>OX276375.1:0-2657401 GCA_946251855.1 Alsophila aescularia
GAGGACGTATTCTCAAAAGCAACGTAGACTTAACCGTCTGTACTACTGAGCTCTTACAAAACATCCAAAATTGGAAAGTCGATAAGTCGGTCACCACTTCTGATCACAATGCCATGACATTCGACCTGTGTCTAGAGAAGCCCTCTGAGGAAAGGCCTAGGAGTTCTACGCGCCTCTATAATACCCGGAAGGCCAAGTGGAGTGAATTCACTGAGGAAGTAAGGAATTTATTAGAGCAAAATTGTATAACTTTGGATAATATTAGAAAACTAAAATCTAAAGAAGAGCTAGAAACTATAATTAACAAATATATAGAAAGTATACAATCAGCATGCAAAAATACCATCCCATTAATAAAAACAAACAAAAAGAAAAACTACTTACCTTGGTGGACGAACGAGCTGGAACAATTGAAGAGGGAAGTAAACACGAAGAGACGAAGGATATCTTGCGCAGCTCCTCGCCGAAGGCAATACGTCTTGCACGATTACCTGAAAGCAAAAAGTAATTATGAACAAGAAGCGGATAAAGCACAGACGGAAGGTTGGAAAAGCTTCTGCACTAAACAGGACAGGGAAAGTCTCTGGGACGGGATATACCGGGTGATCAGAAGCGCGACAAGGCGGCACGAAGACCAACTCCTGATTGGGGATGGAACTGTGCTGAGTCCAGAGAAGTCGGTGGCATTGTTGGCGAAAACATTTTTCCCGAGTGATAATAGAGACGAAGATAATGCAATCCACGAATCTATTAGAGAAAAAGCGGGGACAATCAACGATGCGTTACCGGAAGACACCGATGACCCTCCCTTTACAGTGGCTGAACTCAAACGGACTCTGAACAGTTTCAACCCCAGAAAGGCTCCCGGACCAGACGGATTCACTGCGGATATTTGCTGCAGAGCAATATACGCAGCAATAGATGTCTTCATGGAGATAGCAAATATGTGCCTTACTTTGTCGTGCTTTCCTTCGCCATGGAAGGAAGCCGCTGTGGTGGTGCTGAGGAAACCAGGAAAGTCCGACTATAGCCAAGCGAAATCTTACCGACCGATAGGTCTTTTGTCAGTACTGGGAAAGGTTCTCGAGAAAATGATGGTCAGAAGAGTCAGATGGCACCTATTGCCGAACACTAACCCCAGGCAGTACGGATTTGTTCCTCAGCGCAGCACGGAGGACGCCTTGTATGACCTTATGCAGCACATCAGAGGTAACCTGGAACAAAAGAAAATTACCGTCTTAGTGTCACTCGATATTGAAGGCGCTTTTGATAGTGCCTGGTGGCCTGCTATCAGGTGCCAGCTCATCCAATCGAAATGCCCACTAAATTTACGTCGATTAATAGACAACTATTTCGAAAACAGGAAGGTGGTTCTCCATTATGCCGGCGAAACCTGCAAACGTGAAACCGACAAAGGCTGCGTACAGGGATCTATCGCAGGACCCACATTCTGGAATTTGTTGCTAAACCCATTGCTAGACGAGTTGGACGCGCGAGGTGTCTACACTCAGGCGTTCGCAGATGATGTTGTTCTGGTCTTCTCCGGGAATACAGCCGAAACAATCCAGATAGAGGCTAACCACACTCTCGCGCATGTGCACGAGTGGGGTATCAAAAATAAATTAAAATTTGCCGCACATAAGACCAACGCAATTATAATAACGAAAAAACTAAAGTTTGATTCCCCACGCCTGCACATGAGCGGGAAAGCCATTGAAATGGTCGAGGAGATCAAGCTGCTGGGGCTTACGATAGACAGTAAGTTGACCTTCAACAGCCATGTGTCAAACGTCTGTCGTAAAGCCGCCAATATATACAAGCAGCTAGCAAGGACGGCTAAAATAGAATGGGGACTGAACCCGGAGGTGATCAGGACGATATATGTCTCTGTGATAGAGCCCATAATCATGTATGCATCGAGCGTATGGGCATCGGCTGCCGATAAAATTTTGGTACAAAAGCAATTAAATGCCATCCAAAGAGGATTCGCCCAAAAAATTTGCAAGTCCTACCGCACTGTATCTCTCAACGCAGCTCTCGTCCTATCTGGACTGCTCCCACTGGATCTCAGGATCCAAGAAGCAGCCCAGCTGTACGAGATCAAGAAGGGGAAACGAGCACTTGACACAGAGGACAGGCAAATCGAAGAGCGCGTGTGCTTTATCCATGCCCCACATCCAGCCAGAGAGGTGGACATCGACTTTGAGTGTCTGAACGATATGCAGCCCGAAACCGTTGAAAAACACCAACTCCCGGACACTTTGATATTCACTGACGGGAGCAAACTTGACGGAAAAGTCGGAGCTGCATACACTTACTGGATAAAGGGAACCGAGACGAGGACCAAAAAGATGAAACTCCAGTCATTCTGCACCGTTTTCCAGGCTGAACTCTATGCACTGCACCAAGCCACAGAGCTATTGTGTAGAGTAACGCCAGATACGGTCGGTATACTGAGTGACTCGAGGTCGGCTTTGGAACTTGTCCGGAACCCAGACACGTTCCACCCTCTGGCTTTTGCAATTCGGCAGAACATCGCAAAGCTGAAAGAAAGTGGGTGCACTATCCACCTTTACTGGATCAAGGCACACGTCGGGGTCCCTGGTAATGAAAGAGCAGACGATCTGGCAAAGCAGGCGGCCCTGTACACAAAAATAGCAGCTCACTATGACAGATGTCCCGTCTCTTACGAGAAATTTAGGATCCGACAAGTATCTATTCTGAAATGGGGCCTAAGATATTCTGAAGGTGACACGGCAAGTGTCACTAAACTCTTCTTACCGGACGTATTAAGTGCACATAAAATTATTAAAAATATGACACTCACGCCTATAATGACACAAGTTATGACTGGACATGGCGGGTTCTCCGCGTACCTGAATAGATTCAGGTGCAAGGACAGCCCGTCATGTATATGTGATGACGAAAAACAGGAAACAATACAACATCTGCTACTGGAGTGCCCCAAATACGATGCAATCAGGTTCGACCTGGAATCTGCAACTAACATAAAGCTGACGATAGCAACATTGTGTGAGATGTTGGCTGGAAAGGATTCCAGGCCATACCTAGTATATTTCTGCACGAAAGTAGCAGAAGACGTAATTAAAAGGAATAAAACAAGGTAACACTTGGTGTTATCTTGTTGTATTTCGACAACCTTATATACAAAATTTATGTATTTCGTATATTCTTAAGAATATTACTTGTAATACATATCATAAATAAAATAGTCTCTCTAAATTAAAACTGATGTATTGTTAAAATATTTTTTTCTAATTAAATAAAAGCCCAAACAAAAATTATCCATTTAAAAGCAATTCAAATTTTAGTCACTGATTCATATTATTGCGTATCTAAACTTAAAAATATTAACCTGTCGTATGTAAAATCATCATTAAGCAAACAAAGGTCTCCTACAACGTAGGAGGATATACAGACGAAACAGGGAGGGGGTTTTAGTCGGTAGGTCGCCGCAAGGCGGAGTCCGACATAACCGCTTGCGGTATCCATGAGGATTTCCCCCTCCCTGACAAAAAAAAAAAAAAAAAAAAAAAAAAAAAAAAAAAAAAAAAACCAAAACCTAACCTAACCTAACCTAACCTAACCTAACCTAACCTAACCTAACCTAACCTAACCTAACCTAACCTAACCTAACCTAACCTAACCTAACCTAACCTAACCTAACCTAACCTAACCTAACCTAACCTAACCTAACCTAACCTAACCTAACCTAACCTAACCTAACCTAACCTAACCTAACCTAACCTAACCTAACCTAACCTAACCTAACCTAACCTAACCTAACCTAACCTAACCTAACCTAACCTAACCTAACCTAACCTAACCTAACCTAACCTAACCTAACCTAACCTAACCTAACCTAACCTAACCTAACCTAACCTAACCTAACCTAACCTAACCTAACCTAACCTAACCTAACCTAACCTAACCTAACCTAACCTAACCTAACCTAACCTAACCTAACCTAACCTAACCTAACCTAACCTAACCTAACCTAACCTAACCTAACCTAACCTAACCTAACCTAACCTAACCTAACCTAACCTAACCTAACCTAACCCGATTTTTTGCAAACTCAAATATAACTGGATATACAAGTGTGGCATATCATAATACGCGTAATCACGAGCGTTTCACACAGCGTTACTAAAAAGGATATCGTTTCCTGAAAAAATATTCAAAATTTACAGATTTTCATAATTTTAAAGCTATTTAGTAGCATTTTATTGTTAAATTCTATATTTTATCACATACATCTCTGGAATATAATTTTAAATCACCGCATACACGTTTTCAGCTTTGCGAGCACGCCGCGCACGCGGTCTGCATCTGAAAAACGAAAAAATTTATTAAATTAACGTAATTTTCAATACAAATAACACATTTTCATCAATATTTTGGCCATTTCATTTTTTAGAATTTTTCTATTATTTTTCTAGGAATCAGCGAGTGAGCGCGCACCCGCGCCCATACTCGAAAACGCTAATTTCGACAAAATTTTATTTCGTCAGTACTAAAAAGTTGATATACCCAAGTACCGAGCCCAGTACAAACTGATTTTTTGCAAACTCAAATATAACTGGATATACAAGTGTGGCATATCATAATACGCGTAATCACGAGCGTTTCACACAGCGTTACTAAAAAGGATATCGTTTCCTGAAAAAATATTCAAAATTTACAGATTTTCATAATTTTAAAGCTATTTAGTAGCATTTTATTGTTAAATTCTATATTTTATCACATACATCTCTGGAATATAATTTTAAATCACCGCATACACGTTTTCAGCTTTGCGAGCACGCCGCGCACGCGGTCTGCATCTGAAAAACGAAAAAATTTATTAAATTAACGTAATTTTCAATACAAATAACACATTTTCATCAATATTTTGGCCATTTCATTTTTTAGAATTTTTCTATTATTTTTCTAGGAATCAGCGAGTGAGCGCGCACCGCGCCCCATACTCGAAAACGCTAATTTCGACAAAATTTTATTTCGTCAGTACTAAAAAGTTGATATACCCAAGTACCGAGCCCAGTACAAACTGATTTTTTGCAAACTCAAATATAACTGGATATACAAGTGTGGCATATCATAATACGCGTAATCACGAGCGTTTCACACAGCGTTACTAAAAAGGATATCGTTTCCTGAAAAAATATTCAAAATTTACAGATTTTCATAATTTTAAAGCTATTTAGTAGCATTTTATTGTTAAATTCTATATTTTATCACATACATCTCTGGAATATAATTTTAAATCACCGCATACACGTTTTCAGCTTTGCGAGCACGCCGCGCACGCGGTCTGCATCTGAAAAACGAAAAAATTTATTAAATTAACGTAATTTTCAATACAAATAACACATTTTCATCAATATTTTGGCCATTTCATTTTTTAGAATTTTTCTATTATTTTTCTAGGAATCAGCGAGTGAGCGCGCACCGCGCCCCATACTCGAAAACGCTAATTTCGACAAAATTTTATTTCGTCAGTACTAAAAAGTTGATATACCCAAGTACCGAGCCCAGTACAAACTGATTTTTTGCAAACTCAAATATAACTGGATATACAAGTGTGGCATATCATAATACGCGTAATCACGAGCGTTTCACACAGCGTTACTAAAAAGGATATCGTTTCCTGAAAAAAATATTCAAAATTTACAGATTTTCATAATTTTAAAGCTATTAGTAGCATTTTATTGTTAAATTCTATATTTTATCACATACATCTCTGGAATATAATTTTAAATCACCGCATACACGTTTTCAGCTTTGCGAGCACGCCGCGCACGCGGTCTGCATCTGAAAAACGAAAAAATTTATTAAATTAACGTAATTTTCAATACAAATAACACATTTTCATCAATATTTTGGCCATTTCATTTTTTAGAATTTTTCTATTATTTTTTCTAGGAATCAGCGAGTGAGCGCGCACCGCGCCCCATACTCGAAAACGCTAATTTCGACAAAATTTTATTTCGTCAGTACTAAAAAGTTGATATACCCAAGTACCGAGCCCAGTACAAACTGATTTTTTGCAAACTCAAATATAACTGGATATACAAGTGTGGCATATCATAATACGCGTAATCACGAGCGTTTCACACAGCGTTACTAAAAAGGATATCGTTTCCTGAAAAAATATTCAAAATTTACAGATTTTCATAATTTTAAAGCTATTTAGTAGCATTTTATTGTTAAATTCTATATTTTATCACATACATCTCTGGAATATAATTTTAAATCACCGCATACACGTTTTCAGCTTTGCGAGCACGCCGCGCACGCGGTCTGCATCTGAAAAACGAAAAAAAATATTAAATTAACGTAATTTTCAATACAAATAACACATTTTCATCAATATTTTGGCCATTTCATTTTTTAGAATTTTTCTATTATTTTTCTAGGAATCAGCGAGTGAGCGCGCACCGCGCCCCATACTCGAAAACGCTAATTTCGACAAAATTTTTTTTTAAAATTTAGTATATTAACGAAAGCGTTTAGCCGAAAAACATTGCGAGTTGCATTGCATTGACCATAGGCGAGTCTTGACTCTTAGTCTTGGAGACTTTATCGTGTATTTTATATTCATATTGACTTTTGCCTTGAAATTTTATTGAGTTACAGACAATAAGTTATATTTATTTACATATTATTTTGCTTTATTCATCTTTTAGTTCATAAAATAATTAATTAATTTTCGCGAATTACAAGTATGTTCGCCTTCCATACCCCGATCAAAAAAGCTGGAACTATTGACCAAATGGACTCCCAGACATCACCAAAAATGACAGAGATGGCAGGAACATCTAAAGAGACCAATGTTAGAAAAAGCATTGACAAATGGGAAAAACCAAAGGTGACAACTACCTCCCCAAAATTAAATGCTCCACCGGCCGCAATCAGACAAAAACAGAAGGCCTTGACTCCACAGGAGAGTAAAACGGCAGCCCGCACAACATCAGTTGAGGCAGTAGAAACCTCGACAAAACCGGCGAAATACAAAGATAGAGTCTCGGAAGCAAGGGCCTGTCTGGAAAAGGCAAAATTGCATCTTAGGAACTCCAGAAATTTGAAGACCGATATAAAAACTGAGGTCACAAGCGCGATAGAGAGACTCTACCAGTTAGTCAAAGAGGCCGATGGTGTTAAAGGTAAAGGTAGAGAAGGGGAAAAACTGATAGTGGAAAATGAGACTGAGCTGGTGAAACAAAAGCATAACGAAGACAGCTTGGAAAAATTACTAACGGAACATAGTAAGCTGATTAGGGAAAATAACAACAAAATGGAGATGATGAAGGAGACCTTGAAAATACATCAGGAAACTATTGAAAAACGGACCTACGCAAATGTGGCAGAAGGCCAACCCAGGAGGCAGCCTCCTGAGCGAACTGCCATGCACTCAGTCCTTATCACCTCAAAGGACGAAACGGAAACCGGGGAAAAAGTTCTGGAAAGAATCAGGAGTGCTGTTAACGCGAAGGATGGTTGGGTGACTGTCGATAGAATAAGAAAGGCCAAGGACAGAAAAATAATACTAGGATGCAGAACAGAAGAAGGAAGGGAGAAAATAAAAGAAAAACTTAAAAGTACTGAAGACCACCTCACTGTTGAGGAGGTGCAAAACAAAGACCCGTTGCTGATTCTCAGGGATGTGTTATCGTATAACACCGACGAGGAAATCCTCAAAGCCCTGAGAAATCAGAATAAGGATATATTTTGCGGCCTTAGCAGGGAGGAGGATAGAATAGAAATACGCTACAAAAAGAAGACCAGAAATCCCCATGCAAGTCACGTAATAGTCAGAGTTTCCCCTAAAATATGGAACAGAGTGATGGAAACAGAGACGGTCCATATTGACATGCAAAGAATCAGGGTGGCGGACCAGTCGCCTTTGGTTCAATGTTCACTCTGCCTCGGTTATGGTCACGTGAGAAGATTTTGTAAAGACACCGTCGAAAGGTGTAGCCACTGCGGGGGCCCTCATATGAGGTCTCACTGCGAGGACTGGCTCACCGATGTGACCCCGACCTGCTGCAACTGTGTACACGCAAAACTCGACTTAACGAGTCATAACGCGTTTAGCCAAGAGTGTCCGGTGCGAAGGAAGTGGGAAGCTTTGGCTAGAGACAAAGTAGCGTATTGCTAAGGTGGTAACGGGCTTAAACACGGCAAGTAGAAAAACATTTGCTGTTGTCCAGGCAAATTTACAGAGGAAAGAACTGGCGACCACCGAGCTAATGATAGAAGCCAGGGATCGGAACTTTGCCTTTGCTATGCTCCAGGAACCCTATGTGGGTGGGGCCAAGAAGATGAAAGATTACCGGGGAGCGAGAATATACCAGAGTGCGGAACAAGAAAGCGGGACTGTAAAGGCAGCAATAGCCATCTTTGACCAAGACCTAGAAGTGATACAATGCCCAAAACTCACCACAAATAACATCGCAGTGGTGAGAATCCGTTCCAGTACTTGGGAAATCGTAGTAATCTCCATCTACTTTGAGTCAGACCACCCTATTGAACCATACCTGGAGAGCTTAAAGACAATAAAGGAGGAATTTGGATCTATGAAACTGCTGGTAGGAGGTGACGCAAATGCGAAGAATTCCTGGTGGGGCAGTAAAAAAGTGGATAGCAGAGGCGAAGATTTGGCCGGAACACTGGAGGAGCTAGAGTTGCAGGTGTTGAACATAGGAGACACGCCTACTTTCGATACAATTAGAGGCAACAAAGCTTATACCAGTGTGGTTGACGTAACGGCATGTACACTGGATATGCTAGACCTGGTGGAAAACTGGAGAGTGGATCTAGGTCTTACGAGTTCGGACCACAACGGTATCGTTTTTGACATTAAATTAAAAAGAGAAAAAGGTATATGCATTAAAAGAACAACCAGAATTTATAATACTAAACAAGTAAATTGGGCCCAGTTTCGTGAGAAACTGGCCCAATTCAAGATAGATAATAACATAGATATAGAACAAATAACACAAATAAGTAATAACAAAGATTTAGAAAATACTACACAAAATTATACAAATAGCATTATTCAAACTTGCAAGAAAACTATGAAAATAATTAAAAGTAGGGAAAAACTTATTATACCGTGGTGGTCCAGTGACCTGGATCAGATGAAGAAAGAAGTTGCCACCAGGAAGCGTCGAATCCGGTGTGCAGCGCCGGTGCGAAGAGCGAAGGTGGTCACTGAATACCTGAAAATAAAAGAAGAGTACGAGTTGAGAGCTAAAAAAGATCAGATTAATAGCTGGAAGGAATTTTGTGAGAAACAGGACAAGGAAGGAGTGTGGGAAGGAATCTACAGGATCATTAGAAGGACCGCCAAAAGACAGGAGGACTTGCCGCTGGTGAAAGATGGTCAAATTATTACGTCTGAAGAATCGGCAGCCTTACTAGCCGAAACGTTCTATCCTGAGGACCGCGAAGAAGAGGATAATTCTGACCACCGACAGATCAGAGAGTTAGCGAAGCACGTAAACGTACCAGCTCATGATGATAAACATGATCCTCCGTTTACTATCATGGAACTAAAGATTGCGGTGGAAAGTTTTAACTCTAAAAAAGCTCCTGGAGCAGATGGCCTCACAGCAGACATTTGCAGACAAGCGATTCTCCAAGACCCAGAGACATTTCTTGCTCTGGTGAATAAGTGTATGGAAATCGGGTACTTCCCAAAAATCTGGAAGGAGGCTACAGTAGTAGTACTCAGGAAACCTGGCAAGGATAATTACAGTGACCCGAAATCCTACAGACCCATTGGCCTACTGCCTGTCCTGGGAAAGATCATGGAGAAGATGATTGTCACCAGAATTAAATGGCACTTAATACCAAGGATGAGTACTCGCCAATACGGCTTTATGCCCCAAAGGAGCACCGAAGACTCCCTCTATACTCTCACTCAGCACATTCGAGCAAAGCTGAAAGAGAAAAAACTAATAACTTTAGTATCATTGGATATAGAGGGAGCCTTTGACAGCGCTTGGTGGCCGGCAATTAAGGTACGATTGGCTGAGGAAAGGTGTCCGGTAAACATAAGGAAGCTGATGGACAGTTATCTACACTGCAGAAAAGTCGCTGTGAGGTATGCTGGAGTAGAGCGAGTTAAAGACACCAACAAAGGATGTGTCCAGGGGTCAATTGGCGGTCCAATCCTGTGGAACCTTCTACTGGACCCACTATTACAGCAGCTGGAAAGGCGGGGTGATTATTGTCAAGCGTTTGCGGATGACGTGGTCCTTGTCTTCGATGGTGATACAGCGTTGGAGGTTCAGAGACGGGCGAATGCCGCTCTCGCTCATGTATGGAGGTGGGGTGTCGCGAATAAGTTGAAGTTCGCACCGCACAAGACCTGTGCAATGGTGCTGACGAAGAAACTTATTTACGACACACCTTACCTTTGTATGGGAGGGGTCGACATTCGCATGACTCGAGCTGTAAAACTCCTGGGTCTCACCATCGACGACAAACTCACATTCAACACCCATGCAGCGGAAGTTTGCAAGAAAGCGTCTGACATTTATAAGCAGCTGTCGAGAGCCGCTCGAACAAGTTGGGGCCTTCACCCAGAGGTGATTAGAATTATATATACAGCAGCAGTGGAACCTGTGATTATGTACGCGTCGAGCGTCTGGGCGTCAGCTTCTCGAAAAATTGGGATACAGAAACTTCTCAACAATGTCCAAAGAGGATTCGCTCAAAAACTCTGCAAATCCTACCGCACGGTATCACTGAACTCGGCGCTGGTACTAGCGGGGATGCTTCCTCTTGACCTCAGAATACAAGAGGCAGCCGCCCTGTATGAGGCCAGGAGGGGGCTGTCCCGGTTGGTTCCCGCGGACAGGGAGGTGGAACGTGTGGTGGCATTTGCAGAAGCACCACATCCGGCGATGCATGTGGACCTGGGGTTCCAAAGTGTGACGGACCAGGAATGTGTAGACAACTACAACGTGCAGGATGTGCGCATCTTCACTGACGGCAGCAAAGTTGAGGGCAGGGTTGGTGCGGCATTATCCTTTTGGAATGGTGAAGCAGAAACCAAGGCCCTCAAATTTTGCTTGGCGTCATACTGCACAGTGTACCAAGCGGAGCTCCTGGCCATAAGTAGAGCCACCAGTGAAGTCCTCAAACGTAGCGAGAGGAGCTTTGGTATATACAGTGACTCAAGAGCAGCGCTGGAGACAGTCACCAACCAAAGCTCTTCCCATTCCCTGGCCGTAGAAGCAAGAAGAAACATCATTCAGGCACTGAAACAGAACAAAGATGTATCTTTGTTCTGGATCAAAGCTCACGCAGGATTGGCAGGGAATGAGCGCGCGGACGAGATAGCTAAAGAGGCGGCACTGAAATCGAAAAGGAAGCCAGACTACGACAGTTGTCCGATTTCATTCGTCAAGCGTCTGATCCGTATGGAGACGCTTGACGAATGGAATCGAAGATATAAACTAGGCGAAACCGCGTCCACTACAAAACTGTTTTTACCGGACGTGAAACAAGCGTATAAAGTAGTCAGGCAACTTCAACCGACAGGTGTACTCACACAAATATTGACGGGACATGGTGGGTTCTCCGAATACTTAAATCGGTTTAAGTGTAAGGAGAGTCCATCATGTATCTGCGAGCCGGGCGCAAAAGAGACGGTCCCACACATCTTGTTGGATTGCCCTGTTTATGGAAGGCAGCGATTCGACCTAGAACAGAAGTTGGGAAATACGTTGACCATGAAAAATTTAAGCCTGTTTGTAGCGAATAAGGAGAGTCAAAACGACTTTCTTTGTTATTGTATTAAAATTGGAAAGCTAGTTATAAATCGAAACAAGGACAAATAAACTATGTTATCTGTATATAATAAGTATATATAAAAATAGCATAGAAAATAGTATGAAAATCAAAATTAGCAGTAGAAATATAATAAACAAAGAAAATAACCGTTTTAAAGAAATTTTATTAAATATGAAGGAAAATAAGTAATGTGTTAAACTAGGAAAATGTTAAAAATATAAATGAGGATAATAAGGTCTCCGATCATGTTGGGGGAACATGCAACCAGGGAGGGGGTTTTAGTCGGTAGGTCGCCGCAAGGCGGAGTCCGACATAACCGCTTGCGGTATCCATGAGGATTTCCCCCTCCCTGACAAAAAAAAAAAAAAAAAAAAAAAAAAAAAAAAAACCTAACCTAACCTAACCTAACCTAACCTAACCTAACCTAACCTAACCTAACCTAACCTAACCTAACCTAACCTAACCTAACCTAACCTAACCTAACCTAACCTAACCTAACCTAACCTAACCTAACCTAACCTAACCTAACCTTTTTTTTTTTTTTTTTTTTTTTTTTTTTTTTTTGAGGGGGGGGAAATGCCTGCGCACTTCCCTTCCACCACGGGGGTGATGGAAGGGGGTATGTGGGGCTCGCACCCACTAAAACCCCCCCGTGAGCCGTCCGCCACCGCAGTGGGGCAAGATGGGGTCGCGGTAGCATTCTACCATCTTGCCCCAGTGGCGACCCTTATCGGGTCTCTCCACCCTTGGAGGGGCAACCTTGCTCACAAAGGTCACCCCTCAGACATGTGGGGCCGTGCAAGCCGGTGAAGCGTCCCCCGACACTCCACCAGTGACCCCACTACGGAGGAGGGAGGAGGTGGGCGAAACGCCTCCTCCTCCCACCTGGTCTTCTGCGCCGGAGCGCGTCCGCTTGGGCGTCAGTCTCCCGGGCCCGCTCCGCGGTCTCCTTCTGCAACATAACGGCTTCGCAGAAGGAGACCATTGCCTGCCACGATCTCTCGCTGCCAAGCATAGCGTTTACTACGCTTGGCAGAGAGAGATCCCGTCCTATCATCATTGAAAGCGTGTGCCGCTGCGGGCCCCATGCGGCACACGCCTCCAACGTGTGGAGCGCCGTGTCCTCCGGTGCCCCACACTCGTGGCACACCGGAGTCCTCTCCCGTCTTGCGATTTGGTGCAGGTACTTTCCGAAACATCCGTGTCCGGAAAGCACCTGCACCAATCGGAAGGTCAGCGGCCCATGCTGCCGCCTCACCCACCTCCGAAGGACCGGGCGGATAGCCTCCACCGTCCACTGCCCAGGGACCGGTGGAGCCAGGTCCTCCGTCCACCGCCGCAACATGGTAGCCCTCGCCTGCCGCCGCATGCGCGTGACCTCCTCCCACGCTGGGGGGTCTCCGCGGGATCTCCTCTCCGCCACGAAGTGGTAAACTTCGGCGAGGATCTCCGCTTGGAGCTCCCAGGGGGGATCACCGGCCAACACGCACCCTGCCGTCCAGGACACCGTCCGGTACCCGCGTATCGCCCTCGTTGCAATCACCCGCTGCGGACGTCGCAGCAGGGTTTTGGTGCTGCGATTGAGGGCGTCCACCCAGACCGGTGCCCCATACAGGGCCATACTCCGGACTACTCCGGAGTATAATCGACGGCAGTTGGCACTCGGGCCACCCACGTTGGGCAGCAGCCTTCCCAGGGCGGCTGCCGCTCCCACCACTCTCGGGGCCATCTGGGCAAAGTGGGCCTGAAATGCCCACCTCCCGTCCAGGATGAGACCCAAATATTTCATCTGGGTCCCTACCCGGACCATCACCCCATCCAGAACCACCCGCGTTCCTGGAGGGGGTCCCCCCCGAGGCCCATGGAACAATAGGGCCTCGGTCTTGGAGAGGGCGACCTCCAGTCCCAGGGCTCGTATCCGGGCGACCACGAGAGTTGTGCCCACCGTGGCCAACCGCACCGTCTCCCTGAGGTCCCTCCCCTTGACTACGACTAGGGTGTCGTCCGCGTAGCATGCGACCCGCATACTTGCAGGAAGCGTGCCGCGGAGCACCCAGTCGTAGCCTACGTTCCACAGGAGCGGTCCCAGTACTGACCCCTGTGGAACCCCGCAGGAGACGCGACGGTGCCTCAAGCCGTCACGTCCCTCCACAAGGACCTCGCGGTCCTGGAGGTAGTCCGCCAACAGCCTCCGCAGATACAAGGGCACTCCATGAAACCGGAGTGCCTCCTGTATTGCTCCGTGCGGGAGGCTGTTGAAGGCGTTGGCAATGTCGAGCGAGACAGCCAACGCCTTTTTACCCTCGCAGACCGCATCCTGCGTCCACCTTTTGAGCCAGAGCAAGGCGTCTATTGTAGACCGCCCTGCCCTGAATCCATACTGGGCCTCCGAGAGCCCAGGCCCAGTCCCCTCTAGGTGCCGAATGATACGGGTGGCCACAACTCTCTCCAGGAGCTTACCCGTATCATCCAGCAACACAATGGGCCTGTATCCGGAAGGCGAGTCGGCAGGTCGACCCTCCTTCCGTAGCAGGCACAGCCGGCCATCCTTCCAAAGCTTCGGGAACTGCCCCGACGTCAGGCACGCGTCGAACAGTCCCCGAAGCCTGTCGCCCATCTGCCTTAGGGCTATCCTAAGGACCCGCCCCGGGATCCCGTCTGGACCCGGTGCGGTCCCTTTGCCCCGTAGGCGGCCGACTGCCACCTCCATCTCCACCTCGGACACAGGCGGAATGGAGGCTGGGCTCAACTCCTCGGGCGCGGAGAGCACCATAGACGGAGGGGTGTGGTGTTGGGAGTCGGGGAAAAGCCCCACCAACACCCTTCCCAGGAGCTCAGGCTCCAGGGACTCCGCAGTAGGGGTCGTTTGGCCCCGGAACTTTTTCCGGGCGCCCTTGTATGGCCGCCCCCAAGGGTCCCTGTCGAGGCCTTCCAGAGCCTCGCCCCAGGCCCGGGACTTAGCCCGGCTTATAGCCAGCTGTAGCTCCCGCTTAGCGTCACGGTACAAGCCGTGCAGTTGGCGCTCAGTCGCCAGCTCTACAGCTGACAGTTGGTCATCGGTTCGGCCATTACGCGATCTCCTACAGCGGGTGTAGGGTCGCCGCGCTACCGAGCAAGCGCTCCGGAGATCCTCAATCTCCGAGCACCACCAGTACACCTCGCGGCGATTTGGGCGGTGTCGGGACCTCGGCATGGCTGCGTCGCACACGGCCGTTACCGCCTCGCGGAAGTGGCCCGCAGCGACGTCCACTTCTGGGTGCGCGGGAGTGGCAGACCACGACTGAACGATAGCCGCCTCTTCCGCTAGTTCAGCGTCAAGGCGAGATATCGTCCATCGCGGGAAATCCGCGCGCACCACATCCGCAGACCCTCCCTGGACGTGGGAGGGGAGAACCTCGAACCTAATATATTTGTGATCCGAGAGATTCTCCACCTCCGACAACACCCTCCAGGCCCGGACACGTGCCGCAACAGCCGGGGTGGCAAACGATAGGTCCACCACGGACCCCCCGTTATGTTGCACGCACGTGTGGACCGACCCTCTATTGAGCAGGGTCAGTCCCGTGGCAACCGCCCACTCCCTGACAATCTCCCCGCGAGAGTCAGTAGAGCGGTTGCCCCAATCCCGGGCCTTGGCGTTCAGGTCCCCCATAAGGAGGATCTGACGAGGCGCCTGTCGTCTAACCGCTGCGGCAAGGAGGTCCATAAAGACCTCCAGTTCCGCAGCGGGTCTATTGGGGGAGAAGTATACCCCGACGATGGCATACTCCCCCCACTTGGCCACCACGTAGCCCGAACCCCTCTCTTCGACTGAGAGGGGAAAAGCGCAGCCAGACCGTAGTACTATAGCCACGGAGCCGTCCAGATCCCCAGCCCAACAGGGATGGGGGTCCGGGGGAACGTAATACGGCTCCGCGGCAACCGCCAAATCTATTTGCCACTGCGCCAGGGTCTGCATGAGAAGATCTTGAGCCCCAGCGCAGTGGTTTAGATTCGTCTGGAGGAGGTTGTGATGCCGGACCTGATCCATCAATCAGACATCACAACCACCTCGACCACCGCTTGGCGGTCTGCTTCGGGGGTGGCCTGTTTTGTGGCCACAGGGTTGGCCTGGGTCCTGGTGGCCTTACCCTTCGTCTTTGGAGGGGCACAGTTGCGTCCCCCCATTACGTGCCCGGAAGGCTTCCCCGACTCCGCGCATATCGCGCATCGTGGTTCAGCCTTCCCGCAGCTGGCTGCCCGATGACCTGCGCCTCCACACCGGAAACACAGGTCACCCCTATCGACTGACGCTGGACACTGGGGGCGCGTATGCCCAAGCCCCAAGCACCTGAAGCACCGCATAGGACGCGCTCCCAGTGCCACCACTCGCACTGAACTCCACCCGACCAGGAGTCTGCCCTTCTTCGACAGCACTTGTGCTGCCGAAACTGGGCAAGACACCAGGATGGAGCCAGTACCATTAAAACCCGGGTTGATCTCCCGGGTTTTTACCAGCTGCACGTTGCAGCCTCCTGCCTCAGCGACCGCCTTCGCCACCTTCTCTTTCGTGGCCGCATCGTCCAAGCCCGTGATCCGTAGATCAGCGGATTTAATGGGCCTGGCGATGTTGGCCACCTCCGAAAGGACCCCACGGAGCTTTTCCGCAAGTCGATCCGCCTTTTCTGTGTTTTGGGAGCCAGGAATTTCCAGCATTCTGGCTCCCGTGGCCGTCTGGCGGAAGCGGAGCTGGTCTATCCCCAGCTCCTGGAGATCTACCTTCTCCTGCGCCATTTTAAGGACGGCGCTGTAGGTCACCCCTTTCTCCGCGGCTTCAGGCTGCAACGACAGCACAACCGCCGCGGAATTGGGGGATTTCAGCGCCGCCTTGGCTTTACCGGCTGTCTGCCTAGTTTTGGCAGGAGCCTTGACCAAGGGGATAGTTGTAGGCAAAGGGGAGGGAAGAGAAGACTTTCCCTTCCCCTTACCCTTTCCCTTTCCCTTGCCCTTCCCCTTTCCCACCACTGTGACCCAGGCCTGCTCTTCAGGAGCAGCCTGGCTGGTGCCTTGGGTCCCCCTCGACGTGGAGGGGGTCAAAGCTGGTGCCACTGTGGCGGTAACCATCTTTGAAGGCTCGCTCATCCGCTTGCCCGCCTTGGAGTTAGGAGGCACTGAGGCGGCGGCCGCTGCCGCTGCCTTTTTAGCATCTGCCCTTAAGGGCGGGCGGACCGTCGGGGCTGGCAGGAGCCGGTCCTCGAACCCTGCGAGTCGGGCGCTAAGCATCGTCCCAAACGTTATTGTTAGGGAGCGCTTCAGCTCCTCAAGGAGATCATCCGCCACCCACGGCGTAGTGGGAGGAGCTCGCGTCTCCGCAGCGGCGGCGGCGGCGGTGGCGGTGGCGGCGGTGTTAGCAGCAGTAGCAGCGGCTGTCTTGGCTTCAGTAAAGCCACGACGTAGCGCCTTTACCTCCGCCTTCATCGCCTCCACCTCCAGCTTTAGACGGCCATTGTCCGCCCTAAGACGTCGCGTCTCCTCGGCTTCGCTCCTGCCTGCTAGAGCATCTACTACCTCTCTCAGGATCGATGTTGACCTCTTAAGGCGGCCGACGTACTCGCCTTTGAGGTTCCCCGAATTCCTGGCCACATCCAAAATATCGGCGAGCTTTTGACCCGCCTGCGCCCTTAGCTCTTGGGCGTTCATCGTAATGAGGTCTCCAACCACCGCGACCGCATCAGACTCACTCCCGGTTTCAGTCATAAGGTCGGTGAAGATGGAAGCACCCGACCTCTTCTTGTATCGCCTGCCTCGCAGGAATTCCTCCAGCTCTCCATCTGAAGACACTGGTTTGGGTTTGAGGAATTCCTCTCTGGAAGAACCCGCATTTGCTGTCCTTCCCCTTCCTCTTCTAGCCGTATTCATCTTTGCGGCCATCGTTCCCTCGGTTTCCGTGTCCGAGTCAGAAAGACCAGACGACAAAAACGGAGTAGACGGCCGCTTTCGACGACTGTCTTCTCTTTCCGCAGACTCCACACTACGGGACACCTCCATTACTAGAGCTGAGACCTCTACGTCTCTCTCTACTACACTTTCCTCACCGGGGGCCTCTGGGGAGTGGCCCTGAGAAGGGCCTTTTATGAACTTCCCAGAAGCGTCACGTTGCGGTTTCTTAGGCATTCTAGTCACAGCGACGGCTCGTGATAGCTGCGACGGTAGAGATTGGCCTGTTGGACACCTGCGTTACCGGGTCCAAACAGTTTCCAGGGGGCACCACGGGGAGGTTCTCTACTTGCCACCCCAACCTAACCTAACCTAACCTAACCTAACCTAACCTAACCTAACCTAACCTAACCTAACCTAACCTAACCAATGTCCAAAGAGGATTCGCTCAAAAACTCTGCAAATCCTACCGCACGGTATCACTGAACTCGGCGCTGGTACTAGCGGGGATGCTTCCTCTTGACCTCAGAATACAAGAGGCAGCCGCCCTGTATGAGGCCAGGAGGGGGCTGTCCCGGTTGGTTCCCGCGGACAGGGAGGTGGAACGTGTGGTGGCATTTGCAGAAGCACCACATCCGGCGATGCAAGTGGACTGGGGTTCCAAAGTGTGACGGACCAGGAATGTATAGACAACTACAACGTGCAGGATGTGCGCATTTTCACTGACGGCAGCAAAATTGAGGGCAGGGTTGGTGCGGCATTATCCTTTTGGAATGGTGAAGCAGAAACCAAGGCCCTCAAATTTTGCTTGGCGTCATACTGCACAGTGTACCAAGCGGAGCTCCTGGCCATAAGTAGAGCCACCAGTGAAGTCCTCAAACGTAGCGAGAGGAGCTTTGGTATATACAGTGACTCAAGAGCAGCGCTGGAGACAGTCACCAACCAAAGCTCTTCCCATTCCCTGGCCGTAGAAGCAAGAAGAAACATCATTCAGGCACTGAAACAGAACAAAGATGTATCTTTGTTCTGGATCAAAGCTCACGCAGGATTGGCAGGGAATGAGCGCGCGGACGAGATAGCTAAAGAGGCGGCACTGAAATCGAAAAGGAAGCCAGACTACGACAGTTGTCCGATTTCATTCGTCAAGCGTCTGATCCGTATGGAGACGCTTGACGAA
Source organism: Alsophila aescularia (assembly GCA_946251855.1). Taxonomy (NCBI): domain Eukaryota; kingdom Metazoa; phylum Arthropoda; class Insecta; order Lepidoptera; family Geometridae; genus Alsophila; species Alsophila aescularia. Next base: position 18,923 of record OX276375.1, read on the forward strand.
TGGAATCGAAGATATAAACTAGGCGAAACCGCGTCCACTACAAAACTGTTTTTACCGGACGTGAAACAAGCGTATAAAGTAGTCAGGCAACTTCAACCGACAGGTGTACTCACACAAATATTGACGGGACATGGTGGGTTCTCCGAATACTTAAATCGGTTTAAGTGTAAGGAGAGTCCATCATGTATCTGCGAGCCGGGCGCAAAAGAGACGGTCCCACACATCTTGTTGGATTGCCCTGTTTATGGAAGGCAGCGATTCGACCTGGAACAGAAGTTGGGAAATACGTTGACCATGAAAAATTTAAGCCTGTTTGTAGCGAATAAGGAGAGTCAAAACGACTTTCTTTGTTATTGTATTAAAATTGGAAAGCTAGTTATAAATCGAAACAAGGACAAATAAACTATGTTATCTGTATATAATAAGTATATATAAAAATAGCATAGAAAATAGTATGAAAATCAAAATTAGCAGTAGAAATATAATAAACAAAGAAAATAACCGTTTTAAAGAAATTTTATTAAATATGAAGGAAAATAAGTAATGTGTTAAAACTAGGAAAATGTTAAAAATATAAATGAGGATAATAAGGTCTCCGATCATGTTGGGGGAACATGCAACCAGGGAGGGGGTTTTAGTCGGTAGGTCGCCGCAAGGCGGAGTCCGACATAACCGCTTGCGGTATCCATGAGAATTTCCCCCTCCCTGACAAAAAAAAAAAAAAAAAAAAAAAAAAAAAAACCTAACCTAACCTAACCTAACCTTTTTTTTTTTTTTTTTTTTTTTTTTTTTTTACGTGGGGAAAATGCATTTACGCATACCCGCCCGCCGATGGGATTGCGAGCGGGTTATGTCGGGCTCGGCAACAACTGTTGCCACTACCGACTAAAAACCCCACGATGTTCCTTCATTATCAGCTGCAACGGGGTCGCGGGCCCGCGTTAGCATTCTCCGCAACCCCGCCTATGCCGTCATTCGTCCTTTCCCACAGGACGAACCCACCTCGGGTGGGCTAGAATGCCCGCCTTATACAACACGTGATGCACCGGAACATTAGTGCATCAACTCCTCAATGTGAGGAGTGGTGTGCTGGAGAGAGACGCGGAGACGGAGTGCGAGCTCGATTAGCTCGTCTCCTCGTCCGCGCCCTCCAGATTGGAAGGGAGAGAGGATCAATCTCCCTCTCTCGCTCCTCTGCCTCCCTTTGCGAGATTACCGTTTCGCAAAAGGAGACCATTGCCTCCCATGACGTCTCGTCGTCAACCATCTTGGCTATGACGGTCGGCACCGAGAGGTCTGCGCCTACAACCACAGTCAGGGCTTGACGCGGTTCCGCCTCTCCCGGGCATGCCTCTAGCGCATGCTGTGCAGTGTCTTCCGCACAGCCACACCGGTGGCACACCGGGGTTGCTTCTCTTCTGGCCACGTTGCACAGGTACCTCCCGAAGCATCCATGCCCCGAGAGGACCTGCGTCAACCGGAAGGTCAGCGCACCATGTCCTCGTTGAACCCACTCCACAAGCACGGGTCGGACAGCCTCGAGGAATCGCTGAGCCCCATCACCTCTCTTTGCAGGCCCAGTGAGGAGCCGCTCACGCCAGGTCGCCAGAGCCACTTTCCTGGCATCCTTTCGCCATCGCACCACCTCCTGTGGCGCGGGACGGAGGTCACGCTCACGTGCCCGCATTCTACGCCAAAAGACCGAGGAGAGAACTTCGGCCTCTAGATCCCACGGAAGAGATCCAGCGAGAACGCAGGCCACCTCGTGTGATAGAGTGCGGTATCCCCTGCACATCCTCACCGCCATGACCCTTTGCGCACTGTGGAGTAGGGCGGTCTCCTGGGAGTCGAGAGACCCCGCCCATATAGGGGCACCGTACAGGGCCATCGAGCGTACCACCGCCATGTAAAGGCGGCAACAGCTTCCATCTCCTCCACCGAGATTTGGGAGAAGGCGGCTCAGTGCACCAGCAGTCCCAGACAGTTTTGAAGAAAGCCGCCGTAGATGTGCTCCGAATCTCCATCTGCTGTCGAGCACAACGCCAAGGTATTTTAGCGTCGGCCCAACAGCAATTGAGGTACCTCCCACTACAATATTTGAGTCTGCAGGTGGCGCTCTCCGAGGACCGTGGAAACAGATAGCCTCCGATTTGTGGAGTGCCACCTCCAGCCCCAGCCGCCTTATTCTGGCCACAACGGCTGCGACTCCAGCCGTAGCCAAAATCGCCGCTTCCCTGTAGGTTCTCCCCCGGGCGGTAACCAGGGTGTCGTCAGCGTAACAAACGACGCCGACGCCACCAAGATTAGCACCCCGAAGAACCCAATCATACCCAATGTTCCACAAGAGGGGACCCAATACGGACCCCTGTGGAACACCGCGCGTCACAGGGCTGCGGCCTTCTCCATCTTTCGTTGGGTAGACTACCTCCCTATTGGAGAGATAATCCCCCACCAGGCTCCGAAGATAAGGGGGTACGCCATGGTACCTCAGCGCCGCTAAAATCGTGCTCCACGGTAGAGTGTTAAACGCGTTGGCAATATCCAAAGACACTGCTAACATTACCCCACCACTTGAGCACGCTTCCTCGGAGAGATTGCGGACGCAGGATATTGCATCCAGCGTCGAGCGGCCTCTACGAAAGCCGAACTGTGTGTCAGCCAAATCAGGGCCGACTCTCTCTAGATGTTTGACGATGCGGGCAGCCACAACACGCTCCAGTAGTTTGCCGGCCTCGTCGAGCAGTACAATCGGGCGATAGCCTGCTGGTTCGTCCGCTGGGCGCCCTTCCTTTCGAAGGAGTACCAGTTTGCCCCCCTTCCACCGCCTGGGGAATCTCCCTTCATTCAAGCACCGATCGAAGAAGGCCCTCAAGCGTGGTTCCAGGGCATCCTGGGCGAGGGCCCACGCACGACCGGGGATACCGTCAGGCCCTGGAGCCGTGTTCTTAGCCTTCATTTTCAAAACGGCCACGCATAATTCTCCCTCCGATATTTCGGGAGCAGAGTTGTCTTCTTCTTCCTCGCCATGGGCTTCGTTTTGTGGCACCACCGTGTTGGGGGGAGCAAATTCAGTTCCCGGTTCACGAGGAAATAATCCCTCAACCACCCGTCGGAGGACATGCGACTGTAGCGTACTGGTGATGGGAGGAGCCCAGGGACGAAGCTTTTGCCTCGCCATTTTATACGGGCGCCCCCACGGATCATGTTCTAATGATTGCAGCAGCTGCCGCCAGGACTCCGCCTTAGCCTCACTGATAGCCACGCGGAGAGCTTTGGATGCCTCTCTATAGACGGCATAGAGAGCGTCTGACTCAGCCGTCTCCCGGCGTCTTCTCCTTCGATACCGCTGGTATAGGCGGCGCCTCGCCACGCATCGGCGGCGGAGCTCGGCGATCTCTTCCGTCCACCAGTAGACATTGCGCTTGGATGGTGGTGCCCTTGCACGAGGCATGGCGGCGTCGCAGATGTTAGTCATCGCTTTACACAGCCCGTCAGCCTCCTCGTCTAGGTCTACTGGCTCTGAAGGGGAAGCGTTCCACGCTTGGACGAGGGCCGCCTCCTGCAGCACTTCCAGGTTCATACGTTTGAGGACCCAGCGGGGGCCAGCCATGGGTGACCCCTGTCTTACGAAAACAGCTGAAAATGAGGAGATGCTAAACCGTATGTAGCGGTGATCGGATAACGTCTCCACTCCCATTTTCACCTCCCATCCATGAACACGACGGGCGAGGCCAGGGCTTGCGAACGTGAGGTCTACAATTGATTCACCCTGTGCTCTCACGCACGTGGGCACTGATCCTCTATTAAGGATATCAAGTTCAAGTGAAGTAGCCCACTCCTCTAGCGTCTCTCCCCGTACATCCGCTCTCCGAGAACCCCACGCTCTCGACTTGGCGTTGAAGTCTCCAGCTACTAAGACGGGGTAGGGTTGTGCCTGTCCCACGAGAACCCCAACTTCAACGAGCCACTGTTCAAATTCAGCGAGCGTCTTATTTGGAGAAAAGTACACCCCAATCAATGCAACCCCACCCAAGACAGCCAAAACGCATCCCTTACCCTTCGCTACTTTTTCGAAGGGCGGGGAGCCATTAGCTGGTTGAGTGATGATGGCCACGGAGTTCTCACGGTCACCCACCCAGTTATCACGGGGGGGAATAAAGTAAGGCTCAGAAACGACGGTTATATGTATTGACCACTCTGCTATGCTCTGGAGTAGAAGGTCCTGAGCCGCAGCACAGTGGTTTATGTTCGCCTGTAAGAATGAAGTTGCCATATTAACTTGAGGTGTTCATCTGATCCTCCACAGGCGCTGGTCGCTGAGTTGACTGTGTGGGGCCCTTGGAGCCATCACGAGCCTTCTTATTCCCTCTTCTACTCTTTTTGGTAGGCATCGCCGAACATAATTTCCCGCCAATACGGTGATTGGCCGCTTTGTTAGCCGCTTCGCACACGGGACAGTGCGGCTCGGCAGTACACTGGGCTGCCTTGTGGCCAGCCTTGCCACAACAGAAACAGAGTTTGCTGCGGTCTACCCCATTATTGCATTTGGTGCCTACGTGCCCGGGTTCCAAGCAGCGATAGCACCGCAGTGGTCTGGGCTCCAGGATTTTAGCTTGAACTGAAACCCAGCCCACCAAGAGCCTTCCTGCCGTGACTTTCTTGGCTGCAGCGATCGGACATCGCAGCCAGATCGTTCCTTGGCGCCCTGCGGATCGGATGATATCTCCGGCCTTGATAGTTTCTTTTGCACAGCCACCTGTTTTGGCTACTGCTGCTATTACTTCCTCTTTAGTTACCGAGTCGTCTAGACCCGAAATGCGCATCTCAGCACACTTCTCGGGTCTAGATACTCTGACTAATTGCTCTCCTAAAGTCTCTTTGAGTTTAGTAGCCAGGGCATTGGCTTTATCGGCACTGGTGGCACCAGGCACCTCCAAAATGCGGGCACCCGTGGCCGCCGTGCGGAATTTTAGACCTTCTATCCCTAGTTCCTTCAGGTCGATACTCTGTCGAGCCTGGGTAAGCACCTTGTTGTATGTGATGCCACTCTCTACAGCACTCGGCTGCAATGTCAGCATGACCGCAGCTGAGCGAGGAGGGCGAAGCTTGGGCGTCTTCGCCTTCTGTGACGACACAAGAGAGTTTGGCACCTTATTGGCGGCCTTCTTTTTTGCTACCTTTTTTGTGATGCCTTTCCGGGCCACCACATTCCATCCCTCTTCCATTGATTGGGATTGACGCGGCTCAAGATGTGCTGTCATTTCATCCGTTGTTGATGTTCCACTTTGGGTAACCACGTCTCGTCCCTCGTCTGTGGATTGGGGCTCTAACAGAGGGAGGACAGGTTCTGCCATAACCTTCTTCTTCCCTATCTTCCCCTTTACCTTCTCTGAAGTTCTGGCAGCAGTCGATGCCGCTGCTTCCCTCTTTTTGTCAGCAGCTAGAGGGGGCCTGATTGGTTTTGCGGGGAGCAACCGATCCTCGAGGCCTTCGAAGCGGGCATTTATTTTGGTACCCACATGCACCATGACTGCCCGCAGAATATTTTCGTAATCTGGGGCCTGGGCTGGGGTTGGAGCAGGGGCCGGGGTCCGCATTGTTTGCGCTTGTGTGGCCCGCAGCTCTTCCATCTCCCGACGAAGCTCTTTTAGTTCCGCCGTCAGTCGTTTGTTGGCCTCGACCATCAAGGCCAACTCTTCGGGCACCGTACGGTCCCGTAGCTCCTCGAAGGAGGCCTTAATATTTTTGGCCGCCTCTTTAAGGGCGTGTACGAACGTACCCTTTAGTTTCCCGGATCTCGCGGCAACCTGTAACACGGTGTCTACAGAGTCTAGGACCACCCTTTCTATTTCCGCTGCATCGCAGCCTTCCACCTGTGAGGCCGGTGGTGTCTTCTTAAATAAGGCAGCTGCCACCTTTCTCTTTTGCTGCTGCTCTTCGGCTATTTGCCTTTCGGCTTCGAGCAACAGCTCCTCCTTCTTGGCTTTATTGTACTCGGCCTTAGCTTTCGCCCAAGAAGCAGCCCAGCTGTACGAGATCAAGAAGGGGAAACGAGCACTTGACACAGAGGACAGGCAAATCGAAGAGCGCGTGTGCTTTATCCATGCCCCACATCCAGCCAGAGAGGTGGACATCGACTTTGAGTGTCTGAACGATATGCAGCCCGAAACCGTTGAAAAACACCAACTCCCGGACACTTTGATATTCACTGACGGGAGCAAACTTGACGGAAAAGTCGGAGCTGCATACACTTACTGGATAAAGGGAACCGAGACGAGGACCAAAAAGATGAAACTCCAGTCATTCTGCACCGTTTTCCAGGCTGAACTCTATGCACTGCACCAAGCCACAGAGCTATTGTGTAGAGTAACGCCAGATACGGTCGGTATACTGAGTGACTCGAGGTCGGCTTTGGAACTTGTCCGGAACCCAGACACGTTCCACCCTCTGGCTTATGCAATTCGGCAGAACATCGCAAAGCTGAAAGAAAGTGGGTGCACTATCCACCTTTACTGGATCAAGGCACACGTCGGGGTCCCTGGTAACGAAAGAGCAGACGATCTGGCAAAGCAGGCGGCCCTGTACACAAAAATAGCAGCTCACTATGACAGATGTCCCGTCTCTTACGAGAAATTTAGGATCCGGCAAGTATCTATTCTGAAATGGGGCCTAAGATATTCTGAAGGTGACACGGCAAGTGTCACTAAACTCTTCTTACCGGACGTATTAAGTGCACATAAAATTATTAAAAATATGACACTCACGCCTATAATGACACAAGTTATGACTGGACATGGCGGGTTCTCCGCGTACCTGAATAGATTCAGGTGCAAGGACAGCCCGTCATGTATATGTGATGACGAAAAACAGGAAACAATACAACATCTGCTACTGGAGTGCCCCAAATACGATGCAATCAGGTTCGACCTGGAATCTGCAACTAACATAAAGCTGACGATAGCAACATTGTGTGAGATGTTGGCTGGAAAGGATTCCAGGCCATACCTAGTATATTTCTGCACGAAAGTAGCAGAAGACGTAATTAAAAGGAATAAAACAAGGTAACACTTGGTGTTATCTTGTTGTATTTCGACAACCTTATATACAAAATTTATGTATTTCGTATATTCTTAAGAATATTACTTGTAATACATATCATAAATAAAATAGTCTCTCTAAATTAAAACTGATGTATTGTTAAAATATTTTTTTCTAATTAAATAAAAGCCCAAACAAAAATTATCCATTTAAAAGCAATTCAAATTTTAGTCACTGATTCATATTATTGCGTATCTAAACTTAAAAATATTAACCTGTCGTATGTAAAATCATCATTAAGCAAACAAAGGTCTCCCACAACGTAGGAGGATATACAGACGAAACAGGGAGGGGGTTTTAGTCGGTAGGTCGCCGCAAGGCGGAGTCCGACATAACCGGTTGCGGTATCCATGAGGATTTCCCCCTCCCTGAAAAAAAAAAAAAAAAAAAAAAAAACCTAACCTAACCTAACCTAACCTAACCTAACCTAGGAGCTGTGGTGGGTTCGTGCTCATGTTGGGATAGTCGGTAATGAGCGGGCTGACGAACTGGCTAAGCGTGCTGCCCTTTTTTAGTAGAACTGCTGCAGACTACGACAGGTTTCCTTTGTCTTTTGCGAAGTCAGTTGTTCGCCGACGGACCCTGAACGCTTGGCAGAAGGAGTATTCTGAGTTTCGACAGGGTCGAATTACTCGGTTGTTTTTCCCGGATGTTTGTCAGGCGTTCCGTGTTATAGGGGAACTCGGTGTCGATTATTGGTTTACGCAAGCTTTGACAGGGCATGGGGGGAATGCAAGCTACCTTCATAGATTTAAGGTTAAGGATCATCCGTGGTGTCCATGTGGGGTAGATGTCGAGCAGTCGTTGGAACATATAGTCAATGACTGCTCGATGTTTGCTGCTAGGAGGCTGCAGGTGGAGTTGGAGTTAGACTCGGTCATCTCCACCTCGGTGTGGAATAGTCTTCTAGCTGGAAGTGATTCTGGTCGTGTTTTTCGTGACTTCCTATGTTATGTGATGCGGCGGGTGGCCAATTTAAATAAGAGTTAATTTTCTGTTTTACTTTTAATTTTATTTGTTGTGTTGTGTGTGAATTATATTTATTTATCTGCGTGAGACTTAGAACTTCAGTTTTGCTGAAGTTTAGTAAGTTATCTAGGATTAATTATATTTGTATGTTGATTGAATTAGTTTGATGTTTCGTGGAATATTATTTTATTAATTGTTTTCTTAATGGGGGGGAAAAAATATGATTTAATTTTTAATATTGTAAATGCTAAATGGGTAATTGATTCGTTTTTAGAGAGCTTTAATATTAACTAGAGTAATTTTAGTTTTTATTATGGTTTTAATTCAATGAATTTAATTTATTTTGTGTTTTTGTTAAATGAATGGTATTTTGATAATGTATTTATTGTTTTTTATTTAATTTTGGCTGTTTTCTTATAATTATTATTTGCTAATATTTTACAATTTATTTTCTCTAAGGACTCCGAATTTTTAATATCGGAGGGTTTTCAGGCAAAAAATCTAATAAAAAAAAAAAAAAAAAACCTAACCTAACCTTTTTTTTTTTTTTTTACATGGGGAAATGCGTTTATGCATACCACTGAGCCCGGGGAAGGCCCAGTGGGTATGTGGGACTCACCGGGCAACTGCCCGTACTACCTACTAAAACCCCATGGTGTACCTCCTCTGCCGCTCACGACGGGAACACGGGAACGCTTACGCACACGACCGCGAACCCACCGCGGCTGTCCGTTACCGGACCCGCCTCTGGGGAGTACTCCCCCTTGCGACACGCCAGTACACATGACGCCCCGCAACCACCCGGGAACCTACCCGCCAATGGGCGCCAGACAAAATCCCCGTGTCTGGACGCCCGAAGTCCCCCTGCGATGGGTCAGTTCAGTGGCCCCACCGCCAGCCACTTCGGCCGCAGAGGATAGGGAGAGCGGCGCACCGTTATACCGGCACTCCTCTTCCCCTGCGGCCCCACCGCGTCCGCCATCAAACGGTGGCGGCCCCGCCGAGGCCGCGGAAGGTAGAAAGAGCGGCGCACCTTATCACCGACACTTCTCTCCCGCCGCGGTCTCTCTTCCCTCAGCCGCAGTGCTGCCCATACAACACCGCGGCCCACCTCAGTTGCGATGCCGCCCATACAGCACCGCAACCTACTGTGGCCACTTCAGCGTGGGCTTGAGGAGCAAAGCCCAGTGAAGCGGCCCCTCCATGGGGCCAGCCGGCGACACCCTGCCGGCGCGGCCCCGGGTTCCTCTTAGCTTCACCGTGGTGGGCGAAGCCACGGTTACTAGAGCCCCCCCGCCACGACAAGGCGGGAACCCACGGGGGGGAACCTAACCTAACCTAACCTTTTTTTTTTTTTTTTTTTTTTTTTTCATGGGGAAATGCATTTACGCATACCACTGAGCCCGGGGAAGGCCCAGCGGCTATGTGGGACTCACCGGGCGACTGCCCGTCCTACCCACTAAAACCCCATGGTGAGCAGTCCTCCACCGAGGTGGGGCAAGATGGGGTCGCGGTTGCATTCTACCATCTTGCCCCAGTGGCAGACCCAATCGGGCCTCTCCGCCTGTGCAGGGGCAACCTTGCTCACCAAAGTCACCCCTCACCACGACCGGTGGGGCGTGCAAGCCGATGGAGAGCCCCCCGACTCTCCACCAGTGACCCCACAAATACGAAGGAGGAGTCGCCTCCTCCTCCCACCTCCTCGAGCCGGCGCCGAGCGCCCGGGCCCCACCTCCACGTCACACTCCCAGCACCGAATCCATCATTCCGAAGTATGGTAGGTCTGAGAGCGGACCGCCTCCTCGAGCCGGTGCCAAGCACCCGGGCCCCACCTCCTCGAGCCGGCGCCAAGCGCACAAGGCCCCACCTCCACGTCACACTCCCAGCACCGAATCCATCATTCCGAAGTATGGTAGGTCTGAGAGCGGACCGCCTCCTCGAGCCTGCGCCGAGCGCACTGGGCCCCACCTCCTCGAGCCGGCGCCAAGCGCACAAGGCCCCACCTCCACGTCACACTCCCAGCACCGAATCCATCATTCCGAAGTATGGTAGGTCTGGGAGCGGACCGCCTCCTCGAGCCGGTGCCAAACACCCGGGCCCCACCTCCTCGAGCCGGCGCCAAGCGCACAAGGCCCCACCTCCTCGAGCCTGCGCCGAGCGCCCGGCCCCCCCCTCCACGTCACTAGGACGCCCATCCCACAGGAAGAGAACCTCCACAAAGATAAAAGCTCTTTGTAGCGATTCCCCTCCTGCCGTCCAGGTAGTAAAACTACCCAGAGCCACCTTGCCAGATATCGGCTACGGCCAATAATCCCCCGAGGAGAATTATTGACCGATCCCCGGGTGCACCGTCCCAACGGCTGCTCTTCCCCCCAGATGAAACGCATCGGAGGGGACCAGCAACAGTCGGGCACTCTTGGAGGTTATCCGGCCTGCAACCCTTTTTTTTTTTTTTTTTTTTGAGGGGGGGAAATGCCTGCGCACTTCCCTTCCACCACGGGGGTGATGGAAGGGGGTATGTGGGGCTCGCACCCACTAAAACCCCCCCGTGAGCCGTCCGCCACCGCAGTGGGGCAAGATGGGGTCGCGGTAGCATTCTACCATCTTGCCCCAGTGGCGACCCTTATCGGGTCTCTCCACCCTTGGAGGGGCAACCTTGCTCACAAAGGTCACCCCTCAGACATGTGGGGCCGTGCAAGCCGGTGAAGCGTCCCCCGACACTCCACCAGTGACCCCACTACGGAGGAGGGAGGAGGTGGGCGAAACGCCTCCTCCTCCCACCTGGTCTTCTGCGCCGGAGCGCGTCCGCTTGGGCGTCAGTCTCCCGGGCCCGCTCCGCGGTCTCCTTCTGCAACATAACGGCTTCGCAGAAGGAGACCATTGCCTGCCACGATCTCTCGCTGCCAAGCATAGCGTTTACTACGCTTGGCAGAGAGAGATCCCGTCCTATCATCATTGAAAGCGTGTGCCGCTGCGGGCCCCATGCGGCACACGCCTCCAACGTGTGGAGCGCCGTGTCCTCCGGTGCCCCACACTCGTGGCACACCGGAGTCCTCTCCCGTCTTGCGATTTGGTGCAGGTACTTTCCGAAACATCCGTGTCCGGAAAGCACCTGCACCAATCGGAAGGTTAGCGGCCCAAATTTCCGCCTCACCCACCTCTTCAGGACCGGGCGGATAGCTTCCACCGTCCACTGCCCAGGGACCGGTGGAGCTAGGTCCTCCGACCACCGCCGCAACATGGCGGCCCACGCCTGCCGCCGCATGCGCGTGACCTCCTCCCACGCTGGGGGGTCTCCACGGGATCTCCTCTCCGCCACGAAGTGGTAAACTTCGGCGAGGATCTCCGCTTGGAGCTCCCAGGGGGGATCACCGGCCAACACGCACCCTGCCGTCCAGGACACCGTCCGGTATCCGCGTATCGCCCTCGTCGCAATCACCCGCTGCGGACGTCGCAGCAGGGTTTTGGTCCTGCGGTTGAGGGCGTCCACCCAGACTGGTGCCCCAATCCGGCCTGCAACCCAACCTAACCTAACCTTTTTTTTTTTTTTTTTTTTTTTTTTTTGAGGGGGGGAAATGCCTGCGCACTTCCCTTCCACCACGGGGGTGATGGAAGGGGGTATGTGGGGCTCGCACCCACTAAAACCCCCCCGTGAGCCGTCCGCCACCGCAGTGGGGCAAGATGGGGTCGCGGTAGCATTCTACCATCTTGCCCCAGTGGCGACCCTTATCGGGTCTCTCCACCCTTGGAGGGGCAACCTTGCTCACAAAGGTCACCCCTCAGACATGTGGGGCCGTGCAAGCCGGTGAAGCGTCCCCCGACACTCCACCAGTGACCCCACTACGGAGGAGGGAGGAGGTGGGCGAAACGCCTCGTCCTCCCACCTGGTCTTCTGCGCCGGAGCGCGTCCGCTTGGGCGTCAGTCTCCCGGGCCCGCTCCGCGGTCTCCTTCTGCAACATAACGGCTTCGCAGAAGGAGACCATTGCCTGCCACGATCTCTCGCTGCCAAGCATAGCGTTTACTACGCTTGGCAGAGAGAGATCCCGTCCTATCATCATTGAAAGCGTGCGCCGCTGCGGGCCCTGCGCCGCTGCGGGCCCAACCTAACCTAACCTAACCTAACCTAACCTAACCTAACCTAACCTTTTTTTTTTTTTTTTTTTTTTTTTTTTTACGTGGGGAAAATGCATTTACGCATACCCGCCCGCCGATGGGATTGCGAGCGGGTTATGTCGGGCTCGGCAACACTGTTGCCACTACCGACTAAAAACCCCACGATGTTCCTTCATTATCAGCTGCAACGGGGTCGCGGGCCCGCGTTAGCATTCTCCGCAACCCCGCCTATGCCGTCATTCGTCCTTTCCCACAGGACGAACCCACCTCGGGTGGGCTAGAATTCCCGCCCTATACAACACGTGATGCACCGGAACATTAGTGCATCACCTCCTCAATGTGAGGAGTGGTGTGCTGGAGAGAGACGCGGAGACGGAGTGCGAGCTCGATTAGCTCGTCTCCTCGTCCGCGCCCTCCGGATTGGAAGGGAGAGAGGATCAATCTCCCTCTCTCGCTCCTCTGCCTCCCTTTGCGAGATTACCGTTTCGCAAAAGGAGACCATTGCCTCCCATGACGTCTCGTCGTCAACCATCTTGGCTATGACGGTCGACAACGAGAGGTCTGCTCCCACAATCGCAGTCAGGGCTTGACGCGGTTCCGCCTCTGCCGGGCATGCCTCCAGCGCATGCTGTGCGGTATCTTCCGCAAAGCCGCACCGGTGGCACACTGGGGATGCTTCCCTTCTGGCCACGTTGCACAGGTACCTCCCGAAGCATCCATGCCCCGAGAGGACCTGCGTCAATCGGAAGGTCAACGCTCCATGTCCTCGTTGGACCCAGTCCACGAGCACGGGTCGGACAGCCTCGAGGAATCGCTGAGCCCCGTCCCCTCTTTTTGCTGGCCCAGTGAGGAGCCGTTCACGCCAGGTTGCCAGAGCCACTCTCCTGGCATCCTTTCGCCATCGCACCACCTCTTGTGGCGTCGGGCGGAAGTCACGCTCGCGTGCCCGCGTTCTCCGCCAAAAGACCGAAGAGAGAACGTCGGCCTCCAAGTCCCACGGAAGAGATCCGGCGAGAACGCAGGCCACCTCGTGTGATATCGTGCGATATCCCCTACATATCCTCACCGCCATGACCCTTTGCGCGGTGTGGAGCAAGGCGGTCTCCTGGGAGTCGAGAGACCCCGCCCATATAGGGGCACCGTACAAGGCCATGGAACGTACCACCGCCATGTAAAGGTGGCGACAGTTTCCATCTCCTCCGCCGAGGTTCGGGAGGAGGCGGCTCAGCGCGGCAGCAGTCCCAGTCAGTTTTGGGTACAGCTGCCGCAGATGTGCTCCGAATCTCCATCTGCTGTCAAGCACAACGCCAAGGTATTTAAGCGTTGGCCCGACAGCAATTGAGGTCCCTCCCACTACAATATTTGAGTCTGCAGGTGGCGCTCGCCGAGGGCCGTGGAAACAGATAGCCTCCGATTTGTGGAGCGCCACCTCCAGTCCCAGCCGCCTTATTCTGGCCACAACAGCTGCGACTCCGGCCGTAGCCAAAATCGCTGCTTCTCTGTAGGTCCCCCCCCGGGCGGTAACCAGGGTGTCGTCAGCGTAACAAACGACGCCGACGCCACCAAGATTAGCACCCCGAAGAACCCAATCATACCCGATGTTCCACAAGAGGGGACCCAATACGGACCCCTGTGGAACACCGCGCGTCACAGGGCTGCGGCCCTCTCCATCTTTCGTTGGGTAGACTACCTCCCTGTTGGAGAGGTAATCCCCCACCAAGCCCTGAAGATAAAGCGGTACACTATGGTACCTCAACGCTGCCAAAATCGTGCTCCACGGTAGAGTGTTGAACGCGTTGGCAATATCCAAAGACACTGCCAACATTACCCCACTGCTGGAGCACGCTTCCTCGGAGAGGTTGCGGACGCAAGATATAGCATCTAGCGTCGAGCGGCCTCTACGAAAGCCGTATTGGGTGTCAGCTAAATTAGGGCCGACTCTCTCCAGGTGTTTGACGAGGCGGGCAGCTACAACACGCTCCAGTAATTTGCCAGCCTCGTCAAGCAGTACAATCGGGCGATAGCCTGCTGGTTCGTCCACTGGGCGCCCTTCCTTTCGAAGGAGTACGAGCTTTCCCCCTTTCCACCGCCTGGGGAATCTCCCTTCATTCAGGCAGCGGTCGAAGAAAGTCCTCAAGCGTGGTCCCAGGGCATCCTGGGCGAGGGCCCACGCACGACTGGGAATACCGTCAGGCCCCGGAGCCGTGTTTTTAGTCTTCATTTTCAAGACGGCCACGCAAAGTTCTCCCTCCGATATTTCGGGAGCAGAGTTGGCTTCTTCCTCGCTATGGGCCTCGCTTTGTGGCGCCGCCGTGATGGGGGGAGCAAATTCAGTTCCCGGTGCCCTAGGAAATAGACCCTCAACTACCCGCCGGAGGACATGTGGCTGCAGCGTGCTGGTGATGGGAGGAGCCCAGGGACGAAGCTTTTGTCTCGCCATCTTATACGGGCGCCCCCACGGATCATGCTCCAATGATTGGAGTAGCTGCCGCCAGGACTCCGCCTTAGCCTCACTGATGGCCACGCGGAGGGCTTTGGAAGCCTCTCTATATGCAGCGTAAAGAGCATCAGACTCAGCCGTCTCCCGGCGTCTTCTTCTCCTATACCGCTGGTATCGGCGGCGCTTTGCCACACACCGACGACGAAGCTCGGCGATCTCCTCCGTCCACCAGTAGACATTGCGCTTGGATGGTGGTGCCCTTGCACGGGGCATGGCGGCGTCGCAGATGTTAGTCATCGCTTTACACAAACCGTCAGCCTCCTCGTCTAAGTCTACTGGCTCTGAAGGGGAAGCATTCCACGCTTGGACAAAGGCCGCCTCCTGCAGCACTTCCAGGTTCATGCGTTTGAGGACCCAGCGGGGGCCAGACATGGGCGACCCCTGTCTTTCCAAATCAGCTGAAAATGAGGAGATGCTAAACCGTATGTAGCGGTGATCAGATAGCGTCTCCTCATTCACCAACACCTCCCAATCCCGAACGCAGCGTGCTATTTCAGGGGTGGCGAACGTTATGTCAATCACCGAACCACCCGATCGTCGCACGCACGTGAAATTTGTCCCCCGGTTTAGGACACACAGCCCACACTCTGCCAGCCATGCGTCAACGGCTCTTCCCCGTGCATTTGTGACTGGAGACCCCCACGCTGGAGATTTGGCGTTGAGGTCTCCGATGACAATAATGGGTTGGGGGTGGTTTCGGTTGACTAGGATCTCCACCTCGCCGAGGAAAGTCTCAAATTCGGCGAAGACCCTATTTGGAGAGAAATATACTCCTACAACCAACGCCTTGCCAACCCAGGCCGCGACGAACCCCCTTCCTCTCACCACTCTCTCCAGTGCAGGAGAGCGGGCCGGTGACTGCGTGGTTATCGCCACCACGCCGTCTAGATCCCCAACCCAATCATACCTAGACAGGACTGCGTATGGTTCGGCGACCACCGCTACTTGGATCGACCGCTCCGCCAAGCACTGAAGAAGTAGATCCTGAGCCCGGGCAGAGTGATTGATGTTCGCTTGGAGGAAAGATAGGGCCATACTAATTTGCCTCCATACGTTCCGCCAGCTTCGTTCCGGAGCTAGTCGGCTGCGATTTGGCCTTGACCTTAGTCACAGCTGCTTTTCTTCTCGCCCCTGTGTTGGACGGGGACTTGGCGCATGCCTTGCCCCCGGAGAGGTGGTCCGCCGGTTTTCCTGCAGCTGCACACAGAGTGCAGTGCGGGGCGGCGGTACAAGAATTGGCCTTGTGAGCCTTCTGACCACAGCGATGACATTCATCACTGCGGTCGACTTCCGACTTGCATTGGGCCGCAACGTGACCAAGTGCAAGGCACCTGTAGCAGCGGCGCGGTTTGGCATCCAAAATCCGGACCTGTGCCGCCACCCATCCAACTAGTAGACGGCCGCCACTAGCCACTATCTTTTTAGCAGCTGTCATAGGGCACCGCACAAAAGCAGCACCCATGCCTGCAGGGCCCTTCTTTATTTCGCCAGTTTTGATATCTGACGAAAGGCATCCACCGGCTTTGGCAAGAGCTTCCACTAACTCGTTTGAGTCCACGGAGTCGTCCAAGCCGGTGACCCGTAAGTCTGTGGTCATCATAGGCCTGGAGATCCGCACATCCTCTGCTTCCTGAAAGACCTCCTTCAGTTTTGCAGCCAGGGAGTCCGCTTTCTCCAACTTCTCCGCACCGGAGATCTCAAGGATGCGGGATCCGGTAGCTGAAGTTCTCATTTTTAAAGGCGGCATCCCAAGGGCCCCAAGGTCGATGCGGGCCTTGGCTTCTGCCAGCACTTTGGCATATGACTGCCCTTTCTCCAACGCCTCTGGTTGCAGCGTAATTACTACAGCTGCAGTGCGAGGGAGGCGAAGTTTAGTCGCCTTAGCGTTTTTATTATTCGCTGCAGGGATAGTCTGCTTTGAGCCAGCTTTATTTTTGACGCCTCGTCGTGCCACCACCGACCAGCCCTCGTTTATAGACTTGGGTGCCGGTGGTTGCGGGCGAGGGGTCACTTGCTTGGAGACTGGGGCCATCTGCCGAATAGCATCTCTCCTCGGCACCACGACTCGTTCCTCGTCTGCGGACTGGGGCAGTGGTGGTTGGGGGCGTGGTTCTGCCACAACCGCCTTTTTCCCCGTCATACGCTTCCCCTTTTCCGAAGTGCTGGCAACAGCTAATGCCACTTCCTCCCTCTGCTTGTCGGCGGCTAGAGGGGGCCTGATACGCTTTGCGGGCAGCAACCGCTCCTCAAGGCCTTCGAAGCGGGCATTTATTTTTGTGCCCACTTGCACCATGACTGCCCGCAGCAGATCTTCGTAGTTCGGAACCTGAGCCGGAGTTTGAGCAGGGGCCGGGGTTAGCGCTGCCTGCGCCTGTGTGGCTCGCAGCTCACCCATCTCGCGACGAAGTTCTTTGAGTTCCGCCGTCAGACGTTTGTTGGCCTCGATCATCAAGGCCAACTCTTCGGGCACCGTACGATTCAGCAGCTCTTTAAAGCAGGCCTTCACGTTACGGGCAGCGTCTTTCAGGGCGTGCACGCACGTACCCTTTAGATTCCCGGACCTTGCGGCGACCTGTAATACTGTGTCGACGGAGTCCAGGACCACCCTTTCTATTTCCGCCACATCACGGCCTTCCACCTGCGATGCCAGTGACGCCTTCTTCAAGAAGGCGGCTGCCACCTTCTGCTTCTTCCGCTGCTCTTCTGCTAATTGCCTTTCGGCTTCAAGCAGCAACTCCTCTTTTTTAGCCTTGTTGTACTCGGCCTTGGCTTTCGCCAGGCCGACATACTGTCCCGTTGTAGGCGGGCGCCCGCGACCACGCCGGGCCGGAGTCACCTTCGGTGAAGGCGCACCATCATCGTCGGAGACTTCTAGCTCTAAGCTTCCCCGACGCTTTCGCCACAATCCAGGTGATGGTGTCCTGGATCCCTGCGACCGCACTGTCTGGCAACTCATGTCAGAGTCAGACTCCGACAAATCCACCATCACCGCCGATTCGATCAGCAGATCGTCCTCGCAGCGGGTCAAAATTACCCGTGCCTCGCCTTGTGTCGACGTCATCGACTGAACATATGTGTCCATGTCAGACGCCTTCTCCCTATCTCTCTCAGCATGATCCTTTGATCGGTTGGTCCGATTGTCCAAAGGAACATCCTTCTTCTTTCCTCTCTCGTCACTATCGGACTGAGAGCCGAAGCTCCCATGGCGTTTCTTGCCCCCCCCAGAATACGAGGGGCTGAGTGCCGAAGCACTGAGGGATTCTCCTGCCTCTGTGAGACAGGTACCCTCCTGGGGTAGATTGTTTTTGAGATCCGCCATTTCATGTTTTCCTAACTAAGGGGTTAGGATACCCGAGTGGTGGTGCTCTAGTGACTGGGTTCCCCCCAGCCATGCATCCCCTCGGCGAGCACCAAGACCTTGGGATTCGGTCCACAGGTTGAGAACCTCTACAAAGATAAAAGCTCTTTGTAGAGGTTCCCATCCTGCCGTCCAGGTAGAAAAACTACCCGGACCCACCTTCGTCCACTGTGCCCTCTGCTAATCAGAGGGACACGCGGAGAAGCCTCCGCCAGAAAAATCTGGCCACCGCGGCGCCTGGTGGTTTTAGTTACGTCTATTTCTGAAGGAAATGGACAGAAAACAGGCGGCAACCACGAGAAGGAACACATCGTCAACAGAAGGTCAACAATGTGCATAACCACCAGACTTGCCTTGGGGATCTACACGACCTGCGCTCTCTCCCAAGACCGACGCCTCCTTACCCATCCGAGACGAGTAAGGAAGGCCTGGATTTAACCAAAACAAGCAGCGCGAAGCATGCAAGCTAGGACTATGCAACTATTAATGGATAAACCCAGACCCGCCCAACCTAACCTAACCTAACCTTTTTTTTTTTTTTTTTTTTTTTTTACGTGGGGAAAATGCATTTACGCATACCCGCCCGCCGATGGGATTGCGAGCGGGTTATGTCGGGCTCGGCAACAACTGTTGCCACTACCGACTAAAAACCCCACGATGTTCCTTCATTATCAGCTGCAACGGGGTCGCGGGCCCGCGTTAGCATTCTCCGCAACCTCGCCTATGCCGTCATTCGTCCTTTCCCACAGGTCGAACCCACCTCGGTTGGGCTAGAATGCCCGCCCTATACAACACGTGATGCACCGGAACATTAGTGCATCACCTCCTCAATGTGAGGAGTGGTGTGCTGGAGAGAGACGCGGAGATGGAGTGCGAGCTCGATTAGCTCGTCTCCTCGTCCGCGCCCTCCGGATTGGAAGGGAGAGAGGATCAATCTCCCTTTCTCGCTCCTCTGCCTCCCTTTGCGAGATTACCGTTTCGCAAAAGGAGACCATTGCCTCCCATGACGTCTCGTCGTCAACCATCTTGGCTATGACGGTCGGCAACGAGAGGTCTGCGCCTACAACCACAGTCAGGGCTTGACGCGGTTCCGCCTCTCCCGGGCATGCCTCTAGCGCATGCTGTGCAGTGTCTTCCGCACAGCCACACCGGTGGCACACCGGGGTTGCTTCTCTTCTGGCCACGTTGCACAGGTACCTCCCGAAGCATCCATGCCCCGAGAGGACCTGCGTCAACCGGAAGGTCAGTGCACCATGTCCTCGTTGGACCCACTCCACAAGCACGGGTCGGACAGCCTCGAGGAATCGCTGAGCCCCATCACCTCTCTTTGCAGGCCCTGTGAGGAGCCGCTCACGCCAGGTCGCCAGAGCCACTTTCCTGGCATCCTTTCGCCATCGCACCACCTCCTGTGGCGTGGGACGGAGGTCACGCTCACGTGCCCGCATTCTACGCCAAAAGACCGAGGAGAGAACTTCGGCCTCTAGATCCCACGGAAGAGATCCAGCGAGAACGCAGGCCACCTCGTGTGATAGAGTACGGTATCCCCTGCACATCCTCACCGCCATGACCCTTTGCGCACTGTGGAGCAGGGCGGTCTCCTGGGAGTCGAGAGACCCCGCCCATATAGGGGCACCGTACAAGGCCATCGAGCGTACCACCGCCATGTAAAGGCGGCGACAGCTTCCATCTCCTCCACCGAGATTTGGGAGAAGGCGGCTCAGTGCACCAGCAGTCCCAGACAGTTTTGAGGAAAGCCGCCGTAGATGTGCTCCGAATCTCCATCTGCTGTCGAGCACAACGCCAAGGTATTTTAGCGTCGGCCCAACAGCAATTGAGGTACCTCCCACTACAATATTTGAGTCTGCAGGTGGCGCTCGCCGAGGACCGTGGAAACAGATAGCCTCCGATTTGTGGAGTGCCACCTCCAGCCCCAGCCGCCTTATTCTGGCCACAACGGCTGCGACTCCAGCCGTAGCCAAAATCGCCGCTTCCCTGTAGGTTCTCCCCCGGGCGGTAACCAGGGTGTCGTCAGCGTAACAAACGACGCCGACGCCACCAAGATTAGCACCCCGAAGAACCCAATCATACCCAATGTTCCACAAGAGGGGACCCAATACGGACCCCTGTGGAACACCGCGCGTCACAGGGCTGCGGCCTTCTCCATCTTTCGTTGGGTAGACTACCTCCCTATTGGAGAGATAATCCCCCACCAGGCTCCGAAGATAAGGGGGTACGCCATGGTACCTCAGCGCCGCTAAAATCGTGCTCCACGGTAGAGTGTTAAACGCGTTGGCAATATCTAAAGACACTGCTAACATTACCCCACCGCTGGAGCACGCTTCCTCGGAGAGATTGCGGACGCAGGATATTGCATCCAGCGTCGAGCGGCCTCTACGAAAGCCGAACTGTGTGTCAGCCAAATCAGGGCCGACTCTCTCTAGATGTTTGACGATGCGGGCAGCCACAACACGCTCCAGTAGTTTGCCAGCCTCGTCGAGCAGTACAATCGGGCGATAGCCTGCTGGTTCGTCCGCTGGGCGCCCTTCCTTTCGAAGGAGTACCAGTTTGCCCCCCTTCCACCGCCTGGGGAATCTCCCTTCATTCAAGCACCGATCGAAGAAGGCCCTCAAGCGTGGTTCCAGGGCATCCTGGGCGAGGGCCCACGCACGACCGGGGATACCGTCAGGCCCTGGAGCCGTGTTCTTAGCCTTCATTTTCAAAACGGCCACGCATAATTCTCCCTCCGATATTTCGGGAGCAGAGTTGTCTTCTTCTTCCTCGCGATGGGCTTCGTTTTGTGGCACCACCGTGTTGGGGGGAGCAAATTCAGTTCCCGGTTCACGAGGAAATAGTCCCTCAACCACCCGTCGGAGGACATGCGACTGTAGCGTGCTGGTGATGGGAGGAGCCCAGGGACGAAGCTTTTGTCTCGCCATTTTATACGGGCGCCCCCACGGATCATGTTCTAATGATTGCAGCAGCTGCCGCCAGGACTCCGCCTTAGCCTCACTGATAGCCACGCGGAGAGCTTTGGATGCCTCTCTATAGACGGCATAGAGAGCGTCTGACTCAGCCGTCTCCCGGCGTCTTCTCCTTCGATACCGCTGGTATCGGCGGCGCCTCGCCACGCATCGGCGGCGAAACTCGGCGATCTCTTCCGTCCACCAGTAGACATTGCGCTTGGATGGTGGTGCCCTTGCACGAGGCATGGCGGCGTCGCAGATGTTAGTCATCGCTTTACACAGCCCGTCAGCCTCCTCGTCTAGGTCTACTGGCTCTGAAGGGGAAGCGTTTCACGCTTGGACGAGGGCCGCCTCCTGCAGCACTTCCAGGTTCATACGTTTGAGGACCCAGCGGGGGCCAGCCATGGGTGACCCCTGTCTTACGAAAACAGCTGAAAATGAGGAGATGCTAAACCGTATGTAGCGGTGATCCGATAACGTCTCCACTCCCATTTTCACCTCCCATCCGTGAACACGACGGGCGAGGCCAGGGCTTGCGAACGTGAGGTCTACAATTGATTCACCCTGTGCTCTCACGCACGTGGGCACTGATCCTCTATTGAGGATATCAAGTTCAAGTGAAGTAGCCCACTCCTCTAGCGTCTCTCCCGCGTCATCTCCCGACGAAGCTCTTTTAGTTCCGCCGTCAGTCGTTTGTTGGCCTCGACCATCAAGGCCACCTCTTCGGGCACCGTACGGTCCCGTAGCTCCTCGAAGGAGGCCTTAATATTTTTGGCCGCCTCTTTAAGGGCGTGTACGAACGTACCCTTTAGTTTCCCGGATCTCGCGGCAACCTGTAACACGGTATCTACAGAGTCCAGGACCACCCTTTCTATTTCCGCTGCATCGCGGCCTTCCACCTGTGAGGCCGGTGGTGTCTTCTTAAATAAGGCAGCTGCCACCTTTCTCTTTTGCTGCTGCTCTTCGGCTATTTGCCTTTCGGCTTCGAGCAACAGCTCCTCCTTCTTGGCCTTATTGTACTCGGCCTTAGCTTTCGCTAGGCCGACGTAGTGTCCGGTTGTAGGCGGACGTCCGCGACCGCGCTGGGCCGGAGTCACCTTCGGTGATGGTGAGCCATCATCTTCGGAGGCATCCGGCTCTATGCTCCTCCGTCGCTTTCTCCATAATCCAGGTGATGGTGACCTGGATCCTTGTGAACGCACTGTCTGGCAGCTCATTTCAGAATCAGATTCTGACAAATCGGCCATTTTTGACGAGGCGATCAACAGATCGTCTTCGCAGCGGGTCAACACAACCCGCACATCATTTTTTATTGTTCCATACGTTTGCATGTCGGTGTCCGATTTCTCGCTTTGGTTGTTGGTGTGGCGATTGTTGTCCCCCCCAGAGTACGCGGGACAGCCTCCTTCGGCCGAAGGAGGGTGGGATTCCCCGTTGCCGGGACCCACCTGGGTAGTCATATCCTTTTTACAACTCGCCATTTTTTTTTGTGTTGTCAGTTTAAAGGCTCGACAGCCTGGGTTGATGCCCTCGGGACTGCACTCCCTGCAGCCATTCATCCTCTCGCCGGGCATCCAAACTTAGGATTGGGTATATACATACTATACAATATACTATAAACACATACATAAACTATACATATATGATAGTGAAGGTGATGATGATATGATGATGACGATGACGCGGCGCCTGGTGGTTTCAGTTACGTCTAGTTCTGAAGGAAATAGACAGAAAACAGGCGGCAACCACGAGAAGGAACACATCGTCAACAGAAGGTCAACAATGTGCATAACCACCAGACTTGCCTTGGGGATCTACACGACCTGCGCTCTCCCCCAAGACCGACGCCTCCTTACCCATCCGGGACGAGTAAGGAAGGCCTGGACTTAACCAAAACAAGCAGCGCGAAGCATGCAAGCTAGGACTATGCAACTATTAATGGATAAACCCAGACCCGCCCAACCTAACCTAACCTAACCTAACCTAACCTAACCTAACCTAACCTTTTTTTTTTTTTTTTTTTTTTTTTTTTTACGTGGGGAAAATGCTGATGTGCAGCATTTTATTGTTAAATTGCATATTTTATCACATACATCTCTGGAATATAATTTCAAATCACCGCATACACGTTTTTAGCTTTGCGAGCACGCCGCGCACGCGGTCTGCATCTGAAAAACGAAAAATTTTATTAAATTAACGTAATTTTCAATACAAATAACACATTTACATCAATATTTTGTCCATTTCATTTTTTAGAATTTTTCTAGTATTTTTCTAGGAATCAGCGAGTGAGCGCGCACCGCGCCCCATACTCGAAAACGCTAATTTCGACAAAATTTTGACCACCCTCCCACCCAGGTCTACGATAGTAAGAATTCGAAGTTTTCCATAGGGTCGGGTTGAAATCAGACAAAAATTTTGAAAACATTTGTTTTTGATTCTCCTAAATCAGGCTATAATATTAGGATATTTTGACTATTTAAGGACACGGAACTATATATTAGAGCCAAATTTTGACAATTTCATTTAAGCAACAGGTATAAAATACCTACAAATATTATATTAAGAACAATTTATAACTTCTACAAACCTTCTTTACGTTTGTAACTGACTTTTATACATTCATTGTTACATTTATATTTATAATAACTTACACTTTTGACTCGTCCCTCTGACGACATGTTCGCAACACCCCCCGTCAAAAGGGCGAATGACGCCTGCACTGCATCGAAAATGTCTCCAAAACGAACAGAGAAGGCTTGTACTTCTGCGGATAACGACAAAGTCTCCAAAGTGAGACTTAGCATAGACGAGTGGGAGTCGGTAAGATCTACATCTCCTGGACATACCTCCTCCACGACGATATTGGCTGCAACGGTGGGCCCCTCTAAGCGAAGACCAAATGTCGCCTCCCTGCAGGAGGGTAAGACTGGTACAAAATCGACGGACGTCTCAGGGAGCCCGCCTGTGAGGCCGGTATATGCAAGCAGAGTGGCGGAAGCCAGAGCTTGCCTAAACAAGGCCAAGTTGCACCTTAGTGCCTCCAGAAATTTAAAAACAGAGATTAAGGATGGTGTGGCTTCAGCAGTAGACAGGCTTTATCAGCTTGTCAGGGAGTCCGAGACGTCAAAGGGACTAAAAGGGACTAGCCAGAGTGGGGGGAGGGGTGGGGAGAGAGAGATGGAGCTTCCGGCCTCGCTCCCCTCGCCTCATCTCGCCCCCAGAAGAGAAGATGACGAGCTCCTTTTACGCCTCGGGGAACATGACAGGCTGATTAAGGAAAATATGGAGAAAATGACAGAGCTAAAAACGACTTTAGAAAGCCACCAAAAATCCTTGGAGGATGCTACATACGCGGGTGTGGTCGCTGGGAGTAGTGGGAGGAAACCCCCGCAGCAGACCGCGCTGCACTCAGTAGTAGTCACCTCCAAGGACGAAACAGAAACAGGAGAGGATGTTTTAAACCGAATAAGAAAGGCTGTTGACGCAAAGGAAGGAGGTATTATCATCGACAAAGTTCGAAAGGCCAAAGATAGGAAGGTCATAGTAGGATGCAGGAGCGATGAAGAAAGAAATAAGGTGAAGGAGAGACTGAAGAAGGCAGGTGACTATCTGAGCGTGGAGGATATAAAAAACAAAGATCCACTTTTAATCCTCAAAGACGTACTTACGTACAATACTGATGAGGATATTCTCCGCGCCCTCAAAAACCAAAACCATAAAATATTCCGAGGTTTGGATCAGAAAGAGAACCGAATTGAAATTAAATATAAAAAGAGGACCAAAAATCCCTTAACGGCTCATATAGTCGTGAAGGTGTCGCCCACAATATGGACTCGGGCTATGGATAGTGAAGCTGTGCAGATAGACTTGCAGAGAGTACGCGTTGCTGATCAGTCGCCCCTTGTTCAGTGCTCACTTTGCCTGGGGTACGGGCATGGCAGGCGCTTCTGCAAGGAAACCCTGGAGAAGTGCAGCCATTGCGCCGGCCCCCACAAGAAGGTCGACTGCCCAGACTGGCTCGCCGGTGCTCCTCCTGCATGTTGCAACTGTTCACATGCTAAATTAGACCAGATAGAGCACAATGCTTTTAGCATGGATTGTCCGATTAGGCGAAAATGGGACACATTAGCCAGAGCCACAATTTCTTATTATTGCTAAGGTGGTATCTGGCAGCAACATCGATGCAACGGGTGCCCCCACAAAAGGATATCTCACAGCTCAGGCAAACCTCCAGCGTAAAGAGCTCGCCACAAACGAGCTAATAATTGAAGCCAGCCAAAGAAAAATAGCCGTGGCACTGCTCCAGGAGCCATATGTGGGTGGGTCAAAAAGTATGAAGAGTTACAGAGGTGTAAGGATTTTTCAAAGCACAAGCCAGGGAAATGGGACTGTAAAAGCGGCCATAGCCGTCTTCGACCCCGATATGGACATCATACAGTACCCAGAACTCACCACCAATAATATCGTGGTGGTGAGGATCCGAACTGCTGCTTGGGAGATCACTGCTGTATCCTTTTACTTCGAGTCAGACCTGCCCATAGAGCCATACCTGGAGCATCTAAAGAAGATCAAAGTAGAGCTGGGATCTAGAAGAATTATCGTGGGAGGCGATGCAAATGCCAAAAGTCCCTGGTGGGGGAGCCACATTGTGGACCATAGGGGTGAGGATCTGTCCGGTGCCTTAGAGGAAATGGGTATGCAGATACTCAATCAGGGCGATATCCAGACCTTCGACACTATTAGAGGAGGTCGTCGATTTACCAGCCATGTCGACGTAACTGCTTGTTCGGAAGACTTGCTCGACTTAGTGATGGACTGGAGAGTCCAGGATGATCTAACGGGCGCGGACCACAACGGCATTACTTTTAGAATTAAACTCAATAAATCAAAGGGACTTAGTATAAATAGAACTACAAGAATTTTTAACACAAAAAAGGTAAACTGGCACCAGTTTCATGCGAAACTGGATCAGTTAAAAACTGAAAGCAAAATAAACAAAATGGAAATAGATAAAATTCAAATTAAACAAAATTTAGATACGCTTATAGAAACACATACAGAGTTAATAACACAAACATGTCATCAAATAATAGCCAAAAAGAAAACAAAACAAACTCTTATCATGCCGTGGTGGACCGTAGAACTTGAGACAATGAAACGTGAAGTCGTCACTAGGAAACGCAGAATCCAATGCGCAGCGCCAGTCCGAAGAACTAAAGTGGTCGATGAGTACCTGCAAGCAAAAGAGAGATATGAGTATGCAGCAAAAAGGGCAACAATTGAAAGTTGGAAAAGTTTTTGCGGAAAGCAGGATAGGGAAGGGATGTGGGAGGGCATCTATCGAGTTATCGGCAGAACGAAAAAGCGACACGAAGACTTACCCTTAGTGAAGGATGGGGAACAAATGAGCCAGAAAGAGTCAGCCAAAGTATTGGCGGACGCATTTTACCCCGGGGACTTGAAATCAGTTTACATTGGGAGAACTCAGAACTGCTATGGAGAGTTTCAACCCGAAAAAAGCCCCCGGGGTCGATGGTTTTACTGCCGACATCTGCAGCCAGGTGGTATCCAGGGATATGGAACTGCACTTGGCGCTGATGAATAAATGTCTTGAGCTCGGTCATTTTCCAAAAATCTGGAAAGAAGCTACAGTGGTCGTATTGCGAAAGCCAGGCAAGGAAGACTATACCGTACCCAAGTCCTATAGACCCATTGGTCTTCTGCCGGTGATGGGGAAGATTTTAGAGAAAATGGTAGTAGGCCGGTTGAAGTGGCATCTGATACCAAGGATGAGCCCCCGCCAGTATGGCTTTATGCCCCAGAAGAGCACCGAGGACTCCCTCTATGATTTAGTAAATTACATACGCCGAAAACTTGATGGCAAGAAGTTGATAACTATGGTGTCGCTAGACATAGAGGGAGCCTTCGACAGCGCATGGTGGCCTGCAATTAGAGTCAGACTGGCCGAGGAAAAGTGTCCGGTCAATCTCCGGCGTATAATGGACAGTTATCTTCAAGACCGAAAGGTCCGTGTTAGATACGCTGGAGAAGAGTACATAAAGGACACTTACAAGGGGTGCGTCCAAGGATCGATTGGAGGGCCGATTCTCTGGAATCTTCTCCTTGACCCACTGCTGAAGGGCTTGGAACAGAGGGATGTTTACTGTCAGGCTTTTGCAGACGATGTCGTGTTGGTATTTGACGGGGACACAGCGCTTGAAGTGCAGGGACGTGCCAATGTTGCTCTTGCCTATGTTCGGACGTGGGGTGTTAAAAATAAGATGAAATTCGCGCCTCATAAAACCAACGCAATGGTTCTCACCAGAAAGCTAAAATTTGACACGCCACGGCTGAGCATGGGCGGGATCGACATTGAAATGTCGCATGAGATAAAAATCCTGGGGCTCACCATCGATCATAAGCTGACGTTTAATAGCCACACTGCGAACATCTGCAAGAAGGCTTTAAATATCTACAAACAGCTGTCTCGAGCCGCCAGGATAAGTTGGGGTCTCCACCCGGAAGTCATCCATCTCATATATACGGCGACGGTGGAGCCAATTATCTCATATGCCGCCAGCGCTTGGTCGCCGGCAACACTTAAATTAGGTGTACAACGACATCTTAACGCAGTCCAGAGAGCTTTTGCCCAAAAATTATGCGGAGCATATCGCACCGTCTCTCTTAACTCAGCGCTGGTGCTGGCTGGGATACTACCACTCGATATGAAAATACGCGAAGCAGCTAAATTGTATGAAGCCCGAAGAGGAGTACCCCAGCCAGTACTAGGGGATAGAGAGGTGGAGCAAAAGCAAGCCTTTACCGATACTCCACATCCGGCAGAACATTTGAGCCTCCAGTTCGTAAAACTGGAAAGCCGACAAGATATTGCTACTTATGCAAACCAAGCAGTTAAAATCTATACCGACGGCAGCAAGATTGAGGGCAAAGTCGGAGCGGCATTGTCTCTTTGGAGCAATGAAGCTGAGACTAAAGCCCTCAAGCTTAAGCTGCCGTCGTACTGCACGGTGTACCAGTCTGAACTGTTGGCCATATGCCAGGCCACAAGATTAATAAAACGGAGAAGTGAGGCAAGCTTTGCCATTCTTAGCGACTCGAGGTCCGCCTTGGAGACTATCATCAATCCAACTTCGCCCCACCCTCTGGCTGCTGAAACCAGGGAAAACATCCGCCTCGGTAAACTCCAGAACAAGGAAATTTCCTTGTTCTGGATTAAAGCACATGCAGGGCTAGAGGGCAACGAACGGGCGGACCAGTTAGCTAAGGACGCTGCGCTTTACAGCAAGAAAAGACCTGACTATGATGTGTGCCCGGTTTCATTCGTCAAGAGACAGATCCGTATGGAATCCCTTGACGAATGGAACCAGAGATACCAGTCAGGAAATACGGCAAAAATTACAAAAATCTTCTTTCCCGATGCAGTTAAATCCTTCAAAATAGTTAAGTCGTTAAAACCGTTCGGTATCCTCACACAAATATTAACAGGGCACGGTGGGTTCTCGGAATACTTGAGTCGCTTCAAGTGTAAAGAGAGCCCATCGTGCATCTGTGAACCAGATAGAGATGAAACAGTTGTCCACATTCTTCTCGAATGTCCTATCTTTGCCTATAAGAAATTTGATGTGGAACAATTGTTAGACACTAATCTCAGCGCAGACAACATAAACGTACTAATGATGGACAAAAATAGAAGAACTAAGTTTATAGATTATTGTATTAGTGTAGCCAAAATTGTAGTAAATAGAAATAAATAGATATATAAATTATGTTATACTCATATTATTAGAATATGCCGTAAGAACATAAGTGAAAGTAGTAAATACCAGTAAAAGTAAATTAATTAATAGGTTATGTAACTAAAGTAAAGTAGAAAGAAAAATTATTGCATGTCAACAAAATTAAACTTCTACCTTAGTATGTTAGTAGTAAATCCACAATACTAGTTTATATTATATACAAGATAAAATTTCAAAATTATTATTTTTAAGCTTACCAATATAAAAAAATAAATAAATAAAAGAACATGTCGACAAAGACTCTGATTACGTCAGAGGGAGACACGAAGCAGGGAGGGGGTTTTAGTCGGTAGGTCGCCGCGAGGCGGAGTCCGACATAACCGTCCGCGGTATCCATGAGGATTTCCCCCTCCCTGACTAAAAAAAAAAAAAAAAAAAAAAAACCTAACCTAACCTAACCTTTTTTTTTTTTTTTTTTTTTTTTTTTTTGAGGGGGGGAAATGCCTACGCACTTCCCTTCCACCACGGGGGTGATGGAAGGGGGTATGTGGGGCTCGCACCCACTAAAACCCCCCCGTGAGCCGTCCTCCACCGAGGTGGGCCAAGATGGGGTCGCGGTAGCATTCTACCATCTTGCCCCAGTGGCAGACCCTTATCGGGTCTCTCCGCCCTTGGAGGGGCAACCTTGCTCACAAAGGTCACCCCTCAGACATGTGGGGCCGTGCAAGCCGGTGGAGCGTCCCCCGACACTCCACCGGTGACCCCACTACGGAGGAGGGAGGAGGTGGGCAAAACGCCTCCTCCTCCCACCTGGTCTCCTGCGCCGGAGCGCGACCGCTCCAGCGTCCGTCTCCCGGGCCCGCTCCGCGGTCTCCTTCTGCACCATTACGCCTTCGCAGAAGGAGACCATCGCCTGCCACGATCTCTCGCTGCCAAGCATAGCGTTTACTACGCTTGGCAGAGAGAGATCCCGTCCTATCATCATTGAAAGCGTGTGCCGCTGCGGGCCCCATGCGGCACACGCTTCCAGCGTATGAAGCGCCGTATCCTCCAGTGCCCCACACTCGTGACACACCGGAGTCACCTCCCGTCTTGCGATGTGGTGCAGGTATTTTCCGAAACATCCGTGTCCGGAAAGCACCTGCACCAATCGGAAGGTCAGCGGCCCATGCTGCCGCCTCACCCACCTCCGAAGGACCGGGCGGATAGCCTCCACCGTCCACTGCCCAGGGACCGGTGGAGCCAGGTCCTCCGTCCACCGCCGCAACATGGCAGCCCTCGCCTGCCGCCGCATGCGCGTGACCTCCTCCCACGCTGGGGGGTCTCCGCGGGATCTCCTCTCCGCCACGAAGTGGTAAACTTCGGCGAGGATCTCCGCTTGGAGCTCCCAGGGGGGATCACCGGCCAACACGCACCCTGCCGTCCAGGACACCGTCCGGTACCCGCGTATCGCCCTCGTTGCAATCACCCGCTGCGGACGTCGCAGCAGGGTTTTGGTGCTGCGATTGAGGGCGTCCACCCAGACCGGTGCCCCATACAGGGCCATACTCCGGACTACTCCGGAGTATAATCGACGGCAGTTGGCACTCGGGCCACCCACGTTGGGCAGCAGCCTTCCCAGGGCGGCTGCCGCTCCCACCACTCTCGGGGCCATCTGGGCAAAGTGGGCCTGAAATGCCCACCTCCCGTCCAGGATGAGACCCAAATATTTCATCTGGGTCCCTACCCGGACCATCACCCCATCCAGAACCACCCGCGTTCCTGGAGGGGGTCCCCCCCGAGGCCCATGGAACAATAGGGCCTCGGTCTTGGAGAGGGCGACCTCCAGTCCCAGGGCGCGTATGCGGTCAACCACGAGGGTTGTACCCACCGTGGCCAACCGCACCGTCTCCCTGAGGTCCCTCCCCTTGACTACGACTAGGGTGTCGTCCGCGTAGCACGCGACCTGCATACTTGCAGGAAGCGTGCCGCGGAGCACCCAGTCGTAGCCTACGTTCCACAGGAGCGGTCCCAGTACCGACCCCTGTGGAACCCCGCAGGAGACGCGACGGTGCCTCAGACCGTCACGTCCCTCCACTAGGACCTCACGGTCCCGGAGGTAGTCGGCTAACAGCCTCCGCAGATACAGGGGCACTCCATGAAACCGGAGCGCCTCCTGTATTGTTCCGTGCGGGAGGCTGTTGAAGGCGTTGGCAATGTCGAGCGAGACAGCCAACGCCTTTTGACCCTCGCCGACCGCATCCTGCGTCCACCGTTTGAGCCAGAGCAGGGCGTCTATTGTAGACCGCCCCGCTCTGAACCCGTACTGGGCCTCCGACAGACCAGGCCCAGTCTCCTCCAGGTGCCGGATGACACGGGAGGCCACAACTCTCTCCAGGAGCTTACCCGTATCATCCAGCAACACTATGGGCCTGTATCCGGAAGGCGAGTCGGCAGGTCGACCCTCCTTCCGTAGCAGGCACAGCCGGCCGTCCTTCCAAAGCTTCGGGAACTGCCCTGACGTCAGGCACGCGTCGAACAGTCCCCGAAGCCTGTCGCCCATCTGCCTTAGGGCTATCCTAAGGACCCGCCCCGGGATCCCGTCTGGACCCGGTGCGGTCCTTTTGCCCCGTAGGCGGCCGACTGCCACCTCCATCTCCACCTCGGACACAGGCGGAATGGAGGCTGGGTTCAGTTCCTCGGGGGTGGAGGAGACCATCGTCGGTGGGGTGTGGTGGTGGGAGTCAGGGAATAGGCCCTCCAACACCCTGCCCAGGAGCTCAGGCTCCAGCGACTCCGCAATAGGGGTCGTTTGGCCCCGGAACTTTTTCCGGGCGCCCCTATATGGCCGCCCCCAAGGGTCCCTGTCGAGACCCTCCAGGGCCTCGCCCCAGGCCCGAGACTGGCCGTATTGACCTTAGCAGCTGCTGTTGCTTCGGTTTCCGTGTCCGAGTCTGAAAGACCAGACTCGACAAACGGAGTAGACGGCCGTTTCCGACGGTTGTCCCGTCCATCCGCAATCTCCGCACTACGGATCACCTCCATTTCTGGAGCCGAGACTTTCACGTCTCTATCCCCTACGTCATAATCAACGGGGGCCTCTGGGAAGTGGCCCTGAGAAGGGCCTTTTGTGAACTTCCCAGAAGCGTCACGCTGCGGTTTCTTCGGCATTCTGGTGATAGCTGCGAAGGTAGAGATTGGCCTGTTGGACACCTGCGTTACCGGGTCCAAACAGTTTCCAGGGGGCACCACGGGGAGGTTCTCTACTTGCCACCCCGCGATTTAAATAAAATGTATAATGACATGTTGCGGAATGAAAGGACATCCTATTTTAAAAATATGTTTTTAAAAAGCAAGACAACTATTAAGACAATGTGGCAAATCGTAAATATTGAAACAGGAAAAAAGAAAGTCTCAAAAGTTGATTTTACTGATTTGATAAAAGATCCTACATACAGCCGGTCAAAAGTAGACATTGTAAATTTACTGAACCGCCAATTCATTTCTGCTGCTAAGCAATGTGGTGCCCCTAAAGCTAACATCCAAATGGTTGCCACTCTTTTACACAGAGCTTACCCACCATGCAACTGCTCATTACGACTCCATTCTTTCACAGTGTGTGAAATATATAAAATAATAAATAACAGAGTAGCCAATAAGCCAACTAAAGATATTTATGATATTTCTACAGAGATTGTGAGCATCATCTCAATCCCCATTTATTTTATTTTTTTCATGGGGAAATGCATTTACGCATACCACTGAGCCCGGGGAAGGCCTAGCGGCTATGTGGGACTCACCGGGCGACTGCCCGTCCTACCCACTAAAACCCCATGGTGAGCAGTCCTCCACCGAGGTGGGGCAAGATGGGGTCGCGGTTGCATTCTACCATCTTGCCCCAGTGGCAGACCCAATCGGGCCTCTCCGCCTGTGCAGGGGTAACCTTGCTCACCAAAGTCACCCCTCACCACGACCGGTGGGGCGTGCAAGCCGATGGAGAGCCCCCCGACTCTCCACCAGTGACCCCACAAATACGAAGGAGGAGTCGCCTCCTCCTCCCACCTCCTCGAGCCGGCGCCGTGCGCCCGGGCCCCACCTCCACGTCACGCTCCCAGCACCGAATCCATCATTCCGAAGTATGGTAGGTCTGAGAGCGGACCGCCTCCTCGAGCCGGTGCCAAGCACCCGGGCCCCACCTCCTCGAGCCGGCGCCAAGCGCACAAGGCCCCACCTCCTCGAGCCTGCGCCGAGCGCCCGGGCCCCCCCTCCACGTCACTAGGACGCCCATCCCACAGGAAGAGAACCTCCACAAAGATAAAAGCTCTTTGTAGCGTTTCCTCTCCTGCCGTCCAGGTAGTAAAACTACCCAGACCCGCCTTGCCAGATATCGGCTACGGCCAATAATCCCCCGAGGAGAATTATTGACCGATCCCCGGGTGCACCGTCCCAACGGCTGCTCTTCCCCCCAGATGAAACGCATCGGAGGGGACCAGCAACAGTCGGGCACTCTTGGAGGTTATCCGGCCTGCCACCCCAACCTTTTTTTTTTTTTTTTTTTTTTCATGGGGAAATGCATTTACGCATACCACTGAGCCCGGGGAAGGCCCAGCGGCTATGTGGGACTCACCGGGCGACTGCCCGTCCTACCCACTAAAACCCCATGGTGAGCAGTCCTCCACCGAGGTGGGGCAAGATGGGGTCGCGGTTGCATTCTACCATCTTGCCCCAGTGGCAGACCCAATTGGGCCTCTCCGCCTGTGCAGGGGCAACCTTGCTCACCAAAGTCACCCCTCACCACGACCGGTGGGGCGTGCAAGCCGATGGAGAGCCCCCCGACTCTCCACCAGTGACCCCACAAATACGAAGGAGGAGTCGCCTCCTCCTCCCACCTCCTCGAGCCGGCGCCGAGCGCCCGGGCCCCACCTCCACGTCACACTCCCAGCACCGAATCCATCATTCCGAAGTATGGTAGGTCTGAGAGCGGACCGCCTCCTCGAGCCGGTGCCAAGCACCCGGGCCCCACCTCCTCGAGCCGGCGCCAAGCGCACAAGGCCCCACCTCCACGTCACACTCCCAGCACCGAATCCATCATTCCGAAGTATGGTAGGTCTGAGAGCGGACCGCCTCCTCGAGCCTGCGCCGAGCGCACTGGGCCCCACCTCCTCGAGCCGGCGCCAAGCGCACAAGGCCCCACCTCCACGTCACACTCCCAGCACCGAATCCATCATTCCGAAGTATGGAAGGTCTGAGAGCGGACCGCCTCCTCGAGCCGGTGCCAAGCACCCGGGCCCCACCTCCTCGAGCCGGCGCCAAGCGCACAAGGCCCCACCTCCACGTCACACTCCCAGCACCGAATCCATCATTCCGAAGTATGGTAGGTCTGAGAGCGGACCGCCTCCTCGAGCCTGCGCCGAGCGCACTGGGCCCCACCTCCTCGAGCCGGCGCCAAGCGCACAAGGCCCCACCTCCACGTCACACTCCCAGCACCGAATCCATCATTCCGAAGTATGGTAGGTCTGGGAGCGGACCGCCTCCTCGAGCCGGTGCCAAACACCCGGGCCCCACCTCCTCGAGCCGGCGCCAAGCGCACAAGGCCCCACCTCCTCGAGCCTGTGCCGAGCGCCCGCCCCCCCCCTCCACGTCACTAGGACGCCCATCCCACAGGAAGAGAACCTCCACAAAGATAAAAGCTCTTTGTAGCGATTCCCCTCCTGCCGTCCAGGTAGTAAAACTACCCAGACCCACCTTGCCAGATATCGGCTACGGCCAATAATCCCCCGAGGAGAATTATTGACCGATCCCCGGGTGCACCGTCCCAACGGCTGCTCTTCCCCCCAGATGAAACGCATCGGAGGGGACCAGCAACAGTCGGGCACTCTTGGAGGTTAACCTAACCAACCTAACCTAACCTAACCTTTTTTTTTTTTTTTTTTTTTTTTTTTTTTTCGTGGGGAAAATGCATTTACGCATACCCGCCCGCCAATGGGAGTGCGAGCGGGTTATGTCGGGCTCGGCAACAACTGTTGCCACTACCGACTAAAAACCCCACGATGTTCCTTCATTACCAGCTGCAACGGGGTCGCGGGCCCGCTTTAGCATTCTCCGCAACCCCGCCTATGCCGACATTCGTCCTTTCCCACAGGACGAACCCACCTCGGGTGGGCTAGAATGCCCGCCCTATACAACACGTGATGCACCGGAACATTAGTGCATCACCTCCTCAATGTGAGGAGTGGTGTGCTGGAGAGAGACGCGGAGACGGAGTGCGAGCTCGATTAGCTCGTCTCCTTGTCCGCGCCCTCCGGATTGGAAGGGAGAGAGGATCAATCTCCCTCTCTCGCTCCTCGGCCTCCCTTTGCGAGATTACCGTTTCGCAAAAGGAGACCAGTGCCTCCCATGACGTCTCGTCGTCCACCAGCATGCCTCTAGCGCGTGCTGTTCAGTGTCTTCCGCACAGCCACACCGGTGGCACACCGGGGTTGCTTCTCTTCTGGCCACGTTGCACAGGTACCTCCCGAAGCATCCATGCCCCGAGAGGACCTGCGTCAACCGGAAGGTCAGCGCACCATGTCCTCGTTGGACCCACTCCACGAGCATGGGTCGGACAGCCTCCAGGAATCGCTGAGCCCCATCCCCTCTCTTTGCAGGCCCAGCGAGGAGCCGTTCACGCCAGGTCGCCAGAGCCACCCTCCTGGCATCCTTTCGCCATCGCATCACCTCCTGTGGTGCGGGGCGGAGGTCACGCTCGCGTGCCCGCGTTCTACGCCAAAAGACTGAGGAGAGAACGTCGGCTTCTAAGTCCCACGGAAGAGATCCAGCGAGAACGCAGGCCACCTCATGTGATATTGTGCGATATCCCCTGCATATCCTCATCGCCATGACCCTTTGCGCACTGTGGAGCAGGGCGGTCTCCTGGGAGTCGAGAGACCCTGCCCATATGGGGGCACCGTACAAGGCCATGGAGCGTACCACCGCCATGTAAAGGTGGCGACAGCTTCCATCTCCTCCACCAAGATTTGGGAGAAGGCGGCTCAGCGCAGCAGCAGTCCCAGTCAGTTTTGGGGAAAGCCGCCGTAGATGTGCTCCGAATCTCCATCTGCTGTCAAGCACAACACCAAGGTATTTCAGCGTCGGCCCGACAGCAATAGAGGTCCCTCCTACTACAATATTTGAGTCTGCAGGTGGCGCTCGCCGAGGACCGTGGAAACAGATAGCCTCAGATTTGTGGAGCGCCACCTCCAGCCCCAGCCGCCTTATTCTGGCCACAACTGCTGCGACTCCGGCCGTAGCCAAAATCGCCGCTTCCCTGTAGGATCCCCCTCGGGCGGTAACCAGGGTGTCGTCGGCGTAACAAACGACGCCGACGCCACCAAGATTAGCACCCCGAAGAACCCAATCATACCCAATGTTCCACAAGAGGGGACCCAATACGGACCCCTGCGGAACACCGCGCGTGACAGGGCTGCGGCCCTCTCCATCTTTCGTTGGGTAGACTACCTCCCTGTTGGAGAGGTAATCCCCCACCAAGCCCTGAAGATAAAGGGGTACGCCATGGTATCTCAACGCCGCCAAAATCGTGCTCCACGGTAGAGTGTTGAACGCGTTTGCAATATCCAAAGACACTGCCAACATTACCCCACCGCTGGAGCACGCTTCCTCGGAGAGGTTGCGGACGCAAGATATAGCATCTAGCGTCGAGCGGCCTCTACGAAAGCCGTATTGGGTGTCAGCTAAATTAGGGCCGACTCTCTCCAGGTGTTTGACGAGGCGGGCAGCCACAACACGCTCCAGTAATTTGCCAGCCTCGTCAAGCAGTACAATCGGACGATAGCCTGCTGGTTCGTCCACTGGGCGCCCTTCCTTTCGAAGGAGTACGAGCTTTCCCCCTTTCCACCGCCTGGGGAATCTCCCTTCATTCAGGCAGCGGTCGAAGAAAGTCCTCAAGCGTGGTTCCAGGGCATCCTGGGCGAGGGCCCACGCACGACCGGGAATACCGTCAGGCCCCGGAGCCGTGTTTTTAGTCTTCATTTTCAAGACGGCCACGCAAAGTTCTCCCTCCGATATTTCAGGAGCAGAGTTAGCTTCTTCCCCGCTATGGGCCTCGCTTTGTGGCGCCGCCGTGATGGGGGGAGCAAATTCAGTTCCCGGTGCCCTAGGAAATAGACCCTCAACTACCCGCCGGAGGACGTGTGGCTGCAGCGTGCTGGTGATGGGAGGAGCCCAGGGACGAAGCTTTTGTCTCGCCATCTTATACGGGCGCCCCCACGGATCATGCTCCAATGATTGGAGTAGCTGCCGCCAGGACTCCGCCTTAGCCTCACTGATGGCCACGCGGAGGGCTTTGGAAGCCTCTCTATACGCAGCGTAAAGAGCATCAGACTCAGCCGTCTCCCGGCGTCTTCTTCTCCTATACCGCTGGTATCGGCGGCGCTTTGCCACACATCGACGACGGAGCTCGGCGATCTCCTCCGTCCACCAGTAGACATTGCGCTTGGATGGTGGTGCCCTAGCGCGAGGCATTGCGGCGTCGCAGATGTGAGTCATAGCTTTACACAGCCCGTCAGCCTCTTCGTCCAGGTTCACTGGCTCCGAAGGGGACGCGTTCCAAGCTTGGACGAGGGCCGCCTCCTGCAGCACCTCCAGATTCAAGCGTTTGAGGACCCAACGGGGGCCAGACATGGTTGCCCCCTGTCTTTCCAGATCAGATGCAAATGAGGAGATGCTAAACCGAATGTAGCGGTGATCAGATAGCGTCTCCTCATTCACCAGCACCTCCCAATCCCGAACGCGGCGCGCTATTTCAGGGGTGGCGAACGTTATGTCGATCACCGATCCGCCCGATCGTCGCACACAGGTGAAAGTTGTCCCCCGGTTTAAGACACACAGCCCAGACTCTGCCAGCCATGCGTCAACGGCTCTTCCCCGTACATTTGTGACCGGAGACCCCCACGCTGGAGATTTGGCGTTGAGGTCTCCAATGACAATAATGGGTTGGGGGTGGTTTCGGTTGACTAGGGTCCCCACCTCGCCGAGGAAAGTCTCAAATTCGGCGAAGACCCTGTTTGGCGAGAAATATACCCCTACAACCAACGCCTTGCCAACCCAGGCTGCGACGAACCCCCTTCCTCTCACCACTCTCTCCAGTGCAGGAGAGCGGGCTGGTGACTGCGTGGTTATCGCCACTACGCCGTTTAGATCCCCAACCCAATCATACCTAGACAGGACTACGTATGGTTCGGTGACCACCGCTACTTGGATCGACCGCTCCGCCAGGCACTGAAGAAGAAGATCCTGAGCCCGGGCAGAGTGATTGATATTCGCTTGGAGGAAAGATAGGGCCATATTAATTTGCCTCCATGCGTTCCACCAGCTCCGTACCGGAGCCAGTCGGCTGCGACTTGGCCTTGGCCTCAGTTGCGGCTGGTTTTCTTCTCGCCCCTGTCTTGGACGGGGGCTTGGCGCATGCCTTGCCCCCGGAGAGGTGGTCCGCCGGTTTTCCTGCAGCTGCACATAGAGTGCAGTGCGGGGCGGCGGAACAAGCACTGGCTTTGTGGGCCTTCTGACCGCAGCGATGATATTCATCACTGCGGTCGACTTCCGACTTGCATTGGGCCGCAACGTGACCCAGTGCAAGGCACCTGTAGCAGCGGCGCGGTTTGGCATCCAAAACCCGGACCTGTGCCGCCACCCATCCAACTAGTAGACGGCCGCCACTAGCCACTATCTTTTTGGCAGCTGTCATAGGGCACCGCACAAAAGCAGCGCCCATGCCTGCCGGGCCCTTCTTTATTTCACCAGTTTTGATTTCCTGTGAAAGACACCCTCCGGCCTTAGCGAGAGCTTCCACTAACTCATTTGAGTCCACGGAGTCGTCCAAGCCGGTGACCCGTAACTCTGTCGTCATCATTGGCCTGGATATCCGTATGTCTTCTGCTCCCTGGAAGACCTCCTTCAGTTTAGCAGCCAGGGAGTCCGCTTTCTCCAACTTCTCAGCGCCGGAGACTTCAAGGATGCGGGCTCCAGTAGCTGCAGTTCTCATTTTTAAAGGCGGCATCCCAAGGGCCCCAAGGTCGATGCGGGCCTTGGCTTCCGCTAGCACTTTAGCATATGTCTGCCCTTTCTCCAGTGCCTCTGGTTGCAGTGTAATTATGATGGCTGCAGTGCGAGGGAGGCGAAGTTTAGTCGCCTTAGCCTTCGTAGTATTCGTTGCAGGGATAGCCTGCTTCGGGCCAGGTTTATTTTTTACGCCTCGTCGTGCCACTACCGACCAGCCCTCGTCCATAGACTTGGGTGCCGGCGGCAGCGGGCGAGGCGTCACTTGCTTGGTGGCTGGAGCCGCGCGCCGAATTGTAGCTCTCCTCGGCACCACGTCTCGTTCCTCGTCTGCGGGCTGTGGCAGTGGTGGTTGGGGGCGAGGTTCTGCCACAACCGCATTTTTCCCCGTCATACGCTTCCCCTTTTCCGAAGTGCTGCCAACAGCCAATGCGACTTCCTCCCTCTGATTGTCGGCGGCTAGAGGGGGCCTGATACGCTTTGCGGGCAGCAACCGCTCCTCGAGGCCTTCGAAGCGGGCATTTATTTTTGTGCCTACTTGCACCATCACTGCCCGCAGCAGATCTTCGTAGTCCGGAACCTGAACTGGAGTTTGAGCAGCGACTGGGGTTAGCGCTGCATGCGCCTGTGCGGCCCGCAGCTCACCCATCTCGCGACGAAGCTCCTTGAGTTCCGCCGTCAGACGTTTGTTGGCCTCGATCATCAAGGCCAACTCTTCGGGCACCGTACGATTCAGCAGCTCTTTAAAGCAGGCCTTCACGTTACGGGCAGCGTCTTTCAGGGCGTGCACGCACGTACCCTTTAGATTCCCGGACCTTGCGGCGACCTGTAATACTGTGTCGACGGAGTCCAGGACCACCTTTTCTATTTCCGCCACATCACGGCCTTCCACCTGCGATGCCAGTGACGCCTTCTTCAAGAAGGCGGCTGCCACCTTCTGCTTCTTCCGCTGCTCTTCTGCTAATTGCCTTTCGGCTTCAAGCAGCAACTCCTCTTTTTTAGCCTTGTTGTACTCGGCCTTGGCTTTCGCCAGACCGACGTACTGTCCCGTTGTAAGGGGGCGCCCGCGACCTCGCCGGGCCGGAGTCACCTTGGGTGACGGCGCACCATCATCATCGGAGGCTTCCAGCTCTAAGCTTCTCCGGCGCTTTCGCCACAATCCAGGTGATGGGGTCCTAGATCCCTGCGACCGCACTGTCTGGCAACTCATGTCAGAGTCAGACTCCGACAGGTCCACCATCACCGACGAGCCGATCAGCAGATCGTCCTCGCAGCGGGTCAAAATTACCCGTGCTTCACCTTGTGTCGACGCCATCGACTGAACATAAGTGTCCAAGTCAGACGCCCTCTCCCTATCTATCTCCGCATGATCCTTTGATCGGTTTGTCCGATCGCTTAAAGGAAGATCCTTCTTCTTTCCTCTCTCGTCACTGTCGGACTGAGAGCCGAAGCTCCCATGGCGTTTCTTGCCCCCCCCAGAATACGAGGGGCTGAGTGCCGAAGCACTGAGGGATTCTCCTGCCTCTGTGAGACAGGTACCCTCCTGGGGTAGATTGTTTTTAAGATCCGCCATTTCATGTTTTCCTAACTAAGGGGTTAGGATACCCGGGGTGGTGCTCTAGAGACCGGGTTCCCCCCGGCCATGCATCCCCTCGGCGAGCACCAAGACCTTGGGATTCGGTCCACAGGTTGAGAACCTCTACAAAGATAAAAGCTCTTTGTAGAGGTTCCCATCCTGCCATCCAGTTAGTAAACTACCCGGACCCACCTTCGTCCACTGTGTCCTCTGCTAATCAGAGGGACACGCGGAGAAGCCTCCGCCAGATAAATCTGGCCACCACGGCGCCTGGTGGTTTCAGTTACGTCTATTTCTGAAGGAAATAGACAAAACAGGCGGCAACCACGAGAAGGAGCACATCGTCAACAGAAGGTCAACAATGTGCATAACCACCAGACTTGCCTTGGGGATCTACACGACCTGCGCTCTCCCCCAAGACCGACGCCTCCTTACCCATCCGGGACGAGTAAGGAAGGCCTGGACTTAACCAAAACAAGCAGCGCGAAGCATGCAAGCTAGGACTATGCAACTATTAATGGATAAACCCAGACCCGCCCAACCTTTTTTTTTTTTTTTTTTTTTTTTTTTGAGGGGGGGAAATGCCTGCGCACTTCCCTTCCACCACGGGGGTGATGGAAGGGGGTATGTGGGGCTCGCACCCACTAAAACCCCCCCGTGAGCCGTCCGCCACCGAGGTGGGGCAAGATGGGGTCGCGGTAGCATTCTACCATCTTGCCCCAGTGGCGACCCTTATCGGGTCTCTCCACCCTTGGAGGGGCAACCTTGCTCACAAAGGTCACCCCTCAGACATGTGGGGCCGTGCAAGCCGGTGAAGCGTCCCCCGACACTCCACAGGTGACCCCACTACGGAGGAGGGAGGAGGTGGGCAAAACGCCTCCTCCTCCCACCTATTCTCCTGCGCCGGAGCGCGTCCGCTCGGGCGTCCGTCTCCCTGGCCCGCTCCGCGGTCTCCTTCTGCACCATAACGGCTTCGCAGAAGGAGACCATCGCCTGCCACGATCTCTCGCTGCCAAGCATAGCGTTTACTACGCTTGGCAGAGAGAGATCCCGTCCTATCATCATTGAAAGCGTGTGCCGCTGCGGGCCCCATGCGGCACACGAGACCCGCCCAACCTTTTTTTTTTTTTTTTTTTACATGGGGAAATGCGTTTATGCATACCACTGAGCCCGGGGAAGGCCCAGTGGGTATGTGGGACTCACCGGGCAACTGCCCGTACTACCCACTAAAACCCCATGGTGTACCTCCTCTGCCGCTCACGACGGGAACACGGGAACGCTTACGCACACGACCGCGAACCCGCCGCGGCTGTCCGTTACCGGACCCGCCTCTGGGGAGTACTCCCCCTTGCGACACGCCAGTACACATGACGCCCCGCAACCACCCGGGAACCTACCCGCTAATGGGCGCCAGACAAAATCCCCGTGTCTGGAAGCCCGAAGTCCCCCTGCGATGGGTCAGTTCAGTGGCCCCACCGCCAGCCACTTCGGCCGCAGAGGATAGGGAGAGCGGCGCACCGTTATACCGGCTCTCCTCTTCCCCTGCGGCCCCACCGCGTCCGCCATCAAACGGTGGCGGCCCCGCCGAGGCCGCGGAAGGTAGGAAGAGCGGCGCACCTTATCACCGACACTTCTCTCCCGCCGCGGCCTCTCTTCCCTCAGCCGCAGTGCTGCCCATACAACACCGCGGCCCACCTCAGTTGCGATGCCGCCCATACAGCACCGCAACCTACTGTGGCCACTTCAGCGTGGGCTTGAGGAGCAAAGCCCAGTGAAGCGGCCCCTCCATGGGGCCAGCCGGCGACACCCTGCCAGCGCGGCCCCGGGTTCCTCTTAGCTTCACCGTGGTGGGCGAAGCCACGGTTACTAGAGCCCCCCCGCCACGACAAGGCGGGAACCCACGGGGGGGACGGGAACCCACGGGGGGGAAAGACCCGCCCAACCTAACCTAACCTTTTTTTTTTTTTTTTTTACGTGGGGAAAATGCATTTACGCATACCCGCCCGCCAATGGGAGTGCGAGCGGGTTATGTCGGGCTCGGCAACAACTGTTGCCACTACCGACTAAAAACCCCACGATGTTCCTTCATTACCAGCTGCAACGGGGTCGCGGGCCCGCTTTAGCATTCTCCGCAACCCCGCCTATGCCGACATTCGTCCTTTCCCACAGGACGAACCCACCTCGGGTGGGCTAGAATGCCCGCCCTATACAACACGTGATGCACCGGAACATTAGTGCATCACCTCCTCAATGTGAGGAGTGGTGTGCTGGAGAGAGACGCGGAGACGGAGTGCGAGCTCGATTAGCTCGTCTCCTCGTCCGCGCCCTCCGGATTGGAAGGGAGAGAGGATCAATCTCCCTCTCTCGCTCCTCGGCCTCCCTTTGCGAGATTACCGTTTCGCAAAAGGAGACCATTGCCTCCCATGACGTCTCGTCGTCCACCATCTTGGCTAAGACGGTCGGCAACGAGAGGTCTGCGCCTACAACCACAGTCAGGGCTTGACGCGGTTCCGCCTCTCCCGGGCATGCCTCTAGCGCGTGCTGTGCAGTGTCTTCCGCACAGCCACACCGGTGGCACACCGGGGTTGCTTCTCTTCTGGCCACGTTGCACAGGTACCTCCCGAAGCATCCATGCCCCGAGAGGACCTGCGTCAACCGGAAGGTCAGCGCACCATGTCCTCGTTGGACCCACTCCACGAGCATGGGTCGGACAGCCTCCAGGAATCGCTGAGCCCCATCCCCTCTCTTTGCAGGCCCAGCGAGGAGCCGTTCACGCCAGGTCGCCAGAGCCACCCTCCTGGCATCCTTTCGCCATCGCACCACCTCTTGTGGCGTCGGGCGGAGGTCACGCTCGCGTGCCCGCGTTCTCCGCCAAAAGACCGAAGAGAGAACGTCGGCCTCCAAGTCCCACGGAAGAGATCCGGCGAGAACGCAGGCCACCTCGTGTGATATCGTGCGATATCCCCTACATATCCTCACCGCCATGACCCTTTGCGCGGTGTGGAGCAAGGCGGTCTCCTGGGAGTCGAGAGACCCCGCCCATATAGGGGCACCGTACAAGGCCATGGAACGTACCACCGCCATGTAAAGGTGGCGACAGCTTCCATCTCCTCCGCCGAGGTTCGGGAGGAGGCGGCTCAGCGCGGCAGCAGTCCCAGTCAGTTTTGGGGACAGCTGCCGCAGATGTGCTCCGAATCTCCATCTGCTGTCAAGCACAACGCCAAGGTATTTAAGCGTTGGCCCGACAGCAATTGAGGTCCCTCCCACTACAATATTTGAGTCTGCAGGTGGCGCTCGCCGAGGGCCGTGGAAACAGATAGCCTCCGATTTGTGGAGCGCCACCTCCAGCCCCAGCCGCCTTATTCTGGCCACAACTGCTGCGACTCCGGCCGTAGCCAAAATCGCCGCTTCCCTGTAGGATCCCCCTCGGGCGGTAACCAGGGTGTCGTCGGCGTAACAAACGACGCCGACGCCACCAAGATTAGCACCCCGAAGAACCCAATCATACCCAATGTTCCACAAGAGGGGACCCAATACGGACCCCTGCGGAACACCGCGCGTGACAGGGCTGCGGCCCTCTCCATCTTTCGTTGGGTAGACTACCTCCCTGTTGGAGAGGTAATCCCCCACCAAGCCCTGAAGATAAAGGGGTACGCCATGGTATCTCAACGCCGCCAAAATCGTGCTCCACGGTAGAGTGTTGAACGCGTTTGCAATATCCAAAGACACTGCCAACATTACCCCACCGCTGGAGCACGCTTCCTCGGAGAGGTTGCGGACGCAAGATATAGCATCTAGCGTCGAGCGGCCTCTACGAAAGCCGTATTGGGTGTCAGCTAAATTAGGGCCGACTCTCTCCAGGTGTTTGACGAGGCGGGCAGCCACAACACGCTCCAGTAATTTGCCAGCCTCGTCAAGCAGTACAATCGGACGATAGCCTGCTGGTTCGTCCACTGGGCGCCCTTCCTTTCGAAGGAGTACGAGCTTTCCCCCTTTCCACCGCCTGGGGAATCTCCCTTCATTCAGGCAGCGGTCGAAGA
The DNA here is from genome assembly GCA_946251855.1 of Alsophila aescularia. Lineage (NCBI taxonomy): Eukaryota > Metazoa > Arthropoda > Insecta > Lepidoptera > Geometridae > Alsophila > Alsophila aescularia. The sequence goes on from OX276375.1 coordinate 63,333, forward strand.
AAGTCCTCAAGCGTGGTTCCAGGGCATCCTGGGCGAGGGCCCACGCACGACCGGGAATACCGTCAGGCCCCGGAGCCGTGTTTTTAGTCTTCATTTTCAAGACGGCCACGCAAAGTTCTCCCTCCGATATTTCAGGAGCAGAGTTAGCTTCTTCCCCGCTATGGGCCTCGCTTTGTGGCGCCGCCAAGATGGGGGGAGCAAATTCAGTTCCCGGTGCCCTAGGAAATAGACCCTCAACTACCCGCCGGAGGACATGTGGCTGCAGCGTGCTGGTGATGGGAGGAGCCCAGGGACGAAGCTTTTGTCTCGCCATCTTATACGGGCGCCCCCACGGATCATGCTCCAATGATTGGAGTAGCTGCCGCCAGGACTCCGCCTTAGCCTCACTGATGGCCACGCGGAGGGCTTTGGAAGCCTCTCTATACGCAGCGTAAAGAGCATCAGACTCAGCCGTCTCCCGGCGTCTTCTTCTCCTATACCGCTGGTATCGGCGGCGCTTTGCCACACATCGACGACGGAGCTCGGCGATCTCCTCCGTCCACCAGTAGACATTGCGCTTGGATGGTGGTGCCCTAGCACGAGGCATTGCGGCGTCGCAGATGTGAGTCATAGCTTTACACAGCCCGTCAGCCTCTTCGTCCAGGTTCACTGGCTCCGAAGGGGACGCGTTCCAAGCTTGGACGAGGGCAGCCTCCTGCAGCACCTCCAGATTCAAGCGTTTGAGGACCCAACGGGGGCCAGACATGGTTGCCCCCTGTCTTTCCAGATCAGATGCAAATGAGGAGATGCTAAACCGAATGTAGCGGTGATCAGATAGTGTCTCCTCATTCACCAGCACCTCCCAATCCCGAACGCGGCGCGCTATTTCAGGGGTGGCGAACGTTATGTCGATCACCGATCCGCCCGATCGTCGCACACAGGTGAAAGTTGTCCCCCGGTTTAAGACACACAGCCCAGACTCTGCCAGCCATGCGTCAACGGCTCTTCCCCGTACATTTGTGACCGGAGACCCCCACGCTGGAGATTTGGCGTTGAGGTCTCCAATGACAATAATGGGTTGGGGGTGGTTTCGGTTGACTAGGGTCCCCACCTCGCCGAGGAAAGTCTCAAATTCGGCGAAGACCCTGTTTGGCGAGAAATATACCCCTATAACCAACGCCTTGCCAACCCAGGCTGCGACGAACCCCCTTCCTCTCACCACTCTCTCCAGTGCAGGAGAGCGGGCTGGTGACTGCGTGGTTATCGCCACTACGCCGTCTAGATCCCCAACCCAATCATACCTAGACAGGACTACGTATGGTTCGGTGACCACCGCTACTTGGATCGACCGCTCCGCCAGGCACTGAAGAAGAAGATCCTGAGCCCGGGCAGAGTGATTGATATTCGCTTGGAGGAAAGATAGGGCCATATTAATTTGCCTCCTTGCGTTCCACCAGCTCCGTACCGGAGCCAGTCGGCTGCGACTTGGCCTTGGCCTCAGTTGCGGCTGGTTTTCTTCTCGCCCCTGTCCTGGACGGGGGCTTGGCGCATGCCTTGCCCCCGGAGAGGTGGTCCGCCGGTTTTCCTGCAGCTGCACATAGAGTGCAGTGCGGAGCGGCGGAACAAGCACTGGCCTTGTGGGCCTTCTGACCGCAGCGATGACATTCGTCACTGCGGTCGACTTCCGACTTGCATTGGGCCGCAACGTGACCCAGTGCAAGGCACCTGTAGCAGCGGCGCGGTTTGGCATCCAAAACCCGGACCTGTGCCGCCACCCATCCAACTAGTAGACGGCCGCCACTAGCCACTATCTTTTTGGCAGCTGTCATAGGGCACCGCACAAAAGCAGCGCCCATGCCTGCCGGGCCCTTCTTTATTTCACCAGTTTTGATTTCCAGTGCAAGACACCCTCCGGCCTTAGCGAGAGCTTCCACTAACTCATTTGAGTCCACGGAGTCGTCCAAGCCGGTGACCCGTAACTCTGTCGTCATCATTGGCCTGGATATCCGTATGTCTTCTGCTCCCTGGAAGACCTCCTTCAGTTTAGCAGCCAGGGAGTCCGCTTTCTCCAACTTCTCAGCGCCGGAGACTTCAAGGATGCGGGCTCCAGTAGCTGCAGTTCTCATTTTTAAAGGCGGCATCCCAAGGGCCCCAAGGTCGATGCGGGACTTGGCTTCCGCTAGCACTTTAGCATATGTCTGTCCTTTCTCCAGTGCCTCTGGTTGCAGTGTAATTATGATGGCTGCAGTGCGAGGGAGGCGAAGTTTAGTCGCCTTAGCCTTCGTAGTATTCGTTGCAGGGATAGCCTGCTTCGGGCCAGGTTTATTTTTTACGCCTCGTCGTGCCACTACCGACCAGCCCTCGTCCATAGACTTGGGTGCCGGCGGCAGCGGGCGAGGCGTCACTTGCTTGGTGGCTGGAGCCGCGCGCCCAATTGTAGCTCTCCTCGGCACCACGTCTCGTTCCTCGTCTGCGGGCTGTGGCAGTGGTGGTTGGGGGCGAGGTTCTGTCACAACCGCATTTTTCCCCGTCATACGCTTCCCCTTTTCCGAAGTGCTGCCAACAGCCAATGCGACTTCCTCCCTCTGATTGTCGGCGGCTAGAGGGGGCCTGATACGCTTTGCGGGCAGCAACCGCTCCTCGAGGCCTTCGAAGCGGGCATTTATTTTTGTGCCCACTTGCACCATCACTGCCCGCAGCAGATCTTCGTAGTCCGGAACCTGAACTGGAGTTTGAGCAGGGGCTGGGGTTAGCGCTGCATGCGCCTGTGCGGCCCGCAGCTCACCCATCTCGCGACGAAGCTCCTTGAGTTCCGCCGTCAGACGTTTGTTGGCCTCGATCATCAAGGCCAACTCTTCGGGCACCGTACGATTCAGCAGCTCTTTAAAGCAGGCCTTCACGTTACGGGCAGCGTCTTTCAGGGCGTGCACGCACGTACCCTTTAGATTCCCGGACCTTGCGGCGACCTGTAATACTGTGTCGACGGAGTCCAGGACCACCCTTTCTATTTCCGCCACATCACGGCCTTCCACCTGCGATGCCATTGACGCCTTCTTCAAGAAGGCGGCTGCCACCTTCTGTTTCTTCCGCTGCTCTTCTGCTAATTGCCTTTCGGCTTCAAGCAGCAACTCCTCTTTTTTAGCCTTGTTGTACTCGGCCTTGGCTTTCGCCAGACCGACGTACTGTCCCGTTGTAAGGGGGCGCCCGCGACCTCGCCGGGCCGGAGTCACCTTGGGTGACGGCGCACCATCATCATCGGAGGCTTCCAGCTCTAAGCTTCTCCGGCGCTTTCGCCACAATCCAGGTGATGGGGTCCTAGATCCCTGCGACCGCACTGTCTGGCAACTCATGTCAGAGTCAGACTCCGACAGGTCCACCATCACCGACGAGCCGATCAGCAGATCGTCCTCGCAGCGGGTCAAAATTACCCGTGCTTCACCTTGTGTCGACGCCATCGACTGAACATAAGTGTCCAAGTCAGACGCCCTCTCCCTATCTATCTCCGCATGATCCTTTGATCGGTTTGTCCGATCGCTTAAAGGAAGATCCTTCTTCTTTCCTCTCTCGTCACTGTCGGACTGAGAGCCGAAGCTCCCATGGCGTTTCTTGCCCCCCCCAGAATACGAGGGGCTGAGTGCCGAAGCACTGAGGGATTCTCCTGCCTCTGTGAGACAGGTACCCTCCTGGGGTAGATTGTTTTTAAGATCCGCCATTTCATGTTTTCCTAACTAAGGGGTTAGGATACCCGGGGTGGTGCTCTAGAGACCGGGTTCCCCCCGGCCATGCATCCCCTCGGCGAGCACCAAGACCTTGGGATTCGGTCCACAGGTTGAGAACCTCTACAAAGATAAAAGCTCTTTGTAGAGGTTCCCATCCTGCCATCCAGTTAGTAAACTACCCGGACCCACCTTCGTCCACTGTGTCCTCTGCTAATCAGAGGGACACGCGGAGAAGCCTCCGCCAGATAAATCTGGCCACCACGGCGCCTGGTGGTTTCAGTTACGTCTATTTCTGAAGGAAATAGACAAAACAGGCGGCAACCACGAGAAGGAGCACATCGTCAACAGAAGGTCAACAATGTGCATAACCACCAGACTTGCCTTGGGGATCTACACGACCTGCGCTCTCCCCCAAGACCGACGCCTCCTTACCCATCCGGGACGAGTAAGGAAGGCCTGGACTTAACCAAAACAAGCAGCGCGAAGCATGCAAGCTAGGACTATGCAACTATTAATGGATAAACCCAGACCCGCCCAACCTAACCTAACCTAACCTAACCTAACCTAACCTAACCTAACCGCACTGTCCTTATGGGACGGTGAGGCCGAGACCAAATTCCGGAAATTTAGGTTGGAACCATTCTGCACGGTCTACCAGGCCGAGCTTTTAGCGCTACAAAAAGCCGTGGAGTTGGCTCTCGCCTCAGAAGCGAATGAGTGCAGCATCTATTGTGACTCGCGGTCGGCTCTCGAAACAGTTACCGACAGCGTTTCCCTCCATCCCCTTGCATTCAAAATTAAAGCAGCTTTCACAAGCAACCAAAAGCGCGGCAAAATAATAAATCTATTTTGGATTAAGGCACATGCGGGGTTGGAGGGTAATGAAAGAGCTGATGAACTGGCCAGGGATGCTGCACTTAAACGTAAAACTGTAGCCAACTACAAGCTGTGTCCGGTTTCATTCGTTAGGCGTCAGATCCGCATCGAGACGCTTGACGAGTGGAACCGTCGTTACGAACAAGGAAACACTGCATCCACCACCAAGCTTTTCTTCCCGAATGCTGTCGGGGCCTACTCCGTCTTGAAGAAGATAAGGCTTACTCCAATATTGGTGCAAGTGTTTACTGGGCATGGCGGGTTCTCTGAGTACTTGAACCGGTTCAAGTGCAAGGAGAGCCCGGCTTGCCCCTGTGACCCGATAAATGAAGAAAGTGTAAGTCACGTATTGACGGAGTGCCCCATGTATGGTGCTGATAGAATCAATTTAGAAATAGAGTTAGGTATAGAGATAAGAAAAGAACATTTTGCAATATTAATAAAACATAACGACTATAGAGAAAGCTTCTTAAAATACTGTGAAAAATTAGCTACAAAGGTAATAAAAAGAAATAAACAGAAATAAATGCTAAACTTTAGTATATAATAATTATATACTAAGAGTTACCAAAATTAAAGTGATAAAAATTAAGAAAAAAATTAAAAGTTTGAAGAAATATAATGAAGATAAAATAGAAATGAAAATAATAATATAATAAGAAATTAAACGTAAAAAATAAAACATACATGATATACTTCCACATAGAAATCTTAGGACCCCATGAATTTCACGAGCATATATTAAAAAAATATTGCTCAGTACTTTAAAATACATTGAAATACAATAATAATGTTGTTGTCCAACGTCTCCGACCAATGTCGGAGGAACATGCAACCAGGGAGGGGGTTTTAGTCGGTAGGTCGCCGCAAGGCGGAGTCCGACATAACCGTTTGCGGTATCCATGAGGATTTCCCCCTCCCTGACAAAAAAAAAAAAAAAAAAAAAAAAAAAAAAAAAAACCTAACCTAACCTAACCTAACCTAACCACTCTCCAAGTTGCATTTGTGTCGGGCTCTCGAGTCGGACAAGGAGAGAACAGTCTCATAGAGGGCCTGCAGACTATCATGAACGATCACCTTGCATTCCCTCTTCATATTTCCAGCCGCCTCCAATGCACTCTTACCCTTCTGTAGCTCGTCATTAGCCACTTTAGTGGCCAGGTCCATTTCCACCCCCAATCCCCATCCCATAATTTTATTTCGTCAGTACTAAAAAGTTGATATACCCAAGTACCGAGCCCAGTACAAACTGATTTTTTGCAAACTCAAATATAACTGGATATACAAGTGTGGCATATCATAATACGCGTAATCACGAGCGTTTCACACAGCGTTATTAAAAAGGATATCGTTTCCTGAAAAAATATTCAAAATTTACAGATTTTCATAATTTTAAAGCTATTTAGTGGCATTTTATTGTTAAATTGTATATTTTATCACATACATCTCTGGAATATAATTTTAAATCACCGCATACACGTTTTCAGCTTTGCGAGCACGCCGCGCACGCGGTCTGCATCTGAAAAACGAAAATTTTTATTAAATTAACGTAATTTTCAATACAAATAACACATTTACATCAATATTTTGGCCATTTCATTTTTTGGAATTTTTCTAGTATTTTTCTAGGAATCAGCGAGTGAGCGCGCACCGCGCCCCATACTCGAAAACGCTAATTTCGACAAAATTTTATTTCGTCAGTACTAAAAAGTTGATATACCCAAGTACCGAGCCCAGTACAAACTGATTTTTTGCAAACTCAAATATAACTGGATATACAAGTGTGGCATATCATAATACGCGTAATCACGAGCGTTTCACACAGCGTTATTAAAAAGGATATCGTTTCCTGAAAAAATATTCAAAATTTACAGATTTTCATAATTTTAAAGCTATTTAGTGGCATTTTATTGTTAAATTGTATATTTTATCACATACATCTCTGGAATATAATTCTAAATCACCGCATACACGTTTTCAGCTTTGCGAGCACGCCGCGCACGCGGTCTGCATCTGAAAAACGATTTTTTTTATTAAATTAACGTAATTTTCAATACAAATAACACATTTACATCAATAGTTTGGCCATTTCATTTTTTGGAATTTTTCTAGTATTTTTCTAGGAATCAGCGAGTGAGCGCGCACCGCGCCCCATACTCGAAAACGCTAATTTCGACAAAATTTTATTTCGTCAGTACTAAAAAGTTGATATACCCAAGTACCGAGCCCAGTACAAACTGATTTTTTGCAAACTCAAATATAACTGGATATACAAGTGTGGCATATCATAATACGCGTAATCACGAGCGTTTCACACAGCGTTATTAAAAAGGATATCGTTTCCTGAAAAAATATTCAAAATTTACAGATTTTCATAATTTTAAAGCTATTTAGTGGCATTTTATTGTTAAATTGTATATTTTATCACATACATCTCTGGAATATAATTTTAAATCACCGCATACACGTTTTCAGCTTTGCGAGCACGCCGCGCACGCGGTCTGCATCTGAAAAACGAAATTTTTTATTAAATTAACGTAATTTTCAATACAAATAACACATTTACATCAATATTTTGGCCATTTCATTTTTTGGAATTTTTCTAGTATTTTTCTAGGAATCAGCGAGTGAGCGCGCACCGCGCCCCATACTCGAAAACGCTAATTTCGACAAAATTTTATTTCGTCAGTACTAAAAAGTTGATATACCCAAGTACCGAGCCCAGTACAAACTGATTTTTTGCAAACTCAAATATAACTGGATATACAAGTGTGGCATATCATAATACGCGTAATCACGAGCGTTTCACACAGCGTTATTAAAAAGGATATCGTTTCCTGAAAAAATATTCAAAATTTACAGATTTTCATAATTTTAAAGCTATTTAGTGGCATTTTATTGTTAAATTGTATATTTTATCACATATTTCTCTGGAATATAATTCTAAATCACCGCATACACGTTTTCAGCTTTGCGAGCACGCCGCGCACGCGGTCTGCATCCGAAAAACGATTTTTTTTATTAAATTAACGTAATTTTCAATACAAATAACACATTTACATCAATATTTTGGCCATTTCATTTTTTGAAATTTTTCTAGTATTTTTCTAGGAATCAGCGAGTGAGCGCGCACCGCGCCCCATACTCGAAAACGCTAATTTCGACAAAATTTTATTTCGTCAGTACTAAAAAGTTGATATACCCAAGTACCGAGCCCAGTACAAACTGATTTTTTGCAAACTCAAATATAACTGGATATACAAGTGTGGCATATCATAATACGCGTAATCACGAGCGTTTCACACAGCGTTATTAAAAAGGATATCGTTTCCTGAAAAAATATTCAAAATTTACAGATTTTCATAATTTTAAAGCTATTTAGTGGCATTTTATTGTTAAATTGTATATTTTATCACATACATCTCTGGAATATAATTCTAAATCACCGCATACACGTTTTCAGCTTTGCGAGCACGCCGCGCACGCGGTCTGCATCTGAAAAACGAAAATTTTTATTAAATTAACGTAATTTTCAATACAAATAACACATTTACATCAATATTTTGGCCATTTCATTTTTTGGAATTTTTCTAGTATTTTTCTAGGAATCAGCGAGTGAGCGCGCAGAGTTGGCTCTCAGTCCGATAGTGACGAGAGAGGAAAGAAGAAGGATGTTCCTTTAGACAATCGGACCAACCGATCAAAGGATCATGCGGAGAGAGATAGGGAGAAGGCGTCTGACATGGACACATATGTTCAGTCGATGGCGTCGACACAATGCGAGGCACGGGTAATTTTGACCCGCTGCGAGGACTATCTGCTGATCGAATCGGCGGTGATGGTGGACCTGTCGGAGTCTGACTCTGACATGAGTTGCCAGACAGTGCGGTCGCAGGGATCCAAGACACCATCACCTGGATTGTGGCGAAAGCGTCGGAGAAGCTTAGAGCTGGAAGTCTCCGACGATGATGGTGCGCCTTCACCGAAGGTGACTCCGGCCCAGCGTGGTCGCGGGCGCCCGCCTACAACGGGACAGTACGTTGACCTGGCGAAAGCCAAGGCCGAGTGCAACAAGGCAAAAAAAGAGGAGCTGCTGCTTGTAACGATTTTTAAAAGGTTATAGTCATATATCTATGGATAAAGGTAATAAAAAATAAGCTGGGGCAAGTCAGACCAAAAGTGGGGTGAGTCGGGATTCTTGCCCCATTTGGTCGCTCTGTACGCGAGGACGCTATACCTTTCTTCGGAATCACTCGAAACTAAAAATACTTGTTACTATTTTGAAATTAATAAAATTACCTGGATAAACTTAGACCGGAACGAGCTTCAAGAACTATTGGATCAAGACCGTTCGGTAATGTACTAGCTAGTGGGTACTATAGTGGAAGATAAAACATACAACTCAAATTCACCAATACAATCTTTATTATCCTTGGTTTAATTTTGCTTATGTACTTAAAATCTAAGGAATCGTGCCGTCGGTACGTTGAACGGTCATTCAAGCTAGCATGTAAAGTTGAAGACAAAACATGCAATTGAAATTCACCAATACAATATTAATTATCCTTGGTTTAATTTTGTTTACTTACTTAAAATCCAAAGAACCGTGCCGTAGGTACGTTGGACGGCCATTCAAGCTAGCATGTAAAGTTGAAGACAAAACATGCAATTTAAATTCACCAATACAATATTTATTATCCTTGGTTTTAATTCTGCTTACTTACTTAAAGTCCAAAGAATCCTAGCCTGCAGATCCAATTCAGCAGCCAAGAAATACCAAGATCTAAGATTACCCTGTTATAACTAGGTTCGATATAGAATTGACAAAATTAAGTATTACCCTAACAAAACATTGATGAATTTGCCGGCCGGCAGTATAGTCTACTTATTTACCTTTTTCTATAGGAAAAAGGTAAATAAGTAGACGAAATGTTAGTCTTCCGTTATGTTAGTGAAGATAATTATCCATCCGACGTTTCAGCAATGTCCGATTCGCGTGAGAGGTAGCCAGGCTAGACCCCTCAGGCGTTGCAGGTGTCCAGCAGGTCGGTGGGAGACAAATTTCAACACTCCGGTTAACGAAATATATGGATTAAATAAGATACTGCATCCCAAGAACGTGGCAGGAATCGTTGGGTATAATGTCGGCGTGGCGTGACGTATTGCAATCGCGACACGGCGCCTTTTCTACTTAAATCCGGGGAAGAAGCCTCCTTCGTGGGGTGGTTTTAGTCCGGGGGGGAAAACCCGCTGTGAATGGATAGACACCACGTTTTTTAGAATTCGAGACTCCGCAAACGCCACCGCTTTCGGTTCGCTAAAATGGCGTCTCGAAAAATGGATAAAAGTGATTTCACAATCGCAATCATATCATTACTACTTTTGACAGCTAAACAACTGCCCAGTGACGTTTAGGAATTGTTATAAACTATAGTCTATAAAAACGTTCCGTACCAGACGAAAGGTACGGAACGCGGTTTCTTTGCTTCGCCACCGTTATATCATCATAAAACTATATACCGTAACTATTAAATTATGATATTGTATGGGTTTGCTTTGGAAAAAATCTACGTTCCTAAATTTAACATTTGTTGCATTTAATTGGTTTGTTTAATTTTATTTTCTATTTGCTGACATTGCGGGACCATGCCGCACAACGGAACGCGCCCTTTTGCTTTGACAGCTAATCGATGCAAAGATAAGTAAAATTTCGGTAGAGGTCACCACCCGTCTCCGTGTCTATCAATTGTACTTTAATTAATTATTTATTTATTGTCTGATTCCCAGTTACTCCTTGTTCCCTTTTGTATTTATTTCAATCAATTGACCTAATAAGTGTTATAAAGTCGTGATCCGTAGCATGGACGTGTTGTATTTATCGAAGTGTTTATAACCTCTGTTTATGTTATGAAAATAACCGGCGATTGTTTTCGTGTTGTGTTGTGGTTATATCTCTATTGCTTATTTACTCCAAAAACGAAGATACACTCTAATATGTAAGTATATTGAACAATATGCAATTATAATTCTAGTTTTACTATTATAAAGATGCTTTTCTATTAGTTGTTTATGTGCTGTCTTGTTTATTCCTACTTTTACTTGTCGAATTGTTGTTTTGTAGGTTTATTGTTTTTTATTTAAGTAGCGTTTTGTCAACGCTACAAGCTCGAAGCCGAAAGGCAATTAGCAGAAGAGCAGCGGCAGAAGCAGAAGGTTGCAGCCACCTTCTTGAAGAAGGCGTCACTGGCATTGCAGGTGGAAGACCGTGATGCGGCGGAATATATAATAGAAAGATAGAAAGGGTGGTCTACCTATACTGCGTTAGTTTTGGGAATTTACCTCTAATTCCCAAAACTCGTTTGTTATTGCCTGAAGAGACGGAATGCGAAAACATTTTTACGTCTTCCGTGACGCGCGACGATGTGGTTCGTTATATTATATATTTGTCATTTTGTAAAGATCCGACTGAACTTTGCAATTCTCATGCAGCCGCCCACCGTCGACGTTACAACTCAAGTAAAGGTATCTAGGTGACTGACCGGTAAGACAATACAGTGGGTAGAGTCCGACTTACGAAAGAAGTCTCACCGACGCGGCGCTAGTTTCCTTGTAAAAGTGAAAAATGTTAGAGCATTAAACGTTAGTTCCTCATATCGCCGCTACTTCTTTCGTGAGACTGATTCTCAGTATGCAAGTTTTTGGTATTATAGGTCACTATTTCGACAATGGCGTCGTCAATCGTCAGTTAACGCTGCTGCAGTAGTTGTTGCAGACTCTCGCATAGGCGCGGGGTCCTAGTTGCAGAGAAATGAGACTTCAATGAGCTCAGGATAGGTGGATAAAACGGAAACGCACTTGATTCACAATTCAGTTTAGTTTATTGTCACGTTCAAATAAAGATAGTATGAAATGATAGTTTGGTCACCGATTATAAACTTTGGCTACGGAGCCGTAATGTACTGGTTGGCGCTTCTCACTAATCTTGATCACTTATGGAAGAACTTCTTGCTTTCTCGTACGACGATAGAATAATGCACGATGTTTTTACCAAGTATTAGTATTTATACTTTTCGCAGAAGCGTTCAAAGCTATTCTATTGGGCGACCAACTACAATTTTTCCATGATGTAGGTGCGAGCCTTTGTTCCAGACAAGAACAAACTGCCTTTTGGTCTCAAGTCAAGTCCATACATAGCTATGCGCACTGTGCGACAGCTGGCTACTGATATGAGTCCACATTATCCCGATGCTGAAAAATTGCAGAGACCAGTGTATACATAGATGACTTGGTTTAATCAGCTTTAGATCAGGATACCGCGAAACAGCTATCTGATGAACTAATAAAGATGTTTAAAGCAGGCGGTTTCGAATTGGTGAAATGGTCAAGCAATTCATCAAATTTAATGAATAACCTCCCCTAACTCACATCGTAAATTACTCGATTTTGACTCGGAAAATACCTCTTTAAAGGTCTATCCTGGGAACCCGCTGCTGACAATTTATTTTTTATGACCTCTCTAATTACAGATAAATGTACGAAAAGAAATATACTCTCGGTAGCAGCGCGATTGTTTGATGTACAAGGTTTGGTCGCTCCAGTGATTCTTTACGCCAAACTGCTCAAAGAATTGTGGCTTTGTAACAGTGGCTGGGACGATCCTGCACTTGAGAATATAGTAAAACAATTCACCGCGCTCGCCCAAGAATATTCTTTGCTGGATACTTTAAGGATTCCACGTTACGTAGATGTTGCTGATGACTGCGTAGTGCGTCTAGTCGCTTTTTGTGATTCCAGTATGAACGGATATGGGAGTGTGATCTTCGTTCACTGTACCTACCCTTCAGGTATCAAGGTCAGAATACTTTGTGCTAAGTCAAAGGATTCACCTTGAGTTATGCGCTGTCATGCTCATGACTAAAATAGTGAAAACTGTCAGAGACGCTTATGCTGCTCGCATTTTGATTGCAGAAATATTGGCGTACTGAGACTCAACAATAGCTTTATCATGGATTTACTTATCCCCGCATCGTTGGTCAGTTTTTGTTAGCAATCACGTTGCTCAGTGCCAGGAAAACTTAGCTCCCGAACATTTCTATCATGTCGCCGCAGTAGAAAATCCTAGAAATTGCCTCTCCCGGGGAATGCTGCCGTCACAATAAGTATCACATGGCCTATGGTCGAACGGCCTGTCATGGCTTTGCCATCCTCCCGAAGATTGGCCAATTAAGAGTTTCTCTCCCACTAGTTGCGGAGAACTTCCGGAGCATAAGGCAAATATAGTGACTGTAACCTCTCAGCTCGAGCAAGTCAGGAAAAAATTTACTACTCCAGACAAACTTGCAAATAATCAAGTCCGGGTAGTGATGGTAAAAACTAAATCTGGTAGTTATAAGCGACCAGTTGTCAAGGTATATCCTATACCAATTCAATGATATTATTATACTGTTAAATATATATATATTAACCTATAATATTAATCATAATCTACAACATAATATTTTTATTATTTCTCAACTGTTTTGGGTAAGTCATGGAGTTTCTCTTAAAAATATTGTCTAAAGTTTCGTGACCTTTCAAGGCGGCGTGTATGGTGAAGCGTCAATGCCTAAAAATTAGTTAGTTTATTTTTCATTTATTATTTATGTATATTATAAATTAATTTCAAATTCAAATTCAAATATTTTTATTTCAGACCAAAGTCCATAAAAGCACACAATTATTGAAATAAATACACACAAAAAATAAAATAAAAAATACATTAGAAAAATAGAGAAAATTAAAGCACCGGATCAAGAATGCATAATATGCATACTTGTCCAGTGCTTCATGAACGGACCATCTACGTCCATTCGTCCAGCAATTAACTGCAGGTAGCTGTTGGCGCTGCCCCGCACCCGGCGCATCAGGGATGCTGTTCTTTTTCGCATGATGGCCATGAAGCCGTCCACTCGTGCGTCCGTAAACATTCCCGATGCGCTACAGAAGCGTGGCAGCCCCATCAGCATCCTGAACGCGCTATTATATTGGACGCGCAGAGCATTGTATGCACTTTTCGTACGTTTGACCCATAGGCTGCAGGTGTAGAAGGTCTGGCAATATGCTCTAAACAAAGTTGTTTTAACCTGTGCAGTACACCGTGCAAACCTACGAGCCAGCATATTTGCCCTTACTGACAATGCCCTGCGCTCCATTTCCACATCCATATTATCTGCGAGTGAATCAGTGACCCAGTGACCCAGATACTTGAATTGTGATACCAATCCAAGCTCACTACCATTAAGCAAGACTGGCGGAACAGTATTGTAGCTTTTTGATCCCGCCTTGAATACCATCAGTTCGCTCTTGCTGGCATTGTATCTGAGTCCATGTTCCTCCGCATAACACTCACAGATCTTGACGAGTTTCCGATGGGCACTGATCGATGGGCTCAGCAGTACCATATCGTCAGCGTAGCTTATATTGTTGACAAAAATACCATCTATTGAACAGCCAACACTGGCACTGCTGAGCTCACGGACCAGGCGATCCATGTACAGGTTGAAGAGTTTGGGTGAAGTCAGGCCACCCTGCCTCACCCCGCACTGCAACCCGTACTCGTCCGATAGCGATCCCGACCATCTCACATTGTTGCTCTGATTGCCATACCAATATCTAAACAGCGATATGAACTCACGGGGCAACTCCGTATCACAAGCCAATTTATGCCACAACCTGTCATATGCCACAAGATCAAACGCCTTCGATAAATCCAGAAAGCAGGCATAGACAGGTGTGCTCCTGCTAGTGTAGTACTGGACGGTGTGTTTGAGACTTAAAATTGCTGTTTCGGTGGATAAGCCAGGTCTAAAACCAAATTGTGCATCTTGAAACTTTAGATGTTTATCGAGGTGTTTACCAATCACACCGTCTAATACCTTAGCTAATAATAATTACAGGCCAATATCATTGGCAACAGTGGCCAATGATATTGGCCTGTAATTATTCAAGCAAGACATGTCCCCCGTTTTATTCTTTATTATAGGGACAAACAAAGTACTCATCATCGGCTCAGGTAAGTATGCATGCCCTACGCAGAAGGTGAACAACATGGCGAGCACCCTTGGCAAATGAACGCCTGCATTTTGCAGATGTTCAATACTCAATGAGTCATGCCTGGGGATTTACCTCTTTTCATATCCCTCACTATCCGAGCAACCTCCTTTGCCGAGATGAAGACGATTGGTTCTCCTGCATCGATCACACCTGTCTCCGACCCTCTCAACTGATCCAGTGGTGACTGAACCCTAAAATGCTGGCTAAATAAGTTGGCAATCTGAACGGGATCGCTAATACCCTGCACACTCATTCGGACACTCGGTTTCGGATTTAACTTACTAGTCTCCTTCCAAAATTTCATAAAATTCTTAGCTTTGTGTTGCGTCGCCAAAATATCCATTTTAATTTGTGCTTGATTGTTTTGGCACCATTTTAATTTGGATTTGAAAGCTATCCGTGACTCACGCATTTTAACATAAATGAGTCCAGCTGATGGTTTCCCATATGAGACCCAATCATGAAACCGAAGTCGAGCCTCCCCATGAGCCTCTCCAACATACTTATTCCAACCTATAACACATTTATTCTTTCTTCTAAATTTGTAGTTACTCTTATTTATTTTATAACAGCTAGAAGCAGCTCCACTTAATCCGTCTACTATTTTTTTATACATTGAATCTATTATTTTCCTGTGATCTACATTATTACAACTATGATCTCCACATTTTGAAAATTCAGGGGGAAAATCTATCTCCCGTAGATTGACAGTACATTGTTGCCAATAGTTATTTATCTGTGACTTGTCTCTTTCCCCCCAAACTACAGTGTTAGGCACATGTCTATTAATATTACTTTTAGGTAACAAACTATTTAAGTCACATATAAATTCTACTGGAAAGTGGTCTGACCAGGACACATTATAATTAATTTTAACGTCCATCATTGTTCCTCTAGTAGCTTCTGTCACAACTATATGATCTAACCACGATGTAGTGCCATGCACATCGCTAATGTATGTGTACGAGCCAGATAATAAACCTAAGAAATCAATGTCCGCACATATCCATTTCTGTTCGGTACAAAAGTTCATGAGCTCCTTACCAAATGGCGAAAATGGGTCAGCATTAAAATCACCCAGTATATATATCGAATCAATAGCGCAACTGTCAGTCACTGCGCTTATCTCACTCAAGCAGTCGGTAAACTCAGGTAAGTTTTCCGTAGCATCCGTCGGCATGTAAACTGAGAACACTAAGAATTGTCGGCTCTCGAGCACTACTTTAATACATGCTATACGCACATTTGCACACTCGACAACCGACACAGTCCGAAAAACACTCTTACGCCACAGTATAGCAACTCCGCCGTGCGGCCTGCCCCGCAGCATTCCGGCCGAAGTGTCCACCGCAGATTTCCCAGTGTAAGCAAAATCCTGGTCAATTCCTCCAAGATATGGGATATCGTGAGGAAGAAGCCACGTCTCCTGAAGAGCAAGAATATCTGCAGACTGACATAATGAACGCACAAAGTTAATAGATCTTGTGATTGACTTACAATTAAAAGTTACTAGCTTCATTTTATTCTTTAGGTTGTTTGTACTGTTGCTGTCCATTAATATTTTTGTTTTTAAATTCAATAAATCTCCTAAAGGAGATGCCCTCAGGCCACAGGCTGTCCTCTAAGAAAAGTGATAGCTTTGTGTTAGGTACATATATTTTAAACGCATTATATTGTCTCTGTACTTTCATGTTTAATTTGTGCAATGTTACTATGACTTCCATCTTATGCAATATGTACTCAATAATATCATTCTCTGACGTATTCTTATCAACGTTATTAATAAACAAAGTTGTTTTAATGTCCGCAGCTTTAAACTTTTCATTGGGATTCGTTATCGCTTTACCCTTTACAGTACTAAAGCGATTTTTCAACCTCTTTCTTTGCGCTAAAATCCACTCCTCTTTAGGCTCCTCGTCCTTCCATTGTCCTACCGCACTCACCAAACTCGCAAACGTTTTATTTACCGCCGGCGGCGGCGTAAACGCAGCTTGATGTATCAAACCGAAATCGGGTCCTGTATTTAGCCTACTTCCAGATACTGGTTTGGACGGAGACTCGACGTTTGAAACCGAGGTACTATTTAATTTTAGAGCCTCCGTGTGCCGCCCGTCCTTATCTGATTGTGTCCGTGCGAGAGGGATACACTTTACAATAGCTTGATCGGTTGGCGTAATCTCAGCTGTGCGGTTTTGCGAAATAATGTGAGGTAGGCCCATAGGCCCACTGTCCAAATAGCTGTTAGAAATATTAACACCACCACCACCACCACGATTTTTATTTACGTACCAATCATGGTTATTTACCAGTGACGCTTGTTTTAAATTAATAAGGTCCATTTTAACCTCATTCAATGTTTCTTCTGTTACGTAAGTTTCCTTTATTGTTTTCAAGTCATTTTTAATTACAAGTATGTCCTTTAACAAACGGGTTGAATCAATATTAATAACCATATAGAAAACACTCGTACATAGTGCAGGCGCCCGCTCTCATGGATGTTATTTTTTTGGTTTCATCCAAAACTCTGAGAGATGGCGTTAGCAGTTATTTCGATTGCAAGTTTATGCATTCGAAGCTGGCCAGTGATTGGCCGAGAGTTGAGTCGCAATGGATGCTTCTAAAACCCTGTTGTGATAAGTTACTGTCCACGGAAACATAAACATATTTAATTGAAAAGACTTGAAGTTCTTGTGAAAACTACTAATATTAACACTGCAGTGTCAGACTATTTGGAGAACTATAAGTGCACAGTGCCTTCACGATTGTAAGTGCGGTTTTTCTCTTCGAATATTGCTAGAGCACCCACCCACCGGTCTTCGGAGTCGTACATCTGCTGTAATTCATACCTCGAGGAGCTGCAGGTGTGCCTGTATTATTGAAGTGATGAGTGGGGATATTAATTTACTGCATATAGTATAGTGGAGATACGAGTGTTTTCCAATAGGAATTTTCAAATAGTTTTTTCAGCCATAACGGTACGTGATTACACACGTTATAAGCTATTTACAGGCCATTTCTTTATTTGGAATGGTATATAGTATAGAGTAACACACGGAGACAACGAATTATATAAACAACTTTCTTTATTTCGTTTCTATCAAAAGAAATTTAACTTATTTAAAACGTGTCGTTTTATAGTAGAAACTATTTTATGTATAATTATTTACAATATTACAGTATAATATAGTGAATAGTTTGTGGGTTCGCGCGGTTAGCGCGGCGGCGGCGGGCGCGGCTTAGCGGTGGCGTACGCGATCTCGGAGAGGCGCACATCGATGGGCGCGCGCTCGTCGTACAGCGTGGGCGCCTGCAGGATGATGCCGGCCGAGCCCACCACCACCGCCAGCGTAAAGATCCACAAGAACAGCCGGTCCAGCACCATCGCCACGTATTTCCAGTCCTCTTTCACCTGCGACAGAGACGAGCGCGTCAGCCGATCTTTCGCGTCAGGCGCTCCCACCCTGCGGGCAGGCGACACTCACCCGCGTCGACTCCTCCTCCTTGCGCGTCTGATCGGCGATGTAGTTGATGCCGTCGATGGCCTTGTGCAGCTCGGGGCAGCGGTGCCAGCGGCGCAGCGCCTCGCAGAGCGCGGGTGCCTCGTGCAGGCGGCACGCTCGGCACGCAGACAGGGCGGGTGGCGGCGCTGCCCCCCCGCACGATGTGCCCCCCAGCGGGGAGCCCCCGTCCCATGGTGAGGTCTCACACGCCGCTGTCGCCAGCCCAGCACTAGAATATACGTTGGGTCTCTTTTAGTGCAGTATTATTGTAACGTCGACAGGACCTAACAATCGGGTAAGTATCTTCAAAATCTTTACAGTTCTTCAACATTGTCGCTTGGATTTCATTAATATTATAAAGGCAATTAAACGGAAATTACTCACGTCTAACAGTTGAAATATTTCAACTATAGTTTCAACCACATCCGATTGTTTTTCACTAACTGAGAAACGTCCACGAGCGTTCCGCACTCCCTTTGAAAAAGACCACCGGATGTGGTTGAAACTAAAGTTGGAATATTTAACTGTCATACGTGAATCGTTCGTTTTGCCTTTAATAAGTTGATAAAGGAAAACCTTGACAAAAAGAAGGTTTTATGCAGTAGGTAGGTAGGTTTTATGAAGGTTTTTATGTCATGGTGAAACGTAGAACAGGCCATCACAATAAATGTGGATATTGTCAAAGCCGTGAAATTATAATGTAACTAGTGAAATTATAATTATACGGTATATTGTCAATTGGCACCATCACACTAATATTATAAATGCGAAAGTTTGTATGTTTGTGTGTGTGCGTGTGTGTGTGTGTGTGTGTGTGTGTTTGTTGCTCCTTCACGCTCGAAATCCGTTGAGTATTCCTCCCCATGAAGATTAAATGGTGTGATTAAATTAAAAAAAGTTTTTCTAAGTACCAGGAGAAAAGAAACACCTGAAGTTGGATATATGACATTGACAAATAAAGCTATTAAAAGAGAGTATACCTCCCCATGAACATTAAATAGTGTTATTATATTTTTTTAAGCATTTCAAAGTACCAGGAGAGCATAACACTTAAAAAGTTAGATATACAAAATTGACAAATAAAGTTATTAAAAGTGAGTATACCTCCCCATGAACATTAAATGGTGGATTATATTTAGAAAAGTATTGCTAAGTACCAGAAGAACAGAATCACTTAGGATGTTGGAGATGTAACAGTAAAAAATAAAGTTATTAAAAGTATACCTCCCCATGAACATTAAATGGTGTGATTATATTTAACTAAAGTATTTCTAAGTACCAGGAGAGCAGAAACACTTAATAAGTTGGAGATACAAAAGAGTCAAATAGTGTGTTATTAAAAGTGATTATTATACCTCCCCATGAACATTAAATGGTGTGATTATATTTAAAAAAGTATTTCTAAGTAGTACAAGGAGAGCAGAAACACATAAGAAGTTGGAGATATGACATTGACAAATAAAGTTATTTAAAGTGAGTTTACCTCCCCATGAATATTAAATGGTGTAATTATTATATTAAAAAAAGCATTTCTATGTACCAGGAGAGTAGAAACACCTGAAGTTGGAGATATGACATTGCCAAATAAAGTTATTAAAAGTGAGAATACCTCCCCATGAACATTAAATAAGTAGTGTGATTGTATTTAAAAAATGTATTTCTAAGTACTAGGAGAGCAGAAAAATTTAAAAAAATTGGTTATACAAAGGACTATGCCAGATCTCCTAAGTGACTTAGGCTCGGTCTAAAACTATCGCGGACACAACTGAACAGTATTTTTATTTTTAAAGCATTATGTTAAAAGCTTTTGTGTGTTATTAGTTTTTTCTGGGAACTATTCAAAAACAATTTATGAGGAAATAATGTTAACTTTTGTGGTTATGTGACTTTCGTTAGATTATGAAACGGTTTATGGTCAAGAGAATAATATAGCCAAGATAATTATTGAAATCTAATATTATACTGATATATTATGTAGTTACCTACACTTTACGATCATGTTTAATACCATTTATAAAGTATTTTTACCTACCTATACCTGCTATAATAGTAGGCACTTTACTCAATCTGAGAATCGAACCCTGGGCCTTCTCGGCTCTTGTCATGAGCTTGGTACCTAAACCACTGAAACATTTATACAACAAATAATGAATTAACGTATAATCAGGATAAAAACATACATATGCGTTTATTGTTGTTTATTTCTAATATCATAAAATAATATACTGAAATGATTTCTATTAGAATAAACTAAGATAGCCTGTAGTTTTTTTTTAAATCGATTTTGTTTATCGATTTATTAATAGTTTAATGGCACTAATTACGAGTTATAGTGACTACTATGATTCGTAATTAGTATCAGTTCACATCAATTTCCGGTCATTTCTATTCATTTTAATTCCTATTTTTTTTAATAACCATTCCCGAAAGTTATTGTTTTAATAAGAATTAATTACATTATTTTATACGGTCAATAATGTGGATAGACTTCGTGTTTGCAGCATTTAACTTTTAAAAGTCTTGCACAGCTATTTCCGGTCATTTCTATTCATATTAATTGATTTTATTTTAATGACAGTTCCAGAATGTTATTGTTTTAATAAGAATTAATTAAATTATTT
Source organism: Alsophila aescularia (assembly GCA_946251855.1). Taxonomy (NCBI): domain Eukaryota; kingdom Metazoa; phylum Arthropoda; class Insecta; order Lepidoptera; family Geometridae; genus Alsophila; species Alsophila aescularia. The sequence continues at coordinate 84,120 of OX276375.1, forward strand.
TATATAGTCAAGAGTGTGGATAGATTTCGTGTCCGCGGCATTTAACATTTAAAGGTATTGGAAGCCGAAAGCTGGCATCCTCCTTTGACAATGATAGTTATTAAAAGTGAGTATACTTATCTCACCATGAACATGAAATGGTGTGATTATATTAAAAAAAAAACTAAGAACCAGGAGAGCAGAAACGTTTAAGAATTTGGATATATAACATCTATATACTATTTATAACTCAAAAACTGCGGGACAGATTTTTATTATCTTTGAATTTGTATCCGTCCCGAATAGATAATAAATATAGATGCAAAAGGGATTTTTAAGATTAATTTTCTAAACTTGTGGGAGTGGCAAAGTTTGACCGCGGGCGAAGCTGCGGGGCACAGCTAGTTTATAATAGAATTGCGCCTAAAAATCTGGGTAGGTTAGTTAGGTTGAACATGAAATCTGTTTATAAATATTTTCCTATTCGCAAACTACCAAACTACTCTATTTGATAGAATTGCGCCTAAAAATCTGGGCAGGTTAGTTAGGTTGAACATGAAATCTGTTTATAAATATTTTCCTATTCGCAAACTACCAAACTACTCTATTTGATAGAATTGCGCCTAAAAATCTGGGTAGGTTAGTTAGGTTGAACATGAAATCTGTTTATAAATATTTTCCTATTCGCAATCTACCAAACTACTCTATTTGATAGAATTGCGTCTAAAAACTAGGTAAGTTAGGTTGAACTTGGAAACTATATTAAAAGGCGGCCACTGATTGGTCCGTTTTCCAATATCAATTTTGCAATTATAGAGTTAAATAAATAGACAGGTAAATGGGGACGATTGACAATATACCGTGCAATTATAATTTCACTGGTTAAATTATAATATCACGGCTTTGACAATATATAAACGACATATATAACATTTCATGTCTGTGCTGTTAACCGTTGAGGAGTTCCCTAGTCAGGACCCGTGGAGTTCAGCAACCGTGTCATGGTAAAACTTAAAACCAGCTATCTTAATATATTGCGTTCACAACATTTATGTGTGTTGAATTGAAAACTGTTGAAGAGCTCCTTCCTATGGAGACTATGTCATGGGGCTATCATAATAAAATACATTCACAAAATTTCGTGTCTGTGCTGTTAACCGTTCCTTTATCTGGAGCTAATCCTGGATGTTGATTCAGGTCATGCTTACCATAAAAACGCATTGTCATCGGAACTGAAACAACATGTAAAATTCAACTCCTTAGGAAAATATAAACTTGTTCTAATTCAGCTTGCAAGATTTGAGCTAAACAAACATACGAGTACATAGAAACATTGCAAGTTAATAAAAGGTTTTAAAATGTATAAAGCCAACGTTATTTTGCATAATAATTTCATAAAAAGTTTTTGCAAGTCTTTACTTTTATATGGCGGCATTTAATCGTTATAATAAGAAAGTGAGAGATAGCGGAGAGTGGCGGATATCGCGGTACTGACAAACGGCTTCGGTGCGGGTCGACGCGGTAGTGCGGGCGCCGCATCACCAGCAGCCGTGGCAACACGTGGATGAACACTCGCCGCACCCACGGTGCCATCGTGTGCGTCTGTGGCGACCTGAAGTGCACGTTCAGCACCACCACCGTCACGCAGATACTGCAAAATGCAATTGGGCAGGGTCAGTGTGCTGCGGTAACGAGGGTTCGCTTGTCAAGGGCACGGCGCAGCACTCACCTAAACGTGTCGAGGATCATGGTGAACAGTACGAACTTGCCGAGCAGGGGCACCACCAGTGACGTCGGTGGGATGATCTCCGCCAACAGTAGGAAGAACACCGTCAGCGACAGCAGGATTGATATTGACAGCGACACCTGCAATCGCGACACGTGTGCACGTAAGTTTCCTATTACCGAGGCCTGTACCGACTCTAGTACTCTAGAGTCTAGAGAGAGAATATCAAATCTGTATAGGTAAACCAATACTCGGCAAGCATACCTTCTCGCCACTATCAGAGGGCAAGTAGAAGACGAGCACCGTGAGGAAGGAGATGCCCATGCAGGGAATGATGAGGTTGACAGTGTAGAACAGCGTCTTGCGACGCATAGTGATGTTGAACGTGATGTCCAAGTACGGCTCGTCGCAACACGTGTAGAACTTCTCGTTCCTGCAACATCATGTAGAAGGAGAGTGCGAGCGTGCGGGGTGAGGTCTGGGAGGACTGGGAGGACCAGGAAAAGGGAGGACTCTCACCGGACGGCGGGCACCTCGAGAATGTCCCACTCGACGGAGGTGTAGAACTCGGAGAGGTCCACGCCCAGCTCCACTACGTTGGTGCCGCGCGCCTCGTCGATATGTCGCAGGTCTACCTGCGCACGAACACAATATCGTTAGCGACGACGCAGTAGGACCGTGACCCTACCCTTAGATGAACGCAGCCTCGTGTCGCCAGCGCAACCCTGCTCTAAGGACTCTACCCCCCCCCCCCCCCGCGTCACGCGCGATTTGTAAAGGCGGCGTTCTCTAACCTGAAAGCCGTCGTAAGTCCAGGAGCCGAACTTCATGACACATGTCTGTTGGTCGAACGGGAAGTACTCGACGTCGATCTCGCAGGAAGATTTGTAGATGGCGGGCGGGCGCCACTCCACGCGACCTGTGTAGTTCAGAGTCGCCTTCGTCGCCAGCGTTACCTCGAAGTTCCCATCCGCGCTGTGACCACACAATACATTAGCCATTATGTTAGATCACCATAATTGCAATACGATGCACAGAGCCAGTACTGACTTGTTGTAGAGCACGATGTCGGGCCGCCAGATGTGGTCTGAGGGCACGTGCAACATCTCCACGCCGCCGTACTCGCGTGGCTCCCACGACAGCTTGTAGTCGAACCAGCTCTGTCGACAACATGCACTGTTCACTTACAAGTTGAACGAACCAAGTTATACCGTTATAATTTATTTATCATAATGTTGTTTAAATTTCGTTTGTTAATCTCTAGAAGTGTATTTTTTCGAGCATGCTGTTGTTCACTTCAAGTAGGTTATACACAAGGCATTTCATTGCTAAGCAATATGTACGAACCATTTAATCATTCGCGTTTCACGGGTGACGATCGGCACATAAATTGTTTATCTATTGTTTCAAAAACTTGTGGAAATGAAAAAAAAACACAAAATAAACATTCACGCAACGTTCCCTCGTGTGGGCGTGGCACTACACAACACACTCACCTGTTCCACCCACAGGTTGGTTGTCATTATTTGGTTCTTGAGATTCTGTAAAAGATAAACAGCTTCGTTAAACACTGAGCACAAGTGGCTGTTATAATTGACGAGTATGAGGCAAAATTAGGAGCTGCGGCGGTTCAACTTTATATCCATCTACAAAGTTGAACCGCCGCAGTTTTACGCCATATTAATAGTAAGTATGACATCCGTTCTAGAAGCCACGCGGACGACGTGCGTAGTACGGTGTGCGACGGCACTCACCACGTCGATGAGCTGGCTGAGCTTGAGCTTGATGCGCACGGTGAGCGCGTCGCTCACGTTGAGCACGGGCCGCACCAGCTTGTTGTAGTTGCTGAGCAGGTCGTCGTAGAGCCGCTTCGCATCCGGGTTGCCAGCGCATCCTGCACACAAACAAAGGCGCACGTCACATGAGTCACATACTGCACAGAGTTACCTACTAGCACATCATGCGACACACATACTCACCGACGAACGAGAGCGCGAGGGCGAGCGAGAGCAGCAGGCGCACCGCGGGGACGGGCGCGGCGCGACGCGGCATGTCGCGCGACACATGGCGTCAGCGCATCGCGCCGCGACCTACCCAGCACATCATGCGACACACACTCACCGACGAGCGAGAGCGCGAGGGCGAGCGAGAGCAGCAGGCACGCTGCGGGGAGGGGCGTGGCGCGGCGCGACGCGTCATGTCGCGCGACACATGGCGTCAGCGCATCGCACCGCAGCCTACCTAGCACATCATGCAACACACACTCACCGACGAACGAGAGCGCGAGGGCGAGCGAGAGCAGCAGCCGCGCCGCGGGTAGGGGCGCGGCGCGGCGCGTCATGTCGCGCGACACATGGCGTCAGCGCATCGCGCCGCGGCCTACCTAGCACATCATGCGACACACACTCACCGACGAGCGAGAGCGCGAGGGCGAGCGAGAGCAGCAGGCGCGCCGCGGGGAGGGGCGCGGCGCGGCGCGGCATGTCGCGCGACACATGGCGTCAGCGCATCGCGCCGCGGCCAACGCCTGCCCTCCTCCCACCGCTGTGGATACAAACACACCACGCTGTAAGCTCACCATTGCCGTCGCTACCACCTGTGCTACTCCAGGGGACCAAGACTTTTCAGGATAATTCAAACGACGAGGAATAGTCAAACTCATTATCTTTAGTGTATTTATATAAATAGATCAATTTAATAACTAAGGTAAATCATACTTTGAGTTTAACAAGACGGTGGGACTACTACGCACGAGTCAAGAATGTGACCAAGCACTAATTAGGCATTAAAATGATTAAGTCACTACTTGACTCCCTGACACTCTGGGTCTGTTATTCTCGTCATGGGAGACATCTTCTGTATGCTAATTCGCAAGAGAAGACAGCGGCTAAAACAGTCTCAGCAAGGTCGGGCGCGACGACTGCAAAGGTCATTGCCACTCCGGGAGATACGACATCATAGCAAAGCGAGCTTCCACGATCTTTATTTTATTTCAAATAAAGATCGTGGAAACGATGGCATTTTTTTTTCAAATTATTTATCTTTCGGTTAAATTTTACTGACTAAATAATATTATGTTAACCTGTATACAAATTATACGTACAGTCTGTGCAGCTTGTTACGTCCAGTGATCCGTCATGCCATAGATAAACTCTTGGCTGCGTGCCAACGTTCTGTTACTTATTTAAAACTACTTCCGTCCTAGACTTATCACTTATGCCTGCACACGCACTTCTACCAGATATAATGTAATTTTCTACCGTGCAAACGGCGATGACTTTAGCCTGACAATTTCCTAAACAAATTCGGTGCTGTAATTTGCTTTGATCGTTCGTGGTCACGAAAATAAATTAGCGTAGCTTAGGCCGATAGGAGGGATCACAGAACTGAGTATCTAGATATTACGCCTCTACACTCCTGTTTATCCATTACATGATTTTAAGATTTTGTTCTACTAACACATGGATTTTTGTGGTCCGAAACAATTTCAGACCACAAAAATCCACGAGTTTTGTGGTGTGGTGATTTTGAATTTGAATTTTGAATTAATGGTTCGTACTGCTATTTTTCTGGCCATGGCCGAACAAACAAAACATGCCCGTTTTCTTTCTGTTTCCAAGATTTTCACTCATGCACAATGCAGCCGACTGAATGAATGTCTTCTTTTTCAAAATTTCAACACTTATTTTAAAAAAATCCAAGATTTACGATACGTAACGATAGATTAACGTACGAAGTCGGTACCATTAAAATTATGCCGTGCAAGTCGTAATTTTTACTTTTTTACTGATGAGCCGCGGAACCATTGACTTACACTAGAGTGGAACGTCTTTCAACATCCTTTCTCCATATTTTAACCATCGTAGGTATACCTCTAATAATTTTATCACAGAAAAAATTTGATCACGAACGGGATTCGAACCCGCATACATCCATGACTCTGTGTGGCACATGCCTTTAACCAATTCGGCTACCGTGACCACTGAATCATAATCAAAATTTGTCCCTTAGTTTCTCAACCCATCTTACAGGGAAGGTAACGCCATCCATTTGTAGTATTCTGAACTGACCAACCGAACACGGCTAATATTGATTAACTTCGTATCGGAAAGATAACGCCTGCCTAATAGTTTTTTTATGATTACGCGTTGTTCGGTTGGTTGGTTCGAATACTATCAATGGATGGCGTCGTATTGTCATATTCGACAGTTTACCCGGAGATGCGGTGCGGGCGCGAGCAGACGCCGCATATCGAATGTCTCACTTACGAGGTACGAGTACCATCCTGTACACGGAAAATGCGCACGACTGCACAAATTACACAAATTGCACAAATTATTCGGTTTTCTTAATTACGGGGTTATGCAAGGTAGTTATAAAACGAAAAGTACTTTCTTCAAAAATAAGTATTTGAGGCTTTACTCGACCTCAAAACTGTGTGATTCGATATGCGGTGTAGATAGACGAGGAAATAAAGTAATGTTACGGGTTTTTATTTCCCAGGATGAAGAACAATATTATCCAATTGATGATTTCGGTGAAAACATTAAAAAATATTATGAGTAACTTCGAAACATATCTCATTTTAAATATATTTTAACATAAAACATACTTTAAACATATTTTATTTTATTAAGTATTTAAATGTTCAATGTTTTTTTTTTACAAAATTGCTCAAAATTATGGTATGCAGCACATACCTTCACGCTTTCACGCGATACGGCTGGACGGATTTTGATGAAATTTAGAATAGAGATAGCTTATACCCTAGAATAAAACAAGATACATTTTATCCCACAAAATTTATAGTTTCCGCGGGAAAACTGGAAAATGTTGATTACTCACTGTAAGGGACGGTTGCCATCACATAATGTCTCTGTATGTAATTTAGGTCTGTGGTTGCCATGGAAACGAATTAATAAGTCTGTCAAAAAACATCAAGAGCATAGGTGCTATACCTTGATGTTACTTTTGCATTGGTTTTTAATATCATAGAACAAAACAGGATGCTTTTTTTCACGATAAACAATAGTCTGCGCGTACGAAGTCGCGGGCGGTAAAACTAGTTCCTTATAAATTAAGGGAAGTTTTGGTAACATCCTGTAACTGTCTTAGAAATTATTGAAAATCGTTCAGGAAAATATAAACTTTAGATGGACTGGACCCAACGGCGATGTTAAAGAAAATCGAACAGAATTACAAACTTAATCAGTTAAATGGATACCGGAACTTTTATGGAGTTGTGACGATGTTTAACTTTACAAGACATAAGTTCAAAAATAAAAATTGACCACGGTCGGGTAAAAATAGCTTGTTTAGATCGGATCAGTAGGGGCGACGCTATGGTGGAACATCCACATACCCACATACATAATTATATACATACATAAATAAATAAATAAATATAAATAAATAAATATATTCGGGACAATTCCACACCAATTATCTAGCCCCAAACTAGGATACCCTGTGTTTTGGGCACTAGATAACGGATAAACATACATAGATAAGAATATTACATCCATGACTCGGAAACAAACATTTCTGCTCATCACATGATTGCACCTTGCAGGATTCGAACCCGCGACCGTACGATTTCGTACCTAGGATCTCTAGCCACGAGACCAACCAGTCGTCAGTTATTTATTTATTTATTTGTGTTGAGTTTCAGATATATCTTGACTAGCTTTTGCCCGCCACTTTATCTGTTCGGACTACATTTTATCGCGATCAAAATCGATACAGTATGTAGGCTATGTTTAATCTCAGTGTCAAACTATCTCCATACCAAATGAGAATTGGTTTAGGCCGTTTAGTCGTGATAAGGTAAATTCAAATTCAAATAAAATTATTGCAATCCATTTGTATTCATTAGATGTTATAAATGACAATAAGAAAGATCGCTATGGACCCTGTCGGGCAGCAATTAGATGATTATCTAATGACCCTGTCGGGCAGCAATTAGATGATTATCTAATACTATAAGTTCTTGCCAGAATATATTGAGCAAAAAGATTACATATTTATAATCGATCTTAATTTAATGAAAATGTTCAACATCAGAATATTTATTTTATATATTGCATTCATTTTCTTTATTTATTATTTATTTTAATTACAACCCGACAGACAGAGTTACTTTCGCTTGTATAATATTAGCATGGATATGGATAATTACTGGCCAAATAAAGCTGACAAGTAATAGAAATTGTACAGAACAAGCTGTACAGTGTACATTGAATACTGTGTTCTGCTGCATGTGCAGTTACGCACTCGCGGCCTAAACTGTACAGAACAAGGTGTACAGTGTACATTGAACACTGTGTTCTGCTGCATGTGCAGTTACGCACTCGCGGCCTAAACTGTACAGAACAAGGTGTACAGTATACATTGAACACTGTGTTCTGCTGCATGTGCAGTTACGCACTCGCGGCCTAAATTGTACAGAACAAGTTGTACAGTGTACATTGAACACTGTGTTCTGCTGCATGTGCTGTTACGCGCTTACGGACTAAATTGTACAGAACAAGCTGTACAGTGTACATTGAACCCTGTGTTCTGCTGAATGTGCAGTTTACGCGCTCGCGGCCTAAATTATACAGAACAAGCTGTACAGTGTACATTGAACCCTGTGTTCTGCTGAATGTGCAGTTTACGCGCTCGCGGCCTAAATTGTACATAACAGTAAATAAAACACAACAACAGTAAATATTGTAAATTGAACAGTTCGTGACCAACCATTCCATCAATCACGCGTTTAATTACTGCTCTAATACCTAATATATTTAATATAATGTTTCCAAGCCAAAGTATGTCAATGATACCTACAGCCTCGTTTGGCGAATATGGCTGATTTTGATGGTGCTCACTTATTAGTTTATTATTGTCGTTAACAAACAGAAATATAATTAGTTTACTTTACTTGAAAATATATTTTCTACGATACCCTACAAGACGCTGAAGACGAAAAACAAGTTTTTCCTACTCCTTTTCATGAGACCATCTGTATAACTTCTCACCCAGATATACTAACAGTTAGTTGTATAGCTATCTCATTGCATTTAGGCTCTACGGCCCAATGGCAGACGTACAGACAGACAGAAAGATAGACAGGCACACAGACAGACAGACAGACAGACATACAGAGAGACAGACGGGCAGCTTTGCCACGACAGTAAGGTTCCGTTTGGACCATTTTGGTTCGGAACTCTAAAAACGGATGGCATGATCAGTAGATATGAATTTGGTATCGAGTTCCGTATGTATACAGATTTGTATCTGATCTGTTTCTAACCATTAATACATGCGTCTATTTTTAAGTGGAAGTGATCTCTCGAGCCAGGCGCTGATTCAATATCGCGTAATTTAAATTGTTCAAAGAACAAGAACAATAAAACAAAATATAACCCCCCACCCCCAATTATATTTAAAAAGCATCTCGATCACATCAACTTTCAAACATAAATAACCGTATTAAAGTAGGTTCATTGTTTGGAAACTACGATGCCATACACAAGGATACATACATACAAACACATACTAAAATTATTTCCTTCTCTTTTCGAGTTCGGGTACAACTAAACTAATAAACAACGGCACCAAGAGATGAATCTATCTATTTATACTTATAATAAAGTAATAAGTACAAACAAGTCTGAACAAAGCAGATAATTAAAAAAAGGTCTATGGTAATTAAAATAAGTTACTGAACAAGAATATAACATTTATAGAAATCGTGTATGTCTGTATGTTTGTTCACGTATCACGTAAAAACTACTGGACTGATTGCGATGCGGTTTTCACTGTTGGATAGATTTGGTTTTGTTTGACTTAAAAACTGGTGCACCAAGTGCTCTCAAAGTGATCTCAATCCGATGAGTAGAAACCCAGAAATCGGAAAGAAACTTATTGACGGCTGAAGAAATTTTGATCAAATGTTAGTATATTGGTATTTTAGGTCTTGGTACATAGTACTTTTACATATAGAAATGACCACGCGTGTGAGTCCGCAGGTACAGCTAGTAAGCATGATTTGGCACTAAAATTCCATGAATTCATTGATTTGCTTCACTAGTGTTCTCTGCAATACCTAGCTATCAAGAGGGGCCTAGATGCTGCTGGCATCAATTACCGAACATCTGGTGTAGTTAATTGTGGTGTGTCTACGTTTATATACCAAAAGACGGTAAATAACGTAATGCTGAACTAACACAAAGTTTGCTTTAAGTATATTTATATTTTTTGGAGAAAATATATAAATTGGAACATGACATTTAACAGCGTGTAAGGATGTTGTAGGTTCTAGTATTTATGTAGAAGATATCTGTCTGTACAAGTGTCTATCTATATGTATACTTAAAATAAACCAGTAAGTACCTAAAAGTCTGTACAATGAAGATTATTTTAATCATTTTTAAATAATGTACAGCACAAATATATAACTTTTCTTAAATTGTGTCTGTTTGTCTGTTCGCGAATCATGTAAAAACTACTAGACCGATTTTGATGCGATTTTCAGTGTTGTATACGTTAAGTTACTTAAAAAATTGTGCACTTGGTATCTCAATCCGATAAGTAGAAGCCGAGCAATCGATAAAAGACTATTTGACGGAATTTTGATTAGTGGTACCTTAGGTCCTGGAATAGCACATAGGGTAATCATAACCCACGCAGGCAAAGCCAAACAAAGTTTCTTAATTTACTTTCTTCACAATAATATATTTTATTATCATTAATACAAGTGTCTTTATGACTACAAAGAATTATTAAATCGTAAACACGGTTCACATAAACTGGAACCAAATTTGAAAATAATAGTATAAGTCGTCCACATGTGTCGGCTGCATCCCGCACGCGGGTTTGCGCGTGCTTCACTACCGGCACTCGGAACGTCCACGCCATTAACGGATTTACAAAACTCATTCAAAAATAGTAATTACCAGGTCGACAAAGAGCGAACGTATCCCGTTTATCGTTCCCGAGGGTTCGAACACTAATTCATGGTCGTGATATGGGCGGGCGGAGAGTATAGCGCGGGCAGTGGTGCGGGCGGTCAGGCGGGCGCGCCGCCGGGCAGCGCGCGGGGCAGCATGGCGCGAGAGGGCGAGGAGGACGCGCGCCGGGGACTGCCGCGCCGCGCCGCACCCGCGCCGGCCGCGCACCGCCGCGCCTCCGCGCCGCCGCCCCACAAGCCCGCCCCGACAACTTTACATCTCCTCGCAACTTACAAACAAACTAAACGGCCGACATCAACTATCGTGCGTGACTGCATGGTTTAGCTTTTCCTCAAATAGTAGCACCTTTATTTAGGAAATCTTAATACGACGTTGTATATCTAGAAAAATCCAATAGTACAATAGTTGCTACAACTTAGGATGACGGTAGAACCTATTTTGGAGATAAAATAAATTCGGCGAATGTATTTACGTTGTCTTTCTGACTAACTGATACTAAAACGACGATACGGTAATTTAATGGTGTAGGCATATAGACATTTTTACGAGTAACTTTAACTTTGTAATCCGTGACAAAGAACAAGCGGAGCTATGCGTTTGATATGAATAGAGTAAGGGGCGGAGGTGAGTCGGTCTGTACTGTATACTGTGTCCGACACACCTCTGCCTGTGGGTGCGGGTGTGTGTTTATTTGCTTATTTGTGACTTCCCAACAATTGAAAGAAAAATATTTTAGTAGTGCATAGTTACGAATATGCTGTGCATGGCATAATGAACCATTTTCTAATAGGTAAATGAATGTAGGTACTTTTATCCAAAACAGATAGCGCTGTAATGCTGTAAGAAGTTTCTGTACAATGTGTATTAGTATATGTTGTGTATGCCCATAGAGTAATAATGATAGTTTTGTTTGTTTTTACCTATGGTTTTAGTGTATTGCAAGGAGGTTGAATTACGCTTCATGGTGTATTGTATGTACAACATTGTATTTCACAAATAGAGCTTTTACTGTGAAATTTTCTTAAGGCAACACGCGGGCGACCCGTGCCGCGTTGCTCTAAGTTTTTTTTTATCGATTGTTCGACTTCTATTCATTGGATTGAGATACAAAGTAACGCCAGTTTCGACGTGAAACGTCTTTAAAATCACTCCGTTACATATGAGATACGGGGTACCAAGACTAGAAGAGCGACCGTAACGAAAAGGATTTAAATCGTCTCGCTTTTATAACTCTGTAACTACGAGTATAAGCCTCAGAGATCTAATTTTGAGGTATTTTTTTAGCTTAAATACTCAGATTGATGATTTAATATTTTATTTATGTCAAAAGATAGAGGGGGAGGGGACAGCAAGCATAATTCATTCAGCCGTCAAATAGTTTTTTATTGATTGCTCGGCATCTAATCATCGGCACAAGGCACTGCCTGCGTTTTTATAACGCATATTCTGTGAAGTGCGGAGTGTCATAGAAGTGCACGTATTGCGGAGAAATAAACGCATATAATACAATATGAATGAAATAAACGCACCGCGTTCCACCGCAAACGCAGGGCAGTGCGTGCAAGGCCTAAGATACCAAGTACCCCAGTTTTTAAATCAAACCTTGTATGGCGTCGTAGTGCGACGGGCGGTAAGGTAACAAATGACGTGCAGCGTGCAGATGAAGCGAAGAATATACGTAGTTCGTATAAGTTACGTACATTCAGAATAGGTTGATTTATATATATATATGCGCAGAGTAATTCGATATCAACCATATACAAAGTGTTCTGTGTAATAAACTGTGTATCAACCGGACAGTAGGCAATTCAACAGACTACTTCCAGTCGCAAGGGCTTGAGAGCTGGAGGTCCTGCTGAGGTAAAGCGCTAAAGCTAGTGTGAGCTGAATTCGAAAAATTTACAGTTTTTAATTTAGCGGAACCCTTGGTTGCAGTGAATGAAATGCTTGCGTGTTATAAGGTCAATCAGCGCCATCTAGTTAAATCGGACGGAGAACTTTGAAGCGTTTGGTTTATGCGCTTGAGTTTTTGATGCTGGTAAATTATGTGGTGTTACTACATTAATTATCTTCTTTGTACAGTATTTTTTGTTCTTATTGCTTTATTATAAGTACAGACACTACGATCTCTAGTGTAGAGGTCCTACAATAAAAATAATAGTTTAAAAAAACTAAAAAACACGCTTTATATAGAAAACCAAACTAAAAAATAGAAAATAAATTTTAATCGTGTAAATAAGGAAAAAAAAATTTTAAAAAAAAACGTGGGGTGAATGGGTCAATAATTATAAATATTTCATTGACAGATATGACAAGCACCCCACGCTTTTTTTTAAATAAAACATATTTTTTTACAGTATTAAAATTTATTTTCAATTTTTTGTTTGGTTTTCTATAAAAAGCGTGTTTTTTTTTGAATTATTGCATTGTCATTGGTAATTGACAGGTGTGCAAAATTTGAATGAAATCTGACAGTTCAAAGTGGGTCAAATAGCGTCCAAAGGAGTCGGTTACAAACATACAAACATACAAGTGAAGCTAATATAAAGCGTATAATAAATAATAGTTTAAAAAAACTAAAAAACACGCTTTATATAGAAAACCAAACTAAAAAACAGAAAATAAATTTTAATAGTGTAAATAAAAAAAAAATTAAAAAAAGCGTGGGGTGCTTCTCATATCTGTCAATGAAATATTTATAACTATTGACCCATGCACCCACGATTTTTTTGAAATAAAACATTTTTTTCTTATTTACACTATTAAAATTTATTTTCTATTTTTGAGTTTGGTTTTCTATATAAAGTGTGTTTTTTAGTTTTTTTTAACATATTTTTTTTTTCGAATTATTGCATTGTCATCGGTCATTGACAAGTGTGCAAAATTTGAATGAAATCTGACAGTTCAAACTGGGTCAAATAGCGTCCAAATGAGTCGGTTACAAACATACAAACATACAAGTGAAGCTAATATAAAGCGTATAATAAATAATAGTTTAAAAAACTGAAAAACACGCTTTATATAGAAAACCAAACTAAAAAATAGAAAATAAATTTTAATAAAGTAAATAAAAAAAAAAAAAACTTGGGGTGCTTCTCATATCTGTCAATGAAATATTTATAACTATTGACCCATGCACCCCACGATTTTTTTGAAATATAACATTTTTTTCTTATTTACACTATTGAAATTTATTTTCTATTTTTAGTTTGGTTTTCTATATAAAGCGTGTTTTTTTAGTTTTTTTAAAGTATTATTTATTTTCTACTCTTTTGTTCTTTTTTTTTTTCGAATTAGTGCATTGTCATCGGTCTTTGACAGGTGTGCAAAATTTGAATGAAATCTGACCGTTTAAAGTGGGTCAAAATAGCGTCCAAAGGAGTCGGTTACAAACATACAAACATACAAGTGAAGCTAATATAAAGCGTATAAAAAGACTTACGCCCGTGTTAAGGAAGTAGGATTTTTCATTGTGCTATACATAATTTACGATATACTCCTCCTCCTTAATACCTAAGAACCATCTCGATTACCTCAGCTTCCAAACATAAAAACCACACCTAAATTGGACCATTCGTTTGGATGCTACGATTCTCACCCTTTTTTCTCATCTCCCCCCTCCGCCTCCCCATATAGCTAAGAACCATCTCAATCACATTAGCTTGTGCTATTTTTAATTTATGCTTGTGTACTAACAGAACTGTAACAACCGTGCGTTAGGGCGAGCAACGCGAGTCGTTGGCCGAATAGAGATCGAGTATACTTTCGAATTTAAGATTTCGCGAAGCGTATTTTGAAAATATACCTCCACGCAACGCTACTGCAATGCAACACAGATATATTCTTAAGGCATATTGCATAAAGAGCCTAAAACGAATATATTTAGAGTACGAGTATAGCACAATGGACTATCCTATCCTACTTCCTTAACACGGGCGTAGGTATTTTTATTGCAGGACCTCTACACTAGAGAGCGTAGTATGTGTACTTATAATAAAGCATTATGAAAAATATAAAATACACCCGGTGATGTAATCTATGGAATAAATAAGCTGAATCCGAGTAGTTCTATAGGTCCTGACAGTGTTCTTCCTACGGTTCTTAAACAGGTGAAAAAATGTTTATGCCTACCTCTTAGCCATATTTTCAATCTTGCGTTGGCAACAGGAAAGTACCCACTCCAATGGAAACTTTCAAGAGTCAGCCCTTTACCTAAAACCTCAGACAAATCCAATGTAGAAGAATATCGGCCAATTGCTGTTTTGTCTTCTCCAGCAAAGGTGTAGCAACGAGAGTATACTCCACAAATACATTTATGTGCAGGTGGATAAATATCTTTGCAACGAGCAGCATGGCTTTCGACCAAATAGATCAGTAGATACTAACCTTTTGACTCTTGTAGAGTTTATTTCAACTAAGCTTGACAGAGGTTCTCAGGTAGACGTGCTCTACTTTGACTTCCGGAAGGCGTTTGACAGGGTCAATAATGACATACTACTGGCAATACTTTGCAACATCGGCTTTGCCCCGGGACTGCTCCGGCTTCTTGCGGACTACCTCCGCGATCGCCAGCAGTTTGTCAGACTTGGTTTGTACGAGTCTAAACCCTATCGTACGCGTTCCGGAGTGAGTCAGGGCTCGATACTTGGGCCTCTTTTGTTTTTACTTATAGTTAATGACCTCCCCACCGTTCTACAAAACTTGCATTGTTTGCTCTACGCGGATGACTTGAAGCTCTTCAGTGAGGTGAGGTCAGAAGTAGACTGCCAAGTTCTTCAACGTGACGTCGATGCGGTTTTCCAATGGAAAGAAAGAAAGAAAGAAAGAAAGAAAAAACATTTATTCACAACAAAAACAAAACAAATTAAAACACAATAAATAAATGCAAAGAAAATTGTCATGAATCGGTCCAAAATCAGCGTTATGCTGGTTGTAATCGACAAATCAACAACCAGCGCTGGTCTTCCGTTGGGGCGGGTAGGTGACTTCACGGATCCCTCCACAACCAGTGTAACGTGTCGTTTTAAACAACCCTAAATACAATAAACCATGTGGCAACATAGTATATAACAATATATCTTAAAGAGGTACGTAAATAATAAATATCTACATTTAAAAATAAATCACACTATCACACTAATATTATAAATGCGAAAGTTTGTATGTTTGTGTGTGTGTGTGTGTGTGTTTGTTGCTCCTTCACGCTCGAGTGGCAGGACGGATTTAGATAATATTTGGTACCAGGATAGCTTATATCCTGGATTAACACATAGGCTACTTTTTATCTCGAAATAGGAGAATAAAATATTATCGTTTTCTATAAAACTTAATGAAAAAAAATATTTCAAGTACCAGGAGAGCATAAGCACTTAAAAAGTTGGAGATATAAAATTGACAAATAATGTTATTTATTAAAAGTGAGTATACTTAGTCCCAATGAACATTAAATGGTGTGATTATATTAAAATAAGTATTTCTGAGTACCAGGAGAACAGAAACACTTAAGATGTTGGAGACATAATATTGAAATATAAAGTTATTTAAAGTGAGTATTCCTCCCCATGAAAATTAAATGGTGTGATTAAATTAAAAAAAAGTGTTTCTAAGTACCAGAAGAAAAGAAACACCTGAAGTTGGATATATGACATTGACAAATACAGCTATTAAAAGAGAGTATACCTCCCCATGAACATTAAATAGTGTTATTATATTTTTTTAAGTATTTCAAAGTACCAGGAGAGCAGAAACGCCTAAGAAGTTGGAGATATGACATTGACAAATAAGGTTAATTATTAAAAGTGAGTTTACCTCCCCATGAACATTAAATAGTATAATTATATTTTATAAATGTATTTCTAAGTACCAGGAGAGCAGAAAAACTTAAGTCAAACTGTTGCTCCTTCGCGCTCGAACAGCTGAACGGATTTGGATGAAATGTGGTACCACGATAGCTTATAATATCTTGGATTAACACATAGGCTACTTTTGATCCCGAAATAGGGTAAAAATTAGTATCATTTTCTTTAAGATTTGAAAAAAAAAAACAAAACAAAAAATGTATTTCTAAGTACCAGGAGAGCATAACACTTAAGAAGTTGGATATACAAAATTGACAAATAAAGTTATTAAAAGTGAGTATACCTCCCCATGAATATTAAATGGTGGATTATATTTAAAAAAGTATTGCTAAGTACCAGGAGAACAGAATCACTTAGGATGTTGGAGATGAAACAGTAAAAAATAAAGTTATTAAAAGTGAGTATACCTCCCCATGAACATTAAATGGTGTGATATATCTAACTAAAGTATTTCTAAGTACCAGGAGAGCAGAAACACTTAATAAGTTGGAGATACAAAAGAGTCAAATAGTGTGTTATTAAAAGTGATTATTATACCTCCCCATGAACATTAAATGGTGTGATTATATTTAAAAAAGTATTTCTAAGTAGTACAAGGAGAGCAGAAACACATAAGAAGTTGGAGATATGACATTGACAAATAAAGTTATTTAAAGTGAGTTTACCTCCCCATGAATATTAAATGGTGTAATTATTATATTAAAAAAAGCATTTCTATGTACCAGGAGAGTAGAAACACCTGAAGTTGGAGATATGACATTGCCAAATAAAGTTATTAAAAGTGAGAATACCTCCCCATGAACATTAAATAAGTAGTGTGATTGTATTTAAAAAATGTATTTCTAAGTACTAGGAGAGCAGAAAAACTTAAAAAATTGGAGATACAAAATTGACAATTATAGTTATTAAATGTGAGTATACTTATCTCCCCATGAAAATGAAATGGTGTGATTATATTTAAAAAAAAAAACTAAGAACCAGGAGAGCAGAAACATTTAAGAATTTGGATATTAACATCTATATATATAACAGAAAGTCAGAAATTCGTGTTACTTACACTATTTATAACTCAAGAACTGTTAGACAGATTTTTATAATCTTTGATTTTTTGAATTTGTATTCGTCCCGAATTGATAATAAATATAGATGCAAAAAGGAGGGATTTTTTAAGATTAATTTTCTAAACTTGTGGGAGTGGCAAAGTTTGACCGCGGGCGAAACTGCGGGGCGCAGCTAGTAAAATATAATGTAAAGTAATTATTTCGTACATATAAGTGATTTAGGAAGAATATTGTTATCCGCGCGAGCCTTAAAAACACTCGCTCGTGCGTTGGTTGGCTACTTATACGGACGTACGCGAACGTCGTTGCTCGCCGCAAGGGTCTCGCGCTCGTGCTCGGGAGTTTCGTGAACGCTCAGACCAAATATTACTAAAGTATAGACCGCGCCTATGGCCCCGCCGCCTTTGTGCAAATCGTAGTCATATGTGCTATAGCTAGGTGCATCGATGTATAGATCTTACTTACTTGATGCTCGAGCACTTTTCCGCAATTAGGCCGTATGTCAGCCCTTTTTGCGTGATGGGTGGTACTGCTAGTCAATGCAGCCACCCGATGTCCTCAAGGAAGGCCAGCAACTCCTGTATATGTATAGATCACGAGTAGGGAAACTTGTGTAAATAAATAAAAAAAAACAATATTTAAAATTTTATTTAAATGTGCAATTGTCCCTGCAGCCTTGGAAAATATAACAAACTAGCAGATATTATAGTTACTAAAGAACAATGGCGAACTCCCATACATACGTTTATTTCAGTCAAATTCACGGCGTCTTTAGACAAAAAATATCGCTAGTAAATCAGCATCATTTCCTGAGATTGTTAGTCTAAGATTATTTTTTTGGGGAGACCAGGTATAGTTGTTATTAGGCTTCAAAGTTTTGTAGGTTATGTTACTGTTAATGACCTTTGAAACAAGTTTTAGATATTTTAATTATTTTATCCACTTAATTATGTAGGCAAGTAAGTACTTATGCGTGATAAATATAATGTTTCAAGATATTGTAGGTACCTACCTATTCAATTACCTATTTAATGTAATAGACTAGGCTTTTGATTAAGAAATATTTTTAATCTGTTACTGCCTACCGAGATTACAAAACAATATATTTAGATATGTTGCTGCTGTTTTACAGTGCAGGGAAATATTTGTCAACAATAAATATTTGTCTTACACTAAATATTTTATTTACACAAACCTTTGTTTCTTTCGTATTTATTGTTCAATACTTTAACTAACACGCCCTATGTACTATTATTTATTTCACGACCTGGATGACTGGTAGATAATGCTGTTTAGCATTAAGTACCCTCCCTTGTACCTACACTATTTTTGTGCAAAACAATTAAATAAATTAACATACCCTACTATAACAACAATTCTTTACACTTCCTCCATAAACTATAATGCATTGTATTCTCTTTGCTACTTTGTTAATGTTTTGTATAGAGGTTTTATATTGACGTACCATTTTGTCTATAGCACAGTCTATATTATTATTCTGTTTATCGCAAGGAGGTAGAAGTACGAGATTTAACGCCAGTAAGCTTAATTCATCCTCCTTTGGTTTAAATAGCCGGGTGGGAAGAAAGCGTAATTCAACCTCCTTTTTTTTGTCCAAACCGGAAACGACATTGCATTATATATATTTTTTCACCCGTTGGGCAGGCAACAAGGACGGTTAAACATTGTAGGAAGGAAATGAAGTTACAATTTCATGTTTTTTTAAATTGATTTGTTAACCTGGATATTTCTATCTTACAGGCTATGTTGAAAAAAACCTAGAAAAATAATTACTTAAGTTCAGTAGAAATGATATGTCAAGACATTGCAAGATTTATCGCATAATATTCCGCCTGTGTTCTTTCTGAATCGATTTCGACAAAAGTTAAATTTATGCTTATAATAAAGCAATAGGACCAAAAAAATCTGTACAAAGAAGATAATTAAAAAAAAATGGTCTAGGGTACATAAAATAAGCTACTGAACAAGAATTTTAGAAATTCATGTCTGATTGTTTGTCTGTATGTTTGTTCGCGTATCACGTAAAAACTACAAGACCGATTGCAATGCGGTTTTCATTGTTGGGTAGCTTATATTTTGACTTAAAAACTGGGGTACTTCATATCTCAATCCGATGAGTAGAAGCTGAGCAATCGATAAAAATATTTTAGCAGGTGAAGGAATTTTGATCAAATGTTGGTATATTGGTATTTTGGGTCCTAAAATAGCACAAAGAGTAATTTTAGCCTACAGAAATGACCATGCGTGCAAAGCCGCGGGCATCAGCTAGTTTATAATATTTCAGCAGTTAGCACTTTAAAAAAGGCATAAAATTTGTTTTTTCTACCGTGACAAAAACACATTTTAATTTGGTCGGATATTAATGTCTGCTAATTTTGGCTGCTAACTTCACACTAGTGCCAAACACTCGAGCCTTCTGTCATGCCGTTGATATCGTATTTGAGGTATCATAGACTCCAATAGATGGCGTTACCGTCCCCATAAGAGAAAAATTTGGATGGCGATGCATAGGTCACGGTAGCCGAATTGGTAGAGGTACGTGCCACGCTAAGGAACAGTACGCGAGTTCGAATATAGTACGCGATCCAAAATAAAACATTAGAAAATTATTATATATGTTTACGCTAAGCAGGTGTTAACTGCTATAAAAAGTAACAATAATTCATGTTACAGAAGTAATAAGTTATTCATCAGTTTTTATCCATCTACTACTTTTAATAAAAGACTTATAATGGAGCAGTAAGTGCCAAAAAGTAAGTAAAAAGAAGATTATTTAAAACATGGCCTAGGGGACTTAAAATAAGGTACTGAACAATACTATAATTCACATATTTTTTATCGAGTCTTCCTTCTTGTATGTTCGTGCATAACGTAAAAACTGGTGAACTTGGTATCTCAATCCGATAAATAGAATCGATAAAAACTATTTGCCAGCTGAATGTTTTTTTTTTTTTTTTTTTTTTTTTTTTTTTATTACGGACTAGGCAATCGTTTGACCACGATCTCACCTTATAGAAAGCGATGATGTGGTCGAAGGTGTAGCACGCTTGCCTAGTAGATACCTATTCACTCTTGAATTGAACACACCGGGGTTATGATTTACCGGAAATACTGATGAGGGCAGGGTATTCCACTCCTTTGCAGTTCTTATAATAAATGAAGAAGCGTAACGCTTCGTTCTTGTGCGAGGTATTTCAACCATGAAAGGGTGGCGCTCTGCTGATCGTCTAGTCGTACGGTGATGGAAAGGTGATGGGGGAATCAGGTTGTGCAGTTCTTGTGCACACTCTCCATAGTGCAATCTGTAGAATACCGCCAGGCTTGCTACCTCACGTCGATGCGCCAGACTTTGAAGCTTACTCTTTACTAGAGTGTCATCCCCAATGAGCCTGTAGCACGTCTCTCAATTGAATCCAAAGACTCGAGCTGATACTTGGCAGAACCGTCCCAGAGGTGGCAGCAGTACTCCATACAAGATCGGACCTGTGCTTGATAAAGATTCAAAAGCTGTCCCGGTGTGAAGTACCGCCTAACCTTAGACAAAATACAAATTTTTTTTGCAGCTACCTTGGTTTTGGATTCAATACAAGACCCAAAATTCAGGTTTGATGTGAGTTCGACACTCAAAAGCTCCAAATGGTCGCCTATTGGTATTGTTACACTTTGGAAAGATGGAGATCGGCTTAGAGGACTCTTTTTAGCAGAAAACAAACACGCCTGCGGTTTAGTAGCATTCAACTTAACCAGGTTAACATCGCCCCGATCGGACACAGCT
Organism: Alsophila aescularia; assembly: GCA_946251855.1. NCBI lineage: Eukaryota > Metazoa > Arthropoda > Insecta > Lepidoptera > Geometridae > Alsophila > Alsophila aescularia. The sequence goes on from OX276375.1 coordinate 105,494, forward strand.
TCTAAGGCTAAATTTAAACGGTCTACCATGGCCTCTCTTTGAAACTGGACAGCGTCACAACTGGCTTGAGCATTGGAAGTGAATCTCTCAACTACAGTACTGTCATCAGCATACCCAAAGGTACCGGGCTTCAGAGGGTCATTAATGTGCTGTAAAAACAGTGCAGCCGAGAGAACCGATCCCTGAGGTACACCGACATTGATAGCCATTTGATCAGACGAGCAGCCCTCTAAGACTACTCGAATAGATCGTTCCCTCAAGAAATCAACTATCCAATTACATGAGCCAACAGGTAAACCATATGAGGGAAGCTTGTTTAAAAGGCCATCGTGCCAGACCCGATCAAATGCCTTCGATATATCAAGGGAGACGGCAAGCGCCTCACCATGCATCTCTATGGCTTCGCTCAGTACGTGAGTGGCATACGCCAGAAGATCCCCAGTAGTCCGGTTTCGGCGAAATCCGTATTGCCGGTCACTGAGAAGATCATTGTCTTCAATGTATGCCTTGGCATACATTGAAGACATGAACATTAACATAAACATTATATTATTTTGTTTGTTGTTTATTATTGTGTCATAAACATTAGGCTCTTGAGCCTAATGTTTATGACACGCTCCATACACTTACAGAGTAAGGAGGTTATCGAGATGGGATGATAATTGGCCGTATCAGCGCGACTACCCTGTTTTGGTACTGGTTGTACATTGGCAAGCTTCCAGCTCTTTGGAACTATACCTGAGTGAAGAGAGAGGCGGTACAAACGCGTTAAGATGGGAGACAATTTGGGCGCACAGTTTTTCAACACAATCGCTGGAATACCATCAGGACCACTGGCCTTGTTCACATCTAGAGCTCGAAGCGTTCTGAGAACCTCCTTCTGGCGAATGCGAATGTCGGGCATAAAATCCCCGCAATGAGGAAGGCAGGAAGGTATCTTGCCAGAAGCATCTAGATGCGAGGCTTCTGCAAAAAGAGAAGCAAATAAATTCGCTTTGTCTCCAGCAGTGTGAACTAGTGATCCATCAGGTTTCAGCAATGTTGGCAGTGAGGGGCGGCAGAAGTTTTCTTCGACCGACTTGGCCAGGGACCAAAAAGATTTGCTACCCGCAGGGTATGAAGCCAGTTTGGTCCCAATTCGACTTACGTGATCAAAATGAGCCTTCCTAAGTATCTTCTTGCAGGTCTTAGCGGCAACGTTAAATTTTCTTTTCTTAGCCCGAATATCAGAAGACTTGCGCTTTCAAGCATCAGCCCAGTCTAGATATGCCGCACGCTTTAGAGCCACAGAACGACCACAGCTGGATCCAAACCAAGGCTGAGCTTTGCTGGAAAGAGTCTTGTCACTGAATGGAATGAAATATTCCATTGCCTGACATATTACTTCTGTAACAGCAGACGCGCAAGTCGACGGGTCCTGGGAGGAGAAACATGTTTGCCGGCAAGGATACGATGCAAGGAATTGCCACATCTCGTCCCAATCTGCTGAGTTGTATCTCCACACGCGCCTATTACCCTTAAGGCTAGGATCAGGTGGGGAATACACTGAGACGGACTTAACCAGGCAGTGATCAGAGCTACCAAGAGGTGGGGATACTGATACGGAGTATCGGCCTGGTTCAGTCGTCATCAACAGCTCGAGACAGTTGGCAGTGTCACCGTCACGGTCAGGTACCCGTGTCGGCTCCTGCACCAGCTGAGAGAGATCTAACGCCAGAGCAAGCTTCCGCGTCTCTCTACCAGCGTGGTTGGTTTTTTGGTATGGTACAAGCCACTCCTTGTGGTGGGCATTAAAATCCCCCAAAAACACCAATTGAGCAAACGGGTGTGGCTGTTGGGCCACAATTGCCGCCTCACCTAGATAGTCTACCAATAACCCCGAACCCCCCTGAAATAATTCATCAGTTCCTCACATCCGGTCGCCAGCCGGCCCAATGGATCATTTCAGGATTTGTCACAAGCGGCGGGGCAACCTTTCGTAGCTGGCTAAACTACTACTTGGGCCCCCTACAACTTGCGGTCAGCCAGCAGAGAACACCGTGCTTCGGTTCCCGCTACCCTCCAAAGCAAGGCCTCCGACGCAGAAACACCATGATTCCGATCACGGTCCACCCTTCCAACACAACTGCATCCTACAACTCATCCGGACGGCTTCCTTGAACATCATGATGGAACACGATAAGTCGTTTGGCATCAAGACTTTGTCCAGAGGGTGGTAATATAAAAAGCCGGCGGCCGAAGCCTACCACCAGGTGATTCGGTTGCTCTTTTGGCACCACCCGAGGGTCACGTGTAGGACATCGAGGGCTGAATCCTACGGACGCGAGCAAACAATAAACCCTCAAAAAATTGGTATTGTAGTTAGAAAATATTTTTTTGTCGGTGGAAATTGATGGGAAAGCTGAGAAATTGCTGGAGGACAACTACCCGACGAGTGAGTCTGTGAAGTGCTGTGAGATGGTTCGTAATGTTTCCAGAAGCTCCCGAAAGCCGGAAGTCGATACAGGGATCGCAGATATCTATTCGTTTAAGTGAAAAACAGATTCCATTTAAATACAAAAGAGGGACTGCATTCTTAGACGGGCCGTGAAATAATTCAGAACATATAGTGCGCGTATTTTGGATCGGCGCAGGTGAGTGACCCTCGATCGGTCCCGGTTTAGGAAATATTTGGTGAAAACAACAGCTGTTTTACGGGGCTATTATTTACAGACAGTAGCGGGCGCACAAAACTCTTCTGTGAGCGAAGTGGCAGAGAAACGCAGTTGCCGGTGAGAGGTGATTGCAGAAAGAAAGTCGGAGTTCGTTACTACTTTACATGCGGCGAAATAAGTAAACGACAGTGGAAACGAGGTGAGTGGAATTCCCGTTGTTCAAAGTTTATTCTGCAATAATATCTCATATGATTATTGTGGTGCGAGTTGCGACCGACTAAGGCGGGCACCACGAGACACCATGTAAACACATGGGAACGTGGATTTCAGGAAAGTAAATCGAGCATGAGTGAACGACCGCAGCCATCATCACAGTGCAAGCTGCTGCTGCGCTAATCGTGGGGGGCACGAGAGCCATCCCGTGGGGGGCACAAGAAGCTGGTTCGAGGAGGGCACGACAAGCCGATTCGTGGCGGCACGAGGTGCCGGTGATATCTGATTTGGCCAATGACACCAAGCCAAATCAGATATTAATTTTTGAAAGGTTTAAAAATGATATTCAGGTACGTGACTTGTCCTGGGACAAACAAAGGATTTTAGAAGTATTTATGCCGACTAACAATATAAGAAAAGGTAACAAATAATAGAAAAGGTAAGGACAAACCCTGATACCATAAAGCAGTAGTTAAGGGCTCAGTTGAAAGAAACAGCAGAAGTACAGATAGGTAACAGAGACACTAAAATTGCCGTTAAATATATTAAAGGTCCTCCACAGGTGGCGCTTGGTCGTGATGACCCTAATCATCCCATACCGGCCTGGTTTGGGATGATTAGGGTCTTCAAACATTACACTCCTTTTTTTGGGAAGTCAATTAAAGATACAACTGCCCTACCAAAAAAAAAAAACTTTTCAAGAAGATATAGCCTGATGATATACGGTATGATGTAAGGATTCTAACGATTCTTCAAACATCAAAATCTATTCAGGCATTAAAAGTTTTGGTGGAATAAAGAAACTCACATACATGAACCCTGAAAACATTACACTCTTTTGGGCAGTCGTGTTACGAAACCTTTATTCATATTTTTTTCATCTAAATTACACCAATATCAGCCCATATTCCTATTCTGTTCGCTTAATTGCTTGTGTAAGTAACGCCTTATTATTCAAAAGGCTCGCATCATGTGCTTCTTCCTATCCAATTGTTGAAAAATTTATGTAAAGAGCACGTGTGTCATCTCCCTAGCATAAATTATTGCTCACTTTACCGCCTTATCAATCCACAATGTCGTACAAGTGACGTTTTGTTATATGCCGGTGAAAGCTTTATTTATCTGGAGTTCCTGCTCGCAACGTTTCCTTATTACTTACCCATTACGATATAACATTATTATTTTAAGTATCTTCAATGATGTCATAAATTTCTTGACCAGCATCGTTATAACAAAAGAATGTGCTTATGTTTGTGTTAATTATAACCTCATAACATTTCGTGGTATCTCTTTGTCCGTCCGTTATCAGAATCACACAAATCAAACACGATGTTTTTTGTTGTTGCAGATATCGCTTCGATATTTTATGCACACAAGAGTATTATAAGTGGGGAGCAAACAGGCGCACCGCCCACGTAGCGGCACATAACGCATCCCGGAAAAAATAATCTGGCACACCGTAACAGGAAGCATGCTGATATACTTCCACGCACTCTAGCTACACTCCATAAGAGACCCGCTTCCAGACAGACTAATATGCTTTACAGCTGACCCCTACAAACCTCTCTTACAACAATGCAACACTGCCACAATAAAACACATGACATACCTGGCACACTTCCCGATACACTCATAGACTACGAAGCTTTAGACAAACAGAATATAAATATGTATCAAAAAGGGATATCGAGTTGTAGTAGAACAGAGGGAAATCATTCCAGTGATAAAGAAGAAATTCACGAAATGACTGATTTAAATAAGTATAGGATAAATAATGAAAACTACTGCAAATACAAATACGAAAGGCGATGCACGACCGCGGCCGGAGAACCCGGCCAATGTGAATTGCATAAGAAAGGAGACATATATGGAAACGAATCGATTGTAAAAAAGAGGGTTGAGAGTGACGTATACGGTAGTAAAAGGCGAGCTACCGATTTGAAATTTAAATGCAGGCAGGATGATCGATGCTTGGAGCCAACAGGGAGGACAATGGCTGATAGAGTGCGAGCCATGGCTGTAGCTGGCATGTTCTTGGCAATACTGACCACATGTGCGGCGGTGCCATCCTGAGCTACTAGAAGCGCTCACGATAGAACTGCGGTAAGTCTTTTAATATTCACAAAAAGCTCTCAAATATACGACGATATTACGCTGATTTAGCGTAGGCGTATAAACGAACCCACCTTTCTCGAACTTATAGCCAGCATAATTTACAACTAGTAGCGCACTCCCGTCAGGGCTCATGCATAATAAACAGTTTGAGAAATATCCTGACGACTTTTTGTCTCATCTGCGCTCGCCAGAAACTGGCTCATTCTTGCATTGTCTGGGTTATTTGAATCTGTCTGATTTACCAGACAATTTCCTTTTTTCATAACCGTTTTTTCTCCGTGTCCTATTATAAGAAACGAAGCTCTTCATCTGCAAAAAATTAAGGATAACCATGGCATCTTACCTATTAGACAAGGAAATGCCTATAATCAAGAGGATCAAGGGATACTTATTAAGGTATTAGACTTAAGCGGCATAGCCAATGACTTAGATTTTAATATTAAACAATATGATGTATTTACTAAAATAATAGATACAAAAAAGGATTTTATAAACGATGGGCATATGGGAATTATTGGTATAAAAACACAGTTTGAAAAATTACTTGGCAACACGATTTATAGATTTAGGCAATTGTTTCCCTTACATAAAATAAAAAGTGGCTTAGTAAACCCACTTGGTTCATTAATAAAATTAATATTCGGAAATCTAGACCACGAGGATGCTGTTCGCTACGATTCCCTCATTTCACAAATCCAAGGTAAGCAGTTATCAACCGATGGTAAAATTACCTTGGTTACAAAAGTATTCGATAGCTTTATGAATAGTACGGGCACCTTATAAGATAATATGCTTATTTTTAGTAAAAGACTTAAGAGAATCGAAAATTTTGCCACAGCCATTAGTAATAAGGAAAATTACTGCATAAGCAGTAATTTTCCTTATTACTAATGGCTGTGGCAAAATTTAAAAAAATATAAATAATAAAAAAAATAAAAAATACATCATATGTTTTGAGCATGTTTGACATATTTATAAGTGTTTTTAGAACCATTTCTAATACATTAAACGAAGTAGAAACCACGTTGGCCTTTAGTAAGGTATCAGTAGTACACCAATCAATTATTAATTCCATAGAATTGTTGTCTTAACTTAAATCTATAGAAATGGTCAATAATCTGATGTATGAAGCTTCCGATGAAAACTTGTTGAAGTTAGAAAGAATAATTAATGTGAAAGCATACATAAAGAAATGCCAAAAAATATTTATATTAGAAATCCCACGGACAGAAACGGATGTTTACAATTACTTTAAATTATACCCTATTCCAATTTTCAATGATTCCATGAATAAGACTCTTGTTGTATTCCCTGAGACCCCTTACCTTATGGTGAAAGATTGGAAATTCCTGCTAAACCAAATCAACGAGTAGCCGCTGACTACACTTTCTTGTTTACCGAGGAAAACGTAGTTCCACTTTCCGGGCCTTCTTGTGAAGAACAGCTGATGACATTCTAGACAAATATTACCAATGTACTCCTTACTCAATTGAAATTGAGGACATTAAGGTACAACGCATAAGCCTTGACAGCTGGACTCTTTTTTGCCGAAACCCAACAGTACTGACGGAAAAATGCAGAAACGAGGATACTCGACACTCACTACAGGGAACGTACATTGCCACTACCAAACAAGAATGCAATGTATACATTTTTAAGTACAGACTTAGCAACAGAAAAACCTTAGCCGACAATATCCAGAACAAAATAACGGCTATAACTGCAATCCCGGAATTTAAAATAGAAAATATCACAAATCAGAATTCCATTAACATAAAAGGAATCAACTTGGAAGAAACAAGTCAGCTCATCAAAATTCTGCGGGCTCACGCCAGCAGTGAAAGTGTGAAGTGCCAAAATTAATCAGTATCGAAAGTGTTAGTTTTAGCGTATTGTTACACCCCAACCTTGTTAGCCCTAGTGCTATGCTGCAGTTCCATTTAGCCTGATCAGCAATCATGCTGGTTAATGCTCCTTTTAATTATAATTAAATTCAGTCTGACTCGACCTATCATCCAGAGAGGTTGCCAATAGAAATTATAAAAGAAATATTGTATTATATATTTCTTCAAGTCTATTAAATAGTTTAAGTTTAAAACAGTTTTTTTTTAAAAAGACGTTTTCGAAAATCCATATAACATTTTGGTGGCAGCGGTGGGATCCGGAAATTCCCAGTGCCAGGCACCGCTCCGTTGACTCGCTCCGGATCCTCGTCCTAAAACAAAATTAAACAAAACAAATAAGTGTTTTAAAACTTACCTTGTGTTAGTGAATATAACATAAGTGCTTTATACTCGCCGTGTTATCCTTGACGTATCGTCAGGAAATCCTGTTAGGTACTGGAAAGGATCTGCTCCTATTCGTCCTGAAATACTCCGGCCGAGTGAAGATCGCTCTAAGCTCCAACTGCAAGAGTAAATAACTGTAAGAGTAAAAAGATCTTTTTCTTTTATCGGTGACTGAAAAGGAGTAATCAATTTGTTTTCAACATTTTCTTTCCTATCAGGAGTCAGACTCTCATTTATTATATTAAGGGTGTCATTTTTGGTTCTCACAAGCAACACCATCAAATATTATAACAGAATTTCCCTTATCATGGCTAGGATGAATAACATCTTTTTCATCTTTAAACATGAATAACTTCACATCTGGAACCTGGTTTAAAACTTTTTCTAAAAAGCAATATTTTGGTTGAAAAGTTGTTATAGAGTAAAGGTAGATCAAGAGATTTTTGAATTTCAAACCATTTTTATGTAAATGTAAACTCAATATGATATTTGTTTTGCCACAGTTTGATGGACCACATATAATGCAGCGAATTGAATTTGGTAATAATGAACTATGTCTCTATACTCTCTTGTGGTCCTGCAATATTTAAATTATTTATTTCTAATATCACGAGCTGCTTAATCAGTTTCATAGTGTATTCTAAGTTAATTATAGGCTGAACATTCGTTTAAATAAACGTGGGTGTGCATATATCAGTTTCACAACACTCAAATTTCTTTCAAATTCAGAATATATTAATAGAGTTTTGTGTAATTTGAATGTCCAAGTTCAAATACTATAATATTATCTATCTATCCTTGTGACATGTTAAATCATGACTCCAAGTTAGAATTTTGTTATAAATCCCGATTAAATAGAATGTATTGGGTACAACGCCATCTGGCGAGGAGCAGCGTCTTTTCTATTAGATAAAGTTGTGTTTTCTCCGTATCTGAAAGCCAGACGCCGAGTTTGTAAAAAACGCCGAACTCCACCACGCGCGCGCCACTTTCTTCGTTGAAGGAATAATGAAAGCTTTTCTTGTTGAAGACAGATTGATAATTTCGCCTATCTAAGAATCAAGAAATAATGGTTGAATTTGCCTCTGCGAGTGAAAGGGAAAAGTTTTCATCTACTGTCTAAAAATAGATAAAATGGTTAATCCACGCAGCGACAGCTAGCGACAAGAGGCGTGAACTAGAAGGAAGGTGTAAACGAAGCGGTGGCCTCTGACGGGCGGTAGCGGGGCTTCTGAGTGTTGCTATTATTAATTGACGTTCCAGGAATATTTCGGGCTCTGGATAGCTTTGGACGAGGTGCGGTATGTTTAAAAATCCGGAATAGTTCACAACTTTAAGTTGGCTAACAAATCGTAAATTCAGAGGGCAGCGATTCATATGTCGAAAATAATTTACATCTACAAATCGCTTGCGATGCTCACACCATGGAATGTTTTGACGTAATGGCGACATCACATGAAAGTTCCAGAGAAATGTTTTTTTTTGTATGAAGTTTGAGAAGTAAACACCGGATGCTGATTGGAATGTACCAGAATGTACTGGCTGGAGGACAGTGACCTGTATAGCTAGGCCGACAAGGTCTGCTTTAAGGTGCAAGTGGCAGAGTTGTTTCTAGACTTCTCTGGATAAGCGGAAGTTCGATATCGAAGTAGAATGCTACTCGACGTGCAAACCAAAGTTCGTATATATACAAGAGAGAAGCCTGTGGATTGGATTTTGAAATCAGACGTCATTTAGTTTACATAGTTGGCACGTGATTGTGATCGGCGCAGGCAGCAAAAGAGCACGCAGTTCTCTTGTGTGGACAAAACGACCGAGGCACGCAGTCCAGAACGAAGCTGCTCTGTTAAAGGCGAAATAAGTATACGAGTGCAAAAGCCAGGTTAGTGGGATTTCCCGTGATTTCAGTATTGTACTAACGAAATATCTGTTTTGATTTTGCACCGCGTCTATCTAAGGCGGGCATCTCGAGACACATTTGAACACAAAGGAACGTGGGTTTCAGGTTAAAATCGTGCATCTACGGACGGCTGTTGTCGTCACCACTGCGAGCTGCTGTGCGCGATCACCCGGGGCTCATCACCGTTTGTGGAAGAAGCCGGTCTACGAGGGACTCCAGAAGGTCAACGCACCACCTGTCCAGTAGAAGACACCAGGCACCGATCGTGGGAGACACTGAAACCGTTCGAGTGCAGCGGAAGGCACCGTTCGTTGAGAAGCAGTAGGAGCTGATCGAGTGGAGTAAGGAGACGTTCCGCGGCGGCACGCGAGACGACGGTACGGCATCCCAGGAAGCCTCCAGGTTGGTCCACTCCAAATCTTTTGAGTCAGCGAGCTACGGTAGAGAGGGAAGCCTTCGCCTACTTGCGTGTTAATATTCTGTTAAAAGATACTTTCTGTCTTACTTTATGTTTTACTTTCTGTTTTGGAGTTTAATATCCCCCTGGGAAACACAATCTTACACACACACACACACACTCTGTTTGCACAAGTTCTCTTTTAATTTAGAACATTCTAAGGTAATGACAAGATTATTACGTTGCGTTGTGACAAATACATGAACAACTGCTGAGCACAGACTCTCTAAGTTTTACTAGCCTAGGATACTGCTTTTCTATTGTAAATTCATATCATACAGGCCGAAGTTAAGTACTAGAATATATATGTTTGAGGAAATTGTAATCATATTTGAGAATTTTGAGTTTTGAGTATTATGTTAGTAGTATTTCCTATTATAAGATCTTGCTGTTTAGAATTATCTTGATGCAGAACCAACTAAATTAAGTGTAAAATATTCCTTTTTGATTCCTCAGTAAAGGGGAGAGTACCAATATTTGATAACTCATGTGTGTCTTTTTTCTATTTTTTGTAATAAAGCCCTTTGTTATTGAATTTATCATCTTGTTTTAATTCCTCGCCTTTACCTGAGAAGGTGGTCCGTTTCCTTAGCCGGGCAAACGGTCCCTTTCATCCTTTATATGCAACAATTAATGGCTAAAAACTCACGAAAAAGAAGATCGGAAATACTCCGACCAGTTTCAGACTATTTTGAAGTCCTTTATCTTGGATATACCGACAAGCCGCGACGAGCGCTACGAACGTCAGCACGCAACTGACGACGCGTGCGTGGCGCGGGCGGCCCAGTGGGCGGCGATTGCGGTGCTCGACTATATTCGGCCTGCACAGTCACTTCGTTGTCTGTCGAGGAGTTATCACTGTCACTCACTTCCGTTAACTTTGATTGTTGGCACACTGCGCTCGTTGTGTCCGGCTTATGACCCCACATTGTGGCCCCAGTGACAGTCGCATCAAGAACTGGTCTCCACGCCGAAGGAATAATCCACCCACGATCCCGGTTAAAGTTGAAATAGCGACTAATTTCGATAGCCTCCCGTACCTTTCGAGGAACAAAAAAACTTCTCCCTTGCTAGCACAGAAACCCTATCAAAACGCAAATAATGGCCAGAGTCCGGGATGTGGGCGTGTTCTGCGACCGCTGAACGATCGGCATTCTTGACGCTTCTGATGTGTTCAGCTATTCTGGTTGAAATATTCGTTCGTGTCTCGCCAATGTAGCTTTCACCGCAATCGCAAGGAATCCTGTACATACCTGGTCCACTCAACAACTCCTTATCCTTAGGTGAACGCAGAAAACGTCGGAGTTGTGATGGTGATCGGAACCACGTTCTTATACCATACCTCCGCCGCAGGTGAAGACTAATCCTGTCAGTAACCCCTTTAATGAAAGGCTGATAAATTGGGGATCTATCCACTGTGTCCGGTCGCTTACGTACAGTAGTACTAGCCCAGCGGCAACACTGACGCCAATGGTAGCCATTGTCTTCCAGCAGTCCTCTGAAATGCTCCAGTTCAGCGCTGACATGCTGAAGGTCACATATTTGTAAAGCCCTGTTAATCAGTTTCCTCGGTACGGAAGCCAGATGTGACGGATGATGGTGAGAATCCGCCTGCAGGTACTTATCCGTGTGTGTCGACTTCTGATAAACGGTATGAGCCAACGTGCCATTTGGCTTTCTTATGACACGAACATCCAAAAAAGGCAAACTCCCATCCTTCTCTTCTTCCACGGTAAACCGGATTTTCTGGTGAACAGAGTTCAGGAACGAAACCAAGGCATCCAGGGAATCCTTTGCGATAATAGCAAACACGTCATCCACATACCGCCACCAGTATCGTGGTTTCACAGGAGCGTCTGTCAGTGCTATACTTTCGAACCACTCCATGAAAATATTTGCCACCACTGGAGCTATCGGTGAGCCCATGGCTACCCCATCCACCTGTAGGTAATATTCACCCCGGCACAAAAAATACCCGCTCCTTGGACAATACTCCGTTCATTCAATGTACACATCAGGTAAATTCGAAGTACGTATTAAATTGGCAATAATTGTCATAGTGTCTTCTACAGGTACATTAGTAAAAAGCGAAACGACGTCACAACTGACCATAACCTCAGTTGGCAGAATGTTCACATCTGTTATCAGGCGGATAAAATGTTTCGAGTCACTTACTTACTTAATATCACTTTAGTCTTCAAAATCAAATAACATTTAATGGCATAAATTAGAAATAAATCAATGAAACAAAACAGTAGGTATTTATAATTCTCAAACTTTATCGTTTATTTCATCTTATTACACTGATAATAATTAAATTTACTGAATTAGTTTTTAAATTATCATATGATATTCTAATGATTGGATAAGTAAATATTAAACACAGTGAACTAATTTACTAATCCATACTTTTTTTGTTGATATTTTGATGATCAGGTTTTTAGTTTCATCCATAATTCCATCAAAACTGTCTCTTACTTGTCTCTCTGTCGATACCTATATCGAACACTTACACTTGTACTGTCACTGATATCATTAGCATTAATACTATTTTGTTCATTAAACTCTTCTATACTTATTTTAATTAAGTGATGTGGTGTTCCCAGCTCGTTTCAAACTACATAAGATGAAAGAGATGTTATCGAAATTTGTTGGGTAAAGCTTATTTTAAGATTTAGTGTTGTTTATAAAAAAAGAAAAAAAACTAAAAAAGTAGACCAGGCTAGAAGATTCTCAACTAGGTATGGATATGATCTAGTTCTACCTCCTTCCAAATAAAAAAATCACAGTTCTGGAGCGAATAAAATGACAGTAAAAATTGATAATAAACTACCCGATATAAAAAAAAGAATATAAACAAACAACATTCCATAGTAACCTAAATAACTTTTTAATTAATAAATGCTATTATACCATTGATAGATTCAGGCGTTACTTTGCGGAAATCCATATTTAAAATGAACAAAATAAAAATATGTAGCTTACTTCCGCCAAAACTGTAAGTCAGACAAATGATAAATGGTAAAATTAACACAAGTAAAACCCCACGCTAAACAAAACCCTATCCCAGATTGAACTAATGAAAAATATAAATGAAAGAAAAGCTAAGGCCTGGAGGCCAGAAAAAATACTTATATACAAATAATATATATATAAAAATATATATACACAATAAAAAACCCCCAAGCTAAACAAACCCTACCCAAATACAAGTATCGAAACACTTATATATTCATATACATATAATACAAAAACACAATAAAAAACATATACCTCGATCCAAATACCAAACGTCTGACATCAATACGACACGTGTTTCGCCTCTGCACGAGGCATCTTCGGGTGATGTTGACTCGTCGAATGCTGGACTGAGAGATGCTGATGCTGGGTGTTATCTCTCAGTCCAGCATTCGACGAGTCAACAGCGATTAAATACTCGTCATCTATATGTATATATTCATATACATATAGATGACGAGTATTTAAATGATAAATTTACATATATAATTAATTGATATATTAGATAATGGCTCGGTCTGCTTGCTACTTTTTGCTATACCCTGTGAGGGTCATATGTTGACAATTACACCTTAATGCCTGTGTTTTTTATTTAAGTACATATGTTTTTGCAATAAATAAATTGAAATTGAAATTTAATTCAATATATTTTCTTAAAAAGTCTTGTTGTCGAAAGCTTATAACACGATGTTTTTTTTTCACTACAAGTCCTTGTCTAATGCATTCCTTCAAATGTATGTAATGGTACTTATCATATAAATTGGCAATCAACTGGGGTGTTTTTCCACCTGGAGGTATACATTTTTGTGGTGCAAAAGGTAATTCGCTATGGGAATCATGTAAATAATCAGGTAACTGATATCTATTTCCAGAATATAACCATAGTCACTTTCATAATTTACATTCAAAATATCAAACATATTTATTTAATCTTTAGTCAAAAACATAAAGTCTGATATTGGGTATTTATTCATCATTGCGTGACCATACAAGTTATTAGTCAAAATATATCAAAAACTCTGAATCTTTTCAATCATCATAATCTGGAAGATATATATTATTAGCTTTTGCATGTCGAAGGGAGTATTGTGCTAAGCCACCACGTATACCCTCTTCCAACAATTGATACATTTCTAAATCTTGAAATAATTCTAACTGTACTCCAGTGAATTGCAACATTGCATCCCAGCTCAAACCAGGAGAACTGACATAGTGGGCAGGGTCAAGTCAATAATATTCCAAACTTGTACTCCTAAAATTCTCGAAAACATCACATAATATTAAAACGTCACATCTAAGATACAAGTCAGTATAACTACCAAGAGAACGAATTTCAAATTCTTTCCAGGTCTGTTGTGCTCGAAGATATTCAGCTTCAGTTATGTGCTCATGCTTCAAACTATTATAAAAATATGTTTTTGGTGGAATACTCTTTTCATTATATTTGAGCCATGAATCCATGTAATCGTATGGATATATTCCTTTTGTTTTAATAAATCAAATTGAGTTTCATTTTTAGTAAATATACACATATATACAAAATCTTTGTCAGACAGACTTTTACTCATATTATCTAGACTAGTACTAAGGAATTGAAAAGAATCAATGAATCTTATTTGCGTAGAAGTATTTCGATTTTTTTGGGATACATTTTGTGATACTGATATACTTTTCTTTCGTTTTTGGTGTAACCTTTATATCACCCTCATGCATCGATAATTCAGTAATAAAGAGGTGTGAGTCATAACTTGACAAATTATGAATAATTACTGGCACAAGAACAAGAACATACATGGTATTTAAGATTACAAAAAAAGTGTGCTGCACTTCTGTATTTTGATGTTATGTGATCATGATCCTTCACTTTATCATTGAAAACCTATTACAAATATGACAACTAGTAGCATTTTGATATTCATTCTCTTCACTAACCGTTAAAGTACATATAGGTATTTTATCGTTTAAGAGGTCATATACAACATCTATAATCAAATTACTTACAAAATTTTGGACACAGTCAGGACCTCTGTATGATCTATACTTGTTTAAAGAAGGATTGTGTGAACAACAAATGTAATAACCATAACAAGATGGTTCATGACGTTTGTATTTTCGTGTATTAATATTTTCATCTAAATCAGTATGATTAAATAATACTTTCAAAATCTGCGTATATTACGAAATTGTTTTTTTGTTCTTTTTCGTAATGATCGAATTGTAATGTTTTGTGTTTAGCCAACAGTGGTATAACCTTAGAACAGTTATATGAGTCATACTTTGGTTGGCTGACAAAAAATTGAAGACAGGCTTCACATAAATAGATTTTTCCGTTATGATGAGAGACCTGTCGGCGCACAAGTTTTACTAAATCTTTTATCAAACAATAGTGTCCTTTACTTTCATATTCAATATACAATAAATTTATATGATTGTTTTTTTTTTCAGATTTGGTAAATACAGAGGACCTGTAACATGATTTTTATCATCTAGACCATAAACATTCACACTAATATTGGGATTATCTATTTAAATAACTTAATATCATTAGATGAAGGGGGGAAATTCAATATTTTTGTATTAAGAATACTGGAATAATGAGGATATAAGCTTACTCTATTAACATTTGTTTTACTTAGATGCATAGCAGCGACAATACTCTATAGGAAGCAATTCTCATCATTGTTTTTAATATTGATACAGCTTTTTGTGTTTTTAATAGAACATGGCAAGTCAATATTAGAACCACCATTCATTGGACTATATTTGTTAATATTAATTTCTGAATGACTCATTGCCTCAAAAGACCAGCCTGATTCACAATGTTGTAATTCACTCATTTTATTATTAATCGTATCAATTATCATTATATATAATAAAACTATGTTGATAAAATGTGCGTGCCGATAAAACTTAAAAAGGAGTCCTGGCACGATGAAGGGACTTATATAGTGTGATAGCCCTTTATCCCCCCTCGAACAAGAAAGTTCCCGTTTTAACCTAAATGGCGTGTTTTTAAAGATATAAGGGCTTTTCCAACCCTTCAACTTGGAAATTAAGTGTAGTGGCGCCATCTGTTGTCGAGTATTTGAACTTCATTCGGAACAACGATTATTTGGGTTGCATTTCGAAAGGCGCTGCGAGCAATTGCAGCATGTGTAGTAATGGCGCGAAATTTAAAATTCCAATTTCAATAAAGTCTTAAATTACATTTGTTACTATAATAAAGTTATTAAATTTTGTGTATTTATACAGCAGTAGCTAACTTATATTTTGGAGTTAAAGCGACATAATTTTAGTTATTCAAATTAGTTCTGAAAACATTTTGAAATTTAAGTTTTTAAATTTCGCACCTTTACTACGTATGCTACAGCTGCAGAACCTATTGTTACGGCGGAAGATAATGTCGAGAACATTCTAGAAGGTGTGAGAAAGAAAATATTCTCAAAATTTCTCGAATATCCTAGAGCCTAGCTCTCTGAATATATAAGAGCCCGGTGTCGCCCGCCAGAGTTAGTTCGATTTGAACTGCGAAACAAGCGATTTCAAAACGAAAAGGAAAGAAGTTATCTGTGAGCCTTTATTTTGAAGTATCACGTGTGAGTATTTTTATACGCTTTATATTAGCTTCACTTGTATGTTTGTATGTTTGTAACCGACTCCTTTGGACGCTATTTTGACCCACTTTAAACGGTCAGATAGTTGATGCACTAATTCGAAAAAAAAAAACTAAAAAGTAGAAAATAAATAATAGTTTAAAAAAACTAAAAAACACGCTTTATATAGAAAACCAAACTAAAAAATAGAAAATAAATTTAAATAGTGTAAATAAGAAAAAAAAGTTTTATTTAAAAAAAAGCGTGGGGTGCTTTTTAAGATATTATCGAAATGATAATCCTTCTTCTCATATCTGTCAATGAAATATTTATAACTATTGACCCATGCACCCCACGATTTTTTTGATATAAAACTTTTTTTTCTTATTTACACTATTAAAAATTATTTTCTATTTTTTAGTTTGGTTTTCTATATGAAGCGTGTTTTTTAGTTTTTTTGAACTATTATTTTAATAGTGTGTTTAATTAATTCTCGATTTTGAAACGAAGAAGAAAAAAGTTGTCTGTGAGCCTTTATTGTGAAATATCGAGTGTGAGTATTTTTAATAGTGTGTTTAATTAATTCTAATGTTTTTTTTCTTTTCTTTTAATTGTAATTTCCTTAACCTTCAAGCAGTCGCGCGACGTTGAATCGATGCCTTCTATATACTTTTGGCCGTAAACAAAATATAGCGCGACCGCTTGAAGGTTAAATACATTTTTGTCTTTGTCTCAACGTACCCCACGTTTACGTAACAATATATTTGTCTATACAATGTTTATTTAATTTATATTTTACAGAATACAATGCCTAGACATAAAAGAGGAGGAGATCTTGCTAGTTCTGCAGCAAAAAGGCGGAAAAAAAGAACATCGAAGAAATTAAACGGAAGAAGAGCACGAAGCACGCTTACAAAATCAATCGTTCGCTAGATGGCGCCACAGGTAGTAGAAATAAGAAGATTTTCATAGTAGGTGATGGCCAGGCCCGGGGCTTGGCTTCTCAATTGTGTTATGATTATGATCGTACCAATAAAGGTGATAATAACTACGATATTATTGGTATGATTAAACCGTGGGCAGAAAGCGGCGAGATGCTCAAATCTTGTAAAATACTTGCCAATTCTTTAAAGCGCAAAGACATCGTAATTTTGACAATTGGTTCAAATGACAAGGATCCCTACAGAATGTTTTCAGATTTGAGTAATTCACTTTACCTTTTGCGTCACCAAAATGTGTTTGTTATCGATGTTCAATATAATCCATATTTAAATGAATAGTTGTTAAATAAAAATATAAAATTATTAGTAAAAACTACACAAATTGCCAATTCATTGAAATGAACTGTAGAAAAATATCACAAATTGATCCGAGAAGGTTTATTAGAATGTTAAGTTTTAAGCTGCATGTAGAAATAGTTTTTTTATCACTAAATACACAGCTTTTTAACTGTGTTTCGTATTTTCTAGTATCTAAGGTTGGTGAATTTTCACCCGCTGCTATGATCAGTGGTTCAATTCAAATTAATCAATCTCAATCTTGTTCCAACGACAAGTTGGAGAGCCTTACAGACAAATTTCTCATAAATGCCCCTAAAAAGGGAACCATACCTTACTACTTTTCAAAGAGTGTAGAACCAGCGACAAATGATCAACCGTCATAGCCTAAAATAAAAAGTAAAACGTTTTTTCGTTCCTAAAAGTAATAATAATAATAATAATAATAAGTTTATTAACCAAATAAGGTGGATATACAATGATAGGTAGCGGCCCCACACTAGGCTCTAGGCCCGTGTCGTGGAAGCCTGGTCTGAATTCCATAACACAATTTAATTTAATGGAGGCATCCCTTCCTGGCAATAAACATTACTGATCTAATTTATAATGATGAAATAACAAAATTTAAAAAATATATATGTATATGTGTGATCTTAACTTAAGTGTCAACGTAAGGGGAAATGTATTGTGTATAAGGGTATGGGGTAAGTGAATCTAATTTTATCGTATTTCATCAGAATATAGCCGGGGCAATAAATAAAATAGAAGAAATTGTTTTTGCTCTTTGAGAATTTTCCCGAAATGATAGAGAAATAGACATTGCGTGCATGACTGAGACTTTCATAAAAAAAGGGTCAGAACAATTATTGAAGATACCAGGATATAAATTGGTTTCATCGTTTTCTCGTAACTCAACACGAGGAGGCTCTTGTATATTGACCAAAAATAACGTGGACTGCAGAGCCCTAAGTTATGCAAACGAGTTAGCTTGTAATTTTACTTTTGAATGTAGTGGTATTGAATTAACAGAACCCCAAAAAGTAATCCTTATATTTTTCTGGAAAAACTAGAGCAACTGTTGTTAAAAATATCTAATAGATCCAAAAAAATAATTTTATGCGGTGATTGGAATTTTGATACTTTACACCCTAGTATGAGATGTCTTGATCTAATAAATCTGTTAAAAAAATTAAATATAGAAATGCATATTAAGTCGCCTACTAGACAATTGACATGCCTTGACCATTTTGCTAGTGATATAAAACCAATTAGAGCTGAAGTTCACCATTTAGGTGTTTCAGGCCATGAAACAGGTCAAACATTGACAATAAAAATTAATAAAAAACATCAGTTACTTAGTTGGTTCGAGAAAGCTAGAGATTTTAGTGTACAAAATATGGATAAATTTTATAGTTGCATTTCTGCTATGACATTTTCAGAAGTTTATGAAAAACCTAGTTTGAATGAAGCGTTTAACGAATTTCATGAACTATTTACATTGTTTTTTAATTTATGTTTTCCAATATCTATCTTTAAAAAAACTAACAAAACTAATAAAAATATATATGGTTGACCAAAGGGTTAAGGAAGTGTTGCGTAAATTAAAACATAAGCAAATTGGGTCTTATAAAAGGTATAATAATAATGCATACAAAAAATATTCAAGAATCCTGAAGCAATGCCTACATAAATCTCAGCAGTTACAAAATAAAAAATATATACTTAAAAATAAAAATAAATGCAAGGCTGTATGGGACGTTAATAATCAGAATATTGGTGACAATAACAAAAATAGAGAAATAGATACTATATTATACAATAATCAATTGCATACAAATTCAGTTGAGATTAGTAAATTATTTAATGATTTTTATATTAATTTGACGAATGACAATGATTTTAAATTTAAAAATGACAAAATAAATGAAAGCATAGACTGTAACAATTCTAATACAATATTTTTAAAACCGACAGATCCAATGGAAATATATAAATTGATAAACAATCTTAACAATACTAACTCGGTAGGAGTTGACGAAATAAGTACAAGAATAATTAAATTATGTGCAAAATTTATCTGTCAACCTTTGAGTTTCCTAATTAATATGTCACTTGAGGAAGGCACATTTCCAGAGAGTTTGAAAAAATCTGTTGTAAAGCCGTTATTCAAGAAAGGTGATAAGACAGACATGAACAATTATCGGCCAGTTACGTTGATACCAGTTCTTTCTAAGATCTTCGAAAAAGTAATGCTGAAGAGGTTATATGATTTTGTCACGGGACAAGAGGTATTAAAAGAGGAACAATTTGGTTTCCGGAAAAATAGTAGCACTTCACTAGCATGTTTTAATTTAATAAAGATTATCACAGAAACGATTAATGAAAGTACTCCAGTAACGGCTATTTTTCTCAATATGAGTAAAGCTTTTGATTTTGTTCATCACAAATTATTTCTACATAAATTGGAAAAGTACGGCATTAGGGGAGTAGCAAATGATTGGATTAAATGTTACTTAACTGATCGTTCTCAATGCGTAGAAATAGACAAAGTACAAAAAGATATAAAAGTTACGAGCAGGTCAAACTTTTAACTAAATAAATTTGGAGATCCACAAGGACGTGTGCTAGGACCATTTCTATTTTTGATGTACATAAATGATCTTCCTAACATAACTCATCACAAAAGATATTATTTGCGGACGACACTACTCTAATTGTCAAATGTCAAAATATAAACATATACGAGCAAGAAATAAACGATGCACTTAGTAAAATAATTAATTGGCTCAGTAACAATAATTTAAAAATCAATGTTAGTAAGACAAAATTTATACAATTTCAAAACTATAGGAAACGGGATATGAACCTAAATGTAAATTACAAAAACAGTAAAATAGAGGAGGTTGACTCTACTAAGTTTTTAGGACTAATAATTGATAGACACTGCGACTGGAAGACGCAAATTGACTATCTCTGCGATAAGTTGGACAGGTTTGTGTTTGCTATAAAAAGGTTAAGGCAAACAGTATCTACTGAAGCAGCACTAAGTGCATACCATGGATACGTGTCTTCGGTGCTCTCTTACGGTCTCTTGTTATGGGGTAACTCGGTTGAGATTGAAAAAGCATTTAGAGTCCAGAAGAAATGCGTGAGAGCTATTTCTGGCGCCTGGTTTATGGACAGCTGCAAGCCACTGTTTAAAAAATTTCGAATTTTACCATTGGTTTGCATGTATATTAGGGAGCTGTGTGTTTTTGTTAAGCAGCATCCACAATACTTCAATTTACATTCGGAAATAGTAAGGAGAAATGTCACTCCTAGAAATAAATTTAAACTTTATATCCCTTGATGCAGATTAAATATATTTAAAAAAAATGCCTACATTAATGCCATTAAGGTGTATAATAAATTACCATGCACATTTAAAGAACTGACGCTTAACATGTTTAAAAGAAGACTGACTGTGTGGCTTTCAGAAAAATGTTTTTATAATCTCAATGAGTACATGACATATAAGGAAAATAATTAAACATAATGTGATTAATTAATGTTAAAATTCTTGATTTAATGCTTGCTAATTGGCAACTATGACTTAATTTTTGATAAAATTTGAAACCCTAAACCCTAAAATATAGTAAACCCTATATTTTACTATATTTTACTATTGAATCTTGTTTATTATCGTTGTATTTTTTTGTATAGATATGTTTGCACACCATTGTTATGGTAGGATGTACTGGACTTTTATAATTGTTATTACCATCTACTAAATTACTACATTCTCGTGAATAAATTATTCTGATTCTGAAAGAACCAGAATGAGCACCCTGAGAAGCAGAAAAAGCGAAAAAAGAAAAGAAAATAAAAGTATTGAAGAATCGAGGATTTTAAAAGATAAGCTAGCAAAGGAAGCATTCCACTACGAACCAACGAAAAAATATTACAATCATAAATATGTTGTAATCGGAAAAATGAATAACATTTGCCAATTTAGCCAAGCGAAAATATTCAGTAAAGAAACACCAGGTCTCTGTTGCATGAATGGAAAAATTCGATTACCACCACTGGAAGCACCTCCGCAGGAATTTCTACATTACATGACCGGGGAAACACTAGAATCAAAACACTTTCTTCAAAATATAAGATCATTCAACTCCTGCTTTCAAATGACTTCTTTCGGTGTTACTTCGACTAATACTAATAGAAATGAATTTGAATATGTATTTTCAATTCAAGGACAAATTTATCACAAAATAGGATCGTTACTACCAATGCCTAACGAAGACTATAAATTTCTGCAAGTTCAACAAGTTGCAACAAGTGCAAGTTGTTCTTTTCATCGGAAATGAAGCACAAGAAATTGATCAACGATGCACAAATTTTAATGGATTGAGACGCGAAATAATCCAAGATCTACAAATCCTCTGGATCTTACACAAATGTTTGTATTTGATGATGAACTGATTTAAATGTTCAAAACAACATTAGACCACATGATTTCTGATGACTGTAAAATTGTAGTTCGAGCCGATAAAAGACCACGTGGAGAATACAAACGTAGATTTAATGCACCTCAGATAGATGAAGTTGCCATCATAATTGTGGACAATGAAAATACAAGCCGTGACATAATTGTACAACGAAGAAGAAAAGGACAACGCATTGACACACCGTTCATATGATGCTCTTCAATATCCGTTAATATTTCTGCACGGAGTGGACGGATATCATTTCAATATAAAACAAATTCATACTGAAACATGCATAGAAACAAACAAACAAGTCACTTCCAAGGAGTTCTATGCTTACCGCTTAATGATCAGAGACAATGAATTATACAGTCACATACTCAACACTTGCCGTTTATTCCAAAAAATTCTGGTAGATATGTACGCAAAAACAGAAAGAGAACGGATGTTTTACATAAGACTGAATCAGAAGAAACTAAGCACAGAAGAATACATCCACCTTCGAGACGCGATCATAAATGACAGCAATATTGACGATATTGGAACAATGGTAATATTACCCTCATCATACATAGAAAGTCCAAGACATATGCACGAATATACTCAAGATGCCATGACCTACGTAAGAAAATAGGGACGACCTGATCTCTTCATAACATTTACATGCAGTTCATCATGGCCAAACATCAAAGAACAACTAAAACTTGTCCGTAACAAACCTCCATGGGTCGACACGACATAATAGCCCGAGTTTTTCGACAAAAACAAATAAGATTTATTGAATTTATCACAAAATACCACATCTTTGGAACCGTTAGATGCTGGATATATACAATCGAGTGGCAAAAACCATACTTGAACGATACAAAAACGGAACGGAAGATGACGGCTATCCCAAATATAGAAGATGATCACCGAAAAACGGTGGCTTCACAGCAAAAATACGAATACAAGGCAGAGACGAACTGGAAATAGATAATCAATAGGTAGTACCATATAACCCACTACTTTCCAAAATGTTCCAAGCACACATAAACGTTGAATACTGCAATTCAGTAAAATTTATTAAATATATATGTAAGTACGTAAACAAAGGTAGTGATATGGCAGTATTTCAAATAGTCCAAAATAGCGAACAAAATAACAGAAATGATGAGATCCTCATGTACCAAATGGGAAGATACATCAACAGTAACGAAGCAGTGTGGAGGATTTTTAGTTTTCCCATACACTAACGCGAACCAGCTGTGCAACATCTAGCAGTACATTTGGAGAATGGACAGAGAGTTTACTTCACAAAAGACTCGGCTAGAAAAATTGCAAGCGAACCACCTCAGAACACAACATTAACAGCTTTTTTCCAACTGTGCCAAACGGATCCATTCGCAAAGACATTACTGTATGTCGACGTCCCTATTTATTATATGTGGGACAAAACAAGGAAAATTTTTCAACGACGAAAACAAGGAATGCCAGAGGAGGGTCATCCAGAAATCATGAAAACTAACGCAGTAGGTCGAGTATACACTGTACATCCAAACAATGCCGAATGTTTCTATCTCCGGATGTTCTTACACGAAATACGGGGACCAACAAGTTTCACAGATCTCAGGACCGTTGACGGCTACCTATGCCAGACGTACAGAGAAGCATGTCAACGCTTAGGTTTATTGGATAACGATAACCACTGGAAATTAACACTACAAGAAGCCACACTCACAGGTTCAGCTGAACAAATTCGAGAGTTATTCGCCATAATTCTAACAACATGTAACCCATCAAACCCAAAACAGGTATAGAACTCTTTCAAAAGGAGCATGAGTGATGATATATTGTGCCAAATCCGACAAACTAATCCAGAACTGACTATATAATTCCATGACGACATCTTCAATGAAACACTCATTCGCTTAGAAGATAAATGTTTAGCAATAAATAACCAGGCCTTAGTAGAACTTGGAATGCCAGCACCACAAAAAATGCTTTCAGTGTGCTATTACAAAGGAAAAAAGCTACAACGTCAATGAACTACTGGAATACATTGCTCACAACAAACCACTCCTCAATGACAATAAAAAAAAAGTTTACAACGTTATAATGAACCGGATAAATAACAACACTGGTGGAATTATTTACTTGGACGCACCAGTTAATCCAAATTAGTCTAATACTGGCGGAAATACGTGCTAAAAACACATCGCACTGGCACTAGCATCATCCGGCATTGAAGCCACACTTATGGAAGGAGGACGAACTGCCCATTCTGCCTTATAACTACCGTTGAATATAGCCGAACAACAATTCCTGGTATGTAAAATCTCAGGAAAATCTGGACGGGGTCAACTTCTAAAACAAGCTGAAATGAATGCACCTTGGCCCATAAAAAAACACTAGAAGCCATGGACAGAACATTACAAGAATTGCGAAAAAACTCTGAAAAAATGGGAGGAGCTTTTTAGCGATAAGACCGCCCATTGTCCCATTTATTTTGTATAAATGTTTTAGTTATTATTGTATTTTTTGTTCTATGTGGTGTACAATAAAGAGTTATCTATCTATCTATCTATCTATCTTTACTCATACTCTCAGGAGATTTTCGACAAACACTTCCAGTTATTCCCAAGTCAACACCAGCAGACGAGATCAATGTATGCGTAAAAAAGTCACATCTCTGACCACAAGTACAAATATTGCAATTAACAAAAAATATGAGAGTTGAATTATCAAAAGATGAAACAAAAGCACATTTTGCTAAAATACTTTTACAAATAGGCGGAGGTACATATCCTACTAACCAAACGACCGGCCTCATTGAACTCAATAGTGATTTCTGTAACATAGCCACTACTGAAAACGAACTAATCGACAAAATTTATCCAAATATTATTCAGAACTATACCAACGTAGAGTGGTTATTTCAAAGAGCAATTTTGGCCACTAAAAATAATATTGTTGACGAAAAAAATAAAATTGTTGAAATATCATTGAAGCAGAACTTATTTCTGGAAAGAATAAAGGACACACATTATTTATACCTAGAGTACCACTGATCTCTTCTGAATTGCCATTTCAATTTAAAAGATTGCAGTTTCCAATTAAATTAGCCTTTAGTTTTACAATTAACAAAGCGCAAGGGCAAACTTTAAAATATTGTGGCATCAACCTCAAAGAATCCTGCTTCTCTTACGGTCAGCTACATGTAGCTTGCTCAAGAGTAGGAAATTCGAAAAATGAAAAATGTTGTTTATAAACAAGTAGTGTTCTTTTTTTCCTTTTTTTTACGTTTTACGTCATAGTTTATTTTTTTATTTCAACTACCACGTAATCTCATATCAACTCCCGAGCAAAGCTGGGTATCATAGCTAGTATTCGAATAAACTTCAGACAAATCAGTATTATTACAAATGACAATGTACTTGGTGTTCTGATATCATTTTCAGCTGTTTCGATTGCTCTTCTATTTTTTGTAAAGCAAATAATTCAAAATTAACTTTTACACAACCATGTTTCAACAGTGAAAAGCTAATGATTTTTATAATATATGTTTGATTATTATTTATTTATTTATATTTATTTATTTAATTAATACGGCTAACACCAATTACATTAATTAAAGTTAATGATAAATGTGAAAAAAAAAACATGTCATAATAATTCTAAAACCAATTACAATTAGTCAAAAATAATAATAATTACAAATGTCAAAATGAAAAAATAATAAAAGAACAGATTTAGGTCAAAGTAATGCTTACAAAGAAAACAAACAAATACAATATCATACATCATTCTCACAGAACTTCAGACACACTGACAATATATCTTTCCATTCGTCCGCAAACAGATCACTTTCGGGATGGGCAGCCAGGAGAGCGTTGAGCGCGGAGAGGGTGCGCGGCAGAGGGGAATTGGCGCGCGTAGATGTGCGGCAGTGAGGCATGTCAAACAATCTGCGTCTCTTGCAGCTCCTGTACCTACTACAATAATTGTTTGGGGTATACAGTCGACACAGCTCGTCACTGAGCTCAAGAGAGTCTATTTTTCCATGTAAAATCTTACAAGCCGTCATCATCTGAACATTTGCTCGGCGAACTTGCAGAGAGTTGTATCCCAAGCAACCCAGAAGGAATTTTGTGGGGTACATGAAAGGGTAGTACCCAAACAGCCGCTTATACAGAAACCTTAGAAATGCTTTTTGCACTTTCTCTAGAGCCAGTGCATATGTAGACTCATGCGGGCTCCATACACACGCACTAGTTTCAAGCTTGGTTCTTACAAGCGCGTTAAATATCAACCGGACCACATTGTCCTGGCGGAAGTCTCGAGCATTCCTTAGAACGAATCCCAGTCGTCTAAAGGATTCCTTCGCCAAAGCATCAATGTGGTTATGAAACGTGAGCTTACGGTCAAAAGTGACTCCCAGATCCTTCATAACAAGCTTCCGGGTAATATCCTGGTTGTGAATTATATATTTAAAGTTGATTGGGTGCCACATTCGACCAAAAGTCACAACGTAACATTTACTTATATTAAAGTCCAGCTTGTTGAGCTGGCTCCACTCATAAATGGCATCAACATCCTTCTGTAGTCTGGTGCAATCAGCTTCTGATTTTATTTCTCCATAGAGCTTGAGATCGTCTGCGTAAAGCAGACTTCTTGCGTACTGAATGACTGCGGGCAAGTCGTTTACCATCAACAAAAACAGGAGGGGACCAAGTATTGACCCCTGACTCACTCCGGATCGCGTGTGGTAGGATTTGGACTCATAAAGACCGAGCCTGACGAACTGCTGGCGGTCGCGAAGATAGTCCGCTAATAGCCGGAGGAGACCTGGGGCAAAGCCTATAGTACCTAGTTTCTCCAACAGAACGTCATTGTTAATCCTGTCAAACGCTTTCCGGAAGTCGAAATAGAGCACATCTACCTGGCACCCCTCGTCTAACCGTTTAGAGATGTAATCTACAAGAATTAGCAGATTAGTGTTAACTGATCTTTTGGCCCTGAAGCCATGCTGTTCATTACACAAGTACTTTTCCACTTGCGCAAATATGCACTTGTGCAACAGACTCTCAAATATCTTCGAAGGCGATGACAGTATGGCAATGGGACGGTACTCTTCTACCAAAGATCGATTACTGCTTTTTGGTATTGGAGTTACCCTCGATACCTTCCATTGAGAGGGATAGACTCCAGATTTTAAGGCCAGATTAAAGATGTGGCAGAGGGGACCGCACAGAAAATATTTCGTGTTTTTTATAATAATAGGAGGTATGTTATCGGGGCCTACGGAGCTTTTCAATTTTAATTTATTTATCCCAAAAATGACGTCTGCAGGGGTAAATTGAATTATATTTATATAATTACTGTCTCTACTAGTATCCCAGGCATAGGGGTCAGCAATACTTAGAAGTGGTACATCAGGCAGAAACACGTTAGAAAAGAAGTTCGCAAAGGCCTCAGCCGCTTCAGGGCCCGAGAAGTATGCACCTTTGTAATTAACAGTTGGTTCAAATCCACCCTTAGACCGCAAACTAGAAATATGCTGCCAGAATTGTTGAGGATTTAATTTTAAATTATTTTCGATACAAGTCATATACCTGTCGTAGGCTACCACCACGCGCGATTTTAGGTCGGCTCTCAGATCCGAAAACTGCTTGTAAACTAAAGCCGACGTCGTGCGCTTCCATGACGTATGCAATTTGGTCTTGCGCTGCGTGTCCCGAATTATGTCACCGGTAAACCAAACAGGATAGCGCCTGCTTAAGATGTTTTTGCGCTGCTTTTTGGGCATACACTGATCAAAAATGTCATAGATGATATCATAGAATTTCTGACAGGCACTGCATACATCGTTGGACTGCAAAACTTCTTTCCACGAAGTTTCAGATATCAGATTATATAGCTGCTCATAGTCACATTTTTTGAAATTCCAGTCTTTTGCTGGATCTACATTACTTGGCTGAAGTAAATCAGAGTGACAAGAGGTGTCAATTCTGACCTCTATGTCTAAAGGGGGGTGATAAGCATCTGCAGGGACAATACCTTCCCCAGGTGCGACCGTCACCTCGCGAGCTCCTTCGCTCTCCTGCACCAACACGACATCTAACATTCCTCCGCGCGAATTCTCCACAAAATTCTTCTCAGACATACTACAAAAAGATAAAAAATAACAATAATAACGAATGACATTGAGAGATGCACTATTTAAATTCATGTCTCCAAATATTAATACAGATCCTTTCAATATATTAACAAAACTTTCTATTTTCGCGAACCAGTTCATATAGTCACTATTATTGGCACTCGGTCTAATATATACTACACACACGTAGAAAGCTCGCCCGCCCCATGTAAAGCTCGCCCACAAATCTTCTCCTTTTTCCGTTTCAAAGTCGCAACGGCGGCGCAGTACAATAGGCGCTCGCGCAGCAAGCAGGACGCCTCCGCACGGCGTAGCCCTATCACGGCGCAGTAAAGACCAATCTCCGGATACTAACTCCGAGTCTCCCACAGAGTCATCGAGGAACGTTTCGGTCGTAGCTACTAAGTTGTGATCCAGTACTGACAGATGATTGCGCCACAGTCGAAGTTTCGTTTTAAGGCCACGGACATTTTGGTAAAATATATTTAAACTAGCAGTTTTGTGACGCGCCCGCGGCGCTGCCGATGCTGGCGCCACGAAAGGGCTGGTTGTTTCGGACAGGTAACCTCTGGCCAGCTGGCTTTCTAAATGTGACCCATGTATTTATTCTGGCATTGATCGGCCACACATCGTTTGAAAAGCACGTTTCATAGTAATCCACTGGAACGCCTATCTTGTATGATTTATAATTGCCTTTAGGAGTAAGTACTTCCACAGTGCAGGTACCGCTTGGGCAGAGACAACGAAGGTAGTCACTAATCTCATCAGCGCTAGATTCCATATTCCACAAATGTAAGTGCTTACGTACTTCCACCGCTTTAAGGGACGTCACAGACGGACTAGCCGTTCCAAAAATAGCAGTTAGCCTCCTACTTTTCCTTCTCACCTCTTTCCACGGTTGCTCCTCCGGCTGTAATTGGCTTGGGACAATAGCTTCCTTCACGTTGACAGTGTTAACACCGGGTGATACTTTAGCTACACTTCCAGGATTTTGAAAACATCTTGAATGCCTCAGGAGTGAGGTAATCAACCCTCTCATATGGGTTTACTCTTTATGTTCTTATTCGATCTTTGAAAGCAGTTCCAATTATATATATATATATATATATATATAAATTCTGATTGCATTAAATCATTAGATTTGTGAATATTAGTTCGTAAATGATATCTATATTTCGATTCAAGTATTTCAATATTACATTTTTGACATAAAATGATCTTATCTTTCATTTTGTAATTTTCATATGCATCATTTAATATTTCGTAATCAGATTCACTATAGTTTAGGTGTACTGGTTCTGGATTAACTAAATAAAATAATTATATTAAATAGGAATTATCAATACTTTATTAATATAACATAAACATAATAACGTAAAAATAATAACAGAAGAAAAAAGTATTATTTTAAATAATACATTTCAAAAACTAAAATCAATAATTGAAATAACTGAAAAATATAATTATATTATAAGTAGGTACACGAGTTATCAATACTTTATTCTTAGCACTGAAAAATATGATTAAAATAATAACAAAAGGAAAACAAAATGATTTAAAAGAATACATTTTCAAAAACATAATTCTATAAAACATATTTCTTGATATAAATAAATGATTGTACCAACTATTTTGTATTCGTATGTAGTGTTATTTATTCATTTTAGTATTTTTTATGTATTCGTATTTTGGTTTATTGACTTTGGTATTTCATGTATTGTTACCATCTTTGTTTCACATTTTATTTCATCTAAGTTTAGTAGTAGTAAATTAATACATAATTATCAAATGTATCAGTAATAATAATAATTAAAATGAAATTTTCAGGTTAATATTATTACATATATGAACCGGTAAACTGTGGTGAATGAATTTTAAATTCTGCTCTTATTTCTTGTACAAATTAAGAAAAAAAAAATACGCCAAGCCACAGTATCGTTGTCTGTTCGAGTTTTACAAGGAATTATGGCTTGACGCCATCTATTCATCGGTGATTTTTTTTCAATTTCCTCACACTCATAGATTAACTCTACATAGAATTTCCCATTTTTGTTTGGATAAAATTGGCGTGTGTAACCATTATTTTAGGTGTAGAATGCACAACGGTCTCTTCATCATCCTCCGAAATAGGGTTAAATAAAATTTCTGCAGTTTTCGACCTAAAATATAAAAATAACTAAAATTAGTATGTAATATTTATGAATTTATCATGATAATATGAGGGACTGAGAATAAAAGAATAGGTTTCGATTTTACAATTATTTAAAATAATTAGAGTAATAATTTTATTTCATTGAATGACTCATAGGCTTAGGATGACTACTATAACAAACTGAAATCTAATAACGTACTACATAACATACAGCTGTTGTACGTTTATTCATTAAGGTACATAAATAATCATTGAAAATCAAAGCAATATGTATAATTTTTTAAACAAGTGATAGATGATAACTAGTGATATTGAAAAACAATTCATTAGAATAATGATATTTTTTTAAATAAGGCACTTTAATTCATTACACTGAATGTGATCTATTCTATTGAAAGGGCTGAAAACTTGTCACATTATAAATGATCTTCAAATAATTACACTGTTTAGATCACTTTGTAGGTAATCGTACTGTTACGAGCTGGGGTTCGGATAAAATAATTGTACGCTAATTACACCAAAAATTAACACCTTTATTCGAAAACCACAAAAAGAAATTAATCCAACAAATAATGCTCAAACACTCTTTAACTTGACTGTACACACTTATCAATTATCACTGAATACTCGCTTCGAATTACTTTGATCGTTTCGTTTCGTCAGCCAAATCAGTAATGTCCCCGGCAGTCGATGCGCGCTCTATTTATACCGCGACGGGTGTTTCGAGAAGGTACTCGTTACTACTCGTATGTACTAACAGTAGTCGGTAGGTATTTGAACTTTCAAGGTCGGCGGCGCCTTTGAGTTGCCGCGCCGCGCCGCGCCTGTAGGTACTTAAGGCCGGCGGCACCTTTGATGTCGCCGCGCCCGTAGGTATATACCTACCGCGCGCTCTGAAAACTTTTGTAGGTACCTACGTTCTACTAGTGTGTTCCAGAATGTTCCTTTAAATGTAGGTATTGCGTCATTTTAGTACCTACTGTTTTTCTAAGAATCGACCGGCGTAACAGTACTTATATTTTAGATGAATGGGTATCACCGGCACTAGCACTCCACTTTACTTATGGAACTGTTACTGTTGATTGATGAAGATCCTCAGCCTTCAGATTCATTATTATAAACAAAATATTTTTACTTCTGTGAAGATATCCGCACACAATGTATTTGTGTGGGGAAAGCTTACTTCACAAAAATAAGAAATGTCTTATTATTGATTAAATTGTTGTCGTATTTGCTAGTCTGTAGGCATCATTATTATTTGATTTCAATTACCAAAACATTCTCAGAACTATGCAATGCATCTACCGACAGCTGCAGGTTGAGGCAATGCTGTTGTTACACAAGATTTTAATGAATCTTACCTACCCATTTCATCAACTTGGAGAGGAATTCGGATTTATAAACCTTAGGATTTTAAACTTGTTTTTCGCACATCACATAAAAAATACTAAACCAATTTCTTTGCGAATTTCAATGGATAGCTTAGAACTTGACTTAAAAACCTTTGTACTTGTATCTCGTACCGGTGAGTTTAGGCTGAGCAATCGATAAAAAACTATTTGACGACTGAACGAAATTAGGGTATATATCTCTTACTGAGCTAAGAAAAACATAACTAAATAATACTATATTAAGTTTGATTTGACTAAAAAACTTATGAAAATTCTTTCAGCTACCGATTAATTTATATGTATTGCTTGATTTGCAATACTCATCGCATTGAGTTTCACAGTACCTACACAAGATTTTTAGGCAAATCCTAAGCTATCTAGAAGTTGAAACAACATTTCAACCTATATAGTGTTTTTTTTATGAAATGACAAACATCCAACAGACAGACAGATTTAAAAAAACTCTTCAGAACCTAGCTCATTTAAGTACTCAAGACCATATAAAAAATGTAGACTTTATTTTACTTATGTACTGGTAGTAGGTATATTTTTTCAATACAGAACTTAACCTGTCGGCTATCGGTATCACGTACGGGATATATGAGGATATTTTTACAAATTTTGTAAAAAATAAAAAAAGGCAAAATTAAGTTAAAAATATATATTTTGGTTCATTGATTTTCCTCATATACAGATTTTGTGTATGGGAAATCTTTTAATCATTCTTTATTTAAAAAATACAAAAACGCATTCGTCCACAGGTTAGTATATTAATTCTTTATATAGCTAATACATTAAAGTTAAAGTAAATATGTGTAGTTTCGATATTTCACTTTGTTAAAATTCGTAGGTTTTAAAATATTATATTCAAAGTACATAAGTTGGTAAATGTAGGTAGGTACTTCACATACATATATTTTTAAACTAATTTCGTATTGACCATTGTTATTAAAACTTCATCATGAGGAATGCAGCCAACTTCCCGATATTAGGTGTTCCGGTTACCGTTGCTCAAGACTCCACACGTTGCTAAAGCAGTTCTGTGTGGGGTTTAACAACCGTTAAAAATATGATCTTGAATTGACGAACACTGTTTTTTTAAAATGAATGTTTAATTTAAAAAGTAGTCATAATCTGGTTAGACAATCATAAATCAATCCTTAAACAGCTCCAACTTCTGTGGCTATTAGATAGCTGATTATTTTAACGATACAGATTATTACAGCGGGGCCCTATTTCATAAAACTATAGTACCTACACTGACAAATGTCAATCAAACTATTGAAATGTCATGTTTTTGTTATTTAAAACGCAGGTTTGGCGTATTCGACTAACATTTATATTTTTATTATGATTTGTCGCTCTATGAAATAGGGCACTGATATGTATGGAGTTTTATTGGATTATTTATGAACTTGATGACCATTCTGCAAAAATGATACCAAAATATGTTCTTGAACAGATAAAAACTAAGTAAAACTCGAATATTAACTTCAATAATATTTATTTGAATTGGATTTTGTTTTCAATATTTAATATTACCTTCTGAAATAAATGAAAACTAATTAAAAAATAGATGAAAATAGTTGAAAAATAATTGAATGGTACATGAATAATGGTTGAAAATCGGTTGATAATTACTTCTCGGATAAATGAAACTAATTGAAAAATAGATGAAAGATTACTTAAAAATTGCTGAAAGATAATTTAATGACAATAACTAATTGAAAAGTAGATGAAAAATGGTTGAAAAATAATTGATTGATAGATGAATAATGGTTGATAATTACTTCTCAAATAAATGAAAACTGATTGAAAAATAGACGAAAGATTGTTGAAAGATAAATGAATGATACATTAATGATGAAATTGGGTTGTCTGGATCTCTGGTGATCCAGAGAACCCAATTTCATACTACTCTCAGAGTTGCGCAGCGTGCAATGGAGAGAGCTATGCTTGGTGTTTCACTACGTGATAAAATCAGAAATGAGGAAATCCGTGGAAGAACGAAAGTTACCGACATAGCTCTCAGAGTTTGCAAGTTGAAGTGGCAATGGGCAGGCCATATAGTTCGCAGAACCGACAACCGCTGGGGAATAAAGGTTCTCGAATGGCGACCACGAACAAACAAGCGAAGTGTGGGGAGATGTTGGTGTATATACTTTTTGGTCAAGCAAGACACATAGTTTTTGAACTGAGATGAAAAGTGGTTGCTTAGTTACAGATTTCAATCAAAAGTAAAAATAACGACTATGTCAGTTGTGAAAAATAATGAGAGCAAATTGTATTGAATAAATTTGCTAAATTCATGTGATCAGTGTTTAAGTTCCTAAAGGACTATTCTCAAGTGTTATTTTTAGTGTGGACCATTTAGCCTCTTTTACCAGCTTATTTCACAGTATTGCATGGTGTGTAACTTCAATAGGAGACCCCCCACACGATGGACCAACGACATTATACCTATCGCAGGAAGTCGGTGGATGGAGGTGGCACAAGGTCGCTCGTCATGGCGCTCTTTTGGGGAGGCCTATGTTCAGCAGTGGACTTCTAAAGGCTGGCATGATGAAGTAATATATAATACGATACGGCACTAACTATAATACGATCTTAAAAATAAATATTAAATTTCAGTGAGATAATTAACAATATGTAAGAAAGTAATAAAGTAAAGTATGTCGTGTAACGCAGGGTTTAAAGGTGGTATCTACGTGTTACGCCGTTGGGTGACGTAACGATTAGGTAGATAGGAGGTTTTACCTCTTTGCTCTACGCTACGTACGTACGTACGTACGACGTAATGCTCAGAGGAGAGATCTATAACTATAGAAGAACGTTATATTCCTTAAGGAAGAACTGGCTGGTGGGGTAAGACAAGATTAGGAATTACCTTACTTTCAGTTAAACCTTAGTCTACGACTAATGGACCGTAGAGGTAAGGCGCTGTCTTACAGTTTGCAAGATTGTGAATTACGCTTACCTCTATGTTAAGGCCACTAGAGGGTATGAAGTCCTATCGTTCTCTGTCAATGGCTTGCCACTCTAGAAGAAGAGCCGTAAAATGATGGATGGGGATTTATGCTTTTATGGCATAAAACCTCATGAGCATGAGACATTAACCTGGCTATTACATGCGTTACGACGAACAAAATTTAAAATTAAAGAATAGATATTAATATCAATACTCTTTGATTTTAAATTTGATTTGTCTCTATGATATGTTGAAGATCTGTTTATTAAAAATGATAGAATTACTCCACAAGATACCTTTATAGATTAACCAGAGGGAAAACGGGAGGTTTACCTCTAGGTACTCTATTAATCAGAGACTATCTTGAATAATCTATAGATAATTGAGGTAATCTATAGAATTATCCAAATCAGTCAAAGGAAATAAATTTTAAGACTCCTAAAGGTTAAAGAATTGGGACTCTAAAGCCTTCCTATCAGATTTCCCTAAATTTATTAAGTTGAAGGCCTACCTATCCTATAAGGGGAGGCTTCCTATATTTAATTATTTTAAATAGGCAAATATTAATATGTTAGTGAAGTAAATTTTCTATCGTAGTAACAGGAACTGTTCGGGAGGAAGGCGGCAACTCGGCAACTCGGTGAGGAGGACGGCGACTCGGGGAGGAGATCAGCAACCCGGAGAGAAGATCAGCAACCCGGAGAGGAGATCAGCAACCCGGAGAGGAAGGCAGCAACTCGTTCTCAACTGCCTTGAAGTAGGCTCACGGTCTGATGAGGAGTTTCGGTCTCCAACTTCAATTTTCCGCGATGTGGTAGAATTGATCGTGGAGTCGTCTTAATTCTCGAAGATCTGTGGGATGAAGCAGGTGCCTAAAGGCAGTTTAACTCCCATACCAGATCAGACGAGCTCCCTTCGAACTGAATCCGTCTGGATGTTCGGTAGACGTCTCTCCTCCGAAGATCTTCGGGGTATGGTGATGTCACCTCTCTGGCGAAGCCGTTGTAGCTGGTTGAGTGTGGTTGAGCCGCAGTCTGATAACTCTTCTAAAATCTATGCGTTTAGGGAGAATAGTTCATTAACTATCAAAAATTCTTCACTTTAATAAACGAATACTTTTAAATTTTGACTCTGTTTATTTAATTAAAACACTTTATACATGAATTTTGGAAAAGGTCAAAATATCTTAAATGGAATTTCTTTTACATTTTATATTTATATCTTCATTATTAGAAGTCTGGATCTACACTGACCCCCAATCTGCTTTCATTTAAAAGGAAGACTTTCAAAGGCTTGAAAAAAGAACTTTGTAATAAAAGTCATATTTATCAATGAGCAGTAACTTGATACAGAATTAAATGAGGTCAGTTAAGATTTACATTCGAATTATAAAATTTAAGAGAACAAAGTTGACAACAGATTCCTATTTGACGACTTCTGTCAAAATGAAATAAACTAAAAATGCAATTTTGTCAGCCTATAGCCGTCCTTCAAAAATAATATTAAACTCAGAAGAATAACAAAATTCAGGACTATATTTATGATTAAAAATATCATTTTCAAGAATTTTAACAAATTAACTTATATATCAGGATTTACGCAATAAACTAACAAGGTTAGATAAGAATTACAGACAATAATACCTCATATATCAAGTTATCTAAAATCTGACTCTGAACGTAATCAATTTTGGAAATTATTTTACCTACAGAAACTAATATTATGAACACATAATATGTTGTTCTATGAAAATACATAATACCGAGGTACGTAACGTGTTTAAGAGTATATCTGGAGGTAGTTATATATAATTTCGATAATTCTGATTCAATATTCATACTATTTCTAGTTAAAAATTATACATTACTAAAGTAGGTCAGACTATATTGTGGCAAAATACTTGAGGCCGATTATAGGACAATTACAAGAGTTAGGTATAAAGGATTATTCATCAGATAACTACTCCTATCATCTCACAATCGATTTTTTACTCTAAAATTATAATATTGTGTAAACATAAATTATATTTTTTTACAGAGTTGAAGAGAAACGTATGATAAATCAATCATCGTAACAGATAGAAGGATAATTGATAAGATTATTATTATTAGATTATTCTTTTGTGGAGCTATAGCTCGTAAGTACTTAAACATAAAAAGAAGTACTACAAGTATACCTTACATAAACAACAATAATTTGCAGCATTTACTTAATTACACGACTGCCAAAAAAAGGAATGTTAGCATTCATGTATGTGAGTTTATTTATTCCACCATAACTTTTAAATGCCTGAACAGATATATACGTATGGGATATCGTTAGAATCTTTACATCCCCTAAGTAACATAAACTATATATTTTTTGAAAACATTCGAAATGGCGGCAGTACGGCACCATTTAAAAACTCGAAAAAACTTCAAAATTTACAATAAGGGTATCAAATTGAATGTCTTGATAAGCACATTCCAACAGTATATAATTTATGATTTTTATAGCAGTTAGCGCCTGCTTAGCGTAAATATATATAATAATTTTCTAATGGAAATTTTGGGTCACGGACGAGATCCGAACTCGCATACTGTGCCTCAGCGCGGTACATGCCTTTACCAATTCGGCCACCGAGACCTATGCGTCGTCATCCAAATCTTTCCACTAGCTTCTTTGAACCCGTCTTATGGGGACGGTAACGCTATCTATTGGTAGTATTACGAACTAACCAACCAAACACGGCTAATATTGAATAACTTAGTGTCTTTAAGATAACGCCTCCTAAATCTATATTTTTATGTTTTTTTATAGCAGTTAACGCCTGCTTAGCATAAATATAATTAATAAAAATATACTGAGGAACAATTTTAAATGTTTAATATTATAAATTATTAAATATTAAATAATAAAAATATTAAAAATAAAATTATTAATATAAAAAAAAACAATTGAAAATGATAAGAAATTTATTTTCAATTTTTGATTAATACACACCTTAATATTAACAGGTCTAGAGGTACAACTAACCAGCATTTGAAAATCCATACCAATATATAAAAGTGAAACGTTGTCTGTTTGTTTGTTTGTTTCTTTCCTTCATGCGATAACGGCTGGACGGATTTTGATGAAATTTAGAATGGAGATAGCTTATACCCTGGTATAAAATATGGGATACTTTTTATCCCAGAAAATTGTAAGTTTCTACGGGAAAACTGGAATACGTTGATTACTCACTGTAACACTGTAAAGAACGGTTGCCGTCACAGAATCGTCTGTGGTTGCCATGGCAACGAAATAACAAGTCTGTCAAAAAACATCAAGAACATTAGCGCTATACCTACTTTTGCATTGGTTTTTAATATCCGAGAAGAACATAGGATATTTTTTTTCGCGATAAATAGTTGTCCGCGCGTAAGAAGTCACGGCCTCCCGTGACTACTAAACTAGTATAAAATATTAATTCTTCAAGTATACGCTTACGTTACAAAAAGATTTAGCATATTAATATTCAAGAGTCGCCATGACAACAACAGTAAGAAATACACTAAATTGTAGAATTCAAAGTATTTTTGATTTGATTTTAACCTCTTCTCTGTTAACTTTAAAATGACTATTTTTTTCTACATTTTGTACATTTTCTGTTTACATGAGTATACATTATTCAAAGATTCCGGTATAGAAAATTCCATAACTTTTCTGGTAATACCTGAAAAACATTGGAAAACTGATCAATCATTGGTAAAATGTAAAACTGAACACCGTAATAATTGTTTAATTGGTTGCATTTAGTTTGCAGTGATCAAACGCCCATCTATCTTTTGTGTATAAAAATACAACAATAGTAATTTTGGCACGCAATTACAAAAGATTTTAACGAAGCTTAAACGTGCTTCCCGACCCTAGATTTAGTTAAAAGTAGGAAGATATTGTATCACTCATCGGGCGCAGACTTTATAAATTAGGTGCAACTCACAAAATTGGCCTTCGTAGGCCTTAGTCACAATCGGAGTGGCATTTTTGTAACACTTGTTAGTAGTGACACTCATTCACGCTACAGTCTGCATATGGCTCTTTATCTTTTTTGTATCACATGAAGCACGACAGTGGGAATGTAGCTGTGTGGATGTATTTGCTTGTAGTTGTATATAGTCCAGAATTAGTTTACGTGATACTAACACTTACCGTATCTACCCCCAATTTACTAGATCTATGTTCGCAGCACTTTCAGTGACCAGATGTTAACATTGTTGTCGACGCACTTGTACTAAAACAATAAAAGGCATAATTTATGGTCACCACGTTTCTATACCGTTTTAGCTGCAAACGAAATGGTTTTGAAACTGGTAAGTTCTACTTTGTGCTGATGGTACATAAAAAATATGGTAGGTATTGCTCTGTAAGAGTTTTATCAATAGTCATATTTTCAGCAGAAATCCTGTCAACAGCATTTTTGTGAAGTGTGTAGTCATGGAAGGAATCAGAATTGTCAAAGTGATTTTAAGATGAAGTGAAGATATTCGCGCTTTTGGCTCCCGGACGATTCTCTCGTAATGGGTAAATAACATAGTCATCTCAATTGGCATACGGATCTTTCTGACTTGGGCTTGCGCTCGTCGATGTACGATGTCTTTGTGAAGCTATTACCATTTTCGTTGCTCGTTTATGTCTCTTCATCGTTATTTTAGTTTGAACTGTTTCTTTAAGCAAATTGTTTTTTTTTATCATATATGAACAGTCGATACAGTCACATTTATAAATAAACAATACCACAAAGACTTGTTTACACGATACTCTTAACAGGTCATAATTATAATATTAACTCTTGACTACTCAGCTGCAACGTTTTTCTATTCAAGGCTATCTATTACTCACAAGTCTTAATTTGAAATCTGTCCAGCGAGAGATGAGACTATGCTACTTGGTGAATAAATGAATGCAATGAATAGTCAATAAGGAGTTATAGTAACATATTTCAGTGATATTAGGAGGTAGAAATGTAACGGTTTTACCAGCTTGTAGAGGAAAAATTCTACTTTTTAATGGCATACTTAACTCAAAAGTGAGAAATTTTGGCTTATGACTATAATAGTTGTGAGGTGCGACTTATTAGTGTTGATGGCGGTCGAGCGATGGTAGCCTTGAAAAGGACCGTTTGCCCGGCTAATGAAACGGACCTCCTTCTCAGGTAAAGGCGAGGAATTAAAACAAGATGATAAATTCAATAACAAAGGGCTTTATTACAAAAAATAGAAAAAGCACATATAAGTTATCAAATATTGGTACTCTCCCCTTTACTGAGGAATTCAAAAAGAAATATTTTTTACTTAATTTAGTTTGTTCTGCATCAAAATAATTCTAAACAGCAAGATCTTATAATAGGAAATACTTAATACTCAAAACTCAAAATTCTCAAATATGATTACAATTTCCTCAAACATATAAATTATAGTACATAACTCCGGCCTGTATGATATGAATTTACAATAAAAAAGCTGTATCCTAGGCTAGTAAAACTTAGAGAGTCTGTGCTCAGCAGATTAACATGTATTGGTCACAACGCAACGGAATAATCTTGTCTTTGCCTTAGAATGTTCTAAATTAAAAGAGAACTTGTGCAAACAGAGTGTGTGTGTGTAAGATTGTGTTTCCCAGAGGGATATTAAACTCTAAAATAGAAAATAAACAGAAAGTAAGACAGAAAATATATAGAAAGTAAAAAGAAAGTATCTTTCGACAGTATCTTAGCACGTTAGAAGGCGAAGGCTTCCCTCAACACTGTAGCTCGCTGACTCAAAATGATTTGGAGTGGACCAACCTGGAAGCTTCCTGGGACGCCGTACCGTAGTCTCGCGTACCGCCGCGGAACGCCTCCTTACTCCACTCGATCAGCTCTTTCTGCTTGACCACGAACGGTGCCTGGTATC
This sequence comes from Alsophila aescularia, assembly GCA_946251855.1. Taxonomy (NCBI): domain Eukaryota; kingdom Metazoa; phylum Arthropoda; class Insecta; order Lepidoptera; family Geometridae; genus Alsophila; species Alsophila aescularia. The sequence continues at coordinate 146,040 of OX276375.1, forward strand.
TTCTACTGGACAGGTGGTGCGTTGGAGTCCTTCTGGAGTCCCTCGTAGACCGGCTTCTTCCACGAACGGTGGTGAGCCCCGGGTGATCGCGCACAGCAGCTCGCAGTGGTGACGACAATAGCCAACCGTAGATGCACGATTTTAACCTGGCTTTTGCACTCGTATACTTATTTCGCCTGTAACAGGGCAGCTTCGTTCTGGACAGCGTGCCTCGGTCGTTTTGTTCACACAATAGAACTGTGTATTTTTTCTGCTGCCTGCGACGATCTTAATTACGTGCCAACTATGTAAACTAAATTCAGTTTCACGTCCGAAATCAAAATCCAATCCACAGGCTTCTCTCTTGTATATATACGAACTTTGGTTTGCACTTCGAGTAGCATTCTACTCCGATCTCGAACTTCCGGTATCCAGAAAATTCTAGAAAGAACTCTGCAACTTGCTTCGTAAAGCAGACCTTGTCGGCCTAGTAATACTGGTCACTGTCCTCCAGCCAGTTCTGGTACATACCAGCCAGGTTCCTTGTTTACATTAAAAAACTTCATATAAAAAAAACCATCTTTCCGGAACTTTCGTGCGATTTAGACATTATGTCAAAACCTTCCATGGTGTGACCATCGCAAGCAATTTCTATATTTAAATTATTTTCGACATATCAAACGCTGCCTTCTGTATTTATTATTTGTTAGCCAACTTAAAGATGCGACCTATTCTGGATTTTTAAACAACCCGTTCCTCGTCCAAAGTTATCCAGAGCCCGAAATATTCCTGGAACGTCAATTATTAATAGCAACACTCAGAAGCCCGCTACTTGCCGACAGAGATCACCGCTTAGTTTCCACCTTCCTTCTAGTTCACGCCTTTTGTCGCTAGCTGTCGCTGCGTGGATTAACCATTTTATCTATTTTGAGACAGTAGATGAAAACTTTTCCCATTCACTCGCAGAGGCAAATTCAACCATTATTTCTTGATTCTTAGATAGGCGAAATTATCAATCTGTCTTCAACAAGAAAAGCTTTCATTATTCCTTTAACGAAGAAAGTGGCGCACGCGTGGTGGAGTTCGGCGTTTTTTACAAACTCGGCGTCTGGTTTTCAGATACGGAGAAAACACAACTTGATCTAATAGAAAAGACGCTGCTCCTCGCCAGATGGCGTTGTACCCAATATATTCTATCTAATCGAGATCTATAACAAAAATCTAACTTGGTCATGATTTAAAATGTCACAGCCTAACGGCTCAATAGTGCAACTTAGAATGCAAAGATACCGTGTTCTCGATCCTAGGCTCCGCAACAATGACTTATGAAGTTATGTGCGGGTTTCCATCGCTCCGTGCTCGAAAGGCAAAAAACAAACGATGGCGGTCGATCAGCATACGATTCGAGAATATCACGTGGAGTACTCAATAAAGACCAGCATTAGAGGCGCCACGCCGTCGCCGGAGAGCCTTATTGGATTATTGAGGACAGCCTCGATGGAGAATTCCGATCTTAAGGTGCATAGCATCGAGTTCTCACGATAGGCATGCACTAATGAAGCGGAACGAATTCATTGCAGCACTCAAGTCCAGCAAGAACGGACCCACTCCACCAAACGCCCCGCTGCAGTGCGGGGCTCTAGCTGCTGTGGTCAGGCACGTGGCTATACAGCTATCCAGATTCCTCTTTTACGCACTGATCGATTGGTTCTCTCGTTGCCCTGTGGCTACACTCGTATTTGTTTCGTTTTCTTTGCATATTTTTGCGGGATAATAGTAGCCTGTATTAGGCCTCGGTAGTATGTACTATCCTTAACCCATGATTTCTACAAATCGATTCAGATGTTTGGACGTGTTAAACAGACAAAACAAAAATACACAACGTTCACTTTTACACTTAAGATCTATTTATTTCATTATCGCCAGGACAAGTTAGTTCATAATCATAATTATTCTATAAATAGTGTAACTATACCAATAAGCGACCATTTTAAGTGTCAAACTCATATTGAACCTGAATTTCTGGTCTTCCATTGTATCCAAAACAAAACTAGCTACAAATAAACTTGATGAAAAAATTGATGCATAGTATGGTATAAGAGGCAATGTTCTCGAACTTTTTCAATCTTACTTAACTAATAGGAAACACTATACGGTTAAGTTTCTAGAATCAATATGGTTAAAAACAGGAAAAAAAAAATTCGTTCAGAAGAACGTTCTCCGACATTATGGGGTGCCACAAGGCAGTGTTATAGGCTCTCTGTTTATATTGTACACTAGTTTTCACGCCTGCGACTTCATACGCGCGGATTACTGTTTATCGCAAAAAAAAACATCCTATTTTCTTCTAGGATATTCAAAACTAATGCAAAACTATACTATAGCACCACTCTTGTTTTTTTTTTTTTTTTGACAGACTTGTTATTTCGTTTCCATGGCAACCACATACCATTCTGTGTTGGCAACCGTTATTTACAGTGAGTTATCAACATTTTCCAATTTTCCCATGGAAACTTACAATTTTCTGGGATAAAAGTATCCTATGTTTTATTCCAGGGTATCTCCATTCTAAATTGCATCAAAATCTATCCATCCGTTATCACGTGAAAGCTCCCCAAACAAACAAACAGACAACGTTTCACTTTTATGTATTGGTATGGATAAATGACAAGCTATAAATCATCATATGTTTTTTTATGCGTCCAATTCGCTCATTCATTTGAATGAATTACTATCGGACTCGGATCAAATGCAGTATCTTCGAGCGAGTTTATTCGGGGACGAGTTAGGTCTTATTCGAACCTTTCCTATTCAGGGCACATACTATCAAGAGGCGTACAAGACATTAGTAACTCGTTATCGTGACAAACGTGAACTCGCATTTACTTGTTGGTGAGCAGTGCAAAGGGTGCTAAGAATCAACCCTGACCTTGGCGTGTTTTAACACTAGGACGTTGCGCACGGACGAGAGACTTCACGAACTTGGATTGGAAGCTAACTAAATCATATGGGATTTAATCTAACTTTCAGAAGTATGAAGAAGAGTATAAGATCAGATAAAACTATCTTCTGGCAATTTACTTTTTTCCGAGGTCACAATGACTCGTCGTATGGAGGAGCTGGTTATTTAGTAAACAAGAAACTAGGCCCCGCATTACAGGAATTTAACAGCATTTCAACTCATGTATGTTTTACAATAATTACTCTCAACGAACGCTATGCATTAAATGTAATTCAAGTATATGCTCCAACTTCCGACCATGACGATAAGGAAGTCGAACAATTTTTCTAAGACGTGGAGAAAGCTCTCAAAGAAAAACCTTGTCACATTTTTACTATCTTGGGTAACTTTAATGCTAAGATTGGTCAACGGCTAAGTAAAGAAAAGTCAGTTGGAAATTTTGGTCTTGGCAACCGCAATAAATGAGGACAAAATTTGGTAGACTTTCTTGAAAAGAACAGGATTTTTGCTATGAACACTTTTTTTACAAAATACCTTCAAGAAAGCGGACCTGGGCTAGTCCTGACGGTTATACAAAAAACGAGGTAGATTACAGTTATTGCCTCACAGAAGCGCATGTTGAGAGAGAGAGTACTGATACGTCATATCGGTACTCAGATGGTATAGAATCAGCAGTGACCATAGATTAGTCAGAGCTGAGTTCAGATTCAACTTGTTTATGGAAAGAGAGAAATTGTTAAAAACACCTAAAATATACGATAAAAGAGAAATTGCACTTATACAGGATAATTTCAGAATGGACCTAAAAATAAATATGAGGGCTTAGACGAGTTGAATCTGGACATAGAAAGTCTGAACAAAAAGCTATCTGAGATCGTTATTCACATTGCAAAGGAACACATTGGCACCATACCGAAAAAATAATCAGCACTAACATCAGAACTTTGTCTTTTATCTATGATAAAAGACGTAAACTACCACAAAACACTGTTAACGAGCAGAGAAAATTAGAAGAAACCAACAAAATTATACACAAAGCAGTAAGAAAATATTTAAAAACGCATAATAAGCTCACTTTAATGAAAACAATTGAAGAACGTAGAGGGCCAAAAGTTTTCAGAAATAAATTAAAATGAAGAACATCACAGATAAGAGCATTAACGAATAAAAGTGGAGTTAAAACAAGCAATAGAGATGAAATGTTGGAAATTCTTTAGGAGTTCTATGAAAATCTATATGCCTCTACAACGGTAGCACCGGAAACTTCAGAAGACGATCCAAGAGCTGCACCCGTCGAATGCCAAAGTGACGATAATTTACCTCACATCCTGCCTATAGAAGTGGCATGGGCTCTCAATATAATTTACTCATGAAATACATCTAACACCGAGATGTATTGAGAACGTACCCAAGGTACTTGCAACATAAAACAAAGTACAAGGGTACAAAATATTTGAATCGAAAAATTTATAAAAATAATAATTAATAGCTTTGAAATAGTACGTACTTGCTAGTATATAACTAAATCAGTGAATAAAATGAACCTACCAAAGTAGGTATGAATATTGCACAGTGTACAAACAATGTATATAGTAAGGTACTCCTGACATGAGGTATACTATAAATTGTACTAGGTACAAGTAATATAAATAATAGATTTTATCAAAATCTATCGAATAGCTTTGAGTTAGTATGTACGAGTTTGTACTTATCTAAATTAATAGAAAACCCAAAAGTAAATAGCTTTGAAATAGTACGTACTTGCTAGTACATAACTAAATCAGTAAATAAAATGAACCTACCAAAGTAGGTATGAATGATGCACAGTGCACAAACAATGTATATAGTAAGGTACTCCTGACATAAGATATAATATAAATTGTACTAGGTACAAGTAATATACATAATAGATTTTATTCAAAATCTATCGAATAGCTTTGAGTTAGTATGTACGAGTTTGTACTTATCTAAATTAATAGAAAACCCAATATTAAATAGCTTTGAAATGGTACGTACTAGCAAGGTACATAACTTTGTTTAAAGAATAATACTTTTATAGGTGGACCACGGGCAATAGATATTTTTAAATTCCTCTTATTTATCGTAAAGGTTAACCACGGACAAGAAAAAGTGCCCGTGGTCCACCCAGGGGAACTGAGCAGGTGGACCACGACCAATGCCCAAACTAAATCAGTAAATAAAATGAACCTACCAAAGTAGGTATGAATGTTGCACATTGTACAAACAATGCTTTGATCCAAATTAAACCAATCCACCTTATTTGAAGGCGATATATTTACTCACAAGTGAATACTTATCAATGAAATTACTTGTTCACGTATATTTACACTTAAGTAAGGTATATGAGTATTAGGTAAGTAAAAGTACATTTATACAGGCTACTATATTAGTAAACCTAGTTCATCCAACTTGGTTTTGTTGAATATTATAATATTTAGACAGGTGATGTTAATTGCAAGAACTGTCGACCTAACTCCCAATAAAATCAGACAAGGAAAGCTAAGCCAAAGGTTGAAACAAAATTGAAACAACAGCAAAATTAGTCGTGCAATCTCAATAACCTACTCCTGCTGATCATAGACCAGACAGGTATCCAGCATTAAGAAGCATTCCTAATTTTCTCTCCACCGGACTGTAATTAGGTAGCAAAAGCCTGTTCAGATGTTTGCAAAACACTGCCAAATACCATAACAGGTATAAGTTTATAGATAAATATGAAAAACTTTGCAAGAGCCAAGTTCATCAATATAGCAGCCAGGTCTTCCTTTCAGGTTTCCTTTTCAAAGAATAAGTTTGTAACATAACAAAGTATGGTTTTAAATTTTAAGTAAGCACCACCTATCCATGTATAGTAGAATCTCTAACGATTGCGTGAATTGATTAGGATTAGCGCCATCTAAGCGAATTGATCTGAATTATGTTGGTTCACTAAATCGATGACTTATCATTAACTAATTAATATTAAGAAGGCCCAGCAGATGGCTCTGTTACAATTTAATGGTTTGAAATAATACTAAAAGATTAGTATAGCTTTGCTTGCAAAAGCAAAGTAGGTAATTATGAGGAAAATAATATATAAAATGAATTTACAGGAATTTAGTTACCTATGTGCTAAATTTTGATTGCATTAAAATGACAAACAGACAGATTCCATTCATTTTGCCCATATCAGTATGGAAATACAATAATACCTTTTAAATGAAAGAAATCCTTATCTTGTAATTGTTTGTATGTGAGCCAGAAGAAATGAAAAATACTTTTCTTTATTGTTAGACTAAAATGCAGATTTTCACACAAATAAATTACATAACATTTTATCATATTTAGTTGAAATGCGGAGTAGAAAAAGTGGAAAACACATAAAAATTGTGTTTTGTATCATCCAGTTGTATTTTAAAGGGTTATTCCTTAATTCAGGTGCTCCAAGGTATTATACCATGCTATGTGCTGAATGATTTCACATTTGGTAAGGTATATTTTCACAGTTTTGGTTTGCCGCAGAACTGGAAATAGAAAAATTGATAAAATTACTAAATTTATTAAGATTTGAACGATTAAGTGAGATGTGTTTAGATAGATAAGTACCTGCTACATTTTATTCAATTATACCAAGGTCTTATACCATAATATGTACTGAAGAAGGTAAAATTTTGTTTCATGTTTGAATTCACCGTAGAACTGAAAATAGGAAAAGTGTGTAAGTTCATAATTTATAAATAGTTGCATGATTATGTAAAACATGCCTGGATAGGTAAACACCTGTTACATGTCAAGTTCATTGAAATATTTAAATACAGAGGATTTTAGTCATTTTTGAGGTTTCACCGATAAATATTTTTTTGAGATTACTTGATGTGTGTTGAGCATGTTAGGAGAATCTTTGCTGGTTGCTGATGACCTTTGCTAGTAGCTGTACCTTGACACATGTTTTATCATACTTTATAACTTAAATATTAACAAAAGTTATAAAATAGGTTTTTGTAATAGACATTTTATGTTAGGAATCTTTTGGTTTGGTTTATATTATAGAACATGGGTATGGTTTCACAGTAAATGGGTAAATACTTTGATGTAGCTTGAGTTAGAGTATGGTTTCACAGTATATGGGTAAATACCTTGATGTAGCTTGACTTAGAACGAAAGCAGGTGAAGATATATACAATTTCCACAGAAGAGTTTTACTTTTAAATAAATTATGGGAACTTAATTATTATGTTGTTTTATTTTAGTAAAAGCCATTTATTTTCAATTAAAAATTTAATAAAAATCAATAAAATATCCTAAGACATAAAAAACTTAAAATTAGAAATGTATACAATATTAAAGTTCTTAATTGATACATACACAGGTTTTTATAAAGCACAACAATTTTCAATCCAATCATAGCTTTCTGGTCTTTTGTATTCTCTTTCACAATGAGAATTGCGTGAACTAGTCTCATCAATACCATCCTCTATATACCCATAATTGCGATTGTCAAACATATTAAATACTTGCATGTTATTCTCAATGAACCATTTCTTTACTAAAATAACATTTCTTAATGCACAGTGCTTTTTATGATAAAAACAATTTAGAACACTTCTGTCATTACAATAAAGTTTATTTAATTGCAATAAATTAGGACAACCCTGTTCACCAACGTCTATTACACTACACTCATTACAAATACTTTTTAACCATTTGATTTTTTCCATTCCTTTGACTAAAATGTTTTTATTTGTTAAAATTGGAATAACAATTCTTTTAAATTCACGATAGTCAATATAACCTTCACTCCAAAATATACCACGTCGTCTTTCTATCCAAGAAACGATTTTCTTTTCTGTATCACTCAAATTGTAGTATGGGTATGGTGGTTTTATTAAGAACACTTGAGTATAATCATTAGTAGCTAGTGCAAACTCCTTTATAATAAAAAAATATAAGTGTCGATAGATATCAAACTTGCCTAAGTCCAGTTTCGTTCATTTCAACTTTTATTTGTTCATTTAATTCAACTAAATATGGCGGACTTTTGTGACAAAATCAATTTAACCTATGTCCACAGCTTCACGAAGAAAATAAGGGTCAAAGTCGAAACACTTTTTCAATCCAGCTTAAGTCGCACGTAGGTTGCAAATCATAAATGCCTAAGTCCATTAGAACCAATCACACGCCGTCTCTAGACTTTCATGGCCACCATTCCTGTTTTATTGTCATGCGAGACACTGCGTTATTCCGTGTTTTTAATTAATAATGGAATATCTAATAAATACTGTGCCGCCAGAGTTATCAAGGAAGAAGCAGAAAACCAATAGCAAGCAAAACATTAAAGAAAACCGGTAAGTTTTAAGTAGTTTTAAGCACTAAATCTGATTTCTTTCTAAAAGTACCTACGTTGAAGTACCCATAGATAGCGATGACGTCACGGTGTTGAACAGGGCCGGACCGTTTTGGTTGTAGGGATTAATAGACTGCTATTCGTTCATACGACTTTTATAATCAGTGAAATAAATACCAATGGACTTATTTATTTTTGAGGTACGTAATTAGGTATGTTATGTATGTATGTACCTACATATTTTTTTTTTTTACTTTTAAATTCCAGTAAAATGGCTTACTTACCAACGTAACTAATCGGAACTTCATCGTCTACGACCATACTTTGTGTTTTTTATTATTATCCTAAATTAATTATATTTTTGTTTACAGGTACTCGGCAAAATCTTTACCTAAAAAGCCCAAATGTAAACACCCCACAAAAGGCAAATACAAATGTGAAACTTTGACTTCTAATAGCCTTTTCCATTTCCATAAAAAATTCTATAGCAGCAACAAAAAAACTGACCAAGATAATTTTTTGATAAAATATATAAGTACAAAGCCAGTGCTCGGATAGCGACCCAGAAAAAATGCTAGAAACCCAAAATGTTGTTCTAACCATTTCTTTGTTCCTGATCACAAGAGTAAAGAACTTATTCCCGTATGCCTGCAAGCCTTTTGTGACATTCTGAGTATAAAACAGGGGAGAATAAAAGGCGTCACTAAAAGATTTTCTGAAACTGGAACTAGTGCATCTGAGAGAAGAGGAGGAGACCGCAAGAAATTTGCATTCAGATCAAAATTAGAGTCCGTTCAGAAATTCATAAAAAAATTCAAACCTTTGGATTCACATTACTGCAGGGGCAAAATTAAACAGAGAATTTACCTCGACCCGAGTCTCAATATTTCTAAGATGTACAAAATGTACGAAGATCAGGCCATGCCCGGATTTTCGGTAACAAAATCTTATTTTAGAAAGGTTTTCAATACCACTTTCAACATCGGGTTTGGATCGCCTAGACAAGAGGTTTGCTCCGATTGCCTGCAGTTTTTGGAAAAACTAAAAAGGACCCCAAGCAGCGCAGAAAAAGAAACCATACGTGCGCAATATTTAATTCACAAGACACGAGCAAAATGCTTTTTCCAACTATTAAAAGATGAAGACCCAGAAATACTTATTTTATCATTCGACTGCCAAAAAAATTTACCAATGCCCAGGGTGCCCGATCAATCGACTTACTATTCGAGGCAGTTATATATATATATAATTTTACTATTGTTCAGGGCAACTCCAAATCCAGTTTGACGAGTGAAAATGTCAGCTCATATGTGTGGACTGAAGATACGGCATTAAAAGGTTCCAACGAAATATCATCATGTGTTTATCACTGCCTGAATCGATTGAATATGGAAGGGAAAAAAATCGTCAGACGTATGGCCGATGGTTGCGGTGGCCAGAATAAGAACTCGACATTAATTGGGATGGTTTGTAAATGGCTACACGACACGCAGTATGATATTTCCAAAGTGGAGATAATTTTTCCAGTAACCGGCCACAGCTTCATACCTCCGGACAGAGTTTTTGCGCTAACCGAAAAAAATATTAGACGAATAGAAAACATTTTGAATCCAGATGACTACATTAGTTTAATGTCATCTATCTTTCGTGTAGTTGATGAAGTGCCAGTGTTCGACTGGAAGGAGGCTTCCAAAACAGTATTAAAAATACCCAGAGCCTGCACTTCCAAATAAGCAAGTGTAAAAAAATTGTAATCGAAAAACAGTCAAGAAAAATTTTTGTACGTGGTAAATTGTCTTACAGAAATGAAATTAGGCAACTCTTGCCAATTACAAAAAGAGGAAAAAAGATTTCACAAATATTACCCGAAAGACTACAGGGGACTGTTGCCATCAAACAAGAAAATCGTGATGACGTGAATAAATTATTAATTAAACACTTTGGTGAACAGTGGAGAGATATTTCAGAATTACAATATTTCAAAAATGTCCTATCTGCACCTAATCAGGATACCGAAAATGCGGATAACGGAGATTCTTTTTTACCAGACCAGCATATTCCGGAAGAGATATTTGACTTTGTTTGACCTTTTTTTCTTCGTTGACCTTAATTTTCTACATAAACTGACTAAATAATATAATTCTAATCTGTTTTATTGTATATCCTGAGTTCGTCCCCTGATTAATTAAATTACATCATTCATGCCTAAGTCCTAGTATTCTATTTCATACTCGCCAATGTCCAACGCCCTATTTATCAAAACCGACTAAATCCATTACTGTTGGATCATATCCGCTTAAGTCCATACTTATTTCATCAATTTTTAATGTTTTTCTAAGAGAACTTATTTTGCTGTGTATTTATTTGGCATTGCCAGCTAAGTATTCGTATCACTGAACATTATTTCTAAAGATTTTATAGGTAAAAGTTGAAATTGTCAAAAAACGTCATTCCCCATAAAATTGTTAGACGTGACTTAGGCGCTTTTGGTATTTATCGACACTTAAGAATCTTTAAATCCTTGTAAATCTACTATCATGTGCCCTGGATTCATGATATCTTCTTAACTATACTACTCAAAGGTTTGTATTCAACAATGCAGTCGTTTAAAATCAAACAGAAAGCTGATGTGTCTTCTGGAAACTCTGTGACAGCTTCAAGGTCGATGCGTACGTCTATTGGTCCTGTTTTAAGAATTTCATTCTGTCGTGAACAATCAATCACAAAAAGTGGTGCCTTAGATTTAAAATCAGCATAACTTAATAAAGGTTCTGGACGTCCGTAATACGACTGTTGAAATCTAGTATAGCGCTCGTATATTAAAGAGTAGTTATCATCGGCGAATTTAATATTTAGGTTTTCATAAGGGAAACCTAAGTAGCAAGAGTTCAGGAATACTCGCAGATTTTGTATGTTACAGTAGTCAAACTGAGACGTGTCTTTATCAGCATGACGCATACGATTTGTTTGTAAGCCTACGATTACATATCGCGGTTTTTCTACTTGAGAAGATGTTTTGATAGCCCAAGTATGTTTTCTAGTTTTTGGTAGGGCTGGATATTCATAAAGATCCCAATTTCTAAATATCATATTAATGGGTCGATCTTTTTCTAGATATTTAAGCAAATTAATTCGTTCGCGATCAGACACTTTTATATGAGGAACGCGCCAACTAATATTTTTAATACCAACACTTTCGATATATTCACCAGCGTCTAATTTTACTGCATTGAGATTTGTGCTACTTCTAAGTAATATTAATTCATGTTTGCAGTTCATAATAATCTTGTTATAGTCTTCATCGAAACCAAGTATTTTATTAAGAGGTACGGATAGTGAAAAACTACCTGCCCAATTATTTGTTGTTCCATTGATATCCCACCCCCACGACTTTGACATCTTTGATTCGTTGTCATTCATTAAAATTAGAGATTTCATTGTGGTTGTAATGCCAGCATTTTTTATTTTATCTATTTCTACACCAATTAGCTCATACCGGATATTTTGAAAGAAAAATTGTGCAGGGTTGTTGGTGAAGTGCACTTTGGTTACTGCTGTTTTTGTATCACGCTTAAAAACATTCAGAACACCTTCTATGTACAGAGTACTGGCTGAAGGTAAAACGTATAGATCTTTTTGATTAATAGGTATTCGTATTTCATAATTTTCACGAAAGCTATTGACATATGGTTTATACGTATGATATTCTATACTTTCAATGGTATTATCAACACGAGGAGAATCTGCTATATAAAGGATACTCATTTTAATAGTCCAATTAATTTAAGAAACTTCTTGTTTTCTTTCGTTAGTTTTACTTTAGGTCTTTTTTTGTTGATGGTGTGGTTAGAAATGCGACAATTCGATGTCTGTGGTGAGTTTTTATGATAGTCAATCATTTTATCCTTATATGTAAATACAATTGGATATCTTCACCTCGTAAATTTACTAAATTATTATTTGCATCCAATATTCTAATAGTTATTGAGCTGATGTTGTTCTGATTGATAGGAAAATAAATGATATTCTTTGGTATTTCAATAATCCTATAACCAGGTGGCACGTTTGGAGGAAATTCGTGAATTATATGACTGGGTGTACCGTTAATGTATGAGCCGCTAATGATATCACATTCTATCCTTAGCACGGTAGTCAAAAGAATGTTGTCAGGATGAGAAGATTCGTTTAATATATTCGCTTTTAGTGTCTCTTTATTGAAACCAAATACTTTTGCAAGCATCGGGCTCTTTTTAAAATGTATATCTTTAGTACAAGTGATGGAAGTTTTTAACGTATTATTATTACATATTAACTTTAAAGAACATCCATTCATATGTTGTTCTAAATAATCACTTAAGTCACTAAGTTCATAGGATCCTTCTGGGATTTGTATGACTTCATTTTTACCGAAATATAACTTGTTATTGGTACTATCTATATTAGGTATAGAATTAAATGTTGAAAAGTACAGCAGACCACATTCATGTTCTCCATTGAGTTCTAAAGCTGGTGAATAGTTCATTGTTGATAATGGAGTGGAGGTTGATATAGACAGCGTAAGAGACATAGTGATACTGATAGTAAATCAACATTTCATTATCTTAAATGAGATTTCCAATAGTTTTTTAAATATTTAATACATAAATGACCACAATTTATTGCATCATAACTTTGATTCTTTACATAATTATAAAATACTTCATGATTATTTAGGTACTTGATTAACTCTAATGGTGGTGTTAAATCACCGAAGCTATCAAAATATTCGCAATAATACTTATTTTTCACGTAGGCTACCCAATGTGTTCCAGGATTTTGGTGATCATCTAAATTAATAATGCCACATTCAATACGTTTTTTTTTTTGGTAATTTATCTCGCATATAAACACCTCTAAAATAAGGTATATTACTAGAATGCTCTTTAATTTCTAAATCGGTTAGAGCACGGTTGGGTAACCTCTTATTTAGTTTTTTGGAGACCTCAAAAACAAACCACTATCCTTTTTGTATGGTTTTAAATAACATCCTTTTCCTAGTGCTATAGCTTCCATTGCTTGGTTATGGCGTTCAGATTCATGAAGATTTTGTTTTGCTGATTTATAATCATTGATAGCTCTCGTAACACCCGCAGCACCACCCGCCAAAGCACCCAATGCTGATAGCCCAGTGTGGTAAAGTTTAGGCAGGTGAAGGAAAAAGGAGAATTAGGTACCTGTAATCACAGAGATGAGATCCACAGATGCAAGGTAGTAGTTTCTTCGATAGGTCTGTAATCCAATTTTGGAACTGGTGTTCCTTTATCACAGTTAAATTATGTTTTTGATTAACACTCTGTTCAATCACTCGCGGCCGCGGTATATTTATGTTTTTGAATTATTTTTGAATTATTTGCGGTTGAAGCGTTTGATGCGTTTCTTTTAGCGAAGCATCGTTCTCTCGTGCTGGTTTAGGAGTGAGTGGTGGCGGGATGAAGGGAAATGAATGAATGAGTGTATTTAACAGATTAAGCAATACAAATAAATATAGATAATTAGAGATTCATTAAGCGGCGCGTACACCCAGCAAATATTGGTATCAAAGGTAATATTCCTCCAGTTTTAGGTATAGGTATTACACGCGGCATGCGAACTTTATTTTTAATGAATATTTTTTTTGCTATAGCATAAGCAATTTTAATAGCAGATTTATTACTTTTAGGCTTTAATTTTTTAAATTTTGCACGTATACGAGAAATGATAGTACCCAATTTTAATTTTGTTTTCATAGCTTTTCTCACTACCCAGGAGGCAAGTTTTTCTCTAGTATTAGCGTCTTTTCATCTAAGACGTCTTTTAGCCATGTTAGAGAGTTCAGCGTCTGCTTTATGACGATCTTCTAAACTAGAATTATTCGAGTAAGCAATGTCGCTTCGTCCAATTTATTAACTCCTTGGTCACCACGTAATAATCGTTCTCGTAATCTTGTACCAGGTCATAACCAGGTAAATGTAACTCAAACGGTAAATTATTTATTACTTTATTAATGAGTCCACCTCCTTCCATCGGTTATATGTAAATGATTATATTTTATGTGCCATAACTTTTTATAGATTATAACATTTCATTTTTATTAATCCATGAATATTCATTTTCACTAAAACCTAACCATTTAACAAACAACTTGTTACCTTTTCTTTTCAACACTTTTTCAACCAAATAAATATCAGGATATTTAGTTTTTTGAAGTTCTTGTTCATAAAACGAACCTAATATCATTTGTTTGTATTGATCTTCTAAATTATACGTTACGGGGATTGTGTTATTTACTTTTACTACTGTAAACAGCTCAGTTGACCAATTCGGTTTATAACCCTTTTGAAAACATTCCTTATACTTACTGATGCTAACTTGGTCTCTCACTAGAAAATGCCCTTATTTTTTTTAAAAACACGTTTTTGTGATTTTATGTTATTATTTAATATAATACTTTTGTTCGATGGATTAACTTTTTTTGGTTTTAATTTAATTGTACGATGAAAAGTGTTATTATATTTACTAATAATTTTTTGTAAGGGCTTTCCATTCCATACATAATTTCCAACTAAATCAAAATACTTATAAAGTTTGTTCTTTATTGTTCTAATGAACCGTTCTACTATAGATGCTTTTTTAGTAGAAAAAGTAGAGTAATGATTAATATTTGATTCACTCAATATTTTTTTAAAGCAATGTTATAAAATTCTGGTCCTAAATCAGTTTGCAAATTTGTAGGTGATCGTCTTTTTATAACATTTTCAAAAGCATTCGCTATTTCACACATAGATTTACTTTTAACGGGAACTGTCCATCCAAATTTAGAAAAAGCATCAATTATAACTAGAATATACTTATAACCTGAATTAAACTGGCTTAAGTTTTTTATATCAGTTAAATCAGCTTGCCACAATTCATCGATATCTTTTATTACAACACAGCGACGAGTAAAATTTCTACGTGCTTGCTTATGAATTTCATTAACAATTTCTACTTTTGACATTTTTTTAGTGGGCGGTTAATTAATGTGATTTATTAGATGTTTAATTTCACTTTGGTGTTGACTTATATACGCTTCAATTTGACTCTGTATTTTTTATCTATTTCTTGCTTGGTGTAGCAACTTTTTTTAATGAGCTGCTCATTAAATTCTGTTTGACATTTATTAAACTCATCCAGTAAACGTAAGCGTTTATGAACTTGATGGCCAAACTTATCTATATTCATAGCAGCAAAGGTATTTATTGATGGACTTTCAACATTAAACTGAGTATTCTATCGATACAATATAGTTTATATCTAACTAATTATACCGTATTCGTGAAGTTCTTCAGTTATTGATATAATTTCATTATCTAAACTAGTATTTCCAGAATCACGAAATGCGATCAATAGCTTTAATCTCTCAACCAATTCATTGGGGTCATCCCAGTAAATATAGTCCACGTTTGGTTTTACCTTTTTTAAGACTGGCAATCCTGATCCTTGTACATGACTTTCAGTACTTGTTGTAATTTCTTTACCCAGTTTAAAAAGTGGTTTTATAATATTTAAGTATTTTACGCCTTTATTCGTTTTGATTGGTTTTTTGGATCATGATCACGACAATGTACATTTGTATCTAACAACATTTGTTTATAGTTGCGCTTATTATCTTCAGTTATTATAGATAAATTAGGTTTTTTTTAAACAGTAACTCATTAAGCCCAGATGGTTTAGCATACAATCGTCCTCCTATACTAATTTCATTTTTAGACACATGTAATGATCCCATTTTTAATTTTCCTTTTTCTAATCTAACACCAAAAGGAACGTCTTGAAATACATCCTCTGATAAATTCCATGAAATATCATCCGGTTTGAAAGATTGAAAGGATGAACCACTCTTATCAAGAGTTTTACTATCATCTTTACCCTCAGATTCATCTTCAGTTAATTTATCAATAACACTTGCATCAGACATACTATCTTTGGCAGTGAATATAAAATCATTATTTAATTCATCATCTACCTCATTGTATTTAACTTTTTTTAATTGAATAGGCATTTCTTGATCATCATTTAATGAAACACTTTTTGTAACCATTTTATTAAGAGGATCTGTTATTGGTTTTAATGCAGATTTGATTGCCATCTCAGCATCTGATTTTAAACTTCGCATTAACTTTACCTTTCTTTTAACAACATCTGTAGATTTCACAATTTGTTGTTTTAACGTCTTTTCTAAATTTTCCATAATGACTATAATAAGACCTATATCTTCCAATGTTGGACAGTTGAAAGAAGTTTATATTAATATATAACGCATTTATATATACACTACCAGCTAATCGATAATAACAAAAGTGTCAAAGTTTTTTCTGTAATCTCCTTTGTTTTTTTCACAATCCTTATTAATTACTAAATAATTATATGGGACACTCCAAATATCTTTACACATCTCACGAAACTGATTCCATGACATATCTGTATTAACATGGTCATCATAAGCATGTCTAAGGTTAATTTCATCTTGCTTAAAAAGAACAATAACATTTGCGTTGTCTCTAATAAGTTGTTTCGGTATTTTACTATATGTTTGATTTAAGTAAAAACAATCAATTTGTTTGTGTCGCCCTGTAGCAAAATAATCACGTATATTATTCTGTTTTCACAAGCCACGTCATCAAATATTATCACTGAGTCTGTCTTTGCGTCTATTGGACCCAACACTTCATCATTTTCTTTAAATTTATAGTAATTAATCGCAGGTACCAATTTGAATTTGACATTGTCTAAGAATATATAAATCGGTTGAAATAAAGTTTTTGAGAATATGTTCACGTTAAAGAATTTTAATCCGTTTTTATGTAAAAGAAGACCAATCAATAAATTGGCTTTGCCGCAGTTTGAGGGGCCACAGACAATGCAGCGAATAGAATTAGGAAGAAGCGTGAAGAACTATGTTTGTGAGTATTTCCAGTAGTAATTGATGTACAGATTTGGTTTAAATTCAAAGTACAAGGTCATTATAAGGTTCATAGGTCGATTGAACGCACAGCGGTAATTTTGGGAATTCTACTCCCAGGAGTGAGCGTAAGCGAACGTCCTGCAGTGAGCGTAAGGCGAATGTAAGGCCTGGAGTAGAATTTCCAATATTATCCTACTTATACTAATCTCCGAATCTTGGTTTAAACCCTGTCTATCTTCTACTTCTTATTCTCTCCCTGGCTTCACTTTTATACGCAACGATAGAACTGGTAGCGGTGATGGTGGTGTGGCCATATATCTGCGCTCTCATTTTTCTTATTCCATCGTCAATATGTCGCCACAGCCTCCATCCGCAAATGCCGGTGAAAATCTTTTTATTGAAGTCTTACTTTTTCATACCAAGATTCTTCTCGGAGTTTACTATAGCCCTTCCCTGCGAGTTAACTATTTCTCTTCCTTCAAAAAACTCTTAGAAGATCTCCTTCCCTTATATACCCATAACATTATCATGGGAGATTTTAACACTCGCCTTTTGAAAAAAGACGCTCGTTCTTCCACTCTTGAATACATTGTTTACTCTTGCAATATGCATTTTCTAACTTTTAATGCTACCCATAATTTTTCAAATTGTACTCCCTCTCTTCTTGACCTTATACTTGTATCATCGTTGCAGCATGTTTCTAAGCACGGGAAATATTCTGCAGATGCATTACTCCATTAAATCCATTACATTACATCCTGCTAGCTTTACTCCGCTCTATTAACATATCTCCAACAGTGATTGAATGGTTTCGCATCTGTTTGGGCGTCGGCAGCGTGTCCGCATCGAAGATTCCTTTTCTTCTTGGTGTGATACGAGTGCTGGTGTCCCACAAGGTGGCGTTCTTTCTCCTCTCCTTTTTGCTGTTTTTATTAATTCTGTATCTTAATTTCTTTCTTCTTTCTACCATCTCTATGCAGACGATCTCCAAATATATTCTCAGGCCCCACTTGATAGCTTGACCGAGGCTATTGTTACCACTAATGATGATTTAAGTCGCATAGCAAACTGGAGTAAATCTTATGGACTCACAGTCAATCCTTTAAAAACACAGGTGATCATTGCTGGAAGCTCTAGATTGATTTCGCGGATTGATATTAATACCCTCCCTAAAATAGTTTTTGATGGTGTCACTATCCCTTATAGCACTCAAGTCAAGAACTTTGGAGTCATCATTGACAGCATTTTGTCTTGGGGTCCTCAGCTACAATCGGTGAGGCGTAAGGTGTTAGCTGGGGCTTCACTCAATAGGTTACGTAATTTATTACCTACTGCTACCAAAGTTACGCTTGCACAATCACTTCTTCTCCCTATTCTTGATTATGCTGATGCTTCCTATTTAGATCTCACCGAGGATCAGCTGAATAAGCTTGAGCGTCTTCAGAACTATTGTATAAGGTTTATTTTTGGACTTCGGAAATATGACCATGTCTCTGAATTAATATTCGATTAGATTCGGTCACGATGCGCGCACGCCGGCCAGCAATGGCACCGCCAGTAATGGCGTTCCGCGGTATTGGACCGCGAGTTATAAAACGGATACGTGAACGTGCATTACGTTTGTCCCTTGAAGTGCTTTAAAATCCGCAAAAAAAAGTTACTAAGCATGACTGGTGCTTAGTAACCTTTTTTTAATCGACTTCACAAAAGGAGACGGTTATATGTTCGGCTGTATGTATGTTTTTTTTTTATGTACCTATATCAGTTGATATATCCGTCAATTGCGGACCGATTTTAAAAAATCTTTCTTTTTTTTTAAAGGGATACTCTCCAGGTGGTCCCATAAAAATTGTATCAAAATTCGTTTAGCAGTTTTTTGTGACTAAATAGTTTTGTTGAGTAAATCCATTCGATTTTGTGTTTATATTGCCTTTATTTATTTGTGTTTATCTCTAAGATTTCTAAACGGATTTAGATGTTTTTTTTTATTCACAAGGGTAATTTTTGTGTGTAGTCCCATAATAACTTCATCAAAATTGGTTCAGTAGTTTTATTAGAAAATCAATTTGTTTTATAGTTTATGTCCTCTAACATATTGGGATTTCTGAAACGAATTAGATGATTGTTTTTACTTGAAAAAGAAGACCTCTAGTGTGGTACTGTATTAATTTCATCAAAATTGGTGTAGTAGCTTTAAAAAAGCTTTAGTTTAATTCACTGTGTTTTAATGTTCAGCACTGGATTGCAAGTCAATTTTGAACAATTTAAGGACGACCAAAGATGCTTAAGTTTTGCACATGGGTGTAGTTCTGATGACAATTAAAAACTACAATAGTAGTAGTAATAGTAGTAGTAGTAGTAGTAGTAGTAGTAGTAGTAAAAGGAAGTACACAATCGGACGATGGAATCCTTTCGAGTTTGTGCTCATTTGGTTTGTCTTGATGAGATCATGTATAGTTTTATGTGGTATCAAGGGTCTGATGACGGAGCCGGAAGGTAGTCACAGGAACTCGACAACAAAATGATGGAGCCCCTTCGAGTTTGAGCTCATTTGATTCGTCTTGATGAGTTCTCTGGTTTAAAGTTGTATCCAGGGTCTGATGATGGAGCCGGAAGGAATTCACAGGAACTCAACACCAAAACGATGGAACCCTTTCGAGTTTATGCTCATTTGGTTTGTCTTGGTGAGTTCCCTGGTTGTATGTGGTATCCAGGGATGTTGGAGCTGGAAGGTAGTCACAGGAACTCAACAACAAAATGATGGAACCCCTTCGAGTTTGGGCTCATTTGGTTTGTCTTGATGAGTTTTTGGTGATATGTGGTTTTCAGGGTCTGATGATGGAGCTGGAAGGCAGTCACAGGAACGTAACAACAAAATGATGGAAAATGGTCAAAACTAATTCAGTTGTTATATATGTAGATTTTATTCATCCTTGGTTTTAATTTACCAACGCTTTGAGTTTAAAGTGAATGAGTGTCTACTTTTTTCTTTGGCATATATTCTTTTCGATGTTTGCTTAGGCCACTAAAAATCAAAAAATAAAATATTTTTCCAAAAAAAAAAACGACTTCATAATAATAATATTAATTTGAATAAGTTCAACCATATTAATAATTATGGCTCGGCTTGGCACCGCCTTCAAAAATTCTTTCTTATCTTATGTTGTATTTATGCATTATTATTACGTTGGTAATTTCGAAAAGTGATACTGTTCAGGCTCAATTGTATTTTTTTTATTTTTTTTTGTGGTTTGTTTACAAAATAACATTTTTATAATGAAGTCAATTTAATAGTTTTTGGAAAAATATTTTATTGCTGGTGCTGGTGCTTAGGTTCTTCACAGGTGCACTAAGCAACTACAAAGTTTACGTAAAGTTGAGATATATTGAAAGATTGAAACGCAACGCCATTTTTTATTGCAAGGCGTATTCGTGTTGCAGAAGATTGAGATTTCAAGTACCTGTTCTTTTTCATAACTCAGCTTTTTCCAAGAGGTTTTCTGATTTTGTTGTTTATTGCGTCATGCTACGCCGCCTGCACGCTGTTTTCGAGCTGGCATACAAAGCTGCAACCTGAGGCGGTACAGTACCTGACGCATGTATATGTATTACTCGTATTTCACCCTATCATTGGACTCGTTCGACCATCGCCACATGTTGCAATCAGTAATTTCATTTGGATCGTCGTAGTATTGCAAAAACTTGAGACCATTCGGGTTTCTAATTAATTTCGACGTCATATCCACCAACCTTTTGCAAAATAACAAGCCACAGTCGTAGAGTGTTCTTCGAGATTGACGGCCAATTCGTAATTAGAAAATTCTAGTTGGACCAACGCACAGTTTGTGACTAACTCTTATTGTTGTAAAAAAGAGCCAGCCCCCTTGTAAACCTACAAGGGGGCTGGACCTTTTTTACTACAGCTTCAGATAAACGTGGCATTGATATTAGATTGTCAATAGTATTACTGTTTTCTAACCCGTAGATTTACGGTTTATTTAGTGAGTAGTGGGTGTAGCGCGGAATACTGTGAATTAATGCAAATAAAAGTGAATTACAATATAGTTGTATAAACTGGCAATCCTGTTGTTTAAATTAAACCTGCCGTACATAACTCTACCAACTTGTTCAAAACCGAACGGCTTTTGAATACAAAATGTTTGGTGTTCAGACTGGCTTGAGTTTTTATCCGTGTAAATTTAGTAACTTCAAGTAGTAACGAATATTTATCTTTTAGACAGCTTAAAATCAGCAAAGCGTGTTCTCGTGTCGTTCCCCATCCGATAATATCAATTTTCCCATTTGCCCCCTATTTTGTCATTTGCCACTCCTAGTCCCAAAAGTTGCTCCCGTCCCACAAAGTACCTACACCGTCATTCCAGGATGCAAAAACCACAAATTTAGATTTAAAATTTAATTTCAAAAACTTTTTTTTTTCTTATATCTATTTTAATTCAAATTCAAATTCAAATTGTTTTTTTTGTTTATTGTTTTTATCAGTAAACTTCCCCTATATCACGTTACAGTATTTGGATAGAGGTATTTTTTTGTGGTGCAATTAATTATATTTATTATTATCATTATTTATTCTCGCCTCCTGACCTTGTCTTTTTATTTTACGATAGTTTTATTTTTGGTTAGCGTGGGTTTTTATATATTGTAGTTTTGTTTTTCTATTTATCTATTTTCTTATTAGAACTAAGTATTTTTGTAAAAAAAATATAGCACTTGTTAAGACGAGTAAATTTACATGTAAGTTAATGAAATTGTAAGTCTCGTTTGGAAGAATAATGGTTTTCAATTTCTGGATGCCACGCTTTCGTGGCACCTAGAACTTCAAAACCAACCAACTTCACGAAAGTGATTTAGTAACTTTACACACATTGTTTCTTCACAATTTACTACTATTTATGAGACTGAAAGTTCATGACATAACAACTTAATCTTATCTTCATAATTAAACATGCAAATACATGAAAGAAATGAAATGAAATGGTGAAGAAGCACAACCTGTCTATAAAGCTGGATACTATGTTATTCATACATAATTTATACACTATTCCTTTGTGAACATGCAATTTATTTATGTATATTATATTATAAATTTGCCAATATATATGTTATATTATTTAATTAAAGTATAAATATTTATGTGTTTAACAAAATTTATGATAACACATATGTAAGTATGTATAAAAATATTAAGTAATATAGTTGTTTTTATTTATCTATTAACTTTTTTGTTCCAAAGTAAGTCTCCATCACTGACCGCAATGTTTATTTTATATTCCTGTCCATCCAAAGGTTGCCTGTAAGAAATTGCAAATAGCGATAAGGCCGCCTATTGTACAACATTAGATTTTATATATCATTACTGTTATGTTGTTTTTTATTGTAATGTGTTCAATAAAGAGTTATTGTATTGTATTGTTGTATTGATACCAATAATCAAAAGAGACAATTATATTCGCGCCTGGTCCACCAGATTGATATATAAACACATGTAGTATCGCCATCCAGCCTCACCATTTTATGCACAAGTTGAGAGTAAAAATCAAGACATCAGGCGGTGTTCGCCTGTAAATATGATAACGACTATTTCCTTCTACAATACAAAATGCGCTCCTATAATTATGATAGAACTTCACTTACAGATAAGTTCGTTTAATCAATAATTATTTTGGTCCTAAGTTTGGTCATCATACGAAATAGATATACTGAAATGCTACGTAAGTTAAAACTACACAATTTTAGTGAAAAGTTTTTATTTTAAAAATTATTGATGTATGTGACTAATACAGTTTGTACAACATAGCTTGATCGCCATGGCAGCTGCCAGAGTGATATTTCAACATAGCTTGATCGCCAAGGCAGCTGCCAGAGTGATATTTCTAGGGTTGGAGTAGTGTAGGAAAAAATCGAAAATCAAACTATGTTGAAAAAAAAAACGATCATATAATTATGTTGCTCACTTATGTTCTATATTCTAATTGTGCTTTTTTGTACATACAGTATACAGATTTTTTATATACATATAATAAAACTATAACCAAAGCGAAATCTGTACATGGAAGATAATTTAGAAAAAAAAAACATTCATATATCAGTATATGAATGTAATCCAAAATCCAGTATATGAATTGCTGAACTGTATTCCTTGGAGTCCTGTGGAGGTTTTTATATTTGTTTTATTAAAATCAGTTCAATCCAAAAAGGAGTTACAGTTTTTTATATATACTTGCGCCACTGAATAAAGCATTTAGAGGTACTTTTTGAGGTTGTTCAATTTTAAGATCTCTTAATTCCTCTTGTTGGTATGTCGGTCTCAATATCCCGTAAAATATCTTCACTTGATGAAATGTCCTCGACATTAGACTCATATCTTTATAATGATATCTTTTTTGGCTTTCTTGTCCAATTTAAGCGTGACGCCAACCATACTAGTGGCTCTGCAAGCTGTAGACCTCGCGAGCACAAACTTTTTTGCAAACAATCTAGCGGTGCACAGTAGCGCCATATAGTTACCTCATTGTAAAAGTAACAGTAATAGCCAAGGTGTTCCATAAATTACCTAGTAGGTAGAGGACTGATTCCACTGGTACAAACCTGAAAGTGAGCAATTTACTGCATTTTGAGGAGCTCCTCATCAAAAGTCCCCAACGACTAAAAAATTCTAAAAATTCACTTAACCTATATACCAAGTTTTGTCTTGAGTTGTTGAGAAATGCGACCTGCAGAGGAGAACAGAAATCCGGACAGACATCCGGACATATGAAAGCATTTTTGCCCAAGCTGAAACGGAGATGCTTCGCTCGCGCTTCGCGCTCGCTCGGTCAATTAAATATAATATATCTAAAGAAATAGTTGTTTTAATGTCAAGCATTCATTTTGAAAGGTTGTATATTTTTTGTAATCCAATGGATCGATGAACATCATAATATATTAGGTATTCATGTATGTATAATCATATAAGTATGTATTATCTTTACTTTGATGTGGTGACACATCATCAATAATCCTCATCATCAAATTCATCCACTGTCGGAAGTAGGCTTTTTAATGCCACTGAGCCCGATCTTCAACTCTTCTCGCCATTCGCAATTTGTCACTCACCTGGCCAAAGGTCTCACTACGTTCGCCTAATCGTGGTCTCCACAATAAAACTCGCTTACCCCAACGGTTGTCGGTTCTTTGAGTTAAAATAGAAAATAGAAAAAACTTTATTTGCGACAAACAACACAAAAGAAAATAAAAATTTGCATGAGTAAGTCACAAATCGGCCCCAACTCAGCATAATGCTGGTTGTCAACCAACGCTGATCTTCCTTTGGAGACGTTAGGTGATGTCACGGTCATACACACATGCACAGCTGCATAAAAAATAGACAATAACTAACATAAACAAACTGATATTAAAAATAATAATAAACTTACATTATATAAAACTAACAAGTAAGGAGCTAAAAATTAAAGCTTATAAGTTAAAAAGCAACATATATGACAATAATACACCAGTAACATATAACTACAGTACCACAAGATTACACAACGGTAACTTGTGACGACAAAGGGAGTAAAAACATAGTAGGGATAACAATCAATTTTAAGGTTTGGATTATTTATATTGCGCTCGTATCAAATTTAAGAGTTTCCTCTCGCTGCTGATGAGTGGTAAAAAAATATTTGAGTTTAATTCTAAAACTATGAACATTTTATTATTATTCGAGTTAAGTCGCGGGAGAAAACTAGCACAAGATAATTCTTTTGTCCTACGGATGGTATTTTTTTTCTTGGGTGCATAGACCAAAATTAGATTACAGTGGAATCTATTTTACGCCAGTAAGCGTAATTTAAAATCTTTGCATTTTACCACAACAATAGATTCAAATTAGCTTGTGGAAACTTTTTTATGAATTTATTACGAATAAGCAAATAAAGTTATTTCGATTTTCATAATCGATTATTATTGTTTTATAGTCTGTGATTAAGATGTTGCAATGAAAATTGAATATCCCTTTCCGTCACACCAATAAAGTACGACATTGTTTTGGGTACATTTTAACTGTAAAAATACGAAACTTCATGCGCGTTATCTCGATGACAGCCGTCATGGAGACCAAGCTATAAAAATCAAAGTATAGGAACTTTACTGTGATTTTATTAACCAGGTACTTATATTTCAGAGTATATTTTTACTCTAACAGACCCTCTGAAATAAAATATGATCAAGTGCATGGTTCGCAGGATGGAAACCATCAGCCTTGAGTTTGGACTGAGGATTAACCGAACCAAAATCAAAATGATGATTGTCGACCGTATCCATAACAACTCGCCCGAAGTTACACAATTAGCGAACTGTGATGTGGTCCAATCATATGTCTACCTTGGTGCGTTGATTACCAATGGTGGTGGATGCATTGACGAGATCAAGCGGCGTATGGCGATTTCCAGATCTGCTATGGACAGGTTAAAGAAGATACCCTCTCAAGTGCGCCACTTCAGAAAGACGGACGCGAGACTTGCGGAGCTGTCAAAATTTGCGCGGGAAGCCCATTTGCCGACAGCTACCTTGCGTAAACAAACCGTTTATATGACTGCTTCATATGATTGTTTATTAAAAAAAGTACTCTTCTGTGTAGCTAAAATAATATACAATTGATTTGCAGCGTTATATTAGTACATCCCTAATTAACATATTTATAAAAACACGCTGAAAGTTGAAGAAAAGACAAAATCTAGGAGTTGATATTTTCAATATTTTTTTATTCGAGATCTTCAGCGACGACCTACGGTTTTTGATCTATATTTAATACCGCTATAGATAAGCCTTTCCAACAGATAAAAAATAAAATCATCATTGTTTAGGTTTTTTTTTAAATAATCGACTTCAATCGATAATAAATTTGGCCAAAAATAATGAGTGATTTTTAAAAAATATTTATGGAAAATCTAGAGCATAGAGATGAAACATAAAGATAGTAATTTGTTGCTACATGTTATTAATAGTCCATAGATTAATTATTAATCAACTTCACAAAAGGCGACGGTTATATGTTCAGCTGTATGTTTTTTTTTATGTATGTCAGTCGATATCTCCGTCAATTGCGGACCGATATTAAAAATTCTTTTTGTTTGAAAGGGTATACTCTTCAGGTGGTCCCATATAAATTGTATCAAAATTGGTTTAGCAATTTTTCGAGGATAAATAGTTTTGTTGAGTGAATCCATTCGATTTTGTGTTTATATTGCCTTTATTTTGTGTTTATCTCTAAGATTTCTAAACCGATTTAGATGGTTGTTTTTTTATTCAAAAGGGTACATTTTTCGTGTAGTAAAAACTACAGTAGTAGTAGTAGCAGTAGTAGTCAAAAGAACTACACAATCATATGATAGAATCCCGTCTAGATTGGGCTCATTTGGTTTGTCTTGATGAGATCATGTCTGGTTTTATGTGATATCAAGCGATGTTGGAGCTGGAAGGTAGTCACAGGAACGCAACAACAAAATGATGGAGCCCCTTCGAGTTTGGGCTCATTTGGTTTGTATTGATGAGTTCTCTGGTGTTATGTGGTTTTCAGGGTCTGATGATGGAGCCGGAAGGTAGTCACAGGAACGCAACAACAAAATGATGGAAAATGGTCAAAACTAATTCAGTTGTTATATACATGTACGTTTTATTCATCCTTGGTTTTAATTTACCAACGCTTTGAGTCTAAAGTGAGTGAGCGTCTACTTTTTTCTTTGGCATTTTCTTTCCGATGTTTGCTTAGGCCACTAAAAATCAAAAAATCAAATATTTTTCCAAAAAAAAAAACGACTTCATAATAAAAATGTTATTTTGTAAACAACCACTAAAAAGAATAAAATAATTAGAATTGACCCAGAACAATATCACTTTTACGAAATGACCAACGAAATAATAATGCATAAATACAACATAAGATAAGAAAGAGTTTTTTGAAGGCGGTGCGGTAATATGGTTGAGATTATTCAAAAAGACATGCACCAGAAGGGCAGCTATTAGAGAAGAGTGGCGTAGAATTGTAAAACGAGCCACAACCCCCAACGTGACAACCACGACCACACTGCCAAGAGTGTAGCGATTATTATTTCTTACTTTTTATTATTCTTACGATATATATTTCTTACGGCTCGATGAGCCGCACTTCTCACTTCTGCGATGCCGAAATACTACTGACGTTCGACCAAATCGAACTCTTTGTTTGATTTCTGATGTTGTGTTCGACAGCCAGCCGTTATACTACTCAATTCTAAAAAACCTAAAATCGTGTGACCGACGCATATGTTGTTGTAAATTCAAAATATTGATGAAAAGATTTTTCTTAGATTATTGGGTGTATAGTATATTTAATTACGATGACTTTAGTATTATGTAACATACAAATACACTGAAATTTGGTGAAGCAGTAACCAAATGTTATACTGCAACGTGAAGTGTGACACGATGAGAATACAAAAAATGGCCCCGTTTTTGACCATTCGTGTTAATTTTTGGTATTATTTTTGCTTCTATTAGGACAAACTTTATTTTTTTGTAGCCTAACAGATGTTTTATCCTCCAACTAGTTTTCCCGCCCGCAACTTCGTCCGCGCGGACTACAGTTTATCGCGAAAAAAACATCCTATTTTCTTCTAGGATATTAAAAACCAATGCAAAGTAGTTATAGTACCACACTTGATGTTTTTTGACAGACTTGTTATTTCGTTTCCATGGCAACCACAGGCCATTCTGTGATGGCAACCGTTCTTTACAGTGAGTAATCAACATTTTCCAGTTTTCCCGTGGAAACTTACAATTTTTCGGGATAAAAAGTATCCTATGTTTTATTCCAGGGTATAAACTATCTCCATTCTAAATTTCACCAAAGTCCATCCAGCCGTTGTTGTGTGAAAGCTCCCCAATCAAACAAACAGACAACGTTTCACTTTTATATATTGGTATGCATTTATAAATTATGTTTCTATTTAATACCGTTTAGGAAATTTTTGGAGGAGGTTGATGTACCGGTTATGGCGTGGCCTGCTCGAAGCCCAGGGGCCCGACCACAGAACTTGGCTTCAATCAGATTGTCACTTTTTTCATAGCAAAATCGACTCTATCGCAAAGCATTATTGAATTTGACGGCTTGAAACCGTCATGATCAACATTACGTAATCGCACTGCTATAACTGTGTGACCATCAAGTTTGAGCTTAGATGAGAAGTACCCACTTACTAGCTGTGCCCGCGGCTTTGCACACAGTCAATTTATTTAAAAGTAGCCCATACCTGTTTTTCCAGGACCGAATGTTCCTATAAAGTATAATATACTCCATCACTTCAAAATTACTCATCGGATTGAGATACCAAGTACCCCAGTTTTTAAGTCAAAACATAAGCTATCCAACCTTTAAAAACCGCATCGCAATCGGTCCAGTAATTTTTACGTGATGCGCGAACAAACATAAAGACAAACAAACAAACAGAAAGAATTGAATTAAAAAAAAAACTCAGTAGCTTATTCTATGTAACCACGTATTTTTTTTTAAATTATCATATTTGTGCAGACTATTTCGTTCCTATTGCTTTATTACAAGTAGCTATGTAGATATAGATTATTTATATATTATTTGCATGTGAGTGTGAGACTTAATTCTGTTGGCACGTGAAAGGGAAATTTCCTTTTCAAACTCAAAGAATACTTAGTTTATCTAAATTTTGATTGATTTGATCTTTTTATAATATTTTATGTACTTCTCCTTGTTCAGGAGATGTTAATTTTGACTTGTAAAAGTGCTATTATTTTTGCCTATTTACAATAAAATACCTTTACTTTGACTTTGCATACTGTATTCAATAATGTCGCACACCCCTAATAGTATTTTTTTATCACTGTCTAGGCAATCGTTTGACCACGATCTTACCTGATGGAAAACGATGATTTGGTCGAAGGTATAGCACGCTTGCCTAGTAGATACCTATTCACTCTTGAATTGAACACACCTGGGTTTATTTTACTGGAAACACTGACGAGGGCAGGGCATTCCACTCCTTAGAAGTTCTTATAATAAATGCAGAACTTTTTTTTTTGTTAATCGTGTCTTTCTTTCTGTTTGTCTGTATGTTTGTTCACGCATTACGTAAAAACTACTGGACCGATTGCAATGCGGTTTTCATTATTAGATAGCTTAGGGTTTGATTTAAATCTGATGTAATTGGTATCTCAATCCGGTGAGTTAGAAGCCGAGCAATTGATAAAGTATTTTTGACGGCTGAAGAAATTTTGTTCAAATGTTGGTATATTGGTCCTGGAATAGCACATTATGGTACTTTGAACCTAAAGAAAAGAACACGCGTGCGAAGCCGCGGGTACTGCTAGTCTTAAATAATAATAATGATATGGAAAAACCAAGACAGCGGCAACTTTTAGGGTTCCATACCTTAAGGTTCCCATTGAAGCCCAATCATTAATCCTACGAAAGGAATTTTTTGACCTGTAAAAGGCAACTGGCCGAAATTTTTACAGTTATTATGGTTAGTATTGTAGTAATTACCGGGGACTCCCATACAATGAACGCGTTCTTTTTTCCATATTTTTTAAGCTCTATCGTTAATACTGAAATACTTACAAGTGCCAAACTGGTGTGACTATATTACAAACTCTAAAGTAAAATAACGAATGATAAAAACCGGTCGAGTTCGAGTCAAATTCGTGCCGATGAATCTAGCTAGCTTAATAAAGATTGTCGTGAGATCGTCTAGCTCGAGAGATGGACGCTCGCTCCTGTTCCGGGTGGCTGAGCGACGAGGGCGGCCATCCCGTGCCCTAACGCGCTTCACGAGCATGTTATCATGAC
Organism: Alsophila aescularia; assembly: GCA_946251855.1. NCBI lineage: Eukaryota > Metazoa > Arthropoda > Insecta > Lepidoptera > Geometridae > Alsophila > Alsophila aescularia. Next base: position 176,143 of record OX276375.1, read on the forward strand.
GTTCCCCTCCCCTCACGCCACCGCTCCGCCCCGCCCTTGCCTCGTCTCGAGTGCCGTCTCACATCCTGTCTTCATCTAGCAGCTATCACCCTCGGCTTTATCGGCCCCCGGTCCCGGAGTCGAGGTGCCAACAATAGCAAATTGCTCTGATGCATCGACTTCGCTTCGTTCACGTCGCGTCGATGGTAAACTATTTAGTAGCTTATCTCAACTTTTGAAGAAATAGCACTATCCTAAGATTGACATGTGTGAAGATTGAAAGTATCATATGATGTCGGTGAATAGATGGCTAGTTATCGGGGTAAAACGATAAAATGTTCGCGAGCGGTGCGTGACTCGTTCAATTTGACATCGCGGAAGCTGCGGATAGCTCCCCCCTCGGCCCGTGGGCGGGGTGACCCGCCCCTGACCCACATCTGGAGTGCGTTCGTTCCTCTCGCCGCGACGCGCACATTACTCACACAGCTGCTGCATAGTTCGATTTGCGTACGTAAGCACACCGTAACACCCAAATATTTTTTTTAATAAGTATGTTTAATAATCCATTGTATACTCGTATTATTCTCATCGATATAACGATTGTGAAGTCAACGACATAATCATTTTCAAACACATCTCCAGCGATGTTGCTTGAGATGTAGCAAAATTATGTTCCTCCGTTCCGTCATCAATTACAAAACAGCGTTGAAAGAATGTTACTTAATCTTTAGTAGAAAACTAGTGAACATGAAACGAACATGAAAATGTATTCTATACTTATAATAAAACTGTAACAGGTCCAATTCTGTACATCGAAGATATTTAGAAGAGAAGTTTTTTTGGTGGTTGTTCTTTATTCCATACTGAAGCCAAAAATGTATATATTTTTTTCATTTTTGTCTGTCTGTTTGTATCTTGGCTAGGCATCACGCCGAAATTACTGAATGAATTTAAATGAAACTTGGTATGATTTGAGTTCATACTACGAGACATAGGATACTTTTCATCCCGAAAAATTAAACAGTTCCCGCAGGATAGGGGTTGAAAGTCATTCAAAAAAACACTTACTACAAAAACGGAACTGAAACTACAGGATGGATTTTGATGCAACTTGGCACAGTCATAGTTTATATGATGGGTGAAAATGGAGTATACTTTTTATCCCGAAAAATAAAGGGTTCCTGCGGGATAGGGATCCAAATTCTGTACATTGAAAATATTTTGTAATTACTTCTGGAGGCTTTTCTATATACGTATACCTTTTCTTTTTTTTTTGCTTTTTTTGTCTGTCTGTATCTTCGAAGCGCATCACGCCAAAACTATTGAATGAATTCAAATGAACCTTGGCATGATTTGAGTTCATACTACGAAGTAGAACATTGGATACTTTTTATCCCGATAAATTAAAGGGGTCCCGCAGGATAGGGATTGAAAGTTATTTAAAAGAACACGTATCACGCTGAAACTACTGCACGGATTTTGTTGCTACTTGGCATAGTCACAGATTATATGATGAGTGAAAATATTGAAAATTCTTTTAATACCGAAAAATTAAAGGATCCTGCGGGATATGGGTCCAAATTCTGTACATTGAAAATGTTTAGTTAATATTTTTTGAAGGCTACTGAATTGAATATATAATAATATATTCAATACTAAAGGCAAAACTGTTTTTTTTTGTCTATCTGTCTGTCTGTTCGTCTGTCTATCTGTATCTTGCCAGCGCATCACGCAAAAAATACTCACTGAATTCAAATGAAATTCGGTATGATTTGAGTTCATACTTCGAGGCAGGACATTGGATACTTTTCATCCCGAAAAATTAAAGAGATCCTGCAGGATAGGGGTGAAAAATTATTTAAAAGAACACGTAGCACGCTAAAACTATTGGACGGATGTTGATGCAACTTGGCACAGACATAGTTTATAAGATGAGTGAAACTTATGGGTAATTTTTGTCTGGATTTATCAACAGACATGTCACTCTCATAGGGGCTTTCTTATACTTATATAATATACTATGATCTTATTTTCTACGCTTAGTAGCTAATTTAACGATTTCATATAAACAATTAGCTTGCCTCGATAAAGGGGCAGCAAGTACGCTTGTAAAAGTCCCAACAGCAATCAAATTATACCCATTTTCTATTATGAACATACTTCTCTCGGCCTCGTTCCGAACAGACTCCACCAAAATATGAGTCACGTCCTCAACCACATTACATTCAGCACAGTTTGGTGAAATAGACTTTCTCATGAGAAACGCAAAGCTATTCAAGGGCAAAGCTGTCCAGAACGAAGTCTAAAAGCAGTCACTACATCACTGCGATGTATATCTGTACCCACAGACCACGGGAGTTGGGAAAGGCTCGGTTGGATTGTGTTGTACCAAATTCCTTTACTTAATGATCTCTCGTCAAAATATTCTTTCCAGAAGTCTACACATTGACAACGGAACATATAGTTAAGATCACTGAAGTAAGGTAAACATTCAAAAAACATTCCATCTGTGACGGCCTCCTTCGCAAAACGATCGACTTCTTCGTTCCCATACAAACCTATATGGGAACCATACCATACCATACCCATTGTAATATTAAAGTTTTATCTTGTAACTTACTAATGGAGTCCAAGATTTTATAAACTATCGGTGCGCCTCGAATTTTCGAGTCAGGTGCTGCAACGCACTCTTAGAATCCGGTAGTATGATAATTGCCTGGCCCAAATGACTCGATACATGAGATCACCTTTACTATTGCTAAAAGTTCTACATACATTATAGAAACTTTAATAGTAAATTTAAACTTTAAAGAGGACTTTGTCTGTGGATCAAATATAGCAAATCCTGACTCCTTCCCTTCTTGCGAACCATCAGTATGAACTGAATAATAGTTACAATAATTTTGACACAAATACTGTTCACAAATTCACTTTAAATTGCAACCTGTATACCTATGTTTTGGTTTATTTACACTGTTTATGGAAGGCTTTATTACATTGGATAAGTCCACATTGCTCACCCATGTGTCCAACAATAAACGTTATAATAGGTGTGTTGAGTAAATAGGATAGGTATTGTAGCGTGAGCTACTTACTTTCATAATAAAAAATAATAATTCGAAACAGATGAACAATAAAACCCTTTCTTTAAATAAAAGCTTAGCATAGCTGTGACTACAGGTCAAATCTCTAAACAGACAAGCCATTCTGTTGTTGTTTATTGTTAGGATGTATCAGATGACGACATTGAAGTCGCACATAGTTGATTGAAACAATACTATCGTTCGTATTTGGTAAATACTAATGAAAGCAGACGATGGGGTACATAAAATAGATTATCGTACGTTGTTTACTTACATGATATAATCCTGTAAATTAGAGTTCCAGGAAAAGTTCCAGAAAACAGTAGTCATGTCCAGAGGTTATAAACACTTCGATAAATATAACACGTCCATGTATTACGGAACACATCGAAGAGAACACTCATCAGGTCAATTGATTGAGATATATACAAAAGGAACAAGGAATAACTGGGAATCAGATAATAAATAAATAATTAATAAAGTACAATTGATAAACACGGAGACAAGTAGTGACCTCTACCGTAGGTTCGACTTATCTTTGCATCGATTAGCAATCAAAGCAAAAGGGCGCGTTCTGTTCGGCACGGTCCCGTAATGTCAGCAAATAGAAAATAAAATTAAACAAACTAATTAAATACAACGAATGTCAAATTTAAGAACGTAGATTTTTTCCAAAGCAAACCCATACAATATCATAATTTAATAGTGACAGTATATAGTTTTATGATAGTATAACAGTACCGAAGCATGGAGACCGCGTTCCGTACCTTTCGTCTGGAAGTGAACGCATCGTTTATAGTACGGAACGTTTTAAGGGCTATAGTTTATAACAATTCTTAGACGTCTCTTGACAGTTGTTTAGCTGTCAAAAATAGTTAAAAAAACAGTAAATAAACAAATTCGGTTTCGATGGTGAGAAATCTTAACAAATAAAAATAAAGCCAAATAATAATTTCCAAAGCCCATGTGTAAGCGCTGATCGGTTTCTTGGTGAAACGAAATGTTATTCGGATAGATTTTGCTAACTTAGGAGCAAAATAGATCCGGCTAGAAAAGAAACCGAGGCAATGGAGTCGAGAGGCGTGAACGTTTTTTTCGTGCTGCAGAGACCGGTAGCAGGACTGACAAGTCTTTTCCCTGCGTATTATAAAACCCGTAAAAAAAGGTGAGAGCATTTTTCGGTATTTGCATTGTCGGCACTAATGATTGCGATTGTGAAATCACTTTTATCCATTTTTCGAGACGCCATTCTAAAGAAACGTTGTGTTTATTCATCCACAGTGGGTTTTCCCCCCCGGATTGAGATACCACACGACGGAGGCTTCTTCCCCCCGGATTTAACTAGAAAGGCGCCGTGTTAGGATACGCCACGACGACAAGATACGTGTCGCGATACGCCACGACGAAAAAATACGTGTCGCGATACGCCACGACGACTTTATATCCAACGATTCCTGCCACGTTCTTGGAATGCGGTATCGTATTGGCATGTTTATGCATATATTTCATTAACCGGAGTGTTGAACTTTGGTTCTCCACCGACCTGCTGGATACCTGCAACGCCTGAGGGGTCTAGCCTGGCTACCTCTCACGCGAATCGGACATTGCTGAAACGTCGGATGGAGATTTACCTTCACTAACATAACGGCTCAATCTTATAGAAAAAGGTAAATAAGTAGACTGCACTGCCGGCCGGCAACTCATCACTTGTTTTGTTAGGGTAAATACTTAATTTTGTCAGTTCTATATCAACCCTAGTTATAACAGGGTTTTCTTAGATCTTAGTACTTCTTAGCTGCTGAGTTGGATCTGCAGGCATGGGTTCTTTAGACTTTAAGTAAACAGGCAAAGTTAAACCAAAAATAGTAAATATTGTATTGGTGAATTTAAATTGCATGTTTTGTCTTCCACTATTATATGCTAGCTTGAATGGCCGTCCAACGTACCTACGGCACGGTTCCTTAGATTTTAAGTGAGTAGGCAAAGTTAAACCAAGGATAATAAAGATTGTATTGGTGAATTTGAGTTGTATGTTTTATCTTCCACTATTGTACCCACTAGCAAGTACATTACCAAACGGTCTTGATCCAATAGTTCTTGAAGCTCGTTCCGGTCTAAATTTATCCAGGTAATTTTATTAATTTCAAAATAGTAACGAGTATTTTAAGTTTTGAGTGATTCCGAAGAAAGATATAGCGTCCTAACGTTTAAAGCGACCGGATGGGGTAAGAATCCCGACTCACCCCACTCTTGGTGTGACTCACCCCGTTTTTTTTTTATTCCCTTTATTCTCAAAATTACTTTTCATTGATTTAAGCGAATACCCTATCGGCGTGTGTCTAACGCCGATAAGGTATTCGCTTTCGGACCAACTTTCTCGGTGGTTGGCTAGTTTGGCCTAAAAACCAATTCATCACATATTTCATCAGAATCCGTCAGCACAGAGAAATTTACTATAAACCGGAGAATATCGTTACAGTATTAAGTGACTCGTGTACTTTAACAAGTAAAAGCTTTTTCTTTCGCCTCCAATACAGGTTTTGACTTAAATGAGAAAGACTGTCTATCGCATGGTTTACTTCGCTATCTCTGAATGACCTCGCTTTTAACCAATATTTACCTGCCAAGTAGTGTCTGCGTACATATAAAGGAAATGTAATGTAGCTCACACTCCATCACATGTATCGTGGTGCTCTTCACAAAACCTCCAATGACTCGCATACATTGATTTTGCAGTCTGTCTAGTTTTAATAAGCTACTTTTAAGGCCGTTGTCCCGCTCAATGCCCCCGCTATAAAACAACCTATAATGTAAACACACTCCGATCACGTGACCATGACATCATCGCGGCAAGACGGCAAAATGACGCGAAAATATTGTTGCCGCGTAAAACTTATTTTCCGTTCCTTCCTCAACGGTTTGGCGGATCCGTACAAAACTTGGCCTGTGATACGCTGAATATATGTAGCTACTGACAAACCGAACGTAAACTTTATGAAATTATGATGTAAGGAGAGAGCACCCCGGAAAAATGATGAAGCCAAAAATGGGAGTAGTTTCAGAAAAAAAAACGTATTTTGGAAACGAAATCAAAGACATACTGTTTTTTGTTTATTTTTAAATACTTAATAAACCAAGCTTTTAATGTTAACGACATTAAAACATCAACACAGCTTAGTACAAAAAGTGACCAGAATATTTTCGTGAAAACCAACAAAAATTTCAAAAATTTACGGCTCGCGGAGAAAGGCCGTGGTTTTATGTTTTAAAAAAAAACTTCTTTAGTGTTTTTACGTATAATATATATATATATATATATATATATATATCCTTTTAAAGACATAAACACACTAATTCGATAATATATGCGAGATTACATTTAACTCGATTTTAGTAGATCAAACCGTTACAATTAACTTCCGTGTTTTTTTTTGGTTGCTCTAGCGACCAAGGGGGATTTGCGGTTTTGGATCTTGGTCGCTACAGTGCCAAAGCGGATTCAGCGGACAGAAAGTTACCGTAGTCCAATTTAGATCGAGTAATAGAAATGTATAATCGCCTCAAATGACATGGATGAACTCCCCACCCAGACCCAGCAAGAACTTTAAAAATGTTTAATGGTTTTGAACATTTTTCGACTAATTCTGTAATATGTTTTGTCCATTTTAGCGAGCGGTCTATAGCCACATACCTAGATACCTAATGTTGTCTACAATTTGTAAAGGTACATTATTTATTGTAAAATTAACACGTTCCCTTTTATAACCTCTTTTAAAAAGACAAACTTTACTTTTTGATGAAGATATTTCTAAACCTATATCCAAAAGTGATTTAATTACAATATCTAGAGAATCTTGCAAACGATGAGAATCTTCTCCCACGTTCTTACATACAGAGTATAAGACAAAGTCATCTGCGTACTGTGATATTAATTAACATGCCATTGTTTATAACGTCCCTGCATATATTCATAGTAGTTATATTAAAAAGTAAAGGTGAGAGTGGATCCCCTTGAGCTAAGCCACGACCCGTGATTTGACATAAATAGGTATTATCAACTAAGATCTTTAACTTCCTCCCCTTTCAAAAATTCCAAAGGTATTGAGATATTTTCAAACCAACCCCAATTTGATCTAAAGTTAGCATTAATGAATTTATATTTATATTGTTATATGCATTATCTATATCTAAGAAACATCCTATTGTAGTAATATTTTCCTAACAAGATTATCCAGAGTAGATCTACACTTTCTAAACCCTGTAGTATGAGGTGATAATATATTATTTCTTTCTATGTACTACTCGATTATATTGATTAAAATAATATGAAAGCATTGACATAAACACGAGATCATGGAAATAGGTCTTAGCGAAGAAAGAGACTGTGGATCACGTCCAAGTTTAGGTATTGGAATAATCGCGATATCTGATACTGATTAGGTACAAAACCGGTTCCGTAGAAGTCATTATAAAGCGACAACAACATTGATTTGCCGTTCTCAGGAAGATATTTTATCATCGAGTACGAAATATCATCGCATTCTCGGGGTAGCCTCATTCCTTAGAGAACGCATCCCCAGGTGGTGGACTGGGGAAATCGAAAGATGAGATGGTTCAAAGGATGCAGAAGTGCTAGACAGTATGTCGAGAGTGAGAGAGCTAGTACACTACTTCATAGTTTTTACTCCCGATTTTGTATCCCCGCAGGATCTATCTTAATTTGTTTCCTGTAACGTATAATTGGAATCTCCAATAACTCGACAAGAACTCGATCGATGTATTCGCACGAAGGATACGTCACCCGGGTGCGATGATATTTCGTACTCGATGATAAAATATCTTCCTGAGAACGGCAAATCAATGTTGTTGTCGCTTTATAATGACTTCTACGGAACCGGTTTTGTACCTAATCAGTATCAGATATCGCGATTATTCCAATACCTAAACTTGGACGTGATCCACAGTCTCTTTCTTTGCTAAGACCTATTTTCATGATGTCGTGTTTATGTAAATGCTTTCATATTATTTTAATCAATATAATTGAGTGGTACATAGAAAGAAATAATATATTATCACCTCATACTACAGGGTTTAGAAAGTGTAGATCTACTCTGGATAATCTTGTTAGGAAAATATTACTACAATAGGATGTTTCTTAGATATAGATAATGCATATAACAATATAAATATAAATTCATTATTTCAATCAGTATCAAATTTTCTCTACCCAATGTCAGATGGGTTCCTACTGTGACGAGGTCCAAACCTCTTTCATAATAATACTCATTTGATCTCTTCTTTCATAATCCATTTCTTTTCATTTTTGATAGTTGGTCATCATTGATTCATTCTAAATACAAATAACCATGTCATTCGAATATTGATTTTTGGAAATACCGAAATAATATTATAAAATTCATAAATAAGTTTATAACAACTTGAATTACTCTTTTAAATATATATATATATATATATATATATATATATGATAATACCAACATAAGAGATTATTTTCATCCGTATTGTATCACCACGAAATTCTCAAAGTGCTCACTATTGTTCCTGTTCCTGTAATTCTGTGTCACTGAGGTTTGGGTCCTGGGCTAGTGGGACAAACCCAAACCCTGGGACTGCCTCGTGACACTGGCGCCCTCTACGTGTCCGTACCCAGCCCAGCTCTACCTTCGAGTTCCAGTTTCAGAAGCAGTGATTCCCACAAAATTCTAAAAGGCACTAGGCCAACTTGATTTAATTTTGGAAATATTTGGCAAACCCAGCACAGTTTTCTATACTAAAGTGTATTTTATAATTCCATTCCAGTCATTCATGTAAGTAAGACATTTTCATTACAACGTACTTCGTTACTCGTTTCGTACTTCGTTCCGAATTTCACTATTGACCTGCCTTGATCCGAGTTGCTCTATAATTTGACGCGTTATTACGCGTGACGCATTAACGCGTAGTTGCATTAACGCTTTTTTTTTTTTTTTTTTTTTTTTTTTTTTTTTAAGATTTACTATCGCACTTAACGTAACCTCTACAGAGTAAACACTTAATTTTATTCGCTGGTCTCATATTAATAAAAATGGACCCTGCGCAACTAAATAAACCAAAATTGATCTATGAATTAAAATGTCGAAATGTCCATACAACAGATACTGCAGAAAATTTACGATCAAGGTTATCGACCTTACTTGATAGCTCAAATACTCAGGATTTTCAAAGCCCGTATACATTTGAACAGAATACATACAACCATTATGTACTATGAAAGTTACATTTCTTTCATATTCCCGTACCTTTCCATACATTTAAATGCCCACTTATGACAATTATAGGTTCCCTACTTACAAATAACCTCGTATATAAGTTGTAAGTAATGTAATTTTAATATAATTTCCCTTTACGGAGTAATGTCCACATTTTATATTTTTCTTTTATTCACTTCATTATCTTTTCGGATTCATTATGAGTGTTGACTTCAAGTCCCCACGTATTGCTATTCAGTGCTATTGTACTTACTACATACTTTAATTCTTTGGTACTACCAGTAGCTAATACCCTACTTGTTAGCTATGTACTTTTTTTTTATTTACATTCATAATGTTCAGTATAAAGTGAAACCAGTACCATATATTATTTCTTACTACACCTACACACAACACTGAAAAGAGCGGCAAATGTGATTACTCCATAAACCAAGCCTAGGTCACAAAACCAGTATTATCTTATAGTTAATATACTATTACCTACCTACCTTACTTATATTATTTTAACGTTCTAACACAACGTTTACTATGTACATACACGTACATACATACGTGCTACAGGCATGTCGTACCCTAAGGTACGTTTAGCCATTTTGGCAAATTAATTGTATATAAATATACACATACATACATTTACACATCACACACCACACACTCACCACACATACACATACACACATACACTCACATAATCACCATAATCAGCGGATAGTGACTGTATAAATAAGCCTACACTATATTGTATTGGTTTCACGAGTAAACTTTATATTATATAAGGTTCCTCTTTCTTATAAATGAGTTTTATTTCCAAAGAATGGGAATAAGACTATGTATGATGATGAATGAATGTGTGATTTATGAATTTTAATGAATCTAGGACTATGAATGATGATAAATGAATGTGTGATTTATGAATTTGAATGCATCTAGGAATCCAATCAATTGTATATTGACATTGTAAATAAACATGTTCACCAAAAAATTAAAGGCGATAACCCAAATTGGTCAACAACAAAAATTCAAAGGAGCTTGTGCAAGTTTCTTTGAAAATTGGCCAGAGTTTAAAAAATCCTTTTCAGCTCAGCATTTCCATTATTTTAATTAATTATTTTACTATTTGAACTTTATTACCCTTATTATATATATTTCTATTATTAACTTCTACTATTGTTTTTTTCTTTTGTCATTAGCATTTTTTTTCTTTTCTTCTTATTTTTTTTAAAATAAACCTAATGTTTTGGGATACCATTAACAACAAAATTTTACATACCCTATTACAAAAATAATAATTTTAGTTTACTAAAATAAAAAAAAAATAAAAAAAACTCCGGGGAGGCGGGGTATTGTGACGAGGTCCAAACATCTTTCATAATAATACTCATTTGATCTCTTAATTCTTTCATAATCCATTTCTTTTCATTTTTGATAGTTGGTCATCATTGATTCATTCTAAATACAAATAACCTGTCATTCGAATATTGATTTTTGGAAAAACCGAAATAATATTATAAAATTCATAAATAAGTTTATAACAACTTGAATTACTCTTTTAAATATATATATGATAATACCTACATAAGAGATTATTTTCATCATCACCACGAAATTCTCAAAGTGCTCCCTATTGTTCCTGTTCCTGTAATTCTGTGTCACTGAGGTTTGGGTCCTGGGCTATTGGGACAAACCCAAACCCTGGGACCGCTTTGTGACACTACGAATTCAAGTATTTTAATAAATAGTGAGCCTGTAGACCTTGTGCAGTCAACCACATTTTTGGGTATTACTGTAGATTCAAAATTACAGTGGGGTCCTCACATATCGTTGATAGCTGGTAGATTGAGCTCTGCAACCTATGCCGTACGTAAAATTAGACAGTTTACTAATATAGCCACTGCAAGATTAGTATATTTTAGTTACTTTCACAGAATTATGTCATATGGCGTTTTGCTGTGGGGTGAGGCCGCTGAAATTCAATCAATATTTGTGCTACAGAAGAGAGCAATTTGTTTCATTTACAATATGAAATCCCGAGATTCTCTTAGGGAACGTTTTAAAGAGATCAATATTCTTACAGTGGCTTTTCAATATATATATATATATATATATATGAAAATGTAATGTATGCTCGGAAGAATATATATTTACCGTTGTTAAAAATAGGGATGTTCATAATTTTAATACTAATAAACAATAAAAATAAACTAAAGGTGTCTGGTTTTCGGTTAAAAGTTAGTGGTTCATATATGGGGAACTGTATACGCTTTCTTAATAAGTTACCTGACGGCATTGAACAATTACCAATGCATAGGTTTAAAACTTTTGTTAAAGTAAATCTCATAAAGAAAGCGTATTACAATGTAAATGATTATTTTAATGACAGAAATGCATGGCCTGATGTCTCTAAGCTCCATGATAATAATAAGTGATAACTTCGATGTTAACTCTAAGTGAATGAAATGTTCAAAGTACTTTGTGAGATGTCTCAAACATACCATGAGATCACGTTGTTTTATACAACTTAATTATCGAGTTAGAATTTTTTACCTTATTTTTTTGTGTTTGTGGGATATGTCATTGTCACTTTTACCTGTTATATTTGTATTTTACATGTTTTGTTATAACTGTGACATTTGAAAAAAATATAAAGAATGAACAAATATGGAAAAAATACATCCCCGTAAAGTTTCTTGGTGCTCTCTTCTCTAACGGGCGTATTTCCGAAGCACCGGTAGAGTTAGAAGGGTATTTACTTTTCCAGTGTGAGATTAAACTCTGTTGGCACATGAAAGGGAAATTTCCTATTCCAACTCAAAGAATACTTAGTTTATCTAAATTTGATTTGGATTGATTTGATCTTTTTATAATATTTTACGTATTTCTCTTTGTTCAAGAGATGTTAATTTTGACTTGTAAAAGTGCTATTATTTTTGCCTATTTACAATAAAATACTTTGACTTTGACTTTGCAGCATTCTAGTAAAAAATATGGACACATATAATAAGTTAGCGTAATTAATAGATTTAAGCATAAATTCGTTATATTTTCTGGAAGCGTTTACTTTGCTATTCCTTTTGTTTATAATCAATAGTATACTATCAGAACGTTAATTGCATCAGATCTAAAACTCATGAATACTTACTAAATGTACTGAATTGTGAATATGATATCGTATGTTGACGGAAACGAATCTAAATAGTAGTGTTTTTGATTCTAAGATCTTTGATACTCGATATAACGTTGTAAGGCGCGATAGACACGAATCAAACGCGCGGAAAATTGAAGGCAGAGGCGTTCTAATCGCCATAGAAAAACCCTTGCATTTTCTTCGTCAGGCCTCATGGGATAGTGAGGTTGAAGATTTATGGATAAGCGCGTTGCCTAGCTGTAATAATAAGAAGACATAAAATATATTATATGCTTGTTATCTTCCTCCTGATTTACCCATTGAAAGTCTTCGTAAATTTTACGATAATTTTAAAAATAAAATAACTAAACAATCTAATGACTTTAATGATTTTCTTTGTATTGATGACTTTCACACAACTGACATCTCCTGGGGCAAACCTGATGACTCCAGCTTGATGCTGCCGAATAATCCTTAAGGACAAACGTCTGACCTTCTTTTAGAAACCATTTATATAATGTAATTTTTATCATATATAGATATGTTACGACTGTCACTCACGAGTTATTTCGTCGAACAATTCGACCGGTGTTCAGACGTTAACGACGTCCATCTTCAGGAGTTTGCGTAGTGAGGGCACATCTATATATAATGAATCACGCTCACGTTAGTTTATATTCCAATATAATTTTTATCAGTTTAATAACTCCCATGATGATGATGTAGATGACCTGATAGTCAAATTTTATGCAGAACTTAGACTCATAATTTGTTAACATAGGACTTTAACCCGAGACAGAGGTATACAGTACCCCTTCTGGTTTACTCCTGCTTTAATACGCAGCCTCGAAGAGAAGCTAAAATATCACCATCGCTACCGAAGATTTAAAAACCCTCGTGATTACGACACTTATTCTTTGCTAATACAAAGATGCAAAAGAATAATTGACTCTGATTATGCTAATTTCACGTCATCAGTAGAATCTTTATTAGATAATAATATTAACCACTTCTGATAATACTTAAACAGTCGTAAAAGCAGTCATTCCATTCCGCAAAAAATTACGAGAATTTTGTGTTTTTTGATCGTAAAGAAGTATGCGAACTTTTCTCTTACTACTTTAGTTCTGTTTTTGAGGATGCATTCAGTTTTTCAACTGATAATAATATTGATAACCTTGCACAAAAACCTAATCACTTCATAGGCAGTGTCAGAATTTGTCAAGACGATATTATAAAGAAAATACACAAACTTGATCCTAATAAAGGTGCAAGTGCTGACAGTTTTCCTCCAGTCCTGATCAAAAAATGTGCTGAAGCCCTCAGCGCTTCTCTGACAATCTTAATAAATATGTCTTTTCAGTCTGGTATTTTCCCTTCCTAGTAGAAAGCTGCTCATATTGTTCCCATCTTTAAGTCTGATAATAGATCACAATGTGAGAACTATCGGCCTATATGTATTTTTTCTTGCCTGGGTTAGTTATTCGAGTCACTGGTCTACGACTCTTTGTACTACCATATTGAACCATTTGTATCCCCTCCTCAACACGGTTTTATAAAGAACAATCTACTATTAAACTTTCGCGATTCGAACACATAGTTACAAATTTAAACGGGACTTGAAAACTTAATATTTATTTACCTCGTCGTTTCGATCAAGTTGCATTGATCGACTTGATCGTGGTCACGAGAAAACTGAAGTAGCGGGTGTCAGCGTCGAGAAGGGCGAGCGTTGTCTCCAACTACCCGCATTTGGTTTTGTAAAAATTCAGAAATGTCACGACACACGACACTAACGACATCTGCAGATTTCTTCTGACATAAACCGCGACGCGAACATTTGCTAAACCACGACGCGAACATTTGCTTATCACGGGATTCCAGGACGCAGCCAACTTGAAACCATCCTCTCGGTTGAAATTGGGATATTTTTTTTATTTCAACCGCTTCACGTACAATCCTGGAGTAGTAGTAACGTTGAGTGGAGAGGATCTTCGGGTCATAGAGTTCTATCCAGTGATTAGGGCCCGATTCGAGCAAATGCTCAGCGATTGCAGATTTATTATTTGGCGGTTCTTTACAGCTGCAATGTGCTAACAATCTACTACCTCAAACTTGCTCGAATACAAGAACTATTTGTGTGGCGCCTTCGCAAAGAAATCTCAGGCTGATAGCGTGTATATGGATTTTTCTAAAGTTTTTGACAAAGTCAACCGCCATCTGCAATGCACTAAACTGCTTCGTATGGACTACATGGCAGTCTTCTGCGCTGGATATTATCGTACCCGAGTAATAGGAGTCAGCTTGTAGCAGTCAGAGGCTTTATATCTTTACCGGCTAGAGTAACATCAGGCGTGCCACAAGAATCGCATTTGGCCCATTGTTCTTTGTTGCTTTTATCAATGACCTCATTTATAACATTATTTGACCCTGTTTGTTATATGCAGATGATCTAAAGATATACACTACCATCACAAGAACAGCTGACTCTGACTAACTTCAATCTGATCTCGACAAGGTTGACAAATGTTGCGAGGAGAACAAAATGTTTTTAAATGTCAAAAAATAGTTTGTGATTTATTTTACAAACAAAGTTAATAAAGTTTTAAATTATTATAAGTCAAAAGGACAAACATCGGAGCAAAATTCTGTGGCTGGAGACTTGGGAGTATTGACCTGAGAACATTAAGAGTCTATAGTCATCAGAAGTAATCAACTTTTAGGATTTTTAACAAGAACTACCAAAAAATAATGATACAAAAACCCCAATAGTTTCTTGTATCTTTAATACACACTAGTTTGAAGTATTTTGGAATATAACTGCACTATTTGGTCTTCGTTTTATGCTGTTCACTCCGAACGTATAAATAAAGTACAAAGGCGGTGTCTTAATATTTTGTGATAAAGATATGACTTAAAAAGAAAACTCAAGTCGTATAATGAGGGGCTTTGTGAATTAAATTTACTACCCCTGGAAATGAGCCGAAAGTTTATTGACTTCACATGTCTTTTCAAAATTTTACATTCATCGATGGCCTCGCCTTCTCTTCTTTCTCTCATACGCGTTAGTTTCATCATTAAACCTAGATCACGTCATTACTAGTTAGACATATTTAAGGTTTATAAAAATAATACATTGTTCTACAATTCCGTTGTACGGAAGTGTCACCAGTACAATGATCTTCTTGTCAAACACAACAATGAAGTAGATATCTTTACATTAAATCTTTATATGAAATTTTTGGCCATCCTTTCTTCTGAAAGGATGCCAAATCATGCTTTGGTGTGATTTGGTATCGTCTCCAATAACATTGTTAATTCATATTTTTGGGCATACTCTCGCTACCAATGCATGTTGCTGCGAAAGAATTCATACTCTTATTTTATTTATTCATTTTCTATTTTCAAGTTTATTACTTATATTAGTTATCATATACCCTATAAGGTAACTGCTTGTTAACAAAAAATCTTCCATGCTGAGTGCACATTTTTAGGGACAGTCTTGTCCAAAACTAGGTAATATGTACCTACCTATCTTTTATGTAAAACAGAGAGTGTTCTGTTTCTTCTTTAAATAAATAAATAAATCTAAGTTTGAAGTTATAGATAATTAACAATCATTCAAAATCCAATGTAATATTGATATTTACTAATACTTTTAACACTCATAAGTTTGTTTAATAGGGTCGATGCGCATAAGTATTAATTTCTGCAAAGAACGTACTCGTATTCCTGTAGCTGCAACGGTTAAGGTAATTTCGTACAAAATGTATTGGAAAAGTTTTTCAAAATTTCTATCATTTTTAGTACTCAAACCCCAGTCGGTCCCATTTTATGAAAATTCATTTTTGAAACTGAAACAACAGAAAATAAGTTTAGATCAAAAAAGTTTTTGTGTTAAATTTAATTTTTTTGCTGACTGTTTTTTTTCCATAATCTGTGAATTCAATTCAGTATAACTCAAAAAGTGATGGATGGTCTCCTATCCATGGTACCATAACCACCATACCGGAACCATAGCCATCATATAGGATAACGGAACGTTTTCCTATAACTATAAAGGATATGGTACCCGCCTTAACTATCCCGTTTCAAAAATCCATGTTTATATAAATAACACTACAGTAATATTATTATAATTAGGTAGTGGGGGATAATGCCACATGGTTTTAATTGAAATCGTTTAAGGCTGTACCCACGGAACTAGTAGGAAAAAATGATTCACTACTTCCGTCACGGAACTTCTCTCACGTAACCACTGGGAACAAATAGGGTTTTACATAATTATATTATTAACAAGCTGTAACCGCAGATTTTCACGCATGGTCATTTCTCTAAGCTAAAAGTACTTTATATACTATTCCAATACCTAAAATACCAAACATATCAAAATTTCCTTCAGCCATCAAAAATATTTTATCTATTGCTCGGCTTCTACTCATCGAACACGAGACACCAAGTACACCAGTTTTTAAGTCAACCCATAAGTTATCCAACAATGAACCGAATCGCAATCGGTCGTGTAGTTTTTATCTGATGCACGAACAAACAAACATATGGACAAACAGACAGACATGATTATTATTGTTCAGTAGCTTATTTTAAGTACCCTAGACCATTTTTTTAATTTTCTTTGTGCTGATTTTTTCGTACTTATTGCTTTATTATAAGTATAGATATTAATTACTTCAAAATTAACATGACTTTGGACCCCTATCCCGCCAGAAACCTTTATTTTTCGATATCAAAAGTATCCTCAATTTTAACCCATCATATAAACTATGCATGCGCCAAGTTGCATCAAAATCCGTCCAGTAGTTTCAGCATGATACGTTATTTTAAATAATTTTCAACCCCTATAATGCGGGAACCCTTTATTTTTTCGGGACAAAAATTACCCATAATTTTCACTCATCTTATAAACTATGTCTGTGCCAGGTTGCATCAACATCCATCCAATAGTTTTAGCGTGCTACGTGTTCTTTTAAATAATTTTCCACCCCTATCCTGCAGGATCTCTTTAATTTTACGGGATGAAAAGTATCCAATGTCCTGCCTCGAAGTATGAACTCAAACCATACCGAATTTCATTTGAATTCAGTGAGTATTTTCTGCGTGATGCGCTGGCAAGATACAGACAGACAGACAAACAGACAGACAGATAGACAAAAAAAAAAAAGTTTTGTATTTCGTATTGAATATAGACCGGCCTCCAAAAAAAATGACAAAATATCTTCAATTTTACAGAATTTAGGACATTATCCCGCAGGAACTCTTTATTTTTTCGGGATAAAAATTATCTTCAATTTATACACAATATATAAACTATGACTGTGCCAAGTTGCAACAAAATCCGTCCAGTAGTTTCGTGTTCTTTTAAATAACTTTCAACGCCTATCCTGCAAGTACCCTTTAATTTTTCGGGATTAAAAGTATCCTATGTCCTACTTCGTAGTATGAACTCAAATCATACCAAGTTTCATTTAAATTCATTCAGTAGTTTCGGCATGATGCCTAGCCAAGATACAGACAGACAGACAGACAGACAGACAGACAAAAATGATAGAATGTGGACCCATATCCCATGGTTCCACATTCTGTACATTAAAGATATTGTGGGTTTTTTTAATGGAGTTTACTCTTTGTTTGATAATGAAGCCTAAACTGTATGTTTTTTCATGTTTGTCTGTATGTCTGTCTGTATCTTGGACGCGCATCACGCCACCGGAACTACTGGATGAATTGAATGAAATGAAACTTGGTATGATTTGAGATCATACTACAAGGTAGGACATAGGATACTTTACATCCCGAAAAATTAATGGGTTCTCGCCGGATAGGGGTTGAAACTTATTTAAAAGAACACGTACCACGCTGAAACTAATGGACGGGTTTTAATGCAACTTAGCAGCGTCTTAATTTATATGATGGGTTAAAATTGAGGACATTTTTTATCCCGAAAAATTAAAGGGCTTCTGCGGGATATGGGTCCAAAGTTAAGTTAATATTTAAGTAATAGAAAATATTTTTTGGATCGTTCTCTATATTCGATACTGAAGCCAAAACTGTTTTACTTTTTATTTTTGTCTGTCTGTTTGTCCGTATTTTGACCACACATCGCACAGAAACTACTGAATGAATTCAAATGATACTAGGTATGATTTTAGTTCATACTACGTGGTAAGACATTGGATACTTTTCATCCCTAAAAATTAAAAGGTTTCCGCAATATAGGGGGTTGAAAGTTATTAAAAAGAATACGTATCACGCTGAAACTACTAGACGGTTTTTTGATGCAAATTGACACAGTCATATATCTATACTTAGAATAAAGAAATAGATATGAAAAAGGCTGTAAAAAGAAGATAAATAAAATAAGGCTCTTGGGTGCTCAAAACGGTATTGAACACGAATATAAATGTTTTTTATCATGTCGCTCTGTCTGTTTGTCTATATGTTTGTTTGTTCACGCAGCACGTAAAAACTATTGGACCGATTGCGATGCGGTTTTTATTGTTAGATAGCATAAGGTTTGATTTAAAAACTGGTGTAATTGATATCTCAATCTGGTGAGTTAGAAGCCGAGCAATTGATAAAAGTATTTTAGACGGCTAAATAAATTTTGAACTAATGTTGGTATATTGGTCCTGGTACAGCACATTATGGAACTTTGAACCTAAAGAAAAGACCACGCGTGCGAAGCCGCGGGTACAGCTAGTAAACAATAAACCTTTACAAAATGTCACGTACGGATATGCTAAGCCATAAACAATAAAACTTTACAATATGTCACGCGCGGATATGCTAAGCCGTAAACCTGGTTTTGGGCGTGATTTTTCGGTTCCATTTTTTATTCACGTCGCTTTTAGCTCGACATGCGTTTTTCTTTGAATGTATGAAACATTAACCTTGCAGAATGTTGCACTAGTCAAGTATTGTAAGAAGCGACATAACTAACTTACGTATAAATTTGCGTAACTTATCATGGAATATAATCCATACTAATATATATAAAAGTGAAACGTCGTCTGTTTGTTTGTTTGTTTGGGGAGCTTTCACGCGATAACGGCTAGACGGATTTTGATGAAATTTGGAATAGAGATAGCTTATACCCTAGAATTAAACATAGGATATTTTTCATCCCGAAAAATTGTATGCTTTCACGAGAAAACTGGAAAATGTTGATTACTCGCTGTAAGGAATGGTTGCCATGAAAATGAAATAACAAGTCTGTCAAAAAACTTCAAGAGCATTCAAGGCAGTACCTGTAACCAGATGAATATGGTAGTGGCCCTACGAGATCCATATGGATATGGGAAAATCGGTGTGCTGGAGAAGGAAATGCTGTGAGAGGAGAGGCAGTATGGCGGGTAATCTTGTTTTGTTGGCAGTCAGCGCATGATTGAGCCTATTTTCTACAGTTTTGTCGAACATCAGGCCATACAAATCGTTCAGATATAAGTCGGCTAGAAGCAGGTGGGCCTGGATGACTCAGATTATAAAGGCTGTCAAATATCTGTCTTCGAAAGCCAGGTGGGATATAAGGCCGTAGGCTGGGCGTTGACAAATCACAGTACAAAGTAGCCTCGGGTGTCATGATCTTCTGGAGCTTCATTGAAGTACCTTTGGTCAATAGATCATTCAATTCTGGGTCGTCATCTTGTTTTTTTTTTTGCCAAAGCATGATAATGTATAGTTTTAATGTTTTCCACGCGTGTAAATGCATCTGCGACTATGTTCATTTTCCCGGAGATATGGTGGATGTCAGTGCAGAGTTGTGCTATATAATCTAAGTAGCAATATTGGCGAGGCGAACAGTTATCTCTATTCGTGGTGAATGCTAAGGTGATGGGTTTATGGTCGGTGAAAACCCTAAATGTTCTCGCTTCTATACCGAAAGTATTTCATTCCCTCATATATCGCCAATAGTTCTCTGTCATAGGGGCTATATTTCCTCTACACTGGTGTTAATTTCCATGAGAAAAATCAGAGTGGCCCCCAATCATCATTGCACCGTTGTTGGAGAGAAGCACCAATAGCAACAACTGACGCGTCGGTAAATAAAGCTAGCTCTGCCTGAGTATTGGTATGTGAAAGTAGTGTGGCTCTAGATAAGCTATTTGTGCTCTTTTCAAATGCGTGCTGGAGCTCCTGTGTCATATCAATAGGTGTGTCGCTTTTGATGTTAGGTCCAGACAGTGCAGAGTTGAGTGGGCCTTGAATCGCAGCTGGACCAGGAACAAATTTGAGATATAAATTGAGCATTCCTAGGAACCTCCGTAGCTCTTTCGCGGTCTTTGGTACCGGATAATCTTGTATGGCCTTAACCTTTTCCTCTAAGGGGCGAATTCCGTTTGGTGATACATGGTAACCAAGGAATGTAAGCTCGCTGGCACCCAGTATACACTTAGAAGTGTTTATAACGACATCATACATCTTAAACCGTTCAAATAAAATTTCCAGGTGTTCCAGGGGCTGGGTCTCCGAGCAGCTGGAAATCAGAATATCATTGCAGTATCCATATGCAAAGTCAAGTCCCTGCAGCACTTCATCTAGGAACCTTTGAAAGGTCTGCGCTGCATTGCGCAGACCAAATGTCTTAAAAGGGAATTCAAATAGACCAAATGGAGTTATGATGGCTGTCTTCAGTATGTCCTGCTCTTCTACTAGTATTTGGTTAAAGGCCTTGACTAAATCGATTTTGGAATATACTCTGGTACCTGAGAGCTTATAGGTGAAGTCATGTAAATGTCTGTTTGGATACCTGTCTGGTATTGTACGGGCATTGAGACCTCTGTAGTCTCCACATGGTCGCCAGGAATCATCTTTCTTACGAACCAGGTGAAGCGGGAAAGACCAAGGGCTTTCTGATCGTCGGGCGGTACCATTGCACAGTATCACTTCGTATTCATTCTTGGCAATTTGGAGTCGGATCCAAGCGTCGAGATCAAGACGCCACAGGTGGTCCAGGTGTAGTGCGTATATGGTGCTTGGTGTTATGAAGTATTTGAGTTGGAGTACCTGCAGGCCTTGTGATCTCGCTGAAACGACCCAAGGGTTCATGGTAAGGTGTGTTTCCAGTGAAAAACTCAACGGACAATAGTTCGCTATCTTGTTGATGAGACTGAGGTGCTTGAACATAAAGTGTCGTAAGGCTGTCTATTAAAGTGTGGTGGTGGCAGTCGACGAGTAACCTGTAGAAGCTCAAGAAGTTTACTTCTATGATCGGCTTTGTAACGTCGGCTACGATAAATCTGCACTTATATTCACGACGAAGTCCTAAATTTATATTCAGCTGTATAAATCCGTATGTTGCTATTTGTGTGTCATTTGCTGCAAACAGATCATATTTTGATTTACAACGTTTCTCACGAAATAGCGTCCGCGGATAATCACAAATATCAGAACCTGTATCCACCAGAAACTGTAGTTTGGTTGTCTTGTCTTAAATAAATAGGCGGCCTTTGCAGGTGTAGCACTCATCAACCGCCGTTATTGACTGTTCTTTAAGTTTTCCGAATGATAATCATAGGGCTTAACGCACCTGTTCGCTTTAGGACCAAACAATGAATGATACCAACAGGTTGGATATTTACGGTAGCTAGACTGTGATCGCTTGCCTGAGAACGATCTTTCACGATTGCGGTTGTGGTTGTCCTATCTTCCTCTGGAACGTGACATGTATCCATATTCTGCATGAGCTGTCAGCTTCTCGACTTGCTTAGTAAGAGCTGCAATCTGCGGAGCCATCAATTCCATTGATGATCTGGATGACGCAGCTGCTATATGATGTCGAGGAGCAATATCGTGCTCCCTGTCGGCTAAGTTGGCCAATACATCGAGTGGTGAAGTTGGTTGTGAAGCTATAATCGTCTGAAAGCTACTAGGGAGACGACTTGACCAAATCGTTTTTAGGAAACCTTCAGGAACATTACTACCTGCAAGATGTTTCAGGTGCTGAAGAAATTACGATGGTATTCGATCGCCGAGCTTCTCGTGGATTAATAATTGCTTTACCTGCCTTTCTTTGCTGGCTGACAATCTTTTGATAAGCTCTAACTTGAATTTTTCATATTTGTTTGTTGCAGGTGGCGAAACAATAATATCTTCGACTTCAGCAGCGATCGAAGAATCTAACTGTGATTGTTATATTTTCTCCGTTTTTATATCGCAAACGAATTTCAAATTAGTAGACTGTATGGCGAAACAAAAACTAAGTCGAGGGTTTTGATGGTAAATTAGGATTGACGAATCACTCACGGATCAATCGCGGAATATAGTTCTTTCTAAAGTTAACGTAGTTATTAGTCTTTTGGATTATGATACCACACGAAATAGGGCTTTGCCCGTCGAAAACTGAATTTATTATTCACCAACGAAAATTGCACACACCTCTCATGGCGGGCGGCGGTACGAGACTTTTTCTTATGCCTTTGTTGCTAGTATCGATAGTTTCTTTTTTAATTATTTTTAGGGATACCAGTCACCAAATGTGAACAGTGATATTACAGTGATATTTAGTGAAATTGCTCTCAACTTGAGCAAAAGATATAGCTGGTTTTTCTGCCCAGAAAGGTGGTACTATTACACCAAAACGAAATACATGCAATGAGGTTTGCGGCGTCACTACGGTACGATTTCCCGAGTCTGACGTCATATCATCCTCACCAGCGCGCGCGCGTCTGCAAATTCCGCTTCACTTGTCATCGCACTAGAACATCACTTTATGTACCTTTGTGCACTTAGCGGGTTACCAGTGTGGGTGATGGCATAAATAAGTTCACTCACTAACGGAGCTTAAAAAGTTGACTGATTTGTTAATCATTCATGGTTTCATTAATAAAGTTAATTTTGTCACTCGTGAAACGAAAACATCAGCTACCTCACTTGACCATCTATACACCAATATGATAGCAGGTAGAATAACAACATCTGCAGTCCGGTCCAACATTAGTGATCACTTCGGGGTTCGCGGCGAGGTAACGTTCGTAGCACCTGGCCAGCCTGGCCCTGCAGGAGATCTCACACGCAAGTTTACTGCAGCTGCGCGATCGGCGTTCGTCCTTGCGTTGGAGAGCGTTGACTGGCCCCAAATATATTCACAAATGAGTGCGGCCAATGAATTGGCAGTTTCAATAACGAATATAATAAAGAACAAACTGGATATATGTTTTACTATTAAGAAATGTTTTGACTTCCCAAAGAAAAACTCTTGGGTAACACACATGCCATTATTAACTTAAAATCTCTGATATTTGACCTTAATATATATAAAAATAACAACCCACATGAGATTTTAATACAGAATAAAATCGGCGATTTAAATAAAATGTATAATGACATGTTGCGGAATGAAAGGACATCCTATTTTAAAAATATGTTTTTAAAAAGCAAGACAACTATTAAGACAATGTGGCAAATCGTAAATATTGAAACAGGAAAAAAGAAAGTCTCAAAAGTTGATTTTACTGATTTGATAAAAGATCCTACATACAGCCGGTCAAAAGTAGACATTGTAAATTTACTGAACCGCCAATTCATTTCTGCTGCTAAGCAATGTGGTGCCCCTAAAGCTAACATCCAAATGGTTGCCACTCTTTTACACAGAGCTTACCCACCATGCAACTGCTCATTACGACTCCATTCTTTCACAGTGTGTGAAATATATAAAATAATAAATAACAGAGTAGCCAATAAGCCAACTAAAGATATTTATGATATTTCTACAGAGATTGTGAGCATCATCTCAATCCCCATTTATTTTATTTTTTTCATGGGGAAATGCATTTACGCATACCACTGAGCCCGGGGAAGGCCTAGCGGCTATGTGGGACTCACCGGGCGACTGCCCGTCCTACCCACTAAAACCCCATGGTGAGCAGTCCTCCACCGAGGTGGGGCAAGATGGGGTCGCGGTTGCATTCTACCATCTTGCCCCAGTGGCAGACCCAATCGGGCCTCTCCGCCTGTGCAGGGGTAACCTTGCTCACCAAAGTCACCCCTCACCACGACCGGTGGGGCGTGCAAGCCGATGGAGAGCCCCCCGACTCTCCACCAGTGACCCCACAAATACGAAGGAGGAGTCGCCTCCTCCTCCCACCTCCTCGAGCCGGCGCCGTGCGCCCGGGCCCCACCTCCACGTCACGCTCCCAGCACCGAATCCATCATTCCGAAGTATGGTAGGTCTGAGAGCGGACCGCCTCCTCGAGCCGGTGCCAAGCACCCGGGCCCCACCTCCTCGAGCCGGCGCCAAGCGCACAAGGCCCCACCTCCTCGAGCCTGCGCCGAGCGCCCGGGCCCCCCCTCCACGTCACTAGGACGCCCATCCCACAGGAAGAGAACCTCCACAAAGATAAAAGCTCTTTGTAGCGATTCCTCTCCTGCCGTCCAGGTAGTAAAACTACCCAGACCCGCCTTGCCAGATATCGGCTACGGCCAATAATCCCCCGAGGAGAATTATTGACCGATCCCCGGGTGCACCGTCCCAACGGCTGCTCTTCCCCCCAGATGAAACGCATCGGAGGGGACCAGCAACAGTCGGGCACTCTTGGAGGTTATCCGGCCTGCAACCCATCATCTCAATCCCCATAGCGGAACCCCTTGCAGTCTTATTCAACAAGTGCATACGACAGGGAACATATCCAAAAACTGTAAAGGAGGTCCGAATATGTCCTTTTTTTTTTGTTTTTTTTTTTTATGTTTGGATCTTCCAAACTGTTACCTATCGCAATAATCCCGTCATTAGCAAAAATTTTTGAAAACGGCCTTACCATGCGTTTAACTGACTTTCTAAAGTCTACTGAAGCGTTGTCAGATCGTCAGTACGCTTATCGTGAGGGGCGATCAACAACAATGCTAGCAAGAGAAGTCACCCGTAGAATCTTGCAAGCGAGAGAGCAAAAACTGGAGGTCGCTGTACTGTTTTGTGACCTCTCTAAGACTTTCAATGTTGTGGACCACAACACGCTAGCCTTGAAGCTCACGCATTACGGCATAATGGGTCCTGCATTCAATCTGATAGTCAGCTTTATGCGTAACAGAACACAATATATATGTGCAGATCAGGGAAAAGTGCGTTCGGAAGGAATGACTAGTGAAATAAGAGTTCCCCAAGGATCGTCACTCTCAAATTTGGCCTTTTCTCTGCTACTTAACGACTTACCGAGAGCCACTACAGAAGGAGAGGTGTTTATGTACGCGGATGACGTTGCAGCTATTGTAACCGCTCCTGAAATAGATGATTTACAACTGCGACTAAACACCGTTGCATCCGATCTCCTGTCATGGTTCAAACAAAACGGCCTTAAACTCAACTTAACAAAGACGCAATTTATGATTTTTAATCTTTCAGATCGTATAGGGCGTCAAGTGGTAGTAGACCTGGAGGGCGAGATTGTAGAGCAAGTACAGTCCGCTCCCTTCATTGGTTTCCACATAGACACCGCAATAACGTGGGAATCTCACACAAACCATCTGTGTGGGAAGTTGGGCAGTGCTTGTTTTGTGCTGAGTAGAGTTGCTTCGACTCTGCCGAGGGAAAAGGTCCGCTCTTGCTACTTTGCAAGCGTGCAATCACTGCTCCAGTACGGGCACGAGCTGTGGGGATGCGCTGCTGATTGGGAGCGAGTTTTCCGCATGCAAAAACGTGCCGTGAGAGTGATTGTACGCATTGCGCAGGATGAGTCTGCAAGACCTCATTTTTCTGAATTAGGGATCTTAACACTCCCCTGTCTTCTTATATTACAAGTTGCGTTATATATTCGGGAAAACTTGAGCTCATATAACAGACTGGGAGAAAATCATAAATATAATACTCGCAATAAAAACAAGCTCGCTGGCGTGCCACGTCGTTTAACGAAAACTTCTAAGACAATCCACGTGATGGGGCCAGAGGCTTATAATAAGTTACCAGCTGACATTGTGAATGCAGCTAGTACAATCACATTCAAATTAAAATTAAAAAATTAGCTTATAAAAAAGGCTTTTTACTCTTATCAAGAGTTTATGGGCCTAAAATTTGAAAGCAAATAAAATTATAACAAAGGTGATCAAGTATAGTTATTCAATATTTTTAGTTTAATTTAATTTGTTATTATACTACGTACGTGTTACACGTATTTATTTTAATTAACTAAATAATTCTAATTATTATAATAATAATAATGACTTGTAATTTATAATTATCAATAAATATATGACTATGACTAACAAATAATTACATTATATTGTTCCAAAAGGTTGCATAAGTACAAAAATATGACGTATTTAAAACACTGCGTCTAGTTTTTGCGGAGCAAGGCGTCGTGCGCTTCGCGTTGTTTGGTGTCGCAGACTGGCGCCACAGAGTACTTTGAATATACCGGAGATAGAGTGAACATTCAGCCGATGTCGAGTGACAGAATTACTAATTGACACGTGACGAACTTAATATTATCTATGTCATCTAGCTATCTAGTATATTCATTTAAAGCTATACCTACTTACGTCTACATAAGCTCTCTATACCTACATAAAAGGGGCAAATAAATAAAACAATATCAGCTAAAATTATCTTTATTTCTTTCGTTTTCTATAATAATTGACACATTCTTTTTGAATTACATCTTCTTCACAATAATCGATCCTGCTACCATTCAATAATTTATTACATTCTTTACACCAGCTATAAATAAATAAATTACATGACATTTCTTCAATGTACTTGACTGCCTCTTTTTTGTGATTGGAACATGTTATAAAATCATATTCACAATGAATAGCCAAAATTGTTTTCATATAAGTTTTGATTTCCTTAATCTCACATTTTTTTCTTAGAATGTTAATGATTATATCTTGTATGGTGGAGAAAGCTCTAACTAGTTTTTCTGTGGGGTATATTAAATATTTTTTATTAATTCCTCGATCTTTGCAAGATATATATGATTCCTCATCTGCACTTTTTGTGTTATAAAAACAATCTTTACATTGTTGACAGTTTTTAAATATTTTATCTTTCGTTTTTTTCACCACATACCCTGATACATATTCTAATGAGGCCCATATTTTAGGGTTATTTTTTTTTAATTCAAAATCCACCTTCATTACATCTAAACTTAAATCTTCCATATCAATTTCAATTACCGCTGGAGAGGTGGACTGAGGCAACGTTTTAAAAAACAATTTCTTTATAGATTTAAACATGGTACAATTGTCCTTTTCACAATTTGCACCAGGGGAGTGCCTTCCACTTAAATTGTTCACTAATAGTGCTGCAAATGCCGCTTCAAAACCAGCACAGTTTGGATTTGTATTTCTGCATGCATGGCTTCGTACACATCCAAAAAAGTTTTCGAGAGGGTCCTGGTTGAAATGCCGAAGCCATATTGATTTAATGTTATATTGGTTGAATAATATATTTTTTAGGTATTCCAAGTTTTCTAATGTCTTAATCCAATTTGTAATGGAAGGCACTACCGTCTCTTTGCCAGTAGCACTAACATACATCATTGATTTAAGTACAGGTTTTGCATTGTTCCATACTTCCTGGTGGGTTGAGTTTGGTGTGAGAGGGCCAAGCAATGGTTTGCCTGGTCTTTTTTTTCATTTTGGTAGCTGCCGTTGACAGAGTCGAATAACTCGTCAAAAAATAGAAGTACTGAGGCAGTGTCTTTACACTCATCTTTTAATATTCCTATTTCTGAAAAAGGAAAAGAGGGAAAAAGGGTTACTTAGGTATACACTTAATCAATACATACACATATAAATACAATTGGTATAAAATTTACCGAGTGAGGCTTAAGGTATCCAAGGAAGTATTCAGTTGTCTGTTGGCTTAAGTCAAATATATTGTGAAAATAGCAGGCCCAGGGAAAAAACCTGGATGAGTATGGCATAGGATTGTGATAAGTAAGAATAAAGGGAGACCTAAGCTTATCTATTACCCATAGCGTGTGACACTAGGCTACAGATGACACTGATATTAGGTTAATAAATAAATAACAAAAAACGGGACAATTCCAGACCAATTATCTAGACCCAAAGTAGGATACCCTGTGCTATGGGCACAAAATAACGGATAAACATACATACTCGTAGATACAAATATTACATCCATGACTCGGAAACAACATTTTTGGCTCATCACACAAATGATTGCATCTGGCAGGATTCGAACCCACGACCGTTTTATTTCGTACCTAGGGTCACTAGCCAATAGATCAAATGGTTGTAACAAAAATAGAACAAAAAATAAAACAGAAAATAGTACTAGCAGAAATAAGTTGATCTTTACAAAATGACTCACTTGCTAAGTATCCCATAGCCACTGCTGTTGATTTACTCAGTACCTGTGCTGCACATTGCACTTTCATTTTTTTCATTTTTTTTGGATTTATATGGCACTCTGTCAACTTCGGTAGCATTCTGAATCCTTCAAATGATGGATCTTCTTTAAGAAGCATTTCTAAGTGGTCCCATTTGGCTTTTTTCATCTGATTATTAATACTACATTTTAAGTTTTTTGTTACTAAGTTATTTCGGATCCCCTTAAGTAAATGTGGTGGGTCATACAGGGGTACTACTTCCTCCCCATCAACTTCAAACACGTTCCTCTTCAGTTCTTGATTCTTTCTTAAATAGTCAGCCTTTGTGTTTTGAATTAACTTATTAATGGCACTCAAATTTGTAGAACCTTGGTCGCATACTGTGGCCAATACTTTAAAACCAACTGAGTGCAGCTCCTTTATAAAATCTTTTATTTGATTTGCAAGATCGATTGCCGTTGTGGTTCCAGAACAAAATGTGTATGCAATTGGTTGCTTATAATTGTACTGAATACCTCGTATCATAAATACCAATGCATGATCTGCGATTTTCTTCGTTACACTCTTGCCATTATTGACAAACCCCAACATGGTGTCGGACCTTCTTTTATAATCAAAATGAGGTGCCAGTGCCATCTCATCAAACATTAAAATGCACAGTCTTTGATTTATTTTCATTTTCTTAGCCCTCTTTCTTAGCTCACCAAAAATGTTATGATTTATTCCATGCTTTAAAGCTGCTCGTGCTATCATCCTATTTAGTGAGAGAGGCGCAGGCAACACGAAAATGTTTCGTAGCCATTTGTAGGCTCTTGGTCCCTGTTTATACAGTGCCAGTGCCATTATTTTTTCTTCTTTTGTATATCTCCTACCCCACTTCTTTTTCCCAGTTTCCCTAAATTGAAGCATAGTGAATATAGTAGCCAGTGCCGTAAATTTCTTCATTGCTTTTTGAAATGTAGTGTTCTCTGACAGTTGCAGTGCTTTTTTCAATTTGTTGGCATATGCATTCTTTTTATTTTTTAAAGCTTTTATTTGGCGTGCGAATGCACTTGCTTCGGTTGAATAAAGGACCGAGAGTGGTATGCCTTTTT
The DNA here is from genome assembly GCA_946251855.1 of Alsophila aescularia. Classification (NCBI taxonomy): domain Eukaryota; kingdom Metazoa; phylum Arthropoda; class Insecta; order Lepidoptera; family Geometridae; genus Alsophila; species Alsophila aescularia. The sequence continues at coordinate 205,993 of OX276375.1, forward strand.
TTCTAGCTGAAAATTAAATGAGCTAGTTTATTATTTCGATAACTTACTTTATTATTTAATCAACAGACAGATAACCTGATCAGACACAAATCTTAAATATTATAAAATGCAACCATACATTTATCAGGATGTAGGAATGGGTTTTTTTCAATAAAAAAGACTTACTTTTTGATAAATCCTGAGCCATCACATTTTCTCTTATATTATTCTGTTTGGGCTCGGGTACACCTTGATTTCCTAGAAAAGAAAGAAATCTTTAAAAAACACATACTTTATGTACTAACATACCTAAAAGCATCTGACAAGCACGCTCATCAGAGGGGTGATCACGAACAATTTAGACAGAAGTATTTGATTTATTTTTGTCAAAATCGTTCAGACAACCCCTCATATTTTGTACTAGCTTTCCCGCCCGCGAGTACATCCGTGCGGACTGCTGTTTATCGCGAAAAAAAGCAACCTATGTTCTTCTAGGATATTAAAAACCAATGCAAAAGTAGGGAGTAGCCCACCCCCCCCACAAACTCCTGCTCCTCGATTCTATAGCCAACCCCTAAACCTTACATTGAGAGTGATAAGTGCGGCCACTGAAATGTGTCCTTGTTTTACGACAAACTCAGGATTGTACTTTGACAATATGAATACTTTCTCGAAAGTTATTCATAATACTTTGATACTTTTTGTGAATACAATCTAGAAGAGGTGTATATAAACATTCAAGGCATAAGAATGTTAACCAACCTAAAACTGTCTTTCAAATGAACGGGATTGTACGTTGGACATACCTATATATATTTATTTATGTATATCACATACCTATTGAAGTGGAGGGATAACTTGGGTGCACTTGCGCTCTATGTTGTGACTGGTTGGTCACATCCATCAGTGGCTCTCTTGCAGCAATTAATCCTGTAACATAATTATACATCCTTGTAGTGTTCTGTTTTGTTATTTCTTTTGTGTGTGTGGTTCAGAATGAGCACAAAATGAACGTTCCGAGCAGCAGCATCCAATACAAGATATCCTTAATGATAGCCGACCTCCAGTAGGAAATTGCAAGATTATTGTTACACAAGTAATGGAAACTTACCAGCCAGGTGCAATGTTGGTACAGAATTGTACGTCAATTTGTTGCTTCTGTTGGTTGTTATTATATATTGTCGTAGAAAATGATGTTGGCAAACTCTGCGGTTTTTGAATATCACTTCATTACTGAGTGATAAAATGTCACCACCAATATTATACAACCAAGTACGGAATCTGTCTGGTTCTTTGATTGGGTTCGGGAATTTGTACAGCACATATTCCGGTCCTATAATACAAAACGTATATCATATTAGTTTGCTATCAATTTGAAGGATATTTCAAAAACAAACTGTTGATGGTATGGTGTACTTACGCGATTTATCGCAATTTTTCGCACAGCATTTCTTTTCAGACATGATAATTTCGTCGTTATCCAATCGCAAGCAAATAAGTCCGGGAGAATAGCTGAGGTAGGTCTTCGTAATGAGGGTATCGGGGTCCAAAAATAAGCAAATAAGTCAGCAGTAAAAGAAATCCACGAGCAAAATCTACGAAAAATATCTTCGATCGATAAGAGAATGAAAATATTTGAAATGTTGATTGAAAGCACATCGACTGTGACATTTAAACATTTAATTACCAGTATAAAAATTTCAACAATAATACTAGCAATAAAATTAACCATTTGATTATAGCGCCATCGTGTGTCGAGTGATGTAATAACATTAACTTGCATATAACGGTAATTTTGTTAGAAGTGAAAGAACCGTGACTGGCGCGGCCAGCCAGCTGTGTACAGTTTTATCGCTGCGCCTGCGTTGAGTGAGCGCCTAATTCGCATACATGTTATATGCTATGGCTTCGCATTGTAATTTATTTTAAATGCTGGTAATATAATTATAATATCACTGCAGTGCTATACCTACTTTTACATTGGTTTTTAATATCCTAGAAGAACATAGTATTTTTTTGGCACCACTGGCTGATTTCAAAGTGTTTGAGTCTGTTATGGAAGATGTTCTGAGGAAATGTTCTAACTGTTCAAAATTCTTTGTTGTATGCGGTGATTTTAATGTGGATATACTTGTTAAATGTCCATTAAGCGATAAATTTCTAAATTTATTTTTGTGCTTTAACTTAAAAAGTCTTTTTAATCAGCCAACCAGAATCACTAGCACATCTGCGACCTGTTTCAACAATGTTTTTTTGCAACTGTGAACCTCATATCACGGCTATAAGTGATAAGCTCTGATCATAGTGGGCAACGCGTTGTGATTCCATGTAAACCAGGTAAAAACTCTCAGGAGTTCACTTACAGGCTTATTACTGGCAAACGTCTGGAACGGTTTGCAGATAACATTCATAATGAATTTAGCCACTTGCCGTTTGATGGGAATTTTGATGACCTTTGCAATTCTTGTTTAATATAATGGATAAAGAGTTTAACGATATAGGTATTTAAATTAAAAAAAAATTAGGGGGGCATAAGGGTGGGATTTGATGACTGGGCTACTACAGGTATTTAAAAAAGTAGAAACAAATTATACGATTTATATTCTACGAATTTATATTCTCAAAAAAAAATGAACGCTGATGGATGTAAACGGTGCGACGTCATCTGGATCTCTCATTACAATGGGAGTCCCACAGGGTTCAATGCTATGTGATATTATTTTGTTTGCAGATGATACTTATCTTATTTTTAAGATTGACAGAACCTTGAATAATTTTGACGATGTTAACAAGACAATCTCGCTAGTTCTTAATTGGTTTACAACTTATAATTTGATGTTAAATCCTAAGAAAACTAAATGTAAATGTATTAAATTCTCACTACCCAATATCAGAGGGGTTCCTACGAATTCAAGTATTTTAATAAATAGTGAGCCTGTATACCTTGTGCAATCAACTACATTTTTGGGTATTACTGTAGATTCAAAATTACAGTGGAGTCCGCACATATCGTTGATAGCTGGTAGATTGAGCTCTGCAGCCTATGCAGTACGTAAAATTAGAGAGTTTACCGATGTAGTCACTGCAATATTAGTATATTTTAGTTACTTTCACAGTATTATGTCATATGGGATTTTGCTGTGGGGTAAGACCGCGGAAATTCAATCCATATTTCACCCTATCCGTCGTAAAGAGCCACTATTGCAAAACCACGGGTTTTCAGGGGGAGGCTTTTTCTAATTTTCTCTTAAATTTCTTAGAGAATGAATGTTTTATGGTATCTTTAACGATTAGGTGATATAAAGATCATACAGTGATATGTTTTTTATTTAATATCATCAGTTTTTATATATATTTTGTCCCTTAACACTGTATTCCGCGGAAGTTTAGCGTATTTACATTAACTCAATCGCCATAAGGGCTTTATTCTACGGAAAATGAATGGCACGCGTAAATTTAAAAGCCGTTAGGACTTTTTTAGACGAAAATAGCAACGAGCCACCACGTTTACGAGCAAAGTGTTAAGTTAAATGGCATATTTCCGTACACAAAATTAAAGAAAAAAACTTTTTTTTCTTCTATGAACGGACTGATTTATATACTATTGATTTAGTTTCAGTAAGTATACTGATAAACAAATTTAATAGGGATATTAAAGTTAAAATTGGGATTGTACAGATTATTCATAATATACAGCTGAAGGTCCAATTTTATAGGTAGAAAAATGTTAGGGTAACTTTTTTTTTTTTAACCTATGGTGTCCCACTGCTGGGCAAAGGTCTCTCCCATATCCTTCCATGCATCTCTATCCAAGGCTAGGTCTTGCCAACCAATTCTATAAGCATTTAGGTCATCACGCCACCTTTTTCGAGGCCGAACACGACGTCGTCTACCATCTGCAGGCTCCCATTGAGTGGTGATTTTTGCCCACCTTGCCGGATGCATACGAACTACATGTCCAGCCCAGTCCCACTTCAACCTAGCAGTCTTAAAACCAGCATCAGTGATGCCAGTTTTCGAGCGCAGTGTAGTGTTCCGGACTCGATCTATCCTTTTCACTCCGAGTATGCTACGTTCTTGAGTTTGGACTTCTGTGCCTCAGTCAATGACCATGTTTGTGCACCGTAGGTTAGGATAGGCAGAATACACATCTCGATGAGAGTGCTCTTCAGTGACAGAGGAAGGTCACCCTTTATTAGCGTTTTCATGGACCAGTAGCTCTTCCAGGCGTTTTCGATTCGACGACCGATTTCTTTATCTTGCCTGTTTTCGAAGGAAACTAGCTAGCCCAAGTAGATATACTCATCGACATACTCCAGTATCTGCCCATCTTCCTTGATCATAGGTTTTGTGTTATTGGTCATGATCTGAGTCTTTGATCGATTCATAGTAAGTCCAACCTCAAGGCTTGCTGCGCTAAGATCTTCCAGCATTTGTTGTAATTCGGGTGCATTTGGAGCGAAAAGGACGATGTCATCAGCAAAGCGCAAATTGGTTAGATTAGTACCGCCAACGTCTATGCCCCTATTTGCCCAGGGACCTGCTAGTTTCTTAAAGATTTCCTCTAAGGTGCTTGTAAACAACTATGGAGAAAGTGGATCTCCCTGTTTTACTCCCTTTTCTATGTTAAAATGAGGGTCGGGAGCTTGTAGTTTGACGGAAGCTGTACTGTTATTATAGATTATTTTTATTAGGTCTATGTAGGTTTTATCCAGGTGCTGATTTTCTAGTGCTGTGAATATGGCTGAGTGTTTAATGCTATCGAAAGCCTTCGTATAATCCACGAAGGCTAGAGGTTTGTTATATTCTGTAAATTTTTCTATAACTTGGTTAAGAGCGTGAAGGTGATCGGTAGTCGAGAAGCTAGGACGGAAACCAGCCTGCTCGGGTGGTTGGTGACTGTCCAGTTTTCCCTCTATCCGATTTTGAACAACTTTGATAAAAGTTTTATAGAGATGTGACACCAGGCTTATAGGTCTATAGTTGCCAATGTTAGTTTTGTCCCCTTTCTTGTGAAGAAGGACAATATTGGAGTGAAACATCTCTTTTGGAACTTGGCCTGTGTTTAGAATGGTGTTGAATAAATTTGTAATGTGCGGGAGTAGGATACGTGAGCCAATTTTAAGTGCTTCCGTCGTGATGCCATCATCTCCAGGACTCCTATCATATTTCATAGTCTTTATAGCGTTATGAACTTCAAGACCAGTTATGGAGGGGATTGCATCAAGTCGGAAATACTGTGGTTTTGTAGTATCTTTTGTATCGTCAGAATAAAGGTTTACATAAAATTTAGTACTTATATCCACTAGTTTTTCTCTACTGCTTTGTTTGACTCCGTTTTCATCTTGTAAACCGTTGATCCAACACTTCCCATTAGAAATGCCTCGTTTTGCCGCTCTAAGTGAGCTGTGTCTTTCCAACGCTACTCTAACTAGATGGCAGTTCAGTTGTCTTAGATCATGTCTTATACTACGCTTTAATTTTTTGTCCATTTTTCTGTATTCTTCTGATCCGATAGGTAATTGTACTCTGTCTTGTATTAAATTTAATGTGCCGATACTTAATTTGCTGTGTTTTTTCTTTACTTCCTTTATTTTTGTACTTGCTTTACTGATTCCTGTTACTATTGATTGATATTGTTGTTCAGAATCTTCTATATCTTCGATCGGAAGGGCGCTGAAATGGTTAGAAAGTTATAAATTAAACTCTTCTGAGTTGCTAATATATGAAAGTATAATGTATGCTCGGAAGAATATCAATACCTTTGTTAAAAATAGGGATGTTCATAATTTTAATACTAGAAATAAAAATAAACTGAAAGTGTCTGGATTTCGGTTAAAGAAAGTTATATATGGGGAATTGATGCATTGATCAATTACCAATGCATAGGTACCAAAATAATATGAAAAATGGTAATTATGGTAATTATGAAAGTTATAACTTTTGTTAAAACTTTCATAACTTTTCATAATTCATAACTTTCATAACTTTTTATTTTCATTTTTCATTTGTTTTTTGTTTTGTTTTGTTTTGTTTTGTTGGTTTGGTCATAACTTTTGTTTTGTTTTATCATAAAGAAAGCGTATTACAATGTAAATGATTATATTAATGACAGAAATGCATGGCGTGATATCTCCAAGCTCCCTGATGATAAGAAATGACACGTTAAGTGTTTAAATTAAATTATTTATTATTATATTTACGTTAAGTGACTAAAATGTTCAAAGTACTTTGTGAGATGTCTGACAGCATACCATGAGAATGTGACATCATGCATGACACCTGACACCTGATCGTGTCTGCTAAAACACACTGATTGAAGACTTATGTCATAATACAAAAAAAAAAGTGGTTTGTACATAGGTACTTCCGTTTCATACTATGAATATCGTCATCGTAAGGGTGCTAAATGGATATGTTGTTTTACACGACATATCTATTTGGAATTATTGCTTTATTTTCCCAGTTTGATTGTTAGATGATTGTGGGACATCGTTGTCATATGTAGTTTACGTAAGTTTTATTATAAAATGTGAATAGATTGAATTAAGTGCTGTTTCCATTTTGAAGATTAACGTTTTATTAATTGCGATTTATTGGAATGGTAGGCGGCCCGAATTATTATATGAATAATAAAATAAAATATTAGAACTATTAAATAAGAAATATAATACAATGAATATTATTTATTATTGGCGGAGATTTTTATATTAATACTTTGGATAACAATGTAAAATCAAGATTATTATTGAATCTTATGCAAAAATTCAATTTTACACAATACATAAATGAGCTGACACGCGTAACTAAATCTTCTTCAACATGTTTGGATTTATTATTTGCAAATTTGATTAAAACTAAAATAGATACATGTGTCCACGAATATGGGTTTTCGGACCATATAGGTGAGAATTGAACAACGAATCTGATGTAAAAACGGAACATATCGCATGGAAAATAGAAAAAACTGTGCTCTCACTTAATTTAATAAAAATAATATAATTCAATTTAAGTGTGAAATATATGCCTATATGCAATTAAAACTTACCACAACTGCCCCTAAGTGATAATTTTCCATTAACTTAAAATTTTCACTAAATTTCACTTCACCACTTTACTTTTGCACTCTCACTGCATCAAATAATGGATGCCATTCAAGAGTCGCTAAACCAAATGATGGTTACATTTAACAAGCGGCTGGACTCCATCGAAGAACAGTTGCCGAAGTCTGCCTCTTCTACAAGCCCTGGAGATTTGGCCATTGAGTTCATGTCCTTCAAAGCTTTTGTTTTGGTGCCGATGCGGGCTCTTCAAAACCAAATTGGATTACTGGCTAATCAAGCAGACACTCAAGAGATGCGGGAAAGGCGGAAGATTCTCCTGCTTCATGGTGTCCCCGAGACGTAGAAAGAAGACACGTCTATGATTGTCACCAAGGCAATGTTGGAGCATGTAAAGATGGACGATTTCAAATCTGAGAATATCAGTAGATGCCATAGGATGGGTCGCGTTGCAGGCACTGATAGGCCGCGTCCAATCCTCTTCAAGCTTCGAGACAAAATCTGGTCTTCCAAGACCAATTTGAAAGGTTCAGGTATAACATTATCTAAATTCCTTCCGAAGACAAGGCACGATGTGTTTCGGGCAGCTCGACAGCGTCTTGGCCTTTCAAAATGCTGGACGAGTCAAGGAAGTGTGTTCGTGCTTGGACCAGACGAAGCTCGGAATCGTGTTAACTGCCTTGCTGACCTCGACGGCCTTGTGTCGAAAGAGGCCAGTAAGCCAGTGGTTCCTGTCCTGGTGAAAGCAGTGCCTCTGGTGAAGGACACCACAGCAAGGTCAAACGTGCGGCCGCGTTGAAGAAATGATCAGGTTATTCATCTGGTGTCTGTACTACGAGGTACTTGGTACTTGGTGGTCGGGCTTCTTTTCCGCAACTAGGCCGATCATCGGCCCTTTTTGCGTGAAACGGGCGGCAACAGCTAGTTCAGCCACCCGATGTCCCTCAGGAAGGCCAGTAGCTTGCGAATTCCGGCGCAGGCTTCCCTCAGGGTGGAAGTTGTTCCCAGGAACTGTTCCCTTTGTATCGCCACGCTTTCGCGCTCAAGAAGTACATGCGTGGCATGCCTCTGCACAAGGGGTGTCTGTGACACCTAATCTGTGAAGGTGTTTGTTAAGAGGCACAATGACCAGTTACAATTCCCACCACTTGTTGGAGACTGTCCCGTTTAAGGTTCAGAAGTTTTCGGGAGTATCTCGGATTTAACTCCGGGAAAGCCTCCCTTGACTGTCTTCAATCCTTTATACTTGCCCATAGTTTTTGATGTAGTTTATGTATCCTTTGACGGATCCAGGCTTGAATTTGACTGAAAAGCAATGGAATCATTGGCTCTGGCCCTAAAGGGCGCATACCTGAGCCTCTCCTTGCCAGTTCATCAGCTGCATCGTTCCTTCTGGATTCGCTGTGTCCCTTTATCTATTGGAGAGTAAAATAATTATGTCTACTGACCTCCTCCAGAAGATGGTGACACTGGATAGTTATCCCCGAGGAATGTTCATACCTTTGAAGTACTTTGAGGACTGCGGCACTATCGGAGAGTATTCTGATTTTAGAGTCAGTTACCTTCCTGCGCAATATCGCTGTTGCTGCCTGGATTATACCCACACATTCCGCTTGGAAAATAGAGTTGTGAGTACCCAGTGCTGCTGCTATATGCATGTTCAAATCGTCCGAGAACGTACCCGCTCCCGTCCCAGCTTCCATTTTTTTCCATCAGTTTGAATCTACATCTAACTTCGTGAGTATTTGACCTATCACTTGGTTCCTCATGTACTCGTAGTTGTATCTTATAGTGTTTATTGAAAATATGTTGTTTTGGTACCCTATCATAAATAGAGAGTATGTCCGGGTTACCCTCCGCATAATCCCGTATGATGTTAGTGTGGAATGTTTGACTATTTTGATCCCAGAGATTGAGTGCTTTGAGTCTGTAAACAGACGCAGCAGCCTCCTGCTGGATGTGCAACTGCAACGGTGGCATACCCAGCAGTGCCTCTAGTGCAGAAGTGGGTGCTGTTCTCATGCAACTAGTCACTGCTACAGAGGCCAACCTCTGGAAGGACTGTAGTTTATTTATGTTAGATACCTGTTTAGTCCTTGGCCACTAAACTAGTGAACCATATGTTAAAGAAGGCCTAATCACAGTATTGTATAACCAAAGTGTTATTTTTGGACTCAGGCCCCATGTTTTACCTATCATTTTCCGACATTGCCAGAAAGATATGGTTGCTTTCTTAATTTTGTTTTCTAGGTGTCTAGCCCAGTTCAATTTGCTATCTCAGATGATACCCAGGTACTTTACCTCATCAGTAAAGGTTAACTGTGTATCGAAAAGGTGGGGTAGTGTGTATCGTCCTAGGTTTCTTTTGTTAGTAAACATAACTCCCAACTCCTCACCTACACTGACCGCCTGAATAATTTTGAAATGGTAACTCTTGAAAATCGCCGCTGGATCACAAATCAGATTTTATTGTTCAAAATTGTGACCGGACTACTGGACTGTCCAGAACTTGTCGCCAAAGTCAGGTTTGTTATTCCGCGCAAAGGTGCCCGTATTGTTAACTTCAGACCTTTTGCGACTCAGTCTCATAGAACTAATGTTGGCACTCACAGTGTTCTCGCCAGAATCTGCCGGGACCACAACACACTTTTTAAGGCTGAGCAGATTGATATACTCAATTGTTCACTGCTCAGCTTTAAAAATCTAATGTATAAGTTTAAGAGGTTATAGGGATCACCATTTTGTGTGATCCTTGTGTACGTTATTTTTGTTTTAAATTTATTGTTAAATTGTATATTTATTTTATTTTACTTGTTACTTCTCTAAAATATTAATCAGTTTATATCCTGGCCCTTTTTGTACCTACCTTGTATTGTGTTGAGCGGATATGCGTGGACACGTCGCTTTGTGGCGTTTTTGCATTTTAATTTTTTGCATGATGTGTTTTCCTTTTAGTGGACTTTCACTATGTTTTTGTTTTTTTTCATGTTTATATTTAATTTACTGTGTTAAGTCTGTTGGAAAACTTAATAAATAAATAAATAAATAACCAGTTGTGTTTTTGTTGGATTCACAGTAAATCCATAGTCTAAGCACCAGGTTTCTACGATCTTTAAGGCCATATTCATGATGTCACATGATACGCTAGCAAAATGTCCTGATACAAGGATAGTCAGATCGTCCGCATAGCCAACTGTGAAGAAGCGTCTGTTGTTAAGCTTTGTAATTAGGTCATTTACCACCATGTTCCATAGTAGGGGTGACAGTTGCCAAAAGGGGGGTGCCACATGGGGGAGTCCCCTTGAGGGCACCCTCTTGCCACCATCACTCTAGTGGTTCCACCTAGGTTGACTCAAACCACCCTAAGCTTTAACAAGTTGATGACCCAATCAACCAATGTCGACTCAACACCATGCTTCCTTAGCGCTTGATTTACCCAAACTATATGCGTGTTATTGTGGGTGTAATGGTGATATAGTTAGAATGCTATCTCTAAAGTACCGATCACAAAGTTTTTCCAAGGTTTTAAGGAGGAAGGATGTAAGACTTATCGGTCTATAAGATTTAGGGTCGGTGTAGTCACTCTTTTCAGGTTTGGGAAAAAAAATAAGTTAAATAATACTCTGACCTCTCTCCAGCCTAAAGGAATGTACCGATAGGATAAACACGCCCTGAAGATTATATCCAGTGTACCGTTTATATGTCCCTCTCCCCATTGGAAGAGTCCCGGAAAGATACCGTCCAGCCCAGCTGTTTTGTAAAGTAAGAATGTACTTATAGCCCAACTAATTATTTCCCGACTTACTACTGACTTCGCAACATCCCAATCCGCATCAGCAGGTAAAGCCTCTTCAATGTCAAACCATGTAATGGTGTCAGTGATTTGGCATCCTGGGAAATGTGTCTGTAAAAGTAGGCTATTTGTTTCTGATTCTGTTTTAGTATTGTTGTCTATTTTTTTTAAAGAACCGATATCGCGCTTAGGATCAGCTGCTAGAATTTTCCTGACCCTATTTGCCTGCGTATTCGTTTTTATGTTTGTACTATTTTTTTTCCATGACTTGCGACCTTTGGAACGAAGTAGTTTTTTTTACGCCACCCGCGCCTTTATATATTGCTCCCAGTCCTCATCATGGTATGTATTCATGGCTCTATTAAATAATTTACGAACCTTCGCTTTCAGTTTCTCTAAATCTTTACCCGAACCATGACTACCAGCTTTACTTACGTATGGTGGGGAGAAGGGGCAGGCTTCCTCATAGCTTTTGGTGAGACTGTCTGTTAATTGTACTACCGCTTGCTCAATATCAGTAGTACTTGTTAGGCATGATCCCGTAGACGTGGGAGTATGGTACTGTTTTAAAGAATTATAAATGATCACCTTGTCCGTTCTACGGGGATTAAGAGTTAGTGCGGGAAGTACCCTGCTAAGTTCCATTTCAAACCGGATCCACATATGGTCTGAGCTCGAAGACTCTTCCGAAACTCTCCAATTCATAATGGTGTTAATTTTTTTGTAAGTGTCTGAGAATAAAGTTATATCAAGAATAGTGTGGCATCTCCGTGCGACGAAGGTTGGCTCCGAACCTCTGTTCGCTATAGGGAGAGTATTAGTGAAAAGAAAATGTACCAAATCTTCACCTCTACTGTTTGCTGTCGGCATCCCCCATAACGGATGATGTGCATTACTATCTGTAGCTATGGTTAAATTAAAATTGTTAAGCTCACAGTGTCTAACGAGGTCAGCGACTTCCTTGGATGGCACGTCCTCGTCGGCGGGTATGTAAACCGACGTGACAATCACCATCTCTTCTCCCCCTCCGACACCAGAGGGTAACCTCACGGCTACCATGTCCATGGAACAGAACTCGGTGAGGGGCACTGCTGGAACACCTCGCGGTACGCGGTATGAAAATACAAGCGCGTGGATTGTTACATGTGTTATCTAGTATTAACTTACCAACCAACGACCTTACTTTGACGATCGGTTGGTCTCGTGGCTAGAGATCCTGGGTACGAAATCGTATGGTCGCGGGTTCGAATCCTGCAAGGTGCAATCATTTGTGTGATGAGCAGAAATGTTTGTTTCCGAGTCATGGATGTAATATTCTTATCTATGTATGTTTATCCGTTATCTAGTGCCCATAGCACAGGGTATCCTAGTTTGGGGCTAGATAATTGGTGTGGAAATGTCCCGAATATATTATTATTATTATTATTAATCAAGTTATTGAGACCAAAAACACGCGCGCCCCTGATCCACGGCTCCTGGATCAGGGCGATAGTATCTTTATTGGTTGCACCCTGCGCAGGTTAGCCGTAGCAGGAATACTGTGCTGGAGGTTGGCTTGAATGAAGTCAGTCTGAGAGGTCGGGGTCACCATCATTCAGGCTTCCCTTATCCTCCTCAGACTCTCCACCATCCGTTCCAGAGTCCCCCACTGTCTCCTCCTCCGGAGAGACCGTGTCCACACTCATCTCTTCTCCCCTCGAAGTTGACGGTTCGGAAGAGGAGTGCGACGGCGCGTCCGGAAATGATTCCTTCGCGCTGCCGATCAGAGACGTGGGAGGCAGGGACTATTGTTCAAAGCACCCTTCTGGTTGAAATGGAGGATCCGTGTTCCTGATCGGTTCCTTATCCAGATTCGGTGGTGCATCCGTTAGCATTCCATCCTTCTCATAGAAACGCACGTAGACATTGCCCAAATTATGGACTACGATCACGTCTACGATCACGTTCCAAAATAGTTGGGACGACATGCTCTGGGATACCCAGACACAGGAACAGTGTACGACCAAACTCTTTGGAAGCCGTTTCCCGCAAGGAGTGCCAGTACACCGTCCAGGTATTAATGAGCGCCGATTTATTTTGTCCATCCAGAACCATGTTGGTGTCCTCTAGGGAGTTATCATAGTCCGGGATAAGAAGAGCCGCTCGTACCTTTCTGGCGATCTCACTTTGTTTTTTAACTATCAGCTTGGGGCAAGTTGTTGATGGCAAGCTGTCAATGGCTTCGTTAAGCCACCTCAGTGAAGCCTTATCCTCACACCACAGCTTCAGGACTCCATCAGAAATGATGATCCGTCCTCTGAAGGTGCGGGAGAAGTCATTGGCTGGGTCTTTGATACCCTGAAGAATCCTGCGCTGCAGGAACTTTTTCACCAAGGTTGTCTGTTCTTCTGTGAGTTGGATACCATCAGCCCTAGACACTGCTATACAGAGCTTGTTCTGGACAATATCAGCATAGCTAACCTGGACACGATTAGAAGTATCCAACTTAGCTTTTTATAACTATTGACTTCGAGATCGCAATGGTAGCTCGTTTCTGCCGATTGAACCGGTATCCGTGTTTGGTCCTGTACTTGGAACTCGAGTCCTTACCTCTGTAACCGGAGGGCCCAGCAGTCACCTTGGACAAGTCCACGGTCGATGCCGGCCGGCCATGCGGTTTAGATACGAGATCCTTGTTCTTAAGCGGGGTTTCCGTAACCTTGCCTCTATATCCTTTAGGTCCAGCAGACTCCTTGGACGAATCTTTGGTGAAAGCTGACCCAGCAGACTCCTCGAACGAATCCTTGGTGAAGGCTGGCCCAGCAGACTCCTTGGACGAAAGCTAGAAGGGCTTATGGCTTGGTTTCGGGTTCCCTACTATCCCTTGTTTTAGACGCTGTTTAAAGTAAGCTCTTGGTCCCTCCCAAGTAAGCTCGGTGTAGTTACGTGTAGGTTCGCAAATCGCAATTACTCGAGTTACCCTCCTTTCTGTTTTATATTTAAAATAATTATTTTTTAATTTACCTTCTTGTAGAATTTGTTTATGTTTACTTGTTTGATGTTTGAATGACTATTACCGTCAAAATTTTGCTTTCAAACCAAAGTGTCAAACCGTATTGCAGATTTATGGTCAAATCTCTTTCTACGTGTCAAACACGTTCCGTCACACCTACCCTGTGTTCGGATTGACAAAAAGGCGTTTTGGGCAGATTCTTTTGCTACGTTTGCCACGTTTTACGGAAAAGGCGTTTTTACCTGTTATTTTTGCACACTTTGCTTTACATGAACGGCCTAGTTGTCGGTAGCTCTAGCCTTCACTGTTTATTTGTATGGCTATTTTTTTAAGATATTTTATCGCCATCTGGATATTCGTAAAATCGTTTAATTTACAGTTCATAGTGTAGTATTCGTTTCTTTTTGTGTTCTTGTTAAACATAGGATAGCACATTTCTTTTATACTGGAAGTTTAAACTTTTGTAGTTTTATGTTTTAATTTGTCACAACTGGCAGGGTGGAATTGCAGTATAGTATATAAGTAGAATATTTAGTTCCATATTTTAGATTATTTCATTTATAATTATTTAAGTATATATTTGTTTAAGTTTATTTTTATTATGAACAATAGCAGTTCCTGCGATAGTTCAGATTTTGTTTTATGCAACTCTTCAGATGACAGTAGTGATAGTTTCAGTAACATACCTACCCTCTCTAATAGTGTAACATGTTAAATCATGACTTCAAGTTAGATTTTTGTTATAGATCCCGATTAAATATAATGTATTGGGTACACCGCCATTTGGCGAGGAGCAGCGTCTTCTCTATTAGATCAGGATGTGTTTTCTCCGTATCTGAAAGCCAGCCGCCGAGTTTGTAAAAAAACACCGAACTCCACCACGCGCGCGCCTCTTTCTTCGTTGAAGGAATAATGAAAACATTTCTTTGTTGAAGACAGATTGATGATTTCGCCTATCAAAGAATCAATAAATAATGGTTGAATTTGCCTCTGCGAGTGGAAGGGAAAAGTTTTTATCTACTGTCTCATAATAGATAAAATGGTTAATCCACGCAGCGACAGCTAGCGACAAGAGGCGTGAACTAGAAGGAAGGTGTAAACGAAGCGGTGGCCTCTGACGGGCGGTAGCGGGGCTTCTGAGTGTTGCTATTATTAATTGGCGTTCCAGGAATATTTCGGGCTCTGGATAGCTTTGGACGAGAAGCGGGATGTTTAAAAATCCGGAATAGGTCGCATCTTTAAGTTGGCTAACAAATCGGAAATTCAGAGGGCAGCGATTCATATGTCGAAAATAATTTACATCTACAAATCGTTTGCGATGGTCACACCATGGAATGTTTTGACGTAATGTCTAAATCACATCAAAGTTCCAGAGAGACCCTTTTTTTTATGAACTTTTTACAAGTAAACAACGGAAGCTGATTGGAATGTACCAGAACTGGCTGGAGGACAGTGACCTGTATAGCTAGGCCGACAAGGTCTGCTTTACGATGCAAGTTGCAGAGTTGTTTCTAGAGTTTTCTGGATAAGCGGAAGTTCGATTTCGGAGTAGAATGCTACTCGAAATGGAAACCAAAGTTCGTATATATACAAGAGAGAAGCCTGTGGATTTCATTTTAAACTTGGACGTGAGTTTAGTTTGCACGTGATTGAGATCGGCGCAGGCAGCAGAAGAATACGCAGTCTCTTGTGTGGACAAAACGACCGAGACACGCAGTCCAGAACGAAGCTGCTCTGTAACAGGCGAAATAAGTATACGAGTGCAAAAGCCAGGTTAGTGGGATTTCCCTTGATTTCAGTATTGTACTAACGAAATATCTGTTTTGATTTTGCACCGCGACTATCTAAGGCGGGCATCTCGAGACACATTTGAACACAAAGGAACGTGGGTTTCAGGTTAAAATCGTGCATCTACGGACGGCTGTTGCCATCACCACTGCGAGCTGCTGTGCGCGATCACCCGGGGCTCACCACCGTTCGTGGAAGAAGCCGGTCTACGAGGGACTCCAGTGTCCAGTAGAAGACACAAGGCACCGATCGTGGGAGACACTGAAACCGTTCGAGAGCAGCGGAAGGCACCGTTCGTGGAGAATCAGTAGGAGCTGAACGAGTGGTGTAAGGAGGCGTTCCGCGAGACGACGGTACGGCGTCCCAGGAAGCTTCCAGGTTGGTCCACTCCAAATCATTTTGAGTCAGCGAGCTACGGTAGTGAGGGAAGCCTTCTCCTTCTTACGTGTTAATATACTGTTGAAAGATACTTTCTGTTTTAGAGTCTAATATCCCTCTGGGAAATACAATCTTACACACACACACTCTGTTTGCGCACGTTTTCTTTTAATTTAGAACATTCTAAGGCAAAGACAAGACTATTCCGTTGCGTTGTGACAAATACATGATGAACTGCTGAGCACAGACTCTCTAAGTTTTTACTAGCCTATTCTATTGTAAATTCATATCGTACAGGCCGAAGTTATGTACTATAATTTATATGTTTGAGGAAATTGTAATCATATTTGAGAATTTTGAGTTTTGAGTATTAAGTTAGTAGTATTTCCTTTTATAAGATCTTGCTGTTTAGAATTATTTTGATTCAAAACAATTAAATTAAGTGTAAAATATTTCTTTTTGAATTCCTCAGTAAAGGAGAGAGTACCAAGACTTTGATAACTCATGTGTGTTTTTCTATTTTTGTAATAAAGCCCTTTGTTATTGAATTTACCATCTTGTTTTAATTCCTCGCTTTTACCTGAGAAGGAGGTCCGTTTCCTTAGCCGGGCAACGGTCTTTTCAATATTATCGACTCATTTATTGGTGATGTTCCTAAAAACCTTCATATTCTCTATATCAATGCACAGAGTATCCCGGCTCATTACCCAGATATGCTGGCATCGTTCGATCATAAAAATATCCACGTACTTCTTATATCAGAATCTTGGCTAAAACCATGCCATCCGTCCACCTCATATTCCCTACCTGGTTTCATACTCCTGCGTTATGACCGCACTGGCTGTGGAAATGGCGGTGTTGCCATTTATCTCTGTGCAAACATTCCTTACATTATTGTGAGTATATCAGCGCAACCCCCTCCAACCGTTGCTGGTGAGCATCTTTTTATTGAAATCACAGTTTCCCATACGAAGATGCTTGTAGGTGTTTATTATTGTCCTTCCCTACGCATAAACTTTTTTTCTAATTTTGAGAAACTCCTTCTTACGATCACAATATTATCATGGGTGATTTTAATACATGCTTGCTGAAACTTGATAATAGATTGTCCACTTTTGAAACCATCATCAGGGCCAGCAACTGGACCATTCTGCCACTTAACGCTACACATCATTTGCCTCATTCAGTCCGGTCTCTTCTTGACTTTATTCTAGTCTCTTCCCAAAATCTCGTTGGTAAGCATGGTCAGTGTTCGGCGGACGCTTTCTCTCATCATGATTTGCTTTTTCTTTCTTATAAATTCCGTCCGCCGAAGCGAAACCCAAAGTTCTATTTATCCCAAAGCGTAATTTTGGTAGTATGGATTTGGAATGCTTGCGCAAGGATGCTCAGGAGCTGGACTGGTCAGCTGTCTTAGGCGGAGTATCAATTGACGACAAAGTTGAGGGTTTCAATCGTACTTTGACAAAATTATATCATGTACATGCACCTATCCGACCTGACAAGTTAAAACATCTCCCTGCACCTTGGCTTACAAGTGAGTTAAGATCTTTAATGCACAAAAAGTTAGTGGCCAAGGCCAAGCTTAGATGTTGCCCAACCGAGTACAATAAAGAAAAATACATTGAACGCCGAAATCGCTACAACAGAGATTGTAGGAGCATTCCTACAACGCCGACATTTCCATGACTTAGTAGAAAATGAAGACCCCACTAAAGTTTAGAAATTCCTTAGGTCGATGGGAGTTGGAAAGTCAAGATAATATTCCTTATAACTTAAATATTGATCTCTTAAATAGCCAATTTTCCTCTTCCTCCAACTTTGAGGGACCTACAAAACTTGTTACACTTAAGTATCTTTCTTCATTTCCACCTCCCGACCACCCTTCTTTTATTTTCATTCAATTTACCGATTGTGATGTTAAGAGAGGCATTGCTTCTATTTCATCTAACGCGGTTGGTAGTGATAGTATTAGTCGTAAGATGATCCTTCCCATACTGGATGAAGTCATCCCTGTTATCCGATACATTCTCAATTTTTCTATATCCAGTGGTACATTCCCATCTTTGTGAAAAGAAGCCCTAATAACTCCTCTCCCCAAAAAGTCTAATCCTCCTTCTATCTCAGAATTTCACCCTATCTCCATTCTTTCTTTTTTATCAAAGTACTCGAGCGTCTTGTTCATCAGCAAATGTCTTCCTTTCTTAACAGAAACTCTCTCCTTAATAATTTCCAATCTGGTTTCCGTCCTGGGCATAGCACTGTCTCCGCATTAATTAAAATTACTGACGACATCCGATATGGCATGAGTAACGGAAAACTGACTGTTTTATCACTACTTGACTTCAGTAACGCTTTTACCAACGTTGATTTCGACATTCGTTTTGGACTTCTCCGAGCTCTTAACGTATCTCCAACGGCTATTGATTGGTTTCGTAGTTACCTGTATGGTCACCAGCAGCGTGTTTGCATTGATGATAACTTTCATCCTGGTGTTGTACATCTGCTGGCGTTCCTCAGGGCGGCGTATTATCTCCTTTACTTTTTGTTATTTTCATAAACTCAATTTCTCACCAAATATCTTCTTCCTACCATCTCTATGCAGATGATTTGCAAATTTAACCTCTCTTAGCTCCTTTAGACCAGTTGCATACAGCTATTGAAACAATCAGTTATGACCTCAAACGTATTTCAGACTGGAGTAAATCATATGGCCTTAGTGTAAATCCCTTAAATACCCTAGTTATTGTAATCGGTAGTTCAAGACTATTCAGGTAAAAGCGAGGAATTAAAACAAGATGGTAAATTCAATAACAAAGGGCTTTATTACAAAAATAGAAAAACACACATGAGTTATCAAAGTCTTGGTACTCTCCCCTTTACTGAGGAATTCAAAAAGAAATATTTTACACTTAATTTAGTTTGTTCTGAATCAAAATAATTCTAAACAGTAAGATCTTATAAAAGGAAATACTACTAACTTAATACTCAAAACTCAAAATTCTCAAATATGATTACAATTTCCTCAAACATATAAATTATAGTACATAACTTCGGCCTGTACGATATGAATTTACAATAGAATAGGCTAGTAAAAACTTAGAGAGTCTGTGCTCAGCAGTTCATCATGTATTTGTCACAACGCAACGGAATAGTCTTGTCTTTGCGTTAGAATGTTCTAAATTAAAAGAAAACGTGCGCAAACAGAGTGTGTGTGTGTAAGATTGTGTTTCCCAGAGGGATATTAGACTCTAAAACAGAAAGTATCTTTCAACAGTATATTAACACGTAAGAAGGCGAAGGCTTCCCTCACTACCGTAGCTCGCTGACTCAAAATGATTTGGAGTGGACCAACCTGGAAGCTTCCTGGGACGCCGTACCGTCGTCTCGCGGAACGCCTCCTTACACCACTCGTTCAGCTCCTACTGATTCTCCACGAACGGTGCCTTCCGCTGCTCTCGAACGGTTTCAGTGTCTCCCACGATCGGTGCCTTGTGTCTTCTACTGGACACTGGAGTCCCTCGTAGACCGGCTTCTTCCACGAACGGTGGTGAGCCCCGGGTGATCGCGCACAGCAGCTCGCAGTGGTGATGGCAACAGCCGTCCGTAGATGCACGATTTTAACCTGAAACCCACGTTCCTTTGTGTTCAAATGTGTCTCTCAATTTCTCACCAAATATCTTCTTCCTACCATCTCTATGCAGATGATTTTCAAATTTAACCTCTCTTAGCTCCTTTAGACCAGTTGCATACAGCTATTGAAACAATCAGTTATGACCTCAAACGTATTTCAGACTGGAGTAAATCATATGGCCTTAGTGTAAATCCCTTAAAGACCCTAGTTATTGTAATCGGTAGTTCAAGACTAATATCTAAGATTGACTGGTTTCATCTCCCACAAGTTCTTTTTTTGGGTGTGCTTATTGATAGACAACTATCTTGGGGACCTCAGTTAAGTGAGGTAAGCCGTAAAGTTTATGCGTCAGCGAGTTTACCTAAGTGAACTCGCTGACGCATAAACTTTACGGCTAAAATTGCGCAGTCTTCTAAAAGACTGCGCAATTTTCTTCCCACTACCACCAAATTTGCTCTAGCACAGTCTCTTCTGCTGCCTTTACTAAAGACACAGCTACAGCTAAATAAGCTAGAGCGCTTACAAAACTTTTGCATTCGGTTTGTTTTTGGCTTACGCAAGTATGACCATGTATCTGATTTTCGCAGAAAGCTCAAATGGTTACCTATCCGACGTCGCCGGGATACTCATGCCCTCTCTCTTCTGTACAGTGTCCTATTTAATCCATCGACCCCTCCCTATCTCAAAGAGCGATTGGAGTTCATCTTTCCCATTCCCGTATTCTTCGTTCCACCAATACTCTGCAGTTGAAAGTGCCTGACCAATCTACGGTTTGTTATCACAACTCTTTTACTAAACGGGCTGTAAGACTGTGGAATGCTTTGCCCATCAATATTAGAAAAGCTAAGTCGATAGCTGTCTTCAAAGACATGGTGAAGAAGCACTACCTGTCATAAAGCTGGATACTATGTTATTCACGCATAATTTAAACACTATTCCTTTGTGAACATGCTATTTATTTATAAATATTTATATATTATATTATAAATTTGACAATATATATGTTATATTATTTAATTAAAGTATATATATATATATACTTTATATATATATATATATATATATATATATATTTATATTTATGTGTTTAACAAAATTTATGATAACACATATGTCTGGCCCCGGGCAACACAGCGGTAATATCAAAAATCGATTTTTACAGGACAAATAAAATAAGCTAATTTGTTTATAGTGCAGCGTACAGTGATCCAAAAAAGACGTTGAAAATGTCAAAAGAAAGCTATTTTTTTTTACCAATTTAACCTTGTAAAAATAATTGTAATGGTATAAACATTTAATGAAATAATAGAAAAAATGTATAATACAAATTGTAGACGATACTGTTTCAATTGCAACATCATTAATGACTTTTTAAACACACTGACCATTGAGATTAAGGAATGTAAGAAAATAATACGACGTAATTTCCACTTTAGATCTCGAGCGTACCGAGATCGTCGGAGCGGGAGCGTCGATTACCACGTTCTTCAGGGAAATTTTATAACAAAATCTTAGCTGTATCATGTATTAATCGCTATTTTAGAATCCTATCAATGAAACGTATTTTTACGTAACCATTGTAACAGAACAACCTTATAATGGTATTTAGTTTTATTTTTAACCATTTTAGACAGTATTTTATTAAATAAATCATTTTTTTTAATGTTACTTAGGTAGTAACCTAAGTTTTAAAATGTTATAAAATGTATGGTAATGTTTCGGGATTGCTTCAGTTTTGCAGACACTCATCAAATCATCGTAAAGTGGTTCCGATTTCTCAGTTGAAGCATCAGTCGCTGGCGTCTTTTTGGGTTTTCCTCTTGAAGATCTGGTGTTTGATGCAGTATTTAAAGAAATATAAGTTATACTTTAAATAAATAACATCTGTCTGCGCTAGAGTAATCTTGATTTCGTGAATCATTTTCCACATAACTTTTTCATTAGTTTGGTTTGCCCGCAACCAGTGTCTTTTGTTCATTATCTCCTTTAAATCGGAGAAATTATGTTGTTCCTTAAGATGAAATTTTTCACCATTGATCTTGGCATTCATGATTATGCCATACATTTGATCAGGAGTATATATCGTGTGGTTATTTTTTGCGCGTTGGATAAGAAAATGCATCGAATCTCCTTCAGACTGGCTACGGCCAGTTTAAAAGTACCTATGTAATATGTTAACTCCATACTTTTTGGACAAATATAAATAAAGAGCAAACATAATTCTATTTTTATTTTGCCCAGCATAACCATCAGAATAATAAATAAAATTCTTGAACTACGTTGGCTCTCAGTTTCAATGAAATTTAGGATGCAACTGCCGATTTCATTAGCACCCCTTTTGGTCACTTGATAGTGCCAAAGACAGCAGTAACCTCTTCCACTTAATGAGTTGTAAATCGTAAAGTTATATATAGGATACTTTCACTTGTAATGAAAGATTCCTACCTCTGATTGAGGAATAGTCAGGACTTTTTCGAGATCATAAATAGTGAAGACAATAGTCGTAGAATCGACTTCTATTTTAACTTTAGTTTTGAGTTCACGAACACATTCCATGTTTCTAATGTGTTTTTGTGCACAGTTTCATACTGTCGTTTTGTGACCATCTTAACATCATTTGCATAATTTGTATTAACCATATTAACCATTCATCAGAATACAGCCTGTACATTTTGGAAATGTTCAGTGTAACTTCTTAGTATCTCTTCGGACATAATGTGATTCTTTAACTGGATATTGTTTTATATGTGCAATAACACTTTGCTCGTTTGAAACACTAATTTTTCGTGTTCTATTTTTATGCTGACCCCTGTTATCTTTGACTTCTTCAGTTTATTTTTCTTTATTGCTGTGTACCCTGTTTTTTCGCTAATGTGTATTAAAAAAAAATTGTGCAAACTTCAATTGATTCTGATCCATTTATCTTGAAATATTAGCTAATAGTTTGTGTCCTGTTTTTTGTTCTACCTAGTTGTATTTTTTTATTATGTTTAGTACCTGTTAGTTCACATATAATATAGTGCCACTGATCTTCGTGATCACTATGATTCCAAAATTCGTCGAATATAGCCTGCCGAGAGACTTGAGAAATCTTTTTACTGACTTTCTTAATACATTGACGTCCCTCATCGTTTTGGAATCAACATTTTTTTCGAATTAATACCAGTATAAGCTTGGGCTGTTTTTTTTTTGTTTTTATTCTTAACTTTTTCCCAATTTTCTTCGTGTCGTCTTCTTTTTCTAGCTATTTCTTTGGTGATTAATGGTACATCAGATACGGATGGAACATTTTCTGTCATTGTAGTTTGATTGCAATCATTAGATTCAACGTTAACATTTTCTGTCGTAGATTGGTTTTCGACTAAGAAATATGGATATAAAATTATACAATAATTGCAATCATTAGGTTAAGAAACAGCGTAATTTTGCATGCTTTATAATTTGATTATAGCATCATTTCTATTTCATTATAAATCAACAAGAGATCTGCCACAGCTTTCCTAACGCTTCTATCATAATGATATCACTATCAGTAATGGTAGATTTATTAGTGGTTTAAAAGAGGTAAATAAATTCAACTAATAGAAACACGACGTTAGTTAGATGCATATAGGTACGTAGGTATTACAAGAATAATAATAATCAATATCATACCTAATCATCTTACTGATTAATCACTTACAGTCAACCATGGATAACATTCTTCTTGCTCGAGATTTTGCTGGCAATTGTCTTGCCGTTTTAAAAAACACAATTTATAGATCTAAGGATTATTAAATTTAATGTACTCGTACACCAGCACGAATTCTATCCAGTTGCAAAAAGGGGTGAGACAGGGAGTCGTTATTACTCAGAAACTGTTCACCTCTGCACTGGAAGATATATTCAAACTTCTGAACTGGAACGGATTTGGTGTTAACATCAATGGCGAATACATCACTTATCTTCGAATTGCTGATGATATAGTCATCATGGCTTAAACCCTGGAAGACCTAAGCACAATGCTCAGTGACCTCAATATTTTTTCTCAACAGGTGGGTCTTAAAATGAACATGGGCAAGACGAACATCATGTCAAATGCCCATGTCGTACCCTTGCTGGTTTATGTTGGGTACGATATTATCGAAGCTGTTGATCACTGTCTACTTGGGTCAGACGCTCCAACTGGGTAGATCCAACTTCGACAAAGAGGTCAACCGACGAATCCAACTCGGATGGGCAGCGTTCGGGAAATTACGCCATATCTTCTCGCCGCAGATACAGCAGAGCCTCAAGACGAAAGTTTATAATCAGTGCGTGTTGCCAGTGATGACATACGGCACTGAGACGTGGTCGCTAACTATTGGTCTCATACACACGCTAAGAGTTGCGCAGCGCGCAATGGTCGGTGAACTTTTCTGACCGAGCTATGCTCGGTATTTCACTACGTGATAGAATCCGAAATGAGAAAATTCGTAGAAGAACGAAGGTTACCACATAGCTCTCAGAGTTTTCAAGTTGAAATGGCAATGGGCAGGCCATATAAGTCGCAGAACTGAAAACCGTTGGGGAGTAAACATGATGCTAGAAAGCATGCGGTAATCATTTAGGCGTAGGAGCGAAAGTGATGGCGTTCAGCGTAACACGACAGTTCAGCGCCGGGGTTACAATACATTTCCGGGAAGAAAGGCGTAATAGCTTATAAAATCTCTTGTGATTACTTCGTATTCATTGTTTACAGTTTATTGATATAATACGTTTATTTTAAAAAACGCGGTTAAATTTATTACTGTTACTCTTTGTTTAGAAATTTAGTGTAAAGATCACCGGTTTTTTGTGTTATGTTTCTTATAGTAATGTGATAATACATAACTTAGTCTTAAGATAATTTTTCATGCAACAAAGCTGTTATTGACATTTATTCTAAATGAAATATTTATAAAAAAAACTGAAAAAAATTAGAGTGATAGATGAAATGAGGTCAGAGAAGCCAAAAATCAAATAACATTAAAAAGGGCGTATCCGGCGTTTACCGCTATACTGCCCGGGGCCAGCGCTATACTGCCCGGGGCTATTAACTTTTTTTGTTCCAAAGTAAGTCTCCATCACTGACCGCAATTTTTATTTTATATCCTGTCCATCCAAAGGTTGCCTGTAAGAAATTGCAAATAGCGATAAGGCCGCCTATTGTACAACATTCGATTTTATGTATCATTACTGTTATGTTGTTTTTTATTGTAATGTGTTCAATAAAGAGTTATTGTATTGTATTGTATTGTATTGTATTGTATTGTATAATCTATACGCAAAAATATTAAAAAAAAATCGTTAATAAATCTAAACGAAATCTATACTATAATAAAACTGTAACTGGGCTAAATCTGTACATTAAATATTTTTTGAAAATTTTAATTGATATGAACTTCAAAATCGATATGGAGTGCAAAAAGGTTTTATTTTTATTTTTTGTCTGTCTGTCTGTCTGTCTGTCTGTCTGTCTGTCTCTTTGAACACGCATCACGCAGAAACTACCCGACCAATTTTGATGCAACTTGGCACAATCATAGATTATGTTATGGATTAACATTTAGAATACTTTTTATCCCGAAAAAAACAATGGTTCCCGCAGGATAGGGGTTGAAAGTTATTTTTAAAAAAACACATATCACGCTGAAACTATCGTATGGATTTTGAAGTAACTTGGCACAGTCAAAGTTTATAGTATGTGTTAAAATGAATGATACTTTTAATCACGAATAAATACGGGATTCCTGCGGGATATGAGTCTAAAGTTATGTTAATTTGAAAGGAATAATAATTGCACATCCGTTTATAAAACGGTACCGTAAATTCGGCACCTATACCACAAGTCAGAGTGGCACAGTAGAAGCGGTGTCTGGCTCGCAACCCAGAGGCACATGGATCGAATCCACGCGCTGCTATGAATGTTTTGCCTAAATATTTATAAGCATTTACATATTTTGTGCCTTTTTTACATTTTCTTTGATTTTTTTAAGGCTTATTTAATTTCCTGAAGTAAACCGTCAAGTTTTGTTTGAAAACAATATATATAACGGGAGCTATCCAAACGAATGGTCCGACTTAGGTGCGGTTTTTTATGTTTGCTAGCTGAGGTAATCGAGATGGTATAGTACGAGTTTGGTACGAGTATAGATAGCACAATGGCATCAACAACTCAAGCGAATAAACCAAAGGCATCAAAGTTCTCCCTCCGATTTAACTAGATGGCGCTGATTGACCTTAAAACACGCAATCATTTCATTCCTGCAACCATTAAAACTGTATCTGTACGTGATTTTTTTTTAAAAATTTTAATTGAGATGAGCTTCAAAATCAATTGTTTCTTCCATTGAGATATTATAATGTACTACCTGCTAGGTACGCAGGTAATTATATAGTTAAATCGGAGGTTTCTTCATAATGTCTTACTGGCAAAATGGTTAGTTGTCAGTATTGAAATGTGTACATACAGAGGTAGGTACATGTGTTGCTCTTCACAGAGAAAGTATAGAAAACTTTTTTTTTTTAAATCAATCCTCATATCGTGTTGAAAAAGCTCAAAAAGTAGGTAGGTAGGGTAGGTAATTATTAAGAGCCAGTTAAAGTGCCAGTAAGTACGTCGTTCTGTGAAACATCATAAAAAATAATTTGTACTAGGAACACAAAGTTTCGTTGCATTAAAATTTGTTCGTATGGACCTCATAATAATGACCGACCCTTGAATCCCTTGACGCCCCATCCAATTTACCTCACAACCTTAATTACTCTCTAATCTGTGCCACCTTACCTTCGGAGATAATTTTCTCTACTCAATAACAAGACGTTCATGATAACAAGTTACTTCATTTAAACTAGATGGCGTTGTCTACCCTTAAAACACGCAAGCGGTTTGTTACGAAGTGGTTTGAACGTTAAATGAACTCGAACAACACGTTTTCTTCTTTTTTTTACATTATGGTCCCTAAAGGCTCTTAAAACGTATATAGATGGTTTTTTTTGATAGAATAAGTCGACTTCAATTGTAAAACGCGCAGCGAAATTAAGCGAATTATTTACAGTAAAATAGTAATTTATTAATTAAAAAAATAAATTTAACTCATTCATGTCATGAATCTTTCATTATAAAAACCAGGGTTCAAAATACTTTCAAGTGGTTTGTAAACCGAAGCCTTGAAATTAGAAAATACTTGCATAGGAAATTGATCTTCGTGTCCATATAAATAAGGAGCACAATCGTGTTTGCGAAAAAAGTACTTGGAAGCGTGGAATTGAAAGTAAAAAATACTTCATAGGAAATTGACCCGTGCGCTTATGTAAATAAAGAGCACAATTGCGTTTGCTTAAAAAAACTTCGAAGCTTTGCAAGTTTTTTGAGCGACCTATCAGCCACCTAGGTTGTTGTGACCCGGCTGGCCGAGTGCGGCCGAACTCAGCCGAACCCGCCACCGAGTATGTAGGTGCGGACGTGGCGAAAGAGCGAGTTGGTGAGTAAAATACTTTCAAAGTCTTGCAAGTATTGCGGGTCCGCACCAGGGCGGCGTACTTACAAGCCAAAACCTGGTTTAAAAACCTGGTTGCGTAAATACCCACCTTCCCTAATTCCACGCAGGTGGCGTGGAATTGGCGTGAGTGGTCATACAGAATCCAGGCCCTGCTCTCAACTCAAGCCCTTGCGACTGATTTGAAAACTGGGGTACTTGGTATCTTAGGCCTTGCACGCACTGCCTTGCAGTGGAACGCGGTGCGTTTATTCTAGCGTTTATTTCACATTGTATTACATGCGTTTATTTCATATTATATTATATGCGTTCATTTCATTGCAATACGTGCACTTCTATGAAGTGTCATGGAAGTGCAAGTGTGTTGTACGTACGGAGTGCCGTACTTCACAGAATATGCGTTATAAAAAGGCAAGGCAGTGCCTTATTCCGATGATTAGATGCCGAGTAATCGATAAAAAACTATTTGACGGCTGAACGAATTTTTAAGAAATGTAGTATAATATTGTACTTTGTAGGTTTGGTCCTGGTCCTCCTGGTCCTCTGGACCAAACCTACAACTGGTCTGGTGGTGGTTTGGCTTTTGGTCCTGGAATAAAACGTGTGGGCTACTTTTAAATGAAATGACCACGCGGGCAAAGCCGCGGGCACAGCTAGTCAATATATAAAAGAAATGAATAAATCTGAAAATAAAACGAAATCTGTGTGGAAAATTATTAAAGAGTGTACAAACAAAAACGTAAGAAAACGAAAAATAATATTAACATAAAAATCCATAATAATTTATCGGTCGACCCGAGCCAGGGCGCTTATTCACTATGCCGCATAAAATTCCTTGCCGAAAACGTGTGACGTCAGTACGGCAACTGCCGTACGATTCCACGAAGATATCTTACGGCGCGTTACTTGCGTGAATGGTCATAGCGAATAAGGGCCCAGGTAGCAAACCTGTTCAATGAGTTTTTCGCATCAGTGGTAGGTGTTCGGTGCGTGGCCAGCCGCCTCTCGCTCGCACTGATAACACATTGTATCTAAGCCCGGTCAAACCTTGTGCATTATACCGTTACGTTACGTTACGTATACGTTATTATAAAAACCTTAAAAACTAAATATAGTTAGAGGCGTAGATGAGCTACCACCAGTTCTAATTAAAAATTGCCGTCATTTTTCCTGATCAACTAAAAATTTCTTTAATTAAACCCGTTCATAAAAAAGGCTCCAAATTAGATCCAAATAATTATAGACCAATTGCACTTCTACCCACCTCGTCTAAGATATTTGAAAAAGTTATGCATAAGTGCTTTAATTCTTTTTGCGAAAAATTTAAAATATTTGACGATTCCCAAAATGGTTTTCGAAAAAACTGTTCCACTATATTGGAGTCTATAAATATAAACAAGGAGTACTGGATATAATAAATAGAAAAAAATACGCAGTCGGAATTTTACTTGACATGACAAAAGCATATGACAAAGTACAATATAAAATTTTATTAGATAAATTATATGATGTAGGAATACGTGGAATTACACATAAATGGTTCAGCTCGTATCTACAAAATCGTCAACAGATTGTTGAGATTGAACATTTTGACTCCGAATACGGTAAAATAAGCATGACTAGATCAAATCTGATACTAACACAATTCCATACCCCAAAGAAGCGTCCTTGGATGTATCTTATTTTTATACGCTTTATATTAGCTTCACTTGTATGTTTGTATGTTTGTAACAGACTCCTTTGGACGCTATTTTGACCCACTTTAAACGGTCAGATTTCATTAAAATTTTGAACACCTGTCAAAAGCGTGGGGTGCTTCTCAAATCTGTCAATGAAATATTAATAACTATTGACCCATGCACGCCACGTTTTTTTTTACATAAAACATTATTTTCTTATTTACACTATAAAAAAATATTTTCTATTTTTTAGTTTGGGTTTCTATATAAAGCGTGTTTTTTAGTTTTTTTTTAACTATTTTAGTTTATATTAATGACTTCCCAAAAGTAATTAATGAATCATGTGTATTATTTGCTGACGATATTTCTCTTTTGACATCTTGTGAAAATTATTTTAATTTAAATCAAAAACTCATTGATATTTTTCATATTATAGTTAATTGGATGAATGACCATAACCTTGACATAAATTATTCAAAAACTAAAATAATGCAATTTAGACCTTACCAAAAAGCCCCTCTTGACATTAATTTTACTTCCAACGGCAACAAACTGGAATGTGTAGATACTTGTACCTTATTAGGTTTGGATATAGACACAAACATAAATTGGAAAAGTCATATCCAAAAGATTAAAGCTAAACTCTCAAGCTTTACTTATGCACTTAGAGAACTACGTAAGGTTACGGACCTCAAAACAGCCATATCAGCATATTATGCTTATGCTTGGCTCCGGTACGGTATCCTGGTATGGGGGAATAGTGTAGATGCACAAGACGTTTTTATTTCCCAAAAAATATTCATTCGCATACTTGCCAATATGTAAGAGCCGGAAAGCTGTAAGCCGATGTATTTTAATTTCAGTATTCTGACCTTGACTCCAATTTATATCATGGACGTAGGTATTTTTGTTAGGAAATATCCACAGTTTTTTATTAAGCGTGCTGACCAAGTACGACGGTATGCAACTAGATTTAGACATAAATTAGTACTGCCTTCTTCTAAATTAAAAATGCACAGTTCTGGACCAAATGTTATGTCAGTAAAAATATATAATCAAATACCCGACGAAATAAAAGACGAAGAAAAAGATAACGTTTTTATAAATAAATTAAAAATATTTTTAATTAAAAAAAATTATTATAATTTAAATGATTTTATGAATGACTAAATTAGTCTAATACATTATCCAACAGAAATTAGTTTTTAAATGGTTCGGTCCGCTCCTACTTTACATTGCTACACCCTATGAGGGTAATATGTCATTCTACCTATTAATTATTAAGATCTTTTGAACATATTATGGCAATAAAATATTGAGTATTGACACTTGGAAAAAATATAAAGAACAAATATGAAAAAAATACATGCCCGTAGTTTCTTGGTGTTCTCTACTCTAACGGGCGTATTTCCGAAGCATCAGTAGAGTCAGAAGGGTAATTTGATCTTTTCATAATGTTTTACGTATTTCTCCTTGTTCATGAGATGGTAATTTTGACTTGTAAAAGTGCTATTATTTTGCCTTTGAGAGAGAGAGAGAGAGAGGGGGAGAGAGAGAGAGAGAGAGAGAGATAGAGAGAGAGAGAGAGAGAGAGAGAGAGAGAGAGAGATAAGTATAGTTCATTTTATAAATACAAGCACAAATTAAAAATGTATATATCCCCCGACCACCCCCATTATACCAATGAATAATTTTAATGAACAACAAGGCTACCGAACAAATAGTCTAGCACGGATTTCAGTTTTCATAGAGCTGGGAGTTACGTCAAACACTATGTAAGGCAAACGGCCGTGTTTTGGTGCGGGTAATTCATACTTATACGGGGAAAATAGCGCTCGCAACTCGGAGCACCATTGTCCATATTTTTTTTACCGTGTATTTCAATTTAGCACCATGCGCAGTGCTCTTTTACATTTTTGTGGGAAAAGTGTATTCAGTGAGTATAACCGCTCAGCGAATCGCACTCGCCCCTCGTTAAATGCAAACTCTGCGTGCACGTAATCTGGTCTCAGGTGTTGGAGGCTTTTTATTTCATCTAGCACATAAACGCCTGTAAATACTTGCAGGAAAACTCGGGCCGGGAGGTTGGTAAGCTTTCTGCGGAAGCCGGTAACAAAGTGGGGTTTTATGAGTCGGCTCGTGTGAGCCGACTTTTTTATCTGGAAATATGCGAAAGTGATAACGGGTTTATGTTTGTGAATCAATAATGCGTGAAACCGTAGCGTGAAACGAAGCGCATAGTTAGGTTATGCGTGTGTTCGTTTATAACATAACATTTAACAATGTAATTACTATTCTCACTGAATAACCTAACCAGTTTCGGTATCATAACATATTGTTGGACTAGCCAAAAGTGATAACCGATTGATGCCAGATTGTTATAACTCTGAAATATCTGTAAGTATGATTCCATAAAAATTATAATGATTTAAAATTGTCTTACAATATTTAAAATACGATTATTATGGATATCCAAATATAAGTAGAAGTGAATTATACATTTCCGTCACGCTTGACGCCATTTATGATTCCTGATTGGTCGATCTGTTTGACGGATGCCTGGTGGAAAAATGTTGTGAGCATGATATGATGATATCATGCTCACAACATTTATGCGTATAGGCATGATATTTTTCTGCTATTTTATGAAGATGGCTTAGTAATGTTCACTTTTACTGTGGACCGTCGTACCAACAGGACCCTGGCGAGTTAAGTACTATTGATTTTACTTTATTGTTCTGCTACTTTTTCCTTGTCTTATATTTACTGTGTAAATGGGTATTTTGCAAATAGGTACCAAAGAGTACACAGATACTACATAGGTACTGTCGGTTCAAAGTTATGTTATTATAATCAATATGTGATTGTGTTCGAAATGATTATGTTAGGATCACTTTGTTTAAATGCTATTATTGTGCCAAGTATAACTATGGTCATTGTAAAATGAAAATAAAATATCACTATGACCAAGTATCACGTATTGGTTGTTATCATGATAGTAATAATGTGTTCATTATAATTGTAAAAATGATGATAAAAAATATATTCGCTACATAGTTTCTTGCCCGTTCTTCTATGTAGTGTATTCTGAATCCGGTGGTAGAAACAATAAAAAATATAACAATTACATTTCTTAGTTTCTATGAATACTCCATATGTTATGCTATTCTATTCAGTATACTTTAGATAGGTACTTCTGAGTAAATTTTAAGTTTTTTATGAAATAGCAACTTGCTTGTATATTGTTAGGTTCAGAATTAGTTTCACTTGCTATATGGTTAAAATTTAAATAAATAACAAAACAGCGTTAAAACTTTATTAAATCTGCTAAAAAGGTTTAGCCTAACCGAAGACTTGCCAAACCTATCCTAACCTAAGGATAATATAACCAAACCTAGGTTTGATTTATATACACTAATAATGATCCCAAGATAACTTTATATTTATATATATCAACTTATGTTCCTAAATCTATCACGTGCATCTGCGTACGATATGGAGTAAGTACAAGGTGGGGCAAAAGTAATGTCATAATGTGAACTGGCTGCGATTTTGTTAGTTATTAAAATATTGGGATTTGTTTTCACAGGAAGTTTATTTGAAGGTATAAAATTAATGACATTAAGTTGAAATAATTATATCGGTCAAATGACCACCTCCTGAGTTGATGCAAATTTATGCTCGTTTTACGGCATTTTGAATTGTTGCTTGCAATGCATCTGGCCCCAAATTGTTGATTTCTTCTTCAACGTTGGCTTTCAAGACTTGCAAGGTTTGAGGATTGTTAAAAAAAACACAGCATGGGAGTAAGTTAACCTAACTTGACGGTCAGCAGGCAGCAATTAAAAAACCCCATTCTATGGGGAGAAAGTTACCTCACTTGACGGTCAGCAGGTAGCAATTGGTGAGCGGCACAACGAACTTCTGCTGATGCCAAATTGTGTGCATCGTTGTCTTGTCGATGTTTATGGACCTCTCGGAAATCCTCGGCCACAGCAGCAATGTTCTCGGACAAACGAGCTGGCACCTTTTTGCGACATCTCTAGTGGACTTACACGCTCAGGCAAACGTTTAAGTGTTCACGCACATGGTGCAAGACGACGAGAAAAATGACGTCAAAATTCACGCTGTATTAAAACAACATGGGTACCAAATATTGGTCAAATAAGCAGTAGCAATAATACCGCGTTCTTCTAGTTTGTATCGCTTCATTTCTTATTGTCAATTAATTCTTTATCTGTCTATAATCTAAATGTCGAAGCACAATGACATTTGACGCCATTTGCAAAAATTAAGGCACATTCACATTATGACATTACTTTTGCCCTACCTTGTATATTGTATGATGCGTAAGAGACGCACGCCTGTGTGCTTATTTCATTTGCTCACTATAGAGACAATAAACTCGGTTCAGTACAATTCTGTATATTACTATATTTGATATTTAATGTTTCTATTTTTCTATTCAAGGTGAACTAATTCATTAAATGAATTATATTCAATGAGAATACATTATCCTAATACTGAGGCCCTAGATCGGCTTGAAAACTCTGACCACAGAGGCCAGCACTACCTCTACTACAAGCAATCAAGAAATAATATATGATTAGTTCATAATAATAAGAACAATAATTAAGCATCGTCTGGTACAAACTGCGATTCTCGTAAACGACATTTGTACCAGATAATTATTAGCTATCAAACAGTGCGTGGACTGATGGCAAGTTTGGTGGCGTGCGCTAACGCTCTCTAAAGAAGACGGGCGCGCGGGCGCCACCCACCCCCAAAGATTAGTTATGTAGCCGCGCCGCGCGGACCGTGTGTGTACACGGTCCGCGCGGCGCAATTATAAGTATGTACTATACATATCGAGCTCCAAAATCGCTTCCAAATTATTATCGAATGCGATACAGTGGACGAACTAAATAACGGGCTGGTGGAAATTGTCCACGCGGTCGGGTCGGAGTTCTTTAAGACCCCCCGCAAAAAAAGAATACAGAAACTCTCTGAGCATACACTCAAACTTATGGCAGAACGAGGCGAGATGAGGCTGCAGTCTTCAGTGGATATGTTGAGTTACAGATTGCTTAATAAACAGATCTCCAAGTCAATGCGACACGATTTGCGTTCCTATAATACTACTTGTATTAAGAACGCAATAGAGCGGAACAAGGGCTCCAAAGTGTTCGCAAGAGATCTGTCTATTGGGCAAAGCCTGTTGATGAAGCTGAAAACCGACAGTGGCAGCATCGTTTCGTCGAAGCCAGAGATTTTGAGTGAGCTCGAGAAGTTCTATGGACAATTATAGACCTCATTGCGTAGTCCTCCTAGCAGGACTAACGATGCAAGAGCCCGTTTGACCCGACATTATACCGAAGATATCCCGAACGTCAGCCTATACGAGATCAGAATGGCTCTCAACAGCTTAAGAGCAACACGTCACCAGGGGAGGACGGAATAACGACAGAGCTACTAAAAGCGGGTGGAACACCGGTACTTAAAGTCCTTCAGAAGCTGTTTAACTCCGTCATCCTCGAGGGTACTACGCCAGAGGCGTGGCACAGGAGCGTGGTGGTTTTGGTACATGATCATTGGGTGGCGCTGTTTCTAACATTGCGCAGTACTGTGCGCATACATGCGCGTGCGCGCGTGTCAAGCAACTGGTTATGAAAGGTGATAAAACCCTTTTGAAGAATTATAAGCCCATTTCGCTGCTGAGCCACGTCTATAAGCTGTTTTCGAGAGTAGTTACAAACCGTCGCGCTCGTAGGTTTCACGACTTTCAGCCTCCCGAACAAGTTGGATTCCGAAAAGGCTTTAGCACCGTAGACCACATCCATACGCTCCGGCAGATTATACAGAAGACCGAAGAGTATAATCGGCCACTATGTCTAGCGTTTGTGGACTACGAGAAAGCCTTTGATTCAGTCGAGACTTGGGCAGTGCTACAGTCATTACAGCGGTGCCAGATTGACTATCGGTACATCGAAGTATTGAAGTGTTTGTACAGCAAGGCCACCATGACAGTTCGTCTTCAGGATCAGAGAACGAATTCTATCCAGCTGCAAAAAGGGGTGAGACAGGGAGATGTTTTTTCTCCGAAACTGTTCACCTCTGCACTGGAAGATATATTCAAGCTTCTGAACTGGAACGGATTTGGTGTTAATATCAATGGCGAATACATCACTCACCTTCGATTTGCTGATGATATAGTCATCATGGCTGAAACCCTGGAAGACCTAAGCACAATGCTCAGTGACCTCAATATTGTTTCCCAACAGGTGGGTCTTAAAATGAACAAGGGCAAGAAGAACATCCTGTCAAATGCAGATGTCGTACCTATGCCTGTTTATGTTGGGAACGATATTATCGAAGCTGTTGATCACTATGTCTACTTGGGTTCGGCGATCCAACTGGGTAGATCCAACTTCGACAAATAGGCCAACCGACGAATCCAACTCGGATGGGCAGAGTTCGGGAAATTACGTCATATCTTCTCGTCGCAGATACCGCAGAGCCTCAAGACGAAAGTTTATAATCAGTGAGTGTTGCCAGTTATGACATACGGCACTGAGACGTGGTCGTTATCTATTGGTCTCATACAAAAGCTCAGAATTGCGCAACGTGCAATGGAGAGAGCTATGCTCGGTGTTTCACTACGTGATAGAATCAGAAATGAGGAAATCCGTAGAAGAACGAAGGTTACCGACATACCTCTCAGAGTTTGCAAGTTGAATTGGCAATGGGCAGGCCATATAGTTCGCAGAACCAACAACCGCGGGGGAATAAAGTTTCTCGAATGGCGACCACGAACAACGACCACGAACAAGCAAGCGAAGTGTGGGGAGACCCCCCACACGATGTACCGACGACATTGTAGCCATCGCAGGAAGTCGGTGGATGGAGGTGGCATAAGATCGCTCGTCATGGCGCTCTTTGGGGGAGGCCTATATTCAGCAGTGGACTTCTAAAGGCTGACATGATGACTATACATATATATCTATGACGTGTACCGAAATCACGATTGCGTTTCGCATACTGTATCCACTATAATAATAAGGTATTGTAATGAATAACTCTCTAATTGTCTGAGACACGAGGAGGGTAGTCGTAGGTCAAAATATAATAATCACTAATTTAATATTTTATTTTTATTCGTCCAAGAACAGCAATAAAACAAGGTTTAGTATCTTATAAAGCATGCAGGGGCCACAGTCCGGGCATGGGGGCGTGCCGCGAGGCGACGGCCGCGCAAAGAATTCCAAATAAGAGAAAGGTAAAGGCTTTAAGGGCTGCTTACATTATGCATGCAATGTGCGGCCCCGAAAAATACAGGGGAAATTTTTAAAGCAGCTATATATGGCTAAAACTGAGAAGATTCAATCGGAAAAAATGAATAGGTACTTATAGATTTTTGTGCATTTGAATTTGTGATTAGCACTGGCAGGACGTTGTACTATAAAATAAAATCTTACTTGTACTATAAATTAATACTTACCCGAATCTATATTATCTATAAAAATCAAATAAACTCATACGTCCAGAATATTACTTCTGTCCAGAATACTACTGACCAGAATAAGTTTCCAATGATATGCATTCTAAATTTGATTTTGTGCTTGCATAAAAAAAAAAAACATTTTTTTCTGAAAACAAAAAGGTATCTTATATTTTCAATTAAATACCACAGTACAGTACCCGGCGATCTTAGACGATATACCGACTATAAATAGTCTAAGCAATAAATAATGCACATCGGTCTTTAGAAAGAGACAATTGCCTGTTTCCGACGATTTCCGAACACTGACGACCGTCCATTAATCACCGTATTTATTAAGTGTCTGTTTCATATCAAATATATAAAAGCACTTTATGGACTTTATTAGTTTATGTCAAATCAATGACATGTAAACTTTAAATATCTATGGAGAGCTGTTGCAGCTACTAGAAAAAGGATAGTATAGTAGATTGTATTACAACGGAGCAAAATTATATTTTGATGGCAAGGGCACTATTTTTAATCCAGAGCGGAATGCAGGATTCAGAAGTAGAACCCTGAACGTTGAACTGTTTTATTTTGAATTAATATTTTTGTAATGTTGTTGACGATAATTTGATTGTTTGTATTGTTTTAATTTCTTTTTTGTCTTAATCTTTTAGTTTCAGACACTATGTAATAATTATTATTGAATAAAAATTATGAATTATGAATCTATAACTATTTTCTGTTTCTGTTTGTGTTGCTTTGTATATTTGCACATATTTTGCAGACATCTTTTTTTAAATAATAAATATCTGTCGGCTTGCTAACTAGGCAAAGCCTGTATCTAGGAAGCCTAATTCATTTATAATGTTTAAGATTTAGATACTCAGCGCATAGAAAAACTTTACTTAGAAACATAATTATAATAATCAGATTTAAGTTTAAAGATAATTTATTTATTAAAACTTGGTATACATAACAATCTGCATGCAAGATCTTATTATAATAAATTGTTCACATGTTTTTGCCTTTATAGCAATCAAATATTAATATACAAATCAATGAAAAACAAAATGCAATTTGTAAATCACACTAATCGCACTATCACACTAATCACACTAATCACACTAATATTATAAATGCGAAGAAAGTTTGTATGTTTGTGTGTGTGTGTGTGTGTGTGTTTGTTGCTCCTTCACGCTCGAATGGCTGGACGGATTTAGATAAAATTTGGTACCAGGATAGCTTTTATCCTGGATTAACACATAGGCTTCTTTTTATCTCGAAATAGGAGAAAAAAAGATTATCTTTTTCTAAAAAACTTGAAAAAAAAAAACCAAAAAAATAATGAAAAAAATATTTCAAGTACCAGGAGAGCATAAGCACTTAAGAAGTTGGAGATATAAAATTGACAAATAAAGTTATTAAAAGTGAGTATACTTAGCTCCCAATGAACATTAAATGGTGTGATTATACTAAAATAAGTATTTCTGAGTACCAGGAGAACAGAAACACTTAAGATGTTGGAGACATAATATTGAAATATAAAGTTATATAAGTGAGTATAAGTGAGTATTCCTCCCCATGAAGATTAAATGGTATGATTAAATTAAAAAAAGATTTTCTAAGTACCAGGAGAACAGAAACACCTGAAGTTGGATATATGACATTGACAAATAAAGCTATTAAAAGTGAGTATACCTCCCCATGAACATTAAATAGTGTTATTATATTTTTTTAAGTATTTCAAAGTACCAGGAGAGCAGAAACGCCTAAGAAGTTGGAGATATGACATTGACAAATAAGGTTATTTATTAAAAGTGAGTTTACCTCCCCATGAACATTAAATAGTATAATTATATTTTATAAATGTATTTCTAAGTACCAGGAGAGCAGAAAAACTTAAGTCAAACTGTTGCTCCTTCACGCTCGAACAGCTGAACGGATTTGGATGAAATGTGGTACCACGATAGCTTATAATATCTCGGATTAACAACACATAGGCTACTTTTGATCCCGAAATAGGGGAAAAAGTAGTATCGTTTTCTTTAAGATTTGAAAAAAAAAACAAAACAAAAAAAATATTTCTAAGTACCAGGAGAGCAGAAACACATAAGAAGTTGGAGATATGACATTGACAAATAAAGTTATTAAAAGTGAGTATACCTCCCCATGAACATTAAATGCTGGATTATATTTAAAAAGTATTGCTAAGTACCAGGAGAACAGAATCACTTAGGATGTTGGAGATGTAACAGTAAAAAATAAAGTTATTAAAAGTGAGTATACCTCCCCATGAACATTAAATGGTGTGATTAGATATAACAAAAGTATTTCTAAGTACCAGGAGAGCAGAAACAATAAGTTGGAGATACAAAAGAGTCAAATAGCGTGTTATTAAAAGTGATTATACCTCCCCATGAACATTAAATGGTGTGATTATATTTAAAAAAGTATTTCTAAGTACAAGGAGAGCAGAAACACATAAGAAGTTGGAGATATGACATTGACAAATAAAGTTATTAAAAGTGAGTTTACCTCCCCATGAATATTAAATGGTGTAATTATTATATTAAAAAAGCATTTCTATGTACCAGGAGAGTAGAAACACCTGAAGTTGGAGATATGACATTGCCAAATAAAGCTATTAAAATTGAGAATACCTCCCTATGAACATTAAATAAGTAGTGTGATTGTATTTTAAAAATGTATTTCTAAGTACTAGGAGAGCAGAAAAACTTAAAAAATTGGAGATACAAATTTGACAATTATAGTTATTAAAAGTGAGTATACTTATCTCCCCAAGAACATGAAATGGTGTGACTATATTAAAAAAAAAATCTAAGAACCAGGAGAGCAGAAACATTTAAGAATTTGGAGATATAACATCTATATATATAACAGAAAGTCAGAAATTCGTGTTACTTACACTATTTATAACTCAAGAACTGCTGGACAGATTTTTATTATCTTTGATTTTTTGAATTTGTATCCGTCCCGAATAGATAATAAATATAGATGCAAAAAGGAGGGAATTTTTAAGATTAATTTTCTAAACTTGTGGGAGTGGCAAAGTTTGACCGCGGGCAAAGCTGCGGGGCGCAGCTAGTCAATTAATAAAAAAATAATACAAATATGCCAATTAATTAAATCAGTCATTCATAAAAGTGAGTCTACCCTTCATTCAGTTTTTTTATGAGTTAGGAATTCATTGATATTATTATAGCATTTGTCCGCCAGTAAATTTCTTAATTTATTTTTAAACAAGTTACTATTTATTTCTTTAAAGGCTTTAGGTATTTTATTGTAAATAGTAGGAACCATGTCGTCTTAGATCGAAGAATACAAAGTCTGGTTTCATCACGTTTGTTACGTACAACAACATCAGACAGCTGACGATGAAAAAGTTCAGGATTTGTTTTTACAAACGTCGTAATTTCTAAAATATACAGCGATGGAAGTATCAAAATTTATGTTCCTTAAATTAGAGCTTAAAACTATCACTCGGGTCTAAATGAAACATTGCTCTGATGCATGTTTTTTGGGCTCCGACGCCACTAATCCATGGTATGCCGTTATCAATGCATTTTTGTTTATCAACGATGACAATTTATATAGTGCATAGGCTGACGAAGCAGCGTCATTGGTGCGAGAAGCTACGCCCTGCGATCGCCAACCCGCATGCCCAGCGTGGCGATTATGGGCAAAATCTCCAATATGAACGGCACAATTAAAAAATGGCCCCCAGTTCCCGGTCGCCCTGCTAGTTCTGACCAAGGTAGCGGTCAAGGAAATGGCAGGGCAGGGGGTGCGAAGAATCCACGGGCTACGGTGGGCCACCTGAAACAAAAACCACTAACCCTGGCTACGTACAACAGACGAAGAATTAGGCTTGACGATCACATGGCGCAACTCGAGACGGAGCTTACCAAGATAAGATGGCACATCCTAGGGTTAAGTGAAGTCCGATGAGAGGGGAAGGATACAGTAACCCTGGAATCGGGCCACCTATTCTACTTCCAAAAGGGCGATCAGCAGTCTCAGGGTGGCGTGGGGTTCCTCGTCAACAAAGTCCTCATTGATAATGTTGTAATGTTGTAGTTGTTTCAACACACTGGATATTTCTCCAGTGTGTTGACCAGGGTAGCGTAAACCCGGTTCTTAAACTGACCGAAAGGCATAGCTTTAAGATCGTACAGGTTTACGCACCAACCTCGGCACACTCGGATGATGAGGTAGAAGATATGTTTGAAGATATATTTTCGGCCCTAAATAACACCACAAGTGCCCACTACAACGTTATAATGGGAGACTTTAACGCCAAAGTGGGAGTACAGACTTGCAGTGAATCGAAAATAGGTCCGCACGGCTATGGAGACAGAAATCTCAGGGGGGTTTCTGTCAGGCTCAGGCTCAATCTCATGCTAGTTCACTTTTTGGAAAAAAAAAGGGGTTATTTTGATGAACTCTTTCTTCAAAAAGCAACCCCAGAGGAAGTGGACTTGGCAAAGTCCCGATGGTGTGACTAAAAATGAGATTGACTTCATCATGACGGACAATAAGCACATATTCAGGGATGTCTCAGTGATCGCAAGATTTAATACCGTTAGTGATCACCGACTTGTCCGAGGCTCCTTGAATATCAACCACAAGCTTGAAAGATGCCATCTGGTGAAGTCTACGCTCCAACCCAACCTGCTCCAGGCCGCTGTTAGAACAGTTTCAACTCAAGTTGGAAAATCGATTCGCTGCCTTGGAAACCACAAATGACGTCGACGAGGAACTCCAAAAACTTGTGGGAATCCATAGGGAGGAAGGCACTAGATTTTGTCAGCTGCAGCGTACGGGCACGAAGTCTTAAATCTCGGATGAGCCTATTCGGCTTATGGACGAGAGACAGGAGCAACAGCAAGCCGTCGGAGAAAAGGGAGCTCAATAAAAAGATCAGCAAGCTAGTGCGACGTGACATCCGATGCTCAAATACACGCCGAATACGAGTTCAAAGTACTTTGTGAGATGACTCATAACTACAACATGCCATGAGATCATGACATGACGTTGTTTTGTGCAATAAACTTAGTTACAATTTTGACTAATTTTTCCATTGTGATTGTTTGACGATTGTGGGACATATCATTTACACTTTTATTTTTGTATTTGTAATTTACGCTGTTTTTAATTTGCTTTGTTTTATTATAATTTATGACATTTAAAAAATATAAAAAAATAACAAATATGAAAAATGAAATCCCCGTAGAGTTTTTTGTTGCTCTCTTCTCTAATGGGCGTATTTCCAAAGCACCGGTAGAGTCAGAAGGGTATTTGCTTTTCCAGTTTGAGATTTAGCTCTGTTGGCACATGAAAAGGAAATTTCATTTTCAGACTCAAAGCATATTTAATTTACCTAAATGTTATTGATTTGATCTGTTTTATAATATTTTATGTATGTCTCCTTGTTCATGAGATGTTAATTTTGACTTGTAAAATTATTTTGCCTTATTACAATAAATTATTTGACTTCGTGACACTCATTGTTAAATATAGTTTTTTAGATATAATTTATAGTTGCACTTGTGATGTTCAATTAAAAGTTAATCTATATATCTATAAATCGTAACAAAAACCTTAGAAAAGTCTATAAAAAGTTCTAACTCTAATCCCTTGCTGGAAAGACCCCGTAAATTCTAATGAAAAATACGTTATTTACCAGGGACCTTATTCTCTATTGCCACTCGGCCACGTAACGCACCGCGTTAAGATATCTGCGTGTTCGTGCATGTTCGAGAACCGCCGTACTTTTCCAAATAATTCCACAGCGAGACGCGTTACGCGTGTGGCGGTTCATAGAGAATAATGGCCCAGGCCTTTCCGTTGTCTTAGCACTCAGTTTAAACTAACAGATAAAAATGCCTGAGCTTTACCACGTGTAGTACAGCTATTAGGCGCGAAAGTGAGAGAGTGCGCGACAGAAATGTTTCAAATACTGCAGTATTTCATTTTATGCTTGAATACTTACAATTATTTTGTGGAGCTATAATATATCCTTTGACTAACTCTTCTTGATCTCCAATTACACTTCTTGAATAGACGATGACTCAAAGAGCTTTATTGGACTCGATTATTGTTTGCTTTTCACCTCTGTAAACAATATCGTTTAAGTTAGTACAAATATTATGATTTTGATGTAAAGTTTGGTTGTGAGATGATATAAATTGTTATTTATTTATTTCTTTATTTATAAGGTGCTGGTAAATTATGCGATCGATTCCATTTACACATGATTCAAATTCCTATTTTTTTTGTTTTTTTTTTATATACTTTTTTGTTGATTTCCATTTTATGTGTTTGTTTTTTTTCGATTTTCTTATGCAATTTAGGGAATGACTATTCATAATTTATGTTAAAATGTCCTATATTAGGTGAAACGTGTTTCGAAGTAGCGTAGTGAACCCCTATAACAGGCCTCAAGTTATATATTACATTGTAGTCTGGCTTATATTTAGTAATGTATGATTTTTAGCTTGAAATGGTATGATATTCGAGTAAGAATTATCGAAGTTATGTATAACTACTTCCAAAAATACCTTTTTAACATGTTACATACCTTGGTATTGTGTATTTTCATAGAAAAACGTATTATTTGCTTGTAGTATTAGTTTCTGTGAGGTAAAATAAGTACCGAAATTGGTTGTGTGCAGACATTGTTCAGATATAAATTTCAGATAAAACAGTGTATGAAGTGTTTTGTCTGTATTTCTTACCTTTCTCTATTTTTTTATTGCGTATTTTTTGTATTTTTGGATATTTTCGTCAAATAAGCATTTGTTCTCAATTTTATTTGCTTAAATTTCATAGTTCAAATGTAAATCATTATCGTCCTCTTTTCGAAAATGACAGTTATCGCGTCCCAATAACCGATTTTAGACTTTGATAAATCCCATCAAGTGATCTGTTGTCCAGCCTCTGCGGCTACACTGATAAATGAGTACTTTTGATTATAGTTGTTCAAGTTTTTATTTGAATTATTTCCTTGGTCCTAGGTAGTTATATGTACCACAAACCCACCGTTGTTTACCGAAGTCCAATTGCGACATATTTAATCATACAAGTAGGTACTAACTTAGATTGTGAAAGTACCAATTAAGCACTT
Organism: Alsophila aescularia; assembly: GCA_946251855.1. Classification (NCBI taxonomy): domain Eukaryota; kingdom Metazoa; phylum Arthropoda; class Insecta; order Lepidoptera; family Geometridae; genus Alsophila; species Alsophila aescularia. The sequence continues at coordinate 249,429 of OX276375.1, forward strand.
TTTGTACTTATGTTGTTTTTCTATGAATAATGCGCAGTAGAGGTACTCTCTCATGTTGATTTGATTTAATTGCGCATAGCTGAATAAGCATTTATGTACCTAGATGTTTTTCTCGCTAAATTATGAGAAATGTAACTACTTAGTTGTTATTGCAAATGAAGAATGTACTAGAAATCGCCTACGCATTTATAAAAGTTATATAAGGAAGTTACTAAGTACAAATTGTTATTATTTTATCTTCGCTTGAATTGTACGGTCAAAAGTAAGACCAATAAAATTAACTTCAAATTTAATTTGTTGTTTATTTTATTAAAATCTCGGCTCCGTCCAATTTGTCTGGCGCAGCCGGTTGTATTTTTTTAAAGTCGTGGAAATTTAATTTGTCCGGCGCTTACTTCAAAAATTGTGAAATATAATTTGTCTGGCGCAACCTACATATCTGGTGCAGCTGTCCTGAATAACTTCAGTGTGTTCCTGACAAATCCACGGAAAAAATACTCGAACCAAACAAATACGACTGTATTGGAAAAAGCAGTTGAGAAACAATTCAGCGAGTGGAATAATCACCGAGGCATGGGATCGAGCGGTTTTAAGTGAGTCGAAAATCATTCACTTTCCGTATTCTTGCCCTGCTATTCGACCCTTAGTGATTTTGGACAAAAATTGCCAATACACTTGTTATTTTTGATTTATTGTATGCGAATTTATGATTTTTATGTGAATTTATGACGTTTTATGTGTTTTTCTTGATTTTTATGTGAATTTATGTGTCTTTATTGATTTATTGATTTGTATTTCTTCATAATTGATTTTTATGTGAATTTATTGATTTTATTGCGTCATAATTGATTTTTATGTGAATTTATTGATTTTTATGTGAACTTATTGATTTTATGTGTTTTTATTGATTTTTATGTGATTTTTTTGACGTTTTATGCGTTTTTATTGATTTTTATGTGAATTTATGTGTCTTTATTGATTTTTATGTGAATGTATTGTCATTTTATGCGTTTTTATTTGAATTTTAAGTGAATTTATTGATTTTTATGCGTCATAATTGTTTTTTATGTGAATTTATGGTTTTTTATGCGTCATAATTGATTTTTATGTGAATTTATTGATTTTAATGTGTCTTTATTGATTTTTATGTGTTTTTATTGCTTTGAAGTGTTTTTATTAAACTTTTATGTGCCTTTCTTTAATAATTTTTGAATTTGTGTATTTTATGCGTTATATTCTACAAACGCATACTCAATTTTAATAATTTGAATTTATTTTAAATAATAATAATTTAAAATGGAATCTATGAGGATTATAACAAATGAAATTGTGAAATTGATTCCTAAATTTGATGGGAATGAAAAATTATTAAATTTATTTATTTCAAAATGTGAATATGTGCGTAGCTAAAGTGGATCCGAAGTAACAGCAGCACAATTATTATATTTATTTTATGTAATTTCAAGTAGAGTTGTAGGCAGAGCAGCCTCACTATTAAATGAAAGTAGCGACATGGCTACAATTGTTTTTTTTTTTATTCAAGTTAATAATATAATTGAAAATGGAAACAGATTGTGAATTAGATGATATATTATCTGAAAATCTAATGAAACTTAGATTAAATCGTATGCATCAAGAACAAAGAAATGCAATTTTTTTTAATTGATGCAGTCAAGATGAATTAATTATTGATATTAAAACTAAGATGCTATTTCACTAATACTTCTAATTATAACTTTATAAAATTTGAGCATAAATTAATTGAAATTGAGAAAGCATTGAATAGAAGTAAAATAAATGATTTTGAAAATAAAGTATCTCATGCTTATAGTTTGTTAACTCATAACTTTCAAATAATTCTTTCTAAGTTAGATGAGATTGATACAGCAATCGCATTAAGTAAAAATAAGATATTACATAGATCAATAATTGATACTAATGAATTATTTGAATTGTTAAAAAATATTGAGAGAACAGATAAGTTAATTTTCCCTGTTAATTATGAAAATTTAGTAAACATAGAGCAAAATATAGAGATAAAAGCTTATATGAAGGGTAGGCAAATTACATATGTACTGGCAATTACAATTGTACGCAAAAACACTTACAAATATTACCAGTTATTCCCCTTACCTATCCTTGATACTTTTAATAATATTACATCCTTGATACTTCCTAAATATCCTTTTATCCTCGTGAAGGATTTGAACTCTATTACATTGCTCTCCAAGCCATGCGACGAGATTGATGAGAAATTATTTATATGAATATTACGTCGTGTTCTCCAATTTTAATCGAAACTTCAGAGATAAAAGTAAATTCGTAATACGTAAATTTCATTAAATCAGTTATACATTTATCTTGTTCCAATACGACTGCACAACTTTCTTTACAAAGAAATAATTTCTCATCAATCTCGTCGCATGGCTTGGAGAGCAATGTAATAGAGTTCAAATCCTTCACAAGGATAAAAGGATATTTAGGAAGTATCAAGGATGTAATATTATTAAAAGTATCAAGGATAGGTAAGGGGAATAACTGGTAAAGTATCAAGGATAGGTAAGGGGAATAAATCGAAACTTCAGAGATAAAAGTTCAACAAATTGAAATGAACATATGGATAATTTTTGCAAGTTACTAGACAAAAACCTGTGAAAATGAGATTACTCGAGAGAAAATCCTTGGTACTTATATTTTAACCTTGGACGATAAATGTAAAATACAAGTTGAAGATATTACTCTACGGAAGAAATTATTTAGAGGAATGAACTTACATATTCCTAAACTACCATTGATAAATTTACCAAGTGTTCCAGTTACAAATAATTTCAAAAGAAAACCTGTTAACTTAGATGGAGTAAATATGGAAAATATACAAATGCTGAATTATATTTTGAAGAAAAGTGAAAACAGTGAATATAGTGAATTGAGTGAAATGGTCAATAAAGTGCATATAAAAAGTGTTAGTTTATGGACATTAATACTTTATATTATAATGATTTTTACTATTGTATACTTTATTATAAAATATAAAAATGAGATTTTAAAATTATGTAAAATTGAAAATAATCTGACTTCAAGAAATGAACTTTCAGATAATTTTCAATCTCAGGGTGGAGAAGTTATATGTACCACAAACCCACCGTTGTTTACCGAAGTCCAATTGCGACATATTTAATCATACAAGTAGGTACTAACTTAGATTGTGAAAGTACCAAGTCAGCACTTTTTGTACTTATGTTGTTTTTCTATGAATAATGCGCAGTAGAGGTACTCTACATGTTGTTTTGATTTAATTGCGCATAGCTGAATAAGCATTTATGTACTTAGATGTTTTTCTCGCTAAATTATGAGAAATGTAACTACTTAGTTGTTATTGCAAATGAAGAATGTACTAGAAATCGCCTACGCATTTATAAAAGTTATATAAGGAAGTTACTAAGTACAAATTGTTATTATTTTATCTTCGCTTGAATTGTACGGTCAAAAGTAAGACCAATAAAATTAACTTCAAATTTAATTTGTTGTTTATTTTATTAAAATCTCGGCTCCGTCCAATTTGTCTAGGTAGATATATAATTATATTCAATAAAAACAAGTGCCTTTTAGCAAAAGTAGTTTTAATTATTTATTTATTTATTATGTCTACTAATAGTTGAAACACAATCCACACAATAATTATTTATTTATTTATTATGTCTACTAATAGTTGAAACACAATCCACACAATAATTAATAACTAAAACTTTTCAAATATGCGCACTACCTATTTATAGGTAAACACAACATGCGTAACATCTATACATATAATAAAGCAATAAGAATGAAAAAGTCTGTAAAAAGAAAAAATTAAAAAAATGGTATGGCATAGGTGCTCAATAAGCTACTAAACAAGTTTTTTTTAAATTGTGTCTGTATACAATAAGAGTACAAAAAAAGTAAAAAGCATGGAACTGAAATCTTTTTAGTCATTTTAGTTCTTCATTTTTAGTTTCTTACAGTTTCTTTATGTCCTTCCGTCCGTCTGTATGTCACAGTCACAGCCAATTTATTCAGAAACTATTAACACTAGGTACTAGGGTGGCTCATGCATATATATCTAATAAATATATGTATAAACGCAGAGTATAACAAGAGATTATTTTTTATAGGCTCCCACAAAAACCTCACGCCTACTCGAAATGAGAAGAAAAAAACATTTTTTGTACCCCAGCTAGTCTCGTTGAATAGGTAATTTAAAATTATAATAAGGTTTCTTTGACAGTTTTTTTCTGTTATATTTCGGAAACGGAACTATCGTTTTCGAAATATTCTGATCTAAAGTGGCCTTTTTGTTTGAGTTGCAAACTTGGTATTTTAATCCAGTGATTAGATGCTGAGCAAACTATTTGACGGCTGAACAAATTTTGAAGAAATTTTGTATATTATTGAACTTTAGTAAAATTTGGTCCTGGAATAACACTACATAAGGGCTACTTTTAAATGAAGTGGCTACGCGGACACAGCTAGTTATCAATAAGGATGTACCTACTACCTTGTTAAAGCTAAATACCAAATACTATTTTATTATCAAGTTTTCCATATCTAATTTTAGTTGAGAATTTTCTAATATTAATTTCTCGTTTTCTAAATTTAATTTTTCATTTTCTGATTTTAATTTATCATTTATTTTCTAACTTAGCATTTAAATTATTATTTTTTGTGATGTAGTACTCCGCTAAAGCTTCGTTCCTTGCTGCCCGGTTCTCATCAGTTTTTTTAATGGTTTTCGTTTGAACCCTGTAAGATGTTAAATATGTATAAACATTATTGTTTTTTATAATTGACAACCATAATAAATACTATTATGAACAATTTTTATATACTTTACCACTAGCCCTGGGAGTGTCCATTGAGAATTTATTGGATTGGTTGACCACAGTGTGAACCTCATCTGTAGGCAGATCTGAAGATTGTTGTTTGAATCTTGAAATTTGTAATATATATATAATAATATATATAACAATATATATATATATATATATATAGAAATACAAAAAAATAAATAATAATAATAATAATATAGAAATCGCTTTAAGCGATAAGACCGCCCATTGTACTCTAAGATATTTTTTTATTCTTGTGTATGATTTATTTGGTGTGCAATAAAGCGTTTATCTATCTATCTATCTATCTATCTACAAATTATACCTATAATAATATGACAACGATATATAAAAATAATATGACAAATTACCACTGGCCCTGGGATTGTTCAATGTCAACTTTTTGTGTTTGAGTGTACTACATTCACTCTCCATATCCATTATCACCTGCTCGTCGAGAAACTCAACCTCGTCTACAAACAGGATGGACTGTGGAGTTGCTTTTGGTGGGAAGTTCTCCACATTAAAACCATGGCTATTGCCATCATCAACTCCAACAGCACACTTCCCAGGTTCAGCATCACCATCAAACCGGACAGTAAAGCCATCTACCGTACTACCCAATAGAGCAGCTACATGGTCCAAGATGTCATCTGGGGGATGTAGTCAGGACCACCACCACCAGTCTAAAAAGAATAAAATATAAAATAACTAAGTGCCTACCTAACAGGTTGAGTAAGCCCTATTAAAAGATATCTCAAGTTATGAGTGTAATGCATTGCCGATGTGTAAACTTTGTAATACAAAGTTTAGGATGGCACTTCACTTATTATACTTAGGGCAGGTATTGTTTTTACCATCAGACATAAGTACTGTTCACCTTGTCACTTAATTATGCATAAATACCACTAACCTTATTGTTGTTCATACGTTTTAAGGTATTGCGTTTACGGGAATTCTTTTTTAGGTTTTCCCACTTTAAACGTAATTGCTGTGGAGTACGACGACAGGTTATGACTGTGGCGTTAAATTTCTCTGAGATGCGCTTCCATTCATCATTTTTTAATTTATTTGTCGTGGCATTTGTCGTTTTATTATTAATAATATTACTTTTTTCAATAAAAGACAGGAAAAATTTAGTTTCTTCTCTGTTTAGAGGTTTGATCGCACTAGGCTAAAACAGCAAAAAAAGGAAAATCAGTACAAACATAGGTAGGAAGTAGGAAGGTACACGTTTACTATCTCATGAAAAATACCACGAAATTCGCGGTATAATATTATGTAGGTACAAGTTTCGCTCACGCAAATTAATTAACAACTTTTATAATACATTATTTAGTCACCGTATCGTGATCCAACAAATTTTAAAATTTTATTTACAAATAAAATTCAACAAAAGACTTGCATTTATTGTTGTTTAATTACCACAGTCAATGACATTGACTCTAGTTGTCTATGCATTGACTTGACAACAACAAACAAGGTTTACGTATTTCACTGTTACGGTCCTTAGCCATCCAACAGTATGAATATTCTGTCAAATATTATTGCTTGAAAACAAAATTAAAATCGATTGCTACTGTGTGACTGAAATAGCTTTCGTTCTATAAAGTTACAATAATTTATATAAATATGTATACATAAAACTGAATATGTGAGTAAGACTTACGTTGCATCAATAATGAATGCTGCTTATAAAGAAACGCAAAAGAGGGAAGTGATTGATCTGCTATCTTTGATGAAATACGGATCACGATTCTAGATGGCTGACTGATGATTGATGATTGACTGTTCATGGGACGCAGATCGGAGATCGATCGGCAGATCGAATTCAGTCTTAGATTGATATCGATCTCAGATTATAGATTCCATATTGGGATCAGCCGTAAATCTATAAGTTGTAAAAACAGAGGAAATCCTCTGACTAAAGTTTTATTAATACTTAAATATGTATTCTTTGAAATATAATCACACCTATGATTTAACAGAAAGTTTCCTTTATAAATTAAAAGTTGAAGTATCACCGCGTAAGAGATAGTTATTTCCATCCAAAGCAAGTAATGCGCGAATAAATAGACGTGAATCCGCGCAAAGGGATAGAAAATCCCAGATATAATAAATATCGCACGAGTTTTCTCCACGCGTGGTTTTCTGACGCGTTGAATATCTCGGGACAGATCCTCAAGATATCTTAAAAAAGGTCCTCGTGCTTTGAAGCTATCCCAGATCCTTCGCCACCTTAAAATCAAGGAATCTTGGTACGCGTAATCTCATTCTTTATTTTGTGTTCGTAACGTATCGCTCAGGGCGCTTATTCACTATGCCGCATGAAATTCCTTGCCGAAAACGTGTGACGTCAGTACGGCATTTGCCATACGAATCCACGCAGATATCTTAACGCGGCGCGTAACGTGTCTTATTGGCAATAGAGAATAATGGTCCAGATTAACACCTCATGCTCACGAGGTTTTATGTCCAAAAAGCATAATTAATTCCTCATCACTTTACGGTTATCCTCCTAGAGTAGCGAGCCACAGATAAAAAGCAATAATCGACATCATACCCTAAGAGTATACTAATCATAGACTAAGGGCCTTAAAAAACGAAGGTAAATCTTACGATAGTACCTTACCTCTACGGTCCTTCATTGAGGGTTATGCCATAAACGTTATTCTACGGCTATAGGTCTTATCTCTGAGTATTACGTCACGACGTAGAGCAAAGAGGCAAGACCTCCTATCTCACTCTAGATAACCCTTTAGTTTACCTTCAAGAGTTACGTCATAATATAACGCAAAGAGGTAAAACCTCCTATCTACCTAAACTTTACTTCACACAACTACGTAACGACGTAGATCCCTCCTCTTCACTCCCTACTCTTCTTTAAGAGAGATCCATCTCTCCTCACCTCATCTGCTTTTAAAAACGTTACGTTACAATACGTTACACGTAAGATGTGTCCATACTTTACAATATTTTGTACTACCTGTATCTGCGGCTTCTCACGCATGGGTTTTTCTAGGTTTAAAGTACTCTATGTTCTTAAAAAACAATAATTATAAGTATTAGGTACCAACATTTGATCAAATTTCCTTCAGCTGTCAAAAAAAAAAACGTTTGCTAGGCTTCTACTCAGCGGATTAAGATACCAAGTACACCAGTTATTAAGCATCGCAAACCGCATTGCAATCGGTTCAGTAGTTTTTACATGATGCGCGAACAAACAAACATACAGACAGACACGGTTTTTAAAGATGTTATATTCTTGTTCAGTAGCTTATATTACGTACTCCAGTCTAGAGTTATTGTTAATTATCTTCTTTGTACAGAATTTTTCGTACTTGTTCAATACAGAACATAATAAAGTTGTTATTCTCTTTCTCATATTATTTAGATATGTATTTTAGTTTCGTTCATCGCTCAAAATTCATTCATTGTACTTGCTTCGTTCATAATGTTCGCTCTCTTCCATGTTTTTCCTGTACGATACAAAACTTTACATTACATACGTTACATGAAATAAATCTATATTTATTATTATAACAGTTTTCATGCCTTTCATTTACATAATGCAAATGGTCCTTCAAGTAGTAGTGATTTGCTTCGCCGTGCGATCGTTATTTCGTATTTTAGGCGACTTGCTACATCAAGTTACCGGCGTCACGTACGCCATTTTTGTGTTTCGGCCGCCCGGTCAGAACTTGCGAGTCCATATCTCGAACCATTCGCACTATATGCGAGTTGCAGGGAACCCATTTCGATGCCATTTCATCGAATTATTGGGATTTCATCGAGTTTCGTCGATAAGAAAATCATCGATTTGTCGCTTGGCCATAGACAAGTGACGCCTCTCGCTATAAATCGGCGGAAGAACGGCTTCGTCGGTCATTGTTCGTCGGAGTTTGTTTGGTTTGATAAACCAAATCAGGTACGACTTCAGTTCATTCTTCAAACGTCATACGTCTGTGTCGTCGACTTGTAAACGTCAATCAAATTATACGTCAGTGTCGTGCATTTGTAAACAAATAAAGTGATAAATTTCGTTTATTTTTCCAAAATCTTGCGATTTCTACTCCAATCTTAACACAAAAGTTGCAGTTAAGTGCACAAATGTAAGGGGTGCTTACGTAATTTGTGTAACTTTACGGTTCATACAGAAATACTTTGTGTTGTTATATACGTGCGTATAGTTCGACCACAAATTGTCAATAATGACTACTTCAGAATTAGATCTGAAATGGTTACGCACGCAACTGAGACGTGGTCGCTAACTATTGGTCTCATACAAAAGCTCAGAGTTGCGCAGCGTGCAATGGAGAGCTATGCTCAGTGTTTCACTACGTGATAGAATCAGAAATGAGGAAATCCGTAGAAGAACGAAGGTTACCGACATAGCTCTCAGAGTTTGCAAGTTGAATGGCAATGGGCAGGCCAAGCGAAGTGTGGGGAGACCCACCACACGATGGACCGACGACATTGTAGCCATCGCAGGAAGACCTTAGGGTTTATTGTTTGCACGCGTCCGTAGGATTCAGCCCTCGATGTCCTACACGTGACCCTCGGTTGGTGCCAAAATAGCAACCGAATCACCTGGTGGTAGGCTTAGGCCGCTGGCTTTTTATATTACCACCTGGACAAAGTCTTGATGCCAAACGACTTGTCGTGTTCCATCATGATGTTCATGGAAGCCATCCGGATGAGTTGTAGGATACAGTTGTGTTGGAAGGGTGGACCGTGATCGGAATCATGGTGTTTCTGCGTCGGAGGCCTTGCTTTGGAGGGTAGCGGGATCCAAAGCACGGTGTTCTCTGCTGGCCGACCGCAAGTTGTGGGGGGCCCAAGTAGTAGTTTAGCCAGCTACAAAAGGCTGCCCCGCCGCTTGTGAAAAATCCTGAAAGGATCCATTGGGCCAGCTGGCGACCGGATGTGAGGAACTGATGAATTATTTCAGGGGGGTTCGGGCGTCCCCGCAGTCTCCGCGCAAATTCTTCAATGGCGTAGTTCTTTTATGCCTTGACTTCCATGGGTAAGCCATTCTGACATCTCGTTTGCTATTACTCGTCCAACCTATTCACAACTACTCATAATGAAAAAAGTCCAAAGAAGAAATAAGTTAAAACGGCAGAAGCACGTTCCAGCTGATACGGCATACTTGGATAACCCAGGCTATATCTTGGAGCATCTATTTATCCCAAATGCCAGCGTTTGTGTATACACCCGTGATGACATTTGCTGTCTGTGTCTCCGAAATCTTGAGCACCCTAACTTCTCGGTGATTTGGGTGCTGGTGGACACGGGCATAGTGAAAATTGTGTATGCTTGTGTGTACCGCTCACACAGCGAAGATCGGGGGACGATTTTATTGGTAGACTATCTAGGTGAGGCGGCAAGTGTGGCCCAACAGCGTTACCCGTCTGCTCAATTGGTGTTTTTGGGGGATTTTAACGCCCACCACAAGGAGTGGCTTGTCTCATACCAAAAAACCGGCCACGCTGGTAGAGAGACGCGGAAGCTTTCTCTGGCGTTAGTTCTCTCTCAGCTGGTGCAGGAGCCGACACGGGTACCTAACCGTGACGGTGACACTGCAAACTGTCTCGACCTGTTGATGACTACTGAACCAGACCGATACTCCGTATCAGTACCCCCACCTCTTGGTAGCTCTGATCACTGCCTGGTTAAGTCCGTCTCAGTGTATTCCCCACCTGATCCTAGCCTTAAGGTTAATAAGCGCGTGGGGAGATACAATTCAGGAGATTGGGACGAGATGCGGCAATTCCTTGCAACGTACCCTTGGCGGCAAAAATGTTTCACCTCTCAGGACCCGTCGACTTGCGCGTCTGCTGTTACAGAGGTAATATGTCAGGCAATGGAATATTTCATTCCATTCAGTGACAAGACTCTTTCCAGCAAAGCTCAGCCTTGGTTTGGGTCCAGCTGTGGTCGTTCTGTGTCTCTAAAGCGTGCGGCATATCTAGACTGGGCTGATGCACGAAAGCGCAAGTCTTCTGATATTCGGGCTAAGAAAAGAAAATTTAACGTTGCCGCTAAGACCAGCAAGGTTAAGGTCTATTCTGGGGTTGAGTAAAGTCCGTAGAGAGGGCTCTACGGACTTCACTCAACCCCAGAATCTGCCACCGTATCCTATCTAGTTCCAATTCTAACTGTGCCAAGTGATCATCTAGCCTAAGCGTTCGTCCATTATACGTAGCCAAGTCGATTTGTTTTTGTTTTTGGTTAGTTGTTTGTTGACATTTAGATGTAACTAATACAAATATTAAAAGATTTAAATTTTGGGACATATGTTTCAAGCTTAAACAAGATTTCTGGAAGCTATTGTCTAGAGATTATTTAAATTCCCTTCAAAATAGACCGAAGTGGAAATATGACAGTGTAAACCTCAAAGAAGGTGATCTTGTAATTGTCAGGCAAGACAATATTGCACCTCTTTCCTGGCCTATGGGATGTATTGTGAAAACATTCCCTGGACCAGATGGTAGAGTTTAAGTGGCCGAGGTGAGAATGGGGCCCAAGAACAAAACATATGTAAGGTCTTATACCAAACTGTGTCCTCTACCAATAATTGAAACTGTTGATTAAGTCATTATATTTAAGTTTAATAAGAATTTTCAGTTAATTTATAAGTTTAAAAGGAAAGATAAGTTTATATCAAATATGTAAAAGAGTAATGTTAAAGTTAAAATTAAAATAGGTAAAAATATTTATATTGCTAAAAATATTAAAATATATTTTCAACATATACAAGTAAGCTACATATTTTTTATTTTGTTCATTTTAAATATGGATTTCCGCAAAGTAGCGCCTGAATCTATCAACTATATATTTTCAAATTAGTATATATGAAAATTTGTTACTTGTAAAAACAAATGTTAAAAGCTATGTTAGAATATTTATATAAAAAAGTATATGGTAACTTAAAATTTCAATTTGTTACACAACTAATAGTTCTTTATTGTTGGTGACACCTTTGCCTGTCCCAACTTATGTTCAATACAGAACATAATAAAATTGTTATTTTCTTTCTCATATTATTTAGATCTGTATTTTAGTTTCGTTCATCGTTCAAAATTCATTCATTCTACTTGCTTCGTTCATAATGTTCGCTCTTTTCCATATTTTTCCTGTACGATACAAAACGTGTTACATTGAAATAAATGTATATTTATTATTATAACAATTTTCATGCCTTTCATTTAAAGTACTTATTGCTTTATTATAAGTATAGGTGCTATTGGGACAAACTTAAACATGATAGGAAACACATATTTTTTTGTTGATAAAAAACCTCAAAGAAGCTTGAGGTACCGATACCTCTAATTGACTTTAAGCTCATTTGTTGGTACTTAAAATTCGGCATAGAAAAAATCCTTAGAAATAAATATTATATTGTAATTTCTTTTTTACGTCGCAGTAGTTACTGCTGGCTTCCATCGGTTTAATGCTCATTGCGGCTTATTAAACGAAATAAAGTGCGGGAACTTTTACGACGAAGTTGTTTACGAGCTTGAATACACCACTAGCACTCGCTTGCACGCAGTTGGAGAGACCGAGCCTCTTCGACTTATTCATAAATACTCTGAGCAACAACACAGTTTCTTGTTACTTCGATCAAGGTCACCGTTATTATACGTATACAAAGGAAACTCTTTGTGTTATTACGAAGTGAAGTTGTTTGGTAGAGATATGGTCATTACTCACCACACTGTGAGCGGGTCGGGGAGGTGAAGTGAGCGCGGGGGATTACTGAGAGACGAGTGACATCACTCAGCGGACCCTACCGTCCGTCTTCTAGCCACTACCTGCTCAGATATAAATACGCTGATTCTAAATTCTACACGCGTCGGCCCCTTCGTAGACGCCCTAGAGACATCTTGAGCGATCCGGACGATGAAATCGCTGCCGCAGTGCAGGCAGCGATTGATTCCCCCACTCCGTCATCTTCACCATCTTTCAACACAATTAGACACAGACACCGACCTCGCCGGATGCGAGGTCGAAGGTCCCGGAATTAATTTCGACTTTATTCGCCTTCGAGTTTCTTGCCGATTCTTCTCGAAGGTGTATTCCGAATCGGTGGTCAGTTATGCAATTCATTTAAAGGGCTCCAGCCATTTCATGAGGGCCCTCTCGATCACTACCTAACAGTAGAGATCGAGGGGTGTTTAGTTCGATACTCCCCAAGTAATCAATGGCAACTGTCCAAGCCGAGGTTCGTACCCCCTGGGTGCCCTTGAGCAAGTGGCCAAAAACTTAACTTTGGCGTGCGCCTTCTGCGTCACGCATTGCGGCGGAGCGCTTTTGCGCCCGCCCCACCGTCCGGTGACGCTGTAGAGGTCAGTTATAGACCAACAGCACATATCCTTTCTAAAAAAAAAAAAAAAAAAAATCTACACGCGATAGAACTTGGCAACGCGGCCGGCGACGGAGCTTGCCGTGACAGGGGTGCGCCAAGCAATATGGTGGTAATACAAGCCAGAATATTGTAAAAATAACCTTTACACCTGAACCTTGCTCTGAACTAAGCATGAGTACCACCATAGGATATATATATATAGGATATACTATATACTATACATTACATACATCATACATATCATACATTATCATATATATATATATATATACACACACATTATACTATAGTAGCCTATATTATGATGTGTAACGTCTCACTTCACCTCATGTTTGTATTCATTCCGTTATTTGGGGTTTCATTTAATATCAACACAATAAGTCCACTTTCACGATAAAATAACTAATAAAATAACCATTCAATAATAAACAAAGAACTACGCAACCTTAAAATGTGTATGCCTTGTCATATTTTAAATATTTCTTGTCTTTTAATTAATATGTTCATTCTACACGTTATGTGATTAAAAATCTTAAAACTAAATAGTTCTATGTATTTAGCTATAGTACAATTTCGCCGTGTATTTAGTGTTTTATAATGGGTATGACGTCTCTATTGGTAAAATCTAATTGACTTTACAACGTTTGTCAAGTTTTACCGCGTCAAATAAAATACGTGCCCGTAAACACGCCCGCACGGAGGGATGCAACGCGTCAATGACGTTATATTCATAATGATACTTTTATCCCGGAAAATTGTAAGTTTCCACGGGAAAACTAGAAAACGTTGATTACTCACTGTAAGGAATGGTTGCCATCACAGAATGGTCTGTGGTTGCCATGGAAACGAAATAACAAGTCTGTCAAAAAACATCAAGAGCATTGGTGCTATACCTACTTTTGCATTGGTTTTTAATATCCTAGAAGAAAATAATGATGTTTTTTTCGCGATAAACAGTAGTCCGCGCGTACGAAGTCACGGGCGGGAAAACTGGTATTAAATAAACAGTCGAATAAGCAGTTATCTGGCCGTCGAACGGGTAGATAAATTTGGTTCTTCAGTTAATTAAGTTGTTCTTCGAATAAAGCCTATGTAAAGATTGTAAAATTCAGTCTTATGCTACGAGTATTAGTCGAAGAAACGATATCTGATTGCTTATCTGAGCAATAAAAAATTCAGTCTTATGCTGATGATTTTTGATTTTGAGTGGCCTAAGCAAACATCGGAAAGAATATATGCCAAAGAAAATAGTAGACACTCACTCACTTTAGACTCAAGGCGTTGGTAAATTAAAACCAAGGATGAATAAACCTACATATATAACAACTGTATTAGTTTTGACGAAAATTATTTATGATTTCACTGGAATGAATTGAAACTGTTTAAAAAAATGTTACAGATCTCGTAGATATGAGGAAACATAAACCCAAAACAAATGGATTTATAAGTTGTAAAATTAAATGCTGTAATGATGTATGTGTCCTTTTATAAAGCAATCTTTTACGAGACACCACCACTTAAGACCTGAAAACTCATTGAGACCAACAAAATAAGCCTAAACTCGAAGGGGTTACATCTTTTGATGGTTGGGTAATGGGTTCCTATGACTCCATCTCTATCATCAGACCCTCGATACCTAATGAGACCAGAGAACTTATGAAGACAAACTCAATGAAATCAAACTCGAGGGGGTTCTATAATTTAATTGTTGAGTTCCTATGACTACCTCATAGGAACTCAACAATTAAATTGGTTGGTTTGTTTTGATGAGTTTTCTAGTTTTATGTAGTATCCAGGGTCTGATTATGGAGCCGGAAGGTAGTCACAGGAACTCAACAACAAAATGATAGAACCCTTTCAAGTTTTGGCATATTTGGTTTTTTCATGATGAGTTCTCTGGTTTTATGTGGTTAGCAAGAAGATGATGCAGCCGGAAGGCTGCATCATCTTCGGCTCCATAATCAGACCCTGGATACTACATAAAACTAGAAAACTCATCAAAACAAACCAAATGAGCCCAAATTCGAAGGGGCTTCATTATTTTGTGGTTCAGTTCCTGTGACTACCTTCCGGCTCCATAATTAGACCCTGGATACCACATTAAACCAGAGAACTCACCAAGATAAACTAAATGAGACCAAATTCGAAAGGGTTCCATCATTTTGTTGTTGAGTTTCTGTGGCTACCTTCCGGCTCCATCATCAGACCTTGGATACCACATAAAATCAGAAATCTCATCAATACAAACCATATGCGCCCAAACTCGAAGGGATTCCATCATGCGATTGTGAAGTTCCTTTGACTACTACTACTACTGTAGTTTTTTAATTGTCATCAGAACTACACCCATGTGCAAAACTTCAGCATCTTTGGACATCCTTAAATTGTTCAAAATGGACTTGCAATCCAGTCCCAAACATAATCCTTCGTATCCAGTATAATAATGCGCTTAGGGTGTTGGTGGGGCTGCCCCGGCACTGCAGCGCATTCAGGATATTCGACGAGGCGCGTGTGGACTGTTTCTAAACGACACTGCGGAAACGGTGCACATCCCTGGTGCGCAGGGTCCGGGCTAGCCCCAACACCATCCTAAATACTTTTTCAAATAGGTTTGACTGTCAGTACATGAACCATTCTTGTATGGTTAATATACTGACTAATGAACACATGGTGAGGTGTATTAGTTTTTAGTTATTTGTATTTAATTTAATTCTTTATAATACAATACAATCCAATACAATACAATAACTCTTTATTGAACACATTACAATAAAAAACAAGATAACAGTAATGATACATAAAATCTAATGTTGTACAATAGGCAGCCTTATCGCTTGGTTATAGTGGGTAGTGGGAAGGAAGTTGCGCAGTATTCTAAGTGAACCCGCTAACGCATAAACTAAGATAGTTGTATATCAATAAGCACACCCAAGTTTTTAACAGTTTCACTTATCTATAATGTATTCTTATGTATTAATTTTAATTTATAAAACTATTTTGTAGTCGAAATAAATGAAATTGATTGATAGATTGATTGATAATAACACAGTGAATTAAATTAAAGTTTGTTTAGAGCTACTTAACCGATTTTGATGAAATTTTTACAATACCACACTAGAGGTCTTCTTACTCAAGTAAAAACAATCATCTAATTCAGTTCAGAAATCCCAAGATATTAGAGAACATTAACTATAAAACAAATAGATTTTCTTCTCAACCAGTCGCTTACCGCGAAGCGCACGCGCAGTATGCGCGCTGCAGTGCGCAATGTTAGATATGACGCCACCCGATGATATTCTGGATAAAACTACTAAACCAATTTTGATGAAGTTTATATGGGACTACAGAGAAAATTTACCCTTTTGAATAAAAAAAACAACCATCGGTTAAGAAATCTTAGAGATAACACAAAATCAAGGCATATAAACACAAAATCGAATGGATTTACAAAAAAAAAAACTATTTATTTTCCAAATACTGCTGAACCAATTTTGATATTATTTATATGGGACTACTTGGAGAGTATACCCTTTCAAACAAAAAAAAATGTTTTTTTTCAATCGAAGTCAATTGACGGAGAAATCAACAGACATACATAAAAAAAAACATACGTACAATCGAACATATAACCGTCTCCTTTTGTGAAAACGCTTAAAAACAATAGACAAGCGTGCTACACCTTCAACTATATCGTATAAATTTTGGCTTTCAATTAGGTGATCTAGTGGTCAAACGATTGCCTAGTCCGTAATAAATATATATAGAAAAAATAATTTTCTATGAGACCCCTCAAAACATTGAATTATATGTCGTACATAATATATCTGTATGCATCTAAACGAGAACACAGAGGGCATTTCAATAATATTGATCTGTTTAAATAAACACCAAGCCTAAGCAAAATGTTTCGTAGGTAGTTAATCGGTCGTTTTTCCATTATTGAACGTAACTATTAAAAAACCCTACGCAAAGCGCGGTTCAGGGCATTTTGAAAAAAAAAACGCCTTATTACTTTGTATAAAAACTGAGACTGACATTGTATCACGACTTTCTATTTCTTCCTTTCTAACTCTAACCTGGATGACCCTTCTAGCTAGTTTATATTTCTTACTAGCTTTCCCACGACTTCGTCCGCGCGGACTACGGTTCTTCGCGAAAATAGAATCCTGTGTTCATCTAGAATATTAAAAACTAATGCAAAAGTATAGCACCAACGCTCTTGATACTTTTTGATAGACTTGTTATTTTATCATTTCTTCGACAACATGTCATTCCGTTCCTTACAGCGAGTAATCGACATGTTTTAGTTTTCCTGTGGCAACTTATAATTTTCCTGTATAACAGTATCCAATGTTGGTCTCTATATTGTAAAGTGTATACTTTTTTTTTTCAAGCTGTTGTGGCGTGATAGTTCCCCAAAAAAAAACAATCAATCAATCAATCAATAATTTATTTATTTACTAGAATACATTATCAAATTACATGAGAGAAAGAAAGAAAGAAACAAAAAAAAGACAACGTTTCCCTTTTTTATATTGGTGTGGATTAATTAGCTTGATGTAAACCGATCTACGAAAACTACCCTGTGTAGCGGGAGAACAGAATGAATGGTGAACATACTCGTAAATGGTAATGAAATATAAGCATTGTATTGGCGGCGGCCGGTGAAGCCTATGATGAGCTCTCGGGACTACATTTGCGTGACGGATTGTCCCGACCTCTCCTCGAGAGGTGAGCCCCCCTTCTCCACTCTTGCCTTGGCTGCCACCTCCGCTAAACAAATTATTATAACATAGCGCGGCCGGCTCCTGACGGCACGCTTTAACGCGGATTCCTTTTATTCTTCATTCTCTCGCCGAATTCTTATTAATTTTAATAAGAAAGTTGGAATTATCCCTTCTCAGTGATAAAATTAAATTCCAAAAGTAAAGAAGCGGATCGCCGTCTGTTTGTTTGTTAAGCGGTAAACTTTAGCGGCACAACTTTGCTGAAGATATTGAGTGAAAGCGCCAGGCAATATCCATAATAATGGCAAGATTTTAATTTTGAGATCTTTACGAATTAAGACAAGGATTTTCCTTAAATATTGTAAACAAATTATTTCATTAAAATATGTAAATAATTGTTAAGTATGTGTCAGTTTCACACAATATTAGTATTTCAGGTTTTGTATGCACTGTGCTGAAGTTTGCTACGGGACATGTTTTCTGCATGGTATTCAGTGTTTGCTACGACTGCTATAACCACACTAATGTTCAAAATTCAAAAAATTCAAATTCAAATTTAATTTATTGGAATAAAAAACGGCATTAATTACACCAATTACACATTATTACACACAAAAAATAAATAAAATATAATTAACAAAATTTTATGGCAAAGCAAATGTCAATTAATTAATTAAAAATGTCAACTATACCACATACATATGAAGTCAAATAAATCATAAAACCAGATACCTTATCTACAATAAAATAATACACAGAAACAATCACAAAACAATGTCAAATGGTGTGCACAAAAACTGCACAATCTGATTCCCCCATCACCTTTCCATCACCATACGACTAGACGAACGGTAAAGCGCCACCTTTTTATGGTTGAAATACCTCACACAAGAACGAAGCGTTACGATTCTTCATTTATTATAGGCACAGTCAGAAGTAACACACAAGATTAGAGATAGATAATATAAAACAATTAGTTCGGGAAGGCAAACAACATATAATTTCCCCACCAAAATCTACGGCCTAGTGGCCAATAGATACAAGAAGCAGTTTACAAGTTACACGATATACGAAACACTTACCCAGTGTTGGGGTTTTATCACTGCACCGTTTTTTATATATATGAGACGATATATTATTTTGGTTTTAGAGTCAATTAGCTTTTTGTAGTTTTCTACGATTTATAAACCACTAGTTTTCCCACCCGTGACTTCGATATATTTCCAACTGCCCCATTAACGCCCCCATTAGCGTGAATAATGGGGCCGATGAGAATTTAAATTCCCATCGGCCCCATTGATTAGGGACGTTACTTTTGAAATACTTTTGATACACATTTGACGTACTTTTGACATACTGTTGACATACCTTTGACATACTTTTGTCATACCTTTGAAATACTTTTGACATACCTTTAACATACTTTTGACGCAGTTTTGACATCATTTGACATACTTTAGACATACTATTGTAATTCTTTTCACATACTTTCGCTATAATTTTGACATACTTTTCACATACTTTTGAAATACTTTTGACATATATTTGCTTTAACAAAGTTTTATAATTCTTTTCACATACTTTTGACATATTTTCGACATACTTTAGACGTAATTTTGACGTATCTTTGACATAATTATGATATATTTCTTTTGACATACTTTTGAAATACTTTCGACAACTTTTGACATATTTTTGACACATTTGACATATTTTCTAATTTTGACTTTTATTTTTACTTTTGACATACCTATTCCAACTGCCCAATTGCCATGGAAATTCCCAAAGGCCTCATTTTCATTTTGATAATTGGGTCGTATTAATGCTTTTGTTTTCATATTTAAATTCTAAAATTTCTGACTGTATTTACACTAAAAATGAGTGTTAGTAGGTACAGAAAGAAATAAAAGGCCAACTAATACGAGCTAATGAAATACTAATTTATTGACAATAACACTTTTCATTAAAAATTGACTAGGTATGCAGGTATTTAAATTAACAATATTTCTAAACGGTCATATTTTTAGGTACTACAATAAAACAACATTAATCAGAGCCATATTTTACAATTATTTTTCTTACTATGAATATCAAGCTATTTTTTATCACAGTAATCATCACATTTTTACAATAATTCTTTTGATAGAAACTAATGTACAAAAAGTTTAACTGAATATTATAATATCGAAACAATCACAGCGTATTTTACAATTATTTTTCTAACGAATAATATCTAAAGTACAACATGAAAGGCTTTTATATCACAGTAATAATCAAATTTGTACAATAATTCCCTGTATAAAAATTAAAGGTGGTACAAGGTTAGTTAAATAATATTTCATTTCATGTTGTAGGTACTTTAGAATTAGATATTATTCGTTAGAAAATTACACACAATTACACTAGTGCGACCCAATTATCATACCGATAATGTAGCCGTTGGGAATTTTCACGCCAATGGGGCAGTTGGGAATACGTAAGTAAAAAGACAAAAAAAACCTAATTAAAACGATGTCAAAATAACGTCAAATTTGTCAAAAATATTTCAAATGTATTTCAAAAGAAATATGTCAATATTATATCAAGGGTATGTCAAAATTATTTCAAGGTAATGTCAAAAGTATGTCAAAAGTACGTCAAATGTATGCCAAAAGTATTTCAAAAGTATGCTAAAAGTATGTAAAAATAATTACAAGAGTATGTGAAAAGTATGTCAAAAGTAAGCCAAAAGTATGTGAAAAGAATTAAAAAAGTATGTTAAAGTAAATGTATGTCAAAAGTATTTCAAAAGTATGCTGAAAGTATGTAAAAAGAATTACAAAAGTATGTCAAAAGTATGTGAAAAGAATTAAAAAAGTATGTTATAACAAATGTATGTCAAAAGTATTTTAAGAGTATTTCAAAAATATGTCAGATGTATGTCAAAAGTATGGTAAAGGTATGTCAAATGAATGTCAAAAAAATGTTAAATGTATTTCAAAAGTATGTCAAATATATGTCCAAATTATGTAAAAAGAATTACAAAAGTATGTCAAAAGTATGTGAACATAATAACAAAAGTATGTTAAAGCAAATGTATGACAAAATGTATTTCAAAAGTATGTGTAAAGTATGTCAAAACTGTGTCAAAAGTATGTTAAAGGTATGTCAAAAGTATGTTAAATGTATGTCAAAAGTATGACAAAGGTATGTCAAAAGTACGTCAAATGTATGTCAAAAGTATTTCAAAAGTAACGTCCCTTAAATGGGGCCGATGGGAATTTAAATTCTCATCGGCTCCATTATTCACGCTAATGGGGCCGATAGGAATTTAATTTCCCACCTGCCCCATTAGCGTGGATAACGGACAAGGTGAAAATTAAGCGCAAAAACAAAGGGAAGGAGGAAAGAGATTTGGCAGATAAAGTGAATTTATTTAAATCAACAGAACCTGATGTAATTCCTGTGTTTGTAGGAAGACAGCTCAAAAAACTGTCTCCCATTTTATATGATCACCTAGACTGTACAAAATTATTGAAAGATTTACTTCGGTGTCAAACTGAACTGCAAGAAGTTAAATCGACATACGTGACGCAGAATCAGTTAAGTGAATTACGAGCAGAGGTTTTACAGATGCAGAATGATTTATTCCCACCGGCCGCTGCCCTCAATTTAAGCAGGAAGCGAGGTGCGTGTATATGGAATAGTGGTCCTATGGGACTCTCGCATATGCTTAATTCAATTCCTCGTTAAATGAATCCTACAGGGATTTGAAAGAAACATCTCAAACATCGGTTCTCGCAAATGATAATAGTTTGCAACAATACAGAGATATTTTGAGGGTATATGTGAAACAAAACTAGTGTGATGAGCGCCGACCGATCTTAGCACCCAGCATTGAAGGCGAAATATGACACGAGACGAGTTTGTGGACCGATCGGCAGCAAGGATCTGTAGCGTCTCCCGCCCTTATCGTGACTGCTAAGCTGACTACGACTGATAACGGCAGCTGTG
This sequence comes from Alsophila aescularia, assembly GCA_946251855.1. NCBI lineage: Eukaryota > Metazoa > Arthropoda > Insecta > Lepidoptera > Geometridae > Alsophila > Alsophila aescularia. The sequence goes on from OX276375.1 coordinate 271,385, forward strand.
CCGTCGACGAGCGGTATAGCGTTTCAAAACACGCAAATGAGTGCGAATGCTCGGCGAATGAAAATATTGTCAATAATGAAGACGCCTGGCAACAAGAGTCTAGGCGTAAGAAGTGCTTGAAATATCGCTATCTAGATACTGCGGGTATTGCCAAACACAACGCGGGGAAATTCAAAGCCGTTGATAAAAAAGTGCCGATATTTATCACCAAAGTGCACAAAGGTACGACGGAAAAAAACATAATGGACTATGTATATGGAAAAACCATCGACCCTCTTAAACAAAGGAGGACTAGAGACCAACTACTCAGCATGGACCGCGTATATTAGGTGCAACGCACACAATTGGCCTCAGTCGTAATCGGAGTTGCGTTGGTGTAACACGTGCGTGTACTTTACTACATATTATTCGGAATTCGCAGCAAAAATGCCTTCCTGTTCTTTAATAAGGTGCACAAAAAGCTCAAGAACCAAAAATAAGTTGCACTGCATTACTTTTCACTCGTAAGTACTATAAATCATAATTTTCTTTAAAATTCTACTGATTGATATTGTTTGAAAATCGCCATTTGCAGAAAGGGACAGAAATATACGATTCGTAAGAGTGCGACAAGACAAACGGCATATAAAAGTTTGATCAAGGACCTATTTCATAAAACTATAGTACACTGACAAATATCAATCAAACCGACAATTGTCAGTCAAACTATAGAAATGTCGTTCATTTTTGTTATATGAAACGCAGGTTTTGCGTATTCGACTGACATTTGTAGGTTTATTATGATTTGTCGCTCTATGAAATAGGGCCCAGATCTCTTTGTACCGTCAGGAAGAAAAAAATTACATAGATTTTAGAATTGATTTTATTCACTTAAAAATTGAATATTTTATTTTAATCTACCTACCTTTAGGTATTTGCCCCTTCTTTATATTAGAAGCGTCAACATAATAGATACTTTCTAACATGTTCCTGATATTTCTTCACACGTTTATTTTGTCTACTCCACACCCACTGATATGTTAATTGTTAATTGTTAATAATAGGTTTCCTAAAGACGAACTGTGGAAACATAAGTGGTTACAAGTTGTCAGAAGACAGAGGGAAGAGCACTGATCTCTATGGATAGGCTCTGACGTACTTTCGTTTGTGCCGATTCAAAGCGCCCCACTGAGCGTACAAAAGTACAAAAAAAGTAAATACGTTAACTACTTACGTACGTAGTAAATACATTAGTTCCGTGGACGCTCACGACTGCCAAAGTACTGCTATCAGCGCCAACAGCGCCAAAGTGGCGATAATCATATGAGCTAATGCGACGTTCGTCAATAGTCTGTCTAGAGTACTAGTAATATGCAGTTGTCTATGGGGAAGAGACAGATTGGCTACCCAACATTAACAGTTGATTATATTCAATACACTTCAAATCAGAACATTTGTATACAACTCACAAAGGATATAGGAAGATATTAAAAAGCGCAGATCCATATTTTTGGGTAGATGATATGTACTTACCCATATTAAAGAGCATATTACCATATTGGCATACCCAAACAGCAGCGAATTTGAAAAAAAATATGTCGATTTCTTGGCCATAAATGAAACTAATGTCTATCGATAAGGCAAATTATAAAAAACAAAAAGTGTTCTATGAAAATATCGTGATATACTATAAGACATAATATTTGGGTTTATTTTTCGTCCAACTTCACGGCGATATTAATAACGGCACTGATTTTGATGTAACTTGGCAAAATCATAGACTTTTGGTCCATAAAAGGAAAAGGAACGCAAATTTTTAGTTTTTTTTTGCACACTGTACTTTTTACCCAAAATCTTAAAAAAAATAACCAAACTGTCTCCAAAATCCACGGGAGGTCTTCTCACACAGTTTGTTTGTTTGTTTTTCGTATGTGGTAATGCTGGGCCTCTGGTGTCAAAGTTTGTAAGGTCGCCCGAGGGCCTCTGACATGGCTTACACAGTTTTTATGTATGTAGCTCTAATGGTTAAAGCATTTAAGTAGTTGTAGGTGCCCTTGCTCTCTAGAATAAATTTGCTATTCTGTATACATAAAAATAATGTTACGCCAGCCGATTCTTAGAAAAACAGTAGGTACTAAAATGACGCAATACCTACATTTAAAGGAACATTCTGGAACACACAAGTAGAGCGTACAGAAGTTTCCAGAGCGCGCGGTAGGTATATACCTACGGGCGCGGCGACATCAAAGGTGCCACCGGCCTTAAGTACCTACAGGCGCGGCGCGGCGCGGCAACTCAAAGGCACCGCCGACCTTGAAAGTTCAAATACCTACCGACTATTATTAGTACATACGAGTAGTTACGAGTACATTCTCGAAACGTCCGTCGTGGTATAAATAGAGCGCGCATCGACTGCCTGGAACAGTACTGATTTGGCTGACGAAACAAAACGGTCAAAGTGATTCGAAGCGAGTATTCAGTGATAATTGATAAGAGTGTACAGTCAAGTTAAAGAGTGTTTGAGAATTATTTGTTGGATTAATTTCTTTTTGTGGTTTTTCGAAGCACATTTAGTGCTAATTTTTGGTGTAATTAGCGTACAATTATTTTATCCGAACCCCAGCTCGTAACAATTTGGTGTCAGAAGCGAGGATAAAATAATGCCGGCTACACCAAAGCAGGAGACAGACCGCATGAGAACGAGAAGCCAACGAGAGAAGGAGGTGGACGAAAGACGGTTTGGTTCGCCATTACGAGCGCCTGGTGGTAGTGACAATCAAGAAACCACCGAGTTGGACGCCGCCGCGGCCACCGGTCCATCCACTGGTTCATCTAGAGATTCTCCGTCTTCTATAGCCCCACCCTTATTTGATCTTTCGGGCTTAATTGGCATTACTCCAGGAGCAGGCTCGCAAACAGGAGGAGCAGGCTCGACGCCTGGAGGAGCAGTTGCTTTGTGACAAAGAGGAGCAAACTTGCCGACAGGAAGAACAGGCTCGCCGACAGGAAAAACAGACTCTCCTCATAAAAGACCTGCATGTAACTTTTGGTCAGGAACTCAAAGATGTAAAAGATCTTCATGAGAACCGCATCTCTTTAACTGAAAACCACCTCTCCAAAACTGAGACCCAGATCCCAGACGTGAAGAAAGCTTTGGGTGTCCTGAAATCTGGAAGCGGAATGTCAGCCGCTGTTGTTACTGCGTCTTCGGCGCGAGGTTTTAAAGTGCCGCCGTTTGATGGAAGCTCTTCGTGGTCGGCCTATAAGATCCAGTTAGAGGCCGTTGTCAAGGCGAATGGATGGAGTAAAGCGCAGGCCATGACTGCACTCACACTGGGCTTTCGTGACCAGGCCCTTACTATACTCGAGGCCCTTGGAAAGGATGTCACCTACGAACAGCTGCTTGAAGCATTGGAATCTCGCTACGTGTTTTGTGATCAGTTAAAGGACAGGGCTCAGCGAAATAGTGAGAATCTACAACAGTGGGCTTTCGAAAGAAAAGCTAGTTCAAAAAGCGTACCAGTCCTCACCTGCACTCATCGACGGGATTTTGATCCAAGCCTTTATTGATGGGATACGCGACATGGAAGTGAGGTCTGCTGTAAGACTTGGGCATCACGAATCCCTTAAGGATGCCGTGGCCCATGCTTTGGAGGTGAAGGCCGTCCGACAAGATCCTTGAGCTCACCGCATCAGGGAAGTTGTGGCATCTCCTCCCCGTGGCACTCGCCCTAAGTTTAGTCCAAGATGCTACGAGTGCGGAGAGAAGGGAACCAGAGATTCAACTGCCTGAGAAGAGTTGTTGGCAGGGAAGATCGGCCTCAGCAAGTGCGGGTGGTCAGCAACGCCACTGAACAGACCCAGGGAAACGAGTAAACGCGAGGACCGTGGGGAAGGTGCTGGCTGGTATTGAAAAAGCCCCCAGAATTTCAATCTCGCAAGCTCACGACGGGAACAGCCTGATCATCAAGGGTGAAGTCAACGGGATACCATGTAAACTGACTTTAGACACGGGTGCTTCTCGAACCGTGATCAGTTCCAAGCTTAGAAATAGTGTTCTTGGGGACTTCTTCGGGAACTGCAAGCCAATTAGACTTCTAACAGCTACTGATCAGCACACACCCGTCCAAGGCGAAAAGCAGGTGGAGATAAAACTCGGTGAAAGGATTTTCTGACATAAAGTCATCGTGGCCGACATAGTCGATGATTGCATTCTTGGCTTGGACTTCATGAGAGAACATCATTGTGAGATCGACGTGAAGCAAGGAATTTTGAAATGCGGCAGCTAGGAAATCTTCATGGAAGGAGGAACATCGGGAAAAATCTACTGCCTTAAGAAAATAGTCCTTGTTCCCAGGTCTGAAACCATTGTGCCAGTGAGTCTGCCACATGATACTACGCAAAAACATCGATGCGTACTACTAGAACAATCGGAAAATGATCAACCTTGGGTGGTGGCATGGATTTTGGTGAGGGCCACCAACACTTCAGCAGTGCGCGTATTGAACCCAACTAATGAACAACATGTCATTAGCAAAGGGACGTGGATGGGTACCTCCGACGAAGTAGATTGGATGCGACAGGGCCAAGAATCATCCAGTGGCGTTAAACATAATGGTGGATTTAGAGTGTCGGAACTTTTCGAAGATTGCCATTAGGATCTTTCCAAATAGGAAGTTGCGAAGGCGTTGAAGATGTTACTTCGGTACACGGACATCTTCTCTTCAAATGATGCGGACATTGGCATGACGGGATTAGTTCGGCACAAGATAAACACAGGGAACGAGTTACCGATCCGTCAAAGACCAAGGAGGCTGTCAGTTGCAAGAGAACAGGAGGTGGAAACCATGATTGACGGGATGGTGAAGGACGGCATAATAGAACCTTCATCCAGCCCGTGGTGCGCTCCTGTGGTCCTGGTCAAAAAGAAGGATGGCAGTTTACGTTTCTGTGTGGATTATCGTCGGCTCAACGATGTCACCAAAAAGGACAGTTATCCCCTACCAAGGAGCGACGACACCCTGGATACAATGACGGGGATGAAATGGTTTACTACGCTGGACCTAAAGAGTGGCTACTGGCAAGTGGAGATAGACCCAAAGGATAAAGGGAAAACAGCGTTTTCTACGGGGAAGGGTCTATGGTAATTTAATGTAATGCCATTTGGATTGTGCAATGCTCCTGCAACTTTTGAAAGGTTGATGGAGCTGGTACTCACTGGGAGACGCATGTCTCGTTTACTTGGATTACATCATCATCGTGGGGCACACGTTTGAAGACCAACTTCGAAACCGTGATGGAACGTGTGATGGCAAAAATTCGGGCTCCTAATCTGAAGTTGAGTCCGAAAAAGTGCTCATTTTTCAGACAGCAAGGGAACTTTTTGGGACACGTGGTTTCACAAAAAAGGGTGCAAACTGACCCAGAGAAGATCATCGCGGTCAAGGAGTGGCCATTTTCGAAAGACAAAACAGAAGTCAGAGCATTTCTGGGTTTGTGATCTTATTACCGACGGTTTGTTAAGAATTTCGCTGATGTTGCTAAACCTTTGCACAAACTCACTGAGAAGAAGCGGTCCTTCTGTTGGGATGAGAGCTGTGACACCGCTTTCCAGGAATTGAAGAAACATCTTTGCACACCTATTCTTGGCTATCCCGACACCGAGAATGGATACATCGTAGATACAGATGCGAGTAATACTGGTATTGGCAGTTTGTTGTCTCAACGAAATGGAGACCAGGAAGTTGTGATTGCTTACTTCAGCAAATCCTTGTCCAAACCGGAACGTAATTACTGCGTCACAAGAAGAGAGTTACTCGCTGTGGTAAAAACACTGCAGCATTTTAGTAAATATCTGCTGGGACGCAATTTTCATCTGCGAACCGATCATGCTGCATTGAAATGGCTGCTCCAGTTTAAGAACCCTGAAGGACAAGTGGCAAGATGGATTGAACAGCTGCAAGAGTTTGATTTCAAAACTGAGCATCGTAGTGGCAGATCTCACGGTAACGCAGACGCCTTGTCAAGGAGACCTTGCCCGGAGAATTGCAAGCATTGTGTGATGCAGAAGCCAAAGAAGCGGGACCTATCAGGATGCTGAGAACGGACCTTAGCGATGAGTGGAAGAAAGCCTTTCAGCTTGAACAACAAGAGAATGCAGACATCAGGCCAATTTTTGAGTGGGTTAAAGCACCACTCTATTTAGGTTTAGGTTTGCACCTAAACCTAAATAGAGTGATTTTGCGAGAATGAGCACAGCAACAAAAACTTACTGGGCATACTGGGACAGTTTGGCTATCCACGATGGGGTACTGTGCCGCAAATGGGAAAATGCTAGAGAAAATCACTGTTATTTACAAATGGTTGTCCCTAAAGCCAAGGTACCTGATGTTCTGCAGCTCTACCATGATGGATGTTCAGGAGGTCACATGGGCGTCAAAAGAACCCTGTTAAGGATACGTGAGCGATTCTACTGGATCCATTGTCGAGATGATGTGGAAAATTGGCGACGCAAATGCACCAGTTGTGCAGCTGTAAAAGGACCCTACACACGCAGCAGAGGGGCATTAAAGCTGTATAATGTCGGGACTCCATGGGAACGAATAGCGCTTGACATTGCGGGACCGTTCCCTGTGAGTGACAGCAGGAACAAATATTTCATGGTCGTCATGGATTACTTCACTAAGTGGCCAGAGGTATTCGCCATTCCAAACCATGAAGCTACTACAGTGGCAGATAAATTGGTTCACGAAGTCTTCTGTCGTTTTGGAGTATCCCTTAAAATTCACAGCGATCAAGGGCGGAATTTTGAGTCACAAGTGTTCCAGGAGACCGGCCGAGTAATGGGTGCACATAAAACCAAAACAACTTCCTATCACCCACAATCTGATGGAATGGTAGAACGATTCAACCAGACCTTGGAGAGATATCTAGAAAAAGTGTTGGAAACCAGGCAAAGGGATTGGGACAAGCATATCCAACCGTTTCTTTTGTCATACCGAAGTGCAGTTCATGAGAGTACAACAGTGACTCCTGCCTTCGCGAATTTCGGAAGAGAATTGCGGTTGCCTGCAGACCTGATAACTGGCATTCCACCGGATTCTCCACGCAGCGTTACAGATTACGCAAATGACTTGCGCTGTAAGATGGATGAAGTTCTCCAATTCTCTGACTTGTTGACAAGTCAGAGAATCGGGACAACGAATGTCTGAAAGGATGAAGACCCGGTACGACCGGAAAATGAATAATCTGGGATTTCGCGAAGATTCACTTGTTTGGTTACATAATCCAGTGCGCAGCAAAAGGAAGTCCCCAAGTTGCAGGCAAAATGGGACGGACCATACCGCGTTGTGACCAAGATAAACGACGTCACTTACCGGATTCAAAAGGGGCAGAGAAGTGCTCCTAAAATTGTTCATGTTGATCGACGGGTCCAATATTACGGGACTAATACTGCTCGGGACGAGCATGTCTTAGGAGGGGGCAGTGTTACGTCGATCGATTCTTAAAAAAACAGTAGGTACTAAAATGACGCAATACCTATATTTAAAGGAACATTCTGGAACACACAAATAGAGCGTAGGTACCTACAGAAGTTTCCAGAGCGCGCGGTAGGTATACACCTACGGGCGCGGCGACATCAAAGGTGCCGCCGGCCTTAAGTACCTACAGGCGCGGCGCGGTGCGGCGCGGCAATTCAGTGGCGCCGCCGGCCTTGAAAGTTCAAATACCTACCGACTACTGTTAGTACATACGAGTAGTTACGAGTACACTCTCGAAACGTCCGTCACGGTATAAATAGAACGCGCATCGACTGCCTGGAACAGTACTGATTTGGCTGACGAAACGAAACGATCAAAGTGATTCGAAGCGAGTATTCAGTGATAATTGATAAGAGTGTACAGTCAAGTTTAAGAGTGTTTGAGCATTATTTGTTGGATTAATTTCTTTTGTGGTTTTTCGAATAAAGGTGTTAATTTTTGGTGTAATTAGCGTACAATTATTTTATCCGAACCCCAGCTCGTAACAATAACATCTTACGATATCTTACATTAAATTGAAGACCAATGCAATAAAAACATTTTAATAATAAAAAATGTGTAATGTGGGCACATAATACTAAAAGGGTCTAGGGAACATTCATTTCAAATGCAGGCAACACACCAAGCTGAATAATTTTTCTCACAAAACCATACAAAACTATGGTGAACTGTCAAATTTAAGGGGTGTGTGGGGGATGTAAGGTGTGTTAAGGTAAGGCTGGGGGGAAAATGAGAAAAAGTGTGGGAAGATGGAGATAAGGCGATGGGAGGGTGGAGTAGTTTGATAAAATGTGAAGGGAGGATGTAATAAGTCCGGAAAGTTAGGGGTGGGTGAAGAAAGATGAAAAAAGTGAGGGGATAGTGAGGTAAGTCCTACCCTAACTTACCCCACTTTCCCTTTTTTCCCATCTTCCTTCACTTTTTCCTTACTTACCTCGTCCTCCCCTCAATTTTTTGTTTTTTCCCTCGTCCTCTCCTTGCTTTTTTCCATCCACCCTCACCGTCCCCTAACTTCCCCCAAGCCTACCCCGACTAACCCCATCCTCCTTTCACATTTTTCCAACCAACCCCACTTTCCCCCAACTTTCCCCACCCTCCCCTCTCTTTTCCAAACTTAGTTCACCCTCCCCTCACAGTTTTACTTTTTTTGCCACCGTCCCCTCACATTTTTACTTTTTCCCCACCATCCCCTGAGATTCGCCCCACCCTCCCCTGACATTCCCCCCATCTGCTCACTTTATCATTACTTACCCCGCCCTCTCCTCACATTTATTATTTTTTTCTACCACGTGCATTACTGGACACCTGCTACCTGGACCTGGAGGACACCTGGACTTGCACTGGAATTTCAGCATGAAGTAAGCGGAAATAGTGACTTTGTGAAGTGACATAAAAACTGTGAGTACTTTGAACCTTATTAACTAGAGCAAAAAGTGATAGAAAAACTCGTAAAATCTTGGACTTATAAAATTTTCAAATAAATGCATGCTTATAAATTCTAAGTGTTTTGGATATAGAATATTTTGCGAAAAAACGATACGACGGGGAGTCTATGGTTGATTTTTCTAAGTGCCGCGATTGTCAAACACTTAGAAAAAAATCGACACTTAGAAAAAATGGAGTCAAAAGTTAAAGTACAAGATTACTTGTATCAACGCATTACAAAAGCACGAACAAACTTCAAAAAGTCTTCAAAGGAACGGCTTTCATCAGAGGCTTATTTAGCAGTCAGACTTAAATCATTGGAGGATTTATGGGCACAATTTGACACAAATCATAATGAAATAGTGAGAGATATATAGATATAGACAGCGACAAATACAATGCTAGCAAATACGCAGTTAATGATCTTTATGATAGTACTCAAGAGCTGTTTACTGTTTACAAGTATGAGATAATGGAGATTCTCGACAAATTTAAGGAAAAGTACAACAACGGCGAGCAAGCAGCGGTAGTGACCAAAGCAACAACAAAGGATCATCAGAGTCTACAACTACCAAAAATATCTATACCCACCTTTTCAGGAAAGTATACAGAATGGACAAGTTTTAGGGACCTATTTCAATCGTTGGTCCACAAAAACGAGACTCTGGAAGATGTACAAAAGCTGCATTATTTGAAAGCTCAGCTGCGCGACGAAGCAGAACAATTATTGCGACACATTCCAATTACCTGCGAAAATTACCAATTGTGCTGGAAACTACTCGAAGATCGTTATGATAACAAAAGATATCTCTCCAACTGCATTTTGAAGAAGTTTATGGGTCAGCGAAATTTGACGTTGTAGTCTGCGAGTGCGTTAAGAGAACTTCTTGATTGTACTAATGAGTGTCTGTACGCTCTAAAAAATTTAGGCATCGATGTTAATTCGGGGGACACCATAGTAATTTACATTCTTGGTTTGAAGTTAGATAGCGAAACCAGGAAACATTGGGAACTTAAAATTAGTGAATCGTCCAACGAATTACCAACGCTGAAACAATTCAAACAATTTATCGAGATTAGATCGCGTGCTTTAGAGTTTATTGACCCCAAAATGTAAAAAAGTAACACTCGTTCCAATGTAACTCAAGTGAATTACTCTACTAATGATACCTTTGTATGTATCTATTGCAAAGAAAGTCACCGCTTCACCCGAAGTGATTCGAATACTTCTCTTGCCTCAAAATCAAGGGTTTCAATTCAAATTCGAGCACTTCATGACCCAGATGTCAGTTTAAGCGTTCAAGCTTGTGTGCTAAACCAACTCACATCAGTGCTTCCTTCAAAGCAAATTGTGGTTGAGTTATGGTCACAATTCTCAGACATAACTCTAGCAGATCCATCTTTTGGAACACCAAATAAAATTGACTTACTTCTTGGAGCGGACGTCTATGGCCGGATACTTCTAGAAGGCATAATCAAGGGTCCACCCGGGACACCAATAGCTCAAAAAACTAAACTGGGTTGGATTCAATCCGGGCCCATAAGAGATCCTGAATCCGACAGTGACACCAAAATGCTGTGCAATCATGTACATGTTAATCCTGAAAACGATCTCTTAAAGAAATTTTGGGAACAAGTATCGGATGTAGTAGTCACTCAATCACCCCTCACTGAAGATGAAGAAAGGTGCGAACAGATTTTCACATCGACTACTTGGAGAGACAACTTGGGACGATACATTGTTAATTTACCGTTTAGAGATCAAGATCCAAAATGCCAGTATGGTAACTCAAGAGAAATTGCAACGAAACGCTTTTCTCAGCAAGAACGACGTTTACTCAAGGATCCAAACCTCAAACAAATATATACAGACGTTATTAAAGAATATTTGCAACTGGGCCACATGGAAGAGGTACCGAAGGTGCAACTAGACAATCCAAATGCAGACTACGACAGGTTTCCTTTGTCTTTTGCGAAGTCAGTTGTTCGCCGTCGTACCCTGAACGCTTGGCAGAAGGAGTATTCTGAGTTTCGACAGGGTCGAATTACTCGGTTGTTTTTCCCGGATGTTTGTCAGGCGTTCCGTGTTATAAGGGAACTCGGTGTCGATTATTGGTTTACGCAAGCTTTGACAGGGCATGGGGGGAATGCAAGCTACCTTCATAGATTTAAGGTTAAGGATCATCCGTGGTGTCCATGTGGGGTAGATGTCGAGCAGTCGTTGGAACATATAGTCAATGACTGCTCGATGTTTGCTGCTAGGAGGCTGCAGGTGGAGTTGGAGTTAGACTCGGTCATCTCCACCTCGGTGTGGAATAGTCTTCTGGCTGGAAGTGATTCTGGTCGTGTTTTTCGTGACTTCCTATGTTATGTGATGCGGCGGGTGGCCGATTTATATAAGAGTTAATTTGCTGTTTTACTTTTAATTTTATTTGTTGTGTTGTGTGTGAATTATATTTATTTATCTGCGTGAGACTTAGAACTTCAGTTTTGCTGAAGTTTAGTAAGTTATCTAGGATGAATTATATTTGTATGTTTATTTAATTATTTTGATGTTTCGTGGAATATTATTATATTAATTGTTTTCATAATGGGGGAGAAAAATATAGGATTTAATTTTTAATATTGTAAATGCTAAATAAGTAATTATTTCGTTTTTAGAGAGCTTTAATATTAACTAGAGTAATTTTAGTTTTTATTATGGTTTTTAATTCAATGAATTTAATTTATTTTGTGTTTTTGTTAAATGAATAGTTTTTTGATAATTTATTTATTGTTTTTAATTTTGGCTGTTTCTTATAATTATTATTTGCGAATATTTTACTATTTATTTTCTAAGGACTCCGAATTTTTAATATCGGAGGGTTTTCAGGCTAAAAATGTAAAAAAAAAAAAAAAAAAACAAATGCGGTGTACTTACCACATTTAGCCGTGGTGAGGGAAGACAAGGATACCAGCAAAGTTCGCGTAGTTTTCAATGCATCAGAGCCTGGCGCTAATGGTGTCTCTCTTAACGACGACTTACTGGTTGGTCCGACGCTGCAAGATGACCTACGTCATATTATTCTGCGATGGCGAAACTATCCCATATGTTTGGTATCTGATATCGTTAAAATGTACCGACAAATCAAAATCAATGAAAAAGATACAGATCTTCAGCGACTGTTGTGGCGTAATAGTCCAAGCAACGATCTGCAACACTTGCGATTATTGAGAGTAACGTTTGGAACAGCTTCAGCACCATACCTTGCTGTAAGAAGTCTTCAACAACTATCTCGTGATGACGGCAGTGCATATCCTTCGACATCTGAAAAAATACTAAAGGACTTTTACATGGATGATCTTATGACAGGTTGTAAAACGATACAAGAAGGGAAACAGATTTATCAGGAGATAACAAAAATACTAAAGGGAGGTGGATTAGTTATAGTAGTAGGATTAGAGTAGTAATAGTGAAGAACTGTTAAAGGAAATAGAAAAAGTTGAAGGAGAGACTGACATGAAAATAAAAATAAAAATTGATACTTACATGAAAATCCTAGGACTGACCTGGAACCGGAATGATGGCGCCTTTGAGTACGCAGTGCAGCTCCCACCGGTAACAGTACCTGTAACAAAAAGAAAGGTAATATCGGACATTTCCTATTTATTTGACCCGTTAGGATGGTTGACACCAGTAATTAAGCCAAAATCTTTATTCAAAAATTGTGGCTCGCAGGAATTGAGTGGAACGATAAGCTTCCACCTCAATTACTGAAAGACTGGCTAACCTACCGTAATGACTTACAGCAACTTACCAAATTTAAGCTTCCACGATGGAATCACACCAGATCAGACGACGTACTCCATGAGCTTCAAGGTTGTTGTGACGCATCCAATGACGGTTTTTTGGCCGTAATATATCTGCGTGTCATAGACAGACAAGGGGAAGTACACGTCAACTTGATCACATCAAAAACTAAAGTGTCTCCAATCAAACAAGTCTCAATCCCAAGGTTAGAGCTTTGTGGAGCCGTGCTTCTAGCTAAACTGTTGGTTGAAGTAGCTGCTGTTTTGCGTATTGACAAGACGCATATTCATGCATGGACTGATTCTTCTATAGTACTTGCCTGGCTTAACAGTAGACCCAACCGATGGAAAACCTACGTGGCGAACCGTGTGACGGAAATAATCACGGCTGTAGAACCTCAACAATGGTCACACGTTGCATCCAAAGACAAGCGTACTGTCCTGACCCTTATTGCCCGAACCTATGAGCCATGTGGCTGGATCTCACCTGTTGTGTTTAAGGCCAAAGTGTCCAAAAACTTTGATTATCAGGCCTAAGTTGGAATAATCTTCTCCCACCTGATTTGTTACAAGAGTGGAACTTCTTTGTTAGCAACCTACCTAATATTAAATTAGTGTCCATACCTCGTCATATTTTTCCTTCTGACTATGTTTCGTATTCCTTGCACGGGTTTTCCGATGCATCCATTGCAGGATTTGCATCGACCGTGTATCTTATAGCCGAAAACTCACATGGCAATGCCTCCGTCCACCTCCTAATGTCAAAGACAAAAGTTGCCTCTGTCCGAGCTCGTCTCACAATTCCTAAATTGGAATTAATGGGAGCTGTGCTCCTTACAAAATTGATTTCACATATTGTCCTCTGCCTTCAGAAGTCAATTGTGTTAGAATCAATACATTGTTAGACCGACAGTCAAATTGCCCTAGCTTGGATAAATACGCCTCCTCATACTCTTCAGAACTTTGAAGCTAACAGAGTTTCCCAAATAGTCAGCACAGATCTTCAATCCACCTTTCGTTTCGTCCCAGGAGATCTAAATCCTGCTAACTGTTCTTCCCGTGGCCTATCAGCTACTTCGTTAGTTGACCATCCCATATGGTTGTCTCCACCATGGCTAGCTCAGCCCCCTCACCTTTGGCCTGTTAGCAAAGAACCCTTACCTCGTGACTTACCTGGAATACGCTGCTTGCTGGTTGCTGCAGAGCCTTCTCCCCCTGACACTTCCTTCCTTCTAGAACGTTACAGTTCTTATCAAAAGCTTATTGGTACTGTAGGCTTCATGTTGAGATTTGTCATAACGCTAAAACCCCTAAATCGCGTCGTAAAGATCCCTCCTTATCTGCCGTTGAACGAAAAGATGCCCTATTATTCCTGATTAAAATTGTTCAGACAACAGCCTTTCCTGAGATTATTAAGCCCTGCGGAATAACCAACCCATTCGAACGGCTGTTAGACGCCTGTCTCCCTTCCTTGATGAGCATGGTTTAATCAGAGTTGGAGGACCCTCTGATTTACCTTATGACTCATGTCATCCTTACCTCCTACCTAAAGGCGGTCCCTTTGTACACCTAATTGTACGTCATTTTCATGTAGAGAATGCACATGCTGGTCCTAATGCTCTACAAGCTATCCTATCCCGAGAATTTTGGATCCTATCTGCCCGACGCCTAATAAGCCATATAATTTTCAAGTGTTTGCCTTGTTACTGACTGACTCCTAAGACTTACTCCCCTCACATGAGATGTCTAAACGCGGTATAACATGGATATTTGGCCCCCTTTCTTGTCCCCATTGGAATGGGATCACAGAAGCAGCTGTGAAGTCGGCCAAGGTCCTGTTGAAGCGTATTTTAGTTGAAACCCCCCTTACATTTGAGGAACTAACAACGGTATTTACAAAGATTGAAGCGGTACTAAATAGTCGTCCCCTCTGTTCTTTGTCATTTGATGACCCTAGTAACATAGAGATCCTTAACCCCGGAAATTTCCTTATCGGTCAACCCCTTACTGCCTTACCTGAGTTTTCTTTCACTGATGTCAAGGTTTCCAGACTGAATAGATTTCAGCTTATTCAACAAATAACCCAGCATTTCTGGAACTGCTGGCATACCCAATATCTATCCACCTTGCAGTCCCGACAGAAGTGGACTGACCCTTGTAAACCTCCTACCATAGATGAACTTGTCCTAATTAAAGATGATAATCTCCCTCCCCATGAGTGGCGACGTGGTCGCATCTTAAAACTATACCCTGGAGATGACAATATTATTCGCGTAGTAGACGTGCAGACTCCAACAGGAGTCTTTAGGCGATCCCTTACTAAGTAAGTTCGCCTCCCCCTAGATTAACCCCCCCTTTTTCGTATACCTCTTAGGTTTATGGCGGAGTAAATGTATACGCCACATCCCTAAAAACTCGATTAGCATTCTGCAACAATAATTTCCCATCCCTAATTCATTTCCTTAATATTCTCATCCCTCCCTTGACCCCAGTCGTCGTTGATCAGTGCACCGAAGCGGACCTGTGTAGATCTTCTAGTTTTTTGAAATCCCTACACTCGGCATTCGATTGAGTCTACCCCTCGAAACATGTGCCTGTTTGTAGGGTGAAAAGTCATTCCAAAAGGGGAAACTACATAATGTGAACCTGTGAACTTTATCTAACCCATATATGTGAAGAAATAAAGTGTTTTTACCTAAGCGTGCCGGCCCGCGAGAGACAAGTGAAAGAACTGAACTTTGCAACGCCTGCAAAAGGCATTTCCCCTGGATGCGCAGGAGTGCGCAGTAAAGTGCGCCTCCCGGCTGGTATTCCCATCGTCAGATCGCCAGAGCGCGACACACATGAAAGCTTGGAACGTCGGACGACAATCCCGTAAGCCCTTAGAATATTTCCCTCTCCTCATTGTTGCCTGCCCTCTATCTACATGGTTTGAGACCAACCAACCAAAAGGTCTCTGGTAGCAGAACTCTGTAATTTTGAACGCCACTGCGCCTACACAGCTTAAGAGCAATAAAACACCAGGGGAGGACGGAATAACAACAGAGCTACTGAAAGCGGGTGGAATCGGTACTTAAAGTCCTTCAGAAGCTGTTTAACTCCGTCATCCTCGAGGGTACTACGCCAGAGGCGTGGCACAGGAGCGTAGTGGTTTTGTTCTTTAAGAAAGGTGATAAAACCTTCTTGAAGAATTATAGGCCCATTTCGCTGCTGAGCCACGTCTATAAGCTATTTTCGAGAGTAGTTACAAACCGTCCCGCTCGTAGGTTTGACGACTTTCAGCCTCCCGAACAAGCTGGATTCCGGAAAGGCTTTAGCACCGTAGACCACATCCATACGCTTCTGCAGATTATACAGAAGACCGAAGAGTATAATCGGCCACTATGTCTAGCGTTTGTGGATTACGAGAAAGCCTTTGATTCAGTCGAGACCCTGGGCAGTACATCGAAGTGTTGAAGTGTTTGTAAAGCAAGGCCACCATGACAGTCCGTCTTGAGGATCAGAGCACGAATTCAATCCAGGTGCAAAAAGGGGTAAGACAGGGAGACTTAATTTCTCCGAAACTGTTCACCTCTGCATTGGAAGATATATTCAAGCTTCTGAACTTAAACAGATATGGTGTTAACATCAATGGCGATATACATCACTCACCTTCGATTTGCCGATGAATTAGTCATCATGGCAGAAACCCTGGAAGACCTAAGCATAATTCTCAGTGACCTCAATATTGTTTCTCAACCGGTGGGTCTTAAAATGAACATGGGTAAGACGAACATCATGTCAAATGCCCATGTCGTACCCATGCCGGTTTATGTTGGGAACGATATTATCGAAGCTATTGATCACTATGTCTACTTAGGTCAGACGATCCAACTGGGTAGATGCAACTTCGAGAAAGAGGTCAACCGACGAATCCAACTCGGATGAGCACCGTTCGGGAAATTACGCCATATCTTCTCGTCGCTGATACCGCAGAGCCTCAAGACGAAAGTTTATAACCAGTGCGTGTTGCCAGTGATGACATACGGCACTGAGACGTGGTCGCTAACTATTGGTCTCATACACAAACTCAAAGTCTGTTTTACTACGTGATAGAACCTGAAATGAGGAAATCCGTAGAAGAATCCAAGGTTAACGACTAGCTCTCATGAGTTTGCAAATTGAAGTGGCAATGGGCAGGCCATATAGTTCGCAGAACCGACAACCGCTGGGGAATAAAGGTTCTCGAATGGCGGCTACGAACAAGCAAGCGAAGTGTGGGGAGACCCTCCACACGATGGACCGACGACGTTGTAGCCATCGCAGGAAGTCGGTGTATAGAGGTGGCACAAGATCGCTCGTCCTGGCGCTCTTTGGAGGAGGCCTATGTTCAGCAGTGGACTTCTAAGAGCTGACATGATGATGATGATCACTAAAAATATTAATTATGTAGAAGTGGAACATCAAAAAAGATATACCTCAGTATTTTCCTCTCGCTCAGCCAGCGTAGGATCTCCTGTGCTCAGCATGAACCACTTTCACGCGCCTTTTGATAAACGCGAACTTTTTCAGTCGGTGCGGGTACTACTAAAGCTATATTAGATAGCATTTCAGCGTCTATTCCCAGATGCGGCACAATGCCGAGATCGTACGAGGAAACAAGGCTCAATATTGTACTCCGCCATCTACTTGACAGAACAATTCCATATCGTCGCTGTTACGATAACTGCAATGACTTTCTATAATTCCCTTCATACATAATTCAGCGGCATGAAATAAATTCCACCTTTCTTTGCCATCGGTAATTTCTTGGCATACGTCCAAAGGGAGCGCGGCGGTGTTTGAGCGATTTGGGTGCATTCATGTACTGAGAGGAGTTTAGAAGTCACTTACGACGATCTCAAGTACGGCGGAGACGCGCTTAATGACTGTTTGAAGTGGCGGGCGACGACTTCCACTAACTACTCATATTGACTGGCGCTAATTGCAGCCTCTCCACTGGCACCGCGCGCTCCACGAAGAGACTCAGCCACCGTTGCAGCAGTCCAACTCACGACTAGAATTCAAAGTATTCAAAAAACACATTTCTTTATTAGGAAGTGAATCTTTTATATAAATATGACTGCTGCTAAGTTCTTATTACTATTATTCTGTGATTTAAGGTCATATGTGTCTCGGCCATACTCTCGGGTTCCAACGAGCTCGGATTGCACGGAACAGCGCCGTCGCCGGCCATTCCCGCTGTTGTGCAAATCGAGATAAATGGCTAATTAGTCGAACCTACCTGATCATTATTTGCTTAACAAAGTCACGAAGGCAATAAAAGGGACCCATCGAAGCTTCGATTGCAGTTCTTTTAAGATTTAAGAAATTTAATGAGGAACACGGCACCGACAGTATATATAAAGACAGTATACGGAAAGGAATACATTTTTGAATTCATCCATACCAATATATAAAAGTGAAACGTTGTTTGTATGTTAGTATGTTTGGGGAGCTTTCACGCAATAACGGCTGGACGGATTTTGATGAAATTTGGAATGGAGACAGCTTATACCATAGAATAAAGCATAGAATAATTTTTATCCTGGAAAATTGTAAGTTTCTACGGGAAAATGTTGATTATTCGCTGTAAGGAACGGTTGCCATGGTAACGTAATAAAAATTGTCAAAAAACGTCAAGAGCATTGGTGCTTTACCTACTTTTACATTGGTTTGTAATATCCTAGAAGAACATAGGATGCTTTTTTTCGCGATAAACAGTAGTCCGCGCGGACGAAGTCGCGGGCGGGAAAGCTAGTTGTTGATGAGGGAGTGCTGATAACTGGTGTCAGATTTTGTCCGCCCAAGGGCCTCCATCGTGAATTAATAACTGCTATCAATTGTTAGCAACCGTGACCCTACTTTGTATTCTGTGGCGGGACTGACGCCTTAACGTGCCCTTCGAAGCACGGAGCGATGGCAAATCTGCTCACACCAAATTTTTAGGGCTGATAAATTAATAAATAATAGTTTAAAAAAACTAAAAAACACGCCTTATAGAAAACCAAACTAAAAAATACTAAAATTAATTTTAATAATTTTGAATTAAGAATAGTGTAAAAAAATCTAATAAATATAAATGAATAATAGTGTAAATAAGAAAAAAATGATTTATTTCAAAAAAAAGTCGTATTATTCATTTATATTTATTAGAATTTTTTACACTATTCTTAATTCAAAATTATTAAAATTTATTTTCTATTTTTTAGTTTGGGTTTCTATATAAAGCGTGTTTTTTAGGTTTTTTTAAACTATTATTTATTTTCTACTTTTTAGTTTGGTTGGAGCGTTTTTCTTTTTTTCTTTATATTTTTCTTCGAGTTATTGCATTGTCATCGGTCTTGGACAGGTGTGCAAAATTTGAATGAAATCTGACCGTTTAAAGTGGGTCAAAATAGCGTTCAAAGGAGTCGATAAAACATACAAACATACAAGTCAAGCTAATATAAAGCGTATAAAAATTGAGTTTTGGACGTGCCGGCCGTCATATGTAAGATAAATTTCATATTGTGTGCTCGCGAGTGACTTCCTACTATACGGTACGCGTACGGAGACGCGCTGCTTGGCACGCGGCGACAGTTACCGCACTGCAGCCGGCGCTAGGCCGCGATGCAGTGACCGCATACAGCTATTAATGTTCAAGTTCCGAGGCCCCTCGACGCTTATGAGCCGTGACAGCGACACTCGGCGCTCCCAATCAGCGTTGTTAACTGAAGAACCGACTAGCACTACTCGATGTGCCACTACACTCGCCTCTAAATGATGTTAGTCTCTCCACTCGACAATGATTCGAGTGTTTCTGGAATATTATCTAGAATCTTGTTAGCAAACTATTTTGAACAAACAGATATATAATTATGGTGGATTTCAACAACGATTCTTCGTTATTAGATCTTAATCTGTTATAATGCTTGTTGCAGGTCACTTACAAATAAATATCGAAAATAGTTATCTGAATACTGAAAAAACGTCCTCTGACTCTGGTTAGGTCCTTAGATAAGACATTGCTATCTAATATATATTCAAGAAGCCAACTAAGTTTTTTTTTATAAATGCTTGAAGCAAACTTAATTGTTCGCCCTGTATCCCTTTCGAGCCGAGTCGGGCTATGGCTGGCTCGGCTCGGTGCCTCAACTTGTTAATATCACACCGCAGCAATAAACACTTGCTGTGAATTTCAATGATCTTATAATAATGTTTGTAGGTGCCATATACATATATATTTACGTAGGTGTGCATACCTTTTCCTGTTCCGCTTAATTCTCCACGAGACGGCAACCTCAATTTGAAAGTTAGTAGTTTATTTACGAAGGCGACACTACACGAAACAATCATTGCCGCTCACGTTAGACATACATATATCACATATCGCCGTGTTTGGATATCACACTGCAAACAAACGTAAATTAATAATGTCTCACTATTTTTCATAGATATTGACACTCGACATGTTGCAGACTCTCACGTAGGTCCAGGGTCCCAGTTGCAGAGAAAATGAGACTTGGTTGAGCTCCGGATAGGAGGATGAAACGAAAATGCACTTGTTGATACTTGAGATGGTATATTCTTCACAGATTTCGTAAAACAAGGATAGTTATGGAATTCAGCTTTTGTTATCCCGGTTACAAATGTTGGCTATTGGAGCCTTAATATAACTTTGTGGTGCTACTAGTTAATATTGGTCACTTATAGGAGAGCTTCTTGTCTTCGACTGCTTCAGCGAACAGGAACTCGACGAATGCACGATGATTTTTGGAAGTATGGGTATTTATAGCATACGCGAAACACGCGAAGCTCTCCTATTGGGCGATTTATTATACATTATTCATGACGTACGTGCGCCTCTTTGTTGTCCACCCTAATTTCACATTCTCGAAAATTGGCACAAAAATCCACCCAGAAGTTTGCTACGGTCGTACTTCAAATCTCCACCACGAAGAAAGTACAATTTTTATGGTTTTGCTACGGGTGCGAGAAGAACTTCCGATCTTGTGATCTTCTCGCACCCGTACGAAGACGGTACCCAAACTTTAGGCATGTTGCTAAAAGTTTGTCCCATTTCAAGACATTCCTGTGTGTGACTCATCGCAAGTCTACACACGACTGATTTTAGAGAAGCTTCTCCCAGTGAGCCTCCTCTCACTCTTACTAACTATATTTTTTATTACCTTTGCTGATACCTTGTTAAAATTACCTTTAGACTGGCTCAGGATCGCTTTGCGTTATATACTCGTACCTTTTACAAAGCGCGGCTTTCCTGAGCTAACCTGTACCAATACCCGTGCACCTACAGAGAGCTTCAGTCACTTTGTGGCTGCATGTTCCCAATTATTACCTAAAGAGGTACGCGGCCATCCCGTATGCTATAGACGTCATTCGTGATGGCACGTAGATTCTACACTACGCTTTCCTGTTTCCTAGGCCCATACAAAACAATATTAATAAAAAACAAAAGAAAATATAGGTGTGGGCAGGATTATTGCCTGCTCATTTCCATATTCTCATAAAATGACGCAAACGCAAGAAGATCATGCCTATGATCTGAATTTGACATTATATAATTTGACTTGTCGTCAAAGTGACGTTTTGTATTTTGAAACTAACAATTTTGTTAGAAAATTTATTTTGACAAAGAATACATTGTATCTCAGCAAAAATGATAAGGTGACCATCGCTAAATTGTTAGCATTTAATATATATGATCCAGTTGTACATGGTGATCCATTAATCACTCTGACGGTGCCACGGTTAATAACAGTATTAGACGTGGTACAGCGGAGCCAAATTTATCTGTTAATTTAAACTGACTGTTAAGACAATGGAAAGGCCTGGTAACTTACATATTTTTCATAACAATATACAGGGTCTTTTCAGCAAAGCATTAGAGTTAGAACTTTTTTTAGTTTTTTTTAAGGTCGATGTTATGTGTGTAACTGAGCATTGGTTCACGATAGGTACTTTGATACCATCCATTAGAAACTATGTGATTGGTAGTTCGTTCAATAGAAAAAAAGCGAAGTCTCATGGTGGTTCTTTAATTTATTTAGTGGATACATGTAAATTTAAGGAGAGGAAAGACATTGTGGCCTTGTCTGTTGAACGGACTATTGAGTTATCATGTGTTAAGCTGGAGCATCATATAATTGTATGTGTATACAGACCCCCACTGGCTGATTTCAATGTGTTTGAGTCTGTTATGGAGGATGTTCTGAGGAAATGTTCTAACAATTCAAAATTCCTTATTGTATGTGGTGATTTCAATGTAGATATACTTGTTATATGTCCATTAAGCGATAAATTTCTAAATTTGTTTTTGTGCTTCAACTTAAAAAATCTTTTTAATCAGCCAACCAGAATCACTAGCACTTCTGCGACCTGTTTAGACAATGTTTTTTGCAACTGTGAACCTCGTAGCAGGGCTATAAGTGATAAGCTTAGCTCTGATCATAGTGGGCAAAGTGTTGTGTTTCAATGTAAATCAGGTAAAAACTCTCAAGAGTTCACTTACAGGCCTATTACTTTCAATCGTTTGGAACGGCTTGCAGATAACATTGATAATCAACTTAGTCACTTGCCGTTTGATGGGAATTCTGATGACCTTTGCAATTCCTTGTTTAATATAATGGATAAAGAGTTTAACGATACATTTAAATTAAAAAAATGTAAGGGGGGCATAAGGGTGGGATTTGATGACTGGGCTACAACAGGTATTTACAAAAGTAGAAACAAATTATACGATTTATATTCTCAAAAAAAAATGAATGCTAATGACACGAAATTTGTTGAATACTTAAAACAATATTCTAAGACATTTAAATCCGTGTGTAATACCGCGAAATCTCTTCATTTGAATAGGAAAATTTAACAATCGGAAGATAAAATCAAAACAACATGGAAAATAATAAATACCGAAAATTAAACATTGAGACCGAAATTTTATCCTAAACATCGGCAATAAATTAATTTCCAAAGATCACGAAGTTGCCAATGCATTTGAAGATTTCTTTACAAAAATACCAATAGTTACTACCCAGTCTTTAAAATCATCCTCAGTTGAGGCTTCTTGTATGCTCTCAAGCAACGTTGAAAAGTGTGATGTTACATTTAAATTTAAACAAATTAATGTTAATTCAATTGTTAAGACATTTAAATTGCCTAACCGGTAGATCCATTTTGAACCTTATAGCACAGTACGTGTATACATACAGGCACAGATAAGTAATAGTCACTACGTCGAATTTGGCGCGAAAATATTCTCGTCGCTGCGTTCCCGTAAAACTCATTTTCCATTCCTTGCTCAATGGTTTGACGCAATCGCACAAAACTTGGTCTGTGGTTGCCTGAATATATGTTGCCACTGACAAACCGAACCAAAGACATAAGAAAATATTATTTATGGAAATATAACCTCGGAAAAAATATGAAGACAAAAATGGGGTGATTTTCCAGAAAAAATATTGTATCTTGGAAATAAGATCGATGACATCCTATTATTATGCTTTATTCAAATATTACACGAATGTAGCTATCTAATAACATTAAAATATCAACACAGCTTAGTACAAAAAGTGACCAGAATATCAATTTGAAAAACAGAAATTTTTCAAAAAATTTCGTCTAAATTTTAGGTCAAGTTTTATACGTGTTCTATTTATTATACTAAGTTTATAGGTACTTATTTAGTGTTTAAACATAAAGGAAAAATATCCCTTAAAAGAATAAAACACTCAGATTGGATAAGGAACGCGGGAATCCATTTTAATCGAAATCTTGTACAAAACTGGCTGCCACAGCAGCCAGGTGCATTTAGAGTTTTTATTTTTGGCAACAGGAGGGGCCGCGTGTATCGGAGCTCCGGGGATTTGGCAACAGGAGGGGCCGCGTGTATTTACCGGATCTTTATATTTAGCAGCTGCTATTGGTAACCTACTGTTGTACAGCTGCTTCACTACATCTACACCAATCACTGGTTCATTATTAATCTGGCTTTTTTTTTACCTTTTGACTGCCCTTTCCCTTTTCCTTTCCTTTTCCTGGGGTTCTCTCATATAATGTTGCAGAATAAGTCTTTGTTTCGTCTTCCATGGAGTATTTGACAAACATTTTATCGTTGTGTTTTTTTTTCAATGTGGCTACACTGATGTTTTTGAATTTAATATTTTTTGATGTCGTTGGCGTGAATGTGTTTGTAGCTAGTTCATCAAAATTTTGAAAATCGGAATATTCCATGACATTGACTTTGTAATGTCTCGATCTTTTGCGGGCTGTTTCAAAATATGTAGACCAATGCGAGGGACTCCCTAAGATACATTTTTGCACTTCCCTTTCGATAGCAGCATGAACTGTATTGACAGGCATGTATGTATGACCCGGGAGTAAATAGTTCATTTGAATTACCTCAAAATTAATTTCTGATTTTAGGAAATGGTTCACGGCAGCCAGAACGGTTTTGTTTTTTTCTGGCCACTACACAAATCACAGTATATCAGCAGATGTTTTACGCCCATTTTGTCCTTTTCTTCAAGATATTTCATTAAGCAAGTTGAAATTTTGTTTCTTCCTCTCTTACCATCACATTCTCCCCACATATAACAATTAACATCCTGTGTGTGACTTTCATATATGGTGAAATTAAACACCGAATATTTTCTTGAATAGTATAAAATCATACTATGTCCATGTGGTGTATTCAGGACTTTTGTAAGTCACAACTGCAGGTTACAGTTTCATTGTTGGGTAAATTAATGGTTTGATGTATCTTAAATCTATTATAAGTAGCTTTCTTGTGATGAGAGTTCAGTAGATCTTTGTCCTTATTGCTCATTTGGTCTTTATAAATCTCTGCTTTGACGCAAGTTAGGCATTTGCCTTTTTTATGAATGAAAAAGCTTATATTATACTGTTTAAAAATAGTTTGGAATGCGTTCTCACTTAGAGCCTGCTGTTCCTATTCAGTATAATATTAAAATAAATAAATAATTAAAATAAATAAATAAGTATATTCGGGACAGTTCCACACAATTACCTAGCCCCAAACTAGGATACCTTGTACTATGGGCACTAGATAACTACATTTGATATAAAATACATAATGTTTATAATTTCCTGACGAAGATAAGTTCTATTAGTTTTTTTTTGTATTGTAGTGCGGTGGTACTGCTGGCAGCTTTTCAATAAAGTTCTTTGTAAACACTTTTGCTTCTTCAGTATATTTTTTAGGTACGTTAGGTTTTCGAAAATCTTTTTGGGACATGTCCTCTTTAGCATGTTCTAAGGTGTAAATAATAAATTTTTGAGTAATAGCCAAGGTATCAATCAAGAATTTCTGGCATACTTGCTTGTGACCTTCACCGTCACTGATAAAATACTAATGCGTAATATTTCTTCGGCTGAAATCATTATTTGTTTTTCTTTTTTTTATCGGATTTCTATGAGCAGAGCGCATATCCAATCTTTTCTACGCTGCGAGTCCAGATTACAATAATATTCGAATAGAGAAGTTTGCTTTTCTTCAGAAATGTCATAGCATCCTCTGGCACACTTACCAGGGGTACATGGATGCATTTCTATTATCATAAACTATGCCTTCTTTTTTTAATTTTTTATTTACTTTGCGGTTGTTAATTGGTTTCTCTTTTTTTTATTACTGAATTATTAGTCTTACTTTTCTTCCTCCTCTTCTTCCTTTTCTTGTTGATATCTTGTATCTCATCATCATTATTTAACTCTGATTCATTATATGACCAAAGGTATGAGCTACCTGATGAAAAGTCTTCCTTATCCTTAACTATATAAATATTATTCCAGAAGGCTGAGTCTATTAACAATGCGATGCCATTCGGTGTTTTATAGTATTACTCTCGACTTTCTTTTTCTGTATTAGTAATTAATGATAAACTGACTGAGTGATTCAGCGCACATCCCATACCTACTCGTCCTACTATACTGAGACTAGGAACATTTATTTTATTTGATTATAGGTAAATTATAAGGAGTACGAGTATTAGAAACATTTTAATTACGTAGGGGTTGAATGTTTATATACAGAAATCAAATTAAACGATATGAAGTGAATACGTAAGCTTGGAAATTGAGACAAAATCTTGAATTTTCGATTGTCGTTATAATACATTTCACAAAATTGTGAGTTTATAGTTTTCTGTAAAGGGTTTAATTTTTATTAAGTTAGGATGAAAATCCTAGAATGTTCAAACAACAACGAAAAATCTGTAAATTCGTTGTTGTTTAAATATTCTAGGATTTATGGGACACCATTCCTCACTTACGTTTATATACGCCCTTAGTGGTAGCACATAATAAAAATGAAACTAGTTAGTAAAAGACACTTGTAATTTTTTATTTTAAATTGTAAGGGTGTAAAGGACATCATGATGTCCTTTACCTCCTAATTTTGAGGTGACTTATAATAACCACCTGAGGTGGTATAAGACAATTGATAATTTAAATGTGTTTTATGCCCAATAGTTGTTTTATATATTGCTTTACTACCAAACTGAATATACTCTAGCAACTAAGTGATATTTACGTCCATATTTTCTCGGTAAAATTGGTTTATCGTATCAAATTATGTGGGTCGTAAAGGTTATGTGGTAGTATTTACGTTCGTCTTCAGGATCAGAGCACGAATTCTATCCAGCTGCAAAAAGGGGTCAGACAGGGAGACGTTATTTCTCTGAAACTGTTCACCTCTGCACTGGAAGATATATTCAAGCTCAAGACGAAAGTTTATAACGAGTGCGTGTTGCCAGTGATGACATACGGCACTGAGACGTGGTCGCTAACTATTGGTCTCATACACAAGCTCAGAATTGCGCAGCGTGAAATGGAGAGAACTATGCTCGGTGTTTCACTACGTGATAGAATCAGAAATGAGGAAATCCGTAGAAGACCGAAACGCTTTATAGTAAGGGCAGTCGATAATGGTGACTGAAGATTGCCCTGTCACCACTAGTTGCTTGTTTGTGACAGATCGCAGATCAAAAGTCAAATTCCTGATCGACACAGGGAGTGATTTATGCGTCTACCCACGGTCTGCACTCCGCGAGCAGCGTACGAAGACGGACTACCAGCTGGGCGCGACAAAACGGTTCTACAATCAACACCTACGGATATATACAGCTAAACCTTAATCTCGGCCTTCGTAGAAACTTTATGTGGCGCTTTATAGTAGCTGATGTGACTTAAGCATTAATAGGTGTAGACTTTCTGTCACATTTTAACTTGGTTGTAGATATTCGTAACAAACGTTTGATAGACGGTGTAACTAATTTGTCAGCTGTAACTTCAATTGCTGTTAATGATAGCCTTATTTCGAGCGTCAAGGTCATGTCGGGTGACTCCTATCACCCAACATGACCTTAACGCTCGCTGACAGATTAGTTGCACCGTCTATCAAACGTTTGTTACGAATATCTACAACCATAAACTTCTTTCCGAATTTACAGAAATAACTCGGCCATCACGTACTCCACTCATACCTAAACATACAACCGTTCACCATATTCGTACCACTCCTGGACCCCCAGTGTCATGCTCACCACGCAGACTTGCACCAGACAAGCTAAAAATAGCAAAGTCTGAGTTTGAGGCAATGCTGGCAAATGGCACTGCACGTCCATCAGAGTCGCCCTGGTCTTCACCCCTGCACCTAGCCCCCAAAAAGGATAATGGCTGGTGTCCTTGCGGTGACTACCGATTACTAAATTCTAGGAAAATTCCAGATAAGTACCCTATCAGGCACATACAGGACTTTGCCCATAGTCTATCTGGCTGCATGGTATTTAATACCATAGACCTTGTTAAGGCCTATAATCAGCTCCCTGTCTTCCACGAGGATATCCCGAAAATGGCGATCACTACACCCTTCGGACTCTATGAATTCCCGTTTATGATTTTTGGCTTACGAAACGCAGGCCAAACTTTCCAAAGGTTTGTTAACGGAATGACCCGAGGCTTGGACTTCTGATTCCCGTATTTGGATGATTGTTTGGTGTATTCCGAGTCGGAGCAGGAGCTTGAATCTCGCCTCTGCCAACTGTTCACTAGGATGAAAGAATATGGAATGCTTATAAACACCGCCAAATGCATTTTCGGAGTAGCAGAGGTCACATTTCTGGGCTACCATATAGGAACTAAACCTTTGGAAAGTAAGGTACAGGCTATAAAAGAGTTCCCTATTCCTATGAATGATAAATGATAAATTTTTATAGGAGATTTATACTTCAAGCTGCCCAAACTCAAGCTCCTTTAAACGCCTTATTGACTGGTTCTATAAAAGCCTCTCAGTCAATTGATATAAGCGGGGATTCTTTGAAAGCCTTCGAAGAGAGTAAAGAAAGCTTTTGCAAGGCAGCATTGTTGGCACACCCCGGCTCTTAGTCTAAATTAGCTCTCGTCACTGATGCGTCTGATGACGCTATGGGCGGAGTCTTGCAGCAGCTGAAAGACGGGCATTGGCAACCACTTGCCTTTTTCTCTCGTAAATTAAGCCCATCGCAAATACTCCCCGTACGATAGAGAGCTTTTAGCATTTACGAGAGCATTAAGTATTTTCGACATTGGTTAGAGGCAACACACTTCACGATCTTTACAGATCATAAACCCCTGTATTACGCATTTCATGAGCGCAAGTCCTACTGCTCACCACGGCAATACAGGCATCTAGACTTTATTTAACAGTTTTCAACTGATATTCAATTTATCTCTGGCTTAGAAAATGTGGTTGCAGATACACTATCCAGGGTCAATGAACTTCAAAGCCCAGTGGATCTCGAAGTACTAGCCAAAGCTCAAGAATCAGATTCTGTGTTAGACCATTATCTAAGCGAAGGCAAAGATACATCTTTGCGAATAGAAAAGGTAAATATACCTAGGAGTCCTTGATCTGTACTGTGGCGTCAGCACACCGATCCCCAGGCCTTTAATACCTCAAAATTTACGCAAGAAGGTATTTGACTGTTTACACTCGCTTAGTCATCCAGGTGCTAATGCCAGATGAGGAAAGATTGCCGTGAGTGGTCTAGAGCGTGTTTATCTTGCCAACGCTCAAAAGTAAATCGACATATCTGGTTACCTTTAGGCACTCTCGATTTACTGACGGCGCGTTTTAAATATGTTCATCTGGACCTCATCGGCCCGTTACCTCCATCTGGCGAATTACGATATTGTTTGACAATGGTCGCTCGCTTCACGCGATGGGTTGAAGTTGTCTGTATTCGCGACATCACCGCTGAAACCGTGGCCAAGGCATTCTTATCTGGGTGAGTAGCGTGATTTGGCTGTCCAACTGACATAACCACCGACTGCGGTTCTCAGTTCACTTCTGCACTTTTCCAGCAACTTTCAAAGTCCATAGGCTTTAGGCATCGGAAAACAACTGCTTACCACCCTTAATGCAATG
Source organism: Alsophila aescularia (assembly GCA_946251855.1). Classification (NCBI taxonomy): domain Eukaryota; kingdom Metazoa; phylum Arthropoda; class Insecta; order Lepidoptera; family Geometridae; genus Alsophila; species Alsophila aescularia. Next base: position 300,560 of record OX276375.1, read on the forward strand.
AACTTGTCGAAAGATTCCATCGACAATTAAAAGCTGCAATCAAGTATCATGGAGATAGCAGTTGGGCAAAATCTTTGCCATTGATATTACTCGGCATACGAAGTTCATTCAAGGAAGATCTTCAGTCTTCCTCTGCTGGACTCGTATATGGCGTGCCGTTACGGCTCCCAGGTGAATTTTTCGGCCATAAAGTTGACAAATGTACAACTGATTTAACCGATTTTACGGCCCGTATCAGATCATTTGCCAACAACTTGCAGCCAGTACCAATATCACACCACTCAAAGAATAAGATCTTTATTTAAAAAGACCTATCATCTTGCTCGCACGTATTTTTACGAGAAGATGCGTTGAGAGGTGCCTTACAACCAGCGTATACTGGTCCCCATGAGGTGACCGAACGCCATCCTAAAGAATTTAAAATACGTGTCAAAGGCAAAGTCGTGTCAGCCTCGATAGACCGCTTGAAACCAGCCTACATGCTGACTGATCTCAAGCCACACCGACATCAAATGAACAATTAAGCCCCACACTCGAACCCAAGGTAACCACTACCCCAGCGAACAAAACTACTCGTTCTGGGCGGAATATACGGCTCCCCGACTTTTATCGCTCGTAGGCACGGTGTCTCGGGGGGAGTGATGTGGTTAACTCATACATATATTATATAATAATATATGTATGAGTTAACCACATAATATATAATATATAATAATCGTAATTATAATACTTACATATATAACTTTATAAACATTTACACATATATATTATTTACGTGTATAAAATATTAAACAGTAAATATATACTTATTAAAACATAATACTGAGAACGCGCGCGCACTGGGCGTTTCGCCCCACCTGACCTTGACCGACGCGCGCGCTGCCTACGAACTTATGCTGGAACTCATTGTTTGCATCCCTATGTTGTATTGTTAACCTTTTATGTACATCGAATTACTTGAAGTAGTGTAGCAAAAATTATTTAAACGTACATAAGTGATCACTGAGCTTGATGGACATTAAACAGGTGCAAGCTACTGTCTCTTTCATTGCACGCGGCATTTCCCTTCTACTGGACTATACATACCCCTTCGGGACTATAGGTCGAGTTCAGTGGCGTGCATTAGGATATGCCTACGTCTAGCAGTGGACAGCTAGCTGATGATGATGATGATGATGATGGCGCGAGGACGCGCCGAATTTCAAGTACGTGCCGCTCTTCAAGCCGTGTAAAATTATTGAATTTTTTCAATGTCAAAATTCCAGTTTTGATCACACCTATTCGGAATTACAAACGGTACTGAAATATTTGACGGAGAAAGCGCGAAGCGTCTCCGTTTCAATTAGGGCAAAAATGCTTTCGTATTTTCTTCCGAATTCCTTCCGAATGTCCGCATCTCTGTTCTCCTCTACAGGACGCATTTCTAAACCAATCTAGACGGAACTTAGTATGCAGGTTAAACGAATTTTTAGATTTTTTTAGTTGTCGGGGACTTTTGATTTGGGGACCCCCCCTCCCCAAAATCAAAAGTCCCCCAAAAAAAGGGCTACTGAATATCTCCACCTTATTAAATCCGATTTCGATGGTTATTTTTTTATTTGAAAGGTAGTAACTTTAAATTAGTCTCATAAAAATATGGTGAAGATTTGATGAGGATCTTCGGCGTGATGAGCAGAATAGCTCCTCAAAATGCAGTACATTTCTCACTTTTAGGTTTCTACCAGTGGAATCAGCCCTTTACCTATTAGGTAGGGATTGATGGAGCACCTTGGTTAGTGATGTTAGTTTTACAATAAGGTAACTAGATGGCGTTAACAAAAAACGCGTGTTTGTACGCGTGAGGTTTACAGCTCACAGAGCCACTAGTTTAGAATTCCGGAATTTTGTTAGTACCGTAATTTTGGAGCTCAAATCCTCAATAGCACAGACACGAAATGTTGTATACGCATTTAATTATGATAGTCCGGACTAAGTTTTACCATGATATGGCTACTGCATAAAAGTTTTTTTTAAATGATGTTTTTTTGATGATGTTGATTGTAGACTACGGCGCTAGAGTTCCTGGTTTCCAGGTATCGGGGTAGGAATTAATGTTGCTCAGTGGAAGCGATTTGGACCCCCGCAACCCTGGAAGTCATGTCCCACCCAGCCTAGTACATTAGCTGCGATAATACAGCGTTAAATTAAGTATTAAAACTAAATGTGTCACAAGTTGTCCAAATGCGACCCCCTGACTCGGGGGGCCAGCGTGTGGAACTCGGAGAGACCTGAGATCTGGTCCGATGTAGGTCTAAACGTGATGCCCTAACGAGATACCTACTACCAGAGAGCTCCCTGACGTTCGGTAAACACGAAACAAGGCCACAATATCACACATTCGCGAGACAGCTCATGGCACCACCATACAACATAGGACACAGCGGTTCCAAACTTTAGTTCTTTGAGACTATACAATACGCGGATTGTTCACCAGATAGTCTCCCAATTTCAATGTATCACTTAGATTCTTATATTTTTATCAAAGAATTCCAAAAAAGCTCAAATAGTTCAAGCTAACAACCTTTTGAGGTTACAACCTTTACCCAGTGCTCGCAGTTCAATGTCAAATCAACCACGCGTTTATAATGACAGACAGTTGTCAGTTGACACTGACAATCAAAACGTTTCAAAGGCAGGGTGTGTTCCAACTTGCTATACATCAACCCAGGCAACGGTACAGTATTCAATACTGGCATCTGAGGCCAGTCCAATTCTGGGCGAGTCAACCACTCTGGTCCTCACCAAAGTGGATGTCCAGTCAAGTCTGGGACTATGCACCTTCGTGATTTGCAGTCCGCTAGCATAAGTTCGCCTGACAAGTGCCTCCAAGTAATTGAAGTCTCCAAGTTTTGAATCTGGGAGACTTGGTTAGCAACGAATACCTTCAAGGTCAGAACTGCTTCTTTCACCGTGGAGGCTCAAGAGTATATGTCATCAACGTAAATATCTTTTTTAGGCACGGCAGACGTCCGAAGAAAGGTCAAATGCTCTCGGTCCGCGAGCTCCCAAAGTGAACGTATCGCTAAAGGGAAACTGGATCTCAGTCCGTAAATGATGGTGTTGAGCTCATATACAATCATAGGATTCTTTGGGTTTTCTTGCCAGAGGATCATCTGACAGCAACGGTCATCCGGATGAATTATCGTTTGACGGAACACCATCTTGATGTCAGCCACAAATGCAAACTGGTGTCGACGAAAATTCATGATGTCGTCACACAAGTCCTTTAGCAGTTTCAGACCAGAGTGCAAGGTCTGTATTGTGTGAGCGAATTTAATTGGCAGCGCCAAATTTGGTCTTAGGTCCTATTGTAAGACGCACAGTGCAACTGACCTAAAGAATTGTAGGTGTAGGTGTAGGAAAGCTTGGGACAGTTCTTTATGTGAAGGCGTTTCTCATCGAGATCTTTAAGTCGATGCTCTTCGAAAGTTGTAACAGGCTTATTAACAGAGATGCGTCTCTGTTGCGCAAGCACTTACCAACCGTCATAGGGTATGTCACATGCCGTTAGATGGCGCCTAAGGACATCTCTGTAACGTAGGAATTGACAGATTTGCGTTTTCCCTCCTTCAGATGTGAGTAGAAAACAGCTTTAGGCAACCTGGTGTCACTCATACGCACGAGGTGCTCGCACCATCTCAGCTCGCCTTTTATGAGCATGGACTCTATGCCATCGTAGCAGGATTTTCACCACTTCTCAGCATCAAAATTTCACCAGCGCGCTCAGATATCGCATCCGAAAGCTCAAAAGCCTGATCATAATCCTTGTTGACCTGACTACGCTGTTCAGCTGAAAAGGACTCCATAACGCTCGAAGTGAAACGCACATAATAATTTTCCAACTTTTCAAGTCTCTCATTCAATTGGCCTAATCGAGTCATAATTGCACTATGTCGGTCATCTCGATCAATCAAGCCAGCGGCGGAGGTCAGCCACCGGAGTTGCGCAGTTATACCGCTGACTGCCTCTCTAACTGAAGCGTTAGCTGCCATTGCAAAGTTTTATTTAAATTAAGTAGGTACCGAATTAATTCCGAAGGCACGAACTATCTCAAATCAATACAAACAATTTATTCTTAGGTATAACTCAAACAAGTAGCAGCTCAAACACTTGAAGCAATTTAATTCAAAATATAATGTAAATATTACAATTCAATCAAATTTAGTATTGGAAACTAGTTATTCCTAAATGTTTATTAAATTTTCAAAACCACTTTAACACGTGTATGAAACCTCACCTTACCAAAAGTTAACAAATCAACAACAACTCTAAAATTTATTGTCTTCAATAGAAGACGGTGGCAGTCAACGGGTTAAATTATCCAAGCGGGTTTGAAATATCACCAACCAACAAAATAAGCTAACAATTATTGCTTCAAGTGTGACAAGTCATCCAATGCAATATTACTTGTGACTTTCATGTATCTACGACATCAAATTTATAAATTTTTACAATTATTGTAATTGCCAAGTAATTTACAACCAAAGAAGTGTAATGGTTCGAAGCTATATTCGTTTGTTATGAACTTGGTAGATGTCGCCACGGTACAGTATTGGAATCTAACATTACTTCGGTATTTTGCATTTTCATCATATTCAATCGTCATTCATAATAAAATTAAATGCTTCTTACTTGTTCCGGGATAAAATAACTAAATATTTAGGATTAATTTGATCAATGGTGAACAAAAATGTTTCCGAGTCACAATTTGATATTATAAAAAGTAGGTAAGAAAGATCGGCGGCTGAGGGTAGGAAAAACGGGTGGAGAGTTTACGAGTGCGTCAGAGTGAGTCGGACATTTTACGGAAGTGTTTGAGCTTGCAATTATTTCGTTTTCGTGATTACGGATTATGAAGATTATTAATTGAAACGTCAAATTCGCTGCAATTATTTGGTTTTTGTGATTGCTCATTAACAAGATTATAATAGAAGTACGCTTATTTTACGAGACACGGGGTGAGTTGTTCAGAACGATTTGCTAGAACTTTGAATCCAATTTTTCCAATTCCAACCATACTAGTTCTCTCTTATTACAGCTTATGGAAACGCCTTTACCTTGGGGTGAAATCGCCAGACGGAGCTATCTATGACGCTAGGCGACATCGTTTGCGTCCTTTCTGCTTGCACCTACAATATGCAATAGCTGTTACCGAGAGCGAGTTCCAGCTAAGTCTATCCTTGTTGTCAAAAACCTAGCTTCTGAGAGCGTTGTGAAATATTGCTGGCCTTAGTGCTTACGCTTTATTCAATCTTCAATACCTTCCGAATTCACACACACTTAAGTGAGAAATTGACAACGTCATAGAACTCGAGATAAAACAAGTGTTAAAAACTCATTGTATGTATTTTAGTGCCGTTGCAACCTTTTTATGTACTCCATCTAACTATATTTATTGTCAGTAATGTTCGCGAAATTTTACTCTCAGAGTAAAAAGTGTAAAGGGTCGTGCCATTTCATCATCGCTTATTTATAAGTTCTAGGCCAAGTATTTTGATGAATAAACGTTGTGTTGTGATTATTTCGACGTCTCAACTAGTCCCCAGTCATTACAGAAATTCAAGGGTTTTTTTTTCTTTAGTTCATCATGATTTCCCCTATTAATATTACAATCTAGCCTTGAATAAGGCCAATAAGCAATTTTGTTTTAACTTAAACTTTTAAAATTGCCTAAGAATGTGTCCAATAACACTTTTATTATTGTCACTATTAAGATTAAGACACTTTGTTCATGTGTTCTTTATCAGTAGCACTTCCAATAGCACTACTTTACACTAAAATTACTGTCACTAAACACGACACTAACACGAACGGTTTTGTTCGTTAAAGATTTCTCACTATGTCCGTGTGGTCGAGATGCTGGAAGAGCAGGGAGACTTCAAAGGTGATGATAAATGATGCTATTACATCCCAAAGGCATCATCATAATTGAAGGAAGAACTTATTCAAACAAATCGGATTAGTCCCGTCTGCCCCGGTGACTCGTCCTCGGTACCGGGTCAGATGGGAAAAAACCATCGGCCCGGTGATATGACCACTGGGGCGGATGACACTATTTTTTTCATGGGCTCCGTCTGGTGTCTCTCTCAATATCTGTTTACTTCCGTCCACTAGCTTGAACGAGTTTCTCAATTATGAACTACAAAATTAATAATTTTACAATGTTGATTTTATTATGTACTTCAGATAAGCATACATAATGTTTTCTATTTCTAGATCCAAATACTGTTTACAACATTGTATGATTATGTATTCACAATGAGTTACAAAATCCTATTGTTACTGCCCTATCTCTTGCCTGCGTGTGAATGAAGCATGGATCCAACAATGAAAGTTAGTTACTTTTTATTAGATTTTAGCAAGGAAATTAGTTAACCAAAAAAATAATAATTTTTAAATAAAAAAAAAGAAAGAGGAATCTTATATATCAATAAGGTCACTCGTGGAACCAATACAGTGTAGTGTAGGCCTATTTATACAGTCACTATCCGCTGATCAGGGTGATTATGTGAGTGTATGTGTATGTGTATGTGTGGTGAATGTATGGTGTGTGATGTGTAAATGTATGTATGTGTATATTTATATACAATTAGTTTGCCAAAATGGCTAAACGTACCTTAGGGTACGACGTGCCTGTAGCACGTGTATGTACATAATAAACGTTGTGTTAGAACGTTAAAATAATATTAGTAAGGTAGGTAGGTAATAGCGTATTGACTATAAAATAATACAGGTTCTGTGACCTAGGCTTGGTTTATAGAGTAATCACATTTGCCGCTCTTTTCAGTATTGGAAGTTTTGTGTGTAGGTGTAGTAAATAATAATATATAGAACTTGTTTTCGCTTTAAGCTGAACATTATTTTTGTAAAATATAAAAAAATACATAGCTAACAAGTAGGGTATTAGCTACTGTTAGTACCAAATAATTAAAGTATGTAGTAAGTACAATAGCACTGAATAGTAATACGTAGGGACTTGAAGTCAATATTCATAATGAATCCGAAAAGTTAATGAAGTGAAAAAAAAAATTGGCTAAAAATGTGGACATTACTCCGTAAAGGGAAATTATATTAAAATTACATTATATACAACTTAAATACAAGGTTATTTATAAGTAGGGCACCTACAATGGTCATAACTAGGTATTTAAATATATGGTAAGGTACAGGAATATGAAAGCAATGTAACTTTCATAGTACATAATTATAATAAAGTATGTAAGTATACAAGTGATGGTTAAGGTTAAGACGTACGTGGTATAGGTTTAATATCTTTGACATGCCAAAGGCCGAAGGGATTACCAGATAAATCATTGAGGTCGTAAATTAGTGGTGAAATTTTAGCTGCTATGATGCATTTTACAAATTTAAGAGCTAATTTAGCTGAAAAATACTTGTCTGCTGAACTTATGGGATAATTACGTTTCCATATAATGTCGCCTTGGTTAAATTCAAGGTGTTGATGATGTTTATTATAATATTTTGCATTAGTTTCATGAGCGCGGAATAAACGTGCTTGAACTTCAGCAAATAAAGAGCTTAACTGACCTATGTTGTCAGCGTACTCATCGCGTGGAGCAAAAATCAATTCTTCAGTTAGATCCGAAGCATTATATACAGAACCACACGTTACAAGTTTGCAACCAAATACTAAGAAAGCTGGTGTGAATTTAGTAGTTTCATTAACAGCTGAATTTATGGCAAATTGGATTTGATTTAAATATAAATCCCAAGTACGATGGTCATTATCAACAAAAAAAGCAACTGCTGTTATAATTGTTTTGTTGTAACGTTCAACAGTATTGACTTGTGGACAGTAACGGGGGGTGTAATTAATTTTTGTTATGTTGTAAAATTGAAATAAATCCTGGAGTTCATAACTAATTAGTTGAGGGCCATTATCTAGGATTGTGGTCTCTGGAATACCATAAACCATAAAAACTACGTTCTCAAGTATATGTTTGATTACAGAAGAGGTAAAATAAATATATAAATAATAAAAAAGGGAGTCGTTATTAGACTCATCAGAAAGAAGATTATCAATGAATCTTTGTTGCGTAGCTGGTGCGTTAGTAAGAACAAAAGGCATAACCTTAAATTGAAAAGATCCACGACCTGGAACGTGAAAAGCAGTCTTAGGTCTGTCTTCTAAACGTAAAAGCACTTCCCAAAAAGCTTTAGCAATGTCAATTGAACTCAGATATTTAGAATCTTTAAGGTTATCTATAATGTCTGATATGAATGGTAATTTATAAGCATCTTTTCTAGTTATGTCGTTAAGCTTACGACTGTCGACGTAAAATCTCCAAGTACCATCTTTATTAGGGGTAATAATTACAGGATTTAGCCATGGGCTTTCACAAGGCTCTATAACATCAAGTTCTAGCATTTTATCAACTTCTGCTCGAAGAGCTTTCTGTTTTTCAGGGGATAATCGATAGCAACGTTGACGAATAGGTGGGTGGTCACCTGTATCAATACAGTGTTCAATAAGGTTTGTTCTTCCTAAAGGAAGTACGTCGGTAGAAATATTACGAAATTGTTCTACGACTGCATTAGCAAGAATCAATTGTGTATCTGTAAGTCTGTCATTAGACTGTAAGTAAGTATCATTATTATTGATGATAAACATGGGAGTATCTGAACTCTTGAGCATACTGACCGTATTAAGTATGTCTGGAGCCGGCTTAAAAGTTTTCCAGAAGTCGACCTAATATGAAAGGTTGAGTAATAGCGGGTATTACATGGTCAGTAATTACAGCAAACTTATTTTTAAATAAAGTTGGAAGCATAATAGTACTAATTGAATTGATTGTTTGACCATTAGCAACAGAACCTTTGATAATTTGGTCACGTTGTTGTTCCAAACCATGTTCAAGTAATAATTTATGTGAGTTATTACCTAAAATTGTAATGGCACTGCCACTATCCAGTAAACCGTTAAGGGTTAAATCTCCAACATTTACTCTAAGGTATGGACGTTCAGTGTCCGATGTATTATCAAAGAGGAGCGTAGAAACGTTGTATGTTTTGAAAAATATTGAAATAGTTCTAAGCCAATTGTTCCAATCATTTTGATCAAAGTTATTGTTAATATTACAATTTCGTGTTTCTAGTTCCACTCTAATTCGTTTTTTGAATTTTTTGTACATACTGGGCAATTGTTAAAAATTACGTATTTTTTACCGCAACGAAAACAAACTTTATGTCTGTAGGGACATTGACATAAAGCATGACTGTCGTTTTGACAGCGAGGGCAAAATATAGGTAGTGCAGGTTTCTTAGAATCTGCTGCAGTTGAATGTACAGGGTAAGATTGAGTATAAGGTTGTGTTTGAACAATAGGTTGTTGCAAGGTATTGTACGGATAATGTGGTATGTTAGGTGTAGCAGTCACTTTGTGTTGGGTATTAGAAGTCGAAGGCTTCGCTAAGTCTTGTAATGTAGAAGGAGTATCAGAGTTGGACATTTCAATGCAATTTTCGTACCATTTGCACGATTTCAATAATGTTGCGACCGAGTCAAGATCGTCTGGTGATAACCTTTGACCGAATTCGGGTCGCAAGTTACGCCTAAGAATATCAATCTTGGCTTTTTCTGAAATAGGCTCACGTAATTTTGCAAATAATGATTCTAATTCGGTAAAATAACAAATCACACGCTCAGTTGTTTTTTGTTTGCGTGCATCTATGATTTTCCGTAGTTTATAGTCGTAGTCTGTAATTTCAAATTCTTTTTGTAATGTAATTTTGAAAGATTCCCAATCCGAGATTGTTTGTTTGTGAGCTCGAAACCAACCTAAAGGAGTTCCTTTAAGAATGTCGTATATGTGGTTGTATAGTTCAGTATGTGAAATATTTCGAGCAACTGCGAATTCCTCTACTTTTTCAATAAAATCTTTTGGGCAACTATCTCCCTTGTAAATAAATCGTTTAATTTCGTTACTTGATCTGTTAATCGAAATATTTTGTAGCTTTTGTGTCAGTAGGTCAAAATATGGTAATTGAGTTTGTTGTTCTGGAAAATGATCGTGTGTATTTTCTGTAGAAGAGCAGCTAGGATTTTCTAATGTTTCGAAACGTTTTTGTAAATCGAAGAAACTTTCTGAAACATTTTTAAATGTTTCTAGTTGTACTGTCATAAGTTCGGTGGTAATATCCATGTTATTTAATCTATTTTTAACATGCAGAATATAGGACGCTTTCTTCTCCTTTCGTACCGGGTAAGCTATTAAGCGTGCAAAAATAACGGTTAAACATTTTTGAATTTCAGCTATATCCTGTTCAAATGTATACGGACTCTGAAAATCTTGTATATTCGTGCTGTCAAGTAAGGTCGATAACCTTGAACGTAAGTTTTCTGCAGTATCTGTTGTCTGAACTTGAGCATTTCTACATTTTAATTCATAGATCAATTCTGGTATAATTAGATGCGCAGGGTCCATTTTTATTTAATATACCAGCCAGCAAAACTAAGTGTTTACTTTGTAGGTAACGTTACGTTAAGTGCGCTAATACGCTTTAAAAATATATAAAAAAAATAGCGTTTATGTAACTACGCGTTAACGCGTCACGCATAATAACGCGTCAAAGTTTAGAGTAATTCGGAACTAGGTAGGCCGATAGTAAAATTCGGAACAAAGTACGTATTAATGAAAATGTCTTACTTACATGAATGACTGGAATGCAAATATAAAATACACTTGAGTATAAAAAACTGTTCTGGGTTTGCCAAATAATCCAATCCAAATTTAAATCAAGATGGCCTAATGCCTTTTAGAATTTTGTGGGACGACTTAAAAATTGAACACTGATTAACAAATTAAAACACACTGATTAAAAAAAACACGGAGAAATCAGGAACTTGTAGGCAGGTTGAGCAGGGCTGGGTACGGGACGTTGAGGGCGCCAGTGTCACGAGGCGGTCCCAGGGTTTGGGTTGCTCCCACTAGCCCAGGACCCAAACCTCAGTGACACAGAATTACAGGAACTATTGGAAGCACAGGAACAGGAGGAGATGATCAGACTTTTGTACTTTGACGATGCGGATTAAAATAACCTCTTATGTAGGTATTATCGTTTATATATTTACAAGTGTAATTCAACTGGTTATAAACTTATTTATGTATTTTATATCATATTGCACTTTTGCTCCAAAAATCAATGTAAAAAATGACAGGATATTTGTATTTAGAATGAATAATGGCCAACTATTAAAATGAAAAGAAATGGATTATGAAAGAATTAAGAGATCAAAAGAGTATTATTATGAAAGAGGTTTTGACCTCGTCACATGTTTTATTAAATATTTTAATATGCCAGTGCTTTCGGCGCGTGACTCTAGTCTTCACAAGAGTTACGTACTCGTAGGTATAAGTATTTATATACTCTTTGGGTATAATAAACGTACGTAGGTATTACGCCACGGTACGTTACGTAGGTGTTACGCCATGGTATTTGAACCTAGTGGACGTTTTTATTTTGCTCGCAACAAATTAAATTGAAACATATGTAATTGATTCTGTTTGGCATAGTTTGAGTGCTAAGTTTTGATAAATGTACTGTGCAAGTGATAAAGCAGTGATATTGGATGGCAGATTTGTGCTTTGTGTCGGAAGTATTTACCAAAATAATCTTGGAATTGAAAGTCATTGTCAATACACGCTTGAGCACTGTATCGGCTGTGTCACTTGCTGGAAAGGATCAAGATCAGTGTTGTACCTGTGTCGCAACCTTAAACGCGTTTCGCCTGCAGTACTTTTACTTATTATGGGCCGCTACCTAAGTGGCTACTTATTATAGATCAAGACTGCGCCTGCCGTCAGTATTGGTACTTGATAGTCCATGATGGCGTCTAAGGTACTCTCTGGTGCAGGATGCCGTGCCACCATAAAAACTAGACATTATTTGACTTGCAGTAATTGCGCACTTATTTACGACCTCGAGTGTGCAAATGTGTCAGAAACATGTTTTTTTTTGCACCTTGACTAAAGAAAAGAGAGCCACATGGAAATGTCCTGGGTGCACAAGCCAGCGGCCTAAAACTGGTTATGTTAATACGCCCGTAAGCACTGCGCATAGCTCTGGAACATGAGAGAAAGTAAACCCGCAACAGATAAGCCCTATCTCGAGTAATAACGACACTGATAACGTTACTGGGCGACCTAGCAGGGATAGTACTAATGCTGCGAAAGTTCTGGATCACTCATTCATGGAAGATACTTATTATTTGGACAATATACGGACCGTAGTACGCGATGAATTTGAGCGAATTATGGACGAACGTTTGTCAATACTGATCACTAAGGTGGTCACGGAACAGATTAGTCTACCATTGTACCAGACAATTGCTATGCTAACTATTAGGGTTGCCACTTTAGAGGAACAAATTAATGTTTTTAATGTGGAGCATGCAAAGTTGAACCAGACACTGACTAACAGAGTTGTCACACTGGAAAGCCAATGGAAGAAATTCAAGGAGAAGTCGAAGCCGAACCAACTATCTGATTCAATTGTGAAATCTCCTCGCAGCGCGAGTGGAATCAAACGCACGTTCTCTCTTATTGAACCCATTTTATTGCAGGAACCTGTTTCTGTAGCTAGCGAGCTGGCCGTCAACATCAACCCACCGGCAAGGGAGTATTCAAGTTCCCAGTGAACCGAAGTGACAAAGAGGCATCCCCGCAGTGCTCCTGGCAGCGTCATGCGAGTGATGCGAGGTGAGGCTGAGCCAGGTGCCACTACTCTGAAAGCGGGTGAGCGACGACGTCAGTTGCATCTTTACTACGTCAAAGTTGGCACAACTGTGGACCAAGTACGTGGTCACCTAAATTCTATGAGTGGAAATAGCACTTAATTGGTGGAAGCACTTAAGGCGCGAGGAATGTATGTGTCGTTCAAGCTAGACGTCCCTTCTGGTCTGGTAGACGTTATAATGTCACCTGCAAACTGGGCCCAAGATATCTGTGTAAAGCCCTGGAGACAGTGGTTTCGATCCTTTCGTCCTAAGAGTAAGGAAGGTGAGAAAACCCAACTCCAGTAAAAAATACATATGTATTATCAGAACGTCCGGGGTTTGAGAAGCAAAACTGTAGTGTTCTACAATAACGTATCAGCTAGTCGATGTGATGTAATAGCCCTCACTGACACTTTTCTGAGGAGTTCGGTATCTGATGGCGAATTGTTTCTTCCGGGATACGTAGTGCTGCGCAAGGACCGCGCAAGTGATGTCGGCTGGGGTGGAGTCCTGCTGGCCGTGCGTGATACTCATTCAGTCAAATTGGTGTCAGATGTGGACGGTTTAACAAATAATTAAGAGAAAAAAACTAGCAAAAAAAAATTGTTTTGTGTAGTATACTTACCGCTTAATTATAGTGATGAGCAGTACTTGTGATGTCTTAACTTGTGTGGAGAATGCAGTGTGTAAATATTCTTCATTTATTGATGTAGTAGTGGTTGGAGATTTAAATCTTAATTGTTGTAGCGCCAATGTAAAGTTGCAATATGATTTGTTTGTTGATTTTTGCAAGTTAGAGCAGCATAGTTATATTTTGAATTCCCATGGCGGCATGTTGGACCTCGGCTTGACAGTTCTAAAGTCTGGTAGTGTGGCCGTGTCTGATGACGTTACCACGTCATCAGAGGTACCCCTCTGGTGCCACTTGACGCGTACCATCCGCCTTACGAGGCTAACCTTTCCCAGTGGTACTGATTTTCATATTACTCTTCCAGTTTTTTCCGTTAGTAATCTTTCATATGCGTCCGACTGGGATTTTCGTAAAGCAGATTTTTATTCGTTGTACTCCAGTATGTCTGCTATTGATTGGACTGATATGCTTGACCAAGCAGAGGTTGATGTAGCTACAGATATTATTTTTAAGAAATTTAATGAAACTGTGAGTAATCATAGGCAATATCCACCATGGTATACTCCGGCAATCATAAGTAAGTTAAAAATGAAGTAACTTGTGTGTAAGTGAAGGCCGAATTTTGTTGTAGTAGAGTGCTCTGTGTGTGTAGAGTGCGCCGTGGCGGTCTCGGCTTAGAATAAGACCCCTCCCAATCCTCCCGTGGACGTCGTAAGAGGCGACTAAGGGAATACACACCGGAAAATGGGCAGCAACGTCCTCTGAGCACATATTTGTAACACTGCGATCACCAATCCGCCTGCCAAGCGTGGTGACTATGGCAAACCCCCCAGTATGATAGACACACCGCAAAAACGGCCCCCAGTCCCCGGCGGCTCCATTATTCCTGGCACCAGTAGCAGCCACGGTAACGGCAAAGCAGGGGGTGCTAAGAATCCCCGGCAGAGATACCAACCTCCTCGATCTCTGGACCTGGCAACTTATAACGCACGCACCTTGAGGACCGATAAGAAGTTGATAGAGCTGGAAGAAGTAGTAAGTAAGTTGCGCTGGGGTATTATAGGGTAATCAGAAGTCCGAAGAGAGGAAGAGGATACGATGACCCTCAATTCCGGCAACTTACTCTATTACCGGGAGGGCGACCAGCAGTCCAAACACGGTATCGGGTTTCTCGTCCACAAGTCCCTCGTCAACAACATTGTGAAGATCGAAAGCGTTTAGAGCGGGGTAGCATACCTTATACTTAAAATTACCGAACGGTATTCGTTGAAGGTCATACAGGTGTACGCCCCACACTCGAAGCGCCCGGACGAGAAGGAGGATATGTATGACGACATTTCTAATGGCATGCATGTCCCGAAAACACACTTCACAGTGGTGATTGGGGACTTCAACGCACGGCTGGGCATGAGAAATGGCGATGAACTGAGAGAACAGTATGGATTTGGACAGCGGAACCAAAGGGGTCAGCGATTGGTCGACTTGATGGAGTTGGAGGGACACTATAAGATAAACTTCTTTTTCAAGAAGCGTTCGTCCAGGAAATGGACGTGGATGCACCCCGGCGGTCATACACACGAGATAGATTTAGTTTTTACGACCAATAACGACCAAGCACGGCTGGGCATGAGGAATGGCGATGAACTGAGAGAACAGTATGGATTTGGACAGCGGAACCAAAGGGGTCAGCGGAACCAAAGGGGTCAGCGATTGGTCGACTTCATGGAGAAGGAAGGACTCTATAAGATAAACTTCTTTTTCAAGAAGCGTTCGTCCAGGAAATGGATGTGGATGCACCCCGGCGGTCATACACACGAGATAGATTTAGTTTTTACGACCAATAAGCAATATAATATTCCAATATTCAATGATGTATCTGTGATCAACAGGGTTAAGACTAGCAGTGATCACCGCATGGTAAGAGGCTCAATGAATATCAACGTAAAGCTGGAGAGGTCTTGATGGTATCTGCTCTTCGCTTAAGTCCCGTCCAAATCAAAAATTTTGAGAGCTTTCATTTATTTATTTATTTATTAGGTGCACAAAACAGATTACAGAAATATAACATATGAGAATAAAATGGTAAATTATGCGATCGATTCCATAATCCAATCAATATGTGCACACGGCATCAATAAAAAAAAACGAGCTAAGTCAGTTGGAGGTCCAAAATCTCTTCCAAAGTCCTTACCGAATGCGATACAGTGGACGAACTAAACAACGGGCTGGTGGAAATTGTTCACGTGGTCAGGTCGGAGTTTTTTAAGACCCACCGAAAAAATAGATTACAAAAACTCTCTGAGCATACACTGAAACATATGGCAGAACGAGACGAGATGAGGCTGCAGTCTTCAGTGGATATGTCAAGTTACAGCTTGCTTAATAAACAGATCTCCAAGTCGATGCGACACGAGCGAGAGGAAGATAGCCAAACCGTCTCACTCTCACTGAGAGGAGCAAAGGAAACAGCGCTATACAAAGTCAAAGCGCGCACGGTACGCGACCTAAAGCTACATCGGCAGACCGTCCCGAGCTCGCTTCTACAACACCGACACCTACGGGACTTGATGGAGGCAGAGGTATGCTACGACCTGGCACATCCCCTCATCTTAGTAGGCGCCGACCACTGGGAGCTCATTGTATCCCGTGAGCTTCGTCTTGGCGGGCCAAATGAACCGGCCGCGTCGAGGACCCGACTTGGCTGGGTGATGCATGGAACCGCACCCCGCAGCCTGATCTACGAAAACGAGAGCGTGCTGCACGTATACGCGCCCGACCAGCGTACGAACGAGCACGACCAGCGCCTACACGAGCTTGTGGAGGCGCACTTCCGCATCGACGCGCTCGGCGTCGCTATCCATTCGAGAGTGAGCGACGCAGATCTACGAGCTACGAAGATCTTCGAAGAAACGATAAAGAAAACAGACAGCGGCTACGAAGTGGGCTTGCCTTGGCGGCGAGATGACGTCACCATGCCGTCGAACTACGGCGCGGCTCTACGGCGTCTACAAAGCATCGAACGAAAGATGGACGCCTGCCCAGACTTCGCGGACCAATACGCCGCGCAAATAGAAAATCTGTTGGCTAAGAATTATGCGGTGCCATGCGACGGGACTGAACGATGGAGCCCCATCTGCTGGTACCTTCCGCACTTCGCAGTACAGAACCCGAACAAGCCTGGTAAACAACGGCTTGTTTTTGACGCAGCTCACCAATGTCACGGCGTGAGCTTGAACGACCAGCTGCTGGAGGGCCCGGACCTTCTACTATCACTACAAGGAATCGTCTTCAGATTCAGAGAACGGCCGATCGCCGTCACCGCCGACATACAAGAGATGTTTCTACGAGTGAAGATCCGACCTGAAGACCAGCCCGCACAGCAGTTCTTATGGCGAGGCCGGGACCGAACTAACCCGCCTCGCCACTACAAGATGGCGAGCATGATTTTCGGCGCCGCCAGCTCACCGTTTATGGCGCACAGCGTGCGCAACCACAATGCGCGCGCACATGCACAGACTCACCCACGCGCTCTAGTGGCCATCACGAACAGCCACTATATGGATGATCTAGTAGACAGCTACGCCAATGAAGAGGAGGCCCGTAGCACCATCCAAGAAATACGCGAGGTGCACGCGGCCGCCGGTTTCACTCTGCGCAGTTGGAGTGCTAGCAACACGAACGTGCTACGAGACGTACCGCCAGAGCTACGAGCGACTACGCCCACTCAGTTGGGAGCAGGGAGCCCTGAGAGCAAGATACTCGGGCTCTGCTGGGACTCCAACAGTGACGAACTGAGGTTCAACACCGCAATGCACCGCGTACCGGCTGAGGTGCGCGCGCAGATCCGCGCACCCACGAAGAGAGAGGCCCTCAGCGCGGTCATGTCCATTTATGACCCGCTTGGTCTCCTCAGTCAGTACACCATTCGAGCGAAGATCATCCTGCAGAGCCTGTGGCGTCTTCACATGCCATGGGACGAGCCGATACCTGCAGAAGAAGCCGAACATTTCGCGGAATGGCTACGCCAGCTGAGCGAGATAACTCGCTTGCGCCTACGCCGTAGCTACACGCTAGAGGCACACAAGCGCGTAGACCTGCACATACTATGCGATGCGAGCGAGCAGGCATTTTCTACGGTGGCCTTTTGGAGGGCCATCCACCACGACGGCAGCGTGACCATTGCTTTGGTGGCTGCCAAAGCCAAGGTAGCGCCGCGACGCGCGCAGAGCATACCGCGCCTAGAACTTCAGGCAGCGGTCATCGGCGCGAGGCTCGCGGACGTTATAAAAAAGGAGCATCGCGTTGAAGTAGCGAAAACCACCTACTGGACTGACTCTGCGACCGTAGTCCATTGGGTGCACAACGACGCGAAGCGCTACACGCCCTTTGTAGCGCACCGGCTGGGCGAGATAGCGGAGTTAACTCACCAACGTGAGTGGAGATGGCTGCCTACCGAACATAACGTAGCCGACGACGCGACGAGACTGAGCCGCACGCCCATAGCCGCTAGCAATCGCTGGTTCCAGGGGCCCAGCTTCCTTCGCGAACCCGAAGAAGAATGGCCCACACACCAAGCGTTCGCTGGCCAACAAGAGGTCCTGCACACGAGCGAGCAGGACGAACATATGGAGATCCCACACACGAGCGAGCGGGATGAACACAGCGACCGATGGCTGCCTGAACCCACCCGCTTCTCGAAACAAGAGACGTTGATACGGGTGTCCACGCGTGTGCTGGCATTGAACGACATATGCCAGCATCGAACAACGCACATGGAAACAGAGCAAAGCGAGCGTTGGCCACCTGACCCGGGCGGAGCGAGGGAGCAGCAAGTACGCTCCGTGAAGACCGCTCTGCACACAACGCTACGTGAAAAGGTGCTATCTGAGGAGGTCCTGCAGACCCACCTGACCGAGGCCGAACATTCTATCAATGCTCGCCCCCTCACCTACGTCAGCGTGAGAGCACTCGACCCAGAAGCGCTCACACCGAACCATTTCCTGCTGGGGTCATCGATCGGCCTACCTACCACAGGCCCCTGCGATGAAGCTGACCGACGAACTTGGCGAGCAAGCCAAGCGCTCGCTGACCATTTCTGGAAGCGCTGGCTGCGGGAATACCTCCCCACGCTTGTACCACGAGGGGAGCCAGCTAACCGCCGACGACAACTGCAAGCCGGCGACATCGTGGTTGTGGTCGACCACACGCTGCCCCGGAACGTCTGGCCAATCGGGATTGTTGAGCGCACCTATCCCGGTCCAGATGGCTGCGTTCGAGTCGCCGACGTAAGAACTAAGAGCGGTACCTTCCGACGCCCTACCAGCAAACTCGCCGTCCTGCTAAGGGAACAAGAGGCTACGCGAGCTGCGCCGGGGGGAGAGATGTTGTGGACGCCGAGCCTGCCCGCGACAGCATGAACACAGACAACATATAAAATAGGCCACGCCCCTTTTAACTGCGGCGTGTATACCGCACTAGTTGTAAGATCGTATAACTGTATATATAGCGATAAGTTTTTTGAAATAAATGTAGTCGAACTGAAGTAGTCAAAGTGATTGGATCCGACCATTCAATCAACGGAACTTGAACAAGCAACAGTGTTTAATTGAACTACAGTCCACATCGAACCAGGAACCTGAACTACTAGGAGCTACGAACCGAAGTCTCCAGTACATCGTGTAGACCTTGCGATCCATCGCCTACAATATATATATTTTGATTGTCATGTGTTTTGTGCGTCTAAAGAAATAAAGAAATAAATAAAGATCAAAAAAAGCTTATAAGCAGAATCCATGTAATGTCACGAGAACCAAACGAGCGAGCCAAATTTCAGCCCGATAGCTTCAGTGGAAATGGGTGAGATATTGATTGCAAATTCCAGTACATCCATACAAACAAGTGAAGTTAAAAAGCATGTAAGAACGAAATAAATAACAAAATCAAATGAGATATCAATACGAAGCGTAGGTCTTAGTAACGAGCTTACGTCGGTAAACGCGGGTGGCACGGGGCCACCAGGCGGTGCGAATGCCGCAACAGCACACAGTTGTGACATTTGTTCTATGCATTCATAGCCCTGTGACTGTGACGCTCGACAATATTATGAGCTTTTATAATACTCAGTTCTGCAGGGATAAAAATAGAAAATATACACGTATACTTATCTCTACTATCTCCTCGTATTCGAGTCGTAAAAAATGGAATGAACAATGGTCGCATAAGTGCGTCCCATCATTCGTGTTTATTTTTAGTGTGGCGCGATTTGTATGCGAGAGTCGCGCGCGGTGACTCTGAAATTCCTCGGAATAATGCTGCGTAATTTCACGAGAGAGCGTCCTTAAGCCGTTCGTGGGATGTCGACGTTCGCACGACAGCGTACACTCTAGTATGTGCCGCGAACAAACAGTGCGTTGATGCGGTTAGACCAATGCAATACGTACATCTAATACTGTACTATAATAAATACTGTACTATAATGACGCTACAAATTACCCACGCACGCGGCCGTGGCGGCAGCGCTCGTCATCCGATGGTAGTTTCTGTTTGATAAAGTTTAATTATCAGTTAAAGCGCTGGGGTGCACGGCGTGAGGCGGGGATGGCGGCGAGGGTCGCCCGCTTGAGTGATGTCGTGTAATGTGGTATCGGTGATAGGTTTGTAAAAGTAGGTACTAATCCCGAATACAACCCGGCAAACAATTTTACTACTACTTCAATTCATTCTTGTGGTGTACAGTGGTCTTCTAAATGAAGACAAGGCATTTCGATTGTATTTAAATGTACCGTGAATGGACGAATAGCTGGGAGATGCAAAGAATGACGAGAAAAAACATGCATTTAGGCAAAACTACACGGCAAACGTGCGTTCAAAGTTTCAACGGGCCGGCATTGCTTTATTGCTGCAATTTCATTCAATCATGTGGTGGGAGGCGGCCTCTTACGCAAACATCCGCCTGTGAAAGTACCACACCTTTGTCAGATATTCAACTGCCAAGCAGTAGTGTGTAAATATTTCTGTGTTGAAGGGAAATCTTTCCTGCGAAATAACTGGGAATTAGACTTAAAGATCTCAGAGTGACGAGCGCAGTGCAGTGATGCGCAAGATTTTGCAACCAAAGTTTTAGGTGGCACTGCAACTGTTATGGGCAGGCGTGACGAGCGTCTTGTTCAACTCGTCACACAAAGGAATATAAATAGTGCATGTTGGTTTTCGACATACAAATCATTTAGAGCATGATCGAACGTCTGCTGTCAAAACTACACTCTTTGCAAAGAAGTTAAATCAGGCTTATTGCAAAGATTTTGAATTACGCTTACTGGAAAGCCCTGTGGCGTGTGCAATGGTAACTTTGTAACATGATGTTGGCTCTCTGGCGAAAGAAAGACATCCTCTCTCTCTCTCTCTCTCTCTCTTTCTTGCGCCAGCAAGCCAGTCATGTCATGGCAATTGTTATGTGCGATTATAAATAAATCTAACTTTAATACTTAATTAACTCCCTGTGTTCTTGCTCTTAACTCCCTGTGTTCTTGGGATGTATGTAACTCAAAAAGTTGTGATAATCTTAAGAGAAGAAGGCACAAAATTATGTCAGCTGCAGCGTACGGACACGAAATCTAAATTCTCGGATGAGGCTCTTTGGCTAATAAACAAACGATGGGTGCAACAGCAAGCCACACTATCAGAAAAAGGGAGCTGAATCAGAAGATAGGAGTAGTAGCGGACCTACGACCGCAGCAAGTCATTGTCTGTACAACTCGGCGTTCTAAATTAGAAAAAAGAACTAAAAAGTGTCGCTTACCGTGCAAATTTTAAATTAGTTCTTAGAGTTTAAAGCACAATATAAAATAATTGAAATTGAGTGAAAACTCGCGAAATTATAAGAGTTTTAAATTGTGAACGGTAGAATTATATTTTGTAAAATACCAACGTCTGTGTGAGTTCCGTGACGCAGGACCCCACTACGAGACGCCGAGCGTGCCGTGCATGACACGCATCAGCTGATTGGGCTACGCTGCGCATCGAGATGAGTGCTTATAAACATTTGACTTCTTAGATATTTTTTTTCGGTAATGATTGTTTAGCTGAATTCTCATTAATTATTCTTTTCCTGGATTTATTTTTCGGATTAATTTTACTAATGATATCGTGACCAAGATTACACAATGCAGATTTCATTTCCCCCTCCAGATATTGAACATATTGCTTAAATAACTCGTCTATTCTGTATCTTTTAAATTTAGTTTACAAGATATTTTAATGTTTTGAAATAACTTTCAATTCCTGAGGAGGATGGTGCCTTATTGTCAGATTCAAATAAAGTTCTTGACAAATTTGACCCTAAAGGAAGTTTCATGAGTATCCTTCTGAAAGTAGTAATGAACTGAGGGTAGTAATATGTGTTTTTATTGTTTTTTAGAATCGGGTTTAATGTTTTAGCGTATTTAACAATGCTGAAATGCTTTAACAAACCTTTGTGCAAATTCAAAATCGTCGTTATTAATGTCATCATCAATTGCATATTTTTATCATTGTTTTTGCTTTATGAATCGAATTCATCAAGCGTAATGTCTCGTAATAATTTATCTAACCTAGATTTGGCTATAAGAAAATCACCTATCTCGTCATTATACTGACCAAGGCAAAGGTTTACAACATCATATATAACCTCCTTCGCTAATTGGTAATTTTCACATTGTTTTAAATATACTGAACAACGTATATAAAAGTATTTTACATTCAAATCAACATTTGTTTTAAAACAAGTCAAATTATGCAACGTCTTAATAAAAATGACTTGTGTCAAGTCTGATAAATGCTTTTGGTTTTTCAGCAATACTACCCTCTAAAACTGAAAACAAGTGCGATACATAGCGTTTAGTGGTACAGTATAAGGCAAAAGCTTGAACACATGCCTAAAGCAAAGCCGATGAATCATCAGTAATAACTTCACTGGGTGGAGTATCTACATATGATAACCACTTCTTTAACCAAAGCAATATTGAGTCTTCTGAATCACCACTGGTCACCATTTGAAAAACGGGTACAGATTTAAGTTTATCATTAGATGAGATCTGTCAATCACTTATAAACGATCTATAGTTCACTTCACTTCTTGTTTTATGGCATTTGTGGAGTTGCCATTCCACAATTCCGCCAATGTCACGTAAGTCGATCTCCGAGTGATTGCTGTTTTAAGTTTGACAGCTTGCACTTTGACACCTGTCACATTGACGCCTGTCGCTTTGATTTTCACTTTTATGATGTTCTCAATACGAGCCAAACACCCTTTTGGTCAAATGCCTGTTTCCTGGTATTTTATCACGTACTTACGTAGGTAAACATTTTTGTTGCAGAGTCATTATTAGCAGAGGTCGAAAACCAAAGATATGTTTCGAAACTCAGAAAAATATATTTCTAAAACATGCTGAATACATAAAAAAAAGCATAATAAAATATAACGATCCAGTTTTTTCCAAGATATCTGAAGAACTTGAGCACAAAATGTCACCAATGGCATTGTATATATCATTTACTCGGCGACGAAGTGATATTTTTAATTTGTACAATCAAACCTCTACTGATTGTAATACTTTAAATGAAGAAACAAAGTTATTTTCTGGTTGTATTTCTTCAGCATTACAATCATCGGAGGAGACCTGCAACTTTATACTGGATGATGATGAATCCCCAAAAAATTTCTTTCTTTCTCGATATTTATGATTGGAAAAAAATTACACCTTTAAGTGGCCACAGAAGAAGAAGTGGAAATCGCTCGCAAGAGATTCATGTGCCTCGAAAGGAACCTTGAAGCTTCGCCTTCATTGAGATTGGCATATGATGACGTCATTAAAGATTATCTCGCGAAAGATTATATCTCCCCTGCTCCTCCGTACGATTCTCAAGACCCTGTTCCCATTTTTGTCCTACCCCATCGCCCGGCGGTGAAGGGGGATGAGGGCGCTTCGACAAGGGTCCGCCTGGTGCTGGATGCGTCTTCACACACTAGTGGCAACACTGGGCGCTCGCTGAATGAAAACCTGCAAACAGGGCCGAACTTGCAAGGCGACTTATTTAACATTATATTAAATTTCCGCCTACACGCAATTGCAATGACCGCGTCTGTCCGCGGAATGACCCTGCAAATTATCGTGCGCGAAGCTGATCGTCGTTATCGGTGCTTCTTGTACCGCTTCCGACCACAAGACCCTCTCACTTTGTACCAGTTTAATCGCGTGTGCTTCGGTTTATCATCGACTCCATACCATGCATTGCGCACGGTGAGACAGCTCATCGATGATGACGGCACAAATTATCCGCTCGTGAGTACCATTGCGTCTATCTCGTTGTACATAGATGATGTTGCTTTCTCGCTTCCCAGTGAACCAGAAGCAATCGCTGAGTCTCAGCAACTGATTGACCTATTCAATGGTGCACAGTGGGATCTTGTGAAGTGGAATAGCAATAGCCGATCAGTCTTAAATAATCTTCCCGATTCGCACAAACTCCCTACTGAAGTTGAGTTTGATAAGGCCGTTCAGCATAAAATATTAGGCTGGCATTGGTCCACAGATAATGACACATTCTATTTTAAGATTTCTGTTTCCGAGGATGTGACGTGCACTAAGCGCTCTATCTTATCAACTGTCGCCCGCCTGTGGGATATAATGGGCTTCGTTGCTCCCACAGTTATGTACGCCAAATTGTTAATAAAACAGCTTTGGCAACTTAGTCTAGATTGGGATTAGACACGCCGCTGTACATCATTAAGATGTGGAAACAGTTCTGTATGGAATTACCGGTACTCTATAATTTACGCATCCCGTGTCACGTGGGTGTGACCGACAACTGTGACGTCACTCTTATTGGCTATTCAGACGCCAGTGAGCTAGGTTTTGGAGCGTGCATATATTTGCACGTGAAAAAGGCCACTGGCAACACAGTCCAGCTAGTCTGCGCGAAGACTAATGTCGCTCCTACAAAGCCACTTTCGATCGCTCGGCTTGAACTCTGTGGAGCCGTCTTGCTTGCCAAGCTACTTCGTACAGTTGTGGATAATTATTCTCGTCACTTCCCAAATCCGATCAAGACTTACGCATTTATCGACTCTAAGGTAGAGTTATATTGGATCAAGAGTTCGCCACACAGGTGGCAAATCGCAAACCGCGTTGTTCAGATCATGGACAATATTCCTGCTGACAACTTTTATCACGTAGCGGGTATAGAAAATCCAGCCGACATAATAAGTCGAGGGATTTTGCCCCAAAAATTAATTTCGCATCCCTTATGGCTCCATGGACCTCCGTGGGCTATTCTAGATCCGTCTCAGTGGCCGCTTAAGAGCTTGGACGGACAGTTTATTACAGACATACCTGAACATAAGGTTTTAACGCACACCCTGTGCACGCCTATAAAGCATTGTGTTTTATATGAACTCGCCCTCCGCATTTCGTCGTGGAGTAGACTTCTTCGTATAACTGCATACGTTTTGAAGTTCGCAAACTTATGGTCGCGCTGCAGCACTACTGCAGTGACTGCTTAGCTGCTGACGATTGTAATTTTGCTGAAAATAGGATACTGCGCGCCTTGCAAAGTCAGCACTTTGCAGAGAAATACTCAAATATTTTGAGTAATAAATCATGCTCACCGGCTCTCAATCGGTTGAGACCTTTTATAAAGGACGGGATGATACTCGTCGGAGGTCGTCTCGCTGATTCCACGCTGGAATATACATATATTCATCCAGTTATCTTACCGCGTAATGGCCATGTAGTGAACATGATCATTGATTACTATCATGTTAAATACATACACGCCGGACCAGAATGATTAAAATCGCTGCTTCGCGAATTTTTTTGGATCCTGTCCGCACGCAGCATCGTGAGACCACGAGTCCACATGTGCAGTACTTGCACACTGTTCCGTTACTATATTAAACTGCGCTTGAAGTCAAAGTTGACTATCGCTTTGCGTCGTAGGCACTCTATACTGGACAAATTAGTTCAGTCATTTTGGGATCGCTGGAGGATGGAATATCTGCATGGTTTGCAGGTTAGACAGAAGTGGAATACTGTTTCCACACCTGTTACACCGGGAACTGTCGTTGTTGTGATGAACGACAATACTCCGACCCTAGCCTGGCCATTAGCGATTGTAGATAAAGTCCATTCCTCTAAAGACGGCATCGTGCGCGTTGTTACTGTGAGAACCGCCAAGGGAACTTACCTTCGTCCGGTCGTTCGTCTATGTCCACTCCCAAAACAATAAACAATAATTTAATTATATGTATAACCGCTTAGTTTAGCTTATAATATTTTTATCTCATCTCTCTATAATATTATTAACTTATTTTTGTATATATCCGCCGGGACTTTGTGGATTCTTACCCATACTTAACCGCGCGCATTAAGCGCTGTATCCTAGAGTCCTAGAATATTTTTATTTCGCACTTTATGGTTGTCAATTAATGGGGACCCATTAAGGGCGGGTGGATGGTGACGCCAAAGTATTTAATATAAAATTATTATTAATATTTTGAATGGTACGATCCTTATTACCTTTATTCCATCTACCCAAAACACATGCAAGCATTACCGAATGCCGCCGGGTGCGCCACCTAGCGGCAGAATGGATGGCAGCAGTTAGCTGTCAAGATAGTTCGCGTCGTGTCATAGTTCTGAGACGACGTTGGATTCTTCGCTATATGAATCCCGCCGGAAAACTGATTTCCTGATTGTATTTAACGCCATTGTGGTTTTGTAAAAATATTCTGTGATCGCCCAATTCGCGAGTGCGTTGAAGAGTTGGAGACGTTGCTCTAGAGAGCCGGGATTGTGCCCCTCGCACGTGGTGCGTCCGTGCGGTGCCGCCGCTGTTCGTCTGGACTCCTGACTGTGCCCTGGGCTTCGCCCTGCTCGAGGTATGTTCTGCATGTCCCGTCTTTCCCTTCTTCTCTTCTCTTTGATTGTGCGTACCGTTACTTTTAGACATACGTTCACTTTTATCGAAGATTTAATAAACATAATTCTGGCGCGATCATAGGTACTCCAAACATGTTAAGACAATACTGGGAACGGAATGTTTTTTTTTTTGTAGATTGTATTATTTTATTCACTTCTACACTTTGGTACCTATTGTTAAGATAGCTTTCAATCCAAATAATTTTGTTGAGCAAGGTTTTGTGATTTACAAAGGCTTTGCTCATATCCAAAAATATAGAGACAATAGGAGTATCATCGAGAGTAATTTTATTTGATTCTAACATGAAGCCCCAACATTACAATACAACATAGAGCGACACGGGCAGAGTTCTTAGCTCCTATAAATAAATGTAGAGAAGCAATAGCCACTAGCACCCGTTCACATCATCACCTAGTATAAAAATAGCTAGAACGTACATCTAAGTTAAATTATGCACGAAGATCCGAACTCATTCCACCAGTTTAGTGGTATTGCATGGATGTTGCGCGTCAAACGGCAACGACACAAGCCGACATTAGTCTATTAGCGCGGTCCAAGTCCAGGCTATGCCACTGCTCGTGCATGAATGTCATTGATGGGGTATAAATACAACATAGAGCGACACGGGCAGACTTCTTAGCTCCTATAAATAAATGTAGAGAAGCAATAACCACCATCATCATCATCGGCAAACAGTGGTGCTGTACTTAGCACAAGGTATCACAAGGATAGAATCTAATGGCATGATCAATTTTCATGATCGGTGATGATTGTTACTCGCGTGATCATGTGTCATCAGCAAGGTAATCGTACGAGTATCGTGCAAGCATCCACACGTTCGTCCGTGATCATTTGTGGATCGGCAACCCTTCAAGATGGGCGTGTTAATAGCTGCTTCATTATACAATGAGATTCATTTAATTTCAGTATACAATGAGTTTTAATAATTAAGTTGAACGAAAAATTGAAAAAAATATTGAATATATTGAATAAGAGGTGATGGGGGTTTTGAGCATTCATTGGGTTTTTTTAGTCATCTTCGTCCCACTGCTGGGAAAAGGCCTTCCCTCATCTTACTATAACAAAGTAAATATGTAGCTATATGTTTTTAAGACCTCTAATGAACTAGTGACTCGCCCTGGCTTCGTATGGGTACCTAAGGTTTTTTTTTTATTTGTACACGGTTCTACACGTGTTTTGATTGACTAATTCGAACAAAAAACGGTTATTGTGACTAAATATAGTAGTTGGATATAAGCCTTGCAAACTTTTTTGTGGGTAAAAATAAATAATAATGGACTCATTTTTAGTACTATAAAAATGAGTCCATTATTTTATGTATCATTATTAGTTTTCACAGTGTACGTCACATAATGATTTTAATGTAGTACTATTATTTATTCTGTGCTATTACGGCAAATTTTTGGGTTTGCCTTGGGTTACTTTATTGCAATTTTCTTAGGGACAAATAGTATAATTTAAAAAAAAATAGCATATGTTACTCACTGATAATGTAACTGTCTATATGTAGGTCAAAGAATAGTTAAAAGCATTAAGGTATTTTTTGTTAATCCATTCCATTATTCACAAATAAACATACAGAAAATTATTATTTTTCTCTTTATTATATAATATTAGTATAGATAATTTTGGTTGGGTGTTTCTTATAATGTTTCTTTATTTGACCACCCATTAGCCATTGTATTGCACTCGCAATATATAAATAATTAAAATCAAAACAAAGCTGCGACGACGCGATACGTACGCACGGCTTCGCTGTCCTCCGATGAATGTATGATCAGCGATCGTGTGGGCACGCAGTGCACGCACACGCAACTACACTTGAATTCCCTTTGATGTGTGCCCGAAAAACTGACGAGTCACCAATCGCCGCGAACACTATGGCAATTATAGACGATGATCAGCGACTACAAGCGAATATGCCCTCCGCACGATCGTGCTCGCGTGTATTCGTCTCCAATCGCCGATCGTGAAGAGGGCCCTTAAGATAATGGCGCGCTCTAATTTATGTTTACATAAACAATAATTCAAAATGTCGTTATCATTATCATTCGATTCGAGTTTCTAATTAAGTTTGTTCTTGTTCAACAATGCTTTAATTACGAGAATATTACCAAGTTTACGCAGGATGTTATGATACCAAACGTCAGGAAACAAAGTTTCTTGGAAGCACTCCCTACGGCATACGTCTATTGTTAATGGATTTCATGCAATATAATTGTATCCATGTAAAAAGTGTACGAATGAATATTTATATAAAGTGCAATGGTTAGCGTAATATTCCGAGATACTCGTAGTAGCATTAGATCCCGACACGACGCTCCATTTTATTAGGAACTAGCTGTACCCGCGGTTTCACACGCGTGGTCATTTCTCTAGGTTAAAATAACTTTATTACTATTCCAAGGCCTAAAAAACCAATATACCAATATTTAAACTAAATTTCTTCAGCTGTCAAAAAGTTCTTATCGATTACTCGGCTTCTACTCATCGGATTGAGATAATAACTACACCAGTTCTAATAAGTAAAACCCTAAGCTATCCAACAGTGACAACCGCATCGCAATCGGTCCTGTAGTTTTTACGTGATGTAGTTTTTACCTAGCTTATTTTTAGTAGGTACCCATGTTTTTTTTAGACAATCTTCATTTTACCGATTTTTTGGTACTTACTGCTTTATTATAAGTATCGATGCTCATCACTTTTGGGCAGAATAATAAATATATGTATTTATTACATTATTTTAATCATACCTACAAAACAGTACCGTGACAAACCTACTGACTGACTCACTGACTGACAGACAACGCCTAGCTTCAACCGGTGTACCTAGGTATTTGAAATTTGGAGGAATATTCCTACAGTATCCTAGAGGTGAACTAAGGAAGTAACTATAAACCGTAAAACATGAATACCAACTCCAAATAAAATAATTTTATCCTGCGCCCTTAAATTAAAGGGCCCCTTTAATTTACCAGTTTGAAAAGTATCCTATAGTTATAAATTTAAACGGGACTTAAAATTAAAAAGTATCCTAATTTCAACCAAGAGGATGGTTTCAAGTTGGCTGCGTCCTGGAATCCCGTGATAAGCAAGTGTTCGCGTCGTGGTTTATGTCAGAAGAAATCTGCAGATGTCGTTAGTGTCGTGTGTCGTGACAATTTTGAATTTATACAAAACCAAATGCGGATAGTTGGAGACAACGCTCTCCCTTCTCGATGCTGACACCCGCTACTTCAGTCTTCTCGTGACCACGATCAATGCATCTTGATCGAAACGTCGAGGTAAATAAATATTAAGTTTTCAGCGCGATTAAGTCCCGTTTAAATATATAACTATGTGTTCGAATCGCGAAAGTTTAAAAGTTACAATCCAATGTCCTACCTCGTAGAATGAATTCAAATCATGCCAAGTTTAATTGAAAAAATAAGCTACTGAAAAAACTAAACATTTTCGTGTTAAAATTCGTGTCTGAATGTTTGTCTGTTAGTATGTTCACGCATCACATAAAAACTACTAAACCGATTGCGATGCGGTTGGATTGCGATTCACTGTTGGATAGCTTAGGGTCTGATTTAAAAACCGATGAGTTTCTTCTCATCTGATTGAGATAATAAGTACACCAGCCGAGCAATCGATAAAAACTTTTTGATGGCTGAAGCAATTTTGTTTAAATATTGGTATATTGGTATTTTAGGTCTTGTAATAGTAATAGAGTTATTTTAACCTAGAGAAATGACCACGCGTGCGAAGCCGCGGTTACTACTAGTATAAACTATGACTGTGCCGAGGTGCATCAAAATCCGTCTAGTAGTTTCAGAGTGGTAAGTTATTATATAAATAACTTTCATCTCCAATCCTGCTAAATCCTGCAAAATTTTTCGGGATGAAAAGTATCCTACCTCGTAGTATGACCTCAAATCATACCAAGTTTCATGTAAAGTAATTCAGTAATTTCGGCGTGATGCCTAGCCAAGCTATAGACAGACAGACAGATAGACAGACAGACAGACAGACAAAAATGAAAAAAATACATTTTTGGCTTCAGTATGGAATACAAAACAGTCTCCATTTTTTTTAAATAATATATCTTTAATGTACAGAATTTGACCTTTTACAGTTTTATTATATGTATAGATGTACAGATTGTGCATAAACGCGTGTGTGGTGCCTGCGGTGTGCATGTTCGTGACATTCAGAAATGTAATTTAAATAGTGGTATGTCCCTCCATCACCCTACCCCACCCCCAACCCCTTCGCGGGGGGAGGAACAATTGTTTTATTGTTTTAATTCTGCCGTCTGTGCTGTTTCACCGGCGCGGGCGGTGGCGTTCGCTATTCAGTTAATCCATACCAATTTATAAAATCGAAACGTTGTCTGTCTGTTTGTTTGTTTGTTTGTTTGTCTGTCTGAGAAGCTTTCACGCGATAACGGCTGGCCGGAGTTTGATGAAATTTGGAATGGAGATAGATTATACTCTGGAATAAAACATAGGATACTTTTTATCCCCGAAAAATTTATGTTTCCACGGGAAAACTGGAACTGTTGATTACTTGCTGTAAGAAACGGTTTCCATGGAAACGAAATAACAAGTATATCAAGAAACATCAACAGCACTATACCTACTACTATACCTACTTTTGCATTGGTTTTTAATATCCTAGAAGAACATAGGATTCTTTTTTTCGCGATAATCAGTAGTCCGTGCGGACAAAGTCGCGGGCGGGAAAGATAGTTATTTATAATCGCTATCAGGCGTGCAGCATCCAGTACAGGCGGCCGCCGGCCGGCGCTTGTCGGCGTCATTGGATGACGCCGGATTACAATTAATAATACTCTAAATTACCGAACAACATGCGACTGTAACTGGAATCTGCAGGCGGGGCGGCCCGTTTCGATTAGATTTCAATAAAGTGATTCAAGATGCCCGGAACGCCACAACAAATAGAAACAAGCAACGCTTGTGGTTTAATAACACAATAAACGCCGTAGTTAACAATTTAAATCATGATTTATTGCGATACTTTTCTTACATCACATATCAAAGAGAGACGTTACTTTCATTATATTGCAAAGATAAAGATTTCACACAGAAAGGCTAGTTTTATTTACATAGCAATGCACTTAGATATGTCATAAAATTACAAAATCTCAAGGCCACCCCAAACAAAAACAAATGACCCTGGCTACGTACAGCATATGGCGTAACTGAAGACTGAACTTACTAAGATAAGGTGGCACATTCTAGGGTTAAGTGAAGTCCAAAGAGAGAGGGAGAACACAGTAACCCTGGAATTGGGCCACCTTTTCTACTTCCGAGAGGGTCACCAGCAGTCTCAGGGTTGCGTAGGGTTCCTCGTCAATAAAGTCCTCATTGATAATGTTGTAGAAGTATCCAGTGTGTCGAACAGGGTAGCGTACCTAATTTTTAAGCTGACTGAAAAATAGCCTTAAGGTAGTACAGGTTAACGCACCGAACTCGGCACACTCGGATGATGAGTTAGAAGATATGTTTGATGACATATCTTCGGCACTACATAACATCACAAGGGCCCACTACAATGTTATCATGGGAGACTTTAAGGCCAAAGTGGTAGTTCAGGCTTGCAGTGGATAAAAATAGGACCACACGGCTATGGAGACAGCAATCACAGGGGGCAAATGCTAAGTAACTTTTTGGAAAAAGAGGGCTTATTTATGATGAATTCTTTCTTCAACTAGCTTAAAAGTTTAAAAAAACACGCCTGCTCTAGCAAAAAAGATCTTTTGCTGTCAATTTGATACCCATATTGTAAATTTTTATTAGTTTTCGAGTTTGAAAATTGTACTATACAGCCGCCATCCATACCAATATATATAAGTGTAACGTTGTCTGTTTGTTTGTTTGTTTGTTTGGGGAGCTTTCACGCGATAACGGCTGGACGTATTTTGATGAAATTTGTATGAAGATAGCTTATTCCCTGGAATAAAACATGGGATACTTTTTATCCCGGGAAATTGTAAGTTTCCACGGGAATTCTAGAAAACTTGAAAAATTATGATTGCTCGCTGTAAGAAACGGTTGCCATGGAAACGAAATAACAAGTATGTCAAAAAGCATCAAAAGTTTGGGGCTAACCTACTTTGCATTGGTTATTATCATTCTAGAAGAACATAGGATGCTTTTTTTTGCGACAAACAGTAGTCCGCGCGGACGAAGTCGCGGGCAGGAAAACTAGATCTGAATATTTTCAAAAAAAAAAAATAGCTTTTGTTTTTTGCAGGGATATAAGAATTCTAACGATACCCCATACGTCTAAATTTGTTCAGGCATTTAAAAGTTATAGTGAAATAAAGAAACTCACATACAAATAAATATACATACATACATGAATGCTAAAAAAATACACTTCTTTTTTTGAGCAGTCGTGTAAAAAACAACCCCAGTGGAATTGGACATGGCAAAGCCCCGAAACTGTGACTAAAAATGAGATTGACTTCATCATGACGGACAATAAGCACATATTCAGGGATGTCTCAGTGATGGCCAGGTTCATTACCGGTAGTGATCACCGACTTGTCCAAGGCTCCATAAATACCGACCACAAGCTTGAAAGATGCCGTCTGGTGAAGTCTACGCTACAACCGAACCTGCTTCAGGCCACTGTTGGATCAGAACAGTTCCAACTCAAGTTGTTGAAAATCGATTCGCTGCCTTAGAAACCACAAATGACGTGGACGAGGAACTCCAAAAACTCAGGAAATCTTAGGGAAGAAGGCACTAGATATTGTCAGCTGCAGCGTACTGACACGGTCTAAATTCTCGGGTGAGGCTCTTCGGCTTATAGACGAGCGACGGAAGTAACAGCAAGCTACACCGTTACAAAAAAGAGAACTCAATCAAAATCATACACGCTGAATTGAAAAGGCAATTGAGCAAAATGGGGGGGTCAAAAGTGTTCACCCAGCAATTGAGTAGATCCCATCTGACGAAGCTCAAGACAAATAATGGCACAAGCATCGTCTCTAAGCCGGAAAACCTTTCTGAAATCGAAGATTTCCATGGCCGATTGTACGACTCGTAGACCCGAACCCAGCACTGATGTTTCCCGCATAAATATTGACCACTACACTGACGTCAGCCTAGACGAGATTGAGATGGCTCTCAAACATCAATGGAAAGGCCCCAGTGAGGATGGTATAAATCGGAACTCTTGAAAGCAGTCGTTTTACAATTGACGGAGATATCGAAAGACAAACATAAAAAAATAAAAAAAACATACAGCCGAACATATAACCGTCTCCTTTTCTGAAGTCAATTAATTACCATCAGAAGTAACGGTTACTCGATTCAGTTTAAAGTTGACCTTTGGACTCCATATACTTAGCTGCACACACAGTTTAATCTATTTGAGAATATAATTCCGGAGTCTGTTACAGTGACTGTGGTCTAGAGGTCTGGTGGCATAGATCAAGAGTGCATGATCGATCGATACCTAGTTGAAATCTGTCAAAGGGCAATTTGTGTTATTCTTTACTTATTGCACTTTTTTTAAATTATTTTTTGCTCATTTGGAACTTAAACAATATTTTTGTCTTCTAGGAAATTATTCCTTTTAAATAAAACATTAACAGATGTCAACCATGTACAAGAGAGGCAATGATAATATAAC
Organism: Alsophila aescularia; assembly: GCA_946251855.1. Classification (NCBI taxonomy): domain Eukaryota; kingdom Metazoa; phylum Arthropoda; class Insecta; order Lepidoptera; family Geometridae; genus Alsophila; species Alsophila aescularia. The sequence goes on from OX276375.1 coordinate 334,596, forward strand.
CTTCAGGAATCTACAGAGGACCAGTTCCCTGAACTGTATGACTACAATGACACAACATTCGACACTTTTTGATACAACAGTGCTGAGTCTGCCAAACTCATCAATAGATGAAAGTCATAACACCAGAGATTTACAGAATGAAAATAATATACTACAGGAAAAATTGCAGTCAACCAATAAAGAAATTGAAAATTTAAATTTGTATAATTCAAGACTAGCTAAATTTTTGGAAAAAGCAAATAAAATTATAGAACTATATAAAAAAAAATGGGTTGACAGATACGAAACCCAACACACCTTTATCGCTCATGAAGATAAAATCTAATTCAAAAAGAACCAGCAACGCTTCAAATACTCCACATACCAAATACATAGCAAAGAAGCAAAGAATATCAAATTTCACGAGATAATAACACCAATGACTCTGCAAAGATAAAACACTAAGTCGAATAGCTTGAGGACCACAACATATTCATAGTCCAATAAACATTAGCACGACTAACAATAACTATAAGGACAAAACACACAATAAGATAAAAGATAATCAGATCATGAATAATGACGAAACAACAATCAACAAAATCTCACCAATTATTACTAACAAAGGCACAAAATAGAAGCCGAAAGAAAATTCCAAAATACCTACATTTAAAGTCTTAGACAATAGCAGCGGAGCAAGACGCCACATAGTTATCATTGCAGACCAACAAGGATATCAGGTGCGTCTAAATTTCGAGTCTCTGGCAGGTCTTGAATATGACATACAAGCTTTCTAAAACTGGGATCCAAATTTCAGCACATCTTGTCTAGTCCAAAAGAGGATTTACTTAAACTAGACAAAAATGACTATATTGTAGTATTAGGCGGAACAAACGACACTAACCCAAATAAATTTCAAACGTATCTGAATAGTTTTATGACAGACTTAAAAAAATACTAATTTGATTATTTGTGAAATTCCAAATAATCGATCACTTCACGTTAAGAAACTCTACGATATATATATATATATAAAGAATGCGTGACTATGTTTATCACATATGAATTTCAAATCATCGTAGAGTTTCTGGATCTATACATACCGAAGGAAAGAAGTGTTTCTTTGTGCTTGGCCAGAAACATACTTATATACTTAGAGAGATTATACGCTTAGATTACAGTTTCATGTTGAGAAATTGTAACAAACTGTCATTTTATTCTAAGAAAGCTGTTTGGGGAGATAAAAAAACATGATTGACAAATGTGTACAAACAGCTAAAGATATCACAAAAGACTTTTATGAATTAGATAATTTACCTATAAATAACAAAGAGGTATAACTTTAAATAAAAAGTATTTTCGTTTCTATTTACATAGATATAATGCATCAAAATATAAATGGTTTATATACTAAAATGGATGAACTCATATCTGGAAAATCTGAGTAATAATAATGATTTTATTGACATTCTTGACGAGCGCAACAATTATGTTAAAAAGCACAATAACAACCTAGCTATCAGTAGATATATGTATAGCTATAAGTAGTCATGTATAGAATCTTAGAAATTAAGATTGTAAAAGAGAAGAACTACTTGTATTAATAATGCAATATAGCGGAATAAGGGCTACAAAGTGTTCGCAAGAGATCTGTCTATTGGGCAGAGCCTGTTGACAAAGCTAAAAACTGACAGTGGCAGTATCGTTTGGTCGAAGCCAGAGATTTTAAGTGAGCTCAAGAAGTTCCATGGACAATTATACACCTTATCGCGTAGTCCTCTTAGCACGACTAGCGATGCAAGAGCCCCTTTGACCCGACATATCCCGGACGTCAGCCTATACGAGAACAGAATGGCTCTCAAACAGCTTAAGACCAACAAGGCACCAGGGGAGGACGGATTTACGACAGAGCTACTGAAAGCGGGTGGAACACTGGTACTTAAAATCCTTCAGAGTCATCCTCGAGGGTACTACGCCAGAGGCGTGGCACAGGAGCGTAGTGGTATTGTTCTTCAAGAAAGGTGATAACACCCTCTTGAAGAGTTATAGGCCCATTTAGCTGTTGAGCCACGTCTATAAGCTGTTTTTGAGAGTAATTATAAACCGTGTGGCTCGTAGGTTCGACGACTATCAGTCTCCCGAACAAACTGGATTTCGGCTTTAGCACCGTAGACCACATCCATACGCTCCGGCAGATTATACAGAAGACGGAAGAGCATAATTGGCCACTACGTCTAGCGTTTGTGGACTATTTTCTCATAGTCCACAAACGCTAGACGTAGTGGCCTTTCATTCAGTCGAGACCTGAGCAGTGCTACAGTGATTACAGCAGTGCCAGATTGACTACCGGTACATCGAAGTGTTGAAGTGTTTGTACAGCAAGGCCACAATGACTGTTCATCTTCAGGATCGGAGCACGAATTCTATCCAGTTGCAAAAAGGGGTGAGACTGGGAGACGTTATTTCTCCGAAACTGTTAACCTCTGCACTGAAAGATATATTTAAGCTTCTGAACTGGAATCGCTATGGTAATAACATCAATGGCGAATGCATAACTCACCTTCGATTTGCTGATGATACATATGGGTCTTAAAATGAACATGGGTAAGACTAACATCATGTGAAATGCCCATGTCGCACCCATGCCGGTCTATGTTGGGAACAAAATTATTGAAGCTGTTGATCACTATGTCTACTTGGGTCAGACGATCCAACTTTGACAAAAAAGTCAACCGACGAATCCAACTCGGATGGGCAGCGTTCTGGAAATTACGCCACATCTTCTCGTCACAGATACCGCAGTGCCTCAAGATGAAAGTTTATAATCAGTGCGTGTTGCCAGTGATGACATACGGCACTGAGACGTGGTCGCTAACTATTGGTCTCATAAATAAGCTCAAAGTCACACAGCGTGCAATGGAAAAAGATATGCTTGGAGTTTCACTACGTGATAAGATCCGTAACGAGGAAATCCGTAGAAGAAGCAAGGTTATCGACATAGCTCTCAGAATTTACAAGTTGAAGTGGCAATGGGCAGGCCATACAGTTCGCATAGCCGACAATCACTGGGAATAAAGGTTCTGGAATGGCGACCACGAACAAGCAATCGAAGTGTAGGGAGACCCCCCACACGATGGCCGGACGACATTGTAGCCATCGCAGGTAGTCGGTGGATGGAGGCGGCACACCATCATTCGTCGTGGCGCTCTTTGGGTGAGGCCTATGTTCAGCAGTGGACTGCTAAAGGCTGAATTGATTATGATGATTATGATGAACGGTTGAAATGTGGCGTTCTTTACAGTTAAAGTAACATCTTATGTACCCATATTTACGCAAATAAAAGTAATTTGAATTTGAAACCTTCTGTGAAAAAATATCTAACTGACGGTGAAAACCGCAACAAAATCCGTCGCATGGTTGAGGAGAAGTTGGCGGCCAAACAGACAGTGAGACAGAAATACATACAGATAGACAGACTCGGAAAGCGACTTTGTTTTATACTATACTGTATTGATATTGATGATTGAAGAATTATTATATACATTTTTAATTTATGCTTATTAAAAACAGTAGGAAAAGAGGAACAGAATAATTTAACATAGAATAAAATAGCAAAAAACATTTATTGTCACAATTAGATTTTGCACGCAGCTTCGCTCGCGTGGTATTTTTTTCGTGTAGTTTCCTTAAACATTCCTACTGTGTATAAATGACTAACTAACTGTCTATGTCTATGTCTAACTGCCTGTCACCAGAAGGTTATGGATGAAGATACAAACATAGCTTATGGATGAAGACGATGTTTTCCTCTCGCGTTTCTAACGAATAAAAAGATTCAGCCCATTGTAGGCTTAATAATAGGACTCTGTTTGGACTAGCTTCTAGCTTTTGCCCGCGACTTTGTTCGTGCGGACTACAGTTTATCGCGAAAAATGCATCCTATGTTCTTCCTGGATATTAAAAACCAATGCAAAAGTATAGCAACAACGTGTTGTAGTCTCTTTGGCACCAACGCTCTTGATGCATTATGACAGACTTGTTATTATTTCATTTCCAAGGCAACCGTTCCTCACTGCGAGTCATCGACATTTTCCACTTTCTCCGTGGAAATTTTCAATTTTCCGGATAACAAGTATCATAATATGTTTTATTCCAGGGTATTAGCTATCTCCATTCCAAATTTCATGAAAATCTGTCCAACCGTTATCGCTTCAAAACTCCCCAAACCAACAAAGAAACAGACAACGTTTCACTTTTATATATTGCTGTGGAGTTCTTTTTAAGATTTGATCCCTGTTGTCAACACAATCAATTGTTCTAATAATACTGTGACTTAACTTTCCACCCCTATCCCGCAGGAACTCTTTAGTTTTTAGCGTTAAAAAGTATTAGAAATAGTAACCCTTAATATAAACTATGACTAATGACTATGCCAAATTGCATCAATAGCCGTCAAGAAGCGTGATGCGTGTTTTTTACATAATTTTCAACCCCTATCCTGCAGAAAACCGAAAGATTTGCGGGATTAAAAGTTTTCTCAATGTTAATACATAACATCAGCTATGATTGTAGCAAGTCGCATCTAAATACGTTTGTTAGTTTCAGCGTGATGCGTGTTCAAAGAGACAGACAGAAAGACAAAACTTTAAAAAAAAATGGCCTCCTTGTCTATGATGAAGTTAATCTCAATTATAATTTTTACTAAATATTGTTTGTACAGATTTGGCCCTCTTACAGTTTTACTGTAGTATAGATACTTATAGAGATAGATTCATGACATGCTAACTGTGGACTTAAACAAAAAAAAAACATTAAAAAAAAAACAGATGAACCTTTTCCTTTTAGAAGTCTATTAAAAAACAAACCAACACTGTGAGTTATTTCCTTGTATACAGTTCAAACTTTTATTAATCAGCGAAAGTGCTTTTTGAAAATTGAAAAGAAACATTTCGTGATAAGAAAAAAAATGCTGATTCTGCAAGCTTGACCTTTTTTGAGTAAGAATTTGTTTTTGTGTCGGGATTCTTTATAAGCAAAGAATCCCGAGACCGAGATTCTTTTGACTGCGTACGTGGTCGCTTGTGAGGCAAGCGTGGTGCTAATCTACGTACACATTACTCTTTCAGTAATGCCCTTCAGTTAATTAGCAGTCCGTGGCTATTACTGACTTCAATAGGCTTTCATGTTTATTTTGAATCAATTTTTACGCTTGTTATTTGTCCATAGTGAACATATATCACCCAAAACGCCATAAAAGGCTTGCATATACTAATGTCTTTATAAAAAAAACCTAAAGAAATGGATCAATTTCGAATTAGATAAGCGTTGTAATGGAAGGCAGCGTGTTTCTTCGTAGGGGGCACACCTGCCTGCCACCTCGCACGGAATGCGTGAACCCGCCAGCCGCCCGCCCGCCCCTGACCCAGGTGAACGCGGGAACTTATCCTACTATTATTTATTCTGTGACGTTACAACCAAATTCACACTTTGCAGGTAAAATGGTGGCTCTTTTAATCTGTTTAAATTGCGGAACTCCCTTTACGACTGTACGGATACTAACGACTTTGCGAGATACATTTTCTTTTCAAACAAAATAGGTTGTCTTAACTGAGGACTATTTTGTTACGCTTTGCCAGTAGCCGCATTTTCGTTCTTAAATCTTTTTAAGTATAAATACTCAGTGTCGTCTTCGTGAGCATGTTATTCGTTGATCCTTTTAAATTTCTAATAAAAGTCTATGTACTTACAGTAACATAGTTGCGTCGATTCTCGCAAATTCAGTAAGCAACGGAATATAAAAGCTCGGCGCGCGGCGCGTGGCGTGACTACAAGTATAATTTTATTTTAAATGTAATCCAGGATTTTCATTGTCGTCGGGTCTGTTGCACGACACACATAATATAATGAACTAATTCACTTACTAATTCTGTAAGGTGAATCCCTAGTATCTCACAAGTCAGCGCGTGCTGTAATCCGGCCCCGCGGCAGCTGGGACGCCGCCAGCGCCACCGCGCCGCCTGCCAACACTTCAACATTTTAACGTTTCGAGAAGGTTCCGAACCAATTACTGTGCCTAAATGAATAAAGTCGTTATTTTGTACCTCTTTTGTACAGCACATAATATAGGTTCACTTTATGTGATCCGAAATCAAAACAGTAGGTACATGCGTTATCATATGTTCCTTTAGTAACAAGTGATAATGTTTTAGTGAGAAAAAATATTATATTGCTCGTGAAATTGACTTATATACTTTGTACCTAACTTTAACAGAGGGTCTATACCCTGGGTCTGTTTAAGATTGTTTTTGCAGCCTCTTTCGTAGGATGCAGCATAATCACTGCTATCCAAAATTGGACATTAGTGCTTTATCTGTCTATAGTGCGTTTCTTAATAAACAGATGATAGTTGCAAGGTAAAAAGCCTCCGACGATAACCAGCGCTAGTTTAATGGGGTTAATCAACACTAACCACCACCGGGGTGCAAAGCGTAGGAAGGGGTATGTCTCGATAGCGGATACATTATCGTAATTAAATCAACCGCGAGTTTCGGCTTCCTTCCGCCGGTCGGTGCTGCCATCGCCGCTGCCACTGCCACCACCACCATCGCCGCTGCTCGTCTCGTGCAGTATATCAACTGTCAATATTACCGGCCCGCATCTGAAAAATATCCGTTAGCGCCCCCGACCGTACAAGTCACTTCTGTACCAACTCGATATACCATCTTGATATGTCAGGTAAGCATCATATTTTAAAAAAAAGTCTTCATTTAGAAATGTTCTTTTGTAAACAACGACTAAAAAGAATAAAATAATTACAATTGAGCCAGAAAAATATCACTATTTCTAAATCACCATTGTTATAATGCAAAAATATCACTATTTCTAAATCACCATTGTTATAATGCAAAAATACAACATAAGATAAGAAAAAGTTTTTTGAAGGCGGTGCTTTGGCAATATTTTTAATACGGTTGAGCTTATTCCAAAAGATGATATCTTAAACGGCTTGACGTACTATATAAAATGGGTAATAAGCTTTTAAAGTAATTAGCTACAAATACTTTATCATTTACTAGATTTCTGTATTTGTGTTAGTCGGTTTGTGAACGTGCGAAAGTCAAAATCCGTTCGCGAGAGTCTCTTGTTTTGTCTCTTCTGCGTTCCGTGATTTGTATGAGGTGCGTAGATAGGTGTGTATTAATTTTGTTGTAAATATATTAGATTTAAATGAAGCTTATGCCCAGGTAGGAAAGTGACCTCAGGGACCATAATGCGAACTTTCTTAAAATGAACAAAATAAAAATATGTAGCTTACTTCCGCCAAAACTGTAAGTCAGACAAATGATAAATGGTAAAATTAAATTATAACGAAAGTCAAACCCCACGCTAAACAAACCCTACCCAAATTGAACTATTGTAAAATATAAATGAAATGAAAGGCCTGGAGGCCCGAAAAAACATTTATATATATATATATATATATATATATATAAATGTTTTTTCGGTTTGTTTATATATTATATGTATATATATATATATATATACATATAATATATTTACACAATAAATACATATACCTCGATCCAAATACCAAACGTCTGACATCAATACGACACGTGTTTCGCCTCTGCACGAGGCATCTTCGGGTCATGTTGACTCGTCGAGTGCTGGACTGACAGATCACAATCGATGGATCGAGGTATATGTTTTTTATTGTGTATATAAATTATATGTATATAATTATATAAGTGTTTTTTCTGGCCTTCAGGCCTTAGCTTTCATTTCATTTATATTTTACAATAGTTCAATTGGGGTAGGTTTGTTTAGCGTGGGCTTTTATTTTTGTTATAATTTAATTTTACCATTTATCATTTGTCTGACTTACAGTTTTGGCGGAAGTAAGCTACATATTTTTATTTTGTTCATTTTAAATATGGATTTCCGCAAAGAAACGCCTGAATCTATCAAATATAGCAAACTTTCTTGTTTACGTCAATTTGACGTAACAAACGTTACAGACCAATATAACAGAACGTTACTTATGAATGACGTCATGTTGCTGACGAATAAAAAATGACTAAAAATACCCTAAAAGACACACACACACATGGTCACGTTCCTTTTTACGTAAATTGTCACGTACTTTTACGTAACAGACGTTACAGACCAATATGACACGTCTAAATGACGTCATGTTTTTGACGAAAAAAATCCTCTCAAAATACCCTAAAAATACCTCACATGGTCACGTCCTTTTGAAGTCATAGATGTATTACAGACCAATATGTCACGTCTAAATGACGTCATGTTTTTGACGAATAAAAAACGTCTCTAAATACCCTAAAAAGACGTCACATGGTCTCGTCCTTTAGAATTAACAGACGTTACAGACCAATATGGCACTTCTAAATGACTACATTTTAACATCAAAGTGGCAGCGGTCCAATATGATGTGCAAAAGACGTCTTTGAAAAAAAAGTTATTACGTTCATAAATATACGTTTTTGAATATCATCTTATTTACGTCACCAACTATATGTATGGACCATGTTATCATTGTACTCATGTAACAATACTCTTTACTGAAACAATTTTAATTTATTTTCTTTACTTACTATTTATTCGCCTTGAACTGAATCCTGAATGTAAGCTTCAACATGCAAACAAGCAGTTAATAAAATCAAGTTTACGCAGTAGTAATATAGTTTAGTCGGAGCTTGGAGTTGGAGTTTGGTCAAGGCTGAGTTTTGTACAGTAGCTTATAAAAAAAAAAGGTCTAGGGTACCCTAGACCTTTTTTTTTAATTATCTTCATTGTACAGTTTTTTCGTTCTTGTTTGTTTGTTTGTCGTATGAGCTAGTGCTGGCCTCTGATGTTACAGTTTGTCAAGCCGCCCGAGGGCCTCTGACATGGCTTAACGACTGCTATTAATCAATAACAGCTAGGACCAACAGCTTAACGTGCCTTCCGAATGAATGACTTTGGGATTAGAAACATTGCATTCGATAATGGTTTCAGATCGAGCAGGGATAGTATATTCAGGATTTGTGAAATGTTGGAGTAAAGAGTGATTATCAATACTTAGAACATTACTCTCATAGTAAATTTTTGCATTTACAAATTTCATAAAGTTGCTCCCAATGATTCCATCAAAGTTTATGTCGATTGAGTATGGTATCAAATTAAAAACACAGAGGATGGTGTGATCTGAGCAATTGATATCAAATTTGAACTGTCTGATCACCTTTGGTATCAATTCTGGTCCGGCTTGCAAGGAAGACTTTTTAGAAGAGATATAGCAGCACCAGAGTCTACTAAGAGCACCAGTGGCTTGTCGGAGTACTGAGATTTGACATATACATGAGGTAGATGGACCTTCTTGTTATATTTGATTTCGTAAACAGCTTGATATGATTTGGAGTCTGGGTTAGGGTGATGAGACTGGATGTTAGGTTTTGAATGCTTGGATTTAGAAGATTCAGTGGATTTGGTAAACTTAGATTGAGACGATTGAGTCGATTGAGTCAATTGAGACGATTGAGACAATTGAGGCGATTGAGGCAATTGAGGCGACTGAGGCAATTGAAGCGACTGAGGCGATTGAGACGATTGAGGCGATTGAGGCAATTGAGGTGATTGAGATGATTGAGGCGATTGAGACAATTGAGGCGATTGAGGCAATTGAGGCAAATGAGATGATTGAAGCTATTGAGTTAATTGAGACGACTGAGACGATTGAAGCGATTGATACAATTGAGGCAATTGACAGGATTGAGACAATTGAGACGATTGAGACGATTGAGGTGCTTGAGACAATTGAGACGATTGAGACGATTGAGGCGATTGAGACGATTGAGGCAATTGAGACGATTGTGACGATTGAGGTAATAGAGACGATTGAAGAGATTGAGACGATTAGGGCGAACGAGGCGATTGAGACAGTTTCTTATGAAATTTAGTCAATTTAAACGTTCGAGACGATAGAGACGGATTTTTATTAGATAGAGTCGAGTTAGTATGAGATTGAGTCAAGTTTGGTTTAGGTTGTGTCGAGATAGAATTTATGAAAAGAAGATTAGGGTTAGCGGATACAGAGGACATGGAAATAATTTCATTAATTGATCTATTGTATGTCACGTCGGTTTGTGTAGATGATTCCGAACGACGTGCAACCGGAATCTTCTCTAGTTTAAATCACTATCTGATTTATAGTCGTCGGAAACTTCGTTATAATAATGGACTTTATTTTGAGACTGAGAATAGTTCGGTTGTAGTCTTTGACGTGCATTAATATTATATTGGCGCTTACGTTATTCTGATATGTCGTGGCCAATATTTTTGCAGTAAAAGGGCGAAAAGGGCGTCGCTGGAGGAAACAACTCCTTTCGGAGTGTCCTAGTTTACCGCAGGTTCTGCACAATATTTTACTAGACCTCAGTTCAGTATGTTTTGTGGACTGGACATAATTTTGCAGCTTCCTCTTGTATCGCAAGATTAATAGCGTCATGTAAATTTTACGGATTTCTACAACGATAGAGATATGGCTTGGGAGACCTAGCAGGAAAGTATGTAAGGCTAAGTCTTCAGTACTGGTACTATACGACCTTTCAGTTCCTCTTGTTCGCGGGTGGAATGAGCAATGTCGGTTTGTAGGTGAGTTAGACAAGTTTCTAATCGAAGGCTATACTGAGAAATCGTCTCTGGTGATTTGATTTTGCAATTTTGGAGGTCTGACAAGAGGTTATCTCAGTGATTTGTTTCACCAAATGTAGACTTCAGAAACAATTTCAGGTCCTGCCAGTTATCAAAAACCTTAACGCAGCAAGCCAATTCTGCTTAGCCTTCTAGTTGCGACAATATGAATCTAAACAGTAAGTCTGTTTGGGAAATTGAAGCTAGGTTTATCGCATTATCGCAGTTTTTAAGGAAAGGAGATAGTTTTTGTCTATCTCCATCGAAAGGTTTGATAAACTTCATAAGGGCATTGAATTGAATGTTTTCCATTATTGCCTGGTTAGGTACAGAGAGCCTTTCTACTTTATTTTTTTCTACAGACATTATTGTTTGCAATGATAATTACTGACACAAGAGATAGCAATATAACGATTATAAAATGCACAAAGCCACTCACAAGAATGTGAATAAGTAGGTCGGCATCCAACAAGTAGTTGTGTGTCAGCGTTTTCAGGTAGCCTGCGGTGGGTCTGGCACGGAGCGATGAACTTTTGTTGTCCACCGGGTCGACTCGTCTTGGATTCTGCTTGGCTGATGATGGCTCGGTCGGTCGTGACCAAGGGCAGATGGAGCTCGGGCAGCAGGTGGGTATGCTCGGCGTCTGGTCGAAGACCAGAAACAGTTGAGCTGGCTTGGCACTCGGGCAGAAAGCCTCAAGCACAGCGGAGCTCAAGCAGCAGCGGTGACAGGCAGCACCCGTCTTTGTCACTACAAAGACGGGTGCTGCCTGTCACCGCTGGCCAGTGGCAGCAGGCGGCTGAACAGAACCAGGTCCTCCAGAAGGACAGTGTGGCAGTAGACAGCAGGCGGCAGGGGCAGCAGTGACTTGTTGAAGAAGGACGACCTCGTCAGGGAAGGGCGGCCAAATGACTAGATCTCCTTTGATTCTGACACCAAATGTTGTGTGGGCCTACTAGTTTGTCTTAAAAAAAAACTTTTCTGGCACGCACTAACATTTATTTTTATTTCAAGAAGTCTTCTGTCTATTTGGGCAGAGGTTTCACCTGACTATGCTTAGTCCAAGCTGACCGGCAGGCCTAAGACCGGTTCCGTACTCAGGTGGCTTCAGAGAGCGATTAAGGAAAAAGCCTGGAATACTATAGATCGTGAATTATATACCTTTGCATTGTCACGAAGCGGTCCAGGGCTTGAGGTTTGTTCCACTAGCCCTGGGACCAAACCTCAGTGGACAACATAAAAGAACGGGAACAATTAGGAGTCTTTGGATATGTACATAAACAGAGATCTTGCACTTGACTATTCTATTCAGTATTCTCTTAATTTAACTTCAACAATACGGATAAAAACAGCCACGAACGAAAATACTATTATATATATTTAAAGGAGTTGTAATAAACTTATTTAGGTATTTTATATAATATTATTTTGTAAAATTGAAGTTTTTGATAATCCAAAAGACAATATGGGAATAATGACAGGTTATTTGAATTTAGAATTAATAATGACAAACTATCAAATGGAATGAAATGGATTATGAAAGAATTAAGAGATCCAATGAGTATTATTATGAAAGAGGTTTTGACATCGTCACAATACCCCGCCTCCACGGAGTTTTTTTTAGTAAGGTATGTAAAAATTTTGTTGTTATTGGTATCCCAAAACATTAGGTTTATTTAAAAAAAGGAGAAGAAAAAACGTAAGAAAAAATAAGTAGAAGTTAATAATAAATATATATATATATATAATAAGCGTAATAAAGTTAAAATAGTAAAATAATTAATTAAAATAATGGAAATGCTGAGCTGAAACGGAATTTTTAAACTCTGGCCAATTTTCAAAGAAACTTGTACAAGCTCCTTTGAATTTTTGTTGTTGACCAATTTGGGTTATCGCCTTTAATTTTTAGGTGAACATGTTTATTTACAATGTCAATATACAATTGATTGGATTCCTAGATGCATTCAAATTCATAAATCACACATTCATTCATCATCATTCATAGTTTTATTCCCATTCTTTGGAAATAAAACTCATAATAAAGAGGAACCTTAAATAATATAAAGGTTACTCGTGGAACGAATACAATATAGTGTAGGCTTATTTTTACAGTCACTATCCGCTGATTAAGGTGATTATGTGAGTGTATGTGTGTATGAGTGTGTGTGGTGAGTGTGTGGTGTGTGATGTGTAAATGTAAGTATGTGTATATTTATATACAACTAGTTTGCCAAAATGGCTAAACGCACCTTAGAGTACGACGTGACTGGAGCATGTGTATGTACATAGTAAACATTGTGTTAGAACGTAAAAATAGTAAAAGTAAGGGAGGTAGGTAATAGTATATTAAATATAAGATAATACTGGTTTTGTGACCTAGGCTAGGTTTATAGAATAATCACATTTGCCACTCTTTTCAGTGTTGGAAGTTTGGTGTGTAGGTGTAGTAAATAATAATATATGGAACTGGTTTCGCTTAATACTGAATATTATGTTTGTAAATAAAATAATACATAGCTAATAAGTAGGGTATTAGCTATTATTAGTACTATTAGAATTAAAGTATCTAGTAAGTACAATAGCACTGAATAGCAATACGTAGGGACTTGAAGTCAATATTCATAATGAATCCGAAAAGGTAATGAAGTGAATAAAAAAAAGCTAAAATTGTGGACATTACTCCGTAAAGGGAAATTATATTAAAAAATAAAATAAAAAATAAAATAATTATTTATAAATACAAATTAAATACAAGGTTATTTTTAAGTACGGAACCTACAATGGTAATACGTAGTGTTACACTGCGCATATTGCTGACCTAAGGGATAACCCCCAATAACCATTCAATTCACTGTCATCAATATGCAAAGGTATATAATCCGCGGTTTATACTATTCGAGGCTTTTTTCCTTAATCGCTCTCTGAAGCCACCTGACTACGGACCCGGTCTTAGGCCTGCCGGTCAGCTTGGACTAAGCATAGTCAGGTGGAACCTCTGCCCAAATAGACAGAAGTGCAGCAACAATTACAGTATCGTAATTGTTGTGTTAGTTGTTAAGACTTGTTGAAGTAAAATAAAAATAAATGTTAGTGTGTGCCCGAAAAGTTGTTTTTTTTTAAGATCAACTAATAGGCCCACACAACATTTGGTGTCAGAATCAAAGGGGATCTAGTCCCTTGGCCGCCCTTCCCTGACGAGGTCGTCCTTCTTCAAACAAGTCACTGCTGCCCCTGCCGCCTGCTGTCTACTGCCACCCTGTCCTTCTGGAGGACCTGGTGCTGTTCAGCTGCCTGTCACCACTGCTGCTTGAACTCCGCTGTGCTTGAGGCTTTCTGCCCGAGTGCCGAGCCAGCTCAGCCCCACCATCACCAGCTCCACTGTCTCTGGTCTTCGACCAGACGCCGAGCATACCCGCCTGCTGCCCGAGCTCCATCTGCCCTTGGTCACGACGGACCGAGAGCCGAGCCATCATCAGCCAAGCAGAATCCAAGACGAGTCGACCCGGTGGACAACAAAGTTCATCGCTCCGTGCCAGACCCGCCGCACGCTACCCGAAAACGCTGACGCGCAAGTACGTGTCTGATGCCGACCTACTTAATCGCATTCTTGTGAGTGACTTTTGTACATTTTATAATCGTTATATTGCTATTTCTTGTGTCAGTAATTATCATTACAAGCAATAATGTCTGTAGATAAAACTAAAGTAGAGAGGCTCTCTCTACCTAACCAGGCAATAATGGAAAACATTCAATTCAATGTCCTGATGAAGTTTATCAAATCTTTCGATGGAGATAGACAAAAACTATCTCCTTTCATTAAAAACTGCGATAATGCGATAAACCTAGCTTCAATTTCCCAAACAGACTTACTGTTTAAATTCATATTGTCGCAATTAGAAGGCAAAGCCGAATTAGCTTGTTCCCTTAAGGTTTTTGATAACTGGCAAGACCTGAAATTATTTCTGAAGGCTACATTTGGTGAAACAAAACATAGAGATCACCTCTTGTTAGACCTTCAAAATTGTAAAATGATATCATCAGAGTCGGTTTCACAGTACAGCCTTCGATTAGAAACTTGCCTAACTCGCCTACAAACTGACATTGCCCATTCCACACGCGAACAAGACGAACTGAAAGGTCGTATAGCCAGTACTGAAGACTTAGCCTTACATACCTTCCTACTAGGTCTCCCAAGCTATATCTCCACTATCGTTAGATGTAGGAATCCGTCAAATTTACATGACGCGATTAATCTTGCGATACAAGAGGAGAAGCTGCACAATTATGTCCAGTCCACAAAACATACTGAACTGAGGTCTAGTAAAATATTGTGCAGAAACTGCGGTAAACCAGGACACTCCGAAAGGAGTTGTTTCCTCCAGCGACGCCCTATTCACTCAGTATCGCAACCGCAGCACCCAATGCCATCAACTTCCAACTCACCACGTCATGCTAATTCAAATTCAATAATTTGCAGATACTGCAAAAATATTGGCCACGACATATCAGAATGTCGTAAGCGCCAATATAATAATAATGCACGTCAAAGACTACAACCGAACTCTTCTCAGTCTCAAAATAAAGTCCATTATTATAACGAAGTTTCCGACGACTATAAATCAGATAGTGATTTAAACTAGAGAAGATTCCGGTTGCACGTCGTTCGGAATCATCTACACAAACCGACGTGACATACAACAGATCAATTAATGAATTTATTTCCATGTCCTCTGTATCCGCTAACCCTAATCTTCTTTTCAGAAATTCTATCTCGACACAACCTAAACCAGACTTGACTCAATCTCGTACTTACTCGACTCAATCTCGTACTTACTCGACTCAATCTCTTACTAACTCGACTCAATCTCATACTAACTCGACTCTATCTTATAAAAATCCGTCTCTATCGTCTCAGTCGTTTAAATTGACTCAATCTCATAAGAAAATGTCTCAATCGCCTCAATCGTCTCTATCGCCTCAATCGTCTCAATCGCCTCAATTGCCTCAACCGTCTCAATTGTCTCAAGCGCCTCAATCGTCTCAATCGTCTCAATCGCCTCAGTCGCCTCAATCGTCTCAGTCGCCTCAATCGTCTCTATCGCCTCAATCGTCTCAATCGTCTCTATCGCCTCAATCGTCTCAATTGCCTCAGTCGCCTCAATCGTCTCTATCGCCTCAATCGTCTCAATCGCCTCAATCGTCTCAATCGCCTCAATCGTCTCAATCGCCTCAATCACCTCAATCGCCTCAATCGTCTCAATCGTCTCAATCGCCTCAATCACCTCAATCGACTCAATCGTCTCAATCGTTTCAATCGAAAATTATAAACTCTTCTTCTAAATCCCCGAACCGTAAACAAACAAACTCTACACACAAGTCTACCAAGTCCACTGAATCTTCTAAGTCAAATAAATCTACCAAGTATTCTAAGTTTACCAAACCCACTGAATCTTCTAAATACAAGCATTCAAACTTGCATTCAAAGCCTAACATCCAGTCTCATCACCCTATCCCAGACTCCAGATCATATCAAGCTGTTTACGAAATCAAATATAACAAGAAGGTCCATCTACCTCATGTATATGTCAGATCTCAGTACTCCGATAAGCCACTGGTGCTCTTAGTAGACTCTGGTGCTGCTATATCTCTTCTAAAAAAGTCTTCCTTGCAAGCCGAACCAGAATTGATACCAAAGGTGATCAAATTCAAAGGCATTGATAAAAAGGCTGACTATATTGAAAGTTTTGGACAGTTCAAATTTGATATCAATTTTTCAGATCACACCATCCTCGGTGTTTTTAATTTGATACCAGACTCCATCGACATAAACTTTGATGGAATCATTGGTAGTGACTTTATGAAATCTGTAAATGCAAAAATTGATTATGAGAGTAACGTTCTAAGTATTGGCAATCACTCCTTACTCCTACATTTCACAAATCCTGAATATACTATTCCTGCTCGATCTGAAACCATTATCGAATGCAATGTTTCTAATCCCAAAGTGTCCACTGGTTTCGTTGAAAAACTTGAAATCCAAGAAGGTGTTTTCATATCAAACTGCCTTGTCTCAGTCAAGCCAAATAATCATGTTAATGTCTCAGTTCTCAATACCACTGAGTCTGACGTCATAATAAAATCTCTTAGTGTCGAGCTCAATCCTTGTGATCTCCCTGATGTGACTCAAATTGGCCATATTGGTCCTGTTTCTCAATCTCCCAATAGAATCAGTAGAGTTAAAGAACAAATCAGATCTGTCCATCTCAATGCTGAAGAGTCCCGAGTATTACACAATCTATGCACGGAATACTCTGATCTTTTTCACCTTGATGGAGATTCTTTAACATGTACTAATACTTTAGAACATGAGATTAAAACTACCAATTCTCAACCAATCCATACCAAGACTTATCGATATCCTGAAGTTCACAAAGAAGAGGTCAACAAGCAAATTTCAAAAATGCTTGATCAGAAGATTATTAAGCCTTCCAATTCTCCATGGTCCTCCCCCATCTGGGTAGTTCCCAAAAAACAAGACGCTTCCGGCCAAAAGAAATGGCGTATCGTAATCGATTATAGGAAGCTCAACGACGTTACGATAGGTGATGCATATCCTATTCCTAATATCAACGAAATCCTTGACCAGCTAGGACACAGCAAGTACTTTTCCACTCTTGATTTAGCCTCTGGCTTCCACCAGATTAAGATGAATGAAGCTGACGCAGCGAAAACGGCTTTCTCTGTCCCTAATGGCCATTTTGAATACACCAGAATGCCATTTGGTCTGAAAAATGCGCCTGCAACCTTTCAAAGACTGATGAATACAGTCCTCTCAGGTCTCCAGGGCTTACACTGTTTTATATATCTTGATGACGTCATCATATATAGTCACGATCTGTCCTCCCACATCGAAAAGCTGGAGCTTGTTTTCAAAGCCCTAAGACAACATAACCTCAAACTCCAACCAGATAAATGCGAATTTCTCCGTCGTGAGGTCGCTTATCTTGGTCATACTATTACTGACAAAGGCGTCTCTCCCAATCCGGATAAAGTCAAAGCTGTTGCCTCCTACCCTGTCCCCAAAAATCCGAAACACATCAAAGCGTTTCTTGGCCTTGTAGGCTATTATCGGAAATTCATAAAAGACTTTTCCAAAATTACCAAACCTCTGACTTCTCTCCTAAAGAAAGACTCTGAATTCATCTGGTCCAAAGATCAAATTCAAGCATTTGATACTCTTAAATCCTTATTGACTAGTGCTCCTATACTCCAATACCCTGATTTCTCCAAAGAATTCATCCTCACCACCGATGCATCCAATCATGCCATAGGCGCTGTCCTTTCACAAGGTGAAATAGGTAAAGACCTTCCCATTGCCTCGCGAACCTTAAATAGTGCTGAAGGAAACTACAGTACTACAGAGAAAGAACTCTTAGGTATAATTTATGGTGTTAAAACATTCAGACCCTATCTCTACGGTAGGAAGTTCAAAATTGTCACGGACCATCGTCCTCTTGTTTGGTTGTTCAATTGCAAAGACCCAAGTAGTAAACTTGTTCGCTGGAGACTAAAACTCGAAGAGTTCGACTACGAAATCTTATATAAACCAGGTCGAATAAACTCAAACGCTGACGGTTTGTCTCGTCCTCCAATCAACGCCATCGACGACATTGACGTTAACTTAACTATTAACCTGACCTATGAATCTTTCCTAAAGTCCCGTTCCAGTCCTACTGCATCTGATACTCAAATCGTTGAACATAATCAAAGTCTCTTAAAAACTTCGTGTTCTGCTATTGCCTATCCAACTTCCATAGATCTCGATAGTTCAAATCTTTATTGTGAAGACATTCTTGAACTTCTAGAAGACAAAGAAGACTTCATAATGTCTGAAAAGGAACTAAACCGTGTTAAAGTTTCCAAAGTCAACAATAAAACTTTCTTCCATCTCTTTACGAAAGTACATCATTTCGACTCTGCATCTTACAAAGATGTTTTTACTGTTCTCAAAGAACTACGTAATCAACTGATAATTTTCTATCCCAATGTCAAAGAAGTTTCTATATCAGATTTTACCAATCCCTTCGATAAACTGAAATTCATGCTCATTTACGAAATAATTACTTACCTCTTTAACAAGACTAATATCAAGATCAACCTTTACCATAATAAGGTCATATATCCTTCTCCAAACGAAATCCCTACCATTCTCAAAGACAATCACGACTCTCCTATCGGTGGTCATGTAGGTACAGCCCGTATGTACAACAAACTTAAAGATTTGTACTACTGGAAGAACATGAGATCCGAAGTTGAGTCCTATGTTAAACATTGTTCTCAGTGTCAACAAAATAAAGCTTTAAGAGCTACTAATAGAGCTCCCATGGAAATAACTTCCACATCTCACGAACCCCTTCAAAGAATTGCTACTGATATCGTTGGCCCATTACCAGAATCTGGCTCTGAAAAGTACAGGTACATCGTTACTTTTCAAGATGACCTAACTAAGTATTCAATGGCCTATCCTATTGTTCATTCTACCGCCGAACAAACTGCCAACTGTCTCATCAAATTCATTTCCCATTTTGGTATTCCAAAAATTCTCCTGTCTGATCAAGGTGTCCACTTCATTGCAGAAGTTTACAAGCAGATCACTTCTCTCTTTAAGATAAAACATCTTTTTTCATCTCCCTACCATCCTCAAACGAATGGTGCTCTTGAAAGGAGCCATGCTACTCTCAAGGAATACCTAAAATCCTACGTCAACGAGAACCAAAACGATTGGCACAAGTTCCTTCCTACTGCTCTTATATCCTACAACTCAAACGTCCATTCTTCGACTCACTTTACTCCCCACGAACTATTATTTGGTTGCAAACCTCATATCCCAAGTTCAATATACGACATTTCCCCTGACGTCACTTACCCCGATTACATCAAGAACTTGAAACACAAACTCACTATGTCCCGAAACTTAGCTCGAGAAAACATTCTTAGAAGTAAAGAAAGGTCAAAATCATACTATGACAAACATACCCGCAAAGTATCATACGATGTTGGAGAAATGGTTTACGTGAAATGGCATCATAGGCTGCGTAAAGCATTATCCCCAGTCTGGAAAGGCCCGTACAGAATCGTCAAAGTTCACAATAATCATAACGTCACGATCCTCATTAACCGTAAACACATGCGCTACCATTTCGATGAAATCAAGCTTGCTCATGAACATTCTCTTGCAGGGCCCTCGGGCCAGGAATAATGACCTATCCATTAAACCTGACGACCCCGATCATCAATAGCCCTGGTCTTCAATACTTCGACCCCATCGGAACAGTAAAATATCATAACGATTTCTACAATGTCATAACCTTCTCCGATGTTTCATATTTCAAACCACACCTCGACATTCTCAAATCCAATCTAGATACTTCCAAATTAATTTGCTCAACTTATCCTTCATATCAAATGCGTTCAGACTGCAATAACATTTTAAGTCCCATTCAGCTATTCCACGAATTGTCTTCTAATTCCAACAATATGAATCGTAACTTTCCTGTCTCAGTTTCCATTGACAACATTCACACTTTTCTTGATATCGCAGATGTCGCATCCTTTGCTGTTGATAATAAAATCGTATTTGTTATAAAAATTCCCTTAGTTTCACTAACCGAATATAATCTATTTCATGTCTATGCTCTTCCAACTCCACATGATGTTCTAAATCCAAATACTTTTGCAATGATAAGTCCAAACACAAAGTTTTTAGCAATAACTGACGATAAATTAACGTATTCTATGTCCAATGACTTAAGTGAGTGTAAAGTGATCCTTAATAACTACTATGTGTGTAAACTGAACAATATTGAATCTAGCGTCTCTAACCCTACTTGTGAAGTGTCTATCATAACGGAACACATACGTGAAATTCCCAGTTCTTGTAATTGTAAACTAATTTTAGGTAGCGTAGATATATGGCAAAAGATAACCAATAATAGATGGTTATATGTACAATCTGATATAACTAAATTAACTGTTAAATGTAAAGAGTATATCCACGACTACGATATAGTTGGTTCAGGTATTCTTACAGTTCCTAAAAACTGCAAGGCGTATCATAAACTACTTCAATTTCTTCCTTCAAATGAATTTACGTTAAGTATACATTTACCTTCTCCTAACTTCAATATAATCGAGGATGACTGCTGCTCTAGACAAAAATTTAATAAGAGCATTCCATTTCTTACTCCAGTAAAATTATCGCATATCAATCTGGATTCACTGCAGTACGGCTCCCATAAACTTGATCAAAGTGTTGACGAATTAGATAAAATTCAGAACCAACCATATCATATAACTTATGGATATTACTTTAGTTTCCTTACAACTCTCCTTTCCATTTCTGTATTTTCCTATATTCTGTACAAATTATATCGTTGCTTTTGTACAAATAACGACGCGAAAGCTAACTGTTGCATTCAAATATTCAACAGTTGCAATACTAAGTCGAATACTAGAGTCAAAAGTAAAACTAGTATTGAAATGACAGATGTTGAACTCAGTTCTGAAGATTCATCACCATCTCCTAAATCTTTCAGAAGAAATCTAAACTTGTAAATTTAATTAACTAATTCCTAATCTTAATTTCTATTACTTAGTTCTAGATCGTAAACTTATTTCCTAATCCTTAATCCTAATTACTAAATCTTAATCCTAAATCCTTATTCAAGATTTATTTACTAAGTTCTATTTCTTTTTACACATTTTATACAATGTCCTAATATTAATTATTTTCTAAGTGTAATCAAATGAATTGTCTAACCTGTTTTACATGTTTCAGTAATCAATGTAAAATTTTCATATTGATTGTTATGTTTAACTGTGTACTCCACTGCTATTGTGTTTTGTCTAATTTTATCCTTGTGTTTATTGTAACCATTACTGCTACTACTGTATATTGTATTCTATTTTGTTTTCTATATTGTACTACGTTCTGGTTTCTGCACTTCAGTCGTCTTTATATTTTGTTTTCCATTTCAAGTCAATTACAACTTCCTTTCAATTTCTACCTAGCTCCTCCATTTCTACTCACATCCTTATTTTATTTTGGATGTTCCGTTTTAAAGGAGGAAGGTGTTACACTGCGCATATTGCTGACCTAAGGGATAACCCCCAATAACCATTCAATTCACTGTCAGCAATATGCAAAGGTATATAATCCGCGGTTTATACTATTCGAGGCTTTTTTCCTTAATCGCTCTCTGAAGCCACCTGACTACGGACCCGGTCTTAGGCCTGCCGGTCAGCTTGGACTAAGCATAGTCAGGTGGAACCTCTGCCCAAATAGACAGAAGTGCAGCAACAATTACAGTATCGTAATTGTTGTGTTAGTTGTTAAGACTTGTTGAAGTAAAATAAAAATAAATGTTAGTGTGTGCCCGAAAAGTTGTTTTTTTTTAAGATCAACTAATAGGCCCACACAGCAGTAGGTATTTACATATATTATGGTAAGGTACGGGAATATGAAATCAATGTAACTTTCATAGTACATAATGTATGTATGTATCCTGTGAAGCACGACTGCCACATATGGAAAATCGCGCAATGGATACTGAACTCCCTAAACCTAGTTCTAGTTCCAGGTCACGTAAGTCTGGATCGTCGCGTTCGACATCCACTGTGAAGGCCCGCAGGTTGTCCGTTGAGGCACAAATTGCGCGACGGAATCTCGAACGCGAGCACCGTTTGATAGAACTTGAACGCAAGCATCTTAGCACGGTCATGGAGCTCGAACTCGAACAAGAACGTAAGCTAAATCAAAATGAAGAACAAATGGAGGAGCTAGAGATGAGAGCGATCCTGGCAGTTCAAGAGGTTGAAAAACGTTCTCACCATTCGGTTAGTCAATCCTTATCTAGAACAGCATCTTGGGTCCACGATGTACGGAATCGTCAACTGGCCAAACGAGACATGAACCTCACGCAGGAGACTACTACGCCCGTGTGTAACGCGGAAGGTTCTAGTTTGCCAACCCAAAATTATAACACGGATCCAAAAGCGGTAGTAGGTTCTGGTGAAACCCAATTCTACACACCGCCCATTAGCTGTAGTATTGGTAGTACCGCTGACCGGCCAAATACATCACATCGCAATTTGAAACCTAATGCTGAAAATCATCTAGTTCAAAATCATCAAAATCTGGTGAAAAAACAGATGACATTTCATAATCTGACAATGTCACACAATGAGTTTGCTTGTCCAACAACATCAAACAATGTCATGTCACTTATGAAACCAACCTCCACAACTAAGGAGTTTGTACACTCACCGCGAAAAATGGATAATATTCAACATAGTAATATGAACATCGTCAATTCGCACAGATATGCTTATAAACACGTTGTACTGACGCCTTTTACGGGACAATCCACAGCATGGTTGATGTTTAAACGCACTTATCAGGACACTCAACATTTATTTTCACCCACAGAGAATCTTGCTCGCTTGCGGAGTGCGCTTTGTGGTCGTGCCCTTGAAAGTGTTTCTGCGTTGATGTACACGGCTGACAGACCTGAAGAAGTTTTGAAGATGTTGGAACAGACCTTCGCTCAGCCGGAGACCATCGTACTCCATGAGATAGCGCTCGTGCGAGATCTGCCTAAAATAAGTTATGACCAAAGAGATCTCAATTCATTTTCTTGTAGACTACGTAACTGCTTAACAGTAATCCTGCTCGACGTGATAACGTCCACGTCACATCTACAGGAAGTAACACCAATACTGAGACGTGCCACTACTGTAAGAACAACCATAAATTATCTGACTGTAGAGACTTCAAAGCTCTTAGCTTAGATAATAAGTGGCGCTGGTTATGTGAGGCTAAGATTTGTTATAAATGCTTGAAATCTACGACACACCGTTGGAAGACTTGTAGCATTAGTCGTTGTGGAATCGACGGTTGCGAGCGTTTTCATAATCTCTTACATCTACGCACTCAGCATCTACACCATACGTGTCTCACACTGTCGAGAAGTCTGCGTAATCATGTGACGTCGTAAATAATTACAGCGATACTGAGAAAGCTATTACCATCACTAACACCACTGAATCTCTTTCATGCGATAAAGACTCACATAATAAAGTTTACCTAAAGATTGTTCCAGTTGAAGTAAGCGGTCCTAACGGAAAATTTAATATATTTGCGTTGGTTTAGTTGATAGATTCAGGCATTACTTTGCGGAAATCCATATTTATAACGAACAAAATAAAAAATATGTATATGTATACTTACAATTTTGGCGGAAGTAAGCTACATTGTTTTTTTTTTGCTTGATGACGGCTCGACTACTACTCTTCAAGCCACAAGACCTTCGGATTCCATCAGGGTAGAGGGCGTTGCCGGTATGTCAACTTTGAAGCCGATACAATTGGTAATTTTTTCTATTAAGGGCAGAGATTGTTCCGAAGTGTTTACTGTAAATAATGCTAAGGCTATGGACATAATTTCTCTTTACGCATAGACTATTATATGATACCATAATGACGTTTCTCAACACTCTCACCTTATAGATTTATAGGTAGCCTTGATGACGATCAGGAGGCTTCGCAACTTGCATATGATATTGTTAAAGCTCACAAAGCAGCAGGAATGGAAATGCGAGGCTGGGTTTCAAACGTGCCCGCTGCACTGGCAGCTATTCCCCAAGAATTATGTGCTGCGCGTGCTGAAAACGTACATATAAGCCCTGAATCATTTGTCAGAACATTAGGTCTCATATGACACCCCCAAAGTGATACATTTAGATTCCGTCACGGTCCCCGAATTCCTGAAAATGAAAAATTGACTAAACGTAAAGTATTGTCACATTTAATGAGTGTGTATGATCCTTTAGGTCTTTTGACCTCACTAGTTATCCAAGGTCGTATATTATTCCAGCAAAGATGGAAAACTGGTACTGAGTGGGACACCGAGTTGCAACCAGAAACTGTTCAAAAATGGTTGTTCTGGTCTAGACTTTTGACTACTGTTTCTGAAATCAAAATTCCTCGTTGGTATTGGTGTGGATATCAGGATGATAACATGATTAATAGGCAGCTTCACGTGCTGGCTGATGCAAGTGAACAAGCTCACGCTTGTGTGGCATATTGGAGAATTACGTTCACCAGCGGTGCCGTCAAGCTGTCTTTGATCGGTGGAAAGGCTCGTCTAGCTCCCATTAAACCCACTTCAATACCACGTTTAGAGCTCCAAGCTGCCTTCATTGCTGCTCGGTTTGCCAAAACGATCCGCGATGGTCACAAAATTCACATAGATGATATTTATTTGTGGACTGACTCGACCACAGTTTTAAGCTGGATACGAAATGATGCACTAGTATTCAGGCCATTTGTAGCGAATCGGGTAGCTGAAATTAGAGAAATTACCGACGTCAGTAATTGGAAATTCGTACCAGGCGGCCTGAATATCGCTTATGATGCAACAAGATATAAGGATCGTAATACTGACCTGAAGCATTGGTTCTTCGGTCCTATTTTTTTACTCTTGCCAGCCGTTGAATGGCCTAAAGAACCATCTGCTTCAGAAACTATACCCGCTTTAGAAGAGCTCAAATCTTCTAAAGCGCTAGTAACTCTTACTATTCTGGATAGTATACCTTCACCGGTGACACCA
Source organism: Alsophila aescularia (assembly GCA_946251855.1). Classification (NCBI taxonomy): domain Eukaryota; kingdom Metazoa; phylum Arthropoda; class Insecta; order Lepidoptera; family Geometridae; genus Alsophila; species Alsophila aescularia. Next base: position 359,935 of record OX276375.1, read on the forward strand.
GAGCCTACACGTTTCAGCGTGTGGCTACGTCTGGTGCGTGCGACCGCGCGCGTTTACCAGTGCGTGAATAAGTTTCGGACGATTTTGGAAAAGTTCCGATTTCTAAATTCCAAATTTTTTTCTGATAATTCTCCTTCTATAGGAGATTCATTGTCTTTATCCGCTACAGACTTAGAGAAAGCGGAGCGTATTATCTTTCAAAAGTCACAGATAGACAGTTTTGGCCTAGAAAAATCTCTCCTGCATGACTCCAAACCCTTGCCTAAATCAAGCAGGCTATATTCACTGTCTCCAATGCTTGACGAAGATGGACTACTCAAATTGGATAGTCGCATCAAGCGCATGAAGGACATCGATTGCGAGACTGTATTCCCCATTATTCTCGACGGCCGCCACCCAAGCGTGCGCCTTCTTGTACGCCACTACCATGTCAAAGCTGCCCATGGATTTCATGAACTAGTCTACAATGAGTTGAAACAGCGTTTTTGGGTTATTAGATGCAGAGATGCTATAAGAATGGTGCCAATTTGTGTGAAGCGAAAGGCGACACCTCAAGTTCCACCAATGGGCGATCTTCCAGATGTACGACTTGATTATCACAGTCGACCTTTCACCAACGTGGGTCTCGACTACTTTTGCCCTTTAGAAGTAACAGTTGGACGCCGCCGAGAAAAAAGATATGTGGCCCTTTACACTTTTATGACTACACGAGCAGTCCACCTTGAGGTTGTACCATCTCTTTCTGCTGATTCTGCCATCTCTAGCTTACGACGTTTCATGGCCCGCTGCGGAGTCCCGAGAAAGATATTGTCAGATAATGGCATGGCATTTGTTGGGGCTAACCGTCATTTGTTGGAGTTTCATAGTCAAGCTGTGGAAGACTTCGCTGCAAACAATAAAATTTACTGGTGTTTCATACCTCTAGCATCCCCGTTTATGGGAGGTTGTTGGGAACGGCTCGTGTGTACCGTAAAAACTGCCCTTTTTACCGCACTGAAAGAAAGAGCACCGAGAGAAGAGATTTTCTTGACACTACTTTTAGAAGTGAATAGTAGACCGTTAACCTATGTCACAAAGAACGAAGAGCTGCAGAGTTTAACTCCTTTCAGTTTCCTACTAGGATCGTCATCCAACCAACAGCTCCCGGTACAGTTGGATGATGGAGTATTCTCTTTGCGCAAGGAGTGGCAGAAGGCACTACGCCTTTCAGAATTATTTTGGACAAGGTGGCTTAAAGAATATCTGCCGACTTTGAAACCCAGGCGCCTCCAAGGAACCGAATACAAAAAGTTAGAAGTCGGTGACGGTGCTCAAAGTGGATCCAAGCCTTTCAAGAGGCGTGTGGCCTTTGGGCCGTGTGCTAAGAATATTCCCAGGATCAGATGGAGTCGTGAGAGTGGCTGATATAAAAACAAAGGCAGGGATTTTGAGGAGACCTACAAGAAAGCTGGCAGTTATTGATTAGGGGGTGTAACCCAAGGGTTGATGATCGGGGGAATGATGTTGAGGACTCTTTCGTTGTAGCTAAAGACTCTTTGTTTAGTGTTAAGTTCATGTTTTTCTACATTAATTTTAAAAAAGGAAGAAAAAGACAGTTGTGTCAGGGTTGCATCAAAAGCTTGGTTTTATTTCACCTAGCGTCTTTATCATTCACCGGCGCGTCGTATCGGTATCACTGAAATCAATTTCATACTTTATACAAAAAGCTATAAATCTAGCTGATGTATGACGTGTAGCGTGCACTGTTTGGGGAGAATTATCAAGGAATATAAAAGTCTCAGAGCGCGGGAGACGCGGGGCGAAGGGCGGGAGGTTTCGGCGATAAAATACCTTTTTATGCATTCAGGAGCCACCCGCGGCCCGATATCGGCACATAAATCACGCCCTAAACTCGCGCTTCCAAAATTCGGCAACACCGTAGATTAGATCACAGAGAAGTTGTTGTATTTTTTGCAGTCTAGGTCCTTTGTTGGCCTGCCGGGCGCGCCGCGATTATGTTTCAATGTACATATTCATGCAAAGCGACAAGCAACCTTTCGTAAAGATGCGTAAGGAAATCGTCTGTATATCCCACAATAAAGTAATGTGCTCATCAGCGGTATATTCTTTAGAGTTACGAATGGCGTTTATAGAGTTTAAAGTAATGAATGTGAAGAAAATAATTGATTATATTTGTGCAATTTGTGTGTAGACATAATATGATTCTAATATGCTACATGCAACACTAGATTACATACAAAATTTGGTTTGCACTTTACAGCCTATAATTCCTATAATTGTAGAGAAAATATATAATTGTCCCAAATTAATTGCGTGTAATGGGTACCTAATCCCGACGCTGAAGCACTGGGGCCTGATTCCGTAGAGTTTAAGTGCGGTTCGGTTAATGCCACTTGGACCATTCATTGCCACCGATCACTCGTTTCGAATTCACTAAGCTCAGTGAGCATATCCAATGACGTCATCAAGGCGATGAGCACTTCACTTTAACTCAACCGCACTGAAAATGTCATTTTACTAGGAAATACAAAACCGGTAATTCAAGATCCAAATTCACAAGGAATTCAGTGGCAATGAGTATTCGTCAACCAAAGAGCACCGAGTTCATTGATTGCGTCTAGTATGTAGAAGTGTTTGGTTAGTGAGGATCATTGCTAATGCATAGTTACTATGAACCAAACAAAGGTACACTTTGTTTCATGTTTTATCGTGCCATAAAATTGCGTTGTTTCTGTGAATGGTAGGTACTAATGACATGTATGTATGAGGAATTTCATAACCTACCTATCTATTTCATAGCTAGAGTAGGATTTTAACCCTAAAATAGAAAAATACCTATAGGTTTTATAGCCTAATTAGGTGAAGTTTTACTAACAATGAGGAGTCAATGCAAGTTTAAGTAAAACTAAATCAAGTGTATGTATTAAATATCATGTAATGATGTTATAATTTTCACATAAATCGAAGTTTGCCTTATCTTAACCGCTCGCTTGCTTACACGTGAATAAAAGCGCGCTACTTTGCCGCAAACACCAAGGTCACTTGGTGTTTTCGGCAAAGTAGTGCGCACGTGACACCACTTAAACTCTGAGAGCGGAGATCTATACATTCTTATGAACTGCAGTTTTGTGTGCATCCACCTGAAACAAATGTATCAAATTATTAGTATAATCAAGTAGTTTCAACATTCAATATAGTTAAGTACTTGTCTATCAAGTCCTAGGCTATAATAATCAACTGTCGAGCTCCCATTTGTCCGTCGTTTGTTTTGACTTGATCATCATTTTTATGAATCTACAACGATACATAAGTCGTAGCTAGATACAATATACTTCTATAACAGGTACAAAGCAAGAGATTTCATCTAGACATACATTTCTAAATCGCAAATGTATTTCTTTCTTCGTTTATTGCCGTTTTGATTATTTATTGATTTGTTTTGCACAAAAATAGTGTACAAAGAATGACAGGTTTTCATTCATGTTTTCATTCACAGCATTTTTACTCGACGGCAAAGATTATTTTCTGTTGAAGTTTAACTTTACCTGAGAAACACTATAGTCACTATACCTATAGGAATATGGTCATTTTAAATAGGCAGTCGTAATAATTATTTGATGTAGGTAAGTACATTAATGCTGAGAAATAATATCAATGTTTAGATTTTCTTTCAGAGACGTACAATCTACAAAAAGGTTATTGGCATATTATTAAATTACTATAAAACTTACGATGCTTTAATTATTAACTTATAATTATACTTAATATCTACACGGAAACAAAGTATTAGATAGATTAAAAGCGAGAGAGAAAAAACAGAAAATAAATTCAGACGATGATTGTTGGAGGGCGATTGCCGCCATTAGTTGGCTGGCGCGCCACTCACACACTCGAACATAAAACCCGGCAAAATTTGAAAAGTTCTATTTATGCTAAAAGTATATCTTGTAGGCTAGGTTTAGCTTAATTCTGCCGCATAATTACCGGTTTCCCGGCATTAGTGTTGATTGCGGGTGCTTGACGGGTGCGCGTTAACTGTTTAGTGAATTTCAAAACCTTCACGACCTTCAAGCGCAGTTTTTCGAGGATAAATAGTTTTGTTGAGTGAATCCATTCGATTTTGTGTTTATATTGCCTTTATTTTGTGTTTATCTCTAAGATTTCTAAACCGATTTAGATGGTTGTTTTTGTATTCAAAAGGGTAAACTTTCCGTGTAGTCCCGTATAAATTTCATTAAAATTGGTTTATTAGTTTTATAATAAATCAATTTGTTTTATAGTTTATGTTCTCTAATATCTTGGGATTTCGGATTTCTGAACTGATTGTTTTTACTTTAGTAAGAAGACCTCTAGTGTGGTACTGTATAAATTTCATCAAAATTGGTTTAGTAGCTTTAAACAAGTTTTAATTTAATTAACGGTGTTTAGGACTGGAATGCAAGTCAATTTTTAACAATTTAAGGACGTCCAAAGATGCTGAAGTTTTGCACTGATGATGCATGATGACAATTAAAAAATTAGTAGTAGTAGTAGTCAAAGGAACTACACAATCGGATGATAGAATCCCTTTGAGTTTGGGCTCATTTGGTTTGTTTTGATGAGATCATGTCTGGTTTATGTAGCCGGAAGGTTGTCACAGGAACTTAACAACAAAATGATGGAACCATTTCTAGTTTGTGCTCATTTAGTTTGTCTTGGTGAGTTATCTGGTTTTATGTGGTATCCAGGGATGATGGAGCTAGTCACACAGGAACTCAACAACAAAATGATGGAACCCCTTCGAGTTTGGACTCATTTGGTTTGTCTTGATGAGTTCTCTGGTGTTATGTGGTTTTCAGGATCTGGTCATGGAGCCAGAAGGTAGTCACAGGAACGCAACAACAAAATGATGGAACCCTTTCGAGTTTGTGCTCATTTAGTTTGTCTTGGTGAGTTATCTGGTTTTATGTGGTATCCAGGGATGATGGAGCTAGTCACAGGAACTCAACAACTAAATGATGGAACCCCTTCGAGTTTGGGCTCATTTGGTTTGTCTTGATGAGTTCTCTGGTGTTATGTGGTTTTCAGGATCTGATCATGGAGCCAGAAGGTAGTCACAGGAACGCAACAACAAAATGATAGAAAATGGTCAAAACTAATTTAGTTGTTATAAATGTAGGTTTTATTCATCCTTGGTTTAAATTTACCAACGCTTTGAGTCTAAAGCGAGTGAGTGTCTACTGTTTTATTTGGCATATATTCTTTCCGATCAAAAAAAAGAAACAAAAAGAAAGAGTTTTTTGAAGGCACCGCCTATCTTATGTTATATTTTTGCATTATTATTACGTTGGTAATTTCAAAAATTTGATACTGTTCTGGCTTAATTGTAATTATTTTATTCATTTTAGTGGTTGTTTACAAAATAACATTTTTATCATGAAGTCGTTTTATTTTTTGGAAAAATATTTTATTTATCAGTTCAGTAGTAGTAGTAAGTATTTTTATGGAATGAGCGTTGAATAGGGCGCGGTGCAGCGGGCGCGGAACAATGAACGAATTGTCGGCGGCTTATAAGTGAGTTATTGCGGTTTCTTGCGAGCGTAGCGGCTCTTGATTGGCCCTTTGTGCGGTGCCAGCGCCTCGCCCTCGCAGACCGCTCGCCTAATTAGTGGACCATTTACATTCAGGATGCAGACCGTGTCTTCTGATGAGATTTCATTAATGTCAAATAAATGCCTCGAGTTTCAAAATTTGTGTCAATTTACACTCCGCTGAATTGTACAATATTTGAATCTTGATCATACTGTTACTGATTATGCCTTCAGAGATTCTCCTTGTTTTATTGCTTGTCAGAAGTTAACGCTGTACTAGGACCACATATTACTCTGTAATATGTGGTCCACATCTATGTATAGTTCCGGTACTAGATGAGCATAAAATTATTGTACTTTACAAAACAATATCAGCAAATCTAAGAGTACTCGTAAATACTATAGGTTAGTATTAGTACTCTATAAGGCTATTATGAAATTTGTTTAAAATCGGATAGAAGGAAAACTGGATAGTCACCAACCACCCGAGCAGGCTGGTTACCGTCCCAGCTTCTCGACTACCGATCACATCCAGGCTCTTGACCAAGCCATAGAAAAAAAAAACAGAATATAACATACCTCTTTATGTGCCTTCGTGAATTATGCGAAGGCTTTCGATAGCATTAAACACTCAGCCATATTCACAGAACTAGAAAATCAGCACTTGGAGGTAGGTAAAACCTACATAGACCTAATAGCTGCTGTTGATCACTATGTCTACTTGGATCAGACGATCCAACAGGGTAGATCAAACTTCGACAAAGAGGTCAACTGACGCATCCAACTCGAATGGACAGCATTCGGAAAATTACGCCACATCTTCTCGTCACACATACCGCAGTGCCTCAAGACGAAAGTTTATAATCAGTGCGTGTTTCTAGCGACACGCCCTGGTGGTTATACGAGTACACCGCTGTTGTTACGGCACTGAGACGTGGTTGCTAATTATTGGTATCATACATAAGCTCAAAGTCACGCAGGGTGCAATGGAGAGAGCTATGCTTGGAGTTTCACTACGTGATAAGATCCGTAACGAAGAAATCCGTAGAAGAACCAAGGTAATCGACATAGCTCTCAGAATTTGCAAGTTAAAGTGGCAATGGGTAGGCCATATAGTTCGCAGAGCCGACAACCGCTGGAGATTAAAAGTTCTGGAATGGCGACCACGAACAAGCAAGCGATGTGTAGGGAGACCTCCCATACGATGGACGGACGACATTGTAGCCATCGCAGGGAGTCGGTGGATGGAGGCGGCACAAGACCGTTTGTCGTGGCGCTCTTTGGGGAAGGCATATGTTTAGCAGTGAACTGCTAAAGGCTGAAATGATGATGATGATGATGATGAGACCTTATAAAATCATCTACAATAACAGCACAGCTTCCGTTAAACTACAAGCTCCCCTCATGTCTACATATAAAAAAGAGTAAATCAGGGCAATCCACTTTCTCCAAAGTTGTTCACAAGTACCTTAGAGGAAATATTTAAGAAACTAACAGATGGCCTGCAATCTCGATATCGACAGCGATTGCTTTACAACTGAATTTGGTAGCAAAGTCAGATTATAACGATATTTGGTAGTCTCTGCCAAAATATCGATGTCAATCAGTACAGATATCGATGAAAATCGATAGCTTTTGACAACTGTCATAGCTAACGGTTGTCATTGGTATATACCCATTTCGGTTTTAAAGCAATCAATATATATATTTCGATACTGTAGCCCTGGGAAAATAATAGCATAGACGTTGGCGATACTAACCTAACCAATGGCAAAGAAAATGTCTAACCTAACCAATTTGCGCTTTACTGATTACATCTGAATACACCCAAATTGAAACAAATGCTGGAGGATCTAAGCGCAGCAAGCATTGAGGTTGGACTTACCATGAATCGATCAAAAACTCAGATTATTACTAATAACACAAAACCAAGGATCGAGGTAGATGGGAAGATACTGGAGTATTTCAATGAGTATATTTACTTGGGTCAGCTAGTCTCCTTCGAAAACAGGCAAGATAAAGAAATTGGTCGACGTATCGAAAACGCCTGGAAGAGCTACAGGTCCATGAAGACGTTAATGAAGGGTGCGCTGCCTCGGTTGCTGAAGCGCACTCTCATCGAGATGTGTATTCTGCCCGTGCTAACCTACGGTGCACAAACTTGATCATTGACTGAGGCGCAGAAGTCAAAACTCAAGGTTTAATAGAGAGCCACGGAACGTATGCTACGTTCACTCGGAGTTAAAGGATAGATCAAGTCCGGAACACACTGTACTGCTCTCTAAAACTGGCATCACTGATACTGGTTTTACGAGTGCTAGGTTGAAGTGGAACTGGGCCGAGCTTGTGGTCAGTATGCATCCAGCAAGGTGGGCAAAAGTCACCACTCAGTGTAGATGGTAGGCAACGTCGTGGTCGGCCTCGAAAAAGATGGCATGATGACCTAAATGTTTACAGAATTGGTTGGCGATACCTAGCCTAGGATAGAGTCGTATGGAAGGATATTGTGGAGACCTTTTCCCAGCAGTGGGACACAATAGGTTAAAAAAATATTGTACATGCTCTCCATAAACATTGAGATACAATAATTTATCAGGCATGACTGTCACCGAAAAGTTAATTTACTTTTTTAAACGAGCGTGGAGTATCAGGGTTCAAAAATAAGTGTACGTAAGTATCTATCCGAAAATACCATTGAGTCGCAAACACGTCCCGGTGCGGCGTGGAAGTAGATCGTAGAGGAGCGCACGTAGGGGTGCGGCCTGCGGGGAACTCGCATGTGGCAGCATGCAAGTCCCCGCACACGGGGCACGACCCGGCGATGTGACTTCATAACCTCCCAAACCGCGTCAGTAGGCATAGCCGCCTCAATGTTATTCCAGGTAACTTACTTATAGTAGAATAACATTTGCTTTAGGAGCCCCTTCCAGAACAAGTTTGGTTTGAAAAATTACTTTAACAGCAAATCATTTACTGCATGCGTTACATTTCATCATTTATTATAAGAACTGCAAAGGAGTGGAATGCCCTGCCCTCATCAGTGTTTCCGGTAAATTATAACCCAGGTGTGTTCAAGTCAAGACTGCATAGGTATCTACTAGGCAAGCGTGTGAAACCTTCGACCACATCATCGCTTTCCATCAGATGAGATCGTGGTTAAACGACTGCCTAGTCTACACTAATATTATAAAGAGGAAAGATTTGATTTTTTATTTGTTTGTAATGGATAAACTCAAAAAATACAGACCCGTTTTTAATCGACTTCACAAAAGGAGACGGTTATATGTTCGGCTGTATGTATGTTTTTTTTTTTTTTTTTTTATGTATGTATGTCGGTCGATCCGATTTCCGATTCCGCCTTCAAAAAAACTCTTTCATATCTTATGTTCTATTTATGCATTATTATTACGTTGGTAATTTCGAAAAAGTGATACTTTTCTGGCTCAATTGTAAATTATTTCATTCTTTTTAGTTGTTGTTTACATATTAACATTTTCATTATGAGGTCGATTTAATTTTTTTTAGGAAAATATTTTATTAAAATAATTTTTCACATAAAGAAAGCTAAATTATCAGCGAGTAACTCTAGCAGGGTTTATTTTTCAAAAACTTAGAGTTCCCTTCGAAAATGGCAACAATGAAACCCGAGGTATCAAATTATGGAAAAAAAAAACGATTACTTTATATCACAAACCAAAGAGTATATAGATACTAGGTAAGATCACAAACTAAGAAGGAGATACGGGTCTTTGTATTTGGAACGTTGCCATGGAAATGAAATCACAGAACATCTAATAATCATTGACGTATGAAATGCTCTATGCTAATAATACACGAAATAGTAACCGTTATTCAACCTCCTTGCATTAAACAGAATAATACTATAGACGAAATAGTACGTGAGCATAAAACCTATAATCATAAACATTTTGTGTAAGAAATTGTTTATGTTCTATTTGTCTAAATAAAGTACCTACTAATTTTATCTTTCTATATATCTACCCGTGCAAAGCCAGGGCAGGTCGCTAGTCCGTAGTAAAAAAGAAAGAAAAAAAGTTTGAAACTTTTAGGTACTTACCTAAGCTGGGCTGCTCGCTCGGCCGTCGGCTGCACAAATAACTCGGGTTGTTTTATTGAACAAATAGTTGTGGCTGCGGCTTCACACGGGTGTTCATTTCTCGAGGTTAAAAGTACTCTTTATGCTATTCCAGGACCTAAAATACCAATATACCAATATTTAATGAAAATTCCTGCAGCCGTCATAAAGTTTTTTATCGATTGCTCGGCTTCTACACATTATTTTGAGATACCAAGTACACCAGATTTACAGTTGCACCCTATGCTACCCATAAATGAAAAGCGCATTACAATCGGTGTAGTAGTTTTTACGTGATGCGCAAATAAACAAACAGACGCAGATACACATACACACACGATAAAAAAAAAGTTATATGTAGGTATAATACACTAAATTTAAATCAAATTTATTAATTTAATGTCATTTTAATAACATTACAATAGATTACTGTGCAATATAAATAACAATTTACATTTCTTGAAAAATCCGATTTTCTTAATTTTTTATTTTTTTCCAGATTACAAGGGAAATTTTGATCCTACGAAGTTAAACTTGTACTTATTTTAAAGATAAATAACTGTTCTACAACTTTTTCCTGTGTTTTTCCTCGTAGAATGAGTATTATAGCCAATATTTTGCTCGAAAGGCGGCTAAAACTATAATATCGAACTTATATGAAAAAATGGCCAATGTTTGAAGAACTGCGTGTCAGGTTTTTAATAAATAACAGAGCTGCGGTTAAACTCAAATTATAGAAAATTGTGTTATCTTTATAAGTGTTGCAAATACCTTTTCCGGGAAGCACCTTTTAGAAGTTATAAGCCAAAATCTGAAAAAAGTCCGAACGTTTCGATTTTTTCGAGCACCACGAAGTTAGCTCAGGTCTTTCGAAGCTGCAAATTTCGTTTCACACTACTGGTATTTATCATAACTACGTCCCAAAAAACAGGTTCTACGGCGCGTGATTTCGAACCCCCTACGTCTGGATTACGCACTCATGCATCTGTCCAACTGAGCTAGTGAGTCTCGTAGCGGAATGATGAAATTCGGTACCAGTCTATAAACGGATGTATGATTACTTTAAATTTAACACAACTTTGGACCCATAGGCTGCAGGAACCTTTTAATTTTTCGGGATAAAAAGTATTCAACATTTTAACACATTATATAAACTTTGACTGTGCCAAGTTACATCAAAATCCGTCCAGTAGTTATTTTAAATAACTTTCTACCCCTATCCTGCGGGAACCGGTGATTTTTCCGGGATAATAAGTATCTTAAATGTTAATCCAGTACATCAGCTATGATTCTGCCAAGTTGCATCAAAATACATCTGGTAGTTTCAGCGTGATGCGTGTTCAAAGAGACAGACAGACAGACAGACAGGCAGACAAAAAATAAAACATAACCTTTTTCAATCAAAATTTAAAAAAAATATTTAATGTACAGATTTAGCCCAGTTACAGTTTTATTATAGTATAGAAGATAGATAAATAGATAAGTTTGATATCATTACTGCCCATGTAATAATAATAATAATTCATTTATTTCAGATTATAAAAAAACCATAATTAAATTAAAACACGAATTAAAAATAAAATTTATTGAAAAAAAAATATATATAAATAAAATGTCACAAATTAAAATAAAAGAAAACTGAAATCAATGTCATAAATTAAAATAACTAAAATAAATAGGTGTTAAATTAAAATAATATTATAAATATGAGGGACCGCTGGCATGCAGCTGTATCCACTTCATCAGCATTGGCGAGTCCCACCGCTCGGACAATACACTCAGAATGCCGTTCGGGCTGCCACGCACACGCTTTAACAACGAGGCGCCCCTTTTTCTTATTATAGCGTGGAAATCATCGGTAATACCCGCTATTACTCAACCTTTCATATTAGGTATTGACTTCTGGAAAACTTTTAAGCTGGCTCAAGACATACTTAATACGGTCAGAATGCACAAGAGTACAGATACTCCCATGTTTATTATCAATACTAACGATACTTACTTACAGTCTTATGACAGACTTACAAATACGCAATTGATTCTTGCTAATGCAGTCGTAGAACAATTTCGTAATATTTCTACCGATGTACTTCCTTTAGGAAGAACAAACCTTATTGAACACTGTATTGATACAGGTGACCACCCACCAATTCGTCAACGTTGCTATCGATTATCCCCTGAAAAACAGAAAGCTCTTCGAGCAGAAGTTGATAAAATGCTAGAACTAGATGTTATAGAGCCTTGTGAAAGCCCATGGCTAAATCCTGTAATTATTACCCCTAAGAAAGATGGTACTTGGAGATTCTGCGTCGACAGTCGTAAGCTTAACGACATAACTAGAAAAGATGCTTATAAATTACCATTAATATCAGACATTATAGACAACCTTAAAGATTCTAAATACCTGAGTTCAATTGACATTGCTTAAGCTTTTTGGGAAGTGCCTTTACGTTTAGAAGACAGACCTAACACTGCTTTTCACGTTCCAGGTCGTGAATCTTTTCAATTTAAGGTTATGCCTTTTGGTCTTACTAACGCACCAGCTACGTATCAAAAATTTATTGATAATCTTCTTTCTGATGAATAACGACTCTCTTTTTTATTATTTGGATGATATAATAATAGCCACAAAAACGTATGAGGAACACGTACGTTGACTTAACAAATTACACGCAAAACTTTCAAAAGCAGGTATAACAGTAAATTTTCTGAAATGTGCATTTTTCCGAAATGAACTTAAATACTTAGACTACGGAATTGATGATCAAGGTCTCCACACAGACCCTGATAAAGTCAAAGCAATCTTAGAAATACCAGCACCCAGGTCTGCTCGCAAAGCTGAAAAGTTTCTCGGTACAGATTGTTGGTATAGACGCTTTGTACCCAATCTTAGCACATTAGCTGCTCCCCTCACGAAGCTTACGTCTACCAGTAAGAAAGCTCCCGCTTTCAAGTGGACTTCTGAAGCCGATAAAACTTTTAATAAAATCAAACAAGCTTTAATATCAACTCCTATTTTAACTTGCCCTGACTTTTCTAAACCCTTTGTTGTTCATTGCGACGCATCCGCTTTTGGACTTGGAGCAATGCTTACTCAAGACTTTGATGGAGTTGAAAAACCTATAGCTAACATGAGCAAATTACTTACAGGTCCCCAAAGAAACTATTCTATCACTGAACGTGAACTCTTAAGCGTTATAACAGCATTAGAGTATTGGCGTTGCTACCTAGACAATGGCCAAAAGTTTACTATCTATACCGATCATTCTGCACTTCAATGGTTCTTACACTTAGATAATCCTACAGGTAGACTTGCCCGTTGGAGCATACGCTTATCAATGTTTAATTTTGACATTAAATATAAACGGGGCAACACATGGTCCCAGATACATTATCTCGTATTAAACCAATTAATGTGATTAATTATGATCCAACACATACTTCTGATTCGTGGTACACTTCTGTATACTCCAAGTGTAGCACAAATCCCACATCAACTCCTGATTATATGATACGACACAATAAACTCTACAGGTACACCCGTTCTAATACCCTCATAAACTCAGAATTAAGTTGGAAAGAAGTAATCCCATCTGAATTTCATTCAGCTATTATCGACAAAAACCAATCGTTACCAACAGAAGCTCATTTTGGCACTTTCAAAACATACCACCATATTAAATAAAATACTTCTGGCCAGGAATGTACAAAGATATTGCCAGCCATATTTCCAAATGTGAAACATGCGTCGCTTATAAGCATCAGAATCAAAATACCATTGGTCTGATGGGTAAACCCAAGAACTGTTCTCGTCCTTTCCAATGCATATCTATTGATATTGTTGGTCCACTTCCAATGACACGTAAACTTAATAGATTTATTTTTGTAGTCACATGTTGTTTTTTTCAAATATTGTCTTATATTTCCCATGAAGCGAGCTAGTCAAGTTTAGGGAAGCGCTCGAAGGTTTTAAAAAATAATAATATTGAAACGAAAATTTAGAGACGTCTGAGTTGGAAGACGACTGATTTAATTAATGAAATTAAAAGTTACATTTCGCTTTACGAACAATCCTTATCGCTAAGCTCTAGTCTAAACATCGCCCACACACATTGGAGCGGTCGCGCCACCCGAAAGTGCAACGCTGCACTTTATGGATGTACTTGGATGACTCGACCCTGTGGCTGGAACATAACTAGCTACCTCTTCTGTAATCAAACATATACTTGAGAACTTAGTTTTTATGGTTTATGGTATTCCAGAGACCATAATTTTAGATAATGGCCCGCAACTAATTATTCATGAACTCCCGGATTTATTTCAATATTACAACATACCAAAAATTCATTACACCCCCCGTTACTGCCCGCAAGTCCCGCAAGTTTAGTGCCCACTGTTGAATGTTACAACAAAACAATTATAACAGCAGTTGCTTCTTTTGTTGATACTTTAAATCAAATCCAATTTGCCATAAATTCTGCTGTTAATAAAACTACTAAATTCACACCAGCTTTCTTAGTATTTAGTCGCGAACTTGTAACGTGTGGTTCTGTATATAATGCTTCGGATCTAACTGAAGAATTGATTTTTGCTCCACGCGATGAGTACGCTGACAACATAGGTCAGTTAAGCCCTTTATTTGCTGAAGTACAAGCACGTTTATTCCGCGCTCATGTAACATACGCAAAATATAATAACAAACATCATCAACACCTTGAATTTAACCAAGGCCACATTATATGGAAACGTAATTATCCCATAAGTTCAGCAGGCAAGTATATTTCAGCTAAATTAGCTCCTAAATTTGTAAAATGCATAATAGAAGCTAAAATTTCACGACTAATTTACGAACTCAGTGATTTATCTGGTAATCCCTTAGGCCGTTGGCATGTCAAAGACATTAAACCTATACCACGTACGTCTTAACCTTAACCATCACTTGTCTACTTACTTACATACTTTATTATAATTATGTACTATGAAAGTTACATTGCTTTCATATTCCCGTACCTTACCATACATTTAAATACCTACTTATGACCATTGTAGGTTCCCTACTTACAAATAACCTTGTATTTAAGTTGTAAATAATGTAATTTTAATATAATTTCCGGAGTAATGTCCACATTTTTAGCCTATTTTTTTTTATTCACTTCATTAACTTTTCGGATTCATTATGAATATTGACTTCAAGTCCCTACGTATTGCTATTCAGTGCTATTGTACTTACTACATACTTTAATTCTTTGGTACTAACAGTAGCTAATACCCTACTTGTTTGCTATGTATTTTTTTAATTTACAGTCATAATGTTCAGCCTAAAGCGAAACCAGTTCCATATATTATTATTTACTACATCTACACACAAAACTTCCAATACTGAAAAGAGCGGCAAATGTGATTACTCTATAAACCAAGCCTAGGTCACAGAACCAGTATTATCTTATAGTTAATATGCTATTACCTACCTACCTTACTTATACTATGTTAATGTTCTGACATAACGTTTACTATGTACATACACGTACATACACGTACATACACGTACATACACGTACATACACGTACATACACGTGCTACAGGCACGTCGTACGCACCAAACGCACCTTAGCGTTTAGCCATTTTGGCAAACTAATTGTACATAGATTTACACATACATACATTTACACATCACACACCACACACTCACCACACATACACATACACACATACACTCACACAATCACCCTAATCAGCGGATAGTGACTGTATACATATATATATATAAAAAAAAAAGTCTTCTCGTGACCACGATCAATGCAACTTGATCAAAACGTCGAGGTAAATAAATATTAAGTTTTCAGCGCGATTAAGTCCCGTTTAAATATTTAACTATGTGTTCAAATCGCGAAAGTTTAAAAGTTACAATTTATTACCATTATTATATATTGTTTTTATTATTAACTTCTACTATTTTTTTTCTTTTGTCTTTAGCATATTTTTTTCTCCTTTTTTTAAATAAACCTAATGTTTTAGGATACCAATAACAACAAAATTTTTACATACCGTAATACAAAAAAAATAAAAATTGTTGTATAAAATCAAAAAAAAAAAAAAAAAAACTCTGGGTAGGCGGGGTATTGTGACGATGTCAAACCCTCTTTCATAAGAATACTCATTTGATCTCTTAATTATTTCATAATCCATTTCATTCCATTTGATAGTTTGTCATTATTAATTCTAAATTGAAATAACCTGTCATTCTTAAATTGTCATTGATTCGCTCAAGTCTGTGTTTTTTCACCTAACTTTAAAAAAACAGTATACACACGTAATATATACCTACCTAAATATATTTCATTTCAAAACCTAAGTTCGCTGAAGGAAACGTATGTAAATAGAATTCAGTAGACAGAATATACGCCTTGTAGCTGCGCAGGTGTACGTATGAAGACTTGCAGCAACGAAGCCTCCGTTGCCCGTTGAAAAATGAAGGCTCGCACCACGAAGTTTCTTCTACACCTGTTATAAATTATTGTGAGCAAGGAGTCCCTTTGAGCTGGTAGACACCGGCCAAAAAACTTAAAACTGAAATATCTCATAAAATAAGCGTCTCCACAGGAGGAGGAAAGGGGTACCAGGGCGTAGCCCTCCACTTCCTCTACTCCTCCCACCCCCACCCCCCACCTCCTGCCCCTCATTTCTATAACCAACTCTGTTTCATAAACTAACCGTCGCCGCGAGGGTTAGTTTATGCGCCAATGATATAGATGATACTGTGCTTATATTTCGGGGACAGAGTTGGGACCAAGTATTCCATGATGCACAGGAAGGATTTAATAAAGTATCAGAATGGCTGGCTCAGAATCTTTTAAGTTTTAATGCTGATAAAACAAAGGTCATTACTTTTTCAATCTTAAAAAGATCCCAGCCCTCTTTATCAAAATACCAGATCTTTGCCCACCAGACAAGTAACGCCACAAATCTATGCTCAATTAAAGCTTGCACATGCCGAAAATTAGAGAGAGTTGGCTCTGTAAAATATTTGGGTGTAACTCTAGACAGCTCTTTAAAGTTTGACTTGCACATTAGGGCTCTCACAGGTAGGATACGTAAGCTAATCGCCATCTTTAAGAACATTCGCCATGTGGCAGATGAAAAAGTGATGAAGTCTATTTATTTTGCAATCTGCCAATCACTTCTTATGTACTGTGTAGACTCTTGGGGTGGCTGTGCAAAAACTACTTTGCTGCCTCTGGAGAGAGCTCAGCTTGCGGTTCTTAAGGTGGTGAACTTTTTGCCGTTTAGATTCTCAACTGAGACACTGTATAAGCAAACAAAAGTGCTCACTGTAAGACAACTCTTCATCTTGAGGATAATTCTGAGGCAACATAAGATTTGTCCCCAGATTGAGTCAAAGCTGAAAAGTAAAAGACGCAATGACAAAATCTATTATATACCAAAATTTAAAACTTGCTTTAGCAAAAAAAAAAACCTTGCTTTTTAGCTGGTTTTATGTACAATAAGTTGGCAAAAGAGATTCCCTTGCAAGATCTTAACTCTTATAACCTAAAAAAAAACAGTTACAAACTTTTTGCTCTCTTATAATTATACTAAAACTGAAAACCTTTTTAAAGTTATTAAATAATAAAAATAAAAATTTACACTTGTACTTGGAATTAATGCAAGTGATGATTTTACACTACATATACATAAAGGTACACTTTTCCCACACTCTCATTCATGCCTATCAAACCAACACATATTCAATTTCATATTAAAAACTTCCCTCCCACCATGCACTCGTTCAATAATGCCTTTCTGCCAAGCTTACTAAAATCAAATTAACATCTGTAAAACTTTTTTTTTTTTTTTAATTGTTACATGTATGTCATTATTATTTTTTAAATTTTCTATAAGTGTATAAAATGATAGTATTCTTGTTTTGTATAACTTCAGTTATGTTAATAATTTTATCATTAGTATATTTTATCACTATGTAATTATTTTATATATGACTTAATGGATGCTAATACCTATGTATTTTAATCTGGGGAAGTGCAGATGTCTATATTACAGGTTATAAGCCTAGCTTAGGCATCTGCGGCTCAATAATATTTATTGTGAAAATGTAGTAGTACCTATTATTTTGTGTTCTAATTATTATTTTTGTAAAAGATATTTTGGTGTCAATAAATGAAATTATTATTATTAATTACGACGTTCGTCAATAGTCTGTCTAGAGTACTAGTAATATGCAGTTGTCTATGGGGAGGAGCCAGATTGGCTACCCAACAATAACAGTTGATTATGTTCTTTAAAAAAAATGGTCTATCTGTCTGTTTCTCTGTTTGTCTGTTTGTCTGTATGTATGTTAGCGCATCACGTAAAAACTACTGAGTCGATTGCTATGCGGTTTTCACTGTTAGATAGTACTGTCTGGGGTACTTGATATCTCAATAAGATGAGTAGAAGCCGACCAATCGATATAAACTTTTTGACGGCTGAAGGAATTTTGAACAAATGTTGGTATATTGGTTTTTTATCTTTTGGAATAGTACATAGAGTACTTTTAACCTACAGAAATGACCACGCGTGCGAAGCCGCGGGTACAGTACAGCTAGTACTTATAATAAAGCAATAGGAACGAAAAAGTCTGTACAAAAAAGATAACTAAAAAAGAAATGGTTTAGGGTACATAAAATAAGCTACAAAATTCGTATGTCTGTTTGTCTGTCTGTATGTTTGTTTGCACATCTTAAAAACTGTGGTACTTTATATCTCAATCCAATGAGTAGGAGCCTAGCAATCGATAAATATATTTTTTACGGCTGAAAGAATTTTGATCAAATGTTGGTATAATTATTGGTATTTTAGGTCCTGAAATAGCACAAAGAGTACTTTTAACCTACAGAAATGACCACGCGTGCGAAGCCGCGGGCATCAGCTAGTTTATAATAATTGATGTTTTTCCCCTTGTTTATGAGATGTTAAGTTTGACACGTAAAAGTGCTAATGATTAAAAGGAGATACTCTAGGCGTGACATATTTCTCGCTTTGAAATTCGGAGAAACGGTGTTCACATGAAATTCAGCATTCCTGTGTTCTGCCGTATCTTCGGAACTGTATCAGCAGAATAACTAACATCGTATGAATGTGAAACAAACGGAGCATTCGCATGCAGTTAGTTCGCAAAAGTGTCAAGTCGTCAGTAGTACGTGCAACTAATATAAAGAAGAGATCAGATTACGTTTATGTAACTTCCATGAAAAAAAACATGCAAACATTTGGAAGCCGAGTAAACTAGAGCGCGTTTTACCTGTTATTATTTATTTAGGATCGCCACAGCCGTAAGAGGCCACGTTGCGTGGGAGTACGAAAATATTTGCGATTTTATGACAATATCCAGACTCCATCGGCACGCCATTCGTCGCTTATTTATTGTTCAACGGAAACAATACAATATTGTTCACTTTGGTGGCAAAGATGGTTGATGTTTTTTTGGTTACAACATAAAAAACGTGTATTAATCGTAGTTCATTTAGTACCTACGCGAACTTCGGAGAACTTCAACAATGTCCATTGCTTGATAATGTTACGAGCAGCATTTGGATTGAGTTAATAACTGTCTCCACTCGAATATCGACACCGGAAGGTTGTGCGAGCGGGCGCCGCACTCCGCCGGTAATAGAATAACGTCTTTACCTTCGTTACCGCCGTGCCGCCTCCACTTCTGCTACTGGAAGCCAACGAACTTACTCACTGATACCTATCAGCAAGACATGTACCACGCTCATACCACGTAGAGAGCTGCTGCTCTGCGCCTGCAGCGTTAGCAGCAAGCGAGCAGCCATGTAGAGCGCTGCTGCTCTGCGGCTGCAGCGTTAGCAGCAATATATGTAGCAAAACAATATATTATGTTACATCTATTGTATTAGCAATAGCTGTAATATCTAGCATGTACATTGTTGAGTAGCAAAACACGGGCGTTGAAACAGGCATTGATTGAAAGTGATCCAGGCATTTTTCTGTGACGTACTGTACCAGTTAATTACGCGCATTGTTCTCGCTGAGGTGACCAAATAGAATATCAGACAAAATTTGTGTTATTAATTTAAAACAAAGGGTAGATTATTATGCTTGCACTCAATGCAAACATTATGGTAATAACTAGAAGTTAAGACAACCAAAGTTTGCAAGTTACACTAGTTAGATCATACCTGACAAATTTGACCTCTAATGCATGAAAGTAAGAAATTTACACGATTTATTTACCCCATGCTAAGCGCCAAGCTTGCTCGTAACAAACGCAGTGCTCCAAGAACTTTAACTAGAAAATAAGTCTCTCATAAGTCCCTCTCCAAGTACGCACGACTTTGTTAAACTGTAACGAATAAAAGTCAGCAGCCTCACGAGTTTATAGCTATAGAAACTCGTGCTAATAATACATAAAGCAGGAAGTGAGATGGCAAGCGGCAGTAAAATATAGATGGCAAATGCCGTAACGAGGTGTCGCGCGATCAACCGCCGCAGTTCAGGGTGCAGTCTGACCACAGATTACTTGTTATTGCTAAGAGAAAACATCAGTCGTGCGATAGAGCTGAGTGTGCCACCATATAGGATCACCGAACACTCGGCTCGAAATTCCACTTAATTAACGCCCTTAATTATTAGTCACTTTAAGACTCGCTCGAACAACCAACTTTTCCCTTAAAGGACATGACTTCTGAATTATGCCATCTGGCAACTTTCCTAGTTAAGCCAGCAACAATACTTTCTCTCTGATTTCCTTAATTGTCTTCGAGGATACCCTTATCCTTCACTGGAAGAACCGCTGGATTGGATCCTTACCTGGTTTGTCAATTTTTTTCACTTTATCAGCATCTAATTAATCTAACAGCTTGATTTCACACAACGACAACCTAATAATTTATTTATTAGGTTGTATGCGTTGGTACTATATTCTTAGGTACGTGGCACACTCGGCTAGATTACTGGCATATATCGTTGTAGCTGATAACCAATTATGACAGCAATACAATCGGCATTTCACAGAACTGCACAGTTACAGTCTGGCACTACTACAATACTAACACAAATGCAGAAATCAGTGCGCTCTGATACATTGTCACCGCTTGATGACCTGTTACTAGGGAGTAAACTAAAAAAAACAAAGATCTACAATACGGACTGAGTCATCATGGGCGTACAACAAGTAGCTCGAGCGAGGTTCGGAAAGAGAAAACTACAGAAAATATTGCTGGATAATAACATGACTGTGCACGACAAGGTCATATCTTATCAGTATATTTAAAGGTATGTTCCTAATTACGTCATTTATAAATAAGAGCTCCCGGTTCCAGCAATTTTCTTTATTTTATCCATAAAATCTTGAAAACTGGATGTCATTCATTTAATATGAAAAGTGATTTGGACAAAGACGAATTGGTTGTTTTAAGAAAAAACAAGGAAGCCGCGAAGTGAGGAGTCCAAACGTCTTGACGCGCTTTAACAAAAGGAAAACAGAATTTAATTTCCAATACAAAGCATCAGACACTTCACAGGGCGAGGGCGCCTATACAATAAATCGCCTACGACGACGACGTGAACGAACAATATTTCATCCCCCTCACCCCGTGATGCGCTTTCAATGTCCTCAATCTGAAGGACACACAATTTTTGTTTGATCCCCAATTTGAATGTAGATAGAGGCCGTCGAGCGTAATTCTCATTTAAATGACAAACGGCCGAGCGCTGATTGGATCCAGGCAAGATTCTAAAAGCCGCGCCTGCCGGCCGCGGGCTGGCCAACCATCGGACGGGCTCTGGATGGTCTTGTGCGGAGGTACGCGACTATCACTCTCGATGACATTATGTTCCGTAAACTACCTCTATTGGTGGTAAAACAAATATGTATTATGATTATGTATTACATCATAATCTCAGGAAGATTGAGCTCGTTCAGTGGATTTATATAAAAATGTACCAAAAATGTGTGAATTACCACAGTACGTGGTAATTTCGTAATAAATATATCATCATTATCATGATCATCATCAGCATATATCTGTCCATTGCTGGACGTAGGCCTCTCCTAATGCACGCCACTGAGCTCGATCTTCAGCTCTCCTCATCCATTTTCTTCTAGCCACTTTTCGCAGGTCATCACTCCACCTGGCCACAGGGCGTCCTACACTACGTTTGCTTAAGTTCTTCGGGAAATGTGACCAGCCCTCTGCCACTTTAGTTTGCTTATCCTTTGAGCTATGTCAGTTACCTTGGTTCTCCGTCGGATATCTTCATTACGAATCTTGTCATTCAGAGAAACTCCAAACATAGCTCTCTCCATAGCTCGCTGAGCGACCTTAAATTTGTGGACTAGTTCGGCACTGTAGGTCATGACTGGTAGAACGCACTGATTGAAGACTTTTGTCTTCAGGCACTGTGGTATGCACTGTTGGGTTCCTTCTCAAAGCTGTTCTTAAACAATTGCAATATTTGCCCAATGTAAACATTTTGTTGGACAGTTGTCCAACAAAATGAGGCACACCATTAACTGCAATCGGTTCCGGGTCAATAAGATCGTTAAGGAAGATCTTGGTCTTATTTATGTTCATTCCGAGACCGATCCATCGAGAAGCATCATCTAGGTTGGACAGCATACTTTGCAAGTCTTTTAGCGACTCCACCATTAGGATGACATCATTGGTGACATCATTGGCGACATCAAATTTTCTCGCCATTGATATTAATGCCCATTCCTTTCCAATCCAGCGACTTAAACATATCTTCCATGGCATAAGTGAACAGTTTCGGGGATATAACATCCCCCTGTCTCACCCCCTGCGCAGTTGGATATGTTTAGACTGCTGGTTTTTTACTTAGACACTCATAGTCGCGGTGTCATACAGAAACCTAAGCACTTCGATGTATCGCCAGTCCACTTGACAGCGCTGTAAAGACTCCAGAACCACCCAGGTTTCAACGGAGTCAAAGGCCTTCTCATAGTCCACAAAAGCAAGACACAGTTCCTGGTTATACTCTTCAGACTTCTGTATAACCTGCTTCACTGTGTGTATGTGGTCTATGGTGCTAAATACTCCGCGAAACCCGGCCTGAATCTGCTCAAGAGGCTGGAATCCGTCAAGTCTTCTTGCGAGACGATTTGAAATGACCCTCGAAAACAACTTAAGACGTGGCTCAAGAGTGAAATAGGTCAAGGTTCTTTAAAAAGGTTTTATTCCCTTTTTAAAGAAGAGTACTACCAAACTCCTGCTCCACGCCTCTGGAGTTCTCCCACTGTTAAGGACGGTGCTAAATAACCCTTGAAGCTCCCGAAGTACAGACTTCCTCCTTGCTTTCAAGAGCTCCAAAGTTATACCATCCTCACCTCGCATTTCCATTCTTAAGTTGTTTGAGCGCCATCTCAATCTCGTCTAGGCTGACGTCGGGCAGTTCATCAGTATAGTGGCGGGTCAGTATAGCGCGGGAATCCTCTGTGCAGGGTTCGGGTCTACAAGCATGCGAGTCTTACAATCGGCCATAGAAGTCTTCAATTTCAGAAAGGGTCTCCGGCTTAGAGATTACGGTTGTGCCATTATTGGTCTTGAGCTTCGTCAGATGGGATCTACTCAATTGCTGGCCGAAGACTTTAGACCCCCGATTCTGCTCAATTGCCTTTTCTATTCGGCGTATATTTGAGCATCGGAGTCACGTCGCACCAGCTTGCTGATCTTTTTATTGAGCCCTCTTTTCTCTGATGGTGTGGCTTGCTGTTGCTCCCGTCTCTCGTCCATAAGCCGAAGAGCCTCATCCGAGATTTTAGACTTCGTGTCCGTACGCTGCAGCTGACAAAATCTTGTGCCTTCCTCCCTAAGGATTCCCACAACTTTTTGGATAAATATATATGGTATTAAACCGTGTGATACGAGACAATAATTTCCATGGCTTCGCGGGAATGCTGCAATATAGAATACTTGTGATATTCGGCGGTGGATATAGAAGACCAATAAACTCGCCCGAGCGGCGAGCGGCACGAGCGAGCCGTCTGTCCCTACTTACTTACTAACCGCTGTCGTGGCAACAAATCGCAAAGATCCTCTCCTGTCCAATATTTGCTGCGTAAATCAAGTGTTCCTCTCAGTCAGCGCAATTCCTTCAACTTTGCTTCCGCCGGTCAACACCGAGAGTGTTCGTACGTGGCTTGATTACGTAATTGTATAGCTTTCTACAAATGAGGGGTGATTTTTCAAAGGGGCTTATTTCCACTGACGACTCTAAATAAACTTAAGAATGTCATCGCCATTATCATGCTAAATTGTATCCTCTAGTTCAAAATCAATTGCAAAAAGACAGATTTTCAATAGAAACTCGTAATTCAACATCGCAGTTTCATACTAAACGACACATTTCCACCTAATTTTTGTGTCATGGACACAAAAATTTGGACACAGAACGCCACTTTTATTGAAACATATATGTTTTTTTGGGTGTGGCTGCACTATTCAGCCACAGACAACTGATTAGCCTTTTTAAAATGTCAATGTCACGGTGAAACTGCCGCAATAAATATTAAAATAGGAGGTTTTTTGAAAAAAAATAAAAATGTTGTGATGTAGAGTTAGATTTTATTCTCAATCTTGTGTATCTTCGAGTGTTAATGTGTAATATTGGTGGAATATTAACCATTAGGTGTTCGGTAACGTGCACGAGTGCGGGCGAAAGAATCAAACGCAGAAATAAATGGCATTTTGTGATTTTTCCAAATCTCCCTCGGAAGTTTCAGTAAATGTCCACCATTTTACTGTTTCGTGACTTTGACCATAATTGACTGTGACGTGACATTACTTTAAACTATAATACACTTGACATTGGAAAAATTGCTAGTAGGCCAGTGCCTCCGCAGAAGCCATCCAATAAAAAAAAGAAAAAGAAGAAGAAAGAAATATTAAAATACACAAATTTATAACAAATAGGCTTATTTCCTGTACTTCCCTTTTCAAAGCTTTTTTCTTTTCTTAAAAATAAATATTTTAGAATAAAAGCTTTAAGCTGATTAGAAAATTAAATCAAAACACTACAACACTGGAGACATAAGAAAGAAATAAGTTGCTATAAACAGCTCCTAGAGGTTTTTTCTCATTACTGAAATTTTGTGGAATGGAATGGAAATAAGCCCCTTTGAAAAATCACTCCTCAAATATTGTTCACTTATCATGATGCTACTGAAGTAAGGTAAATAATCCGCCGATACCAATCCTGCAATGTCTACTTTTATACAAAACAAAAATGATGAACACAGGTAACCATTTATTTATAATATTTGTTCAAATTTTAAGTATTTCACCCAAGTCGAAGAAGGCCTATACTTGTTTTTTAGATACTGAACGTAGGCAAGCAACACGTTTTCAGATAATGACTTTATTTTCCACTTCAAAGATTCCTTGTAAGCTTTGTCGTATGCTTCTTATTTGGGAGTAGATCCCGGTTCATTTTTGTTGCCACTTCGAGGATATTTCATCATCATCATCATCATCATCATCATCATCATCATCATCATCATCATCATCAGCCTATATATTATGTCCACTGCTGGACGTAGGCCTCTCCTAATGCACGCCACTGAGCTTGGTCTTCAGGTTTCCTCATCCACTTTGTTCCAGTCGCTTTTCGAAGGTCGTCACTCCACCTGGCCACAGGGCGTCCTACACTACGTTTGCTTAAAAGTGGTCTTCACTCGAGAACTCGTCTACGCCAACGGTTATCAGTTCTTCGGAAAATGTGACCACCCCACTGCCACTTTAGCTTGCACTTTAAGCTATGTCGGTTACATTGGTACTCCGTTATATATCTTCATTAGGAATCTTGTCCTTCAGTGAAAATCCAAGCATAACTCTCTCCATAGCTCGCTGAACGACCTTAAATTTGTGGACTAGTTAGACCGTGAGTGTCCAATTTTTGGCTCCGTAGTTCATGACTGGTAGGACGCACTGATTGAAGACTTTTGTCTTCAGGCACTGTGGTATGGACGACGAGAAGATTTGACGAAGCTTGCCGAATGCTGCCCAACCCAGCTGAACTCTTCTGTTGGCTTCTTTCTCAAAGTTGTTCTTATCTTATTGCAATACTATCTGTACCCGCTGCTTCGCACGCGTTGTTATTTCTTTACATTAAAAGTACCATAATGTACTATTCCAGGACCTAAAATACCAATATACCAACGTTTGATCAAAATTTCTTCAGCCGTCAAAAATATTTTTAACAATTGCTCTAAAATAATAATAAAATTATATATTAATTAATTTAATTTTAATTGCTTTTATTTTTGGCTTCTAATCGCCAAATTGA
Source organism: Alsophila aescularia (assembly GCA_946251855.1). Taxonomy (NCBI): domain Eukaryota; kingdom Metazoa; phylum Arthropoda; class Insecta; order Lepidoptera; family Geometridae; genus Alsophila; species Alsophila aescularia. The sequence continues at coordinate 385,928 of OX276375.1, forward strand.
GATATCAATTACACCAGTTTTTAAGTCAAACCCTAAGCTATCCTAAATTGAAAATCGCATAGCAATTGGTCTAGTAGTTTTTACGTGATGCACAAAAATACAGACAGACAAAAAGACACGAATAATTGTTTTGTAGCTCATTTTAGGGTACCCTAGATCATTTTTTTATTGGCTTCTTTGTACAGCATTTTTCATACCTATTGCTTTATTATAAGTATAGATAGATGACTATGCCAAGTTGCATCAAAATCCGTCCAGTAGTTACAGCGTGATACATTTTCATTCAAATAACTTTCAACCCCCATCCTGCGGGAACACTTTAATTTTTCAGGATGAAAAATATCCAATGTCCTATCTCGTCGTATGAACTCATATCATACCAAGTTTCATTTGAATTCATTTAGTAGTTTCGACGTGATGCGCGGTCAAAATACAGACAGACTGACGAAAATAAAAAAAAACAGCTATGGCTTCACTATCGAATATAGAGTACATCCCAAAAATGCATAATTAATTACTTCAAAATTAACATAAATTTGGACCCCTATCCCGCAGGAATCCTTTATTTTTTCGGGATAAAAGGTATCCTCAATTTTAACCCATCATTTATACTATGACTGTGCATCAAAATCCGTCTAGTAGTTTCAGCGTGATAAGTGTTCTTATAAAAATCTATTTTCCTGCGGGAACCCTTTAACTTTTTGGGATAAAAAGTATCCTATGTCCTACCTCGTAGTGTGAACTCAAATTATGCCAAGTTTCATTTTAATTCATTCAGTAGTTTCGGCGTGATGCCTAGCCAAGATACAGACATACAGATAGCAAGACAGACAAAAATGAAAAAAAAAAAACAGTTTTGGCTTCAGTATCAAATATAGAACAGCCGCCAAATTTTTTTACTAAATATCTTCAATGTACAGTTGGACCCGTTACAGTTTTATTATAAGTAAATAATATAGATTTGCCCAAGATAAACATATTGTTGGACAACTACAAAAAAGGTATACCATTGACTGCAATCGGTTTCTTGATCTTGGTCTTATCTATGTTTATTTCGAGACTGATACATTGAGAAGCATCATCTAGGTTGGACAGCATACTTTGCAAGTCTTTCAGCGACTCCACGATTAGGACGACATCATTGGCAAATCGCAAGTGTGAAATTTTCTCACCATTGATATTAATGCTCATTCCTTTCCAATCCAGCGATTTATATATATCTTCCAGGGCATAAGTGAATAGTTTCGGGGATATAACATCCCCCTGTCTCACCCCCTGCGCAGTTGAATATGTTTAGACTGCTGGTTGGTACTTGGACACTCATAGTTGCAGCGTCATACAGAAACTCAGCACTTCGATGTTTCACCAGTCCACTTGACAACGCTGCAAAGACTCCAGAACAGCCCAGGTTTCAACGGAGTCAAAGGCCTTCTCATAGTCTACACAAGCAAGACCCAGGGACTGGTTATACCCTTCAGACTTCTGTATAACCTGCCTCACTGTATGTATGTTGTCTATGTTGCTCAATCCTCCACGAAACCCGGCTTGTTCAGGAGGCTGGAATTCTTCAAGTCTCCTTGCTTCTACGAGGATATTTGGTTGTTTCAAATCTTCATCTGAATCACTACTATCCATTTTTTTAAAACAAAAACTTTTCACTTATAATCTACACAAATTACACTTGAAAATATATGGCTAATGGCGGCAACTCTATGTCCATCCATTGTGTGAATGTGCATGCATGAGGTCTAGCACGCGCCGCCATAGATAAAAAACGGCCAATCAAACTGCCCCCCTCTTTGCCACCATTGCTGAAACCAGTTGGATCACTGGCTCACACTTCTGGAGAGAAAGCGAATTTATTTGCAGAATCCTGCCTTGCTCATTGCGGGGTTTTTATGCCCGATATACGCATTCGCAAGAAGGAGGTTCTCAGAACGCTTCGAGCCCTAGATGTGAACAAGGCCAATGGTCCTGATTACATTCCAGCGATTGTGTTAAAAACTCTGCGCCTGAATTATCTCCCATCTTAACGCGTTTGTAACAACTCTCTCTTCACTCAGGTAAAGTTTCTAATAACCTAATAATAACCAGCCAGCTGGAGGAAGGTTGTCTTCCTTGTTACGAACAATATCGCCGATATTTGAGTCAGAAGTAAACTTCGACCATTTGTATCTCTGCAAACAGTGCACCAAGTATTCTTTCGACCACCTTCGCCTAAATGCTGAAGCATTTTTGTATCAGTTGCCACCGTTTGAGAGATGTTGTTTTGCTTAGCCAAAAGCGGTTCCAGTTTAACATTGTCATCCAATTGCTAGTCGTTCTAGAAAGACTACGCAAAGACGTGTATAAATGCCCCTAGAACTTCTCGAGCTCACTTAAAATCTCTGGCTTCGACGAGACCATGCTGCCACTGTCCGTCTTCAGTTTCGTCAACAGGTTTTACTTAATAGACAGATCTCTTCTCTTTCAAACATTTTGGAGCCCTTGTTCCGCTCTATTGCGTTCATAATACAATTAGTATTGCTAGCAACACCAAGACAGGAGGAGGAGCCTAGCAGCCAGTAGCGCGAAGACGTGACAAGGTGGCGTGAGCCTGGGCAGACATTTCGTCGGCGAGGCGCCGTGAGCGGCACGCCACTTATTCGGCAGCTTGACTGCTGACGAATAAGTGGCGTGCCGTTTATTCGTCAGCAGTCGGGCAGTCGGAGGCAGACGGCGGTTCCTTAATTCTTTCACTTCTTTCCGAGATATTGTGTTCTCCGGACTTGTCTGTTATGTAAATCATGTCTGAGTGTTAGTTTGTGTCTTAAAAGTATTTCTAGTTGTTCAAAATTAAGTGTTAGTATTTGTTCCCCTTGTTTAACTGAATGTGATTATCGAGAAATATAGTTAAGTGTGTGTCAAATATAAATGCGTGCTGACGTTTGTAGCGCTCGTCGCGGCTTGTTGGCATAACACTCCCAGATGAAGGACTTCCGTCCGAGACTGGTCGGAGTATTTCCGATCTTCTATTTCGTGAGTTTTTAAACATTTTATTTATATGTAATATGAATTTTACTCGCGTTAATTTTCAAGATCAAAAAGTGCATGTCACCTAGTTCCTAAAAGTATTATAGGAACGCAAATCGTGTCGCATCGACTTGGAGATCTGTTTATTAAGCAAGCTGTAACTCAAAAAAAAAAAGAACAAAATAAAAATATGTAGCTTACTTCCGCCAAAACTGTAAGTCAGACAAATGATAAATGGTAAAATTAACACAAGTAAAACCCCACGCTAAACAAAACCCTACTCCTGATTGAACTAATGAAAAATATAAATGAAAGAAAAGCTAAGGCCTGGAGGCCAGAAAAAACACTTATATACAAATAATATATATAAATATATATATATATACAATAAAAAAAATAAAAAAAAACCCAAAACCCCCAAGCAATAAAAAAACCCCAAGCTAAACAAACGCTACCCAAATACAAGTATCGAAACACTTATATATTCATATACATATAATATAAAAACACAATAAAAAACATATACCTCGATCCAAATACCAAACGTCTGACATCAATACGACACGTGTTTCGCCTCTGCACGAGGCATCTTCGAGTGATGTTGACTAGTCGAATGCTGGACTGAGAGTGCCTAAGCAATGGTGACAAATTCCCTTATATAGGCCACGCGCCTGAGGTAGTGCGACTGCACTACTGCATCGCCGCGAACCAGTTTGAGCCAGAATAAATCGCTATGAATCCGCAAGGTCATGCCACTATTGCACCATATATACGATTACGTCATCGCCGCCTGTTACTTGTGACGCATTTCCAGTGAAAATACGCAACAAAGGTGATGAAACTAAGTTGGTTTGGTCGTTCGACAATGTATACCTATTATTGCAATGTCTTAAAATTTCTAATTGTTCCAATACACACAAACGGAAACCCTTGTCACAAACATGTAAAACATTATACGTATTATCACTCCGCAGAGAGTGACCGTACTCAATTAAATGTTTAGCGAAATGGGACTGCTCTGGATGACTATTCCTATACGCGGCCTTATGTTATTTAAACCTAGTTTCAAATTTGCGGCCAGTCTGACCCACATACACCCCGTTACACTCATCACAAACCAACTTGTAAACACCGGATTTTTGTGGTTCTCCATCCGGTCTTTACCATTACAAAGATGATGCAGATTGTTATTGGTTCGAAACGCTACATGAACGTTGTTTTTCCTAAGCAAGTTTACGATTTTATCCGAAACTGGGCCCATGTATGACAAACTACCTACATATTTGTTGATTTTATCCCGTGGACCCGCAAAAGGTAATGATCGAACCCTATCTTGTAGTTTCCTTTTTATAAAATTATCTACCACTTCCTTATTGTACCCGTTTGAAATAGCAATTTGATAAATAATATGTAATTCATTATTATAATTCTCAGAAGACAAAGGAACTGTCAATAACCAGTGTACATAACTATGAAAGGCTGCTAATTTATGTTGAATGGGGTGACAAGAGGAAGAAGGAATAGCAATATCCGTGTGTGTTGGTTTACGGTAAATTTGAAAATCTAGTTTATCAATTACCCTCGTCAAAGTTAAATCTAAAAAATTAAGAGACCGATTTTCTTCTAGTTCTAATTTAAACTTAATTTTGGGGTGGATATTGTTGATCGCAACAACAAATAAATCAATTTGAATCCTATCTAATATCCTACCTAATCATCCTAAGGATTTCTAAATTATTTATTAACTCTAACTCTACACCTGTTTTCAAAAGCATTGCATCAAAAGAGAGACTCGGTGCGGTAACGTAAAATGCAGGATCCAACGTATAGTGAAATTTGCATGTTTTTCTAAATTTCTCAAATATATCAGTCAATAATAACACGTCGGTCACTAAGTAAATATCTGTGAAATGTCCTAAATTTTGTATGTTAAATAATGACCACACTAACTGAGCATGCTTATAATATTTTTAGATACATTTTCATTATTAAGCGCACCATAAAATTGTTCCCTAGCTGGAAGGATTGGTTCTTTGAAACGTTCCCATTTATCCATATACTCGTATGGGTAAACTCCTTTCCTCGTAACCAACTTGAACTCATTTTCGTTTGGAAAATGATTGTGCATGTGCGTAAATTCATCACTACTCATAGTGCATGCTAGTTTATGCAAGCTAGTTCCCAAAAATTTGAAAGAATCCACATAACGAAGTTGAACGAATTCATCGTATCCAACTGGAACGAATTTTATAAAACAAATATAGTTTTCTTTTGTTTTCGGTACAATTTTAATGGGCCCTGGTGCTTCTCCTAATTGTTTTATAAACAAATGACTGTCATATCCAGATAAATTATGAAAGAAAATTGGTATGAGCTTTGGTAGTTTATATTGCAAATTGCACTGCATATGTGCCGCGGAACGATACAAACCGGTATTTCCACAGTGGTCCCGGACTCTGTTACCATAAAGGAAATGTCCACATATATGACAGTTAGTTGCATTTCTAAAGTCTCTTTCGTTTTCTTCTGATAATATGATCGGCTTCTTTTTATATAGTACTTTATGTATCTGTAATGAATCGTGATAAATTGATTCTATAAATTTACTAACACAATCAGGACCTCGATACGAAACATATCGATTATAAGTTTCATCAACAGAACAAACTATATGATAACCAAACGCCGCGGGTACGTGTTTTTGTAACGTAGTTGTTGAATTAGATACTTTCGTTTCATCTTCATGTTTTACTAATAATGACTCGAAATCAACATATATAACAAAAGGCATATCTTGTTTGCGTTCATAGTTCTTAAATTTTATTACTGAACCGTCCTCAGGTAAAACAGTAACAACACCTCCACAAGAATGTTTATCTAGTTGATCAGTTGTGTTAAAAAACACTAAACAAGTATCACAAAAATACGGCAAACTACCGTGATGACTTGTTATTTGACTCCTGACAAGTCGTGATAAATCCTTTATTAGACAATAGTGTGAAGAAGCACCATTTTCAAGAAATAACAAATGTATAGTTTTTTTGTAGTTAGTCACATTACTTGATTTGTACAAAGGACCTACTATACTGCTTTTATTTCCCAAACCATAGATAATAAATTTTATGTTTGGATTATTTTTTTCAAACATTTCTATATCAGCAAAAGTAACAGGAAATTGCATCCCGTCGGTGTTTAGCACAGTATGAAAGTCCGGGTAAGATGACACCCTCTCAGCATGGCTTGACGATGGAAATAAAGCCGCAGTGATACACCACATAAAGCAGTAGTCGTCGTGGTTTTGTATATTTAAACATGCCTTTTTATTTCTTATTTTTTTTGGTAGTGACACATATTTTGAACCACCCAAAGGTTGGTATTTATTTATATTTATTTCTAAATGTGAGTTGTTGAGAAATGTCCAACCACTGTCACGTTCCATAAATTCTTCAATTTTTTTTTTATTTGCTTTTTGTGTCGGATAATAAGTGTTACAAAATCGTAATTACTGTACAATACAATGTTTTTGGTACCAAATGATTTCATTTCTTGATTATTATTTTTCATCATCATGAACGAAGAAAAAAGTTCAAAATTTACTTTTAAGCATGTGTGCTTTCCAAGTGAATCGTCTAAAAGCGACTTTATTTGTTTACTAACAGAGTTTAGAAATGCTTCCACACAGCCATGTTCAAACTTATCATGTGCTTTTAATCTATATGTTACAATGCGTCCCTTAAATGCTGATGATACGATATGTACACCATCTTTATATAGCACACTAGTATCTTTTTGTTTGTGCGCATTACTACGCAAGTGACCTACCCACGACGTACTAACAGATATATCACAAGTCTTACAAAATCTCATTTTTATAACTACCTACTCAGATACCTTGAAGCAGCTGTAATATAACTAAATATTATACTTTTTAGTTGGCACTGCTTATAGACATTTCTGCTTACCTTTCTTTATACCAACCTAATATGAATGTACCTATGAATACACCCTAGATCAAATCAAAATTTAAAATCTCATAAAGCAATGTAAAACACAATTAAAAAAATAAAATTGATACTGTTGAGTAATTTAATAAAGTAGAGCATACAACTTAAGTATAATGAAATAATAATAATAATGCCTTATTAAAAATAAAATGTATTTTCATCAGTTAACATTTTTTTATTTATAAGTCTGACTACAAATAAGAAAAAACCTCCCCATTTATTACGAAAAAAAATAAAGTACAACATAAATCTTAAGCACAATTAAAAAAAAATAAGTAAAAATTAAATGTGTTAAGAACAATTAATTTTCCTCCGTTAAAATTATCAAAAAAAGTAACTACTTTTAAACTTTACACAAAGGTCTGACGAAAGCTACATCTTAAAATGATAGCAAAATTTATTTATCTTGCTCGTTCCTGTAAAATACAGGTTCACTATCTTCAAAGCGTTCGTAAGCTTGGTTTAAAAAGTTTTGTATAGTTAACCATTCAGGGCTTAACACGTCCGTCTGGAGTTTTACATATGATAATGCTTTTTTATATCGTTCTTGAGGTTTAGAAGCCAACCAGTCCGACGTGTTGTATACTTTGCAATCGATAAAGAAATTACCACCTAGCGAAGTGGTACGTCTGACTTGTCCCATTGAAACGCGGGATGTGAAGCTGGATGTCGTTGCTGTTGCTTGCCCTGTTGAAATATTCTGTTTTTCGGCTTTGAGAATACTAAACAAGTCCACGTCTTTAAGTTTGCGCTTCTTTCTGTAACAATAAACACAGACAGTATAAATATAGGTAAGCCTTAGTAATATGAACATTGGCGACTGTACGTATGTACAGTGAATGCACAAAAGTTTTTTTTTTGTAAGAAAGTCTTTATATCACAATACAGTATACCTTTCAGTATACCTTAAGAGCGATGGTGGTCTAACGGTTCTATAATGCAATTTAGAATCCGACGATACTGGGTTCGATCCTAGGCTCCACACCAAATTACTTTTCTGAGTTATGTGCGGCTTTACATCGCTCCGTGCTTCGGAGGACACGTTAAGCTGTCGGTCCGGGCTGTTATTGATTCATAGCAGTCATTAAGCCATATCAGAGACCTTCGGGCGGCTTGATAAACTCTGACACTAGAGGCCAGCACTACCTCATACGACAAACAAACATAATATAAGTATAATAACATAATATAAGTAAGTAAGAAGTATAAGTGTCTAACATAAGAACGAAATAGTAATTACGATAAATATACAGTAGTATTATAATGAGAAAAGATTTGTTTGTATGTTTGTTAGTAATAGATAAACTCAAAAAAAGATATAAAATAGATTTTATAAATTATCATAGAGTGACATGACATCGAGAAAAATGCAAAATATATCCATCAAATTTGTCATTAAAAAAATAAATAAAATAAAAATTGTTGTGGTGAAATGCAGGTGAAACCGCGGGAGCAGCTAGAGTGTAATGTAATTGAAAATAAATTATCACTTACTTATATGAGTCTAGCGAAATTCGAGTTGGTTCATCAGGAGAAATTGGCGTGGACTTCCGCTTGCTGATCTTTCCAAGTTTTTTTTTATGTATTGTTTCTAGTTGTATAGGATAACCACCACTCTCATATTCCTAGTCAGACCTGAGAACAAAAAACAAAACATGAATATATAAGAAAATTACCAAGGCTACTGGTACCACCAAGCGATGGTATCCTAACGGTTCAATAGTGCAACTTAGAATCCAACAATACTGGGTTCGATCCTAGGCTCCACACCAAATGACTTTTATAAGTTATGTGCGGCTTTCCATCACTCCCTGCATTGGAGGGCATGTTAAGCAGCTACTGGTACCACCAAGCGATGGTATCCTAACGGTTCAATAGTGCAACTTAGAATCCGACGATACTGGGTTCGATCCTAGGCTCCACACGAAATGACTTTTATAAGTTATGTGCGGCTTTCCATTACTCCCTGCATTGGAGGGCATATTAAGCAGTCGGTCTCAGCTGTTATTAATTAATAGCAGTCGTTAAGCCATGTCAGAGGTCTCAGGCAGCCTGACAAACTCTGATATCAGAGGCCAGCACTACCTCATACGACAAACAAACAAACGAAGCTACTATGAGAAAAAAATATAAAGAGTTATAAAAAAACATAAATACTTACTTACATTTTTTTTTTCGATTGAACTACGTCACTTCACTGCAGAGAATAATCACTAATAATGAGGTTATCGAAAAAAACGAGGCTTTTAAAGCAAATAAGCTGTATCGTCAGCAATAATACTTAATTAATATAATTTACTCTATATTAAAGGAATTATGACACAAAATAGCTTTGATTTCTTATGTACTTCTTACGTTTATTAACGGTCGAGGCGGCGCCTTTGAAAAAATACCGACAAAGGACTATATGACTAAAACATAAATGTTGCAGTAAAACATGATCATACAGGTTTAGACCTGAATAAGTAGCTATGCCCGTGTATTATTTATATAGAGAAACAATTCACATCAATTATCTACCCCAAACGAGGATACCCTTTGCTATGGGTACTAGATAACGTATACACATACATAAATATTAATATTACATTCATGACTCGGAAAACATTTCAGATCATCACACAAATGATTACAATTTAAAGGATTCAACCCGGCGACCGTTCGATTGGCGTCGTATGCAGAGTCACTAACCACCAAGTGTCATAGGCAATTTTTATTATATATTTTTTACCCGACTATAACAAGACAAAGGAAGGGTTGTGTTAAAACTAAAAACTTGGTTTGATTTTGACAAGTGAAGTATCAATCGATTTGTCTTCATCGCAAGAGTGATATAAGCTATTTCTTACCCGACCGTAGTCGGGTTTTAGTTTTTTGAACTTATGTCTTGTACCTACGCGTTAGTTATATTTTATTAACACTTGTTTAATTTATATAGGTAAGTATAGTAAATACTGAAAATAACATTTTTTTTCTAATTGACTACAACATCGCATCTACTATTATTTATTCTGTATTTAACATTGCTGAATTGCATATATTTCAGTGTCGACCTGCATATCAACTGATTACTCAACATTTATGGTAAAATCCAGATGTATTAAACCTGTGGATAAAATCTTCATAATAGTAAGTTTTCTAAGATTTTTGAAAAACTATGTAGTATAGTGAAATATTGATTATAACGCCTCATAAACAACTACTTACTACTACTACTTACTATTATACCAATACACATTTCTGTTTTTATTATTATTTTGAAAATACGCTCTTTACAACACTTTTTTTTACACATTCATTTTTTTTGTGTGTCACTTTATTACTTACATGATTATATACATACATTTATGTAATACCACCTTTATAAGTACAAATTAAATGTCTCAAAATCATCAAAACTACAAAAAAAAAAAAACATTACACTACTGATAAAAAATGTTACGATCCTCTATCTACACTGGTTGGTACAGTCAGACAAAAAAACATGTTTCTATAATGATTATAATAATATAAGGTAAAAGAAAAAAAAGAATACAAATTTTATTTTTTATTTTACATTTTATCAAGGTATCAATACATATCATTGATATCATGAGTTTTGTATACCTAACATGTTCTATTAAATTATAATCCATGTTTACATCATGGATTCAAATAAGTTTAAAACAAAATAGTTTTACCGACGCAATAAGTTTTTTGTTTACAATATACAATGGATTTCATTTATAATAACCTCGGTTGAACGAGTTTTTGGTTATAGCGATGTAATACTGAAGTCCTGTGAATTTAAAGTATACTTAAAGGGAAATAATTAAAACTTTAGAGGGAAAATAGTTTGGCTATAGCGACTTCAAACGTAACAACAATTTTGGTTCAAGTTTTTTTATCATCGTCATCATCATCAGCCCGTGTCATTCCACTGCTGGACATAGGCCTCTCCCAAAGCACACCACTATGGCCGATGTTCGGCTCTTCTCTTCCAACTACTGCCAACCACTTTGCATATATCGTCGTTCCACCTAGCCGGATTGCACATTACAAAGACTTTAGTATGCATACTTTTGTTGTCAACTGTACTTAGCGCTAAATTTGCTTACATCAAATTTCAGCGAACTGTATTCGTATTGCGTCTCAATTGACTGTGAGAAAATTTAATGTATTTCTAGTTAAAGAAGTGAGTGTACCTATGTGTGTGAAAAAAATAATTTTATGTGAATATTTATGGTAAGTTATAATTATAGTTAATTGTACCTATCGTGTATTTGGTTTAGATAACAACTAAAGCTTTCAAGGAAATTGTTAGAAATTTTTTCAATGTAATTTTATAATTATTGACACAAAAACTTTGAGATATATTTCATTTTAAATTATAAATCAAAATAGTTTAATAAGCATTATACTAGTTAAATAATACCCAAAAAATGACTTTTTATTCATCTATTTCTTATCAGAAACACTTAAATTCAATAAAAGTAATTGCAGAAAAGTTTTTTTTTATATCAGTTAATCATGGTCTAATTTTAAAATTCTTTTGAGCCAAACGATTATAGCTAACATAAAATTTTAGATATAAATTAATGTTTACATACGAAAATTATAGACGGAAAAAAATATTAATTATGTCTCGTCAAAGATATGAATCAATCTGGTTTAAATTAAATAATTTTATTTAGATATCATTAGATACAATAATCATGGAAAACTTGAATATAAATCTATGAATTTTTGAAACGTACTTGGTCATGGTTATTAATTGAATTTGAAAATATATATTTTATTTTAAGTAATTCGTGAAAGACTTGATCGAAACTAATATCAAATATAAAATACTCAGTTTTTGAGCCACTCTGGTCGCGTTTTTTTTTTTTTTTTTTTTTTTTATTTGAAGTTATTCATGAAAAACTTGAACGAAACTAATATCAAATATAAAATTCTGTCTTTGAGCCAAACTGGTCATGAATACGAAATTAATTTAATAGATATTTTATTTTATTTTAATTTATTCATGAAAGACTTAAACGAAACTAATATCAAAATAAACCCTAAGTCTTTGAGCCTATCTGGTCATGAAATATTAATTGAGATTAAAAGATATTTTTTATTTTAAGTAATCCATGAAAAATTCGAACCAAACTGGTATAGAAAATAAGTTTTTGAACCAAACTGGTCATGATTATTTTATTAGTATCAACTCATTATATGTTAAATCTGAATCAGAATAAAATAGATCTTTAAATCGCGAAAAATACGAGCCAATCTAGCGATTATTAGTATCAAACTAGATTCTTTACTTTATGTTAGTAAATCTGAATCAAAAGAATAAAGATCGTAGACGTTGATGTGAGTTATTATTATTATTATAAACTCATAGCGAGTAAATATTCTGCACTTATTTGAAATGATTTTATGTTCTCCAAAGAAGATCATTTCATCGCATGCGAGTCTAAATCTACAAGTCTCAAATGTAAGTACCTAAATTAAATATAATAATTATTTTGCTTAGACATATCGAGATCGATCGTTTAGAGATCGCTTTTAGCGATAAGACCGCCCATTGTGCCTATTTTTAAAACAAATTCTTCTATATGTGTTCCTTATTTCTGGTGTAATAAAGTGTTATTATTATTATTATTATTATCGATCGAAACAAACCTTACACTCGTTAACTTCGCAAACGCATCGTCTCTCGCGTTACGTTAGCCAACGTTTTAAACGATTGAATGTACAGCGGTAATTTTGGGAATTCTACTCCCAGGAGTGAGCGTAAGCGAACGTCCTGCAGTGAGCGAAGCGAACGTAAGGCCTGGTGTAGAATTTCCAATATTATCCTACTAATCTGTATTACGGTAGCGTTGTGTAGATGTATATTTTCGAAATACGCTACGCGAAATCCTAAATTTGAAAGTATAACCGATGTCAACTCGGCCATAAACATTGGGTATTCGCATTTTTGAAAACCTGCCCGATGCCAACACGGTCTCTGTGTTATAATATATATCCAATATCCCAAGAAATAATAAACGCGCAGTCGTCTGTATTCGTATATGTTTATTGGATTGTTTTCAAATAAAACATGAAGGTTCACTTCAAAAAATTACAACAGCCTTAAAAATATCAAGGAAAATGTAAAAATAATGCATAAAATATGTTAATACTTTTAATTATGGAGCAAAATATTTCATCACTACGCTACTCTGCTTCGCGTGAAGGGAACGGCGAAATTCAGTACCGTTTTATAAACAGATGTATTATTACTCTAAATTTAAGATAACTTTGAACTCCTATCTCTTAAAAATCCTTTATTTTTTCGGGATAAAGAGTATTCTAAATTTAAGAAAATTATATTTACTTTAACTGTGCCCAGTAATATCAAAATCCATCCAGTAGTTTCAGCGTGATACGTGTTCTTTTAAATAACTTTCAACCCTTATCCTGCGGGAATCCTTTATTGTTTCAAGATCAAAAGTATTTTAAATTTTAATCCATAATATCAGCTGTGATTGAGCCAAATTGCATCAAAATCCGTCAAGTAGTTTCAGAGTGATGCGTGTTCAAAGAAACAGACAGACAGACAAAAAAAACATATTGCACTCCATATCGATTTTGAAGTTTATCTCAATTATAATTTTCAATAAATGTTTAATGTACAGATTTAGTCCAGTTACAGATTTATTATAGTATAGAATAGATATTATTAATATGAAAATGTCGACCTTTCCAGCTTTGTAGTCACTTTACGCTGTGTTGCCATAAGTTTAGGCCAATTAAGTGTGAAGTATTTTATGCCAGTGAATTGAAAATGTTTTTAAGATAGGAACAAAACAAATCTTTGAAGGGACATTTGCATTGAACAAAATTTTAAGTTATTCTTTTATTTTTTATTGTTTTTTTAATAATTACAATATTACTTTAGTGTCTCATAATAGAGTCACTACTGGACTATAAACATACAAAAACTGAACTCAATACTATTGTTAGTTTCGTCAAAATGACTAAGTTTGTGGAGTAATTTTGACCAAACCTGGAACCTGGAGTTATGTGTAATTTTTTTTAAATGGAATAACTCCAGATGTATCAAACATTTCGGAACATACACGGTAGTTATACGGGTGCCCCTGGGAGTGCTCGAACTGGGGATCTCCGCTTATCACTACACGAGTGATCATTCAAAACTGATTGATGAGAGACAAAAACTGACCTACTACACAACAGAATACACATCAAAAGATAGAGCTGTTACACGTAGTATCCGAAAGGACATCAGAGACTTAAACAACAAACTTGTACAAGCTGCACTAGAAAACAGCATGACTCTAAAAAATGCTAAACAAGGTTTGGAGAAAGGAAGATCCTCCATTGTAAGTTTAAAGGACGATATGGGTGTGAAACATGATGATAGGATAAGGTGTTGCATATAATTATGTACTGAGTTTTACGAATCTCTCTACTCTGATGACTCGGTTCCCCAAAAATCATCTACCACGTATTCATGTTCCGAAAACACTCCACCAATCACCGGTTACGAGGTACATCGTGCATTGTGCACCAGAAATACTTCAGAAGACTTGGGGATGATGGAATCATCACTGAATACCTCCGATATGGGGAACCAGTCTTCCTTCCACATATTACTAACTTCTTTAACGATATTCTAAAAACTGGTAATCTGGGCAAAAACATTTGTTTTTCCAATATCTTACTTTTACACAAAAAAGGTGATAAGTCTAATTTAGGAAATTATCCACCCATAAGCCTTGTATCACACCTATACAAAGCCTTTATTAAGGTTTTAGAAAACAGGCTATCTGGCTAGATAAATATATAGCATATAAAAAAATATATATATATATATATATATATATATATATATATATGATAGACAAACATCAACCCCCCCGAGCACGCAGGATTTCGCCGTGGCCTCTCCACTACGGACGACCTTCAAGCTACCAACCAAATTATAGAAAAACCCGTAGAATTCAATCTTCCTCTATACTTAGCATTTGTTGATTGCAGCAATCAAACTAAACACCATAGCTCCCCCCCCCCCACCCCCCCATCTTTCCATATTAATGGTGTTAATGGTTTAATGGTGATGGAAAGCAAGGTGATCTGCTAAGCTTTTGACCAACCTTCGATTCGCCGATGACGTAGTCCTCTTTTCTTCTTCGGCTTCTGGATTACATACCATGCTCGAAGACCTGAGCAAGGCAAGCCTAGAGGTCGGACTTCGGATGAACATGTCAAAGACCAAATTAATGACTAACAGCCATAAACGCGAAACCTACGTTGAGAGTGTGAAGGTAGAATATGTTTAGGAGTACATATATAAAATATATATTTATAATTGGTGTATTTAATACCGTTTTTATAACAATAAATTTAATTTGAATTTATATAGTTGTTCCAAATAGTCTCCTACCAGGCGAGGCAAGGCAAAGAAGTTGCTAGACGCACCGAGAACGCCTGGAAGTGCTTTTGGTCCATGAGGGATCTAATGAAGGGAAATCTCCCACTATCCTTAAAAAGAAAACTCCTGGACGTGTGCATCCTCCCCATACTCATGTAAGGCGCACAGACATGGTTTGCACTGGAGGTATGTCAACGTGCTATGGAGCATAGTTATACTTGGCATGAAACTAACGGACCGCATCCGGAACACTATACTCCGCTTTACAAAACTTAAGTGGTAATAGTGTTAACGTGTTAAGTTAACAAAAATAGTAGATATAACCCTATCCGGGTTAAATCCACTATTTTTTTCCGCTTAAAAGCCACTGCAAAGCTTAAGTGGGACTGGGCAAGGCACGTCAGCCGAATTCCTGAATAAGTATGGGCCAAATCTACAACTGAATGGATCCCACGAGATAAAAAAACGCTGACGCGGTAGGCCCAGGAGAAGATGACGGAACGATATTGACGGTTAAATCATCATCAGTTAAGCGAGAGTGTTATGCACGCATACTATGGGGCTACAGAAAGCCTTACTGCGTACCTAACCGGATGCTGTCTCTGTTTCGGTCCCTAGAACCAACCGTCATCGTATCGGCACAGCGACTTTCGGATCAAGTGCGGGCTATCCATCGGTGCAAACTGGTGGACCAGTATGTGCTAAATCGGTTGCGCTTGGAAGCGTTGCCTATTCGCACGACTTCAGCCTCGAATCGGGACCTGTCCGACACGTTGTTGGTCCGGGGGCCAGTTATGGTCCTGGCATCGACGGCGACACGGGTAGATCCCAAGGTTGATTGTGTGAATATGAGCGTAAGTACCCAACCCATTGAGCAATTAAGAGGGCTTTGGAAGACGAGATTTTATAGTATCGGTCCACACCTAATACTACCTCGTATGCCCACCCATAGACGTAACCTATCGTTAATGGGAGCCCTGGAAGCTTTGCTAGCTCCATACTTACGGAATAGCGAAGACTTAATTGATACCCACTCGATCCTGTATTGCAGGGCTATTGCAGTGTGTCGCGTGGATCGTGTCAAGTTTCCGGAAACTGATCGAGCACCGCGAACTGCTGGATTTGTCCCTGCATTGCAAGTACGGATCGAGCGGCTTATCAATACGTCCAGGACTCTCATTGCAAAGCTGGTCTGCTTCAGCCGGGGCAACAACCAGCCCCGTGTCATGCATTTCATGAACCAAGCCTTTGCTGGAACCGGTATCAGGCCTCAGCATAATGCTGTGTCCTTGTGTTGGCTGGCTTGTGTCACGGAACGTATTGACTTCCTGAAGCAGAAAGTCTATGCGTGGGCAAACCGTATTTGTCGCTACACAGAGCGTGTGGATAGATATAACAAGAATCGCCTTTTCCAAAGTGATCAAAGGAAGGTGTATCGTAACTGGGAGGGAACTAACCAACGTGTGGGTGATGGGCAGCTGCCGGATGCTACTGCTATGATTAACTTCTGGCAAGGTATCTGGTCAGTGCCCTTTAAACAAACGGAGGGTGACTGGATGAGTGTTGTCGTACATGCATGTGAGTCAATCGAAACCATGGGGTCTGTGTCTATCAGCCCCGTAGACATTAGTTGTGCAATTTGTACGGCCCCGAACTGGAAAAGTCCTGGACCGGACGGATTGCACAATTTCTGGATAAAGTGGATTCGATGCTCGCATTCATGTTTGGCAATATAATTTCAGGAAGCCCTTGAGCTTAGTTCCTTTCCCAGTTTTATGACCACTGGGTTCACCTCCTTGCTCTATAAGTCCGGTAGTACCACGGAAGCTAAAAATTATAGATCGATTACATGCTTGAACACCATGTACAAGCTCCTTACATTCATTTTGAGAGCAGAAATGTATTCGCATATTGTTGCGAACAACATTTTGGCACCTGCTCATAATGGATGTAGGGTTGGGTCTCGTGGTACTAAAGAGATCCTCTTCATAGCCACGACCATTTGCCAACAAGTCCGACGGTATAGAGGGGTCCTTTCTACTGCTTGGATTGACTACAAGAAGGCCTATAATTCAGTCCCTCATTCATGGCTAGAGAGGATCTTAGAGTTTTATAAAATCGATGCAACTCTGAGATCTTTCTTAGGTACGTGTATGAGGCAATGGACCACCAGGTGGTGGAGACAGCCTTGCTAGTCCACAGGACTTTATAAGGATAGAGCGAGGCATATTTCAGGGTGACAGTTTGAGTCATTTGTGCTTTTGTCTAGCACTGAATCCTCTCAGCACTTTGCTGAAGGATTCAGGGTTAGGTTAGGTTAGGTTATCGACTACGGAAAGAGGGTGAGATCATTTCTCATATGCTGTACATGGATGACCTCAAGTTGTTTGCACCGAAACGTCCAGACTTGATGGAATTACTGAAATGCACAGAAGTTTTCAGTAGAGCCATCAACATGGAGTTCGGTGTAGACAAATGTGCGGTCATGCACGTGCAGCGGGGGAAAGTTGTAAATTCTATGAATTTGCAGCTTTCTGAGACAATTACTCTCAAATCTCTCTCCGTGGCCGAGACCTACAAATACCTTGGTATGTTAGAATCGTTGGGTATCACGGACAGAGACATTAAGCAGTCGGTGAAGGAGCGTTTCTTCTGTCGCCTGACCAAAGCACTTAACAGTCTTTTGTCAGGTGGCAATAAGGCGCGTGCCTTCAACGGTTGGGTGATGCCCTTGCTCATATACTCTTTTGGGAAACTAAGGTGGACTCAGACTGAGTTTGACGCCTCGGATAGGAGAGTCCGTCAACTGCTTACGTCACATCGTATATTACACCCGGGCTCGTCTGTTATGAGATTGTACATACCGCGGAAGTGGGCAGGGGTCGTGGCTTTTTAAATGCCAAGAACCTCCACAACCGTGAAGTGTGCAGTCTCAGGGAGTACTTTATTAAACACCGAGTGTGAGTTGCATCGTGATGTGGTGGCAGTTGATAAGACTTTCACGCCGCTCTTCTTGGCAAACGAGCATTGGCGCAAACCATCGGCGTTGAGTACCGATGACCGCAAGGACGTGTGGAGGGGCAAGGAGCTGCACGGGCGGTTCTATCGGGCCTCAACAGGGCCTGATGTGAACTTGCTCGCGTCGGTGAACTGGCTACGTTTTGGTGACCTCTTTGGAGAAACTGAGGGTTTTGTCTGTACAATTGCGGACGAAGTTATCAAGACGAATATCTACCGGAAATATATTATGAAGGACGGTACGGTCGACATTTGTCGGGCATGCCGCCGTGCCGGGGAGTCCTCAGGCATATAATTTCCGGTTGTTCTCATCTTGCTAACGGAGAGTACTTGCACAGACACAACCAAGTAGCCAGGATCATCCATCAGCAAATTGCCCTTCGGTATGACCCTGTCGAGTCTTAGGTACCGTACTATAAGTACGTACCGGTGCCAGTTCTCAAAATTGGTCGTGCATTGCTCAATTGGGACCGCTCTATCATCACGGACAGGACTATTGTTGTCAATAAGTCTGACATCGTGCTGGTAGACTGGACCCAACGCCGGGCAGTGCTCGTCGACATCACCATACCACACGATGAAAACCTCGTGAAGGCCGAGAAGGACAAGCTCAGCAAATACCTTGACTTGGCTCATGAGGTGACCGCCATGTGGGATGTTGACTCGACGATCATTGTCGCGATAGTTGTTTCGGCGAACGGCCTTATAGCGAAGAGCCTCGACCAACATCTTAAGAGGCTCTCGCTAGATGGTTGGATTAAGGGTCATATACAGAAGGCAGTACTCCTTGACACGGCGCGTATAGTCAGGAGGTTCCTCACTCTGCAGCCCTAGCACCGGTAGTTTGGGTCCCGCTCCGCTACCGTTGGTACCCTAGATTTAGGTTTTTATAATATTTTTATGTTTATATATATAGAAATATTGTAAAAAATGTAAATTTAAGATAACAAGATAAATAAAGTGAATAATAATAAAATTTATTACATAAAAAGTACACATAACACAAAAGGAATTACTGGTGGTCCCGACACTAGGACACTAGGAAAAAGCCTGTCTCGTGAGGGCCTTTTACAAGTTAACATTTATATAACTACGACACGAGCATCATAACACGCAATGAAATAAATAACAAACTTAAAGTACTTATATATCCAAATGAGTGAAATGTAACATTTTATAATGATTTAGATAGCCATATTGTTTCTAAAATATATAATCTAAGAGACTAAAAATATGTTTATTAGTTTACTTATTGACGATAATCCTCGAGCATAAAGATATAAAATTATTAGGATTTAACTTAGTTATCGAACAACTCTGACAAACTTCTCCGTGTCATCGTAAGATAAGTTTAGAACCCACCCTTGGACAATACGCTTTGCTTGTTTGACGTTACAGCATTTGACGTCGAGCGTTTTAACTATTTTATTGTAAACTAGCTGTACCCGTGGCTTCGCACGCGTGTTCTTTTCTATAGGTTCAAAGTACCATAATGAGCATTTTTTTTTATTTGAATTCATTTAGTAGTTTGGGTGCGATGCGCGGTCAAGATACGGACAAACAGACAGACAAAATTAAAAAGTAAAACAGTTTGGCTTCAGTATCGAACATAGAGAACCACCAAAAAAATATATTTTATTACATAAATATTAACATAACTTTGGACCTATATCCCGCAGAAATTACTTATTCGGGATAAAACGTATCCTTAATTTTAACCCATCGTATAACTTAAGACAGTGCCATGTTGCATCAAAACCCGTCCATTACTTACAGCGTGGTACGTGTTCTTTTAAATAAGTTTCAGGCTTCATAATCGAATATAGAGTAACTTCCAAAAAAAAACACTATATCTTTAATGTACACAATTTGGACCCATATCCCACAGGAACCCTTTATTTTTTCGGGACAAAATGTAGCCATAATTTTCTTATAAACTATGTCTGTGCCAAGTTGCATCAACATCCCCCCAATAGTGTTCTTTTAAATAATTTTCCACCCCTATCCTGCAGGAACACAAATTTTTTTGGGATGAAAAGTATCCAATGTCCTACCCCGAAGTGTGAACTCAAATCATCATCATTATGTCAACATGTCAGCCTCTAGAAGTCCACTGCTGAACAAAGGCCTCCCCCAAAGAGCGCCATAACGAGCGATCCTGTGGCACCTCCATCCACCGACTTCCTGCGATGGCTACAATGTCGTCGGTCCATCGTGGGGGGGGGGGGGGGGGGGGTCTCCCCACACTTCGCTTGCTTGTACGTGGTCGCCATTCGAGAACCTTTATTCCCCAGCGGTTGTCGGTTCTGTGAACTATATGGCCTGCCCATTGCCACTTCAACTTGCAAAATCAGAGAGCTATGTCGGTAACCTTCGTTCTACTACGGATTTCCTCATTTCTGATTCTATCACGTAGTGAAACACCGAGCATAGCTCTCTCCATTGCACGCTGCGCAACTCTGCTTTTGTATGAGACCAATAGTTAGCGACCACGTCTCAGTGCCGTATGTCATCAATGGCAACACGCAAAATGACATAAACTTTCATGTCAACATGATTATAAACTTTCGTCTTGAGGCTCTGCGGTATCTGCGACGAGAAGATATGGCGTAATTTCCCGAAGCTGCCCATCCGAGTTGGATTCGTCGGTTGACCTCTTTGTCGAAGTTGGATCTAGCCAGTTGGATCGTCTGACCCAAGTAGACATAGTGATCAACAGCTTCGATAATATCTTTCCCAACATAAACCGGCATGGGCACAACATGGGCATTTGACATGATATTCGTCTTGCCCATGTTCATTTTAAGACCCACCTGTTGGGAAACAATATTTAGGTCACTGAGCATTGTGCTTAGGTCTTCCAGGGTTTCAGCCATGACGACTATAATATCAGTAAATCGAAGGTGAGTGATGTATTCGCCATTGATGTTAACATCAAATCCATTCCAGTTCAGAAGCTTGAATATATCTTCCAGTGCAGAGGTGAACAGTTTTGGAGAAATTACGTCTCCCTGTATCACCCCTTTTTGCACCTGGATTGAATTCGTGCTCTGATCCTGAAGACGGACTGTCATGGTGGCCTTGCTTTACAAACACTTCAATACTTCGATGTACCGGTAGTCAATATGGCACCACTGTAATGACTGTAGCACTGCCCAGGGTCTCGACTGAATCAAAGGCTTTCTCGTAATCCACAAACGCTAGACATAGTGGCCGATTATACTCTTCGGTCTTTTGTATAATCTGCAGAAGCGTATGGATGTGGTATACGGTGCTAAAGCCTTTCCAGAATCCAGCTTGTACGGGAGGCTGAAAGTCGTCAAACCTACGAGCGAGACGGTTTGTAACTACTCTCGAAAATAGCTTATAGACGTGGCTCAGCAGCGAAATGGGCCTATAATTCTTCAAGAAGGTGTTATCACCTTTCTTAAAGAACAAAACCACTACGCTCCTGTGCCACGTCTCTGGCGAAGTACCCTCGAGGATGACGGAGTTAAAGAGCTTCTGAAGGACTTTAAGTACCGGTGTTCCACCCACTTTCAGTAGCTCTGTCGTTATTCCGTCTTCCCCTGGTGCCTTGTTGCTCTTAAGCTGTTTGAGAGCCATTCTGATCTCGTATAGGCTGACGTCCGGGATATCTTTGGTATAATGTCGGGTCAAACGGGCTCTTGCATCGCTAGTCCTGCTAGGAGGACTACGCGATGAAGTGTATAATTGTCCATAGAATTTCTCAAGCTCACTCAAAATCTCTGGCTTCCACGAAACGATGCTGCCACTGTCGGTTTTCAGCTTCGTCAACAGGCTTTGGCCAATAGACAGATCTCTTGCGAACACTTTAGAGCCCTTGTTCCGCTCTATAGCGTTCTCAATACAAGTATTATTATAGGAATCGTGTCGCATCGACTTGGAAATCTGTTTATTAAGCAATTTGTAACTCGACATATCCACTGAAGACTGCAGCCTCATCTCGCCTCGTTTTGCCATAAGTTTTAGTGTATGCTCAGAGAGTTTCTGTGTTCTTTTCATGCGGAGGGTCTTAAAAAACTCCGAGCCGACCGCGTGGACAATTTCCACCAGCCCGTTATTTAGTTCGTCCACTGTATTGCATTCGGTAAGAATTTGGAAGCGATTTTGGAGCTCCAACTGAAAGCTCTCGGGGTTTTTGATTTTGGCAGGACTTTGGCGAAGAGTAGATGAGACCTCTCCAGCTTCAGTTGATATTCAATGGTGATCACTGCCAGTCTTAACCCTGTTGAACACAGAGACATCATTGAATATATGCCGATTGGTCGTCAAAATGAAATCTATCTCGTGCTTATGACCGCCGGGGTGCAGCTACGTCCATTTCCTGGAGGGGTGCTTCTTGAAAAAGGAGTTCATCATAAAGTGTCCCTCCTTCTCCATGAAGTCGGCCAATCGCTGACCCCTTTGGTTCCGCTGTCCAAACTGCCCCACTCTCAGTTCATCGCCATTCCTCATGCCTAGCCGTGCGTTGAAGTCCCCCATCACCACTGTGAAGTGTGTTTTCAGGGCATGTATGGCATTAGAAATGTCATCATACATAGCCTCCACTTCGTCGTCCGGGCGTTTTGAGTGTGGGGCGTACACCTGTATGACCTTCAACGAATACCGTTCGGTAATTCTGAGTTTAAGGTATACCACCCTGCTCGAAACGCTTTCGATCTTCACAATGTTTGAACAAGTTTCAACAAGTTGACATCTTTAATGATCACTTGAATACCATATCTGTGTACTTAAATTTGTTTTTAAGTACACAGATAATATATATATATAATTATGAGATGATAAAAAACAAAAAAAAAACTGTAATACAAGCAACACGACAAACGTGATAATAAACATAATATTAGCTAGACTTCCAAGTAAAACCTCTTCACTTGACACTTAAAAACTTCCAAAGATGGCGCACGCCGTATAGAAACAAGCAATTTATTCCACAGATGAACAGCTTTTACCGTGAAAGAACGTCCGTAAAAAGTGCTGCAATGCAAAGGTAGCTTGTGGGTGAGGGTGGGTAAGTGTTTTTTTAAATAACTTTCAACCCCTATCCTGCGGAAACCATTTAATTTTCGGGATAAAAAGTATCCCATGTCCTACCTCGTAGTACGATCTCAAATCATACCAAGTTTAATTTAAATTCATTCAATAGTTTCAACGTGATGCATAGCCAAGATACAGACAGACAGATAGACAGACAGACAAAAATGAAAAAAAAAAATTTTTGGCTTTAGTATGGAATAAAGAACAGCCTCCAATTTTTTTTACAAAATATCTTCAATGTACAGAATTGGAACTGTTGCAGATTTATTATAAGTATAGTTAGATGAATGCCAATATGTTCTCAAGTGTCGAGTTAATAATAACAGTGAATTGCTACGCAATTTTTGTTCTTTAGGGCATGGTAAAAATCATTAATGAAGAACAGCCCCCTTAAAAATATTACAAAATATCTTCAATGTACAGAATTGGACCTGTTAATAATATCAGTGAATTACTAAGCAATTTTTATTCCTTAGGGCTTGGTAAAAATCTTTATGTCTCACTTAGCGCAAAGTGCATAATTTTGTTAATTTTTTTGCACCCATTTCAGATTAGTTTAACACGTGTTCAATGACTGCTACGGCTATTGTAATTCTGTCATTTAACCGTAAAATTCAAAGAATCCGACGCCATTTGGACAATGCTTCTGCGACCAGAGAAGTAACGATGATCGAGGCTGCTTAGTCGCAACGTTCCGTGGCTTTACTAGGATATTTGCGAAGGATTATCCAAAACCTTTGGAACCGGTATCAGGAGACCGGGAGTGTAACCCGGCGTCGTAGCTTGGGCAGAATTCGTGCTACCACCGTCCAGGAAGACGGGTACGAGCGACTTAGTGCGCGACGTGATCGTATTGTGATAGCGCGAGCATCACAAAACCGATTACGCCGGACTACTGGTACCCATGTCAGCGACCAGACTACTATGAATTGTTTACCAGCAACATTCAGGAAGGCCTGTAACTCGCTTTAAGCTGACCGGGATTTATAGTGCAAATCGATTAAGATTTACTCGTCAACATCTTAAATGTAGCATGGAAAAATGGCGTAGGTGCTCTTCATGGAAGAATGTAAGGTGAAGTTTTTTGTGACGATCGACTTGTGAGAGTGTAGAGAAGAAGCGAAGTAAAATTTTCGGATCGTTGCATTCACGAACGTGACAATATAAAAACTGTGCTCGCGAGGTCTACAGCTCACAGAGCCACTAGTTTGTAATTGGATAATCAAGTACGTATAGCCCGCCTCAGCTTTTTTAATAAAAGGACATGAATTGTATTTTATGATCATCACTGCCGGTAATAAACTAGTTTGGCGAGCTCATT
The DNA here is from genome assembly GCA_946251855.1 of Alsophila aescularia. Taxonomy (NCBI): domain Eukaryota; kingdom Metazoa; phylum Arthropoda; class Insecta; order Lepidoptera; family Geometridae; genus Alsophila; species Alsophila aescularia. Next base: position 410,754 of record OX276375.1, read on the forward strand.
TCTCATCGCCACCGCATGCCGATTGCCGACCGACTGCCGAGCGACGGTAAATTAAATGTCAACCGCATGGTGCACTATACCGGGATATACTGCTCACGTTTGATATTTGTTTTAGCAGACGAATGGACCACAAATCAATTACAAATAACCATTACTTGAATAAGGAGGTGAATAAAACTAGTTTATAATATATGTTCGATTTTGTGACCAAATTATTAGTCATAGCAAACGAAATCTCTTCACAAATGTATCTATAAGGTCTTGTGCTTTATGCCCACATTTTACCCGTTGCTAATATCTGTGGCAGCTGATGAGCATGCGTGATTTGTTAACTAACACTAGTAGAACAAGATAAGGTTTTTTTATTTTATTCAAATCCACAATACTGTTAGCTTATAACTAATTAAAATTATGACGTAAATATAGACTATCAAAATGAGCCTGTAACAATGCGTGAAGATAAGAGAGCATTGAATCCGAAACTAGGAGAAACCGGTATGATCAAATTCATTAGGAACAGCTTAAAGCTCTATACTGTCTCCCCAAAAAAGCAGTTCTATGGAGCTCACTAGGACTAATCTGCCCTCCTTATGGCAAACGCAGTACTTGCAAAATAGCGGTTTTGAGAAAAACGCGGTAAAATCTTTTTTGGATATTTGTACATGTCAATGTTATATTTAACTTTTTTAGTGTATATAGAGAACAAGAAGCTTCCTATTAACAATAACATTTTTTCTTTACTTTATTGTCTCAATTGAATAAATTACGGCTTACTGCGTTTCCACCTACCATCTAGGCTTGTGAGCATTGCAGGGTCACTAAGTTCAAATGCAGCATTTGTGTTCAATACTGTTTTTAGTTAGCAATGATTTCCTATTTTAATGCTTGGTACTAGTTAAGTAGATGAGATGGGTAGTAACTTCTATCAGATATCAAGTTGTTGGGAGAAGAAAGAAAACATATTTTACTACTTTATTTTTTTATATTTCCAGTAATAAACAATGACTTAGACTTTTATCACAATTCATCATCATCCTATACCTGTCTACTGCTGGACATAGGACTCTCCTGATGAACGCCAGTGAGCTCGAACGCCACTGAGTTCAGTCTTAGCTGTCCTCATCCAATTTCTTCAAGCCACTTTTCGTAGGTCGTCACTCCACCTGGCTACAAGGCTACCCTAAACCTAAACCCGTTTGCTTAAACTTGGTCTCCAATTGAGAACTTGTCTATGCCTACGGTTATAGGTTCTTCAGTACATCTGACTGCGACTTTAGCTTGCTTATTTTAGAGCTATATGTGTGCTATATGCTATATGCGTGTGCGTGTGCGTGTGCGTGTGCGTGTGCGTGTGCGTGTTCGAGTGCGTGTGCGTGTGCGTGTGCGTGTGCGTGTGCGTGTGCGTGTGCGCGTGCGCGTGCGCGTGCGCGTGTGTGTGTGTGTGTGTGTGTGTGTGTGTGTGTGTGTAGTGTATCTGGAACTGTTACTAAAATGAAAACAATTAACATGAATAGAAATGGCCGGAAATAGCTGTGCAAGATGTTTAAAAGTTAAATGCTGCGGGCGCGGAATCTATTCACATTATTAACCACATAAAATAATGTAATTAATTCTTATTACAGCAATAACTTTTGGGAACTGTTATTAAAAAGACTAAGAATTAAAATCAATAGAAATGACCGGAGATTGCTGTGAATTGATACTAATTACGAATTATAGTGTTGACACTATAACTTGTAATTAGTGCAAATCATAGAGTAACTAGAGTGGCTATAAGGTTCGTAGCCCTTAAATTTGTTATATATTGCTATGATGCTGCTAGCAACCATTTATTGTTTCATTTTTGATTCATTTTTGAAAATAGTGTTGTGACGATTTGATCCTCTAAAAAAAAAAAACGATTTTCTTTGAAGATTAATCTGTTATCGATATGAACAGAATTGTCGAGTGTAAGCCTTGTGTTAGTGTCTTGTAAATTAGTACATGTCTCTGAACCATTTTAGTATGTAAATTAAATGACAAGGACATCAAATTAAACTTGTGTTTTACGACAAGGTATGACGTTGATTATAATCAGTAACTCTGATTGACTGCCTACTTTAAAAATATGCCGTGATTTGCATAAGATTCTTTCCCTATAATTCAGTACGTTCTTTTCAAAATATACGTACTGAACTGACATATACATTTATGTGCTTTTTTATAGATACGCTTGATGATCAGGACCACGGGCCACCTACATAGGCCTTATTTAGTTACCTATACATGTTGTCCCAGGAAGTAGTGATAGATGGAGGTGACTCTATTTAATTCTTGGATCCGTTAGTTATCATGTGGTGTAATAAAATTTTGGATATCGGTGATAGATATGGAGCTGCAGAACCAAACAGTATCATCCAATTTTGTTATCATCAGTTTTTTGGATTCCATAGGAATGGAAGCAAATTCATAGACGTATCAAAATAATCAAAACTAATCAAACTTTATTTCAGTTTTAGTGCGATATTATTTTGCATATTTTATAATAATAATAATATATTGCAAGCTATTATTATTGAGTGCTGCGAGAACCAGCTAATGGAAAATGGGCAGCAGCACTTTCTTGTGTATTATCTTATCACTAACTACTGCGAGCACCAAGATGCATGCCGACCCGCTAATGAAAGGTAGTCATAGAAGTTCTTGAGAGCAACTGCTTGTTGTGGCGTTAATGGGGGCTTATGTTTTATGAGGATTTACGAGTATATGATGATGATGCGTGTGAAGCCATGGGTCGCAGCAAGTAGACATGATAGTTGCTAACTGACCGAGCCAGCGCGAAGCGTCTCCGTTTCAGCTTGGGCAAAAAATCATTCATATGTCCGAATGTCCGGCTGTTCTCCTCTACAGGTCCCATTTCTCAACCGATCTAGACGAAACTTGGTAAGTATATTAACGATTTTTTTTATTATTTTTTTGTCGTTAGGCTATTTTTGATTGACTTCCCCCAAAAAAAGAGCAAAAGGGGGGCAACTGAATATCTCCGCCTTATTATATCCGATTTCAAAGTTTTTTTTTTTTTTTTTTTAATAACTATATGTTGATCTCGTAAAAATTTGGTGAAGATCTAATGAGGATCATAGGTGCGATGAAGATCAGAATAGCATCAAATATAAAAATTATGAAATTGATACAAAGATAAAATCTTTCGATCAGATCAATTGTTGTTTATACGTCATATCACTATGAGGTCCGTCATTTTAAATTTCATGCTATGCGTCATAGGATGGTTGGAATCTGATGTCCTGTCGTATAGACATTTCTTACTGTCGTTGGTTCAAATAAACTATTAATAAATCGATAAAAAAAACAACAGGCTATCTTAGTTTGTTTCTAACAGAAATCATTTCAGTATATTATTTTATGATATTAGAAATAAACAACAATAAACGCATACTTTTTTTTTTATCCTGCTTATTCGTTAATTCATTATTTATTGTACAGTCGTTTCAGTGGTTTAGGTACCAAGCTCATGACAAGAGCCAAGTAGGCCCATGGTTCGATTCTCAGATTGAGTACCTAAGTGCCTACTACTAGAGCAGGTACAGGTAGGTAATAATACTTTATAAATTATAGTATACATGATCGTAAAGTGTAGGTAACGTAAGGTGCATAATTGGGGCTACTGGATAGAACCAGGTTTTATGGTAAAATAGGAATTCAAAAAAAAAAGTTAAAATTTAATTTAATTTAAAAAAATGGAAAATTGAGGGTATTCGCGCCTGAGGTCAAAGACCGGGAGGGTCTTTAGGTATCCCTGAGTAAAAAGAAAGATTAATAAAATTTTGGGGCAAGTGAAAGAAGTTTTATGAAATAAAATGGGGCAAGTCTCAAGCTTAACGTTGTTCAACCTTTACAAGATCACCATTCTCTAACCTGCGTCCATCCCAACAATTCACACTACTATCTAAAAGTTTAACAAGATAACTCAACAACCAAGCAATCGAACGCTTTGGTTCAAGGACCGTGAGATTGTAATCAACTAATATCGGAAATAAATGAAACAAAAGGATTATATTAACAGTTTATTATCTACCTGGCGGTATGCTTCAAAAAAATAAAAGGGTAGACAAAAGGTATTTCGGGTGCGATTTAGAACTAATCATCATCATCATCAACAGCCTGCACTAGTCCACTGCTGGACATAGGCCTCTCCCAATGCGCACCACTGAGCCCGATCTTCGGCTCTTCTCATGTAATTGCTGCTAGCTACTTTGCGTTAATCGTCACTCCATCTGGCCGGAGGGCGTCCTACACTACGTTTGCCTATACGTGGTCTCCACTCTAGAACTCATTTACCCCACCGGTTATCGGTTCTTCGACTAATGTGACCGACCCATTGCCACTTCAGTTTGCTAATTCTTTGAGCTATGTCGGTGACTTTCATTCTCTGCCGAATCATCTCGTTTTGGATGTGATCCCTTAGAGAAATCCCGAGCATAGCACGTTTCATAGCTCGCTGTGCGACTTGAAACCTGTGGACCAGTCTCACAGTCAATGTCCACGTTTCGGCTCCGTATGTCATTACGGGTAGGAAGCACTGGTCGAAGACTTTCGTCTTTAAGTACTGTGGGGTGGGCGATGAGAAGATATGACGAAGTTTCTCAAATGCTGCCCAGCCCAGCCGAATCCGCCTATCAGCTTCCTTCTCAAAGTTGTTTCTGTCCAACATAAGAGTTTGTCCTAGGTAGACATACTCTTGCATAAATTCGAGAGGCATGCCACTAACGACTGTTGGTTCCGGTGTAATGTGTTGATTTATCATCAATTTTTTTTGTCGATGTTCATGCGGAGGCCGATACATCGGGAGGCATCTAATAGGCTGGTCAGCATTTGTTGCAACTCTTGCAGCGAAAAAACTTGAAATAAACGTCATGGATAGTTTCACAGTGTCACAAAAAAGAATATGCCAGATGGGTGAGCGTGTCGCTTACCGGAAAAACAAGATGTACTGCAGACGATGAAGAGAGAAGTAACAGGGCTTCTACTATCCTATGCCAGTAGACGGAAAGGTGTGATGGTCGCGGCGTCGGCACAGTCCACGCGTGGACAAGCTCGACTCGCACCAAATTGTACCCAAAAATGGATGACGCGCGGAGCGAAGACACTCAGCGCGCAGCTATGCGGTTGTCCGGGATTGCCTGCCTATTCGTCTTCAACGCAATTTATATAATATAATTTCTGCAAAAAAGTGAAAAACCCAAAAATGACGATTACTGCAAGTTCAATTAGTAGGGTAGTAATCTTATCCTTCCAATGGCATTTTTTGGGTGTAACGATGTCATTTGCTACATAGCTGTGTCTCCGTAAGACTGAACAAAGTATGTACAGTTGTCTAACAGTCAGAACTTTCATAGTTTTATATATTTAACTCGTAGGATATCTATACGGCTTGCAAAGAATTACTTTTTTGTACTGCTTGCTGAGCTCTTTCAAGTTATTCTTATGTGCTCTCCCTAAATTACAATCATTAAGTATTGATTCACAAAGTGAATAATACGCAATTTTTATAGAGTCTAGGCTTGTCTTATATATATTTTTAAATCGATTAGGCATACCCTAATCGATTTAAAAATATATATAAGATTTCGGACCCTCACCGCAAGGGACGTGTTGAACACTCCAACTCAGATTGTGGTCTGTGTGTACACCCAAATACTTAACGAACATTTACAATTGAAATTATTCAGGATATGTACAAGGTTTTTTTATTTTTTTAAACATTTACAATACATTAAATTAAGGTCACCGGCAATTATATTTTACCTTCCCTGCAGACTATATGCAGGAGTTTAGTTACTTTATCGAAAAACAAAGCAATGTCTTTATTTACCCCCTTACTTATAAAAAGTTATGCAATGATTGAGTAATTATTAGTAATACTGCGCAGTACAATATTGTACTGCGCAGTATTTCTAATCATTGCATAACCACTGCATAACTTTTATAAGTAAGGGGGTTAGTCTTTACAAAGCAACGATAACTATTTTAGACAATCATAACTCAACTGCTGACATTTCACAGTTCATTTCAAAAGATAGTCTATTCAAGTCATTTCTTATTTCATTATTTTTTTCTAACATATATCGCAGTTCCACCGTGATCAAAAATTTTCCGGTTAAAGCAAGTCAAAGTTTTCAATAGTCATTGCTTGTACTTAATAGTCTTTGCCCCATGTCTCTCAACACACAAAATGTCACAGTTGTAATCCTCAATAACGTTTTCGATCGCCAAGTATTTCTTGTGTATGCTCTGTATATTTTCATGAATTCATCTTTCTTTCATGAGCTGCAGAACTTTGGAAAAATTTGAGTCTGGATTTGTTATTTCAGAATAGATTGCTTGACATTTAATAAATTGCAGTGATGATCATCCTTAGAAGCTTCTTTTAATTGATTTTATTATCATTTCTGTGATACAATATTTCATTCTTTTGAAATTAATTTATTTTGTGGTATCATTTTTAATATTTGGATCTATAAACTTGACGTTTTCTTTGAAGTTAGACAAATAGGCTATCTGAGTATTTATAATGAAGACTAGCTGTACCCGCGGCTTCACGCGCGTGGTTTTTTTTTAGGTTTAAAGTACCATAATGTGCTATTCCAGGACCAATATACCAACATTTGATTAAAATTTCTTCAGCCGTCAAAAATACTTTTATCAATTGCTCGGCTTCTAACTCACCGGATTGAGATACCAATTACACCAGATTTAAATCAAACCCTAAGCTACCTAACAACGAAAACCAAATTGCAATCGGTATAGTAGTGATTACGTGATGCGTGAAATGAAAAAAAGAAAATGAAAATGAAAATATATTTATTACTGCGAAAATGATACATCTAGCATTGCACACTATGCAATAGGTACAATCACAGTTTACAAACATACTTCGGTATACATATTTTGCAGACATCTTTTCTTAAATACTAAATATCTGTCGACTTCCTAACTAGGCAAAGCCTGTATCTAGGAAGCCTGATTCCTTATAATGTTTAACATTTAGAAACTCGGCGGATAGAAAAGTTTACCTACAAACATAATAATTATTATAATGATTTATGTTAAGACAATTAAATATATATATATATATATATATATATATATAAATATACCTTTTTATTTCATATTTAATTGTCTTAACATAAATCATTATAATAATTATAATTTAATAATTATATATATATATTAAATAATTTATATATATATATATATATATATATATATAAATATATATATATAATATATAAATATACCTTTTTATTTCATATTTAATTGTCTCAACATAAATCATTATAATAATTATTATGTTTGTAGGTAAACTTTTCTATCCGCCGAGTTTCTAAATGTTAAACATTATAAGGAATCAGGCTTCCTAGATACAGGCTTTGCCTAGTTAGGAAATCGACAGATATTTAGTATTTAAGAAAAGATGTCTGCAAAATATGTACGTCAAGTTTATATATATATATATATATACATATACATATATCATCATCATCATCATCATCATCATGTCAGCCTTTAGAAGTCCACTGCTGAACATAGGCCTCCCCCAAAGAGCGCCATGACGAGCGATCCTGTGCCACCTCCATCCACCGACTTCCTGCGATGGCTACAATGTCGTCGGTCCATCGCGTGGGGGGTCATTTATGTATTATGAATGAACAAACAAACATTCAGACAAAACAGACAGAAAGACACGATTAAAAAAAACTTGTTCCCATAGAAGAACTACTTATTCCGTACTTTTTTAAAGACCCAAGAACATTTTTTATTTATCTTCTTTGTACAGCCTTTTTCATAACTATTGGCTTTCATTTTAAGTATAGATATATGATTGTGTCAATTTGCATAAAAAAATGCATCCAGTAGTTTCAGCGTGATACTTACGTGTTGCGAAAACCCTTTAATTTTTCGGGATGAAAAGTATCCTCGTAGTATGAACTCAAATCACACCAACTTTCATTTGAATTGATTCAGTAGTTTCAGTGCGATGCGTGGTCAAGATACGGACAAATAGACAGACAAAAATAAAAAGGAAAACAGTTTTGGCTTCAGTATCGAATATAGAGAACCATCCAAAAAATGTTATTTATTATTTCAATATTAACATGACTTTGGACCCATTTCCCGCAGAAACCCTTTATTTTTTCGGGATGAAACGTGTCCTCAATTTTAACCCATCATATAACTTAAGATGGAGGTGATAGCTTAATTATCGAATATAGAGAAACCTCCAAAAAAAACACAATATCTCGAATGTACAGAATTTGGGGCTATATCCCGCGGGAACCCTTTATTTTTTCGGGATAAAAAGTATCCATAATTTTGATCCATCTTATAAACTATGTAAGTGCCAAGTTGCATCAACATCCGTCCAATAGTTTCAGCATGCATGATCACATGTTTTTTCAAATAATTTTCCACCCCTATCCTGCAGGAACCCTTTAATTTTTCGGGATGAAAAGTATCCAATGTCCTACCTCGGTATGAACTCAAATCATACCAAATCTCATTTAAATTCATTGAGTATTTTCGGCGTGATGCGCTGCTAAAGTACAGACAGACAGACGGACAGACAGATAGACGGGCAAAAATACAGTTTTGACTTTAGTATTGCATATAGAACAGCCTCCAAAAATTTTTACAAAATTTCTTCAATTTACAGAATTTGGGACATTATTCAACAGGAACTCTTTATTTTTTCGGGATAAAAACGATCCCCAATTTTTACCCATTATATTTATAAACTATGAACGTGCCAAGTTGCAACAAAAACCGTCCAGTAGTTTCAGCGTGATAAGCGTGTTCTTTTAAATAACTTTCAACGCCTATCCTGCAGGAACTCTTTAATTTTTCGGAATGAAAAGTATCCAGTGTCCTACCTCAAAGTATGAACTCAAATCATACCAAATTTAATTTGAATTCAGTGAGTATTTTCGGCGTGATGCGCTGCCAAGGTACAGACAGACAGACGGACATACAGACAGACAAACAAAAATTTCAAAAATACAGTTTTGGCTTTAGTATTGAGGCCTCCAAAAAAAATACAAAAAATGTTCAATTTACAGAATTTGGGATATTATCCCACACTCTTTATTTTTTCGGGATAAAAATTATCCCTAATTTTTACCCATTATATAAACTACTAGCTGTGCCCGCGGCTTCGCTCGAGTGGTCATTTCTCTAGGTTAAAAGTACTCTATGTGCTATTCCAAGACCTAAAATAAACATTTGATCAAAATTCCTTCAGCCGTTAAAAAGTTTTTTATGGATTGCTCGGAATCTAATCTTTGGATTACGATACCAAGTACCCCAGGTCTTGGTCAAACCCTAAGCTATCCAACACTGAAAACTGCATCGCAATCGGTCTAATAGTTTTTACGTGATGTGCGAATAAACATACAGATAAACAAACAGACAGACACGAATATTAAAAATATTTTATTCTTGTTCAGTAGCTCAGTCCAATTTTTTAAAATTATCTTCTTTGTACAGACCTATAGCTGTGCCCGCAGCTATAGGCGTGGTAGTTTTTTCTGGGATATAATGATCCTTTGAGTTATTCCAGTACCAAAAGTACCAATATAGGTACCTACCTACCTGTGTTAACAACCTTCAGTGGCGATCCAACATGGTCGTGATAGGTTAGAAGACGAAGACGCGAGCGAAGATTAGCGAGCATATAGACCCATTATAGCTTAGAACCATCTTGTTAACCTCAGCTTTGCAACAAAAACCCGCAGTTAAATTGGTCCATTCGGTTTGAAAGGTACCTCCTCCTCCCCCCCTCCAATATAGCAAAGAAACATGATGAACCATCTCGATCACATCCGTTTTAAAACATAAAAATCTGTCCATTTATTTGGGAGCTACGAACTTCACCATATTTCCCCCTCCTCCTCCCCCCATTATAGCTAAGACAAATCTTGTTTACCTCAGCTTTGAAACCTAAAAAACCGCAGCTAAATTGGTCGATTCGTTTGAAAGGTACGATTTTCACCCCCTTCTTCTCGAAACTCCCCCTTTTCTCGCCCCATATAGCTAAGAACCATTCCGATCACATCAGTTTTAAACATAAAAAACCGCATCAAAATCGGTCCATTCGTTTGGGAGCTTTTTTATGATGATGCCACAACAGACACACACACACACACATACACACACACCCTCTCGCACAAAATAAACAAAGTAATGTGAGCCGAATTCGAAAAGTTAATAGATTTGAATTTAGCGGTACCCTTAGTTGCAGTGAATGAAATGCTTGCGTGTTTTAAGGTCAATCAGCGCCATCTAGTTAAATTGGAGGCAGAACTTTGATTTTATACGCTGGAGTTGTTGACCATCTCAATCACATTAGCTTTCAACCAAAAGAAAAAACGAAAACACACACACACACACATACAGTGATACACACCCTATACTTATAACACCCCTCTCTTTGTTCGGGGGTTAAAAATGTAAAACACTAAGCAGGTTGGTTACCAATAAAAACAGCCGCTAGAGGGCGCCTTTTTATGAGGGTATGTAAATTATAAATGATAATTTATTTCTTTTTTAAACATGCACTTCAGGTAAAACTAACAAATTTACAAAGTAAAAAAAAACAAAGTAAATTGTCAGAATTCTTTTCTGTTGTTGAGTTTTTTCCAATTCGGATAATTCCAAATTATCCGAATTGGAATTATTGTGACCTATTTTGTTGTAACGATTTGACGGTTTACTTCAGGAAAAAACAAATTAAAAAAATCAAAGAAATTGTAAAAATAACGCATAAAATATGTAAATGCATAAAAATATGGAACAAAACATTTCAAGAAGTGCGTGATTTCGATCCACGCACGTCTGGGTTGGCAGGCAGAAATGGTCCCGCTAAACCAGACAGTATAGTGGTGAGAGGGTCGAAATTATGATACTCTTTTAATGTTTTATTTATATCACATTTAAATTACTATAACTTTGAATACCTATCCCGCAGGAACCCTATATTTTTTGAGGATAAAAAGAATCAATAATTTTAATACATAATATGTACTTTGACTGTGCCAAGTTACATCAAAATCCGTCCAGTAGTTTCAGCGTAATATGTGTTCTTTTAAATAACTTTCAACCCCTATCCTGCGGGAACTCATGATTTTTTCGGAATAAAAAGTATTCTAAATGTTAATCCATAACATAATCTATGATTGTGCCAAGTTGCATCAAAATCCGTTCGGTAGTTTCAGCGTGATGTGTGTTCAAAAAGACAGACAGACAGACAGACAAAAATTTAAAAAAAAAACCTTTTTGCACTCTATATCGATTTTGAAGTTTATCTCAATTATAATTTTCAAAAAATATTTAATGTACAGATTTAGCCCAGTTACAGTTTTATTATAGTATAGATAGATAAGTGTGCCAAGTTGCTACAAAATCCGCCAAGTAGTTTCAGCGTGATACGTGTTCTTTTAAATAACTTTCAACGCCTCTCCCGCGGGAACCCTTTATTTTTTCGGGATTAAAGTATCCTATGTCCTCTACCTCGTAGGACAAACCTGAAAACATACCAAGTTTCATTTAAATTCATTCAGTAGTTTCGGCGTGATGCCTAGCCAAGATACAGACAGACAGACAAAAATAAAAAAAAACTGTTTTGGGTTCAGTATCAAATATAGAGTACCCTACAAAAGAAAATTTCAAAATATCTTCAATGTACAGAATTGGACCCGTTACAGTTTTATTATAAGTATAGATATCGATGTCATCTTTTTTATTATAGCGTAGAAGCAGGTCTGGGTGATGAAGCTAAGAGCGCAACAATGTATGATCCTATACAAAGTGGGTGCTAGCACAAGTCGGGCCGAGCAACGGTTTTCCGGTGAAGAAACCTGTCACCTTCGTTTATTCAGCTCACTGCCTGGAAGTTGAATTACTTACAGGGAACTCAACGAGGCAATGGCTTTTGGATTTAAAGGGCACGTTTTTTTTTTTTAAATTATATGCTTCTTATATTATGTGCTTAGTTATCTTTTCTTTTTTTTTTCTTTTTTTTACTACTACTACGTACTAGGCAATCGTTTGAACACGATCTCACCTGATGGAAAGCGATGATGTGGTCAAAGGTGTAGCACGCTTGCCTAGTAGATACCTATTCACTCTTGACTTGAACACACCGGGGTTTTAATTTACCGGAAACACTGACGAGGGCAGAGCATTCCACTCCTTTGCAGTTCTTATAATAAATGAAGAAGCGTAACGCTTCGTTCTTGTGCGAGGTATTTCAACCATAAAATTGTGGCGCTTTGCTGATCGTCTAGTCGTACGGTGATGGAAAGGTAATGGGGGAATCAGGTTGTGCAGTTTTGTGCACACTCTCCATAGTGCAATCTATAGAAGACCGCCAGACTTTCTACCTCACGTCGATGCGCCAGACTTTGAAGCTTACTCTTTACCAGAGTGTCATCCCCAATGAGCCTGATAGCACGTATCTCAATTGAATCCAAAGACTCGAGCTGATACTTGTCAGAACCGTCCCAGAGGTGGCAGCAGTACTCCATACAAGATCGGACCTGTGATTGATAAAGATTCAAAAGGTGTCCCGGTGTGAAGTACCGCCTAACCTTAGACAAAATACCAAGTTTTTTGCCTTGGCTTTGGATTCAATATAAGACCCAAAATTCAGGTTTGATGTGAGTTCGACACCCAAAAGCTCCAAATGGTCGCCTATTGGTATTGTTACACTTTGGAAAGAATCTATGGCACAAACATTATATAGGACGTTGTTGCGTTATTTAATCAGAACTGGCGACATTGTGTAGGGTTTGAATTTTCCCATTTTGCTTATGAAATCTTTTTCACGTTTACAAATGGATAGGCCATTATGTATAAGATAAAGTAAAATGTATTCATATCAGCTGTCCACGCCGCCAATCGCGCCAAGTGGAGTCCAAATCGACCGTTAGTACAATGTGACACCGATCCGTCGCAAATTGTTTGAGGGGCGCAGAAAGTTAGTGCGCGAACATTCCGTTATCAGAAGTACAAAAGTAATCAATGCACGGATCCGCGTTACTCACCGACACCCGCACCCCTCCCTGCCTGTTCCTTGCCTCCCCCTCTCGCGCGCGCACAACTGTACTGTACATACCTACCGGAGTAGATATACTACTGGAAGACGTACAGAGTGGAGGTCACATTCTCTTCTGAGAGTCTATTCACACAACGAAAATATGGAATTTGATACCGAATAATGATACATTTTGATCCGTTTCTACTGCATAATTAATTTATTAGTATGCTATATTTTAATTTTATGGTGTGTGTTTGTATCGTATTAAATTATTCTTTTGGCATGCAACCGTAGATATAAGTTACAACGGGTTGACTCAGCTGTAATTATATAGGTCAATGCAGTTTAGCTGCATTATTTATTTATTTGTTTATTATATGGAAAACAAACACCTTTTATAATTAATATTATAGAACAAGCATTATGGGAGTAAACTAGCCTTAAAGTTTTCATTAATATAAATTAATTACATATGTAAACAATAGACCAACGATGCAAGTAAAAAATATATAAAGTTTATACTTACTATACACGAATTGTCGAATGCTGTAATTATTTAAATACCAATAATGCAAAGTATTCAAACTGGGTAACTAAGTAATCATGAAATTATCCTAGCTTAAAACATCTAACGCAACTCGCACAATGGTGGTCATTGGGCATTTCACGTGGTGTGAAACGCCCCAACACCAAATACACCTTTTCATTTTACCGTGAACTAGTTTATCTTAGACAAAATGTCGCAGGTGTAACGCTGATCAAGCCAGATTGAAGCAGCTTTATGACCCTTTTAAACTTGCAGCAGCGATGTGTAACTTCACCATCGACAACGAGTTTGCTTGCTGTGATCTTGTGAACATTATGTACTGCCATATTGCGACAGACTATAAAGCATCTCACAGTGCGCGTACTACAACGAGGCACAGCACGGTCGCGCGCACCACGTACTTATTTATATGCAGATTGTATGTACAGACAGATATGTAGACAGCGGCGAGCACGTCACCCGCCGGAATCCGCGACATACGAAAATGAGATCTAACGTAATAGGATAGGAGCCCTATGCGCGGAAATATAACAATACAGCCGACAAACTGTATAACTTTTTATAAGTTATACTCAATAGACAGTATTGCAGCGTCAACATCAATGTTTTCGGTAAACAAAAATACTACGGTAACTTAATACATTTAATCAAATCGATTGCCTATGGCAATGGTAAAATTCCAATAACTTTTACGGTACCAATAAACAAAGTGATACCGAATACTATTGTAACTGACTCGCACAGTTTTTGCCGTATCGGTTGCCTACAGTACTGTCTACGATAACCGCGCGTCCGTAATTTGATACTGCTACGCGTGCGCTACGAGCTACGTGCTACTACGCCGCTACGTGCTACTACGCTGCTACGTGCTACTACGCTGCTACGTCCCTGCATCGCTCCGCCTTTTCGGCGCAGCCTGGAGCCCAATTCTCGCGCAAATAGACATATGTCGAATTCGAGATATGTCGAAAAAAAATGGCGTATGTCGATACAAAACAAATTACCGTATTCTCGGAGAGTCACGATAGAGATATGTCTACGCCCAGCGCTCGACATGCAACGTGGTCCGGAGCAGTAGACTTTTGTAAGTCGAATGAGAAGTTAAACCGTTTCTTATCTGTAGTCAAACTAAACTTTAACTCTCTTCTTTTAAAATAATAAAATATATCCGAAATTTTAAAAATGTCAGATGCTTTTGCTGAGGAGATTTTTTGACGATTTTACCACGTTATTTGTGAAATTACTGAGGATTTCACAAATAACGTGGTTGAGGCAAAATTATTTTTAATTTGTTTTCTCCATCTACGCTAAGTTTTATATACATTTCTAAGTAGGTAATACTAATCATCTTCGCGTAACGGTAAAAGTAGTAAAATCACATACGAACAATAATATGTGACCGCTCATTAATCAGCGGGTCAATTTCCTATCTTGTTGCAATCAGATTTTCATTATCACGTGCACTTATTGTAGTGCGTTAGAGTTGATATTGCATTGAAAATCTGATTGCAACAAATCGTATTGGTTTAGGTAATTCCATATAATCGGATAGCTAATTGGGAAGTGCTTGAAATTTGAGTTGCAAGATTTCACCTGGAACGACAGACAGACAGACAGACAAACAAGAAAGTGACTTAATAAAAACATGGTAAAAAACATCATCATAGCCTCAAGAAGAAGATTAAAACAGTATTTTAATTTACCCAGGTATACTGTGGGCTCTTGGACTATGAAACTCCACCTTTCCTCGGCTATTGTTTTACTAAAGGTAGAGAACTTTCCTTGACGCAGCTCCTCGTTAGCCTCTATTAGTTAATAATCTTAGCTTCTGCGCCGAAGAAGGATAACTTTTCCTTATTTTTTTCTATGTCTAAAACAATAAATATCTCACAACAAACAAACCACAACAAACAAACAAGCAAGATCCCATGCCATGTATTAAAAATATTGAAATTCGACATTGTAGAAAACACATTTCGTTTCACGCGAGTACTTTTAGAGTCTTTTCCGAGTTTAAGGATAGAATTTGAAGAATAAATTCTTGATCTGAAAACTGTCTACTTTGCACAAATTGATGCAATTATGTATAAAATGTATCTAGTATTAATTAATATTATCATCTGCTATTATTTTTTCCGCATTGTTGATATTTCTCGATTTTAGGTCAACACATTCGAGAAAACGGAACGTATTTATAGATGTCTACGAATAAGTCTATGACAAAAATCTCTATAATCACTGAGAATGCGATTTTTTGATCCTATTGACATTTTGGTGACATTTTTCGTAGAGATTTAAAATTAGAGATAATCTCGAATCCGACATATTATGTCTATTTGCGCGAGAATTGGGCTCCTGTTTACCCGCAATATATTTTATTTTTATTTGGTCGCTGCTGTTCATGCCTTTACAGGTGCTTATATGTATAAAATTCTCACGACGACGTTACTGTTATTGTATGCTTGCGCGCTCAACGCACCGAATATATTCGTTGTTCTGCATTTATGCTTCAAAATACATGCCAATGAATGTTTTGAACCTAGTTTTTAGTAAGAATACGCATTATTAGGGTTATATCAAATCCCTCATTTTTATCTTATTAGTGATATGAATGTAGTATCTTGAATGGAGGAATATGAGAAACATTTTTAAAAAAATAGCCCAATCAGATATCGGTCCAGCCGTTCTCATGTGATGCAATTACCAACGAGCAACATTTCATTTTTAATTTATACATATAGATACATAGATATGGCTGTTATTATGCAATAATTTAACAGAGTCTTTGTAAATCTAACTGTTAAATGGTTAGTTTCAACTTGTTACGCGAACAGTAATACCAAGTTGTAAATCAACGTTGCCTGAGTGACAACAAATAGAAAGTAGCTTAAATCTAACGAGGCCGCGACCGCCTCCCGACTGCCTATCGCTCGGGCAACCCGCCGCCGCACACCGCAGCGCAACCGGCCGCGCCAGGCGATAGATAGCGCTGCGCCGCGTCGTGCGCCATGCGCCATAAGGAGTTAGCCGGCAAGTTGGCTCATGTGCACGGCACGTGATGCGCACCTACACGTGACACGTAGCGAATGTCACGGAGGGATAAAGAAACAACATTAATGTGATAAATGGCTTTCGGCTACCGTTCTGTTACACGATGCATGATAAGTTATCTCCTATTTACACGCACAACAAGTGTATCTTGTTGATGACTACACTTTCTTATTTTAGAACTTATATATCAACTTTTGTTATAGAACTTAGTATCAAGCAAATAAATATGTCATTGAAGATTCGCGAGGACATGAAAGGTTCGTGGGCAATTTTTAAATAATTATAGCTTGTCTTTGAATTATACTCAATACTCAATCTTTTATTGCAATCAAAAATAAAGACAATAATAATAATATTTAAATATCATTTTTTTTATTTTTTTTATATATAATAATTTTTTTTTAATTTTTTTTATTTTTATTTGGTGTCTTATAAAATCTTAATTATTAATAGGTAGAATGACATATAACCCTCATAGGGCGTAGCAATGTAGTAGAAGCGGACAAACCATTTTAAACCCTCATTCCTGTAGGATAATGTTTAAGACTAATTTAGTCATTCAAAAATTCATTTAAATTATAATTACATTATTATAAAAACGTTATCTTTTTCTTCGTCTTTTATTTTGTCAGATATATTAGTAATTATATTTTTACTGACATATCATTTGGTCCAGAACTGTGCATTTTTAATTTTGAATGAGGCAGTACTAATTTATGTCTAAATCTAGTTGAATACCGTCGTACTTGATCAGCACGCTTAATAATAAAAAGTGGATATTTCCTAACAGAAATACTTACTTTCATGATATAAATTAAAGTCAGGGTCAGAATACTCAAATTAATAAAGTGCGGCTTACAGCTTTTCGGCTCTTTTATATTGGCAAGTATGCGAATGCATCTATTTTGGGAAATAAAAACGTTGTGCATCTATAATATTTCCCCATAACAGAACACCGTACCGGAGCCAATCATTTGCATAAGCATAATATGCTGCATCGCAGGGAGTCGGTGGATGGAGGTGGCACAAGATCGCTCGTCATGGCGCTCTTTGGGGGAGGCCTATGATCAGCAGTGGACTTCTAAAGGCTGACATGATGATGATGATGATGATGATGAATATGCTGGTATGGCTGTTTTGAGGTCCGTAACCTTACGTAGTTCTATAAGTGCTTATGTGAAGTTTGAGAATTTGGCTTTAATCTTTTGGATATGACTTTTCCAATTTATGTTTATGTCCATATCTAAACCTAATAAGGTACAAGTATCTACAAATTCCAATATAGAGACGTTGTAAATGAAAAATGACAATGAATTTTTAATTTAAGATAAAATTATTTTCAATAGAGAAAAATTAAAATATATTTAAAATAATTAATAAATTTATTTTTAAAATTATTGTCAAAAGAGAAATAGCGTCAGCAAATAATACACAAGATTCGTTAATTACTTTTGGAAGGTCATTGATATAAACTAATAACAGGATACATCCAAGGACGCTTCCTTGGGGTATGGAATTGTGCGCTTGTATCAGTTTTGATCTAGTTTTGCTTATTTTACCGGATTTGGAGTCAAAATGTTCAATCTCAACAAACTTTTGTATGCACGAGCTGAACCATTTATGTGTAATTCCACGAATTCCTTCATCGAATAATAAATCTAATAAAAATGTATGTTGTACTTTGTCATTATGTTTTCTATTTATTATTTCAAGTACTTCTTGTATATATTTATAGACTGCCAATATAGTCAAACGGTTTTTTTCTAAACCTATTTTGGGAATCGTCAAATATATTTGATTTTTTGCAAAACGAATTTAGGAGCTTATGCATAAACTTTTCAAATATCTTAGACGAAGTGGGTAGAAGTGCAATTGGTTTATAATTATTTGGGTCTAATTTGGACCTTTTTTATGGGCGGATTTAATTAAAGAAATTTTAAGAATTTTAAGTTTATTTTTAAGAATATTTTTTTTATGTATCTTTTCACCCTACCACCCTCAGCTTTGGCGTTAAACCATGGAAGACACATAAAAATTAACGAATATATTTAGATTATTCTATAGTGACGTCATTGTAGCCTGGATGTAATGTCGTCGTGTCAGCCCTCCGATCCTAGTTATTCCGAATTTTTTAAAAGCTTTTATTTGACTTGCAATGTTTGTATGTATAAAGTAGTGTACGCTACTTACTTTTAAAATATAAAAACAATAATTCAAAAACTGGCAATCAAGTACAAAAATTAAGTATATAAAAGTTTTTATTGCAATTATTATAAATTCCATTTTAATATTGAAACGAGATACAAACCATTTGGAAAGGTCAAATAGATTTAATGACAACAAATAAATAGTAAAAAATAATATTTAACACAAAACAATATTATTGTCGTTTGCTTCATGGATTTAAAATGAATGCAAACCTTACTTAATAAGGGTTGCCACAACAATATTAAAAACATAGTGAGATTTTATAAAACAAAATACGTAACTAACCAGATTAATATTTTGATAACAATAGGTAGTTTTGGCCTCCAACAAAACGAACGCGTGAATGAATGGATTCACGCTTTTTCCAGACAACTACGGATTTCACTTTGTTATTGCGTCGTACTACTGACGTGCCTTGCGTGACCTGGTATACCTGCTGAATCCCGAGTGGTATCATACCTGCTGCATGTATCTTTTCACCCTACCATTGAACTCATGCGACCGTTGTTGCATGTTGCAAACAGTAGTTTGATTGGATGATGCTGCTCAAGTTTTGGGACCACCTGGTTTTCAAGTAATTCTATCATAATCTCCACCATCCTTCCGCCCAATATCAACTGACTGATGTAGAGAGATCATCGAGAGTAACGGCCAACGCATATTGTATTGTAGAAATCTTTGAAAGACCAACGCACAATACCCCGATAATTGTTATTATTTTATCTGTAAAGTGCCTGCGCTACCCATAATGGGAGTGAATTGAATTGATAAACAGATAAAACAATTTATTGATAATTCGATTTAAAATTATACGTCACAATTTGCAATTATTATAATAGCACATTTAAATAGTAAAAATTGAATCCAAAATCATAATTATTTAAAAAGAAGTAATTGAAAAATATAATCTGTCTAAATATAGATATTTCATGTACCCCATTGGGTACGGTCAAACAATTCGTCAACGTCATAAAAAGTCTTATCAACGAGCCAGGATTTTAGTTTCTGTCGCACGAACACAGCGACCTGGAAAATCACGAGCGAAGGCAGAGTCGGTATGATGAGGGATTTGAAATAAGGCTTTGCCGACGTGAGGCACGACACCCGTGCAATCGCCCTCACAGCCCTTTTCTGCATACGGAAGCCCCATAGCTCGGTGCCTTATTGTCCTCCAATACGGTACCGAGTGCACGGTTGCGAAGTAGCAAGTGTGGACCACGTCAGCGGATGCCACGCGCGACAGCCGACTCAGGGCATAACATGCGCTGCCTAATTTTGTACAGATATTGTCAATGTGTTAGTTCCACGTCATACCGCGATGCCCTCACAGCCCTTTTCTGCATACGGAAGGCACGCAGTCTGTCGGCTGCGCGGCCCCATAGCTCGGTGCCGTATTGACCTCCAATACGGCACCGAGTGCACGGTTGCGAAGTAGCAGGTGCGGACCACGTCAGCGGATGCCACGCGCGACAGCCGACTCAGGGCATAACATGCGCTGCCTAATTTTGTACAGATATTGTCAATGTGTTAGTTCCACGTCATACCGCGATCAATTTGAAACCCGAGAAAACTTACACATTCAACTTGCTCGATGGAAGTTTTATCAATTTGGACACATAGATTTCTAGACGTTATTTCTAGTAGTACGTTTTTTTTAAATTAAGCACAAGCCCGTTCAACTGGAACCACTGCGCTGGTTCTTTTGCCACCATATTCAGGCGATGCTCCAACTGTTCGAGAGTTTGAGCACTGACTATGGCTGCCACGTCGTCAGCATACATACAGACATCACCATTGTTCATCATGTCGGGTAGGTCATTCAGTAACAGAGAAAAAAGTATGTTTGACACCGATGACACCTGTGCCACACCCATCACGGTAGAGAGTGGGTCTGATTTTGTCTCACCTCCATCACTGACCACCACCTGGGATCTGTTCCGCAAGATGACCGTTAGCGGTCAGCCGGGGGCCGTGCCACAACGAGGTTAGCGCTCACCAATGCCACAGCTTCTGTGGCATTGGTGAGCGCTAACCAGCAGGCTGCAGGCTGCAGGCTTCCTGCAGTGCCCTACACGCAGCAGCCGCGCTCACGAACCTCTCGTTCATAGCGTCCACGGCAGCTTTTCTGTAATCAAAATTAGCGCCACTCGCATCCTTGACCACATCTGTAAAACTAATCGTGGCCCGCGAGTTAGCTCCTCTCTCAGTATTTACAACATACCATAGAGCCCTTTGTGTATTATTACTATTGTTTATAAAATTCGAATAGAAACCGGCTATGTTATTTTTTATAGATATGTCATATAAATGATAATTTATATCTATGAAAAGTTAAGTTAAGTTATGTTTCTAAGTTATTAAATTGTTCAATTAAATTAAGAATATGATTTTTATTAGGGAATTTAGTACATAATTGCTGTATAAATGGTCTAGGCAGGTCGAGGATATTTCAGTTACTCGCGTTGGAAACTTGACTAAATTCGTGAAGTTGTGAGCTGATAGCAAATCACACAGCTGTTTTTGTTCTACACAGTTGATATTAAACCAATTGATGTTAAAATTACCTACTATTATGAACGGTTAACAGCATAAACACGTTTTTTTACGCATTTTATTATGTTAGCCGGTTTTAAGTTTTACCCAGACATGGTTACTGCATTTAGGGTTGAGCCCTGACTCGGGGACTCCTCAACGGTTAACAGCATAGACACAAAATTTTGTGCACGCATTTTTAGTATGACAGCCAGTTTTAAATTTTACCATGATATGGTCTCCAGATAAAAAATCTCTTCAACGGTCAATAGCACAGACACGAAATGTTGTAAAACCATTTAATTGTGATAGTCCAATCTAAATTTCACCATGACATGGCTACTGCTCAAAACCTTTTTATTTTAAACGTTTTTTTAATATATTATTTATTTTCTCACAAGCGGCGACAGTTTCTCGGCGGTTTTTGCAGAGGATTCTTGCACTTTTATTAGCGCGACTTGGTTTAAAATTTCAACTTTGTCACTTTACTATGCCGAAGTTATATCAATAATTGATACAGCGTTGAATAGCCCCGCCTCTTTTACGCCAGTTCAAATAATATCTACATCACTTGTTTGTCAGTCTTGCCAAGTTTTTAAATTATTTATGTTCCTTAAATTTCGGTATTACATATGCGTGCAAAAGTAGCTCAACTTTGATTAAGCTTTATGTAATCGATTATCCCCAATACTATTCCACCGACAGCAAAGACATCACTGATTGCAGTCTAGAACAATTTAAACTGAGCAGGAAGGTTATTGCAAAACATGTTTGCGTGTCAGTCAGTTACTATAATGATACCCCCTAATTAAATAGCATATTAATTGCCTAAAAGCATTGTGCATATCGATGGAAGAAAACGTAATTGCTGTAAGTATCCCAATCTTAACATTTTACCAGAGCCAAATAACTAAAAAAAATAACGAAAAAAGATACATAACTCATAGGAACTGTTTTTTTTACACACAATTTTGTTTTATATGTATCCACTAATCTAAATAAAGATTTCAGTGCTAAGCTAATATGAAACAAGTTTTGCACTACTTACAGCAATTTTAGTTCTATTATATAACCCTAAAGAATGTCGTAAGTAATTTGTAGAAAACTAGCTCAGTTCTATAAATTTCCTGATGCAAAATTGTGTAATTGCGTTTTTTTTTTATAATAGGTAACATTAAAGAGAGGTAAGCTTGGTCTAGGCAAAATGCTCATGTCATCCTATTGTTTTGTAACAATGAAACGCTGGATGTATAGTTTCAAAAAAATGCTGTTAATCTAATTTTAAAAAATAATTTAGCGCTTGAACTGCGTCATTTAAGAGAACTTCTCGGGGAGAATTTCACAGGCATGGATAAGAAGTGTGGTTGTTCTCTTTTTCAAAAAGGGTAATAAAATCTTTCTGAAAATATATTAGCCCATCACCCTTTTGAACTATTTCTACAAGCTGTTGAAATGAAATCAAATTAAATGAAATGGAATAATTTATTTATACGAAACACTGTCACATTAAAAGAATGACATGTGTTCGTGGTTATTAAATCATCGTGCCTCATCTATGCTGGCATACAAATATATTGAAATACAAAAGTATACATTGAAATCAATTAAACTAAATTAAAAAATTCAAAACAATACATTAAAAGTTATAGATTTCATGCACATCATGCCAAATAAACCATACATCAAAAGTCAATAGAAAAATAAAATTTATATATATGTTAAAAATACGATAAGATAAGATATTTTTATTGATAAGACATGAGTTACAATCAACAATAAATGCTAACAGAAAACATTCCATCTCGTCATTGAGTCAATTATTGTTACATCAATTATATTCATCGGGTTAAAACTTATGCACGTGAAAAAGTTCAATGTGCCATACATTTTTCGGTTCGCTACCACCTATGAAGATTTTAATGTACTGGATGAATTAAATTTTCAATTTTTTTGTCGAAATTGGGTTTTTTGAGTATAGGGCGCGGAGCGCACTCACTTGCTGATGCATAAAAAAATACTAGAAAAATTCTAGGTTTAAATTTGGTCGAATTACAATGAAATTACGGATTTAGTGATTTTATGAAAAATTTAGTGTTTTAATAATAATTTTGAAATTCTTGTTGCAGATCCGAAGAGGGGACGCCGAGACGAATCCAACGGTATATTTCACTATATGGTCGGTTTAAAAATAACACGTGAAATAGTAGAATGTAAAAAGAGAGCGTGTCACCACCTATATAAGATCGGTGGTAGCAAAAATGTTGTAAAAATGTTGTCAAAATTCGCGTTTTCGCGTACGGGGCGCGATGCGCGCTCACTCAGTGATGTCTAGAAGAATAATTAAAAAATTTGAAGATATTATTAGACCGAAATATACAATGTTAAATTAAATGTATGATTTTTCAACGAAAAACTGAAAAATCTAGTCTATTTATAATGTTTATTAAATTTTCGTTACAGATTCGTGGAGGGGTCGTCGAGACGAAGCCAACGACGTATCACACACCAGGATCGGGTTAAAACTTATGCACGTGAAAAAGTTCAATGTATGGCGGTTCGCTACCACCTATGAAGATTATAATGTACTGGATGAATTAAATTTTCAATTTTTTTGTCGAAATTGGGTTAAGTGTGTGGAAGACTTCATATGCTCTGGAAGCTTATTGTATAGTTTCTGACCCATTACAAAGGGTAACCTGTTTGACATATTCAGCCTGTGTTATATAGGTTCTAATAATATTTTATTTCTAATGGTTTTCTTACTATTACTTACTCGCAATTTATATTTATGGAAGTTTTTTCTTACATATTTAAGTATTTCCAGTATATAAGCTGATACTGATGTAATTATTTGCAATGTTTTAAGATGTTCTCTGCAAGATTCTCTGTATTTAGCGCCCACCAGTATTCTAATTGCACGTTTTTTCATATTTTTTAATTCGCTCGTAGTCGGTTGAGCACCCCTATAATATAATACCGTATGAGAAAATCGAGTGTATGTATGCATAGTACATTTCTATCAGGCTTTCTGGTGTGGTTATTAGTCTGACTTGTTTTAATGCATTAACATCTTTGGCAATTTTCTTTCATGTAGAATCTATGTGCTTCTTCTAAGTCAAAGTTGATCAAGTTCAAAACCTAGCAATTTGACAAGGTTCGAAGAGTCACATGTGGTTCCATCTTGCAGTGTTAAGGGAATGTTTTTTTGTTTAGTAGCTATAAGACTGAAGAACATTATTTTAGTCTTGTCTGTATTCAATTTGAGACCGTCAATCTTACACCATTTACTCAATTTGTGTAAAGTTTCTTTAATTACATCTTCGAGATGTTCTACCATATTCGCTGAAACAACAGTTGATGTGTTGTCAGCATATTGAACAATTACACCATATATATCTAAAAATGCCATATCGTTCAAGAAAACAAGAAACAGCACGTTTTCAAGGGAAGAACCTTGAGGAATGCCTATATTAGTGTTTTGAGGTGCTGATCTCAGAGCTTTACTGTTAATTTTAACTTTTACTGTTTGCTCTCTATTAATAAGGATGGACTTTATAAATTCTAAATATATTTTTTCTGACTCCATGAAAAAATATATTTAGAATGCCATGAGTTTTGTAATAAAAGTTCATGATTCACGGAATCAAATGCCTTGGATAAGTCTAAAAACATACCAGCAACCTTCTTTTTACGTTCTAAGCCGTCCATAATTCCTTCTATAACACACAAGTGATGCTAACGTGGTTGATCGACCACTTCTGTAGGCATATTGGGAATCAAATATAATTTGATGCTTACTCATATGCTTCACTAAAGTATTAGAAATTATAGATTCTATAATTTTAGACACAGTGGGTACAATATTAATTGGCCTGTAGTTGTTGACAGATGTTGTTTCACCCTTGCCTTTAAATAAAGGAGTTACTCGTGACTTTTTTAGTGAAATAGGATATATGTCTGATTGAAGAGTCTTGTTAATTAAAAATGTAATTTGATCTTTAAGGTAGAGAATAATTTTAAAAATACTTATATTTATTTATTTTTAATTATATTTTTTTAGGTCCTTTATTTCAGAGTTGCAAATTTTTTGCTTGCCAATTTGCATCATATCGTAGGATGGAAATTGTGGAAAATTTAGTTCTGGTTGTTCTTCAATTACCGTTTTTAGAAACAGAGTAGCTTTTTCCAAATGTGGAGGGTTATTTACACAAAGTATATTGCCTATAGAAATGAAAAAGTTATAGAGATGATCCGGGGTTTGTTAATTTTCTATCTTTAAGTTCGAATTGATGTCTACGAGATCCCAGTTCCATTCCTTTATATTTCTATTTGTTTCTTCTTTTATAACTTTCCATATCTCTTTTTTCGTATTTTTAGCGTTTTTAATCGGTTTTCTATATACTCTTCTTTCATGTTTTCATGATTTCTCTGTTTAATCTTTAAATCAATAATACTGTTGTCTGGCATAAACTGAGGATATTGTCTTTGTATTTGATGTAGATCATGAATGTCATTTTGTAATATAATTAACCCATTAGAAATCCACGGGCATCGACGATGGTTTTTTATTCGTCGTATTTCGATTGGAATTATATATTTATATTTCATATTACCTTATCCATAAATTTATCGAAAGTACTGTCATTAAACTCATCAAATATATAGTCCCAGTCGTACGATAGCATTGCATTACAAAATTCTCCTATTCTATTTGGCTCAAAGAAACGTTTCTCCACATTGATATATTTTGATACGGATTTATTTTGAATTCTAACATATGCTAACTGAGCGTCATGGGCTGTTATTCCAATAGCAAGAGGTTCAAATTTGATAATGAAATGAAATGTATTTATTGTAGAAACTGTGTTATAAAAGGTTGTTATGCAATATTGTTTGTTTCAAAAGTTTATCCAACTAAGGATGTACAATATTTATAACAATAACATGCACATTAATTAACATACTATTTTAAAATTAATTTAATTACAATGTTTATTTGATTTGTTAAATGTCAAAGAAAATCTTTTTTTTTTTTTAATACATGCCAATTTTATTTAACAATCAATTGAGCAATTCTTTTAAGTCTAGAAACATTTTTAAGCTAGCCACTTATACAGCTTTGTCTTAAATTGCTTTGTTGGTAATTCTCTCAGATCTCGACGTATTTTATTGAATATTTTCACTAAAATAAGAAAACAGTTCTTTCTAAATAAGGCAAGCAGGCAACAACAATCGAGTCAGATCTCTATTTTTTATCTTTGATTTCGTATTGTCCTTGCATTGATTGAAAAGCGATGAGTGCTCTTTAACAAAACATCCTACTTGATAAACATTACAAATTTATCAAATGATGTCGTCATTTGATAAATTTGTAATTACGCAGTCAAATTATGTTTTAGATGTTTTATCGATTCTAGTCGGAAAGTCAACAACATTTTTAAATCCGCTAGCTTGTAAAATATCATTGACTGTAATTTTATTGGGTGAACCTACTAAAAAGTCAATATTCCAATCACCAGCAAATATTACCCGTGTATTAGATACACTGCACAGCAAGTCAAATAATTTATTTAAAACGTCTGTTAAAATTGCAAAACTACCCTTTCCTGGTCTATACATTCCTATAATCAACAATTTACCAGAAAAAACATTAATTTCTACAGCAGCAAGCTTGCAATGATATTGAGGTTTAAGAAACGTTTTATTTCTCATAAGAATAAAATTCACTTAAATGAGAAACTTAAAAATAAACTAGTTATATAACATTTGTTGGGCTTAGGGCACATTATTGATGGTTATACCATATTTTAAAAGTCAAAGATTAGAATGTCGGTGGTTTTGAATAACTTGCAAAATAAACATTATACCAACGTCGCGCATCGGCTCGGTCCGGCCCGTGCGGACTTCATGCTGTAAAATGCGTAACTAATATTTATTAGTAAGATAACGCAACTGGAAGTGACATTGAAACTATTATATTTTGATAAGTTATTTTATGAGCTTTTCATATTTACAAAGGTGTTATTTATGCATTTCAGCTTTGTTTGTAGGTATATTATATTATTATTATATAAAAATTATTTATTTATTTTTATGAATCATTTTTTTTTTCATTATATGATATTAATTTAGAATATATCTAAAAGTTATTAATTTATTATTTAGTTAATACTTTATGCACAAAAACAGTGTACAGAGGAGGACTTCGATTTAGCTTCTTTAATATCTGTGGGTAATTTATTATATAATTTAAAACCTTCGTACATCATACTTTTTTACCGTAGTTAGTTCGCGGTGCATGTAGCTTTATATAATTTGCACTTCTTAGTAGTTTCTTTTGTATTTGTTGTTTTTTAGTGAAAGTTATTTGTAAATGTATATTTTAAAAAAAAAATGTTTTGAATTAATATGCAGTTATAGAATAAATATGTTTGAAAAACATTCATTATTTTTGTTTCCTTGTATATTGTTTCAGTGTGCGTTAGAAAGTCGTAGTTAAACAATATTTTTATGTCATTCTTTTTTGCTACTTGTACAATATCTAAATTAGTTTTAGCAGATGAGCCCCACACTTCCACAAGGTATTCTATGTGCGGCTTAACGAGCGAGTTGTAAATAGTGTATCGTACATGCCGCGGGAAACATCGAACTAATCCACGCAATGCTCCTGTGAGAGACAATAATATAGATTTATTTTTTTATAAGTCGGGCTTCCATATTATGTTGCTGTCTAGAATGATGTCAAGATAATTTGACGACGTAAACTCGATTTATAGCTTTATTTTGTATAGTCAGAGGGGAATGTTCCGAAATCGTCTTATTTTTTGCAGTGAAAATGATAAAATTAGTTTTTTCGATATTTATTATCAGAAGATATCCAATCCATGGAACCATGTATTAAGTAGATCGAGATCATTTTGTGCATTAGTTATAACCGAATCTATCGAATGACCAAAATAGAATAAAACAGTATCTTCGGCGTATAAAGTAACGTCTCCCTTCAAGCCAATTTTATGAACACTATTTATGTAGATGAGAAACAACAGAGGGCCTAAAATAGAGGCACGCCATATGTAATATTCTCACTATAACTCTTTGTTAGGCCTATCTTCACTATTTGTTTACGATTGCATAAGTATGATTTTAACATTTTGTGGGCGGTCCCAGTGACACCAATATTTCTTAGCTTTTTTAGCAGCAGGTCATGGCTAACTGTATCGAATGCATTCTTTAGATCAATGAACACACCTAGTGATATTTGTTTATTATCAATATTAAGTCTAACTTTAGTCACTATATCAATTGTAGCCGACAATTTATTAAATTTTGGTCTAAAACCCTTTTGCAATTCGAATAGAAAATTTATAGAACTTAGAAACATGTCAAGTCGGTTATAGAGAAGAGTAGATATTAATTAAGAACAGATATTCAATGGTTAGTGCATCAATGTATGTACAATGTTTAGATTTTAGTTTATTGTTTACAAAAATTGAGACACCTGCATGAATACGATCTTTTCTTACAAAATAATTGGCATGGTTATAGCCCTGAAAGGCTATTTTGTCTATATCCTCAACAGTAAGCCATGTTTCACTTAAAATCAATATCTCTGGCTTATAGCTTACAGCGATTGTTTTATTTCTAATACATCTACAATTCTGGTGTATAACTTTAAAAGTAAGTAAGTAGTTAAAAGTTTATTGTTACTGTCAATATGTCAGTTTTTGGTAAGTTATTTGAGTCAATTCTACAGTGTCGAATAAGTAGGCAGGTTGAAGGTCAGTTGGCAGAAGTTCAGCACGGCTTTAGAGCCGGTCATTCTACTTCTTCTAATCTACTTTCGTTTTGGTCATATACTGTAGATGCCGTTGACTCTGGTGTGCAGGTAGACGCCGCCTATTTTGATTTCCGTAAAGCATTCGACACTGTAGATAATGACGTTCTTCTGCAGAAACTTTCAAGGGTGGGATTTACGCCGCATCTGCTCCATTTTTTAGTGAGTATTTACGTAACCGCAGACAATATGTGCAATATAAAGGTCATGTTTCAGAGCCATACTACACTTACTCAGGCGTGAGTCAAGGTAGTAACTTAGGGCCCTTGGAGTTTTTGCTGATGATAAATGATTTGCCGGAAGTTGTCAGCACTGCTCGGTGTTTGTTATTTGCGTATGACTTTTTTTGAGAATTCGTGACATTAGTGACAGCGATAGCTTTCAACAGGACATAGATAGTGTACTACGATGGAGTAAACGTAATAAGCTCTTTTTTAATGATAAAAGTGCTCGATTGTTACGTTTACTCGGTCAAAAGAGCCATTCATGGTAGACTATAGTCTTGGTGACGTTATAATCCCAAGAGCCAAGGCTATGCGGGATCTGGGAGTTATTCTGAGCGACGATCTATCGTTTCGGTTGCACATTAACAAGATCTGTGCCCAAGCGTTCAGAAGCCTTGGATTTGTTTTGCGTCAAGCATTGCTGCTATCAAAGCAATTTACAGCGCGTTTGTCCGGAGTAAGCTGGAGAATTGTGCCATTATATGGAATCCCTATGAAGCCAAATACATTCAAATGGTGGAAAAATACAAAGGAAAATTGTGAGATGGCTTTATCATAAACAATATGGTTATTACGTTGGGTATCCATATCTGTATCCCAGTGAGTTTCTCCTCGGTATGGTTGGGTACAACAGCTTGGAAGTGAGACGAGCCGTCTCACTGATGGAATACATTTGGTGTATTATTGTTGGCAGTACGAGCATTCCATCTGTTCTGGAGCGTATACCGATAGCTGTTCCTGATAACTACATTAGGGCTCGTCGGCACAAGTTTTTTGGGCATCCGTGCTGCAGGAGCGTGCAGGGCAGGCAGGCGCCTATACCGCGGGCACTGCGCTTGCTTAATGATGTGCTGGCTCAGGGCCCGGGCCAGGATCTAGATTTATTTAAATGTACATATAACGAGTTTCACAAAGCGGCAATGGATTTAATAATGGAAAGTCCAAAGTTGGCAAGTGCCTAATTTTTGTCCGAGTTTCTGTACTAAATTATTTGTGTAAATGTGTATTAATTGTGAGTGTGTATTATTTGTTTGTTCAAAATTTTTATGGTGTACTTGCTCTTCCTCCTCCTTCCTTCCTTCCTTCGATCCTTGGGTGTGTGAACTGGGAAACTGTAATGCCCACTTACATGAATGTTAGAATAAATAAATAAATAAATAAAGAAATAAATAAATAAATATATAAATATATAAATATATAAATATATAAATATATACATATATAAATATATAAATATATAAATAAATAAATAAATAAATATTCTCAGACAAATTGCTATAATTGTAAGTAAGTTTTGTAGTAAGGTAGTAATTTGCAATTGAAATAGTTTCTGTCTACACAAATCAATAACATGCTTTACGTAACTTATCTTATAGTCGCGATGGCTAGAGTTTATAATAATAATATCGTCTCCTTTAGTCATGTTTTTTGTTAGGTTAACAATATGTTTAACCAATTCATCAATTGGCGCGTCTGGCTTACATATTGACAAAACGGTTTATTTATATGTACTAGCTTTCTCGCCCGTGACTTCGTTCGCGCGGACTACTGTTTTTCGCGAAAAATAGAACCCTATGTTCTTTTAGGATATTAAAAACCAATGCAAAAGTGGGTATAGCACAAATGCTCTTGAAGTTTTTTAACAGACTTGTTTCCATGGCAACCATTCCTTACAGCGAGTAATCAACATTTTTCTGTTTTCCCTTGGAAACTTACAATTTTTCGGGATAAAAAGTATCGTATGTTTTATTCTAGGGTATAAGCTATCTCCATTCCAAATTTCATCAAAATCCGTCCAGCCGTTATGGCGTGAAAGCTCCCTAAATTATTTGGGGAGCTTTCACGTAAACAAACAAACAAACAGACATCGTTTCACTTTTATATATTGGTATGGATAATAATAAGCATTAATACATCGAATCTCAAACTATACAATTAAAAAAAAATACTTGTCTTAAAAACAGTGAGTAGTTAGCCATTTCGTCGTAAAAAAGGGTAGTCGTGCTGATCCGGCCAGTTATTGCCCCATCTCGATAACCTCTTTACTCTTTAAGTGTATGGAGCGTGTCATAAACGTTAGGCTATTGGCATACCTTGAGGACAATGATCTCCTCAGTGACCGGCAAAACGGATTTCACCAAAACTGGTCTACTGGGGATCTTCTTGTGTATGTCAAGAAACTTGTATTCATCAGTGTCTTCGAGTGCTTGTCCTAGACATACTATGTCATATTTATTCCGTTTTGTATTGTAATTACGAAAGTTA
Source organism: Alsophila aescularia (assembly GCA_946251855.1). Classification (NCBI taxonomy): domain Eukaryota; kingdom Metazoa; phylum Arthropoda; class Insecta; order Lepidoptera; family Geometridae; genus Alsophila; species Alsophila aescularia. The sequence goes on from OX276375.1 coordinate 442,508, forward strand.
ATATATTTGGTTAGTTGGCGCATATATTGTTGCATTCCCATCAATCAAATATCAACTCAGCTGTTTCTTTCTGTAGATCACTGTGGTCTGATGGATAGAGTTTTTGCTTATCGGAAATTATAACAGAAATGTCATCATTGACAAGTACGCAATTATGGCTAGTCACTCAGGGAAGGTCGTTAATATAGAGGAGAAACAATAACGGGCCTAAGATACTTCCCTCAGGTACGCTATAGTTGTTGAGCTAGTAATCAGACCTGTGTGAATTAACTTTACGTTTTTCACCAAGGGAGAACAATTCAACGCACTGCGATCGACCAGTCAAATAACTTGATAACCAATTAAGCACAGGGCCTCGTATACCATAGCTTTCAAACTTATTAAGAAGTATTTGATGGTTTACAAATCGAAAAGCTTAATCATATCGAAAAATATGACAGAGACTGGCTTTTTTATCGATGTTTTCGTTTACTTTCGTTATAAGGTAGTAAGCAGCTAATGTAGTCGACTTACCTTTCCCAAATCCATTCTGTTTTTATTTATAATTTGAAATTTTTCAAGGTGCATCACTTTCTCATAAAATTTTGTCAGTATTGGGATTAGTGCTATCGGTCGATAGTTATTTAAATCAAGCATATCATCCCTTTTGTGAAGCGGGTGAACTAAAGACTGTTTTAGTCTATCAGGAAATGTCCCTTCTACAAAATATTGCAAGAATGGCGATATATTACCTGCACAAGCTTTGACTACTTGGATGTTTATGCCATCAAACTCTACGGACATTTTGTTATTTAGAGATCTGAAAATTTTCGTTATATCATCTGAATAGCATGGATTCAAGTACATATAATGGAATCTGTATTTTTTACGAGACCTGCTTGGTCTCGTTAAATTATTAGTGAGACCAGTGAAATAGTTGTTGAATGCTTCAACAATTTGATTTGGCTCATTAAGATTTTTATTGTCTCACGAACTGTACCTTGACAAGATTTGGGAGATTCAGATTTGTTTTTAATAATTTGCCAAGTTACCCTGCATTTGTGTTTTGCTCCTAAAATATAAGCATGATTTCTCTAACGCTGAAAACATTGAATGTATCTTCTCAAAAGCTTGGTATTTTTTTGTATATTACTTTATTATTAATTTTATAATTTTTATAGCTATTATTACCTCAAATGTTTTTTGCGTTCATTCGATTTTATGATATATGCAGTAATCCATGTTGGAGAAGTACACAGTGAATTAACGAACTTTCGCTCTATCGGAAAATAAGGATTATAAAATAAACAAAAAGTGTAGTGAAACATGTTGAAAGCATCATTAAAATTTAGTTCACTAGTGACCTCGGTCCATGATGACAAACATTTTCTAAAAAAATATATATTCTCAAACTTATAGTTCCTTTTATCAATATAACAATAGTCTAGGCTTTGCGGCTTTTTCGATAAAGGAATAGTAAGTGCCTGACATGTATTATGGTCTGCTAAATAAACATCATGGACATCACCTTGCTTCCTGAATATTACTAATCATATGATCTATGCAAGATTTCTGACGAGTAGGTTTGGTTATGTAAAATAAGATTATAGTTAATCGCAATGTCAAATAAACGAGAAGATATTATGGTGTTCGTTTTGAGAATGTCAATATTTTAGTTACCAGCAATAATAACGTTTTTATTGGTTTATTTTTTTGTAATGTCATGTAAAATTAAATTGAGTTTGTCAAAGTTTATTAATATTAATGTCACTTTTAGGGGTCCTATAAATACATATAATTATAATTTGCAATGAAAGTATAGAAATTCCACAAAATTAAAAACTTATCTGTAGTTTTTTTTTACACAGGAATCTCATGATGTACAAATGTGTTAGGGGCCCGGGAATCACAATTACTCTCAATCCAAGATGTTCAAAATAGGGGCCTGGGAATCACAATTACTCTCAATCCAAGATCAGCTCTCCCTTAATCGTTTAGCGACGATACGTTGAATCTTGCAGGACTTATCCGTAAGTCCTGTTTGATGTACTTGGGACCTGGGGAAACACATAAATCACACTTTTGGACAATATTGTTTCAAAATGTGCAAACCCTTGTTCCCGTTCGTTGTCAGAGGCTCCCGGCGGGATCCACACGCTTCTTCTGCGCAGCAACACCGCAAACGTACTAGAATTGTTCTTCAGAAAATGTCCTTCACAAGCACCTATGGCGTGCGTCTACGCATTGGTATGTGAAGTCGAAAATACACATAAATTTTCACTAATCTTGGAAATATTGGCTAACGTACGAGGGATTAATAATAACATGCGAAGAAATACAACGATTTAATCCGATTGCATTAATTAATTTCAAGGTTATAGGTTTTCAAGGTTAGGTTTCAACAAAAATAAGTCACGATTGCACAGGGTCATTGACATATTTCTACACTGACATACGTTTGAGTGACGTCTCGTCATCAAAACTAACTGAATGTCAAAACGCGCCGGTCAGATTGGCACATTAACATAGTCGCTCGGTTTATGCGGTTGAAAACGAACATAATGTTCTATACCATTTCGGATTAAAACACAAACTCCTCCTCATTGTTCTGTATTTCTTGAAAAATATGCAAATAATTTAAAAGTAAATTTATTTAGAAACAATTTCATGAAATTTCACAGTATAAGGTTTAAACCACTAAATCTTATTATAAAATATCAAAATGATGTAATTGGTGCGGAGCCTAGGTTTTGAACTCGGTATCGTTGGATTCTAAATTGCACTATAGAACCGATAGGCTACCATCACTTTTTACATCATGCCGGTGAATGTGGTGAAGTAAGTATTTTTTATGTGTTTTATGTAAATACCAGTTATCTATACCAATATATAAAAGTAAACGTTGTCTGTTTGTTTGTTTGTGGAGCTTTCACGCGATAACGGCTGGACGGATTTTGATGAAATTTAGAATGGAGATAGCTTATACCCTGGAATAAAACATAGGATGCTTTTATCCCGGGAAATAGTAAGTTTTAACGGGGAAATGTTGATTACTTACTGTAAGGAACGGTTGCCATCACTGAATGGTCTGTGGTTGTCATGGAAACGAAATAACAAGTCTGTCAAAAAATATCAAGAGTATTGGTACTATACCTATTTTTGCATTGGTTTTTAATGTCTTAGAAGAAAATAGGATGCTTTTTTCGCGATAAACAGTAGTCCGCGCGTACGAAGTCGCGGGCGAGAAAACTATTTTTTTATATTTGCTTCAGATAAATGTTGATAAATGTTCAGACGAAGGTTGGAGTGTCAATTTTTTGCGTATGAAAGATGACTGGCGGCAGTTCGGAAGGAAAAACTGAAGATCGCGATCCGTACCGTGCTTTGGGAGAGGTCTATGTCCAGCAGTGGACATACATGACATAGACTGATACATGCCGATAATAATAATGATGATGATGCACACATTCATCTCTCTATTCAGCCTATGGTTGCCCGGAAGAGATTGCTGCTTAGTGATAAGGCCACCGATTGTTATAAGTTAAAACTTGATTATTGTATCATCAGTTCCTTGCTTGTGCAATAAACAGTCATCTATCTATCTATCTATGAACGAGAATTCCTCTTGTTTTATTTCACGTCAAATTGTGTTGAAATTCTCTTACTTTCTTTGTATGAATAGGTTGCCTAAAATGTGTTAACTAGGAATATTAAGAGTGAAAGGAAATGTATAAAAAATAAAGTCTGTCTCGTGAATTAAAATACCGCAAGAATAGTATAATAATAGTATATCTATATTAATAACTTCATACCAAAAGAATAATATCAGCTACGTAAACACAAACCAATTAATTAATAATAAATAAATATCAACTTTCTTATTTTTGCTACAAGTTAAATAGCAACAAAAACACCCGTTTTTACTAAACTTACTACAAATTCGACGTGAATATTTTTATAAATAATGAAGGCGTAAGTATTTTTTTCTCATCGTTGAGATATGAGACTGCGACCATTCGATGCAGTTTTTTTTCTAATTCGAACGGTATAAATATGTAACCGTGTTGTATATTCAACCTACTTACGACATTTTTGCTACTTACAGCAATTACGTTTTCTTCCATCGACATGTGTTTTTTAGATGCATTGTAGGATTTGTAGGTATTATACGTCCCCCCACAGTGCGGCCGTTACCTTATATACGTGCCCCCACAGTGCGGCCCTTACCTTATATTTTTTCCTCAAGAAGTAGACGAGGCGGAGCGGAGCGCGCCTGACGAGTGTCTCACAGATGACAATGATAAATGCCGCTCGCCTCAAACGAGTGCTTACAATAATTTACAAGCATAAAAAAAGTGTTTTCCTCTTTTCACCCAAAAATATAACGAACGCGTGGATATTCCTTATAATAATGTATTACATCTTTGAAGTTGCCTTATTAAAGTTAATTTGATTGTGAGCCACAAAGTTTATTCCTCGTGACGTGTGCGCGTTAAAGTGTAATGTTTATCCTACGCGTGTGCCACAAATCCCTAGACTTTGCGCTTAGTACTCTGGCCGGACTCGAAGCAGACTTAACTCATTCCATTACGATCTCGGAGCTGAGCCAATTAGCTTCACTCGCACAACGAAACATACAAAAAAAAACTTTGCCGATGTAATCCAACATAAGCATAGTGCCTACGAACTTACGCTACGTGATAAAAGGAAAAAGTTGAGAAAGTTACTATTTCACCACTTTCAATTCAATTATAATTACAGCTGTAAGCAATCATTACATTTATCTATCCATCTACACTAATATTATAAAGAGAAATGACTAGACTTTTTTGCATGTTTGTATGTTTGCTTATAAACTCAAAAACAATTAATCGTTTTTAAAAAATATTTCATCTATAGAAAGCTACATTATCAGCGTGTAACATGTATATCTTTGAAGAAGGAATATTTGTACAAAAACATCCTGCCTTGTTTACCCGAGCCAAAGACTTGTTTCCGTGGAATACGAGAAATGGAGAAAGGCTTGTTCTCAACCATGTACTGAAGACGGCCTTGTTCCATAGAACTGTTATCGTATGTGTATAAAAATCTATACTTAATAAAGCACTAGGAACAAAAATAATTGTACAAAGGAGATAATTGAAAAAAATATAATTATGTCTAGGGCTAGGGTACTTAAAATAAGCTACTGAACAAGAAGAAAACATTTTTTTAATTCGTGTCTGTCTGTTTGTCTGTAGTATGTTTGTTCCCGTATCACGTAAAAAAACTGGACTATTTGCGATGCGGTTTTCACTGTTGGATATCTTGGGGTTTGACTTAAAAACTGGTGTATTTGGTATCTTAAACCGATGAGGAAAAGCCGAGCAATATATAAAAACTTTTTTACAGCTGAGGGAATTTTGATCAAATGTTAGTATGTTGGTATTTTAGGTCTTGGAATAGTAGGTACATATAGTATTTTAACCTAGAGAAAAGACCACGCGTGCGATGCCGCGGGTCCAGCTACTTTATAATAAAATACAATAATCAATCAAATCGGCGGTTGCTAAAGCGCCCCGCCACAATGCGTGATGCACAAGGCGCACGCCAAATTTAAAATTTAGACGACCGGCACAAGGGCACCCAGGGGGTATGAACCTTAGCATGGACGGTCGTCTCGATTACGGGGAAATTGAACTAAATACCCCTGGATTGCTAGTGTTAGTAGTGGTCGAGGGAGCCCTGATAAAATGACTAGGAGCCCTTTGATTGAATTATATAACTGACCGCCGATTTATAATACACCTTCGAGAAGAATCGGCAAGAAACTCGAAGGCGAATAATAACTGACTATGATATATATAGACCGATAAGTCTTACATCCTTCCTCCTTAAAACCTTGGAAAGACTTTGTGATCGGTACTTTAGAGATAGCATTCTAACTATATCACCATTACACCCACAACAACACGCATATAGTTCGGGTAAATCAACAGAATCAGCTTTACACAAAGTGATAAACACAATAGAACAAGATTTAAAAAACAAAACGTTGTGCCTGGGCGCTTTCATCGATATTGAAGGTGCTTTTGACAGAAATAACTTTAGAAGCATAAACGCAGCGCTAAGGAAGCATGGTGTTGAGTTGACATTGGGTGATTGGGTCATAAACATGTTAAAGCTAAGGGCGGTTAGGGTCGACCTAGGTGGAACCATTAGAGGGGTGGTGGCAAGAGGGTGCCCTCAAGGGGGAGTACTGTCACCCCTACTATGGAACATGGTGGTAAATTACCTAATTACACAGCTTAACAACCGACGCTTCTTCACAGTTGGCTATGCGGATGATCTGACTATCCTTGTATCAGGACACTTTGCTAGCGTATCATGTGACATCATGATTAACGCCTTAAAGATCGTAGAAACCTGGTGCTTAGACTGTGGATTAACTGTGAATCCAACAAAAACACAACTGGTAATGTTTACTAACAAAACAAACTTAGGACGATACACACTACCCCAACTTTTCGACACACAGTTAACCTTAACTGATGAGGTAAAGTACCTGGGTATCATCTTAGATAGCAAATTGAACTGGGCTAGACACCTAAAAAACAAAATTAAGAAAGCAACCATATCTTTCTGGCAATGTCGGAAAATGATAGGTAAAACATGGGGCTTGAGTCCAAAAATAACACTATGGTTATACAATACTGTGATTAGGCCTTCTATAACATATGGTTCACTTGTTTGGTGGCCAACGACTAAACAGGTATCTACCATAAATAAACTACAGTCCTTCCAGAGGTTGGCTTGTGTAGCAGTGACTGGTTGCAGTTGCACATCCAGCAGGAGGCTGCTGCGTCTGTTTACAGACTCAAAGCGCTCAATCTCTGGGATCAAAATAGTCAAACATTCCATACTAACATCATGCGGAGGGTAACCCGGACATACTCTCCATTTATGATAGGGTACCAAAACAACATATTTTCAATAAACACTACAAGATACAACTACTTGAGGAACCAAGTGATAGGTCAAATACTCACGAAGTAAGAATCTACACAGATGGTTCCAAAATGGAAACTGGGACGGGAGCGGGTACGTTCTCGGACGATTTGAACATGCATATAGCAGCAGCACTGGGTACTCACAAATCTATTTTCCAAGCGGAATGTGTGGGTATAATCCAGGCAGCAACAGCGATACTGCGCAGGAAGGTAACTGACTCTAAAATCAGAATACTCTCTGACAGCGCCGCAGTCCTTATAGCACTTCAAAGGTATGAACATTCTTCGGGGCTAACTATCCAGTGTCACCATCTTCTGGAGGAGGTCAGTAGACATAATTACCTTACTCTCCAATGGATAAAGGGACACAGTGGATCCAGAGGGAACGATGCAGCTGATGAACTGGCAAGGAGAGGCTCGGGCATGCGCCCTGTAGGGCCAGAGCCAATGATCCCTTTGCCTTTCAGTCAAATTCGAGCCTGGATCCGTCAAAGGACACATAAACTACATCAAAAACTATGGGCAAGTATAAAGGATTGTAGGCAGTCAAGGGAGGTTTTCCCGGAGTTAAATCTGAGATACTCCCGAAAACTTCTGAACCTTAAACGGGACAGTCTCCGACAAGTGGTGGGAATTGTAACTGGTCATTGCCATCTTAACAAACACCTTCACAGATTAGGTGTCACAGACAGCCCCTTGTGCAGAGAATGCATGGGGGCAGAAGAAACGGCCACGCATGTACTTCTTGAGTGCGAAAGCGTGGCGATACAAAGGGAACAGTTCCTGGGAACAATTTCCGCCCTGAGAGAAGCCTGCGCCGGAATTCGCAAGCTGCTGGCCTTCCTGAGGGACATCGGGTGGCTGAACTAGCTGTCGTCGCCCATTTCACGCAAAAAGGGCCGATGATCGGCCTAGTTGCGGAAAAGAAGCCTGACCACCAAGTACGGTACCTTCGACCTCGCCGGCAAGGTACGGTATCTGTGACTAAGTGTGTTGATTCCCCCTGGCGGGTTGCTAGAGGAGGTAAGATTAGGTGAGGTGCCAGTAATTTAGCTGTGATGTCGTCGTGCGGGTCGTCCAGGACATCAAGAGGGCGTCTACGGAGGGCTGTCGTGTCTGTTCTGTAGTTTGCGGCTTCAACTACCCCCTTGGGGTTGGGGTGATGGGACGCCTTATCAAAGTAGCGGCGAGAGGCATCTTTCATGAATTGACGGATCGAGGGAAGCTCTATATCGCGGTGCAGGTCGGCATTCCTCTGATGCCAGAGGGCACCTACTACATTTCGAAGGAATTTATTCTGTTTAATCCGGAGCAGTTCCAGAGTTGACAGCGAGGCATGCGCGAACGCTACGGATGCGAAAGTGTTGACGGGGCAGATGCAGGCGTTGTAAAGTGTCACCTTATTTCTAAGGGTCATTTTTACTGCGCTTGCCTATGAGATGGAATAGGCGACCTTTGAAGAAGGCTGCCCTGTCGTGGACGATTTTGACGTGTTTGTTGAACGATTGAAGGAGTCGATCGTCAATGATCACTCCTAGGTACTTGGTGGACCGTTTCCACGGGATGGGTTGGTCGAACATCGTTATGTGGCTGGATGGGTTCTGACTATTAGCTGCCTCAGTAAAGCGCATTACTACGCTTTTCTCAGGATTTACCAATATGTGCCACCTTAGGAACCAATCTCCAATGGCGATCATTGCCAGCTGGAGGTGCCTCCTAAGCTGGGACGGTCTCCACCCTGTCAAGTAAATCACATTATCGTCGGCAAAGAGGGAGATCTCTACGTTAGGAGGGCGCGAAAAGTCGTTTGTGTACAGTGAGAACAAGAGCAGGGAGAGCGTGGAGCCCTGAGGGACTCCGGCTCGGATGGGATGTGGGTCGGATTTGATTCCCTAAATACGATAGTGAAAGCTGCGGCTTCTGAGGAAGTCTTCTACTATGAGTACAAGATGGTCCAGCACTCCGAACTGATACAACTTGGATATCAGCCTGGCTATCGTGGTTTGTAGTTTGGGGTACCGGTTGAAGAGAATGTGCTCCGCATCACGGAGCACATCCTAGTTGGCTTCAACTAGGATGTGCCCTCAGCAAGTGCAACCGTGCACTTGCTGAGGGCAAGAATGCCTTGCTCTAAAGCCGAACTGCTCATCGGGGATGAGTTTGTTGAGTTTCGCGACGGACCAGAGTCGATTCAGAAGGAGTTGCTCGTAAATCATCCCCAGAGAGCTGAGGAGACTGATGGGGCGGTAACTAGAGGGCACGGTAGATTTCTTGCCTGGCTTGTGAATGCCGATGATGTCGGCACTCTCCCAGGCGTCGGGGAACGAGGAATTACTCATAGCAGTATTGCAGATGCTAACTAAGAGATAAACTAACGGGGTGGAGCTTGAGGACCCTGCTGCTGATACCGTCAGCGGCAGGGGCCTTCCGCACCTTGAGACCCTTGATTATTGATTCGACCTCGGCCGTTTTCACGGACTCGAGGGGTAGGTCAATCGGAGTTTGGGCGTTTCTACGTTCGGTTTTGCGGTCCACCGCAGCGATGTGGACACCCTCTACGTTAACACCGGTGGGGGTGCACTGGGCTTCAAGGCTCTCGGCCAACCACTTGGCCTTGTCCTCGTCGCGCGATGAAAGTATTGCAAAATGGATTTGCGTTCTGGGGTGGGCTGTACGTCATAGTGCCTAATGACTGCGTTCCTTACCGTCATCAGTCTTCTCACATCCTCAGGCAGGGCCCAGCTGAGATGATCCTTCGTCAGGACCTGCCTAGAGGATTCACCGATTACGGTGTTGAGGTGGCTGGTGAGGGCAACAATCGAGCGGGATACGTCGTCCGTCGTGACAATGTCGTCGGGGATGCGATCAAGATCGGTTGAACTGAGGGATTCCCCCAAACGCTTTCAGTCCACTACCGTCTTGGTCGAAGGAAGGGAGGAGCGGGTCGTCTCGGTCTGAGCCAAGTCGCATGATGACGGAACGGTGGTCCAAAAACGAACTCTTGGAGAACTTTAATCGAGTGGAATCGGAGGGGTTCGTCCAGTGGAATGCCCAATATGTCGGGTCTGTGGTCGGGATTGATTGATGATCGGTCATTGCTAATCGACAAACTGAGACTTCTAAGTTGATAAACGGAGGGTTATCTAGCGAGACGCAGTGAAGGGACTTCTTATAGTAAATAAGAGTACCACCACCCACCCTTTCATGGTTGAAATACCTTGCACAAGAACGAAGCGTTACGCTTCTTCATTTATTATAAGAACTGCAAAGGAGTGGAATGCCCTGCCGTCGTCAGTGTTTCCGGTAAATTATAACCCCGGTGTGTTCAAGTCAATAGTGAATAGGTATCTACTAGGCAAGCGTGCTACACCTTCGACAACATCATCGCTTTCCATCAGGTGAGATCGTGGTCAAACGATTGCCTAGTCCGTAATAAAAAAAAAACCTCTCTCAGCGGTGAATGTTATTTCGAATGTCGCAGTAGTTAGCAATCCAGGGGTTGCGCTTACTAGGCTTTAAGAAGGTCTCTTGCACTAACAATAGGTCTTTCTGGTAGGTCTTACAAAATTCATGGACTTGATCGCACGAGAAGCCGTTAGCATTAAAATATGCTAACGTAACGGTACGAAATTTTACATTTCGCGGTGTATTATCCATTTAGGTTCTGTTAAGAGAGGTTACGAAGAGAGGCCAAGAGCACTTGGTGCTGTTTGAGGGCCAATGATCTGAGTGGGGTTCGTACATGAACGAAGTTTCGACGCGACTTCTTTAACTTCGGCCATGTCTATCGCTGCGTAAGAGAGAACTAGGGACCAGTCATCCTATAGTCCTGTTGGGGGTAGGGTGCGAGCTCTGGGGTAGGCTCGTAAACGCGGGCTTGCGGGGGTTGGTTAGGTCCAGCGGGCGGTGCTTGGGGTCTGGAGATAGGTTGGGGCGCGGTCGGAGGTTTGGCCCAGGCATTCGCTATTGGCACGGGAGCGCACGAAACGGGACTCTGGCATCGGGGGAGCTAGGTTTAACTTAAGGCTGTACCTTTGCAAGTGAACCGTGATAAAAGGAGGGCGCGTGAATGGACGGCGGGTGGGCCTTTTTGCGCTCCTTGGAGCTTTTGGGAATCCGCGATAATTCGCGCGGTGTGTTCTACTTGCTGGCAAAGTAGGTAGCTGGGCGATTCGCGACATTCGCGAGTGCAATGGCAATCCGCGGAGGCAATTCACGCACCGCGATCTGCAATGGCAGCACCGAGCTGGGTGGCCGCTGTTGCTGGCACTTGTCGCATTGTGACAGATGGCCTTTTTTTGTCGGGAGTCACGATCGAGGGTCCCGGGAGGTTAGTGACCGTTTTCCCGTTGAAAATGGCCTTTACCTCAGGGCGTTTTTCCGAGAGGACAAAGTCAAGGTTCAGTGGGATCTTCATGCGGTTATGTAGGCGATGGACTGCCTAGGCGGGGTAGCCTTGTGACTTAAGGTCATCAAAGACGAGGCTGGTCTCGACCTCTTTAGGAATGCCGCGAATAACTACTCGGAGAAGACGCTCCTCGTCGAGAACATAACTGAAGCAGTATATCTTCTCGTCTTCGAGTATCTTTGAGAGTGCTGCGCATCTTTGAGCGGTGATCGGTCGAAGTCGGTACTTGAACCTTATACCCTGTTGGGTTGGGTATTCTATGCGGAAGTGATGTTAATTTGGCGGGTGGAGATTAAACGCGAGACAAAGTCCCACTTCTCCTTGTCCATGATAAAGATCGGGGGTAGGCCACCTTTTTACGGGCCTCAGCCACCTGAGGGGCGGCTCCGGTCAGGGGAGCGGGCTGGGTGGTAAGTCACGGAGCCTTGGCGGGAGGGGCTTGCACGTTGGAGAGAGCGTCCTTAGTGGGCGCTTGTTACAGGCCGCGGCGGTGATGTCGATCTCCATCGAGCTGTTGGAGGCATTTTTGGGACTTGACTTTGGGGAGCTTTTGTTATATGCGCGGATGTTTGAGCGCGATCGGTCGCGGCTTCCGTTCAGCTTCAGGCTGGCAGAAACCGCACGGTGATGGAAGGGGTCGCGAGACTCCCGGCAAGCTGGAGGCATCAGCCCAATCAAATCGCTAGGGGAAGGAGGTAGGGATTGGATAGGTGGGGGAGGTGGGAGATACTCGGGTGCTCTCTCTCTCGAGCGCACTACGCAGGGGAAATGACTTCTCGAGCCTAGCCAAATACTTGTTTACCTGGGGGTAAAGAAGAGGAGTAAAAGAAACAAACGTTTTGGGTCGGCGCCTACCATTCCACAGGGAGACCGCAAAACTGTGGATTTATTTTCGACTAGAAGAGTCAAATGAATTTAGTTTTGACACTGAAGTGAGCCCCTGCCGAGACAAGGCACTGCTCTTAAAAGAGCGTTTGCCTCAGCGAACCGTCGGGTACCGTCTGGTTTGACCGATACAAAGGGTGCTCCGTAAAGAGCGAATGTCTTTGTGAACCGTTGGGTTTGATAGCGTCCCGCTAGGCACGAGTGCCTGTGCGGGGAAGCGAGTGCGGACTGAACGGCGAGAGCTGCGAGCGATGCGCAGCTGGAGCCTGGAGACAGGAGACAGGAGGTGACTGCAAAGCTCGGCGGTGCAGAGTGGAATCAATGAGATTGAACTAAAGATTCTAATCCATATATATGTATACTATATTATTATATGTGTATAGGGACTAGGTTATAACTCTTTGGTTCAATTTATTTGTGTTACTGACTTCCTCCATGCAGAGCACGCTCTCTCTCTTTCTCGCATTTTTACGTGAAGATACTAAACTTCATGAGTGAAACCCGCTCGTAGCTTTCATTTAAAAACCACACTGAGTCCCCTGCCTCCCGACCCCCGCACTAAATTCGGCCGTTTACTTCTCGATACTCTACTGTCCATATAATATATTTATACCTATACTTATAATAAAACTGTAACGGGTCCAATTCTGTACATTGAAGTATTTTTTTATTTTTTTTGGAACTTACTCTTGATTCGATACTGAAGCCAAAACTGTATTTTGTTTCATTGTTTGTCTGTCTGTCTGTCTGTCTGTACCTTGGAAGTGCAAGTGCTTGGCTTCACCCGTGTGAGAGATGATTATGATGATGATAATGATGAAATTGAAAATTACGATTATCAAAGCGGCATTATAAAAAAATATCGATCTGATAAAAAAAAAATGAATAGCTCAATTCATCAAAAAAGTGTCCTGGGATGTTTATTATTTATTATATATATAAATGACTTACCAAAAACGTTAAATGAAATATGTGTCTTATTCGCTGATGACATCAATTTTGCTACCAAGTCCTGACAATTTAACTGAATTAAATAATGAGTTAAATAGTATTTTTATTAAAGTTTTGAACTGGCTTGACGACCATAACTTAAAAAAAATATTATGCAATTTCGACCATACCAAACAAAACATGTCCTTTGGACATGGCCAGTTTTTGTCTAGAACGTACTTTGACTTCAGGTAATTATTATTATTCACAACAAAAAAGAATAAAAAAATACGGCATGTGTTATGTATCTCTAGAACTCCAGGCTTTAAAGGGCTGCTATTAAAAGTAATTAAATTGTTCCATCTGAAAATCAACGACATTTTGAATGTCTTACGTTCCGTTCAACGAAATGTATGTACGATGATAAATAAACTTATTAATGAAAAATGAATCAATAATTAAAGTGAATGCACATAATGTTTATTAAAAATAATATTGTAAATTGCAACATTTTTTGACTTGATTATTTGTTTGTTATTTCATTCTTACAAATAATTCAATACGATTTTGCTTTTCACTTAGCAAAAACGGACTTCGAGAAATATCAGACATCTGTCACATCACACAATGTCATGTCACTTGTGAATACTTTTTTGAATTTTGTAGTTATCAAAGAGAATATAATCACTACGTTTTAGTAGTTATCACAAGTAGTTATGCATTGACTCCGTTGCGCTTGCATTCGTGTGTATTGTACCATTTAATTCTGATCTTGTCAGTGCATTATAAAACCGACGACCTTCGCTTTTCTCCCGGACTGATTTCTTCTACAAATATATCTTTACCATCGTTCATTACCACGGACTCAGTTTTGCTCACGTTTTGGATAAATATTTATACGATTGATTTGATTGAGGTGTATCTACTGCAGCATAGCCACATGATAGCCACGCAAAGTTTGCAAAGGTATAATGTATCCTCACTATCAACGCATTTACTTACGAAGCTCACGCGAGGGCTATCAATTGAGGTAAGCATGTAATAATGAATTTTGAGTGGGCTTATATCTAAAAATAGTAATTATTCAATGAAACACTCTATAATTCAAAAGATTTTCTCACAACAAATTCAAATGGAGTGCCTGATAGCCTTTATAGCTATTTCTAAGCGTTTCAATTTGTAAAAAAGTATCCTGTTATTATCTTTAAAACTAGAAGTTCTTGAGAGATGTTGCTCATTTGCAATTAGTAATAGGGTAATCTTCAATACAAATAACTTTAAATTATTGATGAACATGAACTTTTAGTAACTAGGCAGAAAGCGCTAGCAAAACGGGCCGTGTCCTTTCGACATCCAAAACAATAACTTAGAATGCGTAAGTTCCTTTACATTACTTGGACTGGACATAGATACAAACGTTAATTGGAAAGCACATATTCAAAGAGTTAAACCAAAGCTTAGTAGCTTTACATATGCTTTAAGAGAATAGAAAAAACTACAGACGTTGCGACAGCTCTTTTTGCATACTATGCCTATGCTCATGCCTGGCTACAGTATGGCATTATACTGTGGGGAAATAGCACAGACATAGACGATCTTTTTATGCTGCAAAATACTACAGACCTTGCGACAGCTCTTTCTGCATACTATGCCTATGCTCATGCCTGGCTACAGTATGGCATTATACTGTGAGGAAATAGCAACGACATAGACGATCTTTTCATGCTGCAAAAAACTACAGACCTTGCGACAGCTCTTTCTGCATACTATGCCTATGCTCATGCCTGGCTACAGTATGGCATTATACTGTGGGGAAATAGCACAGACATAGACGATCTTTTAATACTGCAAAAAACTACAGACCTTGCGACAGCTCTTTCTGCATACTATGCCTATGCTCATGCCTGGCTACAGTATGGCATTATACTGTGGGGAACTAGCACAGACATAGACGATCTTTTCATGCTGCCAAAAACTACAGACCTTGCGACAGCTCTTTCTGCATACTATGCCTATGCTCATGCCTGGCTACAGTATGGCATTATACTGTGGGGAAATAGCACAGACATAGACGATCTTTTAATACTGCAAAAAACTACAGACCTTGCGACAGCTCTTTCTGCATACTATGCCTATGCTCATGCCTGGCTACAGTATGGCATTATACTGTGGGGAAATAGCACAGACATAGACGATCATTTTATGCTGCAAATAAAATGCGTTAGGATTTTGGTGAATATTGTAACGACTGATAGCTGCAGACCATACTTTATTGAGCACAAAATTTTGATATTTACTTCGATATACATCTTAGAAGTTTGTAAATTTGTAAAAAAGTACCCACACTTTCTTACAAAACTTAAAGATATATCTACTTGCCCATTTAATTTGAGGCACAAGGAAAGATTAGCGCTTCCAAACTCCAAACTAAAAATGCACAGCTCAAGCACATATGTTATGTCGATTAAAATTTATAGCCACATCCCTAAAAGAAATTGAAGAAGAAAATGTATTTGTCGCTGAATTAAAAAAAAATCTAATTAAAAAATGTTATTATTCTTTGCACGATTTCTTCAAAGATAACAAACAATATTACACATATACTTAATTAAAGTAGGAATCTAAATTTATTTTAATTTTAATTGAACTGTTATAGATATAACTAATGTAGGTTTGTAACTCCTGCTCTCTTCTGGTTGCTGCCCAACAGGGTCCATAATGATCTGTTACTTTATTAGTTATGTTTACCACCTTATTTTTACATTATGGAATGCAATAAACAATTGAATTTAAATTTAATTTGAAATTTTTATATAACACCCCTCCCTGTAGCTCGATCAGATCAGCTTTGTCTCTCAGTTTGTTTGTTAGTTTGTTTGTCTGTATGTTTGTTCACACATAACGTAAATATTACTGCATCGATTGCGATTCGGTTTTCACTGTTGCATGGATTAGGGTTTGACTTATAAACTGGGGTACTTGGTATCTTAATCCGATGATTTGATGCCGAGCAATAGATAAAAACTTATTTTACGGACAAACGAACAAAAAAATATTATAGTATTCATTTTTTTTTTATTATTATGTCTTTTGTTTTTCGTCACAGCATTGTTATGATGGGATGTAATGGTCATTTTATAATTAGTACTATCTGCTATTATTAATACATTCTAGTGAATAAATAATTCCGATTCTGATTACCCACCAAAACAGTCTGCGAGGCTATATGTCGAACTATAGGTAAGTCACAATAACCGTTATTTTACCCCCGAACTCAAAAAAAGAGGAGTGTTACAAATTTAGGGTATGTATCATTGTATGTAGGTATGTATCCGTGTGTCTGTCTGAGGCATCTTATCTCCCAAACGATTTTTCTTACCGATTTTGGTTCGGTATTTTCTGTTTGAAAGCTGATGTGATCATGATGGTACTTAGCTATAATAGAATGTGGGGCGGTCAGGGGTTATATATATTTTAATTTGTGTTTGTTGTCCAAATTAGTCAATCAAAATACGGGTAGAATTGTCTACAAATAAAAAGAATCATTTAGCTACCCGTGCGAAGCCAGGGCGAGTTACTAGTCCCGAATATTTAGAAAAGGAAAATAAACATTTGGAAAAAAATTGAAATGATTCTGAAAATGTTTCTTGGCCTATTAAATTCCACCAGAGTGCCGACTTCCATAGCAAATTAAAAGTTAAACATTAAGGTTTAAACAATTTTGAAAGTTTTTTGTACTTTGTTCCCCTTCTCTACTTTATCTATGGTATAGTATGGCGGCGGGTGGCGGTGCGAGCGGCATGCAATAATGAAGTTATCACTCCGTTAATGCGGCTAAACATCTTTTTACCCGAATCTGCCTCGAGGGGTGCCGTTCTTGGTTCTGTGTGCTCGTGTTCCAATAAATGAATACCACATATACTCGTACTCGCTCTGAATAGGTACCAAAAGTACCGTCATGTTTTGCGGATTATTTTTGTTTCCTTTTTCAGGATTATTTTTGCACATTTCTGTAACCGCAACCACACTTGGGATCAGGATCGAAGCTAGCCTGATCTCGGTAGCTTTTCTAATCTCGAACAATCACGTTTGTGGAAACATTTTTAGTAGGGTTAAGTTCCATTTATTTTACCTCCAAGATGTTCGGTACAACGTAACTGCTGTCCTAATACTTATTCTAATTTTATTTCATACAAAATATTTTAGGATCAACTAAGTATTCTAATTTTGATTTATTCAATTTATAGGGTATAAAATGGAACCGTCAATTCAAATAATAATTATTCAAATGGCATCAAAACACTGAATACCTTTCTGTTTGCTGAAATTCGCAAGCGATGATTGCGATGCAAATGGCCTGTTTAATAATCTATTTTCTGAAAATTATTTAATGTGCAAAGCGGCCGCACTTGAGCCTGAGCTCTTGTGAACTAAATTGAGCGTCGCTCTACCTAATTCATGCATTGCTATTATTTTGGGCAGCGCTACCAGCGCCGCGCGACAACTAACACGGTACACATGGAGTCCCTATATAATGTACTGCGCATCTAGTGTCCCACTTTGCGGCTTGCGCTCTCGCTATACAAGGCATCCATCGTCAGATATAAGTTTATTTTCTAGCTTGCTAGAGTAAGATTCTGCTAGTCCGTGCGACAGAAGTCCGTAGCCGCGTTGCTACGCTGTATTTTAAGAACATTATTGTCTATCATTACGGCTCTGTTCGCCACGTAGCGTCTCCTGAGAGACGCTGGGGCTGGGACTGGTTGCAGCTGCAGCTCTGTGCTACACTTTAGAACCGGCTGCCATATTGGGTTCCGGCAACATCCAATGCACTCACTTCCAATCAATTTACGATATAAACATGATACGCCCGTGTTCGTATATCGTCAAAGGGTTGTAGTTTCGAAAAACACGTTCAATGTAGGTCAGCGCATTAAAAATGAACCATTTTATCGTCATTTTATGTTTATAGGAGCGTTGGTTTAATCTGGGTGTTGATATGTCAGTCAGTCAGGGTTTTACTTACTACCTATATAATGTTAGGTATACAGATGTTGTATATAAAAATATATGAAGTCCCTATAATACGGTATTTCCCATGAGTTATATACAGTTATATAAATAGGACCTAAGCATTTGGTACAATATATTATAGTGTACCAAAAGATTGGGCCCTTGATAATAAAACAGATGCTAAAAATACGATAATATAATTTCAGTATTGTCCCATTCTTCGCAATTGTAGAACTAAAATAACAATACCAATATTATTTTGCCGAAGTCGCAAACTGTCGCAAAACTTACTGCCCCTTTTATGACATGTCCAAATGAGTTTAGTTTGGGCCCTTGATACAACCATAAAGTTTTGTCGCCGGCATCTGTCACTCCAGTTTATGGTTCATCAATCAGATTAGTTGTAAAGCAGCGACATTGGATCGGTTTACGAGCGCAACCGTGCGCGCGCGTGTACCCAGTGCCGAGCCGCCACCGCCGGCGCTCTGGTTAATTGGTGGAAAACTGTAAGATAAGTACCTACTCGTACATGTTTGCCGCAATATGACTGTAGATACTACGGTGACAATTCGCTTTAAATAATGGTTTTGACAGAGCGATGGAAGCCTAGCAGAATACAAAAGCCACCCTTTTATGGTTGAAATACCTCGCACAACAACGAAGTGTTACGCTTCTTTATTTATTATAAGAACGTCTAAGGAGTGGAATGTTTTGCCCTCGTCAGTGTTTCCGGTAAAATATAACCCAGGTGTGTTCAAGTCAAGAGTGAATAGGTATCTACTAGGCAAGCGTGCTACACCTTTGACCGCATCATCGCTTTCCATCATCGGTGAGATCGTGGTCAATCGACTGCCTAGTTGTAAAAAATAATAATAAGAAGTGTAACTTAGATTCCAACGATATCGAGTTCGGTCCTGGGCCACCACCAATCGGTACTTTTCTAAGTTATGTGCAGTTTTCCATCGCTCCGTGCTTCGCAGGGCTCGTTAAACTGTCGGGCTTGGCTCTTTTTGACTAATAGTCGTTAAGTCATGCCATATAGCCTCGGGCAGCCTGACAAACTCTGACATCACAGGGGCATTACCTCACACGACAAACGAACAAACAATAATGGTTTTTATTTAGATGAGGGTACAGCATGACGTCGGTTATTCTGCCGCCAAGAATTGAAATTCAGGGCAGCATTGTGCGCTGGCCGTCCCCTAAGCTACATGCACTTCTCAATACAGTTGTTTATAAATCAGTAAAAACGTTTCCGTTCCGGATCTGCACTGACGTGATGACCTTGTAATGTGACTAGCCGCCATCTATCGGCGGACGCACAGTGATGTGGCCCGCAAGCCCCACCCGGGCATTTCACCCGATCGTGTCCAGCTCACAAAGTTGACGGCGATATATTCGTCACGATACGATAGCACAGAATAAACTAGTGGCTGTGTGAGCTGTAGACCCCGCGAGAATGTGTGCGTTTTTTTAATAAAAAAATCAACCACTCTCACCCCCGACCCTTTAAAGTTTATGCGTCTTAATATATCGCCAAAGCACACTACTTCGTGCATACTGCGCGTACGCACGCGGCAAGCAACTGTTCCTCAGCTCGGCCATATTCAAGTTATAACCCATCAAATAAAAAATGAAGAACAAGAAGAAAAAAAAAAGAAGATCAGATGAAGAGTTGCTGATTCACAGATGACCAATGAGAGCGTGCGGTGCAAAACGTTGCTCGATTTTTACCATCTGCCAGGCATCCCGCTATGACATTTTTTTTTACGTTTTCAACCGCCTTATAAAAGCAATTTTGAAAAATTTCGAAATACTGAATCAACAAAAAAAACATATAATTATCGATCCTACTCACAAAATTGCGTTGCTGCGATCGTAGTTGGAATAAACCAGTGCAAAAAGTGATAATCAACATATTAATTTCGGTTAAGCTGGTTATTGAGATTGTTCAACAGGAACGTGTAATTGCCGCGAATGCATGGCTCTTACGCTCTTCCAAATGCGACCCGAGCTGACCCTGCATTTTGTACGTAATGCATTGCCCAGTTCGTCGTTGTCGTTGTTGGAGTTTACTTTTAAATCTTGCTAAGCAGTAGCAAGTTGCAATGAATGCAAACAAATCTGCTGGTTGCCCCAACCAGCTAAAAGGGCTATCTTTAATGCATTGCAGCCGATGTCCTGATAAATATCATCATAAAAGTATGAATTTTAACAAAGAAGTTTATTTTATTATACGCAATTTCTAAAGATATTAAGGAGTCATGGGTTTGTCTATCCTGCCGCTGCCAGGAACCCAAGCTTAGGGATAACTCTGATACACTAATACGTTCTACGGTGACACCTAAGCAAAAAAAAACACAAAAACCGCTACGGCGGTGAGAGAAGCCGACAACGTTACCCAGCGCACGAAAGCTCGCAGTTCATGCAACTGCATCTCAGCTGATAGTATTCGCAAAATCGTAAGAGAGGAGTTAGACAGAAAATTTAATACTGAGATGGATAATGTCTACTCGAAACTGAATAATATTGAGGAGTTTCTCGTGTTTTTCAATGCTGAGCATGACAGAATTGTCGCGAGGCGGTAATACCTGTTCTACCAGCCCAGGCACTGACGCTCAGCGGACAACACAGCGTAGCGTAACAGAAGAATATAGAACTCGATGGATGCTTTTACCCAGGCACGCGAGCGACACTTATATAGTCAAAGAACAATGAGGAAACTTCGTGGTGATACTCGTAGCCATCCTTTTGGCTTTGGATAGTAAATTTATCTCATATGGAAGAACACTTCTTCGAACCCAAATGTTTTGTTATAATTGTGACATTTGAAAAATATTTATAGAATTAACAAATATGGAAAAAAATACATCCCCGTAGAGTTTTTTGGTGCTCTTGTCCCTAACGGGCGTATTTCCGAAGCACCGGTAGAATCAGAAGGGTATTTCCTTTTCCAGTGCGAGATTTAACTGTGTTGGCACATGAAAGGGAATTTTCCTTTTCAAACTCAAAGAATACTTAGTTTATCCAAATTTTGACATTTTTATAATATTTTATGAATATATTTTTCAGAGCCCAAAAAAAATGTGTCAGGGCAATGTTTGGCGTCTCTCAAAGAGATAGCTAAAACTACTTTAAAAAAAAAACATTTGTTAACTTTACCATCATTATATATTTATGAAGCATGTATATTCGTCAAAGAGAACTTAAATCAATATAACCTAATAGAAAATAAGCGACCAAGGAAAACTCGCAGCAAGGTTCAGGTGAAACCTCATCAGACATCTAAAATGTCATTTTTTAATAATAGCATTATACAATAATTTACCTGACGAACTCAAGGAAGTAAAATTGCCCGTATTTAAAAATAAGTTAAAGACAATTCTTATTAATAAATGTTATTATACTGTTGACGACTACTTGAGAGAGAAGGTGAATTATGAATAAATTTTCACATTTCGTAAAACTTATCGTACATTTTAATTTTATTTTTGACATTTATTATCATTTTTGGTTTACTTTTTTATGTTTTTCATTAATTTGTATAAATAATAATAATATATTTGTTCATGATATTGTTATTGTGAGTTATGCATACAAATACTCGTACTTTAATATTATTTTTACTTTGCACACATTATTTTTAAGGTATGTTACAGCGCTCATATTTATTATAACACCATATTTATTACCTGTAATAATGCAATAAATGCATTGACTTTGACTTTGTATTTCTCTTTGTTCAAGAGATGTTAATTTTGACTTGTAAAAGTGCTATAATTTTTGCCTATTTACAAAAAAATACTTTGACTTCGACTTTTCGGTAAGGAAGTAATTTGCAACCATGGTATTTCCAATCAAAGTAATTTTACCATCAGGAAAAGCGTGAGGTAATAATAAAAACAAAGTACTGTTTAAGTAGATGCACAATTATTGATACGTTATCACAAAATCTTGGTTTACAATTTTGCAACTCCTCACAATAGAGTTGGGCCAATGCATTACAATGTATGAATCAGTCCGGCGCAACCACAAAGAAATTCTCAAATTTGGCTCATATATATGGAATTTGGCAGAACAGTGAAGTTCATTTGTTTTTCAGATGCCAATGAACGAACCAAAAAGAACGAAATATAGAGTCCAATCATGATAATATTACTATACTCTTTGGTCCAAACTCTTTGTGGTACTGGCATCCCACTAGCACACCATGCTTTCTCTTTCTCGCATGTGGATTCTGAAGATACATTCTTTGTTTGAAATTTGTCAAGAAAAATCTAAAATTTAGGTTAGTGTTCTGCGAATTTTAAATTTTATTCATATTATTGTTAATAACGTGCTGTTTTGTGTTTTCTTTGAAGAATCATATAATTAAAGTGTTAAACCGGTTTATGTGATAATTTTAAAATGCCACCAACTTCAAAAAGCTACAAAAGATGTGTTTTATGTGGAGTTCCCGCGAGTTACGAAAACCAGAACAAAAAGGAAATTTATGGCATGATTTCCTATTGATCAGCCCCGGTAAGCATTAATTTTGATATTGCTTAGTGCCACCTCCCATTAACGTGACCATAAATGATAATTTACATGATTTTTATTTTGTATTTTCATATTGTTTTAACACTAGGGATACGCAAGGTCAAAGAACTATCAACTATCGATAAAGCTATCGCAGGCTGGATCAGGCTGCCTGTAACGTATTTCTTTATCATTAATCAACATGTTTATTTCCAGATGCAGAAAATGAGGATCTGCATACATTCCTATAGAGACCAGTCGTAACATACATTTATGAATGTGAGTGCGTGAGATAAAGGTAGAGTAGGTACATCGCATGGTCTCAATTCAGAGTGAAGCACTAGTAGGTAAGGTTACCTATGTTTGCAACATCCATTTTCGTATTAACATTGTAAAAAGTATTATAAATAATAATAATATATAAGTATTATAAGTAACGCCTGAATCTATCAATTATATTATAAATAAATTATTCCGTTGTTCAAAAGTATTTTATTTCAAAGTATTTTATTACATGGCTTCACATTTACCTGTTGCAATGGGTATCCAATAAGCCCAACGCTCTTGCATTGTGAGAAAACAACGTTGGGCTTATTGGAACCGTCTTTCATTAATATGAAACCTCGACGAGGGCATGCATGTTTTATCGATATCGATAAAACCAAGAGTACGTGTAAGCAAGCACTACTCTATCCGTTATGTTGTTAGGTTAGTAGCATTATCGAGATAGGCTAACGTCTGAACTTTAATGTTAGTAATGTTGGATGCTTTGATGCCAATAAATATCTGCCATAGTGCTTTCATTAGCTAGTAGGGAGGTCCCGCCTCTTACAACGTAGTATACGTAGTGATTATATTCTCTTTGGTGTGAATGACAGGTGAATTTGAATTTTAAGAATAAATATACAAAAACTATCAAATGAGGTTATATCATGTTGTTGAAAGAGGATGACATCGTCACAATACCCCGCCCAACTGACGTTATTTTTAAAGAATTAAAATATGTTTTTGTTAATTTTTCAATTTAAACTTTATTAAATTGTTTGTATCTCAAAACATTATAATAATTTAAAAAAAGAAAAGCAAAAGAAAAAAAAAGAATCTAAAACTAAACAATATTATTGTACAACGGGCGGTCTTATCGCTAAAAAGCGATCTCTTCCAGACAACCTTTAGTAAATTTTTAAATAATAAGGATAGTAATGTAGTATGTAAAATAATATATTCAAATTAATGAGAGGCTAAGTTGAAAAGGAGTTCTTGGATTTGGGCCAGTTTTCAAAGGAACTTGTGCAAGCTCGTTTGATTTTACAATCAATTTGGATTATCTCCTTTAATTTTTGAGGAAATATTTTAACAATGACCATATATAATTGATTGGATTCCTAAATGCATTCAAATTCATCATTCGCCTATTCATTCATCATCATTTATAGTCTTATTCACATTCCTTGGAAATAAAACTCATAAGAAAGAGGAACCTCAAATAAAATTAGGGTTATTCATGGAACCAATACAGTGTAGTGTAGACCTATTTATTCACTCACCATCTACTGATAAGAGTAATTATGTGAGTGTATGTGTATATGTATGTATTGGTGTCAGTTGCACGTAAAATAAAAATAACTTTGTATTAGAACGTTAAAAAGTAAGTAGGTATTAGTGTATTAAACGTTAGATAATTCTGGTTTTATGACCTAGGCTTAGTTTAAAGAGTAATCACTTTTTCCGCTCTTTTCAGTCTTGGAAGTTTTGTGTACAAGTAAATTATATATATGGAATTGGGCTTCGCTCTATACTGAACAATATGTATGTAAATAAAAATCAAGTGCGTAGTTAACAAGCAGGATAGTACCAAAGAATTAAAGTATGTATTTTAGTTAGCACTGAATAGCATTAACTAGAACTTGAAAATAATATTCATAATGAATCGTGAATGAAATGAAAAGTTAATGAAGTAAATTTAAAAAAAAAACGAAACATGTCAACATTACTCCGTAACGGAAAATAATATTGAAATTACATTATTTACAACTTAAATACATGGTAATTTGTAGGTAGTAGGGTGGAGTGAATTTTTAGTTTGTACATTTTCGATACGGCGGAGTGCGAAAAGGTGCTCCGTAGTCCGAGTGAAAGAAAATAAAAAATAATATACTTTTTTATTAAAATCGCAGAATTTTTCGCGGAATCTACGATTTTTTTGAAATTAAACTTTTTTTTCTTATTTACACTATTAAAATTTATTTTCTATTTTTTAGTTTGGTTTTCTATATAAAGCGTGTTTTTTTAGTTTTTTAAACTATTATTTTTTGTTGAAGACCGGCATGATATTGCACGATTTTAACTTTTTTCGGATCCATCCTTCACGTTTATCTGGTCCACACACAGCAACACATGACTCAGTGACCAGCTTGGTGCTGTTTTTCAGTAGCTTGTGAGTGGCATGGCGTTTTGCGAAATGTAGGCAGAATCTCCGTTTCGACTATTTCAATATTCCGAATCGCTCTGTAAATGACGTCGGTTTGTATCTGTTTGATCAAAACAGGCTCCAATACATAGCTCCAATCAATCAACTCTGTATATTCGGCAGCAGATAAGTTAAATGACGGTAGTTTAAACACTCGTATCGGTGCCAAGCCCGAAGTCTGCTCGTACCGTCTTGACTACCGTACCGTCGCACCCAATTGCTATCATTCGTTTCAAATCAAACTTCAACGCTAAATAAAGGTAAAGTTTCTTTGAGATAGTGAGTGCATCTCCTGTGGCCAATGTAATATACCCGATGTATTGCGAGTCCGGCTCTTTTACCAAGGTTATGTGCTCTTCAACAACGGTTTTTCTGCGATTATCTTCATATACCATTCATATCACCCAAAAGGAAGATATCAATGAGATCTATCACATTTGTCAAGAAACTTTTGGTCTAGGATCCATAGTTTTTGAGTTATAGTCGATTTAAGTTTGACAGCTGTCATCCAAAACGAAGATATTGATGAGATTTATCACTTTTGTAAATAAATTACTAGTCTGGGATCAATAGTTTCAGAGTTATAGTCCTTTCAAGTTTGACAGCTGTCATCCATAACAAAGATATCGATGAGATCTATCACTTCTGTACAGTCTTTTTTAGTCTAGGATCCATAGTTTTAGAGTTATAGTCGAATTAAGTTGGACAGCTGTCGTCCAAAACGATATATCGATGAGATCTATCACTTCTGTAAAAAACTACTAGTCTTGGTCTTGAGTTTCAGAGTTATAGCCCTTTTTAGTTTGACAGATGTCTTCCATAACGAATATATCAATGAGATCTATCACTTCTGTAAAAAAACTAGTAGTCTAGGATCAATGATTTCAGAGTAATAGCCCTCTTAAGTTTAATATCTGTCATCCAATACGAAGATATCGATGAGATCTACTACTTCTGTAAATAATTGCTTGTTTAAAATTATTCATATTAAACATTTTTAAATATTATTAATAGTTATTAAAAAAGTTTAATAAAAACGCCGAAGTAATTTTTCGTTCCAAATATTAAGTATTTTTCGATAAAAAAATCTGTCGTTTTTCCGTCGAGCCCCCAAAGGAAGGTACAGTTCTAAAATTTTTTTTTGCTTTTCCCCAAATCCCCACTGATGGGAACGCGAGAGAGAGAAGAGGTCTGGTGAGGATTTTGGGAGTTATCCCCACATTACTTCGACTTTCCAGAAATTCGCAATGCCTCTATCCATTTATTTTTCTTATCAGGCAATCTATAACACAAAAAAAAATACAAGGTGGAAATGAGTTGAAACATATGAACGTCACATAATTAAATACATAGTAATAATCCTGAAATTTAAATTCAATGGGCACACTACTGATAATTATATGCTAGCAACTGTGTGAAAGGGACACAGCGACTGAAAAGTAAGTCTCTTTATAACTACATTGAATTAAAAAAGAACGTTTTTCCTCAAATGACGAGTGATCCTTCCAGTTACATTAGTATACATCTTCCTTGGATAAGAATCAATATTGTGAGGTTATTATATTCATCGTGTTGGAGTCCGGCAAGAGTCCGGTTTTTCTTCGCTGATTAGGCCGGTTCGTGGTGAACGAGCTGTTTTTCTTTCGTTTGTATGTACAGTACCAGTACGAAAGTGTGAAACTATAAACTTTACAGATCCGTTCTTTCGCAATATTTGTGCGTTTTGATTGTCTTTTTCTTTTGGAACAAAATGTCATTTCATGAAAGTAGTGTTTATTCAGAAGTTTATCTTCTATAATCGCTTTACCATTCGGGTAGGCACCACCACTCGCTCGGAGCACGTTCTAAATCCCTTTAATCCGGGCGTGCGTCCCTTTCGCCGCCGCTTCTGATGTTTGTTGAGCTTTGCCGCGGCCCCGGCGATACATCATAGTTATTATAACTACGGGTAACCTAAAATCATACAAAGAGATGTGGGTATTAGGTATTGTAGGAATTAAATCCATAATACATACATATCCCACTATATAATTGGTTGGACAGCTTGGCTTCAATTCCTTGAAAGTGAGAAGGTTGCTAGACTAGCTCACTATCTGTTGTAAAGTACTGAAAGGGTCCGTCTACTACTCAGAAGTACATGAACGATTGTGCAGGTTATTAGTCCCGGACAACTATGTGCGGCACAGGCCCAACAGAAGACACAAGCCGTGGTGGCAATCTAGAGGGTGGCATACAGGAATAAAGGGTTATTCTGTGTTCTGATTGTCGAACTGTTGCCCGAGCCAGGTCCCACCTGTGTTGGTCTCTGCGCAAGTGCGCAACTCAATGCATTCCTTGACGCCAACTCTGATATTGACCTATTCATTGACAACTGGAAAACCATTTTGTCCATTTGTTTGACATAATATCGTGATAATATTTTTGATGACCGGTTGGTCTAGTGGCTAGAGACCCTAGGTACGAAAACAACCGGATGCGGGTTCAAATCCTGCAAAGTACAATCATTTCTGTGATAAGCAGAAATTATTGTTTCCGAGTCATGGATGTAATATTCGTATCTTTGTATATGTATCCGTTATCTAGTGCCCATAGTACAGGGTAACCTAGATTGTATATGTATCCGTTATCTACTGCCCATAGTACAGGATAACCTAGATTGGGGCTAGGTAATTGTATATGTATCCGTTATCTAGTGCCCATAGTACAGGGTAACCTAGATTGGGGCTAGGTAATTGTATATGTATCCGTTATCTAGTGCCCATAGTACAGGGTAACCTAGATTGGAGCTAGGTAATTGTATATGTATCCGTTATCTAGTGCCCATAGTACAGGGTAACCTAGATTGGGGCTAGGTAATTGTATATGTATCCGTTATCTAGTGCCCATAGTACGGGGTAACCTAGATTGGGGCTAGGTAATTGTATATGTATCCGTTATCTAGTACCCATAGTACGGGGTAACCTAGATTGGGGCTAGGTAATTGTATATGTATCCGTTATCTAGTGCCCATAGTACGGGGTAACCTAGATTGGGGCTAGGTAATTGTATATGTATCCGTTATCTAGTGCCCATAGTACAGGGTAACCTAGATTGGGGCTCGATAATTGTATATGTATCCGTTATCTAGTGCCCATAGTACAGGGTAACCTAGATTGGGGCTAGGTAATTGTATATGTATCCGTTATCTAGTGCCCATAGTACAGGGTAACCTAGATTGGGGCTAGGTAATTGTATATGTATCCGTTATCTAGTGCCCATAGTACAGGGTAACCTAGATTGGGGCTAGGTAATTGTATATGTATCCGTTATCTAGTGCCCATAGTACAGGGTAACCTAGTATATATTTTTTTTTTTTCCGGGCGTTATAGGCCACGGCCCGCGAATTCTATAGACACTAAGCCCATACACTTTATTAACATGCAATTAAAAATAAAAATAAAACCAGTACTCCTTCCAGCCTCATAGGGTGAATATTATTTTGTTCACCTATTTTGTAGTACAACTCTTTTTCTTTTTCTTTTTTTTTAAGATATTTATTTTATTTAGAACTTAGTACAAAATACATTTAAACACTAAAAATATAGCTTACACTGTTTGAGAACCCTGTGAGCAGCAAAGGTCCGGCCCCCCCAAGCAGCACCAGTTCACGAGTATGATGAGTGTGCCACCCATCGCTCTTCTCAACCATATCTTAGGGAGGAGGACGACCCGCCACACCCACCGCTGCAGGTTTAGGCCTCTGTGAGCATCTGTCACCCACAAGGCTCTGACTTATACATAAGACATGTCAACACTTAATTTACACACAAAATAAAACACAGACAACACATTACAACCTCTCCCCGAAAATCTTACACCTCTCCCCGAAAATCTTACACCTCTCCATCGGCAGCGGAAGACGTCCCCCCCCCCCCCCCCTTGAGAATACCGAGCATAACCGCAATGGAGGCTGCGTCTCGATTACGCATCGCCATCTTGAGATTATGCTCCATGACTCGCTCGGTTTGCGCCCCCACGGCCCGATTTATGAAGCGTTCCACCCCATCTTCAGCGCCATCGGTATAGTACACACAGCTGTTCGTGTGTCGTGACACTGCCACTACTGCATGAGAGACGCTGTCATGGAGCCTCAACTTCTCTTTCTTCATCCGTACGATTTTAACCGACGCGTAGGTCAACCCCTGGGCTTCATGGATGGTCAAGGTACGCGATCCAATACCAGTCCCGTATCTCAGATTGACTAGGGACTCCTTTTCCTCCTGAGTGTAGACTAGGAAAAGGGTATTCGGGAGGGTGTTGGGAATTTGCGCACCTGTCCACCTTTTCAGCTCCATAGAATGCACCTCTGATCTTTTTGAGTACATTCCAGGGTAGACCTCGCTAAGTACGTACGCCACATCCATCGGGCATCGGTACGAACAAGACAGTTCCTGGCTGATGGTCGCTACCAGGCCGGGGCTGCTGTACCTTAGCTCGGAGAGATTCTCTCTATCGATATAAGGCAGCTGATTGATATCTCCAATGAGAACAATTTCACTAGCACCTGACAACCGAGTAGCCATTACTATGGCCCCAAAATGATTCATGAGAGCTTCATCTATCATTAGACGACCGCAGCCGTCCCGCTCTCTAAAACCATTTACTAATATTGAGGCCATAGTGCGCACCTTGGTGGTTCTTATACGGTGCGCTAGCTTAGCTCTGAGTTCCTTGGCTGTCTCGATGGTGGTGGTGACTATAATGTCATTGCTCTCATTAAAGTTATCAATAACCCACGTTGTCTTGCCACTTCCGGGAACCCCGTTGACCCAGGTGATCTTCGGCACCGCCCAGCTTATGTCTGGACCACAGGGTCCCGAGATGGACTCAGCCATACTAAGGATCCTGTCGTCCAGCATTATCTTTGTGCACCGGGCGGTGACAACCATGCGGTCATTGGATGGGGTAACGTACTTCAGCAGGCCCTTTCGCTGCATCTCACCCTCATCTAAGGCCACGAACCCACTCAAAATATTATATGCCGCCATATATTGACCCGACATTTTTCCCTTGATGACTTGGGAAGTGTCGTTGTCATATATGGCAGCATCTGCCTCCTCGAGCCTCACCTTCAGGAGTTGATCATTTCCCAACCTGAAGGCTTGCATGATGTTACTGCAGACGGTCAAATTGACTTCTCTGGTCGCCTTTATGACCGCCTGAAACTCGAGGAAAGCATTTAATATGTGGTCCGATGGCCCCACCACTGGCATTAGACTAGGCGAAATTACCTGCCCTTTGTCGGCTCTCGTCCGGTTTTCTATTCGTTTTTCAAATATTTTCGGTGCACTCCTAAAGAACTCCTCAACAGAAGCAGCCTGTTTTTCCTCTGTTTTAGACTTCAGGGTTCTAGTGAGTGCACCGAAAACATTTACAAATCCTTTTTTCTTTCCAATCAGGACTCAGGACTGGCGCGCTTGCTCTCCTTAGTTTCGGCCCTCTCAGCAGCTACCTTCAGCTGAAGACGCTCTGATCCATTTTGGGTGATTGGGTTTGGTACGGGGTGCCCCCAGCTGTCAGTGGGGCTGGTCGCCGTTGCCGCATCATATCTAGGGACTTTGAGGTAACTTAAGTTTTCCCCTCTGTCCTCATACACGATAACCTCATGATGTTCAGAGGCTATTAGGCAACCATTGCGATCTGCGACTTCCCCCCTTTCGAACCCAAGGATCATTGCGTCCACGCTTACTTTGCGGGGTGTGACAATCACTCTCATCCCAACCTCCCCCATCCTGGTTAGCACTGGTTAGAATCCTGATTCCTGGGTTTCCACTCTCTCCACACGCCAGTAGCTGGTTGATGGCGGTGGTAGCTGGATCTGTTACCGGTGCGGGATCATCCGAATACGAGGCGCTCGGAGCAATCTGAGGCTCCATGGGAATGGGTGATCTTCGTGATGCTGATGCGATGTCCTGAACAAGTGATGCATGCAAACGTGAGGGGAGTGCCGGAAGGGAAGTTGCTCCGTTTCCTCTAGCCGTGATTATAGTAACCCTGCTCGCGAAAGCCAAGAATGCTGTCTTCTTGGCCTGGGTCTTCAAGATCGATGGGAGAGTGGACTGATCGAGCTTGGTTTGAATTTCGATCTCCAGGTCCATTCTTTCCAGGCCAAACCTTGGACATTCCAGGAGCACGTGCCAGATGGTTTCGTCACAAACCGGGTTGCAGATACAGGAGGGACTGTCCTTGAGATGGAAGCAGTGCAGATAGGTGGCGAATCCACCGTGACCGGTTAGAATCTGGGCATGAATAGGTGTTATTATCATGCCCTTAAGTACGCGTCTAGCGAAAGTGACCTTAGGTAAGAAAACCTTGGTCACTGATCCCGTACTCGAAGATTCGTACCGCAACTGCCACTTATTAACAGTATCCTCCCGTATCCGTTTCCTAACGAAAGACACGGGTACTTTGCTATAATCTGGGGCCGTTTTCTTTGTTAACGCAGCCTTTTTCGCCAATTCGTCTGCTCTTTCGTTCCCTGGGGTACCTACATGGGCTCTCAGCCAAAAGAGTCTCACAACCCTGCCCTCCTCCCGGATATCCCGTACACAACTCTTGATGCTCTGGGCTAGAAGGTGAGTTACAGAAGGACACCGCAGCAGATCAAGCGAAGATCTAGAATCGCTCAAAATGCTGACCGATGCCCTCCCTGACTCACTCACCATCTTAACAGCCCTATAGAGTGCATACAGCTCCGATTGGAAGACAGTATTGTGAGGCTCCAGGCGAAAGGTGGAATACTTGGACTCCCTGCCTTCTTCCCACCAAGTGAGGGTAGCTCCGACTTTCCCCTCAATCTTGCTGCCGTCGGTGAATATCTGGGGGCCAACAACTTGATGGTTTTCCAGGGTTTCGGGGTCCAAGTCTTCCAAGCGCTCGTACTCAGTTGTCGTGAGTAGTGATGGATGTGGAAACCGTTGGTATTCCACATTGCGCTCTAACTCTCTACCAGGTGGCATGTAGTCCTCAGAGTACCCCTTTTTGATGGTAAATAGGGATGCAGCCTCAAGAACCCGGAGGTCCAGGGGTAAATGGCCCGAGAGGATTAGTGCCGATGTTAGAGAGACCGTGCGGTACGCCTTGCAGATCTTCTGCAGAAAGCCTCTTTGCAGTGAATCTAACTGGTTTCTACCATCAGTTTCTCATAAAACTGTACAATTCTGTGTTCTCATATTGAATTCTCATATTGAAGATATATTGAATTTTTTTTGGTCCTTACTCTAGATTCGATACTAAAGCCAAAACTGTATTTTTTCATTTTTGTTTGTTTGTTATTACAAAAAACACTTCCCACTCTGAAACTACTTGATGGATTTTGATGCAACTTGACACAGTTATAGTTTATATCATGGGTTAAAATTGAGGATACTTTTTATCCCGAAAAAATAAAGAGTTCCTGCAGATAATGATAATGGGATAATGTCCCAAATTCTGCAAAATTAAAGATATTTTGTAAAAAAAATTGTCTTTCTGCCTGTCTGTCCGTATGTCTGTCTGTCTGTCTGTACCTTGGAAGTACATCACGCTGAAAATACTCAATGAATTCAAATGAAATTTGGTATGATTTGAGTTCATACTTCGAGGTAGGACATAGGATACTTTTTTTACCATTTATTAAGACATGATTTTGTGTAGTTTTATAATTTATTTGATATGTTAATCATCTATATTCTTATAATAAAACTGTACAATTCTGTACATTGAAGATATAATGAATTATTTTTTTGGACCTTACTCTAGATTCGATACTGAAGCCAAAACTGTTTTTTTTGTCTGTCTGTCTGTAACTTGGAAGTGCATTAAATTTGGTACGATTTGAGTTCATACTTCGAGATAGGACATAGGATACTTTTTATCCCGAAAAATTAAAGGGTTCCTGCAGGATAGGCGTTGAAAGTTATTTAAAAAAACACGTATCACGCTGAAACTACTGGACTGATTTTGATGCAACTTGGCACAGTGATAGTTTATATGATGGGTTAAAATTGAGGATCCTCTTTATCTCGAAAAAATAAAGAGTTCCTGCGGGATAATGTCCCAAAATCTGTAAATTAAAGATATTATGTTATTCTTTTGGAGGCCGTTCTGTATTCAATACTAAAACCAACACTGTAATTTTTTAATTTTTATCTGTCAGTCCGTCTTTCTGTCTGTACCTTGGCAGCGCATCACGCCAAAAATACTTAATGATTTCAAATGAAATTTGGTATGATTTGAGTTCACACTTCGAGGTAGGACATTGGATACTTTTCATCCCGAAAAAAATAGGCGTTCCTGCAGGATAGGGGTGGAAAATTATTTAAAAGAACACTTAGCACGCTGAAACTATTGGACGGATGTTGATGCAACTTGTCACAGACATAGTATCTTTATAAAAGATAGGTGAAAATTATGGATACATTTTGCCCCGAAAAAATAAAGGGTTCCTGTGGGATATGGGTCCAAATTCTGTACATTAAAGATATAGTGTTTTTTTTTTTAAGTTACTCTGTATTCGATTATGAAGCCTAAACAATGAAAAAAACAAATTTCATTTTTTTCATTTTTGTCTGTATGTCTGTCAGTCTGTATCTTAGCCACGCGTCACGCCGCTGAAACTACTGGATGAATTCAAAAGAAACTTGGTATTATTTGAGTTCTACGACGACTCAAATAATTCTACTACGAGGTAGGCCTCGTAGTAAGAAAAAAAAATTTTTTAAAAAATAAATTTTTCGATGTGTAAAGTATCCTATGTCCTAACATAGGATACTTTACATATCGAAAAATTTATGGGTTATTATTTAGGGGCTGAAACTTATTTAAAAGAACACGTACCACGCTGAAAGTAATAGACAGATTTTGATGCAACTTGGCACTGTTTTAACTGTTTCAATTTTAACCCATCATATAATGATGGGTTAAAATTGAAGACACGTTTTATCCCGAAAAAGTAAAGGGTTTCTGCTGGATATGGGTCCAAAGTTATGTTAATATTTAAGTAATAACAAATATTTTTTGGATGGTTCTCTATATTCGATACTGAAGCCAAACTGTATTACTTTTTATTATGTCTGTCTGTTTGTCCGTATCTTGACCGCGCATCGCACCCAAACTACTAAATGAATTCAAATGAAAAAAATGCTCTTGGATGCTTAAAAAAGGTATTGAACAATTTTTTTTTTGTTAATCGTGTCTTTCTTTCTGTTTGTCTGTATGTTTGTTTATTCACGCATCACGTAAAAACTACTACATTGCAATGTGGTTTTCATTGTTAGATAGCCTAGGGTTTGATTTAAATCTGGTGTAATTGGTATCTCAATCCGGTGAGTTAGAAGCCGAGCAATTGATAAAGTATTTTTGACGGCTGAAGAAATTTTGTTCAAATGTTGGTATATTGGTTCTGGAATAGCACATTATGGTACTTTGAACCTAAAGAAAAGAACACGCGTGCGAAGCCGCGGGTACAACTAGTTTTGAATAATAACCTAAGTATAGTTCAAGACAGTTTGTTTCTCTAAAAGCCCTCGTCTAGAGAGAGTATGTTAACATTTGTGCCACGCAAAATTATGATATTAAATTATGTAAATTGCACGAATTATAATCATAACCACAATCTTCATTATTCTTCGTCATAATGTAACTTAAGACGCACGTCGCACTCTATTGAAGTAAAGGAAAATAGGGACTTCGAATTACATAAGTACGACCTGCACTCAGCCGGTTATATTTTTATAACAAAGATCCTTCAGAATGTATTTCCTATAAAAGCAATATCCAATTGTGTACGAGATGAACTTGTCAGTATGAGGAAAAAAGAGTAAAAAACAAAACTTATTGGAAAATCATGGCAGGCTCTATGTAGGACTTACGTGAGGAGAAAAACGAATGATAACAAAAGCATGTATCTACCCTCTATCAGTGTAAGTAACGTACACTCACTTCTTTGGTAAATGTGTGTCCTAAAGCACATACAAAGTATTTGAAAACTGCCTATATTGGGCGGCGCGTTGGTAGTTAACCTGATTATAATTCATAGCCCTTCAGGACGGGCTGGGCCGGGCCGCGCCGGGCCGGGATGTCGATATCGATCCGGCCTATTTATCATTAGTACCTGTCGCTGATATGGGTATCTTTCCATCTTCAAAGTAATTGTTTTAAAGGCTCCTCGAAACTTTCTTAACTTTTTGTATTCATTTCCCGAGTTTCCTTGTTGTTGGTTGTTTGCAATTTATATGCAAAAAGTATTGAATTACATTGGGAAATAAGTTCAATACTACTTTTAACTGTTTTTTGCCAGACATTGAATATTTAATATAAAATACTTCAAGTTGGTGAATAGATACAAAACATGTTAATAAAAATTACATTGTCGGCTATACACACTTTTTATTTTAATCATATAAACATTCCAATGTGTCAGCATACAGCAACGTTTTGCAGAAACAGCTAAGCAAATCTATACTTATGACAAAACTATAACAGGTCCAATTCTGTACCGTGAAGATATTTTGTGATATTTTTTTTTGAGGCTTTTCTGTTTTCTACTTTGTCTTTCTGTGTGTATCTTGGCCGCGCATCACGCCGGAAGTACGTAAAAAAAACATATGAAACTTGGTATGATTTGAGTTCATACTACGAGGAAGGACATTGGATACATTTTATCCCAAAAAATTAAAGAGTTCCCGCAGGATAGGGGTTTAAAGTTATTTGAACAAACACATGTCATGCTGTAACGATTGGATGGATTATGATGCGACTTGGCAAAGTCATAGTTTATATGATTGGGGAAAATTGACGATACTTTTTATCCTGAAATAATAAAGTGTTCCTGCGGGATAGGGGTCCTTTACATTGAAGATATTTCGTTTATTTTTTTAATATTATCAATAATTGAGACTGAAGTTAAAAGTTCTTTTTTTTTGTCCGTTTGTCTGTCTGTTTGTGTCTTGACTGCACAACACTTAAACTTTATTAAAAATATCAAGGAAAATGTAAAAAATAACGCATAAATAATGTAAAAATCTTTTAATTATGGAGCTAAACATTTCTACGGCAGGTGATTTCGATCCACGTACATACCTGGATTGCGCACTCATGCATCTGTCCAACTGGGCCAGTGAGCCTCGTAGCGGAATGACGAAATTCGGTACCAGTCTATAAACGGATGTATGATCACTTTAAATTTAACACAATTTTGGACCTTTAGGCTGCAGGAACCTTTTAATTTTTCGGGATAAAAAGTATACCACATTTTAACACATTATATGAACTTTGACTATGCCAAGTTACATCAAAATCCATCCAGTAGTTTAAGCTTGATACATGTTATTTTAAATAACTTTCTACCCCTTTCCTGCGGGAACCGTTGATTTTTCCGGGATAAAAAGTATCCCAAATGTTAATCCAGTACATCAGCTATGACTCTGCCAAGTTGCATCAAAATTCGTCTGGTAGTTTCAGCGTGAGGCGTGTTCAAAGAGACAGATAGACAGACATAAAATAAAAAAATAAAATGTTTGCACTCCATATCGATTTTGAAGTTTATCACAATCAAAATTTAAAAAAATATATTTTATTTACAGATTTAGCCCAGGTACACTTTTATTATAGTACTAGCTGTGCCCGAGGCTTCACTCGCGTGGTCATTTCTCTAGGTTAAAAGTACTCTATGTGCTATTCCAAGACCTAAAATAAACATTTGATCAAAATTCCTTCAGCCGTTAAAAAGTTTTTTATCGATTGCTCGGCATCTCATCATTGGATTACGATACCAAGTACCCCAGGTCTTGGTCGAACCCTAAGCTATCCAACACTGAAAACTGCATAGCAATCGGCCTAATAGCTTTTACGTGATGTGTGAACAAACAGACATACACGCATTTTAAAAATGTTTTATTCTTGTTCAGCTCAGTCCAATTATTTTAAATTATCTTCTTTGTACAGACTTTTACGTTATTATTGTCTATAGCTGTGCCCGCAGCGTTAATCGCGTGGTAGTTTTTCTGGGATATAATGATCCTTTGAGTTATTCCAGTACCAAAAGTACCAATATAGGTACCTACTTACCTGTGTTAACAACCTTCAGTGGCGATCCGACATGGTCGTGATAGGTTAGAAGACGAAGACGCGAGCGAAGCGTAGCGAGCATATAGCCCCATTATAGCTAAGATCCATC
This sequence comes from Alsophila aescularia, assembly GCA_946251855.1. Taxonomy (NCBI): domain Eukaryota; kingdom Metazoa; phylum Arthropoda; class Insecta; order Lepidoptera; family Geometridae; genus Alsophila; species Alsophila aescularia. The sequence continues at coordinate 479,896 of OX276375.1, forward strand.
TTCTTTACCTCAGCTTAAAAACAAAAACCCGCAGTTAAATTGGTCCATTCGGTTTTAAAGATACGATTCTCACCCCCCCCCCCTTTTTCAACTCCTCCCCCCTCCCATATAGCAAAGAAACATGATGAACCATCTCGATCACATCCGTTTTAAAACATAAAAACTGCATCAAATTTGGTCCATTCATTTGGGAGCTACGAACTTCACCATATAGCGTAGCGAGCATAAAGCCACATTATAGCTAAGAACCATCTCGTTTACCTCAGCTTTCGAATATAAAAAACACGCAGCTAAATCGGATCATTCGTTTGGAAGCTACGATTCTTACCCCCTTTTATCCCCCCCCCCCCCCCCCCCCAACCATATAGCTAAGAACCATCTCAATCACATTAGCTTTCAAACAAAAAAAACGCATCAAAATCGGTCCATTCGTTTGGGAGCTTTTTTATGAGGATGCCACAAACAGACACACACACACACACACACACGCACACACCCTCACACACAAAATAAACAAAGTAATGTGAGCCGAATTCGAAAAGTTAACAGATTTGAATTTAGCGGTACGCTTGGTTGCAGTGAATGAAATGCTTGCGTGTTTTAAGGTCAATCAGCGCCATCTAGTTAAATTGGAGGCAGAACTTTGATTTGTTTGGTTTATGCGCTGGAGTTGTTGACCATCTCAATCACATTAGCTTTCAACAAAAAAAAAATAACGAAAACACGCACACACACACACACACACACACACACACATACAGTGATACACACCCTAAACTTATAACACCCGTCTCTTTTTTCGGGGGTTCAAAATGTAAAACAGTAAGCAGTTTGGTTACCAATAAAAACAGCCACTAGAGGATGCTTTTTATGAGGAAATGTAAATTATAAATGATAATTTAGGTCTTTTTTACACGCTTTATATTAGCTTCACTTGTATGTTTGTATGTTTGTAACCAACTCCTTTAGACGCTATTTTGACCCACTTTAAACGGTCAGATTTCATTCAAATTTTGCACACCTGTCAAAGACCGATGACAATGCAATAATTACAAAAAAGTAGATAATAGTTTAAAAAAACTAAAAAACACGCTTTATATAGAATACCAAACTAAACATAGAAAATAAATTGTAATAGTTTAAATAAGAAAAAAATGTTTCATTTAAAAAAAAGCGTGGGGTACTTCTCATATCTGTTAATGAAATATTTATAACTATTGACCCATGCACCCCACGATTTTTTTGACTACGATTATTTATTAAACATGCACTTCAAGTAAAACTAACAAATTTACAAAGTAAAAAAAGACAAAGTAAATTGACAGAATTCTTTTCTGTTTTTGAGTTTTTTCTAAATTATCCGAATTGGAATCGTTGTAACGATTTGACGGTTTACTTCAGAAAAAAAAACAATATAAGAAAATCAACGAAATTGTAAAAATAGCGCATAAAATATGTAAATGCATAAAAATATGGAACAAAACATTTCAAGAAGTGCGTGATTTCGATCCACGCACGTCTGGGTTGGCAGGCAGAAATGGTCCCGCTAAACCAGTCAGTATAGTGGTGAGAGGGTCGAAATTATGATACTCTTTTAATGTTTTATTTATATCACATTTAAATTACTATAACTTTGAATACCTATCCCGCAGGAACCCTATATTTTTTGAGGATAAAAAGAATCAATAATTTTAATACATAATATGTACTTTGACTGTGCCAAGTTACATCAAAATTCGTCCAGTAGTTTCAGCGTAATATGTGTTCTTTTAAATAACTTTCAACCCCTATCCTGCGGGAACTCATGATTTTTTCGGAATAAAAAGTATTCTAAATGTTAATCCATAACATAATCTATGATTGTGCCAAGTTGCATCAAAATCCGTTCGGTAGTTTCAGCGTGATGTGTGTTCAAAAAGACAGACAGACAGACAGACAAAAATTTAAAAAAAAAACCTTTTTGCACTCTATATCGATTTTGAAGTTTATCTCAATTATAATTTTCAAAAATATTTAATGTACAGATTTAGCCCAGTTACAGTTTTATTATCGTATAGGGACGATCAGGACATTGAGAGGGAACGTGGGGCGGTGGCGGTCAGATGCAACATGCTGGCTCATAGGTTTGCCCGCTGTAACGCCGATGTTAAGTTTACTCTCTTTAAGGCATATTGCCAATCGTTTTATGCGAGCAGCCTATGGATCTGCTATACGCAGAGGGCCTACAGCGCTCTGCTAGTCCAATATAACAATGGATTCAGGGTGGTGTTGGGCCTGCCTCGGTTCTGCAGTGCGTCTGGAATGTTTGCAGAGGCACGTACTGATGTTTTTTTCGCGATCATAAGAAAAAATGCGGCATCTCTCTTACGCAGAACTCGTGGCAGTGTCAACGGCATACTGAATATCATTGCTGAACAACCTGATGCAATTGCAAGCACATTTGATAAAGTCGTGAATAGGTATTACACAGTGATATCATTTTCTGTCTGTGTGATGTAAATTTTTGTAAGTACTTTTTTCATTACCAAACATTTGTGCTCTCATTAATTTAAGTTTTGAGCTGTGTTTTTTATCATTGTATTGGTTTATAATGGTAAAATATGTCTGATATAAAGATGTATTATTATTACTAGCTGTGCCCGCGGCTATGTGCTATTGTAAGACTTATAATACCAACATTTGATCAAAATTCCTTCAGCCGTCAAAAAGTTTTAATCCATTGCTCAGCTTTTACTTATTGAATTGAGATACCATGTACACCAGTTTTTATATAAACCCTAAACTATATAACAGTGAAAACTGCATCGCAATTGGTCCAGTAGTTTTTACGTGACGCGCGAATAAACTTACAGACAAACAAACATACAGACACGATTTTTTTAAATGTTATATTCTTGTTCAGTCTTGTTTGTGTATTGTATACTGCTCTTCGTTTTGACTTGCTGCTAGCACTGTTGTTATCCACCAGCACAGTAGCTGCAGTGATACTATATCTGCCATCTGAAAAATAATTGAACAATTATTAAATTATGTTTTATCTATGACGGACAACATATTTTACAATGTTAAGGGTAATGTTTGATTTTAAGTTCCCTACGGATTAGTATGGAATTCTGGGTTGTCACACTAGCACACTATTCGCTTTATTTAATAACTACATGTCAGATAGAAAACAAACTTTGTAGGCAGATTAAGTTGTGCCATATCCAGGCTTGCAGCATCTTACATTTTCAAAATACTAATACTACTTGATTTCCACTTTAGATAAAGGATTTGTTGTTTAAGTAGAGTATATGGTACATATTATAAATAAATTCCAAATTCCTCATTAGTTTACTTTCTAATATATCGGCCCGCTTAGCCGGTGGCAAGTCGCCACCTCTCTTTATATTTTTGGTATGGTGGTACCTGGAGTTGCAGTGATAAGCAGTGTAGAAGTTATGGCAGGTTGATTTTGATCATACTGCCGAGGGGCAGATTGTCATATAATAGAATGAAACTATGTTAATACTAAGTATAATAAAAAATATATAATTAAAATATATTAAATATGTTTAAATGGTTATGTGGATTTTCAATGTTTTCATTAGTTTTATTTACCTGATAAATACAGAGATGGCATTTCTTATGCATTCAGGTGTTTGTACCAATTCCTATGTTCATCAAAAGCTTGCTTGCTTGTTCAGTGAAGTGTATGTCACAAATTAATTTCTTCTTGAACAATCATAATATAATGTTGTTTTCAATTTTACCCCGACAAAATTAACCCAAGCTTTGAAACGCTCAGAAAATTTGACAGAATTCGGGTATACATGCATCACAAAATCACAACATCTGAAAATAAAGAAAATAGGACTTATTTATGTTATTGGCACGTCTATTTTCATGGGATAGTGACTTCTGTCTGACAATAGAGTAGGTATTTATACAGAATGAAGGTACACAAAAGCTTTAAGCGTTTGAGTTTGGACCGCACATGGACCGCACGCTTATTTAGAAACATTCCAGAAATGTAGGATTATGAAGCCATTTTCAATTACGCTCACCAGGTAGTAGGTACACTAAGTTAAAGGTCTCTTATCTTCTTACTTACCCATTCTGTTTACAACCAAAACAACACAGAACATCTTTCAATGAATTGGTTTCTGGGAAGGAGTCTCAATTTCTCTCAGAAACTCGGCACTCAGGAACAATGTAAAACAACGAAAGAGCTGAAAAAGTTAAGAGCAGCGCGAGGGCGGAACGAAACTTTATTAAATTAAACCCAAATATTCAAAACCAAACGTTTTTTCTCGTGTTGAATTTTGTCATCGATATGTCCACAGACTACTCAGAGACAGAGATAATAAGTATACCATAATATACCATACGTATGGGGCACCCAAATCCCCCCTCCCTTGTGTTCTATGAATTTTGATATTTTCGGAGTTATTCCATATATTTTTTCACGAAACTCCAGGTAAAAATAGTAATTTTATCCAAAGTAACACTATTATTGTATTGTTTTTTCGTATTTTAGTAGTCCAGTAGTGACTTTTTTATATGTAACTAAAATAATTTAAATTATTGACAAATAATACAAAATAACAATATGATAAAAAAAAATGTATTTTATTTGTTGATTTCTTAAAATCTTCTTTAATTTACAGCAGAAAGTGACATCAAAGTGGAAAGCACCACATTTTTATAGTACCAATAATAGGTGCATCGTAAAACAGTGGTCCAGGTCAACCGTACATTTTGGGTAGGATGCGAAATTATCCACAACAATATATAAAAGTGAAACGTTGACTGTTTGTTTGTTTGTTTGGGGAGTTTTAACGAGATAAATAAATAATAATATAAAAATCTCGCACATTTTGGGATTTCGATGAGCTAACTTTGATTTCAATTGTTAAAATACAATGCACAAAAATGTTGTCCACGCAAGTGATCGGTACACCTATGAATAAATATAAACTTAACATTATTTTTTTCTCACGGCTCTATTAGCCGCACTTCTCACTTCTGCGATGCCAGAACACGACTGACGTCCGACTAAATCGAACTCTGTTTGATTGATAATGTTGTGTTCAATTGCCAGCCCTTATTACGCAAATCTAAAGTATCTAAAATCGTATGACCGATGCATATGTAGTTATAAATTCAAAATTATGGCAAAAGATTTTTCTTAGACTATTGGGTATAAAGTGTATTTAATTACAGTCACTTTAGTATAAGTAACATACAAATACACTGAAAGGTGAAGCAGTAACCAAATATTTTACTGCAACGGGAAGTGTGACTTGATGAGAATACGAAAAATGCCCCGTTTTGGACCATTCATGTTAATTTTTGGTATTATTTTTACTTTTATTCTGACAAGCTTTATTTATTTTGTAGCCTAATAAATGTTTAATCCTCCAATTTAAAAAATCTGTTTCTAACTTATACCGTTAAGGAAATATAACTGTGTATCAAAATTGAGCTACGATGAAAATTACCCTTAAATATTAGATTTAAGTTTTACGCATTAAGGTTTTAGAACTAAGATATCCGTATCTGTTGTTAAGCTAGGCGCAACGTTACATCATCATCATCATCAGCCTGTGCTCGTCCACTGCTGGACATAGGCCTCTCCCAATGAACGCCACAGAGCCCAATCTTTGGCTCCTCTCATCCAGTTTCTGCCAGCCGCCTTTCGCAGGTCGTCACTCCACCTGGCTGGTGGACCATCTTAGTACCATCTTATTTGCTTACAAACATAAAAACAACGCTAAATCGGATCAGGGAATGGGGGATAGAATCATGAACAACAAGAACTAGAACAAATATTATAAGCACAAAATGAACATGAACAAGAACAATTCAAACAAGACCCTGAAGAACAACACGAACAAGAACAAGAAGAACAACAAGATTAAGAACAAAAATATCAAGAACAACTACAACAAGAACAAGCAAAATAAGGACAAAAATTAAAAGAACAATAAGAACAAGAACAAGAACAACAAGAACAGCAAGAACAACAAGAACAACATGAACAACAAGAACAAGAATAACAAGGACAAGAAGAACAAGGACATATAAACAAGGACAAGAATAACAAGAACAAGAACTAAGAGAATATAAACAAAAACAACAACAATAACAAAAATAAGAAGAACAACAAGAACAATAAGATCATGGACAATAAGAACAAGGACAAGAAGAACAAGAACAAGAAGAATAAGAACAAGAAATACCAAAACCAGTTGAACAAGAACAAGATGAACAAAGACAAGAAGAAAAAGAACAAGAACAACAAGACCAAGATGAATAAAAAACAAGAAATACCAGAACCAGAAGAACAACGAGAAGATGATCAAGAACAAGAAGAACAAGGACAAGAAGAACAAGAACAAGGTGAACAAGAAAAAGATGAACAACAACTTAAAAAATAAGAATAAGAATAAAAACAACAAGAACAAGAAGAATAAGAACAAGAACAAGGAATACCAAAACAAGAAGAACTAGAACAAGAATAACAAGAACAAGGTGAACAAAAAAAAGATGAACAAGGACAAGAAGAACAAGAACAAGATGAATAAAAACGAGAATATTAAGATCAAGAAGAATAAGAAACAAGAAGTACCAGACCAAGAAGAACAAGGAGAAAATGATCAAGAACAAGAAGAATAAAAAACAAGAAATGCCAGAACAAGAAGAACAAGGAGAAGATGATCAAGAACAAGAAGAACAAGAAAAAGAAGAACAACAAATAGAAGAATACAAATTAAAAAAAAAACAAAGAAAACATATGTTGTATGATGTACAAGAACAACAAGAAAATTAAGAACAAATAAAATAAATAAATATATTCGGGACAATTCCACACCAATTAACTAGCCCCAAACTAGGATACGCTGTACTATAGGTACTAGTTAACGGATAAACATAGATATATACGAATATTATAACATCCATGACTCGGAAACAAACATTTCTGCTCATCACACAAATGATTGCACCTTGCAGGATTCGAACCAAACAACAACTACAACAAACAACAACTACAACAAACAACAACTACAAACAACAACAACAACAACAACAAGAAACAACAACAACAGTTGTTGTTGTTGTTGAAACAAGAACTAGATATATCAAATAAGAAGAACACGAACAAGAAGAACAAGATAAACATGAACAAGATCAACAAGGACAAGAATAACAAGAACAAGAAGAATAAGAACAAGAACAACAAGATCAAGAAGAATAAAATACAAAAAATACCACAACAAGAAGAACAAGTAGAAGATGATCAATAGCAAGAATAACAAGGACAAGAAGAACAAGAAAAAGAAGAACAAGAAAAAGAACAACAAGAACAAGAAGAACAAGAACATGAAGAACAAGAAATACCAAAACAAGAAGAACGAGTCAAGAAAAACAAGGAGAAGAAGAAAAAAAAATAGTTACTTATTCACAGTTGACCAACGAGAGCACGCGGTGCAAAACGTTGCTCGTTGTTTTAGTTATTTTCTTTTTTGTGTTTACACATCTGCCAGGCATTCCGCGACGGCTCATATTATATAGTTCAAGTTCAAGTCGACACATCACTTGATTTCCTAAGCACTTGAAAAACACATTTTCAATAATTAGGCCAACTTTGTGTACAGTAAGTAACAAGCACAAAATAAAAATTATATAATAACTAACTAACTAATTCCATTATAACTAAGAACCATCTCGTTTACCTCAGCTTTCAAATATAAAATACCGCAGCTAAATCGGTCCATTCGTTAAGAAACCAAAATTCTCACCCCCTCCTTTTTATAAACTCCCTTCCCCACACCCACATATCGCTAAGAACCGTTTCGTTGACATCAGGTTTCAAACATAAAGAACCGCAGCTAAATTGGTCCATCCGCTTGGATGCTACGATTCTCACCCCACTTTTCTCAGTCCTGATTTTGATAACTGATGTGATCGAGATGGTTCTTAGCCATATGGGAGGAGGGGCGAGGAGGAGAAGTTGAGAAAAGGGGGGTGAGAATCGTATTTTCCAAACGAATGGACCAATTTAGCTGCGGTTTATCATGTTTCAAAGAGGTAAACGAGATGGTTGTTAGTTATAATGGGGGAGGGGGGGAATGGGGATGACAATCGTAGCTCCCAAACGGATTGGATAATTTTTGTGTTTGAAAACTGATGGGATCGAGATGTTCCTTAACTATAAGGGGGGCAGGGAGTCGGGGGTTATATACATTTTTAATTTGTGCTTGTGTAAATAAGGCTTTGACGCTATGTGAGTTAGTACCATAGTTAAACTAGGGTCATTGGAGGATTATCTTTAGTATCAGAGATGTTACTCGAATCAGCGTTATGCTTCGTTTTGTAATAAGATTTATGTTTTGTATGTGCTTCCATTGGAAATAAAACTGTATTAGACATTTTAGACGGCGTATGTATAGATGACAACGTATCGTGCGGCACAGAGAATACACGGACACTAATGCGATTGTCGTGTCGCGCCGCACCGCGCCGGTTGGACTGCGCCACGGGACAACTACTCCTTTCACTAAACAAACAGGGACGGTTTGTTTATAAGCTCCCTGAACATACACTCCTCATGTACTGCGCCCATGTCGCCGCGCGCTGCGCCGGGCAGTCTGCGCCGCAAAACAACTACTCCTTTCACTAAACGAACAGGGTCGATTTGTTTATTAGCTCCCTGAACATACACTCCTCATATACCGCGCCCATGTCGCCGCGCGCTGCGCCGGGCAGTCTGCGCCGCGAAACTACTCCTTTTACTAAACGAACAGGGTCGATTTGTTTATAAGCTCCCTGAACATACAGTCCTCATGTACCGCGCCCATGTCGCCGCGCGCTGCGCCTGGCAGTCTGCGCCACGAAACAACTACTCCTTTCACTAAACGAACAGCAGGCCTAGCACAGGGGGTGGACATAATTATTTTCCCCGGGGAAAGGATAAAAATCGGTAGATATACAGCGGGAGTAGCGTTATATATGGTCACAAACTAAAAAGGGGATACGGGTATGGTTCAGTACCATTGAATTTTACTTATTATTCTTCAAAATTTTGACAAATCCAACATACTTTCAAAAATCATTCGTTTTCTGACGAAGTATTACAGATTCATATTCTTTTAATGTGCATTACTGTGGTTTATAGATTAAATTTCCAAAAATGTTCGTGCGTTGCTATACCCTTATAAATGTTATTACGAAAACCTTTTCACAGAGTACTGGTTATTTATCGTCCTGGAGCGCCTGGTACTACTCAGCTGCTAAATCTCAAGACAGAAGTCCACATTTACCTCCAGCTCGCTGCATCCTACAAGGTCAAAATACGCTATGTTCCTGCTAATCCTGTGAGTTATTTTAATTCCTATGACATTTGACTGCTATTCTGGAAGAAAGTGATATCTACAAACTTATATATTCTTCCTATATTGTGCTTCGAAAATCATAACCCATTGGGTAGACGTGTAAATAGTCTAAACTTTTGATGTACTTGCGTACCGATTATGCCAGAAAAAACTATTTGAAATTCCTATGGAAAACACGTTGTACTCAAAATGCAGTAAATTATTATGCCCTATGAAGAGAGTAAATTAATTATGCCCCTCTATGAAGAGTTGCAGGTGGGCCTGGATGATTGACGTGGTGAGTACCACGTCAATCATCCAGGCCCACCTGTAACTGTTCGAGAGGAATCACTGCAGAACAGAAGCGTCTCGAAGTCCGGCGGCGTCGTGGGTAGGGTGCGAAGGCTGGACTCCAGGGATGGTAAAAAACACGCAGCACTTCCAGAAAGTTCAGAGTTCAACACAAACACCCACCGCATATATATATGAGACAAAGTTTTTAGGAAAATCAAGCTTTTTCTATATTTGTATATCCGAGGGCAGTATTAGTAACCAGCCATACCGGAGTTCACGACGGCAACATCGTATATGCTTTTGAAAGAAGCCTCTCGAGAAAGAAGCCTTTGCTGGGCTAATAATAGGCGAGCGCGACATTTGAAATTATCTCTGTGTCGCGACAGCAAATGCTATCTCTTAAGCCTAGGGAAAACCCGAAAAATATCAATAAGAGCGGGCGCCTACATATAGGTACAAAGGTTTTCCATACCTTAATTATGTATCGTAATAATATGCGATTTAATATTAGGTATGGTATTGACGCTTCACCATGCACCCCACCTTGAAAGGTCCCAAGACTTTCAAAACAAGCAGAAGATTACAATTGAAACAATGTTGAGTTGAGTACAGTTACAATAAGATGCAATAAAATCTATACTATTTTCAGCATTGTTCTTAACTTAGGTATCAAACTTAATTTAATAATTAGGTTCTATGCTTACATTTATATATCAAATATTAAGAGTTAAATATGTTTGAAATTTATTGATTCGGTAACGGATACATTTTGACGATAGGGCGTCTAAATGAACTTTGCCTAGTCTTCACCGTAGCTTCACGAACAATTCCGTCAGACCCAGGAAATACCTCAGTTATTACTCCTAGAGGCCATGATAACGGCGGAGCATCATCCTGTCCAAGCAATACGTCAGTGCCCACTTTAATAGGAATATCATCCTTTTGCCACTTTTGTCCGACTTGCAAGGTGTGCAAATATTCAGTATGCCATTTCTTCCAATAAGAGGCTACTATGTTATCAAGCAAATTTTTACGCTTTGGGAGGTTGACACATTGGTCAGACAAATTGGAGGCTGATAAGTATTTTAGAGGGGTAGACATTAAGAAATATGCGGGAGAAATAATTTCTGGATGAGGGTCAGAGCTGATAACGCTCAGAGGTCTTGAGTTCATTATACACTCTATTTGCGTCAACACAGTCTGTAGCTCCTCATAAGTTAGCAATTGATTACCTATTACCCTATAAAGATGTGTTTTCAAACTGTTAATATTTGATTCCCACAACGCACCGAAGTGGGGCGCTCGGGGTGGAATCATTTTCCACTCTATCCGATGTTTTTCTCGCTCTCGTTTCAATCTCGCATTATGCTGAGCGTCAAGTAGCAACCGATACATCTCATCCAACAGCGCACGCGCAACAATAAAGTTGCTGCCATGGTCTGAGTGTAAACAGGACACAGGACCACGACGCGAGACGAATCGTTTGAACGCAGCTAAAAAACAGTCACTGGAAAGTTCTGTAGCAAGTTCAATATGAACTGCTTTCGTGACCAGACACACAAATAAGCAAATATATGCTATCTGTGCATGTTGTCTACGTCTACTTGACAGTAGTATACGTAGGGGACCCGCATAGTCAACACCAGTATGGACAAATGCTTTAGCTTCAGCAATGCGACAAGAGGGCAAATCTGCCATTTTCGGCGTCGGGTGAGAGGGACTGACTCGGAAGCAAGCATTACGTTCCCGAACTCTGGCCCGAATAACAGTTCTGGCATCTAGTATCCAGTATTTTTTCCGAATGAAGGACATCAGAAGTCCAGGACCGGTATGACCATTTGATAATGACATGACATCTCGTGATAATGTCTTATAATAAGATTCACGACATGGTCATGTTTAGGAAGAAGCGCGGGGTGTTTAACCTCAAAAGGTAAGTCCGCCTTTGAAAGACGCCCTCCTATACGTAAGATATCTTCATCATCAATAAAAACTGACAAGTTTCGCAGTTTCTTTGAAGGTAAGTTATTATTTTTCATTAGCTTTATATCATCAGAGAAATATTTGTTTTGTATTGTACAAATTATACCTTTCTCTGCGATCAATAAACTCTCAACTACTTTAGACGGAGTTTTAATCTTCCTAGCAAAGCGGAGGATATACACTACAATTCTAAGCAATTTATCCCAAGAGGATATTCGTTGAGACAGTTCATATAACACCGACGACTCAACAACTACAGTCATGGTCATGGCATTTATTTTATGTTCAGGTAAATTTGCAATATCTGAAGGGGTGAATTTACGAATGGACCATTCACATGGTGGGCATTGAAGCCACTGAGGACCATTCCACCACACTTTATTGGTCACCAATTGCGACGGCAGCAATCCCCGTGAAACACAATCACTCGGGTTTTCTGATCCGGACACGTGATAGAAGTTGTGTGGAGCGAGATTCGCTTGACACTGAGCGACTAAATTCCCGACGAAGATCGACCAACGATGCGGGGAAGAGCAAATCCATGACAGGGCAATGGTGGAGTCTGAAAAGGCATACACACCTGCTATCTGAATACGATCCTGGTAAGTGTCCAGTACAATCTTGATCAACTTTGATAATAAAGCTGCAGCACACAACTCTTAACGGGCCAACGTCGTAATTTTGGTGGGAGAAACCTTAGATTTTGCGCATAACAATCGAACTGATATGTTCCCAGAAGCATCAGTCGTATGCAAATAAATTACACAACCGTAACCTTTAAGGCTCGCATCAGAATAACCAACAACGAGTACTTCTGTGGAGCTGGTTACGCTCACGTGTCGAGGAATTTTCAAAGTAGTAAGCAGCGGAAATTCCTGCGTGAGAATAGCAAATTGTTTAATTATTTTATCTGATGGAGTATCGTCCTAACCTATCTTGGCAAGCCATAACTCTTTGATGAGCAGTTTTGCATACAATATTACTGGTGCAACCAAGCCAAGCACGTCGAACAAGCGAGCTACAAATGAAAGTATGCTCCTCTTCGTGCATTTGTCTTGTGCGTCAGTTGTTGTCAGCAAAAAGTTATCTTCGACTGGATCCCAAGATAGGCCTAAAACTTTAGAATTCGTGGAAGTAAGATTGCCGTCATCAAAATTAATAGAATTCCAGTGGGAATTTGGGAGACTCCCCAACAGATTAGATGAATTACTCTTCCATTTTATCAAATCCATGCAACCGGACTTGAACAAGGATATAAGTTCTTTCGCTAAACGAACAGCGGTGCACTCATCTATGACTGAATGCACAAGATCATCCATGTAGAACTTGGATTCTGCAACAATAGCAGCTTCAGGAAAATGTGTGACCATGTCAGAGGCCAACTGACGCAACGATATCACCGCCAAGAACGGGCTACATTTCAAACCGAACGAAACTCGGTTGAACTGAAACGTACGTATTTTTTCGTTGTCGTCAAATCGAAATAATATTCGAATATATTTACGATGGTCATCAGGAACACCAATTTGTAAATACATTTGCTGTACATCCGCCGTCATCGCGACAGGAAACAGCCTAAAGTCCAATAATAAAAGGAACAAATCAGCCTGTAAATTAGGCCTAGAATGGAGCATGTCATTAAGAGACAACCCAGTATGTGTTCTCGCACTCGCATCTAGCACTAAACGTGGTTTAGGCTTGTCCTTACGACTAATTGCGTTGTGAGCTATATGGTAGCCATCTCCGCTGACGTCAGAGTCTGCGACATCAGATAGATAACCTTTATGGATATACTCATCAATGACACTATTATAATTTTCTCTAAGACCAGGCACCTGTTTGAACTTCTTTTCCAGTAACAATAATCGACGATGAGCTATATTCCGAGAATTACCCAGGTTTCCCGGATCCGCACAAAAAGGTAATGCTACAGAGTACCGTCCATCATCATCACGTGACACGGAGGCAACAAATCAGTTTTCACACTCAGTTTCGTCGGGACTCAGAAAATGCTTCGACGGGACCTGTTCTAACTCCCAAAATTTTTGTAAGTTCAAATCTAACTCATTCATAGCGAACGCAGAAAACGAAGGCTCACTTTTGAACTCTGGAACGCTATTAGAGCAGTCACCCATTAGCACTTAACCAAAGGAAGTCGAAATAACAGGAGGCGTTTGAGAACCTGATTCAATTTTATGACCCAGATAAATATGGGGAAACAATTGAGCACCGAGCACAATATCCACATTTCCGGGGATATTCCATGTCGAATCAGCCATAGAAGTATTGCTCAAGTAGGCCATGTCACATTTTTCAATAAAATATGAGGGCAACTGATCAGTTATGCAGTCTACGACTAATGCATGTAATCTGTATTTATTTTGCGTATTAATCCGTGACTCGATTTCAAAATCCACATAACCGTGAATAGGTCGATAAGATAAACCAACTCCTCTGATTACAGAATTATTCAGAGGAACGACGTACAAGTTCAATTTTTTACAACATTCTAAAGTTATTAAATGGTTTTGTGAACCATTGTCAATGAGACAACGTACTAACATTTTATCGTTACCATTATTCGCATTTGCATAGACTTGCGCGGTAGCTAAAAGAATAGTACTCGCATTACTTCCAGAATTCGCACTCAAAGAGAGTGATGGTCCGTGTGACTGTAAGTGACCGCACTGGTCACTTCATTACACTGTGGCACGTTTAAAGTGGAAGCACCGTCGCACGAGTCGAGTTGGCCAACGGCATTAGCATCGAGGAGAGCCTCACGGCTCTGTTCTTGTCGCATGGGCAACGACGCAGACGCTGACGAGACCCGAGGTATGAAATGGCGGGCGCGCGGAGCACAAGTGGCGTGTTGGACGCGGTAGGTATGAACTATTCGACGCTCGAGACGACTGAATATGCGTCCTCGTAGGCGAAGATCTCACGACAGTATTTTTATTATTATCATTTTTATTAAAATGTAAAAGTGTATTATGCCACTTATTTTTACAAGTTACGCAATTCGCGGGCGCCTTACATGCAGAAACCGAATGTGAAACACTTAAACAATTGACACATCCTTGCTTCGATGTAATAAAATCAAATCTTGCCTTAGGCGATTTCATGCTTTTAAATTGTAAACTATCATTAAGTTGTAAGTGGTCGTCTTTATTACAAAGAACACAAGAGCGAGAATAACCATTAGTAGGTATTTCGTTGCACCCGACGAAAGAGTGACCGCGCACGGCAGTCGACGTCGGTTTATTATTATTAAATTTTGCACGCGGATTCGACAAAGAACTCGAGTTATTCGCGTGTGATCTTTCTAAAATCTTAACTTGATTTTGTACGAATGAAATTAAATCATTATACGATGGAATTTCCTTATCAGTAACAGACAGTTCGAACGCTTGCATTGTTTGCATATTAATCTATTTTAGAGCACAATGCATTAAAATAAAGTCAGATAAATCCGGAATATTTAATTGTTTCAAATCGGCGATTGACACAGAGTATTTCTCAATAAATGAGTCGAGACTACTAGCCGTGTTCTGACAGTTTTTTAAGTCAAGTATGTTTTTATTCAAATAATGCGTACCTAATGCGCGTATATCTTGATATTTCTTAATAAGACTATTCCATATGACTGTGTACGTA
Source organism: Alsophila aescularia (assembly GCA_946251855.1). NCBI lineage: Eukaryota > Metazoa > Arthropoda > Insecta > Lepidoptera > Geometridae > Alsophila > Alsophila aescularia. Next base: position 495,183 of record OX276375.1, read on the forward strand.
TCACTCGTAGGTACGACACCTGCTAAAATTCTCTGTGCGCTATGTGTGAGCTTACCCACTAAATACTGCACACGCTGCGAGTCGGACAATTGGGCGTTATCATGAATGTTCGACTTTAAAGATTCATAGAATATAGGCCAGTTCTCTGTTTTACCGTCAAAACTAGGAAGCTCAATCGACGGCAATTTTATGTTAATCGAGGCACTTAAACTCTTCCCGACAGAAATGGTGGGAATTTTCGGATTTAAAATCCTACATCGCACTCGCTTTACTACGACATACAAATCGTCAAAGCTAGTCAAGTCATTATAGTTAGCGTTAGAATCGGAATTTAGAGTTAAATTTATCTCATTTATCTTATCAATTATCAACTCAAACTTTTCACGAAATTCATCGATTATTCCCGATTCTGTCAAAAAATGATCATTCGACCTTGAATCAAAGCTAGAAATATTTTTTGCTAAACTGAAAATACGATACGATACGATACGAAATATTGTATTGTATTGTGACGAGGTCAAAACCTCTTTCATAATAATACTCTTTTGGATCTCTTAATTCTTTCATAATCCATTTCTTTTCATTTTGATAGTTCATTATTCATTCTATATACAAATATCCTGTCATTGACACATTGATTTTTGGTAAAAATAGAAAAACATTCCACTTTAGTGTTTTCATTGATTTAATTGAAAAAATATATCTTTCGTCCTTCCTTCGCTAACACTAATATAAAAAATCTGAAAGTCTGCTACTCTGGTTTGAGGAACATCGTTGAGTTGCAGCGCCCGATCGCGTTGCACTCGATGAACGGCCTTGCGCGGAACTCTTTTAGGCAAGAGCCGGGCGATATCAGACTCTGGCCTGCCGAGTCTGCTCCCGCCGTGTGCTAGAATCAAGCGGAAGGAAGTTCCTGTAATTCTGTGTCACTGAGGTTTGTGTCCTGGAATAGTGGGAGCAACCCAAACCCGGGGACCGCCTCGCGACACTGGCGCCCTCAACGTGTCCGTACCCAGCCTGCTCTACCTGCCTACAAGTTCCTGATTTCTTCGTGTTTTTTTTTTAATCAGTTTTCAATTTTTAAGTCGCACCACAAAATTCTAAAAGGCACTAGGCCATCTTGATTTAAATTTGGATTGGAAATATTTGGCAAACCCAGAACAGTTTTTTTATACGCAAGTGTATTTTATATTTGCATTCCAGTCATTCATGTAAGTAAGACATTTTCATTAATACGTACTTTATTCCAAATTTCACTATCGGCCTACCTAGTTCCGAATTACTCTAAACTTTGACGCGTTATTATGCGTGACGCATTAACGCGTAGTTACATTAACGCTATTTTTTTTATATATTTTTAAAGCGTTACTAACGCACTATATGCACTAAACGCACGTTACCTACAAAGTAAACACTTAGTTTTATTTGCTGGTCACATATTAAATAAAAATGGACCCTGCGCATCTAAATAAACCAGAATTGATCTATGAATTAAAATGTAGAAATGCTGAAGTTCATACAACAGATACTGCAGAAAATTTACGTTCAAGGTTATCGACCTTACTTGACAGCTCGAATACACAAGATTTTCAAAGTCCGTATACATTTTAACAGGATATAGCCGAAATTCAAAAATGTCTAACTATTATTTCTGCACGTTTAATAGCTTACCCGGTACGAAAGGAGAAGAATGCGTCCTATATTCTGCACATTAAAAATAGATTAAATAACATGGATATTACCACCGAACTTACGACAGTACAACTAGAAACATTTAAAAATGTTTCAGAGAAATTCTTCGATTTACAAAAACGTTTCGAAACATTAGAAAATCCTAGCTGCTCTTCTACAGAAAATTCTTCTACACACGATCATTTTCCAGAACAACAAACTCAATTACCATATTTTGACCTACTGACACAAAAGCTACAAAATATTTCGATCAACAGATCAAGTCACGACATTAAACGGTTTATTTACAAGGGGGATAGTTGTCCAAGAGATTTTCTTGAAAAAGTAGAGGAATTGGCAGTTGCTCGAAATATTTCACATACTGAACTATACAATCATATATACGATATTCTGAAAGGAACTCCTTTAGATTGGTTTCGAGCTCACAAACAAACAATCCCGGATTGGGAATCTTTTAAAATTACATTACTAAATGAATTTGAAATTACAGACTACGACTATAAACTGCGTAAAATCATAGATGCTCGCAAACAACAAAACAAATGAGCGTGTGATTTGTTATTTTACCGAATTAGAATCATTATTTGCGAAATTACGTGAGCCTATTTCAAAAAAACCCAAGATTGATATTCTTAGGCGTAACTTGCGACCCGAATTCGGTCAACCAGACGATCTCGACTCGGTTGCAACATTATTAAAATCGTGCAAATGGTACGAAAGTTGCATTGAAATTTCCAACTCTGATACTCCTTCTACATTACAAGACTTAGCGAAGCCTTCGACTTCTAATACCCAACACAAAGTCAATGCTACACCTAACATACCACATTATCCGTACAATACCTTGCAACAACCACTTGTTCAAACACACCCTTATCCTCAACCTTACCCTGTACATTCAATTGCTGCAGATTCTAAGAAACCTGCACTACCTATATTTTGCCCTCGCTGTCGAAACGACAGTCGTGCTTTATGTCAATGTCCCTACAGACATAAAGTCTGTTTTCGTTGCGGTAAAAAAAACGTAATTTTTACCAATTGCCCTGTATGTACAAAAAATTCAAAAAACTAATTAGAGAGGAAATAGAAACACAAAATTGTAATACTAACAATAACTTTGATCAAAATGATTGGAACAATTGGCTTAAAACTATTTCAATATTTTTCAAAACATACAACGTTTCTACGCTCCTCTTTGATAATACATCGGACACTGAACGTCCATACCTTAGAGTAAATGTTGGGAATTTAACCCTTAACGGTTTGCTGGATAGTGGCAGTGCCATTACAATTTTAGGTAATAACTCACATAAATTATTACTTGAACATGGTTTGGAACTACAACAAAGGTTCATCAAAGGTTCTGTTGCTAATGGTCAAACAATCAATTCAATTGGTACTATTAAGCTTCCAACTTTATTTAAAAATAAGTTTGCTATAATTACTGCCCATGTAATACCCGCTGTTACTCAACCTTTCATATTAGGTATCGACTTCTGGAAAACTTTTGAGCTGGCTCCAGACATACTTAATACGGTCAGTATGCTCAAGAGTTCAGATACTCCCATGTTTATCATCAATAATAATGATACTTACTTACAGTCTTATGACAGACTTACAGATACACAATTGATTCTTGCTAATGCAGTCGTAGAACAATTTCGTAATATTTCTACCGACGTACTTCCTTTAGGAAGAACAAACCTTATTGAACACTGTATTGATACAGGTGACCACCCACCTATTCGTCAACGTTGCTATCGATTATCCCCTGAAAAACAGAAAGCTCTTCGAGCAGAAGTTGATAAAATGCGAGAACTTGATATTATAGAGCCTTGTGAAAGCCCATGGCTAAATCCTGTAATTATTACCCCTAAGAAAGATGGTACTTGGAGATTTTGCGTCGACAGTCGTAAGCTTAACGACATAACTAGAAAAGATGCTTATAAATTACCATTCATATCAGACATCATAGATAACCTTAAAGATTCTTAATATCTGAGTTCAATTGACATTGCTAAAGTTTCTTGGGAAGTGCCTTTACGTTTAGAAGACAGACCTAAGACTGCTTTTCATGTTCCAGGTCGTGGATCTTTTCAATTTAAGGTTATGCCTTTTGGTCTTACTAACGCACCAGCTACGCAACAAAGATTCATTGATAATCTTCTTTCTGATGAGTCTAATAACGACTCTCTTTTTTATTATTTGGATGATATAATAATAGCCACAAAAACGTACGAGGAACACGTACGTTTACTTAACAAATTACATGCAAAACTTTCAAAAGCAGGTATTACAGTAAATTTTCCAAAATGTGCATTTTTCCAAAATGAACTTAAATACCTAGGCTACGTAATTGATGATCAAGGTCTCCACACAGACCCTGATAAAGTCAAAGCAATCTTAGAAATACCAGCACCCAGGTCTGCTCGCGAGGTGAAAAAGTTTCTCGGTACAGCTAGTTAGTATAGACGCTTTGTACCCAATCTTAGCACATTAGCTGCTCCCCTCACTAAACTTACGTCTACCAGTAAGAAAGCTCCCGCTTTCAAGTGGACTTCTGAAGCTGATAAAGCTTTTAATAAAATCAAACAAGCTTTAATATCAACTCCTATTCTAACTTGCCCTGACTTTTCTAAACCCTTTGCTGTTCATTGCGACGCATCCGCTTTTGGACTTGGAGCAATGCTTACCCAAGACTTCGATGGAGTTGAAAAACCCATAGCTTACATGAGCGAATTACTTACAGGTCCCCAAAGAAACTATTCTATCACTGAACGTGAACTCTAAAGCGTTATAACAGCATTAGAGTATTGGCGTTGCTACCTAGACAATGGCCAAAAGTTTACTATCTATACCGATCATTCTGCACTTCAATGGTTCTTACACTTAGATAATCCTACAGGTAGACTTGCCCGTTGGAGCATACGCTTATCAATGTTTAATTTTGACATTAAATATAAACGTGGCAAGGATCATTTGGTCCCAGATACATTGTCTCGTATTAAACCAATTAAGGTGATTAATTATGATCCAATACAGACTTCTGATTCATAGTACACTTTTGTATACTCCAAGTGTAGCAAAAATCCCACATCAACTCCTGATTATATGATACGACACAATAAACTCTACAGGTACACCCGTTCTAATACCCTCATAAACTCAGAATTAAGTTGGAAAGAAGTAATCCCATCTGAATTTCGTACAGCTATTATCGACGAAAACCATTCGTTACCAACAGCAGCTCATTTTGGCACTTTCAAAACATACCATCGTATTAAAGAAAAATACTTCTGGCCAGGAATGTACAAAGACATTGCCAGCCATATTTCTAAATGTGAAACATGCCTCGCTTATAAGCATCAGAATCAAAATACCATTGGTCTGATGGGTAAACCTAAGAACTGTTCTCGTCCTTTCCAATGCATACCTATTGATATTGTTGGTCCACTTCCAATGACACGTAAACTTAATTGATTTATTTTTGTAGTCACATGTTGTTTTTCCAAATATTGTCTTATATTCCCCATGAAGCGAGCTACCTCTTTTGTAATCAAACATATACTTGAGAACTTAGTCTTTATGGTTTATGGTATTCCAGAGACCATAATCCTAGATAATGGCCCTCAACTAATTAGTCATGAACTCCAGAATTTATTTCAATATTACAACATACCAAAAATTCATTACACCCCCGTTACTGTCCGCAAGTCAATACTGTTGAACGTTACAACAAAACAATTATAACAGCAGTGGCTTATTTTGTTGATAATGACCATCGTACTTGGGATTTATATTTAAATCAAATCCAATTTGCCATAAATTCAGCTGTTAATGAAACTACTAAATTCACACCAGCTTTCTTAGTATTTGGTCGCGAACTTGTAACATGTGGTTCTATGCTTCGGATCTAAGTGAAGAATTGATTTTTGCTTCACGCGATGAGTACGCTGACAACATAGGTCAGTTAAGCCCTTTATTTGCTGAAGTTCAAGCACGTTTATTTCGCGCTCATGAAACTAACGCAAAATATTATAACAAACATCATCAACACCTTGAATTAAACCAAGGTGACATTATATGGAAACGTAATTATCCCATAAGTTCAGCAGGCAAGTATTTTTCAGCTAAATTAGCTCCTAAATTTGTAAAATGCATCATAGCAGCTAAAATTTCACCACTAATTTACGACCTCAGTGATTTATCTGGTAATCCCTTAGGCCGTTGGCATGTCAAAGACATTAAACCTATACCACGTACGTCTTAACCTTAACCATCACTTCTCTACTTACATACTTTATTATAATTATGTACTATGAAAGTTACGTTGCTTTCATATTCCTGTACCTTACCATATATTTAAATACCTACTTATGACCATTGTAGGTTCCCTACTTACAAATAACGTTGTATTTATGTTGTAAATAATGTAATTTTAATATAATTTCCCTTTACGGAGTAATGTCCACATTTCTAGCCTAATTTTTTTTAATTAACTTCATTAACTTTTCGGATTCATTATGAATATTGACTTCAAGTCCCTACGTATTGCTTTACGTATTCAGTGCTATTTTACTTACTACATACTTTAATTATTTGGTACTTATGGTAGCTAATACTATTTACTATGCTATGCTATGCACTTATTAGCTATGTATTTTTTTATATTTTACAAACATAATGTTCAGTTTAAAGCGAAAACAAGTTCTATATATTATTATTTACTAGACCTACACACAAAACTACCAACACTGAAAAGAGCGGCAAATGTGATTACTCTATAAACCAAGCCTAGGTCACAAAACCTGTATTATTTTATAGTTAATATGCTATTACCTACCTACCTTACTTATATTATTTTAACGTTCTAACACAACGTTTACTATGTACATTCATGTGCTACAGGCACGTCGTACCCTAAGGTACGTTTAGCCATTTTGGGAAAATAATTGTAAATAAATATACACATACATATATGTACACATCATACACCATACATTCACCACACATACACATACACATACACACATGCACTCACATAATCACCCTAATCAGCGGTTAGTGACTGTATAAATAAGCCTACACTACACTGTATTGGTTCCACGAGTGACCTTATTGATATATAAGGTTCCTCTTTCTTATGAGTTTTATTTCCAAGGAATGGGAATAAGACGATGAATGATGATGAATGAATGTGTGATTTATGAATTTGAATGCATCTAGGAATCCTATCAATTGTATATTGACATTGTTAATAAACATTTTCATATAAAAATTAAAAAGACTTCTCAGCATTTCCATTATTTTAATTAATTATTTTACTATTTTAACTATATTACCCATATTATATATATTTTTATTATTAACTTCTACTTAATTTTTTTTCTTTTGTCTTTAGCATTTTTTTTTATAAATAAACATTTCCAAAAAAAAAATTTTTTTTTTTTACTATCAATCATTTTTTTTTCTCCGGGGATGCGAGGTATTGTGACGAGGTCAAAACCTCTTTCATAATAATACTCTTTTGGATCTCTTAATTCTTTCATAATCCATTTCTTTTCATTTTGATAGTTCATTATTCATTCTATACAGGTTGTAGTTTTCCATCCCCGCCATATTCGCAGAGTCGATTGTAATAGGTATACCTTAATTAACTAACAATACTATTTAATTCCTACATTTAACTGGAGGTGGAATTTTTAATTAAATATTTTATTGATAAATCGTAGTAGGCCCAACTTTGTTTTGGAGTAGAACCCCACGACACATACACATGTATGGTAGGTATGTGTGCGCGCTCCTATAGACGCGCCGCGCGCTGCCGCCGCCCGCGCCACAGAATAATAGCGAACCTTTAATTATTAGTTGGTATAAATAAACTTAATGCAAGTGAGAATGTATCATCAACGTTGACATTAGTTAGGAATTTCCGGCGTGGTAAAAAAATTGGAATCAGCTTATTTACAGTTCGATTGGAATGTAAAAAATTATGAACAAGTTTACAATTTACGTTACCCTGATAGTCTTCAGTATCCTCCTTCATTTTCAATGCACAATTGAGCACGATGCCTTAATGTTTTGTGTAATTTTTTTAAAACGTTCACATTGAATTAACACCTGCAATTGCTCTGTGTGGCACCTCTAGAAACAAGACGCGTGGGCGTGGGCAAAAAAAAAACAAATGAACCATCTCCCTAAGTTTGACATTAGAAAATTGCTCCATTTTAGCATCGAGCGTATTGCGGCGAGCGTGAGTGATCGAACAGCTGAATGCTCGGGCATTACTTCTTTATTATGTGGCTCGGGCAACGACCGGGGCAATGACCCGCGCCAGCCTTGGGGCGCTGCCGCGCCGCACGCCGCGGCCGGTGCGTAGTGTGCGTGTAGTGTGTGTAGTAGGGCCTACTTCATTTTGGAGTAGAACCAGAGGTAGAACCCCACGACACACACACACACACACACACACACACACACACACACACACGTGTGGTATGTTCGCGCACCGCCGCGCGCCGCCGCCCGCGCCACCCCGTCTCTGACGTGCCTCGAAACGCACCGCAAAGCAACAAACGACGTCTACAATTAGATTTATTTAGGTATTCTAAAAGTTTGTGCAAGCAATTGATTGTATTCGCAAAATAAATACGATTCAATATTTCCCTTCTTACTTGAGCGGGCTTAGGACCGTCAAAATACCTACCTAATTAGTCTAAAGTATAATCGAAAATAAAAATTAGAAAGTATCAACCTATCAAGTTAGGGAACTTAGTTATCTTTGTAATTTTCTTTTGTATTTTAAATCTTTAGTACAGTTTTTAAGCCTTGATAACATTATGTATCAGTTGCTATGAACTTATTGCAAGTGAGAATGTGTTGTTAAAGTTAACATTAGTTAGGTATTTTTGGCGTAGTTAAAAATTTGGAATCAGCTTATTTACAGTTCGATTAGAATTTACAAATTTATTTACAAGTTTACAATTATTATTTACGTCACCCTTAGATACTGCTCAAAGTGTCCTCCTTCATTTTCGATGCACAATTGAGCACGCCGTCTAAGGTTTCGTGTTAGTTTTTTTAAAACGTTCACATTGCGTCTAACACGGTCAAATGCTGTGATGATTTTGTCTTTTAATTGCACAACACTTGTAATTTCGTCCGTGTATACGAGTCGCTTTATTTCACCCCATAAATAAAAATCACACGGGGTCATGTCAGGTGATCTTGGTGGCCAGGGTACTGGCCCACCACGACCAATCCACTGGCTTCCAAACACTTCACCCAGATACTCGCGCACTTGACGTCCATAATGAGGTGGAGCTCCGTCCTGCTGGTAAAATAGGTTTCTTTGGAATGCCAGTGGCACGTCTTCAAGCATCTCATCAATGACATGATGCAGAAGCTCCAGGTAACTCATGCTGGTGAGGTGGCCTTCAATCATGTACGGACCTAGCACGTGTTCTCCAATAATGCCACCCCAGACATTCACACTAAATCGATTCTGGAACGAATCGTTTTTTGTCTTATGCGGGTTGTGGTCTCGATGTGCCCACCAGTGTTCGTTGTGAATATTGAAGATTCCCACACGTGAGAACATGCATTCGTCCGTCCACAAAATGTTCACTGCCCTATTTTGCAAAATCCAGTGGGAAAAAGCTAAGCGCGCGGCATTGTCGTGTGGATGAAGGTCCTGTACCCGTTGAAAATGGAAAGGATGCTGAAGCTCCCGTTTCAGCAGTCGCCAGACGGTGGTGTGGTGAATGTTGAAGCACCGCCCAGCATCGCGAGTGCTGGCTCGCGGCTCCCTCTCAAAAAATTGGAGGATTTCTTCTTGGACTTCGACTGACAGTCCTACGCTACCGCGAGCGCGAGCGTGACGTGGGACCTGGAATTGACCATAATCCCTCAGTCTCTGTGTGGCACCCAGCATCACGTCGCGTGTTGGAATCCGGCTATTTGTAAACTGTTCGCGAAACATTTGCACGGCCTGGGTTAAACTGTTCCCGCTTATGGCGTACAAACGTACCATCTCCACAAGTTCGACATTCGAAAATTGCTCCATTTTTGCATCGAGCACTGAACGCGTATCGCGGCGAACTTGTGACGAGTGATCACCGTTCGTACAGTACAGCTGATCGCTCGGTGCGCTGTGCGGGTGAAGGGGGCGGGTGTCCCGCGCGCATTTCGCCTTTGTCGCCGCCGCCAGTGCCACCGCCGCGCCTGCGGCTAGCCTTTGAGTCCTTTGACCGGACGCCGCCTGCCGCCGCGGCCGCCACGCGTGTGCGTTTGCGCGTACGCTCTACACGCGACGACGCTTCGTTAGTGTGCAGGCTCTTACCACACGTGGTGATTTCAAAGTAGGATCGCGTACACATGTCGATTTTTATAAACTTTATTTATTTATTTTTAATTCAATATTTTTTAGTACTTCTTTTATTAATGATTCTTGTTCTGTAAGTGGAGTATACCTACCTCTGTAAATATGGCGGGGATGCACACCTACAACCTGTATACAAATATCCTGTCATTGACACATTGATTTTTGGTAAAAATAGAAAAACATTCCACTTTAGTGTTTTCATTGATTTAATTGAAAAAATATATCTTTCGTCCTTCCTTCGCTAACACTAATATAAAAAATCTGAAAGTCTGCTGCTCTGGTTTGAGGAACATCGTTGAGTTGCAGCGCCCGATCGCGTTGCACTCGATGAACGGCCTTGCGCGGAACTCTTTTAGGCAAGAGCCGGGCGATATCAGACTCTGGCCTGCCGAGTCTGCTCCCGCCGTGTGCTAGAATCAAGCGGAAGGAAGTTCCTGTAATTCTGTGTCACTGAGGTTTGTGTCCTGGAATAGTGGGAGCAACCCAAACCCGGGGACCGCCTCGCGACAGTATACCAAAACAAAGAACAAACAATATCAAAACTTAAATAAGGTAATACAATTGGCGGTCTTATTGCTTATAGCGATCTCTTCCAGACAACCTTTGGATGGACAGTATCAGAGGAATCAGAAATAGACGGTGGTGTACAATTAAGAATAATTATGAATTACTTAAAAATACTTAATTATATAAAAAGTTTATATGACATAAAATATATATATATATATAATTAATAAATATATATTACATAACATAAATATATAATTATAATAAATTAATACATATCAACATAAATAGTTAAATGAAAAATTTTAAACAGCTGTGTTGTCAGAGGTATGACAAATAGTGATTTTTCACCATATTTTTAAAAATTGACAAGGATTTAGCGCGTCGGATATCTAGCGGCAATGCATTCCACAGTCGGACAGCTTGTATTGTGAAGGATTTGCTGTAGAACTGGGAAGTGTGGATAGGGATTTTAAGTTGAAGGGCTCTAGAAGAGCGCATGGAGTGTGAAGGTAGTAGGAACTCAAAGCGTTATTTGAGGTAGGGTGGAGTGAAAGGAATAAACAGGATGCTATAGAGCAAAGATAGGATATGTGCATTCCGGCGAAAACGAATGGGCAACCATTTCAGCTTTTTGCGAAATTCAGAAATGTGGTCATATTTGCGTAGGCCATATATAAACCTAATACAAAAATTTTGTAGGCGTTCAACCTTATTAAGCTGTTCTTCGGTTAAATCTAGGTATGTGGCGTCTGCATAATCAAGTATAGGGAGTAAGAGTGATTGTGCAAAGGCAATTTTGGTGGTAAATCATCTGCATAAAGATGGTAGGAAGAAGAGAGCTGACAAGAAATTAAGTTAATAAAAATTGAAAATAGAAGAGGAGATAGAACGCCGCCCTGAGGTACACCTGCTGCCGTATTACACCAAGATGAGAAGATGTCATCAATGCAAACACGCTGCCGGCGACCATACAGGTAACTACGAAACCATTCAATTACCGTTGGAGATATGTTAAGAGAGCGCAGAAGTCCTAATAAGACGTCGAAATCTACATTATTAAATGCGTTACTAAAGTCAAGTAGTGATAAAACCGTTAACCGACCGTCCTCCATACCATACCGAATATCGTCAGTAATCTTTACCAATGCTGACACAGTGCTGTGTCCAGGACGGAAACCAGATTGGAAAGGGTTTAAAAGGTTGTTTCGGATAAGAAAGGATGTAAGCTGTTGGTGTACGAGACGCTCGAGAAGTTTTGAGAGGAAAGGAAGAATAGAAATGGGACGATAGTCTGAGAAAGAAGAAGGATTAGTTTTTTTTAGGGAGAGAAGTGATTTGAGCTTCCTTCCAAATGGAGGGAAACATACTACTGAAAATGGAAGCGTTAAGGATATGTTGTATGTATTACAATTACAACAATTACAAGTATTGGAATTATCATTTTACGGCTGATAGAGTCACTACCGACTGCATTTGACGAAATGGATTCTATGCCCTTCCTAACATCACAATCGGTAAATTGCTTAAAAATGAAAGAAGAGTGACCAGGAGTAGTAATTGTAGATAGATATTTTAGTGTAGCAGCTTTTGTGAGCCTATCAAAGTTGGCAGAAAAGGAGAAGTGTTGATTAAGCGCATCAATGTTAAGATCTTTAGGTATATTATCTTTTCGTGACTTTCCAACTCCTAATGTCCTAAGAAATTTCCAGATCTTTGCTGGATCTCCATTTTCCAGTGAACTATGAATGTACCGGCGTTGTGCATCCCTACAAACCTTATTGCAGTGATTTCGACGTTCAACATATTTTGCTTTATTAGCATCGGTTGGTTTACATTTAAGCCTAGCCTTGGCTGTGAGCTTTTTATTCATTAAAGTACGTATTTCAGTCGTGAGCCAAGGTGCCGGCAGATGCTTCATTTTGACGGGTTTTAGGGGCGCATGGACGTCATAGAAACCAGTAAGGATACAGTTAAAACTATTGACTTTCTGATCTAAAGAACAAGCATTCACTACGTCAGACCAATCTACCTTACAAACGTCTTTACGTAAAGTCTCTATATCAATACCACCAAAATTGCGCTGCATAAGAATTTTGGGCTTAGCTTTAGGTGGACGGATTTTGTAGGAAATATAGATCATGTCATGATACGAGAAAGCATCCGCCGCACACTGACCATGCTTACTAACGTGAGCTATGGATGACACAAGCATCAAATCGAGAAGAGAAGGTGTAGAGTTTGGGAAATTATGTGTTGCATTTAGTGGAAGGATGGTCAGGTTGCTAGCTCTTATAAGTGTTTCAAAAGTAGTTGACCTTGAATCTTGCTTAAGAAGGCAGGTGTTAAAATCATCCATAATTATGGTGTGATCATATAACGTGGAGAATTCTTCTAAAAGCTGTTCAAACGATGAAAAAAAATTAATACGAAGCGAAGGACAGTAATAAACACCAAGGAGCACCTTAGTGTGATTAATAGAGACTTCTATAAAAAGATGTTCACCGGCACTGGGTGGGGGCGGCTGCGTTGACATACTCACTAAGGAAAAAGGAATATGTGTTCGGAGATATATGGCAACACCACCACCACCACTTCCAGTACGGTCGTTACGGATTAGTTTAAAGCCTGGCAAAGTAAATAAAAAAGAAGGGAGACAAGGTTTTAACCATGACTCAGATATGAGTAAAGCGTGAATATTTTTATGCTATAAAGACGCCAACATATCAGCAAAATGAGCCGGAATGCTTTGGGCGTTGATGTGAAAAACGTTAAAAATTTTCGAAACATCAACTAGAACCAATTCAATTGTATTGGATAGACTGGGAATGCTACAAAAACTATCGTTACTGCTATTTATACTATTAGAAGAACAAACAGAGAGAAACTCATCATCACTGCTGTCATAACTCATAATACAATAAAAAATATATAACTATCTAAACAAAAAAAAAAAAAAAATGTATATATGTATATAAATAAAAAAATATATAACAAATACTATAATATGTTAACTGCAACTACGCAATTAAACTAATCTGTCCACCCTCCAGCTGTGCATTCACAGAGACAAATTATACAACAAAAGAAAAAAAATACAATGAAAGAACATAAAACATTATGAGAATAAAAACACTACTTATCAATACGATCCCTGTAAAATCCCCCTACTAATATTTCACGAATAAGACAAAACTACGCATTATATTATATACAGACAAAACACGAAAGTTAGTCATTTTATAATATTTCCGACTGGTTTGGCTAGGTATACTGCAATAACAAAACTTTGTGTGCGATATAAAATGAAAGGAATGATTTATGCTACAATAAAATTTAAATTAATGTAAACTGACGTAACGCGTTTGACGTAATAATTAAACCAAAGAGAATATAGACAAAACGAAACAAAAAAAGGTTGGTTGAAAACAAAATGAAGGTAGAAGTGTTTTTTTTTAATGATAGATAAAAAAACTGTTTACATTTTTCTCCTTTTCCATTCACAGTCGGATACTATAAAAAGCTAGCAAACGTCAAGAACTGAAATAGGGATCGCAAAAACCATAAGCACTCCACTACTTCTTGGCTACGCCTCGTTTTATCTTGGTCTGCGCCACGGTCTCCTTCGCCGCAATAATAGGTTTCGGCGACGGCGCATCCTTTTGCAAGATCCCGTCGAGGTCTCCCTGGCAGCTAAGGCGATGTCGAGCACCGTTGGGACGGAGAACAAAGACGAATCCCTCTCTCGTCCAACACTTGCTAACACCGAACTTCAGACGAGCTGCCATGAAGACATTATGCCGGGCCTTCGTCAAGAACTCGGAAACAGTTCACACAGTTCAGGCTGGTCTTAGCAGACCAAATTTTGTCGCGGACACTGAGATCCGGGAATTTGCACAAGATCGGTCTAGGCTTGCCCAAGTTCCCGGCACGCCCCATCCTGTGGCAACGACTGATGTCGCTTACCGTAAACTCCGCCTGCTTCAGTTGATCTACAACTGCTTTTGTGACAACTTCGGCCGCAACTTCCTTTGGATCCTCAGGGAGGCCGTGCAGCAGAAACATTTTTCGCCTGCCTCGCATCTCCAGTTGATCTGTCTCCTTGGCAAGCCACTCAATTTGTCCCTGAAGAGCCCGCATAGAATTAATGACAAAAGTCTTAAAGGAGGCATATTCAGCTGCCAACGCTTCGGTGCTGGAGTTGCCTGTAGTCTTCTGCAACTTGCCCTCGAAGCTGTCCATCCGCTTGTAAAAAGTTGACATCAAATCCTCCAGGGATTGTTTGAAAGTAGTGGCATCCATATTAGAGATTTGGGGAGTTAGTAATGCAGTGAATAAAGTGATAAAATCTCGTGTTGTGAAGTAAATTAAGCAAGGAAAACACAGCAAGGCAGGTGAGGTATGTAAGTCTTTTAAATTATTCCATTAATTTTGTTTTTAAAACTATTCAAATATTTTTAAATTATGGTTTTGGAGGAGTGCTAAAAAGTACTTGTAACTTATTTCACACCTACCGCCCGAAAAAAATCAATTAAAATAGTATTAAGTCTGGCAAAAATAGCCTCTTTTTTACATATTAATATTTTTAATTTATTCTCCATTTCCAATGTTCTTTTATCTTGCGACATTTTCAAACAATATCACTGTTACCAAAGTTATTCCGTAAAATATTGTTTAGTAAAACAACAATAAATAAATGTTTATAATTATGTGTAGAAGTTGTTGGGTATAGTAATTAAACGCAGCACTAACAAGTATGTGCTATCGCGACAAATAATTATCTACCAATTTATAACAACAAACAAGTGTAGGTACCAAGTTATGCACCGACTTTCTAACCCCGAATTAGTAAACCTGATAGGTAACAAATTACCTACGTATTATCACAACACAATAACACAACGGCAGATACCTGGTTACCAAGAATACGCAACACAATAACACAACGGCAGATACCTGGTTACCAAGAATACGCAACACAATAACACAACGGCAGATACCTGGTTACCAAGAATACGCAACCAGGTATTTCCTAGTTTTATAAATACGTACCCAGTATTCAATGGACTAATAATTATGTCCCTACTTACGTACGTGTTTACTAACTATTTAGTGTTATTTGTGTCAAACTACTAAAATTATGTAGTATATTATATAGCTTTTCATAAACTCATTCAACGAAAACAAATGAATGAAACTATGATACCGACTGTCGGATGCTAAGAATTATGCAAGTGGGTAGGATAGAAAATTCTTATTTAATGAATTCGATGTAATTCGTACTAAATAGTATGTACTTTATGAAAAGGTTATGTACTAAGACTTATGTACTCAACAGATCATTTCATGTTCTAAGATTATGTACTTTTACAAACAAATGTAGGTATACTAATAATTATGTACTCAACATTGTTTCAACTGGAAAAATCCGGTTCGTAAGGACCATTATTATGGGTAGACGTGTAAATAGTCTAAACCTTTGATGTACTTGCGTACTGATTATGCCAGAAAAAAACTATTTGAAATTCCTATGGAAAACACGTTATACTCAAAATGCAGTAAATTAATTATGCCCACTCACCACGTCAATCATCCAGGCCCACCTGCAACTCTTCGAGAGGAATCACTGCAGAACAGAAGCGTCTCGAAGTCCGGCGGTGTCGTGGGTAGGGTGCTCCAGCCTCCAGGGATGGTAAAAAACACGTAGCACTTCCAGAAAGTTCAGAGTTCAACACAAACACCCACCGCATATATATATATGAGACAAAGTTTTTAGGAAAATCAAGCTTTTTCTATATTTGTATATCCGAGGGCAGTATTAGTAACCAGCCATACCGGAGTTCACGACGGCAACATCGTATATGCTTTTGAAAGAAGCCTCTCGAGAAAGAAGCCTTTGCTGGGCCAATCATAGGCGAGCGCGACATTTGAAATTATCTCTGTGTCGCGACAGCTAATGCCATCTCTTAAGCCTACGGTGAACTCGAAAAATATCAATAAGAGCGGGCGCCTACATATAGGTACAAAGGTTTTCCATAGCTTAATTATGTATCGTAATAATATGCGATTTAATATTAGGTATGGTATTGACGCTTCACCACCCATATCTTCATTTAGCGTCTAAGTAACTTGGTGAACAAACATCTACAGTGTGGGGAGTGCCTTACATTCAAGGTAAATTTCTCAGAACTGATAAGCGACTGGCTCACATTGTCTCTGTACCGTTTTTAAGCTTCTTTATTTTATAGAGTTATAACCTTGTATTGTGTGATTTATATTTAGGCCACGGACTTTTTCTTCCAAGATTGTTTATCCATGTCCGACACTGACGAAGTAAAAGACGAAAGTTCTCTATACCAAATGGCTGAAGTCAACAGTTTTATTACAATTTATTAGAAATATTGACGGTTCTCGGGAAAAATTAACTCCATTTCTGAATAATTGCCGCAATGCAATTAACCTCGCGTAAGACTCCCAAACAGATATTCTCTTTCAGCCTTATTAAAAAACAAAGACTAACGAAAGTACCGGGTTTAGTCCATGGACCAAATATAAATCTTATTCAAAAACGAAGTTTATCGCTGATTCGAGTAACATCTATGGTACTAAATATAATCCTCCGAGGACCCTAGTTTAACTATGGTACTAACTCACATAACGTCAATTTTTACCCCTTTTTAAAAGTTTTTCTTCAACTTTACTTGTACGTATGTATGTATGTATCTATGTATTCTTGCAATCTGGAGTCTTACAATTCAAATTTCAAGCACTTCCCGAGTAGCAAATATTTGAAAAAGACTCACTTTCTCTTCAGAAGTCCAATTTTCAATTTTCTCGTTTTTTTCTTTGGATGATTCGTTTTTAAGCAAAAACAAAGCACACTCGGTTTTTATTCAAGTTCAACTCGACACAACACCTTGTACCTTGTTTCACAAGCACTTGAAAAATCCCCTTTCAATAACTAGGCCAACTTTGTTTACAGTAAGTAAAAACTAACAAATTACACGCTCTCCGCAATGTTATGTTTACGTTCCAATCCTCGCAAAAATCATTACCTACTAATAAAATTGACAAACTTAAATATGGCCGATATAACAATTTTCTTATGTAATTAAATAGGCATTGATTGAAAATCAATCAAATATTAAGTTTTCGAAAGCAATAATTGATTATGTTAGACGAGGAACGAAAATTATAAATCAATATTGTGAAGAAACGGAACGTTGTTAACAAACGTGGTCTAAATGAATGTAAATATTTGTACTTAGTCTGTGGACAAAAAAAAACTATAGACAATCTTTGGTCAAGCTTAATCAGCTGGTCCTCGATAAGTCGAAGATTTGTAATAAGGTCAAGTTTTAATCCCCTAGTACCGGAACAAACTCGGACTTTTTAGCTCCGGTTTAATTCAGGACTAAAATAGTTTTTTGTAATAAGACGATTTAAGTTCATTTTGAGCCGTCTAGAAGGCAAAGACGAGACGGCATGCGACGTTAATGATTTCAGCGAATGGTCCCAGCTCGAGGAGTTCCTGAAAGTTCAATTTGGTGACGCTAAACATTACGCATATTTACTGTCAGACCTTCAGGAATGCAAACAGGGTTGCAACGAGTCTGTTAGCCACTACTCTCTGAGAGTAGAGGCTTGTCTGGCTAAACTTCTAACTGAAATATATATTTCAATTCGCTCTACAAAGAAGGATGAACTAATTGGCCGTGTAGCCGCTATGCAGGACTTAGCTCTAAATGTATTCACGATTGGTCTCCAACCGCAGTCCTCAACAGTTGTCAGATGCAGATGGGACCCTTACACTTTGAACGAGGCCATAAACCTCGCCACAGCCGAAGAAAAAATTGTAGGCATAATAAACAGAAAAAATGTACTTTTAACACCAATCGTCCCGAACAACGCAGGCAGTATAAAAATACCATACCATACTCAAGGCCGCCGTTTCAAGGTCAAGTCCAACCCAGACCGAATTTCAATGCTCCCGTCTGCAGCTATTGCAAAAACATAGGTCACACGATTTAAAACTGCAGAAAACGGGAATACAACAACAGAAGACCTAACTATTCCCAAAACCAACAAAACATAAGTCGCCAACCCCCAAATAATTTCCAGAGGCGAATCCAATCCATAAACTCCATCAAAAAACCGGACACAGAAGGTCTCGAGTTCAACTATCATGATAATTTAAATGAACAGGCTTTCCCGGCCGGTATCGTGCGGGAAAATTAGAAAGGAAAATCGATACGACCCAACCAAAAACGCTGACTCTTATGAATTCACTGAATTTCACCGTATCCAAATCCTGTGAACGCATTACTAATGTTCCATTTTCTGGAAACTAACCGACAGGGTAACTAGCCCCAAACCGACAGTTTCCCAATTAAATATACTAAATCATGTGATCGCGATACTAATGTCCCAGTTCCAGAAACTAACCGACAGGGTAACCAGATCCAAACCGTCAGTTTCCCAATTAAAAATACTAAATCCTGTGATCGCGATACTAATGTCCCAGTTCTAAAAACTAACCGACAGAGTAACCAGCCCCAAACAGACAGTTTCCCAATTAAACATACTAAATCCTGTGATCGCGATACTATTGTCCTAGTTCCGGAAACTCACCGACAGGGTAATCAGCTCCAAAAAGACAGTTTCCTTATAAATAAACCTTCCAAGTCCTGCGAATGCGACGCAAAAGTTGAAGATCTCACCCACAGTGATGATTCAAATGGTCCTGAAACAAAAAATAAACTTGAGTATATATATGAAATTTCAAAAAACACAGAAAAACGATACTTACCTTATATCAAGGTCCTAACATCAGTTTCTTTAAAACCTATGACTTTCTTAGTCGACACTGACGCTACTATAAGCCTAGTTAAAAAATCTGCAATGAATAAAATGCCTAAAATCATTGAACATAAAATTAAAATAAAAGGTATAGACTCAACAAATGATAATTGTATTATGACATATTCACTAGGACATATTCTTATCACATTTTTATCCAATGATATTACAGCTACTCAATATTTTCATGTCATCCCCGACCTTGAATTACCTTACGATGGAATAATAGGAAACGACCTGCTATCTAACCAATAAATTAATTTAGACTACGTAAAAATTATCCTGAAAATTAAAGATGCTAAATTTCACATCCTATGTAACGAGCCCGTGTTCACTATTCCTTCAAGAACTGAAACAGTAATTGAATGTTGTGTTTCCAATCCCGAGCTTGTGGAAGGTCTCATCATTGACCAGAAACTTACCTATAATTACTGTGACATTTGATTTTATTTTTACTAACAATTGTATAATATTATGAATGTGTTGGTGTGCACCGTGTTGGTGTTCGAATAAATAAATAAATAAATAAATAAATAAAGTTATTGAATCGTTGTTAGTCGCCAATTGTATAGTCAAAGTAACATCCAATTAATAAATGCACCTACTATAAAATACATAAAGTTGTTTGTTCAGTTTTCCCTCGATACATAATATGCTCCACAGGAATAATGCAGTTCGTAAAAAACTATGTATATTAGTTATTTAATTTTTCGTGTGTCATTATTGTTATTTATAGGTACTATTAAAATTAAATAGTACATAACAAACAAACCGGTACATTTAATCAATTATCCAAGAAAGTTCTCTGACTGTTTTTATGTTCAAGACAAGTAGAATTAAATGTGTTTTTTTTTTTCAATTTATTAAAGCAGCTGAATCATTAATTAAAAGCTATTTAGTTTTAAAGATTTTAGACTAAATTTGGCGCGAAATGTGCGTACTTGTTTTAAGCTAGTGAATCAACCAATAGAGGAGAGGTGGGGAGGGGAGAAGGGGCGGCCTTTATTAGTATACTGGCCACCACACTGCCCATCATGATAATTATTTAATGAGACTGATCTACTTTTTAGGGCAAAACGTAAACACTTCAGTGAGGATTGAACTCCGGTATTTCATACTGGCGTCCGAGTGGTCTCCCGCTAAGCCAACCAGAGTTACGGTATTATGATGAAAAGCAAGTATAGATCAGATGAAGAGTTGCTGAATATCAGTTGACCAATGAGAGCGCGCGGTGCAAAACGTTGCTCGCTGTTTTAGTTTCATCTTCGCTGTTTCCAAACGGATGGCGGGGAAATTTCAACGAACATTGACGAAGATTCCCGAGTCTGAGAATTTTGGCGGGAGAGAGACGACGAATGAAGCAAGAAAGAAGGCAGTGTTGCTCGAGCAGTTGTGGTCGACGGATGTGTTTGGCTCACCACACCTTAACGTTCGGTTTAAAGTTTAAAAGTTAAGATAAGAACGGCTGTGGAGTGTTCATTTTCAGATACCAGCGATGACTCTTTACATTTGTTCAAAGAAATTACGTGACTATCAACTGATTTAATCGTATTTATTGGTGTTAACGATCTGTCATGACAATTTTGCAGACCCATGGGCCCTCTATCACAACAATTGGTGCTTTCTATTAGACAAGCTCCCCGTTTAAGGTTTAAGTTTTTGACGTCAAAACATGGTGCTGGGTTTTATGGCATTAGACTGTTTTTTAGCTCAGTCAATTGCTTCTTTATCACATAGTTATCCAGAACTGTTTTTATACTTGTTTAGAGGATTATCAAAGGATCTAGGATATATCATACAGATCACGCTCTGTTTTACCGAATTTCTTACGTATAATCTTTCGCTTGTTAGTTTTGAGAGAATCGAACAACAAGCCTTTGGCAGACTCGATTTCATTCGTCGAAAAAGTCGTAGCACAGAAACGGACAATTCGCTCCTCATCCATAACCTCAGCCTTATCTATCTATCTATGTTCTATCTATCTATCTATCTATCTATACTATAATAAAACTGTAACTGGGCTAAATCTGTACATTAAATATTTTTAGAAAATTTTAATTGTGATAAACTTCAAAATCGACATAAAGCGCAAAAAGTTTTTTTTTTAATTTTTTGTCTGTCTGTCTTTTGGAACACGCATCACGCTAAAACTACCATCGGATTTTGATGCAACTTGGCACAATCACAGCTGATGTTATGGATTAACATTTAAAATAAATTTTATCCCGAAAAAATTAAGGGTTCCCGCAGGATAAGGGTTGAAAGTTATTTAAAAGAACACGTATCACGCTGAAACTACTGGACGGATTTTGATGTAACTGGGCATAGTCAAAGTTTATATTATCTGTTAAAATTTTGAATACTTTTAAGCCCAAAAAAATAAAGGATTTTCAAGGGACAGGGGTCCAAAGTTGATGTTAAACTAAAGTAATAATACATCCGTTAATAGAACGGGGGTGAAAACTGTAGCTCTCAAACGAAAGGACCGATTTTGATGCGTTTTTTTTCTGTGAGAAAGCTGATGTGCTCGAGATGGTTTTTAGATATATAGGGAATGGAGGGGGGAGGCGAAAAAAGGGGGGTGAGAATCGTAGCTTCCAAACAAGTGGGCCGATTTAGCTGCGGTTTTTATGTTTGAAAGCTGGGGTAAACGAGATGGTTCTTAGCTATAATGGGGGGAAGGATTGGGCGGGGTGAGAAAAGGGAGGTGAAAATCATAGCTTCCAAAAGAATTGTTTTTAATGTTTCAAAGCTGAAGTAAACGAGATGGTTCTTAGCTATAATAAGGAGGGGGGGAATGGTGGTGAGGATCGTAGCTTTCAAACCAATGGACCGTTTTGATGCGGTTTTTATGTTTGTAAACTGACGCTTTGCCCTAGTGGGGTAAAAAGGGTCTTGACTGACAGACAGACGGACAACGAAGTGATCCTAAAAGGGTTCCATTTTTCCTTTTGAGGTACAGAGTCCTTAAAGCCGCATTGAACCCGATCTATCAGTGTGAAAGCTACAATGCCAGGGAAAGGCAAAGGCTTCAAACTTATAACAGCCCACTTTTTACGTCGATGGTTGAAGATAACATCAAAGCATATAAAAAATCTCTCCCTGTCCAAGAATGAACACTTCCTGGTCGCGAAGCCTCCGCAACTTTGAACCGTGAAATCATTTCCGCTAAAACGCTCGGGCGTTTTCATTTTATTTTAATACGCAAAGAGGCCCGTCTCGTCATATTTCACTCCGACGTGAACATTAAAGAATGGCTAAGTGGGGCCGTTTCAAGTGACGATAATTGAGCGTTTTTATAAGCGGCACTAATAACGTGTGATTAGTGCCGTTATTAACTTGATGAGTTGAGGTGCATGCGAGCTTTCAGCGGAGACGTTATGGGCAATTAGTTGGGAGCGGTGGTCTGAGGCTCCCGGGTGGCATAGGTGCGGGTATTGCACGTGTGACAACGGCGGGCGCCTAATGCAGCCGATGCATGGCTTCTGAGTTAAGAAAAGCTTCATGCAAGACTACATTGCCGTGCCATGCTCCATGTGCACTACCGGTATTAATCATGCTGATCACTGAGACATTCTTGAATATGTGCTTATTGTCCGTCATCATGAAGTCAAATGTCATTTTTAGTCACAGTGTCGGGGCTTTGCCAAGTCCACTTCCTCTGAAGTTGCATTTTGAAGAAAGAAATCATAAAAAAGAAAGCCTTTTTAATAAAAGTTAACTAGCATTTGCCCCCTGTGATTCCGGTCTCGGTCTCTCGTGTGGACCTAATTTGGATTCACTGCAAGTCTATACTCCCACTTTGGCGTTAAAGTCTCCCGTGTCGTTATAGTCGGCCCTTTTGGTGTAATGTAGGGTTAAAGATATGTCAACAAACATTATCATCCGAGTGTACCGAGGTTGGAGCATAAACCTGTACGACCTTAAGGCTATACCTTTCGGTCAGAATAAGAATCCGGTACGCTCCCTGGTCGACCATACTGGTTACTTCCACAACATTATCAATGAGGACCTTATTGACGAGGAACCCCACGCCACCTTGAGACTGTTGATTGCCCCCTCCGAAGTAGAACAGGTGGCCCGATGCCAGGGTAATTGTGTCCGCCCCTTCTTTTCGGACTTCACTTAACCCTAGAATATGCCACCTGATCTTTGTGAGCTCCGTCTCGAGTTGCGCCATGTGTTCGTTAAACCTAATCGTTCGTCCGTTGTACGTAGCCAGGATAATTTGTTTTTATTTTGGGTGGCTATTAGCCATGGGATTGTTCGCACCGCCTGTCCTGCCATTTCCGTGACCACCACCGTGCCCAGGACTAGCTGGATCACCGGGAACTGGGGGGCCATTTATTGGTTGTATCGTTCATATTGGGTTTGCCCATAATCGCCACGCTGGGCATGCGGGTTGGCAATTGCAGGGCGTAGCTTCTCGCACCGGTGACGCTTGTGTTTGTTGTCTAAATATAATTTGATATTAAGTGTATTTAAGTAATTCTTCGAAGATACACAAACAAATAGCAGTGAAGGTTTGAATTTATTATTAGGAAAGGAAAAAGTAGGTTAGTCAATAATAAGTATATATAAAAACATTTAAAAAAAAATAAAAATAAAAAAATCGTTCCATCCGTTTGAGAGCTACGGTCGGTCACGCCCATAACAATATTATAATTTTTTTTAACACGTTCACATTGAGTTAACACCTGGAATTGCTCTTTGTGGCACCCAGCATCAAGTTGCGTGGGCGTGTGCAAAAAAAATGAACCATCAAAACAAATGAACCATCTTCATAAGTTCGATATTAGAAAATTGCTCCATTTTAGCATCGAGCGTATCTGACTGTGAGTGATCGAACAGCTGATTGCTCGGGCAACGACCGGGGCAATGACCCGCGCGTGTTAGATTACTACTTATTGTAAATATAGAAATGTATAAAAATAATACTTGGTATATGTAAATGTTATGTATCCAGCTTTCAGAACGAAGTATTCGTTCTGAAACGAAGTATTGACTACTTTAAAGAAAAGTAAAGTACCACGTGTAAACTTACGATGTATGTCATCCATCACTATGAAACATCTGTATTATTATGCCATAATTATTATAATGTATTCCAATACAACTATCAGACATGACTAATGTAATGAAAAAAGTAAATGGTAGATATTCGTTGATCTGTTTTCAAACGACTCAAATAGCTCGGACGATGTCGGTAGTCTTCGTCTCGGATGACTTCTGACATCGTCGGATGTTCGAAAATGTTATATAAAGGCTCTCTCGACTTGGCAATGTTTTATCCGGACGACGCCATCGCAGTCAAAGTACTGGCAGCGATGGCCTCGTCCAATTCGACCACCTCTGGCAACCCGCCAGGGGGTATCAACACACTTAGACACAGACAC
Organism: Alsophila aescularia; assembly: GCA_946251855.1. Lineage (NCBI taxonomy): Eukaryota > Metazoa > Arthropoda > Insecta > Lepidoptera > Geometridae > Alsophila > Alsophila aescularia. The sequence continues at coordinate 520,017 of OX276375.1, forward strand.
CGACCTCGCCGGCGAGGTCGAAGGTCCCATAACACATAGTCAGATATTATTCGCTTTCGAGTTTCTTGCCGATTCTTCTCGAAGGTGTATTACGAATCGGCGGTCAGTTATAATAATCAATGAAAGGGCACCTAGCCATTGTTCAGGGCCCCCTCGATCACTACTTAACGGTAGCGATCCAGGGGTGTTTAGTTCGTTACCCCCGTAATCAGACGGCCGTCCAAGCCGAGGGCCGTACCCCCTGGGTACCCTCGTGCGGGTCGTCTAAATTTTAACTTTGGCGTGCGCCTTCTGCGTCACGCATTGCGGCGGAGTGCTTGTAAGCGCCCGCCCCACCGTCCGGTTCAAGCTGTAGAGGCCAATAAGGCCAACAGCATTAGTCATTCCTAAAAAAAAAAAAAAAAAAAAAAAATGGCAATGTTTAATGTTCTTGTGGCCGCCGCACCGAGAGGACCTTGGCAAGTTAAGTGCTTTTCTTTTACACTGTTATGCTGCTTATTTGTAACCGTGTAATTATTACTGTGTATTTGTTATTGTATATCACTTTATTGTGGGGTGATGAAATAATCTATAAGATTATAGTTAACGGGATTATCATCCATTTGATTGTGTTTAAATGCTGTTTCCGAAGTTATTATGCCTAGTGTAACTAAGGCAAATATAAATGTTTGTTTGTGACCAATTATCACATTTAAATTGTTAATAACTATGTATCTAAAAAGTTATTGGTTTAATAATATTACAAAACATATTCGCCACATGGTGTCTTGCCAGTTTATTTCTATAGTGGTGTATTCCGCACGCCGCGGCCAGCGCGTAGTGAGCGTTAAAGAGGCAATACACGCGACAGGGCTTCATTAGTGTGTGTGGGCGCAGGTTCTTGCCACACTGGGTGATTTCAAATTAGGATCGCGTACACATATCGCTTTTTATAAACTTTTTTTAATTATTTTTAATTCATTTTTTTTGTACTTCTTTTATTAATGATTCGTGTTCTGTAAGTGGAGTATACCTACCTCTGCAAATATGGCGGGGATGCAAAACTACAACCTGTATAAGCAATGTTATGGCTTATATACTTAATTGCAATTGAAGTTTAAAATATGGCACGATGTCCAGATCCACCAGCAGTAAGTTTTATACTCTTAGTTAAATCAGTTCAGTTTAAAATTGTATATCCTTAGTATAAAACAATCATCGATTATGGACTTAGTTGTTATTGAATTTTAGTTAGCAGTTCATTTAAAATCACCATACACAAAGTAAGCCTTTAGCTTAGGTACTTAGGTTTAATCAGTTAAGTTTAGAACTGTATATGCTGAGTATATAAACAGTTATGTACTCAGTTGTTATTTATAATTTAAATAAGGAAAACTGTTTAGGAATCGCAAACTCTGAATCTATCTTCTAGTTATAATTATATGTTGAGTTTAAAGGGTAAATCATCTAAAAACCTATGCACTAAGTAAATGTATGTACGTGTATTTTGCCAGTCCTGACCTATGGTGCTCAGACGTGGTCACTGACCGAATCTCAGAAGTCCAAACTCAAGGTTTGCCAAAGAGCAATGGAGCGAAGCGTGTTAAGCTAGGCTAAAATGGGAGTGGGCGGGACATGTGAGCTGAATGCACCCAGATCGCTGGGCAAGAGTTGTCACGCCATGAGTGCCTGATCAGGGGCGTCGTCGCCGAGGCAGACCTAGGAAGCGATGGCGTGATGACCTCGATGCCTTCCAGGAGGGATGGTCAGAGATTGCAGGGGATCGGGATGTCTGGAAGGAAATGGGGGAGACCTTTGCCCAGCAGTGGGACAGCAAAAAAAAAGTAAATAAGTATCACCTTAATACTTTAATACTTAGTTCAGGGAATCACCAACACTAAGTTTATACTTAGCTTTCAATTCAGCATGTAGGCACGGCTCACCCACTCACTTAAACACTGCATCTAAATTCGCTTTACGTATTCTACCACATATGTTGAATAATTAGTTTTTAACACTTTATTTTAATAGTAAATAAACGCGAATTATTAATTATTTAAATCACTCGTATTGCATCTATTTTATTTAATAGACAACGCGACGCGTCGCAAACTATTCGAATTCTGGTTTCTATCATCCCGGTTCGACCTTTTATTGTTTTTATTGTTATTATTTTATTATTATTATTATTGTTAATATTTATCATAATATTGTTAAACCAATTTGATAATGATATTGTTGTAATATAAATATATAATATGTTCTATAAAATTTCGCACCTAATGTTAATACATTTATATTGGAATTGTAATGTTGTCAAATTCTAAGGTAAAATTTGTACTAATTTAAAGTAATTACTGGGAAACACTAGCTACCAAGATACGGGTGTTCTAGCATCCAGTTTGGTAGGTAGGGCCGCCAATTCATTGTACAATTTTTCATGTAATCTATACTATAATAAAACTGTAACTAGGCTAAATCTGTACATTAAATATTTTTTGAAAATTTTAATTGAGATGAACTTCAAAATCGATATGGAGTGCAAAAAGGTTTATTTTTTATTTTTTGTCTGTCTGTCTGTCTGTCTGTCTGTCTCTTTGAACACGCATCACGCAGAAACTACCCGACGGATTTTGATGCAATTTGGCACAATCATAGTTTATGTTATGGATTAACATTTAGAATACTTTTTATCCCGAAAAAAACAATGGTTCCCGCAGGATAGGGGATGAAAGTTATTTAAAAAAAACACATATCACGCTGAAACTACCGTACGGATTTTCAAGTAACTTGGCACAATCAAAGTTTATAGTATGTGTTAAAATGAATGATACTTTTAATCACGAATAAATACGAGATTCCTGCGGGATATGAGTCTAAAGTTATGTCAATTTGAAAGGAATAATAATTGCACATCCGTTTATAAAATGGTACCGTGAATTCGGCTCCTATGCCACAAGTCAGAGTGGCACAGTAGAAGCGGTGCCCGCCTTGCAACCCAGAGGCACATGGATCGAATCCACGCGCTGCTATGAATGTTTTGCCTCAATATTTATAAGCATTTACATATTTTGTGCCTTTTTTTACATTTTCTTTGATTTTTTTAAGGCTTATGTAATTTCCTGAAGTAAACCGTCAAGTTTTGTTTGAAAACAATATATATAATGGGATCTATCCAAACGAATGGTCCGACTTAGGTGCGGTTTTTTATGTTTGCAACCTGAGGTAATCGAGATGGTATAGTACGAGTTTGGTACGAGTAAAGATAGCACAATGGCATCAACAACTCAAGCGAATAAACCAAAGGCATCAAAGTTCTCCCTCCGATTTAACTAGATGGCGCTGATTGACCTTAAAACACGCAATCATTTCATTCCTGCAACCAAGGGTGCGGGGATTCGGCTCACACTAGCACTACCACGACCTCCAGGGGCCTAATTCTCTAATTTTAAGACGCCAATTCCTCGCTGCCTGCGGGGAAATTGGAATCAATCACGAACAAATTCCACGTAGGCATGGGTCATTTTCGCAATATCCAGCACCAGGGCTTTCAAGTACGTCTATCTTCAAACACCAGGGCGAAAAACCAGGGTTCAAAATACTTTCAAGTGCTTTCTGTAGAAACAGATTAAAACTTTGAAAGTAGAAAATACTTGCATAGGAAAATGATTTTTGCCGTCACATAAATAAAGAAAACAATCGTGTTTGCAAAATAAAAGTACTTGGAAGCCTTGAAAGTAGAAAATACTTGCATAGCAAATTGATCTTTGTCTCTATATATAAAAGGAGCACTATCGCATGTGTGAAAAAGTACTCTGAAGCCTTGAAATTGTTTGTTTATTTGTCGTATGAGGTAGTGCTGGCTTCTGATGTCAGAGTTTGTCAGGCCGCCCGAGGGCCTCTGATATGGTTTAACGACTGCTATTAACCAATAACAGCAGGGACCGACAGCTTAACGTGCCTTCCGAAGCACGGAGCGATGGATAACCGCACGTAACTTCGAATAGTCATTGGTGCGGGAGCCTAGATTTTGAACCCGGTATCGTTGGATTCTAAATTGTACTATAGAACCATTAGGCCACCATCGCTCTTTTGAAATGAAAGTAAAAAAATACTTGCATAGGAAATTGATCCGTGGGTATGCATAAATAAAGACCACAATTGCTTTTGCGTAAAAAATACTTCGAAGCGTTGCAAGTTTTCTGAGTATGTATATACATTATATGTACTACGTTTTTTTATTATGTTTCTTCCATTGAGATATTATAATGTACTACCTACGTACCTACATAATTATATAATTATATCGGAGGTTTCTTCATAATGTCTTACTGGCAAAATGGTTAGTTGTCGGTATTGAAATGTGTACATACAGAGGTAGGTACACAGGTACACTTCACAGAGAAAGTATAGAAAACTTTTATTTTTTCAAATCAATCCTCATATCGTGTTGAAAAAGCTCAAAAAGTAGGTAGGTAGGTTAGGTAATTATTAAGAGCCAGTTAAAGTGCCAGTAAGTAGGTACGTCGTTCTGTGAAACATCATAAAAAATAATTTGTACTAAGAACACAATGTTTCGTTGCATTAAAATTTGTTCGTATGGACCTCACAATAATGACCTACCCTTGATGCCCTCCATCCAATTTACCTCACCAACTTAATTACTCTCTAATCTGTGCCACCTTACCTTCGGAGATAATTTTCTCTACTCAATAACATGACGGTCATGATAACAAATTACTTCATTTAAACTAGATGGCGTTGTCTACCCTTAAAACACGCAAGCGGTTTGTTACGAAGTGGTTTGAACGTTGAATGAACTCGAGCAACATGTTTTCTTCTTTTTTTACTTTATGGTCCTTAGAGGCTCTGAAAACGTATTGAGATGTGTTTTGGTAGAATAAGTCGACTTCAGTAGTAAAAGGCGCAGAGAAATTAAGCTAATTATTTATAGTAAAATAGTAATTTATTAATTATAAAAATAAATTTAACTGTTATAACGCATATTCTGTGAAGTACGGTGTGCCGTACTTCACAGAATATGCGTTATAAAAAGGCAAGGCAGTGCCTTATTCCGATGATTAGATGCCGAGCAATCGATAAAAAAACTATTTGACGGCTGAACGAATTTTGAAGAAATGTAGTATAATATTGTACTTTGTAGGTTTGGTCCTGGTCCTCCTGGTCCTCTGGACCTGGACCAAACCTACAACTGGTCTGGTGGTGGTTTGGCTTTTGGTCCTGGAATAAAACGTGTGTGCTAATTTTAAATGAACCACGCGGGCAAAGCCGCGGGCACAGCTAGTAAATAATAAATTTATTTATTTATTATTTTATATTGGCATTTTTTTGGCATACAAGTTCGCATTAAGGTATTATTTTAAAGGAATAATTTTATATTTTAAAATAGAGCTTGTGTGTCATGTATTCTTATTTTAATTTGGTTGTATAAGTATTTTGGTAGTTAGTTAGTTTGATAATTTATTATAATACTACACAAAAGATAATAAATCTATTATCTTCTTCACTCTAAGGTTTTCTGGGAGTAATTCTATCTTTGGCGATAAGTCCGATGATGGTACTTTTGATTATATTATTTTAGCATGTACAAAATACATATATAAGTTAATATTCTGAACAATATAATCATTTATGTAAAAGTAACTATTATGGGTTATTTTATAATCAGTAATTGTTAATTATATTCAATCAATTGCAACTGTGAAAGGTAAGTTGGCCCCCTATATCTATACCTAAGGTACCTACCGGTCAATCAGCTGGAACGATATCATCACGCTCTCAGCGAGCCAATGCACGAAAAACTCAACGCACAGATACAATCAACGGTGATAACACTCGTGCATCATCAACATACATATCTCCTGCAACTAAAACTGTACCGTTTCCTCGCAGAGTACTTAATACTCATAAGATAACACCGATATCACCTTCCACTACCAATGACATAATAACAACAGGAGAACTCGCACAACCGTCAACATTAGTTTTAAATACAGTCGTAGATGATGTGCCAAAGTTATTAAACGAGAATTCCTGGCAGATAGTACAAAAACGTAAAGATCGACGTTTGCAGAGCAGGCAAGTTATTTATGGAAATGGCTCCGCTGATGACGACTTACAAGCCGTCGAACGAGTTAAGCGAATCCATGTATGTTTTTTGAAGCACGAAACTACTTTGGAATCTTTAAAACCCTAAATGATCAAAAAAACCCCTCCGCGGAGTACCAAGTAGAAAAACTGACGTTAAGACACATTTTACGCGTCTTTCGTACTTACTGTCCCCAAGAGCAAGTACGATTTCTTCATGAGCGCTGACAACTGGCCGCGATAAGTTGAAGTTAGTCCATGGTTTTGCCGCAGCGACGGACGAGCGATGCGCCCGTCCACTCATACGGCCAGCCTCGACGCGACTGTTGGAGCCCCGTGTGCCCAGGGACGCGAGCGCCGCCGGTCGGGCCTTCGTGCGTCGTCCTTCGACAGCGCCGGCGGCGGCAGCGAGCGTGCATCTAGACAGGTTTTGTAATAGGCAGGCACTACTGCCGCCTTGTTTACCTCCACGAGTGATTGTCGTATGCCACTAGAACATTGCTTCGCTATACTATAAAACGCAAAAGTTAGAAGTCGTTCTAGAAACCGACCTAAAGTGTGAGATTCTTGCACTAACAGAGCACTGGCAAAAACAGGCAAATTTAAAATGTATTAATATTAACAACTTTACTTTAGTTTCAAGTTTTTGTAGAAGTAAAATATCTCACGGTGGCTCATGCATATTTGTCAACAAACATTTAAAATGTACTGAAAATGTAGAATTGACATCACTATCTGTTGAATGTTATTGTGAAATATCTGCTGTTCACTTGTTGGATCTTGACTTAACTGTTGTTTGTGTTTATCGTACGAACAAAATTCAAGAAAATTACTTTTTTATTTATTTTGAACGTTTGCTCGATAAGCTATCCGAATTGGGTAAACCATTTGTTGTAGTTGGCGATTTTAAAATCAATGTGTTAAACGGAATTAACACTGAACAAAAAAACCTGTGCGATTTGTTGTCCTCCCATAACCTGTGCAATGTTGCTACTACTTCCACCAGCTTGGACCACCTGTACACTAACATGGCGCCGGAGTCGGTGCGAGCCACCAACCTCAGCGACCATCGAGCGGTCCGGGGGAAATAACATGTGCTCAACGAGCAACAGCCCCTCACCCGCCTTACCAGGGACTTCTCGCAGAATAACCGGTCTAATTTTGTTGCATCTATAGACAGCGTAGATTGGCAGGAGGTTGGCAAACGCAATCAGAGCGTTGAGACTTTCGCGTTAGCGGTGACGAATATGATTTTAAAAAATGGCATATTTTTTCCAATTAAACGAAAACCAACTGACTCATCGTGGATATCTCCCGACTTTATTAATATGAAATATCTCTTATTTGATATTATAAAATTAAACAATAAATTACCAAATGAAATAATTATTCAAACAATTATTGACGACCTCAACAAAAAATATGACATGCTTATAATGAACAAAAAATCACAGTATTACACAAATATAATACAGCATAGCAGCAAAGCGTCAAAGGCAATGTGCGGAGTTGTAAACAAAGAGAGGGGAAAATAACACTCCCAGACATAATTTTTGTTGTAAAAGACACAAATGGAAAACCCTTTAATTGTGTTAAGGACGCTGTTAATGCAATAAATGCACGGTTTCTAAATGCAGCAGCAGCGTGCGGTGCGCCTAAGGCTGATATTGCTAGGGTGCGTATCACCTTGGCTGCAGCGCGCTCTCTCCCTCTGACCGGTCACTCAGAATCTTGCCGTTTACAGCTGATGAGGTTTTCCGAATAGTGACAACGCATACGCTCCGAAACCGTCAAAGGATATATATGGGCTGTCTATCGCGCTCCTTAGAATGGCAATCGTGCATCTCGCCTCTGTGTTAGCAATGTTATTTAACATGTGCCTTGGAGACGGATCCTATCCGACCCCTTTGAAAATTTCGAAGGTGTCTCCAATATTTAAAGGAAAAGGCAAACGAGACGACATGGATGGGTACCGACCAGTGTTCATCATCGCGGCCATCGCAAAAGTGTTCGAGAACGGGTTGAGTTCCAGGTTGATGGCTTTTTTGTCAGAGACAACTGCCCTCCCAGTTCACCAGTACGCATATCGTGAAGGACGATACACGACCTCTCTAACCCGCGAAGTTATTCGCCAGGTGATGGATGCACGCGAGCGCAGGCAGCAAGTCGCTGTCCTGAGCTGCGATTTATCGAAAGCCTTCGATGTCGCAGACCACGATGTACTCGCTGTGAAACTGCAACACTACGGTATAGAAGGGAGAGCGTATGATGTGCTTACAAGCATGATGCGGGGCCGCTCCCAGATCGTTGATACAGGGGATGGCTCCTTCAAGTCAGATCCATTATGAGCAGCAATGGGAGTTGCACAGGGCTCCTGCTTAATGATCTTCCTGACGCCGTGAAATGTGCAGACATCCTCTTGTATGCCGATGACGTGGCTGCGATAGTAACTGCGGCCACCGTAGATTTGCTTGAGGAGTTGCTGAATGTCAAGGCTTCTAATCTCTCTACGAGTAAGTAGTTTCGGGCGAATGGCTTGGTATTAAACGTAAAAAAGACCCACTTCATACACTTCTGTCTCTCAGGCCATATCAAAAGACCATTGATAGTGTCGGCAAACGACAGCACGATTGAGCAAGTGAACAGCATAACATTCCTTGGTTTCGAGATCGACAGGAGTATGACTTGGGAGAGCCAAATACACAAGCTATGTAGCAAAGTAGGTAGTGCATGCTTTGCGCTCAGGAGGGTGTGAGTAGTGTCAGCGGAGGTGGCGCGAGCATGCTACTTCGCCACTGTTCACTCTGTATTGCAGTACGATGCTGAACTTTGGGGGCGCGCTTCGGATTGGGAGCGTGCCTTCCGAATGCAGAAGCGTGCTGTAAGAGCCATTGTACGAGTGCCGCAAGATACATCCGCTAGACCCCATTTCAAATAGCTTGGGATTCTTACATTACCTGCCATTGTTATTTTCCAGGTGGCAGTGTATGTAAGAAATTCTCCCAACTTGTATCAAACCCATAGTGACGTGCACGCCTACATAACACGTAATGCTGCCAAGTTTGTTGGTATCCCACGTTCTATGAAGAAGTCAAGCAAACTGACACACGTTATGGGACCAACTGTATATAATCGCCTACCGGGCAACGTAACGGGGGCCCTCAGCATGAGTTGCTTTAAAAGCAGGTTAAAACGATGGCTTATTTAGCAAACTTTCTATAGCTTTGACGAATTTTTAAAAAGTAGTAAAACAATAAGAATTGATGATCATTTATCTTTCTTTTTTGACATTTTTTAATTAAATTTATATTATTGACATGTACCTATTTTTAGATTAAATTTGTGCTTTAGTATTATTATTATTATTTATATAATTATACACATTTGTATACGCACTTGAATGTTGTTGACATGTAACCTGAGGTTTATTAATAAAATACTTATGACTTATTGAAAACATTTAATTTTGCTGAAGTATATTTTACTTTGTAATTTTACTGTTTGTATATTTTACTTTGTAAATACACTAATATCATTAATCAATTTTAATTTTATATGGATTTAATTTCACGAAATGTACATGTGACCGGTGTACATTTTGTGTTTCCAGATTAATCTATCAGTAAAATTATATAAAATGGTGTATTTTTGCTGCGTAAATACTTACAAAAATGAAAGGTATCGTGGTTGTGGCATTATTTTCCAAAGGTGAGCTATGTTACAAGATATTAAAATAGCGATGGAATAGGGTGTCCAGTATTTCTGGCGTTGTAAGTCTGTGTCGATTGTACTTGCATAAGTATGATCTTACATCAATTCAATGCATGTGGTCGATGGAGGATATAAACGTAATAATGTTAGCCATAAAAATTACCACTTAAATATAAAGTTATTAATTTAAAAAAATAAGTTGATATATGTATTTCCATTCAAATCCACACTGACTGAACATATATTTATTGACAATCATCATCCCCATCAGGTATTTACCTATACTTTGGCATTTGATAGTTGATATCCTAGGGTGCGTTCACTTACTACCTCGAATCACCCGAGCGAATATCGCTCGATCTTCCGGAGTTAGTGAACGATTTTGGGCGTCTACATAGAACTGACAACTGCCAAGTGTCAGTTTTATACTTATACTCCCCCCCCCCCTCCCCGCTCCCCGCTACTATTTTTCAGGTGAGTCGTGCGTACGCTTGAACCATTTTCGCAGAAGTGATAGGTCTCATCGATATCTTCGTTTTGGATGACAGCTGTCAAACTTAAAAGGTCTATAATTCTAAAACTATTGATCTTAGATTAGTTGTTTCTTTACAGAAGTGATAGATCTCATCGATATCTTCGTATTGGATGACAGTTGTCAAACATAAAAGAGCTAAAACTCTGAAACTATTGATCCTAGACTAGTTGTTTCTTTACTTATAGGATAGTTATCATCGAGATTTTCATTTCGTTTGACAGCTGCCAACAATTTTTCTCTGCAATAATAATACCACAAGACCAGAATACGGAAGAGGTAAAACGTAAGTCTGTAAGAGGATAGAATTTGTGGGGGTGGATAGGGAGAGGTGGGTTTGGGTAGGGGTAGTTGGGGATTGGTGGAGATGTGTAAGGATAGGTGGGGCAATTTGGTACAGCTCGAAATTTGTACCTGGCGTAGACGTTTCACGACAAACAAACGGCCGTGCGCCCCGACACAGCCTCACAGGTTAGTTTCTGACAATTCTACGCTGAGAATAGTCTATTTGGCTCTTTGCCAATCCGTACTCAGCTACGGTATTGTATGTTGGGGATCAGCTGCCAAGACCTTACTTCTAAGACTTGAGCGTTCCCAGCGTGCAGTTTTGAAGGTAGCGTATCGAAAACCATTTAGATATTCTACTGACAAATTATACTCAGACACTAATCACCTTAGAGTTAGGCAACTGTACATTGTGGCCTTCGCTCTAAGATACCATAAAACTGCACTGAACACTGTCTCAGTACCTCAAAGATCCTCGCGTCGAAATGCATGGTATATCCCTTTTGTAAGATCCTTATTTGCGCACCGGTCCTTTTTGCATAAAGGTGTTCATATATACCAAGCTTTGGACAGATCGTTGCATATTTTAAGCGATTCGCGTCGTACTTGCAAGCGAAAAATTGACAACTATCTAAGCACAGTGGGGTATGAGGAAACCGAGAACTTCATAAAAGGTTAGATGACAGTAGGGGGTCTGTTTCGTCTCACCCAGCTCGGAAATTCTAGGCACAAAAAGTACATTCCTGCCTGTTGTATGTAGAGAAACAGGCCTAAATTTATTTCATTCCCAAAATATTGTGATATACCTATTTCATCAACTTATTATGCTTCAATATACTAACTTAATCTATAGACATTTGAATTAACTTATGAATTTCTAAAGCATAATTCAACTTGCCTCTTAGCGTAGATTTACTCGATTCCATACATCTAAGTGATGATCGATGACGAAGTATGATCTAACTATGGTTTCCTGTATCTACGAAGCATATGGTTTCGCAAACACCCAGTTACAAATGAGCAACAGTATTCACAAATGGACTTGATATTTGGCATAACTCTTGTACATGTCCCTACACATATAAGCAGGCATGCACAAACACCTTATCTCTTGATATACACACACTAACACACCCTCACACACACTCACACACACACACACACGCACACCCTAATATATACTACACTCATTGTACACACTCATACATCATCATTTCATTCATCATTCATCGTTGATTTGACACACTCTCATAAATAATATGATTATGAATGTTATGTTCATAAGTACTACTAGATTCCTGCGACACAGGTTTTCCTAGTGCAGGATCTAGTGATGTATTTTTTCTTTTTGGGTTATTAAATACTTTGTTTTACAACTATTATTAAGTAAGTTAAGTAGTTATCATTAAGTATTGTAATCCTTATAACTTTTATAACTTTGTGTACTAAATAAATAAACAAAATAAGAATAGTAACGCCCCTAGGACACTGCTTTGAGGGACTCCGTAACTATTTGTTTGGTATGTGAAATATTGCAGAATTTGGTCCTAAATTAGAAATTTCAACAAATTTCAACAATTTGCTAAGTTCAAGAACTCATCCATTCCAAAGCAGGGCCTCTTAGGCCATTATTATCAAATTTATGTAAAAGCAGCAAATATGATACGAAATCGAAAGCTTCTGACATATCAAAGAAGACGGCCATAGTTTGCATCTTATTGTCCAAACTTAAAAAAATACCATTATGAACCAAATTATAGGAAGCTAAGTACAAGAACTTTCTTACAAGAATTTTGACTTTGATTAGTTTGTGCTATGAGATGCCTATTGAATTCGTCTGCTATTTCCTGCGGCGATTCTAGTAATTTATTCTCTACTCTACTCTGATTTCAATAAAATTGCTTTGTATGTTTCTATCCATGTCTTAATTTATCACACCCCATGCCGCTTTACATTTATTTTGAGTGTGAAACAGAAACAGAAACAGAAACAACAACAATCACGATCACATCAGCTTTCAAACAGGAAAAAAATAATTCAAAATCGGTCCATCCGTCTGGGAGCTACAACGCCTCTCTTTTCGCATTCGGAGTTAACGAACCCACGGAATAAATAATAGTGCTACGACAAAAGACGACAATAATAATAATAATATATATAAAAATAAATAATATAATGGATTTTCAAAGGAAATTGCTGGCCGCAAAACACGACAATAATGAAATTCCATACAACTTTGCTGGCGCCTATTCAAGCAGCGCGGCAAGGTCGACTTTGCCCAAAGAAGGTTGTCGAAATAATGACCACATTACTAGTATTGTTTGAGTAAAATATTTAACCAATGCTAAATAACAGCTTATCCGAAAAAATAACAATTAAGTAACAAACAAAATAATGTGATTTACAAACCAACACACAAGTGTTTTTTTTTAAGGGTGAATTTCAAACAAAACCACACAAAAAAAAAACAAAAAAAAATGTGATCCGACAAAATCTGTCCTTTCTGACCTTTTCTATAGATAATTACAATTTTACCTGACCAAGTCTACCTCATATCACTTATCACAAGCAGAGACTATTGTAGCTTCAATTAGGTAAACAGAGTATAACAGTACAATGTCTGTCTGTACATTCAGACAGTTTCTCAGTAATTTTAAGTTTCAATAAACAACAAACCAGATAAGCAAACCGTGATTACAAAATTGTATTAGAGTAAAATAGTGGAAGTGTTTTATTTTATTTGACAGAGGTACCGTGTTAACTTATCCAAGTATGGTATTCTGGCTATTTGTGTCTGAATCTTCGACCGGGTCACCGAACAATGACACAAAACAGGCAATTCACCACGCTCTGGCTATAAGTTGTACGATATGAGAATAACCGAGGGTCTGGAACCCTATACTAAAAGCAGTTCTGCCTCTGTTCGTTATGTCGATGATTGCATCGAGCGTTTCTGAAGAATTCAGTGTCTATAATGAATAGCAAGGAAAATACCAATGTCCTCAGAGTGTTCTGCTTTGGGGTGTCAGTTCCTACATGTACCTAGCCGGCCTAATAGACAATATATAGAAACTCAATCCCTTTCGAAGAAGTCGTCGTCCTGGCGCAGCTCCAATATGTTCCTCGATAGTAACGCAATAGTCAATTTTCACACAAAGTCGCGGGGCACCGCACTGCCCTCCGAACCACGCACAATTGCATATAAAGTATATGCGATTAATTTTCAATAACATACACGTATTTCACCGGATTTTCACTAATTTTTAATACAAAACAAAACCTGCCCGAGCGCACAAGTTGAGGTTATCTCGACCAACGCGGTCAGTGACAGAGTGACACGCGTCGCGTAGCGTCTATTTTTTTAACTTAATGGCCGCACTATTGGCGTTTTTAGCCAGTTTCCGATTGAAACTGAAAAATATGTATGATTCAAATATTTCTACCGTCATCTGTGAACGGAGGAAATTGCCTTATAATTTATGCCGATAAGAGGACAAAATTATCAGCGACTTTTATAAGATTTGTTGAGGTTAACAAAAGGCTAACAAGATGTCTTATACCAGGCTTGAAAGCCCTTGCAAAGAGCTTTCACATTTGTGATTCAATTATCTATACCGTCATCTGTGAGCGGAGGAAATCACCTATTAGTTCATGCCGATAAGTAGCCAAATATAAGCTTTGACGATGTTAACGAAAGGGCAACAAGATGCTGTATTACAGGTTTGATAGCCCTTGCAAAGAGCTTTCACATTTGTGATTCAATTATCTATACCGTCATCTGTGAGCGGAGGAAATCACCTATTAGTGCATGCCGATAAGTAGCCAAATATAAGCTTTGACGATGTTAACGAAAGGGCAACAAGATGCTGTAGTACAGGTTTGATAGCCCTTGCAAAGAGCTTTCACATTTGTGATTCAATTATCTATACCGTCATCTGTGAGCGGAGGAAATCACCTATTAGTTCATGCCGATAAGTAGCCAAATATAAGCTTTGACGATGTTAACGAAAGGGCAACAAGATGCTGTAGTACAGGTTTGATAGCCCTTGCAAAGAGCTTTCACATTTGTGATTCAATTATCTATACCGTCATCTGTGAGCGGAGGAAATCACCTATTAGTTCATGCCGATAAGTAGCCAAATATAAGCTTTGACGATGTTAACGAAAGGGCAACAAGATGCTGTAGTACAGGTTTGATAGCCCTTGCAAAGAGCTTTCACATTTGTGATTCAATTATCTATACCGTCATCTGTGAGCGGAGGAAATCACCTATTAGTTCATGCCGATAAGTAGCCAAATATAAGCTTTGACGATGTCAACGAAAGGGCAACAAGATGCTGTATTACAGGTTTGATAGCCCTTGCAAAGTGCTTTCGTATGTTTGTTTCAAGTATCTCTTCCGTTATCTGTGAATCACCTTTTAATTATTTATGCCGATAAGTGGCCAAAATGATTGGAAGATTTTATTAGATTTTCGACGTTAACAAAATGTTTACAAGATGCCGTATACCAGGTTTGATAGCCCTTGCAAAGAACTCTCAGATGTATTTTTATAATATAGCTACCGTCATTTGTGAAAGGAGGATAAGACTTATTAGTTTATGCCAAAAAGTGGCCAAAATTATCAGTGGATTTTATAAGATTTGACGATCTTGACGAAAGGCTAACAAGATGTCGTATACCAGGATTGATAGCTATTGCAAAGAGCTTTCATAAGTATGTTTCAAATATCTCTATGGTTATTGGTGAATTGAGAAAATAACCTAATATTAATGAATGCCGATAAGCGGCCAGAATGATTGAAAGAATTTGTAAGATGTGACGATGTTAACGAAAGGGTAACAAAATACCTTATACCAGGTTTGATTTTCCTTACAAAGTGCTTTCATATATATGTTTCAAATATTTCTACCGTCATCTGTGAACGGTGGAAATCGCCTAATAGTTTATGACAATAATTGGCCAAAATTAACAGCGGATTTTATAAGATTTGAAGAGGTTAACAAATGGTTACAAGATGCCGTATACCAGGTTTGATAGTCCTTGCAAAGAACTTTCAAATGTTTGTTTCAAAGATCTCTGATTTTCTCAATTCACAGATAACGATCTGTGAATTGAGAAAATCACCTAATAATAATTTGTGCCTCCTCACCTAATAATATTAGGCGGCCAAAATTATTGAAAATTTTATATGATTTGGCGATCTTAACGAAAGGATAAAAAGATATTGTATAGTAGGTTTGATATCCCTTGCAAAGAGCTTTCATATGTTTCAAATATATCTACACACATCTGTGGACGGAGAAAATCACCTCTTAGTTTATGTCAATAAGTGGCCAAAATTGTCAGCGATATTTATAATATTTGATGATGATAACTAAAAGGTAACAAGATGACGTATACCCGGTTTGATAGCTCTTGCAAAGAGATTTTATAGACATGTTTCAAATATCTCTACGGTCATTTGTGAATTGAGAAAATCACCTAATAATAATTTATGCCAATAAGCGGTCAGAAAAATTGGAAAATTTTGAAATATTTGACGATGTTAACGAAAGAGTAACACGATGCCGTTTAAGGTACAGTACGGTATACCGTTTAAGGTACGGTACGGTATACCGTTTACTTCGGAAATGTGCCCATTAAAGAAGACAACACAATGAAGCTCTACGGAGAAGTGTATTTTTCTTTTCTACCTCGATCTCACAAAGGAGACTCAATGTGCAGGGTCTTGTGTTCTGCTCAGCTCTGGAAACAAAAGCGGGGAAAAAGAGAAAATACAGCAACCTTTGAGTACAATTTCACTGATTTTACATTCTAGGCTTTGATTGGCTTTTTAAGTGTGAGTGAACAGTAGCTCTGTTAAGATGAGCTACTTGTTTATAATTTATAAAAAAACGCTAACACTAATATCTCACAAATATATCTCTAGACTAAATGAACAAAGATAAAGTAGACGGTGCCAGGCCAACGGCAACCAAAGTCTCGAAATACAATTTTGTCATCAGCCATTTTACAGTCTATCAATGTCCATTTTTCCCGAGGGACGAACGACAAAGGCTGTGGGCATCAAAACTTGCGTAATTTCAGCGCTCCGTGTCATTCGGCGCATTCCGCGGCCCCGCTGTCGTCCAGTAATCTACAAAGAGCGGCACAATGGCGCCCGCGACACGAGCCCGGCCAGACTAGAAAATTTAATTTTATTGTGCCTTCGCTCACATCTACCGGCTACTGGATGCTGCCACAGCCACTAGTCCCCACTGACTATGCCACTATTCGGCGCTACCAAAGAGGGACTGGATTCGACTTGCCCAAAAGGGTTTCCCCTGACCTGAATACCTATAAATCCCGACTGTTGGGGACGTTCTATTAGCGGGGATTTCAGGAATAAACCTTGCCTAAAACCATAGAATAACTTACAAGGAATATTACATATATAGGGATTTCTTGGAAACTACAATATGTAAGTACGTCTATTTTGTTGCAATCACTTTGGCATGGCACAGAATTTGATTCTTATATGATTGCCTTTTTTGAATGCTACTAACGCTGTTTTTTTTCCTGTTTCTTTAGCAACACCACACAAACTCGTGCTGGAATTGCAGGCTATAAACTTTTCACTTATGTCGTGCTTAATGCTGCAGACAGAATTTGCGCAATATTTCGTGGCTTAGCGCGCGGCAGAAAGGAAGCTCAAAGGGCGGCACGGGGCGCGGGCGGGTGAGGAGCATACTATTTAATTTATTTAGGTACACCAACACTCTTTTACAACCAACTGAACAAAGAATTTCCCTCCTATTCTGATCCTGAATTCTATCACTTTTACTTGGCATTTTTGCGGAATTCTTAAGTTTTATAAAATTTCTGTGGTTCGTAAATATTATAACCGAATTATTTGTAGCAAGGTTTATAACCGTTAAGATAAGAAGTGGTAATAACGGAACAACGATGGAGGTAAAGTTCCGGGAATTTCTATAGCAAGATTGTTTATGTTCAATTTTAATAAAATATTTTTCCATAAAATAATAAATCGACTCCATAATAAAAATGTTATTTTGTAAACAACCACTAAAAAGAATAAAATAATTACAGTATAACTTTTTCGAAATTACCAACGCAATAATAATCCATAAATACAACATAAGATATGAAAGAGTTTTTTGAAGGAGGTGCCAAGCCGAGCGATGGTTGAGCTTATTCAAAAAGATAATGTCTTAGACGACTTGACGTGCTATATATTATTAACGAATTACTTAATATAGTTAGCGTGTTGGTCAATACTATAAGCTTACTATTTTTAACTTGATGAATAAATAAATAAATGATAAATTAATATAAAATAATAGGCTTTAAAAGTAATTATCTACAAAAACTTTATCCTTTACTAGATTGATATATTCAAGAATATTGACAAGTCAATCGGTTTGATAACGTGTGAAAGTCAAAATCTGCTCGTGTGAGTCTCTTGTTTTGTCTCTTCTGCGTTTCGTGTTTTGTATGAGGGTGCGTCATAGACAACTGCATATTACTTCGTACGTAGATAGGTATGTATTAATTTTGTAAAGATATTAGATTTAAACGATGCCTGGGTTTAGCACCGCCTTCAAAAAACTCTTTTGTTGTATTTATGTATTATTATTACGTTGGTAATTTTGAAAAAGTGATACTTTTATGGCTCAATAGTTTTTTCTTCTTTCTAGTGGTTGTTTAAAAAATAACATTTTTAATATGAATTCAATATAATTTTTTTTGGAAAAATATTTTATTTTTTTATTTTTAATGGCATAAGCAAACATCAGAAAGAATATATGCCAAAGAAAATAGAAGACACACTTTAGACTCAAAGCGTTGGTAAATTAAAACCAAGTATTAATAAAACCTACATATATAACAACTGAATTAGTTTTGATCATTTTGTTGTTGCGTTTCTGTGACTACCTTCCGGCTCCATCATCCCTGGATACTACATAAAACCAGAGAACTCACCAAGACAAACCAAATGAGCACAAACTCGAAAGGGTTCCATCATTTTGTTAATCATTTTGTTATTGAGTTCCTGTGACTACCTTCTGGCTCCATCATCAGACCCTGGATACCATATAACACCAGAGAATTCATCGAAACAAACCAAATGAGCCCAAACTCGAAAGGGTTCCATCATTTTGTTGTTGAGATCCTGTGACTACCTTCCAGCTCCATCATCAGACCCTGGATACCACATAAAACTAGAGAACTCATCAAGACAAAGCAAATGAGTCTTGGATACCACATTAAACTAGAGAACTCATCAAGCCAAACCAAATGATCCCAAACTCGAAGGGGTTCCATCATTTCGTTGTTGCGTTCCTGTGACTACCTTCCGGCTCCATCATCAGACCCTGAAAACTACATAACACCAGAGAACTCATCTAGACAAATCAAATGAGCCCAAACTCGAAGGGGTTCCATCATTTTATTGTTGCGTTCCTGTGACTACCTTCCGGCTCCATCATCAGACCCTGAAAATTACATAACACCAGAGAACTCATCTAGACAAATCAAATGAGCCCAAACTCCAAGGGGTTCCATCATTTTGTTGTTGCGTTCCTGTGACTACCTTCCGGCTCCATCATCAGACCCTGAAAACTACATAACACCAGAGAACTCATCTAGACAAATCAAATGAGCCCAAACTCGAAGGGGTTCCATCATTTTGTTGTTGAGTTCCTGTGACTACCTTCCGGCTCCATCATCCCTGGATACCACATAAAACCAGAGAACTCACCAAGACAAACCAAATGAGCACAAACTCGAAAGGGTTCCATCATTTTGTTAATCATTTTGTTATTGAGTTCCTGTGACTACCTTCTGGCTCCATCATCAGACCCTGGATACCATATAACACCAGAGAATTCATCAAAACAAACCAAATGAGCCCAAACTCGAAAGGGTTCCATCATTTTGTTGTTGAGATCCTGTGACTACCTTCCAGCTCCATCATCAGACCCTGGATACCACATAAAACTAGAGAACTCATCAAGACAAAGCAAATGAGTCTTGGATACCACATTAAACTAGAGAACTCATCAAGCCAAACCAAATGATCCCAAACTCGAAGGGGTTCCATCATTTCGTTGTTGAGTTCCTGCGACTACCTTCCAGCTCCATCATCAGACCCTGGATAACACATAAAACCAGAGATCTCATGAAGACAAACCAAATGAGCCTCAACTCGGAGGGATTCCATCATTCGATTGTGTAGTTCCTTTAACTACTATTACTACTACAACTGTAGTTTTTAATTGTCATCAGAACTACACCCATGTGCAAAACTTCAGCATCTTTGGACGTCTTTAAATTGTTCAAAATTGACTTGCAATCCAGTCCTAAACATTATAACACAGTGCATTTAATTAAAGCTTGTATAAAGCTTGTAAACCAATTTTGATGAAATTTATATAGTACCACACTAGAGGTCTTCTTACTCAAGTAAAAATAATCATCTAATTCGGTTCAGAAATCCCAAGATAAAAGAGAACATAAACTATAAAACAAATAGATTTTCTAATAAAGAAATCTTAGAGATAAACACAAAATAAGGGCAATATAAACACAAAATCGAATGGATTTACTCAACAAAAGTTTTTATTCTCGAAAATTTGCTAAACCAATTTTGATACAATTTATATGGGACCACTTGGAGAGTATACACATTCAAACAAAAAAGTTTTTTTAAAATCGATCTGCAATTGACGGAGATATCGACCGACAAACATTCATACAGCCGAACATATAACCGTCTCCTTTTCTGAAGTCGATTAAAAAGTAATATTTTTTCTTATTGTTATCGTGCGAACGTTTACATATACAGCCTGATTTAGGTAAACGAAAATAACTTTTAGTAACCTCGACGTGCTGGATTCAGAAAATGGGACTCTAAAACGTCCCAATAAAAAAAAAACCTACCTATAATAGTTATTTGTTATGCAAGGCTGCAAAGTGATTTTTTGGCGAGGGTACTTGTATTGAATCCTGAGCGTAGCGAGGGTTTCAGAAGTACGAGGCGCCAAATAACTTGCTGCCGTGCGCAACACAAATCTTTTCACCTCACTACAGCGAGGAAAATGCTAGGTGCAAGAAAAACAGCTAAAATAATATATTAAATTAGTGTTTATAATAATAATAATAATAATAAATGGGCCGTCGCGGGGTGCCTGGCAGACGTGTAAACATAGAGTCGAGAAGAGTCGAGTAGAGTCGAGTAAAGTTGAATAGAGTCGATTAGAGTAGAATAGAATAGAACAGAGTAGCACAGAGTAGAACAGGGTAGAACAGAGTAGAACAGAGTAGAACAGAGTAGAACAGAGTAGAACAGAGTAGAACAGAGTAGAACAGAGTAGAACAGAGTAGAACAGAGTAGAACAGAGTAGAACAGAGTAGAACAGAGTAGAACAGAGTAGAACAGAGTAGAACAGAGTAGAACAGAGTAGAACAGAGTAGAACAGAGTAGAACAGAGTAGAACAGAGTAGAACAGAGTAGAACAGAGTAGAACAGAGTAGAACAGAGTAGAACAGAGTAGAACAGAGTAGAACAGAGTAGAACAGAGTAGAACAGAGTAGAACAGAGTAGAACAGAGTAGAACAGAGTAGAACAGAGTAGAACAGAGTAGAACAGAGTAGAACAGAGTAGAACAGAGTAGAACAGAGTAGAACAGAGTAGAACAGAGTAGAACAGAGTAGAACAGAGTAGAACAGAGTAGAACAGAGTAGAATAGAGAAGAATAGAATTGAAAATGAAAAGAGACGGATAGAGTCGAGTAGAGTGGAGTAGAGTTGGTAGTGTCGAGTCTTACGTAGTATTTCTATACTCTTTGGTGTCGAGTAGAGTCGAGTAGAGTCGAGTAGAGTCAAAAAGAGGCGAATAGAGACGAATAGAGTCAAGTAGAGTAGAATCGAATCGGATAATAATATAGTATAAATTAGTAATAAAGTATTTTCAGTGGATTGGCGCTATAGAAAATTATTGAATAGAAAGTTTCGAATTTTAAAAACTCTTTCCACGCTAGCGGGTAAAATGCATTTTTGCACTCAGATTTCGAATGACAAACAGAATCTTTCCGAGCTTGTGAGGTGAAAAGTAAGTTTCCAATACGAAGTTGGGCTTGAAACCCAAAAACAAAGTATTTTTTGATAACCCTTCATAATTCTAGTTATACTTTACTACAAGATTGAAGTTATACCCTAAAAGGCACACAGTTTTTGTTCCATTTGCAAAAACTTATCTGTAGAAGTTAGGGAAAACCAACGTTCAATTCGCAGCCAAACTGTCGAAGTGTCGCCACTTTGTCAATTTGTTTTACGTTTCTTTTCTGCGACAAATGTAACGATATTGTGAGATTTCTGTATTGGTGGAAGATGTTTCCTCTTTACCCCGACATATCAGTTTACTTTCTGCTCAAGTTGGTTTAGTTTGTCTCACAAAACAATTTATACAGCTGCAGTAACTAGAGCAACATTTTAGTTCACTTTTAGAAGGTACCTAAACCAGTAGTTTCTGTTTTAGAAGTTGTTAAAGTGTTCTTCGGGTAGATATCTGGAGCGAAGGCATTACTTACTATTAACCGCCACATTTATATTTTACAAGCGGTTAAGTAGTTTATTTTCCACTAAGCAAGAATTAATCAAAAGAAACATCCAGAAATGAAAGAATCCCCACCGCCCGCCAGCATTGCACGCAACAAATAAACAGCGAGGGAGTAACGTGGTACCTACCTAGTCACCGGACGCTGGACGGGACAGATCATCACTCAAACCAATTTTAATAAATGTCGGATTCAGACTAACGAATCGGAACGATATACAATGAGAATTACTGTGAAATTTATTTAATAGCTGCGATATTGGATCACAGTCGTGCTTAAAAAAAGGTGCCTAGAGAACTTTCAATCGACAAAATTTTGAATATCCTTAACAACATTATTGAACGGTCAAGAGTGAGTTGGACCTTTAATTGCTGGGTTTTGAAGTACAAAGACCTCATCAAAGAGGGATACGACTGTGGATACGACATAAGACGTCACAGTATTTATTCTAAAACGAAACTATAATTGAAGAGTAAGCAATAACGCTGTAATGTAGGGCAATTACTTTCTTCTCGCAATCTTTTTTTCTTGTTGGAAATTATACATTTAGTATTTTTGGGATGCTGGGCTCACCAAACATTTTGAGAATCAAATCATAACCATCATCGGTGCGCTCCAGTGTTTTCAATACAATAATGAACGCTGCAAGGAAAGTGTCAAGTTTCATTACCCATATTTGCCATCTCTTATCAAAGAGAAATAAAAAATATACATAAGTAATAAATAAAATAGATGTCTCAATCCACATAATTAGTGAACCTGTGGAACACTGATAAGTGATCTTTTATGCCTCAAACCTGCAGAATGTTAAATTAGATGACTCTATCCACATAATTAGTGAACCTGTGGAACACTGATAAGTGATCTTTTATGCCTCAAACCTGCAGAATGTTAAATTAGATGCCTCAATCCACATAATTAGTGAACCTGTGGAACACTGATAAGTGATCTTTTATGCCTCAAACCTGCAGAATGTTAAATTAGATGCCTCAATCCACATAATTAGTGAACCTGTGGAACACTGATAAGTGATCTTTTATGCCTCAAACCTGCAGAATGTTAAATTAGATGCCTCAATCCACATAATTAGTGAACCTGTGGAACACTGTTAAGTGATCTTTTATGCCTCAAACCTGCAGAATGTTAAATTAGATGCCTCAATCCACATAATTAGTGAACCTCTGGAACACTGATAAGTGATCTTTTATGCCTCAAACCTGCAGAATGTTAAATTAGATGCCTCAATCTACATAATTAGTGAACCTGTGGAACACTGATAAGTGATCTTTTATGCCTCAAACCTGCAGAATGTTAAATTAGCTACGCTAGCCTTGAGGTCTTTCCACAGAGTAATGACATGTAGTATTTTTTATTTGAAGCTTTTATTTAACTTGCAATGTATGTAATATTATTATGTTTGCTTATTTCAGATTTTGCAAACTGAATCAGAACTACTTCCTCTTATCCTACGGAGTTGAATTTTTACATGTTTGTTCAGTTCCGATAACACGTTGGATCAGTTCCGATAAGAATGCTTAATGGTGAGTATAACCTGAATCGACATCCAGGATTAGCTCCAGATAAAGAAACTCTTCAACGGTCAACAGCACAAACACGAAATTTTATGTACGCATTTAATTATGATACCCTGCTCAGAGTTGGGTCCTGACTAGTGAACTCCTCAACGGTTAATAGCATAGACACGAAATTAAAAAAAATAAAAAGCAAAAAATAAAAGTTTTGTTTGAAGCATTTAAATGTGATAGCCCGTTCTAAGTTTCACCGTGACATGGTAACTGCATAAAAGCTTATTTTACGTTTATTAATTAACTTTAAAGGCAAAAAGAGTTACTCACGCTCAATCTTTTTTAAATATAGTTTATGTAGAACCCTAAAAATGAGAAGATTTATCACTTGAGAACGTATTACCTTAATGTTTTATTCTATTGAGACGCTCGTTTCAGTCGATTTTTCCCGTTTTTCGATCACAAGATAAAAACCCGACGATATCAGGAAGCTGTTAATTTGGAGCTCAAATCGAAATAATATATCCGCAAATCCTTTTGGCTAATCCAACGCATCCCATGAGAGACCATGACCCCTCCTAGACCATGACACGGAAAGGGGAGATGCCGAAACTAGGTTACCAAGTGTAACGTACAAGCGTGCGGTCGGAGCGACGAGGACGATGCGACGAGGGGGCGAGAGGGAAGCATTGGGAGAATACAGTCGTCAATCACGCAGCCGATTACAGCGATGACCCTGTGTATTACATATGAAGAAACCAATCGCGGAATTGATGGTCATGCTCTATTAACCGTTTTTATGCTAAAACAGATTACTTCTTAACCAGCATCGATATTACATGTTAGCGAACGATAAAATGTGCTTCTTTTAATCCCATCTGGGAATAGTAGATTTTATGACAAGGGAGCAAAATAATATTTTTACGGCGAGAGCGCTATTTTGAATCCAGAGCCGAGTGAAGGATTCTAAAGTAGAATTCTGAACGTAGCGAGGGATTTAATATACGTCGCCCGAGGAAAAATATGTCGTGTGTATGTGTGTATGTATGTATGTATGTATGTATGTATGTGCGTGTGTGAGGGTGTGTGTGGTGTGTGTGTGTGTGTGTGTGTATATATGTATGTGTGTATGTTTGTTACTCCTGCACGTTCAAACGGCTAAACGGAATTTGATGAAATTTGTAAAGCTTATACCATGGAATAACACGATACTTTTCATTATCATCATCCTTCACGCTCAAATGGCTGAACGGATTTTGATGAAATTTGGAGTGAAGATAGCTTATACCTTGGAATAACATCAACAACATTAGGATACGTTTCATCATCATCATCATCATCATCATCATTACTCTCGCGGGTGAAACCACGGGGCGCAGTTAGTATTATATATTTACTAGCTGCACCCTGCGGCTTTACCCGAGTGTTCGTTTTTCTGGGATTTAAGGATCCTATTTCCATGTTAAATTTAAATTCTAGGACTAACATTAACCTGGACACTATTTTAATTTTATGAAGATGTCAAGTTGTTCAAGTAGTTGTTGATAGTTTGTTTGTTCCGGCTAATCTTTGGAACTCCTGCTCCGATTCTGATTATTATTTCAATGATAGAAAGCTACATTATTCCAGATGGACACAGACTACTTTTTCCCCGGGAAATAATATATATACTACTTCATCAAAATTTGTTTAGCCGTCAAATACTTAGTATCGTTTGCTCAGCTTCTACTAATCGCAATAGGATGAAAAGTACTTACACCAGATTTTAAGTCAATTCTTAAGCTATTCAACAATGAAAACCGCATTCACGCGAGATCAAATATTCAAATAAAAATACTTCTTTAGTACCTTGCTTACTATAAGTCCCTTCAAATTATCTTCATTGTAGAGACCATTGTACAGAATTTCCTTAATTACTGAGTATAGAGTATAGATCATTATTATAGTTATATTATTAACATTATGTGTCTGTCGTATGTGGCTGTCCTCTGGTGATAGAGTTGTCAGGCCGCCCAAGGACCTCTGATATATCTTAGTTATTAATACAAGACATAAGTTCAAAACTAAAACCCGAATACCCGGGGGAAAATAGCCTGCCATTTAAAAACCACTCTTGCGATGAAGACGAATCGATTGATACTTCGCTTGTATTGGTCAAAATCAGACCAATAGGGGCGACGCAAAGTGGACGCTTTGGTGGCACATGTACATACCCACATTCATAGATACACACATACATACATACATACATACATATTGTAGTCGGGTAATAAAGATGTTAATGTTAGTCCGTTTGTTTATATTCTGGAACAATTAAGCAAATGTATTCAAGGGCCTACCCTTAGAGCCCTTACCCTTTTGGAGGAGGCCTATGTGCAACAGTGGACTCCTAAAGGCTGACATGATGATGATGATGATGATGATGATGATGATGATGATGTGTAGCTCTGATACATTTGTTACTGCTGCACAAATATTATATTCTAGTCTAGAGAAGCCCTTTATAAATGAGCAGGGTACATAATCTTTGTAGCATTCAGTTCAACTCACGTTAGCTGCTCGTCAAAGCTTGAACGAATGTATGCACCACCGCCAGCCGTTGAGACGCCGGTACCTGCAGCCGGTGAGACGCCGGTACCTGCAGCCGGTGAGACGGCGGTACCTGCAGCTGGTGAGACGGCGGGTACCTGCGGGCGGTGAGACGGCGGGTACCTGCGGGCGGTGAGGCGGCGGGTACCTGCGGGCAGTGAGGCGGCGGGTACCTGCGGCCGGTGAGACGGCGGGTACCTGCGGCCGGTGAGACGGCGGGTACCTGCGGCCGGTGAGACGGCGGGTACCTGCGGCCGGTGAGACGGCGGGTACCTGCAACCGGTGAGACGGCGGGTACCTGCAGCCGGTGAGACGGCGAGGGCGAGGCTTGCATAGTTAGTTAGCTGTAGTTTGTAGAGCCGCGACGCGAGCTGCCGGCGCGGCGGTGGCCGCTCGCTGTCCGGTGGGGCTATAAGACTAGCGACGTCGTTAAAACAGCGCGTGGTCTAGAATTTAATATCAAAATATTTAATTTCGCTTTTATATTATAGGTAATTCCCATTCTCACACAGCGGGCGCTGTTAGCATTTTCCTGTGTAAATGTCAACATAATTATAAACCAAGCGGCGCCAAGCGTGGGACTGTGGCAAACCCGCCCATATTATGAGGGAGGGAGGCCTGTGTTAAGAATAGGATGTCTTCTGGCTGAAGGTGAGGAACGTCATGACATAAGCTAACGATTCAGCTCTCGCTGATTGTAAGTGACGATGTAGTCGTAGACAGCAACGTCACCCACTGAACCGCCCACAAACTTTTGTTTTCATCGTTTCCGACGTGTTAGTGGCCCGATGGCAATGTTACGTTAACCGTGAGGAAGTAACTCAAAGGCGTCTGAGGATAGATGAGGTGGTGCGGGCGGAGAGGGTGGTGCGGGGCGCGGGCGGCAGGGTGCGGGTGGCGGGGCGGGGCGGGCGGACGTGATCTGTGACCGGCCGGAGCTGATGCCGCGTCTTATTTTATTCCACTAATTATTTCCTTGTTAGTGCCGCACCGGCCACTCTCCGGTGCTCATACCTGCGATATTCATTCTTTTCGTAACTGATCTGGACTCTATGTCTAGACTATATCAATTTTTAGGTGCAATTTTTACACAAGTATCTTTGTTCATGCTTACCCTGCGACGTTGTGTAGCTTACCAACCCTCGCTTCGACATCAGATAAACCATTTAGGTCGCCCTTTGAAGAGCCTCTTCACTGAGATATAATAATGTCAGCGGCGAGAGCTGTAATAGCTTTAAAGCTCAAAAATATAATAAATATTTGAAGCCACAAAATCTAATATTCTTTGTGAAAAATACTTCTCTTGTTTGACGAGACATGAAAGTTAGGGCCACAAAAGAAACCTCAAAGCTAAAATATTACAAGCTGCTTAGAGTGAAAAATGTTTATTTGTTTCTTAATAGAAAATATGTATTAGGAGACACCCGTTTGTTTTCTTCAATGATTGTATCCGCCAATTAACTTCTTAAAAAAAGGAAGGCTGCAAAGAAATTATTTTATTCGCAGAAATGTGAGTGAAGGTAGCCTAACGGTTCAATAGTGCAACTTAGAATCCAACGATACCGGGTTCGGTCCTACGCTCCGCACCAATGACTTTTCTAAGTAATATGCGGTTTTCACTCCATGCTTCGGAGGGCACGTTTAGCTGTCGGTCCCGGCTGTTATGGATTAAAAGTAGTCGTTAAGCCATGTCAGAGACCCTCGGGTAGCCTGACAAAATCTGACACCAGAGACCAGCACTACCCCATACGACAAGCAAGCATTCGCAGAAAATTAACTGGATACTATAACTTACAGTCAGTTACAGTGTAGTAATAGGTTTATAAATGGTTTGTACTCGTCACTATAGCTTCAACTTACAATCTGTAGTTAGTGTAGCAATGGGTTTATAGATGGTTTGTACTCGCCACTATAGCATCAACTTACAGTGTAGTAATAGGTTTATAGATGGTTTGTACTCGCCAGTACAGCTTCAACTTACAGTTTGCAGTTACAGTGTAGTAATAGGTTTATAGATGGTTTGTACTCGCCACTACAGCTTCAACTTACAGTGTAGTAATAGGTTAATAGATGGTTTGTACTCGCCACTACAGCTTCAACTTACGGTCTGCAGTTACAGTGTAGTAATAGGTTTATAGATGGTTTGTACTCGCCACTATAGCTTCAACTTACAGTTTGTAGTTACAGTGTAGTAATAGGTTTATGCATGGTTTATACTCGCCACTATAGTTTCAACTTTTAAATATTGACCAGATAATACTAAGCATAATAATTAATTTAATTATTTTATCTTACTTTCATTTTGATATAACTTCAAGTCAGGGTATCTTGATCAAGCACTGTGTAAAGTTTGA
Organism: Alsophila aescularia; assembly: GCA_946251855.1. Taxonomy (NCBI): domain Eukaryota; kingdom Metazoa; phylum Arthropoda; class Insecta; order Lepidoptera; family Geometridae; genus Alsophila; species Alsophila aescularia. The sequence continues at coordinate 548,722 of OX276375.1, forward strand.
TACAACTGCAAGCACGTGTCATCTGTATTTTGAACGAATGCGACTGTTGTTTACCATGTACATGGAAAAACATGGATTTAGAATAGCATTCATTCCGTACGCAAAGAAAACCACAGCGGAATAAATAGAAGGCATAGACCGCGTCGCGCGCCTCCACCGCAGACGGCTCCCAGCTCGGGCACAGTTATACGCCTCGGGTCGTCGCACGTAAACTTTTGAGTTAACGGCAATAGGGACCTCACTCCGCTGCGTTCCTCAAGGGTGAGCATTTGCATGAATAAGTTTCATTACTCTCCGCTGCTGCATCGTCTTTACGAGGGCTTGCACGATAATGTACCTGAGTACCTACTTAGGAAACTCGGCAAAATTTCTTTGTCTAGCATAAACTTACCCACACGCTGTTATGGACATATCGAATTGGAAAACGCTATGAAGGATATCAGCTAGATTAAGTTAATGTTGCAGATGTTAGAAGAAAGGGCAAAAAACACCGATGTGCATCGTAACACAGTGGGTGACATAAGATGGGCGGCGACTCCGAGGGGGGCCGAGAAAGCGCTGGAGGGACGATTTGGATGCATTCCAGGACGATTGCTCGGATGTGGCAGATGATCGACATGCATGGAAGAAAATGGCGGAGACCTTAGCCAAAGAAAACATATTTCATTCCCAGAAATAAAACTTAAAAATCAGAATAAAGCTACTTTATTCTGATTTTTAAGTTTTATGAATGCAACGCTATACCCTGTTCCATAATCTTATATAGTTTATGTAAACAAAGAAATGTCACGAAAAGTCACTTACAAAGTGACATGTCAGTTGCCCATAACATTTTTCACTTGTGATAAATATTTTTGTTTCTATTTCCCCCGGCTTTGCTCTCGCGCTGCACAATTATAACAAGTTAAATAAAACCTTTTATTAAAACAAATATGATTGCCGTGCAAATGAATTGAATAGTCTAATTCTATAGATAAAAAGTTTATGTCAACCGATAAAATCTATGGATTCTAGGAATATCGCACACATCTAAGCCGTTTGAGGCGTTTAGAAGTTATGGTGGATTAAACAAAACCCCACATAGATACAGATATACCTACATGAACTCTAAAACATAACACTCCTTTTTTTGGGGAGTCATTTTAGTTGTGGTCCATCTTGTTCTATTATTCTATGCATTTAAGAGTTACAACGTTACTTGTTAACAAACAAACTTCATTCAAACATTCATATTCAAACTTTTGCATACAAAATATTAGTAGAATATGAAGTAGGTTTTTTAATTCCAAAATTCTAAAAGTAAGATAGATGTTTCCTAAATCTGTCTTACGTGACGTAAATTTAAGTTATTGCTTTCTCGCTTAGCCATTCCTGGATATTGGCTTTTTCCAGGCGAGTAGTGATCCGGTCCACTTTTCAGCTGTGGTACGGGGCGTTATCATCACCAAAACAGAATCTTGCTTTAACTTTGGCAGAATGTCCTGTAACCATTCTTCAAAGCACTCCAAGTTCGTGTGTTGGTGATAATCTGCACTATTTATTTTGTACTGGAACTCAAGCAGACCACCTTCAACAAAACCTTCTTCGCTGTCTGTATGGCTTATTCTGTATTCTGTATGTATGGCGTCTGCCCTTGCCTGTTGGAGCTTTCAGCCCTGTGTAACCACATCCAGAAATAAAATTTATTATGTAAATTTATTCGATTTAAGGCTCAACAAATTTATTCGTGGCTTTCATTGGTAAAACAATATAGAAAATACCTGAATTTAAACCGTCGATCAAGTTTAATTCAGCTTTGTACAACTGTGTCTGTGAGAGCAGTGACAGGTAGCCAAGTGACGGGGTGTAAGATATCAAATTCACAAATATAGAATAACAATATAGAAAAACAAATAACAAAATGGTATCTAGTTATGCATCCCGGCACCATCCTTATCAACGCATAGCGCCCAGTCGCCCACGCAATTCCGCTAAATCCAATGACTATGTTTTATTCTGTGCGATTGTAAGTTGTCGACTTTGCACTTTTGTTGGTATGTAAGGCGTTTATTATTAAGTTTAGAGGAGCTCAGTCTGTACTTAGCATTCAATCACTTAACACATCATTTTAACTTCAAATTTGTATTTTTTAAAACGTCCCTTGGGTCCGTCGCAATTTGAGTGGCGCAGCCGGTAGGATATCCGTTATCCTGCTGCCGGGTTGATGCATAAGTACCCTAAAATCGGTTGTTCGCGTCGAGTATCCTGCAGTGAATTCGGGTATCCTCGAACCAAAATAATAACTCACCCGCAACGTGTGTGCAGCGAAAACAGTTCAATCAGTGATTGGTTGGTGCACCAGACCTGAGACGAGGCGGATTGGCCCTGGACAGACTCACGCAAGGAGGATATGGGATTGAGCAGTTTGTGAGTAAACCTCTTCACAGCTGTTTTCATAATACCCTATCTTTTCCGTATTTTCCGACCCTAAATCGTTGGCCTAACTAATTACGTCTATCTGATTTTGTTTGATTCAAGTATCGTAATATTCGTAATTGTTAGTATTTATTAATAAGTTGTGTTTAATGATTATCGAAATCAATTTAGTGATATTATTAGTTGTTTAATGATTATTGAAATCAGTAGTAGTTAAAATGGTTAACGAACAAAATTAAACGATTCAGATGATTCCTAGGGAAATATTGTGTATAATGCCTATGTATGATGGAGACGAAAAACTATTGAACTTATTCATTACGAAATGTGAGTATGTTATTAGAGCTTTTTAACTGGAAGGAAATACGTCACCAAATTTGTACGTATTTCATTCTGTAACGAGTAGACTTATGGGTAGAGCTGCGACTCTACTTAGTGAACATCTAAATTTAACATCATGGACTGAACTAAAACAAATTCTTACCTAACATTTTGGCGATCCCTGCTCGGAAGAGTGTATCGCGATTGAATTGGAAAGTTTAAAAATAAAACAAGGTGAATCACATAACCAGTTTTGCCATTGAATACAGAATGTTAGGAGTTCTTTAATTGCATAATTACAGATGAAGAAATTAGAGCAGCAAAAATGATTATCTATTAAAAATACAGCTTTGAACGTATTGTAACATGTTAAATCATGACTCCAAGTTAGAATTTTGTTATAAATCCCGATTAAATAGAATGTATTGGGTACAACGCCATCTGGCGAGGAGCAGCGTCTTTTCTATTAGATCAAGTTGTGTTTTCTCCGTATCTGAAAACCAGTCGCCGAGTTTGTAAAAAACGCCGAACTCCACCACGCGCGCGCCACTTTCTTCGTTGAAGGAATAATGAAAGCTTTTCTTATTGAAGACAGATTGATGATTTCGCCTATCTAAGAATCAAGAAATAATGGTTGAATTTGCCTCTGCGAGTGAATGGGAAAAGTTTTCATCTACTGTCCAAAAATAGATAAAATGGTTAATCCACGCAGCGACAGCTAGCGACAAGAGGCGTGAACTAGAAGGAAGGTGTAAACGAAGCGGTGGCCTCTGACGGGCGGTAGCGGGGCTTCTGAGTGTTGCTATTATTAATTGACGTTCCAGGAATATTTCGGGCTCCGGATAGCTTTGGACGAGGTGCGGTATGTTTAAAAATCCGGAATAGTCCACATCTTTAAGTTGGCTAACAAATCGTAAATTCAGAGGGCAGCGATTCATATGTCGAAAATAATTTACATCTACAAATCGCTGGCGATGGTCACACCATGGAATGTTTTGACGTAATGCATATATCACATCGAAGTTACAGAGAGATTCTTTTTTTTTGTATGAACTTGTTACAAGTAAACAACGGAAACTGGTTGGAATGTACCAGAACTGGCTGGAGGACAGTGACCTGTATAGCTAGGCCGACAAGGTCTGCTTTATGATGCAAGTGGCAGAGTTGTTTCTGGACTGTTCTAGAAAGCGGAAATTCGATGTCGGAGTAGAATGCTACTCGACGTGTAAACCAAAGTTCGTATATATACAAAAGAGAAGCCTGTGGATTGGATTTTGAAATCAGACGTCATTTAGTTTACATAGTTGGCACGTAATTGAGATCGGCGCAGGCAGCAAAAGAGCACGCAGTTCTCTTGTGTGAACAAAACGACCGAGGCACGCAGTCCAGAACGAAGCTGCTCTGTTACAGGCGAAATAAGTATACGAGTGCAAAAGCCAGGTTAAAATCGTGCATCTACGGACGGCTGTTGTCGTCACCACTGCGAGCTGCTGTGCGCGATCACCCGGGGCTCACCACCGTTCGTGGAAGAAGCCGGTCTACGAGGGACTCCAGAAGGTCTCCAACGCATCACTAGAAAACACCAGGCACCGATCGTAAGAGACATTGAAACCGTTCGAGAGCAGCGGAAGGCACCGTTCGTAGAAAGCAGTAGGAGCTGAACGAGTGGAGTAAGGAGGCGTTCCGCGGTGGCACGCGAGACGACGGTACGGCGTCCCAGGAAGCTTCCAGGTTGGTCCACTCCAAATCATTTTGAGTCAGCGAGCTACGGTAGTGAGGGAAGCCTTCGCCTTCTTACGTGTTAATATACTGTTGAAAGATACTTTCTATCTTACTTTCTGTCTTACTTTCTGTCTTACTTTCTGTCTTACTTTCTGTCTTACTTTCTGTCTTACTTTCTGTCTTACTTTCTGTCTTACTTTCTGTCTTACTTTCTGTCTTACTTTCTGTCTTACTTTCTGTCTTACTTTCTGTCTTACTTTCTGTCTTACTTTCTGTCTTACTTTCTGTCTTACTTTCTGTCTTACTTTCTGTCTTACTTTCTGTCTTACTTTCTGTCTTACTTTCTGTCTTACTTTCTGTCTTACTTTCTGTCTTACTTTCTGTCTTACTTTCTGTCTTACTTTCTGTCTTACTTTCTGTCTTACTTTCTGTCTTACTTTCTGTCTTACTTTCTGTCTTACTTTCTGTCTTACTTTCTGTCTTACTTTCTGTCTTACTTTCTGTCTTACTTTCTGTCTTACTTTCTGTCTTACTTTCTGTCTTACTTTCTGTCTTACTTTCTGTCTTACTTTCTGTCTTACTTTCTGTCTTACTTTCTGTCTTACTTTCTGTCTTACTTTCTGTCTTACTTTCTGTCTTACTTTCTGTCTTACTTTCTGTCTTACTTTCTGTCTTACTTTCTGTCTTACTTTCTGTCTTACTTTCTGTCTTACTTTCTGTCTTACTTTCTGTCTTACTTTCTGTCTTACTTTCTGTCTTACTTTCTGTCTTACTTTCTGTCTTACTTTCTGTCTTACTTTCTGTCTTACTTTCTGTCTTACTTTCTGTCTTACTTTCTGTCTTACTTTCTGTCTTACTTTCTGTCTTACTTTCTGTCTTACTTTCTGTCTTACTTTCTGTCTTACTTTCTGTCTTACTTTCTGTCTTACTTTCTGTCTTACTTTCTGTCTTACTTTCTGTCTTACTTTCTGTCTTACTTTCTGTCTTACTTTCTGTCTTACTTTCTGTCTTACTTTCTGTCTTACTTTCTGTCTTACTTTCTGTCTTACTTTCTGTCTTACTTTCTGTCTTACTTTCTGTCTTACTTTCTGTCTTACTTTCTGTCTTACTTTCTGTCTTACTTTCTGTCTTACTTTCTGTCTTACTTTCTGTTTTACTTTCTGTTTTGGAGTTTAATATCCCTCTGGGAAACACAATCTTACACACACACACTCTGTTTGCACAAGTTCTCTTTTAATTTAGAACATTCTAAGGTAAAGACAAGATTATTCCGTTGCGTTGTGACCAATACATGAACAACTGCTGAGCACAGACTCAGACTTTTACTAGCCTAGGATACTGCTTTTCTATTGTAAATTCATATCATACAGGCCGAAGTTAAGTACTAGAATATATATGTTTGAGGAAATTGTAATTATATTTGAGAAATTTGAGTTTTGAGTATTAAGTTAGTAATATTTCCTATTATAAGATCTTGCTGTTTAGAATTATTTTGATGCAGAACAAACTAAATTAAGTGTAAAATATTTCTTTTTGAATTCCTCAGTAAAGGGGAGAGTACCAATATTTGATAACTCATGTGTGTCTTTATTTCTATTTTTTGTTATAAAGCCCTTTGTTATTGAATTTACCATCTTGTTTTAATCCCTCGCCTTTACCTGAGAAGGACGTCCGTTTCCTTAACCGGGCAAACGGCCCTTTCAGTATAACCTCCCTGAAGATATGATTCATATAGTGCAATTGAAGGGTTGCTCTACCTTTGAAAATGCATTAAGCGTAGTTATCGAGGAAGTAATTTTTTTGCAACAATATAACGCAAAAAATAACAAAGCGAAACCGGCCACATTGCTACAACCAAACCCACAAAATTCACTGAGACCTTTGAACGATTTTTGGCCTTCGTTAAGCCAAATGCCTAATCAACCTAACTTTTAGGTTAGCATTCCACAAAACCAGAACTTGCCTGGATTCAGGCCAAATTTCATCCAGACAAATAGGTTTGGGTGCAAACCTATTTGTCTGGATGAAATTTGGCCTCAAGGTTATCGGTTCGGAGTGCAACCAAATATGCCCCAACGAAATTTTAATCAGGGGCCTACTCAACAGCTACGCCCTCCTTTCCAACAAGGTGGTTTTCGATTTGGCATTCCTCAACAACAACATTTTAAATATTGTATCCCTAACAGCAGCAAAACACAAATCAGTTTAAATTTGGTATTCAACACCAACAACAACAAGCACCCAAACCTATTAATGACCCCGATGTTTCAATGCACACGGTACCTGTCACACAAAATATGATCACCAATGACTTGTTTTATAGCGAGGAACCGTCAATTTACCAGGATTATTACTCTGAGAACTATGACAATAACTGTTATGAGCTAGTGCCTATTGATTATGTGGAGAACGCCCACGCTGATTTTGACTATCCGGAAAATACTGCAAACATTGTAAATGAGGAAATTAGTGTCCCTGAAAATTTTCAGGCACCAGCCTCGAACGACGCGGAGAAATGATAAGCCTCAACTATTACGATAGCATTTTAAAATTACCCCACATCGAATTTTCTGAAATTAATGCGAAGTTTCTTATTGACACAGGAAGCAGTAGATTATTTATAAGTCCTGCTAAAGCCAATTAATTTTTCTTTTTTTTTCGCAAAAATGGAACACGGAAACTCTCTGAGCATACATTCAAACTTATGGCAGAACAAGGTGAGATGAGGAGTCTTTAGTGGATATGTCGAGTAACAGCTTGCTTAATAAACAGATCTCCAAGTAGATGCGACACGATTTGTGTTCTTATAATATTAATTGTATTATGAATGCAATAGAGTGAAACAATCTGTCTATTGGGCAAAGCTTGTTGACCAAGCTGAAGACCAACAGTGGAAGCATCGTTGCGTCAAAGCCAGAGATTTTGATTGAGCTCAGCTTAAGAGCAACAAGGCACCAGGGGAGGATGGAATAACGACAGAGCTACTGAAAGCGGGTGGCACACCGGTACTTAAAGTCCTTCAGAGGCTGTTTAACTCGGTCATCTTGGAGGGTACTACGCCAGAGGCTTGGTACGGGAGAGTAGTGGTGTTATTCTTTAAGAAAGGTGATAACACCCTCTTGAAGAATTAAAGGCCCATTTTGCTGCTGAAACACGTCTATAAGCTGTTTTCGAGAGTATTTACAAACCGTCGGGCTCGTAGGTTCAACGACTTTCAGCCTCCCGAACAAGTTGGATTCCGGAAGGGCTCTAGCACCGTAGACCACATCCATAATAGGTATATTCATCAAAAAATACATAATCGTCAATAACAGCAACTATTATGTTACGTACTTATTTTAGCGATTATACGCTTGTGGCGATCTTTTTAAAGCTTCTCTGGGCCTGCAGTCTCGACACATAGATAGTGATTGCTTTACAACTAAAATCTGAACTGACATATATCTGACTGGTATCTGTACTGACATTGATCATGATTGACATCGATATTTGGCAGAGATTACCAAATTTCGTTATAATGGGACTTTGCGACCGACTTCGGTTGTAAAGCAATCGCTGTCGATATCGAAACTGCAGGCCTTGGAGTGTTTTTCTTTTGGTTTACCCATTTTTTCATTCACTTACAAGCTCCAAGTCAAAATGGACAATAGTAGCGCAGGCCCACCTAGCAACGCGGCTCGCCGCAGAATGGCAGAATTGGCAGAGACCGCGAAAAAAATAAGTAGATTGCCGTGAAAGAGTAGTGCGGCACGAAATTGATATCGCTCCAAATTAAAGAGCGTAAGCGACATTCTAGAAAAATCCCAATTACACATAAATAGTTAGTCTTTCCAAAAAAAATGGTACAATAACATGATTTCTTAATATACAAGTAATATTTAGGTACCAAATACGAAATACCATTAAATGTAGGATATATTTACGGATCTGTTTATTTTCAGATGTATGTTTGGCATTTTTTTTCATCGAGCCTAATAAGTGTGTTCATGTTTTGGGGACAATGATATTGTTACTTATATCCTCGAGTATCATATATTTTAGTTTTAGTAGGATACAGTGAGTTGTTTTTGAACAGGATCGGGATTACTTTGTGTCATTTGCCCATTTCTGCCCCTTAACCAAACTTAATCCAAATCCGTCAAGCCGTTATAGCTTTATTGAGGAACAATGAGCAAAACTCACAAAATGACAAATACACACCAATGACAATTAGAATCTGAATGGCATCCACCAACGTCTATTTTATTCATTTTTCGCTGTACCCGCGGCTTTGCATCTAGCCGCAAACTTTTCTACAGCTTTTTCTCAAGTGGTAGTAGGCATGAGATTACGTAATTTCATAATAATAATAATAATAATAATAATAATGGTAATTTTAGTGGTAATAACCACTAAAATTGCCCTTGCACAATCCCTTTTACTCCCAATATTAGATTACGCTGACGCCTCATACCTAGATTTAACCGAAGAACAGTTGAATAAGCTTGAACGCTCTCAGAATTTTTGCATAAGGTTCATATTTGGTCTGCGCAAATATGACCATATTTCTGAATATCGCAAAAAGCTGAAATGGTTACCTATTAGCCTTCGCCGGAATGCTCACATCCTTTCTATTCTATTCAATATTTTATTTATTCCTTCTACTCCCTCCTATCTCAAAGAACGTTTTGCGTTCCTGCACATGACCCACTCCCGATGCTTACCTTCCTCAGAAACTGTTCAACTCAAGACACCTCCCCCACTACACAGTTCTATGAAAAGTCCTCCACAGTAAAAGCTGTGAAACTGTGGAATGCACTTCCGCTGGATATCAGATGAGCTAAAACATTACCTACGAGTATATATAAAAATATGGTAAATAATTACTATCTCTCCAATCTAAGCACTGCTACGTAAATGTCTGTATTTAAACCTAATCTATACTTATGATAAAGCAATAGGAACGAAAAAGTCTGTACAAAGAAGATAATTAAAAAAGAAATAGTCTAGGTTACATAAAATAAGCTACTGCACAAGAATATAACATTTTAAAATTCGTGCCTGTCTGTTTGTCTGTCTGTATGTTTGTTCGCGTATCACGTAAAAATTACTGGACCGATTGTGATCCGGTTTTCACTGTTGGGTATCTTATGTTTTGACTTAAAAACTGGGGTACTTCATATATCAATCCGATGAGTAGAAGCTGAGCAATAGATAAAAATATTTTTGACGTTGAAGGAATTTTGATCAAATGTTGGTATATTGGTATTTTAGGCCCTGAAATAGCACAAAGAGTACTTTTAACCTACAGAAATGATCAAACGTGCGAAGCCGCGGTTATCAGCTAGTTAGTAATATAAATATGTATTAGTATATTGTAATAACATGTATTAGTTTATCGTATAAATAGTTATTGATTTATTGTATTTTATAAAAGTATCTATGTAACAGAATGTTATTTAAATGCACCGCCGTCTACTCCTTGTTCTTCCATTACTGTCCATCCAAAGGTTATCTGCGATAAGACCACCCATTGTACTTATTTTAAAGTTGTTTTTTTATGTGTATTAATATCGTTCTAGGTGCAATAAAGTATTGGCAGTAATTCAGTAATTTTACTCCATAAACTAAACTAGAATAAAATTCTTTAAATGTAATTTAAACCTTGTCTACTTTGTAACAAGGTCTTTTTGCTCCTGGCAAAAAATTACAACAAACTAAACTTACGTCAATTTAAGCTGCATCGCTTAAAATAACGTAATTAAAACAGGTTTTTAACACGCTGTCTAGCAGCGTTTGGATAAATTCGGACACGTGCAACTAAAATACAAACAACGACAAAAGATCAACGCGCGGTAATAGGAAGGTTAAACTTTCACTAATACCTTTTCCTTTACTGCGGAGTAATAGCACAGAATATATAATAGCCCTTGGTAATAGCGACACGACAAATAGCAATTTCTGGAAGCTATCCAGTTAGATGAAAATGTGTGCGATGCTGTGATCTCCATCGGAGCCCGATTGTCGACGCGGTGTGGAGTGTCCCCCGCCTTGGTTGGTGTGGAAGCCGAAATAATCTTTCTCGCCGGGGTCAGGGGCGGGGGCGAGGGCGCATCACCCCGCATCACTCGAAACTCTCTGTAGGGGTTCGAAGCGTGCTCCGGTTATAGCACCGAGCCCAGCCTCGCAACAAACTTGTGCAACGATCTATCAATGTTCTTCTTCGAATTCTTTGATGAATTTATATCATAATTGATTGTTAGGTATCATAGTCATTACAATACTTACTTACTAGATTATTTATTACTATATGTGCCCGTGGCTTTGCCCGCGTGGTAATTTCATTTAAAAGCAGACCATATGTGTTATTCCAGGTACCTATAAAGTACAATATATTACATTAAATATAATATATTGTACTTCATAGGTACTTTACTTTACTGCCGTCAAATAGTTTTAATCGATTTTTGGCATCTGACCATCGGCATATATTGTACATTAAATGTAATATATTGTACTTCATAGGTACTTTACTTTACTGCCGTCAAATAGTTTTTATCGATTTTTGGCATCTGACCATCGGCATATATTGTACATTAAATGTAATATATTGTACTTCATAGGTACTTTACTTTACTGCCGTCAAATAGTTTTTATCGATTTTTGGCATCTGACCATCGGCATATATTGTACATTAAATGTAATATATTGTACTTCATAGGTACTTTACTTTACTGCCGTCAAATAGTTTTTATCGATTTTTGGCATCTGACCATCGGCATATATTGTACATTAAATTTAATATATTGTACTTCATAGGTACTTTACTTTACTGCCGTCAAATAGTTTTTATCGATTTTTGGCATCTGACCATCGGCATATATTGTACATTAAATGTAATATATTGTACTTCATAGGTACTTTACTTTACTGCCGTCAAATAGTTTTTATCGATTTTTGGCATCTGACCATCGGCATATATTGTACATTAAATGTAATATATTGTACTTCATAGGTACTTTACTTTACTGCCGTCAAATAGTTTTTATCGATTTTTGGCATCTGACCATCGGAATATATTGTACATTAAATGTAATATATTGTACTTCATAGGTACTTTACTTTACTGCCGTCAAATAGTTTTTATTGAGTTTTCGGCATCTGATCATCGGATTATGATACCAAGTACCGCAGTTTTTAAGTCAAACCCTAAGCTATCCAACAGTGAAAACCGCATCGCAATAGTCCAGTAGTTTTTACGTGATGCGTGAACAAGCATACTGATAAACAAACTAACAAACAAACTAAAAAACAAGACAAACAGACAGAAATGTTTTTTTTAGTCTATTTTTGTTCAGTAGCTTATTTTAAGTATTCTAAACCATTTGTTTTAATTATCTTTGTTGTACAGACTTTTTCGTTCTTATTGCTTTATCTACACTAATATTATAAAGAGGAATAATTTGATTGTTTGTTTATTTGGTTGTTTGTAATGGATAAACTCAAAAAATACAGTCCCGATTTTAAAAATTCTTTGACATAAAGAAAGCTAAATTATCGGAGTAATACTAGCAGTATTTTATTTTTCAAAAAAATTGAGTTCCCTTCCGAAATTGCAATAATGTAACACGAGGTATCAAATTTTGCAAAATTTCGTTTACTTTGTATAAGGGACGTTGCCATTGTAATGAAATCACAGAACATCTAATAATCATTGACGTAGAAATAGCTCTATGCTAATAATACACGAAATAATAACAAATATGTCAAGTACGTGAGTAATAATGCATTTGTCTATGGTCAAAAGTACTGCTGCCAATAATTTTGAATTACGCTTACTGGCGTTATTTTTTAGAAACTACGCTGGGTTTAAAAATGCTATAAGTAAAAAAGTTGCCGTGGGGTGAGAGCTACCGATAAACTCTTAATTTAATTATTGTATGTTTACTTGTTTGTAGTAATAGCGTAGTATTATTAGGTGTTCTGTGGTAACAGGACGCACAGAGCAAAATCAGGCAAATTAATGTTTATGTGATATTTAATTCAGTATAACTCGCATTTTGTACGTGGCGTAGACGTTTCACGACAAACAAACGGCCGTGCGCCTTGACTTAGCCCCATCCATTTTTTTAAACCAATTACGTTGAATTACGCTTGCTACCTACCTGTTTTTTTAAGCTAAAAGAGGTTGTATTACGCTCACTGGCGTTAAACTTTTTAACAGTAACCGTAATTCAACCTCCTTGCGTTAAACAGAATAATGTTATAGACAAAATGGTACGTCAGTATAAAACTTAAAAACAAAACATTATGAGATAATATTTGTGTCATGATTGCCGATTTTATGTTTAAATTGGTGTATTCCCACTGTTCCCAATGGCCGTTTCCCCATTTATGGGGACAGTGAGAATTTAATAAAATAATTTAAAATAGTTCCCGTTGTCCCCATTACCCTTTCCCCATCAATGGGGACAGTGGGAATTGAATAAAAATCTTAATATAGTTCCCGTTGTCCCCATTAACCGTCCCTATTAATGAGGAAAGAGAGAAATCTGTAATTTTATTCCCGTTGTCCTCATTGCCCGGAGATCCGGACGACATCAGACGTGTACACTTTTGGTGAGAAAATTAGCGCGATAAGAGGAACGAAAAAATAAACAGTTTATTTATAATCATTTATTTCTATATATTTCTAACATATAACACTTGAAATTAAACATTTCAACTATGTTACATTAATTAAGGTAGAGCGATGGTGGCCTAACGGTTCTATAGTGCACTTTAGAATCCAACGATACCGGGTTCAAAACCTAGGCTACCAATGACTTTTATAAGTTATGTGCGGTTTCCCATCGCTCCGTGCTTCGGAGGGCACGTTAAGCTGTCGGTCCTGGCTGTTATTGATTAATATCAGTCGTTAAGCCATGTCAGAGGCCCTCGGGCGGCTTGACAAACTCTGACATCAGAGGCAAGCACTACTTCATACGACAAACAAACAAACAAACAATTAATTAAGGTGGGTTACACTCCCAATTAACAAGGTAAATACATGTTTTCACAACTAAAAGTCATGCTATCAACAGTTTTGTTTTTATAAATAATAATATACAAAAGCTAATGGTTCAGATCAGTACTAAAGTTGTTTGGGTCATGGTTTTTTTTACTTTTCTTAGGTTTAGCGTTAAGTTTTAAAAACTTTAACTACTACTATTATAAAATATCACAATTTATTTTGTATAAATAGTTAAGGTTATTTATTTATATTTTAAAATGAACTTTTGTTGTTCGTACGTTTCATCCTGTAAATAAAGCTATATATCCAAATATCACAATTAAAATAACAGAATTAAAATAGTACAATGATTTATATTATCACATTATCAGATATTATTCATAATGGGGGAAAGTTGAACCAAAAACTAACCTATAAATTCCTATTATTTCAACGAATTGTTTTTTCTAATCAAATACTTACTCTACAATGGCTCAAATGTTTGTTGGACAATATTCGTAAAAATATAATTGAAGGACGTGAAGTAAAAGTTATCAGGTTTCATGTATTATATTACAAGTCTTAAGTTAAGGTTTAATTTACAAAGTAGATACTAGAGTTATTAGATAACTTACATAAAATGTCACAAATTAGCTAAATAAAATATATTGCAATAATTTCAGCTTTTATATTGCTGTTTTTATAAAATACCGCAACTAAAATACCAGTTTCAGTAAATATCATCCTGAGCGAGGAAAAGTTGAATCTACAAAATAACCTACAAATGTTCTTTACGCAAATGTCAACAAGACGTTTTATTAAATACAATAGTTACTATATAGGCTCTACAATACTTTGTTCTATAATATTCGTTATTATTATTGAAGGGCGTAGAACAAAAATTGATAAGTTTAATGGACGAAATGATCAGTCTTAGATAATATTACTATTTGATAACATACATTAAATATCACACTTAAAATAATAGAAATTAAAAATATCACAACGATTTACCTGATCACAGAATCACTATAAAACACAAAGGACACATTACAGATACTACCCACGTCAGTCAGTTTTGAGTCCAGAACACTCAGTTATTAGTTTTCTAGGAAAAAAAACTATCAAAAAGAGCAAAAATTAATCAATTTTAAAAATATTATATAAATATAATTTAATAATATACATTTATTCATATCAAATAATACATACATTACTTTGAACTGAGCCATTAAATAAAAATTGCACGAATAGTAAAAACTACTTAGCGCAGTTTTTCAAGAAACTTGACAACTTTTACTCTACGTCTTTCAATTATATTTTTACGAATTTTGTCCAACAAACATTTGAGCCATTGTAGAGTAAGTACTTGATTAGAAAAAAAACAATTCATTGAATTAATAATAATTTTTAGGTTATATTTTTGGTTCAACTTGCCACCATTATGAATAATATCTGATTCTGTGATAATTTAAATCATTGTCATATATTAATTCTGTTATTTTATTTGTGATATTTTATAAAGCACTTTATATTTTTGATTTTGTGATTTTAATTGTGATATTTTATAATACTAGTACTTAAAGTTTTTAAAAACTTAACGCTAAACCTAAGAAAAGTAATAATGACCATGACCCAAACAACTTTATTACTGATCTGAATCATTAGCTTATTCATATAATTATTTATAAAAAAAACTTCGGTTGATACCATGACTTTTAATTGTTAAACAATTATTTACCTTATTAAATGTGAGTGTAACCCACTTAATTAATGTAACATAGTTTTTTTTGCCTAGTAGATACCTATTCACTCTTGACTTGAAAAATGAAATGAAAAAATAATATGAAATGTTTATCAGTGTTATATTGTAGAAATATATAGAAAGAAATGATTATGAATAAACTATTTATTTTTTCGTTCCTCTTATCGCGCTAATTTGCTCACCAAAAGTGTACACGTCTGATGTCGTCCGGATCTCCGGGCAATGAGGACAACGGGAATAAAAATACAGATTTCTCTCTTTCCCCATTAATGGGAACGGTTAATGGGGACAACGGGAACAATTTTAAGATTATTATTCAATTCCCACTGTCCCCATTGATAGGGAAAGGGTAATGGGGACAACGGGAACAATTTTAAATTATTTTATTAAATTTCCACTGTCCCCATTAATGGGGAAACGGCCAATGGGGACAGTGGGAATACACCTTTAAATTGAAGAGTTTTTGCATTTGATTTCGAACTCAATTTGACTAATACTTCAGGAATATTTAAAAAACGTGACTACCGGAACGTCACATGAAGGTAGTGCCACCTGGCAATCGCTGTATGATTCTACAGGAAACTTAGTCTCACGACGATTGCGCCATTTTTTTCTAGTGGGGTAAAAGATTTTGAGGAGGTAGTTTATTCAATTCTTGTTGAGCATCGAAAAGGAGAAGTCAACTGTAAAGTAGAATATAAGCGACCAGTGGAAAATACAAACATTTTATACCTGATGGACGAATTTTACTACATCTCAGAAGAGGCGATACATCCAAAAGGTAATAATATGTTATACTTTTTAACGTTTCGTTTTCCTTTTCACTCGGTTATACACCCACTAATGATGACATTATCAAGTGTTACGTAAGTTTACATTGCGTGACTTTCTAATCGTAGATACATTTTTAATTTTGTTTTCACTGAGCACCATATTGCACGGTATGATAAAGTTATCTTGGCTTATGCGCTTTAGTTGAGAGTATGGGTGCTGACGATCAAATGTCTTGACTTGTGCTTATTTTTCATAATATTCATAACTCTTTTTCAAATAGTTTCTCATTACCGGGATAAATTTGCGTAAAGAGTTAGGTAGGGGCAACTTCCTGATAGGGTTATGCGTAAATTATTTGTGTTTATGGAACAGTGTGTACTGAACGCGCGTTCCGTACACCTTGGTTGTGCCTATTTGGAGTGAGAAAAGAGAGAAAATTGTTTATTGGCACAAAACACATTTAACGAACAAAACAATAATTAGATATCTGCGTAATTTACTTGTCTATTACGCACATGTTTTTTGACGATTTTATGTACAGTGATGGTGTATCAGAGCACTGTTAAAGGAAACTGTCACAAATGTAAATTTTAGGTTCGAATTAATAATCCATACCAATATATCAAAGTTAAATGTTGTTTGTTTGTTTGTTTGTTTGTTGTTTGTTTAGGGAGCTTTCACGCGATAAAGACGACGGATTTTGATTAAAATTGGAATGGAGATAGCTTATACCCTGGAATAAAGTATAGAATACTTTTTATCCCGGAAAATTGAAAGTTTTCACGGGAATACTAGGAAATGTATAATAATAATTTTGAGAATGTTTAGTTTGAAGCTACCCAATGAAATTTAAAGAACAAAACAACAAGAGAGTCTATATAATAATGTTTTTTTTTCTTCTGTGTCACAATGTTAAGTCATAATGTGTGATTAATGAAAATGTTAATAGGATGGTCTTGTCCAATATATCTTTTTCTGGTAATGGTTAACGTTCCTACTTCAACCATAACGTTGTGTGTGTGCTGAATTAACATGATTTATCTTCTTTTTTTTTTAATTAAGTTTAATGGTTTTCGTTTGTCATGGTTTTTATGTACCACAATAATAAATGTAGGAATAAAGTATGAATATATTAGAGCAATATTATCTTTACCACTAATACGATCAGAATTTTAGAGATTGTTGAAAATACATCACTATTATAATTTTGATACTATTACAAACATAATTTAAATTGTAAATATTTTATTTCGTTTACTTAAACTAGAATTTTATCATAAAACTTTGTTGGTTAGAAGGTTAGAAGGTTAGAAGGTTAGGCCAGTTCTTTTTGTGCACTTAATTACTTAATGTATTTTATAACTGAGCAGGCTCAAAATTAATTCCCTTGCAGGAAATATTTGAGATACGAGTATTACCCGTTTTTTTTTGTCAATATTTGACTAAGCGAAGTAAACTAATTAAAAAATTAAGAGATTCAGATTAGATGTTTGAATTCAGTATTAGGGTAAAGGTTTCACTAGGGAGGTTAATAAAGTACACAATTAATATTCACACAAAAATAAATTAATTCCCTATGGGTATAGGGAACACATAATAGACGCTAGACGGCTAGATAAGCCAGATTTAGTTAGCTAAAGGTCGGCTAAAGAAACAAAATTGAATTAGTCGGGTTTTATTTTGGTTTAGATATTGGTTTTTGTGAAAGTTATCTGTGAAGGAGAACTTGAGCACTCTGTGATGGTTATTATTACTATTTGAATATTTATTTAGTAAAGAAATTAAAATGAAGAATGTTTATTATGTACAAACGTCACTTAAGACAGTTCACATCAGTTTTGATAAATTTTAGATTGTTGTGTATATAAAGAACCAGTTTCAGCTTAGACTGTAAGGTTAAGCTTCGCAGCGCTGAGTTTAAACGTGCCTTATTTAGTCATTTTAGTTGAATATTTTATTTGGTATCTGATAATGTTTAAATGATAGCCCTGGGATGATTAAATCGTTAGTTAACAATTACTTTGATATCTGATAATGTTATAAAGTTACCCGGTATTATTATCCAAAATATATAATATTAAAAAAAAAAAAAAAAAAAACAAAGCTACTTTGGTTAATTATTATTTAGATAATCTAATGATAATAGTTAATGATAAATTATAAGTATGGTAAAAGATTATGATAGATGATAAAGATAAATGATATGTTAAATAATATAGATAAAATAAATTGATAATGCCAATTATAATGACATTGTAAATTAAAAAAGATAAGATTAATAATAATAAAAATGGTAAGGACAAATAAAAATGTATGATTAATTATAATGATAATAGATTATATATGAAAAAACAAGAAGATTTTAAATGATAAAGTTTAATTAGTAAAGTAAACTTTACTAATTAAACTTTATCATTTTAAACTTTATCAATGATACAATGATAAAGTTTTACTGATGAAATGATAGAATGATAAAGTTTTACTGATGAAATGATAGAATTTAAATGATAAAGGTTAAATGATAGAGATTATAATGAAAGAGGATACTATAATGATAAAGCTTAAATGATAAAGCTT
Source organism: Alsophila aescularia (assembly GCA_946251855.1). NCBI lineage: Eukaryota > Metazoa > Arthropoda > Insecta > Lepidoptera > Geometridae > Alsophila > Alsophila aescularia. Next base: position 567,267 of record OX276375.1, read on the forward strand.
ATATGATAAATCTGAAATGATCAAGATAAAATGATACAGTTTTACTGATGATATGATATAATTTATATGATAAAAGTTAAATGATAGAGATTATAATGATAGAGGATACTACAGCTATAAAGCTTAAATGATAAATCTGATAACGTTTCAATGATAAAGTTAAAATGATGCAATGACTAACATTATAATGATAAATTTTACATAATAAAATTATATCCATATAGATAGCTTAAGTGACACAAAAGTGATACATCCGCGGCCTTACCGCTAAATGATAAAGTTGTTGATGGCATTAAAGTACTGTATAGATTTAATATGGTTTGATGGCCACCACTTTTCGGTATTTTCTCTTGTAACTATGCTAAAAATGTTAAAAGGTCTTGTAAATAAAATAAAAATAAGATAGTTTAAATGATATTTTAAATGAGAGTTTAAATACCTAATGGTACAGTTGTAAAAAGATACAGATACATAAACTGATAGTTAAATAATAGTTTAAGTAATAGTTAAAATGACAGAGTTTAAGTCATAGTTTAATGTCAGAGTTTAAATGACAGTTTAAATCACAAAGTTTAAATCGTATTGTAAGAAGTGATGTAGTTTGTTTATTAAATATTCTAAATTACATTAAAATGGTCGATTTTTTTTAGTCAAACTTATATGATAAATTTTAATTTCGTTAACTTTAAATAGTAAACTTCAAATGGTTATATTTAAACAGTAATATTTAAATGGTAAATTATAAATGGTAAATTTATATGGTACAATTTAAATGGTAATATATTAAGTTGTATTATTTTAATGTTAATATTTAAATGATAAATGTATTAATGGTATGTTTTACATGGGTAATATTCAATGATAAATTTTAAAGGGTACATTTTAACGGTAAATTTAAATGACTAATTTCAAATATTAAATTTGAAATGGTTACACATCAAATATGATTAACTTTAAATGATAAACTTTAGAGGGTAAACTTTAAAATTTTAAATGACCATTTTTAAGTGATAAATTTCAAATTATAAATATCTAATATGTTAAAAATAAAAAGATAAACTTTAACGGATAAACTCCGAGAGATACACTTCGAATGATTAAACTTTGAATGATAAACTTTGAACGATAAACTTTGAATGATAAACTTAAAAATGATAAACTAAATTTTAATTGATAAACTTTAAATGATCAACTATAATTATAAGGAATGTTGTTGTAGCCCTTAGATAAATATTGTGAGAACTACTTTTATGATGGATGTAATGTTTCCATGTTACCTCCTGGATAAGTGAACTATGTTTGTTCATAGGTGCTCACAGGATTATGAATATGAATTCCAAGGTTGTTTCGTGAGCTCATAGGTGTTAAGCTTACAGGATTTTTGCGTGGATTGGTTTCCACAGGTTATTGCGTGAGGTAGTAGGTGTTAAGCTCACAGGATTGTTGCGTGGATATGTTTTCCACAGGAAGTTGCGTGAGCTCGTGGCTCGCAGGACTATATACACCACTATTTTTAAATTACCAAAAAACAAATGGGCTGTGCAGAAGTGCAGAAGTGGCAATGCAATCAAAATATGCAGTCAGAACTTTTGAATATTTAACAGTGTAGGATTTATTAAAACCTGAAGTTTTCGGAAATCCTACCTAAAATTATGGACACATACTAAAAATACTATGCAATTAATAATGAATGAAATCACATGCGTGCAGTGCGCGTGAGTAGTGAAAACTATCTCTGTCCTACTCTTTCCCGCATTTTCTCGCGCGTTCAATTACCTCGACTATCACGCTAGCTACCATTTTATCAATAACAAAATAAAGTAGGTGTCTCCGGTGGATTGGGAAGTAGGTACCTACATACGGAATAAAATATGAAATGTAGCATAAAAATACTTTATTTGATTAATTCTAACTTTCCTTCATACTTTTACGGGCTTAGGACCGGCAAAATTACTTTATTTACTGGGTAGGTAGGTGTTGAATTGTTTTAGATTAAAATACCAACACTTAGGTATCACAATGAACCAAGTTAAATTTAAAAGTTATTAAGTTAGAAACAAAGGTATTTTGGCGTATTTAACAGTTTATAATCAGCTATTTACAACTATTGTAAATAGCTAATATATTATTATTATTATTTATTATTATTATTATTACTATTTACACTGCTTAGAAATTAACTTATAAGTATTTTAACAATTGTTCGAAGTGACCACCTTCATTATCAATACACAAGCGAGCACGTTTATACAGATTACTGCGTAATGACATTAAAATGTTTAGGCTTTTCACTTCGTCAAAAGCGTCTATGATGCGCTGTCTTAACACTTGCATAGTGTCCGGTTCACTCACATAAACACGCCGTTTTATTTCGGTCCATAAAAAGAAGTCCATAGGTGTTAAATCCGGCGAACGCGCTGGCCATGGTATTGGTCCACCGCGACCAATCCAACGGTCTCCGGATTGATCGTTTAGGTATTCCCTTACCATTCTATGATAATGCGGCGGGGCGCCGTCCTGTTGAAAAAACACACCTTGCAGATATGCCAGCGGAACTTCATCCAGCATCGAAGACACCATCGTCCGGAGAAGTTTTAAATAAGTTTCTCCTGTGAGGCGACCTTCAATGAAATACGGGCCGATTAGTCTGTCGTTCAAAATTCCCGCCCACACATTTACACTGAATCGATGTTGGAAAGAATTTTGACGCGTCAGTTTTGGATTTCGGACCGACCACCAATGTTCATTGTGTTGATTAAACAGTCCAATCCTTACTTCCAACTCGTCATAAAATCACACATTAGCGTCGAGATTGTTCAAAATCCAATTGTAAAATGTAATTCTTGGAACTCGGTCGATTGTAGTCAGTTCTTGCGTTTTCCTGTATGGATGCATTCCTTTTGAATGCACTATTCTCCAAGCGCAGTACTGGCTAATTCCTAAATGGCGAGCGGCATCATTGGTGTTCCTGCGGGGGTAATCTTCGAATTAGCTCAGTACCTACATCATCGTACACGTTTTGAGGAAGCGCAGGTCTCCCTCGTCCTTGTGCATGTGACGGGGTAAAAACCGAGCCGTGGTCCAGCATACGTTGGTAGACACTCTACATTGTAGCGAAGTTCGGTTGTCGATCGTCAGGATACAAATCACGGTACATTCTGAGAGCTTCGCTCGTATTTTCCCCAGACAGGAAATATGCACGTAACATTAACGTGTATTCACGAAGTGAAAATTGATAAGCCATCGCGACGGTTATCAAGCGGCGTAGGAACGGCGCCTGCGATGCGACGCGACTAATTAGTAATTAGGAAAAAAGGAACCGCGCCGACCAATATGCCGATACGAAAGGGATAGACGCCGGCGGGGGTGGCGCGGGTGCGGGGCGGGGTGGAGGTTTGTGGCCAGCCGATTATATCCTTGAGCTTCGACCCTAGTGTACATGCACTATTATTTATTCTGTGGCGATTGTTTATGAATCGCGCGCGCATATAGGTACTTACCTAGAATTTATGAATGAATTAGCAAGAATTTATTTTAGGTGTGCGAATCTATGCAAACGTGACCAATTATTGACTTTTTTGTAGGATAATATTTAGCTATCTTTTTTTGTTTTTTTAGCCTAGATGTACTCAGTACCAGCAGTAGATACAGCTGTTTTTTTTTGGTAATTTAAAAATAGTGCGCGAACTACTAGGTGTTAAGCTCATAGGATTATTGAGCGGGAATGTCATCCGCAGGGTGTTGCATGAGCTGTTAGGTGTTAATTTCACAGGTTTATCATATGGATATGCTTTCCGCAGGTAGTTGCGTGAACCCCCATGAATTACTGAGCAATCTCATTAATGTGTGCATACCAGATTTCCATGTTAATCTTCATGATATTAAAACTATGTAAAAATAAGATAAGATATTCTGTTAGAAATAATTTAATGAAGATAAATTACAATGGTAATTAAAAATAAATCTGATAAACTATTATTATGCTTATAATTTTAGGAATTGAGGATAAATTAACATACTAAAAAAATATGGTATGGGTATTTTATGTTAATCTTTAAATAGTTATAACTACACAAACATTTACTATGATTTATACTACTCTCAATCTGCTAAATTATTATTGAAATGTTGAATGATCTTCTAGTAGTCGGTTTGTTGAGTAAACAATGTTTACTAAACGCATTGAGCTGACTTGATAGATAACGTAATTTGTTATTTTATTTTAAACGATTAAACAAATAATGATATCTAAACTCTACTATTTAGCATTTGTTTATTTACCAAAATAACATTATTATAAAATGGTTAACATTAATTATAGAAGGGTAACATTGAAATGTCAAGTTAGGATAAAACCTTATAATTTGTTATGAATGGATTATGGCGCAGAAAATGTTTGTTTCAGAGAGGTGAAGCAATGCCGTCAGATGACAAAGCTGGTACACTGCTGAATATGAATTCAAGGCGATGACGGCAGACCAAGAAATGTAACGAGAAGAAGAGAAAAGGTTCGTTGTTTGTCCAGGTGCAATGATGTAGCTGCACTTCAAAAGACTCATCAAGCTTTTCCTCTACAAGTTGCTTTTCTTCAGTTCGGACTGAAACATTTCTCTTGCAGCCAAGTCAGCAGGATTATTACTGGATTTAAGATGATAGCAATGGTTTATTCAGGACATTTCTTTAGGTTACTTTGTTTTTCATTCGTGCGTATGGCGTAGCGATGGTAGCTGCAGGCATTCATTTGTGTTGACAGTAATTATAAATCAGTATGTAATTATCATAATTAGTTATAAATTACGAGTTGTGCATGCACTGCTTAAAGTTATATACCTATAAAAAATATATTATGTTATTAATGATCAAATTGTAGGAGTTGATGAAATATATTAATGTATAAGCAATATTGCAAAGTAATATTTTAATATTAAGTAACGTATACTATTGATATAAAACAAAAGTTCATTAATGCAAATATCATGATTGTAAAATAGATGTTAAAGAATATAAAATAGATAATAATAAAGAATATAAATAGATAAGTAGTCTAAGGCATTAGAAAATAATATTCAGTACTATTAATTTTGTCAGGATTTACGATAAATGATTATGAATGACATTAGAGTTCAGCACATTTTGGTTACGATTTAATAAAAAAATAATGAATTATCTGAAATTTGTGTAAAGTATTCATGTTGGTATGTTACCTATGAATTTTTCGAGAGTAATAGATAACATATTGGGCATTATTTTTGTATAATGTAATGATTTAGGTTAAGCACTTACATTATATCTATGTTTTTATTAATTGTGATATGATGTGTTGCCGGGAGGCAACACGTTTCCGGATGGCCGAATGTCATGATTTCCAATTTTATGTTTAAATTGAAGAGATTTGCATTTGATTTCGAACTCAATTTGACTAATACTTCAGGAATATTTAAAAAACATGACTACCGGAACGTCACATGAAGGAAGTGCCACCTGGCAATCGTTGCATGATTCTAAAGGAAACTTAGTCTCACGACGATGGCGCCATTTTTTTCTAGTGGGATAAAAGATTTTGAGGAGGTAGTTTATTGAATTCTTGTTGAGCATCGGAACGGCGAAGTCAACTGTAAAGTAGAATATAAGTGACCATTGAAAATACATATGTATTATGTCTGAAGAAGTTATTTACTACAAATGTAAAGTAGAATATAAGTGACCATTGAAAATACATATGTATTATGTCTGAAGAAGTTATTTACTACAAATGTAAAGTAGAATATAAGCGACCAGTGGAAAATACATATGTATTATGTCTGAAGAAGTTATTTACTACAAATGTAAAGTAGAATATAAGCGACCAGTGGAAAATACAAGCATTTTATACCTGATGGACGAATTTTACTACATTTGTACAAGCGAGATAAACTTAAACACCGTTACCTGATAGTAAAAGAGAAGACGATAATATTTTTTGTCCCGTACTGTGTATGCTGTGTTGGTTGTTTGCCCAAAAGCTCATTCCAGCCAAACAAACCGTTCAAGACATTTAGGTCATCGATATTTTAGTGATTTGTGCTATTTTGACTGCCTTTGAACGTTTCTGAGTGCTGATTTTTGTGAATCACTTAAATTTAACCTAAAATATTAAATAGTGGTGAGTTGTTGCATTGTAGGCTGTAAAAGCCGTACGGAACGAAAATATGAAAATATATCCTTTCACACGTAAGTTTTGATTTTCGAGTGCATTATTGAATGGTATTGCATACGTAATTGCTATTAGATTCTCCTTTGCTTTAGGTATTGTAAGATTTATGTGATTTTAGACGATATTTTTAATATTTTTCTATTTATAAAGGTTACATTTTCGTAGTATTATCCTCACAAATTGCGTGGCTTGTTTTATTTTGACTTTTGTGTCCATCTCACTCTATCTTGATGTGGTTTGGGTGAACTGGAACGAGTAAGGACATAATCGACGGATCTACTACATTTAGTAGGGTTAATCTGATTTTAGGGATACCATTTTTTTTATTTTTTTTACTCTCAAATACTGGGTAATTTTAAGTAATCTAACGTAAAATAATAATTGTTGTTTGTTTTGATGTATAATAAGTATGTGTTAACAAAATAAAAAGTATAGATTACTGATAGCGATTATCTAGTTCCCATAGTAAAGGCATTGCTTAGTCTGGGGTTAAATGGAGCTGTGTGTGAAAAATCAACCAAAATTTTATTAAACAAATTGGAAGAAAATTGTATAAAATTAATTATTTTTGTCAATTTTCTAATTCTTCCTAAATTTCTGACTATAAGAGAGTTATGGGACAGTGTAACAGTTTGCACTAACTATGTAGTCTAGTTTGGAGCTAGGTAATTGGTGCGGAATTGTACCGAATATATAATAAATTTTATTTTATTTTATTAACATCCTTTTTTTACCAGGAAAATTATTTAGTTAATCAAAACCTCAAAAATAGACTATCGTTTTATTCTTGTACACTAACTTTATAATTTGGGCTGAATATAATTTAGTAACCCTAAAATTGTTGGTACTTTATACCCGTCTTTTTTTCAGTATACGCTTGGAGCTCCTCTACTACGTACCTAGAAAATGCAATAAAGTTAATGGATGGAGCACAAACTAATTATAAGAGATACGGGATAGGAATTAATAGCACAGAAAAAATAATTGGACAGTATAGTAAGGAATTGTTGTTGCATGTAAGTATTTGTAAATAAAATATTTTGTGTAAGGAATTGTTGCAACATATTTGTGCAAATTAAGTATTTAATGTAAGGAATTGTTCTTACGTTATATTTATGCAAATTAACATTTTGTGTTAGAAATTTTTGTAGCTCTATTTGTCCAATTATAGTACCTACTAATTTTATCTTTCTATATATCTACCCGTGCGAAGCCGGGGCGAGTCACTAGTTATAAGTATAGATATAGATAGATGAGCCATTTGAGAATTGGATCTCAAAATTTAATAAAAATAATATGTTGGAATTATCCTATTTTTTTGCTGACTACCTTTTTAGGGTTCCGTCGTTACACAAGGAACACCACAAGTTTCGCCATGTCAGTCTATCCGTCTGTCTGTATCTCAGAGCCATTTTATTCAGAAACTATTGACAATACAAAGTTTAAATTTGGCGCTTGTAGGTTTCGATATATGTAACCGCTACATCGGTCCAAGACGTATATAGAATACTTTTAACCTAGAGAAATGACCACGCGTGCCAAGCCGCGGGCACAGATAGTAAAAAAATATTCAAATATATATTTGATTTTGAGAAAAAATACGTTTGTCACCCGTCGTCGGGTCTCTTTGAATAGGTGTTTTAAAATTATAATGTGGTTCCATTGATAGTTTTAAAATTATAATGTGGTTCCATTTATAGTTTTTTCTATTTGGTTTGACTTTAAATGACTTTTTGCTTGAGTTGCATTTAAAGTGGGTGAAGATCGTTTCTTTTTTATTACTTATGGTTGGGAACTTAAGAATATTTTCCTGTAGCTACGAGTACAATAGTCTAAAGCTCCCTTGCTGCTCCATCTCAATAAATTACTTATCATGATTTCTGTAATTTTCAGTAGTCTCTGTTTATCGCGCTATAATTCATGTTGCGTTTTCACGATAATAACATCGTATACGTTTATCGGCGATGTTGCGGCTGAATCGCTTGGCCAGACTTGTCGCGACAGCGCAAATCTTCGCGTTATCGTGATAGTGTGGCCGCAGCATATATGATCCGTCAATCTGAGGCAAATCTATATGAAAAGTAATTAATTGGTGTCCCATTTAAATATTTGGTAAGCTATGAAACAGGGCTAATACATTTGAATGTTGGCTGTAAAAAAACTGCCGCAACGCAAACAATCATCGTAGGCTATTGTCGCAGATTTCACGTGCGGCATCGCCCCACCGCACCAACAGTCGCCTCCCAACTCCCGCGCATATAACTTGTCGGTTAAATATTGTAATTTTGGTAACCTAATAAAAGGTATTTTAGCATAACCTTATGCATTTCTCATTAGCACCCACACATTACTTAGAAGTGGTGAAATAACGACGTTTTAAAAGTGGGTTGCGTGCTGTCTTATAAAAATTGAACTATTAAGTACCATGAAAGACAAATCCCCGTAGTAACAAGGCGGGTTAAAGAATTTGTTGGAGGAGCACGTGCATGCAGTCGGCAATGTCTACACCATGAGTGGAGCCTTCAACGCCCACCAGTGATACGACAGTACGAGCTGCAGAGTTGCAGAGTTCGTCAGCGAGGTTCAAAACAAGAGAAACCTACGAATTAAGTACGACTACCGAACGGGTGAGAAATGCATAGCAAGTGAAAATATTCCGCGCTAATGAGTACGTGTTATTTATTGATGTCGATCATGTGCCATTCGCCAGCAGCAGTTTCATTTTACAAGGACGCCTGTTAGTCACTCGAGGATATAATATACCCGGGTCATCTGAGTAAGACTTGGAGAATGCTCAGTCTTGCTATTTTAATGCCGAGGACTGGCGGTCAGAGAAAATAACTAAAGGCCTCCTCACACCTAAGAAAAATCAGCTCGCTTACTCCTTGACATTCGCTAGTGATGTAGTACATCTGAACCTAATTAATAGGTGAAAAGCAGATGCAAGAACACGTTTTTAATTTAAAAACTCATGTAAATACCTCTTAGCAATCGCGAGGTATGCGGATTGAAAATAAATTTTAATACGTTGCAATATGGTATAATATTCCATCTGACTTATTTGGCTTGTTTTGCACTAAGTTTCAACATATTTTTGAAAAATAGAAAAATAAATTTTATCTCGTGGTAATACAGTTCATTGTCAATTATTTGATAACTCATTTAGTGAAATAAAATCTGAGAAAATTTGAAAAAATTTAGATCGATTTTCTAAGCCGCACTTACTGATATTTCCCATTAGAAAATAGATCTTATTAGTATATTCGCAAAGCATATTTTAAAAATAGCACAAAAGCAGTAATTTTTAGGTCGAATTTAGCAATTTCTTCGGCATGCATTGTTCGTTTTGTTTAATCCGTTCATAAAATTATCAGCACGAGGCGCGCAATGTTTACGTTAGTTTATTGAAAATAGCGTAAGTTTCAACAACATGTATCATATACATCACGCGATATCTAGACCTATTTTATGTGAGTCATTATAAAAAGAAAGCCTTGAAACTGCAGGTATTTGCTAAGTTTCTTCCTAGGTTTGACGTTTAAAAATCAGAAAGAAAAATAAATCCTATACTATGGTAATACAGTTTATTCTCAATTGTTTAACACCACAAAAAGTAAAATCCAAATTGTGAAATTTTAGATCGATTTTCTTAGCCGCACTTACTGATATTTCTCATTAGAAAATAGATCTTATCAGTATATTATCAAAGCATATCTTTTAATAGCACAAAATTGCCAAAAGCTAGGTTGCAGTTAGCCGATTGTCAGATGTACATCGACTCTTTTCTTAAATCCGCTCAAGAAATTATTAGCACGAGGGAAGTAATGTTTAGGTTACATAATTCAAATTGACACCGATATTTTATAATTTACTGTTCCATTGCGCTATTAATACAAGTAGCTTGTGAAAGACATTTAATAAATCGAGCAATGGAAAATGTGGAAAACTTACCTACGTCAATACTTTGACATAAGTAAGTAAACGCTCATTTTATGTCATCAAGCTCCGCTTTCAAATATTTTGAATTACGCTTACTGGCCGTGACGCTCCGCCTTTCTTATAGTTTTGAGCCAATCATACCAAATGAAACCTTATGGGTGGTCTTATTTGGTATAATTGGCTCAACGTCATCGACACATAAAAAGAACACATGGAAAAATAAATCATATACTATGGTTATACAGTTTATTATCGATTATTTCATACCAAATTAGGTGAAATCAAAATTTCGAAAATATTCGCATCCACTTTCTCAAATAAAATACCGTCATTTGTCATTCAAAAAAATAACTTATCACATTACATTAAATCACAATTTTCAAATAGCACAAATAAATGGTTATTTTTAAATATTTTGCTAAGAAAACCTACAAAACCTTGCAGGCAAACGGCACTTATTGATGTCAATTGCAACCAGCATCAGTTGGGGTGACGGCAATAGAATGTTAACTTATGTAAAGATAAACAATAATAAGCTACATATTCTTCTAACTTCAACACATATATTTTAAAGAGGAAAAATTTGATTGCTTGCATGTTTGTTTGTTGGTTTTAATGTATAAACTCTAAATATCCTAAACTGGTTTTAAAAATTCTTGCATTTATAAAATGCTTCATTACCAGCGAGTAACATGGGCAATATTTCATCATTCAAAAAATTAGAGATCCCTACGAAAATTGCAATAATGTAACTCAAGGTATCAAATCTATGCAAAAATGATGATTACTTGCTGTATAAGGAACGTAATGACATGTTGCCGTAGAAAATAAATAATAACAAGTCTGTCAAGTACGTGAGTAGGCAAAAGTCTTTCGTTTAAACTCACTACTGCAAATGATTTTGAATTACACTCATTGCCGGGTTTTTTAGAAATTACGACATATAAATGCTAAAAGTGAGAAAATTCCGCGATGTGAGCGCTTACTGTGTAAAGCCGGGGCGAGTCACTAGTGAACCTATAAAACAGAACCGTGATGTACCTGATGACTGACTTACTGATTGACAGACAACGCAGAGTCTAAACCGGTGGATCTAGAGATTTGAAATTTGGAGGATAAATTCTCCGAGTATCCAAGAGGTGTATTCAGCTCAGCTCTATGATGTACCGAATATATATTGTTTGTCAAAAGACGGAGTTTAACGTGGCAGGACGCACAGAGGATAATCAGAAAAACATATGTTTTTGTGATCTTTAATTCGGTATAACTCACGATTTGTACGTGTACGTTTCACGTTTCACGACAAACAAATAGCCATGCACCTAGACAAAGCACCAACCGCTTTTATATTATTAAATTATGATGATGACACTTTGTAAATATAGTCTTAAACAAGTGCTGCACAAAAAAACTATGGTACAAAAAATCGACTTCAATTGGATTAACTAATAACTAAAATCACTAATCTAATTTTGATTCAATTTAAACATTACTATACTGGAAGTCTTGTTTCTCAAGTAAAAACCATCATATAATTCGGTTCAGAAATCCTTATATATAAGAGAACATAAAACAAATAGATTTTCTAATTAAAAGAACTGAACCAATTTTGATGAAGTTCATATGGGACTACACTGAAAGTTTACTCTTTTGAATATAACAACAACAAAATCAAAAATTCAAATCGGTTTAGAAATCTTAAAGAGGCAATATAAACACAAAATCAAATGGATTTACTAAAAAAAAACACAATTTATTTTCGAACAACTACTGAACCAATTTTGATAAAATTTATATGAAATCACTTGGAGAGTATAAAAACAAAGGTTTCAAACAATGTTTTTTATTGGCATGCAAATAAATCGGTGTATATACATAAAAAAAACATACACGGTCTCTTTTTGTGAAGTCGATTATAAAAACACTTGTTTAGTAATATTTGAAAATTCATCTTTAAAGCGGTGAACGGGGATGGCAAAGTTTATATGAAGAAACATATTTGTTGAAAGTAGAGTACGGATTTAAATGAAATTTGATATAATATATTGCAAGGAATATCACGCTAAGAGGCGGAACCTAGCAGCTGGTGGTGAGATGGCATGAAAAGATGGCGGGAGTGAAACGCCACTATTCCGTTGGCAGTCAAAGGTGTTCAATTATCTTTCAATTGCGTTCCTTGAATTCTCCTTATTTAATTTCTAAAAGTATTTCATGTGTAATAAATTTGTTTTGTGAAGTATAATTGACTGAGCGAGTGCAAAGTGCGAGCGAAACATCGTTTCAGCTTGGGTATAAATACCTTCGGATGTCTGTCCGGATCTCTGTTCTCCTCAACAGGTCGCATTTCTCAATCGATCTAGATGAAACTTAGAATACAGGTTTGATGAGATTTTAGAATTATTTAAAATATTTAGCATTTTTGATTTACTTCCCCCAAAAAAGAGCAAAAAAGGAGCTAATGAATATCTTCTTCTTATATGATCCGATTTCGATGGTTCTTTTTTATTTGAAAGATAGAACTTTAATGTTAGTCTCATAAAAAATTGGTGAAGATTTGATAAGGATCTTCGGCGTGAGTAGCAGAAGAGCTCCTAAAAATGAAGTAATTTACTCACTTTTAGGTTTCTACCAGTAGAATCAGCCCTTTACCTACTAGGTAGGGATTGATGGAGCACCTTGGCTTGGTTATAATGTTAGTTTTACAATAAGGTAACTAGATGGTGCTACTGTGCACCCTTAGATTGATTGAAAAAAATATTGTGCACGTGAGGTCTACAGCCCACAGATCCACTAGTATAAAATTATGAGTGATCATGTATACTTTTTAATAAACCGGCATCAGCCGTGCGAGCATGGATCTTATCGATCGATAAAATTCGATAAATTTATCGACCGGTAAACAGTTCTTTTTTTTCAATTTTCTCAAAATGCGGTAGCATGGATCTAGCCTCTCGGTAAATTTTATTGATTCGATAACACGTCGTGAGTTTATCGATTTAAAAAATGGCAACTCGTGGACTATACCATATATCAGATAGACGACTAATAGTCTAAAAAATATTTTTTGACACAATTTGGCAGATTTTTATTATTTTGAGTTGTTGCGGAGAAACTTCTGTCATTTGGAATTCTACCTAACTACCATAAAGTAGTATATTCCTTGAACCTAACCTAAAGTATAACTAGCCATAAGTCGTTGCACAATTGCTTGAGACACCTCCCTGATAAGTCTGACAGTGCGCTGTCCTAGTGCTATATTATATTCCTGGCCGATGCATCGTTGGTGCAACTGCCCTCGGTGAAAAAGCGTACAGCTGATAGAACCTACAACAATGATTATACAGGTAGTTTTTTAGACTGAGTACCTACTAGGTACCATAATAATTAGAGCATTAGACACAATCACAACAACAGATAATTTCTGGAAATAGAAAAAACGTAACTAAGTATTTGGTATTATTATGTAAAGTAGATACTACAACATGCGCAGGCAGTCCATTAGATCGACTCCTTCTCAAACGCCCTCAACATCTTGAATGAGGGCGAGGGAAATTTCCTTATAAATTCTAAAAATAATCTTAAAATGCTGTTCCAGATCGAAAGGATCATTGGCATCCCTGAAACTTGCCTCACGATGTTCTGACACCTCCACGTTTTGGCTTATATTCCAAAAAGGAATTAACAAAAAAAAAAAGTTTGTCGTGTAACTTTGGAAAGCCGATAAATTCGGTAAAACTACCGACATTATATCGACAACAATTGTCAAAAATAAGATTCATGCTTCCTTTTGTTGATATAAATCTATATATGACGATGACTTAAAGCTATTTTTGGAAATAAGAACAGAGGAAGACTCTTTAATGCTTCAACGTGACATCGACTCGATCTATAAGTGGAGTATGGATAATAAAATGGAATTCAATCCTTTGAAGTGCTTCGAGATGACTTTTTGCAGAAAACGACAGCCTGTAGAATTTATCTATAAGCTGAACTCATGTATAATATCAAGATCCTCTTCTGTTAGAGATCTGGGTGTCACGTTTGACCAAAAACTCACTTTTCATGACCATATAACGACAGTGGCTAAGGAATCTTTTCAGCGACTAGGTTTTGTTTTCAAAACATAGGGGTCATCAAGCTAATCTTCAGCGCCTTGGTTCGCAGTAAGCTAGAATCCAGTGCATGTGTGTGGCACCCACACGAGAGTAAATAAGCGCTTTTATTAGAAAAAGTACAGAAGGCTTTTCTAAGGTACTTATACAAGCGCATATATGGCTATTACCGTTATGCATACGCGTTGGGTACATGTAAGTACCCAACGAAATTTCTTTTAGGTTGCTTAGGGTATAACTCTTTGGAGGTCAGAAGATCTCGTGACCAATTTGCGATGATGTGCAAGATTCTTCGAGGGAAGGTTGACGCCCCTGATCTAAATAGTAAGCTGTGTAAATTATTTGTTCCCAATAATTACCATCGGAGCAGAAAACATAGATTGTTTGCGGTCCCGGTGTGTCGTACCAAAGCCCGTTCTAGATCACCTATACCATGGACTCTCACTGCGCTCAATGCCCTCCTGGTAGCTATTCCGAATTGTGATGTGTTCGCAGATGAATGGAAGGTGTTCTCTTATCGGGATGTTTGGAGTACTGTGAGATTTTTGCATGATTATGACATCTAGATTTTTGTTAATTATTTATATTTTACTTGTAAATTTGGATTTTTGTAGTGTGTATAATTATTATTGTAATTTTGGCAGATTGAATTTTTGACCATAATGCTCTCGATATTTCTATTGACTATGAAATATTTGAAATATTTTAAATATGTTATTTGACGTTTATTATTATTTTATGACATTCTACTTATAATTCAAATTTCTGTGTTTAGACAAGGACTGAATTTAATGTATACTGGAGTTTAATGTGATTAATTGATATAATAGGAGTTACCGTTTCAATTGCATAAATAAATATATTAAAAATGATTTATCGAATTTATGTCGTTGTCGATAAGTACGTTCCGTGCTACTGAACTCGTATTATCGAATATTAACGTGAAACTTAATTAAAAAAAGATGGTAAATTTATCGATCGATAAGATCCATGCTGGTTGCTAATAATATAATTTACTAGCTTTTGCCCGTAACTGTCAACGCGGACTACGGTTTATCGTGAAAAAAGCATCCTATGTTCATCTAGGATGTTAAAAACTAATGCAAAAGTGTAGCACCAACGAACGCTCTTGTTTTTTTTTTTGACAGACCAGTCATTTTTGCGTTTCTAGGGCAAACGTTTTTCACAGCGAGTAATCTACATTTTCCAGTTTCCCCTGGAAACTTATCATTTTCTGAAATAAAAAATATTCTATGTTTGTCTCTATATTGTACAGAATTTATTTACGAAGGTTGATATAATCGGATCGGCTGCTTTAGCGTTAAAAATCCCCAAACAAAAAACCAAACAAACAAAGATACAAAGTTTCACAGAAATATTTAGAAAAGCCTAGTCATAAAGGGGCTGTAGCGGGTTGCTAGTCGCTACGGCGTTCTCGCTATTCATATGGTGTCATAGTGCAACGACGCTGGAGTGTTGGTGAGATACGAGTGGTGCACATACTTTTTATTCATATAAATATTTAGAAAAAGCACACACACACACACACACACACACACACACACACACACACACATATATATATATATATAAAAAGACCACAAGACCACATATATATAAGTGAAAAAGTGAAGGTGTTTGTTTGTTTATTTGGCGAGTTTTAACGCTATGGATTTTGGTGAAATTTGGAATGGAGATAGCTTTATACCCTGGAATAACACATATGATACTTTTTATGCCGAAAAATAGTAAGTTTCTACGGGAAAACTGGAAAATTTAGATTACTTGCTGTAAGGAACGGTTGCCATGGAAACAAATAAAAAGTCTGTCAAAAAGCATAAACAGCGTTGGTGGCAAAGAGAATACAATACGTAGGTGGTTTTCTTTTCCATTGTTTTTCAATATCCTACATGAACACAGGATGCTTTTTTCGCGATTAATTGTATCCCATGCAGACGACGTCGCGGGCGGGTCGCTAGTTTTAAAATATTTCCAGACACGCGAAGAGTTCGCGGTTTGCCCATCAACTCGCAGCTACTCTGTCGACGGCATTGTGCCGTTCGTCTGAAAGAGCCCTGTGGCATCATCAAGGTCGAATCAAGTCGGACCATATTTTCTTCACATTGCCACTGCCACTTACTTGGTGTCTAAAGATACTTGTACACTACCTTATTATTGTGTAATATTAGTTATTTTATCTAACAACATGTTATTATGGACTTTGTGTCCTACAAGATAGATAGATAGATAGATAATACTTTATTATACACCAGTTTCCAAAAAAAAAACTACAAATTGGAACAATCTTATAACTAAAGTACGACGGGCGGACTTATCGCTAAAAGCGATCTCTTTCAGTCAACATTTCGATGAAAAGAAATAATTGAGTGAGTGAGTCAAGCAACAGCCCTATAGGTGAACAGATGGTGAGCATGCCCCAGGATGATTATGACAATGATGAAATGAAACTGAATTTGTTGTAGTTATATTACTTAGATGATGTTGCTATAATAATTACTATCATCATCATCATCATCATCATCAATGTCAGCTTCATCCTCCCAATACAGGGCATAAACCTTCTCCCTCTGACACTATCATCTCTGCTTTCAGACAATCTTTGCCAAGGTCATATCAAATTTAGCTCGACCCCTCGTTGTTGCACTGGTCTTCTACGGCTGCGATTTTCCATGCGGGGCCACCAATCTATCAGTGACCTACTTAACCTGCCATCAATACAAGATGCCAAGAGTCCTTCTCATCGCCACTTGAGGTTTATGTATTTATGTCTTCCACCTTGGTTTTTCTTTGGATCTCCGTCTTTCACACTCAGTCGCTCAATGTGAGCTTAGAAACAGTACGTAGGTACTGTTAAATAAAATAAGAAATCACATAGTGCAGTATTGGACCTACTTACCTAGAGCAAAATAGAGTTCTGTTCAAAATTGAAACAGTGATATCACTTTCAGATATCGTTACAAAAAAGAACAGCGCGAAAAATGTTTTAACCAGTTCTACAAAATAATTGTTTAGTTGGTTTTTTCCGTAACAGTTCCAACGTGTCCTTTTAAAATACCTCCATAACTGTTATTTTGGACTGTTTCTATAAATATTCCTCAATCCTACATTGCAGTAGTACCACATTGCCGTAGTACCACATCACTGCTTAGCAAGGTGGTGCAGGATGAATTTTAAAGAGCTAATGTAAGGCCGGCTTAAACGCTGAGAACGGTTTACGCGACTGAAAATAAATGCAGAACAGGCATGGTTAGGACTACCTACACAGTCGGATGGACGAACACCAGACTATGAAGATAGCGTTGAAAAGTCGGAAGGAACACAAAACAAACAGACAAAAACACAGAAGACAGAACACAACCAGCAGTTATCTAAAAGTTTCGGATATCAGGTATAAAGCGTTATTTTATTGAGTTGTTACGATTGTATTTTAAGTTGATTGTCCTTAACGTAAAATGGCTATGCTAAGCGATGCGACCTGTGAAGTGTTGTTGTTAACAGTTTTTTTTTAAATAAACCGTAGTATAAAATAACACAGTTTGGCAGATTGTCGGATTCACATCGCAGAGCATGCTTAGGTAGATACGACAATAATAGAATGAAGGCCAAATAGTTTTTTTTTTGCATTAAATGAAACGATTATTAAATTTTAGGCCATAATCATGTCATGGTTTAAAGAATTTTGAGTAATATAACTTGCATTATATAATATATTGTATGGAATATAAACGGTAAACACGGAAGAACCGAAAGATAGTTTCGCAGAGTATAGTTTTTTGCAGTATCAGTAAACCAGGCTGACCAGCCGGTTTACCAGCGCAAGTTACACACAGGCAGTGCAGTAAACCTAGGTGTAGTATGCATGCAAATAATTAGAGATCCGTTAGTGGATATATATTTTTGTGTAATTCATTTATAGAGCATGTCTACGTTACGATTATATTGACTTTTGCATGTCCTTTGTATGTGGTAACGGGACCCTAGATATATTTGTAAACCTTAAAAGTTTGGATTGTAACACAGCATTATTTTCTTCCAAGTGTTTGATAATTAGAATATGTAAAGTTTTTAATACCTACTTGTTTTGAAATAGAGCATTGCGAAACATGTAAGGTAACAACACACTCAGAATACGACACCGAAGGAATTTGAACAATAAAAAAATCTACCTATTGCGCAAAGTTTTATGTTCTACCTATTGAAAAATGTTGAGTTCGCTTAATGATAGCGAAATGTGTAAATTAATGTATCAATGTTGTAGGGGTTTCAACACCCAGAAATGTACTTACTTTTGATATAGTGTTTTTTTGACAAAAATTGTATAAAAATCGTTAGAATCCTTAGGGGAAGATTATTGTAGGCTATTGTCAGGAATGCTAGTTAAGCAGATTTCACGTGCGGCATCGACACCGGGGCGGTGAGCGCCGACAGTCGTCTTCCAACTTCCGCGCATATAACTTGTCGGTTAAATATTGTAATTGTGATTATCTAATGGTATTAGCGAAGGAAGGACAAAAGGTTTGTACGAGCGTCAAGATATATTTTGCAAATTATATCAATGAAAACACTAAAATGAATTTTCGAAATTTTTCTCTTTTGACAACTTGCTATTATCAAACTAAATCGCACTCTCTTTTTAACACGTTAACTTTCCCCATACATAATTTTTCGATAACCGCAAATGTCCAAATCAATTTTTGTAATATTAAAAGCACCAACCGCTTTTATATTATTAAATTATGATGATGACACTTTGTAAATATAGTCTTAAACAAGTGCTGCACAAAAAAACTATGGTACAAAAAATCGACTTCAATTGGATTAACTAATAACTAAAATCACTAATCTAATTTTGATTCAATTTAAACATTACTATACTGGAAGTCTTGTTTCTCAAGTAAAAACCATCATATAATTCGGTTCAGAAATCCTTATATATAAGAGAACATAAAACAAATAGATTTTCTAATTAAAAGAACTGAACCAATTTTGATGAAGTTCATATGGGACTACACTGAAAGTTTACTCTTTTGAATATAACAACAACAAAATCAAAAATCCAAATCGGTTTAGAAATCTTAAAGAGGCAATATAAACACAAAATCAAATGGATTTACTAAAAAAAAACACAATTTATTTTCGAACAACTACTGAACCAATTTTGATAAAATTTATATGAAATCACTTGGAGAGTATAAAAACAAAGGTTTCAAACAATGTTTTTTATTGGCATGCAAATAAATCGGTGTATATACATAAAAAAAACATACACGGTCTCTTTTTGTGAAGTCGATTATAAAAACACTTGTTTAGTAATATTTGAAAATTCATCTTTAAAGCGGTGAACGGGGATGGCAAAGTTTATATGAAGAAACATATTTGTTGAAAGTAGAGTACGGATTTAAATGAAATTTGATATAATATATTGCAAGGAATATCACGCTAAGAGGCGGAACCTAGCAGCTGGTGGTGAGATGGCATGAAAAGATGGCGGGAGTGAAACGCCACTATTCCGTTGGCAGTCAAAGGTGTTCAATTATCTTTCAATTGCGTTCCTTGAATTCTCCTTATTTAATTTCTAAAAGTATTTCATGTGTAATAAATTTGTTTTGTGAAGTATAATTGACTGAGCGAGTGCAAAGTGCGAGCGAAACATCGTTTCAGCTTGGGTATAAATACCTTCGGATGTCTGTCCGGATCTCTGTTCTCCTCAACAGGTCGCATTTCTCAATCGATCTAGATGAAACTTAGAATACAGGTTTGATGAGATTTTAGAATTATTTAAAATATTTAGCATTTTTGATTTACTTCCCCCAAAAAAGAGCAAAAAAGGAGCTAATGAATATCTTCTTCTTATATGATCCGATTTCGATGGTTCTTTTTTATTTGAAAGATAGAACTTTAATGTTAGTCTCATAAAAAATTGGTGAAGATTTGATAAGGATCTTCGGCGTGAGTAGCAGAAGAGCTCCTAAAAATGAAGTAATTTACTCACTTTTAGGTTTCTACCAGTAGAATCAGCCCTTTACCTACTAGGTAGGGATTGATGGAGCACCTTGGCTTGGTTATAATGTTAGTTTTACAATAAGGTAACTAGATGGTGCTACTGTGCACCCTTAGATTGATTGAAAAAAATATTGTGCACGTGAGGTCTACAGCCCACAGATCCACTAGTATAAAATTATGAGTGATCATGTATACTTTTTAATAAACCGGCATCAGCCGTGCGAGCATGGATCTTATCGATCGATAAAATTCGATAAATTTATCGACCGGTAAACAGTTCTTTTTTTTCAATTTTCTCAAAATGCGGTAGCATGGATCTAGCCTCTCGGTAAATTTTATTGATTCGATAACACGTCGTGAGTTTATCGATTTAAAAAATGGCAACTCGTGGACTATACCATATATCAGATAGACGACTAATAGTCTAAAAAATATTTTTTGACACAATTTGGCAGATTTTTATTATTTTGAGTTGTTGCGGAGAAACTTCTGTCATTTGGAATTCTACCTAACTACCATAAAGTAGTATATTCCTTGAACCTAACCTAAAGTATAACTAGCCATAAGTCGTTGCACAATTGCTTGAGACACCTCCCTGATAAGTCTGACAGTGCGCTGTCCTAGTGCTATATTATATTCCTGGCCGATGCATCGTTGGTGCAACTGCCCTCGGTGAAAAAGCGTACAGCTGATAGAACCTACAACAATGATTATACAGGTAGTTTTTTAGACTGAGTACCTACTAGGTACCATAATAATTAGAGCATTAGACACAATCACAACAACAGATAATTTCTGGAAATAGAAAAAACGTAACTAAGTATTTGGTATTATTATGTAAAGTAGATACTACAACATGCGCAGGCAGTCCATTAGATCGACTCCTTCTCAAACGCCCTCAACATCTTGAATGAGGGCGAGGGAAATTTCCTTATAAATTCTAAAAATAATCTTAAAATGCTGTTCCAGATCGAAAGGATCATTGGCATCCCTGAAACTTGCCTCACGATGTTCTGACACCTCCACGTTTTGGCTTATATTCCAAAAAGGAATTAACAAAAAAAAAAAGTTTGTCGTGTAACTTTGGAAAGCCGATAAATTCGGTAAAACTACCGACATTATATCGACAACAATTGTCAAAAATAAGATTCATGCTTCCTTTTGTTGATATAAATCTATATATGACGATGACTTAAAGCTATTTTTGGAAATAAGAACAGAGGAAGACTCTTTAATGCTTCAACGTGACATCGACTCGATCTATAAGTGGAGTATGGATAATAAAATGGAATTCAATCCTTTGAAGTGCTTCGAGATGACTTTTTGCAGAAAACGACAGCCTGTAGAATTTATCTATAAGCTGAACTCATGTATAATATCAAGATCCTCTTCTGTTAGAGATCTGGGTGTCACGTTTGACCAAAAACTCACTTTTCATGACCATATAACGACAGTGGCTAAGGAATCTTTTCAGCGACTAGGTTTTGTTTTCAAAACATAGGGGTCATCAAGCTAATCTTCAGCGCCTTGGTTCGCAGTAAGCTAGAAGCCAGTGCATGTGTGTGGCACCCACACGAGAGTAAATAAGCGCTTTTATTAGAAAAAGTACAGAAGGCTTTTCTAAGGTACTTATACAAGCGCATATATGGCTATTACCGTTATGCATACGCGTTGGGTACATGTAAGTACCCAACGAAATTTCTTTTAGGTTGCTTAGGGTATAACTCTTTGGAGGTCAGAAGATCTCGTGACCAATTTGCGATGATGTGCAAGATTCTTCGAGGGAAGGTTGACGCCCCTGATCTAAATAGTAAGCTGTGTAAATTATTTGTTCCCAATAATTACCATCGGAGCAGAAAACATAGATTGTTTGCGGTCCCGGTGTGTCGTACCAAAGCCCGTTCTAGATCACCTATACCATGGACTCTCACTGCGCTCAATGCCCTCCTGGTAGCTATTCCGAATTGTGATGTGTTCGCAGATGAATGGAAGGTGTTCTCTTATCGGGATGTTTGGAGTACTGTGAGATTTTTGCATGATTATGACATCTAGATTTTTGTTAATTATTTATATTTTACTTGTAAATTTGGATTTTTGTAGTGTGTATAATTATTATTGTAATTTTGGCAGATTGAATTTTTGACCATAATGCTCTCGATATTTCTATTGACTATGAAATATTTGAAATATTTTAAATATGTTATTTGACGTTTATTATTATTTTATGACATTCTACTTATAATTCAAATTTCTGTGTTTAGACAAGGACTGAATTTAATGTATACTGGAGTTTAATGTGATTAATTGATATAATAGGAGTTACCGTTTCAATTGCATAAATAAATATATTAAAAATGATTTATCGAATTTATGTCGTTGTCGATAAGTACGTTCCGTGCTACTGAACTCGTATTATCGAATATTAACGTGAAACTTAATTAAAAAAAGATGGTAAATTTATCGATCGATAAGATCCATGCTGGTTGCTAATAATATAATTTACTAGCTTTTGCCCGTAACTGTCAACGCGGACTACGGTTTATCGTGAAAAAAGCATCCTATGTTCATCTAGGATGTTAAAAACTAATGCAAAAGTGTAGCACCAACGAACGCTCTTGTTTTTTTTTTGACAGACCAGTCATTTTTGCGTTTCTAGGGCAAACGTTTTTCACAGCGAGTAATCTACATTTTCCAGTTTCCCCTGGAAACTTATCATTTTCTGAAATAAAAAATATTCTATGTTTGTCTCTATATTGTACAGAATTTATTTACGAAGGTTGATATAATCGGATCGGCTGCTTTAGCGTTAAAAATCCCCAAACAAAAAACCAAACAAACAAAGATACAAAGTTTCACAGAAATATTTAGAAAAGCCTAGTCATAAAGGGGCTGTAGCGGGTTGCTAGTCGCTACGGCGTTCTCGCTATTCATATGGTGTCATAGTGCAACGACGCTGGAGTGTTGGTGAGATACGAGTGGTGCACATACTTTTTATTCATATAAATATTTAGAAAAAGCACACACACACACACACACACACACACACACACACACACACACACACATATATATATATATATAAAAAGACCACAAGACCACATATATATAAGTGAAAAAGTGAAGGTGTTTGTTTGTTTATTTGGCGAGTTTTAACGCTATGGATTTTGGTGAAATTTGGAATGGAGATAGCTTTATACCCTGGAATAACACATATGATACTTTTTATGCCGAAAAATAGTAAGTTTCTACGGGAAAACTGGAAAATTTAGATTACTTGCTGTAAGGAACGGTTGCCATGGAAACAAATAAAAAGTCTGTCAAAAAGCATAAACAGCGTTGGTGGCAAAGAGAATACAATACGTAGGTGGTTTTCTTTTCCATTGTTTTTCAATATCCTACATGAACACAGGATGCTTTTTTCGCGATTAATTGTATCCCATGCAGACGACGTCGCGGGCGGGTCGCTAGTTTTAAAATATTTCCAGACACGCGAAGAGTTCGCGGTTTGCCCATCAACTCGCAGCTACTCTGTCGACGGCATTGTGCCGTTCGTCTGAAAGAGCCCTGTGGCATCATCAAGGTCGAATCAAGTCGGACCATATTTTCTTCACATTGCCACTGCCACTTACTTGGTGTCTAAAGATACTTGTACACTACCTTATTATTGTGTAATATTAGTTATTTTATCTAACAACATGTTATTATGGACTTTGTGTCCTACAAGATAGATAGATAGATAGATAATACTTTATTATACACCAGTTTCCAAAAAAAAAACTACAAATTGGAACAATCTTATAACTAAAGTACGACGGGCGGACTTATCGCTAAAAGCGATCTCTTTCAGTCAACATTTCGATGAAAAGAAATAATTGAGTGAGTGAGTCAAGCAACAGCCCTATAGGTGAACAGATGGTGAGCATGCCCCAGGATGATTATGACAATGATGAAATGAAACTGAATTTGTTGTAGTTATATTACTTAGATGATGTTGCTATAATAATTACTATCATCATCATCATCATCATCATCAATGTCAGCTTCATCCTCCCAATACAGGGCATAAACCTTCTCCCTCTGACACTATCATCTCTGCTTTCAGACAATCTTTGCCAAGGTCATATCAAATTTAGCTCGACCCCTCGTTGTTGCACTGGTCTTCTACGGCTGCGATTTTCCATGCGGGGCCACCAATTTATCAGTGACCTACTTAACCTGCCATCAATACAAGATGCCAAGAGTCCTTCTCATCGCCACTTGAGGTTTATGTATTTATGTCTTCCACCTTGGTTTTTCTTTGGATCTCCGTCTTTCACACTCAGTCGCTCAATGTGAGCTTAGAAACAGTACGTAGGTACTGTTAAATAAAATAAGAAATCACATAGTGCAGTATTGGACCTACTTACCTAGAGCAAAATAGAGTTCTGTTCAAAATTGAAACAGTGATATCACTTTCAGATATCGTTACAAAAAAGAACAGCGCGAAAAATGTTTTAACCAGTTCTACAAAATAATTGTTTAGTTGGTTTTTTCCGTAACAGTTCCAACGTGTCCTTTTAAAATACCTCCATAACTGTTATTTTGGACTGTTTCTATAAATATTCCTCAATCCTACATTGCAGTAGTACCACATTGCCGTAGTACCACATCACTGCTTAGCAAGGTGGTGCAGGATGAATTTTAAAGAGCTAATGTAAGGCCGGCTTAAACGCTGAGAACGGTTTACGCGACTGAAAATAAATGCAGAACAGGCATGGTTAGGACTACCTACACAGTCGGATGGACGAACACCAGACTATGAAGATAGCGTTGGAAAGTCGGAAGGAACACAAAACAAACAGACAAAAACACAGAAGACAGAACACAACCAGCAGTTATCTAAAAGTTTCGGATATCAGGTATAAAGCGTTATTTTATTGAGTTGTTACGATTGTATTTTAAGTTGATTGTCCTTAACGTAAAATGGCTATGCTAAGCGATGCGACCTGTGAAGTGTTGTTGTTAACAGTTTTTTTTTAAATAAACCGTAGTATAAAACAACACAGTTTGGCAGATTGTCGGATTCACATCGCAGAGCATGCTTAGGTAGATACGACAATAATAGAATGAAGGCCAAATAGTTTTTTTTTTGCATTAAATGAAACGATTATTAAATTTTAGGCCATAATCATGTCATGGTTTAAAGAATTTTGAGTAATATAACTTGCATTATATAATATATTGTATGGAATATAAACGGTAAACACGGAAGAACCGAAAGATAGTTTCGCAGAGTATAGTTTTTTGCAGTATCAGTAAACCAGGCTGACCAGCCGGTTTACCAGCGCAAGTTACACACAGGCAGTGCAGTAAACCTAGGTGTAGTATGCATGCAAATAATTAGAGATCCGTTAGTGGATATATATTTTTGTGTAATTCATTTATAGAGCATGTCTACGTTACGATTATATTGACTTTTGCATGTCCTTTGTATGTGGTAACGGGACCCTAGATATATTTGTAAACCTTAAAAGTTTGGATTGTAACACAGCATTATTTTCTTCCAAGTGTTTGATAATTAGAATATGTAAAGTTTTTAATACCTACTTGTTTTGAAATAGAGCATTGCGAAACATGTAAGGTAACAACACACTCAGAATACGACACCGAAGGAATTTGAACAATAAAAAAATCTACCTATTGCGCAAAGTTTTATGTTCTACCTATTGAAAAATGTTGAGTTCGCTTAATGATAGCGAAATGTGTAAATTAATGTATCAATGTTGTAGGGGTTTCAACACCCAGAAATGTACTTACTTTTGATATAGTGTTTTTTTGACAAAAATTGTATAAAAATCGTTAGAATCCTTAGGGGAAGATTATTGTAGGCTATTGTCAGGAATGCTAGTTAAGCAGATTTCACGTGCGGCATCGACACCGGGGCGGTGAGCGCCGACAGTCGTCTTCCAACTTCCGCGCATATAACTTGTCGGTTAAATATTGTAATTGTGATTATCTAATGGTATTAGCGAAGGAAGGACAAAAGGTTTGTACGAGCGTCAAGATATATTTTGCAAATTATATCAATGAAAACACTAAAATGAATTTTCGAAATTTTTCTCTTTTGACAACTTGCTATTATCAAACTAAATCGCACTCTCTTTTTAACACGTTAACTTTCCCCATACATAATTTTTCGATAACCGCAAATGTCCAAATCAATTTTTGTAATATTCTGTCTCAAATCAATACAAAATAACTAGTTTTGGATAGATATACGGTTGCGGGTTCGAATCCTGCAAGGTGCAATCATTTGTGTGATGAGCAGAAATGTTTGTTTCAGAGTGATGTGATATTCGTATTTATGTATGTTTATCCGTTATCTAGTGCCCATATTACATTACATTACAGGGTATCCTAGTTTGGGGCTAGGTAATTGGTGTGGAATTGTCCCAAATATATTTATATTTATTTATTTTATATGCCTAATTAATAGCAAACCACTCGGTTTATCACACTTTTTACCCGTGTACTGAATACGGTACACGGACTTGTTGAGTTGAAGCAGCGTGAACACTTAGCGTGTACAGTGGACTTGTGAATGGCTAACCCCTCGCCTGTTCGTATAGTATTCATTGCTAGTAAATCTAGAGTAGCGCCTGTGAAGTCAGTTTCTGTGCCACGCCTAGAATTACAGGCTGCTCTGCTTGGTAGCCGACTTGCTGACACTATACAGCGAGAACACAGACTAAACATAACAAAGAGATTTTTCTGGACGGATTCAACAGTTGTCTTGTATTGGATTAGAAATGAGAGTAAAAATTATAAAGCTTTCGTTGCAAATCGATTGGGAGGATTTGACGGAATTGAGCGATACATACCAACATCTGTAAACACAGCAGATAAAGCTACGAAGATTAGCAATTACGAACTGAACATCAACTACGACTGGTTTCGTGGACCTAATTTTCTACTAGAGAGCTATGATTGCTGGCCGTCATTTCCTGTAACAGAACGACGCATTAGTAATGAAATTTTGAAGATACATCTTTTTTACAATATTGATAAAGAAAATTTACCTGTGCCTGAAACCTTTAATGATTCCGATCTGTTTTTGCGAAAACAGTGGAGAGTAGCTCAAAGACTAAGTGACATGTTCTGGAGACGCTGGATAAGAGAGGTTTTGCCCACTATATTGTGACAGAAGTGGAACCGTGACGAGAGACCCCTACGAGATAAAGACGTCATCATCTTAATTGATCCAAATCTCCCCTAAACACTTGGCTTTTAGGAGTTATTGAAAAGGTTCACCCAAGGTCTGACAACAGAGTAAGGGTCGTAGATGTGAAAACGAGCAGAGGCACATTCCGCAGACCGGTGACACGCGTGGCGCTCCTGCCTAATGGGAGTGACTGCTGCTCCTCGCAGCGCTAGGGGGGAAGATGTAGACGACGTGCCACCTCCTTGAAGCAACTTGTCAGTTTATATCTTCTTGAAGCTGCGCAGTTAATATGCGCCAATAAGCAACTGCGGCATAAGCAAAAGGAGATGCATCGCACACAATGTGGAGCTCGTATTCTTTGTTAACGTCATATGAGTTCTCTGATGACAAGCCAAAGTACCATCTCGGTATACGCAGATCTCTGAATTTTATTAGTTCTAATAACCAATCACTCAGTGGCCTGAATCTGAATCTGTGAGTGGTGTGTAGTTCTCTGGTACTACATCATCCCATTTAATGTTATCTTTCCAAGTTGACTGAAGAATGATTTTTGTTTTAACTGTGAATGGAGCTAGGAATATCTACATCGAAAATTGACTTCACAATTCGAAGTAACTCTCGTTTAGTCGGTTTGCGCTTTAAAGTTATTAATTCGTCAGGAATGCGTTTCATAGACAAATCAAATCCAAATGTGTCCGTGGCAGGACCCAGGAGCAGTCCTAAAGTGCGCTCAGACTGATTTTCTAAGTTCAACTCAACTGCTTTGTCGTTTATCGCCGATCTAGATATGCTTCAAAGCAGATTCTTGTTATTGCTCAAAAAAAACTTATTTCGAAACCACCTTGAGCATGAATATCAATAATTTCTTTGAACAACTTCTTGGCATTGTCTTCGCGCTGGCTGCCAACGTAGTCATCTATGTAACGGCTCTTTAAAATCGCTTCAACTGCTTCTGGCATCTCATTTTGAAATCTCACAATCGCGTTTTGCACAAAAAAAAACTGAAGTCATAACATTTTTTTTGACTGGATCGGATGGATGATCACGCCATAAAAATCTCAATGCATGTTGATCTCTCTCTATGATTTTCACACGTAGAGACATGTCCTTTATGTCCTCTATTACTCCAACAAACTCTTCTCAAAATCGCATCATGATACCCAAAAGAGACTGGAGAAGATCAGGACCTTGAAGTAAATAGTCGCTTAATTTGTGACCTCCCGACAAAGCTGCTGCGTCAAAAACTAGCCTGAGCTTTTTTTATTGGAATTATCCACGTCTTGAAGTATGAACTCAACAAATATCAAGTTTCATTTGAATTCATTGAGTATTTTCGGCGTGATGCGCTGCCGAGGCGGAGGCAGACAGATGGACAGACAGACAGACAAAAATGAAAAAAAGCAACAATTTTGGATTCAGGATTAAACATAGAAAAGCCTCCAAAAAAATTTACAAAATATCTTCAAAGTTCAGAATTTGGGACCGTATCCCGCAGGAACTTTTTATTTTTTCGGGATAAAAAGTAACCTTAATTTTAACCCATCATATAAAATATGACTGTGCCAAGTTGCATCAAGATTAGTCTAGTAGTTTCAGCGTGGTTAGAGTTCTTTTAAATAACTTTCAACTTCCCCTGTCCTGCGGGAATCCTTTAATTTTTCGGAATGAAAAGTATTCTATGTCCTACCTCGTAGTATGAACTCAAATCATACCAAGTTTTATTTTAATTCATTCAGTAGTTTTGGCATAATGCCTAGCCAAGATATAGATAGACATACAGACAGACAAAAATGAAAATAAAAACAGTTTTGGCTTCAGTATCCTATACAGAGAACCCTCCAAAAAAAATATCAAAATATCTTTAAGGTACAGAATTGGACCCGTTACAGTTTTATTATAAGTATAGATGATAAGCTAGTTTTTACTCTTATAATTCCTTTAGTGCTTATGCTTAAGTATAATCTGTATAAAAATATCCCGATACCGGTACCTCACAATGTAACAATATACCAATCCTACGCACTAATAATACCTAAAGCTTCATATGTGGCCCTGAACCAAGATAAAACCAAATACATTGATTTAAGCGACCTATCAAATTGCAAAATGGTTTCTTATGAAATGTATATCTGTAAACAACTTGATGAATTCGATGTACAAGACTATCCTATTTGTGAAACAGAAATTATAACCAAAGTCTTGACTTCACTTTCAAAACATTGTAAAACAAACTTTTTGTATAGCCACGCCAATGTTTGGCAATCTTTAGGAGATAACAGATGGGTTTTTACTCATTCGGAACCTACAAAGCTAAACATAGAGTTTAGAAATGTTATATTGGAATACAGTATCGCAGGACCCGGAATCTTAACCCTAATGCCTAATTGTACTGGATTTTGTAAAAATGTAAACTAATTGGAAAAAGACACCCTAAATATAAATTCATTTATATTTACTCGGATTTTAACTTGATAAATGATTTTTTGTTGCAACTCATCAAAATTAAAGAAACTTAACTACAGTGAAATTGTAACTAAACTACCTAATGTAAACCCTAATAATTTGAAACAAATAGATGATAAGGTCGATGATATGTTACGTATAATACAAGAACTTAAATTCTTCACATTCCATAACAACTTACATATTTGTAACATTATTTGTAATCTTCTTAATCTACTTCTTTTGTTATAAAAAATGTGTGGCTTTTTATCGAAAATTTCGACCAACTCCTTCTGAAAATCATAACTTAGACTCAATTACTGAAAATCAACCACGACTTAGAATCCGTTGAAAAACTTCGCAAAACCAGCGTAAGTTTTCACCTAAACGGAGGATTGTTATAACCTTTAGTTGTAAGCAATTTTAAAATAGCATGGCTGAAAAGTGCAAGGAGGCTGAAAAGTGCCTCCTTGCACTGCAGACAGAGACCTGCACTGTGAGGGACAGTTTATTTCGATACTCTACTAAAGCCACACGTCTTCAACTTCCCTTTTTTTAGACCATTTTTTTTCACGATACTGTGAAACATTTCGTTGCATCCGTTCTTCTGATCTGCTGAGCGCAGTTGTAATTGGATGTTTGGGGTATGATAGCCAAGAAGGTTTCAAAAAGACGAGTCCACGACGCCAAACAAAGGCATGAAACATAGCAAATGGTGGCTGCGTATGTGTGATGCTACACAATTTCATCACATATAAAATATTTTTACAATAAATATTAAATCGACTTCATAATAAAAAAAATATTTGTAAATAACCACTAAAAAGAATGAAATAATTACAATTGAGCCAGAACAGTATAATTTTTTGAAATTACCAACGTAATAATAATGCATTTATGATTTTTAGTGGCCTAAACAAACGTCGGAAAGAATATATGCCAAAGAAAATAGAAGACACTCACTTTAGACTCAAAGCGTTGGTAAATTAAAACGAAGGATGAATTAAACCTACATATATAACAACTAAATTAATTTTGACCATTTTCCATCATTTTGTTGTTGCGATCCTGTGACTTCCTTCCGGCTACATCATCAGACCCTGGATACTACATAAAACCAGAGAACTCACCAAGACAAACCAAATGAGCCCAAACTCAATGGGGTTCCATCATTTTGTTGTTGTCTACGACGACGACGACGACGACGACGACGACGACGTTTTTAATCGTCTCCTTTTCTGAAGTCGATTAAAAACTGCATTGTTTTGATTTTTAGAAAGAATTTGACAGAATTAACACGAACGACAAGGTCAAGATCTCGCTGCGATGTGATGGCTGATCGGCATAAAATTGTTAGTGTGTGCTTGTGCCTACGAGTGAATCAGCATATTTTGGGTCCTTCACTTTCGATTTGGTGGTGTGGAATCAGATAAACTTTCCTGATGACAGCCAATGATGCTATATATAAAATGATGATGACAGCAATCCTCCTACAATACGATACTCTTGACCTTTTCCATAAATGATTTGTGGGTAGTTATGTTATAATTGTTACATATTGGAAAATGAGGATAGAATTCAGATTAACAACGTCAATTACTATATTATTTTGTTTCCATCTCATTGGAATCGACTTAGTGCATCTTGTGATTCCCTCAATTTCATGATAATGAATTTCGGGACACCTTTGTACAATAAGGCTAGTGGCATATTAAACAGTTGCATTCCAGGGCCACGTCCCTGAGTGATCTCGGCACCAAGCACGTTCCTAGCAGAGTTCCGAACCAATCAAACAGTTACTATCCACATTGAACTTTAAACCAATGTTCGTTTCTGAGAGCTCGTAATTAAATTCCAGCCGCTAGCGCTGCCCACTCCGATCTTTTCCGTTGGACATAATAATGTCGTAACTCGCATATACAGTGCGGAGATGTGAGCCCCAACATAACTAGATATCTTTCGTTAATTTCACTTCCGCTGGAGCTGGCCGCCTTCCAAGATATAAAATCCTGAGCTTTTTGCATTATTGCGTAAAATACAAGACGTTTCCTCTTACTGGTGTCAAAGCGAGAGCACGAGGACTTCGGCGCCGGCTGTTGGTGCGCGGTTTATTGCCGACGCAGCCGCGACACGCTTACATGCTCCGTAATATTCTGTATTTCAGCTGAAACAGTGCACGTAGCGCGTGTGGTGCTGCGGTAATGGTGGCCAACTATAACGTACAAACACTGGTAGCGTTTTTAAAAAAAACCCTTGAGTGCTAGCCGTTTAATAGTTTTCTTAATATAGTATATTAAGGATAGCAATAAGAGTGCCGATGAATAAATTCCCGCTTGAAACGATCTAATCTCCGTTGCGTCAGATGGCGGCGACAGATTCCGAATTAAAAATCTCGTTACTTATTTAGAGTCGATCCATCGTCGTCGGAGCGATGTTTTCAACGATCGTAGCTGTGTGACAAACGATGCGGTTTGCTTTCATTCTGTTCTCCGATTGCTCTATTTTAGGATTTTGAGATATCAGAGTAATTATCTGCAGACAAAAGGTTTGCAATGCGAATGCTCGACCGGAAGCGAAGCCGCGGGCGGCTGGCGGTGTGTCGGGCAGCTATTTAAAACGAAGGAAACAAAGCCATATTATCTTGGAATGAGAATGTATTTAAAGCAACCGGTGGAGACCGGAGGCGGTTACAGGTAATTAAAAGCATTGTGACATCGCCACCGGTCGGGACTGTAATTCCCTGATATCATCATTTGACTCTGTGCGCTTAAATATACATGAAATTTGAAAACTTCTTAATTACTTTTATTTCAGCTCATTATTTGAGATTGACTGACCACGCGCTTCTAGAAATTGTTTGCTCCATAATTAAAACATTTACATATTTTATGCGTTATTTTTACATTTTTAAACCCCTAACAACGAGACGGGTGTTATAAGTTTAGGTTATGTATCACTCGATGTGTGTGTGTGTGTGTGTGTGTGTGTGTGTGTGTGTGTTTGTGTGTCTCATAGCTCCCAAACGAATGGAACGATTTTGATTTCTGTTTGAAAGCTTATGTGATCGAGATGGTTCTTAGATATAGTGGAGAAGGGGGGAGAGAGGAGAGGTGAAAAAAGGGGGTGAGAATCGTAGCATCCAAACGAAAGGACCGATTTAGCTGCAGTTTTTTATGTTTGAAAGCTACGAGTATAGTACACGAGATTGTTCTTAGCTATAATGAGGGGAAGGATGAGTGAAGGGTGAAAATCGTAGCTACCAGACGAATGGACCTATTTTGATGCGGTTTTTTCCGTTTGAAAGCTGATGTGCTCGAGATGGTTCTTAGATATATAGGCAATGGGGGGGCGAGGTCAGAAAAGGGGGGTAAGAATCGTACCTTCCAAACGAGTGGGCCGATTTTTATGTTTAAAAGCTGTCGTAAACGAGATGGTTCTTTACTATCATGGGGGGAAGGATGGGGGGGGGTGAGAATTGTAGCTTCTAAACAAATGGACCGATTTTGATGTGTTTTTAAATGTTTTAAAACTGATGTGATCGAGATGGTTCTTAGCTAACTGGGGGGAGTTGAAAATGGGGGGAGTTGAAAATGGGGGGGGTTTGGAAATGGGGGGGAGTTGAAAATGGGGGGAGTTGAAAATGGGGGAGGGGGTGTTGAGAAAATATGGTTGAGAAAACGAATGGACTGATTTAGCTGCGGTTTTTAATGTTAAGCTGAAGTAAACGAGATGGTTCGGTTCTTAGCTATAATTAGGGGAGGGGGGATGGGGGGTGAGGATCATAGCTCCGAAACGAATGGACCGATTTCGATGCGGTTTTTATGTTTGAAAACTGATGTGATCGAGATGCTTCTTAGGTATAAAGGGAGTGTGGAGCCGGGGGTTACAAAAATTTTATTTTGCTTATCCTTGATATTTTTAAGGCTGCTGTAATTTTCTGAAGTGAACCTTCAAGTTTTATTTTAAAACAAACAGATAAACATATCCAGATGACTGCGCGTTTATTATATCTTGGGATACTGATAGTATATTATGACACAGAGACCGTGTTGTAGTCAGGCATATTTTAAAAAAGCAAATACCCAACCTTTATGGCCGAGCTGACATCAAGTATACTTTCGAATTTAGGATTTCACGTAGTGCATTTCGAAAATATACCTCCATACAACGCTATCGTAACTCTGATTTCTGTCAACAACCTTCAGTCGCGATCCGACATGGTCGTGATAGGTTAAAAGACGAACGCGGGAGCGAAGCGTAGCAAAACGTAGCGAAGCGTAGCGAGCACCCGCCTTCATCTTCTAACCTAACACGACCATGTCGGGTCACTATTGAAGGTTCTTAACACAGGTATGTAGGTACAGTACTGTGCGAATTAATGTGAACACAATTGATTATATGAAATAAATAACATTTATTGATTATTATGTAAATGAATTCAAAAAATTAATAAAATTCTAATTGTTTTAATATGAAATATGTCTTCCCTTGGCTTTATTAACTTCTTGAACACGTTTTGGCATCGAATCAACAATTTTTTACAACTTTCAGTTAATTGTTGGTCCCAAAACCATGTCTGGATTACAGCCTCAACCATTTTTGTTTTTATTGTGAATCTATTTTACGAAGTGTGGTAGTGTACTTTTACGATATCCCACAAGTTTTCTAGTGGATTAAGATCCAGTGGGTTTTCCGGCCATTCAAGGCATGATATCTTCTTGTTCTTGAAATATTTCATCACCTTGGACACGTGACAAGGAGCAGAGTTTTGTTAAAAACTGCTTGGTCGTTAGATCAACTTTTCTTAGTTCAGCTTCCAATCTCTGGTCTAACAAGTGTCCGTATTTTTTCTTGCGTTCGATCGGCACAAAGGATCCGGTGCCGTTGTAAGAAAAGCAGCCCCAGAACATCTTCTTAAATCGATGTTTAAATGTTTGGTCAATATGAGCTGCCGTAATGTGAAGGCGATGAAGAAATATTTCAAGAACAATAAGATATCATGCCTTGAATGGCCGGGAAACTCACCGGATCTTAATCCGGCTCTGCGAACTATATGGTCACTTCAACTGCCCATTGTCACTTCAACTTGCAAACTCTGAGAGCTATGTCAGTAACCTTGGTTCTTCTGAGGATTTCCTCATTTCGGATTCTATCACGTAGTGAAACACTGAGCATAGCTCTCTCCATTGCATGCTGCGCGACTTTGAGCTTGTGTATGAGACCAATAGTTAGCGACCACGTCTCAGTGCCATATGTCATCATTGGCAACACGCACTGATTATAAACTTTTGTCTTGAGGCTCTGCGGTATCTGCGACGAGAAGATATGGCGTAATTTCCCGAACGCCACCCATCCGAGTTGGATTCGTCGGTTGACCTCTTTGTCAAAATTTAATCTACCCAGTTTCGTCTGACCTAAGTAGACATAGTGATAAACAGCTTCGATAGGTCGACAGTTCTTTAAATCTGTTTAAAGAACTGCTGACTTATTTTACTCATGAGCCACTTCTATAAGTTGTTTTCGAGGGTCATCTCAAATCGTCTCGCAAGAAAACTTGACGAACTCCAGCATCCTGAACAGGCCGGGTTTCACGGAGGATTTAGCACCATAGACCACATACACACAGTGAGGCAGTTTATACAGAAGTCTGAAGAGTATAACCAGCCCCTGTGTCTTGCTTTTGTGGACTATGCCTAAGGCCTTTGACTCCGTTGAAACCTGGGCGGTTCTGGAGTCTTTGCAGCGTTGTCAAGTGGACTGGCGATACATCGAATTGCTGAGGTTTCTGTATGACTCCGCGACTATGAGTGTACAAGTACAAAACCAGTAGTCTAATCATATCCAACTGCGCAGGGGAGTGAGACAGGGGGATGTTATATCCCCGAAACTGTTTACTAATGCCCTGGAAGATATGTTTAAGACGCTAGATTGGAACGGAATGGGCATTAATATCGATGGCGCGAACATCTCACACTTACGATTTGTCAATGATATCGTCCTAATGGCGGAGTCGCTGCAAGACTTGCAAAGTATGCTGACCACCTAGATGATGCTTCTGGACGGATCGGTCAAACTAGGCCAGAAATTTAAGGTCGCTCAGCGAGCTATGGAGAGAGCTATGCTTAGTGTTTCTCTGAAGGACAAGATTCGTAATGAAGATATCCGACGGAGAACCAAGGTAACCGACATAGCTCAAAGGATGAGCAAACTTAAGTGGCAGTGGGCTGGTCACATTTCCCGAAGAACCGATAACCGTTGGGGTAGACTAGTTCTCAAGTGGACACCACGTTTAGGCAAACGTAGTGTATGACGCCATGTGACCAGGTGGAGTGACGACCTGCGAAAAGCGGCTGGCAGAAAATGGATGAGGAGAGCTGAAGACCGAGCTCAGTGGCGTGCATTAGGAGAGGCCTACATGCAGCAGTGGACAGATATAGGCTGATGATGATGATGATGAGTATTTTTTTTTACTTTTTTGCCTAGTTATGTTACTTAGCCTTAATGTCATTTTCGTAAAAAAAAATGTTTGATTATATATGATATTACTTTAGTTTTGTTAATATTGACATTCTACACCTAACTCATACATCTATCACGCATACACACCTACACGTACCAACCGCATGTTGCTCACAGATGAATGATGAAGATATCAGCGCGCTGTTCGACATGTTCTTTATACTAATGGTAGCATATTTTAGGTTTTCTAATAAATTGCATAGTAAATGCATCAAAGCACTCTCTCTTGTACGGCACAGGTATTTCTAAAGTCCATGTTTCATGATGATGGAGTTAATGAACAATCTGGATAATTCATTACAAATAAAGTGCTATGCGACAGAAAACCTAGCAGCATGCGGACAGTATTTTATCAGCTGTCCTTAAAGTTATGAGATTAAACATCAGAAGTCTGTGACGATGTCAAAACCTCTTTCATAATAATACTCATTTGATCTCTTAATTCTTTCATAATCCATTTCATTCCATTTGATAGTTTGTCATTATTAATTCTAAATTCAAATAACCTGCATTTGCAATTTTACAAAATAATATTATATAAAATACTTAAATTAGTTTATTACAACTGGAGTCTTTCAAATATATATGATAATAATACCTTCGCAAGTGGTTATTTTAATCCGTATCGTTGAATTTAAATTGAGAGAAGACTGAATAGAATAGTCGAGTGCAAGATCTCTGTCTATCAACATCTGCATGTACTCCTATTGTTCCTGTAATTTTGTGTCCACTGAGGTTTGGTCCCTGGGTTAGGTTAGTGGAACAAACCCAAACCCTGGACCGCCTCGTGACACTGGCGCCCTTAACTTGTCCTTACCCAGCCCTGCTCTACCTGACCAAGCAGTCATCATGCCTACAACTTCCTGTTTTCTCCGTGTTTTTTTTAATTTGTGTGTTTTATTTTGTGAATCAGTGTTCAATTTTTAATTCGTTCCCACAAAATTCTAAAAGGCACTAGGCCATCTTGATTCAATTTTGGAAATATTTGGCAAACTCAGAAAGTTTTTTATACTAAAAGTGTATTTTATAATTGCATTCCGGTCATTCATGTAAGTAAGACATTTTCATCAGTACGTACTTTGTTCCGAATTTCACTACTGACTTGCCTAGTTCCGAATTACGCTAAACTTTGATGCGTTATTATGCGTGACGCATTAACGTGTAGTTGCATTATCGCTATTTTTTTTATTATATTTTTTACTTACAAAGTGAACACAAAATTTTATTTGCTGGTCTCATATTAATAAAAATTGACCCTGCGCATATTAATAAACCAGAATTGATCTATGAATTAAAATGTCGAAATGCTGAGATCTATACAATAGATACTGCAGAAAATTTACGTTCAAGGTTATCGACCTTACTTGATAGCTCGAATACTCAGGATTTTCAAAGCCCGTATACATTTGAACAGTATACATACATACATTATGTACTATGAAGGTTACATTGCTTTCATATTCCCGTACCTTACCATATATTTAAATACCTACTTATGACCATTGCAGGTTCCCTACTTACAAATAACCTTGTATTTAAGTTATAAATAATGTAATTTTAATATAATTTCCCTTTACGGAGTAATGTCCACATTTTTATATTTTTCTTTTATTCACTTCATTAACTTTTCGGATTCATTATGAATCTTGACTTCAAGTCCCTTACGTATTGCTATTCAGTGCTATTGTACTTACTACATACTTTAATTATTTGGTACTAACAGTAGCTAATACCCTACTTGTTAGCTATGTGTATTACAATTATAATGTTCAGTATAAAGTGAAACCAGTACCATATATTATTATTTACTACACCTACACACAAAACTTCCAACACTGAAAAGAGCGGCAAATGTGATTACTCTATAATCCAAGCCTAAGTCAAAAAAACAGTAATATCTTATATTTAATATACCATTACCTACCTACCTTACGTATACTATTTTAACGTTCTAACACAACGTTTATTATGTACATACACGTGCTACAGATATGTCGTACCCTAAGGTACGTTTAGCCATTTTGGCAAACTAATTGTATATAAATATACACATAAATACATTTACACATCACACACCACACACTCACCACACATGCACATACACACACACACACTCACATAACCACCCCTAATCAGCTGATAGGGACTGTATAAATAATCCTACACTATACTGTATTGGTTCCACGAGTAACCTTTATATTATATAAGGTTTCTCTTTCTTAGGAGTTTTATTTCCATAGAATGGGAATAAGACTATGAATGATGATGAATGAATGTATGATTTATGAATTTGAATTCATCTAGGAATCCAATCAATTGTATATGGACATTGTAAATAAACATGTTCACCTAAAAATTAAAGGCGATAACCCAAATTGGTCAACAACAAAAATTCAAAGGAGCTTGTACAAGTTTCTTTGAAAATTGGCCAGAGTTTAAAAATTCCGTTTCAGCTCAGCATTTCCATTATTTTAATTAATTATTTTACTATTTTAACTTTATTACGCTTATTATATATATATATATATTTATTATTAACTTCTTCTTATTTTTTCTTACGTTTTTTTTTTTCTCCTTTTTTTTAAATAAACCTAATGTTTTGGGATACCAATAACAACAAAATGTTTACATACCTTACTAAAAAAAACTCCGTGGAGGCGGGGTATTGTGTATGTCAAAACCTCTTTCATAATAATACTCATTGGATCTCTTAATTCTTTCATAATCCATTTCATTCCATTTGATAGTTTGTCATTATTAATTCTAAATTCAAATAACCTGTCATTATTCCCATATTGTCTTTTGGATTATCAAAAACTGCAATTTTATAAAATAATATTATATAAAATACCTAAATAAGTTTATTACAAATATATATGAGTCTTTTATATATATGATAATACCCTCGTAAGTGGTCGTTTTGTTCCATATTGGTGAAGCCGCTGTTTATGGAAATCTCCAAATGCTCCAATACTTCCTGTAATTTTGTGTCCCTGGGCTAGTGGAACTAACCCAAACCATGGACCGCCTCGTGACAAGTCTACAGCAGAATTTTGTCTCTTTCGCGGTCTTTTTAAAGTGTTTGGGTTGCAATTTGACTTCATTATTCTTACCCAGTGTTGGTTGAAAAGTGGCGTAATTGTTCTCCAAATTCAGGCCTTTAATTCTTATTGCACGAAGAAGTATGAACAAGAGCGGTGGCGTTACTGCCTACGTACGTGATGGTTGGTCTTGTCAGATGTCGGAACCCTATATTGAGAATGCAATTGCTTAGACATTTGGTTAGGACAGCAGTTTATGGTTTATGGTATTTACCGGTCTCCATCTTTTAAACATATCGAAAACTTTGTATTATCTTATATCCATGCTTTAATTCATACCAATATATAAAAGTGAAACGTCTGTTTGTTTGTTTGGGGAGCTTTCATTGCTGGACGAATTTTGATGAAATTTAGAATGGAGATATTTTGTACCCTAGAATAAAACAAGGGATTCTTTTTATCTCGGATTTGAAGTTTTCACGGGAAAACTGGAAAATGTTGATTACTCGTTTTAAGGAACGGTTGCCATGGAAACAAAATAAAAAGTCTGCCATAAAACTTCGAGAGCATTGGTGCTATACCTA
The DNA here is from genome assembly GCA_946251855.1 of Alsophila aescularia. Taxonomy (NCBI): domain Eukaryota; kingdom Metazoa; phylum Arthropoda; class Insecta; order Lepidoptera; family Geometridae; genus Alsophila; species Alsophila aescularia. Next base: position 607,322 of record OX276375.1, read on the forward strand.
TTTTTGCATTGGTTTTTAATATTCAAAAAGAACATAGGATGCTTTTTTCGCGATAAACAGTAGTCCGCGCTTACGAAATCGCGGGCGAGAAAGCTAGTGTTACATAAAACAAGCACAAGCAAGGTGATAAAAATATTGACCTTCTGGCTGATCTATTGAGTGCACAATGAACCGACTACCTCTGTATACAGAACATCAACTGATACCTGCCATCACTTTACAAACCCGAGACAAAGCGTGTCTTGACCACATATTTGTCAATGGTGGTTTTGAGGCCATTGGTGTTGTATGCAATACTGACATCACCGATAATGACATAAGTTTGATGGGTTTGAAATGTTCTGGTAAACCTACTAAAGTAGAGACGCATTTTGGACTCAAATTAGACTATTCTGCAATCATTGATGACCTAAAGGAAATTGATTGGAGCTTCATCACATCGTTATCAGTGCTAAACCAGGCCACTCAAGAGTTTCATTCTATTCTCACCTCAATAACAACAAAAAAAAGTCACTTTTACAATCTCAGGTCACAGCCATATGGTTACTGTTACCGCCGTATAATACCTTCGCTAATTCAAAAATACGCGCTTATAATCTACGCAGAATGATTGGTGATTTGGTGTACAGTTTCACAGCCATATTCCTTTTCATTCCACTTCCTCGCCTTTTACCTTTCCTTTTCGCACGCACTATGTATATGTGTCTCACGCATGCGATACAACGCGTGAGAGGCGTTCAAGAGAAAACGCAAACCAGCGACGCTCCAACCGTTACGGGAAGAACACGAGTTACGCTGTACGCTGCAGCCCGCCGCATATATATATATATATATATCAAAGATGTCTGACGGTCTAACGACCAAATAATATCTGCGTTTGGCTAAATAAATATGTGAATCGGTTATTACGGTGAAAAAAAAGAAGGATTTTACTCGCGCCTCGTCCTCGAGATAAGTACTGTAGTTATTTATTGACACATGTAGTAACGCCTAGGCCTCACCACCCTTGCACTAAGTTTAGAGATGTTGTACTTCTTTTTCTTTATTTTTTTTATACTGTGGGTAGTTTGCACATATTTGCCTTGAGTTGCCTGTGACTTTTCGTTCGCATTTCTAGTGCTCAATCACTCTAGTCGTCTTCAAGTGTTTTCGCACAAACTTTTTTCATCATACTCGTACCGAAACCTAAATATTTAAGCTCATGTGAAGTGGAAAAATTGCTAAATGTTCATCGGAAATAGAACGAAAAGATGTTACCGCATGTGTTCCAACTAGGAATTAATAGCATGTATTTACCTGCTTATATTTTCTGCGTGTCATGCAAATGATACCCACTGTACGTATTTACCTATTGATTATTTAATGAAACCGGGTCAGTCGCCGGGGCTGTCTCAACGCATTGAAAAAGGGTTGGCATTCCTTCCACTGGGGATTGTAACCTAACCTTAAACAACCAACATTTAGTTGTCTACCTAAATAAAGAAAATGCTGCTGTTCCGGTATTTTTTACTTACCCATAGACTGTATCCACAGTTAAAATCTAGGAATGTACTGTTAAATTTCTGGTTGCATAGCATCAGATTAAATTGTCATGTTTATGATAATCTACAAATACACCGCTTTTGGCTTTATGATAAATGCTGCTGCTAAGGGCAAAGACAATGCCTCTGTATCTTTACCAGGCTCTAGCACCTCGACAGAAGTACCTATCTTCCGCCAGGATCTTATGATCTGGTATTATTACAGCTTTACCCGCAGCTTCACACGCGTGGTCTTTTCTTTAGCTTCAAAGTACCATAATGTGCTATTCAAAGTACCATAATGTGGACCAATATACCAACATTTGATCAAAATTTCTTCAGCCGTCAAAAATACTTTTATCAATTGCTTGGCGTCTAACTCACCGGATTGGAATTTGGTATCTCATACCAATTACCAGATTTAAATCAAACCCTTAGCTATCTAACAATGAAAACCGCATTGCAATCGGTCCTGTAGTTTTTACGTGATGCGTAAAAAAACAAACATACAGACAAACAGACACGATTTTATAAAAAAAAACTTATTTGTACAGCTTTTTTCGTACCTATTGGCTTTAATTATAAGTATAGATAGATGATTGTGTCAATTTGCATTAAAAAATGCGTCCAGTAGTTTAAGCGTGATAGTTACGTGTTGCGAAAACCCTTTAATTTTTCGGGATGAAAAGTATCCAATGTCCTACCTCGTAGTATGAACTCAAATCACACCAAGTTTCATTTGAATTCATTCAGTAGTTTTGGTGCGATGCGTGGTCAAAATACAGACAAACAGAGAGACAAAAATAATAAGTAAAATAGTTTTGGCTTCAGTATCGAATATAGAGAACCATCCAAAAAATGTTATTTATTACTTCAATATTAACATAACTTTTAACCTATATCTCACAAAAACCCTTTATTTTTTCGGGATCAAACGTGTCCTCAATTTTAACCCATCATATAACTTAGGAAGGTGCCAAGTTGCATCAAAACCCGTCCATTAGTTTCAGCATGGTACGTTTTCTTTTAAATAAGTTTCAATCCCTATCCTGCGAGAACCCATAAATTTTTCAGGATGTAAAGTATCCTATGTCCTACCACGTAGTATGAACTCAAATCATACCAAGTTTCATTTGAATTCATTTAGTAATTCTGACGCCGTGATGCGCAGCCAAGATACAGATGGATAGACAGACAGACATACAGACAACAATGAAAAAATCATACAGTTAGGCTTCATTATCGAATATAGAGAAACCTCCAAAAAAATCATTCACAATATCGTTAATGTACAGAATTTGGACCCATATCCCGCAAGAACCCTTTTTTTTCGGAATAAAAAGTATGCTCATATTTTACCCATTATATAAACTATGACCGTGCCAAGTTGCAACAAAATCCGTCCAGTAGTTTCAGCCTGATACGTGTTCTTTTAAATAACTTTCAACGCCTATCCTGCAGGAACCCTTTAATTTTCGGGATGAAAAGTATCTAATGTCCTACCTCAAGCTGTATAATCGTGGACTGTATTAGGTAGGTAAAGTATAAGTAGATAAAATAAGAACCAGCAATGGTTTGCACAGAATACGCATATATTTCAAATGTTGCCGCTGCCTGCTCGAATCTCAGTAACCAAACGCTTGCGCGATTCAGCCGAGCGTAGAAGCGACAGTGCCGCCATCTAGCGGTGTGCGTAACAAACTTATACGTAAACATAACTGCCCGCCAAGAACGACAGTGTTTAACTAAGTATTAAAATTAAATAAATCTAACTAAACAACTAATAGGATTTGGCTTGGCATCTTTTTTGGCAAATTTTCGATACCGGCCTATTAACGAGTGAATTTTTTCATTTTAAGGTTTCAACTCGCGTTACTTTGTCCACCAACCTGAAAAAGCTGATAAGAACCCCTGTGAAGATATGTCATTTACTGCTTCTAAAAACACAAAAAAAAATTTACGATTAATTCCCTAGACCCTTTTGATATCCTAATGTTGATTGGTATTGCATAATCTACCCCGCTAAACGGAAATCTCTAGTAGTTGAAACTCTTTTTGCTGGTAGTTCTCATATCAGTGGGATGTTAACTTTGGTTTTGTATCGAGCGCATGTAACACAATTTCGAACATGAAATTTAACCAAGTTTTTAGCCCCAATAATCCAAAAACCTGAAAAAATAATAATAAATAAACCAGAAAATTAAGCATAAGTTAAGGGCCCTCATGCAGTGTCCGAATGTGTGCGTCTGCGACTAGAAGTTTTGCCAAATGTGAGTCATGTGGAATAAGAATAGGATATTTTCGATTTTCATCGACTTGTGCGTGACGTAATCGTCCTCCTACTCGAATAATTTCAAGTTGATCTATGAATGGAGATAACGAGGTAAATTTAGATTTTTTATTTATTTCTTTTTTATTTGTTATGCTTTCTATTTCTTCACTAAACGCGATTCTCTGATTCTTTTTTATCATGATATTTAATGCTTCATTTATTTCATTTTTCAGGAGGTTAGTATAAATAGGATTTTCTTTACCTTTCAGGAACCATCTACAGTATGAAACGACCCGAAGATGCTTCGTCAACGATGAGAACTTTGACCAAATATCACTGCCATTAAAATTTGCAGTGGCTACATTTACTGAAGATGACTTTTCTTTAAGGTTGGTTAGATTGTATTTTAGAGTTAAATACTGTATTACTTTATTTTTCAGCCAATCTGGCCCATTTAACCAACTTCATGGATCATATAGCCGTGCTATACTGATATTATTTTTCTTTTAGTTGCAGGTGGTGTCATCGGTGATAGCTGCACTGCGTATTCGTATTCATCATGTTCCCGATTCCAGGCGAGTCCTAATATTTTATTTTTGGTATCTTGCTTTTCTGTAAGCTTTGTTGCTTCTGGTTTCTCTTCTACTTCTTTTTCCCTTTATTATGCATGTGATAGATTCTTGGGATCATTAATACCGTATATAAATCAAACCTAAGTTTGGTTATGTTATTCTTAGGTTAGGATAAGCCTACGGTTAGGCTAAACCTTGTTTAGCATATTAAATAAAGTTTCAACACTATGGTGTTGTTATTTATTTATCTTTTAACCAAATAGCAAGTGAAACTAATTCATAACCTGACAATATACAAGCAAGTTGCTATATCATAAAAGCTTGAAATTTACTCAGAAGTTTAGTACCTATCTAAAATATACTGAATAGAATAGCATAACCTAAGGAGTATTCAAGAAATTTAATTGTTATATTTTTATTGATTCTACTACCAGATTCGGAATACACTACATAGAAGAAATGGCAAGAAACTATTTAGCGAATATATTTTTATCATCATTATTTACAATTATAATTAACACATTATTATTGTCATACTAACAACCTATATGTGATACTTGGTCATAGTGATATTTTATTATCATTTTACAATCACCATAGTTACACTTGGCAATTGTGCCAGGTAGCAATAGCATTTAAACAAAATGATCCTGACCTAATCATTTCGAACACACATTGACCATATTGGTTATAATAACATCACATTGAACCGACAGTACCAATGTAGTATTTGTATACTCTTTGGTACCTATTTGCAAAATAATCAGTTACACATAATAAATATGAGACAAGGAAACAGTAGCAGAACACTATAGTAATATCAATAGTACTTAACTTGCCAGAGTCCTGTTGGTGCGACGGCCACAGTAAAAGTGAACATTGCTAAGCCACCTTTATAAAGAACGGAAAAATATCATACCACCTCAAAATATTTTTCCACCAGATCGACCAATCAGGAATCATCAATGGCGTTTGGCGTGACGGAAATGTTCAATTCACTTCTACTTACATTTGAATATCCATAATAATCGTATTTTAAATATTGTAAGACAATTTTAAATCATTATAATTTTTATGGAATTATAATTACAGATATTTCAGAGTTATAACAATCTGCCATCATTAATTACACAACTTTTCACAAAAGACTTGTAATTTTACTTAGAATAATGAATAACTCTATTAAGCATTTTAAACATCATTATATAACTCCATAATCATAAATTCGAAGCTTTTGCATAATAAGTTGTTTTATAGATTCAACCACATTATCGGTTTCGTTCAGAAACATATTTTTTTATTACCGCAGATTACAAACTCACCATAGATCTAAGAAAAGACAAATTTACAAATAGATTCAATCGGTTGTCACTTTTGGCTTGATAAGCAATATTTTATGATACCGTAAGTGGTAAGGTTATTTAGTGAGAATATTAATTACATTGTTAAATATTATGTTATAATCTAACACATGGTACCTTTTCCTTGTTTGTATACCATTTTTTAGAGTAAAACCACCTGGTTTTAGTAATCCTTTCATCTGCCTGTAAGTTTCAATTGCTATTTCTTCATTTTGCTCGATGACTGGTTGCAAATGATTTAGCTCTAAATATTCATCAAATGTTTTCTTGTATTTTGATTTCAGGCTTGGACCTTTTTCTAGTCTCCGCTCAAGAGACAAGAACCTCTTCAACGCTATATCCCGTGATTGCCCCATTTTACAGTCTGGATCTTCGCTTTTAAAAGGCAATTTGACAATGTACCGACCACTTTCATCCCGTTTGGTGGTTGCTGTAAATATTTCCTCACATCGATGCTCTTCTTCAGACATGATCTTTGATATAGCTCTAGGTTCATCTTCTATTTCCCAAAACGACTTGAGAAGGTCGTCCGCTCGAACATGTATGGAAATCATATTACCTGGTGTATTTCCAGATTTGTTACGGCCTGTCAAAACCCATCCGAATACTGTGTCTTGAGCTACCAGTGACCCAGAAGGACATTTCCTCAAACGTTCTTTAAGAAGATGGCCGTATACATCTGATCCCAGTAAAATATTGATTTTATTGGTAACATTGAATTCCGGATCAGTCAACTCGATTTCGTCCAAAATAGGCCATGGCTCGACGAATACTTCTCGTGGTGGTAATAGTCCCGTTAGTTTTTCTAAAATGTATGCCTCTACATTAATTGCTTTTTCGGGATTGTGAGTTGAATGAAGTGTAGCTACCAAAATCGGTTCACCACCCAATCCTGATAAGTTTTCCCTAATTGCTTTCTTTTTCAGATTAAGCAACTGAACTGTTGACTCTGTGATAAAGGAGAAATGGAATGCTGGATCGATGAGCGCTCGCAACTGATGGATCGATCCAACTTCTGACCTAGCATCTACTAATGCTGTAGGTAACAAAGAGTAGTGACTTAAACCCCGTGATACAAAACTACTCTTCGCTGGTAATTCATCTTCCTGGTTTTCGAAGGATACCTGAGGTACGTATTCTGTGGTGGTATTCTTCGTTGGTCACTACCAAGAATAAGCAAGGATACACAGGATAATTCTACCACACTTGGTAGAATTATCCTGTGTATCCTTGTTTATTCTTGGCTGAGGAGAGCTGGTTGCGTGAAGTAATAAATGGTGACGCCTTTTGCAGATTTGGCAAGAAGTTGTGGTACGACAGTGACTTGCTAAATGGTTATTTGCTAGGCAGTTGAAACAAAGCTTGTTCTGTTGGACAAAGTTACGTTTGTTATAACTATCTAGTGTTGTGAACTCTTTACAGGTACTTATTCTATGGTCGCATTTACAATAAGCACATACACTTTGCGACGTATGTAAAGCTTGAACAACATTTGCTGACCTTACATTGTTATTACTGGGATATGTAGGTTCCCCTTTATAATTAGAACATTTTGTATCCAAAAACTCCAAGAAGTGGAATCGTTTCTCAAGAAAATCTTTAAAGTGTTGGAAGTTGGGCAATTCGTTTGAATGCACAGTCAACTCGCTGACTTTCGCTTCTTATTGTTTCCCCGATTCATTGTCCAATTCCCATCTACAATATATATAACAATGACATCCCAAGATTTCGTGTCAATTCCCATATTACTAAGGCATTGTAACATACTTGTAGTTCCGTCTAACAATTGCTTAATGGCAGTGGAAGACTCTGCTCTCTCTGCTGAACCACTTTTGACACTAAAGAACTGCTTTAATATGGAATTAGCCAAATACTGTTTATTGTCATACCGATGTTCCAACAAAGCCCAACACTGCTTGTAATTGTCATTAGTTATGGGATTATGTACAATCAGTTGTTTAGCTGCTTCACTAAGGTGGCCCTTTAACTTTAAATAATTTAGTTTTTGTACATCCGCAATAGAACAATTATCGTGTACGAGCGATACAAACAAGTCCCTAAAACTAATCCACTCAGTATACAGACCGGAAAATACCGGAATCGAAATCTTCGGAAGCTTGATGAAAGATTTATGATCCTCAGTCGGTGCCGACTCGTTGCTATACTCGTTGGTTGAAGGTTGGTTGTTGGTTGCTGTTTTTGTGTTTGTTGCCTGTCTACTAGATACTATCTCTTGTGATTCCGCTTTAAAAAGTAAGTACAACTCTTCCGTTTCGTTGTATTGGTCATTTTCTAAATATTCACAAGTTTCCGAATCCTCTCTTTTGACTATTTCATAGTGATTCTTTGTAAACTCTTCCCATTTTTTGTCTAAAATTTGTATCCGTGTATTTATGTATTGCTTAGTTAATCGTTCTTTAGGACATTTCTTAAAGTTAATTTATGCCTTTTGTACTCGTTGTATGATGTCATTTTGTACCTTGACAAGTTCCATTTTCGAACAATAAAAAGTTCAAAATTTTGTAGCGAAAATTTCCTAAGTCAATAGACCAGATTTTATAAGTGTTTCGGATTATATACACTGGTAGACAATTGGCGATAGGTTCCCCGTCAGTAACTTTTTATGCAAACTATTCTAAGTCCTAGCTATCACTTCAACGAATTTACAAGTTCACTTTTTTACTAACACATTTCCTAGCCAATAATTTCAAAGTAGTACTCAAAGTAGTACTCACAGTTTATAATCCAGTTTACAACTTCAACGATCACTGTAACTTCCCTTTGTCCGCTGTGATCTCCGTCCTCTTGATCGATCCTCCGGTTGGGTCGCAACTCACCGTATTTGACCTGTTCACCCGTTCACTGCAGTGCGATGTTCTTCACTCCACGATGCTCGCGTTAACTCTCTGCAACGCGTGGTTCCGCACTCGCCGTTGTTCGCGTCCACTCTCTGTAGCACGATGTGTTTACTCTAGCTCCCGTGGTAGTATCTCTTTCCTGTTGCCAAGAGCTAGAGATCCTCAACGGCGATTCTACGTCTAGCGCCGGGATCTCTCAAAAAACCGCAAACCAGTGGTCAAATTCTCGCCAAAATCCGGCTCCAAATGACCATGTATAATCGTGGACTGTATTTAAGCACTCCAATAGGTATAGGTAGGTAAAATAAGAACCAACAATGGTTTGCACAGAATTCCAGTATATTTCAAATGTTGCCGCGGCCTGCTCGAATCTCAGTAACCAAACGCTTGCGCGATTCAGCCGAGCGTAGAAGCGACAGTGCCGCCATCTAGCGGTTTGCGTAACAAATTTATACGTAAACACAAAGTATGAACTCAAATCATACCAAATTTCATTTGAATTTTTGAGTATTTTCGACGCGATGCACTGCCAAGGTACAGACAGACAGACGGACAGACAGACAGAAAAAAAAAACATTGATGGCTTTAGTATTGAACATAGAACGGCCTCCAAAAAAATTACAAAATATCTTCAATTTACAGAATTTGGGACATTCCCGCAGGAACTCTTTATTTTTCGGGATAAAAAGTATCCTCAATTTTTACCCATTATATAAACTATGACTGTGCCCAGTTGCAACAAAATCCGTCCAGTAGTTTCAGCGTGATATGTGTTCTTTTAAAGAGAACCCTTTAATTTTTCGGGATTAAAAGTATCTTATGTCCTACCTCGTAGTATGAACTCAATCTCAAGTTTCATTTAAATTCATTCAGTAGTTTCGGCATGATGCTTAGCCAAGATACAGACAGACAGACAGGCAAAAATGAAAAAAAATACAGTTTTGGCTTCAGTATGGAATTTAGAGCACACTCCAAAAAAAACTAAATATCTTCAATGTACAGAATTGGACCCGTTACAGTTTTATTATAAGTATAGATATAGACACTGACATTTAGACTATAGTAGAACACCCTCCTTGTTTTGAAAAATAAGGTCTAGAAATATGCTATGAACTTGCCAGTCATATATTACAAAACTAGATGGTTGAATGTGCGCGGGCCGCGAGTGGCCTGCGAGGGTGTTACGCCAGCGAGTTTTAAAAAAGAGGCTTGGACTTATGTTGTTGCAGTTAAAAAATTATAAGAAACTGTAAAAGCCCGTCGATATGTAATACGAGCCTGTCTCAATTATATCTATACTTTTGCCTTGCCAATCATCGCCGATGACGGCCTGTGAAGTTACGTGCGCTAGCAGCTAGAGTAAACTGGGGCAAAATGGATGGAAGGGTTTATTCAAGATGAAAATAAAATGATATTTTTGAAAAACAAATACTTTCATAATAATCCACACCAATATATATAAGTAAAAAGTTGTCTGTTTGTTGGTTTATTTGTTTGTTTGTTTGGGGAGCTTTCACGCGATTACGGCTGGACGGATTTTGATGAAACTTGGAACGGAGATAGCTTATAGCCTGGAATAAAACATAGTATAATTTTATCCCGGAAAATTAAAAGTTTCTACAGGAAAACTAGAAAATTTTTGATTACTCGCTGTAAGAAGCGGTTGCCATGGAAACGAAATAACAAGTATGTCAAAAAACATCAAGAATGGTGCTATAAGTACCTACTTTTGCATTGGTTTTTAATAGATATAACAAGTACAGAGGATGCTTTTTTTCGCGATAAACAGTAGTCCGTGCGGACGAAGTTGCGGGCGGGAAAACTAGTAGTTCTATATATCCCGGAGAACACCCGTATATTCGCCGGACACTTGAGAAACGCGCGTAAAACTTTTTAATTTTGCGAATTGCTTATGGAATAAATTACATAAGGTGATATACCATTTTATAGCTAAAACAATTAAGAACATCGATAAAGATACTATTAAACTATCAAAAATATACTCACGTTAACATTTTCCCGCCAAAAGTGACGAAAGGCACTTTGAAGCACTTTGTGGCAATCGCCACAAAGTGCTTCAGTATATATTCGTTTGTTCAGTTTGTATATTCGTATTTATGTATGTTTATCCGTTATCTTATGCCCAAATTACAGGGTATCCTAGTTTGGGGCTAGGTAATTGGTGTAGAATTGTCCTGAATATTATTATTATTATCATTATACATTTTCGTCTTTTGCATTGCCACTGTATTATTTTCTTTTACTTTAGTTCAATGATACAAACTTATCTGGTAAATTTGCACTCGAGCCCCAAGATACAGGCCTCGTGCTAGTTTGGGGTTCGCCGACAATCTTGTTTGATGTTTCACCGTTTGTTTTTTTCCTATTTGTTTTTACTTTTATTAATCTCCTTTTGGCAATAAAAAAACATTTATCATTATCATTTTAATATGTTCCTTACAGTATTAGACGTAATAGCACAAAATACAAGCTAAAAATCACAATCACTCACTACGCGAACCACTTTATTATCCAATGAAATCGCTCTTTTCAAGCTGTTTTCAAATAATTATGTAACACAAATACAATACTTTATCCTAATCCAATACAAATAGGGTTGCAACTCCGCTAAAATCCCCGGCTGAAGATCGTCAGCCGTGGCCATTACGGGTCGGAGCGCAGACTGACGATTATCAGGCGTTGGTAAGCCCCCAACATCCCCTAGCATCATACGAACTATAAACGCTACTTGCCATTATCGCGTTCTCTCTGTCGCTCTTACACGTAACCCGCTACTTGTCTCGTTCGTGTAGGTGGCGAAGCTGCGATAGCAACAGTTGATTTAGGGTAAAATGAAATTTATTATTTTCCATTTTCAATACCGTAAACAGTACTTAAAAATAAAAATACATCCTTCCTGCCTTAAACAGTCATCCCAGTGTATGTAGTGCGCTTTCTAAACACACAAGATGGCATTTTTGATTATTTTTCATGTTTCGGGAGTCGCTTGTATTTACGTGTTGCGTCGTTGCCACTCTGGGACTAACTCGACACAGGCTGATTAGCTTGTGTTTACTTTGCCACGCAGAGCGGGGTACAACGTATCTACCTCAGTTTATATATAACATCATTGCTAGTAGTGAGTAATTATATCCAAGTAGATGTTTCCCAAATAACTATAGATTTCTATAGCAATTGCTGATACCTGCGTCAAACGAAGGTAGGTATCATTCATTCTGTGATAAGAGCATACAAAAAACAAATGACCAGTACAATAGCGTGTTTCAGCGAGATCATAAACACACAATTAAATAATTAATTAACAAAAACAACGATTTGCTGTAAAAATTAATGCACATCTATTTAATCGAATAATGTGTGACTTAACAACACCATGATGATTATATTACATCCCACAAGTATTTTTATTTTATTCGCTTTGAAGAACATCTTACCAAAAAAACACCGAATTATTCGTAGAAAATTTGACGGAGATTTTGAAACTTACAAAGGCTGTTAGTAAATTGGGTATTGAATTGAAGGCTGACGCAACAAGGAAAATACCTAACAGTCCCTACCCTTCCCTCCGCCCAGGTTCCTAGGTAGGCTGCAAAAAAGCGCCACGTCGTGAGGACACGAATTATTCGTAGAAAATTTGACGGAGATTTTGAAACTTACAAAGGCTGTTAGTAAATTGGGTATTGAATTGAAGGCTGACGCAACAAGGAAAATACCTAACAGTCCCTACCCTTCCCTCCGCCCAGGTTCCTAGGTAGGCTGCAAAAATGGCGCCACGTCGTGAGGACAGCCATGACTCCAAGATCTTACTAAATTGTACGCGTGCTTTATCACCTACCATTCCAGTGCAGCCACCTCCCAGCAGCCACATGCGCACTCATTAGGAACGTCGTCAGAAACTCATTCCTCGACGTATCCACGTGCGTCTCCGGTATTATTAACAGTTAAGTACACAGATTTATCTTAATTTATCTATGAGTGGTCCCTCATTATGAATGACCAAACCGTACTGTCTTGGATAAAATGTTACAACGTTCAGTTTACCGTCACCTGGGCCATTATTCTCTATAAACAGTCACACGCGTAACGCGTCTTGCTGTGGAATCGTTCGGAAAAGTACGGCAATTTTCGAACATGCACAAACAATTCCACGCAGATATCTTAACGCGGCGCGTTACATGGCCGAATGGCAATAGAGAATAAGGTCCTTGTACAACAAACGTATTTTCCGAGACAAATACATACAAATAATGGAAAGACACATTATCTCTACGCTAATAAATAATAACCAATTTAGGTACTTGAAATTGACGCTATATACTATGAATGTGAAAAATAATAACCAATTTAGGTACTTGAAATTGACGCTATATACTATGAATGTGAAAAATAATAACCAATTTAGGTACTTGAAATTGACGCTATATACTATGAATGTGAAAAATAATAACCAATTTAGGTACTTGAAATTGACGATTGATTGATTGATTAGGTACTTGATATACTATGAATGTGAAAAATATTTTTTTTGACAAAAATATTGAATGGTTATATGGGTTTTACTTTAATTTAAACATCTTACTATAACTACTTATTAGCAGACCATTTTGGAGAACAACGCTAAAATTAGTTATATACCTACATAGGTACCCACACAATTATCAAATGCTTTGACCTGAAACATATCAATCTTATTCACAAAGAATCTCTATAATATGAGTACCTCAGATTCATGTTTGAAGATAAACTGTAGGAGTTCAACGTGTTACAGTTTGGTGTTAATACTCGTACCGAACCTTAATTTTTTACCAACTTATCTAAGCTAACAGTAAATTATTGCTATTATTATTACTTATTACCTTCTAAAGTGACTGGCTATTAGTTGTAAGTTTCTTTTAAAATTGTTTAATAAGAACATATATCATGAAAAATCAGAGTGGCTATTATTAGCCAATTCATGAATTTATCTGAATCTCTTCAATCTGATTTTAACTGATAGTTAAATTAAGTACCTAAATCATTCCGTCCACAGAATCCAAATAGAATCAGAACGATTAATACCAAATTGAGATATACTCTGACACCTCAACGATGGGGTGGAGAGCCGTTTGTAACGGAAATGCTGCTAGTGATCAGTGGTCAAATAATAAGATCGTTCCAAATTAATTAACTCGAACTCATTCCTGCAATTATAGCCTTATTATTATTATTTTTTCGTATTGAACGGATACATATTGATAGCTCAACGGCTATGACGTACGTACATAAATTGGATGGACGGTGGATATCCTCACCTCGCACATACATAAGATCATGGTACTCGTATATAGAACTGGTGCGAAAGTAAAAAGCTATTTGCCGTGGCCTCTATTACTAAAATCGATTGATGATACAAATGCATATTTTGAATCCCTTAGGAACAATCGTGATACAAAATAGGAGTTATCGGACTAGCCTTTTGTTTAACACAAGTAAATATTGACCTCCAGAAATAGACTTGTTTGCAAGTCGTATAAACAAAAAATGTATGCCATACAAATACTGGCACCGAGACCCAGATGAATCTGCCGTAGATTCATTCACTATACCATGGAAGAATTATTTTTCTATACACCATTTTTACTACCTTTTTCGTTCATTCTAAAAGTGGATAAATTACAATGATTGAAAAGTACAAAGTATCTATGTATGATCGTATCTATTTAGTCAACACAGACATGGTAGCCTGTGCTTTAATTCCTTCCTTGTTTTAGAAACGACTTCTCCTCCAGGAACCAATGCTTTGTTATTTCATTCCACTTCTCGTAAGATACTTATTCGATTTTATTTATCTGGTGGCATGCATATGATTTTTTATTGAGAAGCGTTAAAAGTCATCATAACATAAAATATTGTTACGAGCTGGGGTTCAGATAAAATAATTGTACGCTAATTACACCAAAAATTAACACCTTTATTCGAAAAACCACAAAAAGAAATTACTCCAACAAATAATGCTCAAACACTCTTTAACTTGACTGTACACTCTTATCAATTATCACTGAATACGCGCTTTGAATCACTTTGATCGTTTCGTTTCGTCAGCCAAATCAGTACTGTTCCAGGCAGTCGATGCGCGCTCTATTTATACCACGATGGTCGTTTCCAGAAGGTACTCGTAACTACTCGTATGTACTAACGGTAGTCGGTTTCAAGGTCGGCGGCGCCTTTGAGTTGCCGCGCCGCGCCGCGCCTGTAGGTACTTAAGGCCGGCGGCACCTTTGATATCGCGCCGCCACTGTAGGTACCTTAGGCCGTCGGCGCCTTTGATGTCGCGCCGCCCTGTAGGTACCTAAGGCCGGCGCCTTTGAAGTTGCCGCGCCCGTTGGTAAATACCTACCGCACGCTCTGGAAACTTCTGTATGTACCTTCACTCTACTGGTGTGTTCCAGAATGTTCCTTTAAATGTAGGTATTGCTCCATTCAGACACACTTCCCGAACATTTTGTTACCTACTTGTTTTTCTAAGAATCGACCGGCGTAACAATATATATGTTAGAATCATTATCGCCAGACTACATAAAACAGTACGACATTTGTCTGAAAAAATTGCAGAATTTCTGTCAAGTTAAATCAGTTGACGTTTACGGCATGTCATTCAGTACCAACATTAATTTACTTCTTGAGTCAATTATTCAATAACGGCTACCAAACAACATGGAATCTTAAGTTCATGCAAGATCGACCTTCTCATATATTGGGTCCAGTAAGTGACTAATGATGACAAGTTTATAAATTTCTAAAAATAACGTACTGTCTGAAACCGTCATAACCTATACAATACATTACAATACAATACAATACAATACAATACAATACAATACAATACAATACAATACAATACAATACAATACAATACAATACAATACAATACAATACAATACAATACAATACAATACAATACAATACAATACAATACAATACAATACAATACAATACAATACAATACAATACAATACAATACAATACAATACAATACAATACAATACAATACAATACAATACAATACAATACAATACAATACAATACAATACAATACAATACAATACAATACAATACAATACAATACAATACAATACAATACAATACAATACAATACAATACAATACAATACAATACAATACAATACAATACAATACAATACAATACAATACAATACAGTACAATACAATACAACACACCGAGAAGAAGGTAATATATAGGATAAACTCATGAAATGACAGGTATAATGGGCGGCCTTATTGCTATATAGGAATCTCTTCCAGGCAAGTTTTTTTTTCTTACAATAATTTGACCTGGGATACTAATTCCGTATTAGATAAAGCTCTCGTATTGGGTAAAGCTAAATACATGAGTTCCTAAAGATAATTAATCCTAAAGATGATTTGTCTTCAGAAAAGCTTAGGTTAAAACTAAAACCCACTAAACCTTACTAGCTCTTTTAATGGCTCATAGAATTTGAACTTGGTCAAAAATAAAAGTAAGAAATGTTAAAAATCTATTACATTCATAGCACACAATGATTTGAATCGCAGATTATCTAACAGCATCTAAACCAGGTTGTAAACAGCCCAGCCCAAAAATGCCCTGACACATTAATATTTTGTTCGTGTTTAATTAGAAGACCCTATGAGTCGTTCGGTTTCAGAACACAAACGCTCAGTCGCTGGGTATGCTTTGTGAGTGAGGTGTCGATACGAGCTTGTTTAGTACACACAACACATGACATGCGGCTGTATACGATATGACAAGCACAGACAGTGCATTGACATCATAAACGATTACAATTCCATTACGATCACTCAACCGCGGTCGCCCTGCTGTTCTGTGATCTGTATCACGGGCCTTCTCTATTGGTGTCAGCCTCGACACTATCCGTAAAACGGCAGGCTCGAGTATGGATTCTACAACAATCGCCAAATTTTATCACAGAATGCCTTAGCAGACACAATTAGGTATGTTTAATTATTCTTCCATGATTCACTATCATAATTTTATGAAGAAAAATTACATTTATCTACTCAGAAGTTTAATTTACCTATGGTTATGTATAAACAATGCATATGTTTAAATAAGACTTGAAATAATCAGTAAGTTTATGACGAAATCAATGGAATAATCAGTTATTTTATGACTAAATTATTTAAATAAAATTATTAATCTTAAATTGTAAGTAAATATTAATTATACACGAAATAAATGTACAAGTTAGTTTTCCTTGTACCTATTACAATAAGGTTAGGTTCCTTAAAATAAACAATATGCTACCGTATAAAACACATTTATTGATGCTATTACCGTTCAAACTCTCAAGACCTAATGTGTCAATAAATAACTACAGTACTTATCTCGAGGACGAGGCGCAAGTATAATTAATGATTACATGAACTTACTTGTACGTGAAGTTCTATCATAATTATACGAGCGCCGAGTCCTAAGAGATAAGTAAATCCCAACCTCCCTGTGTTTTATACCCCTATTTCCAGTCGGTAATGCATCAATAAAATTAGGGTTAGGTCTATCTCTGAACTAAATGACTAGTCACAGGCAACTCAAGGCAGAGATGTGCAAACTACCCACAGTATAAAAAAATAAAGAAAAAGAAGTATAATATCTCTAAACTTAGTGCAAGAGTGGTGAGGCCTAGGCGTTACTACATGTGTCAATAAATAACTACAGTACTATCTCTTCGGACTCGGTGCTCGTATAATTATGATAGAACTTCACGTATAGGTATCTTCGTTTAATCATTAATTATAAAACTAACGCGCAAAATAGTGGTGACTAATACTGAATGAAACAGTGTTTTTTAGTGACATTATTAGAACACGTGAGTCACTCCATACCGTGTGAGCGCTAGCTGCACCTTTCAAGGACAGGATTTCACATCGCTGCAGGCCTGGTTAGGCCTTCTCAACAACATCGGAGACTTAGAAAGGAGGAGGAAAAGGAGTTGATCGAAAAGGTACTCTTTCCTTTCACTTTCTTTCCACCATCTGCCCTTGGCTGCTAACCTGTCACCAATCTGTCACCACAACGCATTTTGCCCTATGAATAACAAAATACAGTCCACAAAACGTGAAGGTCACATATTTTTATAATTTGATCCTTCCGCACCAGGATTATACTCCTGGAAAATTGCGATATTTTTCTGATCCCAATTTCCGCAAAACCACATCCCATGGAAACGTTCCTTGGCGCCTCCAGTTACTGTTAATCGCTCCCATTTCAATATTAAGCCTTGAATTACACCGGGGCTTATTAAATGTCATCAAGGTAAACCAAATGAGCCCAAACTCGAAACAGTTCCGTCGCTTTGCTGTTGAGTTCCTGTGACTACCTTCTGGCTCTACCGCGTACCGGCCGAGGTGTGCACGCAGATCCACGCGCCCACGAAGATAGAGGCGCTCATCGCAGTCATGTCCATTTATGACCCACTTGGGTTGCTCAGTCATAACACCATACGAGCGAAGATCATCCTGCAGAGCCTGTGGTGTCTCCAAATGCCATGCCAAAACGTGTGAAAAAAGCCGAATATTTTGCAGAGTGGCTACGCCAGCTGAGCGACAAAAGCGCGTAGACCTGCATATACTATGCGATTCAAGTGAGCTGTCTGTCCGTCTGTTTTCTGTACCTTTGCAGCGCATCACGCCAAAAATACTCACTGAATTCAAATGAAATTTGGTATGATTTGAGTTCATTCTTCGAGGCAGGACATTGGATACTTTTAATCCCGAAAAATTAAAGAGTTCCTGCAGGATACTGATGGAAAATTATTTAAAAGAACACGTAGAACGCTTGTTTGTTTGTCGTATGAGGTAGTGCTGGCCTCTGATGTCAGAGTTTGTCAAGCCGCCCGAGGGCCTCTGATATGGCTTAACGACTGCTATTAATCAAAAACAGCCGGGACCGACAGCTTAACGTGCCCTCCGAAGCACGGAGCGATGGAAACCCGCACATAACTTAGAAAAGTCATTAATTCAGGGCCTAGGTTTTGAACCCGATATCGATGGATTCTAATTTGCACTATAGAACCGTTAGGCCACCATCGCTTGCGTAGAACGCTGAAACTATGGATGGATGTTTATCAACTTGGCATAGTTTATAAGATAGGCGAAAATTATAGATACTTTTTGACCCAAAAAAATAAAGGGTTCCTGCGCGATATGGGTCCAAATTCTGTTCATTAAAGAGATTGTGAAACATTTTTGGAGGTTACTCTTCATTCGATAATAAAGTCTAAACTGTGTGTTTTTCATTTCTGTCTGTATGTCTGTATCTTGGCTGCGCATCACGCCATCGGAACTACTGGATGAATTAAAATGAAACTTGGTATGATTTGAGGTCATACTACGAGGTAGGACATAGGATACTTTACATCCCGAAAAATTAATGGGTTCAGGATATGGGTTAAAAATTATTTAAAAGAACACGTACCACGCTGAAACTAATGGACGGGTTTTGATGCAACTTGGCACTGTCTTAAGTTATATGATGGGTTAAATTGAGGATACGTTTTATCCCGAAAAATTAAAGGGTTCCTGCAGGATAGGGGTGGGAAATTATTTAATAGTACACGTATCACGCTGAAACTATTGGACGGATGGTGATGCAACTTGGCACAGACATAAATATTATACTTATAATAAAGCAATAGGTGCGAAAAAGCCTGTAAAAATAAGATAAATAAAAAAATGCTCTTGGGTGCTTAAAAAGGGTATTGAACATGAATATAAAAAAAACGTGTCACTCTGTCTGTTTGTCCGCATGTTTGTTTGTTCACGCATCACGTAAAAACTATTGGACCGATTGTAATGCGGTTTTCAATGTTCGATTTAAAAGCTGGTGTAATTTGTATCTCAATCTGGTAATTTAGAAGCCGAGCAATTGATAAAAGTATAATTGTAAATATTGTAAATAAATGTTGATCAAATGTTTGTCTATTGGTCCTGGAATAGCACATTATGGTACTTTGAACCTAAAGAAACGACCACTCGTGCTAAGCCGTGGATACAGCTATAGGGTATATATATATATATATATATATATATATATATATATATATATACCCACGCTATAGCTGTACCCATATATATATATATATATATAGAAGTAGTTTACCCGCCCGCGACTTCGTCCACGCGGACTACTGTTTATCGCGAAATAAAGCATCCTATGTTCTTCTAGGATATTAAAAACCAATGCAAATGTAGGTATAGCACCACTCTTGATGTTTTTTGACATGCCTGTTATTTCATTTTCATGGCAACCGTTTCTTACAGCGAGTAATCAACATGTTTCCAGTTTTTCCAGTTTTCCCGTGGAAACATACAATTTTCCGGGATAAAAAGTATCCTTTTTTTTATTCCAGGGTATAAGCTATCTCCTTTCTATGTTTGATTAAAATCCATCCAGCCGTTATCGCGTGAAAGCTCCCCAAACAAACAAACAAACAAACAAACAAACAGATAACGTTTCACTTTTAGCTATTAGTATGGATAAGTTGAATAATAGAAATTGGAATTCGATCAATCAACATTTGAAACTTGAACAAACAACATCGTGTTTTATTGAACTACATTTCACATCGAGCTAGGAACTCGAACTATCCAGTACAACAAGACTATCAAATACCATTGGCACGTCCAGTAAAAACAGGACTTAGTCCCTCCTGCACTTCTAAATATTTCATCATCCGAAAAGGGTCAAGTTTCAGAAGCTATATTCTTATTATTGCTTTCAATGTGGTCTATTTCAAAGCGCAAGTACTCTGAAAATCAATTCTTATCAAGAATTTTCCTTATTCCAAAACCATATGATAAAATGAGGTTCATTTTGAAATTAAAAAAAATAGAAAAAAATAGTGATCGATCACTTTAAGTTGGAAGATTCACGAACCACCTTAAAATTGATAAATAAGCATGATTTAAAAAATAAAAAAAACTCAAATAAAGTGTGCGATATTGGCGTATGACTACGCGGTACTCCGTACTACTTGTCTTAAATGCTTATCTCGAAGGACGAAGCTAAAGTATAATTAATGATTTAACGAACTTACCTGAACGTGAAGTTCTATCATAATTATACGAAGGCTTCATCCGAAGAGATAAACATCCTTCCCTCTATTTCCATTGTAAGAAACTCTAAATCGTGAAATATTTCTTACGGATACCTCTAAACTAAATAAAGGTAGAAAAATTGAGTGAAACAATAAAAAATAAAATAAAACTCAAATAAAGTTTATAATATTGACTAAGCTGTACTCCGTACATGTCTTAAATGCTTAACTTTACGTACAGGTAAGTTCGTTCAATCATTAATTGTTCGTTACAAGAAGTAATGCCGTACCATTCAATGAATTGAACTCCTTTACCTGGGACAATAACCAATTAATGTAAAATATCTAGTGAGACCTGATCAAAACTAGAATTACCATCAAGTTTAATAGAAAGAAACATTACTTTACATTAGTGTTAACAATACACAAGTTCTACTTTATTTTTCAACAACTTACACCATAATATTGAGTTACATTGACACAAACTCGTTTATTTTATAATATGACACTTCGCTTTGAAATTATGGAAGAGGTACGACCTCATCCATAATTTCAAAGCAATAATATTATATAATGCAACTTCATTATATTATATTCTGCGTCGATATGCTGATGCTGGTTGAAGGCTCACGCACAATCAAGGCTTGCGAAATGATATAATCATACGAACTAAATGCCGCTGCTAGGGCTCATGATAATAGGGTTTTAATTCTAGGAAGGAAATTGCAGTGTGCCCCGAGCAAACAGCTCCTCGTAAATTAAACTTTGCTGTCGGCGTCTTCGCATAAAGGCAGCGGAAACACGTTCACAGTAAACAGGAAGTCTGACGGGTAGATAAAAGAAACTAAATTAACCTGTAGAGATTCAATAATATAATTTTGTGATGACAATAGGTAATGAAAAAAAAAACAGAAAACTTTAAAAAAAACGCTTATTTTATTTTCAAGATTTTAAATTTTTGTTTAAGTAGTTATTTCTAGAGTGTACTGTGTTCTGCCCTTTCATTTGATACCCATAGTGACGGGATTGAAAAAAGTAAGTAATCTGTCATCTATCTCGGGCAAACTTTGCAGTTGGGTAGAAACAACTTCGATAGTGAAGCCAACAGAAGAATTCAGTTGGGCTGGGCAGCGTTCGGAAAACTTTGTCAGGTATTCTCGTCGTCCCAGTGCCTGAAGACGAAAGTCTTTAATGCGTGCGTCCTACCAGTTAAGACATACGGAGCCGAGACACTAACAGTGAGACTTATCCACAAATTTATAGTCGCTCAGCGAGCTATGGTGAGAGTTATGCTCGAGGTTTCTCTGAAGGATAAAATCTGAAACGAGGTGATCCGCCAGCGAACCAAAGTCACCGACATAACTCAAAGGATTAGCAAGCTGAAGTGGCAATGGGCTGGTCACATTTCTCGAAAAATTAACAACAGCTGGGGTAGACGTGTCATCGAGTGGAGACCGAGTCTTAGCAAACGTAGTGTAGGACGCCCACCGGGCACGTGGAGTGACGTCCTGCGAAAGGCGGCTGGCAGAAACTGGATGAGAAGGCCCGAAGATCGGACTCTGTGGCGTTCATTGGGAGAGGCCTATGCCTCATAGGTCCAGCAGTGGACGAACTCAAACTGATGATGATGATGATGATAATGAATCTGCTACAAGTCCTGAAATTTCATGGTGGCCCGTGTCACATACAATTCCATCGTACGACATAGAATAATAAAAATTTCATATTTTTTAATATTAATTTGTACCATAACATAAATTACACAATTGAAAATGACACAATATGTTTAAAAAAATAGTTGTTTTCTCGAGGGAAATATCGGTGAAGTGGTGTGAAATTTGCAAATAAACGTAATAAATCTTCTTACAATCCCGGCGATCCCATGAGGTGTTTTTAAGCTCCGCCATTCTGCTTAATCTGAGCTATTCCTGAATAAAAAATTGTGTCGCTTTATCATATGCGCATGTCTTCGTGAGACAAGTACGCTCACTGCGGTGCCGCGGTGGTACTTTACGAATGTACGCGGACAGAGGTTCGTTGAAAGCAGAATTACAATATAAATTGTTTGTGCATCGGCACGATGTAATCAAAATGGAAAAGGGTTTCGGTTATTTTGCTTTCCGTCCCTCTGTTCGAAGCCCTCGAGGCAAGCGTTGTTTGCAAACAAAATGGAGAATTTATTTATTTACGACAAATTCAATTTATAGATTTGTGAATATTTAATTTATTTAAATTAGAAAATGTATTCGTGCCTGAATATATATATATATGTGACAGAATGAAATCAACCCAACCGTATGTAGGTTACGGATAAAATGACGCATCGTCGATTC
This sequence comes from Alsophila aescularia, assembly GCA_946251855.1. Taxonomy (NCBI): domain Eukaryota; kingdom Metazoa; phylum Arthropoda; class Insecta; order Lepidoptera; family Geometridae; genus Alsophila; species Alsophila aescularia. Next base: position 630,353 of record OX276375.1, read on the forward strand.
CACGGGGACGATGACACGTAACAAGGGTAGTTAGATACCCTTCGAGCTAAATCCATAATAAAAAAGGAGACACATTCAACACATGTAGGAGGAAGAGGTACATTCGAAAAAAAACTTCTATAACTTATCGTTTTTGCAATAAAACGTTTCTATATTAGATTAGTGACTTGTAAAACAATGATATTTATATACTTACTCGTATTTATCCTCGTAAATTATACTTGTTGATCGACTTTTATCAACTACAATGATAGTAAATAACCTAACACACGCCAGTTACCGAGCCACATAATAGGATACCCTATTTGTACTAGGAGATCTAGACAACGGATAAATCAACATTCAAAATACGAATTTCGCGATGTGTCAGGAGTGAAATACCATCTTACTGCTCCAAGACAACCTCACCTACACGCGGTCATCCTTCTGGATAACGAACGAGGCTCTGGCGACCGACAGATGGCAGTATGACCATCCCAAAAACAAGCCTAGCCAAATGACAGGCTGGTGACGGGCAGCAGCGTCACTGGTGCGAGAAGCTGCGCCCTGTGATCGTCAGTTAGCATGCCTAGCGTGGTGATTATGGGCAAACCCTCCTTGATGAACGTCACAATGAAACAATGGCCCCCAGTTCCCGGTCACTCTTTTAGTGCTGACCAAGGTCAAGGAAATGGCAGGGCAGGAATTTTAGGTGCGAAAAATCTCTGGGCTACCTTAGGCCACTCATAACAAACAACCTGACCCTGGCTACGTACAACGGACCAACGATTAGGCTTGACGATCACATGGTGCAACTTGAGACGGAGCTTACAAAGAAAAGGTCAAATCAAATCAAATCAAATTCGTTTATTGTGAACATAGGTGGTTAATGGTGATATAATAAATTATAATACATAGTTCGCTACGTTCAACCTTTTAGGCATTCAATAATTCCAGAAAGTATACACAATCTAAAAATATATTAAAAAATCAATAAAATCTTAAAATTACAAAATACATAGCAATATTCAGTCTTAGAAACAATAATAGCATGTCAGAAAAGTAAAGTCAAGTGTAATCTAAAACAATTGATAAATTTGGTCACGTACATATATTAAAAAAATAAAATTGATTGGATCATGTCGGGGTAACAAAAACAATAATCATAATAGTGAAATAAACGAAACAAACGTTTTTTTTTTTTTTATTAATATATTGTTCAATCAATAGAAAATATCACACGTAATTGTCATCCAAATAGTCCTTCACACTGTAGTATGTCTTGTGGATTAAAAATGTCCTTAATTTAAATTCAAAAATATTTATACTAGTACTGTCTTTAATTATTCTTGGAATATGGTTGCAAATACAAAACACGCGATCTATCTATACTATAATAAAACTGTAACTGGGCTAAATCTGTACATTAAATATTTTTTGAAAATTTTAATTGAGATAAACTTCAAAATCGATATGGAGTGCAAAAAGGTATATTTTTTAAAAAAAACTGTCTTTCTGTCTGTCTGTCTCTTTGAACACGCATCACGCTGAAACTACCGAACGGATTTTGATGCAACTTGGCACAATCATAGCTTATGTTATGGATTAGCATTTAGAATACTTTTTATCCCGAAAAAACACGAGTTCCCGCAGGATATGGGTTGAAAGTTACTTAAAAGAATACGTATCACGCTGAAACTACTACACGGATTTTATTGAAACTTGGCACAGTCATAGTTTATATAATGGGTAAAAATTACTTTTTATCCCGAAAAATGAAGTGTTCCTTCGGGATAATGTCCAAAATTCTGTAAATTGAAGATATTATATAATTTGTTTTGGAGGACGTTCAAAGCCAACACTGTATTTTTTATTTTTTGTCAGTCTGTCTGTCTGTCCGTCTGTCAGTCTGTACCTTGGCAGCGCACCACGCTGAAAATACTTAATGAATTCAAATTAAATTTGGTATGATTTGAGTTCACACTTCGAGGTAGGACATTGGATACTTTTTATCCAGAAAAAAATAAGTGGTCCTGCAGGATAGGGGTGGAAAATTATTTAAGAGAACACTTAGCACGCTGAAACTATTGGACGGATGTTGATGCAACTTGGCACAGACATAGTTTATAAGATGGGTGAAAATTATGGATACATTTTGTCTCGAAAAAATCAAGGGCTCCTGTGGGATATGGGTCGAAATTGTGTACATTAAATATATAGTTGTTTTTTTTTAAGTTACTCTATATTCGATTATGAAGCCTAAACTGTATGTTTTTCATTTTTGTCTGTATGTCTGTCAGTCTGTATCTTAGCCGCGCATCACGCCGCCGAAACTATTGCATGAATTCAAAATAAAGTTGGTATGATTTGAGTTCGTACTATGAGGTAGGACATAGGATACTTTACATATCGAAAAATTTATGGGTTATTGAAACTTATTTAAAAGAACACGTACCACGCTGAAAGTAATGGACGGGTTTTGATGCAACTTGGCACTGTCTTAAGTTATATGATGGGTTAAAATTGAGGACACGTTTTATCCCGAATAAGTAAAGGGTTTCTGCGGGATATGGGTCCAAAGTTATGTTAATATCTAAATAATAAGAAATATTTTTGGTTGGTTCTCTATATTCGATAAGTGAGTATAATACTTAGCTCCCAATGAACATTAAATGGTGTGGTATATATTAAAATAAGTATTACTGAGTACCAGGAGAACAGAAACACTTAAGATGTTGGAGACATAATATTGAAATATAAAGTTATTTAAAGTGAGTATTCCTCCCCATGAAGATTAAATAGTGTGATTACATTAAAAAAAGTTTTTCTAAGTACCAGGAGAAAAGAAACACCTGAAGTTGGATATATGACATTAACAAATAAAGCTATTAAAAGTGAGTATACCTCCCCATGAACATTAAATAGTGTTATTATATTTTTTTAAGTATTTCAAAGTACCAGGAGAGCAGAAACGCCTGCTCCTTCACGCTCAAACAGCTGAACGGATTTGGATGAAATTTGGTACCACGATAGCTTATAATATCTTGGATTAACACATAGGCTACTTTTGATCCCGAAATAGGGGAAAAAAGTAGTATTGTTTTCTTTAAGATTTGAAAAAAAAACATAACAAAAAATGTATTTCTAAGTACCAGGAGAGCATAACAATTAAGAAGTTGGATATACAAAATTGACAAATAAAGTTATTAAAAGTGAGTATACCTCCCCATGAACATTAAATAAGTAGTGTGATTGTATTTAAAAAATGTATTTCTAAGTACTAGGAGAGCAGAAAAACTTAAAAAATTGGAGATACAAAATTGACAATTATAGTTATTAAATGTGAGTATACTTATCTCCCCATGAACATGAAATGGTGTGATTATATTTAAAAAAAATATCTAAGAACCAGGAGAGCAGAAACATTTAAGAATTTGGATATTAACATCTATATATATAACAGAAAGTCACAAATTCGTGTTACTTACACTATTTATAACTCAAGAACTGTTAGACAGATTTTTATAATCTTTGATTTTTTGAATTTGTATTCGTCCCGAATTGATAATAAATATAGATGCAAAAAGGAGGGATTTTTTAAGATTAATTTTCTAAACTTGTGGGAGTGGCAAAGTTTGACCGCGGGCGAAACTGCGGGGCGCAGCTAGTAAAATATAATGTAAAGTAATTATTTCGTACATATAAGTGATTTAGGAAGAATATTGTTATCCGCGCGAGCCTTAAAAACACTCGCTCGTGCGTTGGTTGGCTACTTATACGGACGTACGCGAACGTCGTTGCTCGCCGCAAGGGTCTCGCGCTCGTGCTTGGGAGTTTCGTGAACGCTCAGACCAAATATTACTAAAGTATAGACCGCGCCTATGGCCCCGCCGCCTTTGTGCAAATCGTAGTCATATGTGCTATAGCTAGGTGCATCGATGTATAGATCTTACTTACTTGATGCTCGAGCACTTTTCCGCAATTAGGCCGTATGTCAGCCCTTTTTGCGTGATGGGTGGTACTGCTAGTCAATGCAGCCACCCGATGTCCTCCAGGAAGGCCAGCAACTCCTGTATATGTATAGATCACGAGTAGGGAACCTTGTGTAAATAAATAAAAAAAAACAATATTTAAAATTTTATTTAAATGTGCAATTGTCCCTGCAGCCTTGGAAAATATAACAAACTAGCAGATATATATATATAACAGAAAGTCAGAAATTCGTGTTACTTACACTATTTATAACTCAAGAACTCCTGGACAGATTTTTATATTTGATTTTTTGAATTTGTATCCGTCCCAAATAGATAATAAATATAGATGCAAAAAGGAGGGAATTTTTAAGATTAATTTTCTAAACTTGCGGGAGTGGCAAAGTTTGACCGCGGGCGAAGCTGCGGGGCGCAGCTAGTATATATATATAGGGCCAGAAGATCCAAAAAAATACAAAATGTATTTTAGAAGTCTAAGTTTATTTAATAAAACCCTGTGAATATCGTCTGTGACCCAAATTTTTCCATTAGAAAATTATTATATCATCATCATCATCATGTCAGCATTTAGAAGTCCACTGCTGAACATAGGCCTCCCCCAAAGAGCGCCATGGCGCGCTGGTGCCGCTGGTCCCACTGCCAGGTACACTGAAGGACTTTAAATCTCCCATTCTTGACTCTTGTAGTCAAAAATGGATAAGTTCTCGATATAACTAGCTATTTTAATTGCACGCGTGGGTAGGTGCCTCGGCGCCAAATGGTGTGTTTGTGGGCAATCAATGAGACGGCCGTTTAGCTTGATAGGTGTTTTATTACTGCCCGCCGCGTGGCACGCAGCCTATCGCGGCGACATATACTGCACCTGCCCACTGCCACTTCAACTTGCAAACTCTGAGAGCTTTGTCGGTAATCTTCGTTCTTCTACGGATTTCCTCATTTTTGATTCTATCACGTAGTGAAACACCGAGCATAGCTCTCTCCATTTCACGCTGCGCAACTCTGAGCTTGTGTATGAGACCAATAGTTAGCGACCACGTCTCAGTACCGTATGTCATCTCTGGTCAAAAAACTGAAACTTTCGTCTTGAGGCTCTGCGGTATCTGCGACGAGAAGATATGGCGTAGTTGGATCTAAACTTCGACAAAGAGATCAACCGACGAATCCAATTCGGATGAGCACCGTTCGGGAAATTACGCCATATCTTCTCGTCGCAGATACCCAGTTGGATCGTCTGACCTAAGTAGACATAGTGATCAACAGCCTCGATAATATCGTTCCCAACATAAACCGGCATAGGTACGACGTGGGCATTTGTCATGATGTTCGTCTTGCCCATGTACATTTTAAGACCGGTGGGTCTTAAAATGAACATGGGCTCGTGGCATGTTTCCCAACAGGTGCTGTTGGGAAACAATATTGAGGTTACTGAGTGTTGTGTTTAGGTCTTCCAGGGCTTCTGCCATGATGACTATATCATCAGCAAATCGAAGGTGAGTGATGTATTCGCCATTGATGTTAACACCAAATCCGTTCCAGTTCAGAAGCTTGAATATATCTTCCAGTGCAGAGGTGAACAGTTTCGGAGAAATAACGTCTCCCTGTCTCACCCCTTTTCGCAGCTGGATAGAATTCGTGCTCTGATCCTGAAGACGGACTGTCATGGTGGCCTTGCTGTACTCGTACAAACACTTCAACACTTCGATGTACCGGTAATCAATCTAGCACCGCTGTAATGAATGTAGCACTGCCCAGGTCTCGACTGAATCAAAGGCGTTCTCGTAGTCCACAAACGCTAGACATAGTGGCGATTATACTCTTCGGTCTTCTGTATAATCTGCCGGAGCGTATGGATGTGGTCTACGGTGCTAAAGCCTTTCCGGAATCCAGCTTGTTCGGGAGGCTGAAAGTCGTCAAACCTACGAGTGAGACGGTTTGTAACTACTCTCGAAAACAGCTTGTAGACATGGCTCAGCAGTGAAATGGCCCTATAATTCTTCAAGAGGGTTTTATCACCTTTCTTAAAGAGCAAAACCACTACGCTCCTGTGCCACGCCTCTGGCGTAGTACCCTCGAGGATGACGGAGTTAAACAGCTTCTGAAGGACTTTAAGTACCGCTATTCCACCCGCTTTCAGTAGCTTTGTCGTTATTCCGTCCTCCCCTGGTGCCTTGTTGCTCTTAAGCTGTTTGAGAGCCATTCTGATCTCGTATAGGCTGACGTCCGGGATATCTTCGGTATAATGTCGGGTCAAACGAGCTCTTGCATCGCTAGTCCTGCTAGGAGGACTACGCAATGAGGTGTATAATTGTCTATAGAACTTCTCGAGCTCACTCAAAATATTATTATATATTTTTAATAAAAGTTACAAATTAATTATAATTTAAGACGCGACAAATATTCGAAGAGGGACTCAAGAGTGGCCTGTAAGTGTATGTAATCTGGTATGGAGACTGTGGCAGCGCCATCACCTGGCCGTTACAGATATTATTATTCAGCGTCGTTTCTGCATACGACTTACTTACTGATATAGTTTGTTTCTTCGTAACAACTGAAACTAAACTGTGCCATTTATCGTTCCATGTATTTTTGCAGGCTACTAATCTGACTATAATTTTGTCAACTGTGCACTGAATGGTCATCGTTGACGGTCAAAAAAATATACCAGAAATATAATTAGAATCTTCATCTTGTTTTGATATTACCACAAATGCAGATATTTAATCAGAATAACCAGAATCATTTAGTTACAGGTACCAACATGGGTCTTGTATTCATATTACAAGGTATTAACTATATAAGGCCCTTATCCGATACGCTACTTCTTTGAGCTATTCATTTACCGTTGTAACCATAGATTAAATTCCTTATTCCCACGATGTATCGTTGCTGGCAACAGTTTACATGTAATGTATCCACCATTATAATAATAATTCCCGATGTGTGATTGTTTACTGAGAATACGGAGATCGTATTAATCGTGCTACAATAATAATTGTTAGTTATAATAGATGTGATGTGATGTGTGATCTAGATATAGCACAGCTATATTGTACGAAGGTGTCCTGAATCCAGATTCTGTACCAAATATGTATCTAAACTGAATTATGTTTAATCATCATTTTGGAAAAGCTGATTTTGCTAAAAACCAAAAGTTTAAACACTACAATATGTATATATTACGAGGAAGTGGATAAAATCGGTAAAATGGAGTACTCGTAGTAGATACTTAATGTAATTTGTTCGCCTAAAACTGGAATATAGGAAAATAAGACAATTTCTGTAAATTGGACATATTAAGGTACGTGAAGAATGGCAGAAAAAAAATGCCTTCTGCCTTCTTCTTCCTTATCGACGACGATGCTTCTTTCCCTAATGGAATTTATTAGCTCAGACCCAGATTGAACCATCATTAGTGACAGGTAACACTGATTCAATTTAACGATGCCCAATTTGAATAATAAGCATTCGCTTTTAGAAAATGCAAGTGATAAAGTTAGAGGTTTGAAAATAAGAATGTTTTTACCTCTGACTGATACCAGAGGTAAAAACATTCAGAATTCTAAAGGGATATCACGGAACACGGCAAAAACTTGGCTTGAACAACATTCCGGGATAAGAAAAAGACAATGATCTGCCATTAGTGATATTCCCGGGTCGGCACACAGCGGGCGGGCGGGCGTTGGCGGCGGTGCGGGTTGACTCGATAGGCCGCGCCTGAATGATAAATGAGAGATAAAAGCTTTTTCTGCGTCCGCAACGGCAGCGGGCCCACATTGATCCGCCGGTCGCCGTACGGCTCCGTTTGCGTTACATTCCATTTCATCATTTGGCATCCAATAAAACGTCGAGTTTATAGGCCCGGCTCTCCGGCTTACCCGAGATATCTTGGATTGCTTTCAACTCACTTCCGACGCGATACAGTGACTGTGCATCTGACTTGCAGTTTCTGGATCGTAGCGAGTCCAGTCCGATGGAGCGGCGCATTCACATCTCCATAATGGAATTGTAATGTTCTGCTTAAGATGATAAACGAGGATGGCTGCGAACTGATAAATAATTATTATAGCCGTCACAGATTCCGTCGGCGCAGTGGCGCTATGGCAGTGCGATCGGCCTACAATATAGGTATCGCGCTCTGTAGCGAATTAATTCCACTTGCAGCGCCGAGTTAGCGGCTTGAATTTAAATTGCCTTAATTAGGTAGACGCGGTCAATATAACCAGCTATATGAAACTACCGAATTCCCTGAAACACATCGAGAGTGTCAACAGAACGGCGCGTTAGTTGCAGAAGACAAACACGCAAGGGCGGATCCAGCCTTCGAGTCAGGGGGGGGTCACATAGTTAGATCAGTCTGGTTGGAGGAAATTATACAAGATATTCCCTGCAGTTTCACTTGCGTAGCCTATGCCTAAAGGCAGATCCATTTATTTATAGAGATAGTTATTTCAGGATAAAATAAGCGTAAGTTTAGTGAGCGGGCAAAAATTGAGTTATGTCTGTCAGTATAGGTATTAGTACGAAACTCCAATACGTACAAAGTAGGTATGTATTTAGTGCAATATCAAAAGCGAGAGCGTAGCGAGCGCAATTTTTTGAATTATCAGTGCTGTTAATACACTATTAATTTAAAATATTATAATTCCAAAACATGTAAAAATATGCACTGACATGATTTAAACGTACGAGAGTAGAGATTGTTAGAATATTGAGTTATATCTGACAATGACTAAACGAAAACAACAAATCAAACAAAGATATATGAAACAACTAAAATAAGTGTGAGCGGAGCAAGCGCGGAAATTTAAGCTATATCCATTGGGTTAGAAGTTAAATAATATTTCCAAACCATAAAAACAAACAATGAATAAGTATGGATACGAACAAAGTACGCAAACGCAGCGTGCATACCTACTGTCCATTACATTCCATTTATTTATAGAGATAATTATTTCAGGACAAAATAGGTGTAAGAGCAGTGAGCGGGAAAAGTTTGAGTTATGTCTGTCAATGTGGGTATTAGTACGAAACTCCGATAAGTACAAACTACGTATGTATTTAGTGTAATATGAAAAGCGCGAGCGAAGCGAGCGCAAATTATTTGAATTATCAGTGTTGTTGATACACTATTAAACTAAAATATAATTGCAAAACATATAAAAATATGCACTGACAATATATCTGACAATGTAGTAAATGAAAAAACAAATCAAATAAAGATATATGAAACAACTAAATAAAGTGCGAGCGGAGCAATCGCGGAAATTTAAGCTATATCCATTGGTGTAGAAGTGAAATAATATGTCCAAATTATAAAAACAAACATTAAAATTGAAATAGACAAAAAACGCGAGCGAAGCAAGCGCAAAAATGTTGGCTTGTTTTTGTACACAATTTTAAAAACACATATGTACAGATATTCTATTTCACGAAGTCCGTTTGACTATGAATGTTGTAAGGTCTGTACGTGCACACTGTTTTAGTGTGCGTAACCTCGGGAGCGCTCAGTCACGATCGCGACGCGGTCAGAGTCACTAGTGTTTTGTTTCCGCGCTAAAAAATTCAAAGAGTAACGTCAGCATAGCAAGTAAACGCAGAAAAGTTGTCCACAGTGAGGTAACATTTTTTTTTAACTATTGTTACTACTTTTTGTGTGCTATTAAGAGTTTATCTATCTAATATTATGAAACTTGTTACTTAAATAGGTATTTCGATTTGGTTTTGTTCTAGGGTCGAAGCATGATAGCTAGCGTTTATCATTTCCTGCGAGAAGAGTATGAATTCACAAAATCAGTTGCGGAACCTAACTGTGATTTGTCTCATTTACGAGATATTACAAGGCGTACTGCTGAGGCTACAGGTGTTTCTATGAAAACTGTTCAACGGATATTAAAAGAGAGAAGGAATTGCCATCCTGCTCATCAAATTTCACTTCTCCTATGAAGAAAAGAAGAAAGCGGGATAGTAAGATAGAAATAGATAATTTTACAGCCGATGTTGTTCGCAGTACTATACAAAATTTCCATGTCATCCATAAAGAAATTCCAACGTTGGCTAAGTTAAAAACTGTATTAAATGAAAAAATTGGTTTTGATGGTTGTATCGAAACTGTTCGTCAATTGTTACTGAAGTTAGGTTACAAGTGGCGTAAAACAGAGAATAAGCGTAAAGTTTTGACGGAGCGTCATGATATACAAATGTGGCGTTTAAAATTTTTGAAGAAGATGTCAGAATATCGCAGTCAAGGTCGCCCAATTGTGTACACCGATGAAAGTTATGTCCTTTCAACACACGTGCGAAACAACACCTGGGCACAAAAGAAAGAGAGTACACCATTCTTAAAAAAAATTAGCACAGGCACTCGCTTTATATTATTGCATGCGGGTACAAAGGATGGATTTATTGAAAATGCTTCATTGATTTATAAAGCCAACTCAACAGCTGGCGATTACCATTCTAATATGAGCTACGATAATTATGTTAAATGGCTAAACGAAAAACTTTTACCCAATTTATCCCCACACTCTGTCATTGTCTTAGACAATGCTTCATATCACAACACACGGACTGAAAAACTACCGACGTCGGCTACAAAGAAAGCAGACATGCAGCAATGGCTCAGGGATAAGGGTATAGCATTTGAGCAATCTCTCCTTAAATTGGAATTGTACGATATTATAAAAAAACACAAAGATTAACACATAACGAATAAAATTGATGATTTTATTAAGAGCAAGGGTTTTGATGTCATACGTCTTCCCCCCTATCACCCAGAATTAAATGCTATTGAAAATATTTGGGATATTGTAAAAAATTATATCGCATCAAAGAATATCGAACAAAACATGACGAACATGGAAAGACTGATCTTTGAAAGCTTGGATAGAGTAACCAGTGAAACATGGCAAAAAACCTGTGCTCATGTTGAAAAAATTGAAAAAGAATACTTAAAATACGTCGACCTGGATTTTGAGTTCATAATTAACTTAGGGAACGATTCTGACGAAAGCGAATCAGAAATTGAATTTGATAGTGATTAAGTGCTGATTTTTTTGTTTCTTCTCTGTCATAAATAAAAATATTATTTAATTTCAACTGTTGTTTCTTTTCTCTGCAACTTATCATTCTAATAGCTAAATATTATTTACTTAAATTGTCTATATAATTTATTAAATAAATATATAATGCGTGTCAGATTTTTTTCCTAACGCTACCTACGTTTACACACACTAGCGCGCCTATCACTACACGTCACTACTACAACCAGAGCCAAACGGACTTCGTGAAATAGAATATCTGTAACATAATTCGAAATCACATAAACTTATGCATTGAAATGATCAAAATATACTTTCGAAGTTCCGAGCTATTTATGTTTTTGGAACAAAACTTAATACCAAATCATATGAAAATAATGGAAAAGGAAGTAAGACCGAAACAACCAACCGAAGACCACAAGCAACCGAAGTAAGCCCGAAAATTTTGAACACTTGTGCCAGTTAAATAGTTTTAAAACATCACTCCAAATATTTTTCAAATAAGTATGGATAAGAACAAAACACGCAAACGCAGCGTGCATGCTGTTGGCGACATTTATTTCAGTGTAGAAATTAAATGTCTCTAAATCTATTACTTTTTATACCAGATTTATACCAGATAAATTCAAAGAAGCGCGAGCGAAGAGAGCGTGAAAACAAGCGGAAATTAAAAAAAAAACAAAAATCGTGTCCGATGCGTGGTCTAAAATTGTATTTAAAAGTGTAAATAGAAGAATATTTAACATAATTAAAGGATGAAGCCCCTGGCAAGTTTATGAGCGAGACGGAAGCGAGCGCGAAAGTTCTTGGCTATTTCTATAGTTTTTTATTTGTCGTAGTGCTAGTGCGTAGTGGTAGTGCTTGCCTCTGATGTTAGAACTTGTCAGGCCGACAGAGGGCCTCAGACATGGCTTAACGACGGCCATTAATCAATAACAGCCGGGACCGGCAACTTAACGTGCCCTCCCATTTATCTAGTGTAAAACTAAAAAAATATTTGAATTTGCACAGACACAAAAACAGACCATCAAAAGCGCGAGCGCGGAATTTTTTAGTTAGTTCCATCAATGTACAAAATAAACATAATAACAAAACATATAAAACTAACAAAAGGAACTAAAAACAAATGATTGACATAGGCCCAGAGATCGTTATGGGGGGGGATCAGGGTCGTCATGGGGGTCATGACCGCCCCCCCCCCCTGGATCCGCGCTTGCAAACACAAGAAGAATTAATTTGCGCCGCATCCCTCGGCCGGAAAGTTTGCGATGAAATTTTAAAGAGGAGAGAATAGGGTCCGCAAAATTAGATAAAACGCCCTTCAATATTCAATGGATATAAGTGGTATTAGATTCGGGATTGAAATATTAATTAAAGCTGACTGCGCGACTCGGCGCTCGGCGCTCTGTAAAAGCTTTTCAAGTTTCACGATATTGTTTATGAACGAGACCGGTGTCGGCGGCGCGCTTACACGGTAGTTGAACAGGTAGATAGTAGACAATAATTTTCATTTTTTAAAACTAACGTAAATATTATCTACGAATGATTCTAACAGACAGGCCCCTCATTCGCTATGACCATTCAGACACGGCGTCGCGTTACGATCGGCGTTGCGTTCTTGTTGGAATTGTTCGTGTTTTTTTTTTTTTTTTTTTTTTTATATTAAATAAATAAATGTCGTGATGACTTCCACGATTCCCGCAACGAATTACGCGCGAATTATAGCGAATAAGCGCCCAGATTATTACTAGAGTTGACTTTTATCATTGAAACATAGCGTTGGTAATATTCGCTCTGCGGTCAGATGGAGCGATGACCTGTATAAAAGCAACTGGCAGCAATCACATGAGAAGACCCGAAGATCGGGCTCAGTGGCGCGCAAAAGGAGAAGCCTATATCCATCATCATCACCATCATCAGCTTATATCTGTCCACTGCTGGACATAGGCATCTCTTAGTGCACGCCACTGAGCTCGGTCTTCAGCTCCCCTCATCTGTTATTTTCCAGCCATTTTTTGCAGGTCGTCAATCCACCTGGCCACAGGGCGTCCTACACTACGTTTGCTTAACTCAAGAATTCGTCTACCCCAACGGTTATCGGTTCTTCTCGAAATGTGACCAGTCCACTGCCAGTTTAGCTTGCTTATCCTAAGAGCTATGTCGGTCACCTTGCTTCTTCATTACGAATCGTTCCGTTTGTTTTGTTTTTCGAGTAATATCAACACAATAAGTCTACTTTCACTGTAAAAATAACTAAAACTTCAGTAATAAACAAAAGGCAACAATGATCTTTCGACCAAAGATCTAGAGCCAGTCGCTTGTGTCATGATTTCCAATTTTATGTTTAAATTGAAGGGTTTTTGCAGTAGTTTTCGAATTCAATTTGACTAATACTTCAGGAATATTTAAAAAGTATGGCTACCGGAACGTCAGATGAACTTTTGCAAGGGGAAAAGATTGTGATGAGGTAGTTTATTTAATTCTTGTTGAGCATCGGAACGGCGAAGTCAACTGTAAAGTAGAATATAAGTGACCATTGAAAATACATATGTATTATGTCTGAAGAAGTTATTTACTTCAAATGTAAAGTAGAATATAAGCGACCAGTGGAAAATACCAGCATTTTATACCTGATGGACGAATTTCATTACACTTGCTACGCATGCGCACGCGCAGTATGCGGCGGTAGTTCGCGAGGTAGCTTTAGCGCCCGCGAGCAAGTTAGTAGAAGTACCTACTACCTAAATTCTAGAACCTATGCTTTCGACTAACTTTTTCACAATGACGTTTCATAAAAGTCAAATTGTTGAAAAAATGCTTAGGGAAGGAATGCTGTAAAGAGTAGAGGTGGTTAATATAATACATAGCTCTTATTATAACGTTAAGTTTATAAATAACTTTAGTCGTTTTAAAATAGAATAAATTAATTCGCTATTGTTATAACCATATTTTGTTACTTAGATCTCAAATCTTTATCTAATCAACAATTAGTCCGCGATTCCACGACTCAGTGCCACAAAAGAAATACCGCGGCGTTAAAAGGAACTAACGTTTAATAGTAAATCTAGAGAGTCACGTCGCATCGTATTGCACAATCATAAATGACAAGCTAGTACATGAAAATAACCATAGATGGCTGTAGTCCGGCAGCACGCGCCTCCTGTCATTGATTTATTTGATTCCGAGAAAATGCAAATAATGTTAAGTAGATGGCGCTCTTCTCATATCATTCCCTTTCTACTTGATAGCTCGCTTCCTACGCTAAACGAAAACAAACGCTCGCGCTCATTGGCTAAATTATAGTATTACGATTTTAACTCTGGATCGCGACGCAACGTGATTCGTTAATTTACCGAACGTTGCAAGTCGAGAAGTTATGTTATCTTATGTTATTGGTTATTGGTTCGTTGAAATTAATGTTCTGCTACATCAGCTGTTCAGCTTAGTACTATAACCACAGATTAAGTATATTCTGATACTTAATCTGTGACTATAACGTATAGCCATTTAGCTTTGTGTATGCATTAGCTATTTAGCTCCGTTTTAATTCTGTAGGACTTTTTAATGCAAAAACGTGTCGCTTTCGATACGGAAACGGAAAGTACGTGAACTTTGAACCGAAAAGTTAAATGTAAATTAATTATCTTGTCAGGTTTGTCTTTTATTGTGTAAATAGACTTAATAACTACAGTTATTACACTGTGTAGTGATACTAGTGATTGTTGTGTGTGAATTAAAACATGTCTAAAAATAGTAATGCGATTGTATGGAACTTTTTTGAAAAGTCCATTGATGGCAGTAAAACTGCAAAGTGTAACAGTTGTAGGAGTACTCTTTCATACAAAACTACAATTACCAATTTAAAAGTGCATCTTCGACAGAAACATATCTCGTCTTACAATAGATTAATACAAAACCAAAACCAAAATGCGAATATGATTTCTACATTGGCGACAACTAGCAGACAGGAGCCGGGACCTAGTTCTGTTCATCTGACCTCAACATCCACTACAAGTACTGCAACTATGGAAAGTCCATCTGAAGGTAATAGTGCTAATAATAACCTGCATGTGCAATGGGCCAATGCTACTTATAGTGGTGACAGTGGTGGTTCTAGTGGTGGTAGCAATCTAAACCAAAATTCAGCTGAGCCTCCTCGAAAGATACAAAAAGTGATGCAAGGTTACATAGGAAGAAAAATTCGTCCTGACGAGAAAAGAAAGTTGGACCTTTGCTTGCTTAAACTCTGCGTATACGACTGCCAACCTTTTACTATTGTTGAGGATGAAAGATTTCGCGAATTTGTGGCTGCATTAAACCCTGGATACGAGCTTCCTGACTGGAAGACGTTATCTACAACATTATTACTAAAGGTGTACAATGAAAGCCTCAAACAACTAAAGATACTTGTGAAAAATTGTAGCAAAAGTGTGTGCCTAACCGTGGATTACTGGAGCTCTAGAAATCAAGATAGCTATGTAGCTATTACAGCACATTTCCTAAATTACGAAAACCTGCAGTTGAATAAAGTACTGTTAGAGTGTTCTGGTTATGACGAAACTCATACTGGCTATAGCGTATCTCAAAAGTTAAAAGAAGTTGCTCGTGAATGGGGCATTTACGACCGAATCAACTTATTAGTTACAGACAATCCCTCGAACATGTTGTTTGCAGCCAATCAGTAGGAAAAATGGGCCCATTTTGGATGCTATGCACACAAGCTCAATTTGGTTGTACAAGACGCTTTGTCAGAAAACCAAATAAAAAGGATCATATAAAAAGTGCAAAAAAACTGTGGCACATTTTAAGAGAAGTAGTGCCGCCAAAGAAAAATTATTAAAATATCAGGTTCTACAACAAAATGTGGGGCAACCGTTGACCCTGGTAAAATCAGTGCCGACGCGATGAAACTCTGTCTACTTGATGCTGCAGAGATTTTCAAAATTAAAAGATGCGCTACGAGCGACAATTCCGAACTTAAATGTCGATCTGGCGATAATTATTCAAGAGGAATGGAGCTGCATCGACCAGCTGTGCTATATACTGAGGCCATTTTACGACGCCACTAAGGAAATGAGTGCGGAAAATTACCTTACAGCAAGTAAGGCTATGACAATTACAGCCTTATTGATATCGGCGAAAAATTGGAAAGAATTCCAAACCTTTCCGAATCCGTACGCACTTGTGTTCGAAAACTTCACTGTAGCCTGAAGAAACGCCTAAGTGACATTGAAGAAAATCAAACTATAGCTGTGTGTACCGTACTAGACCCTCGCTTTAAGACATGTCTTTAAAAAATATGATAATATTTCCAATATCAAAGAATTTATTTTATATGAGATGACAGCGCTTCTCGAAGACCATCAAGAGCGAGTCATGGCATCGAACTTCACGGCACCGGCGGTTGAAATAATAGACGATCAAGATACTTTGTCAATTTGGAGGGACTTTGATTCTAAAATGAGGTCCGTAATTGTTCCAAAAACAGGACGTGCGAAGGCTCAAGAAGAACTTACAATGTACCTAGCGGAAACTGTAATTAATAGGACAGAATGTCCTTTGGAATGGTGGCGAACACATAAATGTGTATACCCTACATTATTTTTGCTATTTGCAAAACACTGCAACATAATGGTCACATCTGTACCATGCGAAAGAACCTTCTCTAAGGCAGGGTTCATAATTAGTGATCGTAGAACTCGCCTTACATCCTCAAAAGTAAATCAAATTGTGTTCTTAAACGTAAACAAATTTAAATAAAAATATCTCAAAAACGTGTCAAAAAAAATTTCAAAAAAATAATAATAGAAAAAGTACAAAAAAACGAATATTCGAGTCAAATAAATGGCGCTGTAAATAATAGAAAATAATAATAATAATATAATATCTCTAACTTCTAACTGCATTTGAAAAAGTATAAATAAAAAAATATATAAATAAAATCAATGAACTTCTAAATGCGCCTGTAATACTTGTACTAAGTTAATTTTTTAAATTTAACTGGCATACCTACACTTACCTTACCTAAAAAAAGAAAAACAAATTACAGACAGTCCTAAGCCTGTAAAAAGTATGAAGGGAAATTCATTGAACAATTATTTATTATAATACAATAAGACAGTATAAGCTGTTGTTGTATTGTTGTGCTGTTGCTACAACAACAGCTTAATTATAAGGCGAAATAACAAACGAGGCGCACGATGATTATGAAGTAACGTACAGTCGTAGATAGCGCGCGTCGTTGGTTATTTTGTGCCAGTCTCGCCGTTCGTTGATTCGCGCCTTCGCGTTCAAGTTTACGTTATAACGATGGCTTTTTTTAGAGCTGGCTATATAAATATAGCTTAGCGCATATAGCTCGTTAAACAAAAGTAGCCGTTATTCACACCTCTAGTAAAGAGTCTGGACAAAGGAGTGCTAGATAAGCACAATTCGTGCGTGGTGTCCGCACCTTTCTTCGTGTTTGTCATCGACCACCCCCACTAGTGAACACCCCTGATAGAACTATAGCCCTTCTGATATAGGCAATACATACTAAAGTAGTGACATAATGTGCCTAAAGTAGTGACAAGACCATTTCCTAAAGTGATCACTACTGGTATTAAACCTGCTAATCACTGAGACATCCCTGATTATGTGCTCTGTCATGATAAAGTCAATCTAATTTTTAGTCACATTGTCGGGGTTTTGCCAAGTCCACTTCCTCTGGGGTTGTTTTTTGAACAAAGAATTCATCAAAAAGAACCCCTCTTGAATAAACGACTTTTCTTTCTTTTTTTTCTCTTTTTACAAAATGTTAACTAGCATTTGCCCCCTGTGATTCCGGTCTCCATAACCGTGTGGACCTATTTTCGATTCACTGCAAGTCTGTACTCCCTTTAAAGTTCCCATGATAACGTTATAGTGGGTCCTTGTCGTATTATGTAGGGCTGAAGATATGTCATCAAACAAACTCTCCTACTTCATCAAGCGATGGCGGCCTAACGGTTCTATAGTGCAATTTAGAATCCAACGATACCGGGTTCAAAACCTAGGCTCCACATTATCGACTTTTCTGAGTTATGTGCGGTTTTCCATCGTTTCGTGCTTTGGAGGGCACGTTAATCTGTCGGACCCGCCCTGTCAAAGGTCCCTGGATGGCCTGACAAACTACACCAGAGGCCAGCTGTCCGGTCGGACAGGAGTCGGGAGAAATTAAAAGACAATTTGTATAATTTAAATGAAAAGTTCGTCCTTTTTCTGTTTTTCGTCAAGTCCAGATGACGTCTGATTGTCTCGTTTATTTTTTGTCTTAGCCTCTGCAAGAAGATCGAATGCTGCGACATCCCCACCTCCAGTATTAGGGTCCTGTCCAAATACTCAAGATGAGGAGCGGACGTCCAGTCTGCAGAGCTTCGTCACAGGTCGTCTGTAGGTCGCTCTTGTCTGTCCTTGTCCAGTACTTACGTCAACTGCTCTGACTTGTCCGTCTCTTCCCGGGTACACTTGTGTAACAATTCCTCGTAACCACAGGTTTCGAGGAATTGCATTTGGTTGTCAGCAATGATTACCAGGTCTCTAACTGTAAGAGGTTGAGTTTGTCTAAACCACTTATCACGTCACGTCAATGTGGATAAATATTCACGAACCCACGTACGCCACAACAAGTTAACCAGGCGCTGTGATTCACACCAGTTGCGGCGGAGTAAGTCATGATCTGTATATAAGTCAAACTGATAGTCCTTAAATTCGGTGCTAGTCAGTAAAAAGTCCATTGGTGTCAGTGGTAGGTTGTTTTCATGGTCAAGCGGTACATAAGTCAAAGGTCTATTATTAATCATGAATTCTGCCTCAGCCAACACAGTCTTTAAAGTCTGGTCAGTGGGAGTCCTATCATTCAAAGTTACCTTCAAACCAGTTTTTACTGAGCGAATTAGGCGTTCCCAGCAACCACCCATATGCGCTGCAGTTGGGGCAATAAAATTCCATTTCAACTGTCTTATGGAACCGAACTTAATTAGCTCCTGTCTATCAGTTTGCAGCATTGCCTGTCTTAGCTCTTTATTAGCTCCCTTGAAAGATGTCGCATTGTCACCCCAAATTTTGCGTGGACATGCACGCCTTGCAATAAACCTTCTTAGTGCCATGATGACACTACTCGTAGAAAGGTCATTTACGAGCTCTATGTGTATGGCTCTGACTGTTAAACAAGTGAAAAGAGCTCCATATCTCTTTTCCAACCAACGGCCTACCTTAACTGTCATCGGGCCAAAGTAGTCCAGTCCAGTATACGTAAAAGCTCGACTTCTTTGCGTAAGTCTTACTTCTGATAGCTGCCCCATGAGAGGTGGTAAAGGCTTTGCGCGTCTCTTTTTACTTGCTTGGCAATCATTCAAGGCAGACTTGAAAGCGTTCCGACCATTTATCACCCAATATCTCTTTCTCAAATTGTTGAGTACTAGCTCCCTACCATTATGGGAAAACAAACTGCTTTCACTTCTACATCGTCTGGGTCCAAAGCTGACTCATATTTATCCTCTAACGGCCAGCGAACTTCAGGTTCATATAGAAAGCTAGGTCCGTGCAACCACCTTCTATTGTCCTCGACGGTGGAGTCCCGCGTAGCGTCGTCCGCAGCGTTTAGTCGGTACCCACCTCCAGTCACAGACTTCTGTCAGGTCTACAATCTCACTTACACGGTGAGCTACAAAAGGCTTAAACCTGCTGCTATCCGACCTTAACCAAGCGAGCACAGTTTTTGAATCTGACCAAAAACAGGAACTCGTCAAAGGCACGGCCATGTACCTTTTAAGAAATTGTCCCAGTCGTGCTCCCAAAACAGCAGCCTGAAGCTCAAGCCGTGGTATGCTTAAACACTTCAACGGTGCAACTCTTGCTCTTGCCATAATCAGTGACAACTGGCACAAGCCGTCATTCAACTGCCATCTTAGGTAGGCAACACTTGTAAAGGCTCTAGAACTTGCATCACAGAAAATATGTAACTCAACGGCCCCCGCTCTATCAAAATAGTCAGAAAATATCCAACGGGAAATTTTGACATCTCGCACTTTATATAATTCCTGTAGCCACGAGTGCCACCTGTCGAAATGAGTGGACTCAATTTCGTCATCTCAACCGATTCGGGATTTTCAAATGTCTTGGAACAAAATTCTAGCTGTAACTATTACAAAAAGAAGGAATCCCATTGGGTCAAAACCGACATTATAACTCTTAGAACCTCTCGCTTTGTGGGTCTCTTCAGTCCCAACTTGATCGTGTCACTTAAGGTTTAAAAGGTAATAGAAACTGTCAGTTTCTGGGTACCAATTCACTCTAAGTACACGCTCCACATTTGTAGTTAATTCACCTTTTACGTCAGTTAGCACCTTCAAATCCACTGGAGCCAGTTTCTCACTTGGTAGGTCACGCAGAAGGTCTTTAGAATATGACATAAAATTCCTCATGTAAAAACCACCTGATGAATGAATTGAAATTACGTCACTGACAATTGTCTTTGCTTCCTCCTCAGAGTCCACAGAGTAAATAATATTATCGACATAATGATGTTCCACAATGGCTTTGACAGCTTGTGGGTGTGTAGTTTGAAACCTTTTAGCATTAATATTTTTGACATACTGAGCTGAAGATGGCGAGCATATAGCTTCAAATATCATCACATTCATGACATACTCGTCCCCGTTCCACAAAAGCCTCTCAGCCTGTCTATCCTCCTCTCTAATAAGGACCCTATGAAACATTTCTGTATGTCACCTATCACCTCTATTTTACCAAACCGAAAACCTATAAGTACACCCGGCAGGGAAGTGAGAAAATCGGGGCCACTCATCAAAAAGTCATTAATTGAGTTACCCGTCGATTTTGCAGCACAATTCAGTACTATGCGTAGCTTATTTGGTTTATTTGAATTGAAAACAGCAAAGTGAGGGAGATACCATGTCTTACTTGTTTTAGCATCTCTTTCTTCTGTTGTCAGGCAGCTAATGTAACCTTTCTGCTCTTTATCAGCTATCTTCTCCGAATAACGTGTGGCAAAGTCTGGCATACGCTTCATTTTACGTACAAGACCTTAAGTCTCTGACGAGCCACACCATAGCTATCGGGAAGGTCCATGTCGTCCTGGCGCCACAAAATACCAGTAGTCTCCCACCTACCATTTTCGTTGTCTTTTCTATAATGTCCATTGCCCTCATATCCTCCTGAGAGCACGGAGTGTTGAGGTACGGCTTTGTCCCGAATGCTTCTGTCGATAATGTCTTCTTTACGGCGTCGTTTAGCTCCTCACATGCACACACGTGCAAGATTGGCGAGTCAGTCGGGATAAGAGGCGACACCTGTCCGTTAATAATGTTACCGAGATGAGTGAACGATACAATAGGGGCAAATCTAGGTCCGTCAAAATTACCTGTCTTGTCACTATCAAGTCAATGTGATCATGTCCGATTAACAGTTTAGGTCTTTCATCTGTTGTCATGTCCTCGGTAATATATTCAGATAAATATTGATATTTACAAAGTTTCTTAACTACATCTATATACAGGCAAACTTAAGTTATCTACCACCCTAACATTATCAATTTTATAAACATTTGTGACTGTACACTGAGCGTCTTCATATCCGGTGTTGCGCCGTGCATACGTAGGTCGGTAGCAGGTCCTGTCACACCAATATCCGCTGCAAGTTTCGAGTCCATTAGACGAATTTCCGCGCCTTCGTCGAACAAAGCTAAAGTTTCTACAGATCCGGCTGATCGGGGAAAATGTAGCCTATATGTATTTATTCCAGAACCAAAAGTACAATTTAACAAATTGCGTTCAGTTGTCAAATATTATATCATCGATTGACGGGCTTCTCTACTCATCGGATTGAGATACAAAGTAGTAAAATTCGTTTAGATACCTATTACCTACTCATATAGACTAACATAATATGAATACTACTAATAAGTAGCAATTTTTTACAATATTACATAGGTACTAGCCCGGTTTCGCACGGGAAGGGCTCACACCGTGGCATTATTCTTACTTTTAGAATTTTTATACGCATTGTTACTTCTAAAAAAAAACGCCAGTAAGCGTAATTCAAAATCTTTTGCAGCAACGATCATGGTGTTTTTTACCCATAGACAATAATTGCATCATTACTCCAATGACAGTAAGAAATGTCTAATCATTACACACGTACTTGACAGACTCGTTATTATTTCGTTTTTGTTTTTTTTGGGAATACTGGTGATGTGAACTTAGCTATATGGGGGGGGGGGGGTGAGAATTGAGAAAAGGGGGATAAGAAACTATTATAACTCTTTCTATTTTAAATTGTATTTAATAGTGGCCATGTTACTTGCTGATAATGTAGCTTTCTAATAGGTGTTTTTTTATTTTTTTATCTGCTCTGTATCTTTTTCGTTTGTCCATTACAAACAAAGATACAAACATACAAAAAATCAAATCTTTCCTCTTTATAATATGAGTGTAGACATACGCGTGAAATCGATAGCCTCCTTTTTTGTAAGTAAGTTTTTGTAAGTAGCTTAAAATCTCTGGTTTTACTTATAGAAGATTCCTACAAATTTAAAAGGTTGGCTGTAAAGTGTGGTCATGTGTGTCATAGACGAACATACATACATACATACATTCATTCATGCATACATAGGTATTCTGATAAAATCATTACTCTCCTTTTTTGTAGCCGGGTAAAGACCCACAGGTGGCAACCATCAGTCTCCGACTGAGAGTAGACATCAAACTCGAAAACAATGCTTCGATACACTACTGTCGGGAACGACTAATATATGTACTGTGTATCTAGTCCGGGTGTAAATTACATGAAGTTCTAGGTTGCCCCGTCCTCCTTTGTTTACATACATCACAGGTTCGGTCACATACTTCCGTCTATCATCGATTTTCATCCGTCGAAACTCGGGGCAATCTTGAAACATATGGTCACAACTGCAGATCTAGCAATTATTTACAGCTTCGGCAATGTGGTTCTCAGTCGTCAGAACGATATTTGGTCGCCATGGTCTACTAGGTTGCTGTCTGCTAGCAGTCACATTATTGTTCTGAATGCTTGGCTTCGATGTCATGGGGGCAATATGAGTCATGCCATTCACCGCCTTTATTAGCCATTCGGAAATGTGAGTAAGCATCACTGACTTTATGTTAGACTCGTACAGATGAAAACTCCATTGAAATTTTAGGACTGAAGGCAGCTTACCGATTACTTCTTTTACGAGCATGGGATTAGACAAATGTCCGGTCTCGCCAGTCGATGTCATAGCAGCCACCACATTTTGAACACTAGTAGCAAACTCGATGAGCTGGTGATCAGAGTGTACCCTTAGGGGCTCTATGGGAAAATACTTAGAATAATTTTAACCGCCCCTAAGGGTACACCCAACCCTGGTCGGCCGAAGCGAAGTTTGAGCGTGTCGACTGTTTTATTGAGGTTTGTCGCACTCACCAATAATGCAGAAACAGAGTCCCGTGCTTTACGTCTCAAACATTTCACAAGACGAGCTATATTCTCAGACCCTCTGTGTATTTTCATAAACGTGTCGTATTTACAAATGTTGAATAAAATAATGGCCACTCCTCTGGCTCTCCAAAGAACAAAGGCAAGTCCTTGGCCGGCGACTGACGTGCTAAAAACGTTGACAAGTCATCAGAAGTACTAGGTCTAGAAGCTTCTTTCACATTTACATTATGTACATATTCTGTCTTACGATCGGTGGTGGCTGATGCGCACTGCGGTATATCTTCTCGCAATTTGTTCACTGTAACAGTAGTATTGAGAGGTGCGCCGCGCTCAGAATCGTCGAGAGCTTGCTCTTCAATTTTCCAATTTTCCTCATAGTACGACAAACAAGCAACTTGGTAAAATATAACATAGAAACTACGAAGTAGGTATCTCTACAACTAAATTTCAAGACGCGTCATGCAATCGTTTTAGGGATAAAAAAAAATTGCACTTAGTGAACTAGACGTGCAACGGATCGAACAATTTTGTAGAAGAACATTAAGCAAACAAATAGCAAATGTTCAGTCAGTACCCGCTGTCACGGACACAACTCTTTATATTACTAACTAGCTGTGCCCGTAGCTTTGCCCGCGTGGTCATTTCATTTAAAAGTGGCCCACGTGTTATTCCAGGACCAAAAGTACCTACAAAGTACAATATACTACATTTCTTCAAAATTCGTTCAGCCGTCAAATAGTTTTTTATCGATTGCTCGGCATCTAATCATCGGAATAAGGCTAGCGCGCACTACCTTGCGTTTTTATAACGTATATTCTGTGAAGTACGGAGTGTACAAAAGTGCAGGTATTGCGGTGAAATAAACGCATATAATACAATATTAAATAAACGGTAGAATAAGCGCACGCCACAAGGCAGTGCGCGCAAGGCCTAAGATATCAAGTACACCCAGTTTTTAAATCAAACCTTAATTATTTTCTATGCACATACTTTTTTGTTCATAATGCTTTATTATAAGTACAAATACTACAGTCTCTAGTGTAGAGGTCCTACAATAAAAATATTTACGCCCGTGTTAAGGAAGTAGGAAAGGATAGATAGTGTACGGTCTCTTGTTATGCCGTACACGCTTTGATGATGATGTTAAAGGAAAGACTTGGTATGAGATTTAGGTAAATATATTATCGAGCAGTAAACTTGTTAATCTAAATGAGAACGCGGGATGGATGGAATGGTTGGTTGCGAACTGTTGAATTTAGGCCGCGAGCGCGTAAACTGCACATGCAGCAGAACGCAGAGTTCAATGTACAGCTGGTTCCGTACATGCTCCCGGGCCCGAATGAGATGAGATGCTGTGGCAAATGTTTCTGGTTAGTAGATGCAGTAATGTGGTGAAACAAGATGATTTAACAATTCTTTCATTACTATCTAGCTAAACCAAATGTTAGTAGCGATTTTACAACGAATTAAAAACATATAAACGCGTGGTCGGTGACGTCACATTGTGTTTTTTGCCACTACATATTTTAGATTATATTATACACTTAACACTATCACTACCACTGTTTGGAACGTCTGGTGCGGGAGGCGGGCTGCGGATTCCTACCCGCAGCGACTGCCTCCGGGTGTGCTGCTGCTCGCACCGCTGCCTGCTGACATCTCGTTCCCGGCTTGCTAGGTCCCCTTGGTGGGACCAGGACTGTGTTTTCTATCGCTGATATTTTTGTTGAATATCTGCTATTAGTTTGTGGGGTGTTTAAATTAGACTCAAAATCGTTTGTGGTAGGAATAGGTATGGTAATCCTTGCTTGTGTGCCTTCCCAGTACGGTGTCATGTTATAGTAGACTGTTAGGCGCCACACGTCTGGAATTAAATACTTGTTGCTAACTTAGTCAAAATATATGCTGTTATTGAAGTATGATGTAGTTGTTGCGACAAGGGTCATTATAAACATAAACAATGACAGTGCAATTGTTGTGAAATTAAATCGTCTGCATGATCTTGGTTTATTTATAGTGACATTTGATTGCATAATGTCCCTATCTGATAGTTTAGTTGTTTGAATATCTCCACTGGTACTGGATTTATCTTCTTGGTCTTCCGGATGGACTGGCAGCACCGATAACTTGACAATTGGTCTTTTCATAATGCCATTTTTGGTTTTCAGAGAAACTACCCTTACATATCCACTTCCAGGATGCAGCTGGACTACGCGCCCACTTACCAGCAGGAAGATTTGCGTTGTGGATAACTACCACGTCATTTATTTTAATGTTGTTCTGTGCTTGGTGCCACTTGCTACGCACCGTTAATTGTGTTAGGTATTCGGATCGCCATCTTTTCCAAATATCTTCGAAAATCTTTTGCGTTAAATGCCATCTTGTTTGTAGGTCCATTTTAGTGTCATGCAGTGCTAAATTAGGACCATTTGTTAAGAAAGTCTGCTGGAGTCAAGCAGTCTAGACTATTGACATTTTCCGTCAGGGGATACATTGGTCTCTGGTTGAGACATGCTTCCAGTTGTGCGAGTAGTGTGCTATATTCTTCGTAGGCGAGTCTCTGTTCGCCAATAACACGTTTTACATGGTATTTCAGACTTTTTACCGAAGCTTCCCACAAACCACCAGCTGAAGGCAAGGATGGCGCATTGAAGTGGCAATTTATCCCCATTTCAGCTACATATTTCATCCCTTCGTCGAACGTGTTTCTGATCTCTTCGTATTCTTGTTGGAGTGTTCTATTTGTACAAATGAAAGTAGTCCCGCAATCACTGTACATGTGGGTTGGTGTTCCACGTCTTGCAGACATTCGCCTTAAAGCAGCCAAGAATGATAACGTTGTTAGATCTGACTCTAGCTCGAGATGGATAGCCTTGGTTGCCATGCAGACAAAAACAGCTACATATCCCTTCGTAGTCTTGGTTCCACGACCCTTGCTGGTGTTGACGTAGACATGCCCTGTGTATCAGTATGGTAAAACGGACGACTTGGGTTTACTCTTGATGTTGGTAAATCTCCCATTATTTGATGTTGTTGGGTAGGTTTTTGCCTTCTGCAAGTTACACATCGGCTCACTCGTTTTTTAGTGGCCCTGATACCTTCTAGGAGCCAGTATTTCTGTCTCATAAATGACAGAGTGAGTCGGGGTCCGCCGTGATAAGTTAACACATGGCATTGATCAATGATTAGCTCTGATAGTCTGCTGTTGTTTGGGATGATGACGGGATGCTTCATATC
This sequence comes from Alsophila aescularia, assembly GCA_946251855.1. NCBI lineage: Eukaryota > Metazoa > Arthropoda > Insecta > Lepidoptera > Geometridae > Alsophila > Alsophila aescularia. Next base: position 657,075 of record OX276375.1, read on the forward strand.
AGAGTTTACTTGAGCGTGTTTTAGCCTACCACCTATAAGATATCCACCTATAAGTAGTTTGTGTTCATCCAAATATGGATTTAAGTCAGGAATCTTGCTTTTTGCAGAAACATTTTTTTTTTAAATTAAATCGGCAATTTCTTGTTGAAACACCTCTTGTTGTGTTTGTTTGAGTATCTTATTTCTTGCTTGTTTCAATTCACTTATTGTTATATTACCTTTGCTCTCTTGTTTCGCTTTCTGTCTATTTAAAATAAATCGAAACATCCATCCTAAGAATTTTGTAGTTTTTGGTAGTGAGCTATAGTTATAGTTCATGAGTAGTTCATTTATAATACTGTCTTCAGGTATATGAACTACAGCCGTAACTTGTTTTGCTTTTCTTATTTCCAGATCTGTTTCAAACTTTGTTTTGTTTTGTTCGGTTTTTCCGTTGAATGTAGGGAGCCACTTTGGACCGTTTCACCATAGCTCATGGCTCTTTAATTAAGATGCTGTTAGACCACGGCTGGCGCAATCGGCGGGGTTCTCTTCTGACTTAACATACCGAAAGTTGCTTGGTGGTATGACTTGTGTAATTTGTTTGACTCTATTTGCAACGAAAGGCTTCCAGCGTTCAGGATTGCCGTTCAACCAACCCAGAACCACCATAGAGTCAACCTAGCCGTATACATTTATGTTGTAGGTGTGAAGGGCAGTGTGACAGTTTAGCTGACTGGTACTAGCCTTGTTTTACCTGTTAACAAGACTACAGATGACTGCTTATCCCTTGTTATTTTACAAAATATCACGCTGCTGTAGGCCTTGAGAGAAGAATCCGAAAATCCGTGAAGTTCAATGGTGTCTCCTTTCTTTGTGCCCAGCCAACGGGGTATTTGAAATGATTTGATGGTTTCTAAATCTGCTCTTAACTTGCACCATTATTTTTGAATGCACTCGGGAAGTAAATCATCCCACTGTAAATTAGATTGCCATACTTGTTGAAATAATATCTTTAATTTTGTTGTCACAGGATTTAGCCATCCATTGGGGTCAAAGACCTTGGAGATATCAGACAACAATGTTCGTTTAGTAGGTACTTTATTGACCATTCTATTTTAGAATTGAAGCCGAACGTATCTTGTTGTGGGTTCCAACACAAGCCCAAAGTTAAAAAAATAATTAAAAATTGTTTATTTCCGGAGGTGTGCAAAATTTGATTTCAACAATTCTAAATTAGTTGTCAACAATACAATATTATTAGAGAATGATTATTGAGTCACATAAGGGTGAATTGACGAAACAATTTTGATCAGCCGTCATCCATCATAGATCAAAAATGAGATACATATAGGAACACGGAAGATTCTTACTTAAAGTTACACAGTACCTAATATTATTGTAACCCAGATGCAAGCTACGTATAGGAACACGGAAGATTCTTACTTAAAGTTACACAGTACCTAATATTATTGTAACCCAGATGCAAGCTACGTATAGGAACACGGAAGATTCTTACTTAAAGTTACACAGTACCTAATATTATTGTAACCCAGATGCAAGCTACGTATAGGAACACGGAAGATTCTTACTTAAAGTTACACAGTACCTAATATTATTGTAACCCAGATGCAAGCTACGTATAGGAACACGGAAGATTCTTACTTAAAGTTACACAGTACCTAATATTATTGTAACCCAGATGCAAGCTACGTATAGGAACACGGAAGATTCTTACTTAAAGTTACACAGTACCTAATATTATTGTGACCCAGATGCAAGCTACGTATAGGAACACGGAAGATTCTTATTTAAAGTTACACAGTACTTAATATTATTGTAACCCAGATGCAAGCTACGTATAGGAACACGGAAGATTCTTACTTAAAGTTACACAGTACCTAATATTATTGTGACCCAGATGCAAGCTACGTATAGGAACACGGAAGATTCTTACTTAAAGTTACACAGTACTTAATATTATTGTAACCCACATGCAAGCTACGTATAGGAACACGGAAGATTCTTACTTAAAGTTACACAGTACCTAATATTATTGTGACCCAGATGCAAGCTACGTATAGGAACACGGAAGATTCTTACTTAAAGTTACACAGTACCTAATATTATTGTGACCCAGATGCAAGCTACGTATAGGAACACGGAAGATTCTTACTTAAAGTTACACAGTACCTAATATTATTGTAACCCACATGCAAGCTACGTATAGGAACACGGAAGATTCTTACTTAAAGTTACACAGTACCTAATATTATTGTAACCCAGATGCAAGCTACGTATAGGAACACGGAAGATTCTTACTTAAAGTTACACAGTACTTAATATTATTGTAACCCACATGCAAGCTACGTATAGGAACACGGAAGATTCTTACTTAGTTACACAGTACCTAATATTATTGTAACCCAGATGCAAGCTACGTATAGGAACACGGAAGATCCTTATTTAAAGTTACACAGTACTTAAAATTATTGTAACCCAGATGCAAGCTACGTATAGGAACACGGAAGATTCTTACTTAAAGTTACACAGTACCTAATATTATTGTGACCCAGATGTGTCCATAAGCTAACGAGCAACAAAGTTGTAAACAACCCGTTTAAAAAATTAGGGGTTTCCTCGTGGGAGGTCCGGAAAAGGCCGATACCAGAAGACTCCGGAAAGTTGGGACATCCCTCGGCAGCAAAACAAAGCGCCCTTCCGTCTACAAACTGAATGGTAAAGCTTCTTTGGCGGTGCTCCGCTCGAGCAGATGTTACGAGATTGGAGTGTAATCTGCGTGGAAGTGTTTGCTAAATGTTAATTACAGCGCCTCTCTATGTCTAACGACACTTATTGTCTGCGCGGTTTGCGCAACTGATCTTAAACTTGTCCCAATGATATTTGAGCTGTGGGTTTTATTACAGGGTATTGGTAAACTTCTCGATTCTTTATGACAGTTAAACAGCATAACAGTTTTATTTTCAAAATATTTTCATAGATTATTCTACAAATTAAAAATTTCAGGCGACGCCAGGCAATAAAATACGACGCACTAAACCCGTTTGTTCAAACTCGAAGTTTTGTTTACCTCATTTATTGATTTTGTCTATTTATTGCATGACTGCCAAAAACTGAGTGTAATGTTTTCAGGGTTCATGTATGTATATATGTTTGTATGTTTAGTTTCTTTGTTTAACTTTTAAATGCCTGAACAGACTTGGATTTATGGGGTTAGAATTTTTACATCATCCCGAGTGACATAAGCTATGAGAAAAATAAAAGAAAACTTCATTTTTTGGCAGAGTAGTCGTGTTTTTGGCAGAGTAGTCGTGTTTTTGGCAGAGTAGTCGTGTTTTTTTCTTTTACTTTGATACTGTACTTTTTCTCCTTGTCTAGGAGGCCTTTGGGATTTTAAGATTTACACATGTAAAAGTGCTTTAGTGATTCCTTAAAATGATTTGAGTCTCACAGTAAAGGGACTAAAGTAAACTTGTGAAGAAAACCTACAGACACAAATAACACTCCATTGTTTTATATGAAACGTTTTTATTAGCTACAACAAAATTACACTGCCCCTTCAGCATAAGTAGGCACAAATAATACAGTAGTTACTTTAATTAGTGTATAAAACAATTTATTAACCTTTAGAAGCTCAGTTACGCATACCACTACGGTGCTGTGTATTCACATTTTAATTTTGTTCAATATCGTTTTGGAACAACCAATGGGATGGTTTTATTTTTGAATAACGGCATAATGAATAATTGATTCCTTTGATTGATTATTTCTTTCGTAAAGTTTCTATGAATTAAAGTGATCACGCGAGAGCGCACTGACACTTCATTTTTTAAGAATACTTATCTTCTTCTTATTTTAGATTTCAGAGCCCAACTACCCAGGTATTTTAAATTATAAAACTGTAAACAGTTTTTTTTTCATTTTTTTCTCTAATAAAGGAATTTAAAAAGTGACATCCAATTTAATTAGTGACAATTTTTCCAAGAAAATATTAATATAAACTTACGAAGTACGTAACAAAAAGTCTATATACATAGAAAATAATTTAAAAAAAATGGTCTAGTTACTTCAAATAAGCCAGAGAACATTTTTTTCTAATATTTTCTGTACCTACGAGTATGTTTGTCTGTCTTTTCAATCGGTCCATCTGTTTTTACGTGATGCGCGAACAGATATATTCCCAACTGCCCCATTAACGTCCCCATCAATGGGGCCGATGAGAATTTAAATTCCCACCTGCCCTATTAACCACGCCAATGGGCAGGTGCAGACTATAAATTTAATGAGCCCAAACTCGGAGGAATTCTATCATCCAATTGTGTAGCTCAACAAAACTATTTATTCTTGAAAAACTGCTGAACCAATTTTGATACAATTTATATGGAACCACCTGGAGAGTATACCCTTTCAAACAAAAAAAGAATTTTTAAAATCAGTCTGCAATTGACGGAGATATGGACCGACAAACATAAAAAAATATAAAAAAATTGTTCAATAGGTTCTTTATACCATGCTTTATTATAAGTTTAGATAGATTGTAACGTTTTTCGGTAGATATTTCTACTTAGTAGTAGGGATAAGTACTTAGTAGTAGTAGTATTATTATGGCTATAGAAATGCTAAACCAATAACGGTGAGCTTTGCACAATCTTTCTCGTGAACCTTTTGAGCTATTCTGTGTAGGTTTATTTAATACATTACGTATTGGAAGAACTTTCAAGAATACTGCTTGCTTGGAATGTAATCAGTAAAGCTGGCTTGCATTGCAGGCGGCGGCGCGCGGCGGCGTAGCGGGAGGTTGATAGTGCAGCCACGACGGTGGCGCGCCTAGATACCGGAGCTGCATCTTCACCCTCGGGCGTGGATGCAATTAAGTGAGGTTCCATTATTATGCTGTACACGAGGGACTCCTTGGACCTGAATATTAATTCGACGAGCTCCTGTGAGCGAGCGCCTTTCCTCCACACTCCACACCGACGTACAAGATAATATTCGTACATATCAGGAAAACGGAAGGGACAATCGAGAGCTTTATCATTACCGACTTAATTAAATTAGTTATTGTCATTTTTGCAAATAACATAAAACGGAAAAGTTGAAGAGTAGCGGTGGTAGCGTAACGGTTCAATAGTGCCACTTAGAATCCAACGATACGGGCAGGTTCTAGGCTCCGCACCAGTTACTTTGCCGAGTTATGTGCGGTTTTCCATCGCTCCATGCTTCGGAGGGCACGTTAAGCTATCGGTACAGAGGCCACACAAACAAAAGTACCTCACACGACAAACAAACAAAAGTCTATTGGTTTGTGTGCTTTTCATGCCAAACAGCTGTACTTAATTTGTTCAAAATTTACTTACGAATACACCTACTCGTATACATACAGGTGGGGCCTCACTTCTTTAAGCACCGTATACATATAGGTGGGACCTCACTTCTTTAAGCACCGTATACATATAGGTGGGACCTCACTTCTTTAAGCACCGTATACATATAGGTGGGGCCTCACTTCTTTAAGCACCGTTTACACAAAAACTAAGAGCTCAATCTACCAAGGCGTTGTTTGAGATGTGGCGAGGATGGCGAGGGCAAGAAAAATGCAGTGCTAAGTGACAGACAAAATGCAGATCAGGTCAAAAAGGGCTCCATATGCAAGGACTTTGTTTGTACAAAGACTTAGTATATTTTGAGTCAAATTGCCAAAAATCGGTAATGCGAAGTCTCATAAACATAAATAGTCCCAAGACAAACTAAGGCAGCGCCTCAGGTGGTTCAATAACATTATATCTACATCGACAGGCAAGCGGCGAGTGTGCTGCTTACGTACATTACAATAGCCACACCACAACATCCCAAGCAAGGAGCCGTCCAAGTTGGGACGTGTCGACACGGCCCGTTCGCACAGGCAGCCCCGCAAATATTACCTGAGCTTAACTAGCTCGAGAGCAATGTCCAAGTTTCTATGTGCGACGGCTCGCGAACTCAACTCGAAACAGCCGCGAGCGAAATCCACTTTAATTATACACATACAGGGTACAGACACAAACATATATGTAAGCCTTTGCTATAAAAACGTTACGTTAGGACTTTTTCCCATAAGTTTGATCGTATACAATATACACTTGGAACTATAAAAGCTAATCACGAGAATTTAAGTAAAAAATATATTTCCCTAACAAGTGAAATCATGGTTAAGACTCGTTTTTAGTATTGATATTGTTTATTATAAAATAACATTGACGTATCGAGATCCATTTTATTGAAACGTGTAGTTGATTGCTTGCACTACATCACAGAGTACTTTGTATATGTATACCGGCACTACATATGATCCACTGCGAGCGAAGTGTGCGTGTACTATTCAAGGACTGATCCTTTTGGCGAAAAACTACTGGCGATTTAAAAAAGAAAAAATCTATATAAAAAGAAAACTGTTATTTTTATTATGCATAGTAACTGAACATAAATATCTAACAAATAAAAATTATGCATAGTAACTAAACATAAATATCTAACAAATAAAAAAATAGGGCCATACCTATTTCAGTTATTTTTTAATAGCTTTTCCTAGGGTATTTTGATAGCTTTTCCTAGGGTATTTTAATAGCTTTTCCTAGGGTATTTTAATAGCTTTTCCTAGGGTATTTTAATAGCTTTTCCTAGGGTATTTTAATAGCTTTTCCTAGGGTATTTTAATAGCTTTTCCTAGGGTATTTTAATAGCTTTTCCTAGGGTATTTTAATAGCTTTTCCTAGGGTATTTTTTATTGTTGTGTATTTTACTTATAATAATAATAATAATATTCGGGACAACTCAACACCAATTACCTAGCCCCAAACTAGGATACCTTGTTCTACGGGCAATAGATAACGGATAAACATTCATAAATACGAATAATCAACATCCATGACTCGGAAACAAACATTTCTGCTCATCACACAAATGATTGCACGTAGCAGGATTCGAACCCGCGACCGTTTGATTTCGTCCCTAGGGTTACTAGCCACTAGACCAACCGGCCGTCACTTATGATCACATGCAGCGTATACTATCCTCTCAAGAAGCTAATTTTAAAAGCCTCCTCGAGTTTGAAAGAGGGACTCCCGCGGCGGAAGGCTCATTTCAATATGAAAGGTTCCAAAGCCTCCCAATATTGTTGAAGCGGCTCTCGATCAAGAAGCAGGCCCTCGAGTGCTGAGAGCGGCGCCACTCGCCTCCGCCGAGCGCTCTCCGCTAGTGCTATTGGTCACCGACATCTGCATAATAATAGAAACGGATCTAGAGGACTAACAGCAGGGACCAAGTTTCGGATATGTAAAATTAATATCCACAGTCTCTACTAATTCCGATATTCCCGGTCTAAATCGGTAATTTGAAATATTATAATAGCTCTATATTGGCCTCGTGTCGTGGTGTGACCACGAGGAATGCTTATTACTCGTAATCACACCAGTGTGACCACGAGTAAATAAAATTCCTCGTGGTCACACTAGTATGACAACATGTCCGTCGCCGATTGTACGTACCAGACTGACGATTCGAATGCTACTCCTGCCGCTCTCTGCTCCATCTACCTACAGATAAGCGCGATAGCGGCGGATTAGTCAGTTACGAAGTTTAGCTGCACGGGCGCGCTGGACGATTTTAGACTAATAGGGATCTGTATATTAGAACGCCACTCGAGGAGGCTCGTCTGTACGCCATTCTTGTCTCGTAAGGGAAAATAAATAAATAATTAGATAGTTACCTACTTCTAGAGCATTGTTTGAGGAAAGTAATTGAATGTGTGTCAGATTTGTAAGCATGAATTTGAAGTCATATAGATCTTTATTAAACTTCTTAAAATACATAAAGCCTGCGCTTAAATTTAAACTCTGTGTAAAAAAAAATACCTAGAGCTCAGTATTTTTTATCTAAACTCCGGAGGAAAGGAAGAACATTAATTCATCTGCGGAAAAAAACATAAAGCTCCGTCGGTGTTTGCGGCTGGATTAAGTCCACGGGAAAGCTATTCGGCGGCTCAGCGCTCTAAATATAATGCAGCGCTTTAATTAAACTCATAAATGCGGATAATTAACGCTCAAAATAATTTGTAGGCGAACATCGCCGTTTATTTGAAAGACCTAATGACCCGGGTTAGTTAAGTGCCCGATTGTCGCACGTATTAGATTTTAAGCACGTTTGGTTTGTATTTTCGCTATTCATTTTATTTATATTAATTACTAGTTTCCCGCCCGCGAGTTTGTCCGCGCGGTCAGGTTTATCGCAATATGATCTTCTAGGATAAACCAATGCAAAAGTAGAGCAATAAAGCTCATGATGTTTTTTGACAGACTTGTTATTTCGTTTCCATGGGACCGTTCCTTACAACGAATAATCAACATTTTCCAGTTATCCCGTGGAAACTTACAATTTTCCGGGATAAAAGGTTTCCTATGTTTTATTCCAAGGTATAAGCTATCTCCATTCCAAATTTCATCACAATCCGTCCAGCAGTTATCGCGTGAACGTTCCCCAAACAAACAAACAAACAGACAAAGTTTCACTTTTATATATTGGTATGGAGGATTGTTCCTTTCAATAAAACTGACACAAGCTTGAAAAAATATAATGAGTAGCGAGGTCTCTGGGAGTCACAACAACTTTGTAATGTCATAGAATAGATTTATACTTTTCTTGGCCGCATTCGTCTACTTGGATGGAAATTACAAAAACTACAGGTAACCGGTCCCAGGAGCGAACACAAATAGATCGTAACAAGGTACACTGCTCTTTGAATTAAACACACATGAAAATTTCTCGCTGTACATGGAGTCTCCGAATTTAATCTTAACAGTAAAACCCTTCCCAAGGAGCACGCTAACCCGTGAAACCGCACGCGGCCACCGTAACGACCGCGCCCGCCCACCTTGATCGTACCTACTTCCTTGCCTTCCGCAACGCAGAGATCGTTTCGCAGATACGAGACCGACTTCCATGGTTTCCCTATCTAATAAAGGGTAAGTATCCTAAAAATTGGTGTACGTTATCTTCCAAGATATCTGCTAAATAAGGAAATGAAGAACCGAAATGAATGAAGCGCCTCCGGCTGGGAGGGGAGTGGAGGGGTGGGGGAGGCGAGGCGGGCAGTATATCCGAAGTAGTTAATTCAGCGGCCGAAGCCGCAGGAGGCGAGTTATTGCCGTTACACCGCTGCCGACGGTTAAATGCCACCGGGAAGGATGTGCTGAGGTTAATGGCAATTTTATCGCACTAAACACTAAACTTGCACGGAGTTCATAAAGCTTTTTGTTGTACTTGGCAGGAACATTTTTTAAAGGTCAATGCTCTTAATTATATACCTACCTACTATAGATGGATTCTGAATTTATTAGGTAGATATAAATATAATACGGACCAGGAATTCTTGTATAGGTAGGTATAGCTATACAGTATATAACCATCTTGTATTCCGAAGCTGCCGTGCTATTTCCTTTGTTATCTATACTTATAATAAAACTGTAACGGGTCAAATTCTGTAAATTGAAGATATTTTGAAATTTTCTTTTGGAGGGTACTCAATGGATCTCTATGGATTATTATGTAGTGGTGTATTTATGATAGTGGCAATAAATTAATTTTTCATTTTCATATTTTTTTATATACGACACTGAAGCCAAAACTGTGCTTTTGTCAATTTGTCTATCTGTCTGTCTGTCTGTCTGTCTGTATCTTGGCTAGGCATCACGCCGAAACTACTGAATGAATTTAAATGAAACTTGGTATGATTTGAGGTCATACTACGAGGTAGGACATAGGATACTTTAAATCCCGAAAAATGATAGGGTTCCCGCAGGATAAGCGTTGAAAGTTATTTTAATGAACACGTATCACGCTGAAACTACTGGATGGATTTTATTGCAACTTGGCACAGTCATAGTTTAAATAATGGGTAAAAATTGAGGATAATTATTATCCCGAAGAAATAAAGAGTTCCTGCAGGATAATGTCCCAAATTCTGTAAACTGAAGATATTGTGTAATTTTTTTTGGAGGCCGTTCTATATTCAATACTAAAGCCAAAACTGTATTTTTGTATTTTTTGTCTGTATATCTGTCTGTGCGTCTGTCTGTCTGTACCTTGGCAGAGCATCAAGCCGAAAATACTCACTGAATTCAAATGAAATTTGGCATGATTTGAGTTCATATTTCGAGGTAGGACACTTGAAATTTTTCATCCCGAAAAATTAAAGATTTCCTGCAGGATAGGCGTTGAAAGTTATTTAAAAGAACACGTATCACGCTGAAACTACTTGACGGATTTTGTTGCAACTTGGCACAGTCATATAGTTTATATAATGCGTAAAAATTGAGGATAATTTTTATCCCAAAAAAATAAAGAATTCCTGCTGGATAATGTCCCAAATTCTGTAAATTGAAGATGTTGTGTATTTTTTTTTGGAGGCCGTTCTATATTCAATACTAAAGCCAAAACTGTATTTTTGTAATTTTTGTCTGTCTGTCTATCCGTCTGTCTGTCTGTACCTTGGCAGCGCATCACGACGAAAATACTCACTGAATTCAAATGAAATTTGGTATGATTTGAGTTCATTCTTCGAGGCAGGACATTGAATACTTTTCATCCCGAAAAATTAAAGAGTTCCTGCAGAATAGGGGTGGAAAATTATTTAAAAGAACACGTAGCACGCTGAAACTATTGGACGGATGTTGATGCAACTTGGCACAGACATAGTTTACAAGATTTGGTGAATATTATAAATACTTTCTGTCCCGAAAAAAAAAATTAGTCCTGCAGTTTTTTTTTTGGAGGTTACTCTTTATTCGATAATGAAGCCTAAACTGCATGTTTTTTCATTTCTGTCTGTATGTCTGTCTGTCTGTATCTTGGCCGCGCATCACACCGCTGGATCTACTGGATGAATTCAATAGAACTTTGGGATGATTTGAGTTCATACTACGAGATGAAGGGTTTCCGCAATATAGGAGTTGAAAGTTATTAAAAAGAACACGTATCACGCTGAAACTACTAGACGGATTTTTGATGCAAATTGACACAGTCATGTATATCTATAGTTATAATAAAGCCATAGGTACGAAAAAGGCTGTAAAAAGAAGATATAAAAAAAAATGCTCTTGGGTGCTTAGAAAGGATATTGAAAACGTTTTTTTTAATCGTGTCGCTCTGTCTGTTTGTCTGTATGTTTGTTTGTTCACGCATCACGTAAAATTTATTGGACCGATTGCAATGCGGTTTTCGTTGTTAGATAGCTTAGGGTTTTTAAAACTGGTGTAATTGGTATCTCAATCTGGTGCGTTAGAAGCTGAGCAATTGATAAAAGTATTTTCGACGGCTAAATAAATTTTATCAAATGTCGGTATATTGGTCCTGGAATAGCACATTATGGTACTTTGAACCTAAAGAAAAGACCACGCGTGTGAAGCCGCGGGTACAGCTAGTTACATTAAACTCCGTCCAGTAGTTTCAGCGTAATATGTGTTCCTTTAAATAACTTTCAACCACTATCCTGCGGGATCTCATGTTTTTTTCGGGATCAAAGTATTCTAAATGTTAATCCATAACATAAGCTATGATTTTGCCAAGTTGCATCAAAATCTGTCTGGTAGTTTCAGTGTGATGCGTGTTCAAAGACACAGACAGACAAACAGACAGACAGCCAAAAAAACGTTTTTGCACTCTATATCGATTTTGAAGTTAATCTCAATTATAATTTTCAAAAAATATTGAATGTACAGATTTAGGCCATTTACAGTTTTATTATAGTATAGATAGATAGATAGATAGATAGATATATTAGATGGTAATTTAGTAGATATAGCTTACAAATATAAAAAATAATATATTTTTCATTTTCCAATGTTTTGAACATACTTATAATAAGAGTGAGAAAAATATATTTAAAAAAACCCGTCTTCAAACAGTATAAAACTTAAAAGATATCTATCTATACTATAATAAAACTGTAACTGGGATAAATCTGTACATTAAATATTTTTTGAAAATTTTAATTGAGATGAACTTCAAAATCGATATGGAGTACAAAAAGGTTTTTTTTTTATTTTTTGTGTGTCTGTCTGTCTGTCTGTCTGTCTGTCTGTCTGTCTGTCTGTCTGTCTCTTTGAACACGCATCACGCAGAAACTACCCGACGGATTTTGATGCAACTTGGCACAATCATAGCTTATATTATGGATTAACATTTAGAATACTTTTTATCCCGAAAAAAACAATGGTTCCCGCAGGATAGGGGTTGAAAGTTATTTAAAAAAAACACATATCACGCTGAAACTACCGTACGGATTTTCAAGTAACTTGGCACAGTCAAAGTTTATAGTATGTGTTAAAATGAATGATACTTTTAATCACGAATAAATACGGGATTCCTGCGGGATATGAGTCTAAAGTTATGTTAATTTGAAAGGAATAATAATTGCACATCCGTTTATAAAACGGTACCGTAAATTCGGCACCTATGCCACAAGTCAGAGTGGCACAGTAGAAGCGGTGTCTGGCTTGCAACCCAGAGTCACACGGATCGAATCCACGCGCTGCTATGAATGTTTTGCCTCAATATTTATAAGCATTTACATATTTTGTGCCTTTTTCAACATTTATGCTTATGTAATTTCCTGAAATAAACCGTCAAGTTTTGTTTGAAAACAATATATATAATGGGAGCTATCCAAACAAATGGTCCGACTTAGGTGCGGTTTTTTATGTTTGTAAGCTGAGGTAATCGAAATGGTATAGTACGAGTTTGGTACGAGTATAGATAGCACAATGGCATCAACAACTCAAGCAAATAAACCAAAGGCATCAAAGTTCTCCCTCCGATTTAACTAGATGGCGCTGATTGACCTTAAAACACGCAATCATTTCATTCCTGCAACCAAGGGTCCCGCTAAATTCAAAATTATCAGGTCTTTCGGATTTGGCCCACACTAGCACTAGCACGACCGTCAGGGGCCTAATTCTCTAATTTTAAGACGCCAATTCCTCGCTGCCTGCGTGGAAATTGGAATCACGAACAAATTCCACGTAGGCATGGGTCATACTCGCAATACCCAGCACCAGGGCTTTCAAGTACGTCTATCTTCAAACACCAGGGTGAAAAACCAGGGTTCAAAATACATTCAAGTGCTTTCTGTAGAAACAGATGAAAGCCTTGAAAGTAGAAAATACTTGCATAGGATATTGATTTTTGCCGTCATATAAATAAGGAGAACAATCGTGGTTGCAAAATAAAAGTACTTGGAAGCCTTGAAAGTAGAAAATACTTGCATAGCAAATTGATCTTTGTCTCTATATATAAAAGGAGCACTATCGCGTGTGTGAAAAAGTACTCTGAAGCCTTGAAATTGTTTGTTTGTCGTATAAGGTAGTGCTGGCCTCTGATGTCAGAGTTTGTCAGGCCGCCCGAGGGCCTTTGACATGGCTTAACGACTGCTATTAACCAATAACAGCCGGGACCGACAGCTTAACGTGCCCTCCGAAGCACGGAGCGATGGAAAACCGCACATAACTTCGAAAAGTCATTGGTGTGGGAGCTTAGGTTTTGAACCCGGTATCGTTGGATTCTAAATTGCACTATAGAACCATTAGGCCACGCTTCGCTCTTTTGAAATGAAAGTAAAAAATAATTGAATAGGAAATTGATCCGTGGGTATGCATAAATAAAGACCACAATTGCTTCTGCGTAAAAAATACTTCGAAGCGTTGCAAGTTTTCTGAGTATGTATATACATTATACGTTTTTTATTATGTTTCTTCCATTGAGATATTATAATGTACTACCTACGTACCTACATAATTATATAATTATATAATTATATCGGAGGTTTCTTCATAATGTCTTACTGGCAAAATGGTTAGTTGTATTGCTCTTCACAGAGAAAGTATAGAAAACTTTTATTTTTTCAAATCAATCCTCATATCGTGTTGAAAAAGCTCAAAAAGTAGGTAGGTAGGGTAGGTAATTATTCAGAGCCAGTTAAAGTGCCATTAAGTAAGTACGTCGTTCTGTGAAACATCATAAAAAATAATTTGTACTAAGAACACAATGTTTTGTTGCATTAAAATTTGTTCGTATGGACCTCATAATAATGACCTACCCTTGATACCCCATCCAATTTACCTCACCACCTTAATTACTCTCTAATCTGTGCCACCTTACCTTCGGAGATAATTTTCTCTACTCAATAACAAGACGTTCATGATAACAAGTTACTTAATTTAAACTAGATGGCGTTGTCTACCCTTAAAACACGCAAGCGGTTTGTTACGAAGTGGTTTGTTACGAAGTGGTTTGAACGTTGAATGAACTTGGACAACACGTTTTCTTTTTTTTTTACTTTATGGTCCTAAGAGGCTCTTAAAACGTATTTAGATGTTTTTTGTGTTTTTTGATAGAATAAGTCGACTTCAGTTGTTAAACGCGCAGTGAAATTAAGCGAATTATTTATAGTAAAATAGTAATTTATTAATTTAAAAAACAAATTTAACTCATTCATGTCATGAATCTTTCATTATAAAAACCAGGGTTCAAAATCCTTTCAACTTGAAAGTAGAAAATACTTGCATAGGAAATTGATCTTCGTGTCCATATAAATAAGGAGCACAATCGTGTATGCGAAAAAAGTACTTAGAAGCGTGGAATTGAAAGTAAAAAATACTTGCATAGGAAATTGACCCGTACGCTTATGTAAATAAAGAGCACAATTGTGTTTGCTTAAAAAACTTAGAAGCCTTGCAAGTTTTTTGAGCGATGCCACCTAGCTTCTTGTGACCCGGCTGGCCGAGTGCGGCCGAACTCAGCCGAAGCCATGCCGAACCAGCCACCGAGTATGTAGGTGTGGACGGGGCGACCAGGGCACCAGGGCGGCGTACTTACAAGCCAAAACTTGGTTTAAAAACCTGGTCGTGTAAATACCCACCTTCCCTAATTCCACGCAGGTGGCGTGGAATTGGCGTGAGTGGTCATACAGAATCGAGGCCCTGCTCTCAAGCCCTTGCGCTGATTTAAAACCTGGGGTACTTGGTATCTTAGGCCTTGCACGCACTGGCAGTGGAACGCGGTGCGTTTATTCTAGCGTTTATTTCACATTGTATTATATGCGTTTATTTCATATTTTATGATATGCGTTTATTTCATTGCATTGAAGTGTCATAGAAGTGCAAGTGTGTATAACGCATATTCTGTGAAGTACGGCACTCCGTACTTCACAGAATATGCGTTATAAAAAGGCAAGGCAGTGCCTTATTCCGATGATTAGATGCCGAGCAATCGATAAAAAACTATTTGACGGCTGAACGAATTTTGAAGAAATGTAGTATAATATTGTACTTTGTAGGTTTGGTCCTGGTCCTCCTGGTCCTCTGGACCTGGACCAAACCTACAACTGGTCTGGTTGTGGTTTGGCTTTTGGTCCTGGAATAAAACGTGTGGGCTACTTTTAAATAAAATGACCACGCGGGCAAAGCCGCGGGCACAGCTAGTAAATAATACAATATATGATTGAGTTTGTGCTATACAATTTATGTGCTGTCACCCATAGACAAAACGAAGATTTAAAAAAAAACCGAAAGATATATATGCAATAAATATTTTTTTATCATTCTGTCTGTCTGTCCACAAATATCTCAGAAAATACTTCACCGATTTTGTTTCAGTTTTCACTATGGCGTAGGTAGATTCAAATAGAAGGTTTTAAAATCTATTTTTATACAATTAGGCAATGTACTCGTAGGGCGAATTTTCAACGAAGTTGGAAAAACTCGCTGTTCCAGTTTTTGTGTTCTGCCTACGCTGCCTGTACCACAAATGCCATAATGAAAGTATTGTTTGAAAGGATTGATCTTCTCAAAAAGTTGTACTACATGACATAAGTTTAAAAACTAAAATCCGACTACGGTTGGGTAAAAAATAGCCCAAGTCACCTTTGCGATGAAGACGAATCGATCGATACCTTGCTTGTCAAATTTGGACCATGTTTTTACTTTGAACACATAACACTCCCTTTCTTTGCCGTAGTCAGGTAAAAAAATATGTCTATGACACTTTGTAAATGAAGACAATACCGATTGACACCTTGATTTACAAAATCGGACCAAGTTTTTAGTTTGAACACATAACCCTTACTTTGCCTCGCCGTAGTGGGGTAAAAAAAGCATAGTCTATGACATTTAATGCTTAAAGACGAATCACCTCGACACCTCGTTTGTTAAAATCGAACCAATAGGGGCGACGCTATGGCGGAACATCCACATAACCACATACATAGATACTTCATACATACATAGACTGTTAAACTTATTACCTTTCCCTTGCTTTGCTGTAGTCGTGTAAAAAGTCCGCAACACCGTTTGTGTACTTGTGTTACAGAAAGCTCAACAGATACGTTTATACATTACTTTATAACGAGTACTTTGAAAGTTATGATGATGTTATTAATGAGCCGATTTGAATTGACTCAGCAAAACCAGTTCCGTATACATACTTGTACTTTTTAAGTGTATTACCGTCTTCGACCATTTCTAAAAGGTGGTAGCCAATAGCCATAATTATTACTGTCTGCCCCCACGCGGTGGCCGTTCGTGGGGGCATACGGTAATAAATCAAACTCGAAGGAATTAATTGCTTTATGTTATTGTCGAGTTAATTATAACGACCTTCTCATCAGATCCTAAATACTATCTCGTATTAGAGTAGACTCAACTACTCATTGAGATAAACCAAAGCAGTCCAAACTCGGAGGGACTGCATTATATCATAGTTTGGTTCCTAGGACTACGTCAGTTGCGGCAAAAACTGGAATGTACTGTATTTACATTATTTATTCAAAACTTCAGGTCAATCGATCGTTATCATAATGTACGCTAAAATAATTTATAATATATCACGACATACCTGAGAAAAAGAAAAAAAACCCAGAAGAGATAAAAAGCTAGATAAGCCTGCCACCAAAAAATAACTTAAGCCAATAAATGATATACTGTAGGAATGTGCTCATCAAGGCCTGCAATTTGATACCCATAATGTAAAATGTGAAGAAAACATATTTTTTTCGCATTTGAAAATGGAGTCATAAAAATTAAAAAAGCTTCTACGAGGGTTTTTTTAATGAATGTCACTTTTTTCTTCTTTTTTCTTTTCATTTATTTTCTTATTTTTCCTTTTTTTTAATTGCATTTTCACTTTTTACGTTGTAAGGACAGACAAAATACATAGATACCTTTTATCCCGGAAAAATGCACGGCTCTTCCTGAGGGACGCGGGAGAAACCGCTGGGCACAGCTAGTGTTTATATAAATTTAATGTTTATTTTTTACTTACATAATATATTTTACTTTACTTTAATAGTTTCAGTTGCAATATTAGTTAATGTAGTATTTAATTCTAATTTAACCTTGTGTACATACAATCATTTGGTGGAGCTATTTCTTTAGTTGTATATTTGATAACGTTACCAGTAATCCGGACTAACTTTTCTTGATGTCTAATTATACCTTTTGAGTAGATGATGTTGTACTGCTTTACTGGACACGATTATGTTGTACTGCTTTACTGGACACGATTATGTTGTACTGCTTTACTGGACACGATGATGTTGTACTGCTTTACTGGACACGATTATGGTCTGCTTCTATTTTTTTCACCTCCGTAAACAATATTGTGTAAGTTAGTACAAATATTATGATTTTGATGTAAAGTTTGGTTGTGAGATAATGGAAATTGGTTTTGTTTGTTTGTCGTATGAGGTAGTGCTGGCCTCTGATGTCAGAGTTTGTCAAGCCGCCCGAGGGCCTCTGACATGGCTTAACGACTGCTATTAATCAATAACAGCCGGGACCGACAGCTTAACGTGCCCTCCGAAGCACGGAGCGACGGAAAACCGCACATAACTTAGAAAAGTCACTGGTGCGGAGCCTAGGTTTTGAACCCGGTATCGTTGGATTCTAATTAGCACCATAGAACCGTTAGGCCACCATGGAAATTGGTAATTATGTGTTTATTCTAAGCTAAAGAACATACGGAACATATTTATGAAATTTAATCACTTAGATTCATTCTAGTAAACGTTGAATAATGTTTTGATAAAATGTTTGGTTCACAATGGACTATTTAAATAATGGTGAAATTGGTTATGCTCAGAGATAGATCTTGGATAAAACGGTGTACGAGAAGGTAGTGTTTGTGTTTCTTGCATGTCAATTTATTGTGTTTTTAACTGTATTTTTAGAAAATTTGTAAATCCGTACAATTTAGGATTTTTGTAGTAAGAAAACTACAGATTTTTCTGCACCTGTTGTTATTAACATTTTTACTGAAGAACACAAGCAGTCCGGGAAACCCGTGTTTATAGTTTATTTCATTTTGACTGAAGTCGTCAAATAGGCATTTGTTGTCAAATTTATTCGCTTAATTTCATATTTCCAATGAAAGTATTGAAATTCAAAGTCTTCATGTTAAATCTAGACACGGATGGTCAGTTATCAGTAGTTCTTCATACCAAAAGGAATACTCTTACTAAGAGGAATCCCTTCATAAGTATTATAAAATGTAACTAAAAAATTCCGAACTAAAAACATACATATGTTATTTCAATTTTTATTTAGAAATAAAGCGACATCATCGGTCATTGAAGATCTTCGGAGTTTGGCAGTCCTGTTGAAGATCAAGGAAGCAGTCAACCCAAAGAGGAGCTCGACCTTCACGATCTAGTATAAAAAAGCTGTAGTGCCCAACTGATTACTTCACAGAGATCGATGAATATTTGAAAACAGCTCCAGGACTAGTGACACTCCATCTCCGAAGACTAATACTGAATGATCTGCTGAAGTTGAAAACCTACATCGGGCCAGTTGTTGGTGAGTCATCGCAATCTGTTCCTGTCCACGGGCGTCGTCGCAACCAACTCCTGTCTACGAGTGTTGGAAGACATTCCAGGAACAGTTCCAGTTTCTCTTTTCGGATGAAGACTACTTGATTAGTTCATATCTTCAACTATATCTATAGATAGATAACGACATAAATAAATTTAGGAACTCACATGTAGGCAGGTCCTCAGATAAATAAAATTTTAAGGAATACAGATAAGAAATCTTTAGGAGTATCTAATTCTGGTTCAGCTCTTTAGATAAAATAATTTTAGATAAGACAATTATTATATATATATTTACGCTAAGCAGGAGGTAACTGCTATAAAAACACAAAATATAGCTCTTTAGATAACAGGAAAGTCCTCCTTTAGATAGGGTATCTTGGGGATACTATAGATAGCCCTCGAGCATCTAAAAGCAGATCCTCAAAATATCCTATAAATCCTCTGTTCAATATTGACAGGGTACCGAGAATATTCTAGATAGCCCTCGCGCATCTACATCAGGCCCTCGAGATACCCTAAAGTCCTCGTACTTACTATAGTCAATATTGACAGGATACTTTGAGGATATTCTAGGTAGCCCCGTGCATCTTAGAACATCCTCAAGATATCCTGAAAAGCTCTCGTACTTTAACGCTACCCAGATCCTTTAACCAAAGAATCATGGTACGCGTAATCTCAATCTAATTCTTAAAAAATTGTACGTATCGCACCATAGCCCAGACTTAACATCATAATTCATAACATTCGAAACTTCATAATATCCTATAGCACTCTTGTGATCAAGATGAATCTAATGGATACCTCATTTATTAAAATTCATCCAGGCGTTAGGCTGTAGCACACGCCTAAGAAACGTACAAACAAACAAATAAACAAACAAACATACATACAACCCAAACACATAACTCTCCATGCAGTCGGATGATAAAAATAAAAAGCTTTAAACCTTAATATTGATGATAATTATCTCCTATGTTTCTAAAAATCACCAAAATCTGTGAAAGTTTAAAGGGGTAAACAATTTCTCTTTTTGTATGAAAATTCGGAGCTGCCCTCCAGTCTTATTGTATTTAAACTACCTAAATAAAACTATTTGAAATTTCGACTGACTAAAATATTTGGGAGTATTCATGACTTGATAACTTTAGATGTAAATTAATATATTAATTTACATCTAAAGTTGCGTTAGATGCCTACAATTATTTTTCGAGGCTCGTAACTTTCAGGTCAGCTATCTTTTTACCGTATAATGTTTATTGATAAACTTACATGGAGTATAAAATATTATTTTCCTTTGTTGTCCTTTGTATGTAGTTTGATCTTTGCTAGATAATGAAGAGACAATCCGATGCAATGCTTATGTTTGAACCAACATCGTCGCATAGTGGAGTGATCACTTTGTTGAAGTGCCGACCGCACTTAAAATTTATGATTTAAATTCGGACGCAAACATATCTAATAAAATAATGCCAAAATATCTTAAAAGTAATTTATTTTAAAGTAAATAGCCAGGTACTCTCACATAAAATATTATGCTTTCATATCACTCTTTCCTAAGCATGACAAAAATATAATGTTATAGCATATTGCACGGAACGGCATCAAGATTGCTAATAATTCCGTTTATCGCTGAGTAAGGAACCGTTTGGTCTCGTGGCTAGTGATCCTAGGTACGTAATCAAACGGTCGTGGGTTCGAATCCTCGAATCAAGGTGCAATCATTTGTGTGATCAGTAGAAATGTTTGTTTCCGAGTCATGGATGTTATAATATTCGTATCTATGTATGTTTATCCGTTATCTAGTACCCATAGTACAGGGTAATTGGTGTGGAATTGACAAAAAAATAACCTTGTGAAATATAGAAGGGTTCCGATAGCAAGCTGCCGACAGTATCTTCACACCGCTACCTACTGCACCGCCAGGGTATGCAGGGGTAGGTGGCTTAGCTCTTTGCTATCTCTATCCACACAGGTAACAAGATTCCAGAGGTAATGTCCCCACATTACCTCTGGAATCTTGTTGATTCTTGGCACAACTGATGACCACGGATTTTCTTCTTGGAGCAAGTTTTAAAGTCTCAAAGTCTAATTAATGTTGTTTACCTCATCTAAATCTATGCGAGGTAAACAACTTTAGTCTTTGAGATTATATCTCTAAAACCTGCTCCATACCTAAGAACATATTCCTAACTCCAAGCTTCCTACTATGATCCCTACCAATGACAGAAACATCTAAGACCATGGTTCCAGACTCAGAACAATAAGTTATTGAAAAACATTTAAAAAAAGCTTTGATGCAGTACTTAGCCATATCATGGTAAAACTTAAAACCGACAATAATAATGAAATGCGTACACAAAATTTCGTGTCTTTGTTGTTGACCGTTGAAGAGTCAATTCAGGTTATACTTACCATAAAAGTACATTTTCATAAAACTGAAACAAAAGTTCAACTTCGTAAGATAAGATGATGGTTCTAATTCTACTTGCAAGATTTGACCCAAACAAACATTCACATACACATACACATATATACATACATACATACAAACATTGCAAGTTTAAAAAAACTTATAAACAAGCTCAAATTAAAAAAATATTATAGCTAAGAACCATCTAGCTAGATCATATCAGTTTTCAAACAGAAAAAAACGATTAAAATCAGTCAATCCGTTTGGGAGCTATGATGCTACAGACAAACAGTCTATAATTATCCACTGCTGGACGTAGGCCTCTTAGGAGAGCACGCCACTGAGCTCAATCTTCAGCTCTCCTCATAAAATGTATGTTGCACTCAAATAAAAATTTGCAAATACGTAAAAGTGATCCAAATTGTTGGTTTTATGGGCCACGGACGGCAGCTAACTTCGTTGGAGGCTTTCATGACCATTAAACCGCGTCATACTTCTTTACAAGTTTACGACGATCTAGATCATATCACCATCATTCATCCGATGGAAAATGGAGGCCGAGTGCTATTCTAAGTAGGTATTTATAAATGTCGTAGGTAACTAAACGTCACATACGAGGCTTAAATTACTTTACTAAGTGATGGCAAAACAAATAGTTATCATCATCGTCATCATCTTCAGCCTATGTTCGTCCACTGCTGGACGCAGGCCTCTCCTAATGCACGCCATTTATTGTTCTCCTCATCTATTTTCTGCCAGCCGCTTTTCGCAGGTCGTCACTCCATCTGACCGGTGGGCGTCCTACACTACGTTTGCCTAAGCGTGGTCTCCACTCGAGTACTCGTTTACCCCAACGGTTTTTGGTCCTTCGAGAGACGTGATCAGCTCATTGCCACTTCAGCTTGCTCATTCTTTGAGCTATGTCGGTAACTTTGGCTCTCTGTCGGATTACTTCGTTATGAATCTTGTCCAGAGAAAAACCAAGCATAGCTCTCTCCATTGCTCGCTGAGCGACCTTAAACGTATGAACCAATCTCACCATGAGTGTCCACGTTTGGGATCCGTAGGTTATGACTGGTAGGACGCACGTGATTGCAAACTGAGAGAATTATATTTATATTTTATTGTATATGTTATTTTTATAGTAAATATTATATAGCATTTATATTTATAGTATATATAGTATCTTTTATAGTATATATTTATATTTTAGATAAATCACTGACCGAGGATCTTCGGCATGATGATAGCTCCTCAACATGCAGATAATGGCTCACTTTTATGTTTCTACAAGTGGAATCAGTCCTTTACCTACTATAGTTTGTACATTATAACTTGATCCGCAGGACAGCTGTCATCAAGATCACGCACATGTAGTTTCGTATTTTTTACAGTCCAAAATTTTAATCTATTGTTGTGGTAATATACAAAGATTTTGAATTACGCTTACTGGTGTAAAATAGATTACGCGCTCATCTAATTATGTTCTTGTAAAAATGGTCTTTGTGCACCCAAGTAAAAAAGTAACCATATTGTACGAAAATAAAATTATCAAGTACTAGCTTTTGCCCACGACTTGACGAGCTGACTTCAATTTATCGCGAAAAAGTATCCTATGTTCATCTAGGATATTAAAAACCAATGCAAAAATATAATACTAGCTCTTGATGCTTTTTGACAGACTTTTTATTATTTCGTTTCCGCGACAACATGTCATTCCGTTCCATATAGCGAGTAATCGTCTTTTTCCCGTTTTCCCTTGGCAACTTACCATTTTCCGGGACAAAAAGTATCCTATGTTGGTCTCTATATTGTAATGTACCTACAGATTAACAAATTTTCATCAAAATAGGATCAGCCGTTTTGGCGTGAAAGCTCCCCAAACAAACAAACAGACAACGTTTCACTTTTATATATTGGTGTGGATGACATTGGTGAGTATTCAATTTAGTTGTAGGTATAATATTACGACAGTGATGTATTATATGAAATTATTTTGTGAATCGGGAAAATATTAATATATCATATTTTTGTCAAAGTATGGCTTGTTTTCTACGGGTGTGCAGTCACATTGATCAATGCAGCAAATTAATACAGCGTTCTCAGGCATTCACCGTTAGTAAATTTTCGATATTTATTTGCTAAATATTCCTATATTCTTTACTAGCTGCGCCCCGCGGCTTTGCACCCGTACAAATTACGACCCTCTATCCTTCTCCCGCTTCCCATCTCCCTCCCTTCTCCCCTTCTTCTTCACCCTTCCCCCTACCCCTCCTTACCCAGTCCCCTCTAAAATCCCTCCCAAAGTTACGTTGAAGAGTTACTTTCTATGAAGCTACTCCTGTCGATTCAAGTCATGCTTACCATAAAAATGCATATTCACCTGAACTGAACCAACATGTAAAATTTTAACAAAAAAACAACGTAGGATAAGAGGAACTGGTTCTAATTTAGCTTGTAAGATTTGATCTAAACAAACATTATACATACATACATACATACATACATTGCAAGTTAAATAAAACCTTTTCAAAAGCCGCTCTATACAAATAACTCGTATGAGAAAATGAATATCCTTTATAATTATATTGGAAGCTATAACAGTTATTCTGATATTCGGGGTGGAGACATCCAACAAATTAAAGAACATAAAAATTGATCCAGCCTTTCTTGTTTTGTGAATTACGAAAGTAATCTGACTTTGTTTTACACATATATTTAGACAACTCATGCGACAAACTCTTGTGTGTTTTAAGGATCGTCTACGCCATCTAGTTTCATTTTGGAATACTACAAGCTCAATAAGTAGATACAGCTAAATCCATTCAAATTAATTACAATTTAAAAGCTTAAAAATATTTTTTTATTTACTATGTTAAATAGGATTTATTTAATTTACTAAACTCGGGTTTCGAAAACGTTTGTTAACTTTAACAACAGATTAATTCTAATACTGCCTTTGTCGGCACTAAGCAAATGACAAAGACAGCAATAGACTTAATCTGTTGTCAAAGTTAACAAACGTTTCAGAAACCCGAGGTTACTGTCTTCCTACGTAATTAGTAGGTACTTACATATTATTTATTCTGTGGCGCAATTATTTCTAAAAATGTTTGTAACTCCTTTTTAAATGAACAAATTTTAATGAACCATAATTAAAAAAACCTCCGCAGGACTCTAATTAATACAGTTCAACAAACGGCATCAAAATCCATCTAGTGGTTATTGCGTGATGAAGTCACGTAAAGACAGACAGACACAAATTCTAAAATGATATTTTTGGATTCTACTACTTTCATATATAAAATGACAATATAAAAATATGTAGCTTACTCGTACTTCCGCCAAAACTGTAAGTCAGACAAATGATAAATTTTAAAAATATGTCAAACCCCACGCTAATCAAACCCTACCCAAATTGAATAATCTGAAAATATAAATAAAATGAAAGGCAAGGCCTGGAGGCCAGAAAAACACTTATATATTTATGGATTTCCGCAAAGTAACGCCTGAATCTATCAACTACACTTTCATATACCTACTAAAATAAAAATATACATATCATATCATACCTACACAATAAAAAAAATATACATCAGTGATTCATGCCAGCTCAGACTGGTGCGCGGCGGTGCAGTGGTGCAGTCGCAGTGGCTCATACGCTCGTACGCTCGTGAGCGTAGCCTAAATAAAGGAATTTGTCACCATTGCTTATTCACTCGTCGTATTGATGTCAGACGTTTGTTATTTGGATCGAGGTATATGTGTTTTATTGTACATATTATATACAATAAAACACGGCGGAAGTAAGCTACATATTTTTATTTTGTTCATTTGAAATATGGATTTCCGCAAAGTAACGCCTGAATCTATCAACTATACTTTCATATACCTACTAAAATAAAAATGTTTTTTCGAAATTCTCTTCCATGTACAGATTTCACTTTGGCTATAGTTTTATTATATGTATAGATAGAAGATATAGATAATGTATGTACTAGAAAAGTCACAATTACAACATAAAACATAAGTAAGTGATCAACATATATGATCGTTTTTGTTTCAAAATCGTTCGATCAATTTTTTCTTACACTACTCCAACCCTAAAAATATCAGTCTGGCATACATTTCTTGATCCATTGTCCAGGGGGGGTATATGATATAAATATCTCACTAAATAAATGGATTCGCCTTTGGGTATAAGCTACGCGAGTGAAACCGCGGGGTAAATGTAGTATTGTATAATTTTGGAACCCATCCCAACAGAATATAAGTGTGACAGAGTGATTCTGAAACGGTTAAAGCAATGGAAGCTCTCGCGCGTTGTGATACGGTACAATCTAGCCTGCACGCAATGGGTGAGCGCCTTCTAGGTAAATATAATTGAAAGATCGCAGCGCTGTGCGAGTTAAATTGCGCGAGAGTTGCTATGTATTTAAATGACTTCTGTACTTGTACTATTATTTATTCTCTGCCCAATTGCAATATTTGCCCAAGGTTATGTTGTACATGTTGGACAACTTCAAGAGGCACACCATTAACTGCAATCGGTTCTGGGTCAATAAGATCGTTGAACATTATCTTGGTCTTATCTATGTTCATTCCGAGACCAATCCGTCCAGAAGCATCGTCTAGGTAGGTCAGCATACTTTGCAAGTCTTGCAGCGACTCCGCCATTAGGACGATATCATCGGCAAATCGTAAGTGTGAGATGTTCTCGCCATCGATATTAATGACCATTCCTTTCCAATCCAGCGTCTTAAACATATCTTCCAGGGCATTAGTGAACAGTTTCGGGGATATACCCCCCCCCCCCCTCCCCCTGTCTCACTCATTCATATTTCATTTTTGTCTGTCTGTCTGTCTGTCTGTATCTTGGCTAGGCATCACGCCAAAACTACTGAATTAATTTTAATGAAAATTGGTATGATTTGAGTTCATATTATGAGGTAGGACATAGGATACTTTTCATCCCGAAAAATTTAACGGTTCGGATAGGGGTTGAAAGTTATTTAAAAAACACCACTATGAAACTACTGAACGGATTTTAATGGCACAGTTTTAGTTTATACTAGCGGTACCCGCGGCTTCGCACGCGTGGTCTTTTTTTTAGGTTCAGAGTACCATAATGTGCTATTCCAGGATTAATATACCAACATTTGATCAAAATATCTTTAGCCGTCGAAAATACTTTTATTTTTTTTACTCGCCAGATTGAGATACCAATTATACCTACCAGTTTTAAAAACCCTAAGCTATCTAAAAATGAAAACCGCATTGCAATTGGTCCAATAGTTTTTACGTGATGCGTGAACAAACAAACATACAGACAAACAGACAGAGCGACACGATTAAAAATATAAATTCATGTTCAATACCCTTTTTAAGCACCCAAGAGCATTTTTTTATTTATCTTCTTTTTACAGCCTTTTTCGTACCTATTGCTTTATTACGAGTATCTATCTATAAGTACTTATAATAAAACTGTAACGGGTCCAATTCTATACATTGAAGATATTTTGAAATTTTTTTTGGTACTGAAGCCTAAACTGTTTTTTTTTTTCATTTTTGTCTGTCTGTCAGTCTGTCTATATCTTGGCTAGGCATCACGCTGAAAGTACTGAATGAAATTAAATGAAACTTGGTACGATTTGAGTTCATACTACGAGGTAGGACATAGGCTACTTTTCCTCCCGAAAAATGAAAGATTTCCCGCAGGATTGGGGTTAAAAGTTATTTCAAAAAACACTTACCACTCTGAAACTACGAGACGGATTTTGATGCAACTTGGAACAATCATAGTTTATATGATGGGTTAAAATAGAGGATACTTTTTATCCCGAAAAAATAAATAGTTCCTGCGGGATAATGTCCCAAATTCTGTAAATTAAAGATATTTTGTAATTTTTTTGGAAGCCGTTCTATATTCAACACTAAAGCCAAAACTGTATTTTTTTAATTTTTGTCTTTCTGTATGTCTGTCCGTCTGGCTGTCTGCACCTTGGAAGTGCATCACGCCGAAAATACTCAATGAATTCAAATTAAATTTGGTATGATTTGAGTTCATACTTTGAGGTAGGACCTACGAATAAATAATAAGTCAGGAACTCTAATTCAGAACAAATGTCACAATAAAAGTGCCCCTACTTCAAACCAAAACGACGTAAGATTCAAAGTACGAATCACTTCCGAGGTTACAAATAGACATGCTTGGTGATTGGTTTAAATTCAGAACGAAAGCAGGGATTAGTTCACGCGCGTGCTGCAATGTCTGCTATGACAGCTGAGTCATAGCGGCGTGAACGATGTTATGCAATAAGTGGACCGGACCAAGTCAGTAATAAAACAATATTACTGTACAATGTTTTTTTTTTTGGCTCACTTTTTACAATTCATTAAATTCTTTGTCCCACGAAATATAATTAATTTATTAAATTTTTGTCCAGAAGACATTAAAAGAGAATCTTTCTTCGCAATGTAGTGAAGACGGATACTGAGAAATTTAAAACGGAATGTCCTCCTGTCAGCCTGTGAATTTAGAGCTGAGGTTCAAGTTCAGTAAATTATTTTTATATATTTCCATAAACTGTCAGGCGTTTGGGTTATTGTTGCAACGGCCGTGGTTGCGGATCACTCCAAAAACAACTCAATATGATCTTGGCTTAATATGGTTAAATAAATTTCTATATATGTAACTCTACTAGCCGTGCAAAAAGTAATTTAAAACTTGAAATACATATGAGGAGTCCTAGAAGTCCAGTTTTGGACTGAGTTTTGGTCACTGGTTTCAAAGAGTTAGTATATACTGTTACTCTTTGTCCATTTACTGTTCGAGTTTTTTTTGACTGCACATTGATTTAGAGACCTTTAATATATTTTTCGCTTTGATCCAAAACGTCATGTAGTTTTTCTTTTTCTACCACTGAAAAAAGGGTTTTTAAACTCGTATCGGTCGGTCTTGAATTTAGTATGTCGAAAAGGTTAGATAGATAGATAGATAAATTCTTTATTGCACACACCACAAACAAAATCAACAAAAAATAAAGGAAAAATAGCAGAAGAAGTGTACAATGGGCGGCCTTATCGCTAAAAGCGATCTCTTCCAGGCAACCTTTGGATGGAGAGGATTTGTTATAGTTGTGAGGGACGGGGTGCATTATGATATAAAAATACTACTTAGTAAGAAATAGTGTATAATAATATATAAATTAAAATTAAATTTAAATTATTAATTAATTATTAATTTTTTATTATTATAATTAAGGTTGTTAAACGTTTCTAAAAAGCTAACAGTTGCATCTGTTTCTTGAAAATCAGGCATGTTTAACTGTTGCGAACCAAACTTAATCGCATCAGCTACACTTTGACTTAAGGTTTGAATCGCTAGTTTCACGTTCATGATATTATTTCGGAAGTATAGATGCCGATTTGACAAAAATGCAATCCAACGATATATTGAACATTTTTCAGTTTCTGCAAATGTGCCCACTCAATTTTTTTTCTTGTCTTTATCTACGAGTGTATTTTTCCTCTAATGTGTTACGCACAAGTTTCACCGTATGAAATGGATCTAATATTACAACTACTGGGTCTCCGGTAGATGGGTGGTCAAAAAACGATTTTGAATTGTTTGTGTCTTCAAAATTGCAACCCAACATCTTAGCCGTAGCGATGTTAGATGCACAGCCATTTTTTAATTTTGTTTTTCTTAGTTCTTTTTCTTGGTTGGTAAGGTTATTTTCAGGAGAATAATATCAACACTGAATGTAATGACGGTGTTGTTTTCGGGTGAATAATATCAACACTGAATGTAATGATGGTGTTGAAGACAACACAATATCAACACTGAATGTAATGATGGTGTTGAAGACAACACCATCATTACATTCAGTGTTGATATTATTCACCCGAAAACAACACCGTCATTACATTCAGTGTTGATATTATTCTCCTGAAAATAACCTTATTGAAGATCAGTTTCAAATCTATGAAAGACTGTCTCTAATTGAAATAGATACACATATACAGCTAAAATAAAAATTCCTATCAAACATAAATATTAAGTGCAAAAAAAATAGTGATATCTTACAAGTTTTTGTGCCTTATTTCTTGAGGGTTTGCATTATTTGTTTTTTTGAGCAACTCAGGTAAATCAAACACTTCAAAATTTCCAGAAGGTGAATTTTCATTAGCCTGAAAAATTAAACGTGCTTTAATTCGATCAAACTATGAACTGTTTTTTAATGCTATTGTTATTCCCATGAGTCGAAAAAGCCGATCCTATATTACATACCAACTGTAATCGTTCATTATTGTTTATTTGCTCATTTTGTTTAGTATTCTCCTAAATATGTTGACGTTTCTTAGGTATGAATCATCTGCGTGAAAAAAAATAACAGCTTAATTTCAAAATTTCATCGAGTAGAAATTAAACTTTAGTGCAAAAATTGACTGACTTCATTTTGCATAGTATTGACCATCGCGGTTTGATAATGTATTTGAACGTTTTTGAATATAATTATAATTTTGCAACTACTACTAGTGAAAAGTGATCCCTGGACATTTTAATCTTGTATGGCTCCTGCACCACTTCACAACACATGCTGGCATGACGATTCACAGCTGTAGTTCACAATGATAAAATTAAAACGTACGCGAAGATATGACGTGTGCTCGCTTGCATGAAAAATGTACGACTGATGACGCGCTGGACACGACTTTTAAGCCCCACCACTTGGGCACGACTTTTGTTGGGTCATTTTATTAACGCTGTTACGTTTCCTGACTTATTACTTATTCGTAGGGTAGGACATAGAATACTTTTCATCCCGGAAAATCAAAGGGTTCCTGCAGGATAGACGTTGAAAGTTATTTAAAAGAAAACGTATCACGCTGAAACTGCTTGACGGATTGTGTTGAAACTTGGCACAGTCATAGTTTATATAATGTGTAAAATGGATAATACATTTTATCGCGAAAAATAAAGTGTTCCTTCGGGATAATGTACAAAATTCTGTAAATTGAAGATATCATGTGTTTTTTTTTTTTGGAGGACGTTTTATGTTCAATACTAAAGCCAACACTGTATTTTTTTTACTTTTGTCTCTGTGTCTGTCTGTCCGTCTGTCTGTCTGTACCTTGGCAGCGCACCACGTCGAAAATACGTAATGAATTCTAATAAAATTTGGTATGATTTGAGTTCACACTTTGAGATAGGACATTGGATACTTTTCATCCCGAAAAAATGAAAAGTTCCTGCAGGATAGGGGTGGAAAATTATTTAAAAGAACACTTAGCACGCTGAAATTATTGGACGGATGTTGATGCAACTTGACACAGACATAGTTTATAAGATAGGTGAAAATTATGGATACATTTTGTCCCGAAAAAATAAAGGGTTCCTGTGGTATATGGGTCCAAATTCTGTACATTAAAGATATAGTGTTTTTTTTTTTATGTTACTCTATATTCTATTATGAAGCCTAAACTGTTTGTTTTTTCTTTTTTGTCTGTATGTCTGTCAGTCTGTATCTTAGCCGCGCATCACGCCGCTGGAACTACTGGATGAATTCAAAAGAAACTTGGTATGATTTGAGTTCGTACTATGAGGTAGGACATAGGATACATTAAATATCGAAAAAAATATGAGTTATTATTTAGGGGTTGAAACTTATTTAAAAGAACACGTACCACGCTAAAAGTAATGGACGGGTTTTGATGAAACTTGGCACTGTCTTAAGTTATATGATGGGTTAAAATTGAGGACATGTTTATCCCGAATAAGTAAAGGGTTTCTGCAGGATATGGGTCCCAAGTTATGTTAATATTTAAGTAATATAATATATTTTTTGGATGGTTCTCTATATTCGATACTGAAGCCAAACTGTTTTACTTTTTAATTTTGTCTGTCTGTTTGTCCGTATCTTGATCACGCATCGCACCTAAACTACTAAATGAATTCAAATGAAAAAAATGCTCTTGGGTGCTTAAAAAGGTATTGAACAATATTTTTTTTTTGTTAATCGTGTCTTTCTTTCTGTTTGTCTGTATGTTTGTTTGTTCACGCATCACGTAAAAATTAAACGACCGATTGCAATGTGGTTTTCATTGTTACATAGCTTAGGGTTTGATTTAAATCTGGTGTAATTGGTATCTCAATCCGGTGAGTTAGAAGCCGAGCAAGTGATAAAGTATTATTGATGGCTGAAGTTTTTTTTTTCAAATTTTGGTGTATTGGTCCTGGAATTATGGTTATTAGGGTACTTTGAACCTAAAGAAAAGAACACGCGTGCGAAGCCGCGGGTACAGCTAGTATATATGACTGTGTCAATTTGCATTAAAAATCCCGTCCAGAAGTTTCAACGTGATACGTGTTCTTTTAAATAAGTTTCAACCCGTATCCTGCGAGAACCCATTAATTAGTTTTGGCTTTAGTATTGAATATAGAATGGCCTCCAAAAAAATTTACACAATATCTTCAATTTACAGAATTTGGGACATTATCCCGCAGGAACTCTTTATTTTTTCGGGATAAAAATTATCCTCAGTTTTTACCCATAATATAAACTATATTACTGAGCCATGTTGCAACAAAATCCGTCCAGTAGTTTCAGCGTGATACGTGTTCTTTTAAATAACTTTCAACGCCTATCCTGCAGGATCTCTTTAATTTTTCGGGATGTAAAGTATCCAGTGTCCTACCTCAAAATATGAACTCCAATCATACCAAATTGCATTTGAATTCAGTATTTTTGGCGTGATGCGCTGCCAAGGTACAGACAGACAGACAGACAAAAATTTCAAAATTACAGTTTTGGCTTCAGTTTACAGAATTTGGGACATTATCCCAGGAACTCTCTACTTTTTCGAGATAATAATTATCCTCAATTTTTACCCATTATATAAACTATGACTACAAGGTCAAGGTGTCAAGGTGCTACAAAATCCGTCTAGTAGTTTCAGCGTAATACGTGTTCTTTTAAATAACTTTCAATGCCTATCCTGCGGAACCCTTTAATTTTTCGGGATTAAAAGTATCCTATGTCCTACCTCGTAGTATGAACTCAAATCATACCAAGTTTCATTTAAATTCATTCAATAGTTTCGACGTGATGCCTAGCCAAGACACAAAAATGAAGGGTTTCTATACTTATAATAAAGCAGTAAGGACCAAAAAATCTGTAAAGGGTAGATATTAAAAAAAAAGATCTAGGGTACTAAAAATAAGCAACTTACTGAAAAAGAATAACACTTTTTTAATATTTGTGTCTGTCAGTTAGTCTATTCACACATTTCGTAAAAACTACTGGACCAGTTGCGACGCGGTTTTCACTGTTGGATAGCTGAGTGTTTGACTTAAAAACTTTTTATCTCAATTCAAGGAGTATAGGCCAAACAAACGATAAAAACTTTTTGACCAGTGAAGGAATTTCGTTTAAATGTTGGTAAATTGGTATAGGTCTTGGAATAGTAATAGAGTTCTTTTAACCTAGAGAAATGGCCACGCGTGCGAAGCTGCGGGTACAGCTAGTCCTTAATAATTATTGTATTTAAATATTGGAATATATTTTAAAATCATTCTAAAAATTATGGCACAATAATACAGACGTTTCATAGTGATTACATTACACCGGAAGTTTACACGTGTCGACAGTCTGTACAACGAAGGTAATTAAAAAATATATTAATATTAGTACTGAACAAGTTATCGTGTCTGTTTGTTTGTTCGCGCATCACGTAAAAACTACTGTACCGAATGCGATGCGGTTTTCCTGTTGGATAGCTAAAGGTATGACTTAAAAACTGGTGTACTTGGTATCTCAATCTTGTTAATCAATGGTATATGATTAGTAGAAGCCGAGCAATTGATAAAAAAATTGACGTCTGAACGAAATTTATAAATTTTTGTATATTGCAACTTTTTGATCTGGAATGGCTCACAGGATAGTTATATCCCAAAAAAATACCACGTGGGCAACGCCGCGGGCACAGCTAGTTTTAATAAAAAAATAACATTTTAAACATAAACATTATTTTATCTTACAATCACCACAATCTTGCCCTGCACTCGACAATATCTGATTTGCAAATAAAATTTCCACCCTGCGACCCAGCGAAGCAAAAAGTGCCTAATCCAGTGGAGTGCATTATAAGACCTCGGGGTATGTAGAGTAGAAGTATGGCGCAGCAGAGGCGGCGGCGTCGGCCCGTCTGAGAGATTGTGTCAAGGCCTCTCAGAAATACCCTCCGTCTGGGGCACAGTGCTCTCGAGTAGGCGCGCCCAATCGATGGTGAACTCCATTGTTTTATTGTTCTCACGTTTGACACAGCTTGCATCACGAAAACAATTTTCATTTCAGTGCTTGAAAGCTTTTATTGCGAAGGCTCATACAATCCCACAAGGATTTATAACTTCGAATTAACCTGCTTAAAGTACCTACAATATAAGTAGGTCCCTACCTACTTTCTCTTCGATTTATGAAATCTGCAGTTAGATCAGTTAGATCACTGGCGCGATAGTCCTCTCATTAGGTACCTATCTAAAAGGGACTTGTCCAAACTGACTTCTGTAAGTCCTTAGTCTTTATGGACACATCACTTCGAGGTAACTAAGTGACATATTAGGTAAGCGGGCGTTTCAAAAGGAACCTTTGGCACGGCTTACAACAGATAGGTTATGAGTTCACGGCTTCATCCAAATCAGTAACACAAGGTTGCTCCGCCACGCTCGGCTGGCCTACGACGTGGCGTCGGCGTCACACTTGAGCTTTATTAATTATTTCTCGGGCGGCTTTGTGCTCGAATCGCCGAATTACAATGGCCGTCCCATTAACTTCTGCAATATTAATGACTGGCTTGTTGTTTCAAGTTCGGTGCTTACAAGATGGCTCTAATGTTCGCCGAGTGCGTGCACCGGATACTTGCGAACTTCGAGACGCTGCGCAAAGAGTATATAAATACTACGTTGGGGCACCGCAACTGAGAGGTGGAGACGGCAACGACGGATGAATTTATTATGACTCGCGTTTTATGGTTCGCTTTGCATATCCTGGCCACAATCCAAGGGAAAATTCCGCTGATGCTATTTTTAGGGTCATTGTTTTATTTATTTGCAATAGTTGCTGTTATGTCTAGTACATCCTTAGACAGTCATATTTATTGTTTGAAAATGTTTTGTGTCCGTCTTTGAGTCGGCTGGATTGTAAGATTTAGAAGATTATCTTCTGAAGCTTAAGAGATAATCCAAGGCTCAGGCACAGAATAAATAATAATACAATGGTTCAGGTGAGACGAGTAAGTGGGGCAGGCGAAGGCGGGGGGCGGCGCCCCGGCCGGCCTTGAAGCGCAGCCAAATCCGCGGCGCCGCTCTATCATTGTACTGCTGCCGATTGTGCACTGTAACTGTGATCGTATAAATATCGAATATTTCGAAACCAATCGTTTTTTTTATATACGTGTATATATTTTCTGAACAATTCACACCAATCAAGGATTCCCTGTATATAGTATATAGTATATAGTATATAGTATATAGTTACTAGAAAATGGACAAACATAAATAGATACGAATAATCCATGACTCGGAAACAAACATTTCTGCTCATCACACAAATGATTGCACCTTGCAGGTTTCGAACCCGCGACCGTTTGATTTCGTAGTTCGGATCACTAGCCCTAGCCACTAGACCAACCGGACGTCGTACCTATTTGCATGTGAAGCTAATTAATTTGTGGTTAACATTACAAGGAAGGGACGGACGATCTTGATATGAACAGGTAATACGATATCTTGATAGAAACAGCAAGCTACGGTAGAAGAACCTTTATAAGGGAAACTATCAATTTGGACCCTTTTAATAAAATATACAAGGTACTCGTAACACTGGTCGCTATCCAGGACGCGCTTATATAAATACGCAGGTATCTCTTCTCATTTTAATTACTCGCGAATTACATTCGGGATCCACGACATAATAAACATACTCGGCACAAAAGCAAATACGAGGGATAGCGGCGAAAATGTTTAACCTGAAACGTTTCTTCGGTAAAAGTCACGTTCTGTCGGGAACGGCGGGTTGAGTCATTAAAATACCCTTCGTCCCTTCGTCATCGCGTCCTGCCGGCGCGGCGCTACGTGGCGCCTCGGCCGTAAACCCTCCCCGACGTATGCTACATACACTTTGATGATGCACTCATAAAATAAGCAATTCGAGCCAGTCGCCATTCTGATGTTTTGCGAACTCGTCGCAAACGTTCGCTTCATCTTCGCCGGCATCTGCGCGATTCTATATTGATCGACTACGGTTGGCTGGGGTCATCAAAACTTCATTTTTACCTTTGCTCGATCTCAAACGAGCGCGATAATGGTCTAACAGCCTATACACACTCGATCGAACGCTCTGACAGAGGAGCAATGTATGTCGAAAGTGCCCGTTTGTAGTAGGTACGTGCTAAAGGAATGGAATGGTTGCGTGGAGACTTGGAGAGCTTTGCATCGTTATCTTTATTAACTTCTAGGTTTGCATTCCCCACGGTCTTGATGGACAAATAACTTACCCCACCAGCCCCTACCGACAGCTCGGCTGCAAGACTGTTCCGTTCCGCCTTTGACCATTACTCCTTTATAGTCAAACAGCTGAACATGCATCGATTCCAGTAAGCATTATACTTGGTGCGAGCAGTTAACGCCGCCGGTTCCTAACAAAATACACGTCTGACGGGTGAGTACCCGGCTATCAGGACCGCAGCGCAGCGGTGTTAGCTACGTGATGTTGCGGTCACGCCACTGTTGGCACGAACCTGCCATACCTTCTGTTTCAGCAAATACCTAGCTATTAAGATATAAAGATAGAAGACCTACATAGAAGACACTTTGAAAAGCTTTAATTTAGCTTAGGTTTATTGTTGTCATATCTCGACTCGTCGTTTATTATTCTTTCGAGGCTTATATTTTATTTAATCAGCGATGCGACAATCTAACTTCGAAGAATAAAAATGACGTTTCTAGCTTTTAAGTTACGTAAGTTGCTTTAGGCTTTATAAAAGATTCAAGCGGCGGTTATCCGTGTTCAAAATAAATCAATACTTTATAAAAGATTCAAGCGTCGGTTATCCGTGTTCAAAATAAATCAATACTTTATAAAAGATTCAAGCGGCGGTTATCCGTGTTCAAAATAAATCAATACTTTATAAAAGATTCAAGCGGCGGTTATCCGTGTTCAAAATAAATCAATACTTTGTAAAAGATTCAAGCGGCGGTTATCCGTGTTCAAAATAAATCAATACTTTATAAAAGATTCAAGCGGCGGTTATCCGTGTTCAAAATAAATCAATACTTTTGTCCACTTGTATAGGAAAGTGGGCAGAATTTAAACCGTTTTGTATGAATGTTCATATTTCAGCTGGCGTTTCTATTCATGTGATATTACACATAGGTACACTAAGCACCCTCCCGTTACGAGAGCTGGAATTAACTGTGATTTTCCAAAAGCAGAGATAGTTCGCAGCGGCAGCGGCCGCGACGGCGGTGAACCAAGAAGGTTTAAAAATGGGTGAATAAGTGGTACAGGAGTGGTTCTCCGCTGGTACTGTACTGCCGCTACACTACTACTGCACTACACACGATACATCTCGGACAGTACAAAAAGCTATCAACCATTCCGTGGCGCCGGTATTAGTTTCAGTTGTTTGCGAAGAAACAAAGCGCTACCGCGCCTTTGTGCGTCGAACAACATTTGAAATGAATGCCAGAACAAATAGCGGCGGCGGCGGAGTGTTTGCGCACAACTTAATTACAGGCTGTGCTTAGTTGTGTTTAGTGTACGTACACGAGGTGGTTAGGAAGGTAGAGGTACCTACAGAACTACCCATCGCATAACAGCGGCGGTCGCGGCGATGCTCGCCGCACAGATCAGTCGCTGAGTGTCGCTGATTAGTCAGTGATAAAGGAAACAAACCGACACAAACTGACCTCGCTGAGGTTAAAACATGGTTTGATCAAATTCAAAGTACCTATTTCATAATTATGCACAATAATAGCACTTTTAACATCTCATGAACAAGGAGAAAAGCATAAAATATTATAAATTAATCAAATCAATAAAATTAAGCAAACATATGTATGGTTTGGGTTGACAATGAAATCTCCCTTTCATGTGCCGTGCTACTGCCACATATACCGCTAGGAATATTATAAAACACGTTGACTTTTGACTTAGCGCGGGAATCGAACCCACAACATCACGTTACAGTAGGTAAGTTCATTACTAACTACGTCAGGCAGGCTGACAAAATCTCCAATCATTTCCAAACAGAGTGAGGGAAATGTGCTGGTAAGTTGTTGAGTCCACCAACCTAGTGATGAACGTCAATTCTTACGTATCAAAAGAACCCTGCCGAAGACGGAATGAATCCCATTAAAAACAAGTACATACAGAAGGCCTAGCTCCCTGTTTCAATGGTGACGTGCGACTCACCCGTATGGTGACGTGCGACTCACCCGTATGGTGACGTGCGACTCACCCGTATGGTGACGTGCGACTCACCCGTATGGTGACGTGCGACTAACCCGTATGGTGACGTGCGACTCACCCGTATGGTGACGTGCGACTCACCCGTATGGTGACGTGCGACTCACCCGTATTTGGGTTCTTTCGGCACATGTAAAGGCGTGAAAAGCCGCGACGAGATTGTCTTGGCGATCTCTCTAGTTCGAGAGTAACCCGGCGATGGAGAAGAGCGTTGACCACACTGGCAACAAAATCCATTGGTAAATCTATGGTTTACAATAAGATGTGGCGAAGAGTGACCACGAAAAGGAAAAAGGCGGTTAATAGAGCCTAAATCTTACCTCGAGATTATGTCTAGGTGATCTCGGATTGTGGCTACAAGTAAGCACTGGTGTTCGGCTTCACTGCGAACTAGCTGGAGTGACCAGCCTTCGCCGGGTTCACTGGTACAAGTCGCTTTCTCCAATTGATTGCCCCTTCCACCAGGTCGCAGCCAGTCTAATTTGTAAGCTTTATGAGCAACTTTAGTAGGTCTAAAATCTTCGAAAAACAC
The DNA here is from genome assembly GCA_946251855.1 of Alsophila aescularia. Lineage (NCBI taxonomy): Eukaryota > Metazoa > Arthropoda > Insecta > Lepidoptera > Geometridae > Alsophila > Alsophila aescularia. The sequence continues at coordinate 695,444 of OX276375.1, forward strand.
AATCATTATCTAGGAACTTGCCAACAATCCCGACCAAAGAGTATAGTAATTGATCCCGACCCAAAACTCCCTCAAGTTCGATGCTTTGTCTGTAATGTACTGAATCGGAAACCAGCTAACTTTTAAACTTCGGGACAAATGGCAAATAACTAGCTATTGAAATTCGCAAATAATTTCAGTCGCAGGTCATCATTTTGTATCCAAAATAGTTGAAATATTTTACCCAATGTCCCCAAGGCTTTGCTAGTTCCCGACTCGTTTCGATCACAGACAAAGCTGGCAACATAAACGAGAAATGTCATGTCAGAGCACAGTCCTAATGACCACTGACAATGATATTCACAAGCCTTATGGTATATGGGAGAACTTAGGTATACTGTGCAATTGTTATCGCCACTTTTTTAAATGTATTGATTTTGACCTACGTCTATTTGCCAATACAATAAAATGAAGGTTAAAAAAACAGGGCATACAAAAAAAGGGGGCTTAAAATAAAATATCAAAGAAATAAAAAAAACAGTAAGTATGTAGTTATTGTCTATATATTGTAAAATATACATAAACAAAACCCTGAATTTCATTAACTTTATTCAATAAAACCCATTTTATCATCACGTTGTACCTAATAATATTTTTTATTGTAGGTACCTAATAATTATTAACTGAACTCTCTGCAAAGTTTCTTGAGAATCGGATCTTTATAAATAGTTGAAACATTTCTGTCGCTAGATTTGAAGCAATCAAACAAACCCATGTACAAGTTTACCAAAATGCGATCGTTTATAATTTGCCTTTTTATGAATATCCTTTGATGTAATTATTTTTTTAAACAAACCTAATCACCTGTTTATACTTACCTATATTCACTGGCTACTGGCTATGCCCCCAAAGGAGTCACGAGTGTTATTTAGCTATGAACTGAAACTGCAAAATGAAAAGATGAAAGGGAGTACAACTACTACCTCAGTACTCCAAGTCAACCTCACCTGCCCGTGGTACATCCTGCTGAACAACGGACGAGGCTCTGACGACCGACAAATGGCGGTATAACCATTCAAAAAAGGCGCAGTTAAATTCTACAGACCGGTGAGGTGCAGCAGCGTAATTGGTGCAAGAAACTGTGCCCTACGATAGCCAACCCACCTGCCCAGCGTGGCGATTATGGGCATTACCTCCATGATAAGCACACTTAAAGTACGGCCCCCAGTTCCGGGCAGCCCTATTATTCCTGGCCACGGTGGCGGTCATGGTCACGGCAGGGCGGGGGGTGCTAAGAATCCCCGGGCTACGGAAGGCCGCCAAAACCGACTGACTCTGGCTACGTATAACGGACGCACGTTACGGCTTGACGAACATCTGACGCAATTGGAAGAGGAGCTGGGGCACATGAGATGGCACATTCTGGGGTTATGTGAGGTCCGAAGAGAGGGAGAGGATACCGTAACCTTAGAGTCGGGCCATCTTATGTATTTCAGGGAAGGAGACCAGCAATCCAAGGTTTCTTGTCAATAAGGTCCTCTCTGACAACATTGTAGAAATCTCCAATATTTCGAATAAGGTGGCGAACCTCGTAATGAAATTAACCGAGAGGTATAGCCTCAAGGTTATTCAGGTATACACACCAACTTCGAAACACTCGGATGATGAAGTAGACGATATGTACGAAGACATATCTAAAGCCTTGCACAACACCTCCAAGGCTCACTTCAATGTTGTCATGGGAGACTTCAACGCTAAAGTGGGAGTACAGACATGCAGCGAGTCGGTAGTAGGACAACACGGATTTGGCAGCAGAAATCATAGGAGGCAAATGCTAGTCAACTTCCTCGAGAAAGAAGGGCTGTTTTTAATGAACTCATTCTTTAAAAAGCAGCCCCAACGGAAGTTCCGATGGTGTGACGAAAAATTAGATCGACTTCATCATAGCGGACAAAAAGCGCATATTCAGAGATGTCTCTGTGATCACTAGGTTTAAAACCGGAAGTGATCACCAACTTGTCCGGGGCACTCTGGATATTGATTGCATGCTTGAACGTCTCCGTATGATGAAGTCCACGCTCCGACCTAACCTGCTCCAAACCGTTGTTGGATCTGAAACATTCCAGTTGAAACTGGAGAACCGATTCGCTGCCTTGGAAAGCACAATTGACGTTGACATTGACGAAGAACATGACCAAGTGGTGCGAATCCTGAGGGAAGAGGGAACGAAGTTCTGCGAGATGCGGCGTACAGGCAGGAAATCAAAACTTTCGGTGGAATCTCTGCAGCTCATTGAGAAACGACGCGAAAATCCAGCAGTCACTTCGTCAGGACAGCGGGCTTTGAATAAGCAAATAACGAAGCTGGTAAGGCGAGACCTCCGACGCTCCAATACAAGCGCTATAGAAGAAACGATAGAGCAAAATCTGGGGTCAAAAGTCTTCGTACAACAGCTTGGTCGAACACATCAAGCGGGAAAGTTGTCGTTTCTAAGCCGGAGATTCTCGCGGAGGTTGAAGATTTTTATGGCCAACTGTACGTCTCCCAAGCGTCGCAACCCAAACCCCATACGGAGGATTCCGAGGCCACTCTAAACCACCACTATACCGAAGGCTGCCAGAAGTCAGCCTTGACGAAATCGAAGTGGCTCTCAAACAGCTCAAAAATTGAAAAGTCCCGGGCGAGGACGGAATCACAATGGAGCTCCTGAAGGCAGGAGGTACTCTCACGCTTAAAGAACTTCAGCGTATGTATAATTCTGTTCTCTTCTCTGGGAGAACTCCAAAAGCATGGAACAAGAGTGTGGTCGTCCTATTTTTCAAAAAGGGTGAAAAGACCCTTTTCAAAAACTATCGGCCCCTCGGAACTATTTCCCTCCTGAGCACCTCATGTCTCCAAGCTGTTTTCGAGAGTCATCACGAATCGTCTTGCGCGGAGATTCGACGAATTCCAGCCAACAGAGCAGGCTGGGTTTCGGGGAGGATATGGCACCATAGACCACATACATACAGTGCAGCAGATTATATAGAAGACAGAAGAGTATAATCAGCCCCGTTTATGCCCAGTGCCTGGCGTTTGTGGACTATGAGAAAGCCTTTGACTCTATCGAGACTTGGTCTGTTTTGGAGTACCTGCTACGATGCCAAATCGTCTGGCGGTATATCCAAGTGTTGAGATGTCTGTATGACGCCGCAACAATGACCGTCCAAGTACAGAACCAGCAGACTAAGCATATCCCCCTGCATCGAGGTGTGAGACAAGGGGACGTTATTTCTCCGAAATTATTCTCAAATGCATTGGAGGATATGTTTAAGACTCTGGACTGTAAAGAATGTGGCATTAACATTAACGGTGAGTACATCTCACACTTGAGATTCGCAGATGACATCGTCATTGTGGCAGAAACGTTGCAGGACTTGCAACAGATGTTGGACAGCCCAGCTGATTCTTCTCAAAGCATTGGTCTCCGGATGAACTGGGACAAAACAAAAGTTATGTTCAACGAACACGTTATTCCGGAACCAATTGCTGTTAACGGAACTACTTCCGTACTACTTTCAAGGTTGTTCAGGAGTATGTTTATCTGGGGCAAACTTTGCAACTAGGTAAAACAACTTCGAGAGAGAGGCCCGCAGAAGAATACAGCTGGGCTGGGCAGCATTTGCGAAACTTCGTCGAGTCTTCTCGTCGCCAATACCGCAAAGTTTAAAGACAAAAGTCTTCAACCAGTGTGTCCTACCTGTTATAACCTACGGAGCCGAGCCGTGGACACTCACGGTACGACTAGTCCACCAATTCAAGGTCGCTCAGCGGGCTATGGAAAGGGCTATGCTTGGAGTTTCTCTGAAAGATCCGGAATGAGGTGATCCGGCAGAGAACCAAAGTTGTCGACATTGCCCTTAGGATTAGTAAGTTGAAGTGGCAGTGGGCTGGTCATATTTGTCAAAGGACTGATAACCGTTGGGGTAGACGTGTTCTTGAGTGGAGACCGCGGCTCGGGAAACGTAGTGTAGGGCACCCTCCAGCTAGGTAGAGCGACGATATACGCAAAGTGGCTGGCAGCATTTGGAAGAGAAGAGCCGAAGATCGGGCTCAGTAGCGTGCTTTGGGAGAGGTCTATGTCCAGCAATGGACTGACACGGGCTGATGATGATGATGATGATTAAACTGCATTAGATTTTTCAAAAGGCGAGTTCCTTGCTGTTTCAGTGACTCCATTGAGGGAATTTTAATGTTAATACTAATTCCCAATAAATTTTCGAATTTGGCCATCATACCAAGCCTAGTTGAAAAATTCTCAATACTCAATATTTTATTGCAATCATATGTTTACTTATAAGATCTTAATGATTAATACGTAGAAATAATACCTCAATGAGATAGAAAGACAACACAAAAAAAAAATTTTTTTCATTTAAATATATATTTTTTCATTAAAATCATTTTTATTTATTTATAAAAACATTATCTTTTTTTCGTGTCTAATAAACTATATCACATGTAAAAGTGTTTTGAGTAAGCAGGTAAATAACAGCCAACATAATAAATGATTCACCATGGTGAGGATTTTTATATACGTCACCTACATTTAGTACCTAAATTAAATAACAGCCAACATAATAAATGATTCACCATGGCGAAGATTTTTATATACGTCACCTATATTTAGTACCTAAATTAAATAACAGCCAACATAATAAATGATTCACCATGGCGAGGATTTTTATATACGTCACCTATATTTAGTACCTAAATTAAATAACAGCCAACATAATAAATGATTCACCATGGTGAGGATTTTTATATACGTCACCTACATTTAGTACCTAAATTAAATAACAGCCAACATAATAAATGATTCACCATGGCGAGGATTTGTATATACGTCACCTACATTTAGTACCTAAATTAAATAACAGCCAACATAATAAATGATTCACCATGGCGAGGATTTTTATATACGTCACCTATATTTAGTACCTAAATTAAATAACAGCCAACATAATAAATGATTCACCATGGCGAGGATTTTTATATACGTCACCTATATTTAGTACCTAAATTAAATAACAGCCAACATAATGAATGATTCACCATGGCGAGGATTTTTATATACGTCACCTATATTTAGTACCTAAATTAAATAACAGCCAACATAATAAATGATTCACCATGGCGAGGATTTTTATATACGTCACCTATATTTAGTACCTAAATTAAATAACAGCCAACATAATAAAACCTGTAAATACTGTAAAGGAGGGACAATATATGAGCATTCCGGCGTCGACGAATGGGAAACCACTTGAGCTTAGCGCGATATTCAGAAACATGGTCATATTTACGTAGGCCGAATATGAACCTGATACAAAAGTTCAGTTCAGTTCAGTTCTATTTGTGTATCCTGCGGGAACCTCTTAACTTTTAGGGATGAAAAATATCCTATGTCCTACCTCGTAGTATGAACACAAATCATACCAAGTTTAATTTTAATTCATTCAGTAGTTTCGGTGTGATGCGTGGTCAAGATATAGACAGAAAGACAGACAGACAAAATTGAAAAAAAAACAGTTTTGGCTACATGTAGTAATACAGTATATATTCATGTATATAGTAAAATATTTTTTTTTTTAAATTGTACAGTATTGAACCTATTATAGGTTTAATTAAAGTATAGGTAGGTAAAAGCACAGAATAAATAATAGTACAAGTACAGAAGGCTGAGTAAAGTCATTTAAATAAATAGCGACTCTCGCTACAACGCTATAAAGTGCAATTTAACTCGCACGGCGCTGCGAGCTTTCAAATATATTTACCTAGAAGGCGCTCGCCCACCGCGTGCAGGCTAGAATGCACCGTATCACAACGAGCGAGAACTTCCATTGCTTTAACCGTTTCAGAATCGCTCTGTCCCTTTTTCGCTCGGTAGGGTTGTATTAAGATATGACTAGGTACTTGTACTACTAATTATTCTGTGATATGTTATGACTTAGATATTGTAACAGAATAAATAAGTAATAATGTATTATGTTATTACTTATTATTATACATTAAAATAGTTCTATTACATACAATGACATTCTTATCAGAATAGACCTACTACCTCATTTTTACTACCTACCTATCCCGTTTTCAGACCGCCGATAACTTTAGTGAGATACCTACCTACGTGTCGTTGGTTGATTAAGATTATATCCTATAGGTATTGCACTTTGATGAATAAAGGTGCCTGTCTGAATTCCATGCTTTTTAATGAGTGAAAAATAAATTGCTACCTACGTAATAAAAGGTATTAAAAGTATGTAGGCTACTTACTAAGTCAGCACAGTAATTCATTTTCCGATCAACAATACCTACTACAATCAATTATAAAATTACGTTGATCGATTTAATACACGACTTTATTTCTGCGCGGGAAAACCTTAAATATGCGTAGCTTCGGTATGGAACACAAATGAAATAACATAAAACTATAGGAACCTACGTAATAAAAAATTATCAATATCTAACTACATAACTAGGACCTATTATAGGTATTACAATTTATTACCTTTCAATATCTTTTGGAAGCGTAAAGAATGACAATTCGTCATTTCTATCACTATTCAAACAGCCGAATGCTATGCAGTACTTTCTAGCTTTCTTCTTGGTACTCTTAATTAAAACACGAATAAAGTTTGTCAATAACTTTGCGTAAGTAGGTGCTCTATCGCTAAGTACAAGGCGCGCGACTCATCGAGCGCACGCTTGACCAGGGCGGTGACAATTGGAACATTGAGTGTTTCTGCAAAGATAGCAGCGATATCTTCATGATTTAACATGAAAGCACTACTCTACTACTCGCAAATTGTACGATAGATGTCATTACAGGCATGCTATTTGTTTAAAAAAATAGTTTATTTTATTTTATGAAACAAAATGTAAGTGTTGCTTTAATTTATATTAATATTAATTTATTTTATTCGGTATAATTTCACATCAGATTATTTTAGATTTTTCGTTCACTGACAAAAGTGTCATAATGTTGACATACCATACCATAATATCTCTGTCTCTGAGTAGTCTGTGGATCACTGGACATATCGATGACAAAATTCAACAAGAGAAAAAATCGTTCGGTTTTGAATATTTGGGTTTAATTAAATAAAGTTTCGTTCCGCCCTCGCGCTGCTCTTAACTTTTTCAGCTCTTTCGTTGTTTTACATTGTTCCTGAGTGCCGAGAGAAATTGAGACTCCTTCCCAGAAACCAATTCATTGAAAGATGTTCTGTGTTGTTTTCACCATGCCGCTTCACTGCGCTTTTGATTGTAAACAGAATGGGTAAGTAGAGATAGAGACCTATAACTAACTTAGTGTACTACCTGCCCTGCGAGCATGTATCTTATCGATCGGTAAAGATCGATAAATTTATCGATTTTATCGAAATTCGGTAGCATGGATCTTCTAGCCTCGGTAAAATTTTATCGATTCGGTAATTTTATCGAATATTTACCTACGTCAAATTTGACATTGAAATTCGGTAAATTCGGTAAGTTTATCGTTCGATAAGATCCATGCTTGCAGGGCTGATAAGCGTAATTGAAAATGGCTTCATAATCCTACATTTCTGGAATGTTTCTAAATAAGCGTGCGGTCCATTTGCGGTCCAAACTCAAACACTTAAAGCTTTTGTGTACCTTCATTCTGTATAAATACCTACTGTATTGTCAGGCAGGAGTCACTATCCCATGAAAATAGACGTGCCAATAACATTAATAAGTCCTATTTTCATTATTTTCAGATGTTGTGATTTTGTGATGCATGTATATCCGAATCCTGTCAAATTTTCTGAGCGTTTCAAAGCTTGGGTTAATGTTGTTGGGGGAAAACTGAAAACAACATTATATTATGATTGTTCAAGAAGAAATGGATTTGTGACATCCACTTCACTGAACAAGCATGCAAGCTTTTGATGAACATATGAATTGGTACAAACACCTGAATGCATAAGAAATGCCATCTCTGTATTTATCAGGTAAATAAAACTAATGAAAACTTTGAAAATTATATATTTTTTATTATACTTAGTATTAACATAGTTTCATTCTATTATATGACAATCTGCCCCTCGGCAGTATGATCAAAATCAACCTGCCATAACTTCTACACTGCTTATCACTGCAACTCCAGGTACCACCATACCAAAAATATAGAGAGAGGTGGCGACTTGCCACCGGCTAAGCGGGCCGTCATATTATAAAGTAAACTAATGAGGAATTTGGAATTTCTTTATAATATGTACCATATACTCTACTTAAACAATACATCCTTTATCTAAAGTGGGAATCAAGTAAAATAAGATATGAGTTGTGCAGGGGTAGTAGGTATTAGTATTTTGAAAATGTAAGATGCTGCAAGCCTGGATATGGCACAGCTTAATCTGCCTACAAAGTTTGCTTTCTATCTGACATGTAGTTATTAAATAAAGCGAATAGTGTGCTAGTGTGACAACCCACAATACTATACTAATCCGTAGGGAACTTAAAATCAAACATTACCCTTAACTTTGTAAAATATGTTGTCCGTCATAGATAAAACATAATTTAATAATTGTTCAAATATTTTCAGACGGCAGATATAGTATCACTGCAGCTACTGTGCTGGTGGATCATAACAATAGTGCTAGCAGCAAGTCAAAACGAAGAGCAGTATACAATACACAAACAAGATTGAACAAGAATATAACATTTTAAAATAAAACGTGTGTCTGTTTGATTATCTGTATGTTTATTCGCGCGTCACGTAAAAACTACTGGACCATTGCGATGCAGTTTTCACTGTTATATAGTTTAGGGTTTGATATAAAAACTGGTGTACTTGGTATCTCAATCCAATAAGTAAAAGCTGAGCAATTGATTAAAAACTTTTTGACGGCTGAAGGAATTTTGATCAAATGTTGGTATTATAAGTCTTACAATAGCACATAGCCGCGGGCACAGCTAACAATAATAATACATTTTTATATCAGACATATTTTACCATTATAAACCAATACAACAAATGTTTAATATGTTTTTTTTTTAATTATAAATGTTTAATAATACACAAATGTTTGGTAATGAAAAAAGAACACAAAAATTTACATCACACAGACAGAAAATGATATCACTGTGTAATACCTATTCACAACTTTATCAAATGCGCTTGCAATGGACAATCAGGTTGTTCAGCAATGGTATTCAGTATGCCGTTGACACTGCCACGAGTTCTGCGTAAGAGAGATGCCGCTTTTTTCTTATGATCGCGAAAAAAAACATCAGTATGTGCCTCTACAAACATTCCAGACGCACTGCAGAACCGAGGCAGGCCCAACACCACCCTGAATCCATTGTTATATTGGACTAGCAGAGCGCTGTAGGCCCTCTGCGTATACAGCAGATCCATAGGCTGCTCGCGTAAAACGATTGGCAATATGCCTTAAAGAGAGTAAACTTAACATCGGCGTTACAGCGGGCAAACCAGCCAGCATGTTGCATCTGACCGCCAGCGCCCCGCGTTCCCACTCAATGTCCTGATCGTCCCTAAGATCGTTTGTATCTATATGACCCCAAAAATTTAAAGTTATTGAGAATATTTAAAGGAGTTCCGTTCCACTCAGGGTAACAGGGGCAACATGGTTGGGTAATTTATTTCTGGTTTATAAATCATTATCTCACTTTTTTTTTTACATTGTATCGTAATACATTTTATTCAGCGTATGATTCACAACAGTTAATTAATTTTCTTAGACGTCGATTGATTGCTGGTACTAAAATAATTTAAAATTCTAAACAATATATTAGATATTTGTGAAGAGCGGGAATATTATAATATATTATTCTGATAATCATTGTGGTTTAAATTGCACTCACAGTGCTGAGACTGCAAACACTGCTAACGATCGGTTTATATTGTTGGTCAGCATATGCACGCTAACAAATTAAACCGACGATTGCATGCTATGTCATTTGAGTGAGCTGTTCTACCTACTGTTGTTTTGTTTTGTTTTTAGTTTTCTCATTTCTCTCTTAGTTCTGTTTAATTCGTTTGCTTCTGCTAATAGAATATAATCATTATTATATGTACTGGCAGTCTGGCGGGAGTTCCAACAATATATCAACACAGAATGACAAATGTCAATTGAATTTGACGTTACCGCATACGCTGCTCTACCTCTTTTTTGTGAGCGTTGTGTGCACACCAAAATGACGTCACTCCTGACGTCATGTGTCCGACGTGGAGAATAAATGCGCATTTTAATCTGACTTTGTGCGCGCTGATAGTACACATAGCGCACATTGGTGCAATTTAAACCACGGCAAATGACTAGCAAATGAAAAAAAAAAATGCCTCCATTTTTTTTTATTTGAGTTATGTTTTTCGTTTGGTAGAAAGAATAAACTTGCCACACTAGGTACTTTACCTCTGGCAACTCTGATTTGACACTACTCACTACTGACGACAGTGGCATTCAACACGGCACAATGTACCTATGTAGATCTAGCACTAACAGCTGATGGATGACAGATGACAGGACCTTACATATTTTTTCTACAGGTTTCACACGGGTTCTTTTTTGATGACATTGCGAACGTTTTATTATTTTATTAGTATTTATATTCACATGGTATAATATAATAATTGAAATAGCGAAACATATAAAATATAGATATCTGTTTTATTTATTTCCAGTGCACGAAAAACGCACCAGCTCAATAGAATGGAAAATTTTAAAAGATTTGCTTAATTTTATATGTAGGAAAATATTTTCTCTTTTGTTTATAAAATGGAGGCTCAATAAAATATAAATTACAAATATTTATGAAGCCCAGTAATTAAGCTTTTAAATGAGGTACATATCATAGCTGCTGGAATTTTCTCGGAATAAAGTACCACTTCTGACCATCTCCTTTAAGGTTATGCAAACTACATTCATTTAATTTCGATAATTAACCAACTTATTAACGAGGCCATAAGCAAATTATATTTTTAAATTGATGTTTCTACAGTGATTATTGTTCACGAACATTGTAGAATGTTAAATAACTTAAAAAACTGGTTTTTTTTTTACTAGTTTTGTCATATACTTTACACATTAATTAATTTGATATACGCCTAAAATATTTCTAAATATTTTTTAGGAACATGTCAATGTCATAACCTGTATCGCGAACATTCTACAGGACGTGAGTTATCACGTTCTTTCCTGCTGAAATTAAAGTAAATTTGTCAATTAATGTGAAAGTTGTTAATCGAGATGTTAAATGGCCATGAACTTGACAAAATTGGTTTTAAAAGTAGTTAAAGTTTACCGAGCTCTATGACATATTTCAAGCGAACCAAAGAACAATGGCGAACTCCCATACATACTTTTATGTCAGTCAAATTCACGGCGTCTTTAGACAAAAAATATCGCTAGTAATTGTTAATCTGAGATTTTTAGTCTAAATTTTTTTTGGGGAGGCCAGGTATAATTGTTATTAGGCTTCAAAGTTTTGTAGGTTATGTTACTGTTTGAAATAAGTCTTAGAGATTTTAATTATTTTATCCACTTAATTAGGTAGGCAAGTAAGTACTTATGCGTGATAAATATAATGTTTCACGATATTGTAGGTATTTACCTATTCAATTACCTACCTAGTGTAACAGACTAGGCTTTTAAATAAAAATTAAATTTCAATCTTTCAATCTGTTACTGCCTGGCGAGATTACAAAACAATATATTTAGATATCTTGCTGCTGTTTCACTGTGCAGAGAAACAGTTGTCCAATATTATCACAAATATTTTGCAATAATTCCTTACACTAAATATTTTATTTACACAAACCTTTGTTTCTTTCGTATTTATTGTTCAATACTTTAACAACACGCCCTATGTTCTATTATTTCTTTCACGACCTGAATTACAATGCTGTTTAGGATTAAGTCCTTCCTTGTACCTACATTATTTTTGTGCAAAACAATTAAATACATTATAACAACAATTCTTTACACTTTCTCCATAAACTATAATGCATTGTATTCCCTTCGTTAAGAGTATAATGTTTTGTATAGAGGTTTTAAATTGACGTACCATTTTGTCTATAGCACAGTTTATATTAATAATAATAATTTATTTCGTTGCCAGAAATCTTACAAAACAATTGGACACCTTAAAGTAAACGATATTTTGTAATTATGTTAATTGTGGGTATACTAGTTCCCACACTAGGATTCCCTGTGTTGTGGGAACTAGTATATTATTATTCTGTTTATTGCAAGGAGGTTGAATTACGCTTACTGTTAAAAGATTTAACGCCAGTAAGCTTAATTCAACCTCCTTTAGTTTAAAAAACCGGGTGGGAAGAAAGCGTAATTCAACCTCCTTTGGTTTAAAAAACTGGGTGGGAAGTATACTGTGTTGACAATTTTGACATCCAAACCGGAAACGTCATTGTATTATTATTTTTTTTCACCCGGTGGGCAGGCAATAAGGCCGGTTAAACATGGTAGGAAGGAAATGAAGTACCAATTTAATGATTTTTTAAATTGATTTGTTAACCTGGGTTTTTCTAGCTTACAGGCTATGTTGAAAAAACTTAGAAAAATAATTACTTAAGTTCTGTAGAAATGATATGTTAAGACACTGCAAGATTTATCGCATAAAATTCCGCCTATGTTCTTTTTGAGTTTCGATAGAATTACGTAACGTATGTTAACGTAACGAACTTACCTACTACTTTTTGTGGGCCCAATTCCATCTAATATGATATTACACTTTATTATGCTTTTATTACATTTTATTATATGAATTAATTATATTTGCTTACCTACATATAATATGTTTGTTTTAATTCTTAAAAATCTGAATAAAAGGGCTAACTTACATAATTTGTAGCAACTTACATAAACGTAATCAATATCGTGTTGTTTGCAAACCAACCTAATTCCACAATACTAAGGTATTATTCGGATTTGGATAGTTATTATCTCTAGGTTTCCAACTTTTGTGTTTTTCAGAATGCGTACCCGAAAACGAACTTTATGGGAATTGTATATTTGTCGTAAAAATAATTTATTCTTACTTTTCGTTTAATAATTTATTATTACATTTCGTTTGAAGTAGGTACCTAATTATGCATTTAAAAAAACAGTCTGGAATAGAAGTGGGCGTTATTTAACGTAATCGGTTTCAGTAACTAGTTATGAGACTGATAATCGTATACGTAGTTTCGTGAACCAGAATGTAACGATAATTTTTCGTACTTTCGCAGTTTTGACTGACGCGAGACGACCGGCATGGTGGCGTTTCATTGAAGCGATTAATGAAACTAGTTACATGGACTCGATTCTCGATTTGAGTCTCGCCGTGACTCCGCATATCGATGTGTGCGTGCTTATCAAACCACACTATTTATTGTTAAAAATGAGAGCTTATGCCATGTTTACCCCAACCTAGCGGTTTTGCAATGAAAATACGACTTACATACTAGAACATAGTAGCTACTTCAGTTCCTTGAGAACATACATTTAGTAAAACCGGCCTAACAATCAATAACCGTAGCAACAGTTTAAAAAAATGGCACAACTCAACATATTTAAATGTGAATCTGGATCCGAACCGATTTCATGTGTAAATATAGTGAAAAAAACTATAAATATAGGGCTAAACTGTGATATAGAAAAACACCGTATAGAAAATCAAATAACCTCTAAATACGCCTGCATTCATTCTTTACAAAAAACAACTGACGGAAACGTAATTTTATTAAAATTAAATTTAGCAGCCAGGCCTCTAAGCCTCTATAAATTATGAAGGAAAGTTCAATTTGATAACACAATACAGAAAATACGTCTTTATTTTATCTTAATAATCGTATCGTAATCATATATCTCAAAGTAACCAATGGGCCATACAAAAATAAAAAGTTACAAAAATAAGCAGTTTACGCGTACACCACGAAACTGCGTACAACCGATTACGGACAAAAGACGTTATGACCCACTCCTAGTCTGGAACCTACACAAATACCACGGCGATGACAGCTAGAACATTTTTTATTTTTCTATGAGTTTGGAGGGCGACCTAGAAACGACACAAGGTGGCTCCACCAACCTCCTTCGCTGTGACACTTGTGCCAAGGTCATACTAGCTGAGACCGTTTTTTGCATATTTCGCTGTCTGGGCTTTATCAAAACAGATGGGCTCCCAAAATTTGCAGATCATGCATTAGTTATAATGCTTCGAGGCGCATGTGCATCGTGGAGATAACCAGTGGCTTATTATTTCTGCCAAGGCACAACTCCAGCAGCTACTTTGAAAACTTTTATAATAGAAATGGTAGGTGCAGTTTTGGAGGCAGGATTGAAGCCTCTGGCATTCATTTGTGACCAGGGAGCAACATCACAGCGTGCTTTAAAAGATTTAGAGGACGACACAAGGCAACACTGTCTCCAAAACAATAATAAAATTGATGGCAGTATTTTAATTGGCGAATGTAGCTTCAGCGTCATTTACGATCCCCCACACCTCATGAAAGGACTGCGAAATAATATGCTTAATAAGAATTTAATTTTCCATGGAAAATTATGTAAATGGGAAGACATCATTGACGTCTACAATTATGATTGCAAATTGGGAAATATAAGAATGCTCCCAAAATTAACGGATGAACATGTAATCCCAGAAAATATAAAAAAGATGAAAGTAAAGAACTGCACTCAAGTGTTCAGCGAACATGTAGCTGCTACTATGGAATATACTGCAACTTTTTCTCAGAGACGTGACGGAACCCGGAATTTAAATTGTGAAGATGATATGGGGGAGACCATTTTCAATATAAAAACATTACTAAACGAGGAATTTACTTCAGATGAACAACCAGTCTCTGATAATGATAGTTTGAGCATTGATTGTTCATCTGAATTAAACTTATCAGCAAATATGGTCTCCTCATCATCTGTAATTGAAGAAAAAATTAGCATCAATGCTAGAAGCTATACTTCAGGCTATTTAGTTTAGTAAATTATGTCTAAATAAACGTAAAAATTGTAAAAATATTTTTACAAAATGATGACCAGCATCTCAGTGTCCATGACCTCATAAGACACAGAGCGAAAACACCTCAAAGGCAAAAATTGCATGTACCCTAGGTACAAGATTTATTGTATCTTTTTCTGAGCTTGTTGACCTAACAAACGTAATTTTAAATAAAGATTGCCACAAAGGCAATATTATAAAAAAAAAATACAGAATTTTGTAAATATTTTTGTAAATAAAGTTTGGACTGGTTAGGTTGCGTAGTACATCACGATGAAATAACAAGTAGATTTATATTTCTTGGGGCTAAAATCCAAGTGTTTCATAAATCGAATATTGAGTGGAAACCACTCCAAATTAAATGTAAATGATTTAAATTTGGTACAAAAATTAGCATATGAAAAATATTTAAAACAAAGAAAATATAAAAAATATAACATGTATATACCTACTTATGTGTTTCATTAAAATTTTCCTTTCCAATCAATAACTTATTTGAATAACAAGTAAAAAGAAAATCGATACGTTGGATGCAGATCGATAAGCGAAATGTGTTCAGAGGCGCCACCTAGCAGAAAAAAGCTCGCCTTCCAAACTCACTACGGTGACGTTCTGTCCTATCTGTACTTGTACATAATACTTTATAATTTGTGACAAATACTACGCGAATCTGAGCAATACTTCATAATGTTTTTTTTTGCTATAACGTTTGTTTGGGCAATTCATTTTCGGGCTTGTAGGGTAGGTTAATATCAATCACGAGGAAATACACTACTTGACATACTTATATTCAGAATATAGGTAAGCGGTATCACAACTTCATTCCTAATATGTTTGAGAAGTGAATTGCTAAAGCCATCGATTCCTGGTGCTTTGCCATTTTGTAGACTCATTATTAATTTGTCGACTTCTTCATGGTCAGTTGGATACATGAAGAAGGAATTAGCAGGAGAATCGATGACTCGAACTGCCCTCGCGAGTTCTCACATTTGCCAATACGAGAAAGAATTATATCAGCTAACTTTTGGCCAGTTGTAGAAAAGTGATTATTTGTGAAATCTATAGATTGTTGTTTATTGAGACAACCCTTTAACGTGAGCAATTCAGTTGGTTCACGTTTACATGGATTGAGGTATATTGCTCTGAAAATCTAATTGCAACAAATCGCAATGCTGGCGTTGCGCTAGAGTTAAGGTCAAAACAAACGCAATATAGCGACTTTTCATACAGCCATACTGTACGGTAATTTAGAGGTAAATTGTAAGGTAATTCTGGCATCACATGTTGGCAGCACTGATGTGGACGTCCAAAGTCGTTCACTAACTCCGGCGGCTTATTACAGGACGTGGTTACAATCGGATTATCACTTTTTTCATAGCAAGTCGACTCTATCGCAAGGCATTAGTGATATCGATACTGACAATCCGATTGAAGCTAAGTTATGTGGTCGGGCCCCGGATGATCGAGCGATAATCGCACGGATGATTCGAGCGTGTAAGTGAACACAGCCCTGCAGTGCGATTACGTAATATTGATCATGACGGTTTCAAGCCGTCAAATTCAATAATGCTTTGCGAAAGAGTCGATTTTGCTATGAAAAAAGTGACAATCTGATCGAATTCTCAATATCGCAACCACTAATGCCTTGCGATAGAGTCGAATTTGCTATGAAAAAAGTGATAATCTGATTGTAACCAAGTTCTGTAATTGGGCTACCGGTCCCTGCGGCCCGACCACATAACTTGGCTTCAATCGAATTCTCAATATCGCAACCACTAATGCCTTGCGATAGAGTCGAAATTGCTATGAAAAAAGTGATAATCCGATTGTAACCAAGTTCTGTAATTGGGCCAGTGGATTTGTGGTGAAGTTTTTGTTCCTCGATCAGTAGATCGTCTTTTATCAGATGCACAATAGTTCTTGAGGGTTTGTGAATCGATTATTTTCCGTGTCGAGATCCTCAAATTGGCCGCCGTTATTCATACAACATATTTTTTTATACCCTTTTTATTATTATTACTATTTACTCTTTATTTAAAGTCTGTGTGTTAGCTCGTGAATAGACAGCTGAGTCTCGAGCAATAAACTACTTTTATATGAATAATCTGTGGATCACATAACAAAAAAAAACCATACTATCTTTAATCTGTGTCACAAAGTACTAAACCACAAACCAAACACTTCGAAATTTTATTTACCATTTTCTCATGGTTTAATTAATGTAACTAACTACGCCTCGCCTGTTTTCTTGAATCATGCAATGTCTATACGTAGGTAGGTACCTACCAGCGATCAGCCAAGCCAACGCAAATAATATTATCTTTCGTTGTTTGTTGGGATACTATCGCTCCAGTTCTCAACTCCAGTTTTCACTAATATTCTGTGTGATTGATTGATATTCAGATTTTCTGAGATGTTCATTGATGCCTCGAAGATCATAGATTTCCTAGAAAGTGAACTGCATCACACACTGCACAACACCCCTCGAAATTTCTCCACAGAACCCACTTGCACTCTTTCTAGGTCTGGAATCATATGTTGCTGAAGGAGAAGAATAAGTACCTACTATCCGAAGAAAGAAGACATGACTGTCACGACATACAGTAAAATTACGACTGCTAGCACTCTTAGATCTTATGGCTAAAAGACTTATGGAATCATTTAATCATTATTTTGATGCAGGTGCGTGACTTGTGTTGTGTTGCATAGTAAGTGGGGATTCGATGGTGCATCTAGTCACTGTTTATTAGCAACAAACCACTTTAAGATGAGAAGTATTTATGGCAAGCCTTGTGCCTTGAAAGTTTGAGTGGAAATAGTATGGCAAAATGACAAGAGTTTGTCTACTGCTTGCTGTCGTCCGATTTCTTTTAAGTTTATGAATGAGACAAATGCAAACATAAAAACGGAATTGGCTGCATTTGAGTCAGAGATCACTGAACAAACTCCAACTGATTGCGGAAATGCCATGGCCACACACAGCCTAATGCCAACCATGTATGGAAAAATGCACTCGTTCAGGGACTTGCTGTATGTGATCTGTGCAAATCTCATCTAACTGGAATGAATAATTTTGAAGCAGTGAGAGCTAAGGCAGTGCAAGAAGACTTACATAAACACAGAAGATTTATATAATCATAGCAAGCAAAAGGTGAAGAAATGAAGTGAAAGATAAGACAGAAGTCATTCAAGAAGCTTTTCGAAGAGAAACCTGCGTACTATTAGACATAGTCAAACAGGCCAGTGGTAACACCAATACCGGGAATGTTGCAAGACAGTATTTTGCAGATCCAGAAACAACGGCCCATATTACTGAATTAGATGAGAACTTAATATAAAGAATTGCTGTAATATTGCAATGCATTTCATCAGGCAAACAGATAAACATATCTAAATTCAAAGTATACTATAGTAAGTGTGACAGCTAATAAATAAATTATTAATTTGTGGACCCAAGATAGTTAAACACCTATCTGTAGTACCTATAGGCTTCTTATTTGAAGAAGCATGTGAGGCAAGGAACAAAGACTTCTGCAAATACCGAGAAAGTCATACATGAACAGCAATATCACCACCAATGAAGATATTCTGCACAATCTTCTTCTATCATTGGATCCTTTCCTTACTAGCATACAACCGAAAATGAAACATTCTTCATATACATACATACAATCTGAAATGATATACACGCATCATCTTGAAGCTGCTAGTGTAGTATTTAATAATAATAATTCTCCATTCAAAGAACTACGAGTTGTTAATTTTTATTAACAACTCATTCATTAACTACTTCATTGATGTGTCTTCATTAACTGAAGTAGACTGATAGTAGTGATGTATTGTAAAAATAACCACCACAACATTAATTATAATCTGACGTGCACCACTGCCTGTACCATTTATCTAGACAGAGTTGTTTACTGAAATGTCATGTGTTGATTCCAGGAACATTGATAAAGTAGGAAGGTCGCCTGTGTTTGGCTATTGTGACCATTATGCTAATTGAATATAATTTTGTATAATATTTTTGATTTGTAACATCTTTCCTCTTGCTTTACTTAAATCTATGGGAGCTAGAGAGTAGTAATTCCTTTATGGGAGTGATTTTGTGAAAAGTGTTACAATGTGCTGTGTGCGTTTATTGGTCAACTGTTTACTGAAACAATTGACCAATTATCTTGCGCAGTGCTATCCTAAATGATTAAACAGCATCGAGCGATGATAAAGCAGAGCTTGAACAGCGATGATAAAACATTACATTTTTGTTAGTTTGCAACTCTAGTGCAGGAGGGGTAAATGTGAATTACCCGTGCACCCACTAGTGGGTGAAGCCGGTGGGTGGACGGGTCATTGCCTATAAAAAACAGCTTGAACTGATGTTACACATTATATGCAACTACTGCGTTTTTTTTGTCCTATTAAATTCAATCTCTGACTACTTACACCATAAGCAAAAGAGTTCCGTTTGGACCCTTCTGGTACGGAACCCAAAAATAAAGGAGAAATGTCACCTGTGCTAGGTTGTTGTGATTGTAATTTGTATATAATTTGTATTATTACATTTTCGTTTTTTTTCTACTAAACTGAACCTTTTATTACCATTACCCTACAAAAACAGCAACAGCTACAGGATTCCGTTTAGTTTGGACCATACGGGTAGGACTAAAATCATAATAATAACAAGTCATAAGTTCAAAAACTAAAACCTGACTACAATCGGGTAAAAAATAGCCTATGACACTCTTGCGATGAAGACGATCGATTGATACTTCGCTTGTCAAAGCTGACCAACTTTTTAGTTTGAATACATAACCCTTCCTTTGCTTCGCCATAGTGGGGTAAAAAAATATCCCATGCATATTTTTTTTACACTACTTAGATCTAAAGACGAATCGATGACACCTCGCTTGTCAAAATCGGATTAAAAGGGGCGACGCTATGGTGTAACTTTCACATACCCTCATAAATATACAGAATGTCACAGGATGTAGTGATAGGTGGAGGTCCCGGGGTAGAGCACTCCCAGGGGCACCCGAATAAGTCCCTATGAAATTTTCGCGAATTTTATTGTTGGGAGTTACTACAATTTTTATTTTTTTGACCATACCAACATAACAAACAATTCAGTTGTTTTTTTGTATATTGGTTGTACAGTAGTAACCCTTGTTTTACTTGCCTTGCTTCGCCGTAATACTGAATATTAAGAGGCGGTGTGGGCGGGAATATGTGCGTTTTTCAATCCGATGAGCCGAAGCCGAGCAATCGATAAAAACTTTTTGACGGCTGAAGGAATTTTGATCAAATGTTGGTATAATTGATAGATTCAGGCGTTACTTTGCGGAAATCCATATTTAAAATGAACAAAATAAAAATATGTAGCTTACTTCCGCCAAAACTGTAAGTCAGACAAATGATAAATGGTAAAATTAACACAAGTAAAACCCCACGCTAAACAAAACCCTACCCCAGATTGAAATAATGAAAAATATAAATAAAAGAAAAGCTAAGGCCTGGAGGCCAGAAAAAACACTTATATACAAATAATATATATAAATATATATACACAATAAAAAACCCCCAAGCTAAAAAACCCTACCCAAATACAAGTATCGAAACACTTATATATTCATATACATATAATATAAAAAAACACAATAAAAAACATATACCTCGATCCAAATACCAAACGTCTGACATCAATACGACACGTGTTTCGCCTCTGCACGAGGCATCTTCGGGCGATGTTGACTCGTCGAATGCTGGACTGAGAGTGCCTGAGCAATGGTGACAAATTCCCTTATATAGGCCACGCGCCTGAGCTAGTGCGACTGCACTGCTGCATCGCCGCGAACCAGTTTGAGCCAGAATGAATCGCTATGAATCCGCAAGGTCATGCCACTATTGCACCATATTTACGATTACGTCATCGCCGCCTGTTACTTGTGACGCATTTCCAGTGAAAATACGCAACAAAGGTGATGAAACTAAGTTGGTTTGGTCGTTCAACAATGTATACCTATTATTGCAATGTCTTAAAATTTCTAATTGTTCCAATACACACAAACGGAAACCCTTGTCACAAACATGTAAAACATTATACGTATTATCACTCCGCAGAGAGTGACCGGACTCAATTAAATGTTTAGCGAAATGGGACTGCTCTGGATGACTATTCCTATACGCGGCCTTATGTTCTTTAAACCTAGTTTCAAATTTGCGGCCAGTCTGACCCACATACACCCCGTTACACTCATCACAAACCAACTTGTAAACACCGGTTTTTTTGTGGTTCTCCATCCGGTCCTTACCATTACAAAGATGACGCAGATTGTTATTGGTTCGAAACGCTACATGAACGTTGTTTTTCCTAAGCAAGTTTGCGATTTTATCCGAAACTGGGCCCATGTATGACAAACTACCCACATATTTGTTGATTTTATCCCGTGGACCCGCAAAAAGTAATGATCGAACCCTATCTTGTAGTTTCCTTTTTATCAAATTATCTACCACTTCCTTATTGTACCCGTTTGAAATAGCAATTTGATAAATAATATGTAATTCATTATTATAATTCTCAGAAGACGAAGGAACTGTCAATAACCGGTGTACATAACTATGAAAGGCTGCTAATTTATGTTGAATGGGGTGACAAGACGAAGAAGGAATAGCAATATCCGTGTGTGTTGGTTTACGGTAAATTTGAAAAACTAGTTTATCAATTACCCTCGTCAAAGTCAAATCTAAAAAGTTAAGAGACCGATTTTCTTCTAGTTCTAATTTAAACTTAATTTTGGGGTGGATATTGTTGATCTCAACAACAAATAAATCAATTTGACGGAGAGTACCTGTCCAACAAATAATAACATCGTCCACATATCGAAAGTAAAAAAGAATATTGGGATCGTTAACTAAATGTTGACATTCAAAATTGTCCATAAATAACTCGGCCATCAGAGGACTCAAGGGGGAACCCATTGCTAAACCTTCTCTTTGTCTAATATATTGATTGTTAAATCTAAAATAATTTTGTTCCATACAAATACTAGTCAAATTAATAAGATCATCTGTCTCACCAGGGTGTAACCGTTGTTTCTCAAAATGAGAACCCAATACTTGTAAACACTCTTTATAGGGAACATTGGTAAACACCATTGTTTACCAATGTTCCCTATAAAGATAATGGTAGTTATGTAACGGGGTGTATGTGGGTCAGACTGGCCGCAAATTTGAAACTAGGTTTAAAGAACATAAGGCCGCGTATAGGAATAGTCATCCAGAGCAGTCCCATTTCGCTAAACATTTAATTGAGTCCGGTCACTCTCTGCGGAGTGATAATACGTATAATGTTTTACATGTTTGTGACAAGGGTTTCCGTTTGTGTGTATTGGAACAATTAGAAATTTTAAGACATTGCAATAATAGGTATACATTGTTGAACGACCAAACCGACTTAGTTTCATCACCTTTGTTGCGTATTTTCACTGGAAATGCGTCACAAGTAACAGGCGGCGATGACGTAATCGTAAATATGGTGCAATAGTGGCATGACCTTGCGGATTCATAGCGATTCATTCAGGCTCAAACTGGTTCGTGGCGATGCAGCAGTGCAGTCGCACTAGCTCAGGCGCGTGGCCTATATAAGGGAATTTGTCACCATTGCTCAGGCACTCTCAGTCCAGCATTCGACGAGTCAACATCACCCGAAGATGCCTGGTGCAGAGGCGAAACACGTGTCGTATTGATGTCAGACGTTTGGTATTTGGATCGAGGTATATGTTTTTTATTGTGTTTTTTTATATTATATGTATATGAATATATAAGTGTTTCGATATTTGTATTTGGGTAGGGTTTGTTTAGCTTGGGGGTTTTTTATTGTGTATATATATTTATATATATTATTTGTATATAAGTGTTTTTTCTGGCCTCCAGGCCTTAGCTTTTCTTTTATTTATATTTTTCATTAGTTCAATCTGGGGTAGGGTTTTGTTTAGCGTGGGGTTTTACTTGTGTTAATTTTACCATTTATCATTTGTCTGACTTACAGTTTTGGCGGAAGTAAGCTACATATTTTTATTTTGTTCATTTTAAATGTTGGTATTTTGGTATTTTAGGTCTTGGAATAGTACATGTAATGTTTATTGCAATCCATGGGGTAGGTATTAAGAAAAAATACAAGGCGTTTTATATCTTTATAATAAAATCGATTTTTAAACAATTTCATATGGGTTTCCCGCTCAAACTTCGTCCCAAAGATCTCTACACAGCCACAGAATAAATAATAGTACAAACCTCCTAAACGAAATAAATCATACGCAAAAACGTTAGCTTTTGCTACTTTAAAGTTAACATAAATATGCATAGTTGCTACTTTTAAGCTGTCGGTAATGACAATATTGGAAGAGTAATGCTTATTTATATTTTAAAACCAGTTCTCCCTGTCATCACTTACATTGTTAATTACTCTCTAAGCTCTAGTCAATACCCATCTCAGTGGCGCAAAGCGCATGTCGTTCCTCTTCCGAAAGTTCCAAACCCCACCCTCCCTAACGAGTTCCGACCTATTTCAATCTTACCTTTTCTTTCCAAAGTTATAGAATCCATTGTGCATAGGCAATTGACGCAGTATTTATCCAATGAAAATCTCCACAATCCCTTCCAATCAGGATTCAGAGTAGGTCATAGCACTACTACTGCACTATTAAAAGTGACAGAAGATATACGTCAAAATATGGAAGACTCCTTAGTCACTGTGTTAGTTCTTATCGATTTTAGCAATGCATTCAATGCTGTCGACCATGATTTGCTTCTTGCTTTGTTACCTCGGTTAAATTTTTCATTGTCTTCCGTTAACTGGTTTTCCTCTTATCTCAAAGATCGCAGTCAACAAATTCGAAATGGACAAGATTTCTCCGACTGGTGTTATGTGGATGCTGGTGTGCCACAAGGTGGCATCCTGTCACCTCTTCTATTTTCCATTTTCATTAATCTACTTTCTCCTTACCTTAAAAGCAACTATCATTTTTATGCCGATGACCTTCAGTTGTATTATTCCACTTCAACCGATAATTTGAACCATGCTATCGATGTTCTTAATGCTGATCTCTTGCGAATTCTTAACTGGTCCGATAGCTATGGAATCAAGGTTAATCCAAATAAATGTCAAGCCATCATGATTGGCAGCTCAAGGCAACTTGTTAAGGTCGATATTTCCAAATTGTCATCACTCTCTTTCGACAACTGTACAATACCTTTCATGCCTACGGTAAAAGATCTTGGGGTTATTATCGATTCAAATCTTAACTGGACTCCCCATGTTCGTGAAATCTCCCGCAAATTTTATGCCTCTCTTCACTCTATACTATGACTAAAACATTTTCTTCCTGTTAAAACTAAAATCTCCCTTGTGAATACACTCCTCTTACCTATTATTTTCTACGCGGACATCAGCTTTGTTGATGTATCTGAAGAACTCTTAAATAAATTAGACCGGTTATTAAACTCTTGTATCCGTTTCATTTTTAACCTTCGTAAAATACGACCACGTCTCCGAATACCGAACCAAGTTAAAATGGCTTCCTATCCGTGAGCGTAGGCATGTTCGTATTCTCTGTCTCCTTTTTTCGGTGTTAAATGACCCGAATTCTCCGAACTATCTAAAGCGAAATTTTCAATTTCTTGCCGACACACATAACCGGGAACTTAGATCATCTAATACCCTGGCTTTGGCCACTCCCAAACACAAAACATCCTTCCTATCGAAATCATTTTCTTCGATGGCAGTTCGTCTCTGGAATAAACTACCTTTAAATATAAAAAGCATCAGCACCAAATATAACTTAAAGTTATCTTTGGTGTGGATGCTTTTTATATTACTCAAAAATATTTTGTCAAACATCTTTATCCTGATCATCCTCCTAAATCATCCACCTAGGGTAGTATGTGTGTTATTTTCATTAACTCATTTAATTCATATTATGGTAGGTATGTATATTATTTTTAGTAAAGTATTTATGTATGTATGTGTGTACTCGTTTATGTATAATTATTTAAATTTTTATTTAAAATTACTTATTATTATTTTGTTTATTATTTACTTTCTTTATTTATTTTGGTTTTTTTTTTAGTACCTACTTTGAGCCGCACGCCCTACTATTATTTCTTTTACGACCTGGATGACTGGTAGATAATGCTGTTTAGCATTAAGTCGTTCCTTGTACACTATTTTTTTTTGTGCAAAACTATTAAATAAATAAAGTACATTCAATAAGTAATTATCTCGATGGCAAAAGCTACATACAAAAATGGTGTAAGTTTGTGCTGTAAAGTTATCTACCCAGCCTCATATAATGTACCTACACAGAGAAGGTTTACTAACTCATACAAAAAAATGTGTAAGCTTGTGCTATATGAATGATGTCAACAAACCATTATTAACGTCAAAAATGTTACACACATAGATAAAATATACAACACATGCAAAAAAAAACTTACACATAAGCATTAATCGCTTGCAATCACAGCGGCCCGATTACAGAACTTGGTTACAATCGGTTTATCACATTTTTCATAGCAATTTCAACTCTATCGCAAGGCATTAGTGATATCAATACTGACAATCCGATTGAAGCTAAGTTATGTGGTCGGGCCCCTGCAGCCCGATTACATAACTTGGCTTCAATCGAATTCTCAATATCGCAACTACCTTGCGATAGAGTCGAAATTGCTATGAAAAAAGTGATCATCCGATTGTAGCCAAGTTCTGTAATTGGGCCACTGATTCAACAAGTGAGTTATCACTAACGTAGATAACAAATTTACCTCAAATTTAAAGATAGATAGTATTACTTATTTAATTTCTATGTTTTCGCCCTATAATACAATAGAATGTTAATATTTCAAACCCTGTTCTTCTAAAGTGTGATTATTTTGCCGTATAATAAATATGTTTGGAATGACGCTAGAAGGAAGGCTGAATACACACGATCCTACATGGTAACAAAATATCTCTATTCTGTTGGCAATGATAAGTGCAAAGCCATAGACCAAAAACCTACAAATTACAGTATTACTGTCAAACCGATGAAATCGTAAAAAAAAAAAACAATGTACCTATGTATTTTGTTGTTACACGGGCGGCAACGCTTGCGCCGTGGTACCTCTAATGTGATATTATTTAATATCACCTATATATTTTCAATTCAAGCCAGTTTAAATTGCAGCAAAATAAATATAACAAACAATTCTAACCACAGACTTATAGATTCTACGTATATTCTAGTCTAACCTCAAACAAATTGCAACGTCAAAATAAACCAACCATACCATAAACAGTGTGACCAGATTCAAATGTCAAATTCTGCTAGCCTGAATGACAAAAACTGCTAAAACATGCTAGACATTTTTCATTTAATGCTAAATTACTGCTTTCACAGATATTGCTTAAACATTAGAAAATATGAAAAAAATGCCAATTTGTACGATTAGAATGTCATTTTTATTAGGGTTCCGTACCCAAAGAGTGTCAACGGTCAACTATAATATTTTTAAGCCTACGCTGTCTGTCTGTTTGTCCGTCCTACCTTTTAACGACTGTATCTTTTGAACCGATCTTTGGAGAAAATAGTATCCGAATGGTATCATGTTGCGCTTTACAATCTGACGGATTATGGCCCATTCACTCTCTCTCAAGGCCCGTGTCCCAGCAGCGGGAACTGATAACGATGATCTTTTGAACTGTAATAGATATTAAAATGTTTATAGAATATGACTGTAATGTTATGGCGGATTAATAAAGAAATAATAATAATAAAAAAGGGGGATCCCTATACAACAAAAGTACTTATTACGTATTTTGTCTTTGCTCTAAGCGGTGATAAGTACAAGCGTAAAAGTCAAACTTGGCATGATTACACACTCTAAAGTAAAACTATAATAAGAAAAATAAAAGTGGTGTGTTAAGGAACCCTCAGTGCGCGGCCCAACTCGCACTTGGCCAGTTCATTTCTATTTACAACACAATTCACTCATCACTATCACTGTCCTTAGCAAATTCTTTATATAATGATGATGAGTTAAGAGATAATGTTAACATATTTTTGTCGGCTCGAAATTCACACACCCATTTTTTCATATATTTCCTTTTTGTTTTTTTGGCATGCAAAATTACAGAATCGTCATGTTTATTTTTGAACCGATTTCTAAGCTGGATTTTTATATTGTTAATAAGTGAAATGATTCGTTCACAATAAGTGTGTGGCATTAGTAAAATCATAATAGCCCCCGCAAGATTCACAATGTTGGGTTTACCAACACCATTACCATTTAAATTAAATAAAATTCATTGTTTCAATTTGTCTTCAGAAATTTTCGGTAGGTATCTGTTGGTTTGGCATCAGAGCTGCTTCCAGAAGTCAATAAACTCAAATATAAATGCTTGAGCGTACTGTGTTCACTTTTGGGGCATTTTGAAACGCGTTCAATAAATCCTGCCAGATTATTGCTATTATTGGATGCTATTATTGGATGCATCATTGGATTCTGCTAAATTATGCTAGATTTCAATAAAATGCTAAAAAACCTGCTAGGAGCTAAAATGAGAGTCAAATCCTGCTGAAATCGCAGGAACCTGCTAAATATGGTCACACTGACCATAAACTAGGCCATTGGTAGGTTTAACGATGTTACCATAGAAAAACCAACAACCTCACACTTCGATTGCTTCAGGGGTTATTTAGCACCACAGTAAGAGAACTTCTGAGGCGTAGAGCAGGAGTTTGGTAGTACTCTTCTTTAAAAAAGGGTATAAAACCCATTTTAAGAACTACCGACCTATTTCGCTCTTGAGCCACGTCTATAAATTGTTTTAGAGGGTCATCTCACTTCGTCTCGCAAGAAGAATCGACGAATTCCAGCCTCCTGAATAGGCCTGGTTTCGCGGAGGATTTAGCACCATAAACCATATACACACAGTGAGGCAGGTTATACAGAAGTCTGAAGCGTATAACCAGCCCCCGTGTCTTGCTTTTGTGGACTATAAGGCCTTTGACTCCGTTGAAACATGGGCGGTTCTGGAGTCTTTGCAGCGTTGTCAAGTGGACTGGCGATACATCGAAGTGCTGAGGTTTCTGTATGGCGAGAACATCTCACACTTTCGATTTGCCGATGATATCGTCCTAATTGTGGAGACGCTGCAAGACTTGCAGAGTATGCTGACCAACCTAGATGATGCTTCTCGATGGATCGGTCTCGAAATAAATATGGATAAGACCAAAATCATGTTCAACGATCTTATTGACCCGGAGCCGATTGCAGTTCAGAGAGAGGCTATGGACCGGTTTTGTTGGTGGACCGTTTGAATTTAGCCTTAGGCCGTATCCGATTGGGGCGATGCTAACCTGGTTAAGTTTAATGCTACTAAAACGCAGGCGTGTTTGTTCTCTGCTAAAAAGAGTCCTCTTAACCGATCTCCGTCTTTCCGTAGTATAACAATACAATTATGCGACCGTCTGGAGCTTTTTGGAGTCGAACTCACATCGAACCTGAATTTTGGGTCATACATTGAATCCAAATTTGACTTTGGATTCAATGTATGTAATTGTATGTAATGTGTAATGCAAAGAAACTTGGTATTTTGTCTAAAGTTAGGCGGTATTTCACACCGAGACAGCTTTTGAATCTTTATCAAGCACAGGTCCGTTCTTATATGGAGTACTGCTGCCACCTCTGGGGCGGTTCTGCCTAGTATCAGTTCGAGGCTTTGGATTCAATTGAGAGACGTGCTATGAGGCTCATTGGAGAAGACACTCTAGTAAAGAGTAAGCTTCAAAGTCTCCTCGACGTGAGGTCGCAAGCCTGTCGGTATTCTACAGATTGCACTATGGAGAGTGTGCACAAGAACTGCACAATCTGATTCCCTCATCACCTTTCCATTACCTTACAACTAGACGATCGGCAAAGCGCCATCCTTTTATGGTTGAAATACCTCGCACAAGAACGAAGCGTTACGCTTCTTCAGTGGAATGCCCTGCCCCGTCAGTGTTTTCGGTAAAATATAACCCTGGTGTGTTCAAGTCAAGAGTGAACAGGTATCTACTAGGCAAGCGTGCTACACCTTCGACCACATCATCGCTTTCCAGCAGGTGAGATCGTGGTCAAACGATTGCCTAGCCAGTGATAAAAAGAAAAAAAAATAATGGTGTGCATCTTGAAGTTGTCCAAGAATATGTTTACCTTGGGAAAATATTGCAATTGGGTAAGAACAACTTTGAGAAAGAAGCAAACAGAAGAGTTCAGCTGGGTTGGGCAGCATTTGGCAAGCTTCGTCAAGTCTTCTCGTCATCCATACCACAGTGCCTGAAGACAAAAGTCTTCAATCAGTGCGTCCTACCAGTCATGACCTACGGTGCTGAAACGTGGACACTCACGGTCAAACTAGTTCACAAATTAAAGGTCGCTCAGTGAGCTATGGAGAGAGCAATGCTTGGAGTTTCTCTGAAGGACAAGATACATAATGAAGATATCCGACGGAGAACCAAGGTAACCGACATAGCTCAAAGGATAAGCAAGCTGAAGTGGCAGTAGGCTAGTCACATTTCCCGCAGAACCGATAAACGTTGGGTAGACGAGTTCTCGAGTGGAGACCATGTTTAGGCAAACGTAGTGTAGGACGCCCTGTGGCCAAGTGGAGTGATGACCAGCGAAAAGCGGCTGGCAGAAAATGGATGAGGACAACTGAAGAACGAGCTCAGTGGCGAGCATTAGGAGAGGCCACGTCCAGCAGTGGACAGATATAGGCTGATGATGATGATGATGATGAAGTAGGGACATCATTTAAAATATCACTACCGGCTATGACTAACGTGTCATAAACATTGACCTAGGTTTCGAGCGTATCCGACGCTCTTCTTCAGTAGTTCACGCCACGAGATCCCGACGCGCACTACCTCGATACGCTCGAAACCTAGGTCAATGTTTTCGACTATATACACGTGAGTCTTAGCCGGTAGTGATATTTTAAATTATGAATCGGGTTCACGAAAACTTTAACACTAAAGTAGGGACATGATGCTTCTGAATTATCTTCTTTTTGTATACGACTTTTTGTGGTTTCACAGTATTATTTTTGATCTTATGAAAAGAGGAAGAAGTAGGAGTAGGAGACGTAGGAGAAGCGATGTTGGCATAGGACACTTTTGACTCGGAAAACAATTTAGAAGCTTCCGAGTAAGAAATTGCTTTTTGCGCCATAGCTACTTTTATGTTTTTTTTTGACGTTGCATCTCCGGGCAAGACTTATTCGTGGCAAAATAGTTGTTCTTACATTAAATACATTTTGCATTATCCTCCTCCACTCAGCAAGACTCGCTAAGGTGATTGGACGCCCATTTATAGCATGTTGGATTAGAACGGCATTGAGTTTTCGTGTGACCATACCGACAGCACTGGAAACATTGAATAGTTGGAAAGTTATACAATGCCATTGGAAACGAATTATAAACACTCTGTTTGGAAGAATTTGGCCATCGAATGTTAGAACCACCGTTTGGGACGGCTTCCAAGCCAGATCCATCGATTATAACTTTATAGTTAAGTCGACGGACTATTATAGTCGAGCCACAATTGAGAGGGACCTGTCAGCTGGAATACCTCGTATTAATCTCATTTGTGTTACATTGTATTGTTACGAGCTGGGGTTCGGATAAAATTAATGTACGCCAATAACACCAAAAATTAACACGTTATTCGAAAAACCACAAAACGAAATTATATCAACAATTAACACTCAAACACTTTTTAACTTGACTGTACACACTAACCAATTATCACTGAATACTCACTTCGAACCACTTTGATCGTTTCGTTCCGAAGGCTAAGTCAATACTGTCCCAGGTAACCGATGCCTATTTATACCGTGACGGAAGTTTCCAGAAGGTATTCGTATGTACTCGTATATACTAGCAGTAGTCGATAGGTAAAGTAACTAAAGTTGCCGCGCCGCACCGCATCCGTAGGTATCTAAGGCTGGCGGCGCCTTTGATGTTACCGTGCCCGTAGGTATATACCTACCACGCGCTCTGGAAACTTCTGTAGGTACCTACGCGTCACTGGTGTGTTCCAGAATGTTCTTTTAAATGTAGGTATTGCGTCATCCGTCCGCGGCTACTCGAACATTTTAGTACCTACTGTTTTTCTATGAATCGAACGGCGTAAGAGTATGAAGGAATTAGGGCATAATTATTATTTGCTGTCTGCAAGAAGAAGTCTGCAAGTAGGAGATTCTATGAATTTGTTGGCGTCAATTCCGGAATGTAAACCTAAAGATATTCTGTTTCGACTGATACTTTTTATTGAACCATCAATAATGCCTTGAAACTCCCTGTATCGGCTAAACAAGAAACGGCCAAAGGTGACTGGGTGTAATGTTGAGCCATCTGACGGAGAGCTTTGCAATCTTTGGACATGGACCGTAAAAGGCCCGTGATCTGTAGGTATAGACAAGTGACGACCCACAGAAGTAATAGATTGACCTAGATCTTGAGATTTTATAGCAGGAGTAGAGGACAAGGAAGCCGAGACTTCATGAAGCAGGGGAGGAGAGGTAGCTGTAAAATTAGTTGAGGCAGCAGGAGGTTGGAGGAGTTCGCTGCCCGATGTCGATTGCGATACCGAACGAGATAGTATATGCCACCGGAGATGGCAGCCGAGTTAAATCCATACCTCCCCCGGGATCTGGAGGTTAATTCATCCTTCTCCAAGAAAATACTTACTTACCAGATAAAAAACACTAACTAATAATTTCTAGGATGGAAAACTACAATTATTAAACCGGTCAAGTTATTACCATGATTAATTAACAATAAACGAATATTTTTTTTAAAACTCCGCCTATTGTCAAGCATGACGCTCCACCATAAACCGAGATCTACAGCTCACAGAGCCACTATTATAGTAATACTAGTGTAGACATACCGAAGACAGAGAAAAACATACACATCAACTTGAGAACATAGTTTTTTTAAGTCTATTAATACAATACCTAGCTTAACCTACGGAGTACTACGTAAATTCTAGCTCCAGATGCAGCAATAAACTACGTGGCAAATTTCTTTTTTTTGACGTGAATCCTCTTTATAATTGCTCGCTGGGGTATTATCATTGTACTTAGGAAATGTCGGTATGTTTTGACGTCGCTTCGCTTTTCAATAATGTACCTGTAGAAGACACTATGACAATTATTGCCAATGTAATACGTACTTCGAATTTATCTAATGTGTACATTGAATGGACGGAGTATTGTCTAAGGAGCGGGTATTTTTTGTGGCGGGGTTAATATTACCTACAGGTGGATGGAGTAGCCATGGGCTCACCGATAGCTCCGGTGGTGGCAAATATTTTCATGGAGTGGTTCGAAAGTATAGCTCTGACAGACGCTGTTGTGAAACCACGATACTGGTGGCGGTATGTGGATGACGTTTTTGCTTTATCGAAAAGGATTCCCTGGATGCATTGGCTTCGTTTCTAAACTCTGTTCACCAGTAAATCCAGTTTACCGTCGAAGAAGAGAAGGATGGGAGTTTACCTTTTTTGGATGTTCGTGTCATAAGAAAGCTAAATGGCACGTTGGCTCATACCGTTTATCGGAAGTCGACACACACGGATAAGTACCTCCAGGCGGATTCTCACCATCATCCGTCACATCTGGCGTCCGTACCGAGGACGCTGATTAACAGGGCTTTGCAAATATGTGACCCTCAGCATGTCAGTGCTGAACTGGAGCATGTCAGAGGAGTGCTGGAAGACAATGGCTACCATTGGCAGTGTTGCCGCTGGGCCAGTACTACTGTACGTACGCGACCTGACACAGTGGATAGATCTCCAATTTATGCCTTTCATTAAAGGGGTTACTGACAAGATTGGTCATCACCTGCGGCGGAGATATGGTATAAGAACTTGGTTCCGACCACCATCACAACTCCAACGTTTTCTGCGTTCACCTAAGAATAAGTTGTTGAGTGGACCAGTAGTGTACAGGATTCCTTGCGATTGCGGTGAAAGCTACATTGGCGAGACACGAAGGATCATTTCAACCAGAATAGCTGAACACATCAGAATCCTCAAGAATATGGATACCGATCGTTCAGTGGTTGCGGAACACGCCCACATCCCGGACTCTGGCCATTATTTGCGTTTTTATAGGGTTTCTGTGCTAGCGAGGGAAAAGTTTTTTATTCCTCGAAAGGTACGGGAGGCTATCGAAATAAGTCGCCAATCCAACTTTAACCGGGATCGTGGGTGGATTATTCCTTCGGCATTCCAAGACCAGTTCTTGCGACTGACACTTGGACCACAATGTGGGGTCACGAGCCGGACACAACGAGCGCAGTGTGCCAACAATCAAAGTTAACGGAAGTCAGTGACAGTGATGACTCCTCGACAGACAACGAAGTGACTGTGCAGGCCAAACATAGTCGAGCGCCGCAGTCGCCGCCTACTGGGCCGCCCACGCCACGCACGCGTCGTCAGTTGCGTGCTGACGTTCGTAGCGCTCGTCGCGGCTTGTCGGCATAACACTCTCAGATGAAGGACTTCAAATAGGTAGTCCGAAACTGGTCGGAGTATTACCGATCTTCTATTTCGTGAGTTTTTGGCCGTTTTATTTATATTTAATAGTAGTTTCTTTACATAAATGATTGATCTGATCGATATCTTTGTTTTGGATGACAGCTATCAAACTCAAAAGGGCTACAAGCCTAAAACTATTGATCCTAGACTAGTAGTTTATTTACATAAAATATAGATCTAATCAAGATCTTCATTTTATTTGACAGCCGTCAACAATTTTTCTCTGCATTAATACCAGAACACCAGAAATACGGAAGAGGTATAATGTAAGTATGTAAGAAGATAGAACGTGTGGGGATGGATAGGTGGGACAATTCGGTATAACTCGCGATTTGTAACTGGCGTACACGTCTCACAACAAACAGTCGTGCGCCCCGACACATCCCCACCCACTTTTTTTATCATATTTTTTACGATTATCAATAACATAGATATCATAAACTAAATATCTATCATACTAGGCAACCTATATATTATTATACTTCGTCATATTGATACTTGATTATCATTTTACAATCACTATTGTTATACCAAGCACAATAACAGCACTTATCATGAACAAAGTGATCCTACAATCATTTCGAACACAATCACATTGGTTGTAATAACATCACATAGAATTGCCGGTTCTCAGTAGTTGCAAAATACACATACACAGTAAAATATATGAGACAAGAAAACAGAGTTGTAGAATAACAAAGTAATATCAATTGTACTTAACTGGCCAGGGTCCTGTTGGTGCAAAAGCCATAGTTAAATAGAACATTGCTATATACTTTTTTTTTTTAGTTTAGGTGTTATTGCCTCTACTGGCTACAGCTACAGCTTCACCGGATTGGCGTCCATTAGACACCCCCCCACCACAATACGTGACGCAGAAGGCGCACGCCATAGTAATTACAGGGATCGAACTAAACACCCCTGCCTCCCAATTCAGAACCTTTCGATATATCAGTTGTTGATCGATTCGGTATTATTTATTAAGTGGATTTGGTTTAAAATCGTTTAAATTCAACACATTTTTGATTCACAATATTGAATCGAATCGATTCGGTTCGTTATCGAAAGGTTCTGGATCGTTAGTATTAATAATGATCCAGGGGGGCATGATAAAATGGCTAATGGCTTTGACTGATTTCATAACTGACCACCGATTTGGAATACATCTTCGAGAAGAATTGGTAAGAAACTTGAAAGTGATTAATAATTGATTAGTTACGGGACCTTCGACCTCGCCGGCGAGGTCGGTGTCGGTGTCTTAGTGTGTTGATATCCTCTGACGGGTTGTAAGAAGAGGTAGGATTGGCGAACATTGCTCATTAATTCACGAGGCTTCTTAAATAGGAGAAATGTGATGGGACTCTTCACACCATTTCCCCGCCAGTCGTAGCCAGTGTTCTTATATTATTCTCATAATTTACTATTTTTAGCGAAAAAAACTATTTAAACATCATAAATTTAAAACCATTATCAGTTTTAGTTCAGAAACATAATTTGTTATAGCCAAAGATTACAAACTCACTATAGATCTAAGAAATTACATAATTACAAACAGATTCAATCGGTAGGCTTGACGAGCAATCCACACCATTATATAACAGTGAAACGTTGTCTGGTTGTTTGTTTGTTTGGGGAGATTTCACGCGATAATAGCTGGACGGATTTTGATGTTTGGAATGTAGATAGATTAAACCCTGGGCCCTGGAATTACACATAAGATACTTTTCATCGACATCATCATCATACTTCACTCTCAAACGGCTCTTTGTCAGTGCTTGTCGGTGAATCGATGTCTGTCCAATAAAGATGGTTTTATTTTTACTATTTTATTCGCCATACGTAGGCTTTCATCTCGCTTACTTTTATTATAATTATAACTAAAACATTCAACCTCTTTGGTTCAAATGCAAGGGAAAAAACAAAATGATGTTTTTGCTGTCTATGGTTCAATAACATTTGCCAGAAAGAAAAATCAATAACTTTAGCATACCAACTTTACAAACCTAACTCTAACCTACAAATTTCAATCAACAATGAAATAAAAAACATACAAAAAAAAACGGTTTAATCCTTTGTCATCGAAGAGTACATCATAATCTCTATTCTCACAACATATTAATTCTTTTAAGAAATAGGATCTATGGAAAAATAAAAACGATCTGACAATCTTTGACTTTGACATTTGTTTTCGCGGTTGTTGATAATGTTTGTGACTTTCACAGAAAATTGTTTAGTTTGTGGAAATGGTTGACGTTTACATTAATTAACAACTTTAGAAAAAACTTTAATAATTAGTTATTGCCCAGTGTGAATTGAAGGAAGCGATACAATTTGGTAAGTTGAGTAAAAGTTGAGTTGTATTGTTAGAAACTCCTAGACAAAATGCCACTTCCGTTTAGACTTTACAGACAGGAAAAGGAAGTGTTCGTTATGGCGGACGAAAGCATGGCTCTGCGATTCATTCCATATCCTCATCCTGTTGATTTCAATCAATATAGCTGAGGAAAAGCGCGAAATGAATTCTTTGTATGGGTTAATGATTGCCACATACTTCGCTATCTATTATATACAAACATGGGGCTTAGCTAGGAATCTTAGGATTTGGGATCACCTAAATACCAATACCATTGATGTATTAAAAAGAGGAAATACCTATTTATGTAGGTATCTACTTAATTAGTACTATTTTAAGAACTAAAAGTTAAATAACATCACTATACAACGATTTAGCTGTTAGGTAGGTATATTTAATTTTATACTTATCCATCTAAAAAGGAATTCATTTAATATTTTGCTATTGAATTGTAGGTACATTAAGAATTGACTATATTCATGGAAGAGGTATTTCATTTTAAGTTAATACCTACATAATAACCGTCATAACAGTAGATAATGCTATTACAATTTAAGATTATTCCTTATTTAAAAACTGCATTCTGCTTTCCTAGGCCCACAAAGCATTTAAACAATCACAGCATCTTTTTAAATAATTAAATCTGCCTAAACTAAAGTGCTAATGTATTTCCTAAATACATTTACAGATGAGTCGAGATGACAACGGATATGTCTGAAGATGTAATGCTTCAGATCTCTCCACAAATATTAACATCTTCCCTGACCAATGTGTCATCTCAAGGGACCTTATTGGACTATGTCCATACCTCACAGGTGAATCAAGTAAGTATGCATTTTTGTGCTTTTGGTACCTACATACTCGTATTAAAATATAATAATGACTCACTGCAAAGTAATGTTTTGAAAAGTATCCTATTGCAAATTAAGTCATGTCAATTCAGGATCTACTCCTTACAAGGGTACTGATGAAAAATAGAGAACCCTAGGTCCAACAATATTTCTGTCAGCTGTACTTAAAGAAGGGCAAGCTGTCTTAAGTATATTATTATTATGAACTGAGCACAAAGCGAAGTTATGGTAAGTTTAATATTATTTATAATAATTTTCCGTCTGTGACCCAAATTTTTCCATTAGAAAATTATTATACATGTATATATATATATACGCTTTAAAGGCGTTAACTGCTATAAAATATCATAAAATATAATATTATTATTATTCAGCCTGGGTTATCCCACTGCAGGGCAAAGGCCTCCCTACCCTCCTTCCATAAATCACGACCTACAGCTTTGTCTTGCCAGTCCTTCCAATAAGAGTCCAATTCATCCTGCCGTCTCCTTCTGGGCCTGCCACAACATCGGTTAACATTGCATGGGCTTTTATAATATATATAATTTAATTCTAATTTAACCTGGTGAGGTTTTGGTACAAAAAGGTGCATCATGTATGTGGAGGGGTATTTCATATATATTTATTTTTTCATAATATTTTGGTATTATATTCCTACAAAGCAGTGAAAGTAATTATATAAATTTAATATTAAACAAAGGATTTTAACAAAGGAAAACATAATTTAAGATACAAACGTAATAATTTCAATATCTTTTTACTTTAGCAGTAGTATGTAGGTAATTTCCTTTTTACCTTTGCCATTTGAAAAATACCATTTGATTAATCGATAACAGTGAAAGTGTTTTCTCTTTTACTCACTGCGTGAATAAAAACATTTTGAATTTGAAACAAGCACGAGTTATACGGATTATGTACTAAAATAGTAGATTAAACAAAAATAGTGCATGAAACAAGCCATTTTATCTGAGACATTCATCTGCCTGAGACAAAGGCAGGTAACTAACTTGAGGAGAAAAATACTTCACTTATTTTATTATATTTAATCCTTTGTTCTCCTGTTACCGTTTGTATAATAAAACTAGCTTTCGCCCGCGACTTCGTCCTCGCGTTCTACAGTTTATCGCAAAAAAAGCATCCTCATCTAGGATATTAAAAACCAATGCAAAAGTACCTACAGCACCGTAGAGCATCTATACCAACGCTTTTGATGCTTTTTGACAAACTTGTTATTATTGCGTTTCCATGGCAACCGTTTCTTACAGCGAGTAATCGACATTTTCCAGTTTTCCCGTGGCAACTTACCATTTTTTGGGATAAAAAGTATTATGTTGGTCGCCATATTGTACTGTACCTATTTACAAAGTTTCATTAAATTCGAATCAGCTGTTTTGGCGTGAAAGCTCCCGAAACAAACAAACACAACGTTTCAGTTTTATATATTGGTGTGTCTGTCTGTCTGTTTGGCCTTTAACTCCTCCTAAACCACGCAACGGATTTTGATGCGATTTTCACTATAAGTTCGATAAAAAAAATCACGGAAGGTTTATTATATATAATACAAGCATACGAGACCTGTACCCCTAGTACGAGATTTTATAGTTTTCAAAAACGAAACGTAGTTTCGTTTAGTTCCCTATATTTACTGCAGTTTCTGCAAGTTTCCGATAGAGTGCTGCCAGTAAATTTAAGGAACTACATTTCGTTTTCGAAAACTATAAAACTCGTACTAGACCCCCAGAACGTAGTGATAGGGGAGGTGACCCCTACCTCCTCTACTCCCCCCCCCCCACCTCCTCTACTCCCCCCCCCCCACCTCCTCTACTCCCCGACCCGCCCCCTAATTTCTGCAACTTGATTCTCTAAATAGCTAACCCTATTTCATAAACTAAGCATCTCCGCGGGGGGGAGGGGTAGTAGGGGGTAGCATTAATATAAATACTACTATTTGTCGCAGTCAATGGTAAAAAGTAGAGGATAAATAACGCGTGATAAAATATTTAATTTCGGTCCTTGTATCCCTCAATCTGCTCAGGAGTCTTCTCTAGAATCCTTCGCTGCTCTCGGGATCCAACTTTGTCCCTCGAAATAAATTCCCTTTAATTAACTTGTTGTTTAATCTAATATTTTATAATACTTACATTTCATTTTAGCACTACTTAGGTTAAGAACGAAAAGGCATACCTAATTATATAGATTTTATCAAAGGTTTTGAAAAAATTAATAAATAAGGTTTATTTTTATTTTCTACTTAAAATATCTCGTTTAATTACGCCTGCTTGTCCTATGAAGTAGTGTTGGTCTAGTGTCAGTTTTCAGGCGACTTCTATCAATCAATACCAGCAGGGACCGGCTCCTTGACGTGGGCTCCGAAGCACGGATTGCATTATATTCAAAGTTTTTCCTCTGCCAGAAATAACTAAGAGCAGTTAATAGCACAGTGCTGCCCAGTATTTGATTAAACGTTAGTAAAACGATTGTCATAAATTACTCAAGTACCGTTAGTTAATAACAAACTGTTTTTTTGTTTGACAAGTAGTTATGTACTTCTGACATTGTTGTATTATCGGAAATACAAAAAAACATCGACGATATTATACCTAATTATACCCTATTCGAATTTTGCGCGCGTGTAATTTCTAGCCCAAACTACAACCCAGCTGGAGGTATTTGGAGAGCAGTGGAGTTTAACGAATTTTTTAGTACAGTTTAGTGGTGTCGGACAAAAACTATACACAAAACAAAATGAACAGAGTCAAATTGACCCAACCACATCCTCGCCGTACAAAAACTGTACACAAAACAAAATGAACAGAGTCAAATTGACCCAACCACATCATCGCCGTACAAAAACTGTACACAAAACAAAATGAACAGAGTCAAATTGACCCAACCACATCCTCGCCGTACAACAACTGTACACTAAACAAAATGAACAGAGTCAAATTGACCCAACCACATCCTCGCCGGACCTGGGAAAACAAAAGTGTCAATACTACTATGAATTCAATATTTCTTCTGCCATTTGCCAATGACATTTAATAGTATACTAATGGC
Organism: Alsophila aescularia; assembly: GCA_946251855.1. Taxonomy (NCBI): domain Eukaryota; kingdom Metazoa; phylum Arthropoda; class Insecta; order Lepidoptera; family Geometridae; genus Alsophila; species Alsophila aescularia. The sequence continues at coordinate 735,344 of OX276375.1, forward strand.
TCTGTGAGCTGTACCTAGACCTCACGCGTACAAACTTTTTTGCAATCAATCTAGCGGTGTACAGAAGCGCCATCTAGTTAACTTATTGTAACACTTACATTTATAACCAAGGTGCTCCATCAATCCCTACCTAGTAGGTAAAGGGCTGATTCCACTGGTAGAAACAAAAGTGAGAAATTTACTGCATTTTGAGGAGCTATTCTGTACATCACGCCGAAGATCCTCATCAGATCTTCATCAATTTTTTATGAGGCTAAATAAAAAAGAACCATCTAAATCGGATTAAATATGGCGGAGATATTCAGTAGCAAAATGCCGAAACAAAATGAATAAATTTATAGATAAATAATTAAATATATTTACGTTGATGAAATGAATATTGATGAAATGAAAATTAAGTTTTTGACTCTGAGTAGTGCTAATATGTTTCATATTTTCACAGGATTATGTAAAAATGTTCAGATGAGAAATGATTTTCAATGCGAGATATCGATGCGCTGAATCTAAAGTTTGTAATGATATGTGTGCAGACGGAAAGCGCTGAGGCGGGCGTCGGCGCGGTCGCGGGCCGCGGCGGCGTGTACTCGGGCTCCGTGGAGCTGGGCCGCCGCCTGCTGCTGGCCGCGAGGCACGGGCAGACCGCGCTCGTGCTCGACCTCATGGCCAAGGGCGCGCCTTTCACGGCCGACTGGGTGAGCGCCACGCTTGCGAGTGCCGCCGGCGCGCGCGCGGCCTTCACTCACTCGGTGCCTCTGCCCGCAGCTGGGCACGTCGCCGCTGCACCTGGCGGCGAGCCACGCGCACGCCGACACGTGCGCCGTGCTGCTGCGCGCCGGCGTGTCGCGCGACTCGCGCACCAAGGTGGAGCGCACGCCGCTGCACCTCGCCGCGCACAAGGGGCACGCCGCCGTCGCGGCGCTGCTGCTGGAGCACGGCGCGCTCGTCGACTGCAGGCGAGTGAGATCCGACTGACGTCCGGGGTGGAGCTGCCACGCTGACGTAACGTGCCGCGTGTTCCGCAGAGACATGCTGCGCATGACGCCGCTGCACTGGGCGGTGGAGCGCGGGCACGGCGCCGCGGCGGCGGTGCTGCTGCGGCACGGCGCGGACCCGCACGCCGTGTCCAAGTTCCACAAGACGCCGCTGTCGCTGGCGGCGCAACGCGCGGACGCGCATATGCTGAAGCTCATCGAGGACGCGCTGAAGGAGCGCGAGGCCGCCAGGTCGGTCGACGCGCTCCGGGAGGCTAACGGTAACTACGATCACATCTAATCCCAATCGCATGCCTTTTATATGCCTGTCCCTAGATCACGCCTAACCACTGGATTTGGATGAAATTAGAATAGAAGGGTGCTTTTAACCTGGGAAAATCAATGCTACTATCCCACCGTGATAAACATTTTTGTACCTATACTCGTATTTATATAGTATTTTTTTACAGAAGAGGTAATGGAGATCCCGGCAGCCGAGCAACAAAGGGCATTAGAATCAATAGAAAGTAAGGCGCAATATTTATTTTATGCTCAAAGATTCGATAAGTGAAGTATGAGCCGGTCAGAATCAGCTATTTTGTTTATCGAAATCCGTTTCAGGGCTACAAGAAACGGTGAGACCGCCAAACAAACAACAGTCAGTTCATACCGAGCCGATCAAAATAGAACTAGAGAGACCTCCCGAGGTAAGTGCCGGTAGACAACCATATTTAAACTTTCGTAGGTAACTTCAGTAACAATAATACATTTACAAAAAACCAACTACTACGCACGGTCACTCCGCCTGGTTTGGCGTCTAAATCGAAGGGACAGCTTATTCATATGGCCTTCGTCCCGGTTGCGTTACGTCACGAGTCAATCTTTTTGTCCCTGTTGTATTAAATCTCGAATCATTGAACTCTGTACTGATTACGTTATATCCCGAGTGACTGATCTCTACCCTGTCTGCGTAACATTTGGAGTGAATAACCTCTACCTTGATTGCGTTACATCCTGAGTGAATAACCTCTGCCCTGGTTGCGTTACATCCCGAGTGAGTGATCTCTGCTCTGGTGGCTTAACATTTCGTGTGAATGACCTCTACACTGGTTTAGTTACATTCCGAGTGAATGATTTCTGCCCTGGTTGCGTTACATCCCAAGTGAATGATCTTTGCCCTAGTCGCTTAACATTTCGTGTGAATGACCTCGGCACTTGTTGAGTTACATTCCGACTGAATGATTTCTGCCCTGGTTGCGTTACATCCCAAGTGAATGATCTTTGCCCTGGTCGCTTAACATTTCGTGTGAATGACCTCGGCACTTGTTGATTTACATTCCGAGTGAATGATTTCTGCCCTGGTTGCGTTACATCCCGAGTGAATGATCTTTGACCTGGTCGCTTAACATTTCGTGGGAATGACCTCGGCACTTGTTGAGTTACATCCCGAATGAATTACCTCTGCCCTGGTCGCTTAACATTTCGTGTGAATGACCTCTGCCCTGATTGCGTTACATCCCGAGTGAATGAATGACCTGCTCGAAGCAGGGCGGCGGCGGGTCGGCGCTGGCGGCGGCGCTGCTGCGCAAACACGGCATCACGCTGCTGCCGCACGACGACACCAGCACCGTGCTCAATGCGATCCAGAGCGGACGGACCGTCGTACTCTCTGGTATGTATCGTATTTTTATTTTATTGAATGCTCGTTCTAGGAATTACTTTTACCGAAAAGACCTCGAAGGGGACTCGGCGACAGACTTATCGCACCTTTACCCTCGTAATCTAACGCTTAATATTTGGACTGGTTGGAACAAAACACGCCAAGCACACGAATGATGTGGCCAACTGAGCACACCACGCATCGCTTCAGAACACTCCATTGGCTAACTGATCACCACATTAACATCGTTAATTGTGCTAACCCCGTTCCAGACGCGGGCAAGCTGATGCTCAAAGAGAACAGCGACCCCCCGACCTCCCCGGCCGCGCCCCCGCCCCCCACGAAGGGCGTGATCCTGACGGCGGCTCCCGTCAAATCGCCCCCCAAGCCTGGCGTCAAGATATTCACGTTGAACAACAAGCTGCTTGCCATGCCGAAGGAGAACAAACTGCCTGTCAAGAAAATCGTCAACCCTCATGATATGCAGGTAAGCAGAAAGGTTTGATTGGACCTCAAAAACGATCCGTAATGTTGGTGTTTAAGAATGATCATTGGGTACAGTATACTGCCCACCTGTTAATTGTTTTCTTAAGATTTCGGTGAAGGCGACAAGCAACTATGTACCATTCCGGCCGATGCAAAATGCTGCCTAATATTGCTATCTCTATTTGACAAAAGCAGGCGGGCGCGGGGCGCGGGGCGGTGGGCGGTTAATATAATAAGTACATTCATCCATTGGACTCGTAGATATATATACCTTGCGGCACGTAAGTCTAGCGGTGAACGAAACGTGGCGGGGATCTTGGCACAGTCAAAGTATATAATGTGTTTAAATGTTGAATACTTTTTATCCCGAAAACTGACTGTGCCAAGATCCCCGCCACGTTTCGTTCACCGCTAGACTTACGTGCCGCTAGCTATACCTTAGTATTTATATTACATGTTCATTACTTGCGTATTTTGTTATTACTTTTTTGGTAAATCATTAGTGAATGTATAGATTAGTAATGCGTTTTTTTGGTTATGTAAGTAAGTAGTAAGTGTAGTAGTATGTAAGTATACTTATAATAAAGCAATAAGAACGAAAAAGTCTGTACCAAGAAGATAATTAGAAAAAAATGGTCTAGGGTACTTAATATAAGCTACTGAAAAATAATATTAAAAAAACTTATTTTTATTCTGTGGCATCATGTAAAATCTACTGGACTGGTTTGCAGTTGGATAGCTTAAGGTTCGACTTAAAAACTGGGGTACTTGGTATCTTAATCCGATGATTAGAAACCGAGCAATCGATAAAAAACTTTGACGGCTGAACGAATTTTGATCAAATGTTGGTATTTTAGGTCTAAGAATAGTACATAGAGTACTTTTAACCTTGAGAAATGACCACGCGTGCGAAGCCGCGGGTACAGCTAGCTATTTACAAACTATAACCAAACTTTAAAATTGGAGATTGTGTCCCTACCCTACGTTATCTGCTGTACAATTGATTATGTACTTGCAACCAAAAATCTCGCACCAAGCTTGCTTACGGGATACGTAGTCACCTCAGAATGCAGTTTTTGCGAATGACTATTCCTCGAAGTATATTCACAGAATGCTTACATCCTCGAAGGGTCGTTACCAAAGAGTATGTAAATACCGTTACTGCGAATTGTCAAAATTGCGAAGGTACGCGTGAACATCCTTTTTTTAAGTAGGTTAGAGTATTAAAATATTCGATCGCACGACTCGACTACGGCGAAGTCGATTTTGACCAGTATGTATGTATGTTCATCTGTTCCCTAATTACTTTTGAACTACACTTACCATCATTTGACAAATGAGCTATCTTTGGACGCGTCTTGATCGTCCGCCGGTTATAGGCCATGTGGACGTCACATTGAATTGAATATGGCATCCTATAGAGCATAATAAGAACTTCCAAAGTATAGCTACAACGTGTGAGGCTGTATTTGTGCAGCTACTTGTCGTACATTAAAATAATAAGAACTTCCAAAGTATAGCTACAACGTGTAAGGCTGTATTTGTGCAGCTACTTGTCGTACATTAAAATAATAAGAACTTCCAAAGTATAGCTACAACGTGTGAGGCTGTATTTGTGCAGCTACTTGTCGTACATTAAAATAATAAGAACTTCCAAAGTATAGCTACAACGTGTGAGGCTGTATTTGTGCAGCTACTTGTCGTACATTAAAATAATAAGAACTTCCAAAGTATAGCTACAACGTCTGAGGCTGTATTTGTGCAGCTACTTGTCGTACATTAAAATAATAAGAACTTCCAAAGTATAGCTACAACGTGTGAGGCTGTATTTGTGCAGCTACTTGTCGTACATTAAAATAATAAGAACTTCCAAAGTATAGCTACAACGTGTGAGGCTGTATTTGTGCAGCTACTTGTCGTACATTAAAATAAGAACTTCCAAAGTATAGCTACAACGTGTGAGGCTGTATTTTTGCAGCTACTTGTCGTACATTAAAATAATAAGAACTTCCAAAGTATAGCTACAACGTGTGAGGCTGTATTTGAGCAGCTACTTGTCGTACATTAAAATAATAAGAACTTCCAAAGTATAGCTACAACGTGTGAGGCTGTATTTGTGCAGCTACTTGTCGTACATTAAAATAATAAGAACTTCCAAAGTATAGCTACAACGTGTGAGGCTGTATTTGTGCAGCTACTTGTCGTACATTAAAATAATAAGAACTTCCAAAGTATAGCTACAACGTGTGAGGCTGTATTTGTGCAGCTACTTGTCGTACATTAAAATAATAAGAACTTCCAAAGTATAGCTACAACGTGTGAGGCTGTATTTGTGCAGCTACTTGTCGTACATTAAAATAATAAGAACTTCCAAAGTATAGCTACAACGTGTGAGGCTGTATTTGTGCAGCTACTTGTCGTACATTAAAATAATAAGAACTTCCAAAGTATAGCTACAACGTGTGAGGCTGTATTTGTGCAGCTACTTGTCGTACATTAAAATAAGAACTTCCAAAGTATAGCTACAACGTGTGAGGCTGTATTTTTGCAGCTACTTGTCGTACATTAAAATAATAAGAACTTCCAAAGTATAGCTACAACGTGTGAGGCTGTATTTGAGCAGCTACTTGTCGTACATTAAAATAATAAGAACTTCCAAAGTATAGCTACAACGTGTGAGGCTGTATTTGTGCAGCTACTTGTCGTACATTAAAATAATAAGAACTTCCAAAGTATAGCTACAACGTGTGAGGCTGTATTTGTGCAGCTACTTGTCGTACATTAAAATAATAAGAACTTCCAAAGTATAGCTACAACGTGTGAGGCTGTATTTGTGCAGCTACTTGTCGTACATTAAAATAATAAGAACTTCCAAAGTATAGCTACAACGTGTGAGGCTGTATTTGTGCAGCTACTTGTCGTACATTAAAATAATAAGAACTTCCAAAGTATAGCTACAACGTGTGAGGCTGTATTTGTGCAGCTACTTGTCGTACATTAAAATAATAAGAACTTCCAAAGTATAGCTACAACGTGTGAGGCTGTATTTGTGCAGCTACTTGTCGTACATTAAAATAATAAGAACTTCCAAAGTATAGCTACAACGTGTGAGGCTGTATTTGTGCAGCTACTTGTCGTACATTAAAATAATAAGAACTTCCAAAGTATAGCTACAACGTGTGAGGCTGTATTTGTACAGCTACTTGTCGTACATTAAAATAATAAGAACTTCCAAAGTATAGCTACAACGTGTGAGGCTGTATTTGTGCAGCTACTTGTCGTACATTAAGATAATAAGAACTTCCAAAGTATAGCTACAACGTGTGAGGCTGTATTTGTGCAGCTACTTGTCGTACATTAAAATAATAAGAACTTCCAAAGTATAGCTACAACGTGTGAGGCTGTATTTTTGCAGCTACTTGTCGTACATTAAAATAATAAGAACTTCCAAAGTATAGCTACAACGTGTGAGGCTGTATTTGAGCAGCTACTTGTCGTACATTAAAATAATAAGAACTTCCAAAGTATAGCTACAACGTGTGAGGCTGTATTTGTGCAGCTACTTGTCGTACATTAAAATAATAAGAACTTCCAAAGTATAGCTACAACGTGTGAGGCTGTATTTGTGCAGCTACTTGTCGTACATTAAAATAATAAGAACTTCCAAAGTATAGCTACAACGTCTGAGGCTGTATTTGTGCAGCTACTTGTCGTACATTAAAATAATAAGAACTTCCAAAGTATAGCTACAACGTGTGAGGCTGTATTTGTGCAGCTACTTGTCGTACATTAAAATAATAAGAACTTCCAAAGTATAGCTACAACGTGTGAGGCTGTATTTGTGCAGCTACTTGTCGTACATTAAAATAATAAGAACTTCCAAAGTATAGCTACAACGTGTGAGGCTATATTTGAGCAGCTACTTGTCGTACATTAAAATAATAAGAACTTCCAAAGTATAGCTACAACGTGTGAGGCTGTATTTGTGCAGCTACTTGTCGTACATTAAAATAAGAACTTCCAAAGTATAGCTACAACGTGTGAGGCTGTATTTTTGCAGCTACTTGTCGTACATTAAAATAATAAGAACTTCCAAAGTATAGCTACAACGTGTGAGGCTGTATTTGAGCAGCTACTTGTCGTACATTAAAATAATAAGAACTTCCAAAGTATAGCTACAACGTGTGAGGCTGTATTTGTGCAGCTACTTGTCGTACATTAAAATAATAAGAACTTCCAAAGTATAGCTACAACGTGTGAGGCTGTATTTGTGCAGCTACTTGTCGTACATTAAAATAATAAGAACTTCCAAAGTATAGCTACAACGTGTGAGGCTGTATTTGTGCAGCTACTTGTCGTACATTAAAATAATAAGAACTTCCAAAGTATAGCTACAACGTCTGAGGCTGTATTTGTGCAGCTACTTGTCGTACATTAAAATAATAAGAACTTCCAAAGTATAGCTACAACGTGTGAGGCTGTATTTGTGCAGCTACTTGTCGTACATTAAAATAATAAGAACTTCCAAAGTATAGCTACAACGTGTGAGGCTGTATTTGTGCAGCTACTTGTCGTACATTAAAATAATAAGAACTTCCAAAGTATAGCTACAACGTGTGAGGCTATATTTGAGCAGCTACTTGTCGTACATTAAAATAATAAGAACTTCCAAAGTATAGCTACAACGTGTGAGGCTGTATTTGTGCAGCTACTTGTCGTACATTAAAATAAGAACTTCCAAAGTATAGCTACAACGTGTGAGGCTGTATTTTTGCAGCTACTTGTCGTACATTAAAATAATAAGAACTTCCAAAGTATAGCTACAACGTGTGAGGCTGTATTTGAGCAGCTACTTGTCGTACATTAAAATAATAAGAACTTCCAAAGTATAGCTACAACGTGTGAGGCTGTATTTGTGCAGCTACTTGTCGTACATTAAAATAATAAGAACTTCCAAAGTATAGCTACAACGTGTGAGGCTGTATTTGTGCAGCTACTTGTCGTACATTAAAATAATAAGAACTTCCAAAGTATAGCTACAACGTGTGAGGCTGTATTTGTGCAGCTACTTGTCGTACATTAATATAATAAGAACTTCCAAAGTATAGCTACAACGTGTGAGGCTGTATTTGTGCAGCTACTTGTCGTACATTAAAATAATAAGAACTTCCAAAGTATAGCTACAACGTGTGAGGCTGTATTTGTGCAGCTACTTGTCGTACATTAAAATAATAAGAACTTCCAAAGTATAGCTACAACGTGTGAGGCTATATTTGAGCAGCTACTTGTCGTACATTAAAATAATAAGAACTTCCAAAGTATAGCTACAACGTGTGAGGCTGTATTTGTGCAGCTACTTGTCGTACATTAAAATAAGAACTTCCAAAGTATAGCTACAACGTGTGAGGCTGTATTTTTGCAGCTACTTGTCGTACATTAAAATAATAAGAACTTCCAAAGTATAGCTACAACGTGTGAGGCTGTATTTGAGCAGCTACTTGTCGTACATTAAAATAATAAGAACTTCCAAAGTATAGCTACAACGTGTGAGGCTGTATTTGAGCAGCTACTTGTCGTACATTAAAATAATAAGAACTTCCAAAGTATAGCTACAACGTGTGAGGCTGTATTTGTGCAGCTACTTGTCGTACATTAAAATAATAAGAACTTCCAAAGTATAGCTACAACGTGTGAGGCTGTATTTGTGCAGCTACTTGTCGTACATTAAAATAATAAGAACTTCCAAAGTATAGCTACAACGTGTGAGGCTGTATTTGTGCAGCTACTTGTCGTACATTAAAATAATAAGAACTTCCAAAGTATAGCTACAACGTGTGAGGCTGTATTTGTGCAGCTACTTGTCGTACATTATAATAATAAGAACTTCCAAAGTATAGCTACAACGTGTGAGGCTGTATTTGTGCAGCTACTTGTCGTACATTAAAATAATAAGAACTTCCAAAGTATAGCTACAACGTGTGAGGCTGTATTTTTGCAGCTACTTGTCGTACATTAAAATAATAAGAACTTCCAAAGTATAGCTACAACGTGTGAGGCTGTATTTGAGCAGCTACTTGTCGTACATTAAAATAATAAGAACTTCCAAAGTATAGCTACAACGTGTGAGGCTGTATTTGTGCAGCTACTTGTCGTACATTAAAATAATAAGAACTTCCAAAGTATAGCTACAACGTGTGAGGCTGTATTTGTGCAGCTACTTGTCGTACATTAAAATAATAAGAACTTCCAAAGTATAGCTACAACGTGTGAGGCTGTATTTGTGCAGCTACTTGTCGTACATTAAAATAATAAGAACTTCCAAAGTATAGCTACAACGTGTGAGGCTGTATTTGAGCAGCTACTTGTCGTACATTAAAATAATAAGAACTTCCAAAGTATAGCTACAACGTGTGAGGCTGTATTTGTGCAGCTACTTGTCGTACATTAAAATAATAAGAACTTCCAAAGTATAGCTACAACGTGTGAGGCTGTATTTGTGCAGCTACTTGTCGTACATTAAAATAATAAGAACTTCCAAAGTATAGCTACAACGTGTGAGGCTGTATTTGTGCAGCTACTTGTCGTACATTAAAATAATAAGAACTTCCAAAGTATAGCTACAACGTGTGAGGCTGTATTTGAGCAGCTACTTGTCGTACATTAGCTTTCATGTTTGTAGTTGAAATTCACCTGTGAGACGAGAAGTATTTCTTTCTGTAATTGAGAGTTGAACAAGTTTATTTTAAGTTGACTCCGAAATCTAAAGTAGGTCAACTCTTTTAATGACTCTGGAATGTGATATTTTTTTATTGCCAACACATAGCAGTTTCTATGAAAAAGCTCGTTATTACATTGTGGTAGTACTAACCTATTCGGGTACCTAGAGTAGTAGCAGATACCTTTATCTTTTATTTTTATTTGTTCAGGGTGCTTCTATACAAATGTACATATTTCGAAAATATACATTGTTGGAAGCGTAAGGACCTTTAAATCTTTAAAGAGTGGTTGACAAGCATCTAGAGGCTTGGCACAACAAATAGCGCGAATGCATCGTTTTTGTGCTATAAATGCTCGATTAGGCTCCACTGAGTTTCCCCAGATTAGAAGACCATATCTTAAAACGGCAGCCACATATCCGTGATAGGCCATAAGCGATGTTTCTTTTGAAGCTACTAACGATAACCTACGAAGTGCAAAAACAAAACTGCTAAGTTTTGAACACACTTTGTCGACATGCGCCTTCCAATCACAGTGTTGGTCAATAGTTATTCCAAGAAATGTTGCAGAACTAGTTTCATGGATTATATAATTATGATATTTTATGTTAAGATTTAATGGCTTAGACATGATATTATAAAATTGCATGAAATTCGTTTTACTTATATTTACTTTTAGATTATTTATGTTAAGCCAGTCTATTACATTTACAATTGTTTCATTAATATCAAGTTCAAAGTCTTTTTTATTTTGTTTTGGAATTATTATAGATATGTCATCAGCAAAAAGGACACATTTATGAGACGTTATATTGGGTAGATCGTGTATGTATAAAAGGAATAAAAGTGGTCCCAATACGCTACCTTGTGGTACGCCAAATTTGTTATGTTCATAATTAGATTTAAAACTAGTCATCACGTTATTGTTATTGATTTTATTCATTTCAACACACTGTTTTCTATCGTGAAGATAGCTCTATCCAACCGTAAGCAATCCCGCAAATTCCATATAACTCCAGTTTTTTGAGTAAAATTTTGTGGCAAACAAAATCAAAGGCCTTACTCATATCAAAGTAAATAACTGACAGTGGAGTTTTTTCATTTATGTATTCTGTAATACTTTTAACCAAGAGGAAACTAGCCAGAGTAGTTGATTTATGTTTTTGGAAACCGTTTTGTTCTGTTTTAATGATGTTGTGTTTCAATATAAAACTATATAGCCTGTGATGCATGTTTTTTTCAAATATTTTAGATAGAATTGGTATTAATGTAATAATAGGTCTGTAGTTATATATATTTAATTTGTCATCTTTTTTGTACAAAGGTATTACAATTGAAAACTTTAAAGCATCAGGAAAACTTCCTTGCTCAAAGGATAAATTTATGAGGTGACTAATAATTCCGGAACATTCATCGCTACAAATTTTTAGTATATTTGTTGTTATTTCATCGTATCCCACGGATTTGGTATTATTGAGGGAGTTTATATATTTTTTTTACCTCGTGAGAATCTGTAGGTTTCAAGAAAATGCTTGAAGTATTTTTATCAATTGTTCTATTATATTCCGAAGGAGCAGTATGTCTATTTATGTTATTAGTATTAGTTGTGTTTATAAAGTTGTTATTAAATATATTTGCTATTTCTGTTGGGTCTTCAATATATCTGTCATTGATTTTAATTTTATCAATGTTTCTATGTATATTAAAACTTTCTTTACTTTTTATACTTTTTATTATGTCCCATGTAGCTTTACATTTATTGTTTGATTTATATATAATATGCTTATTATGATTTTTCTGTGATAGGCGCATAGTTTTTTACTATAACTATATAATCACTATAACTATATATAGGTATATATATATATATATATATATATATATACTACGGCTCCAATAAGTCTAATAATAATATAATGAAATGAATAAAACGTAAATTTAAATAGGTAGTTTTAATTTTAATGTATTATTTTCAATGTGTATTTTCAATTTAACATATAATATTTATTAAATTTTCTGTTTGATCATATGCCAAGGAAGTAAGCCATTTAAGTATTATGATTTTTGCTGCTCTTACTGTTTTGTCTTTAATATTACAGTATTTTACGACCCTATTATAAACATGTACTCTAATAAAATCACCAAAACGATGCGCGAACCTAGTGTTAACAGATGGAGTGGTCAGTCGGTAAACTCTACGAATCTTCAATGATTCATAGTCACATGAGGATAAAACTGATTTATGCACTGAAATAGATGTTTTTAGAATGAAGAGTTGACGCACACTGAGCACTCCAGCGCTTTGATATAGGGTAGTAGTAGGGAACCTGTAAGGCTTACGGAGCATAACCTTTAGAACAGAGCGTTGTGCTCTCTCAACCTGGATAATAAATGTTTTAGCAGCACTGCCCCAACATGTTATACAGTAGACTATCAGGTATTGACATAGTGCGTAGTATACGGATTTAAGGGTTTCAATGGATGCTACATTTCTCAGATTTCGCATTACATGAATTACCTTTCTTATTCTAGCTGAAAGAGCCTCAGATTGCAATCGGAATGTAAGGTTCTCATCGATGTGGATTCCGAGATATTTCATAACTTTAGTACGCCTTAACGATTCACAAGAACATAATAAAGCACTATTATTGCACAATTCGCTGTGAATTTTAACCTTTGTGTCTATGCTAGGAGCAGAGGCACAAGTCTTATGAAAACACAAATACATAGTCTTCTTAGTGTTTAGGGTAAGAAGATTTTGATGCAGCCATTTATAAATTAGAGCCATACCTTGTTCAGCTGAGGAACATACTACAGGCCATGAAAGTCCATGAAAAAGTAATGCAGTGTCATCAGCATAGCACAATATATCAGCGTTTTTAATTGGGAGATCGTGAATATCGTTGATATAGAGAAGGAATAGTGTGGGTCCAAGGATACTACCTTGTGGTACTCCAAATCTAATAGATTGCAAGCTACTAATAGTCTGGCCAATTCTAACACACTGTCTCCGTTCCGTTAAGTAACTTTTAAACCAGTCTAGGGCAATCCCTCGTATTCCCATGCCTTCCAGTTTATTCAAAAGTATAGGGACGGAGACAGTATTGAAAGCCTTCGCCAGATCTAAAAATATGCCAACACAGCATTGCTTACTATCTAGATGCGATGACACTTTATTTGTTAGTAACTTAACTGCATCTTCTGTGCATTTTCCCTTTCGGAAACCAAATTGATTTGAGGAGATCAAATTATGAAATTCAATGAAATTAACGAGGCGTTTATTAACCAGCTTTTCAAGCAGTTTAGAGAAAGATGATAACAGGGAGATTGGTCGATAATTATCAACAGAATCTCTTAATCCACTTTTATAGATTGGGGAAACCAAAGCAATTTTCCAATCATGAGGGAAAATCCCATTTTATAGACTAAGATTATATATGTACGTTAGTGGTATAACAATTTCGTCTTTCACATGTTTTATGAGAGAGTTTCCTATACCGTCAATTCCTGGTGCTTTATCATTTTGTAAGTTCACTATCAATTACCCTCGTTAAAGTTAAATCTAAAAAGTTAAGAGACCGATTTTCTTCTAGTTCTAATTTAAACTTAATTTTGGGGTGGATATTGTTGATCTCAACAACAAATAAATCGATTTGACGGAGAGTACCTGTCCAAAAAATTATAACATCGTCCACATATCAAAAGTAAAAAAGAACATTGGGATCGTTAACTAAATGTTGACATTCAAAATTGTCCATAAATAACTCGGCCATCAGAGGACTCAAGGGGAACCCATTGCTAAACCTTCTCGTTGTCTAATATATTGATTGTTAAATCTAAAATAATTTTGTTCCATACAAATACCAGTCAAATTAATAAGATCATCTGTCTCACCAGGGTGTAACCGTTGTTTCTCAAAATGAGAACCCAATACTTGTAAACACTCTTTATTGGTTTACATTGGTAAACAAACTGTCTACATCCAATGACAACAATTTAGCATTTAATTTTGGTGGCATTTCGTATTTTTACCATGCGTTTGGATGATGCAATCATATTAAGTCAGCCAAATTAAGTGTTTCATCTCCGCCCCACGGGCGGCCGTACTTAGCATAGTTCGCTATTTCGTATCGTCGATTTGGTCGGATAATAACTGCACACGGCTTGCCTAGGCGCATTCCGTTCCGTGCATAGAATTAAATATCAAGAAGCGGTTGACCTAGCAAACGTTTTCCCAAACTCCCCTTAGAGAAAAATCAGCGCCATCTCTAGGATTTCATGTTAACTACGATAATACTCAAGAACGCGTTGTTGATAATCCGAAAAAAACCGGACGACGTAAGCTTTGAGAAGCGGCTTATTGGAACAGGGACCAAAAAATGTATACACTAAATATATGCAACTTTGTAACATAGTAGCGTGTATTATTTTCGGAGATCAAACAACTGATGTTTATGAAATATGAATACAATACGATGGTAATAAAAAACTAATTTTAACATTTTGATACAAATTAAGGCTCGTATTAATAAATCGCTCTTGGTTGAGCTCTCAAGTGCGATATCAATTAATACGCTCTCAAGTTGTGATCAGCATCTTAAGATCGTCGCTGATTAATTATGACACTTCAAGAGCATCTCAGATCATGTCGCTTTCAAGAGCCGCATCTCAAGATGCTACGGCACGAACCAGAACTTGAGAGTAAGATTGAATGAACTACGAATGAACGATTTATTTTCTTTAGTGAAAGTTCGGTTTTTGCTCAAATAAGATAAGGTTAAAAATTATTACTTCGATGTAGTTGAATTAAATTAAATGCAATTATATTAAACGTAATGTTTATTTTCTACATAATTATCATAACCTTACTTTAGTTTTTTTGTAGAAAGGATGTAAGCCATAATATATGTCTATATTTTCAAAGTTACACTATATATTAAAGAACTTAACGCAATTCATCAACAAATAACTATAATTTATGAAAATAAAAATTCATTGATTACGCGCTGTATTTCCAGCGCGTATCCTTTGGTTACGACTTCGGATCTTTTTAGACTTCAGCGAATCCTCGCCAGGTTCTGATATCTACCAAATCTTCGGATCTTTTCGCAATCATGCCAAATAAATTTGTTTATTTCCAGAGGAATATAAAAATATTCGTATAATGATGGTATAGCCAACATGAGAAACAGAAAAGGATGTCTGCAAATAAAGCACATTTTTATCGACATCGATATTTAAAAAAAAACGTATTAGGACTATTTTAATATATATGGAGTTTATAATAATAATGTTTTTTTCTAAGCATGTGGTTTTTATTACATACAAAAATAATACAGTACACAACACAATTTATGTCTTTTTCCCTGAAAATAATCTATAATCTTCCTTACTCTTTACTTAATATTACAAACTAGCACTGGCCCGTGATTAATAGCAGTTAATAGCAGATATAGAGTAGCCATTTTTTTTTAAACTACACAAAAACTACAAAAAGAAACAACCCAAGTTTTTTTTTTTTGTAGTCAGTGTTTCGAAAATGTTTGCCACAGATATATTTAATCCATGCAGCTTTTCTATCGGTATGTATGTCAAGAACTCTTTACCGGTCAGTTTTATCCAGTTTTTGCACCTGAAAATAAGATTTTTAATGAAAATTTGATGATTAAGCGGTTTTAGACTACGCGACATTAGGTATTCTAAATGTGTACTTTTACTACGTTTACACGTCTACGTTTATTATATAGCATGGAATGCAGGAGGACTAAGAATAAGATTAGGAACCAAATGTCGGATAACGGGTTAGAAAAAATATCGATAACACCGGCACTGCACTAGTGCTAGCAAGGTTATGTTATTTTAATGAATATTATGAATGAAAAATCACTATATTCTTGTAGATTACCGAATAGATTTACCACTTAATTATCTTTGTTCAGTGGAAATTTAGCCATAAATGTTCGTTTTTGACCCATCGCTCTAACAGATCGCAAACCACAAATTAAGCAAATTTTATAGCTCATTGCATAGAAAACTTTCAAACTCAATCACACTATTAATTATTTCATGCAAAGCATTAAATACAACAACATACGGAAATTATCACAAAAGCAACCTGCCTAACAATTTTGTAAAGACGTGATGATGATTGTTTTGTTTCAGAAGTTGTTTGCTGATCCACTTGTACTGGTAGAATTGATACTTTAGTGACTGGACGTTTCAGTACACCATTTTTTGTTTTCAGTGTCACGACTCGGACGTAAGAATCTGATCCCGGATATAATTCTATTACTCTCCCCATTAACCACTTTCCTGGCGGTAGATTGGCGTCATTGATGATGACTACGTCATTAAGACTGATATTTTCTTTACTGCTTCTTATTCCACGTTTTTTGCTTGCTTTTACAGAGATATTTCCAGTGAAGTCCACCTCCGTTGCGTAAAGAGTTGCGATGGATTACTTCTTGCTTCCGGCAAATCCTCCTCAAATTGCTTCTCTTGCTCATGCTTTGCTTTGCTTAATTCTTCTGTTGATAGGAAACCTTTTTGCTTGCTTTTTGATATAAATCTGCATACCCATGCTAGATATACGCGTGATTTTTTATATTGAGCTGTGCTTGCTTAGTAAATTGCTGATGATGCTTTTTGTTTGCTTTGTTGCAATATTTACTTGCTTTTTATTGCTTTGCTTCTTGCTTTCTTCTGCAGTAACGTAAGTTGATCGAATTTCTTATTTTACAGGATTGTAGGTTGACAACCATGAAGGTCCATGCCACCACAATGGATCGTTTTTTAACTGAGTCTCAGTTAACCCTCTGCTGGCACTGTCTCCTGGGTTATCCTGCGACTTAACGTATTGCCAACAGCTCGATGCCATTATTTCTGTAATTTGACGTGTTCTGTTTGCCACAAATGTTTTCCACCGTCTAGGGTCGCCGTGTCGCCAGCCCAGAACCGCTGTTGAATTATACCAGCCGTATACTTTGATTTTGTATCTTGCTAAAAATTTCATGACCTTGGCCATGAGCTTTACCAGTAAATGATCACCGCAGACTTCCAGGTGTGGTAATGATATGATTTTGCTTGATCGCTCTATTCTTGATTCGGCTGCGACGAGAGTGACCTTGGCTTGGTTCTCTCTGTCGTTTGCTAATTGATTTAACGTCGTTATGGCGAGAAAGGGCGCTGCTTTGATGCCATGACTGACTGCTGCCAGTTGATATTCTTGCTGCATTTCATGTGGGTTGTACCTCCAAACAAAGTTCTTTAACGTCTGATCGTCTAAATTAACCCAAATCTGTTGAAACAATTTTTCAATGTATGCTGTAAAACCAATCTTGTATTGCGTCCATTTTAAGATGAGTCTTTGAATGTCCTGTTGGAAGTTAGGCCCTTTTTGTATTAGATTATTCAAAGTATTGTCACTTGTTTTTATTTCAACAGAAGTACTTGTGTTCTACATAAGTTCCACCGAATGATATTGTCTAGATATTGTAAGTAGCATTCCGGTGTCTGATTACTTGTCGACTGTGATAACTGCAACTGTTCTAACGTTTGATACTTGTTAATAAATGATTTATACTCGTTTGAAATATTTGGGTTTTTTGATAGTTTTTGTTCTTGCTGGACGAACTGAGATATGGTATTGGATGTTGATTGATCTACTTCTTTCTGTTCCATTGTTGATTGATTAAGTTGAAAGCAGTCGAAGTGCTTTGATAAATAGGATGTTTCCTTGTTGGTGATGTATTCCAACTTCTGTATTTCGACAGTATTCACTTGAACGACGTTACACTGCAAAGTTCTGATATCCCCGCACAAGATCCACCCTAGCCGGGTCTGCTGTGCGATTAATGATGATTGCTCTGATCGACATATTACTATACCTAAAATGATATTTGGGTATACATCAGCACCTAACAAAATATCGACTGGCCGACTGATATTGAAATCCGAATCCGCCAATTGAATATTGTCTAAATAATCCCATGATGAGTTAGAGAAGGAGTAGTTTGGTAAATTCATGATGTGTAAGGTTTTTCATGATGTACACATCCGTCCCAAACTGATAGTTATTGCTCATTGATTTACAGTTGATATTGTTAACCCCTTTACAGCTGCTATCCCTTGCTCCTATTATACTGATAATTCCCTTGCACTTCTGTCGAGGTAACGCTAACAGCTGTGCAACGTTCTCCCTGATCAGAGAAGTCTGCGAGCCCTGATCGATAAGAGCTCTCATCTCAGCTCGTTTTGATAGCTTCCGTCAGCCTTTTGTACCCTGACCAACATAATTTCGGGCATTTCACGTTGCTGTGCCACGTGTGAGTTTACATTATATTGCTGCTTGAAATTAGAACTTTCATTACTTTGATTAGAAATAGCACCTTGTTTAATAAAACATCTCGTGTAGGATTGTATTATGACCCCGTTGCACTCTCTGCATCGTTTTATAGAAAAACATGATACCGTTATGATCATAAAGAAATTTCGGCATAAGTTATTTATCGATATGCATTGCTTCTTATTTGCAGGCGACATTTCTAAAAATTGGCAGTGAAATATACCGTGGTGGTCAATTTTGCAAACTGGGCACTTTTTGTGGGAATGGAATGTATTGTTGGAAGTTGGTTTCAAATTATGTTTGTTGCTGGAATACGATTGTTTTAATTGGAATGGTTTTATGTTGTCATAATTGTATGATGATTTTGTTGCTAGTTGATTTGATTTCTGATTGATGTTTTCTGGCTTCTTTCTGCTAGACTCCATGCTCATAAACTTGCCCTCCAAAAACCTCAGAAATCTGATAGGACGGTCATTCTCGAGGCTGCTTTAACACATATTCATTGTGTGTCTGGCTGTCTAATTTTTGAAACAGAATATGCACCATAAGCGGGTCCCATGATGAAACTTCTACTCCTAGGTTTTTGATAGCGTTCAATTTCTCATGTAGTTATGACATCATGCATGTGTTTGATATGATTGATAGAGGGCTGCTGCATTACTGATAGGTTCAATAAAATGTTGTTATGTGATGAAAA
Source organism: Alsophila aescularia (assembly GCA_946251855.1). NCBI lineage: Eukaryota > Metazoa > Arthropoda > Insecta > Lepidoptera > Geometridae > Alsophila > Alsophila aescularia. The sequence goes on from OX276375.1 coordinate 754,218, forward strand.
TATCAATTTTTTATTGTTAAATCTGTGATTGAGAATGTCCCAGCAAATGTTATAATTGACAGAACTGATATTAAGATGCTGTATATGGCGTTCGGCTTCACTTTTGACCTTGGACTTTATAAACTGCATTTTCTGTGCGTTTGGTAGAAAACTGTTGTTTTGGATTGTTTCTGTGAATAGGTTTTTAAATGATACCCATTGATGGTGGTTTCCATGGAAAATCGGGACGTCCATATGTGGAGTAGTTTTTCCCTGTGAACCATTTACTTAAGATTGCTGTTGAGGATTTTCTTGGTTTTATTGTATATCTGCTCATGCTCTGAGAAAGTCCTCTCATATTTTTGATTGCTGCCGTCTAATATACTGTCCAATTCCCAATGAACTGCATCAATAACAGCCCAGCGAGACTCTAAATTTTTCAATCTTCGAATTCCCATTTTCCGTGATAATATTTAAATTGATGTTTTGAACTGTTCTTGTGCAAGCTTTGAAGTTACTCCTTTGCTTTTTGATTAGATCATCTAATTGGCTGTTTACACCCTGCGATTTTGTTGAACTCTCGCCGACTGGAAAATCAAAGTTTTTATTTGCTTGAGGAGTTGTAGGTCTGCTACCTGATGTGGTTGCCTGCAATTTCTCCCTGACTGATAAATGTAGGTCGTAAGTTCGCTGATAATGGTTGCTATAAAAATATTGATGGTTTTGTTCAGGAAACTTGATTAATAGCACATGATTTGATTGAAACTCCTGCCATCTGTATATATCCTAACCATCTAACGTTTCTATTCTTCTCTTGATATAGTCTGATGTTTTGCGCTCCGTACCATCTTTTTTGAAGTTTGATAAAAGCGAATTTATGTTGATTTGCTAAAAGATCTCCCATTTTAATGTTGATAGCAAATTTTTAATTGTATATTATGAAAAGGTTTACTTGATTTGATTTGCTAAGAGTCTTGGCGGCCTATTGGATATTTCCAAATCATATTATCTAATATATTTAAAAAAAAAAAAACATCAATTAATCATTTTTTCAATAATTTTTATCTATTTTTGATATTTCCAGCCAAGAACTGCTCGATGTCCAAGCACTACTGCTGTGACGAGGACTGATGTTGATAATCCTCCTGGCGGCTGATACCATGCCAAGAGTTGTTGCTGATAAATCCGGGCGCTGATGATGCGCCGAGGAATGATGATGCTGCTTATCCCGGTGGCGAAAGCCAAGCCAGAGACTGATTTTGATTTTTGCTTCCTGCTGGTTCCTCAGCGAAACCTTACACGAATCACTTAACAGTTCACTAATCATTCGCGCTGATGGTCTCACCTTCGGAGGTTCGAAGAACCATGTAAGGGCTGCTGCTCGCACCTTTTATTTGATATGATCGGGGCACCGGGTCGGGTGATATTAATGAAAAGACGTGCTTGTCTGTTGACGGTTTAATAGGTACTGAATTGATTGATACGTTTTGCTTAGATTGCTAATTAATACAATTGTACGGGTGAGCCCATACAGTAAGTAGGTTACCTACTTGATACCAAATCGCAAAGCAAATCTAAATCCAAGTTAATAGCATAGTTCAATAATATCAGAAAATCTACAATACAATTTGTTAATCAAATAATTGTAAACGCACGCACAGTAATTATTGTCAAACACTGTCATAAATCTATCCGGGCCGGGGCGCGTGCAATAGGTTTATTTCACACAATCATCAGTCAGCAGCGCCAAGTAAGAAGTATGGCATGCATATATGTGTGTGGGAGACGCGGTGCGAAAGCGCTAGTTGTTATTATATAAATTAAAATACTTATAAACTATGTTCCCAAACTAGAAATATTTTAAATTACATCGTTGTTTATAATATGAAACAAATAAGATGAAAACACGTCTTTCACGACGTTAAAAAATGCAATTCAAAAAATTGGGGTACTTTACATTTCGTTCTGGGTAAGTATTTTGAAAACAAAATTATTTGGGAACACTATCCAATTCCGGATAAGAGTACAATATGGTGAAAATATGTTTAAATTACAAATGATGGTGGTATTTCGTTTATATAGACAATTGATCGATCGCCGGCCCCTTTAGATATACTAGGCATGAACACGGAGGCGGCGATATTAATTTAATTTTAATTTCATCAATTTGCATCAGTTCTCCGTCGAGTAGGTATCTCCCAGAACACAATACTGACTAAGCAATAGATCTTCGGTGTATCATTTATGCTTTCCAACTGCGATAAGCCACCTCGGCTATAACATCGCTCCACTTCATCATGTCAGCGTTTAGAAGACCACTGCTGAACATAGGCCTCCCCCAAAGAGCGCCATGACGAGCGAACTTGTGTCACTTCAACTTGCAAACTCTGAGAGCTATATCGGTAACCTTCGTTCTTCTACGGATTTCCTCATTTCGGATTCTATCACGTAGTGAAACACCGAGCATAGCTCTCTCTATTGTGCGCTGCGCAACTCTAAGCTTGTGTATGAGACCAATAGTGAGCGACCACGTCTCAGTGCCGTATGTCATCACTGGCAACACGCACTGATTATAAACTTTCCTCTTGAGGCCGGTAGATAAATCATAGGATTTATCTATGACTTAGCCGAAGGGCGACCTACACTACGATTACGATATTACACAATTGAAGTTTTTTTTAAATTAAATAAATAAATAATTTACAGATAAAGTTCGTAAGCCTGGCGTCGGATACGGCGCTAGTTTCTGCGGGCAAAGTAACGAAGGCGCGAGCCCGCGGGCGCGGAGTCGCGCGCGGGCACGGCGCGGGGCGCGGGCACGCCGTCAAGATCATCATGCACAACGCTAACTTCAACAAGATGCGACTCAACAACGACGCGGACAATGGAATGGAGGTTAATACTGTATGTTATGTCAATATTCTACTACGTTATGGAGGTCCCTACTGTATGTTATGTCAATATTCTACAACGTACTTAATGGAGGTCCCTAATGTATGTAGGTCAATATTCTACATTTTTTGTTTAATAACTTTCAGCTTTTACAAAGCCAAGGCTTTGTCCAACATCTGTTGCAAGTCTTGCAACGTTTCTGTCACAATGACGATGTCATCCGCGAATCTCAAGTGTGAGATGTACTCACCGTTAAAGTTAATGCCACTGCCTTTCCAGTCTAGTCTTAAACATATCCTCCAATGCATTTGAGAACAATTTCGAAAAAATAACGTCCCTTTGTCTCACACCTCGATGCAGGGGATATGCTTAGTCTGCTGGACGGTCATTGTTGCGGCGTCATACAGACATCTCAACACTTGGATATACTGCCAGTCGACTTGGCATCGTTGCAGGGACTCCAAAACAGACCAAGTCTCGAGATTCAAAGGCTTTCTCATAGTCCACAAACGGCACAGGGGCTGATTATACTCTTCTGTCTTCTGTATAATCTGCCGCACTGTATAGATGTGGTCTATGGTGCCGTATCCTTCGCGACACCCGGCCTGCTCTGTTGGCTGGAATTCGTCAAATCTCCGCGCAAGTCGATTCGTGATGACTCTCGAAAACAGCTTTTAGACAAGGCTCAGGATATGGGCCGATAGTTTTTCAAAAGGGAGCCTTGCCTTTGGAGTTCTTCCAGAGAAGAGGACAGAAATAAACATACACTGAAGTTATTTAAGCGTGCGAGTACCTCCTGCCTTCAGGAGCTCCGTTGTAACTCCATCCTCGCCCGGGGCTTTTCCATTTTTGAGCTGTTTGAGAGCCATCGCGATTTCGTCAAGGCTGACTTCTGGCAGCTCTTCGGTATAGTAGCGGGTTCGGGTTGCGACGCGCGTGATACGTTCAGCTAACCATAGAAATCTTCAAGTTCCGCGAGAATCTCCGGCTTAGAAACGACAACTTTCCCGCTTGATGTGGTCAAGCTGTTGTACAAAGACTTTTGACCCCCGATTTCGCTCTATCGCTTCTTCTATAGCGCTTGTATTGGAGCGTCGGAGGTCTCGCCTTACCAGCTTTGTGATTTGTTTATTCAAAGACCGCTGATCTGACGAAGTGACTGCTGGATCTTCGCGTCGTTTCTCATTGAGCTGCAGAGACTCCACCGAAAGTTTTGATTTCCTGCCTGTACGCCGCATCTCGCAAAACTTCGTTCCCTCTTCCTTCAGGATTCCCACCACTTGGTCAAGCAAGCAAGCACTTGGTTGCAATATAGCTGAACGCAATTTTTGAGTGTCTACTTTATTTAACAGGCTCTTATTATTTTATTTAGTTAAAGGAATATTATTAGAATTATTATACTTTAGTTGAATGTCTAAAGCATTTATATTATCGGATCATCATCATCATCATCAGCATATACCTATCCACTGCTGGACGTAGGCCTCTCCTAATGAACGCCACTGAGCTCGGTCTTCAGCTCTCCTCATCCATATTCTTCCAGCCGCTTTTCGCATGTCGTCACTCCACCTGGCCACAGGGCGTCCTACACTACGTTTGCCTAAACGTGGTCTCCACTCGAGAACTCGTCTACCCCAACGGTTGTCGGTTCTTCGGGAAATGTTACCAGCCCACTGCAACTTTAGCTTGCTTATCCTTTGAGCTATGTCGGTCACCTTGGTTCTCCGTCGGATATCTTCATTACGAGTCTTGTCTTTCACAGAAACTCCAAGCTTAGCTCTCTCCATAGGTCGCTGAGCGACCTTAAATTTGTGGAGTAGTTTGACCGTGAGTGTCCACGTTTCGGCACCGTAAGTCATGACTGGTAGGACGCACTGATTGAGGACTTCAGTCTTCAAGCACTGCGGTATGGACGACGAGAAGACTTGAAGAAGCTTGCCGAATGCTGCCCAACCCAGCTGAATTCTTCTGTTGGCATCCTTCTCAAAGTTGTTCTTACCCAATTGCAATATTTGCCCAAGGTAAACATATTGTTGGACAACTTCAAGAGGCACACCATTAACTGCAATCGGTTCCGGGTCAATAAGATCGTTGAACATGATCTTGGTCTTATCTATGTTCATTCTGAGACCGATCCGTCGAGAAGCATCATCTAGGTTGGTCAGCATACTTTGCAAGTCTTGCAGCGACTCTGCCATTAGGACTATGTCATCGGCAAATCGTAATTGTAAGATGTTCTCGCCATTGATATTGATGCCCTTTCCTTTCCAATCCAGCGTATTAAACATATCTTCGACACATTCATCGACATTCTGCATTGTACGAATGTTTTCATATTATAATGGAATCAGGTCGAAATATGACATATTTTGTGGTTCTTTGGCCTCGGCAAGGAGTAGCGTTTTTATTTAACTGGCTGATTTTTAGTTGCAACCATTATTTTGATTATTATTATGAACTAGCTGTACCCGCGGCTTCGCACGCGTTTTCTTTTCTTTAGGTTCAAAGTTCCATCATGTGCTAGTTCAGGACCAATATACCAATATTTGATCAAAATTTCTTCAGCCGTCAAAAATACTTTATTAATTGCTCGGCTTCTAACTCACCGGATTGAGATACCAATTACACCAGAAAAAAACAAACCTAAAGCCTTAAGCTATCTAACAATGAAAACCGCATTGCAATCAGTCGTGTAGTTTTTATGTGATGCGTGAATAAACAAACATACAGACAAACAGAAAGAAAGAAAGACACGATTAACAAAAAAAAATTGTTCTATACCTTTTTAAGCACCCAAGAGCATTGTTTTCATTTGAATTCATTTAGTAGTTTGGGTGCGATGCGCGGTCAAGATAAGGACAAACAGACAGACAAAATTAAAAAGTAAAACAGTTTGCCTTCACTATCGAACACTACCTCGTAGTACGAACTCAAATCATACCAAGTTCCTTTTGAATTCATCCAGTAGTTCCGGCGGCGTGATGCGCGGCTAAGATACAGACTGACAGACATACAGAAGAAATAAAAAACATACAGTTTAGGCTTCATAATAGAATATAGAGAAACATAAAAAAAACACTTCTTTAATGTACATAATTTGGAACCATATCCCACAGGAACCCTTTTATTTTCGGGACAAAATGTATTCATAATCTTATAAACTATGGTCTGTGCCAAGTTGCATCAACATCCATCCAATAGTTTCAGCGTGCTAAGTGTTTTTTTAAATAGTTTTCCACCCCTATCCTGCAGGAACACTTATTTTTTTCGGGATGATAAGTATCCAAAGTCCTACCTCGAAGTGTGAACTCAAATTATACCAAATTTCATTTGAATAATATATAGGTATTTTCAGCGTGGTGCGCAGCCAAGGTACAGACAGACAGACAGACAGACACAAATAAAAAAAATACAGTATTGGCTTTAGTATTGAACATAAAACGTCCTCCAAAAAAAATACATAACATCTTCCATTTATAGAATTTTGGACATTATCCCGAAGGAACACTTTATTTTTCGGGATAAAAAGTATCCTATGTCCTACCTCAAAGTATGAACTCAAATCATACCAAATTTCATTTGAATTCATTGAGTATTTTCGGCGTGATGCACTTCCAAGGTGCAGACAGACGGACAGACAGACAGAAAGACAAAATTTAAAAAAAAATACAGTTTTGGCTTTAGTATCGAATATAGAACGGCCCCCAAAAAAATTTACAAAATATCTTTAAATTACAGAATTTGGGACATTATCCCGCAGGAACTCTTTATTTTTTCGGGATAAAAAGTATCCTCAATTTTAACCCATCATATAAACTATGACTGTGCCAAGTTGCATCAAAATCCGTCTAGTAGTTTCAGAGTAAGTGGTAAGTGTAAGAGTAAGTGGTTTTTTGAAATAACCTTCAACCCCAATCCTGCGGGAACCCTTTCATTTTTCGGGATGAAAAGTAGCCTATGTCCTACCTCGTAGTATGAACTCAAATCATACCAAGTTTCATTTAAATTCATTCAGTAGCTTCGGCGTGATGCCTAGCCAAGATACAGACAGACAGACCAAAATGAAAAAAAAATACAATTTTGGCTTCAGTATCGAATATAGAGTAAGGCCTAAAAAAAATATCTTCAATGTACAGAATTGGACCCGTTACAGTTTTATTATAAGTATAGATATGTATATTTTTAATTCGAAATGTAATATTCTTCGAATTTAACATTGTCCGCAAACTACATGCTGTGTTCATTATATTAGGAGTTACACCGTGCTTTTGTAATATAACGCAAGACTAGACTAAGAAATGTGTAAACTTCAAGTTGTGAACAAATAAATAAAAAAAAGAAGGTTTCAACGGAGTCAAAGGCCTTCTCATAGTTCACAAAAGCAAGACACAGGGGCTGGTTATACTCTTCAGACTTCTGTATAATCTGCCTAACTGTGTGTATGTGTTTTATGTGTGCTAAATCCTCCGCGAAACCCGGCCTGTTGCCGAAAGTCTTCTTGCGAGACGATTTGGGATGACCCTCGAAAAAACTTATAGACGTTACTTGAGTTTTAAAGTTCAAAGTTAAGTTTTTTAAAGAAGAGTACTACCAAACTCCTGCTCCACGCCTCTGGAGTTCTCCCACTGTTAAGGACGGTGCTAAATAACCCCTGAATCTCCCAAAGTACGGGTTTCCCCCCCTGCCTTCAAGAGCTCCGAAGTTATACCATCCTCACCGGGGACCTTCCCATTCTTAATTTGTTTGAGCGCCATCTCAATCTCGTCTAGGCTGACGTCGGGCAGTTCGTCTGTGTAGTGGCGGGTCAGTATTGCGCGGGAATTATCTGTGCTGAGTTCGGGTCTTGAAGCATGCGAGTCGTTCGATCTCACAAAGGATCTCCGGCTTAGAGACGACGGTTGTGCCATTATTGGTCTTGAGCTTCGTCACATGGGATCTACTCAATTGCTGGGCGAAGACTTTTGACCGCCGATTTTGCTCAATTGCCTTTTGTATGCGGCGAGTATTTGAGCATCGGAGGTCACGTCGCACCAGCTTGCTGATCTTTTTATTGAGCTCCTTTTTCTCTGACGGTGTGGCTTGCGTTTGCTCCCGTCGCTCGTCCTTAAACCGAAGAGCCTCATCCGAGCTTTTAGACTTCGTGTCCGTACGCTGCAGCTGACAAAACTTGTGCCTTCCTCTCTAAGGATTCCCACTACTTTTTGGAGTTTGATATTATCGGATGCCATTTTCTTTTTGTTTCCTTTTCTTATAGACATAATGAAAGTGACTCAAAACTGATTAAAACAGCACTTAATATCATTTATTGTATGTTCAGATGCCTTATAGAAGCAACTTTATTTGTTAAAACTAAGCTAATAGCCTGAATTTTGGAAAAACATATTGAGAGGCGATTTTAATGTTCTAATTTTTTTATAATAATAAGCTCTTGCGGGCTTACGAGGGTGCGTGTTTTTTTTTACCAAAAACGTATAGGTTCATGTTTTCACAGTAAACTGATATTCACAGCTTAATTTCACCCAAAAACAGAAATAAAGTTAGTACTTATTTCCATTAAATATTAATTTTCACAGTAATAAATTCACTCACTCACTCACTACCCACTGCACAAACAACATGCATAAAATAAATTAATATCTTTTTTCCACATGATGTTGAGAAATTCATTCCTACAAAGGAAGTAAAACAAGTAACAAACGATTGCATTTAGGAATTCTAATCAATAAGGCTGTATAATGGCTGTAGTAAAGTCGCAAAAATTGCCCTAACCTTATCTTAAACTACATCTCAAGCAACAATTTTCTTTCTAGACTACTACAGAGACGCTCACTACCGAACTGACGAAGGTGCTCCACGGTTCTACCATCGCCCCGCCACCCGCCGGGGTGGGGAGCCTGGGGAGCGCGGGGGCACTCGCGATCCCGGGGATCGGCGAGGGCGCGGAGAGCGCAGGGAGCGGCGTGCTGTGCGTGCCGGCGGAGTTCCTGAGCAGTAACTCGACGCAGTACCTGCGCGCGCAGCTGCTGTCCGCGCATCACACCATACAGGAGCTCAAGCGGGAGGTGTCCGCGCTGCACCAGCGGCTCGCCGCCGCTCCCAGCCTCTAGTCACTGCGCGGTGCTTGCAGCGGGAGGCACGCAGTTCCTGCGCAGTAGCTCGACGCAGTACCTGCGCGCTGTCCGCGCACCACGCCATACAGGAGCTCAAGCGGGAGGTGGCAAAGATGTCAGCCGATGTGATAATGCGCATCACATCGGCTGATAGACAGACTTAACTTAAACGTACAACACACAACTTAAAAAAATAGCCGAAGCCGTCGTTGGTCGGGGCCATAACTGTGATATAATGAATAAAATATGCCTTTTTTGTATGGTTCAAAAACAGTGCTATATTATTATTATTATTTTTATTTTAGAGACGTGCCCTGCGTAGAGTATGTCATTATGCCACCATATTTTTTTTAAAGAAAAAAAAAACGGTACATTTCCACACCAATTATCTAGCCCCAAGTTCATTATCCGGATTTTACGATATGAATGTAGTTAATATTAATTTCTTATTCTTCAATCCGCAATTAAGATGTGACAGACCAACTAAAATGAAATGCATATGTTATGAGTGTAACGATTTTACTATGAAACAGCCTTTGTGTAGACGTAAGGGATGGTTACAGTTGGCGAAAATCGTGGACATGATCTTATCTACAAAAAGTAATGCCATATCTTACAAGAAACGTTGTAAAGACATGTTATTGTACGTAATAATATATATTTTCTGATATTGCATGTTTGATAACAGTAACTACTTACCTTAAGTAGCTGTACTCCGTTACTCAACTGTTTTTTTTTTTATATGGTCTTACACAAAAAACTCTTTCACTTCAAGAAAAACGAGTAGAAATAGCGTTATTTCGCTGCATCGCATATCTACAGCTTGAGTACAATAAATAATATCACGATTTCAAAAATCGTGGGACAACATTCAAAGTTAAAATTACTACTACACAATTAACTTGTGACAATTAAAAGATAATTACAGACTCAAATAAATTTTATTTTAATAACAACATTTTCTAGTTCTTTTCATGAAAATGATACACATGGGATTTGAAATGTACATTTATTTTGACCCGATCCTTTCTATAACAAAGGGGCTTGATTCTTCAAAATAAAAATTCATTTTGCAACATATTCGTACACATTGTATGTTGTATTGTATTTGTGATCTTGTTTTCAAGTGCCTACAAACCTCGTACCGACCAAGGTAAGGCAGAACAAAAGCAATCGCAGTAGTCATTAGGATATTCGACCGGGTGTTGGTAGTCGTGTTGTACAAGATAGATATAGATCTTGATCTTGAAACGGAACGTTAAAAGCGGACATATGTATGCTGCAATAAAGTTGATTATTAAAGAGAAACATTCGTTTAAACTATCCATACCAATATATAAAAATGAAACTTTAACATTAAAGACAAAGGACCCTGTGAAAGAAAAATGATTGAAATGTAATGATTACAGGTGTAGTTCTGTGCAGTACTGAACGACTGTAACGCTATGAGCTACTGGAGAAACTGCTCAGCTGACTTATTTATAATGTATCGCTCGCGGCTTTGCCCGCGTGGTCATTTAGCTGAGTTAAAAGTAAGCTATGTGTTATTCCAGTAAGTACCAAAAATACCTATAAAGTGCAACATATTTCATCATTAAAATTTGTTCATCCATCAAATACTTCTTTATCGATTGCTTGGCTTTTATTCATATGATTGAGGTACCAAGTGCACACGTAAGTAAAAAAAGCTACGCTATCCAACAGTGAAACCCGCATTGTTTCATACGTGAAGCGCAAACATACAAAGCTACGCTATCCAACAGTGAAACCCGCATTGTTTCATACGTGAAGCGCGAACATACAAAGCTACGCTATCCAACAGTGAAACCCGCATTGTTTCATACGTGAAGCGCGAACATACAAAGCTACGCTATCCAACAGTGAAACCAGCATTGTTTCATACGTGAAGCGCGAACATACAAAGCTACGCTATCCAACAGTGAAACCCGCATTGTATCATACGTGAAGCGCGAACATACAAAGCTACGTTATCCAACAGTGAAACCAGCATTGTATCATACGTGAAGCGCGAACATACAAAGCTACGCTATCCAACAGTGAAACCCGCATTGTTTCATACGTGTAGCGCGAACATACAAAGCTACGCTATCCAACAGTGAAACCCGCATTGTATCATACGTGAAGCGCGAACTTACAAAGCTACGTTATCCAACAGTGAAACCAGCATTGTATCATACGTGAAGCGCGAACATACAAAGCTACGCTATCCAACAGTGAAACCCGCATTGTATCATACGTGAAGCGCGAACATACAAAGCTACGCTATCCAACAGTGAAACCCGCATTGTTTCATACGTGAAGCGCAAACATACAAAGCCACGCTATCCAATAGTGAAACCCGCATTGTTTCATACGTGAAGCGCGAACATACAAAGCTACGCTATCCAACAGTGAAACCCGCATTGTTTCATACGTGAAGCGCGAACATACAAAGCTACGCTATCCAACAGTGATACCCGCATTGTATCATACGTGAAGCGCGAACATACAAAGCTACGCTATCCAACAGTGAAACCAGCATTGTATCATACGTGAAGCGCGAACATACAAAGCTACGCTATCCAACAGTGAAACCCGCATTGTATCATACGTGAAGCGCGAACATACAAAGCTACGCTATCCAACAGTGAAACCCGCATTGTATCATACGTGAAGCGCGAACATACAAAGCTACGCTATCCAACAGTGAAACCCGCATTGTTTCATACGTGAAGCGCAAACATACAAAGCCACGCTATCCAATAGTGAAACCCGCATTGTTTCATACGTGAAGCGCGAACATACAAAGCTACGCTATCCAACAGTGAAACCCGCATTGTTTCATACGTGAAGCGCGAACGTACAAAGCTACGCTATCCAACAGTGATACCCGCATTGTATCATACGTGAAGCGCGAACATACAAAGCTACGCTATCCAACAGTGAAACCAGCATTGTATCATACGTGAAGCGCGAACATACAAAGCTACGCTATCCAACAGTGAAACCCGCATTGTATCATACGTGAAGCGCGAACATACAAAGCTACGCTATCCAACAGTGAAACCCGCATTGTTTCATACGTGTAGCGCGAACATACAAAGCTACGCTATCCAACAGTGAAACCCGCATTGTATCATACGTGAAGCGCGAACATACAAAGCTACGCTATCCAACAGTGAAACCAGCATTGTATCATACGTGAAGCGCGAACATACAAAGCTACGCTATCCAACAGTGAAACCCGCATTGTATCATACGTGAAGCGCGAACATACAAAGCTACGCTATCCAACAGTGAAACCCGCATTGTATCATACGTGAAGCTCGAACATACAAAGCTACGCTATCCAACAGTGAAACCCGCATTTTATCATACGTGAAGCGCGAACATACAAAGCTACGCTATCCAACAGTGAAACCCGCATTGTTTCATACGTGAAGCGCAAACATACAAAGCCACGCTATCCAATAGTGAAACCCGCATTGTTTCATACGTGAAGCGCGAACATACAAAGCTACGCTATCCAACAGTGAAACCCGCATTGTTTCATACGTGAAGCGCGAACGTACAAAGCTACGCTATCCAACAGTGAAACCCGCATTGTTTCATACGTGAAGCGGGAACGTACAAAGCTACGCTATCCAACAGTGAAACCCGCATTGTTTCATACGTGAAGCGCGAACATACAAAGCTACGCTATCCAACAGTGAAACCCGCATTGTTTCATACGTGAAGCGCGAACATACAAAGCTACGCTATCCAACAGTGAAACCCGCATTGTTTCATACGTGAAGCGCGACCATACAAAGCTACGCTATCCAACAGTGAAATCCGCATTGTTTCATACGTGAAGCGCGAACATACAAAGCTACGCTATCCAACAGTGATACCCGCATTGTATCACACGTGAAGCGCGAACATACAAAGCTACGCTATCCAACAGTGAAACCCGCATTGTATCACACGTGAAGCGCGAACATACAAAGCTACGCTTTCCAACAGTGAAACCCGCATTGTATCATACGTGAAGCGCGAACATACAAAGCTACGCTATCCAACAGTGAAACCAGCATTGTTTCATACGTGAAGCGCGAACATACAAAGCTACGCTATCCAACAGTGAAACCCGCATTGTTTCATACGTGAAGCGCGAACATACAAAGCTACGCTATCCAACAGTGATACCCGCATTGTATCATACGTGAAGCGCGAACATACAAAGCTACGCTATCCAACAGTGAAACCCGCATTGTATCATACGTGAAGCGCGAACATACAAAGCTACGCTATCCAACAGTGAAACCCGCATTGTTTCATACGTGAAGCGCGAACATACAAAGCTACGCTATCCAACAGTGAAACCCGCATTGTATCATACGTGAAGCGCGAACATACAAAGCTACGCTATCCAACAGTGAAACCCGCATTGTTTCATACGTGAAGCGCGACCATACAAAGCTACGCTATCCAACAGTGAAACCCGCATTGTTTCATACGTGAAGCGCGAACATACAAAGCTACGCTATCCAACAGTGATACCCGCATTGTATCACACGTGAAGCGCGAACATACAAAGCTACGCTATCCAACAGTGAAACCCGCATTGTATCACACGTGAAGCGCGAACATACAAAGCTACGCTATCCAACAGTGAAACCCGCATTGTATCACACGTGAAGCGCGAACATACAAAGCTACGCTATCCAACAGTGAAACCAGCATTGTTTCATACGTGAAGCGCGAACATACAAAGCTACGCTATCCAACAGTGAAACCCGCATTGTTTCATACGTGAAGCGCGAACATACAAAGCTACGCTATCCAACAGTGATACCCGCATTGTATCATACGTGAAGCGCGAACATACAAAGCTACGCTATCCAACAGTGAAACCAGCATTGTATCATACGTGAAGCGCGAACATACAAAGCTACGCTATCCAACAGTGAAACCCGCATTGTATCATACGTGAAGCGCGAACATACAAAGCTACGCTATCCAACAGTGAAACCCGCATTGTTTCATACGTGAAGCGCGAACATACAAAGCTACGCTATCCAACAGTGAAACCCGCATTGTATCATACGTGAAGCGCGAACATACAAAGCTACGCTATCCAACAGTGAAACCCGCATTGTTTCATACGTGAAGCGCAAACATACAAAGCCACGCTATCCAACAGTGAAACCCGCATTGTTTCATACGTGAAGCGCAAACATACAAAGCTACGCTATCCAACAGTGAAACCCGCATTGTTTCATACGTGAAGCGCGAACATACAAAGCTACGCTATCCAACAGTGAAACCCGCATTGTTTCATACGTGAAGCGCGAACATACAAAGCTACGCTATCCAACAGTGAAACCCGCATTGTTTCATACGTGAAGCGCGAACATACAAAGCTACGCTATCCAACAGTGAAACCCGCATTGTTTCATACGTGAAGCGCGAACATACAAAGCTACGCTATCCAACAGTGAAACCAGCATTGTTTCATACGTGAAGCGCGACCATACAAAGCTACGCTATCCAACAGTGAAACCCGCATTGTTTCATACGTGAAGCGCGAACATACAAAGCTACGCTATCCAACAGTGAAACCCGTATTGTATCATACGTGAAGCGCGAACATACAAAGCTACGCTATCCAACAGTGAAACCCGCATTGTTTCATACGTGAAGCGCGAACATACAAAGCTACGCTATCCAACAGTGAAACCCGCATTGTTTCATACGTGAAGCGCGAACATACAAAGCTACGCTATCCAACAGTGAAACCCGCATTGTATCATACGTGAAGCGCGAACATACAAAGCTACGCTATCCAACAGTGAAACCCGCATTGTTTCATACGTGAAGCGCGAACATACAAAGCTACGCTATCCAACAGTGAAACCCGCATTGTTTCATACGTGAAGCGCGAACATACAAAGCTACGCTATCCAACAGTGAAACCCGCATTGTTTCATACGTGAAGCGCGAACATACAAAGCTACGCTATCCAACAGTGAAACCCGCATTGTTTCATACGTGAAGCGCGAACATACAAAGGATTTAAAAAAAAAGTTCATTAGCTTATATTTTTGAGTCCCTAGACCTTTTTTTTTTAATTATCTTTGTATAGACTATAAGTTGCTTACTGCTTTATTATAAGTACCTGCCCAAAATAACATCAACAACATAATCATATCTATTTATGTAGCCATACAATGTAACGATATAATCTCATATGAGCATTCAGAGAGACAAGACCTCGACGCCACGTGTGGAGGCGAAACATGTATTTACTGTTTTAATGCCAATTTTTATAATTATACTTTTTATATTTTCATATCGAAATATGCATGAGTTTTCTTTTCTTAGATTACTGTTATAGAATAATCATATTTTGGCTTTGTTAAAATCTGATTTGTGATGATTTGTATAAAACGACCAGCATTTTTAAAGAGTACTATATCAGTGAATTGTAAATAGTTTTGTTTTAATATAGAATTA
Source organism: Alsophila aescularia (assembly GCA_946251855.1). Classification (NCBI taxonomy): domain Eukaryota; kingdom Metazoa; phylum Arthropoda; class Insecta; order Lepidoptera; family Geometridae; genus Alsophila; species Alsophila aescularia. Next base: position 769,697 of record OX276375.1, read on the forward strand.
GTAAAATATAATTTAGGTAGGGGAAATAATACCTTAGTTGTTACAGTCGAAGTTTAAAAAAAAAATATACATGGTTTCTATGTTCGTTATTTTATTATCTCAAATTTCCCGACCGTCCAAGAGATCATTAACTTTTTAAATTGCTTCGACATCAAAATGTACATAACTTGAAATTATTCATTCACTCATTTAAAAAGTTCCCACAGGATCATCAATATTTCCATGATTTATAATCATTATCCCCATCTACATTAAGTTTGCTTACTCTACTTTTTCAACATTGTTCGATAGTCGTAGTGATAGCCCCCAAGCTAGGTGTTGCTACGTGATGCCTAGGTGTAGCTACGCGTTGTCTCAGCGTAGCTACATGATGCCTAGGAGTAACTACGCGTTGCCTCGGCGCTGCTATATGATGCCTAGGAGTAGCTACGCGTTGCCTCGGCGCTGCTACATGATGCCTAGGTGTAGCTACGCTTTGTCCCGGCTCTGCTATATGATGCCTAGGTGTAGCTACGCGTTGTCTCGGCGCTGCTACATGATGCCTCGGCGTTACTACGCGTTGCCTCGGTGTTGCTACGCGTTGCCCGGGCGCTGCTGCGTGTTCCCTCGGTACTGCTAGGTGTTGTCCCGCCGCTGCGCCCTCGCTTGCAGCACGTCTCTGAACTGTCCAAGGATAGCGTTCTCTCTCTTGGCGCGCTCCTCCTTGCTGAACGCTGCGAGCGCGCGCTTCTCGTCGGCCGAGTATATCTGGTTTTCTTTGCGGATACGCACCGCTTCCATGCGCCGGTGTCTGCAAGCACAGGGGGCTTTTACTAAATGTTAAGCTAAATAGATAGATAGATAACTCTTTATTGCACTAAAAACTTAAATTATAGCACAACATAACCTTAAAATAGTACAATCGGCGGCCTTATCACTAAGTCTTCCAGGCAACCTTAGATTAGAAAGCGAAAACATGAACATTAATGAATGATAGTGTGCATGTGCAGGTATCCTTTCGTTCCGAAGAGATAGTGTTTTTGATAAGAACCAATGTGCCCCCGAAGACTTCATGTCCGAGCTCCGGAGTGAGACATACCTGCTTCCACTCATGACATATCCGACGGACTCGTAGGAGGCTATCTCGTCGGAGGTGAGACCGATCTCCCCCCTCCGCGGGATTCTCTTGCCCTCGGCGACGAAGGCGGCCATGGCGGCGCCCTCGCCGGGCAGCAGCGCGCGCCCGAAGTCCTTGTGTCCGAGCGCGGGCCCCACGCGTGGACTCGGCCCGTACGCTTCACTCGCGAGCTCCTCGTCCTTCCTGGGCTTCGATTTTGTTAACTCTTCCGTGATTTCGTCTTCCTCTAAAGAGTAAGAGACTTTTATAAATATTTGTGACACCTCGGACACTTATACAAAATGCAGAATCTTGATCTACTACTACCGCGTAAACAAAACTACGAATTTGCACGCAGTTAGTGAGCGCTAGGGACGGTGAGCTCGCCGCGCGACTGAGATATCAAACAGCTGCTCAGTAGAAAATATATTGCCCAATAAGGTATGTCTACTTTCTCGAACTGCAAGCCTACAAATAATGTAACTTACTGCCTTTCTCCACCCAGAGCTCTCGCTCGTCACTAAAGCTCGACTCGCTGACAGAGGAGCTCCGAACGTTCTTGTACAAATAATGTAAGGGGTAACTTACTGCCTTTCTCCACCCAGAGCTCTTGCTCGTCATTAAAGCTCGACTCGCTGACAGGGGAGCTCCGAACGGTCTTGTACAAATAATGTAAGGGGTAACTTATTGCCTTTCTCCACCCAGAGCTCTTGCTCAACGCTAGAGCTCGACTTGCTGCCAGAGGAGCTCCAAACGTTGTGCAAATAATGGAAGGGGTAACTTACTGCCTTTCTCCACCCAGAGCTCTTGCTCAAGAGCTCGACTTGCTGCCAGAGGAGCTCCACACGTTGTGCAAATAATGGAAGGGGTAACTTACTGCCTTTCTCCACCCAGAGCTCTTGCTCAACGCTAGAGCTCGACTTGCTGCCAGAGGAGCTCCAAACGTTGTGCAAATAATGGAAGGGGTAACTTACTGCCTTTCTCCACCCAGAGCTCTTGTTCATCGCTAGAGCTCGACTCGCTGCCGGAGGAGCTCCGAGTTTTCTTCTTGGCTTTCTTTCGTGCCTTTTTTACTTTCTTGAGTTTTTTCTTTAACTTCTTGAGTTTTTTCTTGGTATCATCTTTTTCTTTGGACTTTTTGCTCTTCTTCTTCTCTTTTCCTTGAGTTTTTGCATTTAATTGGGATGGATCTTCTTCTGAGCTGAAATTCAAAGAAAATATAATGTAATTTCTTTTATTAAAATACACGACTGCCTTGCCAAAAACAAACTAAAACATCAAAAACAAGAGATAATTGTCATTGCAGTCGGGGGACTGTTCTGTGGAACACTTTACCTAAGAGCTCCCCCGACTGCAATTACAATTATATCTTGTTTTGTTTTTTTTTAGTTCGTTTGTGGCAGTCGCGTTTTTTATTTTATACTTTTTAGTGAAAAGTTTTTTGTCATGGCTAACTATATGTTATACAGGTTGTAGTTTTCCATCCCCGCCATATTCGCAGAGTCGATTGTAATAGGTATACCTTAATTAACTAACAATACTATTTAATTCCTACATTTAACAGGAGGTGGAATTTTTAATTAAATATTTTATTGATAAATCGTAGTAGGCCCAACTTTGTTTTGGAGTAGAACCCCACGACACATACACATGTATGGTAGGTATGTGTGCGCGCTCCTACAGACGCGCCGCGCGCCGCCGCCGCCCGCGCCACAGAATAAATAGCGAACCTTTAATTATTAGTTGGTATAAATAAACTTAATGCAAGTGAGAATATATCATCAACGTTGACATTAGTTAGGAATTTCCGGCGTGGTAAAAAAATTGGAATCAGCTTATTTACAGTTCGATTGGAATGTAAAAAATTATGAACAAGTTTACAATTTACGTTACCTTGATACTGTTCAGTATCCTCCTTCATTTTCAATGCACAATTGAGCACGATGTCTTAATGTTTTGTGTATTTTTTTTAACACGTTCACATTGAATTAACACCTGGAATTGCTCTGTGTGGCACCTAGAAACACGACCCGTGGGCGTGGGCAAAAAAAAAACAAATGAACCATCTCCCTAAGTTCGATATTAGAAAATTGCTCCATTTTAGCATCGAGCGTATTGCGGCGAGCGTGAGTGATCGAACAGCTGCTCGGCGTGCTCGGGCATTACTTCTTTATTCTGTGGCTCGGGCAACGACCGGGGCAATTCATTCTTTTTTGTACTTCTTTTATTAATGATTCGTGTTCTGTAAGTGGAGTATACCTACCTCTGCAAATATGGCGGGGATGCATAACTACAACCTGTATATTTTATATATATTTATATATATGTTCCTAGGATTGCAATGTTTTTTTTCACATGTTGGCATATCTGGTAACGAGGAGGCTGATAAACTTGCCAGAGGCAATAACAAATGGTACAGAAGTTCATCTGAAACCGGAATACTCAGAAGTACTTATCCAATACAAAAGTATAATTACATCTCATTGGAAGGAGTATTTTGATATTGTCTCTCAAGAAAAGGGAATATGGTACAGAACAATGCAAAGTGAGCCTCCTTGTATACCATGGTGTGCCGATGTAAAGTTTAGTAGGAAACTAATTGTGATTGCTCATAGATTGCGCTCTGGCCATATTCCTTTAAACTAATTTAAATATTTGATGAAGAAAGTCAATAGTCCCAACTGTGACGTATGTGATATCACGGAAGATGTTTACCATTTTCTTATGGAGTATGTCTGTAGTGAATCTATGAGAGATGAATTATTCAAGGTGATAAATGTAAACGTGTGGGTCTGTTCCAGAGCATCTTAGCTGCGTAAACATCTGGCGCAGCTAGGATGCACTATCAATCCACATATAGGCTGGTCAAAAGCAGTTAAAAGCTGTTGCGTATACTATGGGGACTGACATAGTCGTGGAACGACTCAAAGCCTCTAAAATACAAGAGAAAAAAAAACGCCACAATTCGGTGTGGCCATACTTAGAAAAAAAAAACTGGGAGATGTGGTGAAGGTTTGGGGAAGTGAGACAAGGTGGGGTAAAGTGAGGGGAGGGTAGGGGGAAGGGGCATTCACCTTTTCTCCCACTCTGCCCCACCCTTCCTTTCAGCCTTCCCCCACTTGGCATCACCTGCCCCACTTCCCGCACCCTTCCCCGACATCCCCCACCTTTAGTCCACTTCTCTTTACTCTCCCCTAACTTCCCTAAACCTTCTTCCCCCAGTTTTCTAAGTATGGCTTCTCATAGGAGACTTGCCCAACACGTTAGAGACTCCAACCTCGCTGATCCTCCGCTCTGCTCTCTGCTTGCGTCCAGAAACTTCTCCTGCGGCTTGAACCGGCAGGGGCCACCCCAATGTGAAGGCTGAGTTACAGGTGTATTTTAATGCAAGCTTACTACATTCTCATAGGAGACTTGCCCAACACGTTAGACACTCCAACCTCGCTGATCCTCTGCTCTGCTCTCTGCTTGCGTCCAGAAACTTCTCCTGCGGCTTGAACCGGCAGGGGCCACCCCAATGTGAAGGCTGAGTTACAGGTGTATTTTATTGCAAGCTTCCTACATTATCATAGGAGACTTGCCCCTCACGGTAGAGACTCCAACCTCGCTGATCCTCCGCTCTGCTCTCTGCGTGCGTCCAAGAACTTCTCCTCCTGCGGCTTGAACTGGCAGGGACCACGAAGGCCACCCCCACTTTTTTAAAGTGTGAAGGCTGAGTTACAAGTGTATTGTAATGCAAGCTTACTACATTCTCATAAGAGACTTGCTCCACACGGCGGACTCCAACCTCGCTGATCCTCCGCGCTGCTCTCTGTGTGCGTCCAGAAACTTCTCCTGCGGCTTGAACCGGCAGGGGCCACCCCTACTTTGTAAAGTGTTAAGGCTGAGTTACAGGGCCCCGATTCCGTTAACTATTGAACCGCGATAACGCAAGTCGATCGCTAGATTTTTTTTGGGAAAATTTTTGCAAAAATTAAATTTTGTTTTTTTTTTTGAAAATTTCCCAAAAAAAACGCTTCTAGCACTTTTAAGTGGTAAATGAGAAAAAATCGCAAATAAAAAAAACTAGCGATCGACTTGCGTTATCGCGGTTCAATAGTTAACAGAATCGGGGCCCTGGTGTATTGTAATGCAAGCTTACTCCAGTCTCATAGGAGACTTGCCCCACACGGCAGAGACTCCAACCTCGCCGATCCTCTCGCGCTCCTCTCTGCGTGCATCTAGGAACTCCTCCTCCTGCGGCTTGAACCGGCAGGGGCCACGAGGGCCACCCCCACTTCCCAATCCACCTCCTAATCCTGCAATGTTATTAAAATAGTCATATTTAAATTTACTTGAGCTGGGCCCCAATTCTACTAGACCATTGAACTTGGCACCCATTTAGATCTCACTTCTTTTGTTGTTGAAGTCAACAACTAAGGCATCTATATCTAGACAAATAAATAAAATTGAAATGTCTGTTTGTAATGTCAAAATAACAGCTTTTTACTAAATGCACGTGAAAGTATACATGGTACTCATAACAAAAAAGCCATTTTAATATTTTTGGTCTGTCTGTCTGTTTGTTCCCGCTAATCTCCGAAATGGCTGTACCGATTTTGACGAGACTTTCACTAAAAGATAGCTGATATTACAACATAGGCTACATTTATTTTCAAAAAATAATTAGGGTTCCGTGCAAAAAAAAAAACTCCTAAATTTTGACCACGCGGGCAAAGCCGCGGGCACAGCTAGTAAATCACAATGTTGAACTTGGCTCTCATTTCACATTTATGTTTTTGATGGGATATCATTACTTTTTGTACAGAAATTATTAGTAGGTACTTATTCATAATAAAATTAATACCAAATGGTTTTTGTTAATCTACTGTATTTTCCTGTTTACGGGTATAATTTTTTTGTGTTATCCAGTTGCTTGCCACGCGCGCACGTCGTCGTCGCGTTTCTATATTTGTGTTATCCAGTTGCTTGCCGCGCGCGCACGTCGTCGTCGCGTTTCTATATTTGTGTTATCCAGTTGCTTGCCACGCGCGCACGTCGTCGTCGCGTTTCTATATTTTCTTGTACCTTTGAAATGTTCAAGTGAATTGACCATTCAGTATCCGGTTTTTTTTACGCGTTTTCTTTTTATACTTAATTTGACCAAGTCAGAGCGGTATAACGTGCGCAGGCGGTAACTATACTAAAAATATTATGAACTTTAAATTTAAACTATTGCCTAAACCAAACCTACTTACTAAAAGAATTGTAATAATAATATAACCACAAACATTCCAAGTATTTTTAAGAAAATCTATGAATTTCAAAGCATAAATCGCAACCTCGCCCGGTCAGGTATCGAGAGACAACCGGACAGCAAGACAGCGCTCGCGCTTATGAACGCGGCTGCCGCTCGCTCGGGCACGTTCGCGTCAAAGTTTTATCGCACCGCTCCCCACCCCGCTGCCGAAGCACCGTGCGCCGTGCTCCGAAAAACCTATCATTTAATTATTTATAAGTTCATGATCTTACACTATTGATGTGCGCTAAATATTGAAATAATAATCCATACCAATATATAAATGTGAAACTTTGTCTGTTAGTTTGGGGAGCTTTCACGCGATAAAAGCCATACCATGAAACCCTCAGTGGGGAGGCGGAGAAGAACCTCGAGGCGGCTTTTGCTGCTGTAGAGGAGAACACTGATGCCTGGAGGGTCGTTAGACCGAAAGGTAAAAAGGGGGCAAAGAATGTGGGGCAACAGTCATCGGCTGGAACCTCAAGTGCCTGTACCTCCACCTTAGATGGGGCTCACGCCTCTGAGGGTAAACTCAGTAAAAAACAAAAGCAAAAACTCTAGCGGAAACTCAAGCTGACGGAGCGCAAGGAAACGAAATCTGGAGGTAGAAGCCAGTGGCGGAAGATCCCAGACAGAACAAGCCGGGACCGCGCGCATACTTTAAGCTAAGAAGGAAAAGTAACAGCGAGGATCTCGGACCCAAACTATGTGCCCCGCCAGCAACTTCCGTGGACTTGTCCATGGCGACCGCTGTGACCGTGCGCGGACGTAAGGAGATGAGATCCAAGCACGACAACAGATACAGCCGCAAGAAGCGAGCGGCGATGTTGATAGCCCAGAGTAGCTACTCAGAAATTGTGCAGAACAAGCTCTGCGTAGCAGTATCTAGGGCCGATAATCTCCAATTGAACGACGAACAAGTCACCCTGGTGAAGAAGTACCTACAGTGCAGGATTTTGGAGAGCGTCAAAAACCCGGCCAACACTCTTCTCCAACTTCAGAGGGGAAACCTATCACCGCTAATGGAGTCCTGAAGTTGTGGTGTGAGGATAAGGCTTCACTAAGGTTGCTAAGTGAAGCAATCGCCAGTATTCCGACAGTGACATATCCCAGGCTGGTGGTTAGAAAGCAGAATGAGCTCGTCAGGAAAGAACGAGCGGCGCTGTTCCTGCCCGAGTGTGAAAATAGCTTAGAGGACACAAACCTTGTGCTGGCGAACCAGAACAAGTGGGCGCTCGTAAACTCCTGGACGGTGCTCTCGCACACAATGCAGGCAGATGGAACCTTATTTCTGATGTTGATAATAAAAATATTCATGCAATAGAAGTCTCGAATCTTGGTTAAAACCCTGTCTTCCTTCTACCTCTTACTCTTTGCCCGGTTTTATCTTGATTCGTAACGATCGAACCGGTATTAGTGGTGGTGGTGTAGCCATTTATCTTCGTACCCATATCCCTCACTTAATAGTAAGTATGTCTGCTCAGCCGCCACCTCTTCATGCCGGTGAACATATTTTTATAGAAGTCCTTCTCTCTCATCCTAAAATACTTCTCGGAGCCTACTATTGCCCTTCCCTACGCATTAACTATTTCTCTTCTATTGAAAATATCTTGGAAAAACTCATTCCCTTGTACAGTCATACCATCATTATGGGTAACTTTAACACTTGTCTCCTAAAAAATGATTTTAGTTTTTCCTCGTTTCAGTTCATCATAAAGTCAAGTAATATTTATTTATTGTATCCAAATTCCACTATGATTACAGGATTACCTAATGCAATAGAGTAAGTCAACATTAACATTATTAAATAAGAAAAAGTCCTTAACTAATCGTCTCCGTAACATATTTGAAATAAAATTGATCTCAGAAACTCGGCAACTGAACAATTGAATATTTCAATTTTCTGGGCAACTAGATTTAGTGTGTGCAACATGCGTGTCAATGGCGTTTTAGATAATAAATGAGATGCCTGGCCACATACCGTATCCGGCACATTCAGCCTCATCCATAACAATATCTCCGGATTGAAGATGCTGCCTCTGAATACCCTCATCATGTAACATGCGAGCACTGGATCCTTTCTGGTTTCCAATTTGTTGTATCCAACCATGCCCAAAACGAACAGAGTTGGATACATCAACGGATAGAAAGAGTAAACCCCATATAACCTACGGTGCAGGTACATCGTAAACTTATTTTGTATGCGCTCCAACATGAGAGTGTATTTAGTTTCATGTGGAGCCCACATGGCGGCGTTGTATTCGAGCTGGCTTCGAATAAGAGCGTCGTACAGAGCCGATATTGCTCTTATATTTGTAAAGCATTCAGCTCGACGTAACACAAGCCTAAACTCCTGTAAGCCATTTTACATACGTTTATTAAGCCTAAACTCCTGTAAGCCATTTTACATACGTTTATTATGTGATCTCTGAACGTTAAATCGGTATTCATACTAACTCCAAGATCCCTAACCGCAACTACACGTTTCAAAAACTCACCATCAACCTCATAGTCAAAGTGGAGTGGAACTCTTGACCTGCTAAATAATATGACAGAGCATTTCGTGACATTCAACTGCAGTTTATTTTTATGACTCCACTCAACCACTCTGTCCACGTCCTCCTGCAAACGCTGGCAGTCTCCAATACATGCCCAGTAAGCCAGCAAAATACGGAATCAAGCTGTTTTCTCTGGTAGATGCCGTAACCTTCTATACCAAAAACTTAGAAATATATGTCGGAAAGCAGCCTGAAGGCCCTTATTTTCAGGATACGACAACAAGTGCACTTGTCAAGAGAATATTAGAGCCACTTGCAGGAATTGGAAGAAATGTGACTATGGACAACTGGTTCACTAGTGTACCCTTGGCTGAACAATTACAAAGAAATTATAACTTGACAATAGTAGGCACAATGAGGAAAAATAAGCCAGAAATACCAAACGACTTCAAGCAAAAAGGATTGGAAGAACTCTCCACAGTGTTTGGTTATCAGCCGACAGGGACATTGCTCTCCTACTGCCCAAAGAAGGATAAAGCTGTACTACTACTTTCAACAATGCACCATGATGGCGAAGTGGATGAAAATTCTGAGAAAAAGCTTCCAGAAATCATAAAGTTCTACAATAAAACAAAAGGGGGAGTCGACGTGATGGGCAAACTTATGGGCACTTACTCCGTTGCTCGTGTTTGCTACCGATGGCCACTGAGGCTGTTCTTCACATTCCTTGACGTTGGAGCTCTAAATGCCCACATAACCATTGGATACCGTGAGTTCAGACAATAAAATGAAGCGAAAGTATTTTTTGAAAACACTGGCCTTTGAATTGTGTCATCCTCAATTGCAATCGCGGGCCACCGTTTCAACTTTGCCTCGAGAATTGAAACAAACTATGAGACGATTCATACCTCCTCTTCAGGATGTTCAACACAACAAAAATAATTTCGTGCCTATGAGAAAGTGTTGCATTCATTGCCCAAGACAAACAGATCGAAAATTCAAATCTGTCTGCCATTTTTGTAAGGGTAACATATGCCCAACACATACTAAAACGGTATGCACCGACTGTGTTCAAAAAGATAATCAGTAAAAAAATACTGACTTAAGTTTATGTTTTTTTTTGTTGTTGTTTTCCAAATTTTACATAACTGTCTTCGTTATTTTAGTGTTATTGTATATAGATTTATTAAAAGGAGAAGTTCCTGCATTTAGTTATATTAAAACTTTTTTTTGTGATAGTGATCTCAAGGAGAGAAATTTATGTTCCTACTTTTAGATTGTAAGTTTAAGGCAGAAATAAAAGAATATTTTTACGTAACTTGTTGTAGTTTTATTGTAATTAGGTTAATCACCAATAATTTGCTAAGATAACTAGAAAAATATAATTAGATAGGTGTTTTTTAGGGTGTTTATTTTTGGGATCTTCAGAGACCCCAAGCGACCAACCGCGTAAATAAAAAATGTGCGATTGACCGAAGGTTAAGTTGATTTATATAATGTGTAGTTTATACCATTAAGTATGAAAGGGAGGTATATTATGTATTGATTTTGATTTATTGTTGAACTTGTACCCACAATTAATAATAAGTCAGTTTGTGAAATGAACTCAACTGGCGTATTTCTTTTAATATCTAAATATTTAATAATTGTTTGAGGTGTGTTTAAGAAATTTGGAGCACATATATATCTTGCAAGTCTCAATATATGAGCCAAATTTGACATGTTTATGTGAAATAGTTTTTGAGTTATGAGGGGGTTAAAAGTGGCTTCAAGTAGTTTGAGTTATTAGTTATTACAAACGGTGCTTCTCGCCATTCTGTTAGCTTGAACTTGGCTTGACATGCTATTGCATGTCTAGATTATGGTTGCACAATGATAAGCCCTGGAATAGGAATGGCTTTCAACAACTGCCGCCTGCCACCCTGGGGATCGTTAAAGTATTATGTAACGAATTTGTTGGAGGGGGGTCTTGTAAAATGTTACGATGCGTTACATGGGCGGGAGGGATGTTTGACCTATGCATTACGTAACATTGTTTTTTTAGCCCTTCCAGAGCGGTTGCGTCGAGATTCTCTCACACATTTATTAATACTTATTTTTTCTCATAATTTCAAATGGTTTGACCACTTCAATTTTTTTTACCTTCACAAAACTGGTTTCTTACTTTACAGGATAATTAGTGAATATTAATGTAATTAAACCAATAACAAAGATATTTTAGCAACTTTCCAGTACTTTACGCCACATAATTGTAACTTTTAGGTAAAAATGTTAACTTGGTGGTTACGTAACGTTTTACTAGGGGGGAGGAGGGGTACAGAAAAACAATACAGCGCATTACATGGGGGGAAGGGGTGGCCAAAAATCTCCAAAAAGTGCGTGACGTAATACTTGAAAACTCCTCTGAAAGATGCTTGACAACAGATAGCAAATTTAACACATAATTATCATCAAGAATGTTTAAAAAAAATACAGATTCTAGACTACTAAATTGAAAGTGAAACAGCCAAGATATGACAATACACTTGTACACACAAGCCTCAAGCACACACACTATGATATGCCAATTGGCCGCCACAATGCAGCAAGATTTCAAACTTTTTAGACAAGTACTCACGAAAAATAAAAAATATTGCAGTCTTTTGTGATTGATTTGTTGTACAATGTGCACATAAGAAGCCAACACTTGCTATGCTTCACTCGTTTGTTTGGTGTTATAGACTCCCGTCTTTTTTAATAAACTTTCTTGATTATCACGTGTAAACTATTTACTGTGGGTCTCTTTTGATCAGATTAATACTTACCAGTACCACTGCCTAGCCCTCCATAGCCCTGGTATGAACCTGGTCCTCTCACAGCCTGGTCACGTTGCCTGTTCTGGGGTCTTTCTCCTTTTTCTCTGTCTCTACTTCTCTCGCGTTCTCTACTGTGTATTTTCTCTACTGAGTCCTTGCTGCGTGGCCCTTTTTCTCTGCTATGCTTCTCCCGTTCTCTGCTTCGTCTTTCGCGCTCTCTACTGGGCTTCCCCCTATCTCTGCCCTTACTGCGTCCATCCTGATGTTTGCTGCGACTTTCGCTACTTCTCTCGCGGCTTTCGTCTCTGCGTCGCGCTTTGCTCCTGTCTTTCTGACGTTCCTTGCTGCGATCGCACCGCTTTTCTCGGCTCCTGTTCCTTTCGTGACTGCGGCTTCGGTGCCTCTCGGAACTGCTGCGGGGGCTCCTGTCTCTATCAGAACCCATAATTACAAATTCGTTTCTTCCAATGAGAATACACTACCTACTAGTCCTACTACGGTTTCTTCGATAGGTATGTTGCATATTTTGGCTCTGAAATATTTGAGTCCCTATATTACACGGCCAATATTACGCGACCAAATAATGTACAGCCAATAATACGCGACCAATATTACGTGGATTGGCGTCGTAATATCAGGGTGTACATTATTTGGTTGCGTATTATTGGCCGTGTAATATCACCCCGTGCTGATTTTGTACAGGCGATAATACGCAGCCAGGATTACGAAGCCAAAATATGTACATAATTATAATAACATGGTGTGCATTATTGGCTGTGTAATACGGGCCGGACACTTTTTGTACGGTTTGTTTCGGGGGGATAATGTACAGCCAATATTACGTGTACATCACAGATTAAAATAAAGAAATGACATGGTAAAAGCCTCGTTTGCACGTTCCAGTTTCCTTTTACCACATATTATAAATCGCAATTGCTCTGGAGCTGCGGGAAGTGCTGCCCCTCCACCCTTGCGTAACAAAGCACAGGTACCAACGCTCGCCTCCGCAGCTTCGGCTTTTTAAAAACACTCTAGTGTAGGGCAGGCAAGACCACGTGGAGTCGGGGTTGACCGATTCGGTTCTGTGACAGTTTTTTCATCTTGACACTCGACTACACAAACGAGGCATCAAGGAGTGATTCTATGGTTGGCTTCGTATTATTGGCCTGTAATATTGGTCGTACAAAATCGGCACGGGCTGATATTACGTATCTAGTTGTACACGTAATATTGGTCGCGTAATACTGGCCGTGCATTATCAACCCGGACCGATTTTGTACGGGCAATAATACACGGCCAGTATTAGCCGTCCAAATATTACGAATCCATGTACATGTAATATCTGGACGTGTAATACTGGTCATACATAATTTGGCTTCGTATTCCTGGCCAATAATACGAAGCCAACCATAGAATCACTCCTTGATGCCTCGTACCCTGATATTACGAGGCCAATCCACGTAATATTGGTCGCGTATTATTGATTGTACATTATTTGGTCGCGTATTATTGGCCGAGTAATATAAGGACTCAAAATTAAAAACGCTAAATATGTTTCAATCAGCGTTCACTTTGGACATGACAGTTAAATTTGACATCGGAAAAGCGACTTTATTTCCTTGGTATAGGAGTCGTTTTTCGTTCGGTTTGAAAATTATCATTAGTGTCAAAAATGGCAATCGAAACAGCCCAAAATGCCACTGCAATGCAGGGGCCTGTTCACTTATACGTTCGAGGACGCACGGATCACCCGCGCGTACACTCGAAATCGTTCACGGCGTCGTCGGGCGTTCGCCTGGGTCATCCGAAAAATAGTAGGGGAGGGGAGGAATAGTATGAAACTGACACTTGACAGTTGTCAGTTGTACGTGGACGTCCAAAGTCGTTCAATAACTCCGGCAGCCCGATTCCATAACTTGCTTCAATCGAATTCTGAGTATCGCAATCACTAATGCCTTGCGATAGAGTCGAATTTGCTATGAAAAAAGTGATAATCCGATTGTAACCAAGTTATGGAATTGGGCCACGGATGATCGAGCGATAATCGCGCGGATGATTCGAGCGTGTAAGTGAACACAGCCCAGCACTGCGATTACGTAATGTTGATCATGACGGTTTCAAGCCGTGAAATTCAATAATGCTTTGCGATAGAGTCGATTTTGCTAAGAAAAAAGTGACAATCTGATTGAAGCCAAGTTCTGTAATTGGGCCACTGGGATATAAAAACGTAGCCATGACCAATGAGAACTAAGCTGATTCTGCGCTTTGCCTGTCGTAGCCGAAACATCTGTCAGTGAGAAAAACCTTTTATTGTTTATGGTTGTGGGTTGATTGTCTCTCCAAGTAGATTTGTAGTATTTTACAACACTTATTTATTGATTGTATTAACTAACTCTTCAATTTATTTGGAGATGGAGGTAATTCCTCCGGTTCCCCCGGAACCACCTAACAATTTAGAACAATCTGCCACTAAATGGAGCTTAGATGACTCCTCTAATAATACAAACCCGAAAAAAATATAACTAATACTGAGATGGCCGCAGCTTCCATCCAAACTATATATACCCACCTTTTGTTGGTTGTTGATAAAGGGCCGTTCGTGGCCCAAGTATCTCGATCTGAACCTGACCCGGCAGCGGGTATTTCGATCCGACCGATTAAGTTTGGTTAATTTTTACACCGAAATAATTTAATTATTTCGGTGTAAAAATTGACCAAACTTAATCGGTCTAACATATGTGTAGAGACATCGGTCTTATCTAACATATGTGTAGAGGAGTCAAGCGGGTAGGGCGAAATAAAATTTCAATTGAATTTAAAACAGCTCATGACGCCAATAATTTTTTGGAAACCCCTGTTCTGAACAGCACAAATATAATGCTGTTATACCGACATATAACATTACTCGAATGGGATTGGTTCGAGATGTCCCACTCGAATTCTGAATGGATGAATTCGTTGAGAGCTTGGATCTTCCTCGCGGATGTGGGGAAGTTTTAAAAGCTCGACGACTGAACCGAAAATCTATTAATGACGATGGGAAAATTACTTGGTTACCCACTCAGACTGTAGTTTTAACTCTCCACGGACAATTGTTGCCTGAGAGGATTTTTTCCTTCCATACATCTATGCGTGTTGAAACATATATATCCCACGATACAATGTCTAAACTGTTGCAGGTTCGGACATATAGCTCAGTGCTGCCAGTGTGCTCAGTGTGTGCTCACTGTGTTGTTGCAGTTGTAGTAGTTGGCTCAGTGTAGATCGAATTCCCGGTGCTTTAAATGTACTCACCCTCACGCAGGTGATGTTTGTGAAGGAACTGAACCTATCTGCTGCCTGTATTTGCTCAGGCAAACATTTTTCCACAGATAAGTGCTGCCCGCTGCAGGACAGACAAAAGTCAGTCAAAATGGTTATGGCTCAGGATGGTATTTCATATGAAGAAGCCTCGTATAGATTCCCACAAGTTTATAAACGTTACACTGAGGTCACTCAAGAGCTTTCCCAACCCCCCATTACTCAGCATTCTAGCTCCCTAGGAAACCCTTCAGCCACTCATTCCTATGCCAAAATCTAGCCACTGTGATTCATTTTCTCTTTTATTATTAGAGATCTTTGATGAGGCTAACTTTTGTATTGTGAATGATGGCTCTCCTACTCGTAGAGTTCGACCTCTCCAAGATCGTAAAAGTGCTGTTGACTTAACTATATGCTCTCCTGCTCTGTCTTCTCATATTTTTTGGAAAACTTTAAGTTCTACTTATGGTAATGATCACTATCGTATATTAATGATTATTTCAAATAGAACATTACCTTCATACAATCCGTCCCCTTCTTTAAAATATAGACTTTCTGGAGACGACCAATCACGTCATATTCTCCAACCCTTGAGAGAAAAAAAATACACCTGACTCATGATCACGCTCCTAGTAATTCTTTAGAGGCTTACTCAAAATTTGTAGAGGCTATAATTGATAGTGCTAATGAATACATCCCATTGAAAAAAAACTCCTACGTTTAAAGTATTGGTGGGATTCAGAATGTTCAGACTTATAACTCAGATATGACTATGGCTAACTTTCTTAATTACCAGTTAAAAGCGGCTAAAGCCAAAAAGCTTCTATCAGCAAAAAAGAAAAGTGGATGGACTAGATATTGTGAAACCCTATCACCAAGAACCCCCCTTCACTGGTATGGACTCAAATCAGAAGATTTAGAGGTTCATACAATATACAAAACATAACTTCTAACGACCCTACGTCTTGGCTTGACTCTTTTAGTGATAAACTGGCGCCACCTTCAGTTCCCACTGCAGATTCTTTCCCATTCTCTTCCTCAACTTCTCCCTTCTTACTCTGTTAATAATCATCACTAAAAATATCAAGGGTAAGTTCTATGGTGATATTCAACCAGAATCCGATCCTCCCATATTTTACCGATTAATTTAATTCTGGTATTAATATTTTTCGGAGTACGACTTACGTGACATTGGCGGAATTGTGGAATGGCAACTCCACAAATGCCATAAAACAAGAAGTGAAGTGAGAAATAAGCTTATCACTGACACTGACTGGACTGAACTGACGTGATTATGCCGTTCGCTTTGTAACAATTGCCAAAAATAACTGTTAAAAACGCTAAATATGATCACAATGAGCAGTTTTCCATTAGGCATTGTCAGTTTAGTTCTTTCGTCGTCAAGAGATTACGCTTACTTTTGGTATTTACTCAAATGGACGTAGTAATCGAAAGCAGGTAAAAACAGCGTTTTACCGTAAAAATATGCAAACCACGAGGGAATCAAACGAATGACAAGTTTTTTGTGTAGTGACATGTGTTTTTTTATTCTGACTTTGGCCGTTTTGACATATTTAGATTTTATTTACCCCTTTATTTATGCAGATAAACTAAATAAAACGGTCCATTTTCTGTAGGTATATCATTAGCTGTAAATTATAGTATAGAATATCAAGAAGATAGAAAATACTACCACTAAATACTACTATAATTATGAATTTGATACAAAACTGACGCACAACTTGCTATAAACAAGGGAACGCAGAATATCATACCCGTCAGTAAACATAATTCAAAATCTTTGGTCATACCCAAGGTTCTATGTACTTAGAACTTCCTCGGTCATACCACTGTACTGTTACCAAAACTGTAGCCAACGCCATCTAGCGAAAGATAAACAATGTTAAAATGGCACTTGGAAAACCGCTCATTGGCGTTCCCTTTGGCCATTTGTGGGCGAAATTAGCGTTCTGAACGTTTTCGATCACCGTTCGTTTTGCAAGTTTCGATGACATGTCATGGTAATAGGAAAATCGTCTTTTTTCTGTCACAGATACGTTTTTAATTCAGTTTGGAAAGGATCGGTAGTGTCAAAAGTTGCAAAAATGACAAAAGTGATGAAAATGTTCGAAGAAAACGGCTTGTTGAAAATGTACATATCGAAACTGCCCACAACGCCAAATCATCATCTCGAACGCAGGGAATGACGTCATTGCATATATCGATTTGCGGTTGATTCAATTTCTCCACAACAAAATATTACCTAATTTACTCGCTCAAGTAATAATTCATGACATTTACATAAATCTACCACCATGAAGCTGTCGACGCCAAGATACACATTGTGCTTATTCTTCCAACTAACGTTTGTTTTATGTGACTTGATTTTTAATTGTGTTAGTTTATTTCCTAGAAGTCGCGATGGACTGCTTGTTTTGTTTATGTAAGTTGTATGTAATTTATTTATATCTAGCACGTTACAAAAACTTTGGTTAAATACAATAAAAAAATAACTTTCAGATTCCAGGACTTGTTTCTAGTGCTCTCCATAACTTCGATGTTGATGACCTTTTTCTCTACATATTTATTTCAAGTAAGTTATCATTTATTACTTACCTACACTTTCCTAGTTTTATTACTTCTCTTGCTAATACTTTTTCACACGTCTTACATGGTGTGGGTCCAACAATCTTTCTTTATAATATTAGCAAATGCCTACATACATTGTAGACAGAGAAACTAATAGAGGGCAGAGGGTGTGATATGTTTTAGGCAGGAATGTAGATGCTATACCGTCGATTTTGGGGGGGCAGAGGAGTGGAGGGAGTAGGGAGGGGATGTAGGAACCCCCCTTTTGAAGGAAAAGTTGCGCAGTCTGAGTTTTTTTTTTTCCATCCTTACTTTCAAATTTACTTCTAATGCCATTGATTAAAGGTGGGGGATAGAGGGGGGAGGTGAAAGGCTACCCTCTGGTACGTCTCTCCCCCCCATGGAGATGCTTAGTTTATGAGATATTTCAGTTTTAAGTTTATTAAAAATTGTCTGTTTGGTTGCCGAAAGCGACCGCCCCGAACACCCGTAAATTAACTTTGGTGTGTAGTCAGGTTCTAACCTAACCTACCCTAGTCTTTGGGCGGTTTTTAATAAACTAGTAGGCCCTCCACCTTCCCCATCCACCCCTCGCCTTAAATCAATGTCATCAGAAGTAAATTTGAAAGAAACAACGGAAAAAAAAATACATGGAAATGGGGGGGGGGGGGCTGCGCAACTTTTGCTCCAAAGGGGGGGGGGGGGGTTCTACCTCCACCCCTCCCCAACCCCAAAATCGACGGTATAGCAACTACAGTTTAGCCATGTTTTATTTCATTCAGTCTAAAAAGGACGCTTAATTAGATAATATTGGCACTTGTAGCTAAGCTATTGTTGTTCTTATCCCCGTACAACCTAACAAGTTGTTTGACATTCATTTTAATGGCAGACAATGCGACTTTTCGCATTGCCAGTTAATAGTAGATTATGTACTAATGATTCGCAATCGCAAATTTCTGCGAATGTTTTGTGAATATGAATATCAGAAAAATAATACGAATATAATAGTAGGTTAATAAAATCAAAATCCATTCATTGCTTATGTTTTTTAAAGCAAGGGAAAGTAACTTAACCTCATAAGCACATTATCAGTCTTCACTTTATCATTTGGTAGGAACCAATCTTTATGGCGGCTGAGAAGTTAGGCGCAAGGCGTTACGCAATAGCTAATTTTAGGTGTAAGCGGGCTTTGGAGAGGTAAGAGGCCGGGGCACACCCACTGCATCCCGCGGCGCCCAGCGCATTTTTGATTGTGTGCACGCTACTTCCATACGCGCGTTAAATTTTCATTAGGACCTAGAAGACAAAAAGTATATATAATGCAATGTAAACAAACAAAAACAAATTCTACTATGAATTTTTTATCAATTTTTACTTAAGTTTTTAATGATAAGTAATCATCTTCTTGAACAAAACTATAAATAATAATCAAACGAACACATTATTATTTTTCTATAATAGACTATGAATATAATCATTTTTCATAAGACTAACAAGAAAGTAAACACTTTAACAAACAATAACAAAATTATTTTCTTTAACAAACTTATTAAATTAAATTCATAGAACTTGTAATCGTCAACCTAATTCTAATACAATGTAAGTCAAAATTTGCCCAACAATCGATTTTTTGCATTTTAGGTGGAGTGATCAAAACTACGCCTATCTCGTTTCTTACTTTTCAATATCAGTATGGAAAGAAAACAGATAGATTGCTTGAAACAATACATCATATCTCATGCCTCCGTTTTGTAGTGCGAATTAAGCATAACTCATTTTTTTGCACAGAATGTTTCATCAGTAGTAGTGCTATTACCGATTTGTTTTTAAGTGTTTTGTAGCTCTTTGTTAATTATGTATTGAAACTGAACAACCTCTTCCGGTGTTCCAAAACGGTCCCAAGGATGATTCACTGAGGTGTGTTTCAATCAAACAACTTTGTGCCACAGTTATTCAAAAGTCCCGCCGACTTGCTTAGCTGAGCTAACGGAAAATATCGTAACCGCGATGCAGGATTACGGCTGGCGATAACAGCGCCATCTAGTACATTTGGTTGTAACTAAAATATACTAAGATACGAACCATCGTGATACAAGTTTATACATACATCGCCCTCCAAGGGCAAAGTTGAACCTTTGTCCTTTAACAGCATCTGCTTCTAAACATTATCCCAAAGACAAAACATTTCTTTAAACACCATTTTTAAAGATAAACTTAATGCGCAATATGTTCACAGCTAGCATAATAAAACAATTTTTACAATCTAATCTATATGTAGTTGCAAGTGCGGACTAATTTGTTGCATATCAATAAAAAAACAACAACTAACAATCTTAGTACGAGTTACATAGTTACTCCACTGAGTTATAACTTCATCTTTTGTGACAGGTAAGAAACACAGTTTCGAGACCGGCCTTTTTAATGTTCCATTTTTCGTTTTGAGTGTAACTACTCGCACAATATTGTCTGCCCCAAAATGGGCAGCAATGACTCTACCGTAAATGGACATGGAGGTAAATTGTCCTCTTTTACAATTACAATGTCTCCGATATTTGGTGAAGAATTATTGTTATCAACAGCCCATTTGTAACGGTGCAAGAATTTGGTCAAATATTCGTGAGACCATTTTCGCCAGAATAGTTGCAACATTTTTTGAGTATGTTGCCATCTCCTCAGGGTACCCACATTCAACTCTTCAAAATTGTGATCCGGTGCGGTCACTAAAGGCTCTCCGATGAGGAAGGAGGTCCGGGTGTCAGCACGTCAAAATTGTTTTCCGCATTATCAGTGGTGCTTGACATGGGCCGTAAATTAAGGCATGCTTCTATTTGGGCTAGCACTGTAGACATCTCATCAAATGTCAGTGTTGAGTCTCCAATAATTCTTTTCAAGTGGTATTTCATGGATTTTACACCGGCCTCCCACAGTCCTCCAAAGTTAGGCGAGTGGGGCGGTATAAAATGCCATTCGCAGTTGTTGCTTGCCAGCAACTCAGCGACCTCGGTAATGTATTTCCTCTCAGAAATACCACACTTCTTCAATTCTACCGCAGCTCCAGAAAAATTGGTGCCATTGTCACTCCACAAATTCGAACAATGCCCTCGTCGCGCCACAAATCTTTTAAACGCTTGCAAAAACCCCTCAGAAGTCAGATCGCTCACCACTTCTAAATGTATAGCCCGCGTAGCCATACAAATAAATAGACAGATGTAACCTTTATAAGATTTATGACCTCTACCTTTACTGGTTCTGATTTGGATCGGTCCTGCATAACCACCGCTGTGTTTGAACGGGCGAGTTGGTGTCACACGCGCGGTAGGCAGTTGACCCATCAAAGGCTGTTTCGTAGCAGCAGCATTTTTGGCACATGTGACACACTTGCGGTAGTAAGATTTCACAAGCTGCCTTGCTCCCACAATACAGTACCGTGACTGAATGTAAGTCAGTGTTATTTGTGGCCCGCCATGCAGAGTCTTTAAATGAGCATCTGCGTTTATAAGTTGCGTCAAATGTGACTCCTTTGGAATTAAGATCGGATGTTTTCTGTCAAAGCTTAATGATGAAAAATTCAGTCTGCCTCCCACTCTCAATGTGCCGTCCTCATCCAAAAATGGGTTCAACGCGCGGATTTTGCTGCTTTTAGGTAAGTTCTTCTTTTCTTTAATATTACTTATTTCCTCATCAAAATTGCTGGATTGGCATTGTTGAATACATACATTCAAAACTTTCCTTAATTCTCTTGCTGTAAGATAAGTTTCATTTAATTTATTATTTGTTCTCCGGCAATTTTTAATGAATCTCTTACAATACGCTATTACCCTTAACGTTCTTGTTAGAGATGAGAACTTATCCCAGTCTGACACACACTTATCTACAGTAGCACAATTAATCTTGACCGATTCTATTTCCGTGTGTACATCCTTTGGTCTCTGGTAAGTGATGTTTTCACATGAAATGAATTTTGGCCCTCGAAACCACATCTCATTGTCTATTAATTCAGTATTAGTCAGTCGCAACCCTCGTGATGCACAGTCAGCAGGGTTCTGTTTTGAAGTGACATGACACCAGTTCTGTGGATCTAGGTGCGTTAAAATTTCTGAGATCCGATTTGCAACAAACACGTTCCACCTACTTGGATGGCTATTCAGCCATGCAAGAACAACTGTAGAGTCAGTCCACGCATGAAGATTGTGTTTCTCAACGTTCAAAACTTTCGCCACTTCCAGAATTAGTCTCGTAAGCAGAACAGCGCCGCACAACTCTAAGCGAGGTATGGATACCTGTTTCACCGGTGCAACCTTAGTTTTTGCAGTAACTAAAGAGACCTTAACCTTTCTTTCAGAGTCTATCACACGGATATAGACCGCTGCTGCATATGCTATTTTGGACGCATCACTAAAGCCGTGCAATTCAACCTGGACATCATTTTCCTTCGTCCCAACCCATCTTGGTATGTGAATTTTACACAACATCAGTTGTTCCTCGCGGTAAGTTAACCATTCTTGTAATAACGTATCCGAAACTTCCTCGTCCCATCCCAGTCCTGCTAACCAAAGCTTTTGTATAATTACTTTGGCTGTTATTATGCTTGCTCCTACCCACCCAAGTGGATCATAGAGTCGTGAGATGTCAGATATAATTTTCCTTTTTGTTACAGGTTGCTGAAGCTGTGGAAGACTAACTGCGTATCGGAAGGTGTCATCGCTGCGGTTCCAGGTAAGGCCCATTATCTTTATTAATTCATCCTCCTTTATTTTGAATGCTTCCTTTATATCATTTTCCTCTGAATCTTTTCCATTCATCTCTTTTGCTAGACCATCATTGTTGCTGTTCCACTTCTGAAGTTCAAACCCTACTATTCCCAACAGCTCTTTCATTTCATGAAAAACTTTTCTTCCTTCTTCACAATCTTGAACTCCAGTCATCAAATCATCAACATAAAAGTTTTTGAACACTCTTTCAGCAGCTCGAGGATATTCTTTACCATGATCCACAGCTACCTGTTGCAGTGCTTTCACAGCTAAATATGGAGCGCTTGCTGTGCCGAATGTTACTCGGGTAAGTCTATAATGATTTATTTCTGAATCCGTGTTTGTTCTCCACAGAATCCTTTGACAGTCAGCGTCTTCAACATCAACCTGCCGGTACATCTTTACGATATCGGCTGATATACAAATTGGTGGCAACCTCCATTGCATGACAATGTGTCGAAGTTCCGGCTGCAAGGTGGGTCCCACTAATAACTGACTATTCAGTGATAAATTATTCTTCCCAGTACAGGATGCGTCGAAAACAAGTCTCACTTTGCTGGTTTCCTTGTCATCCCTGCATACAGCGTGATGTGGAAGGTAGATTGCCTTTGGGTTTCGAATTTCATCCTCAGGTACTAGTTCCATATGATCAAGAGCCAAATATTCATCCAGGACTTCCGCATACTTTATTTTTAAACTTTTGTCTTTGATCAACCTGTTTTCCGTAGCTTTCAACCGCTTTTCTGCAATATGACAAGACCCGGTTACCTCAGGAATTCCATTCCTGAACGGCAGACGCACTATGTACCTACCGTTGCTATCCTTTCGAGTTGTCTCTGCAAAAGTTTGTTCACAGCGTTTTTCTTCTTCCGTGAACATAAGCGATTTTGGCTGAGATATGTCTGCTTCTAATTCCCAAAATCTTTTCAGCATATCATCATTTGCACAGCAATGCATCACACTGATGCGAGAAGAGGGCTTGATGTTGCAGTTTATAGCACCCGACAGAATCCAACCAAGACTGGTTGCTTGCGCTATGAGTGAACAACGTGGGTGCTTTTTCACACCCTCTTGTAGTATTATTCCGTACACTTCTGCGCCCAAGAGAAGATCAATATAATTTTGAGTATAGTAGTCCGGGTCCGCTAGCACCAATTCACCGAGCTCCTGCCATTCTCTGGCTTCTACTCTTCTGGTTGGCAGAAGAGAAGTGATTTTCTTGAGAACGTGTGCCTGGACTGGAATTTTTACCTCTGGATCTACTCTGGACCGAATCTCGATGGTGACCATTGCCTTCGAGACTATATTCTTGTCTCCACTTAGACCGGTTATTTGACTTGAAGCTAATGTTTTATTCAAACCTAAATATTGAATGGTGGACTCCGTAACAAAATAAACCTGTGACCCCTGATCCAAGAGCGCCCGAATGTTGTAATTATTCGCATTTTTAGATACAGCCTTAACCAATGCAGTAGCAAGTAGCACTTGTTGTTGTGCTTTGCCTGCTGCAAAGCAAGAAACCATTAGGGAGGATGACGCCGCATTTTGAGATGAAGTGGCACCTTCTGCGGAATTGGCAACAGATTCCTTCTTGTTAACCTCAGATGAATTTCCACCCTTGGGATGCAGCAGCGAATGGTGTGTTCGCTTGCATATACTACACCTAACATTCGACCGACACTCCTTAGCAGAGTGATTGCTACACAAGCAATTGAAGCAAACATTATTGTCGTAAACAAACTTCCGTCTCGATTCAGTAGTTTCTTTATGGAACATTTTACATTTACTGAGTTTATGATCATCCCTGCAAAATGGGCACGACATGTTTGTGACATGTAGAGATTTGAATTTTCGATTAACATTGCTCTAACCCATGTGTTCTGTCGTCGATCCGGTATCTAAAAACTCGATTGCGCGAAACCTCTTAGTTAAAAATTCTTTAAACTGTTTATAAGTGGGTAGCTCATTTGACGAGTTGTTAGCTGTCACACTGAACTCCCATTGACGACGAGTTTCGGGATCCAATTTCGACGTCAGAATGTAAATTAACAAGATATCCCAACTGTTTACATTGACTTGTAAATTAGATAGAGTGGCCAAGCAGTCATCAGTTGTATCAACTATGTTTTTTAAGCCTTTGGCTGATTCCTGTTTCAAACCAGTTTGCGTCAGTAACCGCTTAAGAACCTGTTGACAAATGTGCGGCTTGTTGTTGTACCGCTCTGCCAATAGCTGCCAGCACCTACTGTAATTATCTCTAGTGATTGGGATGTTGCTCAAAAGCTGCTCAGCTTCTCCACTTAAGTACCCTTTTAAGTAGAGCAACTTCTGAACATCATCCAATCGAGGGCAGTTGTGGACCAGACTGGAAAAAAGGTCATGAAAAGTTTTCCACTCTGCATATTTGCCTGAGAATTTCGGTATACATATCTGCGGTAGCTGGACGTTAGCTGGGTTAGCCGTCATAGGTTGAGCAGCAGTTGAATTTCCGATACAATTGGATTCACCTCCCAAACTTACTAAACATGTCTTAAGTTCGCATTTATAATCACAATAGGTTTCCTCACCCCTATCGTACATGTTGTTTTTAACATAACTAGTTTCCTCAATATCTTTGACAGCAGATATTGCCCGCATTAACTCTCTATGACCTGAGCGAAATTAGCTCCATGCTTGCTCTATTAGCTCTTAGTCTACCTTCTACATATTCCCTTGTGATTCGTTCCTTTGGACTCTTTTTATAGTTGGACCTTTGTTTCAGAAGACGACTAAAAAGATCTTCTTGAGAATTAATCAAAGAATCTACAGATGGCTCCATGTTAAGTAATGTCAGGAAACTTCACACAAAGTAATATATAGGGACAAATTCTCAACGTCTCGTATTCTACTAAACGATTTATTTAATAAGTCTTTGAAACCTTGTCACTCTAAAAGAGAGCAAGTACAAGTAAAATCCTAAGTGTTGTATTCGATGAAATTATTTTTTACAAGTGCCTGGAACCGTATCACAGTAAATTTAAATACGTATAAAATTTGAGACAAATTTTTCTAAGTGTCGTATTCTATAAAAAGTATTTTTTTACAAGTGTTCGGAACCTTGTCACAATAAATTCTGAGCTAATTTGGGCATGGGTTACCCGTATCGTCGTTTTTTCCTTAAATATACTAAGTCCTAAATTTATCATGCACACACAAGTAAATTACTACTTGAGAATAAAGTTCAATTTTTGCCAAGATAAATTACTACTAAATTTAAAGTTTTGAACCAAACAAACGAGTGCAAAATTTAAATGTTCACTCTTTAAATTAAAACTTTAAAAGTACTCACGGTTTTTCACTTCACTCTTTCCTTTTTTACCATGGACTAGAAACTCCTACTTCACACTCCTACCTAGGAGTAGGGTTCCAAATCTCCCGGCATCGTCTCTTAACGATAGCGTAGTCCGTGCAGCTAAAATCCCGGCAGCACGGTGAAAGTAGCGCGATGACACGTCACTGGGTCTCAGTGTATGTCCCCCTTCGCGTTGTTGTGGGCCTGACTGTACCCCTGGTACGTCCGTGTGTCCTCCCTGACAGCGTTCACCCTGAACCGCTGTCTGAAGCAGTCTGCACCCTGCTCGTGCCGAGCCGCTCAACAGCAGCAGCAGCGCCAGCAGAGGCTCAGACGGCCCCTTGGCTTGCGTTTGTGACGGCGATCCACCGTCCGCAAGCACCGAAGATAAAATGTGCACTTTTGCACCCTCCTGGTTTTGTCAAAAATGACGCAACCGGCTCCGAAGGACCAATGAACAACCTCTTCCGGTGTTCCAAAACGGTCCCAAGGATGATTCACTGAGGTGTGTTTCAATCAAACAACTTTGTGCCACAGTTATTCAAAATATTTATTCAAAAGTCCCGCCGACTTGCTTAGCTGAGCTAACGGAAAATATCGTAACCGCGATGCAGGATTACGGCTGGCGATAACAGCGCCATCTAGTACATTTGGTTGTAACTAAACTATACTAAGATACGAACCATCGTGATACAAGTTTATACAGAAACCAATGTACACAGAAAGCATTCCACTGAAACAGAGGAAATGGAAAGATTTACTCAAAGCTATTTTACCAAAATATTTTCACTCTTTTTATGCTACACTGCCTAAGACTAAATAATTCCTTAACTCTTTAATTGCTTAGTCTAAATAATTAATAAGGTACCTACTTAACTGTTGAACAAGATTGTTGTTGATTATTTTTAAAACCAACTGATTGATTATACATAGAAAGTTTTATTTTTATTTGAGCAATATATTATGTTTGAGCCGTGTTTATTTTGTTATTGTCAAAGAGTTTCCTCAGTTTATAATTTTTGTATTTTATTTTATATTTTATTCCTTTGTCTAGATTGAGATAGCTACGCCAGAGGTGTTGGTACCTAATCTTAATAATAAAAAAACTTAATTTGATTTTGTAATGTGTGCGTATAGTTTAGGTAGTAGAGTTTATTATTGGAAATAAGCATTAAATGCCCATTGATTTGGTAAGTTTTTTTTGTTATACAACGTGTCACTGAATAGCCTTATAAGTATGCAGCAGGTATGTTTCGATCAAGCATGTTAATACGTTTACGTGTGCAAATGAATACATCGTATTTAAAATTCCCATACAAAAGTAAAATCTTAGAAATTAGCGTCTACCATAAATGATTGTTTTCTAACACGTTGCACCAAAAAGTAGGCACAAACCTACTTTTTGGTGCAACGTGTTAGTAAAGAGAAGAGCAGATGGAACAGTATGTACACATATACGGTTCCATCTGCTCCTCTCGCTGGCGCGCTGGTGGAAATACTTCGTTGAGATAGAGCCCTAAGCGTCTCTGACCGGAAACGGTCCAGCAGTCCGAGAAAGTACACGGAGGGACAGGTTTTGTAATTGTTGCAGTTGTTGCACACACAAGTATTAATTAGTAAAGCTAAAGGAAACACCCAAGGATTTATTGAACCACAAAACACACACAACACTACACTTACTCTTGAAACTACAAATTTTAAGCAAATATTCCTTCACTTCACTTCACTTCTTGGTTATGGCCTCTGTGGCTTGTTGTCACAATTCTGCCAATGTCCGTTATGATATTTTCATAAACTATGGAGATGGTGATTTCTAATAATATGATCGGTATTTCTAAGAATGTGATCGGTGGTGTAGAGGGAGTATCATCTAGAATTTAGGGAAAACATTATAATTTAATATTATTTATATTTATAAATTTACATAATATATAATTAATTAATGGGGTAAAGGTATGGGATAAGAGACATTTGAAGGAAGTTGGAGGGAGGATATCATATAAGGAACGTCGTAATTTTGAGCAATTAAAGAATATGTGATCCACGTTTCCTTCGTCCAGACCACATTCACATATAGAATGATCCTTAATCCTAAGTTTGGCCAAATGAACAGGAGTACATGAATGACCCAATCGTAGTCGGCATATTGTGGAGGTGGTAGTTTTATTAGCCATGCTAAATTTAAAAAACCATGGAGCATTAGGGATCTCTGGTTGAATGTCAGCATAGTGTTTGCCCTTCTGTTTTTTGGAACTTTCCCAATACTTCGACCAAGAATCTTTGAGATGAACTTTAGGGAGAAGACAAAGGTCATGGGAGTATATTTTAAAATGTTCAAGAGAGCCAATCTGCGAAGCAGTTTTAGCGCAGGAATCGGCTGTTTCATTACCAGGGATTCCACAATGACCTGGAATCCAAGCAAGGATGATATTGATTCCAAGGTTATGACATTCTAGAAGAGATTGTTTAATTTTGAGGATTAGACGGAATCGAGATATAGAGCGGAAGGGATTGGAAAGAATAGATTGAAGACAGCTCTTAGCATCAGAGAAAATAATTGTGTTATTGAGGTTATGGGACCTCACAAGGAGGATAGCTTCAAGAAGAGCAAGAGCTTCTCCGGTAAATACAGAAGAGTAAGAAGGACATTTAAAACAAACATATTTTTGAGGAAGGGATCCATACTGCTGCGCCAACAACACTGTTGGAGGAGAGCTTGGAAGCATCAGTATATATGGTGTGCCATCCAATAAATTTTATAGAAATTTGTTCATTGAATATCTTTCGGGGGTTAGATGTGTCTTTGGTTATACCAAAGTCTAAAAGAATATTTGGTTGAAAAATAAGGGCTTCATATGGGGTTAAATAGAGGGGATTGGTTGTATACTGAATGACTGGGTTCGGAAGTTTAGTATACTTAATGAAACTAAGTAGTAAACAAGGGATTTTATCAGGGTTATGTGAATCATATAGGCTTAAGAGACCATTTAATTTTGGAAGAAGGGGGTGATTAGAGTTTTGAATTAATTTAAAGATAAATCTATCGGAAAGGAATTGTCTGCGTATTTTCAGAGGAGGTTCTCCACACTCTACCTGCATTTCGTTAATAGGGGAGGATTTCATGGCGCCAAGGATAATTCTCAGACATTTAGATTGAATTTTGGTGATTTTATCTTGTCCAGATTTATTACAGTTATTTAACAGAAAACATCCATAATCAAAGTGACTTCTAATTATAGCATTATATAGTAGTTTTTGAGAATATGGATGGGAACCCCACCAAACTCCAGAAAGGGCACGAAGTATATTAATATTTTTTCGCACTTTTGAGAAATATACTCAAAATGGGGAGTACCTGTCATTCTGGAGTCAAGCTTAATGCCTAAAAATCTTGTGTTGTTTAACTGAGGAATTATATCTTGACCTATGAGTAATTCAATCGGAGGGATAACTCTTTTTTTGGTAAAAACTACAACAGAACTTTTGGAGGCTGAAAGGGATAGGCCATGATTAAGTAGCCATTTGCCAAGATAGGATAGAGCTGAGTTAAATCTATTTGTTGCCTCCTCAATGGAATGTACCTGTACATAGAGTGCTAGATCATCTGCATATTGGAGAACTTCACAGAATGAGTTCACAGAGCTCTCTAAGTCGTATGTATATAGATTGTACAGTAACGGGCTTAAGACTGAACCTTGAGGTAAGCCTTTAAAAACCATTTTAGGGGAAAGAAAGAGATGATTACATTTTATAACTATAGATCTTTCCATTAACATGTTACAAATGAGTTGGACCAGCCTCTCTGGGATACTCAGCTGAATGAGTTTATTCCTGAGCACTGGAAGCAGGACGTTGTCATATGCAGAAGCCACATCAAGGAAGACCCCAATGAGATATTTTTTCTCCTTAAACGCAGTATGAATGTCAGTTGTAATGATAGCCAAACTGTCCATAGTACTTGAACATTTTCTAAAACCGTGTTGAGTCTTGGCTATTATAGCTTTGTTTTCAACAAACCATTCAAGTCGGTGTTTCATTAAATGTTCCATGATCTTAGACAGAACAGAGGATAGTGCTATTGGTCTTCGACTACTTGGGTCTGAGGGGTCTTTACCAGGCTATAGTACTGGGATAATTATTTGAGTTTTCCATTGATCTGGAACTATGCCATTCTCAAAAAATTCATTAATCAATTCTAAATAAACTTGTTTAGTTTTCTCAGAGGACTTAGTGATAAAAGAATAGGGAATACCATCAATGCCAGGAGAAGAGTCTGTCAGTCCGTCAAGTGCAAGATTCAATTCGGCGAGAGAGAAGGGAAAATCGAAGGAGTTATGAGATGGAAGAGGGCTTGATGATGAAGGGAGGGTATCTATGAAAGGAACAGAAGGAGGAGCTAATCTATCCGAAAAGGCCTCTAGCCATGATGAGGGGTCATTTGCCGAAATGTTTTCGATGTTACATGATCCCCTAAATCGCCTTATCTGTTTCCAGATAAGAGATGATGGGGTTCTTGGTTATCACCAAGTGCTATTGGTCTTCGACTACTTGGGTCTGAGGGGTCTTTACCAGGCTATAGTACTGGGATAATTATTTGAGTTTTCCATTGATCTGGAACTATGCCATTCTCAAAAAATTCATTAATCAATTCTAAATAAACTTGTTTAGTTTTCTCAGAGGACTTAGTGATAAAAGAATAGGGAATACCATCAATGCCAGGAGAAGAGTCTGTCAGTCCGTCAAGTGCAAGATTCAATTCGGCGAGAGAGAAGGGAAAATCGAAGGAGTTATGAGATGGAAGAGGGCTTGATGATGAAGGGAGGGTATCTATGAAAGGAACAGAAGGAGGAGCTAATCTATCCGAAAAGGCCTCTAGCCATGATGAGGGGTCATTTGCCGAAATGTTTTCGATGTTACATGATCCCCTAAATCGCCTTATCTGTTTCCAGATAAGAGATGATGGGGTTCTTGGTGATAAGCTTTCACATAGATTTATCCAACCAATCTTTTTCTTTTTTGAGACCAGTCTTTTGACCTTAGCTGCTGATTGCTGATATTTTAGGAAGTTTGCAGTAGACATGGAAGAATAGTATTTTCTTTCAGCTTCCCTTCGTTCAAAAACAGCAGAGGTACATTCAGAGTCCCACCATGGAGTTGAGATTTTAAAATCTTTAGAAGGTTTCTTGAGTGGGATGTGAAGAGCAGCGGAAGAAATAATATTTTCTATGAATAAATTATATGATATTATGGGATCTGTATTTATGGGGAAGATAGACGAAGAATCTAGTTTGAGATCAAGAGAAGTAGAGTAGGAAGACCAATCTGCAGAAGAAAGCTTGTATTTTAAAGAAGGGCAAGGGTTGCAAGAAGGGGATACTTTATTTGGGATAGAAATAGTGATAGGAAAGTGGTCACTACCATATGTAAGAGGAAGAACTTTCCAATTAAGAAGGGAAGAGAGTGATGGTGAAGATAGTGATAAATCAACAGCACTTCTTGGATCTTGGGAGGGGAAAACCCTACGGGTGGGGGAATCATCATTAATCACACATAGGTCCACTTCATTAAATATATCCAAGAGAGAAAAGCTAAATAAATCTTTGTGACTAGAACCCCACAGAATGTGATGGGCATTAAAATCACCCATGACAACCATAGCTGGAGGAATAGAGGAAAGAAGAAGGAGTAAATCAGGGATTAGTGAGGAGTTTGGATGAGGCATGTAAACAGAAATAAAAGAGATATCCAAAGATCCGATACCTATAATGTTGATATCAGGGGAATGGGAAAGGGGAGAGATTTGGGAAAATGGGAGTGAGCGCTTTATTAATAGAGCACTACCTGCATACCCGTCAGCCCTGTCATCCCGCAGACAGGAGTATCCTGACACCCTAAAAGGGGAGCCAGGAACTAACCATGTCTCCGAGATGGCACAGACTGACGGGTGAAATTTTGAGATTAAGTGGACCAGTTCATGCTTCTTTCGTCGCACGCTCTGGGTGTTCCACTGTAGAATCTTTATTGGATCCATAATGACTAGAAAGTGAAACTAATTGTGTTAGTTTGGAGGCAACGTTGTACGGTAAAGGTTGAGGATTCATTAATATAATATTTATATTGAAAGTTATTAGAGTTTCTAGCATATTGTCGCTTTGTGGTGATGTCTCTAAGGCTTGGTTGTTGAGTAATGTACAACCATTAGGTAATGATGGTGTAGGGTCAGACACTATTTCTCGGTGGGCAGCCTTATCATAAGACTTCCCCTGTGGAGCCTTTGGTTGGGGTGTTGAATATACAGTTTTGGCATAAGACCTACTGTGTTGAGACTGGGAAGACTGTGTAGATGTCTGAGAAGGTGAGAAGTGAGGGGGTACTGTCTCTTGAGAGACTTCAGCATATGATCTCGAAACTTTCGGGAACTGAGAAGCAGCTTCCTCATATGAGATACTACTGTGTGACATTACTGCTTTTATGGATCTCTGCCTTTCTTGCTCCGGACAGCTTTTGCTAGTAGCAAAGTGCCGTCCTGAACAATGCACGCAGGAAGAATCTTTTTCAGAAATCTCGCAACTATCCCCAGAATGTTCCTTGGTGCAGCGGAAACATATTGGTTTAGATCTACATTGGGTTTTAGTGTGGCCAAATCTGCAACATGAGAAGCATTGAATGGTGGGATATTGATAGAGTTCCACAGGAAGAGAGGTGTAATATAAGTACACTCTGTTAGGTAGGACCTGACCTTGGAAAGTAACTACAACTGTTTGGGTAGGTATCCAGGTAATGTTGCCTCCTTCA
Source organism: Alsophila aescularia (assembly GCA_946251855.1). Classification (NCBI taxonomy): domain Eukaryota; kingdom Metazoa; phylum Arthropoda; class Insecta; order Lepidoptera; family Geometridae; genus Alsophila; species Alsophila aescularia. Next base: position 802,130 of record OX276375.1, read on the forward strand.
ACATTTTTCCTATTAAGGCGCCTTGCTTTAAGAACTTTACCGTAACCTGAGGGCAGCTCAAGAGATTCAGCGAATTCTGTCATAGACAAGTCAGTGGGGACTTGTCGAATGAGTCCCACCCGAGTTATATTGTAAGTTGGGATTGTTGCTGTGTATTTACTCATAGCAAGTATTGGGAAGGTGAGGAATTTATTTGCGTCATCGGCAGAGGAAAACTGTACCGAAATTTTGTTTCTCCCTACTCTCTTAACTCCGTCAGTGCAGATATTTTGAACTCTGTGGGTTTTCAGGAATTGGCCAAACTTAATAGGTCTAATTGTTGTGCCCGCAGAAAGGTCGGGTTCTGAACGAGAAACGTGGACCACATAGGGACCCTTGTCCGAAGCGGTGTACGACAGGCCGCCAACAATAATGGACGCGTCCATGTAAACTGTCTGAATTGAGGCAGATGCTAATTCTGGGGATGTAATAGTTTTCTTTGTGGGAGTTTGGACTACTGAACCCAACCGCCTTTTAGTCGCGGTTGTAGTATTAGGGAAAGGATCTGGGGGATCAGGAGCAGGCGGGGGATCGTAATCCATGATTGTTTTCTGGTTTGAGGTTGGGTTAACCGAACCTCAAACACAGAAACTTACGACTACTGAACTAAATTAACTTATTAACACCTTACACCAAAATCACAGTACTCAAAATATAAATTTTGTGTATATAATAAGCGAAATAACTATTTTACCACCAAATCACTCTTACAAGTTTACTCGATATCACTTCCGAAAGCAGAATCCAAATATTCCTTTTTTTAAAGAAAATATCAATGACAGATTTCATTATGACATTCTACTGACAAGCGACTGACCACCGTGCCGTTCTCGTTTGATGCGCGTTCTTTTGACAAGCACAAATTCAAGTCAAGATTATTGGTTTTTTTTTTCAGCTGATTACTAGAAAGTACTATTATGTTTGATGTATTGGTTTTATGTACAATGTTTTTTGAGGAATTTTTAAAAGTAAATTAATTAATGAAAAACTTCAAAATCTCAAAGTCGTAAAACTAACGTTATTCACCATGCCGCACCACATTCTCCACCCCGGTATTTAATAGGTAATTATGTTACATTCTGTATAAATAAAAGTGCTTACTGAGTATTTAAATTTTAGTTACAATAAACAGTAAGTCACACAAAAGTTAATGCTAATAAGTTCGCTTTTGATGAGATTAAAAGTGTTATGGCTAGTAAAACCCATAAAAATAAATGCATATTCGATTAATCATATTTTCGTTAGAACATTAATTTTATGTTTCCTAGGAATTTCATGGAGAAAAAAGTTTTTCCCGCTTCCTGGACATCTGTCATTTTTGACTTATGCCTTATTCGAATTAGGCCGACGTAATACAACAATTAAGTGCAATTGAAACTAACAAAAATAAATTTTAAACTTAAAAAACTTTTATCAGTCTTTCTATAGAAACCTGTTGAATGTTTAAATTATCATCACCATGAATAAAACTCAAAAATATTATATATAATCAAACTAAAACTATATTCTTCTACATATAACTATAAATATATTCTAACAAAAAAATATAATATAGACTCTCAAACTAAAATATACTAATCTCTTAAAAAATGTCAATTACCTACTTATTCAATTTTTAACATATTTTTCAAGCTAATAATTAAACTTCAGCTGAGGAATGTTAAACTTTAAAAATAGAAGCTTCGGCGCCTTGTCTCCTTCAAGTCTGTTTCGATGCGGTGTGTAAATAAGTCCAGCGCCACTAAACATGCGCTCGCTCTGGACACTTGTTGGTGGTGTAACTAAATAATGCCGAACTACAGGAAACAGAAGACTGTACCTTTCCTTGTTCACTTTCAATTCTCGGAACAAAATACAAACGGAACGCACCTCGAGACTGCCACCAAGCCTTATAGACCTTATAGACAATTGACACCAAGTTTGAACAAAAACTGAACATTCAGTAGCATATATTTGCATTCACATTCGCATCCACGAATGTTCAACAAATGACATTCGTTACATCACTATTATGTGCCAAGGGGATAAAGCAGTGTCTTTCGTCATGGGTGGCATATTTGACCCTGAGCGTATCGAGGGACTCAGAGTTAACTCCCGAGGGTAGCGAAGGAGTTTGTGAGGGAGTTATGTAGATTCCCGAGTGAAGCAAGTGGTCCAATATAAAGACAGGCTTTATCCCCAAGGTGAATAGTCTACTTTTCATACCTTCTTAAAGACAATAAAAGCAATAAATACACCATAGGCTTGGCTTTCGAGTTGATGCTAAGAGTTGGAAATAAACTAAAAGGATGGATTCTATGGTGGCCAGTTTGATTTTCGAATAAACTCTTTACAATGTCCATATCTACGTTAAGAATCATGAATTTGAAATTTCCAAATTCAGATCACATTACATCTCTTGAGGTGTAATAATAACATGTTCACAAGTCATTAGGATCCCAAGCGATATAATTGGGATATAATGACATTTATTTACAAACGCGCGTTTTTTTTAGTTCTTCCTTTGGTGCCCAGTTCGATTTTCGAATAAACTCTTTACAATGCCCATATCTATGTTATGAATCATACGAAGTTCCAAATTGTTCCAAATTGTTGTTGTTTAACTTGTTCTACCATTTCGATGCTAGGTGGGAAAAATATTGATTTCGTAATTACCATGTACGTCATTAACACGTTTTGTCGCGGCCTCTTCAACCACTTATAATACAGGGTTGAAAAGGCCGTTATTTTGCAATGCTTAGAGACTTGAAATTTTGCTGAAATATTCCTTGATTGAGTATCTTATGATGGAAAATAATGCAATAATTATGGATTTTTTAAATTACACCTCTTAGAGCTTAGAAGGTGAATGGGACAAGTTGCAAAGTAATATTAAAAAAGCTGTTATTAGATAATAGCAGTCGTTAAGCTATGTCAGAGGCCCTCGGGCGGGCTGACAATCTCTGACACCAGAGGCCAACCTCATACGACAAGTTGTAAAAGGTGTGGGTATGGCAGGCAGGTCTGGTGGAGGTGTTGGTGCGCAAGTTCCGTTCGCTGGGCGCGGTGTGCGCGGCGTACGTGGTGACGAGCGTGGCGCTGCACGCGGCGTGGCTGCTGCACGCGTGGCGCGCGCCCGCCGCCGCCGTCACGCCAGACCTCGTGCTGCTGTTCACGCTGCACCGCTGCCGTGAGTATGCCTCCCCCGTGCAGTGCGTGCTCAGTCCGCACTCCGGCTCTGTTGACGTTGTTCCGCGGTTGCAGTGTCTCCGTGGTACTACTTCCTGTACAAGCGCGCGGCGCTGCGCGTGGCCGACCCGCGGTTCTACGAGGACATCGACTGGATCAGCCGACAGCTGCAGCCCCACTAGCTGCCACTGCACTCGCGTGTTTACTTGGGGACTAATATCGTTAGATATTTGTCGAACACGTGTCGCTACACTTCGTACAACCATAATGTAAATAAGTCTGAGACATTTGTCCCCTAACAACAGAATAAATAATAGTACTAGTGAAAATCTGGCTTACGACATAATACCATTTTAGAGGCGATTAGTTGCAAAAAGTCCCTTCCTCAGCATAGCACCTTTTGTATGACCCTTTTTCTCAGGCAGTGAACTATCTTCGTGTAAAATAGAACTTAGTTGTAATATTCAACATATATACTTGTTATATTTTTTATTTAATATACGTAGGTACATATCATTTTGAATTATATTTAAACCAAAAGTAAGTAAATAAGAATAAAATGTTTATATAATTTTAGCATTATGCCTGCCTAACGAGAACATAATATCTAAGAAACGTTTCTAAAGAAAAAAAATGAATCACGGACGTGACTCGAACTAGCATCATCCGCCACATGCTTTCCCAGTTCTGCCACCATGACCGTGACACCTACAATGCTCTTCATATTGTTCCTATATACAGGCCCGGATTTAGGGGAGGGCATCCGGGGCTACGGGCCTCCACAAAAGAGGGGCCCCCACAAAAGAGACTTCGGAATTATGTTTTTTCAAATTCTGACGAGTAAACACTAGTAAACAACTTTTCTTTTGCTATATTTATTCGCCTTTTTTCGTTCCCTATAGTAATTTGTACAAACATAATAATACCTACTGTTCTTAAATATTAAAAAAACTATTCATGTATATTTGTTCACTTCAATCAGGCCATCAGTAAAATTACAAAATCTCAAATGGCCCCGATAACACCTTCCCAAGGCTCAATGGCACAGTCGGGGCTGTACGATACGTTCTAGATTTAGAATTCTTAAATTGAAAAGATGGATGCTGAATATTTGCAAGCTGCTACGAAGGCATTGGTGAAAGTGAAAAAGGATTATTTAGAACCTAGTCTTGGTAAAGAGTTGGTTCAATTTGTATCTTTAATCAACGTGTACAAAAATTACTATGAAAAAGACCAATCTCTGGAGCTATTTTGCTACCAAGTTCTCGAAGACCAAATTTTTAGAGTTACATTCCCAAACCTCGAAATTGCATTGATAATGTATTTGGTTTTGATGGCGCAAATTGCACAGGAGAGAGCTTATTTTTAAAAGTGAAAATTATTAAAAATAGTCTGCGAACCACGATGGGACAAAACAGACTATCAAAGCTGAACTCCTAAGCATTGAAAGTGAATTACGTCGGGAATTTCAGTGAAATCATCGACGGTTTTTCGGCGAAAAAAACTCGGAAGGTTCCATTCGTTAACTCTAAATTTCAGATAGTTCTCGTTTTCGATTATATTTATATGTGTTTGTTAAATGCTAAAAGAATATACTTGGTTTCACAATAAATTATCTATTGAATTTTTTTGACGCGATTGAAAAAAATTGTTCATTTTATTCGGTCAATAAATTTGAGGGGTGGGGGGGGGGGCTCCACTCCTTTGTTGCCCCAAGGCCTCCAGACCTTTAAATCCGGCCCTGTCTATATACTTGTGCTATTATTTAATCTGTGCTATAGTTACCGTCGTCCCCGTAAGACGGAAGCTTCATCTTCATAAATATCGGATCAACGGTGCGCAAATTATCGTCGAACAAACATACATACAAACGATGAATCGGGCGTTTCCTCGTGGCCTAACAGCTTGCCAACTGAGTAGGCCACGAGGAATAATTTTTCCTCATGTCCTAACTGGTTGTCATGTGAGCAGGAAGAAGGAGTTTTCCCCACGGATATTATAGAACGATTTGGTTCACAGCTGTCAAACTTAAAAGGACTTTAATCTCAAAGTAACGATCCTAGACTAGTAGTTTCTTTAGAGAGAAGTTATAGATCTCCTAAAGATCTTCATTTCGTATGACAGCTGTCAAACCTAAAAGAGGGCTATAACTCTGAACGATCATAGACTAGTAGTTTCTTTGATAGATTGATAGATCTCATCGAAGTCTCCGTTTTGGATGGCAGCTGTCAAACTTAAAAGGGCTATAGCTCTGAAACTAGCTACCCAAGACTAGTAGTTCCTTTACAGAAGTGATAGATCTCATCGATATCTCCGTTATGGATGACAGCTGTGAAACTAACTATCCTAGACAAATATATTTTTTACAGAAGTGATAGATCTCATTGATATCTCCGTTTTGAATGACAGCTGTCAAACTTAAAAGGGCTATCACTCTGAAACTAACGATCCTGGGGTGCGTTCACTTACTACGCTCGAATCACCCGTGCGTATATCACTAGATCATCCGGAGTTAGTGAATGGCTTTGGACTTCCACATTGAACTGACAACTGTCAAGTGTCAGTTTCATACTATTCTTCCCCTCCCCTAAAATTTTTCGGGGTGACTCGTGCGTACTTCCGACGATGCCGTGAACGATTTCGAGTGATCGCGCTGATGATTCGTGCGTCCTCGAGCGTAGTAAGTGAACGCACCCCTAGACTAGTAGTTTTTTTACAGAAGTGATAGATCTCATCGATATCTCCGTTTTGGATGACAGCTGTCAAACTTAAAAGGGCTATCACTCTGAAACTAACGATTCTAGACTAGTAGTTACTTTACAGAAATGATCTCATCGATATCTTCGTTTTGGATGACAGCTGTCAAACTTAAAAGGGCTATAACTCTGAAAAACTATCCTAGACTAGAAGTTCATTTACAGAACTAGTACTAGTAGTTCATTTACAGAAGTGATAGATCTCGACGATGTCTTCATTTTGGATCATCATCGGCCTATATCAGTCCACTGCTGGACGATGTGCGTGTGGTGTGAGGGCCCGAATGTTAAAAATCTTTGAAAGTATACTTAGGTTTCAGTGAACATCCTAAAAGTATTGTGAAAGTTGGAATAAGATTTTGTAAAAGTTAAATAAGTTAGCTATGAGCTGAAAACTTGGGCCCTCAGTTCTCACATAGAGGATTGAGGGCCTGTGGCGTACTCGCTCATTTCATTATGTACCTATTTAGTTATTATTATTATAAATGTATAACATTGTATTGTAATTACCGGAATAAGTCATTGTTCTATTCTTAGATTTATTATATACTTAGATTCAAATAACTCTTGCATTTATGATAAATGTATAATATTGTATTCTTTAATTATGATTTGAATATGCGCGGTGCAGCGTAGCCATGGCAACGCACAGGTTGCCATAGTTATGGAGGAAATAAGTTCGCCTGCGCGCCGGCAGAGGCGCGAGATTTGCATATTGTTTTGTCAATCGGATAACGCGCGTCTATTGTTTTTGATATTTCTGTTTTGTGATAATCTCCTTCTACTACATATTAGTGGCAATAAACTGTTGTGCAGTGAATTTATGGACTTATATTTTACATACCAACCTAAACCACTAAACTGGTGACCTGTTTCGAACCGTTCGTCACAAAACAAGATGCCGTAAGACGCCGCCGTGAAGAACGAAGATGTTTGTCGTGTCAGAATACGCATCCCGCCATTTTGGCCTGAAAAGCCGGCTATTTGGTTCGCGCAAATCGAGGGCCAGTTCGCGATATCCAACATTACCACTGACATCACAAAAGTTTTACTACGTAATCGGCCAGCTAGTCCCGCAGTACGCATCCGAGGTAGAAGACATCATCATCAACCCGCCTGACACAGACAAGTATGAAAAACTAAAATCAGAATTAATTAAACGTCTGTCCGCATCACGGGAACGGAAAGTTTAACAACTGCTGACTCACGAAGAACTCGGTGACCGCAAACCATCCCAATTCTTACGTCACCTACAACACCTAGCCGGACCCGCAGCCCGATTTCATAACTTGGCTTCAATCGAATTCTCAGTATCGCACACACTAATGCCTTGCGATAGAGTCGAATTTGCTATGAAAAAAGTGATAATCCCATTGTAGCCAAGTTATGTAATTGTGCCACTGTCGCCCTATTACAGAACTTGGTATCAATCAGATTGTCACTTTTTTCATAGCAAAATCGACACTATCGCAAAGCATTATTGAATTCGACGGCTTGAAACCGTCATGATCAATATTACGTAATCGCACTATTTATTATGTAATCGGGCTGCAGGTATGTTGGTACCATAGTAAATTCGGTACGGAAGCAACAAAGTGCGTAAGACCTTGCGACTACGGTACGGGTAGGGCCACAAGTAAGTGTGCAAGATCGTGTGATTTCTGCTCGGGTACGGGAGCAAGTAAGTAACGCAAACAGCAGTCGGTAATGGCTAAGACCGATTGCCGCACTTCTGGTCGCCTATTTGTTACGGAAGCCAATACGAAGATGCAATACCTCATCGACACTGGTAGCGATGTATGTGTTTTCCCCCGGTCAGCACTCAAAGAACACCGTGAAAAATCAAACTATCAACTATGCGCTGCAAACGGTACACCGATATACACATACGGCTACGCTCATTTAGTGCTAAACCTAGGCCTGCACCGCGACTTTACTTGGCGATTTATTGTGGCGGACGATACGAAGGCGATAATCAGCGTGGATTTTTTGTCACACTACAACCTCATCGTAGACTGTCGGAATTAACGTTTAATTGACAACACTACAAGCCTCACGTCACCGGCTTCACCTGCGCAGTCGACCGGAAATATTTCATTGGTAAGAGTTGCATCAGGTAACTCGACTTATCACGATATTTTAAAACAATACCCAGAGATTACTCGACCTTCTGGTGTACACTGAGTCCCGAAGCACAACACTGTGCACCATATTAAGACGACAGCAGGACCGCCGGTATGTAGCACGCCGCGAAGATTAGCACCGGACAAATTAAAAATCGCCAAGGAGGAGTTTGCAGAAATGTTGATGAATGGAACCGCCAGACCTTCGAAATCACCCTGGTCATCACCGCTTCACCTAGCGCCCAAAAAAGACAACGGCTGGCGTCCATGTGGCGACTACAGAATGCTCAATGCCAGAACTGTACCGGATCGTTATCCCATTCGTCATATACATGACTTTTCTCACTGCATCTCTGGATGCGAAGTCTTCTCAGCGGTAGACCTGGTGAAGGCCTTTAACCAGATCCCTGTCAGCCCCGAAGATATTCCGAAGACCGCAATCACCACACCGATCGGCCTATTCGAATTCCCGTACATGACGTTCGGACTTCGCAATGCCGGTCAGACGTTTCAACGTTTTGTGGACGAAATGCTTAGGGGACTAGAAGGATTCTGCTTCCCGTTCCTTGACAATTTTTTGGTCTACTCAAGAGAACGTAAAACCCATGAAGAACATCTTCACCTACTCTTCACCAGGCTCAAAGAATATGGCATGGTTATAAACACAAACAAATGTGTATTTGGCGTGTCGGAGGTAACGTTTTTAGGATACAGCATTTCAGCAGCTGGCACTAAGCCCTTACCAACAAAGGTGGAACCAGTCCAGAACTTTCCGACTCCGAAGACAGTCAGGGAACTACGACGGTTTCTGGGATGTTGAACTTTTACCGGAGGTTCATCCCTGGTGCAGCAAAGTATCAAGCGCCCCTCAACACACTCCTTACAGACTCTGTAAAAGGTTCACACCCCGTGCACTTCACAGAAAAAGAGAACGAAGCCTTCACAGCCTGCAAAGAGAGTCTCTGCCAGGCAGCGATAATAGCGCACCCAGACAGCCAAGCAAAGCTCGCTATAGTCACTGACGCTTCCGATACAGCGATGGGCGCAGCATTACAGCAACTCAAGGACGGTTTATGGGAACCTCTGGCGTTTTTCTCACGAAAGCTACCTCCGTGCCAGCAAAAATACTCGCCATATGACAGGGAACTCCTATATGAGGCTTATGTATGTGGCTATAAAATATTTTAGACATATGGTGGAGGCGAGAGATTTTATCATATACACAGATCACAAAGCCATAACTTTTGCATTCCATTCTCGAAAAGAGAACTGCTCACCAAGACAGTTTTGTACGGGCTCACCCGTACAATTGTATTAATTAGCAACGTAAGCAAAATGTATCAATCAATTTAGTACCTAGTAAACCGTCAACAGACAAGCACGTCTTTTATTACTATCACGCGACCCGGTTAGGTGCTCCGATCATATCAAATAAAGGGTGCGAGCAGCAGCCCCTACATGGTCCTTCGAACCTCCGAAGGCGAGACCATCAGCGCGAGTGATTAATGAACAATTATAGTGATTCGTGTAAGGTTTCGCTGAGGAACCAGCAGTAACCAAAATCAAAATCAGTCTCTGGCTTGGCTTTCGCCGCTGAGACAAGCAGCGTCATCATTCCTCGGCGCATCATCAGCGCCAGGATTTATCAACAACAACTCTTGGTATGGTATCAGCCGCCAGGAGGATTATCAAAATCAGTCCTCGTCACAGCAGCAGTGCTTGGACATCGAGCAGTTCTGGGCTGGATATTGGCCGCCAAGACTCTTAGCAAATCAAAACAAGTAAGACCTTTCCATTATATACAATTGACGATTCATTATCAAGATAAAAATGGAAGATCTTTTAGCAAATCAACATCAAATCGCAGGGGGTATAAATTCGCTTTTATTAAACTTCAAAAAAGACGGTCCGGAGCGTAAAACAGCAGAATATATCAAGAGAAGAATGGAAACATTAGATGGTTATTGGCAGGAGTTTCAATCGAATCATGTGCAATTAATTAAGTTTCCTGACCAAAGCCATCAATATTTTGTTAGCAACCATTATCAGCAAACTTACGATCTATACTTATCAGTCAGGGAGAAATTGCAGGCAACCACATCAGGTAGCAGACCTACAACTCCTCAAGCAAATAAAAACTTTGATTTTCCAGTCGGTGAGAGTTCAACAAAATCGCAGGGTGTAAACAGCAAGTTAGATGATCTTATCAAAAAGCAAATGAGTAACTTCAATGCTTTCACAAGAACAGTTCAAAACATCAATATAAATATTATCACAGAAAAATGGGAATTCGAAGATAGTTTGAAAAATTTAGAGTCTCGCTGGGCAGTTATTGATGCAGTTCATTGGGAATTAGACAGTATATTAGATGGCAGCAATCAAAAATATGAGAGGACTTTCGCTGAGCATGAGCAGACATACAATAGTACCTAGTAAACCGTCAACAGACAAGCACGTCTTTTATTACTATCACGCGACCCGGTTAGGTGCTCCGATCATATCAAATAAAGGGTGCGAGCAGCAGCCCCTACATGGTCCTTCGAGCCGGATATGAACCAGCGACCTATGGACACTTTTTCAAATTGAAGACGAAAACAAGAAGCAAAGCAATCAAAAGCAAGTTAGTATTATAAAAAAGCAAACAGAAAGCATCATCAGCAATTTACTAAGCAAGCACAGCTTTATATAAAAAATCACGCGTATACTAGCATGGGTATACCGATTTATATCAAAAAGCAAGCAAAAAGGTTTCCTATCATCAGAGGAATTAAGCAAAGCAAAGCAAGCAATCACAAATCATGAGCATGAGAAGCAATTTGAGGATTTGCCGCAAGCAAGAAGTAATCCATTGCAACCCTTTACGAAAACGGGGGTGGACTTCACCGGAAATATCTCTGTTACAGCAATCAAAAAACGTAGGATAAGAAGCACTCAAGAAAATATCAGTCTAAATGACGTAGTCATCATTCATGGCGCCAATCTACCGCCAGGAAAGTGGTTAATGGGGAGAGTAATCGAATTACATCCGGGATCAGATTCTTACGTCAGAGTCGTGACACTGAAAACAAAAAATGGTGTACTGAAACGTCCAGTCACTAAAGTATCAATTCTACCAGTACACGAACAAGCGGAGCAGCAAACAACTTCTGATACAAACCAATCATCATCACCAACATTATCAAACCCTCGCATCAAATTATCAACATTATTTGCTTCTATTATTTTATTTCTGAGCATCATAACAAGCACTCAATGTTTAAACGCAACAAACTTCAGAGACAATCAGCATCTTTATTTTGACAAAATATCAAACATGAACATCATTCGCGACGAGTGGAAACTTGTTATTTACTACAAAATGCAACCTTACTGGGAAGGAATCACGGCAATCAACAAATCAATTATAATATTGGATCGAGCCTGCGAAACAATGAAAAAATATAACACATGTAATATAATACAGTCGCAACTACGGCACGAGCTTAATGAGTTAGATTATAACAATCAATTGCTCCTTAATCAGCAAGATGGCACGAGAGCAGGCAGAGAGCGCCGGCGCCGCGGGCTTATCGACGGTGTCGGGTATCTGGCGAACTACCTGTTTGGAGTACTCGATAGTAGATTCGCGGAACAGTACGGGAAAGATATCACTCTGTTACGAGATAATCAAAAGCATATTTCATCTTTATGGAGAAAGCAGACATCTATAATAGAAGTAGAGTTCAATATAATAAAGCGAGTAGAGAGTGTCATGTCCCAGCAGCATAAAATCATTCATCAGAAACTATACGAGATACAGAATACTGTGGCACTATTGAAATCAGATCTACAAATATCCAGCGACTTTACAATGGGAGCATTATTTACAAGCAATTTAGTGCAAAATTTAAAACATTTACAAAGAATATTGATAGACACAATCACTGACATTTATCACGGTCGATTTAATCCATATTTAATGGATCCAAAGCAACTGCAAAATCAGATAAGCATTATTTCAAGTCATCTTACAAGTGACGTCAAACTGCCTATTGAAAATATTCACGCCGGAATATCAAAAATATTCAAACTTATAACAACTAAAGCACGAATGATAACGGATTACCTTATATTTGAACTGCGAATACCATTAATCAGTCGAGATTCATTTGAGATATTTAAGATCATACCTATACCTGAAGCAAAGCGAGACAGCATGATAAATATCAAACCCATATCAGACTACGTAGCAATCAATCTGAAAAAAGATACTTACCTATCACTGTCGGAAAACAGCATCAGATCATGTTTAGTAGCAGATACGTACCTGTGTCATATTAGCAAACCTACCTATAGAATTGGAGGAGATAAAGATTTCTGTCAGAAAAAGGAACAAGCATGTGAAACTATAATCAGTCCTTGCAAAAACATTTGGTTGGAAAGCAATGCCCTGAACAACTACATTTATTTTTGCTGTAATCAATGTCTATTGAGAGTGATGTGTGGAGATCAAGTTACAACACATCAGTTGATTCGATCTGGTATAGTGACAATAAAAAAAGGTTGCATTATCAAAACCGACGATTTTGAAATAACAGCACATCAGTTACCGTCTAGCGAATTAAGCATCCAGAGCGACATATACTCCCCTGTAATAGCGCTAATTAATCATATAATCAACGTCTCTATTCCACACGAGGTTTTGAAGACTTTCGAGACTGAGCAAGATAAAGAACTAGGAGACATAGAGAAAGAACTCAAAATCATGAAAAATGAATCATTTGAATCTAACATATCATACAATGACATACACCATTACACGGTGTTATACATTATCATCTTGTTGGCTATCACGGGAGGTGCAATATGGTGTTGGTCGCGCGCGCGCGCGGCACGTGGACACTACGCGTGGTGCCCCCCGCACCAGCAGCAGCGCCGCCCGCGCCGCCGCCAGGGGCTGCGCTCGCGCCGGGCCCTGAGCCCGCGCGACGCCCCGCGCCTCCAGTATCAGATCAAAGTGAAAGTGTTAGTGCGCGTATTAGTGTGGGTACGTCCCCAATAATAACATCGCGGTATCAGTTGTGAAATTAGTGTACTAAGTAAAAATCTTATTTTAATCTTTTCTCGTGGGGAGCATGTACGGGCTCACCCGTACAATTGTATTAATTAGCAACGTAATCAAAATGTATCAATCAATTTAGTACCTAGTAAACCGTCAACAGACAAGCACGTCTTTTATTACTATCACGCGACCCGGTTAGGTGCTCCGATCATATCAAATAAAGGGTGCGAGCAGCAGCCCCTACAAGTTTCGACATCTGGATTTTATCTCGCAATTTACTACAGATATCAGGCATATTTCTGGGAAAAGTAACGTGGTCGCTGACACACTCTCGCGCATGGAAGAGATCGTCCAGCCCATCGATCTAACAAAGCTCGCACATTTCCAACTCACTGATCCTGAACTTAAGCAGCTGTTGGAGAATGATATTTGTTTGCGCAGGTGCAAAGGAGTCAGACCCAGGACCATGTCCAAAGCAGCTGAAGGTGTCGATTTCGAACACCCGCTAATGAGAGAGCACGCAAGTCTCCGAATTTGCTGTAGTTTGGTGATTGTTGTCACCAGGTTTGTTCGCGTCCACCACACTACACACCCATAATTGAGAACTGGCCGCACTATTACGGTGTATAGCCAGCGGCATAGTTTTGGTTTCAGGCCCCAGTCCTTTCCGACTGCTCTGGTACTTTGCCAAAAAATATTTGTTGCTTTTGTGGTAACGTGGTCAAGATGTTTTCCCCACAAAAGTTTACTATCTAGCCAGATGCCTAGATTTAACTTCCTTACTTAGAGTCAATTTGTGCCAAACAAACTCGGTAGTTTCCAATTTGCTTTTCTAGTTTTTCGGGTAAACAGAACCATTTCTGTCTTCTGAGGGTTCACAGATAGACTGTGGCGTTCACACCATCTCTCAACTGTCCGAAGCGCCCGCTGCATTTATGCGCATAGAGTTGCCTCAAACAGTCCCGAAATCATGATTGCCAGGTCATCTGCGTATCCGATGGTAACCATATCATCTTTGTTCAGGAGTTCAATAAGTTCATTTGCTACCACTACCCAAAGAAGTGGGGACAACACGCCTCCTTGTGGGCATCCTCTAGTAACAAGACAGCGACTTGATGATGATACATCCCATCATTTTTGTCATCATTTTGGATGACGGTTGTCCAATTTAAATGGGCTATAACTCGGAAACTAACGATCCTAGACTAGTAGTTTCTTTACAGAAAAGATAGATCTCATCGATATCTTAGTTTTGTATGAGCTATCAAATTGACAGATGACAGAAAACAACCAGCTCAAAACCAGTATTGAAAAATGACAGGCAAATCGCCTGTAATTTTTGTCATCGGCAGTTATTTTTAACATTAACTATATTTTTGACATTGTCTGTCATTTTTGACATAGCTTGTTATTTCTGTCATCAGCAGTCAAAACTGGATGTACCAACATTTGTCAGCTCTCACCTGTCAATTTGACAGCTGTCATCCAAAAGGAAGGTTTCGATGAGATCTATCACTTCTGTACAGAAACTACTAGCCTAGGATCAATAGTTTTAGAGTTATAGCCCTTTTAAGTTTGACAGCTGTCATCTAAAACGAAGATACCGATGAGATCTATCACTTCTGTAAAGAAACTACTAGTCTAGGATTAATAGTTTCCGAGTTATAGCCCTTTTAAGTTTGTCAGCTGTCATCTAAAACGAAGATACCGATGAGATCTATCACTTCTGTAAAGAAACTACTAGTCTAGGATTACTAGTTTCCGAGTTATAGCCCTTTTAAGTTTGTCAGCTGTCATCTAAAACGAAGATACCGATGAGAACTATCACTTCTGTAAAGAAACTACTAGTCTAGGATTACTAGTTTCCGAGTTATAGCCCTTTTAAGTTTGACAGCTGTCATCTAAAACGAAGATACCGATGAGATCTATCACTTCTGTAAAGAAACTACTAGTCTAGGATTAATAGTTTCCGAGTTATAGCCCTTTTAAGTTTGTCAGCTGTCATCTAAAACGAAGATACCGATGAGAACTATCACTTCTGTAAAGAAACTACTAGTCTAGGATTACTAGTTTCCGAGTTATAGCCCTTTTAAGTTTGACAGCTGTCATCTAAAACGAAGATACCGATGAGATCTATCACTTCTGTAAAGAAACTACTAGTCTAGGATTAATAGTTTCAGAGTTATAGCCCTTTTAAGTTTGATAGCCTAAATCAAAGATATCGATGATATCTATCACTTCTGTAAAGAAACTATTAGGTATGATCACTAGTTTCAGGGTTATAGCACTTATGACAGCTGTCATCTAAAACGAAGATACCGATGAGATCTATTACTTCTGTAAAGAAACTACTAGTCTAGGATTAATAGTTTCAGAGTTATAGCCCTTTTAAGTTTCATAGCCTAAATCAAAGATATCGATGATATCTATCACTTCTGTAAAGAAACTATTAGGTATGATCACTAGTTTCAGGGTTATAGCACTTATGACAGCTGTCATCTAAAACGAAGATACCGATGAGTTCTATCACTTCTGTAAAGAAAAGTCTAGGATCAATAGTTTCAGAGTTATAGCCCATTTTAATCATAGCGATGGTGGCCTAACGGTTCTATAGTGCAAATTAGAATCCAACGATACCGGGTTCAAAACCTAGGCCCCGCACCTATGACTTTTCTAAGTTATGTGCGGTTTTCCATCGCTCCGTGCTTCGGAGGGCACGTTAAGCTGTCGGTCCCGGCTGTTATTGATTAATAACAGTTGTTAAGCCATGTCAGAGGACCTAGGGCGGCTTGACAGACTCTGATATCAGAGGCCAGCACTACCTCATAAAACAAACAATCACAGTAGAAATTATTTCACTGTGTTGGAAGGGAAATATATAGAACGGTGCCTTTCTACGGAACGGACATTCCGAGAAACGTACGTTTGTTGAACCTTCTGTTCAGTGTATAAACATAAATTTCATTGTACTTTCACAATATTTAAATTGTTAATTTATAATATTTTTTTGTGTGAAGTTTGTCGTAGAACCTAGCAAACAAATAAATGAATAAACGCGGAAAAACGCCGTGGATAATAATAAAAGCTGTTACCCAAAGAAGTTGTTTTATTCAGAAACAAAACAGCATCGCGTAACAATAAATTACGGTGGAATTCACGAATTATTTACAAAGATCTGGAAGTTATCAATTGCACCTTACGTTTTGTACTGCACGTGTACAACTCAGTTCGTGCACATTATGCACCAATAAACGTTCTTTGTCATACCTAAGTAATGATAATGATGTTTATCTACACTCATATCGTAAAATCCGGATTATGAACTAAAAATGGTGGCATAATGACATACTTTACGCGCAGCACGTCTGTAATAAGAAAAACAACAACATTAAAGCAGTTTTGCCCATTTATTATGAGTTAGTCCAAACTGTTCTACTATTTGTTCGACTATAGAACGGTTCGTGCTAGACTGTACGCGCGCGAATTCGCTGTGAACTGGATTTTGGCGCCATAATTTACTTTAGTACCGAACCAATTTAATTTGTTTTTGAATGAATTTGACTCCACCTGACATCACGGGAACAGCAACGAACATGAACGAGCTTTTACCAGCAAAATCAAGAAAATGTTACAATTGTTTTTTTCATTAATAGTAAGTTCCTATTGCATGAGTGTAGAGCGTATGAAACGCCACATAACTAGGTATTAAAACACTCGAGTGATACTATTCCTACGGCTCGTTTTTTAAACTCACGCTCGTGTTTTAATAGCCCTTGTTATGCATACGTTTCATAAACTACTTTTATATAATGAATATTGGTGCTTATAATGTGCAAGGAAAAGGCGTGGCTTCATTAGGCAAACAGTTTGAAGCTGGGTTTCTTTCGGGCTCAGCTCAATATCGTTTCTTATTTATCTTCTTTTTGTTTTAATAGCAAACGCACCACAAACTGTTTACCGAAGTACAACTATATAAACTATAAAACTTTGCACGCCACCCTCGAGCATCTTAAAAACTAAGAAAACAATTAATTAATTTTTCTCACTATCCTTTTCTAGCAGACATTGCGGTGCAAATGAAGTCTTAATTTGTCACATTTTTCACTGTTTTCACGAGCTCACAAAGCATCGTCGGTTACGCTATTTAATATCTGCCTCATTTAGTCGGACAGTACCTAGTGTGTATGGCGTCACTCCTCTCGGCGACCTGCCCAGTATTTCACTCGTGGAGTTTCGCGAGTAGTTCGAGAGAACCACATACACAGCTCAATATGCCCAATGCAGACCACAAGACACTTCCCTGATTCGATATTTGAGCCAATTTTGGCAAAGGTCTCACCATACCTAACAACAAACCTTAATTGATTTTTTTGTGTCGTTCATAATCTGCACCCACAAATACACACGTGACGTGTGACATGTGAGGCTCGGTTGCCCTTTATAAATATTGCTACGAATATGTTGATAGATGTATTTATTATTTGGAGCCGCGTGTCACATTATCTTGTTTTATCTGTAGCACTCTAGTGTAATAGTAAATGTTGTTATGGAACGGTGTTCACCGTCAAAAGTTTGTATCCGCGCGGCTCTGCGCAGTACGTTCGTGCGGCGCCGTGCGAGGTCACGCCGCCGTGCGCGCCCGCTAGAAGGACGTGCGACACAGCGGGCAGTTGGATTTATTCGATGTCTTGAACCACTTGCGCTGGAATTAACAGAAAATAATAGTAAGGAGTCGTAACCATTGAAAGTAAGGTCTTGATGCCCAGCTTTTTAGGTTAGCGTTTATCAACTACGTCAATACGAACACAATAACCGAAGTCTTAAGAATCAAAAATAGCCGTAACAGCGGTTTCAAGGCAGATTTAAGCTCGGCTCAATATTAAAATTTACTACAGCATGTATGTAGAACTGACCGCCGGCTCCACCTTGTGAGGCGAGCCGCGTGCGGGTGTTACGTACGAGACAGTCGTTGTGGAACTTGTTGCGGCACTGGTAGCAGAGCACGGAGGGCAGGCGGCCGGTGGAAAAGTGCAGGCGACAGTAGCAGATGTAGCACTGCCCCGCCCGCTCCACCTTGCTATTCACTGCCGCCGTCCACATCTTAAGCGCGTTCAGCAGGCTGCCGTTCTGTCGACAAACCACAGGATAAAACTAATGACTTCTGCTTGACGGATACAAATCCTATCGACTGCGCCACACTTTAAATACTATGCAGAGAATTCAGTAGGAAATGAAAAATCCGAGCAGGCAGAGCGTGCGGTCACTCGACAGCTGCACAGCTGAGGTTATACCAGGTGAGGGTGCGCTCCCTCACCTGGTATCTCATTACATGACGAGCCAGTTGGTGTTGCTGGTGGGCGCGTTCTTCTACGCCGTGAACCGCGTCAGGCCGAGCGGGTGGTCGCGCGACAGATGCACCCCCTCACCTGGTATCCCATATACATGACGAGCCAGTTGATGTTGCTGGTGGGCGCGTTCTCCTGCGCCGTGAACCGCGGCAGGCCGAGCGGGTGGTCGGGCGATAGATGCACCCCCTCACCTGGTATCCCATGTACATGACTAGCCAGTTGATGTTGCTGGTGGGCGCGTTCTCCTGCGCCGTGAACCGCGGCAGGCCGAGCGGGTGGTCGGGCGATAGATGCACCCCCTCACCTGGTATCCCATGTACATGACTAGCCAGTTGGTGTTGGTGGTGGGCGCGTTCTCCTGCGCCGTGAACCGCGGCAGGCCGAACGGGTGGTCGAGCGATAGATGCACCCCCTCACCTGGTATCCCATGTACATGACTAGCCAGTTGGTGTTGCTGGTGGGCGCGTTCTCCTGCGCCGTGAACCGCGGCAGGCCGAGCGGGTGGTCGGGTGAAAGCTGCACCTTCAGCTCCACTGGCCGCTCCTCTACCGTGAGGATGCACGTCACCTCGTACGTGGACCAGTGCAGCGTGATCTGGGGACGTGGGAACGAACTATTGTAATACATTTGTACTCTATTATTTCAAGTGATAGAGAATAGCAAATAGGACGACTTCGTTTTGGAGGTTATGTGGGTCCAGCATAAGTAGTACAAATTTCAACCTCCGTATCTTCCAGTTCGGAAGCTCGCTGCTGCACCTGCAGGAACTGTTCCTTCACCGCGTTGGGAGTTATGTACCTGCAAGGAAACGCATTAATATTAAATAACTGATCAAATTGCCTGTAATGCCGTGCCTCGAACATTCAGGGTTCGGAACTACACAGACCTTATTTCTACAGAGCTAAGATTCATTTTATAAACATTAGTACTTCATAGGTAAACAAAATAGTAAGCGTTAGTATGTAGAGGCGACACTCACCCACGCACAATATTATCCAGCAAGCGTGCGTGTTTGTGCGGCGCGGCGCCGCGCCAGCCGCGCGCGTCCCCCGCGCCTGCGCCGCCTACGCACAGCGCCACGCCGCGACACGCCGCCGCGCTCACCGTGTGCGCCGTGCAGTACTCTGCAATAGTTGGAATCTTTATATCTAAATAAATGACGCATACCTACCTCGTTATTTATTTATTTATTTAAATGGAATACAAGCCGCTGCTAATTGGTACCTAATATAGTTTGATGAAAATGGGCATTAGAGAGCCATAAACAGTTTACAACAACAAAAAAAAAACGAAACACAACACCACGGTGACGGTTGTGCCCCTTGTCTCACGCCCCTGCGCAGTTGGATATGTTTAGACTGCTGGTTTTGTACTTGGACACTCATAGTCGCGGCGTCATACAGAAACCTCAGGACTTGGATGTATCGCCAGTCAACTTGACTACGCTGCAAAGACTCCAGAACCACCCACGTTTCAACGCAGTCAAATGCATAGTCCACAAAAGCAAGTCACAGGGGCTGGTTATACTATTCAGATTTCTGCATTAACCTGCCTCACTGTGTGTATGTGGTCTATGGTGCTAAATCCTCCGCGAAACCCAGCCTCTTCAGGAGGCTGGAATTCGTCGTCTTCTTGTGAGGCGATTTGAGATGACCCTCGAAAACAACTCAAGAGTGAAATAAGTCGGTAGTTCTTTAAAAGGGTTTTATCTCCTTTTTTAAAGAAGAGTAACCAAACTCCTGCTCCACGCCTCTGGAGTTCTCCCACTGTTAAGTACGGTGCTAAATAACCCCTGAAGCTCTCGAAGTACGGGTCTCCCCCCTGCTTTCAAGAGCTCCGAAGTTATACCATCCTCATCGGGGGCCTTTCCATTCTTAAGTTGTTTGAGCGCCATCTCAATCTCGTCTAGGTTGACGTTGGGCAGTTCATCAGTGTATTGGCGGGTCAGTATTGCGTGGGAATCCTCTGTGCTGGGTCCGGGTACTAGAAGCATGCGAGTCGTACAATCGGCCATAGAAGTCTTTAATCTCAGAAAGGATCTCCGGCTTAGAGACGACGGTTGTGCCATTATTGGTCTTGAGCTTCGTCACATGGGATCTACTCAATTGCTGGGCGAAGACTTTTGACCCCCGATTTTGCTCAATTGCCTTTTCTATTCGGCGTGTATTTGAGCATCAGAGGTCATGTCGCTCCAGCTAGCTGATCTTTTTATTGAGCTCCCTTTTCTCTGACGGCTGATATGTTAAATGCAGTACCACAGAGATCGATTTTGAGTCCAATACTGTTCTTAATCTTTACAGCTGATTTGCCAAATTATATAAAAAAGTGTAAGTACCATTTAACTAAATGCAGATGACACTCATATTTGTTGACCGAGCGAGCGCGAAGCGTCTCCATTTCAGCTTGGGCACAAATGCTTTCGTATGTCCTGATGTCCTCCCGTCCGGATCTGTTCTGCTCTACAGGTCGCATTTCTCAACCGATCTAAATGAAACTTGGTACACAGGTAAAACGAATTTTCTGATGTTTTAGTCGTTGGGGATTTTTATTGGTACTTCCTCCAAAAAGGGGCAAAAAGAAGGCTACTGAACGTCTCCGCCTTAGTAGATCGAATTTCGATGGTTCTTTTTTTATTTGACGATAGTATTTTATTACTTTAAATTGGTCGCATAAAAATTTGGTGAAGATATCATGAGGATCTTCGGCGTGATGAGCAGTTAATAGCTCCTCAAAATGCAGTAAATTTCTCATTTTTTGGTTTCTACCAATGTAATCAGCCCTTTATCTACTAGGTAAGGATTGATGGAGCACCTTCGTTATAAGTATTAATTTAACAATAAGGTAACTAGATGGCGCTACTGTGCACCGCTAGATTATATGCAAAAAAAGTTTGTACGCGCGAGGTCTACAGCTCACAGAGCCACTAGTTATTAATCTTTTAAGGCTGAAGATACGGAGGAAGCTATGTGTATAATTAACAGTGATTTGAATGAAATCTTTGAATGGGCTGCGAGTAACTCATTGATATTAAATCCTTCGAAATATAAAATGCTAATTGTAGGATCATGAACTCAAATAGCTAATGTTTAAAGTTATAAATCAGAATTGTCTGTCAACGGACTATACTTTGATTTTTATAGCTTGACCTCCATGACGGCTGTCATCGAGATAACTCGCATGAAGTTCCGTATTTTTTATACACAAAACAATGTCGTACTTTATTGGTGTGAAAAGGGATGTTCAATTTTCATTGCGACATCTTAATCACAGACTATAAAACAATAATAATCGATTATGAAAATCGAAATAACTTTATTTGCTTATTCGTAATAAATTAAAAAAAAAGTTTCCACGAGCTAATTTGAATCTATTATTGTGGTAAATCTCAGACCAAGTATTACTAAAGTATAGCCCCGCCGCCTCGGTGCTAATCGTAGTCTATAGCTACGTACATCGATGTATAGATCACGAGTAGGGATGCCTGCAAGCGCACGCGCGCATGTCAATAGAGAGGGCACGTCACGACGCGGATTCGACGGGCACGGCGCCTACCTATTACTGGCTTTTAGAAATACAAAAATTTCAGTTTCCTTTAGTACTAATATTAAAAATTCGAAAGTTACTCTCTATAGCAGACACAGGGGTCTGCTTGTTACCTTATCACGACCAAATAACTGAGCCGATCTTGGTATATATATTGTATGTACTAGAAAAGTCACAATTAGAATATAGGACATAATTATATGATCACATTTTTTTTCAACATCGTTCGATAATCGTTTTTTTCCTTCACTACTCCAACCCTAGAAATATCAGCCTGGCAGCTGTCTTGGCGATCAAGCTATGTTGTACAAACTATAGTTATACCAATGGAGTCGGAAGCGAGAAGGAATCTGGGTCTAATTTTTGATAGTGAGATGAGGTTTATAAAACACGTCAATGATAAAATATAAACAGCGTTTTAGAAGCTAAAGGTAGAGCTTCAGGTTTTATAAGTAAGAAATAGTTCTATGTGACCTCCAGGTATTATCACCTTTTAACAACTGCAGTGCAGTTTTTGGGCCGAGATTATATGCAAAAACGGAGTGTGCAAAGAGTGCCGAATGTATGTACAAGATTTTGTTTTAGCATACCAAGAAGAGAGCATATTACTGCTTACTTTGTAAAGAAAAATATATTGAATATGAAGGCCAGGAGAGAGCTCCACCTATGCTTGCACAACTCAATAGGTAACGTTGAACAAAAATATATTGAATATGAAGGCCAGGAGAGAGCTCCACCTATGCTTGCACAACTCAATAGGTAACGTTGAACAAAAATATATTGAATATGAAGGCCAGGAGAGAGCTCCACCTATGCTTGCACAACTCAATAGGTAACGTTGAACAAAAATATATTGAATATGAAGGCCAGGAGAGAGCTCCACCTATGCTTGCAAGGCCAGGAGAGAGCTCCACCTATGCTTGCAAAACTCAATAGGTAACGTTGAACAAAAATATGTTGAATATGAAGGCCAGGAGAGAGCTCCACCTATGCTTGCACAACTCAATAGGTAACGTTGAACAAAAAGTCAGAATGTCTATTCGTAAAGCTAACGTAAATTAAGAATAGGTTACGTTAATTGAATACTCGCTCAAAATCTGAATGCACTGTCCATACTCAAACACAACACCACCGGATTCAGAAATTGCTTCTGAATGCACTGTCCATACTCAAACACAACACCACCGGATTCAGAAATTGCTTCAAATTAGTGCGTCAAAAATTTGGAACAATATACCAACACCAATGTGAAATAAAAAAAACTTGCTTTGCTTTGTTTAAAACTAAATATAAAATTCTTCTTTTACAACGTTCCAAAAAGAACTTCGAAACAACCTTTAAAACTAACTCAACCCCCTCTATTACACACATAAACACTCACATACATATATATTGTAGTCAATGCTGTAAAGGTGAAACTTCTTTCTGATATTCACTTTATCTACTGCCTGGCTCGCTCGTGAAAAGCTACCACGCGCATACTGCGCGTGCGCACGCGTAGCAAGCGACTGATTATTATACATGTATGCCCATGATAGAGTAAATATGTACCTAGTGCTGTTTTTTGTGTTTTAGTGTGCATTTTTTGTATAACTTTCTCGCTTATCACTAACTGTTCGTGCTTTACAAACAAACAACTGTCCCCTTACTTCGAACACCATTCCAATTCAATCACGATCCCAACAATGTGATTCAGCTAAAACCTAACCTGCACTGCACTGCCACACCGAAAGGTAACGGAAGGTGTGGCAACATAGCCGCCATCTTGGTTAAAAAAAATTACGTCCTTCCCCACTTCCCTTCACCCTTCCCCCTTTAATCCTTATCCTTATTTCCTCCCTACCTTCCTCAACATCCTTTTCACTTTCCCCCCTTTCTCCCACTACCCATCCCTTCATTCTTCCTTCACTTCGTACCACCTGCCCGACTTCCCGCACCCTTCCCTGACATCCCCCACCATTCGTCCACTTTCCCCTATCCTCCCCTCACTTTCACTCACTTCCCCAAACCTTCCCCCACATCCTCCCACGTTGCAGTGCAGTTAGGTTTTCTAGGTTTTAATCGCAATGTTGGAATCGTGATTCAATGTTGGAAGCTGATCTCAAGTAATAGGTAAACCAAAAGGTAATAGGTAGGTATGCTGAAAACCAGCACTGCGTAGATTGTATAGTCTGTGCAGTACAGTACTGAGCAACAGAGGTGGTAGCTTAATGGTTAATTAGTGCAACATAGAATCCAACGATACCGGGTTCGATCCTAGGCTCCACACCAATAACTTTTCTATGTTATGTGCAGTTTTCTATCGCTCCGTTCTTCGGAGGGCACGTTAAGCTGTCGGTCTCAGCTGTTATTGATCAATAGCAGTCGTTAAGACATGTCAGAGGCCCTCGGGTGGCTTGACAAACTCGGACACCAGAGGCCAGCACTACCTCAAACAACAAACAAACAAACAGTGCTGAGCATACCCCAATTGGCAAACAAGCACAATATCACGAAGAAGATAATAACCGCGATAGCGTGACACGCGGTTTGGAAAGGAATGCATATACGAGTATCTATCTACTGTAGTATTTCTTAGATAGTGGAACTGATTGCCACGAGACACGTTATCGTGGAAGATCCACTTTCAAATGTATGTAATTGAAACGTGGATTTTAGGTTAGGTGGTACTTCACACCGGAACAGCTTATGTATCTTAATCAAGCACAGGTCCTATCTTGTATGGAGTACTGCTGCCACCTCTGGGACGGTTCTGCCAAGTATCAGCTCGAGTCTTTGGATTCAATTGAGAGACATGCTATCAGGCTCATTGGGGATGACACTCTAGTAAAGAGTAAGCTTCAAAGTCTGGCGCATCGACGTGAGGTAGCAAGCCTGGCGGTATTCTACAGATTGCGCTATGGGGAGTGTGCACAAAAACTGCACAACCTGATTCCCCCATCACCGTACGACTAGACGATCGGCAAAGCGCCACCCTTTTATGGTTGAAATACCTCGCACAAGAACGAATCGTTACGTTTCTTTATTTATTATAAGAACTGCAAAGGAGTGGAATACCCTGCCCTCGTCAGTGTTCCGGTAAATTATAACCCCGGTGTGTTCAAGTCAAGAAATAGAAATAGAAATATATTTATTTGCTAAACACAGGAATGAATACATATGAACAAAAAATGATTATACAATAAGTAGTTGACATAGACAAAAGAATAAGCAGCGGGCCCCAAACTCAGCCAAATTTTATCAAAATCCGTTTAGCTCTTTGAGAGTGAAGTATGATGATGATGGTGATTATGAAACAAAGTCATATAACTCCCGCCCCTCCTCCCTCTCCCCCATTATAGCTCTATCACATTAGTTTAAAACCGAAAATAAAATGCATCAAAATTGGTCGTTTCGTTTCATTCTCATCCCCCTTTTCTTAACCCTCGCCCCTTTTCAACTCCCCGTCCCTTTCCTAACTCTCTCCATACAGCTAAGAACCATATCGATCACATCAGTTTTCAAACATAAAAAAACTGCATCAAAATCAGTCCATTCGTTTGGAAGCTACGATTCTCTCACCCCCTTACCCCTCCTCCCCCCACTTTAGCTAAGAACCATCTCGAGCACATCAGCTTTCAAACAAAAAAACACCGCATCAAAATCAGTCTATTCGTTTGGGAGCTACGATTCTCATTTCGCTTATCCCCCTGGTCAACTCCCCCCATATAGCTAAGAATCATCTCATCTCGATTACAACAGTTCCCAATCATAAATAAACCTCATCAAAATTGGTCCATTCGTTTGTGAGCTACGATCCTCCCCCCACCCCATTATAGCTAAGAACCGTGTTTATCTCAGCTTTCAAACATAAAAACCGCAGCTAAATCGGTCCATTCGTTTGGAAGCTATGATTCTCACCCCTCCCCATTTGTATCAAGCCAACCCCCCCCCCTTTCCCCCATTTACCTAAGAATGATCTAGATCACATCATTTTTCAAAAATAAAAACCCGCATCATAATCAGTCTTTTCGTTTGAAAGCCACACATCCACAGTAACACAGTGACACAGTTATACACACCCTAAACTTATAACACCAGTCTCTTTGTTTGGGGGTTAAAACTCCATACTCACCTACTTGACAGACTTGTTGTTATTTAGTTTCCATGGTAACGTAATTTCCGTTCTTTATTTTTGGTATCTTGGGTTACATTATTACAATTTTCGCAGAAATCTCTAATTTTTTAAAATGTATAATACTGCCCATGTTACTCACTGATAATGTAGCTATCTATAGGCGGAAGAATTTTCAAACAAACAAACCTTTCTTCTTTATAATATTAGATATTAGTGTAGATAAGCTAGCGTTTGACTAATATCTTTCCCTTTGGTAAGTGATGATTTGATCGAAGATGGTAGTAAGTATGCTAGACCTAGAATTTAAACTGATTATTATATAGTATTTTAATGTAAATAATATTAAAATTTAGTGTGTAATTATTTGGTTTGTGAGTGTATAGTTACCCGGATTCTTGTATTGATAGTATGCACCTGAGTATTAAATGGACGAGGCCCATTCAAGGCCCTCCGTCCAACATGAGTACTAAGGATAGAGTGAGGAAGATATTCAAGATGAGAATATGATTTTACAACATGTTGAGAGTGAAGATTTACAATTAAATGTACAGTCGCCGGGATTGGCGATCTTACCTACGAGTAATAGGCCGTCTAAACGTTATCGCACGGACATCGATAGTGACGAACACTTACAGGAGGTTGACAATGAGGGATTTACAATAGTAAAGAACAACTCAAAGCGTGCTAAGTCGAACAAAGGTAATAAAAACAATGTTACTATGGGCAGAGTTAATACTTACGTGTAGTTTAAATATAAATAAAACGGCTAAAACTCACGAAATAGAAGATCGGAAATCCTCAATATAAAGGAATAAAAATGATAATATGAAGGACTTCAAAATAGTCCGAAACTGGTCGGAGTATTTCCGATCTTCTATATCGTGAGTTTTGTAAGGCTTACCCAGCATTCTTGAAAGAGAAAGAAATACGTCACATTATGTCAAAGAATAACTTCACGTACAAAGCTGCCTTATTATCATACGTAGAAAATAAACCTCACCAATTACAAGCCGTTGAGGATTCGTCTACGAATATCAGTAGGATGGTAGTTGAAGAGAAGAATCATCCGTCATCGACAGGTATTTCATACAATTCTGTCCTTCAAGGAAAATCCATGGATCAAAGAGTGGAGAGTGAAGAGGGTAGTGAAATAGAGATGGAGATGGACATAAGTAGAAACACATATTTAGGAGACAAGAAAAAGAAAAACAAAATGAATATAAAACCAAAGACAGACGAAAAAGGACGCACTGAAAATCAAGGAGAACTACATTTGATTGCAACTCCAACTGAAGAAGAGGAGGAAACACAGAAAAGTGCAAAGAAGAGAAGTAATTTTACTGGAGTGTTTCGTATGCTGAAGGAGGCAATAACATCTGATGATAGTTTAGAGGACAAGGTGCAGATAGTGTTGAAGATACTTTTTGAGGAAATGGTATAATTTATTGTGAGGAGTGTAAGTAATGGAGAGGTTTTCAGTAAGCTTATGGGCCTCTTCAGTTATGGATAGCAACAAATATTTTATAACCGATGCAAAGGCGTCGGGCTCTGCGGGCTCTGTTGCGCAAATATTGCGCAATGGAACTAGCTGAGTCTGATGCCAAAAAAGCATGACTTAGAACTTATTTTGAACCAGGAGAAGATTCGAATCTGTATATTGAGTGAGACATGGCTTAATTCCGACATAAATATACGCATTCGTGATTATAATATATTTAGAAATGATAGGGCAGCCTCCTATGGTGGAGTTGCTGTAATGTTGCACAAATCTATTAAATCACAACAATGTCCCTTAGATATTTTAAATTCAAATATTGAAATTTTATTTGTTAAAAGTAACTGCAAATATTTAGAAAATGTAGTTAGTATTCACTGTCCTTCATCCATTAGAACGGCAAAATTTGACTGGGATAGTATATTTTCAAAGTTTTCCATAAAATCTATTGTAGCCAGGGATATCAATGGTCACCATACCAATTGGCCATGTAAAAATGACCACAGAGGATTACAATAACTAGATTCCTCATTAGAGCATAATTTTGTTACAATTAATACTGATTAGTATACAAGAGTCAAATTAGTAAATAGTAAATTACAAGAATCTGCACCGGATATCACCTTTGCATCAACAGATTTAGCGACATTCATGACATGGAAAGTATCTCGTGAGAATTTAGGCAGTGATCATCTGATAATCAAGTATTCTTTGCAATATCGTGATGCACGTAGATTTGTTAAGCACCGGAATTTTAAGTTGGCTAAATGGTATTTATATCGAGAGATATTGAAAGATGTTACAGATCGTAATTTATTAGTAAATGAACTTAATATTCAATTAAGTTACAACTTTTTTATTAAAAATATTAATAAAGCTGCCGAAAAAAGCATTCCAATAATTAAAAACTGTACAGACCCATTACAATCGTTTGAGCCAAAACATTACTGGTGCCCAGCAATTTCTCAAGCCATAGCCGAACGTATATTAGCTCTTAAAACATTTAGACGCAATCCCATTACAGAAAATTTTGATAAGCTAACTGAAAAAATTGCTAATGCTCAAAGAGTACACAGGTCATATAGATCAATTCACTAGCAAGAGTACTGTAACTCAGTTGATGAATCTACAAGTTCCTCAGATATGTGGCGCAAAATACGATGGATGAAGGGAGTGAAGCGACAATATACTCATGCTTCGACTGATATAAAGGAAGAACTCTTAAGTTCCCTAGCTCCCGATTTTGTCCCTATTCCACAACCGTTATTTAGTTCAACAAATGTTTCATTAAACAGAGAGTTCACTTTTTCAGAGTTGAAGAATAGTTTAAAAAAAAAAAGGATACAGCACCCGGTGATGATAAGATTACGTACGTAAGATTAAGTACTCAATGATTTATAATCTTCCATTTGTGGCGAGAAAAACCTACAACGCAATTTTTACATCAGGTTTGATACCAATCCAATGGCGTAATATTATAATAGTTCCTGGGCCCCAATTCTACTAAAATAATTGTAATGACAATTATCAACAATTTTCGAAAAAAAAAAACCTTTTTACCTCTTGAAAGTAGTACAAGCGGAAAATTTGTGAAAATTTTTGAATTTTGAATTTTTATTTTTTGGAAATATTTTTGTGCGTTGTGTTTGTTATGTTAATGTTTCTACTTTAGCAGTTTTTATAGATATTGAGAATGCTTATAATAATGTTCTCATTGATCAACTTTTATAGGTTTAGATAGATTAGGCATAGAATACCAAATTTGCCAATACTTATGGCATTTTTATAGGTTTAGATAGATTAGGCATAGAATACCAAATTTGCCAATACTTATGGCATTTTTATAGGTTTAGATAGATTAGGCATAGAATACCAAATTTGCCAATACTTATGGCATTTTTATAGGTTTAGATAGATTAGGCATAGAATACCAAATTTGCCAATACTTATGGCATTTTTATAGGTTTAGATAGATTAGGCATAGAATACCAAATTTGCCAATACTTATGGCATTTTTTAAGTAAAAGAATTTTGAAGATTCATGATGATAATGATGAGACCCAAAGTATGAAAAGATGGACTCTCTGTACAAAGAGACTGAAGTTCTGCGGGTGCGACAGTTATTTATCCTAAAAGCTGTAACCACGGTCCACAAAGAAATGTCGACTTCTAAAGAACTAGCAGAGTTGTTGAAAAGGCGTGTTTATAGGATACCAGTACCGACTGCTAACTCTGCCTACGCGAATCGACATCCAAGCCATCTACTCCCACGAATTTATAATAAAATATCGAAAGTTTGAGCTATAAAGAGTGAGCGAACCTCCCAAGTGAGAGTACTAGTCCAAAGATGGCTATTTATGCGATCTTACTCTGACATAGAGGACCTGATTTATCTGTGAAAAAAATACACACACACCCACACAAACCCTCACACACACACACTTTCGTTTTCAAAACATGCGTACTCACCCCCTCATACACAATACATTTCCCCTTATGTTGACACTTAAGTTAAGATCACATATATATATATATATTTTTTAAATTTTGTTATTTCATCATTATAAATTAGATCAGTAATGTTTATTGCCAGGAAGGGATGCCTCCATTAAATTAAATTGTGTTATGGAATTCAGACCAGGTTTCCACGACACGGGCCTAGAGCCTAGTGTGGGGCCGCTGCCTATCATTGTATATCCACCTTATTTGGTTAATAAACTTATTATTATTATTATTTAACATTTTAACACATAATGTAGGATTGAATTTAAGAAATGTTCTTCAATATGCTGATGATTTTGTTGTGTTTACGCAAAATAGTAATGCTAATTTAAATATAGTCAATGTACAAAATGCCTTAGGTTCAATAGTCAGACGATTTGAGAGATTAGGATTAAATGTATCGCCATCTAAAACACAGGTTTGCAAGTTTAAAAGAGGAAGAGATGGTGAGTGTGACATTCTAACCATTAATGATAATGATATTTCATCTGTAGATCACGTAAAATATTTTGGGATGTGGCTGGATAAGTCTTTGACGTGGGGGAAACATATAAATGAAACTGTAGAGAAAACAGCAAAAACTTTAAACCTACTAAAAGTCTTAGCAGGGGCGTCATGGGGTCTTCACACAAAGCATCTTCGTCGCTTATATATTTGTTTGATACGCAGCAAGATTTTGGGAGCTTTCTATATGATTCAGCAGCTAAAACTAATTTGTACAACCTAGATAAAGTGCAAAATATTGCAATGCGTGTTGTGGGTGGATTCATCAGAACCACTCCCATTCATGTAATGGAGTGCGATCTGTGTATTCACCCGCTGCACTTGCGGCGTCAATATCTTGCAATAAAGTATTGTTTGAAAGTTCAATTTTCCTCCCATGTGATTATACTCGTACATATACTCCAAGAACTTACTAAACTAGTTCACTCAAGGTATTGGATGAGAAGGAAGAAAGCTCTCCTCACTTTGGTGTTTGACGATACAAAGTCAGAGACAATCAGGGTCACACGTCCTTTGAATATGTTTATGCTAGAGACTTGGATTGCTAGCATCCACACAGATTTTATTCACACAGAAATGGCAGGCATAGCACAAGCTAAAAATAGATATTATTATGACACTAGAATTCTTAAGGTCGCATATTTAGTGTTAATCGTATATAAAGTATATACGATTAACACTAAATATGCGGGTTGGTGTAAAATGTATACTGATGGTTCAAAATCAAGCGATGGTATTGTTGCTGCTTATTTTGATCCTAATCAGAACAGAAGTGAAGGGTATAAAATTATATCTGAATATAATTCTATTATGTCTATTGAACTATATGCGATCTCAGAGACATTATCATACATTCTCAATTTAGGTCAGGATAAAGTTGTCATCTTCTCAGATAGCCGAAGTGCTTTGCAACATATTGCTCGATGCGTCTCTGATGTCAGAGGTGCTTCGGTAGCATATGACATATTAAAGAAAATATTAGTGCTTCAACAGAATGGTGTCTCTGAGATTGCAGTGGATTCCGCCACATATTGGCATACAAGGCAACGTAGCAGTAGATAAACTTGCGAAAGAATCTATAGCTATTGGATCAGAAGTATACATTTTTCCAGAAAAGACAGAGATATTATGTAGATATAGGTTCAAAATTTTCGAAAGATGGAAGTCACATTATGATACAATTTCATGTGAAAAAGGAATTTGGTATAAAGTTATGCAGGAAGAATCACTTAAAATACCGTGGTTCAATAACTGTAAATTGAAAAGACATTTATTAATAATAACACACAGACTGCGCTCCGGGCACATGCCTTTAAATCATCTTATTAAAAGGTCAGACTCCCTCAATTGTATTACATGCGGAGTCCAGGAGAACGTGCATCATCTCGTGGAGTGTGTGTGGAGCCAGTCTGTGCGAACACACATGCTCACTCAGTACGATTCCAATCTTCTAGATGTCGGCATAATACAGAGTATCTTGTCCGCTCCATTAAGTGAAGCGGCAAAAGCTCTTTACAAATTAGTGTATAAGGGCGGTTTTCAAATAAAATGTCCATTACTTTGTGGAACACCTTATTTTTATACATAACATGCATATACATAACGCTACTTAACGGATGTTACGAATGTCTACCTTGGTGATTCAAAGCAATGTTTTTTATGATATCTATCAGAAACTTGGAAAAAAACTTATAAATAATCAATCTTTGATAGTTAGAGAACACCTCTAGTAGTATGAAACAATAATAAAAACATTTGTTACCAGAAATAACACGGCTACTTAGTGGAGTAAAATTTTTCACCCTCCTTACCTCAATGTGCTAAGTAACAAACTGCGCCATTTTGGATGGAAGGACGCTTGCTTGGTGTTGACATTGAGATCGATAATGTTGCCATAACGTAAAAAACATCGCTTTTTGATAGCTTTTTCGTTTCCAAGTCACTGTAACCACCGTTGCTTAGGTAGAATTTCCACTCCTCTGATTTCATAGGACAATAAATAAATCATTTTAATCCCTCTAAGGCACATTATATTATTTGAAGATTATTACATTATGTATCTTCAGATATTTGTCTCCTCAACGATGCGCAAATAACATAAAGAAAATTAAATTTGACGTAGTTGTTGTAGTTTGTAACTACCAAGGTATAGGGTGTAACTACCAAGGTATAGGGTGTAACTACCAAGGTATAGGGTGGACATGTAAATTTAGGAGTTTTATACAGGCTATTTTTCGTTTATTTATATAATGGACACGATTTTAGTAAACTTCGCTATTAAAATTAACTTATTATGAGTTTTATAATGAACATTTAACAATTGCGTTAATAATGTTGGTATGTTATATGAGAAATTTATTGTCAAAGTTAGTGGACAGCACTTTATTCAGGCGGTCATTTTATTTGAAAACCGCCCATAATGTAATTAAGTAGTTGTTAAGTTGAATGTAAAATATGGGGCTGTCATAGTCGCAAAGCGATTCAAAGTCCCAAATAAAAAGTCTCGGCTGAGCCCTGTGAGACTCAACAAAATTATATTCATCAACGACAATTACGCGTTGTGCAAGGAAACCGTGATCTTGAATGAAATCACTGTTCTTTTTGCACTTTAAATTTTATTTGTAAAAGTATTCAATTGATTTTATTGTTTTTGATTCCGACTAAATACATTTACTTAAAAAAAAACCCCTACAAAAAAGGTCACGTCGCGGCGCGCCGCCCCCGCCGGCAAATTCAGGCTCGGCGATCATGTCTATACTCGTCACAATCTCTCCTAATCGTAAAAATCTCTATAGATCGACATATCTCTACTACTAGACAAAATCTCTAATTCTTGACAATTCTGGTCGACAAAATCTCTACAATTTGACGTATTATCTACTGATGGACAAAGTTACTACTAGGCACAATCTCTACTAATCGACAAAATATCTACTTCTTGACAAAATGTCTACTACTTGAAAAAATATCTACAGATCGACACAATCTCTACTAATCCAAAATATCTCCTGTACTCTACTGCTCGACACAATTTTGTCGATCGGTAGATATATTTGTCATGTTGGTAGAGGTTGTGTCGAGTAATAGATATATTTCGATCCGTAGATATTTTTACAATTCGTAGAGATTGTGTCGAGTAGTAGACATTTTCTCAATCAGTAGTGATTGTGTCGAGTAGTAGATATT
This sequence comes from Alsophila aescularia, assembly GCA_946251855.1. NCBI lineage: Eukaryota > Metazoa > Arthropoda > Insecta > Lepidoptera > Geometridae > Alsophila > Alsophila aescularia. Next base: position 835,952 of record OX276375.1, read on the forward strand.
TTGTCGTGTTGTAGAGATTTTTCCGTATATTCACATGACTCTTTTTATAAATACAGACAGCGCGCCACGCGAATCTAACAATATTCTCGTTCCAAATTCAAAACTCATTACTGCCCTCTCTGAAAGTCTTGAACAGAAAAGATCTACTTTGCTCCCTCTTTTCGAGGAATGAATCAGCGTTTTTCGAATAGATGGGATGAAAAAGCGTTAAGACCAGGCTCCGATATTTAAGGGTTTTTTCCATAAATATGCTGGGTCAACCACAAACCTGATAAATGTTAAACTTAACATAATATGTGTTTGAGATCTTTATCTCTCCGTGTTCAAGAGGAAAACGTGATTAACAGAATTTCATTCGATACATTTTCTTATCAAAAATTACGTTATATTCTGTAATATTTTCATTTTTCAACTCAACGGCTTCAGTTTTATCTTTAAAATAAATCACACAACAATAAAATATAGTTTATTATACGTCATTTAGTTCTGAGCTAAATTGAGCGTAGTTAAACAGAAAGCGACCATCGCCGAAAAACGCATTTTGAGAAACAGCCGTCTAAACGGATTTTCGCTGCTTTTTTATGTACTGTTCATAATTATATCAAAGGACACTTCAAAGGCTACAAAATAGGCTATTTATAACTGGCAAATTCACTAGTTTTGTTAATAAACTTTTGAGTTAAACACGTAGTCGTTTTCTGCTTTTTGCAACAATTCATAATTTAGTTTTTTGCAGAACGCCTCCATAGAAATGGTCTCCTTCAGATTATTGAGGTTTGGACAACAACCGAGAGATATGCAAAGCCAAATCAATGGTGTTATTCTGCAAATTGTAATAACCGTATAAAATAAACCTAGAACGACTCAAGGGACTGTTATGCTCGCATGAGTTCTTTCCATAGCCTTGCCCCCTGTGTGTTGCTATAAAAGATCAAAACATGGACGAAATCTTATCATGCAAAAATATTATAATACGCCAAAAATATTTTTGCTAAACTAGACCATTGCTGTGGTTGGCTTCTGCAAATAAAAAAATGGGAACTATTCCATTATAAATAAAATTTGCAGAAGCCAGACCAACTGCGATAGTCGGATTCTGCTTACCACAATTTCCTCTTTTAGGGATATTTTGCAAGACCATTGAATAAAATGGTCGGCTTTAACACTAAAAATGGGCGATAATGGCATGTGGTCTTGTTGGGCAATTTAATATCTTGACATCAGAATGTGCTTTGAAGAACCGTGTCTTTGGAATACGTAAAGTAAATAAAACCTTGTGTCATAGGCATTATAACTCATTTTCTCAAAAAACTGGGTTAGTCGCTTTCTACTTAACTATGCGTTCAAACAGCGCTCGCGATATTCAACCTTGTTACGCAGACACTTCAGTGCTAGTTGCGGGTGGCAGAGTGTAGAGGGAAAATGTATTAATGGAGACCGGCTAAGGTGGAGTTTATTTACGGTACAGTAGTTATGAGTCATCAAGGTCGATTAGCAGTAACTCCAAATCGCGCCTGGAGTTGATATCTTTGAAAACTTTCATGTCGTCGGCAAACAATAGAAAATTAGAATGTTTGAAACACTAATTAATGTCGTCAATGAAAAGAATAAAGAGAGAAGGGGGCCAAGAATTGATACTTGAGGTACTGAGATTATGGCGTAGATAATGATCTACCATCACCAAAGTCTGAAGAAGATACGATGGGACTCATAGTATTTGAATCACAACTATATCATGTTTGTCTTGCAGGGCCTGGATTCTGTATGACCACTGACGCCAATTCCACGCGAATTCCACGCTACCTGCGTGGAATCGGCGTGGAATTGGCGTCTTAAAATTAGAGAATTAGGCCCAGATCTCGATTACGGTCCCACACCCAAATTTGAGATTAAAAACCCGTAGTTCTTTTAAACAGACAGAGTAGAACAAAGTTGGGTCACAAGTCGCCGCTAAACCCCATAAGCTAGTTTGTCTCATTTTAAACGAGAGGCTATCAACAGAGCCATTTCAAAAGCTTGGTTGCTTCACATTAACATTTAGATTCATTACTTCTTTTATATTGATTTAGTTTAATACTACCTATATTTATATACCCTGATATCTAAGTTCCAATTTTTCTTATGTTTGTTTCAAATGTTGTGCTTTTACTGTACAGTGTTGTATATAACTATAAATGACTGGTTCACATAATCAGTTTTTACCCATTAGGATATGGGTAAAAACTGATTATGTGTAGCAAACTATAAATATTTTGTAAATTATTCGTTGGTGTCAAAATAAATAAATAAATTAGGATATGGGTAAAAACTGATTATGTGTAGCAAACTATAAATATTTTGTAAATTATTCGTTGGTGTCAAAATAAATAAATAAATTAGGATATGGGTAAAAACTGATTATGTGTAGCAAACTATAAATATTTTGTAAATTATTCGTTGGTGTCAAAATAAATAAATAAAAGCTAAAGTTACACATCAGTCCATGGTAAGTATGACACACGCGTTCACATTCACCTCACAGCGAGCCACTCACCGTACACGTCAAGCGGCACCATGCGCGCGAACATGTCGACGTGGCGCGGGGGCGGCGGCGTGTCGCCGTGCTGCGCGTGCTCGAACACGTCCGCGGGCAACAATCGCAGCGCCGTCGTCAGCAGCGGCTCCGCGTACTTCTGCTCCCTGCGGGAACACAAGCGTGTCAGTGAGAGTATGTCGGTACAGTACCTATGTAGTGGTGCTGCAGGTAGCGAGCCGCACCTGCGCCGCGAGCGCCTCCACTACCAGCAGCTAGCCAGGCGCCCGCACGTGCACGTCGCTGAACGTGTATGTGCGAGAGTGTGTAGGTACAGTACCTGTATATCTGTATGTAGTGGTGCTGCAGGTCGCCGCGCGCAAGCCGCGCCTGCGCCGCGAGCGCCTCCGCCAGCAGCAGCCAGCCGAGCGCCAGCACGTGCACGTCGCTGAACGGCACGAGCGCGCACGTCGCCTCGCACACCCTGCACACAAACACACGACGTATTCTAATATTAATTGTCTACATTTATATCGTAAAACTGGTATTAACCGGACGGCCGGTTGTTCTAGTGGCTAGTACCCTGGGAACGAAATCAAACGGTCGCGGGTTCGAATCCTGCAAGGTGCAATCAAATGTGTGATGAGCAGAAATATTTGTTTCCGAGTCTCGGAATAAATAATTCTGATTCTGATTCTGATTCTGATGTAATATTCTTATCTATGTATGTTTATCCGTTATCTAGTGCCCATAGCACAGGGTATCCTAGTTTGGGGCTAGGTAATTGGTGTGGAATTGTCCGAAATATATATATAAAAATCCGGATTATGAACTCAAAAATGATGGCATAATGACATACTTTACGCACGGTACGGATCTAACAAGAAAAGCGAGAGGTGAGAATCGTACCACCCAAACGAAAGGACCGAATTTGATGCGGTTATTATGTTTGAAAACTGATGTGATCGAGATGCTTCTTAGCTATAATGGGGGATGGGGGGTCGAGGGTTACATATTTTTTTTATTTGAGCTTGTTTTTCCTTATAAGTAAGTTCCTTTTGGACAAGTGTAGATAAAGTAGTGCATGAAACGGCACGTAACTAAGTATTAAAACACTCGAGTGATACTATCTTGTTTTAATAGCCCTCGTTATGCAAAAGTTTCATAAACTACTATTATCTAGACTCATATCATAATATCCGGATTATGAACTTAAAAATGGTGGCTCACTTTACACACGGAACGTCTTTAATAAGAAAAATATATATATTACATAATATACTGTTGTTTGAACATTTTTTTCCATTAAAGCACCTTCATGGCCCCGACCAACGAGGGTTTTGGCTATTTTTTCCCCATAATAGTACAGTTTGTTGACCCTATAAGGGAAGTTTTAATTCTGTGTGGCCGTTTATTATATATGGCGGGGCGTGCAGAATTTTGCCGCCATCAGACATATTTTTTCAAGATTAATTTATGTGTTTATATTACACTAGCGACCCGCCCCGGCTTCGCATGGGTAGATATATAGAAAGATAAAATTAGTAGGTACTTTATTTGGGCAAATAGTACAACAACAATTTCTTAAACAAAATGAAAATTTGCACATATATAAAGTAAGAACAATTTCTTACACTAAATACTTTATTCACAAACTTATATGTAACAACAATTTCCTACTATTATGTACCAATTATTTATTCTGTGCTATTACTTCCTATATCCGTATCTCCTCTAGTTGTTTTGTGCTTCCTCCATAGACTATAATGAATTTGCTTGTAATAATGTTTTGTTTATAGGTTTTGTACTGACATACCATTTGTCTACAGAATTATTCTGTTTAGCGCAAGGAGGTTGAATTACGGTTACATGTTTAACGCCAATAAGTGTAATTCAACCTCTACGCATTATCATATATTTAACCTGAAACGTCTACGTTACGTCTAATATTTTTAAAACCTGTTAGTATTTTTTGTTTGTCCGTAGCGCTCACCCCACGGCAATTTCTTTACTTTTAGCATTATTATACCCGTCGTAACTTCTAAAAGACACGTAATTCAAAATCATTGGCAGCAGTACTTTTGACCATAGACATCTGCATTATTACTCACGTAATGGACAGACTTGATAATATTTCGTGTATTATTAGCATAGAGCATTTCCTACGTCAATGATTATTAGATGTTCTGTGATTTCGTTGCCATGGCAACGTTCCCTATACAAAGTAATCGAGATTTTTGCAAAATTTGATACCTCAGATTACATTATTGCAATTTTGGAGGGAAATTAATTATTTATTAGATGTTCTGTGATTTCGTTGCCATGGCAACGTTCCCTATACAAAGTAATCGAGATTTTTGCAAAATTTGATACCTCAGATTACATTATTGCAATTTTGGAGGGAAATTAATTATTTGAAAAATAAAATACTTCTAGTGTCACTCCCAGTATTGTATTGTGTTGTTTTAGTGATAATTTAGCTTCCTTTATGTGAAAGAATTTTTAAAATCAGGTCATTATTTATTGAGTTTATCCGTTACAAACAAACAAACAATCAACTCTTTCCTCTTTATAATATTAGTGTAGAAGTGTAGATGTGAGATATTGGGTTTAAAAATATATATAGTAGTGTTACAGATGAAGATTTGACGCCACCAAATGTCCTCGACGTGGCAATAAAAAATACCCATGATCTAATCCCAAACAAGTCAAGGAAAACATACGACAAAACCTAAAAGGAATCTTTCAAAGAAGAAAAGGTTTTGTCGTATGTTGTGGAAAAACAAAAATAAAGTAATTTTCATGAATTTCAGAAAATGTGATGCTTCTCTTCATTCATTACCTAAAAGACAAGTTTAGAGCTTCTTCGTTATGTGTGAAATACTCAAAATTTGAATAACTAAGTATCATGAATGGTTACCTTTGTTAGACACTTTTATGTAAGTTTTATTTAAGAATAGATATTGCACGAGTGAAGATAAAGTAGTGTTTGCATATAATGAGGCATTAAAACACTCGTGTGATGATGCTATGCTCGGCACGCCTCGTGTGATAAACACACACTCGTGTTATAATAACCCCAATTATTTAAGAATAGATATTGCACGAAAGAAGATAAAGTAGTGTTTGCATATAATGAGGCATTAAAACACTCGTGTGATGATGCTATGCTCGGCACGCCTCGTGTGATAAACACACACTCGTGTTATAATAACCCCAATTATTTAAGAATAGATATTGCACGAGTGAAGATAAAGTAGTGTTTGCATATAATGACGCATTAAAACACTCGTGTGATGATGCTATGCTCGGCACGCCTCGTGTGATAAACACACACTCGTGTTATAATAACCTCAATTATTTAAGAATAGATATTGCACGAGTGAAGATAAAGTAGTGTTTGCATATAATAAGGCATTAAAACACTCGTGTGATGATGCTATACTCGGCACGCCTCGTGTGATAAACACACACTCGTGTTATAATAACCCCAATTATTTAAGAATAGATATTGCACGAGTGAAGATAAAGTAGTGTTTGCATATAATGAGGCATTAAAACACTCGTGCGATGATGCTATGCTCGGCACGCCTCGTGTGATAAACACACACTCGTGTTATAATAACCCCAATTATTTAAGAATAGATATTGCACGAGTGAAGATAAAGTAGTGTTTGCATATAATGAGGCATTAAAACACACATTTTTCCATTTTAGTACAGCTATGGCACCGACCAACGAGGCGTTTGACTAAAAAAACTTAATAGTACAGTTGCACCTAACTGTAATGGAAAAGGCATTATTACCAATTGGGTTGCTCTCCGAAGAAGCCGCTGAGCCACTCAATAAGCATTTCAGGTTGTACAGGCAGAACTTTGCAAGAACATTTTCAAGGTATTCATGCAACCTTGATGTACTATTGGCACAACAAATAAAATATACAAAAATATAATAAATACCTAGTAATACAAATTAACATAAGCATTACAAGCTTAAGACCAACCCCCAAAAAGAAGGTGATGCCATTCACAAAAGAAGCAATTGAAATGTTAATTCCAGCTGAACCTCGCACTGACAATGATGATTCCGATTTAGAAGACGAAAAATATCAACAAAATCTCTACTACTCGACAAAATATCTACTACTTGACACAATGAGTTTATCGTTCAAGTAGCGAAAGTAATACACCTGAAAATATACGAAACTACGCAATAAATTATGTGATACAGAATCTATTACCAATTAAATCCCGGGATTAATATTTGCAAGCTTATAACAATTTTATCGAGTGGGAAAATGTAAAAGAAGCGAAGTCTTTTTCGGAAACCTGTATCTATTTTAAGAATTACCCAAATGAAAGCAACCTTCACACGTTGGCGACCAGTACAAATAATTACATTCAAATCGAGATCTACACAAAATTTAGAACATAATAATTATCTGAAAAAACTATCTGAAGCACAAAAATACAAAAGAAGTCCAAAGTGAATATAAATTTTTAGTTAAGCATAAATAGGTACAGGTCGCGTCATGTAAAAAGTACGCTGGAAGAAAGTGGAAGAAAGTGGAGGAAGTGTGTTGGCGCATGGGTACACTCGCGCCTAAAAGTACTAGGCCTATTGTTTTAAATAATTATTAATTAGCCTTTCGCTCGGAGCTTCGTATACGAGTATTGGTTATTGCACCTAGCAATAACATGGCAAAATAAATTAGATAAAATATTATTAAATAAAATTAAAACATGTTTTATTCAGTGTAGAATGTTTAATATTAATTAATAAAAGCTTGGAAAAAATAATGTTGAAACTCCTTCCATTAAGTCGTTCTGGGTGACATGAAAACCAGATGAGGACGCGGTGTTAGTGCTAGAGGTTTCCATTTCATCGTCGTCGCTGTCGTCACTTGAGCTTTCATCATCATTTGAGTCAGAATCATCATCTCCTACGCGAATCATAAATGTTTCGGTCATTGTTTTAACCACGTGATCGCTTTTACAATAATCGGAGTCTATTTCTTTTACCTTAGTGCATAGTTTTCCCCACTCTGTTGCTCCCATTAAATTTACTTTTTCATTGACCAGATCAGTTATCCGTGCATAGTTCCAATTTACATTTTTGCTGGCGACGTATCTCTTTATTTGGGACCAGGCCATTTCTATCGGATTTAGGTCCGCGTGATATGGCGGCAAACGAAGTACAGAATGGCCAGCTTCGTTTAATATTGTATCGATATTCAATTTCTTAAATCGGTTTTTGTATTTTTTTATTAAGTTGTACAACTCCGGCTTTAGCATGGATTCTTCAAATTCAATTCCTTTTTGACGGATCCAGGCCTGCATGTCTGCTTTCTTTGTATTGGACGATGGTGCAGCATCGAGTTGTTTGTTGTGGTACTATGCATTGTCGACTATCACGACTGAATTAGGCGGTAAATTCGGCATTAGTTTAATACGGAGCCACCGCTCGTAATTCTCCGAATTCATGTTTATATTCGCCGCTTTTTGTACCAGCTTTGAACGTCAGCAAAGCATTCGGCACAAAACCTGCTTCACCACCCGCGCGCACTATGACCAAGCGTCTACCTTTAGACAGACGTTTTTTAATGCCTTTGGCGGAACCGTCTGTCCAAGAAGGTGGGACGCATGTGAATTATCGACGTATGATTCATCAGTGTAAATTATAGGTCTTCCTTCCTCTCTATATTTTTTTATCTTTCTCAGATATTGAAAACTTTGAAATCGAATTTGTGACTGCTTAATTAAAACTTTTCTACTGGTTTCTGTTTTTTTCCATTTATAGCCCAATTTTTTTAATATTCGCCTGAGACTTGCTGCAGATCCTTTAATATGTAAGTCATCCTGTAACTTCCTTAGCAACTTGCCTATGGTAAGCAATTCTTTTTCAGTGACGTGGGACTTGTGGATGATTCTTTTTATAACACCTTGGTCAAAGCTGTCAATATCTGTTATTGGTTTTTGTTTCAGTCTTTTATTTTTGCCGGGAGTTCGGAAGACAGTAAGAAATTCCGAATCTTCCAAGTCCTCCTCTGTATACTGTTTTTGTGCATAAAGTATTAAATAAATAATAATAATAATCTTTTGTACTTTTACAATTCGTCTCACTGTAGACTCTGAACATTGTATTGCCTCTGCGGTCTGTTTCATACCTTGTTTTAAATTAATAACTGCATTATTATCAGCCTCTCTCTTCATAAAACAATAAACGTCATAAATATTTTTTCTTACTTTTCAATGTAAAACCATTTCGAATTAAAAACTTTTGTGCGCGATGGTATTTTAGGAGCTAAAGTGGACACAGCGCGGAAAGCAAAGGTCGACTGACGAACCAACAGCGCTCCGGCAAGCATGCGGCGCGTGACCCACCCACCCCGCGCCGCACCTCATACCACCAAATAGACCGATAAATCGCCTAATGCGCAGCCTAACTGCCAACGATCTTTTTACAAGACGCGACTTATACTTAGTTTATTTTAATTTGTTTATTTTTAGTCTATTTAATACCCTTTTAAATAAATATCTGAGTTATAAAGTATCTAATAGCGGCTTTTATTTCTTTTTATCGTAGACGGGGATGAAAATTAGAGTGTATCACTAATTACGGAAGCAATATTATTTTTCCTCGGGCGGCTTATATTAAATCCCTCTCTGCGCTCGGAATCTACTCTAGTCCTTTACCCCGCTCTGGATTCGAAATAGCGCCCTCACTGTAAAAAAATTATTTTGCTCCCTTGTCATACAATCTACTGTTAAACAAAGACGACGACGATCATTTTAAAAACAATATCAGAAGAGGAATACATACTTTGGATAAATAAACGAGGAAGGTTAACAATAAGTAATATGTCAGGTATTATTATGAAACCTAACCTGTTTTTTATAATTTTTAAAGGACAAATACGGGAGTTACGCATCATCATAAGCCTATATTTATCCACCGCTGGACGTGTGCCTCTCCTAATGCACGCCACTGAGCTCGGTCTTCAGTTCTCCTTATCCATTCTCTTCCAGCCGCTTTTCGCAGGTCGGCACTCAACCTGGCCACAGGGCGTCCTACACTACGTTTGCCTAAACGTGGTCTCCGCTTGAGAACTCGTCTACCCCAATGGTTAGAGTACCGTCTTCGGAAAATATGACCAGTCCACTGCCACTTTAGCTTGCTAATCCTAAGAGCTATGTCGGTCATCTTGGTTCTCCGTCGGATATCGTCTTTACGAACCTTGTACTTCAGCGAAACTCCAAAGCATAGCTTAAATCAATTGATTTAACTAAGGGAGCTGGACCAGATCGTATACCACCACTGTTCATTACTAAATGTTCGGATATTTTGTCAACACCTTCACAAATATTATTTACGTGCGCCTTGAAGGAAGGAATTGTCCCCAAAATATGGAAGTCGGCTTTTATTACCCCTATCCACAAAAAGGGTAGTAAAAACGACGTCATTAACTATAGACCAACATATAAGTTATGCATTTTTGCCAAAATATTCGAAAAGCTTATTTATACCCAGATCTACAACAGTCTTTCTTCCTTCTTCATACTTGAGCAACATGGTTTCCTCAAGAAACGTTCAACAACATCAAACTTAGTGTAATTTATAGACTACACAACTTTGAATATGGACTCGGAGGGGCGTCTTGATATTATATTTACTGATTACAGCGAAGCGGTCGACCGCATTGATCATACTATACTTTTGCAGAAGCTTTTTAATGCTGGTATCCATGGTAATCTATATAGATGCTTTGTATCATATATCGAAAACCGATCTCAGGCTGTAGTTCTATTGGATACTGCTCTACATGGAATCTTGTCCCTTCTGGGGTTCCTCAATGTTCATTATTAGACCCATTACTTTTTAACATTTTTATCAACGATATTACTTATATTTTTCAACATTCGAGGGTTCTGCTATATGCTGATGACATGAAGATTTTTAAACCGATACATAACATAGATGATTGTCGTCTTTTACAACAAGACCTTATCAGATTTGAAGAATATTGCTGACAGAATAAATTAGACCTTAAAGTTGAGAAATGTCATGTAATATATTTAACCCGCAAAACTAAAAGTTCAAAATTCAGATATATACTCAAAGGACAAGAGCTCAAAATTGTTGAATATGGACGTGACCTGGGCGTCATTCATAATTCTAAGCTTACATATGAGAAGCACATTGACTTCTTTGCTAAAACGGCGAATCAGTCGATGGCCATCATTCTAAGATCTAGCTCCCAATTCAAAGGCATTAAAGTTGTTAAAATTCTTTATTGTTCATATGTGCGTAGCATCCTCGAGTATTGTTCGCAAATTTGGAATCCTCAATATGATGTTTACAAACATAGGCTTGAATCTATTCAAATGATTATGAATCAAGATGCAAGAGGCACCATATATTACCTCTTACAGTGAGACGTAAGATAGCGGACATATGTTTAGTAGCTAAAATAGCTCAAAATCAAATTGTCTCTCCTCCCTCCTCACGAAAATTAGTCTAAAGGTGCCTACTAGGTCTGTGAGGCAACCAATCACTTTACATGTTCCTCAAAGTTCTACCAACTAGGCTAAACTAGTTCAAACTATAGGCAAAACTCTTTTTTCGTTAGGTCAGCAAACTGTATTAATAAACTGGATGACTTTCCTGAACTAGATTTATTTAACTCATCTCCTAGTGAATATAAAGCCAAAATTTCTAAATTCTGGTTTGGTGTGACTCCCTAGCTAACATTTTGTATTATTTAAGCTAATAATAATGTTTCATTATTCTTTCGTTAATTCTGCGTCTCCGCGTAGATAATTGTACTTGTATGTTCGATATGTTACCTGCGTGTGATGAACAAGCAGATATGTTACCTGCGTGTGATGAACAAGCAGATTTTTATTTGTGAAAACTTGTAAATGGTGTGTAGTTTAAGTTTTAGTTTAATTTTTAGTTATATATTTACTGTTCGTTTTCCGAATAAAATAAAATAGCTCTCTCCATAGCTAGCTGAGCGACCTTAAATTTTAACCGTGAGTCCACGTTTCGCCTCCGTAAGTCATGAGTAGGACACATTGATAGAAAAATAAATGAATGAAATTATGTTTATTAACTGCAAAACGAAATACAAAACACTACTTTAACTTAAAACTAAATGTAACAAAAATATTGCAATTGTTTTGCAGGCTATTATTACCTTATGCTAAATATCTGTCCGTTACCTCACTAGGCAATCCTGCAGCCTTATTGTCTAACTCTGGTGGTAATGGCAATCAAATCCATTACCATTACCATTGGCGGTTCCAGTTCGCCGTCCAGGGGAATTGTCTAATATTTTCGGTGGTAATAGTCTTGAAAAAGTAAAGGCCATTTCGTTCTTTCCACAGACTACATAACACCAAAAACATATGCTCTTGCGTTCCATTTCATGAAAAACAGCTTTGAGCACTTTTTAGTGCTTTTTTGAACTAATTGTTGTAAACCTAACCAATATACCCGGTGCACGTTTTTGAACTAATGGTTGTAAACCTAACCAATATACCCGGTGCACGTTTTTGAACTAATGGTTGTAAACCTAACCAATATCCCCGGTGCACGTTTTTGAACTAATGGTTGTAAACCTAACCAATATACCCGGTGCACGTTTTTGAACTAATGGTTGTAAACCTAACCAATATACCCGGTGCACGTTTTTGAACTAATGGTTGTAAACCTAACCAATATACCCGGTGCACGTTTTTGAACTAATGGTTGTAAACCTAACCAATATACCCGGTGCACGTTTTTGAACTAATGGTTGTAAACCTAACCAATATACCCGGTGCACGTTTTTGAACTAATGGTTGTAAACCTAACCAATATCCCCGGTGCACGTTTTCAAAAGGCGTTGTTTTAATTCACAATTGAGTTGCTATTTAAATATATGAGGCGTTGTTTTGAAACATAGTTTAGTTGTGTCAATATTGATTAATAATAAAAATATTGATCAATATTGATGATCAGTAGATCTAGTGAGGGAAGCCGATGGGAATCGGGTTGTATGGACCCTCCGCTACTGAAGGTTATTCAATTACTCCCTGTAGTTGGAATAATTCAATACGTGAGTAACTCCGGTTTTTGTCTTTTATAACTCAGATGCGTTTTTATAGCGCCGAACAAGTTAAAAATCATATAAACATAGGGCCCAAACAGCTGCGGTGGGGTAACGTATAGGTTTTTGAGTGCCAAAGGACCCCACGTAACCATAAGTTTGGTGCTCACCTGACGTGCGCGACGGCGGTCTCCACGATCTCCTGCAGCCGGTAGAAGGCGTCGTCGTAGTACAGCAGCGAGAACTGCGGTCGCGGCCGCTCCCCCGCCTCCTCTGCGCCCTCCTCCGCGCTCCACGCCGCCAGCTTCTCCGCTGGAACATACAATCGTCAGCGTGATACATCTAGTAATCACGGACGGGAATTCGAACCCGCATAATCCGTGCCTCTGCGCGGCATATTATGCGTTTAACAATTCAGCCACTGTGAAATCTACAATTTTTGTCTGAAGCCAGATGATGGAAGGATTAAAGTGTGGAGACTTCCGGGAGAGAGGTACACTCACGGCAACATCATTGGAAAAGAGGCATGCATATATGTAGGGTCAGATATCGTTATGGGGAGGTATTTGTAGGGAGGCACGTACGGATCTCCGCGTCATTGAGAATGGGTCACTAACAGCAGCACGATGTGTAACTGAGATTTAGGAAGAAATTGTAGTGTCATTTGCCCCTATAATATGAGATGGATTTGTTTTAGGCATGATAATGCACTCCGCATACTGCGGCCGTAGTTGTCTAACACCTTCGAGACGTTGAAATCAATGCTATGGAGAGGCCAGCGCGCCGACTTAAAAACCAAGCGTGGAAGAGAAATCAAGAATTGAAATCCTGCCGCCGCTAATCTGAGAGATCTTAAAACCGCATTACAGGAAGAATGGAACGCAATATTTTATCAACATTTTATTGATAACTTGATTAGGGGTTTGCTGGAGACTGGAAGCTGTCCCAAGAGCTAGAGGGGACGCAAATATGAACAGGAATATTGTTGAAGGTTTATCTTGATTTCGTTATTTTAATATTAACCGGGGCAATACTAAATACTAATTAGTTTTTTTATATAATAATAAGTTATATACAAATTTGTTCATAATTTGTAAATTTTTGTTTTGTTGTAAGGTTTTGATTTTCTTCTTCAGGAGTTCACGCCGCGAGATCCCGACGCGCACTGCGGGCTGCCGTCCGCTGCGAGCGGCGCGTGAGATGCGGCGGCGACTGCGAACGGGGACGCTCGGTGCTCGTACTGCTCTGCACCGCCGTCGACGGAGATTGAACTCCTGCTGGCGGTGGCGATGGAACCCCATCGCTATCCATTGCATCATCGCCAAACGTGCTGCCACATACAATGCTGACCGTGTCACACTCTAGACTACCTACCACTTGCTGCGTCGAGGAAACATTAAGCACGGTTTTCCAAGCTGGAGGCAGAGTCCACCCACGGTCCCAGTTGAAATTAGGCAAACGAGAGATCTCTATCGCCTCACGCACTTTTCGAGGTACAAAGAACTTCTCTCGAGCTAGTACCGAAGCTTTGTCGAACCTTATATAATGATTCGAACCGGATATTGAAAAATGAAATGAAACGCGAGCGCGCGAAATTTTTGAGCTATTTCTATCAATGATGCAATTAACTGATATTAAACAGAATCATAAAATTAAATTTATGGACAAGCACAAAAGGCACGAACGAGCGAAGCCAGCGCGAAATTTGAGTTATTTCTATCAATATTTTATTTAAAATATAATTCCGATTCTAATTATTCTGCTATTGTTCCTTTATTTTTGTTGATTTTGTTTGTGGTGTGTGCAATAAAGAATTTATCTAGTTCATTTATTCATAACAGGGTTACACGTCAGCATTTTACGACCACATAATTAAATAATTTAAATACACCTGAGTATACATCACTTCATGCTAAGGATTACAATCAAAAAACTCTTAAAAAATATATATTCGAACATTGTCAAAAATATGTACTTCATTCATCAAAAACAATATATATATATTTCAATAAAGTCATAATCTAATACAAAACAATAATCTTAAAATTTTAGAATGTCATCCATAAATTACTATTAAAATACCTATTGGTATGGGTTCGTTGGTGACATAGTCAACTCTTCAAACGTTGGTGACATAGTCAACTCTTCAAACATTGGTGACATAGTCAACTCTTCAAACGTTGGTGACATAGTCAACTCTTCAAACGTTGGTGACATAGTCAACTCTTCAAACGAATAAAACGTTTTCACGACGAGCCATGCTTTCAATCTATTTTTAAAGGATAAGACAGATGGTGCTTCCTTTATTTCCTCCGGTATGCGGTTGTATACTGCTGGAGCCATTACGTGCACCAGCTTCGCCGTTTTTGCCAGTCGCCGTGGCACAGCTCTCAGCTTGTGCGCGTTTCGTGTATGATACTTATGACCATCACCCAGCCTTGAATAGTCTGTTAAGTTATTCCTGGCATACAACGCTGCCTGCAGAATAACGAGAGAAGGGGTCATGATTTTTAAGGATCTAAAGTACGGTCTCGCTAAAGTATCCTGAGATACTCGTACTATAGCTCGCACCGCTCGTTTCTGCATTCTGAAGACGCGCTCCCAGTCGGCAGCGCGTCCCCAGAACTCTACACCATATTGCACGATTGACTGCACTGACGTAAAGTAGCAACTTCTGACCATATCCGACGGTAATGTAGCAGAAAGGCGCCACAGCGCGAAGCAAGCACGGCCTAGTTTGATACACAACGTGTCAATATGCCCTTCCCACGTCAAGCTTTTGTCAATTATAAAGCCTAGAAATGCAGTTGTAGTGACACTTTCAACAGGTCCGCAACTAAGTGCTACGGACATTTGTCTAATTGATCGGCCAGCAAGATTGAAATGCATGAAATGCGTTTTTCCTACGTTTAGTACGAGGCCATTTATGGTAAACCACTTGTGCAGCTCTTTAGCCACTGTATTAAGTTTTCTCTCCAAGTGATCGACCGAAGACGCACTCACGACAGCAGCGACATCATCAGCATACATTAGTATGTGACCGTCGTGTATGCTGCCGGGAAGATCGTTGAGAAGGATGGAAAACACAATATTAGATATTGAGGAGCCCTGAGCTACACCAATCGTGGTCTCCAATGGTATCTATCTATCTATCTATCTATGCACTGAAATGAATAATAAAAAGCGAAAAATTTAGTTAATTTCTATCGATTACAAAACGAAACATGCCTAATCGTAAGAAAATAATGAAAAAACTATAATAAGTACTTATAGAGATCGCAAAATGTTGAGCTACTAATATCTGCATAGAAATAAGTACTTATAGAGATCGCGAAAATGTTGAGCTACTAATATCTGCATAGAAATAAGTACTTATAGAGATCGCGAAAATGTTGAGCTACTAATATCTGCATAGAAATAAGTACTTATAGAGATCGCGAAAATGTTGAGCTACTAATATCTGCATAGAAATAAGTACTTATAGAGATCGCGAAAATGTTGAGCTACTAATATCTGCATAGAAATAAGTACTTATAGAGATCGCGAAAATGTTGAGCTACTAATATCTGCATAGAAATAAGTACTTATAGAGATCGCGAAAATGTTGAGCTACTAATATCTGCATAGAAATAAGTACTTATAGAGATCGCGAAAATGTTGAGCTACTAATATCTGCATAGAAATAAGTACTTATAGAGATCGCGAAAATGTAGAGCTACTAATATCTGCATAGAAATAAGTACTTATAGAGATCGCGAAAATGTTGAGCTACTAATATCTGCATAGAAATAAGTACTTATAGAGATCGCGAAAATGTTGAGCTACTAATATCTGCATAGAAATAAGTACTTATAGAGATCGCGAAAATGTTGAGCTACTAATATCTGCATAGAAATAAGTACTTATAGAGATCGCGAAAATGTTGAGCTACTAATATCTGCATAGAAATAATTACTTATAGAGATCGCGAAAATGTTGAGCTACTAATATCTGCATAATAATAAGTACTTATAGAGATCGCGAAAATGTTGAGCTACTAATATCTGCATAGAAATAAGTACTTATAGAGATCGCGAAAAAGTTGAGCTACTAATATCTGCATAAAAATAAGTACCTATAGAGATCGCGAAAATGTTGAGCTACTAATATCTGCATAGAAATAAGTACTTATAGAGATCGCGAAAATGTTGAGCTACTAATATCTGCATAGAAATAAGTACTTATAGAGATCGCGAAAATGTTGAGCTACTAATATCTGCATAATAATAAGTACTTATAGAGATCACGAAAATGTTGAGCTACTAATATCTGCATAAAAATAAGTACATATAGAGATCGCGAAAATGTTGAGCTACTAATATCTGTATAGAAATAAGTACTTATAGAGATCGCGAAAATGTTGAGCTACTAATATCTGCATAGAAATAAGTACTTATAGAGATCGCGAAAATGTTGAGCTACTAATATCTGCATAAAAATAAGTACTTATAGAGATCGCGAAAATGTTGAGCTACTAATATCTGCATAGAAATAAGTACTTATAGAGATCGCGAAAATGTTGAGCTACTAATATCTGCATAAAAATAAGTACATATAGAGATCGCGAAAATGTTGAGCTACTAATATCTGCATAGAAATAAGTACTTATAGAGATCGCGAAAATGTTGAGCTACTAATATCTGTATAAAAATAAGTACTTATAGAGATCGCGAAAATGTTGAGCTACTAATATCTGCATAGAAATTAAAAAATCTCTACAAAGAAAAGCGATTAATAACTGCAAAATATTAATAATAATAAAAAACCCAATTAAAGCTCTTGACAACAAAACTTGTAAACGTTTTGGCGAGAAGATGTTTTCGTCCGTGAGTATATTTTTCGAGGTTCTTTATTGTTTTATCTATAATGGTATAATAATTATAATACATTATATTATTATACCATTATAGATAACCGTGGTAACGTATAGACCGTGCCTCAAAAATCAAATATTTGGGTGTAACTTTGGATGAAAAGCTCTCGTTTGAGTCTCATATCAAAGCTCTTTCTAGCCGAGTCAGAAAACTGATTCATATAATGAAGTTGCTTAGAGATGGAGCCGACAGGGAGATTCTCATTTTGGTATATATGTCTCTTTGTGAATCGGTTCTGTCTTATTGCATATTGGCATGGGGAGGTGCTGCTAAGACCCATATGATCACACTTGAAAGGGCTCAGAGGTCAGTGCTTAAGGTTATAGATGTTACGGAAACCTTTCAGGTATCCCACTAAGTTTATCTACCAAGAAACGAATGTCCTTACAGTGCGTCAGCTATTTTTTCATAAGGCCATAACCACATATCACAAGTCGTTGTTGCGCTCTTCAGATCCTACTGACACCTCTGTCAATCTCCGACGTATGAGAATAAAAGTCCCTATAGTCAAGTCTTCTTTCGCAAAACGTTTTAGTTCGTTTTCCTTGCCTTACCTTTATCGTCGTGCCATCAAAACTTTAAATATCAAAAACTGTAAGTTACACGATGTTAGGGATAGGATAAGGAAATGGCTCGTTACTCTTGACTACAATGCCACTGAATCCCTTTTGGTCGTTTTGAAGTAGGTAACCATTTTAGAATGCGTTCCTAACGGTTTTACCAACTTGCTTTTATTACTTTCACAGTCTCACACTATGGCATCATTTCATACAACATCACTCTATCATGGTCACAACTCATGCACTCATACGAGTATATGTTATATTATAATACTGTTTCGTAAAATTTTAAATTAGTCACATACGTTACCTTCTGTGTCAACTGTTGTTTCTCCTATTTTTAAAATCTGATTTGGTAATTTTTATCGGCCTCCCGCGACACAGGCTTGACCTAGTGCGGGGACCACTGGCAATTTTATTTATTTGTAATTTATTTTGGTTAAATAAACATTTACCAGGCAGCTACCTTGGCTTGGCGATGCCCTTGGGCCGACCCAGCTATGTCCAGATTCTTAATGCTCCTTATGTGCTTGGAAAGTCTAGTTGTGATGTTGCGTCGACTTTCACCAATATAACTCTAGCCACAATCGCAAGGTATTTTATATACAACGGGCACGTTTAATGGGTCTCTATCTTTGGTGAACGTAAATGCTGTCTCAGCAAACCCGGAGGACGGAAAAACGTCTTCATAGTGTACTTCCGCCGTAAAAGATATCCAATTTTGTCTGTTACTCCTCTTACGAACGGAAACTTGAACTTTTCTCGGTTTTTCGATTTTCTCGAATAATCTTATTCATAAAATTATCTGATTCCGAAAAACATGTTATAATAATCACCAAATAATATAATCAAATTAACATAAAACATTCAAAATATCCATAATATATTACTAATTCCTACTCGTTCGTTTATATACTTACCAATATTATATTATACTAGCTGTACCCGTGGCTTCGTACGCGTGGCCATTTCTCTATGTTAAAAGAACTCTATTACTATTCCAAGACCTAAAATACCAATATACCAACATTTAAATAAAATTCCTTCAGCCATCAAAAACTTAATCAATTGCTTAGCTTCTACTCATCGGATTGAGATAATAAGTATACCAGATTTTAGGTCAAACCCTAAGCTATCCAACAGTGATAAACACATCGCAATCGGTCTAGTATTTTTTACGTAATGCGTGAGCAGACTAACAGATAAACAAAAGACATGAATTTTAAAAATGTTTTATTCATTTTCAGTAGCTGATTTTTAGTACCATTAATCGTTTTTTTTAAATGTCTTCCCTTTACAGATTTTTTGGTACTTACTGCTTTATTATATGTATTGTTGCCCTTCACTTTTGGGCAGAATAATAAAAAATATGTATTTTATTACATTATTTTAATCATGCCTAAAAAACAGTACCGTGACATAACTTCTGACTGACTGACTGACTGACTGACAGACAACACCCAGCGTAAACCGGTGGACCTAGGTATTTGAAATTTGGAGGAATATTCCTTGAGTATCCTAGAGGTGAACTACGGAAGTAACTATAAACCGTAAAACATGAATACCAACTCCAAAAAAAATACCCCTATCCTGCGAGGACCCTTTATTTTACCAGTATGAAAGGTATAAAATGTCCTACCTCGTTGTATGAACTCAAATCATGCCAAGATTAATTTGAATTCATTCAGTAGTTTCGACGTGATGCGCGACCAAGATACAGACATACAGATAGACAGACAACAGTCAAAACTGAAGAAAAAACACAGTTTTGACGTCAGTACGAATAATAAAACAGCCTCCAAAAAAAAATATTACCAAATATCTTCAATGTACAGAATTTGGACCCCTATCCTGCAGGAAACCTTTTTTTCGGAATGAAAAGTATCCTCAATATTCACTCATCATATAAACTATGACAGTGCCAAGTTGCATCAAAATCCGTCTACTAGTTTCAGCGTGATAAGTATTCGTTGAAATAACTTTCAACCATTTAATTTTTCAGGATGAAGGTATCCTATGTCTTACCTCGTAATATGAACTCAAATCATGCCAAGTTTCATTTGAATTCATTCAGTAGTTTAGGCGTGATACGCGTCTAAGATAGATAGAGACAGACAGACAGACAGACAGACAACAGAAAAAAGAAAATAAAAAACAGTTTTGGCTCCAGAATGAATACAGAACAGCCTCCAAAAAATTTTACTAAATATCTTCAATGTACAGAATTTGGACCTCTATCGCACAGGAACCCTTTATTCGTGATAAAAAGTTTTAACTATCATATAAACTATGACTGTGCCAAGATGCATCAAAATCCGTCCAGTAGTTTCAGAGTGGTATGTGTTTTTTTAAATAACTTTCAACCCCTATCCTGCGGGAACCGATTAAGTTTTCGGGATGAAAAGTATCCTATGTCCTACCTCGTAGTATGAACTCAAATCATACCAAGTTTCATTTAAATTCATGCAGTAGTTTCGGCGTGATGTCTAGCCAAGATACAGACAGACAGACAGACAAAAAAAAAAGAAGAAAAAAACAGTTTTGGCTTCAATAAGGAATACAGAGCAACCTCCACAATAAATTTACAAAATATCTTCAATGTACAGAATTGGACCTGTTACAGTTTTAATATAAGTATAGATGAATTACAAAGTATTCATACATGTTTATTATACATGCAATTTTATCAAGTCTAAAATCACGATGCGACGAAAGCTATTCGAAGTAAGTATTTACGACTACAACATTACAACTTCCTATATATACTTAAGTAATACCGACTGATCGGCTTTCAAACTTTTTGTAAGATCTTTTCAATAATTTGTTGCAAGGCCATATTAAAAATATCTTTCTCTTTCTTTTATTGTCATGACCTTGAAATTTTTCGGGATATTTTACCTGACTACTTGTCGGTAATATACGACAAACTTTAAAAAACTGATTTTTCCTAACATTACATTTTAATTTATCATCATCATAATGTTTCATCATTATAATATTTCACTGCACCTCTCCACTGCTCCACTGCTCCCCCTGAGAGGTAACCTAATTTAAGATATTAACTAACTAAAAGCTAATAGGGGTTTTCTTATAATTCTAAAAGGAAGATAATTTTCTAATTAATATTACAAATGTTGGCTTTACAAATTCATGTAACAAAGTGGCGAGACGTGTTTACTTACAAAAGGGCGTTTGACCTGGTACCAAATTCATTCCCTTGTTAACAATTTTGAGTCCCAAGACTTGAAATTTGTCTTTTTGTGATAAATAGTATTCTGGTAACCCAGGAACGATACGAATGCAGTTGGTCCCACGAAAACAGGAAAGCGGTGGAGTCGTTTATTCTCATACTTTTGAGAAATCTGTCGATAAGTTCTATTAAGTGCTTATATGTTTCTGGACTAATTTCAAGACTAAGTTCTGGACTAATTTCAAGACTAAGTTCTGGACTAATTTCAAGACTAAGTTGTTCTGCACCCCTCCCCTTTCGACTTTCACCGTTTTGCTATTGATTTAATATAAAACAATCAAAAACTCTGCCTTGACAAAACGCTTGCCTCGGTGGCTATCCTTTATGCGCTGCACACCCATTGTTACACCTGTTATTCTATTTGTGTTAGGCGCTACGGGTCCTTACAAATAGAACCGTTCAGAATTCAATTTCTGATTGTTTTAAACCTTTGCTTGAATCGTTTTCCGGTCCGTCTAGGACGAAACCAAAAGTAAGTAACACCTATCAGAGGAAAGAAATAGACAACAGCTCATAAAACAAGTATTCTCACGACAATTTGTCGGACATGCTGCCGTCCCAGGGAGTCCCTCAGGCATATAATTTCCGGTTGTTCTCATCTTGCTAACGGAGAGTACTTGCACAGACACAACTAATCAGCCAGGATCATCCATCAGCAAATTGCTCTTCAATACGACCTTGTCGAGTCTGAGGTGCCGTACTATAAGTACGCACCGGCGCCAGTTCTCGAAAATGATCGTGTATTGCTCTATTGGGACCGCTCTATTATTATCTTTACCAACTTTCTTATACCTACATCTGTGACAATAATAAATTTCATTTCATTTCAATTCATTTCAATAAGCCTGATATCGTGCTGGTAGACCGGCCCCAACGCCGGGCAGTGCTCGTCGACATCACCATCCCGCATGAGAACCTCGTAAAGGCCGAGAAGGAAAAGCTCAGCAAGTACCTTGACATGGCTCACGAGGTAGCCGCCATGTGGGATGTTGACTCGACGATCATTGTCCCGATAGTTGTTTCGGCGAACGGCCTTATAGCGAAGAACCTTGACCAACATCATAAGAGGCTCTCGCTAGATGTTTGGATTAAGGGTCAGATACAGAAGGCAATACTCCTTCACACGGAGAGTATAGTCAGGAGGTTCCTCACTCTGCAGCCCTAGCCACCGGATGAACACTGTCCGAATCCGAATAATATCATAATACTGTGAAAATATGCTCCAAATCACAAATGATTTAGGTATTACGTTTGCATGGAAAGTTTATCCTCCGCCGGACTCCATTTTATCATTGAAGTGTTTTATGAATCTCATCTCACTATCAAAAATAAGTCCTAGATTCCTCGCTTCCGACTCGACTGGTACAACTGCACCGTCGTCAGACAGTTCTGGGTTGTAGTCAGACTCGACTGGTACAACTGCACCGTCGTCAGACAGTTCTGGGTTGTAGTCAGACTCAACTGGTACAACTGCACCGTCGTCAGACAGTTCTGGGTTGTAGTCAGACGGATCAACAAGCTGAAGGCATGGAGAGCGTTGTAGTTGTCACGGCATAAGTGTAATAGCGTAGCGTATCTTTGCGGTGGCTGAATTGATATAAGCACAAAACACAAAGCATGCGCCGCGGCAGAACGCGGGTTCTAGTCCTGTCCGTGATTCAATTTTTTCTTTTTTTTTCCGGTATTCGCAGGTCGTCACTCCACCTGACCACAGGGCGTCCGTCGGCTACGTTTGCCCGTTACGTTTTTTCGGGAAATACGACGAGCCCCTCCCTGCCACTTTAGATTACTTATATACTCATAACTGACCATCCTCCAAGACGAGCGGCTTGTGCACGGCGCAGAGCAGCGCGTACGCGAGGTACAGATGCGCGTAGTGCGCGGGGCGGCGCAGCGCGGCGCACGCGCACGTCGCAAGCCGCTGCAGCGCCAGCGCGCCGGCGCGGTGCTGCGCGGGCAGCAGCGGCCACGGCGCGCGGCGCACGCAGCGCAGCAGCGCGTCCACCACGCAGATGTGGTTGGCGGTAATGGCGGTCGACGAGCTCGACTCTGGAAACATGTTATACAGATATAGAATCTGTTTATACTCATAACTAACTTAAAAGCTAAAGTAACACGCTTGCCCTGCCAAAAAATAATGAATTATATATTGTTGAAATGTGCTCATCAAGGCCTTCAATTTGATACCCATACTATAAAATTCATGTAATCGTTTAGTAACATTTTTTTGATGTTTCCTGTTTCCTATTTTACTCGGGGGAATGTAAGGATTCATACATCTTAATCTGTTCAGGCATTTAAAAGTTATGTTGGAATAAAGAAACTAACATACATACAAACATACATGAATCCTAAAAACATTACACTCCTTTTTACAAAACAAAGACTAACGAAAGTACCGGGTTTAGTCCATGGACCAAACATAAATCTTATTACAAAACGAAGTTTATCGCTGATTCGAGTAACATCTATGGTACTAAAGATAATCCTCTGATGACCCTAGTTTAACTATGGTACTCACCTTAATAACTCACAAACGTCAGTTTTCACCCCTTTTTTAAAAAGCTTTTATTTTACTTCACTTGTATGTACAGTAGTCGCCGCGGAAGTTTGTGTCTCGGAAGTTGTCTGCTAGTCGCTGCGCAAACTGCTATTTTTCAGGCGCAATAACAATGCTGAAGGTGAAGAAAGCATTGCATAACTGCCTCGCTCACTCGCTTACGTTTTTCGTAAATTCTATTGTAGCGTGTTAAATCATGACTCCGAGGGAGTTTTGTTAGAATCCAGATTAAATAGAATATATTGGGTACAACGCCATCTGGCGAGGAGGGGCGTCTTCTCTCCGAGATCGCAAATAATGCCGGCGTTAGCAAGACCTATTGGTTGAAGCGCCATCTATTGATCGATCGAGGTGCGTCATCTCCTCAAGTGGAAACCAGTCTCCAAGTTTGGTAAGAAACGCCGAACGACCGAACCGTTCGCCGAACCGTTCGCTGCGCCACTTACTTCGATGAAGGATCAATGAAAGCGTTTCTTTATTGAAGACTGAATGATGATTTCGGCTTTCTAAAAA
Source organism: Alsophila aescularia (assembly GCA_946251855.1). Classification (NCBI taxonomy): domain Eukaryota; kingdom Metazoa; phylum Arthropoda; class Insecta; order Lepidoptera; family Geometridae; genus Alsophila; species Alsophila aescularia. The sequence continues at coordinate 860,353 of OX276375.1, forward strand.
TCAATGGATAATCTGCCTCTGCAAGTGGAAAGGCAAAGTTTTCATCTCATGGCTTAAAATGGTTAAAATGGTAAATCCACGCAGCGACAGCTAGTGTCGAGAGACGTGAACTGGAAGGAAGGTGTAAACGATGCGGAAACCTCTGTCGGGAAGTAGTGCAACTTTTGATGATACCCTTATAATAAACGTTTCAGGAATTAATTCAGACCCTGGATAGCTTCAAACAAAGGGCAATATATTTGGAAAATCCGGAATAAGTCGTATCTTTGAGTTGGCGAACAAATCAGAAATTCAGAGGGCAGCGATTCATATGTCGAAAATAATTTACACATACAAATCGCTTGCGATGGTCACACCATGGAATGTTTTGACAGGTTGAGTAGAACACAAGAAACTTCCAGTTCGTTATTTTTTTTTATATGAAGTTGAGATAAAAAACAACTTAATCTCGGCGGAACTTGACTGGAATACACCAGAGCTTGCTGGCGGACAGTGACACATATAGCTAGGCCGACAGGGTCTCAATTACGATGCAAGCTGCAGTGTTGTTTTCAGAGGCTTCTGGAAAACCGGATGTAAGGTTTCGGAGTGCAGCCTGCTACTCATCGTAAAGCGAGAATCCGTATAAATACAAGAAGAAAAGCCTGCTGTGAGCATTTCCAATACGGACAGTGAATTAGTTGGCACGTGATTGAGATCGGCGCAGGTGAGAAAATTGTTTGTTTCTGGGTTCCAGTAGATTCTGTGCGAAATCGACATTGTCTTACGGGTTTTCATTCGCAGGCAGCAGAAGACACGCAGTCTTTTGTGTGGACAAAACGACCGAGATACGCAGTCCAGAACGAAGCGCGGAAACCGTGACTACTTGGTAACTGGCAAAACAAGTATACGAGTGCAAAAGCCAGGTTAGTGAGATATCCCGTGATTCAAGGATTGTTCTAACGAAATATATGTTTTGATTTTGTGCCGCGACCATCTAAGGCACGCACCTCGAGACACCATTAAAACACAGAGGAACGTGGGTTTCAGGAAGTAGTCGAGCATCGACGGACGGCCGCTGCCGTCACCACTGCGAGAGGCTGTGCGCCGATCTCCCGGGGGTCACCAGCCGATCTCCGGCGCACCATCTGTCCCGTGGAAGAAACGAACGAGAGAGACACCAGACACCGACTGTGGGAGACACAGAAACCGTTTGAGAGGAGCGGAAGGCACCGTTCGTGGAGAGCAGGAGGAGCTGAACGAGTGGAGTAAAAGAGGTGATCCGCGGCGGCACGCGAGTCGACAGTACGGCGACCCTGGAATCTACCAGGATGGTTCGTTAAAAATCATTTCGAGTCAGGGAGCTGCGGTAGTGAGGGAAGCCTTCGCCTTATTGCGTGTTAGGATACAGTTTGAAAGATACTTTCTGTTTTAAAGTTTTATATCCCTCTGGGAAACACAACCTTACACACTCACTCCTGTTTGCACAAGTACTCTTTTAATTTTGAACGTTCTAAGGCATAGACAACAGTATTCCGTTGCGTTGTGACCAATATATGATGAAGTGCTGACCACTCTCTCTATGTTTTCTACTAGCCTAGGTTTCAGTTGCAGTTGCAGTTCTAATGTAAATTCATATCGTACAGGTCGAATTTATGTACAATTTATGTATAAGAAAATTATTATATTTGAGTATTTAAATCCTTTTATAAGAATTAGCTGTGTAGATCATATTTTTGATGCAGAACAAACTTGTTTAAGTGAAAAAAACTTCTTTTAGAATTCCTCAGTAAAGGGGAGAGTACCAAGCTTTGATAACATATGTGTTTTTTTATACTGTAATAAAGCCCTTTGTTATTGAATTAATCATCTTGTTTTAATTACCTCGCCTTTACCTGAGAAGGAGGACCGTTTCCTTAGCCAGGCAACGTTCTTTCACTATCTCGCACTTACTTTATGCTTTTTTATCCCCGCAGCAGTACCTGCGCAATCGTTCACAGAGTTTAACTTCACAAACATAAAGATTGGCTGCGAGTACTGTATCTATCTATATATCTATGTATTTTTTGTCCTGGAATCTTGCAATTCAAATTTCGAGCACTTTCCGATTAGCTATTCGGCTGAAACTGTCAAGGAAGCTCACAAGTCGATTACAATGCAAATAAAAAGATGGGGTTTTTATAAATTAAATTTTCTAAGTTATACCTATTTTCTTTTGCTGATTCATTTTTAAGCAATAACAAAGCACAGCATTTTTTGTTCAAATTCAACTCGACACAACACTTTGTTTCACAAGCACTTGAAAAATTCCCATAATTTCCTATTACATATTATCTAATAGGATATTATCATATTACCTATTACAATCGACTCTCCAAATAGGGAACTCACCCAGCACAAACAGTACGATAGAGAACAAGCTGTAGAGCACGTCCGGCGCGAATATGTCCCGCCACTCCTGCGGCAGCTGCGCCACGTGCTCCGAGGGTTGCCGCGTGAGGCAAGTGTCCTGCACGGAGCTGATGAAGGACTCCACCGCCACGTACAGCGCCAGCACCGACCGCGTGAACAGAGCCACCTGCAACAATGAACCTATTTGAGACGCGTCATTTTTTTCGCGTCTGGCTATTCTGACAGGAACACATTGTTTTCCATTTACTTAGATATATTTTTTAACTTTCCTACAAATTTATGAAAAGAATGATTTGGATCACGGACGGGATTCGAATCCGCATATATCCATGCCTCTGCACCGGCACATGCCTCTAACCAATTCGGCTACTGTGACCACTGCATCAGAACCCAATTTTTTTGCATAGATTCTGAATCCGTCTTACGGGGAAATAAACGACATCTATTGGTAGTATATTGAATCCCCCCCCCCCCCCCCCCCAATATGATTATCGGAGCACGAATTCTGTCCAGCTGCAAAAAGGCGTGAGACAGGGAGACGTTATTTCTCCGAAACTGTTCACCTGTGCACTGGAAGATATATTCTAGCTTCTGAACTGGAACGTATATGGTATTAACATCAATCGCGAATGCATCACTCACCTTCGATTTGCTGATGATATAGTCATCATGGCAGAAACCCTGGAAGACCTAAGCATAATGCACAGTGATCTCAATATTGTTTCTCAACAGGTGGGTCTTAAAATGAACATGGGTAAGACGAACATCATGTCAAATGCCCATGTCGCACCCATGCCGGTCTATGTTGGGAATCATATTATCGAAGCTGTTGATCACTATGTCTACTTGGGTCAGACAATCCAACTGGGTAGATCCAACTTCGACAAAGAGGTCAACCGACCAATCCAACTCGGATGGGCAGCGTTCGGGAAATTACGTCACATCTTCTCGTCACAGATACCGCAGTGCCTCAAGACGAAAGTTTCTGTGTCAGTGCGTTTTGCCAGTGATGACATACGGCACTGAGACGTGGTCGCTAAATATTGGTCTCATACATAAGCTCAAAGTCACGCATCGTGCAATGGAGAGAGCTATGCTTGGAGTTTCACTACGTGATAAGATCCGTAACGAGGAAATCCGTAGAAGAACCAAGGTTATCGACATAGCTCTCAGAATTTGCAAGTTGAAGTAGCAATGGGCAGGCCATATAGTTCGCAGAGCAGACAACCGCTGGGAAATAATGGTTCTGGAATGGCGACCACGAACAAGCAAGCGAAGTGTAGGGAGACCCCCACACTATGGACGGACGACATTGTAACCATCGCAGGGAGTCGGTGGATGGAGGCGGCACAAGAACGTCCGTCATGGCGCTCTTTGGGGTAGGCCTATGTTAAGCAGTGGACTGCTACAGGCTGAAATGATGATGATGATGATGAACTGAACGTTGACTTAGCAGGCACGGTCACTAGCTACTCAACTTGCAAAATATTACACATCAGTCACTGGCTTAAACGAAACGTCGAGGTTAGAACTTATTACAATATTTTGATACTGTTATGCCGGTCAATTCTTAGAAAAACAATAGTTTATAGACAGATCGAACTAAAGTGTTCCAGCAGCTACTACATGGTACTGGGACGTGGTGGAAGGTTCTGGCCGTCCCGTTGGTACCAGAATGTTCTAGAAGCGGGGGCTGGATAACGCAATGTGCAAGTTCCTACAAAACTTTCCAGAGAGCGCGGGACGTGCGCGTCCGCCGGCTCGGGGTATAAATGCCGCAGGCATCGGCTGAACGACAGTCTAATTTTGGCTAAGATAAGTGATTAGTGTATTATTTTTGTGTTTTTTTGTGAATGTGTTAATTTTTGGTTTACTTAGCATAAATAAATTTATCCGAACCCCAGCTCATAAGAATACTTATTTGTGCGCGAATATACCCGTTTTAGTCTCATAAACATGAATGTAGTCATTTCCTGAGTGTTGCCTGCCGGTGTCCGTTTATTAAACAGGTCCCGTTGGATACATTACCTTGGTGCACCCCCACTTCCCCTTGGATTTGAGTGCGGAGGTGAGCGCGTGGCACAGCGTGATGGTGATGAAGTCCCACTGGTGGGCGGGCAGGTCCCAGCCGCGGGCGGCCACTAGTTCCGCAAGGTACTCCATGATGGCTGCGTTACTCGCGACGTGGCTCCACGCCGCTTTACTAATGTCTCTGGAAAACACCAGAGCATATCAACATCGATGTACCAATAATACGATACGATACGAAATACTGTTGCGGTTCGAACAAATGCGACTGAGGAGGAGGCGAACAAATATTACTGGTCGAGTTTTGCGAAGCTGTAGCTCGTTCTTCGACCTTTGCGAAGTTGTAAGTTTTGAAAATGTACTGCACGTAGCACTTTTAAAGCTCATATTTCAATAAGTCCAGTTTTTGTTGAGTCATTAGGTGTGTATTCACTAGGCGAAAAATGACCCGCGACACGTGTCGCTAGAGTTGTCAGGCGGAATTGGACGAAGTCGAGCGATGTCGACATATATCTTGTCTTGAGACCTTTTTTATCCAAAAGAGCGCCAGTCGACCCGTGTCGCGGGACATTTGCCGCCCAGTGAACACGGGGCGTTATCAACATCAGCACTTACTTCTCATACAACATGACGTGGTTGTGCGCGTAGTACAAGTTGACGATGACGTCCGCGCCGCACTCGCGCCGCCCGGCGGCCGCGTCCGCCAGGAACTTTTCGCCCGCGGCGCCGTCCGCCGAGTGCGCCGCGTACACACTGCGCAGCATCACGAGGTACCGGGTAAGGAGAGGGGGCGCGCGCGCCGGGGACCAGCGGGCGGCGGCCTGCGGAGAGGGGGCTGGCTGATCATCTTACGCGCATTGAATAGGACCAGCACTTGGCAGCCTTCACCGCTTGCCTCGGCCTGCACCCTCAGGCTCGGTCCCGCCGAGGTCCCATCGCAAACAGTGATCAGGCGCTGAATATCTAGGGAGCGGCTGCACAGATTTCTTCCAAACAAAGTTAACAACCATTTCGCTTTTAAGCTTTCCACAAAGAAAACATTTTGCAACCCGTTTGGGAGCTACAGACAGATGGACGGAAGCTTAAAAAATATAACACCCCTCTTTTAGAGACAGGGCAATAAAAGCACGGCGCGACGGACTAGGCGCTAGGCCAACTAACACAGCACAGCAGTGGATTACGGCCTCGAGCGGTCACCCCGAGGGACGCTAGTTGAGTAATAGAACTGAAGTATGCTGTTGAATAGACAGATGAAATACAAATTATTACAAAATACAAGTTATTACAAAACACTTGTAGAAATCCTTAATTTAATTACTATAAAATTATTTCCATGTTTCAAATTCGAAAGAAAAACCATATAATTATGGTCTTATAAAAATTTGTTGTGTACAAACCTGTAAACTATGAAAGTATCCGCTTCCAGTAACTATTTCCTCCAAATTTAAAGTTTCAACTGCGCCGGATTCAGTCTTTGTACCTTCCGCTTGACTTTGACTATCCTCTGCTTTATTTGGACTACTCTCCGTCGCGGTTTTACTACTATCGGTGTTGCTTTGACTACTGCCCGTTTCACTTTCACTTTTCTCCGTTTGGACTTCACAACTGGGCACTTGAATATCCGTTGTTTCTTGATAATTTTCCGTGTTGTTGAATTTCGCATTAATTTCAAACCATTTTGCAGCGAAGGACCAGTAGTACCCCCGTGTAGCGGCCGCCTCTGAGAGCGCGTTTAACAACCGAGTCTTCGTTTCGAGCGTGCATTCGTTCAGAATATCTTTTATTAAGTTTTCTAATCTCTCTTTGGTTTCTTTTAAAAGATTGTAGCGTGGATACTGAAAAGCAAGAGCAATGGTATTAAATTGGTGTCTAGGAGGGACGAGCGTGGCCAGCGGAAGTTTCCAATACCAGCTCTTATATTTATTTGAAAACCCGAGGCATAACTTGACTGGAATAAATAGGAAGTGTCAAGGAGGGACTAGCGTGGCTAGCGGAAGTTTCCAATACTAACTCTTATATTTATTTGAAAACCCGAGGCGTAACTTGACTGGAATAAATAGGAAGTGTCAAGGAGGGACGAGCGTGGCCAGCGGAAGTTTCCAATACTAACTCTTATATTTATTTGAAAACCTGAGGCATAACTTGACTGGAATAGATAGGAAAGTGTATAGGAGAGACGAGCGTGGCTAGCGGACGTTTCCAACACTAACTCTTTAATTTATAGGACTGGAATAGATAGGAAGCTGCTGTCTGGCGATATTCTCACATAGTGGTCATCTAGCTGTGGCTGCGATTTTTCCGCATGAATATTTTTCTGGGATAAAAGTACAAAATACTTATCAACAAATTTTTTCAGTCGTCAAATAGTTTTTGTCAATTGCTCGGCATCTACTCGATCGGATTGAGGTACAAAGTACCTACACCAGATTTAAAGTCAAAACGTGAGGCTATCTAACAGTAAAAACCGCAACGCAATCTATCCAGTAGTTTTTACGTGATCTGCGAACAAATATTCAGACAGACAGAAACAATTTAAAACTTGTTATAATTTTGTTCAGTAGCTTCTTTGAAGTCTTCTATATTATTATTCTTTAATTATCTTCATTGTACTGACTTTTGGTAAAAGCTTTATTATAGACAAGAAATATTGAAACACTCACGAAACCATAAGCGTCGCTCATAGAATAGATAACGATATAATCGTGCATCACTTTACACAGCTCCGTTACAAAGTACCCGTCGACCAACAGATCGTTGCACCACGTGTCCTCCAAATCTTCATCGACTCGATGCAGCAAAATCGTCCTTAAATACATCGCCCGGAAGATGCAGTCATTTATGTGCGTCACGAGGTTTTCCTCCGAGACTTCATTTACAGTTGCATCAGTGTGGTCGTCGGTGATGGACTTGGTGACGTCTCCGTCCTCGAAGGGGCAGTTGAGTTCCCCTCGCACGATGCTGTGCCGCAGCACGAACGCGCGCACGGCCGCGGGGTCGGCGGGCGCCACGGCGAGCATGCGCCGCGAGAACTGCACGATCTCCGCGATGTCTTGTTGCGAGTTGTTGCACAGCAGGTACGGGCATAGGGACACCACGTGCTCCATTTGTTTCATGTCCACAGATTTGACTCTGAAATTGAGATAAGGTTGTGTAGATCACACAACAACTTAAAAATAAGTAAAATGAAAAAAAAAGTTTTACCGAGTTTTTTTAATGTCTCTTTTTTTTGGTTGCTTGGTACCTGTCTAAGCTTTCAAGTTTTTGGTTGCTTGGTACCTTTCTAAGCTTTCAAGTTTTTGGTCTTTTTTTTTTGATTAATTTGTCATCGGTTTGTGAACTACCCTGAAAATTTTAGCCGGATAGCTGATTGGAAAGTGCTCGAAATTAGAATTGCAAGATTCCAGGACAGACAGATATACATAAATACATACCATACATACAAGTTAAATAAAAGCTTTTAATATTTAAAAAATAACTTTTATGCCGCAGCCATGTCATGGTGAAACTTAGAACGGGTTATCACAATTAAATGCGGATACAACATTTCGAGTCTGTGCCGTTAACCGCTGGGGAGTTCCCTAGTCAAGATCCAACTCTGAGTTTAGCAACCATGCCATGGTAACACTTAAAACCGGCTATCATAACAAAAACCGTACACGAAATTTCCTCTTCGTGTCTGTGCTGCTGACCGTTGGTAAAGGAACTCTTTCCTTTACCTGAATTAAACCTGGATGTCGATTCAGGTCATGCGCATCATAATCATGCATTATAATCGGAACTTAACCAACATGTAAAAATTCAAGTTCGTAGTTTAAGAGGAAGTTATTCTAATTGAGCTTGCAAAACCTAAACAAACTAACATATTTATATACAAACATTGCAAGTAAAATAAAAGCTTGAAGTATCAACGGTTACAGAAAGGAATGAATAATGCCATGTGGGCCCGGCTTAATAGGTCCACCCCATCTCACCCGGGGCGCTGTGGGGCCAGCCGAGACAACTCCGGAAATATCAACATCTGCTGCATCACAGACGTCTGTCGACCGCGGAGAGAATAACAATACCCCCCCCCCCCCCCCTGCCGTGATCATCAGCCACTGGAGGAGAGTAACCTTCGAAAGTGCTAAAGAGAATAATAATAAAAAAAATAGTGTATTTTAAGTGCGGTCCTTGCACTAACAAAAATATTAAATGGAACTTTTTCGAGACATTTGAGCGAGCTACGGTTTGGTTTGGTGAACATTACTAATAGGAATAATTAATCATTTATTTTATTTTATTTAAGGTGGATACGGAAATAAGATTTGTATGTTATACTTAAGTAATTATAGAAATAATTGATAGATTCAGGCGTTACTTTGCGGAAATCCATATTTAAAATGAACAAAATAAAAATATGTAGCTTACTTCCGCCAAAACTGTAAGTCAGACAAATGATAAATGGTAAAATTAACACAAGTAAAACCCCACGCTAAACAAATCCCTGCCCAAATACAAGTATCGAAACACTTATATATTCATATACATATAATATAAAAAAACACAATAAAAAACATATACCTCGATCCAAATACCAAACGTCTGACATCAATACGACACGTGTTTCGCCTCTGCACGAGGCATCTTCGGGTGATGTTGACTCGTCGAATGCTGGACTGAGTTTTTATTTTTTTATTATTTTTTTATTGTGTATATATATATTTATATATATTATTTGTATAAAGTGTTTTTTCTGGCCTCCAGGCCTTAGCTTTTCTTTCATTTATATTTTTCATTAGTTCAATCTGGGGTCGGGTTTTGTTTAGCGTGGGGTTTTACTTGTGTTAATTTTACCATTTATCATTTGTCTGACTTACAGTTTTGGCGGAAGTAAGCTACATATTTTTATTTTGTTCATTTTTTTATTTTTTTTTGTATATATTTTATTCCTTTTACCAATGGGCGTGTACTGTATGCCCAAATGTATACTCATATACCTAATCGTAGACTAGTATTATTAAGACAGTAATAAAGATACTTCCAAGCCATTCGGTTGTTTTACCATTTATCATTTGTCTGACTTACAGTTTTGGCGGAAGTAAGCTACATATTTTTATTTTGTTAATTTTTTTTTAATTATAGAAATAAATAAATGGCAAATGAAATTAAAGTCATACATGAACAATTTAAATATTTAAGAGATAATTTAGTTAAATTAAATTACAGTAAGAGAACAGAGATTGTTTTGCAACAAAAGTTAAAGGAGGCGATCGAATTACAACGTCAGTTTGACGAGTGCATTATATTCGTATCAAAACAAATTGATAAAAAACAAATAGTAGGAGATTTGTTGCAAGTTATCCAATCGTATAGCGATTCAATTAGAGATCTATACATAGAAATAGAGTTATTTTGTTCCAAAAATTACAGCTCAGGGAGTATTCAAGGTCAGGGTGTATAAAACCTAACCAACACAATGGAGTCATTCGATTTTAGGACTGCGGTTTCGCTGCTGCCGGTGATGACGGGTAATGAAAATATCACCAAAAATCTCATGGACGCCATAGAGTTGTACAATTCTTCGCTCACATCTGAAGGTAAGACTAAGCTAATAAGTTTTGTTTTGAAAACGAGATTGAATGAAAATGCGAAGTTGAGGTTGTCGACTTCATACACCACATGCGAAGCGCTACTAAGTGATATGCATAATCACTTAATTTCTAAAAAATCAAGTACAGCTATACACAATGAGTTGATACAGATGCGACAAAATGGTATGAGTGTGGATCAGTATGAGAGTAAAATTGAAAAGTTATTTGTGGATTTAACTATTTCTCAAGCGAACGGTGACCAAGCGGCGTATAAAATATTAAGTCCATTGAATGAGAAATTGGCGATCAGGAGCTTCACGGGTGGTTTGCGGAATCGTCAACTTAGCACGATATTATCAGCGCGAAATTATTCTGCCCTTAAGGATACTATAAGAGCGGCGAAGGATGAAGAGCCTTCGTGCAGTCGTCAAAACACAGAGTCATCCTTGTACTTTGGACAGCGAGGACGATCAAGTAATCGGAGATTTGCAGGTAATAGAGGTAGATTGAATAAAAACAACTACCAAAGTAATTATGCGGGGCGAGCAGGTCACTCAGGTAATGTGCAATCTTCACAGGGGCGCTACCAGGGATACTCACAAAAACAACTACCAAAGTAATTATGCGGGGCGAGCAGGTCACTCAGGTAATGTGCTATCTTCACAGGGGCGCTACCAGGGATACTCACAAAAACAACTACCAAAGTAATTATGCGGGGCGAGCAGGTCACTCAGGTAATGTGCTATCTTCACAGGGGCGCTACCAGGGATACTCACAAAAACAACTACCAAAGTAATTATGCGGGGCGAGCAGGTCACTCAGGTAATGTGCAATCTTCACAGGGGCGCTACCAGGGATACTCACAAAAACAACTACGAAAGTAATTATGCGGGACGAGCAGGTCACTCAGGTAATGTGCAATCTTCACAGGGGCGCTACCAGGGATACTCACAAAAACAACTACCAAAGTAATTATGCGGGGCGAGCAGGTCACTCAGGTAATGTGCAATCTTCACAGGGGCGCTACCAGGGATACTCACAAAAACAACTACCAAAGTAATTATGCGGGGCGAGCAGGTCACTCAGGTAATGTGCAATCTTCACAGGGGCGCTACCAGGGATACTCACAAAAACAACTACCAAAGTAATTATGCGGGACGAGCAGGTCACTCAGGTAATGTGCAATCTTCACAGGGGCGCTACCAGGGATACTCTCAAAAACAACTACCAAAGTAATTATGCGGGACGAGCAGGTCACTCAGGTAATGTGCAATCTTCACAGGGGCGCTACCAGGGATACTCACAAAAACAACTACCAAAGTAATTATGCGGGGCGAGCAGGTCACTCAGGTAATGTGCAATCTTCACAGGGGCGCTACCAGGGATACTCACAAAAACAACTACCAAAGTAATTATGCGGGGCGAGCAGGTCACTCAGGTAATGTGCAATCTTCACAGGGGCGCTACCAGGGATACTCTCAAAAACAACTACCAAAGTAATTATGCGGGACGAGCAGGTCACTCAGGTAATGTGCAATCTTCACAGGGGCGCTACCAGGGATACTCTCAAAAACAACTACCAAAGTAATTATGCGGGACGAGCAGGTCACTCAGGTAATGTGCAATCTTCACAGGGGCGCTACCAGGGATACTCACAAAAACGTGGTCAAGTAAACGTACAACGGGGTTATCGGGGTAGTAACTCTCGAGGATTTTACCGAGGTCATACTAATAATATGCATTATATGAATAATGATCAGAACAGCAATTCTGAACCGATTCAACAGACAAATCAGAACTCAGAAAAGGCCAATGACGAGCTTTTTCAGTTTTTTCGATAATAATTTTATATTGGCATGTGATTATAGTAGTTCAGTACCGTTTTTTTGTTCAAGGTTCCAAACATAGCTTTCTAATAGATTCCGGAGCATCATTATCGGCGTTGAAATATGAAACTGTAAGGCGTTGGAATATTCCGATACATTCAGAGTACATTCACATAAATGGTATTGGAGGCAAAGTCCAAACAGTAGGTTATGTTTTCATAACACTGAACATACATGGTCAGGAATTTTCTCATAAGTTCTATGCGATCAAAAGTTTACCTTGTATGCGAGATGGAATTTTAGGACGAGATTTTATGAAAAAATATAAAGCAATTTTGGATTTTGAAAACAATACGGTTTCGATTAGTAATGATAGTGGTAGTGTAACATTATCTATGAACAAAAGCTCATTAGACAAAGAAAGTTATTTATGTATTCCACCAAGATGTGAAAAATTATTTAGTATAGACTGTAGAAGTGAGGAAGACTATGTGGTTTTACCAGGTGAGTTGAGTAAGGGAGTTTTCATAGCAGGAAGTATTTGTAGGCCTAGTAATGGAAATATTATTATACAAGTAATGAATACTCGTGAATCTTAGTTATTTTAGACCGGAAATACACTGTTTATTGGATTATAATGTAGGCAGTTTTGAGGAAAATAGTAGTGTTAATGGAGAAAGAGTATGTACGATGTTTACTCATTTAGATTTGAATCATTTAAACAACGAAGAACGTATATCTATTAAAATATTTGTGCGAAATTTTCAGACGTATTTCATTTACCGAATGATAAATGAACCACCAACCAGCCAACTTGTACGACCAAACGATACAACTAAAACATAATATAGATCCTGTATTTGTAAAACAATATAGGTTACCTTTTTCATAACGTAGTGAAGTTGAAAATCAAGTTCAAAAAATGCTTTGTAATGGTTTTATAGAACCAGCCAAAAGTGAATGGTCAAGCCCTGTTTTACTAGTACCCAAAAAATCAAAAAATGAATCTGAGCAATGGAGACTGGTAATTGATTTTAGAAAATTAAATGACCGTATTATATATAGACAAATTTCCTCTTCCAAACATTACTGATATTTTAGATTCATTATCAGGTGCTATGTATTTTTCACAATTAGATTTATCTCAGGCTTATTTTCAAAGTAATTTGAATCCAGAGTGTAGAAAGTATACTGCGTTCACAATCAACTCAGGTCAATACCAGATGACACGTCTTCCTATGGGACTAAAAATCAGCCCAAGTTCTTTTTCTCGATTAATGACAGTAGCCATGTCTGGCCTGACATACGAAAAACTATTTATATATTTGGATAATATTATTTGTTTTGGTAGAAATTTAGAATTACATAATAAAAACATGATAGACATTTTAACCAGATAACAAACAGTCAACTTAAAATTAAATCCAAACAAGTGTGATTTTTTAAGAAAAGAAATGCAATTTTTAGGACACGTAATTTCAATGGAAGGCTTAAAACCAGATTCCGAAAAAATTCAAGTAGTTCAAAACTATCCGGTTCCGAAAAACGCCGATGAAACAAAGATTTGTGGCATTTACAAATTTTTATAGAAAATTTATACCAAACTTTGCAACGAAATCATTACCTTTGAATAGACTAGGTCGAAAAAACGAAAAGTTTGAGTGGACACAGGAATGCCAAGAATCATTTACTTTGTTAAAAAATGCACTGATTTCTCCACCAGTGTTACAGTATCCAAATTTTGACCCATCAAATACTTTTATTTTACAAACTGATGCTTCTGGTAATGCCATAGGATCTGTATTATCGAATAGTAACAATATGCCAGTAGCTTACACCAGTCGAACTCTTAATAAAGCTGAAATACGATACCCAACGATAGAAAAATAATTATTAGCAATCGTATGGTTTATTAAATATTTTAGACCGTACCTTTATGGACGAAAATTCATAATCAAACCGACCACAAACCATTGATATACCTTTTTAACATGACGAATCCTTCTAGCCGTTTAACAAAATTTAGGCTGTTATTAGAGGAGTACGATTACGTGATAGAGTACGTGAAAGGTTCGGATAATGCTGCCGATGCTTTATCGCGCATTAGAATATCAAGTGGCGAGTTGAAAGAGATGTGTGAACATACTATGTGTGTGTTGACTAGACCTCAGAGAAAACGGAGAGACGAAAGGAAAGGAAATAATGAAAGTGACTATTGTAAATCTACGGATGATATGGTTACCACTAGCGATTGGACTGATAACCCAAAAGTTGTGGGAACACTTAAAAAACCAAATGATTCTACAGAGTTAAAATTTTTGAATGAAAGAGAATGGAATATATTATTGAAAGGTAATTTACAAGAAAAGACAAATTTATTTGCCTATTGTAATAAAAAGTTAGTAATTTACATAAATCCATCATTTCGATCATATTGCGCACGAGATGCCTTTGTGAGAAAGCTGGAATGTATTTGTAAACAGTTGAATATAGATTGTTTGTATGTTATAAAAAAGAAATACAATAAAGAAATAATAAAGGAGTTATCTCGAACTATAAATGACACACCAAATTGGTCCGGACCTCGATTATGTGTATTAAATGATATTATAAGAATATATGATGATGATACGAAACTTGTAATTTTAAACGATTACCATGTTACCAACAAGTGGTCATGCAGGTATAAGGCGTATGGCAAATAACATTAAAATACGTTTAGCTTGGGTTTTTTTTTATTGTGTATATATAAATATATTATTTGTATATAAGTGTTTTTTCTGGCCTCCAGGCCTTAGCTTTCATTTCATTTATATATTTCATTAGTTCAATTTTGGGTAGGGTTTTGTTTAGCGGGGGGTTTTACTTGTGTTAATTTTACCATTTATCATTTGTCTGACTTACAGTTTTGGCGGAAGTAAGCTACATATTTTTATTTTGTTCATTTTTTTATTTTTTTTATATATATTTTATTCCTTTTACCAATGGGCGTGTACTGTATGCCCAAATGTATACTCATATACCTAATCGTAGACTAATATTATTAAGACAGTAATAAAGATACTTCCAAGCCATTCGGTTGTTTTACCATTTGACTCCCCTCAACAAACCTTACAAACTGACTGAAATTATTAAAAGATCATTAATTGTTTTGTTAGACCTTTTCTAATGCACGCCACTGAGCTCGGTCTTCAGCTCTCCTCATCCATTTTCTACCAGCCGCTTTTCGCAGGTCGTCACTCCACCTGGCCACAGGGCGTCCTACGCTTCGTTTGCCTATACGTGGTCTCCATTCGAGAACTCGTCTACCCCAACGGTTATCGGTTCGGGAAATGTGACCAACCCACATCCACTTCAGCTTGCTTATCCTTAGAGCAATATGTCGATTACGTTGCTTCTCTGTCGGATCACTTCATTGCGAATCTTGTCCTACAGATAAACTCCAAGCATAGCTCTCTCCACAGCTCGCTGAGCGACCTTTTTGTGGACTAGTCTCACTGTGAGTGTCCACGTTTCGGCTTCGTAGTTCAAGACTGGTAGGATGATTCCTGTGCTTTACATATATGTATAACAGTATGGAATTGTGGTTAGCTCGAAATCAATGATGTCAGTAAGGTCTTACGTGTTCTGTTTGTCGTCCATAGTTTTGGTAGCCCTCAACAGTTTTCCGGACAGATTCGAACTAAAAGAAAATAAACCAAACAAATTAAAGGAAACATATGAGTAAGTAACACAACTTAATAAAATAATACAACAATTAAGTAAAGGCCAGATAAAATCGGTGGTTGATTATTGTAACCTAAGGATAAGTAAATATTATTCAAAAATAAACATCTAAAATGGATACACTAAAAGAACTACAGACAGGACCAATTTCGATGCAATTCACATGTGACCGCATTAAGAGGTCTATCATTTACTCACTCCAGCTGCAGATGTTGGTGCACCATGACGGCGGCGTCAGCCAGCACTTGTGCGCGCTCGGCCGCCGCCAGCGCCTGCAACCCGTCCTGCCACGCCGCGCGCACCTCGCACCACGTGTCTAACGACAGTCTCTCACAGCCGCGCTGTAACAGAACGGACAGAGTGAGAGTCGTGGAGCCGCGCCGCGCGTCCTTACTATCTATTGGAAGTCACTCAAATGTCTTGACTTGCGGGGGCTCTGTGTACCGAGTCACTCCCCTCTAAAATTGTTGAGGGGGTAATGGCTGGAACACAAGTCATACTCGTGAACGTTTGCTGCTTATGGGGACTAGTCCAGCTTGGTTTCTTTTTGATTTGTAAACATCTAATGGCGCGATACGGGGGTAACGCCGACAGCTGTAGGCGTGGCAATCGAGCGGGTGGCGTGGCGATCGAACGGTTCCGCGACGCGAGCGCTCTGGCTCGTCGGCTCTTTCCGCCTAAGCTCGGCCATATTCAAGTTATATAACTACAAATAACTACAATTTATTCATTACCAAAAAAGTGTTACATTCTTGTAATAAGCCATAACATATATTTTTTTAAGTGCAGAATGTAAACACTTCCACTTGGGAGTTGAACTCCGGTACTTAAGACCGGCAATCGAACGATGTCCTTTGCACCAACCAGACTTATAATAGGCCGAAAAGTTAGTATAGATCAGATGAAGAGTTACCGATTCACAGTTGACCAATGAGAGCGCGCGGTGCAAAACAGTTGTTCGTTGTTTTAGTGTTTTTTTTATTAAAATCTTTTATTTAACTTTACTTGTATGTATGTATGTATGTATCTATCTATCTATCTATAGAAGAATCTATGTATTTATGTCTGTCCTGGAATCTTGCAATTCAAACTTCGAGCACTTCCCGATTACACACTGAAAGTCATACACATAGTACAGTCATAGTATACAGTTTTCATACACTGAAAGTCAGCCGGATAGCTAATTGCGTTGTAATCGATTTGTGAGCAATTTTTTTTTGATTCGTCTGTGGTCTTGCTGTGGCTCTAGAGCATACGGCATATCTGGACTGGGCTGATGCTCGAAAGCGCAAATCCTCTGATATTCGGGTTAAGAAACAAAAATTCAATGTTGCCGCTAAAACCTGCAAGAAGACTCTTAGGAAGGCTCATTTTGATCACATAGGTCTAATAGGGGCCAAACTGGCTTCATACCCCAGAATGAATATGAAGCTACCGCTAGACGCTACCGGCAAGATACCTTCCTGCCTTCCTCATTGCGGGGTTTTCATGCCCGATATACGCATTCGCCAGAAGGAGGTTCACAGAACGCTTCGAGCCCTAGATGTGAACAAGGCCAGTGGTCCTGATGGCATTCCAGCGATTGTGTTGAAAAACTGTGCGCCCGAATTGTCTCCCATCTTAACGCGTTTGTACCGCCTCTCTCTTCACTCAGGTAAATTTCTGAAGAGCTGGAAGCTTGCCAATGTACACCTACGAATAAATAATAAGTCAGGAACTCTAATTCAGAACAAATGTCACAATAAAAGTGCCCCTACTTCAAACCAAAACGACGTAAGATTCAAAGTACGAATCACTTCCGAGGTTACAAATAGACATGCTTGGTGATTGGTTTAAATTCAGAACGAAAGCAGGGATTAGTTCACGCGCGTGCTGCAATGTCTGCTATGACAGCTGAGTCATAGCGGCGTGGACGATGTTATGCAATAAGTGGACCGGACCAAGTCAGTAATAAAACAATATTACTGTACAATGTTTTTTTTTTGGCTCACTTTTTACAATTCATTAAATTCTTTGTCCCACGAAATATAATTAATTTATTAAGTTTTTGTCCAGAAGACATTAAAAGAGAATCTTTCTTCGCAATGTAGTGAAGACGGATTCTGAGAAATTTAAAACGGAATGTCCTCCTGTCAGCCTGTGAATTTAGAGCTGAGGTTCAAGTTCAGTAAATTATTTTTATATATTTCCATAAACTGTCAGGCGTTTGGGTTATTGTTGCAACGGCCGTGGTTGCGGATCACTCCAAAAACAACTCAATATGATCTTGGCTTAATATGGTTAAATAAATTTATATATTTGTAACTCTACTAGCCGTGCAAAAAGTAATTTAAAACTTGAAATACATATGAAGAGTCCTAGAAGTCCAGTTTTGGACTGAGTTTTGGTCACTGGTTTCAAAGAGTTAGTATATACTGTTACTCTTTGTCCATTTACTGTTCGAGTTTTTTTTTTGACTGCACATTGATTTAGAGACCTTTAATATATTTTTCGCTTTGATCCAAAACGTTATGTAGTTTTTCTTTTTCTACCACTGAAAAATGGTGTTTAAACCCGTATCGGTCGGTCTTGAATTTAGTATGTCGAAAAGGTTGTTAAACGTTTCTAAAAAGCTAATAGTTGCATCTGTTTCTTGAAAATCAGGCATGTTTAACTGTTGCGAACCAAACTTAATCGCATCAGCTACACTTTGACTTAAGGTTTGAATCGCTAGTTTCACGTTCATGATATTATTTCTAAAGTATAGATGCCGATTTGACAATTTATTCCCAAAATGCAATCCAACGATATCTTGAACATTTTTAAGTTTCTGCAAATGTGCCCACTCAATTTTTTTTTCTTGTTTTTATCTACGAGTGTCTTTTTCCTCTAATGTGTTACGCACAAGTTTCACCATATGAAATGGATCTAATATTACAACTACTGAGTCTCCGGTAGATGGGTGGTCAAAAAACGATTTTGAATTGTTTGTGTCTTCAAAATTGCAACCCAACATCTTAGCCGTAGCGATGTTAGATGCACAGCCATCAAAGATCAAAGTAACTTTTGACTTTTTCCTTTTAATTAAGGGCTAAAACTATATCGTCCGAAAAATCATTCAATGCATTATTTTCTGTAGTATCGCCAAATCCATTTTTCTTCAATTGGGATAAAATATTTTAAGTGAAATATTCTTCATAGTTAATCTTTTATTTGGGCGTTGTAGATTTCTGAGCTGTGATAGTCGTTACACTGCCAAAATAGTTTATTTCTTAGTTTTTGCTTTAAAATGTGTGTTTTAGGAGTATTCAGAGCAGATTCAATATCTGACGATGGTATATTTATCGGCGTAACGCATGATCCTCTTTCTTCAAAACTAAAGACTTCGGTTGAAATAAGATTATTTTTTAATTTTGTTTTTCTTGGTTCTTTTTCTTGGTTTCAGGAGAATAATATCAACACTGAATGTAATGACGGTGTTGTCTTCAACACCGTCATTACATTCAGTGTTGATATTATTCTCCTGAAAATAACCTTATTGAAGATCAGTTTCAAATCTATGAAAGACTGTCTCTAATTACATACAGCTAAAATAAAAAAACCTATCAAACCTAAATATTAAGTGCAAAAAATAATAGTGAAATCTTACAAGTTTTTGTGCCTTATTCCTTGAGGGTTTGCATTATTTGTTTTTTGAGCAACTCAGGTAAATCAAACACTTCAAAATTTCCAGAATGTGAATTTTCATTAGCCTGAAAAATTAAACGTGCTTTAATTCGATCAAACTATGAACTGTTTTTTAATGCTATTGTTATTCCCATGAGTCGAAAAAGCCGAACCTATATTACATACCAACTGTAATCATTCATTATTGTTTATTTGCTCATTTTGTTTAGTATTCTCCTAAATATGTTGACGTTTCTTAGGTATGAATCATCTGCGTGAAAAAAATAACAGCTTAATTTCAAAATTTCATCGAATAGAAATTAAACTTTAGTGCAAAAATTGACTGACTTCATTTTGCATAGTATTGACCATCGCGGTTTGATAATGTATTTGAACGTCTTTGAATATAATTATAATTTTGCAACTACTACTAGTGAAAAGTGATCCCTGGACATTTTAATCTTGTATGGCTCCTGCACCACTTCACAACACATGCTGGCATGATGATTCACAGCTGAACACAATGATAAAATTAAAACGTACGCGAAGATATGACGTGTGCTCGCTTGCATGAAAAATGTACGACTGATGACGCGCTGGACACGACTTTTAAGCCCCACCTACTTGGGCACGACTTTTGTTGGGTCATTTTATTAACGCTGTTACGTTTCCTGACTTATTACTTATTCGTAGATGTACACCCAGTACCTAAAAAGGGTAGTCGTGCTGATCCGGCCAATTATCGCCCCATCTCGATAGCCTCCTTACTGTGTAAGTGTATGGAGCGTGTTATAAACGTTAGGCTATTGGCATACCTTGAGGACAATGATCTCCTCAGTGACCGGTCTACTGGGGATCTTCTTGCGTATGCCACTCACGTATTGAGCGAAGCCATCGAGATGCACGATGAGGCGCTTGCCGTCTCCCTTGATATATCTAAGGCTTTTGATCGGGTCTGGCACGATAGCCTTTTAAACAAGCTTCCCTCATATGGATTACCTGTTGGCTTTTGCAATTGGATAGCTGTTTTTTTGAGGGAACGATCTATTCGAGTAGTCCTAGAGGGCTGCTCATCTGATCAAATGGCCGTCAATGCTGGTGTACCTCAAGGATCGGTTCTCTCGGCTACACTGTTTTTACTGCACATTAATGACCTTTTGAATCCCGGTACCTTTGGGCATGCAGATGACAGTACTGTGAGAGATACAGTTCCAATGCTCAAGCCAGCTGCGACACTGTTCAGCTTCAGAGAGAGGCTATGGTGGACTGTTTGAATCTAGCCTTAGAAGCCGTGTCCGATTGGGGCGATGCTAACCTGGTTAAGTTTAATGCTACTAAAACGCAGGCGTGTTTGATCTCTGCTAAAAAGTGTCCTCTTAACCGATCTCGGTCTTTCCGTAGTGTAACAATACCATTAGGCGACAATCTGGAGTATAAAAAACCGCAGCTAAATCGGTCCATTCGTTGGGAAGCTACGGTTCTCACCCCTTTTTCTCACCTCCCATACATCTCACGGTCCATTCGTTTGGGAGCTACGATGCCATAGACAGACACAGACACACATACACACACATAGTGATACACACCCTAAACTTATAACACCCGTCTTTTTGTTCGGGGGTAAATAAATCAAAATTGTTTATTTCTTATCTCGGTCTTGGCAACCGTTTGACCACGATCTCACCTGATAGAAAGCGATACACACAAACACACACACAAATTACGGAGGCCGCAGCCGGAGGATGCAAAGAAACCCAAATGTGCTATAACTAGGTTTATTAATATATTTAAACTACATTTTAAGGCTAACCTAAAATAATATGTACTTGCGGCCCAATGCTAGTTACCGAAGTGGCAGAATTGAGAGATGCGCCGCCGAGCAGCGCGTGTTGCATCAGCGCCTCGTGGCCTGCATTGAGGTCACTGGTTCAGCGGAAGTATAATGCAGGGTAGCAATTTATGTGGAGCTGCCATTCATAACACACACACACACACACACACACCCTCACACAGTGACATACACCCTAAAAACTTATGACACTCGTCTCTTTGTCCGGGGGTTAAAAATAACACCCACTTAGTTTCTTGGTGCTCTCTTCTTTAGCGGGCGTATTTCCGAAGGACCGGTAGAGTCAGAAGGTTATTTCCCTTTTCCGTGTGAGATTTATGTCTGTCGGCACATGAAAGGGAAATTTCCTTTTCAAACTGAAACCATACTTAGATTGATTTGATTTATTTATATAATTTTATGTTTTTCTCCTTGTTCATGAGATGTTAATTGTGACCAATTAAATGTTATTATTTAGCAGACACGCATATTTACTTTGACATAAGACTATGGTCACTGGCACCAGCACGCCCAGCTGGAACAGACTAAGCACTGAGTGTGGTGGCGAGCCGCGCCGCCACCGCGCTGCTCAGGTGCCCGACGATGATCGACACCGCCTTTTCTTACTGAGTAATGTCACTCACCGGCACTAGCACGCTCAGCTGGAACAAATTGAGCACGAGGTCGGCGAGGCCGGGTTCGGTGAGCGTGGTGGCGAGCCGTGCCGCCAGCGCCGCCACCAGCTCGAGCGCTGGCGCCGCCACCGCCGTCACCGCATTGCTTAGGTGCCCGACGATGATCGACACTGCCTGTTTGCTGATTATCATCTCTGCGAACATTGTGAACGTATATTATCTTTAGGGGTCTCAACTTGAGATGCAACGGATACTGGGTAACTATCCGCTATCCGGCCTATCCAGCAATTCTACTTATTATCTGTTATTGGCAGATAGTCGCTACTATCACGGTTACCGAACAGTTAACGAATGAGTTAAAAAAAACACGTACATAGAATGAAAAAATATAGCATCAAACTTTTGCGGATTGGGTATAACTAGATTTTCGGCGTTGGATGGAAAAATATAACGAAAAAGAGTGTGAAAATATATAAGACTTGCCGTGCATCGTCTTCGCTCATATCATAACTTACCATCTTCAGGTGAATTACCGCTCAAACATGAATCAATCATTGATAAAATAAACTGGCCAAGAGCGTGTCGGACACACATTAGGGTTCCGTAGCCAGGACCCTAAGCTATCCATCTGTGAAACTGCATTGCAATCGGTCTCGGTCTTGTTTTTATATTATACGCCAACAACGTTGTTTTTACCCGAGTACGTCGAAGCAACGGAAGGGTAATGAGTTTGACAGTCTATATATGTATGTGGGTATGTTGATGTTTCACCATACCGTCGCCCCTATTGGTTCGATTTTGTCAAGCGAAGTATCAATCAATTCGTCTTCAGGTATAGTGTCATGGCTATTTTTTATATTCAACTACGGCGAAGCGTAATGTATTAAAAAATATATACTTTGGTCCGATTTTGACAAGCGAGGTATCAATCGATTCGTCTTTAGTGTCATGGGCTATTTTGTACTCGACCGTAGTCGGGTATTAGTTTTTGAACTTGTCTTGTTACGGTGGTGTTCTGTCTCTCACTATGGAATTGGTTCAGTTGACGCAGGAATAAAATGCGTTATATCTCATAAACTAATAAGCCCTAGATAGCCCTGTGTCCGGTGCATCGCCCGGACATCTGAGTCGGCATTACTTCGCGTGACGCGTTCCCCCCCAATTATAGGCTTTTTAGCCTCAGTGCACATTTGGTTACCTCGTCAACCGGGTGCCTCGAACATCAACATTAAACATAGGATTTTAATAATAAATTAACATTTCATAGATAATCAATATTTTATCTCAACAATCACCGCAATCTCACCCCGCACCCGACATCATCAATTTTGCATTTTTAAGGGTTTCCGCATCCCTTCTCTAAAAAATTCGAAGAGAACTGTCACAAATGTCTATCCCGCATTCTGATCTGACAACAATTGATTACATAATCCTAGCATTCTTGTTATTTGGCTATGCTTGCCCATTTTGGTTCTGTGTCGTTGGATGAACATACATTTATAAGTACTAGTATGTCATGATTTCCAATTTTTATATTTAAAATAAAGGGTTTCTCAGTTGATTTAGAATTTGATTTGACTACTACTGCGTAAAAATACCTAAAAGCTGCCTACCGGAAACGCGGTCTCACGAAGGTAGCGCTAGTTGGTTGAACGGAAAACAAGAAAGCGAGAAGTTAGGCGAGCGAGCGGCAGTCCTTGTTGAGTGTCGGAACGATGAAGTCTAAATGTAAAGTAGTGTATAAGTGACAAGTAGAAAATACAAGTGTCTGAAGGAAGTTTTACATTGTACGGTAGCCAGAACGCGGGATAACAAACCCAATCACTGAGGGTTCTTTGTTTGACTATGGAACCCTAAAAACACTATTTCATTTATTTCACCAGATTTCAGAACACGTGCTGCCTGATATACCTACCGACAGCGCGTCAGCCGCGATTGCTTACCGTAATAGTGCGCCATGCGCAGAGTACGCCAGCATTGTGCAAGTGCGGTTGCATATAATTATAGGAACGCCCTCGTTGCATATATCTGGTTTCCGGACAAATCACTATTCGTTGCATTGCATCTCTAATCTTAATAAGTTAAGTTAAAAACATTTAAAAAAGCTTTTATGGTTGAAATGTCATGATGAAACTTAGAACGGCGTATTACAATTAAATGCGTATACAACATTTCGTGTCTATGCTGTTAACCGTTGAGGAGTTGCTTAATCAGGATCCAACCCGGAGAGCAGCAATTAATTATGGTAAAACTTCAAACCGGCAAGCATAATATAATGCGTACATAAATATTCTTACCAATGCTGTTAACCGTAGGATAAGAGGAAGTGGTTTTAATTCAGCTTGCAAGATTTGACCTAAACATAAATACATCCAAACAAATTTTGCAAGTTAAATAAATGCTTTTAATAAAGAAAGGCCGACAATCCAAGGAAGCGGTATTGCGCAAAGACGAGTGGAGGACCAAAATCCTATTGGTTGTACACTAGTCACCTCCGCTCCCAGACCGCACACGTCAGCACACCAAGCGGGACAAACAGTGCGGGTGCGAGAGAGATACTCGTAGATGCACCAAACCACTTCCGTTATGGAGGAACCAACATACCTCCACTAGCATCGTTGTTCAAACATATCAGTAGCAAGTTCTTCACCTTGGAATCTCCAAACTTCGTGACTCGAGTACAGATGGAGGACAAGGTGGCTTCCACCAGCGACCCGCGCATCCAGCGTCGCGCCGAGCGGAACAGACAGTGCGGGTGCGAGAAAGAAAGATTTACCATACAACTACACTGATGGAGGGACCAACATACCTCCAGTAGCGTCGTTGTTAAAACACATCAGTGACAAGTTCTTCGCCTTGGAGTCTCAAAACTCCGTGAATCGAGTACAAATGGATGACAAGGTGGCTTCCACCAGCAACCCACGAATCCAGCGTAGCGCCAAGCGGAACAGACAGTGCGGGTGCGAGAGAGAAAGTTGTACCATACAAATAAACTGATGGAGAAACCAACATACCTCCACTAGCGTCGTTGTTCAAACATATCAGTAGCAAGTTCTTCACCTTGGAGTCTCCAAACTCCGTGACTCGAGTACAGATGGAGGACAAGGTGGCTTCCACCAGCGACCCGCGCATCCAGCGTCGCGCCGTGTGGAACAGACAGTGCGGGTGCGAGAAAGAAAGATTTACCATACAACTACACTGATGGAGAAACCAAAATACCTCCACTAGCGTCGTTGTTCAAACATATCAGTAGCAAGTTCTTCACCTTGGAGTCTCCAAACTCCGTGACTCGAGTACAGAAGGAGGACACGGTGGCTTCCACCAGCGACCCACGCATCCAGAACCGCGCCGAGCGGTACAGACAGTGCGGGTGCGAGAGAGATAGAAAAAACTTCCGTGATGGAGGAACCAACATATCTCCACTAGCGTCGTTGTTCAAACACATCAGTCGCGCTGAGCGGGACAGATAGTGCGGATGCGAGAGAAAAAGATGCACCATACACTGATGGAGGAACCAACATAAATAGCAACAGGTTCATTAACGATTATACACTACCCCATCCTTATTGGGAGCTGCCAAAATTATCATCCTAAATTGGACAGACCATAGCGTCGTTGTTCAAACACATCAGTAGCAAGTTCTTCGCTTTGGAGTCTCCACACTCCGTGACTCGATTACAGATGGAGGACAAGGTGGCTTCCACCAGCGACCCACACATCCAGCGCCGAGCCGAGCGGGACAGACAGTGCGGGTGCGAGAGAGATAGATGCACCAAACAACTTCCGTGATGGAGGAACCAAAATACCTCCACTAGTGTCGTTGTTCAAACACATCAGTAACAAGTTCTTCGCCTTGGAGTCTCCAAACTCCGTGAATCGAGTACAGATGGAGGACAAGGTGGCTTCCACCAGCAACCCGCGCATCCAGCGTAGCGCCAAGCGGAACAGACAGTGCGGGTGCGAGAGAGAAAGATGTACCATACAACTAAACTGATGGAGAAACCAACATACCTCCACTAGCATCGTTGTTCAAACACATCAGTAGCAAGTTCTTCGCCTTGGAGTCTCCAAACTCCGTGACTCGATTACAGATGGAGGACAAGGTGGCTTCCACCAGCGACCCACACATCCAGCGCCGCGCCGAGCGGGACAGACAGTGCGGGTGCGAGAGAGATAGATGCACGAAACAACTTCCGTGATGGAGGAACCAAAATACCTCCACTAGTGTCGTTGTTCAAACACATCAGTAACAAGTTCTTCGCCTTGGAGTCTCCAAACTCCGTGAATCGAGTACAGATGGAGGACAAGGTGGCTTCCACCAGCAACCCGCGCATCCAGCGTAGCGCCAAGCGGAACAGACAGTGCGGGTGCGAGAGAGAAAGATGTACCATACAACTAAACTGATAGAGAAACCAACATACCTCCACTAGCATCGATGTTCAAACACATCAGTAGCAAGTTCTTCGCCTTGGAGTCTCCAAACTCCGTGACTCGAGTACAGATGGAGGACACGGTGGCTTCCACCAGCGACCCGTGCATCCAGCGTCGCGCCGAGCGGGACAGACAGTGCGGGTGCGAGAGAGATAGAAAAAACTTCCGCGATGGAGGAACCAACATACCTCCACTAGCATCGTTGTTCAAACACATCAGTAGCAAGTTCTTTGCCTTGGAGTCTCCAAACTCCGTGACTCGAGTACAGATGGAGGACACGGTGGCTTCCACCACCGACCCGCGCATCCAGCGTCGCGCCGAGCGGGACAGGCAGTGAGGGTGCGAGAGAGACAGAGAGATGCACCACTCCACCACAGCCGGCGGAAACTGAAACAAAATCACTCCTAAAATCATTTTCTATGAATGATGCAATGCATAACATAGTTACGAATTAATATTGCACTATGTAACAGATGTACAAATTATTTCAAATTAATCCGATCAGTTTTCGTACAATATTGGCATAATATTATTGAGACAGGTTTTAGAAACAATACGTTTTTAGGGTTCCGTACGGAAAAGAAGCCCGACCACCAAGTATGGTTCCGTACCTCAAAAGGAAAAAGGAACCCTTATAGAATCACTTCGTTGTCTGCCTGTCTGTCAAGATCCTTTTCTCAGGAACGCGTGGAGGGGTATCATGTTGAAATTAATATTAAATACTCAGGTCTGCAATCCCTTAGAGATGTGGATAAAAAACTTCTAAGACAACGCAATCAAAAGATAAAGACCGTTTATGCCACATATTTTGAAACTCGCAAGGGAATCAAAACCTATAGGGACTTCCCGTGACCAAGAATCGTGCAATTTGCAAGAAGCAATGTCTTACAAGTAAAGGGAAAATTCCGTAAACGGTAAATTTGTACAAAAGAAACAAAAAAAATATTTTTTTCATTTTTGTACGGATCCCCACTTGCGCGTGTGCGACTCGCGCGCGGGCGGTTTTTTTAACGTTTACACACTCATGCTCCGCACCGGGCTCCAGCGCGGGGGGCGCGGACAGTGGACATACCACTAACATACAAGACAGCACTCTTCCCACTCCACCATTCCACAACATGACCATAACCGTATTGGCACATGCAAAAAAGTATTCATGGTATGCTCTGGGTAGAGGGCAAATACCTTTATGTTCAATGTTTGCCCCGGCCAGGATTCGAACCTGGGACACTACCAACTGCATCACAGTTACACTATGTGATATGTGAGATATTCATATTTGTGCCCCAGTTAGTCCTCGGTCCAAAAATAAGCAAATAAATACGCGTTACAGATCTTGGCCGCCCTGGAGTTAGCTGCCAGAAGTCAAGTGGGCTTTAGATATTTTAGGGCCGAAACGAAGACCAGCTGTCTCAGTCGAAAGCGCAGCTCCCTATATATTTTTATTTTTCTTTGAATAAGAAGAATAAGTATTGCACATTTCCTCTCTTTCCGATTAAAACATGCGCGAAGTTACAGAAGGCGTTTCCAAGGCGTCCAGGATCCATCGCGCGAGCCGTACATGTACCTGCTTGAAACTCTCGAACACAGCGTGTTGCTCCGGCTCACTCAGATGTTTCAGGAACAAGAACACCACGTCGACGACCGCCTTGCACCGCATGGTGTCTCCCGCCAGCCAGCTCCTCAGCACCTTCTCGTACCACATGAACGTGCAGTCCGAGTCGAACTGTCTCGCCACCGCGCTGAACAGACTCGCAGCGTCGAACTCAACGAGCAAGGTGATCAGCGGCGTCAGAACGGGGCTCGAAATCTGCTTCGTACCCGCGAACTCAAAGTAGCGACCGCAGATTTTTTCGACTAATTCGTTCAAGTTGTGATTGTATCTCTCTACAATGGAGGCGTCGCACGGCGGCGTCTCTCTCGGCGGCGTCTGCGCGACGGTCGGCGAGTCGCCGTCGAACTTGATGCTTTGGTGCTTCTTCGCTTCTTGAATGAACGATGTCTTCAACGTTTGCAGCAACAGAATGTGTCCGTCTATCAGCCTGCCAATGTCGGCGTGGTCGGTCGACAGCTTGTCTATCTGTGTCGCGATCGTCGAGCCGACGTTCTGCCAGAAGTTCCTTATCAGCTGATCGTACTTCTCGCTGCGGCCTTCCTTGGCCTGTCTGAGCCAATACTTGACCAGCGCCGCCATGCTGTTGGCCGAGTACTTGATCAAGTTGGTCCTGACCAGACCGTCGTGCGAGTCCGACAGTACTTTCTCCAGCCAGGTTCTGTGCACCGCGGTAACTACTTCCTGGACGTAGTCTTGTTGTTGTATGGAGAGGTAACGCAGGCATTCGTCTAGACTTGTTATCCACGACTGTCGTTCGCTTTTCGAGCTGAGTATTGTCTTTTTGTCTAATCTAGAAAGATAATAAAATTTGAAAACAAACATCTGGAAAATAATTAGCTAAAAAACACGCCTGCCCTGCCAAAAATGAACTTAAGTTTAATAACTTATATACTGTTGGAATGTCCTTATCAAGACCTTCAATTTGATACCCATATTGTAAAATTCGACAAATTTTTTTCGCCTTTGTAAATGGAGCCATAATACAGAAAGACAGAACTTAAAAAAAATAGCTTTTGTTAATCAGGGGATGTAGGGATTCTAACGATACCCCATACCTTTAAATCTGTTAAGGCATTTACAAGTTATGATGGAATTAAGAAACTCACATACATACAAACATACATGAATCCTAAAAACATTAAAAACACACACACACACATTACACGCCTTTTTTGGGCAGTCGTGTATCAATTAAAATAATAATAGAGCGATGGTAGCCTAACGATTAAAACTTAAATCCAACGACACCGGGTTTGGTCCTAGGTCAATGACTTTCTAAGTTATGTGCGGTTTTCCATCGCACCGTGCTTCGGAGGGCACGATAAGCTGTCGGTCCAGGCTGAATTCGTTAAATAGCAGTCGTTAAGCTATACGGGCATCGGGCGGCCTGACAAACTCTGATACCAGAGGCCAGCACTAACTCAAACTCATTCACAATATTAGCCGCAACGTTGTACAATTTTCCTTGCTCTATCAGGATGACTGGTAGAAAATGCTACCTAGCAATAAGTACTCCATGTACACTTTACACTTTTTGTGCAGAAGTATCCAATAAATATACTGGAAATTAACATCAGCCGCCGACTTACGAAGAATCAATGTGGAAAAGGTTGAAAAACATAAACAAATACTAGAGAACATTGAACTAGAGAACTTTCATTACATCTACGAGTAGTTACGACAGTGAGAGCGCGCGGCGCCATGTGCCTCCCTTCCCTCTAAAACTGGTGAGGCGGTGATGGCTGGTACACAGTCATACTCGTGAACGGGGACTGGCCCAGCCTGGTTTCTTATCCAGTTTGACGATTGTGCGACATCTCATTGTCATTTTTATCTTTATGTTTGTCATTTAAATCTGTATTTATAATAAAACTGTAACAGGTCCAATTCTACACATTGAAGATATTTTGTTTTTGGACATTGCTCTTTATTCGATACTGAATACAAAACTGTTTTTTTTTCATTTCTGTCTGTTTGTCTGTCTTTCTGTATTTTGGCCGCGCATCACGCCGAAACTATTGAATGAATTCAAATGAAACTTGGCATGATTTGAGTTCATACTACGAGGTAGGACCACAGAAGAAATAACAGTACTAACGTACAGAAGGCTCACTCCGCTAAGACAATTAAATAAAAAGCGACTCTTGCTGCAACTCAATAAAGTGCAATTCAGCTCGCAAGACCTTGATGCTTATACCATGTCAGGGTTATATGTTGACAATTACACCTTAATGCCTGTGTTTTTTATTTACTATGTACATATGTTTTTGGAATAAATAAATTGAATTGAATTGATGCGTCTTGATGCGTCTCTCTTTCTAACACGTAAGTCTATCTCAGTCTATCTCGCGGCAAGCCACGGCTAGAGCAACGCCGGCGTTACAGAAATTAGCACGCGCAAGTACATCGAGTGAGACAGGCCTGGATATTGGATACTTTCATCCCGAAAAACTAAAAGGTTCATCTCTCTTTCTAACACGTAAGTCTATCTCAGTCTATCTCGCGGCAAGCCACGGCTAGAGCAACGCCGGCGTTACAGAAATTAGCACGCGCAAGTACATCGAGTGAGACAGGCCTGGATATTGGATACTTTCATCCCGAAAAACTAAAAGGTTCCCTCTGGATAGGGGATGAAAGTCAAAATTTCTACTTAGTTGTAATTCATTAACGCTTAGTCCAATTTTATTCACCCTTTTTTTGTTAGAAAGGAGACACTTTAAAGATTGTCCCGTAAATATTTCAAAGTCATCGGTTATGTAGTTCAGAAATAACAGACACCCAACTCTCAGTATTACGTCCAAATAACTTGAAGCCTGGAATATATAGGAACTTTTGAACGTAAGGCTCATCTTAAGCTGAGCTAACTTAGCACAGTCATAGTTTGTATTATGGACTAAGGATACTTTTTGTCCCCAAATACTAAAAGGGACCACCACCACGGATATCACGGATATCAGGGGTTGAAAGTTATGTAGAAATATAATTTCACCAATCTACTCGTATAATGTTGCTGAAACGGATGAAATCTTGAAAAGCAATATCATATGGCATAACAAAGATATAATTTGAAAGGGTTCCTGCGGCATAGGGGGTTGAAAGTTATGTAACAGTATCATTGCACCAATCGATTGTATTGGCTTTGGCAAAACAAACTTTTAAGTTCTGTACCCAAAGGATTCAAATAGAGCCTCATTATTAAGGCTACAAAGGTATGAATCTGTTGACCCGTAATAGGCAGAATAAGAATAATATTTATTTGCATAAAATGTTGGTAATATAACAGATAAAATAGTTATTATTATACAGTTCCAGAAACATTTTGCCGCATTGCAACGTGCAAATATTTTAAAACATGCTAAAATCAAAATTAAATCATCTAAGTATCAGTATAGCTAATAGAAGAATAATAGGTATGTCAATTTATAAATCATCAATGTCAAATACTTATTCTAAATAAAAATCTATTCATTACAATCACAAAAAAGTCAAACAGTTATTTTATTAAATCTGAGACTGAATAAAAACATTTCTCCATTAGCCACAATTTAAGTTTTCCACAAAATCTACTGCTTGGCAATTTTTTTTATTCTTGTGGAATAGAATTGCAAATGCGTCCACACATAGCACTACAGTTCTTTGAAAACATTGCTGTTTTTGGTATCTGTGACAAAACAATTCTATCCGGATTCCTTGTATTTCTCGGAAATACATCACTAGCTGTTTTAAATAAACTTGGATGTAGTTTCACAAATTTGGCTGATTCCAGAATGTACATACAGGGCAAAGGCAGTATACGAAATTGTTTAAAAAAGGGCTTGCAAGATTCCCATGGTGGAATATGCCGGCTATGGCTCTAACACACTTTTTTTTAACCCAAAAAGGCACTTTGAACGTACTAGCGCGCAGGCTTTAAGGATTTTTGTAGCAATCTCATCAAATCCTTCAGCATTAGTGTTATTTAAAGACATAATGACTCTATGAGTTTCGTCAAGACTTAACGGAGCTAAGAAGATACTAGCACACAAACGATTCCTCAAAGTATTTTTAATTGGGTTGTCTGTACTTGTTGATGTAATTAAGTGCTCATTAAATGCTTCCGCTATATCACTTGGATCATTCAATGATACACCTCCTTTTGCAATGTTAGTGATAAATTCCATTTGCATGGCAGCCTCTGGTTCATTTTTAATTATTTGCCAGGACGTTTTACATACATTTTTAGAAATACTTATCATCTCAAAATTTCGTTTTTTTATGGATTGATCAATGCAATATCGAAGTAGTTTTGAGTATTTTTTATAAACACTTTAGTTGCTCCACATTTGTCTGTGTAATATTTATATCATAGACAACGCTTTGTTTTGCAACTAACCTTTAGCCCTTTGGTTATCCATTTAGCTTTACGTTTTTTATTAGATATTTTTATTCTATACTATTGGAAAACACAAATTGTAGAATAGAGATATTGTATTATGAAAATTTTCAAATGCGGGTTCTAACTCATTTTCATTATATATCTCATTAAACGAAAGTCATGACAAGCACTCTCTAAATTTCTTTATATATTCTACACTATAGTCTCTTTTATATATAAAGAACTCTGGCATCGGTAACTGTATAGATGTTGTTGGAATGTTAAGCAATTGGGCGGTATTGTGGTCTGATATATCTAGGTACAATAGTTCACCAGTCGCAGATTTAACATTGCTTATGATGTGATCGATGCAAGATCGTTCGCGTATAGGTTCATTTATATGTAGATGTAAGTTGTAATTTTTTGTGATATCATATAAATATGAATAAGGAACTTTCCCGCCTTCTTAAAATATAAAATAATTTGATTATGTTCCAATTAAAAATGGAGTGGACGCAAAAGGAAGACAGAATCGCGGTTATTGCGCGGTAAAATCAAATTTTCCTAACAAACCACCCAGGTGGAATGCTGGTGGTCTTATAAGATCAAGTTTTCCTGACTGACCACCACGGTGGATGGTTTGAGTGGTAGCAGTCGTCAAGAGCGAAACGACTAAGAAGATGCATAATTCGCGCGCTGGGAAGTGGCTTCTAACACGTCGTTTTTAAATATCGGATTTGTAACTGATAATGACCCAGACAACATCAGAATTCCGAAATTGCGATAAAATACTGTCATTTTTTTAACCCAAGTGCTTGTGACCTTTAAGATTTATAGCATAAATATGAATACATTTTTTTAAAGATTTTGCCTTCTTTATTCTTATCATATATACCTTTGGCAACCAAAGGTATTTTTTCATTGTTTTTTATTTGATACCTTTGGCATAATTTAAAAATAAACAAATTTCGGAACCTTTATTTCAAGATGGCGGCTAACGCTCCCAAACCTCGACGTGGAAAACTTGTTCTTAGGCATGGGAAGAATCCCATGCCTAAGCCATACAAATAAAAAACTACTTCACTATTTGTAGGACAAAGCAATAATGTAACCCAAGGTACCAAAAATAAAGAACGGAATGACGTTGCCATGGTAACGAAATAATAACAAGTCTGTCAAGTAGATGAGTAATAATGCAGTTGTCTATGGTCAAAGACACTGCTGCCAATGATTTTGAATTAAGCTTAATGGCGTTTTTATTAGAAGTTACGACGTGTATATAAAATAATAGTTTAAAAAAACTAAAAAACACGCTTTATATAAAAAACCAAACTCTAAAGTAAAAAAAATATTTAATAATTTTGAATTAAGAATAGTGTAAAAAAATCTAATAAATATAAATGAATAATAGTGTAAATAAGAAAAAAAAAAACAAAAATATCGTGGGCTGCATGGTTCAATAGTTATAAATATTTCATTGACAGATATGAGAAGAAGGATTATCATTTCGATAATATCTTAAAAAGCACCCCACGCTTTTTTTTAAATAATACTTTTTTTTCTCCTTCATCCTGGCGAATCTAATCAGGATAATCGGATATTTTAATCGAATTATTGCATAGTCATCGGTCTTTGACAGGTGTGCAAAATTTGAATGAAATCTGACCGTTAAAGTGGGTCAAAATAACGTCCAAAGGAGTCGGTTACAAACATACAAGTGAGTCTAATAAAAAAAAAAAAAGCGTGTGTGTGTTTTTGTATAAAGCGTATAAAATTAACACCAATATATAAAAGTGAATAAATCTGTTTGTTTGGGGAGATTTAACGCGATAACGGCTGGACGGATTTTGATAAAATTTGGAATGGAGATAGCTTATAAAATAAAACAAATTATACTTTTCATCATCATAATCATCATCGTCATCATCATACTTCACACTCAAACGCCTGAACGGATTATGATGAAATTTGGAATGGAGATAACTTATACCCTGGAGTAACAGATAGGATACTTTCATCATCATATCATCATCATCGCTGACGTGGGTGAAACCGCGGGGGCAGCTAGTTTACAATAAAATAGTTTGACTTTGATATACCCGTTAAACATCGCGTCGAAGAAAGTAATGTAGAAGTGCTTGGTGAGCATGGTCGGCGGCAGGTGCGCCAGCAGCGGGAGCAGCATGTGCGACAGGCGCCGCGCGTCGCCCCAGCCGCCTGCAACCAACATTACTCGGACAATGTTACTGTTTCTGTACTTGTAACAGAGCAGTAAGTAACAACTAGTCTGTACAATAAAGACAAGCACAAATTAAAAATTTATATATCCCCACTCCCCACCCCCATTATAGCTAAGGAACATCTATAATGGGGTTCAGTTTTCAAACATAAAAATCGTTCCATCCGTTTGGGAGCTGCAATCGTCATCCCCCCCCCCCCCCCCCCCTCCCATTATAGCTAAGAACCATCCATCCTTTTCTCAATTTCTCCCCCTCCTCCCATATGACTAAGAACCATCTCGATCACATCAGCTTTCAAACAGAAGAAACCGCATCAAAATCGGTCCATTCGTTTGGGAGCTACGATGACACACACACACACACACACGCACATCCCCTCACACACAGTGATACACACTCTAAACATATAACACAAGTCTCTTTGTTCGGGGGTAAAAAATAAACAAGTGTAATCACCTATAATCTAACTATTTTCCTGTCTGTATCGTTTTATTTTCTTGGTGTCAATAAAGAGTTAATCTATCTATCTATCTATCAAGCAGCAAATGTACATCAAAAAAACTAATCTAAAAACACATTTTTATTTTAAATGCATTGGCCTCAATTTGTGATCTACCCAGAAAGTTTCAGCCAGATCGAAGTTCAGAAGTTCAGAATCGGGAAGTGTTCGAAAGAACAAAGGCGAAATTTTATGTGTTTAATTCTTGCAGTATCTTGAAATATCATTTCTACAGAACTTAAGTAATTATTTTTCTACGTTTTTTTCAACATAGCATTTAAGCTAGGAAAAGCCTGGTTAACAAATCAATTTAAAAAATCATGTAATTGAAACTTAATTTCCTTCCTACAATGTTTTATCGGCATAGACATATATATTTTACCCAAGGAATTTAATATTACCGGCCTTGTTGCCTCCCTAACGAGTGTTTTTTTTTATATATAATACAATGACGTTTCCTGTTCGGTTAATGTTAAAAGGTTTAACGCCAGTAAGCGTAATTCAACTTCCTTTGGTTTAAACAAACCGGGTGTGAAGTAATAATGTTGACGATTTTGACAGCCGAACCGGAAACGTCATTGTAATTTTTATATTTTTTTAAGAAACGTATTATATTGTACTTTATATGTACTTTTGGTATTGTAATAACACATAGGTTACTTTAGAAATTAGCAAGCAAAGCCGCGGCACAGTTAGCACCTACTCATAATAAAGGAGTAAGTAACACGGATTCTGCACAACTAACATAAATAAAAAATGGAATTAGGTACATCAAATAACTTACTGAACAAGAATAAATCATTTATTTAAATGGTATGTCTGTATGTTCGCGTATCACGTTAAAACTACTGAACCGATTGAAATGCGGTTGAACTGTTAGATAGTTTAGGGTTTGACTTAAAATCCGATGTACTTTGTATCTCCGTAACAGATACGACGCCGTGAAATAGATAAAAAACTTTTTGACCGCTGAACGGCTTTTAATAATAATAATAAAATTTATTTATTGCAAACAAACAAACAAAAATAATCAACACAATCAAAAAAATAGATATTCCACGATAACATGAAATGTAGTTCATTGTACTTTATTTTAGGAACCTTTGGTCCTGGAATATCACAGGTCACTATTATCCATCGCATATCTATACTTATAACTAGCGATCCGCACCGGCGACGCAAAGGTAGATACATAGAAAGATAAAATTATAGGTACTTTATTGGGACAAATAGAACATAACAACAATTTCTGACCCTAAATACTTTCATTTGCACAAATATTTGGCAAACAATTCCTTATAATAAACAAATACTTTATTTACACAAACATAACATAACAACAATTATTCCTACTCTTACTTCCTCCATAAACTATAATGCATTGTATTATCTTTGCTATAATGTTTTGTTTATAGGTTTTATATAGACGTTCCATTTTGTCTACAGTATTATTCTGTTTAACACAAGGAGGTTGAATTACGCTTTCTGTTAAAGATAATAATAATAATAAACACTCTATTGCACCAAAATTAAAGAGATCTCCTTTGGTTTAAAAAACCGGATGGTGCTGTGTCGGGATGCATGACCGTTTGTTTGTCGTGATACGCCTACGCCACGTGCAAATCGCGAGTTATACCGACTTAAAGATCATAAAATCATTCCTTTGGCTGATTTTTCTCTGTGCAACCTGTTACTACAAACAAACATGCAAAAAATAAATCTTTTCTTTTTATAATAGTTAAGGCTTAACGCCGATCAGCGTATTCAACCTCCTTTGGTAAAACCAGGTGGGGCTGTGTCGGGGCGCACGGCCGTTTGTTTGACATAAAACGTCTACGCCACGTATAGAAATTTTAAAGTCGGTTAAGTAGTAGTATTTTTTGAGTTTATCGGTAGCGCTCACACCGCAGTTTTTTTTACTTTTTGCATTTTTATTCCCGTCGTAACTTCTAAAAAAAACGTCATTAAGAGTAATTCAAAATAATTGGCAGCATTGCTTTTTGCCCATAGACAACTGCATTACGAGGCATGCCTTTTAAGTTTTGTCGTTTGAAGAAAAATACACAAGTAGATCCTTATAGTACTTTTTATTGTTTTTCAAAGTATTCACCACGTAGCTTAATACACTTTTCCATTGGCTCAAACCAGTTATTATAACATTTATTCCACTCTAAAGTGGGGGTGTTCAAAATGGCTGACTTGAAAGCGTCGACTGCTTCTTCACCGGACTGGAACCTTTGACCACGAAGACTTTTCTTAATTTTAGGAAATGTAAAGAAATCGTTAGGGCTTAGGTCAGGACTGTATGGAGGATGGTCAAGAATTTCTACTTTTTCCTGCTTCAAATACTCAATCGTTTGACGAGCGCTGTGTGAGCTTGCGTTGTCGTGGTGCAGGATGATGAGTCGCTTTGAGTTAGATTTCCGAAGTTCGGCGATGACTTGTGGTAAACAAACTGTGGTATACCACTCTGCGTTAACCGTTCTACGATCTTCAAGTGCAATAGTCGCAACATGGCCGGTTTTTCCAACGAACGTGGCCACCATCGTCTTTGAAGTGCTTCGAGAACGAACAACTTTAGTCGGCTTTGGCTCGTCTTGAAAGACCCAGATTGTAGATTGTTGTTTGGAATCAGGATCGTAGGCATAGATCCAAGATTCGTCACCACTGATGATGTCGTACACGTGATTTGACTCTCCTCGGTTGAACCTTTGCAGAGTTTTCTTACAACATCTGACGCGGGCCGCCTTGTGATCGTTGGAAAGCAGATGCGGTATCCAACGGCAAACTAGCTTTCTCACACCAAGCGCTTCATGCAAGATCTTCTGAATGGTTGTCCCTGAGATGCCTAATAGAGCCTCTATCTCTCGATACGTCACATGACGATCTTCGAGAATTAGTTGTCTCACAGCAATGATGTTATCTTCAGTGAAGGCGGATTTTGGGCGTCCTTCGCGAGATTTGTCACTAACACTAGTATGTCCACGCTGGAATTCTAAATACCAGCGTTCGATAGTCCGCAGACATGGAGCTTCATCACTGAACAGATTTTAGCTCTTCAAAACACTGAAGCTGTGTCAGGCCTCTTCTAAAGTTGTAGAAAATTATTGCACGAACATTTTCCTTAGAAAGATTCATTTTCGTACGTAACCTGACAGATTCCAATCGACGCTGTGACTAAACAATAGCATTAATCCTAATACTTTCAACTGTTTTGAGATTCAAAATTTAAGCACATTCGAATATAGAACAGTTCCAAATTCAAAATTGCCGGGAAATATGGAAACGACAGACCTTAAATGGCATGCCTCGTATTACTCACGTACTTGACAGACTTGTTGTTGTTTCGTTTCCATGGCAATGTTCCTTATACAAAGTAATTGTAATTTTTGCAAACTTTTTATACCTCGGGCTACATTATTGCATTTTTCGTAGGGAACACATAATTTATTAAAGAAGAAAAAATGGCCATGTTAGTCGCTGATGATCGGTTCAGTATTTTTTGAGTTTATCCATCACAAACACAGAAGCAATCAAATCTTTCCTCGTTATAATATTAGTATAGATAAAACTGTAACAGGTTAAATTCTGTACATTGAAGTTTTTTCCGTCGTGTACTCTGTATTCGATACAGAAGCCAAAACTGTTATTTTTATGTCAGTCTATCTATCTGTCTGTCTGTATCTTGGTCGCGCATCACATCGAAAATACTGAATGAATTCAAATGAAACTTGGTATTATTTGAGTTTATACTATGAAGGAGGGAAATTGGATACTTTTTATCCCGATATTTAGCATGTTTCCCTTGGGAAAGGGGATAAAATTCTAAATGTGTACTTAGTTGTAATTCATTAACGCGTAGTCCTATTTCATTCATTATTTCATTGTTAGAAAGGAGGTACTTTAAAGATTGTATTTCAATGTTTATTTCATTGTTAGAAAGGAGGTAATTTAAAATTGTATTTCAAGGTTTATTTAATTGTAAGAAAGGAGGTACTTTTGTAGCGTGTTAAATCATGACTCCGAGGTAGTTTTGATATAATCTCGATTAAATAGAATATATTAGGTACAACGCCATCTGGCGAGGAGAGGCGTCTTCTCTCCGAGATCGCAAATAATTCTGGCGTTAGCAAGACCTATTGGTAGAAGCGCCATCTATTGGATCCAGGTGCGTTTTCTCCTCAAGTGGAAACCAGTCTCCAAGTTTGGTAAGCAACGCCGAACGACCATCCGCTGCGTTTCGTAGTCGGCCAGTCGATAAAATGATTAAATGAAAGCGATGTTTACTAAAGTCTGAATGATAATTTGGCCTTCCTAAAAATCCATGGATAATGGAGGAATCTGCCTCTGCAAGTGGAATGGCAAAGTTTTCATCTCATGGCTTAAAATGGTTAAAATGGTAAATCCACGCAGCGACAGCTGGTGTCGAGAGATATGAACTGGAAGGAAGGTGTAAACGATGCGGAAACCTCTGTCGTGCAACTTTTGATGATACCCTTATAATAAACGTTTCAGGATTATTTTCAGGCCCGGTATAGCTTCAAACAAAGGGCAAAATATTTGGAAAATCCGGAATAAGTCGTATCTTTGAGTTGGCGAACAAATCAGAAATTCAGAGGGCAGCGATTCATATGTCAAAAATAATTTACACATACAAATCGCTTGCGATGGTCACACCATGGAATGTTTTGACAGCGAGTAGAACACAAGAAACTTCCAGTTCGTTTATTTTTTTTATATGGAGTTGAGATAATAAACAAGTCGGCGGAACTTGACTGGATTACACCGGAGCTTGCTGGAGGACAGTGACCCGTATAGCTAGGCCGACAGGGTCTGGATTGCGATGCAAGCTGCAGTGTTGTTTCCAGAAGATGCTGGAAGCCGGATGTATGGAGCTCTTTGGAGCTTTGAGGATTTTGCTACTCAACATAAAATCCAGTATTCGTATAAATACGAAGAGGAAGGCCTGCTGAGAGCATTTCCAATACGGACAGTGAATTAGTTTGTTTCACATAGTTGCACGTGTTTGAGATCGGCGCAGGTGAGAAAATTGTTTGTTCCTGGGATTCAGTAGATCTGTGCGAAATCGACATTGTCTTACGGGTTTTAATTCGCAGGCAGCAGCGGGCACGCAGTCTTTTGTATGGACGGAGCGACCGAGAATCGCAGTGTGAAGCGTCCAGAACGAAGCGCGGAAACCGTGACTTGGTAACCGGCGAAATAAGTATACGAGAGGTAGTGAGATATCCCGTGATTCAAGGATTGTTCTAACGAAATATCTGTTTTGATTTTGCGCCGCGACCATCTAAGGCGGGCACCTCGAGACACCATTTAAACACACAGGAACGTGGGTTTCAGGAAACAGTCGACCATCGACGGACGGCCGCTGCCATCACCACTGCGAGCTGCTGTGCGCCGATCTCCGAGGGGCACCAGCCGTTTGTGGGGGGCACCATCTGCCCCGTGGAAGACACCGAACGTGAGAGACACCATACACCGACTGTGGGAGAAGCGCAGAAACCGTTCGAGAGGAGCGGAAGGCACCGTTCGTGGAGAGCACGAAGAGCTGAACGAGTGGAGTGAAGGAGGCGATACGCGGCGGCACGCGAGTCGTCAGTACGGCGACCCGGGAAGATTCCAGGTTGGTCCGTTCCAAATCATTTCGAGTCAGCGAGCTGCGGTAGTGAAGGAAGCCTTCGCCTTATTGCGTGTTAGGATACAGTTTGAAAGATACTTTCCGTTTTAAAGTTTTACATCCCTCTGGGAAACACAACCTTACACACAAACTCCTGTTTGTACAAGTAATTTTGATTTAGAATGTTCTAAGGCACAGACAACAGTATTCCGTTGCGTTGTGACCAATATATGATGAACTGCTGACCACTCTCTCTACGTATTCTACTAGCCTAGGTTTCTGCAGTTCTAATGTAAATTCATATCGTACAGGCCGAATTTATGTACTATTTAGGTATGAGAAAATTTTGTAATCATATTTGAGTATTTAAATCCTATTATAAGAATTAGCTGTAGA
This sequence comes from Alsophila aescularia, assembly GCA_946251855.1. Taxonomy (NCBI): domain Eukaryota; kingdom Metazoa; phylum Arthropoda; class Insecta; order Lepidoptera; family Geometridae; genus Alsophila; species Alsophila aescularia. The sequence continues at coordinate 901,172 of OX276375.1, forward strand.
TCATATTTTTGATGCAGAACCAACTTAGTTAAGTGAAAAATACTTCTTTTAGAATTCCTCAGTAAAGGGGAGAGAACCAAGCTTTGATAACTTAAGTGTGTTTTTTTTTTATACTGTAATAAAGCCTTTTGTTATTGAATCAACCATCTTGTTTTAATTACCTCGCCTTTACCTGATTTAGGTTAGGTTTAGGTCCGTTTCCTTAGCCGGGCAACGGTCTCTCACTTTAAAGGTTTTTTTTCAAGGTTATTGGTTTTGTAGTTTAGATATTAAAGACATCCCAACCCTCAGTATTATGTCCAAATAGCTTGAAACCCGAAATGTACAGGAACGTTTGAACGTACGGCTCATCTTAAACTGATCTTCGGACTTTATCATATAGGACTAATGGATATAGGCCGGTCACCGTAGACCAAAGATCATACTCGTAGAAAGATGATCTTTGCCGTAGACACAAAAATCGCGTTAGGTCGCAAAAATCTGTACAGTCCTGTTTTTTGGTATGATACCAGTGTAAAACTAAATTTGCAGCTTCGAAAGACCTGAGCTAACATAGTGATGCTCGAAAAACATCGAAATCTTCGATTTTATTTCAAATTTTGGATTATAACTTCTAAAAAGTGCTTCCCACGGAGAAGTTATTTATTACACTTAGAAAGAAATGAAATGAAATTTTATTTGCACGGACATATCTAAATTAATATAGATGTTACAGTTAGAAAGATTCAATATGCCCTACTTAAATCTAAGTAAACAAATATTAGAGTATTAAATGAATAATCAGCTAATTATTCTATTAATAATACTATATATATTAACACATACACATATTAGTTACAAATAAAACAAAAATATATATACAACAGAGTCAGAGCTTATCAATGTCTCAAATTTATAAAATGGCAATAAAATATTAATTATGTCAATTCTGACCACGTTGGTTACAATATTTAAAGAAATCTTTCATAGAATAAAAACAGCAATTTACTAACCATTTTTTAACCCCCGAACAATGAGACGGGTGTTATAAGTTTAGGGTGTGTATCACTGTGTGTGTGAGTGTGTGTCTGTGGCATCGTAGTTCCCAAACGAATGGACCTATTTCGATGCGTTTTTTTCTGTTTTAAAGCTGATGTGATCGAGATGGTTCTTAGATATATGAGGAGGGGTAAGGGGGAGGGGCGGTGAGAAAAGGGGGGGTGAGAATCGTAGCTTCCACAAGAATGGACCGATTTAACTGCGGTTTTTTATGTTTTAAAGCTGGGGTTTAGTAAGAACCAAACTTAATGGCGGCTGTGAAGTGCGCTGCTAGCGCGGCATCGCGCATCCCCTCACCCCTCTAACGCCCGCGCATACCTAATATTTGCTATTGCGCAGCGTTCCACGCCAACTTCACAGCCGCCATTAAGGCCGCAACAATGGTGAATCACGAAAAATGCGCGATGTTCAGAGGAACCTTTAGATAAAAAATGAACAAAATAAAAAATATGTAGCTTACATGTGATCTCGCAACCTTCTCACTTCCAGAGAATTGAAGCCAAGCTTTCCAAGCTAGAACCTAGTGGGATAGAGGTAGGGATAGAAGCCATAACGCTTCTTATAAAAAGATCTAAAAATGCTTTCTGCACCTTTTCAAGCACCAGTGTGTGGGTAACATGATGCGGGTTCCATCACACATGCGCTTGATTCTAATTTGCTCCTCACAAGAGTATTAAATAAGGTTCGTATGACCTGCGGATCCTGAAAATCCTTTGCGTTGCGCAACACAAAGCCCAAACGACGAAAAGACTCTTTGGCCAGGTTGGAAATATGGTCATGAAAAGTGAGTTGTCGGTCAAAAGTAACTCCTAAATCTTTAATAATATTTACTCTGTTAATGTCAATATTGTTTAAATTGTAATTATAATCAATTGGATAATGTTTACGATCAAATGTCATTACATAGCATTTATCAGAATTGAAAAACATTCTATTACTAACGCTCCATTCGACGATAGAATTTACGTCCTTTTGCAAATTAAGGCAGTCATTGTATGATTTTATCTCTAGTATGAACCTCAGATCGTCAGCGTACAAGAGACATTTAGCTATATTCACTACCTTGGCTAGGACATTATAGATGAATCCTTTTGTTCATTTCCTATAAGAAAAATATATAGTAAACTTAAGTTCACCATAAACAATTTGTAATGTTTAAAATTCGTATACATAATATGTATACGAATTTTAAACATTACAAATTAAATATTATTTACGAACATTGTAGAAAAAAATCCTAAAGCGTGTGCTATTTTTAAAATACATTAAAACTTTCCCATAGATCCGCTCGTCAGAGACATGTAATTTTTTTACACAAAGTATGCTATGACATTTTCAACAACTTGTATTGTTTAATTTGTATATTTTCTAAATAATAACTGAAAATTAAAATAAAAACCGTCAACGCAAAGCGTTTTCACTTGCTTCCCGCTAGAAGCACTCCCCCGAGGCCCGAGGCCTGCGGAAGTTCTACCGGCCGGCCCGGCGCCATGACATTCAGTCTGCCACGGCAGTTTGAGACTGAAGGACCACGCTCTCATTACGGATGAAAATATTTTGATCTTTTCTAGCTTTTAGACTATTTTCTTGAATTAATAAGATAACAAATAATGATAATTAATAATTTCAATGTATTTCTGGGCCTGTATGTAGAGATATTGTTGATTTTTGTATTAGTTTTATTGTTTTTGAGGTCATAGAATCTAATGTTATATTTTGTGCAGAAGTGATTTACCTACCAAATATAGGAAATAAAATTATCAAATAGCGTGGACGATTGGCTTTGTGGTAAGTACCTACCTACTTTACATTATATATATATATACTTTATTTTTAACAACATTATTTTCAGTTCACAGACTATTTTACTTAGTAGGTAGGTAGGTAGGAAAGTACCTCTTACACGCGCGATCAGAATTATTGTGAACTAGTGACTCGCCTCGGCTTCGCACGGGTTTCTCATTATTTGTATACGATTCTACCCGTATTTAAACTAATTTGAATAAAAAACGGAAAAAGCGAAGGTAATTCAAAATCTTTGGCAGCCGCGGTGCTTTTTGATAGACTTGTTATTATTTCGTTTCCATGGCAACAAGTAATCGATTTTATTATAGGCAATTTTTTGAAACAACCGTATAACCTAGCGATCTAAACCAGGGCCCGCTACTTTCATTGTACGGTCAGCGAAGCATTTTTGAACCTGTTTTTTTATTATTAGACTATAACTTCAGCCCAATAAATTGTCCTACAGCAGTTTATTATAACGGGACACTGAGAACAACACTTAGAAAAGGAAGGAAGTTTTTACCATTGCTAAATTTTATAATTAAGAAAGCTACTTATATTTTATTTTCAGGAAGGAAAGCCATCGAAATGTTTAAAATAAAACGACTGAACTACAATCCGCGGAGGCTGAAAGTGCAAAGTAAGTTTTCTTTTCAAAACTTGTCTTAGTTAGGTATATACATTACACGAAGCGTTTTGCTTCGCCTATATTAGGCTGGATATAGGCGATTTCAAAAACTATAAAAGGCTTATTATGTATTGCTGTAACCAAGCAACAGGTTTATAATAATCTGGAATTTTCCACAGATGTCATGAAGAACTGGAAATGGAAACCATACAATCAGAAATAAATATTGCCAGCAAATGAACTGGTATTCATAATAAGATTTAAACAAACCGCCTTTGTCGTCGTGGTTTTGTTTGTTATATATGAAAAATAAGATTTTAATAAATTTCCTTATATTAAATGATGTCTTTTTCACTAAATGTCTAACTTCGAATCGTCAAACTTCAGATGTCCTCTCCACAAACGTAATAACTAGCTTAAAAGCTAAAAAAACACGCCTGCCCTGCCACAGAATAAATAATAGTACAAGTACAGAAGGCTAACTGAGTAAAGTCATTTAAATAAATAGCGAGTCTCGCTACAACGCTACAAAGTGCAATTTAACTCGCACGGCGCTGCGAGCTTTCAATTATATTTACCTAGAAGGCGCTCGCCCACCGCGTGCAGGCTAGAATGCACCGTATCACAACGCGCGAGAACTTCCATTGCTCTAACCGTTTCAGAATCGCTCTGTCCCTTTTTCGCTCGGTAGGGTTGTATTAAGATATGACTAGATACTTGTACTACTAATTATTCTGTGATATGTTATGACTTAGATATTGTAACAGAATAAATAAGTAATAATGTATTATGTTATTACTTATTATTATAAATTAAAATAGTTATATTACATACAATGATATTCTTATCAGAATAGACCGACTACCTCATTTTTACTACCTACCTATCCCGTTTTCAGAACGCCGATAAGTTTAGTGAGATACCTACCTACGTGTCGTTGGTTGATTATGATTATATCCTATAGGTATTGCACTTTGATGAATAAAGGTGCCTGTCTGAATTCCATGCTTTTTAATGAGTGAAAAATAAATTGCTACCTACGTAATAAAATGTATTAAAAGTATGTAGGCTACTTACTAAGTCAGCACAGTAATTCATTTTCCGATCAACAATACCTACTATAATCATAAATAAAAAAATATCAATATCTAACTACATAACTAGGACCTATTATGGGTATTACAATTTATTACCTTTCAATATCCTTTGGAAGCGTAAAGAATGACAATTCGTCATTTCTATCACTATTCAAAAGTGATCATTCATTAAAAGAAAATTAATTAAAAAAAAAAAAAAAAATAACATGTCAATACACAATTATAATAATGACATCTTCATGAATTCGTCAGAACGTTTGGTCGATAAGCCAGCGTTTCAGTCTAGTTTTAAAGCAGGTCATACTGGGAGCTGCGATTATGTCACTGGGAAGCTTGTTATACACACTAGGACCTATCACGTGAGTGAGCTTACTGGACTTGACAAAGGAGCGCGGTACTGCTGCGAGCTTGTTCGCGTTACGTGTATTGTAAGAGTGCATGTCACAGTGTCTCCTATAAGAAGTAATATTTATCTTTGCGTACACTGCCACCTGAAAGATCACAATGGCAGGTAGAGTTAGGATTCCAAGTTCCTTGAAATAGGGTCTCGCGGAAGTGTCTCGAGGTACTCTTACTATCGCTCTGACAGCACGCTTCTGCATGCGGAAGACGCGATTCCACTCTGATTATCTCCCCCAGAGCTCCGCGCCGTACTACAGTAACGAGTGCACCGTCGCAAAGTAACAAGCGCGCGCCACCTCCACGGTCACCACCCGGGACACTCGGCTGAGCGCGTAACATGCACTTCCTACTTTCCCGCATAGTTTATTAACGTGAAAGTCCCAGGTCAGCGCCCTGTCAATTTCGAAACCTAGAAATGTTGAATTCTTAACTTGTGCTATTGTAGTATTGTCTACTGAAACAGCAAGTGGCCTCGTCACTCGGCCTGATAAGTTAAAGTGAATAAAGTGAGTCTTACTCAGGATGAGCGCGAGACCATTGGTGGAAAACCACGCTACGAGGCTTGAGGTTGTTTCATTCAACCTCACTTCCAGACTATCCACCGATGGTGCAGTGACAATCGCAGCTACGTCGCCTGCGTATATTAAAACGTCCGCGACTGTCACGACATCCGGAAGATCATTGAGAAGGAGGGAAAACAGGATATTAGAGACTGATGACCCTTGCGCCACCCCCATGGTCGATGAGAGTGGATATGATTTATTAACGCCGTCCCCTGTGTTATATATGCTATTGACATTTGTGAATGCAGGTAGGCTTCAGTCTGGCAATACATACGTTACGAGAAGCACGCCTTTTTTTGCATCCACTATCTGAGACCTTCCTCGCATCAAATCAGTCAGAAGTGTATATGACTTGTCAGCAATCCAATAGTGCTTTAACTTGACCGCAAGCACGGCGTGGGCAGCCACGTCAAACGCCTTGGATAGGTCACAGAAAAGCACTGCGACTTTATTTTTGCGTTCTCGAGCAGCCATCACGCGGTTAATCACCTCCCTGGTTATGGTAATCGTTGACAGTCCTTCTCTGTAGGCATACTGCCGGGCAGACAAAACATTACTTGAAGAAAGAAATTCCACTAGTCTGGAGCTCAAGCCGTTTTCGAAAATCTTTGCAATGGCAGGTATTATCGACACGGGCCTATATCCATCAATAATGTCTCTTTTCCCTTTTCCCTTGAATATTGGCGATACTTTACTCACCTTAAAGGGTACTGGATACGATCCTTCCTTAATGCAGTCATTATACAGCGTCGCTAATATAGGGGCCAGGGGTATGATAGCCATTCTTAGAAGCTCCATGGAGAGGCCATATAAAATATGTCCTTCGACTGCTTGGGCGGTATGCGCGTGGTAACTATAAGAAAAACCTCGTCTGCAGTAAACAGACGAAGTCGAAGCGAGCGGTCCGCTGGCGCACGCGCACTCAATAAAGCGCAACGCACACCCACTATGTCCGCACGCGGTGCCCCGCCTCCGCAGCGTTGAGCAACCTCGCGTTCATCGTGTTTACTGCATCTTGTGGGCAATCAAATTTCTTACCATCTAAGTTTACTAAAATTTGTTCCTCTTTCTTTGTTAACAACGCACCACAAGCCTTTGGACGCGGTTTTACTACTATGTATTAAATTTGAATAATAATTAGATTTATGATTATTAATTAGCATGTCATATAATTTGCACTAACCTTGTCCCTAAGAGATTGTTTACAAATGTCATTTGGAAATATTGTATTCAGTTTAATAATGTCAAAAAGGAGCGACTTCATATTTTTTACATCGGGTGTTACCCACGATGAGTCAGATGTTTTATTGGGCTTGCTTTTCAACGGAAAACAAACGTCATGTTTATTTACAATTACATTTGTAACCGACACTGTTAAAGTCTGCGCTGTTTTAGATCGCTCCATTATCTCGCTCCAGTCTACGAATAAGTAATAAGTCAGGAAACGTAACAGCGTTAATAAAATGACCCAACAAAAGTCGTGCCCAAGTAGGTGGGGCTTAAAAGTCGTGTCCAGCGCGTCATCAGTCGTACATTTTTCATGCAAGCGAGCACACGTCATATCTTCGCGTACGTTTTAATTTTATCATTGTGAACTACAGCTGTGAATCATCATGCCAGCATGTGTTGTGAAGTAGTGCAGGAGCCATACAAGATTAAAATGTCCAGGGATCACTTTTCACTAGTAGTAGTTGCAAAATTATAATTATATTTAAAGTCGTTCAAATACATTATCAAACCGCGATGGTCAATACTATGCAAAATGAAGTCAGTCAATTTTTGCACTGAAGTTTAATTTCTACTCGATGAAATTTTGAAATTAAGCTGTTATTTTTTTCACGCAGATGATTCATACCTAAGAAACGTCAACATATTTAGGAGAATACTAAACAAAATGAGCAAATAAACAATAATGAACGATTACAGTTGGTATGTAATATAGGTTCGGCTTTTTCGACTCATGGGAATAACAATAGCATTAAAAAAACAGTTCATAGTTTGATCGAATTAAAGCACGTTTAATTTTTCAGGCTAATGAAAATTCACCTTCTGGAAATTTTGAAGTGTTTGATTTATCTGAGTTGCTCAAAAAAACAAATAATGCAAACCCTCAAGGAATAAGGCACAAAAACTTGTAAGATTTCACTATTATTTTTTGCACTTAATATTTAGGTTTGATAGGAATTTTTATTTTAGCTGTATATGTGTATCTATTTCAATTAGAGACAGTCTTTCATAGATTTGAAACTGATCTTCAATATATAGTGTAATGACGGTGTTGTCTTCAACACCGTCATTACATTCAGTGTTGATATTATTCTCCTGAAAATAACCTTACCAACCAAGAAAAAGAACCAAGAAAAACAAAATTAAAAAATAATCTTATTTCAACCGAAGTCTTTAGTTTTGAAGAAAGAGGATCATGCGTTACGCCGATAAATATACCATCGTCAGATATTGAATCTGCTCTGAATACTCCTAAAACACACATTTTATAGCTTTTTGCTTGAAAATAACTATTTTGGTAGTATAACGACTATCACAGATCAGAAATCTACAACGCCCAAATAAAAGATTAACTATGAAGAATATTTCACTTAAAATATTTTATCCCAATTGAAGAAAAATGGATTTGGCGATACTACAGAAAATACTGCATTGAATGATTTTTCGGACGATATAGTTTTAGACAGGAGGACATTCCGTTTTAAATTTCTCAGGATCTGTCTTCACTACATTGCGAAGAAAGATTCTCTTTTAATGTCTTCTGGAGAAAAACTTAATAAATCAATTATATTTCGTGGGACAAAGAATTTAATGAATTGTAAAAAGTGAGCCAAAAAAGAAACATTGTACAGTAATATTGTTTTATTACTGACTTGGTCCGGTCCACTTATTGCATAACATCGTCCACGCCGCTATGACTCAGCTGTCATAGCAGACATTGCATTACGCGCGTGAACCAATCCCTGCTTTCGTTCTGAATTTAAACCAATCACCAAGCATGTCTATTTGTAACCTCGGAAGTGATTCGTACTTTGAATCTTACGTCGTTTTGGTTTGAAGTAGGGGCACTTTTATTGTGACATTTGTTCTGAATTAGAGTTCCTGACTTATTATTTATTCGTAGGCTCCAATCTACACTGTCTATAGAGGCAGCAAAATTTGCGCGATTACCTTGTGAAAAATCCCTAACTAGGCGCGTGCGACACTCTGGTGTGAACCGAGCGCACGATACCTCCGCACGCACGGCTCGATGGTCACTCAGATTGGTCACGACGGGGCTGACTCGCACTGCCTCCGACGACATATTTGTATACAAATGATCAAGACATGTTGCTGTTGTTGCCGTAATACGTGTAGGGAAGTCTACGATGTTTGCCATATTGTAAGCTGACAACAGATCAGAAATCTGTTTTTTCTCCGGATACATGTCAGCCAAGCAATTGATATTGAAATCACCAACTATAATGCATTCCCTATCCTGTTCACTAATCTTATCCATCAAACGTTCAAAATGGATTAGAAAATCAATACCACTAATTAAAGGGGTGCGGTACACACAAACTACCGTGATGTCAAAGTCTATGATGTCAATTGCAGAAATTTCGCAATATCGTTCTTCTGATAATGCCACTAAATCTAGATTTTCAATACATTTTATACTCTCTTTTATAAATATGCAAGATCCTCCATGAGGTACGTATTTTCTACAAAAATTAGATGCTAAATTATAACCCCGGTGTGTTCAAGTCAAGAGTGAATAGGTATCTACTAGGCAAGCGTGCTACACCTTCGACCACATCATCGCTTTCCATCAGGTGATATCATAGTCAAACGATTGCCTAGTCCGTAATAAAAAAATAAAATAAAAAAATGCTAATTTATAGCCGTTAATGTTTACACACTTCAACTCCGGTTCCTTCAACCAATGTTCTGTCAACCCGAGGATGTGGCACTTCAGTTCACTGTCTAACAACACTTCTAGTCTTTGAATTTTGCTATCAATCGACGCAATGTTTTGATGACATACGACCAACGTACGAGGTGAGTCGGGTAGGCATACCAGTAACGCATGTGATATCGCTGTCTCTCCGGGACTGAGCGCCTCGCTCGGCCGGCTTCGGCTGCGCCTGCGCCCCGCTCTCGGGGCGATGCACGAAAGTACGTCCATTCCGATATGTTTACGCCGTGCGGCCACGCTGCCGGCGTATAAACTTGTTCATACGTACTTAGCGGAATACCGACGACAAATGCTGCATGTCTGTCAGTCTTCAATTCACGTTTTTTAACTACAAAATCATCGCAATTTGTTGAGGTGATCTCGAATGCTTTGCTCGGTATTGTCAGGTTTGAACAACCACGCCTGCATGTATTTCAATTGCTGCACTGATTGCAGATCAAGGTTAGACTTGCCAGAGCCAGTTAAAATTGGACGTTGTCTGTGTGTCAGTTTCTTTGGTTTAACAACCTGCCAACTAGCCTAAACAGTGTTGTTGTTTTTTGTCGATTCATCGAAGTTGCAAAGCATCGCTGACTGTGGGGCCGCACCTTGTTGTGATACCTCGTCGTGTTGCTTTCATTTGCAGCAGTGGTAGGGGTACGTACTAATTGGCTCACCTCGGGAGTTTTCGTATCCTCGGCAATTGGTGGTCGCGGTCTCGCCGTTGTCGCACCCGATGTCGTCACGACGTTAGCCGAAGCGTTCATTCTTACTTGCCGAATCGGGCGCTGCTTTACTGTCGGGGCCGGTGTGTCTGAAACCGATGGTTTCCGAGCGATGCCGACGACCGTTGAACTACCCTCCATGTTTGATCTCAACAGCGCAATCTTTTCAGTGTTCCTCACAATTATTGCATTTTGCTCGATGATCTTACATTCCAGAGTGACGACTTTGTCACTTAGAGCAGTAACCACTGTAATTGGGTCACGAATTGCACTCTCTGTACCTTTCTGCGCCATTTTCAAATTTTAAAGTCGTGAAATACGGGACTGCACTTAGTTCGTGGAGGCTTCCCCCTCCAATACTACTACACAAGTACTAGTATTAGAATCGTGAAGGTCATTGGCAAATGTTACCACCTTAAGTTTGGTTCGTACTATAAACGAGATGTTTCTTAGCTATACGAGGAGGAGAGGGGAGGAGTTGAGAAAAGGGAGGTGGGCGTAGCTTCCTTGCGAATGGACCAATTTACCTGCGGTCTTTTATGTTAAAAAACTGAGGTAAACGAGATGGTTCTTATAATGGGAGGAAGGGCAATGGGGGTGAGGATCGTAGCTCCCAAACGAATGGACCGATTTTGTATGTGGTTTTTATGTTTGTACACTGATGTGATCGAGATACTTCTTAGCTATAATGGGGGCTGGGGGGTCGGGGGTTATATACATTTTTATTTGTGCTTGTTACTATTTATGACAGCTTTATTAAGACTTACCACTTTCTAGTACATCGAGTATTCTTTTGTTGAGTAATTCTTGTTTGTCCAAATAAGTGTACCACTCCTGGAATAAAAAAATAATGAGGTTTTAATTAAAATAATTACAGAAATGGTGAAATGCAATCACGGAACCGATCGGAGTGAAATACCGAACATTTCAACCTTGGAAACCGAGAGGAATGGTTGAAGTTCCAAACGTCACGCACCGGGTTGCATTGAATTGCGTGCGATTTCAAACGTGTTAGGTAATACGCGACCGCCCATCTTGAGAGGAGGGAGCTGGCAACACAAGAGGCTCGTTCTTGAGCTGCCCTTGAGCTTGATCGCGGAGTATACGCAAGTTTGGGATTTTGTGGTAAATTGGGCGAAAACTGAATATAACCGTGTGTTTGGTTGATTCACGGGTTGAATCCACACGATCAATTATTAAATTCACGAGTGACAGTAATCGGGACGGTCTCGATCCGCGTATTTTATTAATGTGCTCCGAGTTGCCGGACGGCCAGCCCAGTTTGACGGGGCAATCGGCCTGCGAAATTGGAACATTCGGAACAATCGCAGTGTACATTTGGTGTTCAAGCTGAACACCTCGTTCGGAGGCCCACACCTGGGCAAAATGGCAAATGTTTTGAGTTGAAGTGTACCGAGCTCGTCTTCTCCAGGAGTAGAGGTTTTGGCATGCGCTGCCTTGCAGTAGTTATTCTGTGACGCTACATATTCCATTAGGGCTGTATGAAAGTGATCAAAAAGTTGTCCCATTACCTATTGCAGAGAAGAGATCCAATAATTTTCTTATGGAAAAAATTGTATCACGGACGGGAACCGAACCAGCATCATCCGTGCCTCAGCGTGGCACACGGCCCCCGCGACCACTATACATTTTTTCCTTCAGCTTTAATACTGTGTTACGGGAACGGAAACGGTACGAATGTTGTTTGTTACCTCAACATTGTACATGAAGAGCAGCACGCAGTCCCACAGCTGCGCGGCGGCGAGCGGGCTGCCCTCCTTGCCGCCGACCAGCACGCGCAGCGTCCTCTGTCCGTACTGCGCCGCGAACTGCGCCTTGTACCGCTCTATGACGCGAGCCACCGCCGCGTACCACGCTGCCCTGACAATGTAAACAGCATTACCAACTACTTACTACCTTCCTATTGTCTTAGCATTGATTTGTATTATTAGTTTATACTATCTAGATAGATAGATAATACTTTATTGTACACCAGTTTCTAAAAATTACAATTAATAGGAACAATCTTATAACTAAAGTACAACGGGCGGACTTATCGCTAAAAGCGATCTCTTCCAGTCAACCTTTGGATGGAAAGAAATAATGAAGTGACAGAGGATGGCAGTGTAAACAATTAAAACAATATATATATATATATATATATATATACATGAATATTTATGAAATCTATACTTAGAATAAAACTGTAACGGGTTCAATTCTGTACATTGAAGATATTTTGAAATTTTCTTTTGGAGGGTACTCTATATTCGATACTGAAGCCAAAACTATTTTTTTTTTCATTTTTGTCTGTCTGTATCATGGCTAGGCATCACGCCGAAACTACTGAATGAATTTAAATGAAACTTGGTATGATTTGAGTTCATACTACGAGGTAGGACATAGGATACTTTTAATCCCGAAAACTGAAAGGGTTCCCACAGGATTGGGGTTGAAAGTTATTTAAAATAACACGTATCACGCTGAAACTACTGGACGGATTTTGTTGCAACATGGCTCAGTAATATAGTTTATATTATGGGTAAAAATTGAGAATAATTTTTATCCCGAAAAAATAAAGAGTTCCTGCGGGATAATGTCCCAAATTCTGTAAATTAAAGATACTGTGTTTTTTTTTGGCAAGCGTCTGTATTCAGTACTAAAGCCGAAACAGTATTTTTGTAATTTTTGTCCATCTGTCTGTCTGTACTTTGGCAGCGCAACACGCCGAAAATACTCACTGGATTCAAATGAAATTTGATATGATTTGAGTTCATACTTCGAGGTAGGACATTGAATACTTTTCATTGCGAAAAAATAAAAAGTTCCTGCAGGATAGGGGTGGAAAATTATTTAAAAGAACACGTAGCACGCTCAAACTATTGGACGGATGTTGATACGACTTGGCACAGACATAGTTTATAAGATGAGTGTGAAAGAAAACCCAACTTCCACAATACTGCTATATTCAAATACACCTTATTATCGTATGTACAACTTCCTTTCATCCTTATTATAATAATACACCTTTTCTTTTATAATTCAACCCAAATCTCACTCCTCCTTGATATCGGCCACCATAGACAACATCAGTCCATGACAGCGCTAAAAGCGCGGCAAAACCCAAATCCTCGTCACAGAATATAAAGATCGTACAGATTCCACTAACAAAAAGGTTAAGTAGCTAACATTCGGCCATTCTGACACAATGTCTGTCCTTAGATATTCTATTGGCGGTAAGATACTCAGCTATGAATCTGGTTGTTATTTTTTGAAACTAGTAATGTTGCGTTCTGTGTCGCCGTGTCCAGTGTAAAGTGGGGACAATCTAGTGCGTCGAGGACCACCAGACTGTGTGCAGTCATGATACAAAAACCTAGTGGCTAGGCCGGTCTTCCCATCGTATACAAGAGCTGTTCTTTTATTTGCCGATTCACTTTCAGATTTTTGCACTTATCTTTATATCTTAACTGAGAGTCATCTCTCAGATCAAGCAATCACTTGGCGCTTTGTACTATTATCAACAAACAGGTTGCTACGATCTTGGTCGTTCAGCCATCCTTGACTTTGAAAATCTGTCTGCTCTGTTGCTTTGCTGTCGGCATCAAGCAACTCATTCCTTTTTCGTCATGGTCGTCAGTCAGCAGCAGGCAACGCACTCCTTCCTCTTGCATGGTCATCAGTCAGCAGCACGCAATGCATTCTTTCTTCCTGTATGGTCGTCAGTCAGCAGCAGGCAACGCACTCCTTCCTCTTGCATGGTCATCAGTCAGCAGCACGCAATGCATACTTTCTTCCTGTATGGTCGTCAGTCAGCAGCAGGCAACGCACTCCTTCCTCTAGCATGGTCATCAGTCAGCAGTACGCAATGCATTCTTCTTTCTGCATAGTCGTCAGTCAGCAACAGGAATCGCACTCGTTTGACTTCTCCTGTGCTGGTATAACGGAGGGCGGTTACCGGAAGCTTGGGGATAGAAGAAACGTGTGGAAGTGCTCCTTTTGTAAGAGCTCTGGAGCATCTAGCCTCTCAATGTTCCATCTACTAAAGCCGGATCAGCCATTTCACCAACACCTGCAGACATGGAGAGTATCGCGCTGGATCTTAAGCGCCTCTCAGCCCAGGTTTCTTCTTTGCAAGCACTGACGGCAAGTGTACAAGCGATCCAAGCTGACATTGCGGCTCTGAAGACCATGAAAGCTGATATCGCGGACCTGAAGCTCATTAAGCCCGATGTTGCTGACATGAAGGTGTCCATGGAATTCATGCAGCATTCTGTTGAGGCACTTACTGGTAGGATTTCAAAAGTTGACCAGCAAGTCCAGGACCTTTTAAAGACGAAGGATGAGGTGCAACTTCTTAAGCAACGCTTTGATCAATTCGAATGTACTCTTCGTGAGAATGACCAGAGGTCACGTTTGAATAATGTTGAGATCAAAGGAGTCCCCTTCACCAATACTGAGAACTTGTTTGTGTTGATTTCAAAGATCGGTGACCTCGTGAAGTGCCCCATAGCAAAGGAGCAGGTAAACTACGTCGCTAGAGTACCTATGAGGAATGACAAGCAAAATAAGTCTATTATAGTCTCTATTCATAATAGATATCTTAAAGAAGATTTTGTTGCGGCTGCTAAGAAAAGCACCTTCGTACCGACTGACCTAGGCTTCCAGGGTATCAGCAGGATTTATGTAAACGACCACCTTACGCTGGAGAACAAAATCTTGCTTAACAAAACCAAGGCCTTGGCGAAGGAGCGGAATTTTGCGTACACCTGGGCAAAATATTTATTCGCAAGAATCCAACTTCACCTGCTATCACCATCAAGTCGGAATCGGATTTGCAAAAACTGTCGCGCTGATATTCAGTTTAGTTATAATATTATTTATTCTACTTAAATTATTTTCTGGTAATTGTATCTTCTGGTTGCAAAGTTTGAGAGCCATTAGTTTGTTATCTTATACCTGCGCATACGCGCCTACCATGCGCTGTACGTATGATGTCTCGTTCTCGCTCGTGCGGCCTGCCTTTTACTATTACTTACTAAGATTTGTGCATAATATTTTCACGAATAATCCCTACTTCTCATGTACTTTCCATAAAATTGGAGTCAGACTTAAAATAGTAATAGTTTTTGTTATTTTTAAACTTATATTTTTAGTACTGCTAATATATCCGTTCGACATTGATTGTAGCCTTGGTTTGTTAAATACCTGCTTGCTTGCACTCCAATATGCCTGCTCGGGCGCTGCGCTTGCGCGTGTCTTTTTCTACCTATCGTCTTTGCCATCACTTCGTCTCTTTCGGTCAGCCATTTGCTATTATTCATGTGTGGTTTTTATCAACGCTAATTATTATCTTATAGACTTACTATCTTTCATTCGTATTTTTTATGACTTATGCGTAGATTTTATTACTTTATTCAATATGCTATTATATTCCCTTGCATTTCTATTTGTTTGTATGCCTAATCAACTGCTATTTGTTTGTATGCCTAATCAACTGCTATTTGTTTGTATGCCTAATCAACTGCTATTTGTTTGTATGCCTAATCAACTGCTATTTGTTTGTATGCCTAATCAACTGCTATTTGTTTGTATGCCTAATCAACTGCTATTTTTTTGTATGCCTAATCAACTGCTATTTTTTTGTTTTAAAAATGATGGTTAACGTTTATTATCAAAATGTTCGGGGTTTAAGAACTAAAACTTCTGCCTTCTATAGAAACATTTGCTTACATTCTTATGATGTCATCTGTTTGGTCGAAACATGGTTAATTGAAGGTGTGAATGACAACGAATTGTTCGATGATCGGTACATAGTATGGAGGCGTGACCGAGATTACAAAAAGACTCACCAGACGATGGGGGGTGGGGTTTTGATTGCTGTTCGCCGGGAACTCATCGCTGATGCTCGCAGTAATTGGTGCTCGAGTGCCGAAGATTTATGGGTAACGTTGACACTTCAACGGCGTAAACCGAAGGTAGTTTACAAATTACACTTATGTATAGTTTATATATGTAACCAGAATTTTGGCAGTTCATTGTCTGCTCAGTTGACTAATTTTTCCGTAAATATATCGGATATTGTTTTAGCTAATCCCTGTGATAAATTTTTACTGATTGGCGACTTTAACATGCCAAATCTGATCTGGAAAGCCACTGATGATAGTTGTTCTTATTATGCTGAAAATGTTCAAGGCTCCAGTCAATTTGATTTGTTTGATAATGTCAGTTTGTGCAATTTATCGCAACATAATTTTGTAAATAATAATAATAATAATAGAATTCTGGATTTGATTTTCTCAAATAGTGAATATCAGTCACCCGTTGCCTCTATCCTCTAATAACGGAAGACTTGCATCACCCTGCTCTTTGTGTTTCTGCTGACTTCGTCCAGCTGCATGCTCTTAGGGGTCTAACCCTATACTAAATACTTATATGATTCTGGTGATTATGATTCAATTTCTCTAAATATTGAGTTAGTCGATTGGAGGCATGAATTGTACGTGAGGCCATTAGAAAATGCTGTAGCGTTCTTCTATGATGTATTGGATGATTTGCGAAAGACTTATATACCTACTAAAATTGTCACCCCTTCGCAGAAATATCCTCCCTGGTTTAGAAAACCGCTTATTAAGGTATTAAGAGAGAAGTATAAATATCACTCGAAATATAAAGTCTATGGTAACCGTTCTGACTTTCAATCTTTTGTCATTTTAAGAGATCGTTCCAAAGCCTTGGAAAAGGATATGTTTGATGACTATATTACTAACATTGAGAAAAATATTTCTATAAATCCGAAAGCATTTTGGTCCTACGTTAAATCAAAAAATCAAAATAACTCGTATCCTGCGGTATTACATTTTGGTCAACGTTCATCATAACATGTTTAGCGAATATTTTCAATCAACATTTTTGGATAGCACCTTAACAGGCTACTCTTCTGACGTCGCAGATAATGCATACTCGGTAACTGATATAGGGGATGTCGAGGTTATACCTCAGGAAGTTTATAAACTGTTAGTATCTCTGGACCTTAACAAGTCTGCTGGCACAGATAATATACCTGCTGTCTTTATTGTCAAGTGTGCTAAGTGCATTGTTGAGCCACTCACTCTTTTGTTTAAGCGTTCCTTGTCTGAGGGTTTAGTTCCTACGATTTGGAAATCAGCTTATATTACACCTGTTTATAAGACAGGACAAAAGGATTTGGTGGAGAATTATAGGCCTATTTCCAAACTTTGCCTGTTTTCTAAGGTTCTTGAAAAGGTTGTCTACATGCAGTTATATTCTTCCTTGAAACATACTCTTAGCCTGTTTCAGCATGGATTTTTGAAGGGTAGGTCTACAACGTCAAACCTCATATTGTGCAGCGACTACCTGTCGGAGCATATGTCTGAGCCCTCTCAAGTGGATGTCGTGTACACTGACTACAGTAAATGCTTCGATAGAATAGATCATCTGTTGCTATTGCGTAAGCTACAATCGATAGGTATAAGAGGTAACCTGTACAGATGGTTTACGTCATATGTTCGGAATAGGTGTCAAACTGTTGCACTCAATGGTTACACTTCATCAACTATGTAAATACCATCTGGAGTACCACAAGGATCATTGTTGGGACCGTTACTTTTTAATATTTTCATTAATGATATTTCTTCATGTTTTATTAATTCAAAAATCATTATGTACGCCGATGATATGAAGATACTTTGTTCGATTAAGTCTTTGTTCATAAATGCGCGCAGCGGCTCCAAAGTGATCTAGGTAGGTTCGAAATTTATTGCTTCGTAAATAAATTAGATTTAAATGTTTCGAAATGCTATATTAGTTCTTATACCCGTAAACCCGACCCCGTCATTTTTGATTATAAACTTAAAAACTTGAGTATAACCAGGGTTAACATTATTCGAGACCTAGGAATTATTTTTGATACTAAGTTGCTTTTTGAAGACCATATTAATAATATTATTAACAAAGCGTCTAGAGCGCTTGGCTTTATTTTGCGTATCTCATCCGATTTCAACTCTATTAAAACATTTAAAATTCTCTACTGTGCCTTTGTTCGTAGTCATTTAGAATACGCCTCTCAAGTCTGGAATCCCTTTTATGACATTTATTCTATGCGTATTGAACGAATACAGAAACGTTTTCTCTGCTATCTTCAATTTAGAATTAAAACATATCTTCCTGTCTACTCTAAGCGTTGTACAAAATTTCACATATTACCTTTATATGAGAGAAGGCGTATTGCTGATCTCGCTTACCTACTCAATATAGTGCATGGCCGAGTCGATTGTCCCGAGCTGTTGGAGCGCATTGGTCTGCGGGTCCCGCATGCCTCACTTCGGAGACAGTGCACGCTGCATGTCCCAAGAGTAAAAACCAACTACAGGCGAAATACTTACTGGATAAGAGCGAGCAGGGGTTTCAATGATATGGCCGCTCAGTTAGATGTTGACTTGTTTAACATGTCTGCCGGGCAGCTAAAGCGGCTGCTCGCTGCGGACTTTTTTGTATGAAAATAAGATTTGTTTGGTGTAGGTGTTTTATATACTTAATAATGTATATCTTGTGTGTCCGTTTACTTTGTAATTATTCTATTCTTTCTATATACTTATCTGTGGAAACTTTTAATTGGCCTTTTGTACATTTTCGCATATTTGATACTATGTTGTTTTAGCTGTAAGTTTTCCTAAAATTTATAAATAAAATAAAATAAATCTAGTGTTGAATGCATTGCTGAAATCTAGGAGAGTAAGGATGGTTAGCTGACCAGCTTCCATTCCCAGACGTATATCGTCTGTTATTTTGACGAGAGTAGTAACAGTACTGTGACCCGAACGGAAACCAGACTGGAATGGATTCAACAAATTATTTTTGGAGAGAAAAGAACTTGGTTCTGGACTAAACGCTCCAGAACTTTGGAAAGGAACGGGAGGATAGAGATAGGACGGTATTCGGAAAAAAGAACTGGATTGTTTTTTTTAGGTAAGGGAATGATGTATGCATCTTTCAAAGTAGACGGAAAAACACCGTTGGAAATGGAATAGATGAGAATGTGACAAATGATGGGAAGGATTTCATCTACGATGGAACAATCATCTTACGACCGATATTGTCACCTCCCTTAGCATTGGATTGGATGGAAAGGATGCTACTATTAACATCACTAGCGGTAAGTTGATTAAAGAAGAATGGAGAATAATTGGGAGTATCTACTACATTAATCACGGCCGGCAGGTGCTGCGCGGTGTACTGAAACCGAGTGCAGGCTGCTGGTGACGATGCAGGGCCACGTCTCACCTGATCCTATATACTGTCGCTATGTGTAGCGTGCTTCCAGAAAGTGTTCGCCTGGAACAACGCCGCCGGCTGCGTCCACAGCCACTCGTCGTGCGCGGCCGGCAGGTGCTGCGCGGTGTACTGTATGCCGTGCAGGCTGCTGGTGACGATGCAGGGCCACGTCTCACCTGATCCTATATACTGTCGCTATGTGTAGCGTTCTTCTAGAAAGTGTTCGCCTGGAACAACGCCGCCGGCTGCGTCCACAGCCACTCGTCGTGCGCGGCCGGCAGGTGCTGCGCGGTGTACTGTATTCCGTGCAGGCTGCTGGTGACGATGCAGAGCCACGTCTCACCTGATCCTACTGTCGCTATGTGTAGCGCGCTTCCAGAAAGTGTTCGCCTGAAACAACGCCGCCAACTGCGCCCACAGCCAATCGTCGTGCGCGGCCGGCAGGTGCTGCGCCGTGTACTGTATGCCGTGCAGGCTGCTGGTGACGATACGTGCTAGTTGCACCTCTTTCTCCTCAGGAGTGTCCGTTCTGTAAAGAAGTTTTGTATGGTTGAGGATTGG
Source organism: Alsophila aescularia (assembly GCA_946251855.1). Classification (NCBI taxonomy): domain Eukaryota; kingdom Metazoa; phylum Arthropoda; class Insecta; order Lepidoptera; family Geometridae; genus Alsophila; species Alsophila aescularia. Next base: position 921,208 of record OX276375.1, read on the forward strand.
CAACTGATACGTCCTTTATTGTCCGACGTTTTTAGCGACTCTGTTATATTCTAGCACAATGGTCGGTGTAGCGTCCACTTTGTGCACTTGGCTCGGCAGTGAACACACTACAATCGTATACCAGGCAAGCGAGTGGGACAGTATGTTATCGGTTGGAAGTTTTACCCACTTGTTCCACATTATGACAAGCTCTTTATAAGAACAGTAAGACAGACTTGATATTGTTAACTACAATGAATGAACTTACTTTCTAATGAAGGCAGACTCGCCAGTTCCGATGAGGTTGTCCACCAGATGTGCCACCACCTCACTCTTGCAGAATGAGATCACTTCAGGCAACTTGCTGTCTGGAAACGTTTTCTGGGAAAACAAACACTTTATCAAATTATTGTTCGGAGAAAGCTCGTAGATAGATAGATAAGTACATGATCATCGGGTGGCGCTATTTCTAACATTGCGCAGTACTGAGCGCCTTTATTCACTGACCATAACTATCTAACTAAATAGTATAATAATAAAGATATATAAACTAAAGTAAAATAATAAGTATTTAGTATATTTTTTCAGCAACCAGTTTGTTTGTCAGGTTGTCCTTCGACATAGGCCTCACCTAGTTTCTTCCACACTTTTCTATCACGAGCTAATCTTCTCCATCCTTGCGGTAAATCATCATCCCATCTCTTTGTTCGACGTCCTCTTTGTCTTTTCCCGTTCCTGGGGTACCATTCCATAATGTATTTTCCCGTTCCTGGGGTACCATTCCATAATGTATTTTCCCGTTCCTGGGGTACCATTCCATAATGTATTTTCCCGTTCCTGGGGTACCATTCCATAATGTATTTTCCCGTTCCTGGGGTACCATTCCATAATGTATTTTTGTCTATTTGTCCTAATAATGATAATAAATACGAACATGGGCATCTAGGTGCATGGGCTTGAATAATTGAAGACCGTTGTTTAAGTCAAGGTAATTGTATATTGAGAACTGCAATTCTGTGTGATATTCCTTCAAAACTGACCATCTTATCTTTTAGGTATTATTTTTATTAAAACCATACATCCCTTGTTTCTCGCCTTTATAATAAAAAAAATATTCGTTGTATTCTCTTATCTCTTCTCCTGATCTTCTGACTATGTAAAGTCCAATGATGTCCTATTTGATTTGTTTTGTAGCGTGTACTAATTCTTCTAGTGTTCTGGCATTTAGAGATGCAATATATTTTTTACTCTTTCTGTTTTTGCTTAAGGCGTCTTTCTGTTTAAGCCGGGTTGGGGTTGTTCTGCTTCTAGTTGCTGGTATATACTCGTAGTTCCTACTTGCTCTGGTTGGATTTCGTTAGAGACAGTGAGTTTGATATAGGTCTCATCATATCGAATGCATTTTCTGCTGCACGCTGTGGTTAGATATCTAAAACACGCACAGTTACGCGACTTTGCCAGCTCGCTTAGCGACTTGAGGCGCTGAGGGTGGTTAGATATCTAAAACTCGCACAGTTACGCGACGTTGCCAGCTCGCTTAGCGACTTGAGGCGCTGAGGGTGGTTAGATATCTAAAACACGCACAGTTACGCGACGTTGCCAGCTCGCTTAGCGACTTGAGGCGCTGAGGGTGGTTAGATATCTAAAACACGCAGAGTTACGCGACGTTGCCAGCTCGCTTAGCGACTTGAGGCGCTGAGGGTGGTTAGATATCTAAAACACGCAGAGTTACGCGAAGTTGCCAGCTCGCTTAGCGACTTGAGGCGCTGAGGGTAGTTAGATATCTAAAACACGCAGAGTAACGCGACGTTGCCAGCCCGCTTAGCGACTTGAGGCGCTGAGGGTGGTTAGATATCTATACCAATGAAGATACTCGTAAGCGTGTTGTTTTCTTGCGAACAACACAATTATGCTAAGTTGCGTCCTTTTTTATAGCCTTATATTTTTCGATATTATATAAATATATATTTCATAATTTTACATGTATTTTTAAAGTTATAAAATAAAAGTATTTCATTTATTTATTTTTATATCAAGTTCATCATCGTCATCATCATCAGCATATACATGTCCACTGCTGGACGTAGGTCTCCCTTCATGCACGCTACTGAGCTCGATCTTCAGCTCTTCTCGTCCATTTTCTGCCAGCCGCTTTTAGCAGGTCGTCACTCAGCCTGGCCACAGGGCGAACTACGTGGTCTACCCCAACAGTTATCAGTTCTTCGGGAAATATGAGCAGCCGACTGCCACTTTAGTTTGCTTATCCTTAGAGCTATGTCGGTTACATTGATTCTCTGTCGGATCACTTCATTACGAATCTTATCCTTCAGAGAAACTCCAAGCGTAGCTCTCTCCATAGCTCGCTGAGCGACCTTAAATTTGTGGACTAGTCTGACCGTGAGTGTCCACGTTTCGACTCCGAAGGTGAAAACTTTTGTCTTCAGAAAAACTTGACGAAGCTTGCAGAATGCTGCCCAACCCAGCTGAATTATTTTGTTTGCTTCCTTCTCAAAGTTGTTCTTACTTAACTGCAATATTTTTCCAAGGTAAACGTATTTTTGGACAACTTCTAAGGGTGGTGGTCAATGGTGTGTCCATTGACTGCAATCGGTTCCGGGTCAATAAGATCGTTGAACATGATCTTGGTCTTATCTATGTTCATTCCGAGACCGATGCGTCGAGAAGCATTAACTAGGTTGATCAGCATAGTTTACAAGTCTTGCAGCGACTCCGCCATTAGGACTATGCCATCGGCAAATCGTAAGTGATGAGATGTTTTTGGTTTTTGTGGATGCATTGATATTAATGCCCATTCTTTTCCAATCCAGCATCTTAAACATATCTTCCAAGGCATTAATGAATAGTTCCGGGGATAAAACATCCCCCTGTCTCACTCCCCTGCGCAGTTGGATTTGTTTGGACTGCTGGTTTTGTACTTGGACACTCATAGGCCTGTATTAATAAATCGCTCTTGGTTGAGCTCTCAAGTGCGATATCAACTGATACGCTCTTAAGTTGTGATCAGCATCTTAAGATCGTCGCTGATTAATAAAGACACTTCAAGAGCATCTCAGATCATGTCGCTTTCAAGAGCCGTATCTCAAGATGCTACGTCACGAACCAGAACTTGAGAGCAAGATTGAATGAACTACGAATGAACGATTTATTTTCTTTAGTGAAAGTTCAGTTTTTGCTCAAATAAGATATAACGTAAGGTTAAAAAATATTACTTCGATGTAGTTGAATTAAAATAAATGCAATTATATTAAACGTAATGTTTATTTTCTACATAATTATCATAACCTTACTTTAGTTTTTTTGTAGAAAGGATGTAAGCCATAATGTATGTCTATATTTTCAAAGTTACACTACAAATATCTATTAAAGAACTTAACGCAATTCATCGATAATAACTATAATTTATGAAAATAAAAATTCATTAATTACGCGCTGTATTTCCAGCGCGTATCCTTTGGTTACGATTTCGGATCTTTTTAGACTTAAGCGAGTCCTCGCCAGGTTCTGATATCAACCAAATCCTCGGATCTTTTCGCAATCATGTCAAATGAATTTGTTTATTTCCAGAGAAATATAAAAATATTCTTATAATGATGGTTAATATAATTATAATTATCAACTTTTGACATAATATTTTCGAAATCCTTGATTCTAGCAACTGGCAATCACGCTCTCAAGTCATGGATCGACTGCACTCAACATTCTGCATCTCAAAGCACATCGCAATTGCGCTCTTGAGAGTCGAGATTGATTTATTATTAAACACTAACTCAGCTAATTACGGCATCTCAATCAACAGCTTAAGATATGTTTATTAATTAGATTAGCATCTTGAGATCGCTCTCAATAGCGCTCTCAGAGTTTAGGTCGGTTTATTAATACGGCCAAGTCGCGGCGTTATACAGAAACCTCAGCACTTCGATTTATCGCCAGTCTGCCAACTGTTTGTATGTGGTCTATGGTGCTAAATCCTCCGCGAAACCCGGCCTGTTCAGGAGGCTGGAATTCGTTCTTGCGAGACGATTTGAGATGACTCTCGAAAATAAGTTATAGACGTGACTCAAGAGTGAAATAGGTCGGTAGTTCTTTAAAAGTGTTTTATCCCCTTCTTTAAAGAAGAGTACTATCAAACTCCTGCTCCACGCCTCTGGAGTTCTCCCACTGTTAAGGACGGTAATAAATAACCCCTGAAGCTCCCGAAGTACGGGTCTGTACTTCGGGAGCTTCAGGAGCGTCTGTACTTCCCTGTCTTCAAGAGCTCCGAAGTTCAATCATCCTCACCGGGGGCCTTCCCATTCTTAAGTTGTTTTAGTGCCATCTCAATCTCGTCTAGGCTGACGTCTGGCAGTTCATCAGTTTAGTGGCGGGTCAGTATTGCGCGGGAATCCTGTGTGCTGGGTTTGGGTCTAGAAGCATGCGAGTCGTACAATCGGCCATAGAAGTCTTTGATCTCAGAAAGGATCTTCGGCTTAGAGACGACGGTTTTGCCTTTATTGGTATTGAGCTTCGTCAGATGGTATCTTCTCAATTGCTGGGCGAAGACATTTGACCTCCGATTTTTCACAATTGCTCTATTTTCTATTCGGCGTGTATTAAAGCATCGAAGGTCACGTCGCACCAGCTTGCTGATCTTTTTATTGAGCTCCCTTTTCTATGACGGTGTGGCTTGCCGCTCCCGTCGCTCGACTATTAGCCGCAGAGCCTCATCCGAGATTTTAGACTTCGTGCCCGAACGCTGCAGCTGACAAAATTTAGAGCCTTCCTCTTTAAGGATTCCCCAAAACTTTTTGGAGTTCCTCGTCTACGTCATTTGTAGTTTCCAAGGCAGCGAATCGATTTTCCAACTTAAGTTAGAACTGTTCTGATCCAACAGCGGCCTGGAGCAAATTGGGACGGAGCGTAGACTTCACCAGACGGCATCTTTCAAGCTTGTGGTCGATATCCAAGGAGCCTCGGACAAGTCTATGATCACTATCGGTTTTGAACCTTGCGATCACTGAGACATCCTTGAATATGTGTTTATTTTCCGTCATGATGAAGTCAATCTCATTTTTAGTCACATCTAAACACACATCGGGTCACATCGCGGGGGGGGGGGGGGGTCACATCGGGGCTTTGCCACTTTCTCTGGGGTTGCTTTTTGAAGTCCTGCGTCATTTGGCTACGCTTGTTTTGAGATGGTTACACCACTATCTGTCGGAGCCTTGTTCGTTATCCAGCAGGATGACCAAGTTCAGGTGAGGTTGGCTTGGAGCAGTATTATCATGTTTCGCTCCGTTACATCCCCAATATATAGATATCAAGTTGAAACCCACGTAAAACAAATGAACAAGACTCAGTCTATTTAGTGAGTGATTGTGGAGTTTTACCTAAACAGATTTGTTTACATTTTTATAAAACTATTGAAACTTTAAAACAGGCCAATACTTGTGCAAATACTTGGTATACATATTTACAAACCACGTTGCAAACTGCGGTGACACAAAACCACAATTCATCTGCTACCGTGCGACTAATGCGACTATCGAGCCAGAATTCGAAATTCATATCTTGCTATACTATTATTTATTTTGTGTCTTGCGATGAGAAAAGGGCGCGGGCAGCGCGGGCGGCGTTGCCGTATCAAAGAAGGTTTAGGTAGCGTAATAAAATAACGGTACCGTTATTTTTCGGTAGCAAAAATTTGTGTATCGTAATTTACGGATATCGAAATGAAGAGATATGACGTCATAGTTACCGTTTACCGTTATAACCCACAATTTTTCCATTCCTTAACTATCAATTGATCGTATTTAATGTAAGCAAAATTTCCCTTCGCACGTTCCTCTGTGCAGATTGGCAACCCAAATGCGTGTGACGTTGATTGACGTATTTGACGTTCGATGGCAGCACATTTACACGATCGCCTCTATGCTTTGTGGTGCATATTTTGTTTTTTTTTATATTTACCACAGTGTTCCGAATCACTTTATCTTTCCACTTAGTACGGTAGTTGTTAAACGCGGATAAACCAGTGTTCATAATTAATTTGACGGACGAGTTGTCAGGCTTTTTCTTCTCGACAACCGGAAGCGGAGAAGGCACTTACTTTTTATGTCTTGAAACTTTAACCTCATAGTATAGTATTAAATAATGCGAGCGAGTTCTGTGCGTTAATCTGCGCGAGCGCGTGCTCGTCGTACTGCGCCTGTAAGCCAAGCCGGCATCAACTGCAGCAAGTGAGGCACGACGCGGCGCCCGCGCACAATGTGAAGATACATACCGCGAGCGAGTTCTGTGCGTTAGTATGCGCGGGCGCGTGCTCGTCGTACTGCGCCTGTAGCCACGCCGGCATCAACTGCAGCAAGTGAGGCGCGACGCGGCGCCCGCGCACAATGTGTAGATACATACCGCGAGCGAGTTCTGTGCGTTAGTTTGCGCGGGCGCGTGCTCGTCGTACTGCGCCTGTAGCCACGCCGGCATCAGCTGCTTCAAGTGAGGCGCGACGCGGCGCCCGCACACGCCCACTATGGTACCGTGACAAGACTGAAAATTACGAAATATGATTCTGTTTAAACATTGATTGGAACGAATTACAGAAGACTGTGATTAGTGCCGCCGCCGCGGCGAACTGTTTCAATAAGTAGGTCATCAAAGTAATATACAATAAGAGCGCGCCTTACAGTAGTCACATATGATGACTGTGTAACATCTGACATCTCACCTCGGTAATAAGCAACATTAACATACTCTAGCACCGCGCGAGCTCATTGGACACTTTGATTATATACCTGTCTAGATAGACAGTTCGCGCGTATAAACGCCAAAAAAAAACAGCCAACTGTTGGCTCTTAGACTCTTCCCGCCCGCTCAGCGGCTCTATCGTTGTACGGTATACGCGTTCTGTGGTATATAAAAATGTCGATTTGCGCTATAAAAGTGTGCAGGTAATTGAAAACCACTAAAAAAGTTACCTATCATCGGCAAGTAAACTTTAAATAACTATAAGTTAAAGAAACAATTAAAATAATAAAGTTTAATTTTATCCTAAGACGTAACGCTATTTGACGCCATGTTTACATGGGGTGCCTGTTCTTTGAATTAAAAATTTCCCATGTGAGCATTAGCATAACGGATTTTTATGAAATTTGGAATGAAGATAGCTTATATCCTGGAATAACACAGAATACTTTCATCATCATCATCATCATACATCTCTCTCAAACGGCTGAACAGATTTTGATGAAATTTGGAATGAAGATAGCTTTAATACTCTGGAATAACACATATGAATCTTTTCATAAAAATAATAATAATAAGTTTATTAACCAAATAAGATGGATGTACATAGACAGGCAGCGGCCCCACACTAGGCTCTAGTATCGTGGAAGCCAGCAGTCTTATAAGATGGATGTACATAGACAGGCAGCGGCCCCACACTAGGCTCTAGTGTCGTGGAAGCCAGCAGTCTTATTATCTAACTCTGGTGATAATGATACTGACGTTCATTTACACCATTATGAACATGAATCTCCCAATTCGAATTGTCTAACTCTCCACCGGTGATCTCCTCGGTGATCGTCACCAAGTCGCCATTATCAGCTGTTTTAAGCGAAATGAATGAACGAAACATCATATTTTGACATATATTGGTATTGTCTAAATTTTCATCGTCACCGAGACATGTCAAATGAAAAAGGTTGCTCTGTCCTAACCTTTCGTATCAACTGGCTTTGAGTTTGTGACGAAATTATCGTTTTATTGAATTAAAAGTTGACTGTTTGCGTAAGTTCAAAGGGAAGGAGTAATCTAGGTATCATAATTAATTGCGGTTTATTAATTTCAGGCACTAATTCTCCGAAAATTCGACTTCCAAACTTGCGAAAGTTAAACAGAAAGTTCACTGGTTTTTTGTGATTTATATAGTTCGATACAAAGAGAATATTTCGATATTTACTTCTACTAGCACTTATTTCAGTTTAACATATCTAATTTATTCGATTACAGGCACTATAAGTACCTAACCTACAAAAACATAAAATGAAGAATATTTTGATGGGCGAATTTGTAGCCAACTGCAGAAAAACAACATCTCCAAACTAATGGACAGGCTCTCAAGCCCCTAATATTGGTGCTGACCATGTAGCTATTATAATATCTATGGATGTTCAATGTTTAACAACAAATATCAACAAAATATTTAAAATAGACCAATAAATTATAATCATAATCTCTATGCATTTCAAATCAGAAGAGTTTTGATAATAAGGTGGACAGTGGAAACTAAATATTTCCCAAGTAACACCCAGGTGGACAAAGTTAAGCCGTTGAAAAAAATACTTTCCACGGTTCATCCAGGTGGTCGCAAGAGGTGGACAGTAAGGTAAGGGATTAACCGCAAAAAACATTTTGTCATTAACATTCAGTGTAACTACTTTTGACGATTGACTAGTGCCCTGTTTGAGAGTCATCAAATGGTTGCGAGTTCGAATCTCGCAAGGTGCAATCATTTGTGTGATGAGCAGAAGTATTTGTTTCAGAGATATGAATGTAATATTCTTATCTTTGTATGTGTATCTATTTTCTAGTACCCATATTTAGTGCATTCAGTGTTTTATGTCAGCGTACAATACATACAAAGTCTTTATAAATTTTTCTAACCGATAGCCCAATAATTACAATGTAATTATATAGTAATTCACAACAACAAAGTAAACATTTCCAACACACGATTTTATTCAAATGGTATAAAAAAGTGCAGTAACTAGGTATATACCTATAATGGAAATGGTGATGGATTTGATTGCCATTACGACACGTGTTTCGCCTCTGCACTAGGCATCTTCAGGTGATGTTGACTCGTCGAGTGCTGGACTGAGAGTGACTAAGCAATATTTTTTTTTTTTATTTTTTTTTAGGAAGGACTACTTGCTGTTGGCTTGCAAAGGCACTCCGCCGCAATACGTGACGCAGAAGGCGCACGCCAAAGTTAAATTTTAGCGACTTGCTCAAGGGCACCCAGGGGGTACGAACCTCGGCTTGGGCCGTCGCTTAGACTACCGGACATCTGACTAAACTCCTCTAGATCGGTATTAATGATTAATAGCGATCCAGGAGGCCCTGAACTATGGCTAGGAGCCTCATAAGTGATTTGATAACTGACCACCATTTCGGAATACATCTTTGAGAAGAAATGGCAAGAAACTCAAAGAAGAATAATAATAATAATGACTAAGTATGGGTTCAACGACCCCGCCGGCGGGGTCGGTGTCTGTTTCTGCGTGTGTTGTTTGAGGGTTGGCTAGACGATTCCATCGCTGCCTGCAGTGCAGTAGTGATGTCATCGTCTGGGTCGCTCAGAAAATTGCGGGGGCGCCTACAGAGGGGATGACTAAGCAATGGTGATAAATTCCCTTATATAGGCTACGCGCCTGAGCTAGTGCATCGCCGCGAACCAGTTTGAGCCAGAATGAATCACTATGATTTCGCAAGGTCATGCCACTATTGCACCATATTTACAATTACGTCATCCACAAAAAAAAATTGGTGCAATAGTGGCATGACCTTGCGAAATCATAGTGATTCATTCTGGCTCAAACTGGTTCGCGGCGATGCAGTAGTGCAGTCGCACTAGATCAGGCGAGTAGCCTATATAAGGGAATTTATCACCATTGCTTAGTCACTTTCAGTCCAGTACTCGACGAGTCAACATCACCCGAAGATGCCTCGTGCAGAGGCGAAACACGTGTCGTATTGATGTCAGACGTTTGGTATTTGGATACGTCTGACATCAAATAGGTATATGTTTTTTATTGTGTTTTTATATTATATGTATATGAATATATAAGTGTTACGATACTTGTATTTGGGTAGGGTTTGTTTAGCTTGGGGGTTTTTTATTGTGTATATATATTTATATATATATATTATTTGTATATAAGTGTTTTTTCTGGCCTCCAGGCCTTAGCTTTCATTTCATTTATATTTTTCATTAGTTCAATTTTGGGTAGGGTTTTGTTTAGCGTGGGGTTTTACTTGTGTTAATTTTACCATTTATCATTTGTCTGACTTACAGTTTTGGCGGAAGTAAGCTACATATTTTTATTTTGTTCATTTTAAATTCATAGTTCATATTTTTTATTGACACAAAGAAATATACAGTGTAACCTATGAAGCTTCTGGTCCCCGAACTAGTTAAAAACTGTGTCTCAGGTACCAGATTCTTCTCCCATATCAATGTGCAGCTAAAAGTAAGAGTGTCGGCAATCTCTATTCCTAAATATTTGATATGATCTACTTGGCCGATGGATTCGCAATTATTATTGCACGAGAAAGTATAACCCGACAAAAAACCACCACATGAGTGTAACTTGATGACTAGATCGTACTTAGGTTTAGACTGTAGAGTTTTGTAAAAAGTTATAAATTTAGTCTTTTTGGTGTTAAGTGCAAGCAAATTTCGATCCAGCCATGTTGCAACTTTATTAATGCCTGATTCTGCTAGACGAACAACTTTCACCCAGGATGAGTCACGAAAAATTACTGCTGTGTCGTTTGCATAGCAAATAATATCCGCTCCAGGGATGGTTAGGTCTAGAACATCATTCATGTATACTGCGAAGAGGGTTGGACCTAATATACTACCCTGAGAAACTCCGAAACTCACAAAAGATTCATCACTAATTGCATGGAGAGGCCAGAGGCTGGCGCTGCAGACCCCAGGTCGGTGCAGAAACAGAAGAGAAGATCAGTGGAAGCGATTTTAACTCTGACCTTCCTGGGGCTCGAGCCAAAAGACCGACTGCCTCTTTTGGCCGCGATTCACGGCGTTATTAGAGTTAGATACAAACGGGTTACCTTACTATTGTCCAGAATGGAATGGGCGAAGCCCGACTCCCGTGACCGGCGACGCCCGGCGATACCTCAACCGGAGGTCTTGTAGTGGAACCCTGACGTGGCCTACCTAATGAGAGCTCTCTGGTGTCACGTCACAAGGGGGGCACAAATCACTCCAAGGGAACGGCTTCCCGCACTGCCGTACAACGCTCTGGACTCACGGTTTAAATTTTCAGTTCTTGAGACCACACAATATGCGGGTTGATTCCCGATTGGTCTCCCAAACACAATAGTTCACATATAGACACACTAAAACTCGTTTACAATGAGTTCAGCCAAAATTAGGTCAAGGTTGTTCAAGTTCTAGGTTACGACCGTGACCTCTATTTTCGTACACTTTTTACGTCAGAATAACCACGCGGTCCTTTTGACAGACAGCTGTCAGTTGACGCTTGACGTATACAACGAACCAAAGACAAAGTTGCAAAATGACTCCTGATGGGAGTAAACACTAATAATCGAACCCACTCTAAGACACTGTTTACGACATGTAGTCGACATGTGTCTGTTTAGTCTAGTTTTTTTCAAAAGAATTGGAATCGGTACGGTATCAAAAGCTTTAGCGAAATCAAGAAATACCCCTATACAACGCAAGTTTTGGTCCACGGCAGATGAGACCGTATTGGTAAGAAGCACTGTTGCGTCTTCGGCGGATCTGCCTCGCATAAATCCAAATTTGTCTGTCAGATAGAAAGTGGTTATTTTCAAGGTAGTCTACCAATTTCTTATGTACGACTTTTTCCAGCAATTTAGAAAATACACTTAATAGGGATATCGGTCGGTAGTTACTAGGGATATTTTTAGCACCATCTTTGTGAATAGGAACTACTACTGCTAGCTTCCGACTATCTGGGAATTGACCAGTTTCAATGCTAAGATTAATAATAAAAGTGAGTGGCTCTAGAATATTAGGTTTAATATTTTTTTAAGTCTATCGACTTCGAAACAATCTGTTGGTGGAATAAAAAATGAGTTCAAAGGTGAGATTTGCGATTTTATAGAAGTGGCCAAAGAGTTCTCTGTTTCAGTTAGTTTATTTAGAATTTTAGCTGCGTGATCTTTGGCTACATTAGAATAATATTTATTACACTCGTTAAGCCTTGAGATAGGATTGACATGGTTTGCGATTAATTCTGACGGTTCATCGCAAGATTTTACATTATCACAATTAGTATTTATAGTTTTCCACAACTTTTTTGGGTTGTTCTTAAATTTCATCATCATCATACTTCACTCTCAAACGGCTGAACGGATTTTGATGAAATTTGGCATGAAGATATTATATACATATACACAGGAATAACACATAGGATACTTTTCATCCTCGTCGTCATCATGCGGGTGAAACCGCGAGGCGCAGTTAATTATACTATATAATCTGACTCACTCATTGACTGATAGACTCACTCACTGACTGACAGAAATAGATCTCATACAGTGGAAGAGATGGGATTAAATGATAAATGGGATCTTAACCAAAATGGTCACGTGTCTATGGAAAAAATCCAAAATCAGCTGATTGTGGAACCCTCGATGGAGTACCCCCATGGACCTCAGAAACCACATGTCGTACAACAATAGTGCTCAAACTAAGTATGACCACGCCCTCGACTATTTTTAACACCCGAACAATGAGACGGGTATTATAAGTTTAGGGTGTGTATCACTGTGTGTGTGTGTGTGTGTGTGTGTGTGTGTGCGCGTGCGTGCGTGCGTGTGTGTGTGTGTGTGTGGGTGTGTGTGTGAGGGTGTGTGTTGTGTGTGAGGGTGTGTGTTGTGTGTGAGGGTGTGTGTTGTGTGTAAGGGTGTGTGCGTGTGTGTTTGTGTGTTTGTCTGTCTGTGGCATCGTAGCTCGTAGCTCCCAAACCAATGGACCGATTTTGATGCGGTTTTTTTTCCGTTTGAAAGCTGATGTGATCGAGATGTTTCTTAGATATATGGGGAGGGGGAAGGTGGAGGGGGGAGGTGAAAAAAGGGGGGTGACGATTGTAGCTCCCAAACGGATGGAACGATTTTTATGTTTGAAAACTGATGTGATCGAGATGCTTCTTAGCTATAATGGGGGGTGGGGAGTCGGGGGTTATATATTTTTTTATTTGTTCTTGTTTGTCAGTCTTGTCGGACTTTACGAAGACATTTTAAACAGAGCTAAAATAAAATTGATATGTCCGCAGTACAATTTGTAACGCTAATAACTCTTACCTAGAACATCACTTCCCGTCTGATATCCAAAAGGCTTTGTTATTTTATTACTAAAAATGCTGTTTTCAGACATTTTGCGTGCAGCGTTTGAACTGAGCGCAAATTCAAAAATGTTAAAAATAAAAAATCTCGGTCATCACTTCTCAGTTAATTTATTTTTCTTTCGAATTGCTATCGATATTACTGAAATGCAGTTTTCAGATATTTTCATTATTCACTTATTATGTTAAAAACAACAAAAACGTGTTCGAGTTATGCGCGCCGCTTTCAAATCTTGTGTTCCGAGAAAAATGCGGTTCGTTGCGGTTGAGCGAACGTAATGAAATGATTAATCATTTATGACGTCAGTACACTGACCGTCCTTGTCGTATCGTAACACAATGACAAGGACGGACAGTGCATTGGTATCGTTATCGCTATAGCTTTCAGTTAGGCGGTCACCGGCCTGGCAACTTATTTTATCATGTCCAAAAGTTTTCAGACGGGAAGTTTGATGACCGTGGTTGGCAAAATTTTGTACATATTTGAAATGATCACAAAATAGCCAGTGGTGAGTCATTTGTCTGAAAATGAGTTCTTTCGTATTAACCAACCCTAATTTACTTAACACAATTATTTTTAGAAGGGAAGTGATGACCGTATTGTACTTTTTTTTTTTATATTTTTTGTCCCGCTGCACTAGGCATGCAAAACTCGAGTAGTTTAAAAAACCCGGTTTTTTCGGGTTTTCAATTTTAAAATCCGTTTTTTTCGAGTTTTACGGGTTTTTCAAGTTTTTCTTTATTTTGGCCTTAAAAACTATTATTAGTGTGCGTATTGTTTTTTAGCTTTACCAAGAGATCAATCAAGTAACATTTGGTTTATGTACTACTAGTATTAATAATCAAAGTAACATTTGGTACTAGTAATAATAAATAAATAATAGTTTAAAAAACTAAAAAACACGCTTTATATAGAAAACCAAACTAAAAAGTAGAAAATAAATTTTAATAGTGTAAATAAAAAAATAAAGTTTTATTTCAAAAAAATCGTGGGGTGCATGGGTCAATAGTTATAAATATTTCATTGACAGATATGAGAAGAAGGATTATCATTTCGATAATATCTTAAAAAGCACCCCACGCTTTTTTTTAAATCAATTTTTTTTTCTTATTTACACTATTAAAATTTATTTTCTATTTTTTAGTTTGGTTTTCTATATAAAGCGTGTTTTTTAGTTTTTTTAAACTATTATTTATTTTCTACTTTTTAGTTTGGTTTATTTATAAGAGAGTTTTTTATTTTTTGTATTATTGCATTGTCATCGGTCTTTGACAGGAGTGCAAAATTTGAATGAAATCTGACCGTTTAAAGTGGGTCAAAATAGCGTCCAAAGGAGTCGGTTACAAACATACAAGTGAACAGTGTTACATAGAGCATATAAAAACTGACCGTCCGTCTCCAAAATCGGAGCACGAATTCTATCGAATTGCAAAAAGGGGTGAGACAGGTAGACGTTATTTCTCCGAAAATATTTACCTCTACACTGGAATATATATTCAAGCTTCTGAACTGGAACAGATATGGTGTTAACTTCAATGACGAATGCATCACTCACCTTCGATTTGCTGATGATATAGTCATCATGGCAGAAACCCTGGAAGACCTAAGCACAATATTCGGTGACCTCAATATTGTTTCCCAACATGTGGATCTTACGAGTAAAATGAACATGGGTAAGTTGAACATCAGTTCAAATGCCCATGTCGCACCCATGCCGTTTTATTTTGGGAACGGTTTTATCGAAGCTGTTGATAGAATAGAATCATTTATTATCTTAGATTGAACATACATTGCATTGTTATATTTAGTTCATAAAAATCAATGGTACAATCTATAGATTCGTCTGAACATCATATTTTAAATAGTAATTTCTATAATTTAACAATTCTTGTATTATAATCACTATGTTTAGCGTAGCACTTTGGCAGTGTCTGGTCGCATATTTATATGTTTAATATAGTCTTAATAAAGTAAATTATAATAATTCGTATTACTTAGTATAGTCTATTATTTAATAATAATAAGTGCGCTGTAAAGGGGCATCGTCAAAAATAAAAATGAAATAAAAAGTAAAGAAAAATAACAATAAAGTACATAGGTAAGTCAATTAATGCACATTAGAAATAAAAGTTACAATCAAATACCTACTCCAATTCATTATTTATTTTAAAACTACGATAGTCATTTGTAAAATATTCTTTGATATTATAAATCGTTTTAAACATAAGTAGACATTTTACACTCGAGCAAAACGTTCTGTAACTCTTTGCAGATTTTATAGCATTTGGTAGTTTATTATACAATGTGTCTGGTCACCGGTGTCGGAGACTTCAGGGGGGTTAAATATGGGGATTTTTATCGACAAATCACTATCTCGATTTTCTCTTGGCCTCTCCATACTAAAATGGCAGCCATTTTGTTTTTTTTTACTTCGCAGCTCAGACGCCTACACTGATTTAATCATTGCTATCGATGTAGACGTCTTAGGAAGACGAAAGAGGTATCATTTGAAAGCTAACAATGAAGACAATCAATTTATGATACATTTTATTCAATATCTTTTTCACAAAATAACATAGCAATATTAACAAAATAAAAATCGTATTTATTTATTGCATTTTTTTTAGTTTTTTAATTTTTTTATGAAAACTAACCTGTCAAGCTATTTTTTTTTAATTGTATTATCATAGTACAAGACATTTCCATTAAAATAAAATATGACCCTTAAAAACTCTATTAATAGCACACGTCAAAGCTATGATGATTGGGATGGGAAAAGGCAAGAAAAGAACAAAGTAAAACCATTAATTATCATTTATTAATTTAATACCATCTAAACTAGGTACTACAGCCACGATTCAAAATGTCCTCCGTTTTGTTGTAGACAAGCAGTTGCCCTAATTGACACATGTTGTGTAGCTCTTTTTATCATGGCTTTGTCCGCCCTCATTACATCCCCGACTTGTAATATTTTTTCAATTAGTTCTTCTCTTGTGTTGGGCACGTTAACGTACACTTTCTGCTTTATTGTGCCCCATAAAAAATAATCTAGGGGTGTCAAATCCGGGGAACGCGGCGGCCAAGCAATCGTCCCACCTCGTCCAATCCATGTTGGATATGTGTTGTTTAAGTAATTTCTCACATTTACCGCAAAGTGTGCCGGAGCTCCATCTAATTGGAGTATCATTCTTGCCCTATACGTCAATGGCAATTCGCTTAATGCGTCTTGATAGTCATTCTGCAGGAATTCCAAAAATCTTGGGCCATTTAATGTAGCGGGCAAAATAAGAGGCCCAATAAGGATATCGTCTATCATTCCAGCCCAAACATTTACCGAAAACTTGTGCTGAAAGCTACTGGGTCTCACTGCATGCGGGTTTTCTTGGAGCCACAGGTGCTCGTTCCGATGATTTGTGTATCCAGATCTTGTAAAAGTTGCTTCATCGGTCCACATAATCCTCTTTAAAAAATTGGGATCGGATCGCGCTTCTCGTAATATCCACGACGAAAAAACTGTCCTTCGGGCGACGTCAGGTCCAATTAAATCCTGGACTCTTCTAAAATGGAATGGATGCAATCCTTGCCGTTTTAAAATCTGCCAAACTGTCCATTTCGATAGACCGAGGCTAATCGCAATGCGACGGACACTCAGTTGTGGGTCTTGCGTTATTAAATCCAACACCTCTTCTTCCTCTCGCGGAGACACCAAACGAGTACGTTCGTTAGCGGGTCTTCTTATTCCATATTCGGAGAGATTCGAGTGCAATCTGATGAACGTGCGAGCATTCGGCGTAGGTCTATCAGGGAATCTTCTCGCATACTCTCTTACAGCAGCATTCGCGTTCCCGTCGCAAAATCCATACACAAAATGGATGTTGGCCACGTCGCGGCTTGAAAAACGACGCTCTTCCATTTCAGTTAACGAAAGTTAACTAAAATAACAAAACGAGTCCAAAACACAAAGCAGAGGTTAGAAAATAGCAACGCACAGTACTTCGGCAGATAAGAATGTAATCACAACGCTAGGCGAGGGACGACTACCTGTAATTGTATCCTGACCTGAGTAGAGCCGCAATTTTGTCTCATTCACACCCTATACATGTCTCTTTCTAACATGTTGTCAAAGAACAGCTGCCTGTCTTACGACACGCCAATTGAATGTGGGGTCTTGAGTCTATTGTTTGACGTGTGCTATTAATAGAGTTTTTAAGGGTCATATTTAAACCATCATAGCTTCGAAAATATTTAACTTAGGACCTTGATGTAAGATTTATTTTAATGGAAATATCTTGTACTATGATAATACAATTAAAAAAAAATAGCTTGACAGGTAAGTTTTCATAAAAAAAATAAAAAACTAAAAAAAATGCAATAAATAAATACGATTTTTATTTTGTTAATATTGTTATGTTATTTTGTGAAAAAGATATTGAATAAAATGTATCATAAATTGATTGTCTTCATTGTTAGCTTTCAAATGATACCTCTTTCGTCTTCCTAAGACGTCTACATCGATAGCAATGATTAAATCAGTGTAGGCGTCTGAGCTGCGAAGTAAAAAAAACAAAATGGCTGCCATTTTAGTATGGAGAGGCCAAGAGAAAATCGAGATAGTGATTTGTCGATAAAAATCCCCATATTTAACCCCCCTTAAGTCTCCGACACCGGTGACCAGACACATTGTATAGGCTTATGCCAATTACTTTCGGCGTTTTCTTTGTTAAATTTAGTCTATGTTTGACCGGTACTAAAACGTATACGTATACGTAACGTAACGTTAGTTCGAACGTATTTTAATACCTCCAAAATATAAACTGATACCGATGTAAGAATGCCAAGACTTTCAAAATGACCTCTGCAGGATTCTCTAAACTTGGCCTTGACTAGGACTCTGATTGCCCGTTTTTGCATTTTCAATATGCGTTCATTGTCTGTAGAATTTCCCCACAGAATAATTCCGTAAGACATAATAGAATGAATTTAAGCATAATACACTTCTTAGAGATAGCATTCTGAAGCTATTGGTCTTAGTTGTTTCAGGGCATAAATTCCTTTGGCCATTTTGTTGCATGTAGAGTGTACATGCCCTTTCCAGGTCAAAGCCGGGTCCAATTCAAATCAGAGTAGTTTAACTGAATTTACGCTACTCAGAATATGTCCGTTATGTGTAGGTATTGATACAACTTGTTGGATCGGTGAGACGGCATTAAAAATTACGATACTAGTTTTATTTGCATTTAATTTAAGACCGTTCATGATGAACAATCTGCTTAGGATTTCCATATTGTATTTAATGTTATCTTGCAGATCATTTATAGTATCACCGGTAACAATAATAGTTGTGTCATCCACATACTGAATGAGATCTCCTTTTCACTTTATAGATGAACCATATCATTTAAAAATATAATAAACATTGTGTTTCCCAAAGAAGACCCTTGTGGTACTCCAACATGTAGTGTCTGTGACTCTGATCTTATTATTTTACCATTATTCCTCCGATTGTTGCCGATCTTTTAAAAATGATTTTAACTGTAAACTGTAACTTTTTCCCTTATAAAGAGGGATGAGGCGACACATCTTCAAAGTATCAGGATAACAATCTGAGTTTAAAATGTTGTTTATGAGATATGTTAAATAATCAGATAATGTTTGTATAATTTGACAAAGAAAAGTTCCTGATATATCAAATAAGTCTTTAGTGTCTGAATTACAAATTTTATTTTTTGCTGTCTTCATTAGTTCATTAGGGTAAATGTGTTGAAATTCATAGTCAGGGCCCTGTTTCATAAAACTTACAATTATAGTTTACTATTACAATTTAGTGTACATTGATGCATATGTTAGAGTGTTACGTGTAAATATGAATTTTGCTAGAACATAAACTTCAATGCACACTAAATTGTAATAGTAAACGACAATTGTAAGTTTTATGAAACAGGGCCCAGGTAGTTCTGTTACTACTTGTTGTAAAAAGGAAATTGCATTTTCTCTACTAGGGGCATTATTTACAATAAGCTCTTTTCCTATTGATATAAAATAGTTATTAATATACTCGGGTATTTTTCATCTGGTATTTGTAAATTAGATTCCAATTCCATTCTTTGATAGCTTTATTAGTGTCTTCTTTGATTACTTTCCATACCTCTTTCTTGGGGTTTTTTGAATTTCTTATACGGTGTTCTACATATTCTCTCTTTTTATTTATTCTTCTCATTTCTTTTCTTTATCTTTTTATCTATTAAATCTAGTTCCGAAATTTGAGGATATTGTCTCTGAAATTCATATAAATCATGTAAATCTCTCTGCATTCTAATCAAGTCATCACATATCCATGGTGTTTTTGTTTGTGGTTTAAGTATAATTTTAGTTAAGGGAAAAAATAATTTCATGTTCCAATTGAATTTACTCATGAATTTATCAAATGTCATCATATTCGCCAAAAATAATCCAAATCATATGAGAGCATCGCGTTGCAAAAATTAAATATTTTTCGGTACTGAAAGAACGCTTCTCTACAAATATATTTTTGGAATTATTCGCTTTTTCCCATTTAATCTTGGCCAATTGCGCATCGTGGTCAGATACACCAGCAGCAATTCCACTAACACTTATGGTTCTCTCATCTATATTTGTGACTACAAAATCAACAGAAGTTTCAGTATCACCATCTATTCTTGTTGGAAAATCTACAAGATTTTTAAAGCCATTAGGCTATTACTTTATTATTTGAGTTTGCTAGGAAGTCAACATTCCAATCCCCTAATAAGATAACTTTTCAGTACAAATTGTCACTCAATAAATTGAATAATTTTGACATTGTGTCAGAGAATACTTGAAAACTACCTTTACCCGTCCTATAAATACAAATAAGTGTAAGTTTTTGGCTTTTATAAAAGCTCACTTCTATCGCTACCAGCTCACATTCGTATTTAATTGCTAGATTATCTATATTTTTGCATTTTTTAGTTTTAATTTTATTGTTTGTAAAAATAGATACTCCTCCGTGTATACGCATTTTCCTAACGAATTGATTGGCGTGGTTATAACCTTGTAATATAATGCAGTCAACATCATTGGGTGTAAGCCAAGTTTCAGTTAAAATTAAAATATCTGGCTTATAAGCGGCAGTAACTCCTTGTAGTATTAAAATTTTATTATTCACACTTCTACAGTTTTGATGCATTACTATAAAATCAGGAGCATTTAAGTGTTCAACTTTTGAATTCTGACGTTGTCTAAAAAAACACTAGTGGACTCTACAGGAGACACTGTGTCTCTACCATTACATGCGCAGTGCTTGGGTACATCGCAAGATATTAGTATTAAGTTATTATGCAGATATTGTGTGAACTCAAAAATTGAATTGCTAATTATTTTCGTATGCAAAAAGTTTTTATAATTATATGTTAATTCATTTGAAGATGTAAAAAAATTGCCGTCGTACCGGTTTACATCAACAATTGACATACCCTAAGAGCGGTTTACAAGTCCATTTTTTTTTTTTTATGTAATCCATCATTATGGATATTAGTTTGTGGGCCTAACATATATGAATATGGTAGTGTAGTCAACTGTAATTTAAACCTTTTTAACTGACAAAAGTAGCTTAGATTTCTAATTAAGCTCAGACTATAGTTATCTGGATTAGATGCGATGATAATGATGTCATCTCCTTCAGTCATATTGGTGGTCAAGGCTTCTACTCCCGATATTATTTGTTTGAGCGTAGCTCCGGGCTTACATATAGACACAATTGAATTGTAGTTCGGGCAATTATGTTGCATGTAGCTAGCTAGTCCTTTCCCATAACTATCACTTAAAATAAGCATTATTTTCTGTTCATGTTTCAAATTCAAATTCAATTGTTTATTGCATTCCATAATGTACAAATAAGGTGGTAAACATAACTAATAAAGTAACAGGTCATTATGGACCCTGTTGGGCACAGCAGCCAGAAGAGAGCAGGAGTTACAAACCATCGCTCATTCCATTGCTCTTGTCAAGTTCACTTTCTTGCTGCTGACTATTTGTTATTTTATTTTTGCCGTCGTTTTCCTTCACTTTATCTGCGTATGTTGGAGTACTTTGTATTCCTGGCTTTATGCATTGTATGTTTGTTTCTGTAACCAGCTTATTATTATAAAGCATTTCCATACTTTTTTCTTCCTCTGAACATTTTTTACTGTTTATTTGTGTATTCACCTTCTTTTCACTCTTCCTCTTTAAGTTATCCGTTTTGCTATTCCTGTCTTTCCCTTCTTCGGGTTATTTTTTATTTATTTTTGTTTTCAGGTTGATAATATCACTTTGTAATGTTAAGATTTGGCTATTTAGGTATTCAACATTTTCATTTAATCACTACTAGATCATTTTCCAGTTGTGTGGTTTTTTGCAACTGCTCAAATAGTGCAGCGTTTGTTTCATGTATCTGTATTATTTTAAGCGCTTTTTCGTGTTCACATATATCAGAAATTTATTGTACCAGTTCTTTTTCCATTTCGTCTTTAATACACAATGCCTCGTTTAGCTCATCATCTTGCTTCGCTAATCGCAATTTAAGGCTAGTGTTTTAACACCATAGTTAGAAAATTTAGTTTAGAAAGATAGTTTTAGTACGATAACCAAACTACACCTAGCACGGCTAGCGATGCAAGAGCCCGTTTGACCCGACATTATACCGAAGATATCCTGGACGTCAGCCTAAACAACATCAGAATGGCTCTCAAACAGCTTAAGAGCAACAAGGCACCAGGGGAGGACGGAATAACGACAGAGCTACTGAAAAGCTTCAGAAGCTGTTTAACTCCGACATCCTCAAGGGTACTACGCCAGAGGCATGGCACAGGAGTGTAGTGGTGTTATTCTTTAAGAAAGGTGATAACATCCTCTTGAAGAATTATAGGCCTTTTTGTTTTTATTTTTTAATGACTCACTAATAATTATTTGATTATTATTATTGTTTCTTTTCTAATTGATTATTTTTAAAATTGAATGTACCTAAATGAACTTATGACATTATTATTTTTACCATTATTACTTTTTTATGAATTATCTGAGTGTTGTCTTTTTTATGTTAAATCATGACTCCGAGGGAGATTTGTTATAAATCCCGATTAAATAGAATATATTGGGAACAACGCCATCTGGCGAGGAGGAGCGTCTTCTCTCCGAGATCGCAAATAATGCCGGCGTTAGCAAGACCTATTGGTAGAAGCGCTATCTATTAGATCAATGTGCGTTTTCTCCTCAAGTGGAAACCAGACTCCAGACAGAAGTTTGGTAAGAAAAGCCGAACGACCGTTCGCTGCGCCACTTTCTTCGATGAAGGATCAATGAAAGCATTTCTTTATTGAAGACTGAATGATGATTTCGCCTTTCTAAAAATCAATGGATAATGGTTGAATTTGCCTCTGCAAGTGGAAAGGCAAAGTTTTCATCTCATAACTCAAAAAATGATTGAAATGGTAAATCCACGCAGCGACAGCTAGTGTCGAGAGACATGAACTAGAAGGAAGGTGTAAACGACGCGGAAACCTTTGTCGGGAAGTAGAGCAACTTTTGGATGATACCATTATAATAAACGTTTCAGGAATTATTACAGGCCCTGGGTAGCTTCGAAGCTTAGTTGGCGAACAAATCAGAAATTAAGAGGGCAGCGGTTCATATGTCGAAAATAATTTACACATACAAATCGCTTGCGATGGTCACACCATGGAATGTTATGACAGATTGAGTAGAACACAGAAAACATACAGGTTATTTGTTTTTTTATATGGATTTGAGATGGTAAACATCCTTATCTAGGCGGAACTTGACTGGAATGTACCAGAACTGGCTGGAGGACAGTGACCTGTATAGCTAGGCCGACAGGGTCTGAATTACGATGCAAGCTGCAGTGTTGTTTCCAGAGGTTTCTGGAAAACCGGATGTAAGATTTCGGAGTGAGCCTGCTACTCACCGTAAAGCCAGAATCCGTATAAATAAAAGAAGAAAGTCCTGCTGCATTTCCAATACGGACAGTGAATTAGTTTGTTTCACATAGTTGCACGTGTTTGAGATCGGCGCAGGTGAAACAATTGTTTGTTTCTGGGATTCCAGTAGATTCTGTGCGAAATCGACATTGTCTTACGAGTTTTTAATTCGCAGGCAGCAGCGGACGCAGTCTTTTGTGTGAACGGAGCGACCGAGATACGCAGTCCAGAACGAAGCGCGGAAACCGTGACTACTTGGTAACCTGCGAAATAAGTATACGAGTGCAAAAGCCAGGTTAGTGAGATATCCCGTGATTCAAGGATTGTTCTAACGAAATATGTGTTTTGATTTTGCGCCGCGACCATTCAAGGGGGGCACCTCGAGACACCATTTAAACACAGAGGAACGTGGGTTTCAGGAAGTAGTCGAGCATCGACGGACGGCCGCTACCGTCACCACTGCGAGCTGCTGTGCGCCGATCTCCGAGGGTCACCAGCCGGTCTCCGACGCACCATCTGTCCCGTAGAAGACACCGATCGAGAGAGACACCAGACACCAACCGTGGGAGACGCAGAAACCGTTCGAGAGGAGCGGAAGGCACCGTTCGTGGAGAGCAGGAGGAGCTGAACGAGTGGAGTAAAGGAGGCGATCCGCGGCGGCACGCGAGTCGACAGTACGGCGTCCCGGGAAGCTTCCAGGTTGGTCCACTCCAAATCATTTCGAGTCAGCGAGCTGCGGTAGTGAGGGAAGCCTTCGCCTTATTGCGTGTTAGGAAATTGAAAAAGAAAATGTATTTGTCGCTAAATTAAAACTTTTTCTAATTAAAAAATGTTATTATTCTTTGCACGATTTCTTCAAAGATATTAAACAATATTAAACATATACTTAATTAAAGTAGGAATCTAAATTTATTTAATTTTAATTGAACTGTTATAGGTAAAGAAACTAATGTAGGTTTGTAACTCCTGCTCTCTTCTGGTTGCTGTGCCCAACAGGGTCCATAATGACCTGTTTCTTTATTAGTTATGTTTACCACCTTATTTGTACATTATAGAATGCAATAAACAATTTGAATTTGAATTAGGATACAGTTTGAAAGATACTTTCTGTTTTAAAGTTTTACATCCCTCTGGGAGACACATCCTTACACACACACTCCTGTTTGCACAAATACATTTGATTTAAAACGTGCTTAGGCATACACGACAGTATTCCGTTGCGTTGTGACCAATATATATTAAACTGCTGACCACTGTCTCTCTAAGTTTTTACTAGCCTAGGATACTGCAGTTCTAATGTAGATTCATATCGTACAGGCCGAATTTATGTACTATTTATGTAAGAAAATTTTGTAATCATATTTGAGTATTTAAATCTTATTATAAGAATTAGCTGTGTAGAAACATTTTAGATGCAGAACAAACTTAGTTAAGTGAAAAGTTCTTTTTGTATTCCTCAGTAAAGGGGAGAGAACCAAGCTTTAATAATTCAGGTGTTTTTTTCAATATTTTGTAATAAAGCCCTTTGTTATTGAATTAACCATCTTGTTTTAATTACCTCGCCTTTACCTGAGAAGGAGGTCCGTTTTCCTTAGCCGGGCAACGGTATTTCAATGTATACATATCATGTACCTACAATTAAATTGTTGCTTATATTTTACTCATTAAAAATTGAGACGTGTAAACCTGGTTTATTAATAAATGAGTATTTGAGTATTTGGGCCCATTTTGCTGCTGAGCCACGTCTATGAGCTGTTCTCGAAAGTAGTTACAAACCGTCTCGCTCGTAGGTTTGACGACTTTCAGCCTCCCGAACAAGCTGGATTGCGGAAAGGCTTTAGCACCTTAGACCACATCCATACGCTCCGGCAGATTATACAGAAGACCGAAGAGTATAATCGGCCACCACGTCTAGCGTTTGTGGACTACGAGGAAGCCTTTGATTCAGTCGAGACCTGGACAGTGGTACAGTTTTTACAGGGGTGCCAGATTGAATACCGATACATCGAAGTGTTGAAGTGTTTGCACAGCAAGGCCACCATGACCGTCCGTCTCCAAGATCGGAGCACGAATTCTATCGAATTGCAAATAGGGGTGAAACAGGGAAAAGTTATTTCTCCGAAACTGTTCACCTCTGCACTGGAAGATATATTCAAGCTTCTGAACTGGAACGGATATGGTATCAACATCAATGGCGAATGCATCACTCACCTTCGATTTGCTGATGATATAGTCAACCCTGGAATACCTAAGCACAATGCTCAGTGACCTCATTATTGTTTCCCAACAGGCGAGTCTTAAAATGAACATGGGTAAGACAAACATCATGGCAAATGCCCATGTCGAATTCTTGCCGGTTTATGTTGGGAGCGATATTATTGAAGCTGTTGTTCACTATCTCTACTTAGGTCAGACGATCCAAATGGGTAGATCCAACTTCGACAAAGAGGTCAACCGACGAATCCAACTCGGATGGGCAGCGTTCGGGAAATTACGTCATATCTTCTCGTTGCAGATACCGCAGAGCCTCAAGATGAAAGTTTATAATCAGTGCGTGTTGCCAGTGATGACATACGGCACTGAGACGTGGTCGCTAACTATTGGTCTCATACACAAGCTCAAAGTCGCACAGCGTGCAATGAAGAGAGTTATGCTCGGAGTTTCACTACGGGACAAAATCCGAAATGAGGAAATCCGTAGAAGAACCAAGGTTACCGACATAGCTCTCAGAGTTTGCAAGTTGAAGAGGTAATGGGCAGGCTATATAGTTCGCAGAACCGAAAACCGGTGGGGAATAAAGGTTATCGAATGGCGACCACGAACAAACAAGCAAAGTGTAAGGAGACCCCCCACACGATGGACTGATGACATTGTACCCATCGCAGGAAGTTGGTTGATGAAGGTGGCACAAGACCGTTCGTCGTGGCGCTCTTTGAGGGAGGCTTATGTTCAGCAGTAGACTTCTCAAGGCCTACCTGATGCTGATGATGATGATGATGAAAAAACTAATTTCTTCCCCTTTCATAGATAACAAATTTAGATAAAGAGAATGTACATTACATACACACACACACAAACACAAACACACACAAAAACACACACACACACACACACACACGAGATAATCTAAGCAATACCTTATCTATAATTAACTATTAAGTAGCATTTAAAAACAATATCAACAAAATAAAATGTTTTCAAATAATTATGTGTGTGTTTTCTAAATTGTAATTACAATAAAGTGTTTCATATCGTTAATCACATAAAATAAGTCTTATTTCTTGTTTATATAGTAACTTAATATAAAAGTTAATTCTTTATCAAGGATAATCTTTAAAAAAAAATAGACTAAGACGATTCCTAATCAAATAAAAAGTAGAAATGTTGCAAATTTATTATTAAGGTCCTCTGTCAAGTTGTAAAGGGACGTTATAATAAATCTGCACTATTTCTACTATTTTACTAACCATTTTGTGACCCTAGCCAAGTTTTTACTTTGACAGTTAAAATCCACCGTCACCAGTAGACTCCCGTAGTCTCGCTCACAGCGCAACACTCATTCAACGTCAGACCAAAGCCTAACAAGTAACAATATATTATTCTCTAATACCTAATAACTATTATAGATTGTGGTCAGCCTGTCCAATTTATTCGCTCAATAGAGTAGAAATAGGGAAACAGTTTTTGAGAAATTTGATTCTTTATTAATGTTCTGGTGGTACTACCACATAAACCATCATGAATGAAAAACTCGAAAAACCCGAGTTTTAAATCTTAAAAATCCGAGTTTCATATCAGTCGGTTATTCAGGTATCCGGTTTGCATGCCCTACGCCGCACTAACGGGTATTTGATCTAAAAAGTTGGCCGATAGACATTTTTACCAATCCAGTTGTTCACCCTATTTAAGAATTTCTCGAAATAGATAAGGGCCCGGGCTAGCTACCAAAAACCCTTTTTTTGCCTATTGAAAATCTATCGTTACAGCTCATTCACAATTTGACTATCGCTCACGCTGTACGTTAACTTCGTCGAAGCTATAAAAACGTTTATGGTGTTTTTAAAATATTATTGAATTCATGTGTTTTAACTGAACTTTTAAGCATACATTCTGATATAGAAGGTATGCATATTATTAACAATAGTATTTTACATTTTATTTTAAAAGCATCAAATATTTTTGTGTTTGAAGTTACCTATTAACAAGAACAAATAAAAAAATAAATAACCCACAACCCCCATTATAGCTAAGAAGCATTTCGATCACATAAATTTTCAATCATAAAAAAAACTCATCAAAATCGGTCCATCCGTTTGGGATACCTCCCCCCTCTGCACATGCCTTTAATCAATTTGGCTACCGTGACCACTACATTGCCATCCAAATTTCGTTTATATTGTGTTCTCGTTAATGCTAAAATAATTAAATAATATAATATCCCCCCCCAGCCCCATATAGCTAAGAACCATCTCGATCACATCAGTTTCCATACATAAAAAAACGCATCAAAATCGGTGCATTCGTTTGGGAGCTACGATACCCCCCCCCCCCCCCCCCCCTCCTTCCCTTCTCATTATAGCTAAGAACCATCTTATTAACCTAAGCTTTCAAATATAAATAACCGTAGCTAAATCGGTTCATTCGTTTGGAAGCTACGATTCTCACCCCCTTTTCTTACCTCCCCCTCCTCCATATAGCTAAGAACCATCTCGATCACGTTAGCTTTCAAACAAAAAAAAACCCGCATCAAAATCGGTACATTCGTTTGGGAGCTACGATGCCACAGCAACACACACACCCTCACACACACACACACACACACACACTGTGATACACACCCTAAACTCGTCACACCCGTCTCTGTGTTCGGGGGTTAAAAACAGGATTTATTTTAGTTATTTCCAATAATGACGAGTTATTTAGTAGTACTTCCAAGCTTTTCCCAGCGATCAAGTTTATTGGATAATAGGACTAGTTTGTTAGCTTTAATAATCAGTAATATTTTCTTACCGAAGTACACTCATCAGGTTTTTATGTTTTTTTTAAACGTCTACGCGTTATTTTATTTCAAGAAATTATAGTGTTCATAAATAGTAAAATGTTGTTCATTGACCCCTCGGAAACATTGATACATATTGCGCGGAAAGCTATAATAAAAGAGTCATGTCGTACAAAATTTGAAGAAAAAATTGAATATTTGGAGACAAATTTGATGAATGCATAATGTCCAGAAGAAAAACGTAAAGAAATGAAACAGTTTTAAAGTTTCTATAAGTATCGCAGTATTTTATGTAATAAATATTTTCTTCTTTTTTTTCTCTGTAAGTAAAATGTCAAAACGACTTTAAATGTTTTCTTAGACATGCTAGAGACACCGAAGCGCGTTGATTAGTTTTGGCCAACTGTTTACGTGGATTACCCCTATGTGCGCCGGTGCGCCAATTTTGTCTGAAAACCGTGTTTCCGGTCTCGGCTACTATTTAACTTCATTCCGAATAACAGATGAGGAGCGATAACTGAGGTTAGTTTTTACATTTTGATGATTGTTTCAGCCGCCGAGCCCAAAATGTCTGAAAAACGTTTTTTCAGTTCATGGTGATCTAATCTATCGATCTTATCCGGGATTCATCCGGGATATCATCAGGGAAGCGATGACTGAGAAATCTTGGTTGTAGGCTTGTGGGCTCTCGTACTAATTATAAGTCATTACAAATCCCTTATATAGCAGAAGAGTTGCACGGGGTGCTAGCACAGATGTTCTAGTGAACATGGTGATGGTGTGGTGGTGCCATAAAGATGAATGTACGCAGGCCATAATTCGCACATCAACCAGCACATACCTGCGTAGCTTCCCTAACTTTTCTATCTGGATCCGCGGTCAATATCTTGTAGAAGTGTGCCCAGCTAGGAAGGGCGGCCACTATGTCGTCTACTTTGCTGTTTGACACGAGCTCTGATAGCTCTTGCAAAGCCTAAAAACATAACAGATACTGATTATCATAATATACACACTAACGGTAGCAAAATGTAGCATTGTTCTTGAGCCACAATTAAATTTATAACTACCTACAGTACCTGTAGAAATTGTAAGCAACTATACTATAGGTACTATAGGTACAACAAAAAGGTATAGTTAAATTGTAAGCAACTATACTATAGGTACTATAGGTACAACAAAAAGGTATAGTTAAATTGTAAGCAACTATACTATAGGTACTATAGGTACAACAAAAAGGTATAGTTAAATTGTAAGCAACTATACTATAGGTACTATAGGTACAACAAAAAGGTATAGTTAAATTGTAAGCAACTATACTATAGGTACTATAGGTACAACAAAAAGGTATAGTTAAATTGCCATAATATTTTTCACATTTACTATTTTTTTTTATTATTTATTTATTCAATTGAAATGGTAGCCCCTATTAAATCAATGAAACACATGAAACTCCAGTATACATTAAATTCAGTCCTATTTTAAACACACAGTTTGAATTATAATTAGAATGTCACAAAATAATAATAAATGTCAAATGAAATGTTTCAAATAAAATGTTTCCAATACATACAATAGTCAATAGAAATATCAACATGTTATGACAGAAACGTCCATTTTAAGTCACTCGTCACAAAATCTGGATAAACAATACGTTTGCACTCGCAATCTTACCTTTGTCTTAGTAATAGGGTCTTTCTTGTTAAGCTTTTTAATGCACAGCTGCAGCTCGGGGCTGACGAGAGGGTCTATGCTGGGTGCCACCAGCGTCGGGAACAGCCCCGGCAGCTCTTGGACTGCCCCCAGCAGCACGCCCGACTCCAACTTCACACTACTGAGCAGCATGGCACTACGCCCGCTGCTGGATGGCTGTACAGCAAATGATAAGCACTCATCATCATCATAATCATCATCAGCCTATATCTGTCCACTGCTGCACGTAGGCCTCTCCTAATGCACGCCACTGGGCTCGGTCTTCCACTCTCCTCATCCATTTTCTTCCAGCCGCTTTTCGCAGGTCGTCACTCCACCTGGCCACAGGGCATTCTACACTACGTTTGCCTAAACGTGGTCTCCACTCGAGAACTCGTCTACCCCAACGGGATAAATAATATCAAATGTCCTCGTAGTATAAATCATACCAAGTTTCTTTTGAATTCATTCAGTAGTTTCGGCGTGGTGCGCGGTCAAGATACAGACAGATATAAATGAAAAAAAATACAAGTATATTGCACAAGAAATGAAGTCTTTTTTTTTCTTTAATTACTTTTGTTTTTTTAATACTGATGTATAGAAAATAGAGTAGCCTCCAAAAAAAAAATATATTAATTACTTCAAACTTAAAATAACTTTGGACTCCTATCCCACAGGAACCCTTATTTTGGGATAATATGTATCCTCAATTTTCAGCCATCATATAAACTATAACTGTGCCATGCAAAGTTGCATAAAAATCCGTGGAGTAGTTTCAGTGTGACGTGTTCTTTTAAATAACTTTCAATCCCTATCCTGTGGGAACCCTTTAATTTTTCGGGATGAAAGTATCCAATACCTCATAGTATGAACTCAAATCATACCAAGTTTCAGTTGAATTCATTCAGTAGTTTTGGCTTGATAGTCAAGATACAGAGAGACGGACAGATAGAGAAAAATGTAAAATACAGTTATGGCTTCAGTATCAAATATAGAGTACCCTCCAAAAAATATTATTTATTAGTACAAACTTAACATAATTTTGACCCCTATCCTGCAGGAACCCTTTATTTATTCGGGATAAAAAGTATCCTCAATTTTCACCCATCATATAAACTATGTCTGTGCCAAGTTGCATCAAAATCAGTCCAGTAGTTTCAGCATGATATGTGTTCTTTTAAATAACTTTCAACCCCTATCCTTCAGGAACCTTTTAGTACCATCCAAAAAAAAAACTTCAGTTTACATAACTGGACCTGTTACAGTTTTATTATAAGTAAAGATGACAATGTTGAAATAGCCAGAGCCTTTTACAATGCCCCCAAGTATTGTGTGGATGTGACTGATCAGATGGAGAAGAACTATCCACGGTATCAAGTCGGCATCATGAAGATGGTCTGTAATGTACAGGTTTTCTTCAATATACTTATTAGACCTAGGATAAATAGGTATTTTGCATAAGAAAATGACAGGCAAAAACAAACTGGAGAGAATACAGTTAGAAATACAGTTTTGCACAAAGAGCTCTAATTAATGGCCAACTTAAAAACTTTCTTCGTAAATCAATCCATATGCCTAGCCAAACACCGCAAAGATATCAGTTGAGTACTTATTTTACCAGTTATTTATGCACATGCCGATGGGAATTTGTAATTATTTTGGCAGATTTAGTTTTTTGTGTCTGTGTTAGTTAAAATGGAAACATTTCCTAGTCTTTGTGTCGTAACTTTGACGAAAAACAAATTAAAAATACTCATTACTCATTATCATTCAACACCAAAATATAAAAGTGAAACATTGTCTGTTTGTTTGTTTGAGGAGTTTTAATGCAATACAGCTGGATGGATTTTGATGAAATTTGTAATGGAGATAGCTTGAATAAAACATAGGTACTTTTATTCTGGAAAACTGTAAGTTTCCATGGAAAATGTTGATGACTTTCTGAAGAAACAGTTGCCATGGAAACTTGAACTAAAGGAACCCCCCCCCCCCCCTCCTCCGGGGAGGAAATTTTGTCGGAAATGTTTTTTTAAAATAGTTTTTTTAAATGTTTTTTTTTATATTTAATACATACAGGACACCTGCTTATGGTGGCGGAGGAGATAGGAGTACCCTTCTCGGTCAGAGTTACCATTTTTTTTTGTTATATTGTAACCTTACTTTTTCTGTCCCTATTTTTCAGGGAGCAAAGGGTAGGGGAGTAAGAACCAGTACTTCTGCCTTATCTCCGGCGCTGCGGGAATAACAGCCCCTTCGCGTTTGCGTAACAAAGTGACAGGCAATCACACTCCACTCCGCACCTTCGTCTTGTTGGTTGCCACCTCCGGCGGCGACCAGCCTAAGTCGCTACAGGTTGCGCAATGCCTGCGCCTTTGTCACAGCAGGCAGGGGCTGCCTTCCCTCAGCGCCACCAGTATCTAAAAAACACTAGGTGTAGGACAGACCAAGAGGTGTCGGCGTTGACAAAGTCGGTTCTGAATTCAAGTTCGTTGTAAGGCCACACTTACTTTTAAATTACATGGTGTGAAATTTTGTCTTTTTCAATGCAATGCCATCAATAATACTACAATTAATATCTCCAAAACTATTCATTTCTAAAGTAAAATTTGGCAGATCGTTTTCTTATATTAGTAGAAATCTACATTAAAAATTACAACATCCTAGGTTTATTGTAGAGTAGGAACCGATCTTTATGGCGGCTGAGAAATTAGGCGCAAGCCGCTGCGCAATAGCAAATTTTAGGTGTAAGCGGGCTTTGGAGAGGTGAGAGGTCAGGGCACACCCTCCCGCTAGCCCACCGCATCCTGCGCGCGCCCGCCGCACTTGTGTGCTTTCTACATCCGTACCTGCACACATGCGCGCGATTCAAGTACAGTCTAGTTAGTTATTTTAAAGTTGTTTGTTACCAACCAATACAATCCACCAACACAATATCAGCATATATTCCGACATTAATATTATTGTGTTGATGTATGTTCACATAATTTCATGATTGGTTAAAAATAATGAATAGGTTAAAACGTTAAGTGTCGGCGCTAATTTAGCTACTAGAAACGTAGCTATAGGTATAACATTTTTTTATCATTTCATTATTTGTATATACTTAACACATCGACGACCGGTTGGTCTCGTGGCTAGAGATCTTAGGTATGAAATCGAACGGTTGCGGGTTCGAATCCTGCAAGGTGCAATCATTTGTGTGATGAGCAGAAATGTTTGTTTCAGAGTCATGGATGTAATATTCTTATCTATGTATGTTTATCCGTTATCTAGTGCCCATAGCACAGGGTATCCTAGTTTGGGGCTAGATAATTGGTGTGGAAATGTCCCGAATATATTATTATTATTCACTTTATTTATTTATTTACATATATTTTGTCAATCATAACATTATTTGCATGTGACATGTAAGTAAGTATGGTTTATTAAATATGTATGTAGGTATATTCATTTTTATTTTGCATGATTTATTGTATTGTTTTGCACCACCGTCATTTTTAATTCGTAATTTCTGTCCATCCAAAGGTTGTCTGGAAGAAATCGTTTTTAGCAATAAGACCACCCATATTGCCTATTTTTAAATTAAATTATTGTATATTTGTTCCACAATTCTGGTGTAATAAAGTGTTTTTTATTATTAGCATGTTCGAACCTTAATGTACCAGTGCAAAATCACTCTCGCATCACGCTTCACAGCCGCCATAAAGATTGGTTCCTACTATACAGATAAGTGACCAGCCTGTTTTTTTTTATATTTCACTTATATAAAAAAACTTCTAAGAATTGTATCCACAGAACCACATAATAAAATTTTTGTCTTGAAAATCTATCTGTTTTAACACTTTTAGGGCACCTCTGGAAGTCAGGGTTTGGGTTGTGGCTTCAGGGTGGCCCAAGGGCATCGAGTATGTCCACTTGCACCAAAAATAACTGAATGGGAGTGATCTAGCCCCCTCCTTTTGAGGGGGGTCCTACTTATCCCCCATAAAATTGTGGAACAAGCTTGTTTAGTGTTCCCGTTGGAAAGGATGAGCAGCAGGTGGACTGAAACAGGCTGATACTAATGATAATGATGACTTATTAGAAAAATACATTATGAAGTGCATCGACTTTGGCCTAAAAAAATATGTTGTCAGGTTTATAGCTGGCATCACGGCAAGGATTCAACATTTACACCAGATTGTTGGTCGAGACTTTTTTTACCCTTTTTGACACTGTAGAATAAGTTCAAACAATTAATATGGCTATATTTACAGTAATAGACATTATGAAAACAACCTTGAAAACATCTCAAATTCACCGATTTACGACCACCGGGGAGTGCACTTACCCGGACATTATTTTTAGTTCTTTGACTTTGTTTAGTTTTACCACCCATTTTTTTACTTTTACTACTGAACTATAGTTTTACACATAATCTAAATTACAACGTATTGAAAAGTGCGAATTGCGAATGACTGCGAATTTAATGAAAATCAAACAAAAACTCCTCGAGGCTCGAGGTCGAGGTAAGTGCTACGTTCGGATTGGCATTTAGGCCACAGACTACAGGGTTGTTGATTTAGGCACAGATACAGACTACATATAGAGTGTTTTGGGCAGTTTCAAAATGTACATTTTTAACCTCAATTACTGATATAAGAATTTCGAGCATCACTTACGGTGCACGTGGGTCAGTTTTTACCTGGCAGGCTTTTCGGCTCATGGGCCTGATTCCGTGGAGTTAAAGTGCGGTTCGGTTAATGCCACATGGAAACTTTCATTTTAGAAATACAAAACCGGTAATTTAAAATCCGAATTCACAAGGAATTCAGTGGCAATGAGTTTTCGTCAACTGAAGAGCATTTGAGTGCTTTCATCGCAACTACTATAATAGTAGTGTTTGTTTAGTGGAAATCATTGATAATGCATAGTTACTATTGTTAGACTAATTACCATATTTTTATCTGTGCGATGTAAAATTTGTTCATTTTTGTATCTGTAACTATTTTATTGAAAGGGCAACATCAAACGTGAATTCAATAATGTAAATGTCAATGTCAAATGGACTGAATGGACATGACCCTCTTCTAGATGGTCGTGGCGGGAACAGAATCTAGATGGTCGTGTGGTCGTGGATAGATCGATACACACGTTTGTTTGTACAAATATATTAATAAATAAATCTTTGCAAATTATGGTAATCATGCTATTATTTCTGAGAAAGAGATCAGTGGCCCAATTCCATAACTTGGCTACAATCGGATTATCACTTTTTTCATAGCAAATTCGACTATCGCAAGGCATTAGTGGCTGCGATACTGAGAATTCGATTGAAGCCAAGTTATGGAATCGGGCTGCTGATCCTTTACTATGAACCAAATAGTTTAACACCTGAGTACACTTTGTTTCATGTTTTATCGTGCCATGAAATTGCGTTGTTCTTGTGAAAGGTAAGGTATCTTGTAGAAGCACTATATGACAATGACAAGTATGTATGAGGTATTACATAACCTACCTATCTATTTCAAAGCTAGAGTAGGATTTTAACCCTAAAATGGAAAAATACCTACTGGTTTTAAAGTCTAGTTCTTTTCTTAGAAAGCCTAATTAGGTGATTTTCTACTAACAATGAGGAGTCAATGCAGGTATTAGTAAAACGAAATCAAGTTTAAGTAGTTTATCTTATAACAGTATATATATATATATATATTTGGGAGGCGTTATCTTTCAGACACGAAGTTAATCTATATTAGCCGTGTTTGGTTGGTAGTTCGTTATACGACCAATAGATAGCGTTACCGTCCCCATAAGACGGGTTCAAATAAGCTATCTTGTAATAATGTTAAAAAAACACATAAATCGAAGTTTGCCTTATCCTATGAGCTCAGAGAGCGGAGATCTATACATTATTATGAGCTGCAGTTCTGTGTGCATCCACCTGAAACAAATGTATGATATTATTAGTATAATCAAGTAGTTTCAACATTCAATATAGTCAACTGTCGAGCTCCCATTTGTCCGTCTCTCCAAAACTTGATCATTTTTGTGCTCTGGAATCTACAATGATACATTTTAAAAGCCACATTGTCTTTACGACAAAGGTAGATACACTTATAAGTAGGTACATTTCTAAATCGCAAATATATTTCTTTCTTTGGTTTTTAGCGTTTTATTTATTTCTTGAATTGATTGTTTTGTACAAAAATAGTCTACAAGGAAGGGCCGACGGCAAAGTTTATTTTCAGTCGAAGTTTAACTTTACCTCAACAAAATCTGAATTAAGAAGCACTTATAGTCACTATACCTATAGAAATATGTCATTTTTAAATAGGCAGTCGTAATGATTATTTGAAGTCGGTACATACCTACTATTATTGCTGAGAAAATAATATCAATGCTTAGATTTTCTTTCAGAGACCTACAATCTACAAAAAGGTAATTTACGGTAGGATCTTTGTCACATTGCGATGCGATGGCATATTATTAGATATTAGATTAGAACTTACAATGCTAATTAACTTCTAATTATACATAATATCTACACGGAAACAAAATTTTAGATAGTTTATGTGATATAAACAGAAAATAAATTCAGACGATGATTGGTTGGAGGGAGATTGCCGCGGTTTTGTTAGCTGGCGCCACCCACAGATAATCATTCAAACATAAAACCCGGCAAAAGTTCTATTTCTGCTAGAAGTATTTGTATGCTAGGTTTAGCTTTATTCTCAATTTCAATTTATTTATTGCAAAAACATATGTACATAGACAAAAAACACAGGCATTAAGGTGTAATTGTCAACATATGACCCTCACAGGGTATAGCAAAAAGTAGCAAGCAGACCGAGCCATTAACTATTATATCAATTAATTATATATGTAGATTTATCATTTAAATACTCATCAAGAGTATAATAGCATTTATTAATTAAAAAGTTCTTGAAAAGTTGTTGAATGGAATGTTGTTTGTTTTTCGTCTTTTTTATTATATCGGGTAGTTTATTATAAATTTTTACTGCCATTTTATTCGTTCCAGAACTGTGAATTTTTAATATGGAAGGAGGTAGAACTAGATCATATCCATACCTAGTTACGAATCTTTTAGGCTGGTCTAAATTCTAGGAAAAGAATTTTGGGTATTTCCGTACGAAATTGCAAATCTCCATTATATAAATTAATATTAATGTCAAAAGCATATAATATAAAATGTGCTTTACAACTGTCGGTTACTTTTATATTTACAAGAATTCGTTTCTGCCGCCTAGTTACCGGTTTCCCGGTATTAGTTTTGATTGCAGGTGCTTGACGGGTGAGCGTTAAATGTTTAGTAAACTCCAATCCAAATCCTTCACGACCTTAAAGAGCACCCGCAATGAGTGCGAGATGGCGATCACTCAACCTCACTGCTTAGGGAATCAGCCTGCTGATCAGAATTTAAAAATTGTAAAGTAGAGGTGTGTCGTTCCGGACCGTAATAGGTTCAGGAATGATTTACCTGTGATATGAATGAAGCAAACATTTTCAGTAAGGGCAATGGGAAGTATTCCGTAAAGAAATAAAATAATAGTTCATATAAATGTGATAGATGGCGCTGACGAGACGTGGATCTGGAGATTTTGTAAAACCGCACGGAACAAGGCCGATAAAAAAACGTTCTTACTAATTTAGACAAGCGAATGGGTCAGAGCAGACTTAACGCCCCGGCAACGGATCGGCACCGGAACGCCTCGCTTACGGCTGGTTGACGGCTAGGCGTCCACCCGGCTACGGCGGGGCGACGCCTCCCTTACGGCAAGGCCCGCTATGGTTGTTCAGTATGTTTTTTTTATAGTTTTTTTTTCCCAGAGGTTCCATTAACTGGACTACTGGGATTTTAATTCCCTTAAGTCCCACGTATCTCATAAATAATGCACAAACACAACAAAAACTTGCACAAACGTGTAATTTGGAAAAAAATAGGTAATTATACTCATTTCATTTGTGTCATTTAAATAATTCT
Source organism: Alsophila aescularia (assembly GCA_946251855.1). Lineage (NCBI taxonomy): Eukaryota > Metazoa > Arthropoda > Insecta > Lepidoptera > Geometridae > Alsophila > Alsophila aescularia. The sequence continues at coordinate 958,967 of OX276375.1, forward strand.
TTTTAGGCTCCTTTATTTATGCCTTTATTTATTTTATTTGAGCTTATGACCCTAATTGAAAATAAATTATGCGTTCGCGACTTGTTCATCTGATTAATATTTATTAACGTACATATTTTTTAAGAAATTGTGATTAAATGAACACATTAAATGCAGAATCTGACTAAATCTGATTAATGTCAATAAGGGTCAAAATAGTGCGACGCAAATTTTTGCAATGTGCATAGCTCCAATACTATTTAGACAGTATCAGACGATATTGACTTTATTGACATGAACTAAGTACCTTGTTTTATCAAAGTATTTTGACTAAATGAACACAGTAAATGCCGAATCTTACTAAATCTGATAATGTTAATAAGGGTCAAAATCATGCGACGCAAAATTTTGGAATGTACATAGCTCCAAAATCATTTAAAAGTATCAGGATGATTTTCGACCTTATTGACATGAACAAGGTATCTTGTTTTTTCAAATTATTTTGACTAAATGAACACATCACACACACATCACACACAGTCGAGTCTTCCTAAATCTGATTATATCAATAAGAGTCAAAATCGTGTGACGCTAATATGATCTTGTTGATGTGAAGTAAGAATCTTGATTTTAGATGCTTTTCGACTAGATTCACACCGTAGAAAATTACTTTGCATTATATTGCACTCTCTGTAATAGGTAAAAGAGTGCATAAATAATAAAAAATATCAATTGTAGGTACTGATTTTATTCCTACTGAAGAATGTTATAAGATTAAAATTCTTACAATGAAAGTAATATTCAAAAACAAATAATAAAAATAAAATAAATAATTTTTTTTAAAGAATAAAATTTTATTGTATAAACTGTGTACATTAGGTATAAAGGTCTTATGATAAAATATGAGTCGCAATAGTTTTATCCGGAATGGACGAACAATAATTATAATCATTTTTAAATTAATACCTACATGCTACATACATACTCTAAATTATTTTAGCTACTTTAATACAATACATCTGAAGCAAAATATAAAAAATTACCGTTATTAGACTTACAACACAAAATATACTAACTTAACACTTTCACTGGCATAATGTAAAATCTATGAACATTAAAATTTTATATCAAAAAAAATCTTTAATAGTATAAAAATTATGTTCAAGTAGCAATTTAAAAAGCTGACTCCGAAATCTAAAGTAGGTCAACTCTTTTAATGACTCTGGGATGTGATTAAAAAATTTTATTGCCATCACATAGCAGTTTCTATGAAATATGCTACACTTAGAAGAGTAGTAAAGTTTGCCTAAACTGGTGTTGATCAGGTTAAATTATAGCTAAGAACCATCTGGATTACCTCAGCTTTGAAACATAAAAAACCGCATATAAATCGTCCATTCGTTTTGACGGCCAAGAAATCGTATATATCTATATATTCAATTTCGCGGCATTTTATGTATGCCAATAAGGTAATATACTCTTTAATATAGGTAAGTACATATCACCTACCCAAAAATATGTAATTATGCTTTTTAATATTTTCCTAAATCCTTTGTGAGTTGTATACATATCTTCTAGTTATATATTTAATCGCGCTGAAAACTTAATATTTATTTACCTCGACGTTTCGATCAAGTTGCATTGATCTGTACGCCTAGTACGGGTTTGCACATTAAGAAAACGGAAAACAGTTTCGTGAGCTCGCTAAAATAACAGTTTTGGGTGTAATCGATAGGACGAGAACATGTTTTCAGCGGCCCGACCACATAACTTGGCTTCAATCGAATTCTCAATATCGCAACCACTAATGCTTTGCGATAGAGTCGAAATTGCTATGAAAAAATTGATAACCGATTGTAACCAAGTTCTGTAATTGGGCCACTGATGAAGTTCACACGATAAAATTTTTCGAAGAGCTCCTAAACGCACTTCACACTACATATTTCTATCTCATTTCCCCGCAAGCAAAAAAAAGAGACAAAATATATAGTCCACCGTATTGGTGTTTGACGTTTTGTTTTTCATATGTCGTTTTTATCTGTGGTTTTATTGCGAAAAAATGATAATCGATTTACGTTTAATTGATGTGATAAATGGAAAGAACGTATTTTTCTGATTCTTCCGGTACCTTTGGTCTTTAATTTCGTTCAGTATTAACGAAGTTACGGACCAAAGTATGGATTACTTTGGTCCGTAACACAACCTAGTTATTTTATCGCTCAGCTACAACATCTAGCTTCGATGTAATACTTGATTTTTGATAATTATTAATTGGGAATCCTGAACTAGGTGTTTGTTTCATCAACTGAGTCATATGCTGTGTATGTTTAAATTGCACCAATATGCGCTATATGTACTATCAGCGCGCACAAAGTCGGATTAAAATGCGCATTTTATTCTCTCGTCAGACACATGACGTCAGGAGTGACGTCATTTTGGTGTGCACACAACGCTCACAAAAAAGAGGTAGAGCAGCGTATGCGGTACCTAACGTCAAATTCAATTGACATATGTCATTCTGTGTTGATATGTTGTTGGAATTCCCGCCAGACTGCCAGTACATATGATAATGATTATATTCTTTTAGCAGAAGCAAACGAATTCAACAGAACTAAGAGATAAATGAGAAAACTAAAAACAAAATAAAACAACAGTAGGTAGATTCACAGACTCAAATAACATAAGCATGCAATCGTCGGTTTAATTTGTTAGCGTGCTTAGGCTGACCAACAATTTAAACCGACTGTTAGCAGTGTTTGCAGTCTCAGCACTGTAATTGCAGTTTAAACCACAGCAATAGTTGGCGAAATAGAAATGACATCACGACGTGACATCATCACGACATTGAAATTGTAAAGTAGGTAGATTGGTAGTGCTTTTTGTTGGAAGTATTATTGTTGGTTACCTACCAAATAATTATATATACCAAATAAATATATATACCAATAATTAGAAAATATTTTATTGTAGCATAAGTGCTACAATAAAATATTTTCCCATAAAAAAATAAATCGACTTCATAATAAAAATGTTATTTTGTAAACAACCACTAAAAATAAAGTACTACTACTACTGCTACTGCTGCTGCTACTGCTGCTGCTGCTGCTGCTGCTGCTGCTGCTGCTGCTGCTGCTACTACTACTACTACTACTACTACTTCAAACAGAAAAATATATTTTAAAATCGGTCCACAATTGACGGAGATATCGGCCGACATTAATAAAAAAAAAAACAAAACATACAGAACATATAACAGTCTCCTTTTGTGAAGTCGATTAAAAATACAAAATACAAGCTCAAAATAAGATATTGGTCGGCTAGATATGAGTAGGTACTTATGCACCTAACTATTAAATTACCTTGGTCTCTAGATGGTCTCTAGAGAAATTCTTTGAGAGTTCCTGAGATTTGTATTTTCCCGCAAAGTATTAAGAGATAGATAGACAAAACCTTCTTTAGTGAGCCCGTGAGCCGATATCATTGCACAAAGCTAGTGTAACAGATGTGACTGGGTGTAATTAATCTCCGCCTACGTCAAGCTCCTGTCGCTCCCCTTCACGACGGTCAGCTCCTACAGCCTCCGAGGCTAACCTCTAGCCAAGATACCGTCTCGTTATCATAATAAAATAAAAAACGCAAGATCTCATAAAGCTCATAAATGTCCAGTGTGCATTTCAATGTACATAATATAATACCTATCAAGCTTACCGCCCAAGTATATATACTTAATTCTTGCGTGAATAAGTGTTCAAGATTTTTTAAAATATTTTTCAGGTTACTGTGTGGTTATTTAGAGTAAAGAGGAACTAAGTATTATTACAATGAATTTTGTTCATTTGAATGTCCAATGGGCGTTACTATATCAGGATTATAAGAATAAAACTTTTTTTTTTTTCAAAACCTTCACTATTTACTGGGAAATGGGCTGGTTCTAATATAGCTGTAAGTTGAAGATGAAATTCCTTTGTGTTCCAGTTACTTAAAGACCCATCTGAAGATGGATGGTGCCTGAATTAATTCCAATTTAACTACTTGTCCTCGGTCTTGATTTATTTCTCTTCTTCCTCTTGATCATCTTAGCTCGCGCGTAGTATACGTGCTCGCCCAGAACGATGTCCTCTAACAGTACCCACTTCTTCTGCCAGCACCACGTCTTCTACCAGCATCACATCCTTACCCAGCACCATGTCCATGTCTCATCTCCTATATAATCATCCACTAACACCTATTGTGCAATGAAAAGTACACATTATTCAGTTCGATACAATGCAGTAACGCTCACTGTGCAATAAAATGTACATACTACATTATTAGCGATTCAAAAAATTGTTTTGCATCACAGTGTTAAAATAATAATGGAAACTTATAGTAAAATGATAACTCTTTCACTAATATCACATTTTGATTCTAATAGTCATTAGATATATGTTGATTTAACCTACATGATCTCTGATGGTGCGCCATCTTGCCACAAATTTGCAGTTTTGACAGATATTCAATAATATTTTGAAGGTTGCCCATCAACAAGACTTTGACTTATGAATCCACCAATAAAAAATTGCCAACGAGAATATGGTTACTGGTGGGAATTTCAAATAAGCACTGAAATATATTATGTACATCGCAATGTACACGGGGCGTACACACTCAATTTATTTAAAAAATGTTTGGGCTTTAGTTACTTCTTGTATTATGTACATTTAAATGTTCACAGGGTCTTACGAGGCTAGGGGTACTGCTCCCGTTTAAATATATAACTATGTGCTCGAATCGCGAAAGTTTAAAAGTTACATACCGATCTTCTGAGTTGAAGTGTATTGAACCTAGTCAACTGTTATTGTTGGGTAGCCAATCTGGAACTTCCCCATAGACAACTGCATATTACTAGTAGGTTACTCTAGACAGACTATTGACGAACGTCGCAATTAGTGCATTTGATTATCGCCATTTTGGTGCTGTTGCGCTGATAGCAGTACTTTAGCAGTCGTGAGCGTCCACGGAACTGACGTATTTACTACGTAAGTAGTTAACATACTTTTCTTGTACTATTGTACGCTCAATGGGGCGCTTTGAATCGGCACAAACGAAAGTACGGCAGAGCCTATCCATAAAGATCTGTGGCCCAATTACAGAACTTGGCTTCAATCAGATTGTCACTTTTTTCATAGCAAAATCGACTCTATCGCAAAGCATTATTGAATTTCACGGCTTGAAACCGTGATGATCAACATTACGTAATCGCAGTGCAGTGCTCTTCCCTCTGTTTTCTGACAACTTGTAGCCACTTTGTTTCCAGTTTTTTTTTAATACCGACTAGGCAGTCGTTTGACCACGATCTCACCTGATGGAAAGCGATGATGTGGTCGAAATTGTAGCACGCTTGCCTAGTAGATAACTATTCACTCTTGACTTGACCACACCAGGGTTATAATTTACCGGAAACCTGACGAGGGCAGGGCATTCCACTCCTTTGCAGTTCTTATAATAAATGAAGAAACGTAACGCTTCGTTCTTGTGCGAGGTATTTCAACCCTAAAGTGGTGGCACTTTGCTGATCGTCTAGTCGTACGGTGATGGAAAGGTGATGGGGAAATCAGGTTGTGCAGTTTTTGTGCACACTCTCCATCGTGCAGTCTGTAGAATACCGTCAGGCACGGCCTCATCGACGTGAGGTAGCAACCTCACGTCGATGCGCCAGACTTTGAAGCTTACTCTTTACTAGAGTGTCATCCCCAATGAGCCTGATAGCACGTCTCTCAATGGAATCCAAAGACTCGAGCTGATACTTGGCAGAACCGTCCCAGAGGTGGCAGCAGTACTCCATACAAGATCAGACCTGTGCTTGATAGAAATTCAAAAGCTGCCCCGGTGTGGAGTACCGCCTAACCTTAGACAAAATACCAAGTTTTTTTGCAGCTACCTTGGCTTTGGATTCTATATAAGACTCAAATAAAATCTTCTATAAAGCCTGAAGGCTTGATGAGAGCTTCTAGGTGTCGACACCTAGAAGCTCCAGATGGTCACCTATTGGTATTTTTACACTTTGGAAAGACGGAAATCGGTTTAGAGGACTCTTTTTAGCAGAAAACAAACACGCCTGCGTTTTAGTAGCATTAAACTTAACCAAGTTAGCATCGCCCCAATCGGACACGGCTTCTAAGGCTAAATTTAAACGGTCTACCATAGCCTCTCTCTGAAACTGGGCAGCGTTACGGCTGGCTTGAGCATTGGAAATGTATCTCTCAACTATAGTACTGTCATCAGCATACCCATCATCACCCAGCATCATTGTCCTCAAGGTATGCCAAAAGCCTAATGTTCATGACACGCTCCATACACTTAAAGAGTAAGGAGGTTATCGAGATGGGACGATAATTGGCCGGATCAGCACGACTACCCTTTTTTGGTACTGGTTGTACATTGGCAAGCTTCCAGCTCTTCGGAACTTTACCTGATTGAAGAGAGAGGCGGTACAAATTTGTTAAGATGGGAGACAATTCGGGCGCATAGTTTTTGAATACAATCGCTGGAATGCCATCAGGTCCACTGGCCTTGTTCAAATGTTCACATTCTCGAAAAGTTCTGAGAACCTCCTTCTGGCGAATGCTAATTTCGGGCATAAAAATCCCGCAATCAGGAAGGTATTGTGCCGGAAGCGTCTAGATGCGAAGCTTCTGCAAAAAGAGAAGCAAATAAATTCGCTTTGTCTCCAGCAGTGTGAGCCAGTGATCCATCAGGTTTCAGCAATGGTGGCAGTGAGGGGTTGCAGAAGTTCACTTCGACCGACTTGTCCAGGGACAAAAAAGCTTTGCTACCCGCGGGGTACGAAGCCAGTTTGGCCCCAATTCAATCTAAGTGATCAAAATGTTACTTACTAAGTATCTTCTTGCAGGTCTTAGTGGCAACGTTGAATTTTCTTTTCTTAGCCCGAATATCAGAAGAGTTGCGCTTTCAAGCGTCAGCCTAGTCTGTATCGGTCTGGTTCAGTCGTCATCAACAAGTCGAGACAGTTGGCAGTGTCACCGTCACGGTCAGGTATCCGTGTCGGCTCCTGCACCAACTGAGAGAGATCTAACGCCAGAGCAAGCTTCCGGATCTCTTTACCAGCGTGGTTGGTCTTCTGGTATGGGTATGACCAATGTCATTGAAGGAGCCACCAAAACACGACGTTGTACATCACGTCGTAACCACAGGCCCCCCGCTCTTTGCCCAACCCCGTCCGCTTCCCCCAGACAAATACAAGGCGACAAAGGAAGAATTCGAACACATGCTAGACATGGGCATCTGCTGGCCATCCAAAAGTCCGTGGGCGAGCCCTCTACACATTGTAAACAAGAAAGACGGAGGCTTATGCATCTGTGGAGACTACCGAAGACTCCACACAGTAACTCTTTTCGATAGATACCTGATAGAACGACTCTATCACTTCAACTAGGTATCAACTTCACAACAAGAAAGTATTTTCGAAGCTCTATATAATATTACATCGTTTGGGCTCTTTGAATTCACCTCCATGCCTTTCGGATTACGTAACGCGAGTCAAACGTTCCAGAGATTCAAGCACGAAGTGCTACGAGGCATAGACGAAGCAGTAGCAACTGCTTCGTTGATGACGTCTTGCTGTATTCGGAAAATGACGAAAGCCACAAACTTCTACTGCGGCAAGGCCTAGAACTCTTCCAGAAGTATGGCATCACGCTGAAAATAGATAAATGCGAATCCGAAAGAAACAAGATATTTTTTCGGCTACGAAGTATTATCAAACGGCATCAAACCAACCGAAGAACGCACCGAAGCTATATCGAACTACCCTAGACCCAAGAAAATCACTGAGCTACGTCGCTTTCTGGGGAGGCTGATTTTCTACCGAAGTTGCTTACCTAACCAAGCTGAACTCTAAAGCAAACTCAACAAGTATCTGCACAACCGAAAACGTAACGACAAGACCGAAATCGATTGGACGCAAGAAGCACATGTAGCGTTTGAAAAGTGCCGTCAAAGCATTTTAGAAGCTACAATACTAACGCACACAGTTACCAGCTGCCCACTAGAAATCATGACTGTCGCTTCGCTCATTGGGTGCATTCCGAGGCGCGCAAATATCGATAAAATCGATACTATCGCGCTAAAACGCGTACCGAGTCATCGTGAGCGCAACAACGATATCCCTTGTGACGTCACGGATTACGTCATTACATCCGCCATTTTGCGATTACACCGACCATGCCCCAAACCGATATCACCGTGAGCGCTACTGTCAAAGTGACAGTCTGACAGTTGTTTGCAAAGAAAACTGTTGTTTGAATTCAGTTGTGTGTGATTTTCATATATTTTTACAAATACTACTACAGATAATTGTCAAATTTGTAGATATACTACTTTCCCCACGAGTAATACTTTGTATTTTGAGCAAATTTTCAGGTTATGTTGTTGTGATCTTGTAATCACGCTCACGAGCGTTCCGAATCAACTGCAGCACTCAACTGCCGTGAGCGCGATATCTGAATCGGAACACAAATTAGCACTGTGATCGCTCACAGCGATATTATCGTGAATCGGAATGCACCCATAGTCTTGGCGCCGTGCTACAAGCTACAACAAGAAGTTGATGGCGAACGGAAACAGCTCGCATACTTTTTCAAAGCAATGAGTGCTACGCAGCACCGCTACAGCGTCTACGATCGGGAACTATTGGCAATCTACACAGCGATTAAACACTTCCGTCGCTTAATAGAAGGCTGCGATGTTACTGTGTACAGTGATCATAAACCACTCAGATACGCACTACCGAGACCAGCAAGTAACAGTGACACGCCACGAAGAGAAAGACAGCTACCGTTTATAAGCCAGTTCTGCACTACATTAAATACGTGAATTCCCAAGATAATACCGTATCCGATGCACTATCTCGCATAGAATACATACGATGCCCTACTACGGTTGACTACGAGAAGCCCGCTATATCTGCACTAACCAGAGTTGAAACAGTTAGATTGGTTAGTCAGCATTTGCTCGAGATCCTACAGCGACTCCGGCATAAGGACAATATCATCACCGAAACGGAGGTGTGAGATGAAATTGCCATTTATGTTAATGCCCGTTTCTTTCCAAGTCCAGCGTCTTACACAAATCGTCCAGATCGTTAGTGAATAGTTTCGGGGATATAACATTCCCAATCCCCTGTCTCACTTCTCTGTGCAGCTGCATATGTTTAGTCTGTGCTGGTTCTGTAATTGAACGAATATGTTCGTAGCATCTAGAATCTTTTCATCACCTCGATGTATCTCGCCAGTCCTCTTAGCATCGCTGCAGGACTCGAGCACAGGCCAGGTTTCAACGGAGTCAAAGACTTTCTCATAGTCCGTTCATTTATTCCGTTTCCGTTTGTTCATTATATGACATGCTTATAATGAACAAAAAATCACAGTATTATACAAATATAATACAGCATAGCAGCAACGCGTCAAAGGCAATGTGGGGAGTTGTAAACAAAGAGAGGGGGAAAAATAACACTCCCAGACATAATCTTTCCGAAGTTGTAAAAGACACAAATGGTAAACCCTTTAATTCTGTTAAGGATGCTGTTAATGCAATAAATGCACGGTTTCTAAATGCAGCAGCAGCGTGTGGTGCGCCTAAGGCTGATATTGCTAGGGTGCATATTACCTTGGCGGCAGCGCGCTCACCTTCTGACCGGTCACTCAGACTCTTGCCGTTCACAGCTGCTGAGGTTTTCCGAGTAGTGACAACGCGTATACCTCCGAAACCGTCAAAGGATATATATGGGCTGTCTATGGCGCTCCTTAGAATGGCAATCGTGCCTCTCTCCACTGTGTTAGCAATGTTATTTAACATGTGCCTCGGAGACGGATCCTATCCGACCCCTTTGAAAATTTCGAAGGTTTCTCCAATATTTAAAGGAAAAGGCAAACGAGACGACATGGATGGGTACCGACCAGTGTCCATCATCCCAGCCATCGCAAAAGTGTTTGAGAACGGGTTGAGTTCCAGGTTGATGGCTTTTTTCACAGAGACAAATGCCCTCTCGGTTCACCAGTACGCATATCGTGAAGGACGATCCACGACCTCCCTAACCCGCGAAGTAATTCGCCAGGTGATGGCTGCACGCGAGCGCAGGCAGCAAGTCGCTGTCCTTTGCTGCGACTTATCAAAACCCTTCGATGTCGCAGACCACGATGTACTCGCTGTGAAACTGCAACACGGTATAGAAGGGAGAGCATATGATGTGCTTACGAGCATGATGCGGGGCCGCTCCCAGGTCGTTGATGCAGGGGATGGCTCTAACAAGTCAGATTCATTATCAGCAGCAATGGGAGTTGCACAGGGCTCGTCGGTCTCGAACATAATGTTTTCTCTCCTGCTTAATGATCTTCCTGACGCCGTGAAATGTGCAGACATCCTTTTAAACTGCGGCCACCGTAGATCGGCTTGAGGAGATGCTGAATGTCACGGCTTCTAATCTCTCTAAGTGGTTTCGGGCGAATGGCCTGGTATTAAACGTAAAAAAGACACACTTCATACACTTCTGTCTCTCAGGCCACATCACAAGACCATTGATGGTATCGGCAAACGACAGCACGATCGAGCAAGTGAACAGCATAACATTCCTTGGTTTTGAGATCGACAGGAGTATGACTTGAGAGAGCCAAATACACAAGCTGTGTAGCAAAGTAGGTAGTGCATGCTTTGCGCTCAGGAGGGTGTCCCGAGTAGTGTCAGCGGAGGTGGCGCGAGCGTGCTACTTCTCCACGGTACACTCTGTATTGCAGAATGGTGCTGAACTTTGGGGGCGCGCTTCGGATTGGGAGCATGCCTTCCGAATGCAGAAGCGTGCTGTAAGAGCCATTGTACGAGTGCCGCAAGATAGACCCCATTTTAAAAAGCTTGGGATTCTTACATTACCTGCCATTGTTATTTTCCAGGTGGCAGTGTATGTAAGAAATTCTCCCGACCTGTATAAAACCCATAGTGACGTGCACGCCTACAAAACACGTAATGCTGCCAAGCTTGTTGGTATCCCGCGTTCTATGAAGAAGTCAAGCAAACTGACACACGTTATGGGACCGACTGTATATAACCGCCTTCCGGGCAATGTAACGGGGGCCCTCAGCATGAGTTGCTTCAAAAGCAGGTTAAAACGATGGCTTATTGAGCAAACTTTCTATAGCTTTGACGAATTTTTAAAAAGTAGTGTAAACAATAAGAATTGATGATCATTTATCTTTCTATTTTGACATATTTTTTAATTAAATTTATATTATTGATATGTACCTATTTTTTAGATTCGATTTGTGGTATATTATTATTATTTTGTATAATTATACACATTTGTATACATACTTGGATGTTGTTGACATGTAAACTGATGTTTATTAATAAAATACTTATGACTTATGACTTAGTCCACAAAAGCATGACACGGGCTGGAGAGTATAACCATATACTCTTCAGTCTTCTGTATAACCTGCCACACTGTATGGATGTGGTCTATGGTGCCGTAACCCGATCGAAACCCAGCATGCTCTGGAGACTGAAACTAGTAAAATCTCGCTAGGACTATTTGAGACTACCCTCGAAAACAGCTTATAGACGTGGCTCAGAAGCGAGATGGGCCTGTAGTTTTTAAGGAGAGTTTTATCTTTTGTTTTGAAGAATAAAACCACCATGCTTCTATTCCACACCTTTGGAGTACTCCCACCGTTAAGAACAGAGTTAAACAACTATTGGAGCTCTTGAAGCACAGGTTTTCATGCTGCTTTCAAAAACTCTGAAGGAACTCCGTCATCCCAAGGGATTTTTCCATTTTTAAGCTGTTTAAGGGCGATCTTGTCTAGGCCAACTTCCGGCAGATCATCGGTGTAGTGGCGGATCAGTGTGGCTCGGGAATCCTCATTGCTAGGTTCGGGTCGTAGAGCATGCGAGTCGTACAGTCTATAGCGAGGATTTCTATGGCCGACTGGCCATAGAAATCCTCTATCTCGGCGAGAATATCCGGCCTTGAGATGACGGTGTCGCCCGAAAATGTTTTTAGCTTCGTCAGATTGGACCTCTTCAATTGCTGAGCGAAGACTTTGGTCCCCCGACTTTTTCTATGCGGCGCACCAGCTTGCTCATATTTCGATTGAGGGCCCGCTTCTCTGACGAAGTGGCCTGCACATCATTCCATCTCTCTTCCATAAGCCGAAGAGTCTCCACAGAGAGTTTGGATTTCGTACCAGTACGCTGCAGCTGACAAAATTTAGATTATTTTTCCCTGAGGATTCCCACCACTTGTTGTAGGGCCTCGTCAACGTCAATAGTGGATTTCAGAGCAGCGAATCGGTTTTCCAGGTGAATTTGGAACTGGTCTGATGTCATAACGGTTTGGAGCTGGTTGGTTCAGAGCGTAGACTTTATCGAACGGGATCATTCCAGCTTAATAAAGATGATAATCAGAGAGCCTCGTAGTCGGTCGTCACTACCGGTATGAAACCTGTTGACCACAGAGACATCTCTGAATATGTGCCTTTATCCATCATGATGAAATCAATCTCATGTTTTGTCACAGAATCAGGGCTCTGCCACATCCACTCCTTTATCCATCATGATGAAATCAATCTCATGTTTTGTCATAGAATCAGGGCTCTGCCACATCCACTTCTTTTAGGGCGTGCCGTGAGCACAAAAATGTACCTAAACATTCTAGTTTCAAAATTTATAACGGTTGGGTGATGGGACGGCCCATGTCATTACTCATCACCGAAGATTTCAACCTTCAGGTTTTAATTGAAATCTGAACTATTTTGAGAAATATTAAATCTTGAAATCATTGTTGTGACCTAGGTATTTTGATATAATAATTTTCATTTACAAATGCAATAATTTAAAAAAAAAAAGTTTAAAATAAAATCAGAGGAAAGGGAGCAATGATAACTACAAAATAAAATACAGGCTACTGCATTGAAATGTCAATATATATATATTTAATATTCATAAATTCAATATACATTATAATATCAAGTAAAATGAATTACTATAATTTATATAGGCAATATTTTAACACATGTTAATCTATGGGTAAGTTTAACAATCTAGAGTACTTAATTTCACAAATTATCAGCAACCATACCACTCGTGTCAATTTGAACCATCCTTACCAAATACAACCAACACAATTTAATTATGGCAATAGGAATTCACTTTCGCTTATCATTAACACTAAATCTATGTTATAAAGTCGCAAAAGAGGAAGAAATACTTTTACTGCAATACATATTGCACAAGTACAAAACTCTACAGTACATAATGCCGTTCCGTTCAAAAATAAAATTTCGATAAAAATAAAGCCTTAAATTTATATTTGGCACGTAATATACGTAAAACTAAGTCTAAGCACTAAACGGGACCGTTATATGGTACAGGCGTCCACGTCTTGTTTAACAACATAAGTAATCTTTGGTTTACCTAGCCCACCGGTCAATTTGGAACTCGCTTACCTATACATAATTTATAACTATTCATAACATGTTATATAGTCCAATTTAATATGTTACAATAGATCCTTAGTTTACAAAGAGTTAAGATTTTATTTTGACAACAATTTTAGATTAGGATTTAAAGCACAATCGTCAGAAAAATAATGAATTACGTACTCGAAGAAAGCTAATTACGTGGGTGACCAATGTAAGATAAATGAATGAATAGGTTAGTAATATTTGTTCAGAATACTGTTGTGTTGTGATATTTGTAGCATGTAACAATTTCGAGTTCTATGAATGATTCAATAATGTGCAGAATACTGTAACAATGTGCTCTATGATGCATAGGTGTACTTTATGTTATATGAAAAATTATTGCCATTATACTGTTTGTAATATTTAACTGTAATTCGTTGATTAGAAACCTTTATTAAAAAATATTTTACCTACCTACTTACAATTTAATATGAGTAAATCATATAAACAATCGTTAAGTATTTCTTAAAATGTATATTGCTTAGGAACTTTCTGTTCTAACATACTGCGTGATGGAAATCATTAAATTACTTACTAATTTTAATTTAGACTGCATAATTCCACTATGGGACAAAAGTTCGCGGGACTTTTTTGTCGCAGACATCGCGTTGTGGATAGTCACTAGTCGGGTATCGTGGGAAATATCCCGTCATTCGATGTTAAAAGAGTTTTATCGCGCAATGTCTGGCGACACATCACAAGTAAAGCGTCTTGCACAGCAGTACCTAATAATATGTTGATTCGCGACATCATTTGATGTCCCATAACGATTGTGCACAAATAGCCAGTTGTGATCAGAGTAGTGCAGAAGACCTTGTGTCAACTTACAAAGAGTTTTAATTATAACTAATTTCGTTCGTTCTTTCGTTGTTATTTTTCTAATGGTTTTTACCCGACTGCGCGGAGGGTATTGTCTTTATCAGCTTAGGTATGATTGTTCCTGTGTGGCACTATAGGTACATATTGACCAAACGCGTGGACTAATTTTGATGATTCTTATGTCAATCGATTTGTCTTAATCTTGTGAGTGCTACTCAAGGAACTAACGTAAGTACATAGTAGTTCCTTGGTGCTACTAAATATATGACAGTAATCAAACTTCAACATGGCGACAACCAGACGCCATTGTGAAAAAGAAAAAAAAAGTCGATGACCTATGTTAGGAACCATTCTCACTTAATTTTTTATGTTTTTAGTTTTCTTCGCAGTCGGGTTTTTAGCACTTTCAGTTATGTCTTATTACAATTTTAGCATTTACGCCTGCTTATCGAGAACATAACAAACATAACTTACTATCTTTATACTAAATATCCCCGTGTGTATTATATTATATGTATGTATTCTAAATATCCCCGTAAGACGGATTTAGAGACACTGAAGGAGAAATTTGGATGGCGGTGTAGTGGTCACCGTAGCCGAATTAGTTGGCGGCACGCGCCGCGCAGACGATGGTGCGGTTCGAGTCCAAATTTTTCCTTTAGTGAATGATTATATATAATTATGTATATTGTCTGTGATATCTATACATAAGTACATGAACTAATGAGATATGCACACGAGACCACGATAAATATAGAATGTATGTTAAAGATTCAAACTGTACATAAAACTGAAACTTCTTTGTAGTCCACTCCTAGTTGAAGGAAGTTATACGTGTATACTACAATTGTACCTATTCCAAATGATGTACTAATATATATTACGTATATCTCTGGAATTACGGGTCTATCAGATAAAATATCATATAGGTACGATTATTATAAAATGTAAAAACTATCCTATTGAATTTCAATAGCCAGATGTACCTTCGTAGGTACATTATTGTCATCGTGTTCACTGTGCCGAGCCTGTGCGCTCGCAGCGCCGCGTGTGTGGGTGGTCGTTAATTTTAAAGCGATCGTATTTACACATAAATCCTTATAATTCACTACTATTATATACAACTTATATGACGCTAACCTTTGAACTAAATCGAAAGAGTTTTTTAAACACAGCAGAGATCCCATAGGAGTATTATGGAATGCTTTAAACTTAATTAAGATTGAATCTATCTAAGCACTTAATGTTACAATACAAGCTTAGTATTACTAAGTTTTAAATGTTTTTCATAACAGACAATAGAATTTATTAGACAATGGAATCGTGAGGCCCGACAGTTGTAACAGTTCTAGCATCAGTGAACTACAAACAGTAAAACCACAGCTGTCGTTGCTCTCATGATCTGTTGGACACTCAACTGTTCTGTACGTATACGTCTTGTCTTATCTTACGTATATTGTAAGGATGAAGTTGAAGAAGAACAAAACTTATATTGTTAATTAATATTAATATAAAACACTACTATATTGTCACCACTATAGACGCCCGCGCGTCGGGAATCCTACATATCTAAGTGAAATTAAGTTGCATTGATTGTTGCAGACGCATTCCTAAAAATAATTTGTTATTATATTACAATTCTTAAATAAACCTTTGTAAAAATGAATTTTTAGATCCATTCTATCACTTACAGAGTATAATAATTATTTGGCCATAACATTACAAAACTAAGATAGGTAATTACTTACTTTGGAGTATTAGGTTACAGGTACTGGCCTTTGGATTTAGCACATAAAATATCTAATTAAATACATCTAACACATCAAAATAATAATATATTTTTTGGTATAATTTGCTTGGCACATTTTTGGTATATTTGGCACTATACAATATAAATAGGAAATCCAAATTATCATCTACCGTATAAAAATATGACGTTGAGCAATGACCTTAATTAATTAAGTTCGAAACGAAAATACCGGGCGATGAATACTTTATTATTATGAGCATTATTATGCGGGCGAGAAGCGTTCCTTCGTTAACAACACTCGTTGAGGTAACTACCTAAACTCGTAAGAGCCGAGCTAACAGTGTTTCAGCGCCTTTCGTTTGCCACTTAGTACAAGTCCTTCCTACCGATCTGCCGTTACCATATTATAGAAATAGGTCGATACTCGTAGCGTTGCATGTATGTGTTCGACAAAACATTGCTGCGAATCCCGGATAGACCCTCGGCGTTTGTTTAGTCCCTGTAGGGCTTGCAAATGGCGAATCTGTGGTTCATGTGCTGACTGTAAGAGCCGGAGTGCGAGAATTTCTTGTAGCACTTGCTGCACTGGAAGGGCTTCTCGCCGGTGTGCAGGCGTTTGTGCTCGGTCAAGTGGTGTTTATGCTTGAACGCCTTGGGGCACTCCAGGCACTTGTAAGGGCGCTGGCCTATGGACAAACAAATATTTGAAGTTATTGTTACAGGTGGAGTGAGAGATGACCTGCGAAAAGCGGCTGGCAGAAACTGGATGCAGATAGCTGAAGACTGAGCTCAGTGGCGAATATTAGGAGAGGCCTACGTCCAGCAGTGGACAAGTATAGGTTGATAGCGATGATGATGACCAAACGCGAGTCAAAAGTAAAAAGAACTAGAATATTCTTAAACACCAACCAGCTTGTAATAGTAAAATAGTGCATTTTGAACTCACCTGAATGTTCATATTTGTGTCTCGCGAGAGAACTTTGTTTCACGAAGGTCTTATCGCACTGATTGCAGACGAATTGTCCTTCGCCCTCCTTAAAATCGCTTCCCTTGAGCTTGCTTTTCTTAAGTACTGTCGCTTCGTCTTCGAAGTCATTATGCGTCTCCTCCCAAGTCGGACGGTCATATGATGGACTAGATCCTTGTCGATTGATGTCGGAGGATAGATGCATGTTTAGGATCGGAGATCGTGCCAAATCGTTGTATTGTAGTAGCTTGTCCATAGGCATCATGGGGTTCACTTTGTGTGGCAGCAGACGCCTCTGCCCATTAAAGTTTTCACCTGGTGATGGCGAAAGTCGAAAATCAGTAAATGAAGAGGAGGAACAATTGGAATGTGGATACGTGCTCGCATAGTTGGGCCGATGCGGCGTAGTGCTGCGCGAGGATTTCTGGCTCAAGTTCACCGCTTCCTCGGAGTCGGAATGTGTTACAGAAATGCTGCAGGGTGGCGAAGGTAAAGGGCTAGACGTCACTGACGGGTTCGACTTCTTGGTGGATAAGTCTAAAGGTTGGTCGGACAACGATGATGACTGAGTCATTCGTCGAACCCTAGCCCGATTATTTTGAAACCACACTTGCACTACTCTGTTATCGAGACCGATCTGTTGCGCTATTCTTTTGAATTCCTCACGATTTGGTCTCGGATTTAACGCATAGTGTTCTTTCAGTACGAATTGCTGTTCTTCGCTGAGAGCGGTACGCACTCTGATCTTTCTGTCATGGTCATGAATCGAGGACTTATCGTCACGCTCCTCCCTACTGAAGTCTTCATCTTCACTTGCACTTACTCCGCTTTGTGTGGAAACGTGCTTTTCGGCTTCAAGTCTTTTTAATGCTAGTGTTTCAGCTACTTGAGCTGCCAAGCTTTCATGTTTCCTGAATAAAATACCACACACTACTTTTTCGTGGTCTAATAAGTCGCTTTTATTGGCGAAAGTAGCATTGCATTTGAAACATCTATGTGTATCTTCGCACTGAGGTTCCTGTTTCACCATGATGTGGTGGTGCGGTGGAGAATCATTACTCGGGAAAACGTTGCCAGAAACAGGCGAAAGTTTCTCCATATTTGCTCTCAAAAAATGCTTAGTTACCGATGCACTCACCGATTCTAGAATCGTATTGAAACCTGACTGGTTTTTACATGTTTCGTTGCTGTTATTATTTAACGAAACGGAATCATAGTTACGAGAGGGTGATTTTTCATCTTCGTCACGCTCCTCTTGTTCTTTCTTTATAGTAACAGCTTCGTCATCTTCTATATCCATAACGAGTTCTGCGCTGCCTTCAGATCGTTTATCGTCCTCTTCTGTGACCTCTTCGATTAAATCTTCCGGATCGGCAGGACGCGGGCTGGTTTGCTTCGGACTTGCAGGATTCTCAATTTTTCGTTGAGGATACGTAGCTATTTGTTCAAAGAGTTGACTGAGTTGGGCGGAGAAGCTATAGGGCGCTATTCCATTTGCCGGGCTCATCGGCATTCCAGGAGGCATGTAGAAAGGATTGATGCCGGGCTGACCTAACGGTGGCCGATGAAAATTATTTTCCTGCGATATTGCGAAGAATGCTGCTTCGTTGTATTTCGGAAGGATGGGCAGGAATGAGTTGCCGTTGGGTGCTATGTTGTTGTTCAACTGGGAAGCAACCATAGCGTTGGCTCTCTTTCGTGAAGGACTGCGATCGGGGTTGAGAGCGGGATTATTCGGTTTTATTCTTCCCATTTTGAGGTTCATGACGAGACACTTCTTAGAGGTCATGTGGCTAGAGTAAGAACCCGAATGGGAAAATTTCTTCCCGCAATTAGCACATTCAAAGGGTTTCTCTCCACTATGAATCCGGAGGTGTTCTTTTAGGTGGTGTTTGAATTTGAAAGCTTTGTCGCAGTCGTTGCACTTGAACTTGCGGAGCAGCGCGCTCTCGTCGTGGCTGATCATGTGCCGCTGCAGGCGGTACACATTCGCGAAGCTCTTGTGGCAGATCTTGCATGTCTGTTGACAAAACAAACATTATTGTTAGCAAATACATTTTACAAATGTTTATTAACAATGCTTCTGAAAATACTGACGTTATCAAGCTTTACGAAGGAAGCGCGTTATATTTGCTCACTATTGGCAACAATTAACTATCTCCTTATATCGCCAACGTCAAAGCTGTAATAACTAGTGATTCTGTAAAGCATTATGAAATCTTCACTGACATATTTGAGGTTATCCACCTGAGTGCTGGGCGAGTGGAGGGTCTCGTGGCGCTCTAGCTGCTCGCGCGTGGGGTAGGCGCCGCGGCACTGGCCGCAGGAGTAAGGCCCGCCGGGCCCCAGCGGCGACCCGCTGCGCTCCTCCTCGTCGTCGCAGGGCTTCGCCTCCGCGCCGCCGCCCGCCACCGGACGGACTGTGGACAAACAGCACACGCCTTATTAGTCACTTACACACGCACTACTCGTGATCCTATTCCTCAACACTGTTACCGTCACACGGTCCGCCGTCGATCCGTACATTTTCGTACACATAGTCAGGAATATTTATATAAAGGTGGCAGTCAGAGAGTTAAAAGGCTTTTGAACAGCATGTTCATGTCAGCCTTGTAGAGCTTCACCTAGTGAATTCGGCTGTGGTAATGTATTGAGGTAAGCCTTTAAATAGGTCTTTATATTTTCATGACAACTTTGGTTCAGATGAAAAGGCTGTTGCAATACTTTCAGCAATATTTATAATTATATACCAGCCTACTGCTGTGTATGATTATTTAATCATCTCTATGATATCCATAATTAATTAACGATACAATTTCAAAATGATCTATCTTAGTAAATATCGAGGCGAACACAATCGCAACAACAATAAATACGCCGCCCGAATGTAGAAGGTACTCGTATCGCAAGCCCCAATTGAAAAAAAAATACAATTATCAGTGTAGCACGTTGTCGGCGATTAAAATGATCGCGGACACCTTTACGGGCGCGTTCGCTTTATAAAAACAAATATGGCGGTAACAATTCAATTCGGAGTCGGTTATTTCGGTAATACGGCCGGTTTTCGAGCGTAATATCGTTTTTAAAAGCGCCGTGTGGCAGGCGAGTGTCGTAAATCAAATATAATAAAGAACAAAACGACGCGACGTATTAATTAGAGCGGCCGCGCGTCCGCCGGCCGCGCGCCGCGCGCCGTCGATACGTGCTGGCTGTGCTCGCTATCAGACGCGGTATTGAATTTTAGGAAATACGGCCGCGTAAACCGAATACCTATCGACACCTAGCAACGTCCCGTCGAACTTAATGTTTACTGCTACATATTGTAGGCGGATTCTACCGTGTCGTTCTCGTGGGACGCCATGCTATACGTAATATTGTTCAACACGGCTTTGTACAAAGAATTACCGCAACTGCGCCGCGGTTGTTTCTAATCGTGGTAGGTACTAAGAGTGGTTACCTACCTGCATCACAGCCTGCATATCAAAGTCCTTACGAGAGTGCTTACCTACCTGCATCGAAGCCTGCATATCAAAGTCCTTACCTACCTGCATCACAGCCTGCATATCAAAGTCCTTACGAGTTTGTAGGTAAGTAAATAAATGCGTGTAATTTATTTATAAATAACGCGACATAGTTATACTTGGAACATAGGTAGGTAGTATGTAATGTGCGGTTTAGTCCGCGGTTTTGTAAGAGTAAACTTGGTCTGTAGTGCTTATATGGAAATTAAAATCATAACATTTGTTATTATTGTCATTGTAGAGTCGATAAAACAGTTTTGACGTACACAAAATATCACATAATATATTAAAATGTAGGTAAGTAGGTATATTCAATATAATTTTTATTTGTTTAATCGCATCAACTACTTCAGCTATTATCATGTTGCTGCCGGACGTGGGCATCCATCTCTTGTTATAATAGAACCAACTGTATGCACGTACCTACTGAGAGGAAATCCCCGAACACGTTTCTAAAATGCAACATTAAAGAGGAAATAAAAAAATACTAAATGGG
Source organism: Alsophila aescularia (assembly GCA_946251855.1). Taxonomy (NCBI): domain Eukaryota; kingdom Metazoa; phylum Arthropoda; class Insecta; order Lepidoptera; family Geometridae; genus Alsophila; species Alsophila aescularia. Next base: position 980,013 of record OX276375.1, read on the forward strand.
AAATTTGTACAACTGTTTGAGGTGCCGAATAGGTATTTGTAAGTTGTACTGAGGTAGGTAGGTATTAGAATATTTCTAAAAACTTAACCTGACAGTTGAAACTCTACATTGGATGACTTCTCAAAGAGCTTACTGTAGGTTCCGGTCCCTAATTAAACATTACTAAAAAAAACTAAACTGACCGTTGAAACTCTACATTTCTGATGACTTTTCAAAGAACCTATATTATTTGGCTGATATTTAGAGTCATTCTAGTTCGTTTGAAAGACCTCTTTTATTCAGTGCTACTCATCACGAGATGGCGCCAAAAGTAGCTATCGATAACTAAAGTTAAAAATATTAATGACAATTATGTTTTTAAATATTTAGAAAATATCTACCTAAGTACTAAGTAGTAATAGTTGATAGATTCAGGCGTAACTTTGTGGAAATCCATATTGACGAAAGTAAGCTACATATTTTTACTTCGTTTATTTTTACTAAGTACATAGTTAATATTAAAATACATCCCGATTCGCAAGGGATTCGATTATTGCGCATTTTATTGATTTTCCTCTTACCAATTAACTTTACGTACCTTATGTACCGGTTTTTTCTTATTTTTATGGTTAGAGGTTAGTATTACCTACTAAGGTATTATAAAAACATGTTCCGTGAATAGCAATCTCGATTTTTATTTCATTTACAATATTCATTTATTATTAAAGTTGTAATGTGTTAATTATCTTCGAGTAATTATTTCTATAATATTTAGTTAGGTAGGTACTCTAAGGTAATATAAACAAAGAGAGATAGAGTGACATGAGTACATCTTCTGTATGAAACACTCTCCATCAACCAGCAACAACTATAATTAAAATAATAATAGATACAAAAACATAGTAACATAGGGTAGGTATATAAAGTTGATATTTTCTCCAAATAACTGTTTACTTTGTATACCCATCATTAGTTTCGCTACTCCCCGCTAGATGGAGCTAGTGGTCGTTTAGGAAAACTAATCAGATTCTTAGTATTAACCGTCAGATTTGAGTTCACAATTGAATAGAAAGTAATTATAATTAAAATTTTAAATCTTGCATGTCTCAGAAAGGTGTTTTATCGCTCTTTAGCGATAAGACCGCCAATTGAACTCTTTAATTTATAAGTTGTATCTTTATTTGTATTATTTTTTGGTGTGCAATAATGTGTATTTTTATTGTGTTTTCAATATAAAAAATGCGTTCGAGCGGTATACGGTAACAAACATGAAAAATATTTAGAGTTGCCAAATTTTACATAAAAATTGGCGCTGGAGCTAACTAACTGTCGGTAGGTAACCGACGATCATTGTTATAATTAGCGCGACAGCCAGCACGTATCGGTCATTAGGTGGAGCGGATGGACACCTACACACACTACTATCGGCTGCAGTACGAGCAGAGTGCGTCCGTTACCCGCTGATAAAAAACCTGCCCACGCACACACCCGAACCGCGGTTCCTATTGCCAGTTAATTATCACGCGCACACATGCAAGTAGGTCCAGCAGATAACATTCGATTGTTGATCGGTGCACACCGACGCGCGTTATGATTGGTCGCACCTGTGCGCTGTGAGGGCAGTGCGGGAGGGGGCGGGGGGGACACTAAGAAAAAACTCCGCCCGCAGAGACACCATGTTGTAATTCTATATTGTAATTCTGAACTGGCAGACTAACTATTGAAATGTTTAGGCGCTGGTCTTGTACACGTTTGCGGTTGACGTTGATCTAGCTGTTTATAGGTATGTACCTACCTATGACCTCGCGGTCACTTTGTTTTAAGAACACAGGTACCTAGTCTTTGTTATGTTATTAACAGGAATACATATCAATAAATACATAGTATGAAAAAACAAAGTCGCTTTCCGCCGTCTGTCTGTACGCTTAATCTACGCAACGGATTTTAATGCAGTTATCACCATAAGTTACATTATTTATTACGCATTATGATATGCCAGCGGCGTATTTAAAATTCATGGGTTTTATTTTTTTGAGAGGAACCCTAATTCTTTTCAAAAATAAAAGTAGCCTATGTTAGGCCTTACACTGGAACTCGGTGCGTTTATTCTACCGTTTATTTCATATTGTATTAAATGCGTTTATTTCACCGCAATGCGCGCACTTCTATGACACTCCGTACTTCACAGAATATGCGTTATAAAACGCAAGGCAGTGTGCGCTAGCCCTTACTCCTTATAATATCAGCTATCTGCGAGTGAAAGTCCCGTTAAAATCGATCGAGCCATTTCGAAGATTAATACGAGCATATGAGCCCTAAACGTAGCGAGGGGGGAGGCAGCGAGCAAAGCGAGCCACGTCCCTCGAAGCGGAGTGAAGATCGAGTGTGCGAGAACTACATTGTTCACCTCATTTTTTCCTATTTTACACCTGTGCGAAGCCGGGCGTGTCGCTAGTGTTAAATGAATGGTCCTCGATGATCACGTAGGTATAATGAATTTCCTGAATCAGAAACTACATAAGTATGAGGATAATATTTCCACAAAATCCATACACTATCTTAACAAGTAATACGTAGGTAAAAAAGTGTTAAACAATGGGTTAAACAGTGTAAAACGTTAACATGAGGTCAGATACTACTCACCATTTGCGACTACTGTAAGGCTCGCTCGTTTTTTTATTATTATTTTATTTGGCTCCGCACTACTACCTAGTTCATTTAGCCAGTGTCAAGTGGATATTACAAGTTGTATGTTTTTAAACAAATGGTCAAAATGTCGAGTCTCAGTCAGTCAGGTAAGTACTCAAAGTATAGTCAAGTTAAGATTCAGTTAAGTGGTGGAGCTTTAGTGAAACTTCCTAAAGAGTTCCGGAGAGAACTCGAAATGATACGTTTTTTGTTGAATTTGCCCACACTCGGGCATGTTAGTTAACACCTGATGGTTAATATTCCAGGAATATTACCACATTACTATTATTTAGTTTTCTATATTGTAATGTGTTCGATAAAGAGTTATTGTATTGTAGTTACACACGAAGAAACACAAGTTAGAGAAAAAAATAACAAAGTCAAACAACAGTCTCGATTCGTTTTGAGGAAATTTACCTCCTGGTAACGGCTCGTTAGAGTACATTTGTAAACGATATATGTTTTTTAAAACATTATTCATAAAAACGAATAGGTACTTAAAAAAAGCATTAGCATTTATAAGCATCACATTACGACAGTTTTGCCTATTCATTATTGTTATTGATGAAATTATGATGGAGACCTGCTCTACTGGAATCAATAGGTATGTATCTTCATAATCATAATAATTTGTTTATAACTGTAAAGAAAAAAGTCGGTTTAGCTCTTATGCCTCTATTTTTAAAAGCGATAAGTATCTGTGTAAGTACATAGGTAGCTCAGATCCTGACCTACTTTTCATAATTTAAAATTCTTCTGGAAACGTTTCCATGAACAAAACATAATTAGAAGCCCTCGTTTTTTTTCTTTTCTTGGTAGGCTTTATAGACATTTATGAGTATTGAAAAATCTCATAAATTCCTGGTAAATTATACATGTAAATTTGTAAGTATTAGATTGGTATGTACTATTAATTATTAGTATTAACACCAGTTAGGAAGAGTATAAAAAAGACGAGATAAATCAGTTATAGTTGGTACCTAATGAAAGAGGTAGGTAGGTGCTGTTCAGTTATTACATGAAAATGTTTTGTGGTTCTTTCCCGTTAATAATTTAGTTCCCAACAAAAACAGCTGCACTATAGATAGAAAAATTATACAAATACTGTTATTACGAATCTGCGAATAAAATAAATTATAATATTGATATATTCTACGTTTTCCTTTTGTTGCATGTAATTTATACTTGGAATAACAACAATTACCGAACAATAAAATGATTAATCCTATTTGCGGTTAAATTTAAAAACCAAACATTAGATATCATGAAACGGTTAAGGATGAATTATTTTGTATGCTTCAATGAACTCGCATTAATAAAAATCAGTAAGCCAATAATTATTTTGACGATGATTTTGAGAGTATAGAATCTCTAATAAACAATCTGAAATAATATGATTCATCTGAGATTTGTCACGGACAAATAGCTAGTAAGCAGGTAAACTTTACTAAAAACAAGTGATACCTTTAATAAGACATAAATACCCTAGCTTTGTTAATATTAGACTTACTCGCGGTCTACTGCCATTAGATATGCAAGTTTAGTGCCTACTCTCTGATTCAGATACCGGGATGTAAAAGGGAAAACAAAAAAAAAAAGGCATGATTCACTGGAAATGAGTCACAAGAAACAGAGGTGGGGGACTTATCTCTGTTTGCGAGTGATTAACAAATCGAACGCTTCAAGTTCTCGTGCGGCCGTTAATTTTGTGTACAGCAAACAAGTCATTAGCGGCATCGGCGATAAGTACTAGGTGACTTAACTAACTAGGCGCTGTTTGGATAAGCCACTTATCGGTCGGAGAACGGTTTGTTTTCTCACTCGTTACTTAGATGTCATTAATTAATATTATCGTTATCCGTAACACGCACTTGAAGGTTTTCCTTATTAATTCAGGTTGGCATAGGTCCCTACCTACATTGGTTCTTAAACACCTCACTTTTAAAATGAGTGAGTTTCAAAATGATTTATCTGAATGATTCATTAATGGGCACGAAAATCATTAAGCACTAACTTGATTTCCTCTCCACTATTATTTTACGATTTAATTCAATCAAATTAATCATCGTTTTAAAAGTTTATTTGTGTTAGTCCAAATTAGATAGGTATATTTTTAGTATTCACCTAACTAAATTAATTAATTATTTGATTGGAACACATTTTCAAATTTATAGCACGAGGAGACGTGCTAATTGAAATAATTTAGCACTAAAATGTATTATGCTTAATGATTCCTGAAAATTATAGGTAGATCAAATTGTACGTATTCAATCAAATTATAGGTAGATCAAATTGTACGTATTCAATCAAATACCAATTTCAAAGTTTTTGTTTTATTTACGCACTTTTCTCCACATTTGTTATACTTAATGTATCTTTGAAAATTATTTATTAAATACAAAAGTTATTTTGTTTTGATGTCATTGCAGGCGCTTTTAAGTTTTTGTTATTCACAGTAGGTAATATTCAAACACAAAAGTCTCAAAAAATCGTTTGTTCTGTGGAGAGCCGTAAAACGAACTTTTTACTAATTTATTCATCCGCGTTCCACAAACTCTCTCATCTGAAACATTACGCATTGTGGCTCGTCCGATCGCATCAAACGTCCCTATTATTTTATCCACTCCAGACAGGCGGCACTCAAAGAGGAAGAATGAAATAAAAGAGAGAAAAAAGCAAATGAATTAAAACAACATAATCATTTACGATTTAAGATGGTGAAAGCGAGCGGGGTTCCCCTCGACAAACGAAACTTTCTTTCAAGTCTGTGTACCTGTTCCCGATTCTCAAGTGGATGAATTATATCCCGAGGGAGACGAGGGGAGATTACCAACACGCTCGGTTATTTCTAATGAAGACGTGCTCGAATTTTATTTTGAATGCCACAGAGGTTATTTCATTTTCACCTGGATCCATTCATAAAGTGTTTTTTTTTTTGGGGAAAAACTTCCTAAGTCACACTTTACTTTTTACTGAGAATTTAAGAAATATTCCAATTAAGTTCATAAAAGTTAATGCAGAAAATTATAAACATCATCAAAGTAAATTTAATATAAAATAAACAGGTGATAATGGATTGATAAGATAGCGAAATATAAATAAATTTAAGTTAATAAAATGCAAATAAAAACAAAAAGAAAGGAAGCTTACTCAAGGCCGCGAGCCGCCTGGCAGAGGTGGTAGACGTGGGGACCTGCTTACTCCTCATGTCCGCAAGCCAACCGGCCGCCAAGCTTTCGTACCAACCGCCAACTCCCATATGGGAGCTCTGCACTTTCATTGAGCGACACCTCTGTTCTCACACCTCACTGACCACCGGCTATCTGATCGCAAACGCACTTCGCGGCGGAGTCGTATCGCATCTAACTACGTCGTTCTACACAGAAATTTCACAGCCTCCGCTGACGTCAGCGTTAAAAGTCCTAGATTCGTGGGGTACGGGGCACGAGCGCCGCGGTCCGGCGGCGGCGCTACTCACATCGACAGGCGCCCCACACGTTGGCCAGGCTCCACAGGCGGTACGAGTAGCTGTCACCATAGCACCCGAACATGCTCTCATCGGTTCTCGCGACCATGGCCCGCGCGCGCGGACTGACGTGCTCTCTGCGGCGCGACGCGCGGCGGAATGAAGCTGGCCCGCCTCTCGCCCCGCCCGCGCGCCCCCGCGCGCCGCCCGCCCCGCCCCGCCACAGCCGACTGCCATCCACCTCCCCCCACCTATACTTAATTAGTAGAGCCGACTAGCCGTGTCTCACCATACACAATAACGATACACCGTCGATGTTATATTATAACACCTTCGCGATACAATGGTCCGCGACTCCAAGCGTCTGCCGATGTATGCCGAGACCTTTTGAAATGTTTATTTACATACGCTCCACCTTCTCGTTATCTACCTGTCTCTATCTAACATTATTTTTTGCCGGTTACTTATTTTAACGGTGATGTTCTACTACTATTAAATTTGTTCTGTGATGAATTGATGATTACGTTTTTCCATGTACTTAGGTATCTTATTTGGATCTGCATTTTAAGTAATTAATAAAATATCCATTATTAGCAATTAGAAGTTGATGTAAATATTACTAAATAGCTGTAATTAAAATGACGTCATCACTTATTATATATTTTGAATTCATTTTATTATTGTCAGTTACAAAATAAATACCTACCTGCCGATGCTCTTCGATGCATTTTTAGTTTCGCTCCTCGTCGCTCGATGGCGTTACTAGTACCGACCGAACGTAGGTAGAGTCGGTAGAGTTCAGTCATCTACAGTTTTTTTTTATTATACGTGAATTTAGATTGCTCTATTTAAAGAAACTTTAGTGATCTAAGTCTTTAGCATGAATTCATCTCAAACATACGAATTCCTAATATAATTTTACTTTTTATTAACTAGGTACTCACTTAAAAATTACAGAAGGTTCAATTTTATTTAGTGTTCTTGTAATCTCAGCTTTCAGTTGTTCTTATTAATTATAAAAATACTTTTTTATTACTTGTCTTCGTGGTAGGCACTTCATACTTTTTGTTACTGCTATAATATAAGTATAGATGGTCATGTTAGACCCCGTCAAATTGCCATTATGACATAAAAAACAGAGCACTTATTCAAGTAGGTATTTAATTAAAATAACATAGGTAGATACAGGAATAGAATGCGTAAAAATATATGTGAAGTTCTACTTAAATTATAATACTTGAGTTTCACTAATCCTTTTATTTCATTACTGACTTATAAGTTAAGTTATTTCCTCAACGTGAATTGTCAATAATAATAGAAAATGGAATATTATGTAGAGCACCAATAAAATCAGTTAATTAAAAATCATTAAAAAAAGCCTTTATGCAGTAGCCTTGTCATGGTGAAACTAAGATAGGGCTTTCACAATTAAATGCGTATACAACATTTCTTGTCTGTGCTTTCAACCGTCGAGATGTTCCTTTATCTGGGCTAATCCTGGGTGTCGTTTCTGGTCATGCTTACCATAAAAATGCATTATCATCGGAACTGAACGAACATGTAAAAATTCAACTCTGACGAGAAAGTGACAGAAAGTGGTTCTAATTCAGCTTGTAAGATTTGACCTTATCAAATATACATATACATGTACATTGCATTATGTACATTGCAAGTTAAATAATGTAGCCACGATGCGACAGGTAAGTGACACGTTTGTACATTGCAAGTTAAATAATGTTGCCACGACGCGACAGGTAAGTGACACATTGCAAGTTAAATTATGTAGCCACGATGCGACAGGTAAGTGACACGTTTGCTGAACATGTTTAAATATACATATGCATACATTATGTACATTGCAAGTTAAATAATGTTGCTACGATGCGACAGGTAAGTGACACGTTTGCTTAACATGTTTAAATAATGTTGCCACGATGCGACAGGTAAGTGACACGTTTGCTTAACATGTTTATATATACATATACATACGTTATGTACATTGCAAGTTAAATAATGTTGCCACGATGCGACAGGTAAGTGACACGTTTGCTTAACATGTTTAAATATACATATACATACATTATGTAAATTGCAAGTTAAATAATGTTGCCACGATGCGACAGGTAAGTGACACGTTTGCTTAACATGTTTAAATATACATATACATACATTATGTAAATTGCAAGTTAAATAATGTTGCCACGATGCGACAGGTAAGTGACACGTTTGCTTAACATGTTTAAAATTCTTCAGGTATGCACATTTTAGGTATTTTTACAACTTACGTCGAATTCATTACTCATATTAGAGCAATAGGAACGAAAGAGTCTGTACAAAGAAGATAATTTATAAATAAATGGTCAAGGGTACTTAAAATAAGCTACTGAACAAGAATATATCATTTTTTTAAATCGTGTCTGTCTGTTTGACTATTTGTTATTTGTCGGTATGTTTGTTCACGCAACACGTAAAAACTACTAGACCGATTGCGATGCGGTTTTTACTGTTGGATAGCTTAGGCTTTGACTTAAAAACTGGGGTACTTGGTACGAGTATCTCAATCCGATGATTAGATGCCAAGCAATCGATACAAACTATTTGACGGCCGAAGGAGTTTCGATCAAATGTTGGATATATTGGTAGTTTAGGTCCTGGAATAGCACAAGAGTACTTTTAATCTAAAGAAATGAACACGCGAAGCCGCGGGCACAGCTAGTAAAGCAATAAGTATGAAGATACAACAAAAGATAATTTGAAAAAATGGACTCGGGTGCTTAAAATAAGCTACTGAACAAAAATACAACATTTAAAAAATTCGTGTGTGTCTGATTGTCTATATGTTTTTTAGTTAATTTGTCTGTATGTTTGTTCGCGCATCACGTATAATGTACTGGACCGATTGCGATGTGGGTTTCACTGTTGGATAGTTTAGGGATTGACTTAAAAACTACTTGGTATCTCAATCCCATGAGCAGAAGCCGAGCAATCGATAAAAACTTTTTGACGGCTGAAGGAATTTTGATCAAATGTATATTGGTATTTTAGGTTCTGGAATAGCACACAGAGTACTTTTAAGCAAGATCACGTGGGTGGAGCCACGGGTACAGCTAGTTAATTATAAACGACGATAAAATTGCAAAAGCCTGTCAAAGTTAATAAATTCACAGCATTGTTTCATTATACAAAAGCCATTGAGTGGCGGTAAGGTTATACCACCACCATGGCCTACCTCTGTTCCTTCTACAATACAATTCTAAGCCTTAATGTGCAGTTTTAGCGTGCATTTTGTGTGTTCAAGCTAAATATGAGTTATAAATTATAAACGTTGTATAACGAGCAGACAATAGTACCTTGGACACACGTGCGGTACACGTGTCTTCGCCATTGACAACCAACAATCCACAGCTAGAGCTTTGTTTCCAACACTGATCTTACAAACTGAGTAAGCTGGCCCTAAGAACATTAGGTGAAGTGGACTGTTTGGGCTTAGATATAATACTATTTGTGGGCAAAATTAGTGTCAGCGGTTATTCAGGTGGAATTCAAAGAAGGCGGAGGGAAAGTACCCTAAATATTGATGACAGCAAAATTAAATCACAGGAAACATTCCTTTATTTTTAAAATGTATTGTAACTCCATTCATAGATTTTTGAAAACTTACTTCATCATCATCATCATCATCGGCCCGTGTCAGTCCACGGCTGGACATACGCCTCTCCTAAAGTACGCCACTGTGCCAGATCTTCGGCTCTTCTCTTCCAACTGCTGCCCGTCATTTTTGCGTATATCGTCGCTCCACCTAGCTGGAGGGCGCCCTACACTACGTTTACCGAAAACTTGCTTGCCTCAGCTGAACTTAGTATTTATATCGAACCAACGACATGATGATATCGAATTAATGTATTTTCCTTGATAGCATCAAGGAAATATAACCAATATTTAAGGAGTACATTCCCTCCAACAACAACTTTAAATTCCACTCTTTACTTATATAAGTACTACCAGTAAAATATGAAATTTCGTGAAAGTTTTTGTACAAAAGCATTCCAACATAATATTTCAAACAAATAGATACTTATAAACGAGAGACGTCGGTGATATTTGTAACTAAATGACATTTATATCGTCACATTTGTATTCTTGACACAAATCACCTAATTAAGTTTAAATAATGCGCCATTTTGTGTTAAATAAATTATTAAGCCATCATCGAACAATCATCATTTGGCGACGAAATACGTTGGTTATTTCAGATGTCTAAAGAAATAGTTTAATAACTACTTCGAAAAAAAACAGATGCATTAATTATTGGATACTTCGATGTTTTCTCACGCCGGCTAAAGTCGAGTAACGTCTTCAATAGAGAACATTTTAATATAGACTCGTCTAAAGAATGTACGAGTACTCGCTCCAAACTCGAGTGAGTCAATATTGTTGACAGCGGTTTAGTTGTACGTACCTACTACATACTCGTTTATGAAATATTGTAGTATTTTTTACTACAGTTATAGTGCAGTACCTATGTACTTTGCGGAGGTATGAGTGTGCGGCCAGTAATTGTTATTTTACAATTTTATGGGTGACACGTCATTCTTTTGTCTTATTTATGGATGGAATTGCATTGTACTTTGACAGCTATATAAATGTATTTTTTTTCGAATGTGGCTTAGGTAATCTTGTTCATTCCAAACTTTGGCAGTTAAATCCTTTTAGAATAAGCTACTTTTTAATAATTAATTTCTCGGAAAATATAGCTTAGAATGGAAAAAGAAAAAATATGTATATCTTATTTTTCAATATTCCTTCAGAGAAAAAACTAAAATAGTAATTTATAAATTTGAAATGTTGTCAATTGGGCAGAAACAACTTCGATAGGGAAGCCAACAGAAGAATTCAGTTGGGCTGGGCGGCATTCGGAAAATTCGTCAGATCTTCTCGTCGTCCTTTCTACAGTGCCTGAAGAGGAAAGTCTTTAATGCGTGCGTCCTACCAGTTATGACCTACGGAGCCGAGCCGAGACGTGGACACTAACTTGTCCACAAATTTAAAGTTGCCCAGAAGAAGGTTATGCTCGGGGTTTCTCTGAAGGATAATCGAAACGAGGTTATCCGCCAGAGAACCAAAGTCACCGACATAGCTCATAGCTCTCATCAGCAAGCTGAAATGGCAATGGGTTGGCCACCTTTCTCGAAGGACTGACAACCCCTGGGGTAGGCGTGACTTCGAGTAGAGACTGCGTCTTGGCAAACGTAGTGTAGGACGCCCACCAGCCAGGTGGAGTGACGACCTGCGAAAGGTGGCGGGCAGAGACTGGATGAGAAGAGCCAAAAATCGGGCTCTGTGGCGTTCATTGGGAGAGGCCTATGTCCAGCAGTGGACGAACATAGGCTGATGATGACAATAAGGGTTATTCTGTTTGTGTGCGTGATGATTAAAGTATATAAAATTATTAGCTGACATATTATTTAATTATGCTCTAAATGTAAGAATGTTCAAAAATATATGATAATAGTATGAACAAAGGTGTCTCGTGGGTTGAACCTCACACGTGTGCGGGTGCGGCCGCGTGTGGCCGCTCGCGTGTGGTCGCGGGGCGGATACTCGATACTGCACTTGTATTGTCGTTGGTATTCTCGCACTGAGCTCTTACTGGAGTGTACTGGTTAGGATAACAACAAGAAGATAAATGTATTGGTTAGGATAACAACAAGAAGATCAATGATTTCGAAGTTTGATTTAGGATGAAATTCAATTTGAGATACTTCCTTGAAACAAGGGTTGGTACAAATCATTTTTTGCCAAACACACATATATTACCCCTTTGTGTGTTGTCAGACTATTTGTACTATACTTTTTATTTTAGTCGTGTCGAGATTGCGATTCTTACCTATATTTGAAATGAATATTTTGTTTGTCTTGCCATTGAAAACAGCTCTAAGTGCGTTTATTCATTAAACTCAAATATTTTTTCTTAATTAAGTACTCCCACGAGACACTCCTTTTTCTAAATAGCAAAGGTAGCCTAACAGTTCAAATTGGAATCCAACGATACCGGGTTCGGTCCTAGGCTCCGCAGTAATGACTTTGTTGCCTTATTTTTCCATCGCTGCGTGCTTCGTAGGGCACGGTAAGCTTTCGGTCCTGACAAACTCTGACACCAGAGGCCATATGACAAACAAACTTCCTTTTAAAGACTAATATAGTGAAAAACTTGTTATCTATTTCTTACTCTGCTAATGTGACACTTGCTCATTTATTTATTACACAACACCACAGATTAGGCTCAACATACGTAATGCGCATGCGCTTTTGTTTCAGTCCTCGCAACCTGTGCCTTCCTCTATTTTTATGAAATTAAATCGTAATTTTTATCTTGTTTTGTTTTTACATAAGTTGATACTACTATCAACCTACTTAAGTAGATAGTTAGATTATACAAAACATAAAGAACCTAGCACGCTTAAACCTGCACTACACTGCTCGCGAAGTTGCTTCGACAAAGTACGGTTCGAAGTTGACCGAAGTTCGAAGTACGTGACTACACACTCGTGCAACTTCGCAAGGAGCTCAGTCGCCCGGCGGCGCCCGCACGATATGCATCATGGATAATGTTCGAATGGCAGCTGCTTTTGCAATGTTTTTTTCTCGCGTATTATATCTACGTGCGTATATACCACAAGAAAAAAATATTTAATAATGGTGGATGATTGCAAGGCACCGGAACAGAACTATGTTATTAGAATAAACAAGGCACAATAAATTATAACATTACCTTTAATAAATTTTTTTCACTATCATATGAAGTAAGCCGAGTAGTGTAGTGAGACGCTTCGTTATAGAACTTCGGGACGCTTCGAGTCCTTTGACTCGGGCGCAAGAACCGACAACAATCGGAAGTCGCCCGAGGCGAGCCAAGGTTGCACGAAGCGAACCGAAGTGCCCGTCTACACTCTCGTGTTCGCTTAACTTCGATCAACTTTGCGAGTAGTGTAGTGGGCGTTTTACGTAGCATGCAGTTATATGTAGTTACCCACGTTGTAGTATACCCACGCGGCACATTTACCCGTGAGCTTCGATCGCGGCTCTCTTTCTCACGGGTAGTGCGAAGCCGCCACATCTGGCCTCCACGCCATGGGATCGCGGCAGGTAACTTTATTGTTTTACACCGTCGGTAGGTCATAAACGGAGACACTATGGACAGTGCAGTCATTCATGCCTTTATTGTAAGTACGTGAATGTCAGGTCTGGGATTTTTGACAACGAATGAGAAAGACTGAAAGACAGCTTAGATACCTACATAAATCAGCTAAAATCTGTGAAGGTGCATGGTAGAGTAGAGATTCCTCACTTAAGTGCTTATTTTTTGTCCACTCATCCAATTAAGACGTGAATCTATTAGCACAGTACCTATACACATATTGCATATTATGTGTATTGCTATGTAAAGGGATGTAAGGGGGCTGCTATCATCTGAATGCTAGGCTCCAAGTCAACCTCGCCTACCCGTGGTGTATCCTGCCGAATAACAAACGAGATTTTCGATCCGAAACTGGCCCATTATTTTCCACGGTGCGGCGCGGCGCCATGAACTACTTCGCGCCGCCGATATTGTATCGAGCAATAGACAATTAACAGTTGCCATTCGCGTTATTCCTGTCGCGACTTAGGGTTGACTGCCACCTAGCAGTAATCATTCTGGTTGTGGACTCATTGTAGTTATTGATTCAGGGAATAATTACTTACTTATGTATTAAACACTTAGGTACCTAAAATCTTTTTTATTACCTGTTTTTATTTTATTAGGAAACGTTCCAAAACATCTTGACAAACTTAACAACAACAACAACCATAGTATTAACATATTATTTATTCTGTGGTATTAACTACTAATGCATAAAGTATTCTGCTTTATTATGTACTTACTAGCTGTAACCGCGGCTTTGCTCGCGTGGTCATTTCTCTAGGTTAAAAGTACTCATATGTACTATTCCAAGACCTAAAAAATACCAATATCAAAACATTTGATCAAAAATTCCTTCAACCGTTAAAAAGTTTTAATCGATTGCTCGGCTTCCACTCATCAGATTCAGATACCAAGTAGGTACATCAGTTTTTAAGTCAAACCCTAAGCTACCGAACAATGTAAACCGCATCACAATCAGTCCAGAAGATTTTACAACAAAAATCTTCTGGACTGATTAAATTCTTCTGTTAAATTCTTGTTCAGTAGCTTATTTCAAGTCCTCTATACATTTTTTTTAAATTATCTTGTTTGTACATATTTTCGTTCTTATTGCTTTATTATAAGTATAAATAATAGATTATTTTGGTCTCTAAAATAAAGAGCAGGCAGCCCTGCGTGTGTATTGCAGCGCGCGTCGAAATCAGTAGGATCTCCATCCTATAATGAGCCGTTCCGCGTCCGCACGCGGGCGCGGCCCGGGCGCGGGCGATACTTCCGATCGCCCGCATGTTCCGTGCACCTATTATTGCCGATATTGCACCCATTGTCGTGTGTACTGGATTTTTGGCCGCCGGCCGTGGGACTCTGCCCAATTTATGCAATGGTTATGGGAAAAGTAGTTTAAATGTTTAGAAATTACATTTAATGGAATCGTAGATAAAATCTTATTGCCTGTTTCACAAGTCACTACGATATTTTATTCAAATAAACATTCATAAAATAAGAAAAAACTACACAGAAATTTATGCAAATAGATACATCGGGATTAGACCCTGAGATATATTATGCAAATAGATACATCGGGATTAGACCCTGAGATATGTTATGTGAAGTATTAAAAAATGTAAATGCGTAAAATGTTATCTGTTATCTAATACAAAAATTCATGCAACAGTTTGTAAATAAACAGCTATTTAGAATTTCTGGATGGCATCCAAAAAATAAACGTCAGTCAAGCTTATCGCTAATGGTATTATATCCCTTTAAAACTATCAGCAAACCGTTTTGGAGTAGCGATAAACAAGAGGAGAGAATAAAAACAGTGTAATCAGCTTACGCAGCCTACCCTCGGAGGTTATCTGCGCGGCTGTCGAGCTAGTCGCCGTAGCGGTAATCGGTGCTCCGAGGACAAAAAACGCTCGATATGGGAATGAAATGACAGATACGAGAACGATATCGCGTCGATGATATATCGAGACGATAAAATATCGAGGATAGGTGCTCGTCCCTGATAATAATTATAGTATATTTTAAACAGAAATTACACAATTATTGTTGGTAACACAAACACTAATTCATTGCTTATTCTTGAAATTACTTTTTAAACAGATATAGTTTCTATAGCAATATACAGTTTTCGTCGTCTAGTGCCCGTTATTCTGGGTAGTTTGTATTTGCGACCTAAACACACGTGCACTTCCTCACGCGTTGATGGCTGTCAGGCCTTCTCACGTTCGTCATCACAAATCAATTTTCGCGTTTTTCTCTCGAGCTTAATACAGTGATTGTGTTTGTGCGAGCCGCGCATGTGGCTCCCATCCGGCGACCTTCAGTCACGTCTCGGACCTGCCAACAAACGCTAATTGTTCCAACTATTGCCTGCTTTGTCCTAAACAACTACAACCTTTAACTCTTCCACACGACCCATCCTTATTACCAAAGCCAGAAACTCTACAATCACTTTTCTAAAATTCTAAGTAACTTTGCCTTAAGACAAGTCGTCGCCAGATGGTCTAACAGGATGCGTAGTGTTTTGTTAGAAGTGTCAAAGTAATAGCTATTATACTTGACTTGTGCCACGCTGATAATGAGAGGATACGAAAGCCGTAAATCCTTTGTTGTCGAGATAAAAAAATAACAAGGCGCAAAGGAATATACGTTATCTTTAACCGTATGTGAGGTACTTTGCACTAAGTTATTTCAGAGACTGGCATGCTGACATATATCGGTGGTTTCCAAGTTCATTTACAGGAACAATTTAAATCGAATTTTACTTCAAAGTAAAATAATTATCTGTTTAATGATAAAGAACAACATTGAATTATTTACTTTATTTATTTACCGGTTAAAGTTGGCTCCTCACTAGTTTACTTTGTAATTCAAACTTTCTAATGTGTTGGCTATGTTTACGTTCGCATTACTTAATGTTGTAAAGTATTATTGTCACATCTTGACGTTCTTGACCCCAACAAGCTACGTTCTCTAGTTAGGTACTCCTATTAATTATTAATTAATTAATTATTAATTCAAATGCTACTCTAATCTAGTAGCATTTGAATTAAGTCCATCACTTGTTTATATTTTATACAAAGATTTAAAAAAAAAATATCACTTTAATTTGTAATAGCTTGACCGTCAAGACAGCTGCCAGAGTGATATTTCTAGGATTGGAGAAATAGTGTAGGAAAAAATCGATTATCGAACGATGTTGAAAAAAAAAACGATCATATAATTATGTTGTTCACTTTTGTTCTATATTCTAATTGTGACTTTTCGAGTACATACATTATCTATATCTATCTATCTATATACGAGAATATCTATACATATAATAAAACTAAAAACAAAGAGTAATCCGTACATAGAATGAAATAGAAAATAAATCATTTTTATTTCAGTATGTGAAAGTAGGAAAATCCAAAAATATCGTTTAGAATTGTTGTCTGTCTGTCTGTCTGAGAGTTTATCACGCAGATACCACTGGATGGATTTTGATGATGTTTGCTGAACTGTATTCCTTGGAGTCCTGCGGAGGTTTTTATCTTTGTTTTATCAAAATCGGTTCATTCAAAAAGGAGTTCCAGTTTTTTTTATATATTGTTGCGCCACAGAATAAAGAATACGGAGGTACTTCTTGATGTTGTTCAATTTAAAGATCTCTTAATTCCTCTTGTAGGTCTGTCTCAATATGCCGTAAAATATCTTCGCTTGATGATATGTCCTCGAGTTCCTCGAGATCAGACTCGGAATTTTTTTTTTTAGAGTATTTGTACCCAAACTCGATAGCCCTCATCATCGTTGTCACCAATAAGCATATATTTTTGGGCTTTCTTGTCCGATTTCATGCGTGACGCCAACCAATACTAGTGGCTCTGCGAGCTGTAGACTTTGCGAGCACAAACTTTTTTGCAAACAATCTAGCGGTGCACAGTAGCGTTGCATTTTTGACTTATTATGAAAAAACTAAAAATCATGATAACTCAAAAATTGTTCACTTTTGAATAATGCATAATGGGGATTAAAATTATCGAAAATAGTCACCCCTCCTAACGGGAATACGTCGAATTGCCAATAATTCTGTATAAAAGTGAAAAAGTACAATTGTCAAGCATCAATTATGAATGGGTGTACACTTTTTGTAATCCATATGAATATAACAATAATATTTAATGTTCCAAAAATATACAAAGAGGTACATTATATTTAACATTATACCTATATAAAATATGAAAAATAACTAGTAGGTACCTATAATGCTTGGTCACATATTTTCACATAACTCCGCTATTAAATAGCAGATTAATTGTGATTTGTCACTAAACTTGTTCAACATTATACTAACCTTGCAACGAACACATAATAGAATCAAAAATAGTAACACATCTAAAGCCTTCTTGATATAACAAGCTTATCATTTCAAAATTTACACAATAATATGGAGTTCAAACAAACAATGACAATATCATAATATATTAGTTATTAGGTATTCATAAACGATGGTAGATAAGTATATATTATCTTTAGTTTGATTTGGTGACACGTCATCTATAATCCTCATCATCAAAATCATCAGCCCGTACCGTATTCATCCACTGCTGGACGTAGGCCTCTCCTTGTCAATGCCACTGAGCCCGATCTTCAACTATATTCGCCATTCGCAACTCGTCACTCATCTGGCCAACGGCCTCACTACATTCGCCTAAACGTGGTCTCTACAATAAAACTCGCTTACCCCAACGGTTGTCGGTTCTTCGACTTATTATTATTATTCGAGTTAAATCGCGGGCGAAAGCTAGTACTTGTTTTTTTTTTTTTACTTGGGTTCATATAGACCATTTAGACCAAATAAAACGTGACATGTTGCTTGAACAAAATTACGAGTAGATTAGAGCGGAATCTATTTTTCGCCAGTAAGCGTAACTCAAAATCTTGTGTCTGTGTTGTTGTCTTTGTGGAAACTTTTTTTTATGAATTTATTACGAATAAGCAAATAAAGTTACTTCGATTTTCATTATCGATTATTATTGTTTTATAGTCTGTGATTAAAATGTCGCAATGAAAATTGAACATCCCTTTCCGTCACACCAATAAAGTACGACATTGTTCTGGGTACATTTTGACAGTTAAAACTATGAAACTTCATGCTCGTTATCTCGATGACAGCTGTCATGGAGATCAAGCTATAAAATCAAAGTATAGAGCACTATGACGGACACGTAATGCCGCGCGCGTTTCATGTGATTGGCCGCCCTTTTAAAATGTATCGGCACCAATCGACGCAATAAGATAATGCCTTATACTCGTAATATTACTAAATGTTCTATTGCTCTTCTAACACTTACGTAATGGTTTTAAATTCTGCTCTAAACTTTAAAATATACATATTTGTATGTTCCTACTTACTACCTACGACACATGAATTTAATTTTAAGTTATACAATAATATTTAAGTTGGAATTAAATATGGGCATGCAAATAATACATTAACAATAATGCATAAATGCATTTGTGATATTAAAATTCCAAAGCAGTGGACTGTTACTGTCTGATGATGATTAGAATATATTGGGTGTACCTCTAGGTACACGGTTTGTTTGGATTTTGTGCTACCTACCTTTCTACCTATATTGTACGCACCGACACATTCGAGAGATACTGCGTACCCGGAGTTTTCAATTAACACTACTCTAACAAAATCTATACAAAAGACAAGATTTACTTAAAGTCAGTTAAAAGTCATTAGACGTCTCCTGGTAAGGCAGGCTCTTCAGACAATATTTCAAAGACAAATTATAGAATTTCAGTGAAGACTTTTTTTGTATGCAGCATATCAATTAACAATACAAATAGTAAATTGAAATATTGGAGTGGAAACATAATTACAGTCGGGCGACAACAGAAAGCGCGCGAAGCGTGAACGGCCGGAAACCTGCGGCAATAAAGGTCGCATCGGCGTTGTCTCTGCCACGATGTCGCCGCGGGCGGAAGCGTGTCGCGCCAACGCAGTCCGTGTCGAGACGCTGCCGAGCCCCCGGTGGTCTAGGGATGGTCCTAGTATCGAGTGTAAGATCGTGGAAATCTGCAACTATAGCCTTATCGGCGTTGTCTTTGTCAATGTCGCCGCTGGCGGAAGCGTGTCGCGCCAACGCAGTCCGTGTCGAGACGCTGCCGAGCCTCCGGTGGTCTAGGGATGGTCCGAGTATCGAGAGTAAGATCGTGGAAATCTGCATCTATAGCCTTATCGGCGTTGTCTTTGTCAATGTCGCCGCGGGCGGAAGCGTGTCGCGCCAACGCAGTCCGTGTCGAGACGCTGCCGAGCCCCCGGTGGTCTAGGGATGGTCCGAGTATCGAGAGTAAGATCGTGGAAATCTGCATCTATAGCCTTATCGGCGTTGTCTTTGTCAATGTCGCCGCGGGCGGAAGCGTGTCGCGCCAACGCAGTCCGTGTCGAGACGCTGCCGAGCCCCCGGTGGTCTAGGGATGATCCGAGTATCGAGAGTAAGATCGTGGAAATCTGCATCTATAGCCTTATCGGCGTTGTCTTTGTCAATGTCGCCGCGGGCGGAAGCGTGTCGCGCCAACGCAGTCCGTGTCGAGACGCTGCCGAGCCCCCGGTGGTCTAGGGATGGTCCGAGTATCGAGAGTAAGATCGTGGAAATCTGCATCTATAGCCTTATCGGCGTTGTCTTTGTCAATGTCGCCGCGGGCGGAAGCGTGTCGCGCCAACGCAGTCCGTGTCGAGACGCTGCCGAGCCCCCGGTGGTCTAGGGATGGTCCGAGTATCGAGAGTAAGATCGTGGAAATCTGCATCTATAGCCTTATCGGCGTTGTCTTTGTCAATGTCGCCGCGGGCGGAAGCGTGTCGCGCCAACGCAGTCCGTGTCGAGACGCTGCCGAGCCCCCGGTGGTCTAGGGATGGTCCGAGTATCGAGAGTAAGATCGTGGAAATCTGCATCTATAGCCTTATCGGCGTTGTCTTTGTCAATGTCGCCGCTGGCGGAAGCGTGTCGCGCCAACGCAGTCCGTGTCGAGACGCTGCCGAGCCCCAACGGTTGTCTAGGGATGGTCTGAGTATTTATTTATTTATTTATTTATTTATTCTTTAGCACACAAATACAATGTACAAGGAGGACTTAATGCTAAGTAGCATTTTCTACCAGTCAACCTGGAAGTGCAAGAAAAATGGTAGCAGTACAGTAAAAATAATAATAACGAAAGTGATTAGAAATAGGTAGCTATAAACAAAAATTTTAAGAATAAATAAAAGAATACATAAGAATATTATAAGTAATACACTAATATATAAAAAATATATAATAATATTATTATCATTATGTACGACAGGAGAAAAAAAGAAGATAATTTAAAATAATTAAAAAAAACAGTTTTTAAAGGATCCACACCATTTAAAATGAACAAAATAAAAATATGTAGCTTACTTCCGCCAAAACTGTAAGTCAGACAAATGATAAATGGTAAAATTAACACAAGTAAAACCCCACGCTAAACAAAACCCTACCCAAAATTGAACTAATGAAAAATATAAATGAAATGAAAACTAAGGCCTGGAGGCCAGAAAAAACACTTATATACAAATAATATATAAATATATATACACAATAAAAAACCCCCAAGCTAAGCAAACCCTACCCAAATACAAGTATCGAAACACTTATATATTCATATACATATAATATAAAAACACAATAAAAAACATATACCTCGATGCAAATACCAAACGTCTGACATCAATACGACACGTGTTTCGCCTCTGCACGAGGCATCTTCGGGTGATGTTGACTCGTCGAATGCAGGACTGAGATATTGTTTTATTTTGATTATTGAGATTAGTTCAATTTTGGGTAGGGATTTGTTTAGCGTGGGGTTTTACTTGTGTTAATTTTACCATTTATCATTTGTCTGACTTACAGTTTTGGCGGAAGTAAGCTACATATTTTTATTTTGTTCATTTTAAATATGGATTTCCGCAAAGTAACGCCTGAATCTATCAATTATGATCCACACCATATCTAGGAACAAATAAAAATAAAATGAAAAAAGAAAAAAGGTGAAAGGTGAATGAAAAAAGGTGAGAAATTATGAATGATGAACCTTTTCGACATAAAAGTTGCGAATTTGGTCAAGCGCCATACATACCCTTAGAAGTTGCCTTTTTTACGTTTATTGAGTATCGAGACTAAGATCGTGGAAATCTGCATCTATTAGCCTTATCGGTGTTGTCTTTGTCAATGTCGCCGCGGGCCGAAGCGTTTCGCGCCAACGCAGGCCGTATCGAGACGCTGCTGAGCCCCAGCGGTTGTCTAGGGATAGTCCGAGTATCGAGACTAAGATCGTGGAAATCTGCATCTATAGCCTTATCGGTGTTGTCTTTGTCAATGTCGCCGCGGGCGGAAGCGTTTCGCGCCAACGCAGGCCGTATTGAGACGCTGCTGAGCCCCAGCGTTTGTCTAGGGATGGTCCGAGTATCGAGACTAAGATCGTGGAAATCTGCATCTATAGCCTTATCGGCGTTGTCTTTGTCAATGTCGCCGCGGGCGGAAGCGTTTCGCGCCAACGCAGGCCGTATTGAAACGCTGCTGAGCCCCAGCGTTTGTCTAGGGATGGTCCGAGTATCGAGACTAAGATCGTGGAAATCTGCATCTATACCCTTATCGGCGTTGTCTTTGTCAATGTCGCCGCAGGCGCAAGCGTGTCACGCCAACGCAGTCCGTGTCGAGACGCTGCCGAGCCACCAGCTGTGGTCTATGGTGGTCCGAGTATTGAAACTAAGATCGTGGAAATCTGCAGCTATGGTTTCGTCGGCGTTGTCTTTGCCACGATGTTGTGACGCGCAAACGCAGACAGTGTCGAGACGCTGCTGAGCCATAGTAGTAGGGGAGCCATTAGTAGGGATGTCAAAATGAAAAAATAATTTTGAGCGTCTTTAAATAAGGTCGCTATGACGTATATCTGCTGTGGTGTCACTGCGGTCGACACGAGACGCTGCTGGGTCTCCAGCTTTGTATGTATACCTACTCAAAGGTCTCCAATATTGAGCACTGGATAGATGACCACTCAACAAGTGCCCTCAACAGTTTTAGACAAGTCAAGAACAAGTCTTGAAAAACCGTTCTTATGATCTCATCCCTAAAATACATTGCGCGGGGCGCTTGTAATTGCGCACCTCCATAGCGCGATAAAAACTGGCAATAACCTCTCAGAATAGAGCCTCCACTAGGGCTATGCACTTTATGCGCCGTGTAATGTGCCAAATGGCTTTTAACACAATAAATATGAAGGCAGTTTAATACGGCCTTATGTACATAAATAAACCAAGAAATGAAGTTAGCCAAGCTTACGGAGTAAGTAGAGTGACCGTTGAGAAATAAAAGCTTCATATATATACAATACAAGTCTCTCTTAGTACGTACAGACCTACGCAATTCAAAGTTACTCTATTCAAATGTGTGAAACCTGTATCTACACCTATCTGATTGGGCTATTTGGGCCAGTCTTCGTATAATTGTGTCACCGATTTATTGAAAGAACCGATAGATTACAATCTGACGGATTGTAATTCGTTTTATTACAAACATACGGAAAATATAGAACGAATATGCACGATCGAATATTACCGACCGAGTACCGATTTACAATTTATCCGTTTTCTGCGATTCTGTCGCCACCGTCAAATTGTGAACCTGCCCTCGATTAGTCAGACTCGTGTTTAACACCATAGAGTTACAAATTTAACAGTCAGTCAATTGCAAATGATCTCGAGATCATTCACACCTACTTCAAGGACTAAAATTGATAATGAATTAGTTAACGGGCGTTTTGGACTTACACCCGGGGGTAGGGCACAGTCGGATCACGTGGGGTCGGAGTGCTCCGATTCCTTTTCGTTAGTTTCTATTTAATTTGTAGCTCTGTGGTGAAAAACTTAGACCGACCAATCAGGAAAAGGTTTACAATATAAGAGGCGATAGTATCTGTAAAATTGTAAGACTGTGCACTGATTGGTCCATCAGCTAGCGAATAACATGTCCGTTCACGATTTTTCATTTGTTGTAAACAATCTAACGAATTAGGATCCGTTAAATTGTAATCTATCGGATTTTACAATCTTAGTTAGTTAGTTAAAGAGATAAGGACAATAGGTGGGAGTACTTACTAAAGCTCGTCTTACGGTAAATCCCACCATAAATGTATTAACTTCCTGTTATTTATAATTGTAGGTACAAAATAATAACTTAATAAGTAAAGTACTGTATATATTTGTAAACGACTACCCAGAAGGACGCTCAAATAAAGGAACTTTTAATGAGGGTTCCGAAGATTTCGATTATGTACGTAAAAGAAAAATGGAGTTCACCGGCAATAATATATTTGACCAGGAGTCAGAAATTGTCACATAAAAATTACACAAACACTAAAAGAAATATCAATAAAATGTTACTAATGTAATTAAAAAGATTTGAAAGTCGATTGACGTAAAAAGAGGAAAAAGTATTGAAAAATAGATGCATGCATGCAGTCGGAAGTTGAAAAGATGCATTCATGCAGTCCGAAGTTGAACAGAAACTATTTATGATGCTTCCGATTGCACCCATGCCACTGTTTTTCTAGTTTTATCTGGTTCCCAAAAAAAAAAACTTTTATGTTTACGCTTTCGGGATTTTGAACTTCGGCGCAGTTAATTTACCTACCTGAGGAAAAAAAACAGTTCCCTAGTACATATGTGCAAATATGTATTTGTCCGTTTTACCTATTTCCTTGTAATAATAATATTCCATTTTATTTTCCTCCTGATTAAATGAGCCTTTGGGTTTTACAAGGTATTTCACTTTTAAAATATATCTATCTATTCTTATAATAAAGCAATAAGAACGAAAAAGTCTCTACAAAGAAGATAATTAAAAAAAAATGGTCTAGCGTACCATAAAATAAGCTGAACAAGAATATAACATTTTTTTGAATCGTGTCTATCTGTTTGTCTGTAAGATTGTTCGCGCATCACGTAAAAACTACTGGGGCCGATTCCGCTAATTTTAAATAAAATGCCATCAAAATGTCATTCCAGCGACTGTTCATGATCATGTATGTCAAATTTGGTATTCTGCTAAAACTTTAGTGGCTTCCATGGCTGTTCACTTGCCTGTCGATTCAATGGATTGAACAAACTTCACACTACATATTTCTATCTCTCTTCCCCACAAGCAAAAAAATGAGACAAATATATTCCATCGTGTTTGACGTGTTCTTTCGTATGTCGTTTTTATCTGTGGTCTTATTTGGAAAATAAGATTATCGATTTACGTTGAATTGATGTAGTAAATGGAAAGAACGTATTTTTTTGATTCTGTAAGTACCTTTGGTCATTATATTTACTACTACTACTTTCAGTACTAACGAAGTTACGGAACAAAGTAATCCGACAACACCTAGGTATTTTAGATCGTTTTTATGCCTCAGTATCTAGCTTCAATGTAATGCTTGTTTGTTAACCCCCGAACAAAGAGACGGGTGTTATAAGTTTAGGGTGTGTATCACTGTGTGTGTGTGTGTGTGTGTGTGTGTGTGTGTGTGTGTGTGTGTGTATGCTGTGGCATCGTAGCTCCCAAACGAAACGACCGATTTTAATGCGGTTTTTTCTGTTTGAAAGTTCATGTGATCGAGATGGTTCTTATATATAGGGGTTGGGGTGTGAGAATCATAGCTTCCAAACGATAGGACTGATCTTGATATGTTTTTTTATGTTTGAAAACTGATATGATCGTCATCGTCATGGGGGCGGGGGGGAGTTGAGACAATAAAAGGTCCAAGAAATCAACATTTTTAAGATAAGAATCGATAACATATTTTAATAATCGATTATTTTTTCACATCCCTAGATCAATGAAAATTCCGAAACGGTCCGTTCGTTTACAAATAAAATATATATCAAAAGAACATACATAATATATTCTAACATATAACCTTTTGTGAAGTCGATTAAAAAGTAACTTTTGTTCCATTACTACTCAATTGTAGTTCGATGAAAAAATGCCATTGAAACAAATGTCAAAGTAACGAGCAGACTACCGATTAAAAAACTATCGAGAGGTCACTGATTATCCATGGAATAGCCGAATACCAAATAAGCACCATTGCAAGTCGATCGAAAATCACTGAACGATCATGTATAGTATTTAGCTAGCAGACTATCAAATGTGTAAAACTAGGCCATCGACATGCCAGCGAGATTCCATGGAAGCGTTCTTATATTAACAGACTTGTGCCCCTGGACCCTTAGTTTTTTAACTAAGCAATTGATAAAAGACTATCTGAATGCTGAACGTTTTTTTTTTATTGTAATTATTTGTATCGCCGTGGCGGTCTCGGCTTAGAATAAGACCCCTCCCAATCCTCCCGTGGATATCGTAAGAGGCGACTAAGGGATTATACACCGGAAGATGGGCAGCAGCGCCCCCCGAGCACATTTGCTACACTGCGGTCATCAATCCGCCTGCCAAGCGTGGTAACTATGGTAAACCCCCCCCCCCCAATATGATAGACACACAGACACGAATTTAAAAAAAGTTATATTATATTTCAGTAGCTTTTTTTTATAAAAAGGTCAAGTATAGGTGCCCTTGACCTTTTTTTAAATTATCTTCTTTGTACAGACTTTTTCGTTCTTATTGCTTTATTGTAAGTATAGATACAATACATAACTCATTATTGGCACCAAAAATATACAGAAACACACACCGGGGAATACTTAAAGAAAGGACAATGGGCGGCCATAAATAATACAATAAACTATTTAACATATTAGACTTTATTTTTACAAGACCACATGTGGGTAGTTGGGACAAGGCTTTCCCTTATAGACGCTGATACCCAGCTTTAGTAATCGCCGTCAAATCAACTTGGTCGAAACTTCGCTCGAGGCATTGTAGGATTTGCAGGTACTTACCGAGATAAAAATAGCGCCAGCGCGATTACTCTTATAAACTTAACCATGCATTCGGAACGCAAAAGTTTAAATTTTCAACTCCTGTTTAAATAATGAAATAATAATCGGCTCAATATACCTACTAGCCAGTCACTGAGAGCCATTAAAGATTCCAGCCACGTCAGTGAGCGTGGGGTAGTGGGGAGGCCGCACTTTGTAATTAATTAACAAATAATAACAATAGTTCGCGGGGTTCAGTTTTTACGAGCCGCCATTGTACAAAGGACGCATAAAGCAATTTATGCTGCGGCGGAGCGAGATGTGTGAATAATGATGAATAAATTGATTTTGAAACTCATTTCCCATTAGGTAGGTTATAATTGTCTACCCCTACCTATGTACAAATGTTGATTAAAGTGAATATCAGCAAAAGAGAATTAAGATATCAATATGTAACCTAGTTCCAATGCAGTTTGATTACCAACAATACTTTCTTTTGTAGCTAAAGTCTATAATTAGCTACAACGTATACTTACAGACTTACTACATCGGCAAACAAGTATCTACTCTGATTTCTGAATTCACCGAAGAGCAATTAATGCCCAGTCTATTAATGTAACATGCATCATCATCATCATCATCATCATCAGCCTATATCTGTCCACTGCTGGACGTAGGCCTCTCCTAATGCACTCCACTGAGCTCGGTCTTCAGCTCCCTTTATCCATTCTCGTCCAGACACTTTTCACAGGTCATCACTCCTCCTGGCCACAGGGCGTCCTACACTACGTTTGCCTAAACGTGGTCTCCACTCGAGAACTCGTCTACCCCAACGGTTATCGGTTCTTCTGGAAATGTGACCAGCCCACTGCGTGCTTGTCTTAGGAGCTATGTCGGTCACCTTGGTTCTCCGTCGGCTGTCTTCATTACGAATCTTGTCCTTCAGAGAAACTCATAACCCTCTCCATAGCTCGCTGTATATAGTATATACAGCGAGCATAGTGACCTTAAATTTGTGGACTAGTTTAACCGTGAGTGTCCATCATGTTTAACATTTCGGCTCCGTAGATCATGACTGGCAGGAAGCACTGATTGAAGACTTTTGTCTTCAGGCGCTGTGTTGAATGGACGACGAGAAGACCTGACGAAGCTTGTCCAAGGTAAACATATTGTTGGACAACTTCAAGAGGTACACCATTAACTGCAATCGGTTCATATATGGTTGCAACCACAGAATTTCAAATAATAAGACCTGATTATTTGGATTTCTGTGCATGCAACCAATTTTGCACACGTGAAGTTTTATTTGTCACTAGCTCTAACCGCGGCGTTGCGCACAAGTTATTCCAGAACCAAAAGTTCCAATATACCAAATTTCATCAAACTTCGTTCAGACGTCATATCGTTTTTATCGATTGATTTGATTGACTTCTACTCATCGGATTAAGATACCAAATACATTTGTTTTTAAGCCAAACCCTAAGCTATTCAAGGGCGAAAACCGCATCGCAATTGATCCAGTAGTTATACATACATACAGATACTATTAAAAATATATATACTCGTGTTTCATATTCTTGTTCAGTAGCTTATTTTAAGTACCCTACATTTTTTTTAAAATTATCTTTGTTTTACAGACTTTTTGGTAATTACTGTTTTATTATAAGCATAGATAGATTAAATCATCGTTTAGGAGTATAATACTTATAGTTATTCTATGCCATCGTTCTAAATGTGTTCTACAAATGTAGAAGTATAATGAACATTAGTGTGAGCTCCCTTAGGCCTATGTCACGCTAGTCCAATATTTACTATAAGCTTATATAGATAGATTAAACCATCGTTTAGGAGTATAAATAATACTTATGGTCATTCTATGCCATCGTTCTAAATATGCTCTACAATTGTAGAAGTATAATGAACATTAGTGCGAGCTCCCTTAGGCCTATGTCACGCTAGTCCAATATTTACTATAAGCTTATATAGATAGATTAAACCATCGTTTAGGAGTATAAATAATACTTATGGTCATTCTATGCCATCGTTCTAAATATGCTCTACAATTGTAGAAGTATAGTGAACATTAGTGCGAGCTCCCTTAGGCCTATGTCACGCTAGTCCAATATTTACTATAAGCTTATATAGATAGATTAAACCATCGCTTAGATGTATAACACTTATAGTTATTCTATGCCATCGTTCTAAATATGCTCTACAATTGTAGAAGTATAGTGAACATTAGTGCGAGCTCCCTTAGGCCTATGTCACGCTAGTTCAATATTTACTATAAGCTTATATAGATAGATTAAACCATCGTTTAGGAGTATAATACTTATAGTTATTCTATGCCATCGTTCTAAATATGCTCTACAATTGTAGAAGTATAGTGAACATTAGTGCGAGCTCCCTTAGGCCTATGTCACGCTAGTCCAATATTTACTATAAGCCTATATAGATAGATTAAACCATCGTTTAGGAGTATAAATAATACTTATGGTCATTCTATGCCATCGTTCTAAATATGCTCTACAATTGTAGAAGTATAGTGAACATTAGTGCGAGCTCCCTTAGGCCTATGTCACGCTAGTCCAATATTTACTATAAGCTTATATAGATAGATTAAACCATCGTTTAGGAGTATAAATAATACTTATAGTTATTCTATGCCATCGTTCTAAATATGCTCTACAATTGTAGAAGTATAATGAACATTAGTGCGAGCTCCCTTAGGCCTATGTCACGCTAGTCCAATATTTACTATAAGCTTATATAGATAGATTAAACCATCGTTTAGGAGTATAAATAATACTTATAGTCATTCTATGCCATCGTTCTAAATATGCTCTACAATTGTAGAAGTATAGTGAACATTAGTGCGAGCTCCCTTAGGCCTATGTCACGCTAGTCCAATATTTACTATAAGCTTATATAGATAGATTAAACCATCGTTTAGGAGTATAATACTTATAGTTATTCTATGCCATCGTTCTAAATATGCTCTACAATTGTAGAAGTATAGTGAACATTAGTGCGAGCTCTCTTAGGCCTATGTCACGTTAGTCCAATATTTACTATAAGCTTATATAGATAGATTAAACCATCGTTTAGGAGTATAAATAATACTTATAGTTATTCTATGCCATCGTACTAAATATGCTCTACAATTGTAGAAGTATAGTGAACATTAGTGCGTGCTCTCTTAGGCCTATGTCACGCTAGTCCAATATTTACTATAAGCTTATATAGATAGATTAAACCATCGTTTAGGAGTATAATACTTATAGTTATTCTATGCCATAGTTCTAAATATGCTCTACAATTGTAGAAGTATAGTGAACATTAGTGCGAGCTCTCTTAGGCCTATGTCACGTTAGTCCAATATTTACTATAAGCTTATATAGATAAATTAAACCATCGTTTAGGAGTATAAATAATACTTATAGTTATTCTATGCCATCGTTCTAAATATGCTCTACAATTGTAGAAGTATAGTGAACATTAGTGCGAACTCCCTTAGGCCTATGTCACGCTAGTCCAATATTTACTATAAGCTTATATAGATAGATTAAACCATCGTTTAGGAGTATAATACTTATAGTTATTCTATGCCATCGTTCTAAATATGCTCTACAATTGTAGAAGTATAGTGAACATTAGTGCGAGCTCCCTTAGGCCTATGTCACGCTAGTCCAATATTTACTATAAGCCTATATAGATAGATTAAACCATCGTTTAGGAGTATAAATAATACTTATAGTTATTCTATGCCATCGTTCTAAATATGCTCTACAATTGTAGAAGTATAGTGAACATTAGTGCGAGCTCCCTTAGGCCTATGTCACGCTAGTCCAATATTTACTATAAGCTTATATAGATAGATTAAACCATCGCTTAGATGTATAATACTTATAGTTATTCTATGCCATCGTTCTAAATATGCTCTACAATTGTAGAAGTATAGTGAACATTAGTGCGAGCTCCCTTAAGCCTATGTCACGCTAGTTCAATATTTACTATAAGCTTATATAGATAGATTAAACCATCGCTTAGATGTATAATACTTATAGTTATTCTATGCCATCGTTCTAAATATGCTCTACAATTGTAGAAGTATAATGAACATTAGTGCGAGCTCCCTTAGGCCTATGTCACGCTAGTCCAATATTTACTATAAGCTTATATAGATAGATTAAACCATCGCTTAGATGTATAATACTTATAGTTATTCTATGCCATCGTTCTAAATATGCTCTACAATTGTAGAAGTATAGTGAACATTAGTGCGAACTCCCTTAGGCCTATATCACGCTAGTCCAATATTTACTATAAGCTTATATAGATAGATTAAACCATCGTTTAGGAGTATAATACTTATAGTTATTCTATGCCATCGTTCTAAATATGCTCTACAATTGTAGAAGTATAGTGAACATTAGTGCGAGCTCCCTTAGGCCTATGTCACGCTAGTCCAATATTTATTCCCGCAGGCACCGGTGATGTATTCGCCAACAGACGGTCTTCACAAATAGTCGATAAATGTAGTGTCGAGGACTGCAGAGCCAAATGCGTTGGCCGCAAGCCAACTGAGGCAAAGGTGAGATTGGACGCTAACAATAAGTTTTGTTTTTTTCGAGTAGAACAGTGACAGGTTTCGCTGTCAGTGCTTTGTTGATTCGGATTGACGTTTATGTCGTGCTTAGAAATGACAAAGTATTATATTTACTTCCTAGCTGTGCCCGCGGCGCTGCCCGCGCGGTCATATTCAGGGTTTTAAGGATCCTATGAGTTATTCCAGAACCAAAAGTACCAACTTCGTTCTGACGTTTTTTATCGATTGCTCAGCTTCTACTCCTTCAATTGGAAGACCGTGAACTCCAGTTTTTATGTCAAACCCTAAGATATCCAAAAATAAAACCAGCATCGCAATTATTCCAGTAGTTTTTACACGTGATGCGCTAATAAACAAACAGAAAAACAGACAGCCAAGTATTTTAGATCAGTAGCTTATTTTAAGTCGCGTAGACTATTTTTTTACCGAGTTAAAAAGAGGAGGTTCTCAAGTGGATGTGTATGTATGTTATATTGTTGTAAATGCGTAATCTATACTATAATATATATAATATATATATATAATATAATATATATATAATATAATATATATATAATATAATATATATATAATATAATATATATATATATATATATATTTATAATATAAAATTATAAAGAGGTAGAGTTTGTGAGGTTGTAGGGGGTAATACTGAACTGATTTTGAAAATTATTTTACCAATAGATAGACACGTTATTTGTGAGTGTCATAGGCTATATATTAAAATGACAACGCGTTCGAAGCCACGGGCATCAGCTAGTATTCATGTATGTTAGTCGATATGAATATTTGAACATATAATTATAAAATTTTGCGAATGTATTATTTGTGTATGTATGTATGTATGTATGTATGTATGTTTGTACACGTATTTCTCGGAAACTATAAGTCCGATTGCAATAAAAAATAATATAGTTTCAGTATCTTTCAACTTAGGGAATAGTTTATGTTTTATCAAAATCCGTTTAGTAGTTTAGAAGATATGGTCTGTTAACTGTTTCCAGTATGGCTTTTGAATAAGTAGGTTATTTCATTTTTTTAGGCGTACTTTAACGAAACTAAAATGTAAGAAATAAAAACTGATTTAAAAAGAAACGACTTCAAGTCGTATAAAATTTAAAAGATATACATATTTAATTTTTTTTGAGGTCTGTGCCAGGTAAGTGCCTAGGTACCTACTTACTTAATTTAGTCGGTTTGGTCGTAGCACAGTTAAAAAATGTATTGAATTAAGTACATATTTATTTATTTTAAGTTTTATACGATTTGAAGTCGGTTTAATGTTTTTTAAATTATCTTCTTTGTACAGACTTTTTATAACTCACTGCTTTATTATACCTATGGAAAATACTTACTTACTAGTTGTATTTCATACTTAATTGTTGAAGCAAGGGCATTTCCTTCTCTCCGCAATAAAGTACCTACCTATATTTGAACTTGTTTCTACATATCTACTTATATAATAATAACGGCGTTAACTGCTATAAAAAAACATAAAAACATATCTACTTACCTTATTGGGTTTAAATATCTACCTAATTATTCTTACACCTTCTTGTATATAAGTCTATATACGTAAATCCCAAATGATGTCATATCGCACCAAAGTTTCGTCATAATGAACCGAGCTTTGAATAGATAGCCATACGCTAGAACTCTGCGCACATTTGGTATTTAGATAAAGGCGAACAAAGAGCGATCAATCATAGCCGATGCCGGCCATCTTCTTAGAACACGGCGACGGCAACACGTGAGCGTCTCCGACGCGACCGCGATCCTTCACCTCGCGACCTGCAGATAATACCCACACAAATAGGCTACCGATTGACGTCAGAGCGCTTACACCGCACACTGAGGTAACAACCTTATCGCACAATCTTACACACTCTTATTTGAAACGATATAGACACTATATTCCAATGGTCGGAAGATAATAAAACCCCGACATACCTAGCTGACACAACCTCGGCCCGCGGCGGCCTCGTTTCAGCAAGGTTCACAAATTAAATTGCGGCGCAATATGGAGTAAGGCATTAACCTTATAATAATCGGTGGCGGTGGAATCAGTGTTGTTATTAAACTTATCTATTTTGGTAGTGTGCCTATCGACAGGTTAATGGATCGAGGTTCAAAAATTTGGGCCGGAGTGATGATGTCATCCGCGTACAAGATTACCTCATCCATCCGGATTGCATCAACACCTGCTATGCAGGCCATACCAAAACATACGATAGCTCTTATAACCAATGATTTAATCGAGCCAAATCAGCCATAAACACAATAATAAGTAAATTCAAATTAAAACCCGACTACTGAAACATCACGCTCCAAAAGACATTATCGAAAGTGCTAAATAACCCGAATGTGTACAAAACTAAAAAGAGGAAAAAATAAATCCTAAAAATAATAATAATGGATCCTAAATGGTTATTCGAAATGACAAATGATAAGAAAAACATAAAGATAATTTTCAAATACCTATTCAATGATCCCCCCTCCCCCCTCCCCCCTCACCTAACATAGTTCGTTGACTTTTTCTTTTTCACAATATGGCGTCTGGTTTTCGCCTGCATATTGATTACTGTAATGTCTTTAGTAGCACTCGCAAGATTTAGACAAATCGATTGACGTAAGATCCATCAACATCGGTCCACGCGTTTGGCCTATTCACCACAAAAGAACAAACATACATAGTCCGTTATACACATAACCCTCCGCTCAATCGGATAATATGTATGAAACAAGAAAATATTCATATCTGAAATTGTAATAATACATATTCATAGTGATGTTCAGAGGACACCGGTCGTGTGCCACCTACCTTAGCATAACAATACATAGTGATGTTCAGAGGACACCGGTCGTGTGCCACCTACCTTAGCAAAACAATACATAGTGATGTTCAGAGGACACTGGTCGTGTGCCACCTACCTTAGCAAAACAATACATAGTGATGTTCAGAGGACACCGGTCGTGTGCCACCTACCTTAGCAAAACAATACATTCTAACAGTATATATTCATAGTGATGTTCAGAGGACACCGGTCGTGTGCCACCTACCTTAGCAAAACAATACATAGTGATGTTCAGAGGACACTGGTCGTGTGCCACCTACCTTAGCAAAACAATACATAGTGATGTTCAGAGGACACCGGTCGTGTGCCACCTACCTTAGCAAAACAATACATTCTAACAGTATATATTCATAGTGATGTTCAGAGGACACCGGTCGTGTGCCACCTACCTTAGCATAACAATACATAGTGATGTTCAGAGGACACTGGTCGTGTGCCACCTACCTTAGCAAAACAATACATAGTGATGTTCAGAGGACACCGGTCGTGTGCCACCTACCTTAGCAAAACAATACATTCTAACAGTATATATTCATAGTGATGTTCAGAGGACACCGGTCGTGTGCCACCTACCTTAGCAAAACAATACATAGTGATGTTCAGAGGACACTGGTCGTGTGCCACCTACCTTAGCAAAACAATACATAGTGATGTTCAGAGGACACCGGTCGTGTGCCACCTACCTTAGCAAAACAATACATTCTAACAGTATATATTCATAGTGATGTTCAGAGGACACCGGTCGTGTGCCACCTACCTTAGCAAAACAATACATAGTGATGTTCAGAGGACACCGGTCGTGTGCCACCTACCTTAGCAAAACAATACATTCTAACAGTATATATTCATAGTGATGTTCAGAGGACACCGGTCGTGTGCCACCTACCTTAGCAAAACAATACATAGTGATGTTCAGAGGACACCGGTCGTGTGCCACCTACCTTAGCATAACAATACATAGTTATGTTCAGAGGACACTGGTCGTGTGCCACCTACCTTAGCAAAACAATACATAGTGATGTTCAGAGGACACCGGTCGTGTGCCACCTACCTTAGCAAAACAATACATTCTAACAGTATATATTCATAGTGATGTTCAGAGGACACCGGTCGTGTGCCACCTACCTTAGCATAACAATACATAGTGATGTTCAGAGGACACCGGTCGTGTGCCACCTACCTTAGCAAAACAATACATTCTAACAGTTTATATTCATAGTGAAGTTCAGAGGACACCGGTCGTGTGCCACCTACCTTAGCAAAACAATACATTCTAACAGTATATATTCATAGTGATGTTCAGAGGACACCGGTCGTGTGCCACCTACCTTAGCAAAACAATACATAGTGATGTTCAGAGGACACTGGTCGTGTGCCACCTACCTTAGCAAAACAATACATAGTGATGTTCAGAGGACACCGGTCGTGTGCCACCTACCTTAGCAAAACAATACATTCTAACAGTATATATTCATAGTGATGTTCAGAGGACACCGGTCGTGTGCCACCTACCTTAGCAAAACAATACATAGGGATGTTCAGAGGACACCGGTCGTGTGCCACCTACCTTAGCAAAACAATACATTCTAACAGTATATATTCATAGTGATGTTCAGAGGACACCGGTCGTGTGCCACCTACCTTAGCATAACAATACATAGTGATGTTCAGAGGACACTGGTCGTGTGCCACCTACCTTAGCAAAACAATACATAGTGATGTTCAGAGGACACCGGTCGTGTGCCACCTACCTTAGCAAAACAATACATTCTAACAGTATATATTCATAGTGATGTTCAGAGGACACCGGTCGTGTGCCACCTACCTTAGCATAACAATACATAGTGATGTTCAGAGGACACCGGTCGTGTGCCACCTACCTTAGCGAAACAATACATTCTAACAGTATATATTCATAGTGAAGTTCAGAGGACACCGGTCGTGTGCCACCTACCTTAGCAAAACAATACATTCTAACAGTATATATTAATAGTGAAGTTCAGAGGACACCGGTCGTGTGCTACCTACCTTAGCAAAACAATACATTCTAACAGTATAAATTCATAGTGAAGTTCAGAGGACACCGGTCGTGTGCCACCTACCTTAGCAAAACAATACATTCTAACAGTATATATTAATAGTGAAGTTCAGAGGACACCGGTCGTGTGCCACCTATCTTAGCATAACAATACATTATAACAGTATATATTCATAGTGAAGTTCAGAGGACACCGGTCGTGTGCCACCTACCTTAGCAAAACAATACATTCTAACAGTATATATTCATAGTGAAGTTCAGAGGACACCGGTCGTGTGCCACCTATCTTAGCAAAACAATACATTCTAACAGTATATATTAATAGTGAAGTTCAGAGGACACCGGTCGTGTGCCACCTATCTTAGCATAACAATACATTCTAACAGTATATATTCATAGTGAAGTTCAGAGGACACCGGTCGTGTGCCACCTACCTTAGCAAAACAATACAATCTAACAGTATATATTCATAGTGAAGTTCAGAGGACACCGGTCGTGTGCCACCTACCTTAGCAAAACAATACATTCTAACAGTATATATTCATAGTGAAGTTCAGAGGACACCGGTTGTGTGCCACCTACCCTAGCAAAACAATACATTCTAACAGTATATATTAATAGTGAAGTTCAGAGGACACCGGTCGTGTGCCACCTACCTTAGCATAACAATACATTATAACAGTATATATTCATAGTGAAGTTCAGAGGACACCGGTCGTGTGCCACCTACCTTAGCAAAACAATACATTCTAACAGTATATATTAATAGTGAAGTTCAGAGGACACCGGTCGTGTGCCACCTACCTTAGCAAAACAATACATTCTAACAGTATATATTAATAGTGAAGTTCAGAGGACACCGGTCGTGTGCCACCTACCTTAGCAAAACAATACATTCTAACAGTATAAATTCATAGTGAAGTTCAGAGGACACCGGTCGTGTGCCACCTACCTTAGCAAAACAATACATTCTAACAGTATATATTCATAGTGAAGTTCAGAGGACACCGGTCGTGTGCCACCTACCTTAGCAAAACAATACATTCTAACAGTATATATTCATAGTGAAGTTCAGAGGACACCGGTCGTGTGCCACCTACCTTAGCAAAACAATACATTCTAACAGTATATATTCATAGTGAAGTTCAGAGGACACCGGTCGTGTGCCACCTACCTTAGCAAAACAATACATTCTAACAGTATATATTCATAGTGAAGTTCAGAGGACACCGGTCGTGTGCCACCTACCTTAGCAAAACAATACATTCTAACAGTATATATTCATAGTGATGTTCAGAGGACACCGGTCGTGTGCCACCTACCTTAGCAAAACAATACATTCTAACAGTATATATTCATAGTGAAGTTCAGAGGACACCGGTCGTGTGCCACCTACCTTAGCAAAACAATACATTCTAACAGTATATATTCATAGTGAAGTTCAGAGGACACCGGTCGTGTGCCACCTACCTTAGCAAAACAATACATTCTAACAGTATATATTCATAGTGAAGTTCAGAGGACACCGGTCGTGTGCCACCTACCTTAGCAAAACAATACATTCTAACAGTATATATTCATAGTGAAGTTCAGAGGACACCGGTCGTGTGCCACCTACCTTAGCAAAACAATACATTCTAACAGTATATATTCATAGTGAAGTTCAGAGGACACCGGTCGTGTGCCACCTACCTTAGCAAAACAATACATTCTAACAGTATATATTAAGCGATCATAAGCTTTAGTTCGAAGTGGCATATCTCCACGGCCATCCTCTGAACATCACTATGAATATGTATTATTACAATTTCAGATGAGAATATTTTCTTGTATCAGACTTTTAAGAGCTGATTTTTCAGTAGTTGGGTTTTTGTTTATGAACTTACTTTTTATTTAAATTATTTAGGGGTTGTAATATTTTCGGGTGCATGCATCATACCCGCGAGCAACAGCTAACTATAATGTTTTTTTAAAATGTGCTAATTAACCCCTTTCATGTGATACCCAACACAAAATCATAACCTAAAAAATATATGTTAGTTCATGATTTTAATGTCCTGTAGAGGGCGCTATATTTAATTTAATTTGATGTCACATAGCCTATGTGGATGATCAAGACGCTTCCAACGATAACTCATTAATTCTCAAATTATGATAAGTAGTTCATAAGTTATGAGGGAACATATGAACATAAATTACCCATTTACAGACATATGGGTCTAAATCATAACCCTCCCTTTTGCTTCGCCGTAGTCGGATAAAAATACACTTACTTACACCAAAAATGTACTAGTATCTAAATGAAATATAATATATAATATTAATATTATCACTAAGTATACTAAAACTACACATCATCATCATCATCATCAGCCTATAATTGTCCACTGCTGGACGTAGGTCTCTCCTAGTGCAACTACTGAGCTCAGTCTTCAGCTCTCCTCGTCCATTTTCTTCCAGCTGCTCTCCGAAGGTCGTTACTCCGCCTGGTCACAGTTCGTCTCCTACACTACACAAAACTTTACAATACCGGATTCTGCACAGATACGTATATGCACTATAATACCTATTTTTGGACCATCTACAGGAAGAAGAAAAGGTTCAAAAGTATACTATTTATTCACTATTTTATTTTGTAACAAATCCTCTCCATCCAAAGGTTGCCTGGAAAAGATAGCTTTTAGCGATGAGGCCATTGTAACAGTTCTTTTACTATTGTTTCTTTATTTTGTTATTTTTGTTTGTGGTGTACACAATAAAGAATTTATATATCTATCTTTTTATTGTTTTTTTAATGCACGTCCACAACATCATATAGCATTTTTGACGACCGGTTGGTCTCGTGGCTAGTGATCCTAGGTACGAAATCAAACGGTCGCGGGTTCGAATCCTGCAAGGTGCAATCATTTGTGTGATGAGCAGAAATGTTTGTTTCCGAGTCGTGGATGTTATAATATTTGTATCTATGTATGTTTATCCGTTATCTTATGCCCAAATTACAGGGTATCCTAGTTTGGGGCTAGGTAATTGGTGTGGAGTTGGCCCGTTTTTTTTTTTTTTTTTTTAGAAGCAGCAAAGCAAGCTGTTTCTTGGCTAAAACATAGTACTTAATAATAAAAATAAATAATAAATAATCAGCGGGTACAGCAAGTATATTCAAGTGGACTCTACCAATTCCTGATCTTATAAGGTTAAGCAGTTTAGTACAGACTTCGAAACAATTATTTTTTTTTAGATCTTTAGTACTTATTTTTTAAAAAAACAAGAGGTTTTTAGTTTTACTTTTTTATACGAACTTTGCCAGAAATTTAGAATTTATTAAACCAATAATAGATAAACCGAACATTGTACATGTACCTATAAGCCAATGTGTCAGCCAGTATGTAAAATTCTAACAAGAGCTCAATTAGTTTCTAATTCAGTCCGTTTCACGCCGGCGAGTTGTTAAAAGTATATGGAAATGTTCATGTAACAAAGGTATTCGTAATATCAATTTGAGGATGTTTTTAAAATAGTGTGCAAATAGAATGAAGCTTATGAGCAGTAACTACTTACGTAGAGTGCAGGTGTTTACCTACGCCAACAGATGGACAGACAAACATGTTTATCTGACTCGTCGTTTCCTTAGATCTCCGCTGCGCAATTCTCCATCTTTATAGTTATGATCGTTCTGACATAATTTGTACGTTGCTTTAGTACATGTTTTTGTTTTGTGAAGTGATTATCTGCTTGTTCACTCAACTCGGTTGTAACTACCTATTCGGTGTTATCTATAAGTAGTCATGACATGAATTAATAAATAATTTCCCATCGAGACATTATCCATTTCTACATAAGTTTTGAAGAAATAGTTCAAATCAAATCAAAAGTTTATTTATTTTCCTCACAAATGGTAAATGGTTAGTACAGAGTAACGATTAGCAGAAATAGGTATTCTAGTTATCTATTGAGTTGTCAGGCTCTGGAAAAGTTTCCACACTCGCAGTTAACTCTTAACTGATGCAACATTGTACGTAAAGGTAGATTTTTAGTGTACTTAGGTAGCTACTTACCTCTACAGAGCGTGTTCTAATTAATCAAACAATGCTCTCTCTTCACTGGAATCGTGTGGGTGTCAAAAGCTGTCTATTCGCGTTTATGACACAATATCATACTGTTTATAACATTAGCTATGCCGATAGGTGTTGCTGACTTTCCATTTCAATTTGAGTAAGAACAATAATTGCGTGTCGGTACCAGAACATAAAAACCGTGATTGCGTAAATTCTCGCTAAAATTTGGTTTTAGGAAAGAAGTTTTAGTTCCAGTAACCATTCTAATTAATAGCAAATATTCCATCTTGTTGAACTGATTAATAGCAAATATTCCATCCTGTTGAACTGATTTTTCAGAGTCGGAGATGTGAGATAAGCCTAGGTAAAACATTGCTCTTGCATGAATGCCCGCAGTAACGCAATGAATACCTACAATTACCTACAACTGCTGTTATTCACGCGTAACGCGTTGCAGCAGTAATGTCCCGACATTATGCAACGGTCGGTTGTTGATGTCCCGGCTCGCGGACGGGCCGAATGCGCCGCGAGTTACGGGCCAACTCCCGACTCTGTTTACCTTCTTACTCACAATAAACTCTACAACAAGACAGCTTTATTTCCACGACGAGAACTAGTGTAAAAAGCTCGGTCTGTTGTGAATATTTTTAGATGATTTTATTGCAACAGGTGGTGCCTCAGAAATTATGATGATTTTGCACTATGATCTTATACTCTACGGAAGTCGTCGTTTTAATGTTTTAATGCATTTTATGATTTGAATTGGAAGTAATCCTTCTCCGTATCCGTATTGCGTTTTCTTTTTTCGGAATCTTTTTCCTGGTTTACTTATTTTTTGGTTCTTAATCACCTTAATATAGAAGAGGTCTACGTCCAGCAGTGGACGAGTACGGGATGATGATGATGAATCACCTTCATTAAAAAAGCCGGCCATATACGATGTAAGGTCTTACAGGATGCTAATAGTAACTTTACATTAAGTAAGTATTGCTTGTCATAAGACGTAGGTACTTACCTCTGGTATTTTCCTTAACAAGAAGTCGATCTGGCAATCCGATGAGCTTGGCCAATTAACTGTCCGGCCAACATCTAACGCAATAAGGTAAAATTCCCGCCAGATAACTGCCAAACGTCCGCCGCCGGGAACGTGTGTGTCTGTGTTATCGTTCGCACTCATTCATACAAACTGTCGTTGTGTTGTTTATCTGTGCACTCACACGTTGCGAGCAGCGCCATTCATGCTTAGGGTGCCAATGTCTTGCTTCTGTGCTGGAGACTATTGCACTATGCAGTAGTAGTGATATAAATTACTCTCAGCAATGTCTTATTGGTTAAGGTACTATTATTTATTCTGTGGTTTTAGGACTAATTAAGCAAACATGTTTGCGAGATGATAAGTACCTAAAACGTGAAAAACAACGTAAAGAAGAGCATATAGGTACTCATATCAAACAACGCTTAGGTACCTGTTCGTAGATAGGTAAATTCTTACCTATCGCTTTTTCTTAGAACAGTTTTGATTGTGATTTGATTTGAACTACCTACTTAGAACTTACTTTTTACTTTATAATAATATAATAATAATATATTCGGGACATTTCCACACCAATTATCTAGCCCAAACTAGGATACCCTGTGCTATGGGTACTAGATAACGGATAAACATACATAGATAAGAATATTAACGTCCATGACTCGGAAACAAACATTTCTACTCATCACACAAATGATTGCACCTTGCAGGATTCGAACCCGCGACCGTTCGATTTCGTACCTAGGATCTCTAGCCACGAGACCAACCGGTCGTCAACTTTCTGGGGATTCAACGTTCCCCGAACAAGAACATTTTTGCTGTCCTTCCAAAACTGTTCTATGTTTTTGTGCTCGAACAGCTGCACCCAGCGGGGCTGAGCACAAACCTACAAAATTCAGTCGATGTGGCATCTTTCTGGATTGGACACATAAAACCTATGCATAGACATACTCTACACGAAAGAAGAATATAGAAGCAGTCAGGCTACACCAGCCTATCAGTTGCCTCAACTGACAACTTAGTGATGTGTCGCACGGCATGTGCAACCCACCTAAGTGTATCTCGGAGTGAGTGCACTGCAACGGGGGCCGCCCCGCAGGTGAACTTCCTTCTGCAACACAAACATGTTGCACTATGTACTGTTTCTACGATGCTATCACTGATGGTTATTTGTTTTGCGTGCATTTAATAAAATAGATAATTTTAAGCATTTTATTTTGATCATTGACATACTAGCTATTTTTTTATCCGACTACTGCGAAGCTATGGAAGGGTTATGTGTCACATAACCCATGTGTTTAAACTAAAAAGTTGGTCCGATTTTGACAAGCAATATATCCATCGATTTGTTTTCATTTATAGGCCTATTTTTAACCCTACAACGGCGAAGCAAAGGAAGGGTTATGTTTTCAAGCAAAAAAAAGTCGTTCTATTTTGACAAGCGAGGTATCAATCGAATCGTCACAAGAGTGTCATAGTCTATTTATACCCGACCGTAGTCGGGTTTTAGTTTGTGAACTTTATGTCTTGTTTTTTGATGTTTTTACCCTACTGAGGAGGGTTATGTGTTTGGGTTGGATGTTTGTATGGTTGTTTGTATGGCTTGATGGATTTTGATAAATGAGTTACCATTGGATTCGTCTTAATCACGGGAGTGCTTTATGATATAATAATATGAAGGGTCAAGAAATTAATATGGTGGCTTACAGCTGCCATATTATAATTACGAAGGACCAAAAAATTACTAATACCTATCGAGTGAGGTATCAAAATGAAGGGCTTTAAAAGACCATTCCAAAAATATACAATATGATTTTTTTGAAACTTGATCAAACGAAATGTGCGGATATTAGACAAAAAATTATCGATAAAAATCCGAAAAAAGTTGGGTAAATTAGCTATCTCGAGAACCAAGGCGCTTTCATTTCTTTTTAAATGAAATCCTCATCTTTTGGTTTTTTCTTTGTTTATTTTTAAGTCAACGGCGTATTTTCTTCAAAGTAGTGTCATTTGAAACCTAGAAACTCAACCTTGCAAAGAAAATAAAAAAAAACAATATCGAACAGAAACTTAGTAAACTAAATTATTATTTTCAAATATAAAATAATAATTTAATTGTCTTTTACTTTAAAACTATCAATGGGTTTTGCAGGTTTTATTAAATTTCATGATTTAATCTACAAACTTTCCAAAATAACAATGGGTCTGAATGGGTGAAAATAACTCTTTTCGTTATTATGATATTCACCGCATTATGTAAGTAAATAGGTTTTTATTATAGTGACTATTCCTGTTGCGGGCGGTCAGCTCGCATCGCATTGCGTCCGTCCTCTATCGCGGCTGAATAGCAAAAACCCGACACAGCACATGAGTTGTTTAATTTTTTATTTAATAGACAAACAGTCGGGTTTTGGTATTTTTATAACAATGTTTACTTGTTCGAAGATCATTTTATTTGCTGCGAACAATTACATACATAATCGGAGTACTTAAAAGTATTCGTAAAAATGGAACAATAAATTACTAAAACCTATCGGGTGAGGTATCAAAATGAAGGTTTTTAAAAAACCAATCCAAAAATATATAATGTTTTAAGCGGCCTGACTATAAAAAAAAGTTGTGAACTTAGAAAATTAAAATTAAAATAAATAATAATACAAAAACCCGACTGCGAACAAAACTAAAATGACTCAAACAAGCTTTAGATTCTTGACTGTGTTTTAAAATATAAGATGCAGTCGGAGGCATCATGCATTTAATTTCTCCTTTGAACAGCTTGAGAACCTGGCGAGCTACTTCATGCCTCCGACTGCATCTTATATTTCTCCTTTGAACAGCTTGAGAACCTGGCGAGCTACTTCATGCCTCCGACTGCATCTTATATTTCTCCTTTGAACAGCTTGAGAACCTGGCGAGCTACTCTTCATGCCTCCGACTGCATCTTATATTTCTCCTTTGAACAGCTTGTGAACCTGGCGAGCTACTCTTCATGCCTCCGACTGCATCTTATATTTCTCCTTTGAACAGCTTGAGAACCTGGCGAGCTACTTCATGCCTCCGACTGCATCTTATATTTCTCCTTTGAACAGCTTGAGAACCTGGCGAGCTACTCGTCATGCCTTCGACTGCATCTTATATTTCTCCTTTGAACAGCTTGAGAACCTGGCGAGCTACTCGTCATGCCTCCGACTGCATCTTATATTTCTCCTTTGAACAGCTTGAGAACCTGGCGAGCTACTCTTCATGCCTCCGACTGCATCTTATATTTCTCCTTTGAACAGCTTGAGAACCTGGCGAGCTACTTCATGCCTCCGACTGCATCTTATATTTCTCCTTTGAACAGCTTGAGAACCTGGCGAGCTACTCGTCATGCCTCCGACTGCATCTTATATTTCTCCTTTGAACAGCTTGAGAACCTGGCGAGCTACTCGTCATGCCTCCGACTGCATCTTATATTTCGAAATCAATATTGAGATAAACTATGTAAAAAATATATTCTAAATAAAACTATTTTATTGTAAAGAAACATAAGAATGATGAGATGAGAAAACCACCGTCCGTAATATGTAACGTTATTCCCCTCCATGCACGGTTGTATGGAAGAGATCGCTTTGAGCGATAAGACCGCCAATTGTAACATGGTTTTTATTAAGTTTATTAATTGTATGTTTGTATATTGTGGTGATCCAATAAAGAGTAATTCTATCTAATGATTAAATGAATGATTTTATTTTAGTCTGATCAATGCTCTAGTCTAGATTGATGAGGAGAGGAGTGTGTGTGATGACTGTACCCGGTACCTGTCTAATTATGTTTTAGAGTTTATTACATTATCTGCACCACTCTTATGATTCTCTAAAATAAAACCGTTTAAATTAAAATATTTTTTTACGTGTTTTCTTTTGAAGTTATTAGTTTTTTATTTAGTTATTTCTAAAGTATACTGTGTTCTATTTGTCAAGAACTTTGAT
The DNA here is from genome assembly GCA_946251855.1 of Alsophila aescularia. NCBI lineage: Eukaryota > Metazoa > Arthropoda > Insecta > Lepidoptera > Geometridae > Alsophila > Alsophila aescularia. The sequence continues at coordinate 1,024,827 of OX276375.1, forward strand.
TTGATATCCATTCTGAGGGAAATGAAAAAATAACGCCATTTCGTGGTGACGGCCATCTTGGAAGTGGAATTTTCATGGTAAACTGTATTCTACTATTTAAGTACTTTCATTTGATATCTATATTAAGGGGATTGAAAGAAAAAAGTTATCCGCCATTTTGCGGTGGCGGCCATCTTGTATTTCGATTTTTCATGATCTACTATATTTTACTAGTTAAGCCCTTTCATTTGATACCCATATTGAGGGGGTTATGAAAACATACGTAATCCGCCATTAATTGGCAGTGGCCATCTTGGATTTACCATGATATCTTAATTTGCCTCATTTTAGTTTAGTTCGCTGTCATTTTTTATTCTTCTTAATTATTCATTTTTATTAAAAGACTACAAGAAGAACTAGGTTTTCAATTCTACTGTTTTCACACTATTGCACAAAAAATGAGTGTAATGTTGTCAGGATTAATGTATGTATGTAAGTATGTTAGTTTCTTTGTTCCACCATAACTTTTAAATGCCTGAACAGATTTGTATGCATTGGGTATCGTTAGAATCCTTACATCATCCCGAGTAAAATGGGCTAAAAAGGACAAAATTTTTGAATAGTTCGTTTTTTGGCACAGCAGTCGTGGTTTTTCTCTTACTTTGATTATGTACTTGTATTTACCTGACTGAGGAGGGCTATGTGTTTGGGTTGTATGTATGCTTGTATGTTTTTTAGTTTGTTTGTACAATTCTCAGGCACGTCCTACAGCCTAAACGGCGTTATGGATTTTTATAAATAAGGTATCATTGGATTTGTCTTAATCACGAGAGTGCTACAGGACATACAAAGTGTTATAAGAAGAAAACTTATAAGGCGGCTTACAGGCAAAAAATACTAAAACCTATCGAGTGAAACTGAAGGGCTTTAAAAGACCATTCCAAAAATATATAATTCTTCAACCAAAACAGTAGCAAATGTCTATCAAGCCTATTACAAAATTTTCAATTCTAGATTTTAAAAGTTATGTTAGTACTATAGTCCAATGTTGTAATTACATCTAATAAAGTAAAGTATACGGAGGATGCCAGAGCCACTCTTACTCGCCACTACACAGAAGACCTGTCAGAAGTCAGCCAAGATGAAATTGGGTTGGTGCTCGGACAGCTTAAAAATGGAAAAGCCCCAGGCGAGGACGGAGTCACTTCGGAGCTCTTGAAAGCAGGTGGTAAACCTGTACTTCGAGAGCTTCAGAAGTTGTTCAACTCTGTTCTGAATACTGGGAGGACTCCAAAAGCGTGGAACAGGATTATTGTAGTATTATTTTTCATAAAAGGTGATAAACCCTTCTGTAAAACTACCGCCCCATCTCACTCCTGAGCCACGTCTATAAGTTGTTTTCGAGGGTCATCACAAATCGACTCGCAAGAAGACTTGACGAATTTCAGCCTCCGGAGCAGGCCGGGTTTTGCGGAGGATTCGGTACCATAGGCCACATACACACAGTGAGGCAGATTATACAGAAGTCCGAAGAGTATAATCAGCCCCTGTGTCTTGCTTTTGTGGACTATGAAAAGGCCTTTGATTCCGTTGAGACTTGGGCTGTTTTGGAGTCACTGCGGCGATGCCAAGTGGACTGGCGGTATATCGAAGTGCTGAAATGTCTTTATGACGCTGCGACTATGAGTGTTACAGTGCAGAACCAGCAGTCTAAACATATCCAGTTGCGCAGGGGAGTGAGACAAGGGGACGTAATATCCCCGAAACTGTTCACCAACGCCTTGGAAGATATGTTTAAGACTCTGGACTGGAAAGGGAAGGGCAAAAATATAAACGGCAAGTACATCTCACACTTACGATTTGCCGATGATATAGTCCTTATGGCGGAATCGGTGCAGAAACTTGAACAAATGCTAAACGGCCTGGCTGATGCATCCAAACAGATCGGTCTCGGGATGAACTTAGATAAGACCAAGATCATGTATAACGATCTTATTACCCCAAGACCTGTACTCGTATCTGTCAATGCTGAGCCCCTCGAAGTTGTTAATGAATATGTCTATCTCGGGCAAACTTTGCATTTGGGTAGACACAACTTCGAGAGGGAAGCCAACATAAGGATTCAGTTGGGCTGGGCAGCGTTCGGGAAACTTCGTCAGGTCTTTTCATCGTCCATTCCACAGTGCCTGAAGACGAAAGTCTTCAATGCGTGCGTTCTATCAGTGCTGACCTACGGAGCCGAGACGTGGACACTCACCGTGGGACTAGTCCACAAGTTTAAGGTCGCTCAGCGAGCTATGGAGAGAGCTATGCTTGGAGTTTCCCTAAAGGATAGGATCCGGAACGAGGAAATCCGACGGAGAACCAAAGTAACCGACATAGCTCAGAGGATTAGCAGGCTGAAGTGGCAGTGGGCTGGTCACATTTGCCGAAGAACGGACAACCACTGGGGTAAACGGGTTCTTGAGTGGAGACCACGGCTTGGCAAACATAGTGTAGGACGCCCACCGGCCAGGTGGAGTGACGACCTGCGAAAGGCGGCTGGCAAAAACTGGATGAGAAGAGCCGAAGAGCCCGGTCTTCGGCTCTTCTCATCCAGTTTTTTGTACCATAATGTGCTAACCAACCCTAAGGTATCTAATAATGAAAACCGCATTGAAATCGGTCCAATAGTTTTTACGTCATGCGTGAACAAACAAACATACAGACAAACAGATAGACAGACACGATCAAAAAACAAAAAAACGTGTTAATACCCTTTTTAAGCACCCAAGAGCATTTTTTTTATTTATCTTCTTTTTTTACAGCCTTTTTCGTACCTGTTGCTTTATTATAAGTATAGATATATGACAAAAAAAAATCCGTCTAGTAGTTTCAGCGTGATACGTGTTATTTTTAATAAATTTCAACCCCTACATTGCGGAATCCCTTAAATTTTTCGGGATGAAAAGTTTCCAATGTCCTACCTCGTAGTATGAACTGAAATCATACCAAGTTTCATTTGAATTCATTCAGTAGTTCCTGTGCGATGCGCGGTCAAGATACGGAAAAACAGACAGACAGACAAAAATAAAAAGTAAAACAGTTTTGGCATTAATATCGAATACAGAGAACCATCCAAAAAATATTATTTATTACTTAAATATTACCATTACCCATATCCCGCAGAAGCCCTTTAATTTTTCGGGATAAAACGTGTCCTCAATTTTAACCCATCATATAAATTAAGACAGTGCGAAGATACATCAAAACCCGTCTATTAGTTTCAGCGTGGTACGTGTTCTTTTAAATAAGTTTCAACCCCTATCCTGCAGGAACTCTTTAATTTTTCGGGCTGAAAAGTGTCCAATGTCCTACTTCGAAGTATGAACTCAAATAATACCAAATTTAATTTAAATTCAGTGAGTAATTTTGGCGTGTTGCGCTGCCAAGGTGTAGACATACAGACGGACAGATGGACAGATAGACAAAAATTACAAAATACAGTTTTGGCTTCAGTATTGCAAATAGAACGGCCTTAAAAATTTTACAAAATATCTTCAATTTACAAAATTTGGGACATTATCCCGCAGGAACTCTTTATTTTTTCGGGATAAAAAGTATTCTCAATTTTTACCAATTATATAAACTATGATGACTGTGCCAAGTTGCAAAAAAATCCGTCCAGTAGTTTCAGCGTCATACGTGTTCTTTTAAATAACTTTCGATGCCTATCCTGCGGAAACCCTTTAATTTTTCGGGATTAAAAGTATCCTATAACTTACCTCGTAGTATGAACTCAAATCATACCAAGTTTCATTTAAGTTCATTAAGTAGTTTCAGCGTGATGCCTAGCCAAGATACAGACAGACAGACAGGCAGACAAAATGAAAAAAAAATACAGTTTTGGCTTCAGTATCGAATATAGAGTATCCTCCATAAAAAAAAACAAAATATCTTCAATGTACAGAATGGACCCGTTAGTCTTATTATAAGTATGGATGGATATGGATTGCGTTTGCGGGCGGTCAGCTCGCATCGCATTGTGTCCGTCCGCTATTGCGGCTGAAAAACAAAAACCCGACAAAGCACGTGAGTTGTTTAAAGTTTTATTCAACAGACAAACACAATACAGTCACACAGTCAGGTTTTTGTATTTTTATAATAATTATTACTTGTTACTTCATATCTCCGGGATTTTCTAATTAGTTTTATTTCAAAAGGAAACCTCCATGTAGTCTTTTCTACGTTTCTTGAGAAATGGCTAATAGGTAGATTTTAGTAAATCTATTTGAAGTCGGTTTTTGGGTTCCAATGTGATTCAATAAATATTATCAATATTTACTTCCAAGATATTATGCTTTCTTTCACCTCGTACAATTTTGCTTTAATTTATCACATTCATTCTCGTTAATTGGACAATAAACTGTTCATAAATAACTGATAACATATGACGGTTCGTGGGCGTCATCACCTGACTTTGTCGTCTTATCTTTTACGCGAATATGGCTACTTTATCGTTCGTACGCATTGCCCGCCTTGGCCTGTGGCCGCGGTCTGTGCCACGGTACTCGGCCGTATCGCCCACTTGCGCGCGCGCGCAGATAACACGACCTGCCCTGTACATGTACTCCAGCTTGTGTGTGTGCGTGTGTGCTGCGCGTGTGAGCACTTCCTTCCACGCGTGTACGTTTGACTTTGTTGTTTTATTAATGTACGTATGTAACTCGAACATAAAACATAATTACGATTACTTACCTAGAGATGACTTTGTCTCCTAATTATTGCTTTTAATTTAAGGACCCTTCTCCCAATACCCGTCGACTTGCGCGTCTGCTGTTACAGAGGTAATATGTCAGGCAATGGAATATTTCATTCCATTCAGTACTCTTAATACAAGACTCTTTCCAGCAAAGCTCAGCCTTGGTTTGGATCCAGCTGTGGTCATGCTGTGGCTCTAAAGCGTGCGGCATATCTAGACTGGGCTGATGCTCGAAAGCGCAAGTCTTCTGATATTCGGACTAAGAAGAGAAAATTTAACTTTGCCACTTAGACCTGCAAGAAGATACTTAGGAAGGCCGATTTTGATCACGTAAGTCGAATTGGGGCCAAACTGGCTTCATACCCCGCGGGTAGCAAAGTTTTTTGGTCCCTGGCCAAGTCGGTCGAAGTAAACTTCTGCCGCCCCTCACTGCCACCATTGCTGAAACCTGATGGATCACTAGCTCACACTGCTGGAGACAAAGCGAATTTATTTGCTTCTCTTTTTGCTGAAGCCTCGCATCTAGATGCTTCTGGCAAGACACCTTCCTGCCTTCCTCATTGCGGGGTTTTTATGCCCGATATTCGCATTCGCCAGAAGGAGGTTCTCAGAACGCTTCGAGCTCTAGATGTGAACAAGGCCAGTGGTCCTGATGGTATTTCAGCGATTGTGTTGAAAAACTGTGCGCCCGAATTGTCTCCCATCTTAACGCGTTTGTACCGCCTCTCTCTTCACTCAGGTAAAGTTCCGAAGAGCTGGAAGGTTGCCAATGTACAACCAGTGCCAAAGAAGGATAGTCGTGCTGATCCGGCCAATTATCGTCCCATCTCGATTACCTCCTTACTCTGTAAGTGTATGGAGCGTGTCATAAACATTAGGCTCTTGGCATACCTTGAAGACAATGATCTTCTCAGTGACCGACAATACGGATTTCGCCGAAACCGGTCTACTGGGGATCTTCTCGCGTATGCCACTCACGTACTGAGCGAAGCCATAGAGATGCATGGTGAGGCGCTTGCCGTCTGGCACGATGGCCTTTTAAACAAGCTTCCCTCATATGGTTTACCTGTTGGCTTATGCAATTGGATAGTTGATTTCTTGAGGGAACGATCTATTCGAGTAGTCTTAGAGGGCTGCTCGTCTGATCAAATAGCTATCAATGCCGGTGTACCTCAGGGGTCGGTTCTCTCGGCTACACTGTTTTTACTGCACATTAATGACCTTCTGAAGCCCGGTACCTTTGGGTATGCTGATGACAGTACTGTAGTTGAGAGATACACTTCCAATGCTCAAGCCAGCTGTGACGCTGTCCAGTTTCAGAGAGAGGCTATGGTAGACCGTTTAAATTTAGCCTTAGAAGCCGTGTCCGATTGGGGCGATGCTAACCTGGTTAAGTTTAATGCTACTAAAACGCAAGCGTGTTTGTTTTCTGCTAAAATGAGTCCTCTCCACCGTTCTCCGTCTTTCCAAAGTGTAACAATACCAATAGGCGACCATTTGGAGCTTTCGGGTGTCGAACTCACATCAAACCTGAATTTTGGGTCTTATATTGAATCCAAAGCCAAGGTAGCTGCAAAAAAACTTGGTATTTTGTCTAAGGTTAGGCGGTACTTCACACCGGGACAGCTTTTGAATCTTTATCAAGCACAGGTCCGATCTTGTATGGAGTACTGCTGCCACCTCTGGGACGGTTCTGCCAAGTATCAGCTCGAGTCTTTGGATTCAATTGAGAGACGTGCTATCAGGCTCATTGGGGATGACACTCTGGTAAAGAGTAAGCTTCTAAGTCTGGCGCATCGACGTGAGGTAGCAAGACTGGCGGTATTCTACAGATTGCACTATGGAGAGTGTGGATAAGAACTGCACAACCTTATTCCCCCATCACCTTTCCATCACCGTACGCTTCTTCATTTATTATAAGAACTGCAAAGGAGTGGAATGCCTTGCCCTCGTCAGTGTTTCCGGTAAATTATAACCCCGGTGTGTTCAAGTCAAGAGTGAATAGGTATCTACTAGGCAAGCGTGCTACACCTTCGATCACATCATCGCTTTCCATCAGGTGAGATCGTGGTCAAACGATTGCCTAGTCAGTAATAAAAAAAAAAAAAACTGGTATTTTTAAGAAATAAAGTAAACTTACAGTCAGAAAAGTAGTAGGTACTTAGTTAAATCATATTTGATTACTACTTCTTATTCTCCATCGCTCCGTGCTTTAAAGGGCTCGTTCAGCCGTCCCGGCTGTTATTGATTAACTAGCTGCTCCCCGCGGTTTGCCAGCGTGTACAATTTTCTGGGCTAGAAAATTGTAAAATTTCATCAAATACGGTTCAGGTGTTATCGCGTGAAAGCGCCCCAAACAAAGAAACAAACGAACAAACAAACAGAGAACGTTTCACTTTTATATATTAGTGGGGATGAGGATTAGTGGCTGGTGGCATTCTGTAATCGTAATCAGTTTAGATCTTTTGATGTGAAAGCGAGTACAACTGATCTATCAAAATTTTCCCAATATTCCGTGTGAACTTTCCATTTTCCGGGATAAATGTATCTTATGTTGATCTCTGTATTGTGCAGTATCTACCTACTGTTTTAACTTGAAAGCGAATTAAGTCATTATCCCGTGTTATCGTGGCAATTTTCCTTTTTTCGAGATAAATATTACCCTATGTTGTGTACAGTACAACATGGGTAATCGGTTACATACGGTAAGTCTCTGTTGTATACTGTATCTACAAACTATTTTCATCAATATCGGTCCAGCTGTTTTGGCGTGAAAACGCCCAAAACCAACGAACAAACAACGTTTCACTTTATTAATGCGGATGGGGAGAGCAATCCTTAAGCCAAGTCAGAGGCCCACCACAACAATTCTGACACCAGAGACCAGCACTACCTCATACCACAAGCAACTACTTATTCAATCTTTTTCGGAGCTCTCTAGGTAAGAAAGTATGAAGTGTAATTATTTCAACTTATGGCGTCAAATAATCAAGACAAAAATCAACGCAAAAAAACAATGGCAGTTATTGAAAATTTGTTGCTACAAGAGTAAATAAACATTCAGGGGGTGTTCCGCCCGCCCTGCTTCTTATTCCATATTCCCGTAAAACTAGTGCGTGACGTCGTGCGACTGATTAAACCAATAAGTATTGCTCGTACATTACACGAGAGACTACATTCTGTACGCACGTTCGACTTCTCCTCAAACACACGGGGGAGTTTTGACGTGAAACGTCTTTAAAATCACACCGATAAATACGGGTCTAAAAAGGACTAAAAAGTCCTATAACTAAAAAGTGAATTGTAACGAAAAGGTCTATATCGTATCTTTTTTATAACTCTGTAATTATAAACTCCAGATATCTAATTTTCGTGTCATTTTTTAGCTCAAGTCAGCTCGAAAATGTTATATTTTTTTTTTGACAGAAGATACGGCAGGATACGGCAAGACGCCTAGAGCATGCAAAATCAGCAAAATGACTGTTATTGTGATATATAATTCGGTATAACTCGCGATTTGTACGTGGCGTATAGAGGTTTCATGACAGACGGCCGTGCGCCCCGACACAGCTCCACCTGATCCACCCAAGTAGATGGTTTGAGTGGTCCGTTTAGTAACATACCGTTACTTTTGGTTTTTCCGTACTCTACTTGATTTTGCGATAGTTTATCAGCTAATGTAAAACTAATCCTTACAAGAAAGTAAAAACCACAACATGGATTAGTCATATTTTTATTAGAGTTAAATATTCCGTATTCGTTTAATATGCAATAGTAGTTTATGAAACGGTTGCATAATGAGAGGTATTAAAATACGAGAGTGAGTTTAAATACGAGCCGTAGGCGAGCTTTTAACAGCACCACTTGAGTGTTTTAATACCTAGTTATGTGCCGTTTCATACTCTACTTTATCTGCACTCATGCAATAGGAAATGACTTTTAGAGAAAAAAATAATGTCCTAATATTTTCTTGATTTTGCTGATAAAAGCTAGTTCGTCATGTTTGTTGCTGTTCCGTGATGTCAGGTGGAGTCAAATTCTCTTCACGAACACTGTTTTCACACGATTAACTCATCTTTGTCACATTTTTAATCAGGATAATACACTTAAAAATCTGATTAAATTGGTTAGATACCGTAAAGTGAATTATGCCGCCAAAATCCAGTCCACTGGGAATTCGCAAGCATTCGGTCTAACACGAACTGCCATATTATAATAAATGGCGAAAACCCTCGTAGTACGGAGCCAAACCGGTGCTTATATGGGAAAAAATATATTTTATAATATTGTTTAGTTCAAAAAAGAGTGTTATAATGTAATTTCTTATTCTTATTAGAGACGTGACGTGCATAATGTACGAGTATGTAATTATGTTCCATTATTGAGTTAATAATGCTGATTTTACGATACGAGTGTAGATAAAAATATTTTTAAAATACCATTTTGAATATGAATGAAGATAAAAAGATCCGTTTGAAGGTTTTTTTAGATGAAGAAAATCTCGACGCTCATTAAACGATAAAATGTGTAAAATAGTAGTAGAAACTACTAAAAAACACCTATACGAGTATAGGTGGAGGCAAAGCCAACGATTAAAAGTTATCACCCAACAAGCTATCTCTATTGGCTAGAAGAGACATGCCTATCATTACTGCATCCGATTTAAAAAAAATTGAAAACATGAACAAAATTATGCAGAAAACTATAAGCAAAGATATTTGAGCTCACCAGACTAAAACGATAATAAATACAATTAAACATCATCAGGACCTGAAGTTTTTCAAAGAATATGTACATAAATATATTACCTTACGGAAATTAACAAACTTTCCAATAGCTCCGGTAAAATTGACTGACCGTAACCAAATCATAAGCATTGTTGAAGAGTTCTACACGAACCTTTATGCATCGAAAGGGACAGAACCTGAAAGATCAGAGGCTGGAGACCCCAGAACAGAGCCAGTTGTACGGTTGGAGGAAGACGCCTTGCCTCCCATAACGGAAGATGAAATTGGCTTTGCATTAGACAAAATGAAAAGGGGTAAAGCTTCTGGTGAATATGGGGTATACATAAAGATGCTGCAGGCGGGTGGTCTCCCTATACTTAAACCCCTTACAAAACTTTTTCACAAAGTGCTATTTAACTGCAAATTACCAAAATCGTGGCAAAATGTCACTGTTACAATCTTATTTAAAAAAGGCGACAAGACAAAATTAAATGATTATAGTCCTATAAGTCTCTTCTCTCAGATTTATAAGTTGTTCGCGAAAGTGTTGTGCAATAGATTATCCCGCACCTTCGATGATTATCAACCTATAGAGCAAGCAGGCTTCCGGAGTGGACACTCAACTATAGACCACATCCATGCTGTCAGGCAGCTGGCGGAGAAGAATAGGCAGCGAGTACAACGAGCCCATGTGTTTCGCCTTTGTTGATTTCGAAAAGGGTCGTACAGTACACTGTCAAATAGTGTTGAACGCTGGGCCGTGTTTCACTCTCTCCATCAATGCAATATTGACAAAAGATATGTGGATATCCTCCGGAAGTTATGCAGCTCTGTAGGTGCGCATGAACAAACTTACCAGCCCCGTTTATATTCAACAGGGTGTGCGCCAAGGTGACACTCTTGCCCAAGCTCTTTACGAATGTGTTGGAAGACTTTATGAAAACACTAGATTGGAGCGAGAGAGGAGTCAACATCAACGGCACTTGCATGATGACCGAAAGATGTTCGCTGAAGACCTTATACTCCTGGCTGAAAACATTGTCGATTTGACAAGTATGCTTGAACAACTGCAAGAGGCATCTCTGAGGGTCAGCCTAAGGATGAAGGTATCCAAGACAAATATTATGACCAATCTTTTAGTGCCAACATCTCATGTGCAATAGTAATTGGTAGCAACCAAATTGAAGTTGTAGACGAGTACATCTACCTTGGACATCGTTTATCCTTTGGACAGGACTCTCAGATCAGAAATCAGTCTGCTTATTCGGCTAGGATTCGTCGGTTGACCTCTTTGTCGAAGTTGGATCTACCCAGTTGGATCATCTGACCCAAGTAGACATAGTGATCAACAGCTTCGATAATATTGTTCCCAACTTTGACCAGCATGGGTGCGACATGGTCATTTGACATGATGTTCGTCATACCCATGTTAATTTTAAGACCCACCTGTTGAGAAACCATGTTGAGGTCACTGAGCATTGTGCTTAGGTCTTCCAGGTCTTTCTGCCATGATGACTATACCATCAGCAAATCGAAGGTGAGTGATGCAGTAAAAGTGAACATTGCTAAGCCACCTTTATAAAATAACCGAAAAATATCATACTACCTCACAATATTTTTTCACCAGATCGACCAATCAGGAATCATCAATGGCGTCTGGCGTGACGGAAATGTTCAATTCACTTCTACTTACATTTGGATATCCATAATAATCGTATTTTAAATATTCTAGGATAATTTTAAATCATTATAATTTTTATGGAATTATACTTATAGATATTTCAGAGTTATAACAATCTGCCATCATTAATTAGTAAATACACAACTTTTCACAAAAGACTTGGTAATTTTACTTAAAATAATGAATAACTCTATTAAGCATATTAAACATCATTATATAACTCCATAATCATAAATTCGAAGCTTTTGCATAATAAGTTGTTTTATAGATTCAACTACATTATCGGTTTCGTTCAGAAATATATTTTTATTACATACCACAAATCTGTGGTAATAAAAAATATGTTTCTGAACGAAATATGTGAGACGGTGAGAGTTTGTAATCACAAACTCACCATATATTTAAGAAAAGACAAATTTACAAATAGATTCAATTGGTTATCACTTTTGGCTTGACAAGCAATATGTTATGATACGTGGTAAGGTTATTCAGTGAGAGTATTAATTACATTGTTAAATATTATGTTATAATCTAACAAGCGCAACAACGATATTCCTTGTGACGTCATGGATAACGTCATTAAATCTGCCATTTTGCGACTACACCGACCATGCCCCAAACCGATATCACCGTGAGCGCTACTGTCAAAGTGACAGACTGACGGATGTTTGCAAAGAAAACTGTTATTTGAATAGAGTTGTGTGTGATTGTCGATCATTTTTCCAAATATTACTAAAGACAATTGACCAATTTTTACATAGACTTCTTTCCCCACGCGTAATACCTTGTATGTTGAGCAAATTTTGAGGTTATGTTGTTGTGATCTTGTAATCACGCTCACGAGCGTTCCGAATTAACTGCAGCACTCGACTATCATGAGCGCGATATCTGAATCGGAACGCAAATTAGCACTATGATCGCTCACATCGATAATATCGTGAATCAGAATGCACCCTTTATTTGTCAATTTTTTCCCTCTTTTATAGCCCATGTTACTCGCTGATAATATAGCTAAAATGAAAGAATTTAAAAATAGGTTAAGTTATTTTTGAGTTTGTCCATTACAAACAAACATACTTTGATGACTGGTTGGCCGCATGTATAGTGACCCTGACTAGTCAAGCAACGATCGCGGGTTCGAATCCCGCTAGCTGCATACATTTGTGTGATAAGCAGAAACGTTTGTTTCCGAGTCATGGATGTAATACTGATATCTATGTATGTTCATCCGTTATCTATTGCCCATAGTACATGATATCCTAGTTTGGGGCTAGGTAATTGGTGTGAATTGTCCATCGACCCTGTTAAACAAAGGAGGACTAGGCACCATCTACTCGGCATGGACCGCTTATATTAGGTGCAACGCACACAATTGGCCTCAGTCGTAATCGGAGTTGCGTTAGTGTAACACGTGCGTGTACTTTACTACATATTATTCGGAATTCGCAGCAAAAATGCCTTCCTGTTCTTTTATAAGGTGCACAAATAGCTTAAGAACCAAAAATAAGTTGCACTGCATTACTTTTCACTCGTAAGTACTATAAATCATAATTTTCTTTAAAATTCTACTGATTGATATTGTTTGAAAATCGCCATTTGCAGAAAGGGACAGAAATATACGATTCGTAAGAGTGCGACAAGACAAACGGCGCATGAAAGTTTGATCAAGGCCCTATTTCGTAAAACTAATGACAAATGTCAATCATAAACTGACAAATGTCAATCATACCGACAATTGTCAGTCAAACTATAGAAATGTCGTACATTTTAGTTATATGAAACGCAGGATTTGCGTATTCGACTGACATTTGTAGGTTTATTATGATTTGTCGCTTTATGAAATAGGCGGCCCAGATCTCTTTGTACCGTCAGGAAGAAAAAAATTACATAGATTTTAGAATTAATTTTATTTATTAAAAAATTGCATATTTTATTTTAACCTACCTTTAGGTATTTGCCCCTTCTTTATATTAGAAGCGTCAACATAATAGATACTTTCTAACATGTTCCTGATATTTTTCTTCACATGTTTATTTTGTCTACTCTACACCCATTGATATGTTAATTGTTATTAATAGGTTTCCGAAAGACGAACTGTAGCTACGAGTTATCAGAAGACAGAGGGAAGAGCACCGATCTCTATGGATAGGCTCTGACGTACTTTCGTTTGTGCCGATTCAAAGCGCCCCACTGAAAGTACAATAGTACAAAAAAAGAAAATACGTTAACTACTTACGTACGTAGTAAATACATTAGTTCCGTGGACGCTCACGACTGCCAAAGTACTGCTATCAGCACCAACAGCGCCAAAGAGGCAATAATCAAATGTACTAATTGCGACGTTCGTCAATAGTCTGTCTAGAGTACTAGTAATATGCAATTGTCTACGGGGAAGAGCCAGATTGGCTACACAACAATAACCGTTGATTATATTCAATACACTTCAAATCAGAACATATGTATACAACTCACAAAGGATATAGGAAGATATTACGCAGGTCCGTATTTTTGGGTAGGTGATATATACTTACCTATATTAAAAAGCATTTATTACGTTATTGGCATACCTAAACAGCAGCGAATTTGAAAAAAAAATGGGGATTCTTGGCCATCAATGAGTTCGTGTCAATAGACAGGAAAAAATATAATAATCATAAAGTGTATTAATAAACTGCTTAAGTGATATATTTTCTGAGATATTTGGATATAAAAATATTTTTTCGTCTTTTACATGCGTTAGGAACATAAAGTTGCAATATTGATTTTCAGTCTTCGTCAGGGAGGGATGAGGGGGGTCTGATGAAATTAATGTCACAAACAACTAATCTAACATGCGCCTTCCCATAATTGCATGACTTATTAATATTGCCGTGAAGTTGGATGAAAAATAAACCCAAATAGGTCTTAAAGTATATCACGGTTTTTTCATAGAACACTTTTTGTTTCTTATAATTTGCCCTATCGATTGACACTAGTTTCATTTATGGCTAAGAAATCGAGTTTTTTTTCAAATGTTCATCATAGTCTTATCAGCAGTCCGAGCGTGATTGTTTAACATAAAAACAAACTTTCGTAAATGGTATTATTGGTCGATAAAATGTTCAAATATTGTTACTCAAGCACACACTAACACCGCTGTTTTAAGTAGCTAATACAAAAAACTACCAAACTTAACAAATTTTTTTACATTGGTGATCATAACCGCGGTAGAAGCTAATATTATTTTATTTCATTGAAATTTATTTGCTGACGGTTCTTTACATTACTTTATGTTTACGGACTAAGACGAACTTACCCGATACCCGAATCGTATTTGGTTCGAGAATTAATGTTGTTATCTCCTTTGCGCTTCTATCTGCGTATGTCTCTCTATCTTTGTTGTTGGTGCATGAAGTGTACGACAGTGCAAATTTAGCTGTGTGGGTGTGTTTTCCTGTAGTTGTATCTTGTCCGGATGTAGTTTACATGAAGTTCTAGGTTGTCCCGTCCTCCTTTGTTTAATAGGATGGAATTGTCCCGAAATTATTATATTACTAGTTTTCCCGCCCGCGACTTCGTACGCGTGGACTACTGTTTAACGCGAAAAAAGCATCCTATTTTCTTCTAGGATATTAAAAACCAATGCACCAATTATAACACCAATGCTTTTGATGTTTTTTGACAGACTTGCTATTTTGTTTCCATGGCAACCACAGACCATTCTGTGATGGCAACCGTTCCTTACACAGTGAGTAATTAACATTTTCCAATTTTCCCATGGAAACTTAAAATTTTCCGGGATAAAAAGTATCCTATGTTTTATTCCAGGGTTTAAGGTATCTCCATTCTAAATTTCATCAAAATCCGTCCAACCGTTATCAGACAACGTTTCACTTATATATATTTCTATGGATTATTATCTCTCTGTCTATTAGTATATATTATACTTATAATAAAACTGTAACAAGTCCAATTCTGTACATTGAAGATATTTTGATTTATTTTTGGAGGTTACTCTATATTAGATTCTGAGGCCAAAACTGTTTTTTTTTGTTTGTCTGTCTGTGTGTATCTTGGCCGCGCATCATGCCGAGACTGAATACTGAATGAATTCAAATGAAACTAGGTATGATAAGAGATCATACTACGAAGTAGGACATTGCATACTTTTCATCCCGAAAAATTAAAGGTTTCCCGCCGGATATTGGTTTAAAGTTATTTATAAGAATTACGCTGAAGCTACTGGACGGATATTGATGCAACTTGACACAGTCATAGTTGATGGGTTAAAATTAAGGATACTTTTTATCCCAAAAATATAAAAGGTTCCTGCGAGATCCAAAGTTTTGTTAATTTTGTAGTAATAAATATCTTTACATTAATAAAGCAATAAGTACGAAAAAGTCTGTTCAAAGAAGATATTAAAAACAAAATGATCTAGAAAACTACAAATAAGCTATTGAACAATATTTTTTGTACTTCCTATTACTGGCTTACTCTCGAACACCATCTCGACTCAATTACGATCACAATAGTGCGATTCAGCTAGAAAATCTAACTGCACCTAACTGCACTGCAACGAGGGAATATGGGGGATGGTTTCGGGTAGTGAAAAAAGTGGGGGAAAGTGAGGGGAGGGTAAGGGGAAGAGCACGAATGGTGGGGGATGTCGGGGAAGGGTGCGGGAAGTAGGGCAGGTGGTGTGAATTGGGGGAAGACTGAAGGGAAGGGTTGGGGCAGAGTGGGAGAAAGAGGTGAAATTGAAAAGAGGTAGGGGAAGTGGGGAAAGAGTGAAGGGAAGTGGAGGAAGGTAGGGAAGAAATAAGGGAAAAGGTAAGAAGAAAGAGAGTAGGGTGCAGGCAAGTGGTAGAAAGGGAAAGGTCATAATTTTATAAACCAAGATGGCGGACATGTTGCCACACTAAAAGGTAACGATTTTCTAGCTGAATCGCACTGTTGGGATCGTGATTGAAACGAAATGGTGCTCGAGAGTAAAGGAGCAGGTCTGTCTGTCTGTATGTTTGTTTGTTCACGTATTACATAATAACTACTGGACCGATTGCGATGCGGTTTTTAATGTTACAGTGAAAACCACATCGCACCGCAATTTTCACTGGATAGCTTAGGGCTTACCTTAACAACTGGTGTAATTGGTATCTCAATCAGATGAGTAGAAGCCGACAAATCAATAAAAATCTTATTGACTGCTGAAGAAATGTTGGTCAAATGTTGGTATATTGGTATTTTAGGTCTTGGAATAGCATATAGAGTACTTTTATCCTGGAGAAATTACCACGCGTGCGAAGCCGCGGGCAAAGCACATAATAACTACTAAGCACTCAATAAGCACATAATAACTACTAAGCACTCAATAAGCACATAATAACTACTAAGCACTCAATAAGCACATAATAACTACTAAGCACTCAACAAGCACATAATAACTACTAAGCACTCAATAAGCACATAATAACTACTAAGCACTCAATAAGCACATAATAACTACTAAGCACACAATAAGCACATAATAACTACTAAGCACTCAATAAGCACATAATAACTACTAAGCACTCAATAAGCACATAATAACTACTAAGCACTCAATAAGCACATAATAACTACTAAGCACTCAATAAGCACATAATAACTACTAAGCACACAATAAGCACATAATAACTACTAAGCACTCAATAAGCACATAATAACTACTAAGCACACAATAAGCACATAATAACTACTAAGCACTCAATAAGCACATAATAACTACTAAGCACACAATAAGCACATAATAACTACTAAGCACTCAATAAGCACATAATAACTACTAAGCACACAATAAGCACATAATAACTACTAAGCACTCAATAAGCACATAATAACTACTAAGCACTCAATAAGCACATAATAACTACTAAGCACTCAATAAGCACATAATAACTACTAAGCACACAATAAGCACATAATAACTACTAAGCACTCAATAAGCACATAATAACTACTAAGCACACAATAAGCACATAATAACTACTAAGCACACAATAAGCACATAATAACTACTAAGCACACAAGAAGCACATAATAACTACTAAGCACTCAATAAGCACATAATAACTACTAAGCACTCAATAAGCACATAATAACTACTAAGCACACAATAAACACATAATAACTACTAAGCACTCAATAAGCACATAATAACTACTAAGCACTCAATAAGCACATAATAACTACTAAGCACACAATAAGCACATAATAACTACTAAGCACTCAATAAGCACATAATAACTACTAAGCACACAATAAGCACATAATAACTACTAAGCACTCAATAAGCACATAATAACTACTAAGCACACAATAAGCACATAATAACTACTAAGCACTCAATAAGCACATAATAACTACTAAGCACACAATAAGCACATAATAACTACTAAGCACTCAATAAGCACATAATAACTACTAAGCACACAATAAGCACATAATAACTACTAAGCACTCAATAAGCACATAATAACTACTAAGCACACAATAAGCACATAATAACTACTAAGCACACAATAAGCACATAATAACTACTAAGCACTCAATAAGCACATAATAACTACTAAGCACTCAATAAGCACATAATAACTACTAAGCACTCAATAAGCACATAATAACTACTAAGCACTCAATAAGCACATAATAACTACTAAGCACTCAATAAGCACATAATAACTACTAAGCACACAATAAGCACATAATAACTACTAAGCACTCAATAAGCACATAATAACTACTAAGCACTCAATAAGCACATAATAACTACTAAGCACTCAATAAGCACATAATAACTACTAAGCACTCAATAAGCACATAATAACTACTAAGCACTCAATAAGCACATAATAACTACTAAGCACACAATAAGCACATAATAACTACTAAGCACACAATAAGCACATAATAACTACTAAGCACTCAATAAGCACATAATAACTACTAAGCACACAATAAGCACATAATAACTACTAAGCACTCAATAAGCACATAAGAACTACTAAGCACTCGATAAGCACATAATAACTACTAAGCACACAATAAGCACATAATAACTACTAAGCACTCAATAAGCACATAATAACTACTAAGCACTCAATAAGCACATAATAACTACTAAGCACACAATAAGCACATAATAACTACTAAGCACACAATAAGCACATAATAACTACTAAGCACTCAATAAGCACATAATAACTACTAAGCACTCAATAAGCACCTAATAACTACTAAGCACTCAATAAGCACATAATAAATACTAAGCACACAATAAGCACATAATAACTACTAAGCACACAATAAGCACATATTAACTACTAAGCACTCAATAAGCACATAATAACTACTAAGCACACAATAAGCACATAATAACTACTAAGCACTCAATAAGCACATAATAACTACTAAGCACACAATAAGCACATAATAACTACTAAGCACACAATAAGCACATAATAACTACTAAGCACTCAATAAGCACATAATAACTACTAAGCACACAATAAGCACATAATAACTACTAAGCGCTCAATAAGCACATAATAACTACTAAGCACACAATAAGCACATAATAACTACTAAGCACTCAATAAGCACATAATAACTACTAAGCACACAATAAGCACATAATAACTACTAAGCACTCAATAAGCACATAATAACTACTAAGCACACAATAAGCACATAATAACTACTAAGCACACAATAAGCACATAATAACTACTAAGCACTCAATAAGCACATAATAACTACTAAGCACACAATAAGCACATAATAACTACTAAGCACTCAATAAGCACATAATAACTACTAAGCACTCAATAAGCACATAATAACTACTAAGCACTCAATAAGCACATAATAACTACTACGCACTCAATAAGCACATAATAACTACTAAGCACACAATAAGCACATAATAACTACTAAGCACTCAATAAGCACATACTAACTACTAAGCACTCAATAAGCACATAATAACTACTAAGCATTCAATAAGCACATAATAACTACTAAGCACTCAATAAGCACATAATAACTACTAAGCACATAATAACTACTAAGCACACAATAAGCACATAATAACTACTAAGCACTCAATAAGCACATAATAACTACTAAGCACATAATAACTACTAAGCACACAATAAGCACATAATAACTACTAAGCACTCAATAAGCACATAATAACTACTAAGCACACAATAAACACATAATAACTACTAAGCACTCAATAAGCACATAATAACTACTAAGCACACAATGAGCACATAATAACTACTAAGCACACAATAAGCACATTATAACTACTAAGCACTCAATAAGCACATAATAACTACTAAGCACACAATAAGCACATAATAACTACTAAGCACTCAATAAGCACATAATAACTACTAAGCACACAATAAGCACATAATAACTACTAAGCACTCAATAAGCACATAATAACTACTACGCACTCAATAAGCACATAATAACTACTAAGCACACAATAAGCACATAATAACTACTAAGCACTCAATAAGCACATACTAACTACTAAGCACTCAATAAGCACATAATAACTACTAAGCATTCAATAAGCACATAATAACTACTAAGCACTCAATAAGCACATAATAACTACTAAGCACATAATAACTACTAAGCACACAATAAGCACATAATAACTACTAAGCACTCAAGAAGCACATAATAACTACTAAGCACATAATAACTACTAAGCACACAATAAGCACATAATAACTACTAAGCACTCAATAAGCACATAATAACTACTAAGCACACAATAAACACATAATAACTACTAAGCACTCAATAAGCACATAATAACTACTAAGCACACAATGAGCACATAATAACTACTAAGCACACAATAAGCACATTATAACTACTAAGCACTCAATAAGCACATAATAACTACTAAGCACACAATAAGCACATAATAACTACTAAGCACTCAATAAGCACATAATAACTACTAAGCACACAATAAGCACATAATAACTACTAAGCACTCAATAAGCACATAATAACTACTAAGCACACAATAAGCACATAATAACTACTAAGCACTCAATAAGCACATAATAACTACTAAGCACACAATAAGCACATAATAACTACTAAGCACACAATAAGCACATAATAACTACTAAGCACACAATAAGCACATAATAACTACTAAGCACTCAATAAGCACATAATAACTACTAAGCACTCAATAAGCACATAATAACTACTAAGCACACAATAAGCACATAATAACTACTAAGCACTCAATAAGCACATAATAACTACTAAGCACTCAATAAGCACATAATAACTACTAAGCACACAATAAGCACATAATAACTACTAAGCACTCAATAAGCACATAATAACTACTAAGCACACAATAAGCACATAATAACTACTAAGCACTCAATAAGCACATAATAACTACTAAGCACACAATAAGCACATAATAACTACTAAGCACTCAATAAGCACATAATAACTACTAAGCACACAATAAGCACATAATAACTACTAAGCACTCAATAAGCACATAATAACTACTAAGCACACAATAAGCACATAATAACTACTAAGCACTCAATAAGCACATAATAACTACTAAGCACACAATAAGCACATAATAACTACTAAGCACACAATAAGCACATAATAACTACTAAGCACTCAATAAGCACATAATAACTACTAAGCGCTCAATAAGCACATAATAACTACTAAGCACTCAATAAGCACATAATAACTACTAAGCACTCAATAAGCACATAATAACTACTAAGCACTTAATAAGCACATAGCAAACTGTAACAGGTAAAATTTTGTACATAGAAGATATTATGAAATTATTTTTTGGAGGTTGCTATATATTCGATACTGAAGCCAAAACTGTATGTTTTTATTTTTGTCTCTCTGTCTGTCTGTCTGTATCATGGCCACACCTCACGTCAAAACTACTGAATGAATTCAAAAGAAACTTGGCATGATTTGAGTTCATACTACGAGATAGGACATTGGATACTTTTCATCCCGAAAAATTAAAGGGTTCCCGCAGGGAAGTGGTTGAAAGTTATTTATAAGAATGACGTTGAAGCTACTGGGCGGATTTTGGTGCAACTTGGCACTGGCATATGGTTCCTGCGGGATACTGGTCCAAAATTATGTTAATTGTGAAGTAATAAAAGTAATAAATATAATATTAAAAATAGTAAACTGCTGTAGCAAAAAATGTAGTAGTTTTACCTATAACCCTTCACAGTATTATTATTATAATAATTAAGGGCCGCCCACGAACAACGCGCACGCGACGGACTGCGTGCCGCCACAGAAATTATAGTAGTTGCTGCCGCGTCCAGCCGATAGCCAGGCAGGCAAGGCACATAGCACAGGCCAGGGCGAGGGTAATTTTTCGAAAGTATTTTCGGTTTTTTATTAGATTAGTTGGTTGGTTTAGTTTCGATTTGTTTGTGTTATTTGAAGTTCGTAGGTAGGTATTATTAGTTTCCTGGCCGAGATAATAATATGCAGGTAGGTTACCTACTTAGTGAAAGTAATTTAAGGACCTTAGTTTAGAATTTTGTATATTGATTAGTTACGTTTGTTTGTAAGGTACTTATTTTGAGTTGGTACCTATTCAAGTTTTCCGGTTTATTTCAGTTACTTCCGTAGTGCACCTGGCTAAGATTCAGAGACGAGTTTAAGCTTAGACTTACGCTTCCTTATGTCAAAATTCAGTGCTTACGTTCAAATTTGTATTCAGAAACGTATCGAACACTGCTAAAACTGGGCGCAAGCTAAGCTAAGCGTAAGTAGTGAATATTGAGTACTTGAGCCGATCTTAAAGCAGGAGTGGCATTCTATTGGCCGTTATTTTAGGTACGTGGTATTTAAGCAGTAATGTAAACTGCCAGATATATATAGATAAAATAATAATTTATTTACCACTTTTTATCAGATATTTGTAAAAACATAATATGGACATGAGCCAAAGAAATGACAACCTCGGAATGACAGGTTATTTGAATTTAGAATTAATAATGGCAAACTATCATATATGGGATGAAATGGATTATGAAAGAATTAAGAATTTATGAAAGAGGTTTCACACATCGTCACAATACCCCGCCTCCCCGGAGCTTTTTTTTTAAATAATACAATTTTTTTTTTTTTTTTTTGGTGTTTGGTATGTAAAAATTTTGGTGTTATTGGTATCCCAAAACATTAGGTTTAATTAAAAAAAAATGCTCAAGAAATAATAAAAAATAAGTAGAAGTTAATAATAAAAATATATATAATAAGGGTCACAAAGTTGAAATAGTAAAATAATTAATTAAAATAATGGAAATGCTGAGCTGAAAAGGAATTGTTAAACTCTGGCCAATTTTCAAAGAAACCTGCACAAGCTCTTTTGAATTTTTGTTGTTGACCAATTTGGGTTAACGCCGTTAATTTTTAGGTGAACATGTTTATTTACAATGTCAATATTCAATTGATTGGATTCCTAGATTCATTCAAATTCATAAATCACACATTCATTCATTATCATTCATAGTCTTATTCCCATTAATTGGAAATAAAACTCATAAGAAAGAGGAACCTTAAATAATATTAAGGTTAGTGTGTGTAGTGTGCCTATTTATACAGTCACTATCCGCTGATCAGGGTGATTATGTGAGTGTATGTGTGGTGAGTGTGTGGTGTGTGATGTGTAAATGTATGTATGTGTATATTTATATATACAATTAGTTTGCCAAAATGGCTAAACGTACCTTAGGGTACGACGTGCCTGTAGCACGTGTATGTACATAGTAAACGTTGTGTTAGAACGTTAAAATAATATGAGTAAGGTAGGTAGGTAATAGTATATTAACTATAAGATAATACTGGTTTTGTGACCTAGGCTTAGTTTATAGAGTAATCACATTTGCCGCTCTTTTCAGTATTGGAAGTTTTGTGTGTAGGTGTAGTAAATAATAATATATGGAACTGGTTTCGCTTTAGGCTGAACATTATGATTGTAAATAAAAAAAAAACATAGCTAACAAGTAGGGTATTAGCTACTGTTAGTACCAAAGAATTAAAGTATGTAGTAAGTACAATAGCACTGAATACTCGTAGCAATACGTAGGGACTTGAAGTCAATATTCATAATGAATCCGAAAAGTTAATGAAGTGAATAAAACAAAAATAAGCTAAAAATGTGGACATTACTCCGTAAAGGGAAATTATATTAAAATTACATTATTTACAACTTAAATACAAGGTTAGTTGTAAGTAGAGAACCTACAATGGTCATAAGTAGGTATTTAAATGTATGGTAAGGTACGGGAATATGAAAGCAATGTAACTTTCATATTACATTATTATAATAAAGTATGTAAGTAAGTAGACAAGTGATGGTTAAGGTTAAGACGTACGTGGTATAGGTTTAATGTCTTTGACATGCCAACGGCCTAAGGGATTACCAGATAAATCACTGAGGTCGTAAATTAGTGGTGAAATTTTAGCTGCTATGATGCATTTTACAAATTTAGGAGCTAATTTAGCTGAAAAATACTTGCCTGCTGAACTTATGGGATAATTACGTTTCCATATAATGTCGCCTTGGTTAAATTCAAGGTGTTGATGATGTTTGTTATAATATTTAGCGTTATTTTCATGAGCGCGGAATAAACGTACTTGTACTTCAGCAAATACAGGACTTAACTGACCTATGTTGTCAGCGTACTCATCGCGTGGAGCAAAAATCAATTCAACAGTTAGATCCGAAGCATTATATACAGAACCACACGTTACAAGTTTGCGACCAAATACTAAGAAAGCTGGTGTAAATTTAGTAGTTTCATTAACTGCTGAATTTATGGCAAATTGGATTTGATTTAAATATAAATCCCAAGGTCATTATCAACAAAAGAAGCAACTGCTGTTATAATTGTTTTGTTGTAACGTTCAACAGTATTGACTTGCGGACAGTAACGAGGGGTGTAATTAATTTTTGGTATGTTGTAATATTGAAATAAATCCTGGAGTTCATGACTAATTAATTGAGGGCCATTATCTAGGATTATGGTCTCTGGAATACCATAAACCATAAAAACTAAGCTCTCAAGTATATGTTTAATTACAGAAGAGGTGGCTCGCTTCATGGGGAATATAAGACAATATTTGGAAAAACAACATGTAACTACAAAAACAAATCTATTAAGCTTACGTGTCATTGGAAGTGGACCAACAATATCAATAGATATGCATTGGAAAGGACGAGAACAGTTCTTGGGTTTACCCATCAGACCAATGGTATTTTGATTCTGATGCTTGTAAGCGAGGCATGTTTCACATTTGGAAATATGGCTGGCAATGTATTTGTACATTACTGGCCAGAAGTATTTTTCTTTAATACGATGGTATGTTTTGAAAGTGCCAAAATGGGCTGCTGTTGGTAACGAATGGTTTTCGTCAATAATAGCTGTACGAAATTCAGATGGGATTACTTCTTTCCAACTTAATTCTGAGTTTATGAGGGGAACGGGTGTACCTGTAGAGTTTATTGTGTCGTATCATATAATCAGGAGTTGATGTGGTATTCGTGCTACATTTGGAATATACAAAAGTGTACCACAAATCAGAAGAATGTGTTGGATCATAATGAATCACATTAATTGGTTTAATACGAGACAATGTATCTGGGACCAAATGTTCCTTGCTACGTTTATATTTAATGTCAAAATTAAACATTGATAAGCGTATGCCCCAACTGGCAAGTCTACCTGATTATCTTATTTATTAGTCTGATTACCGGATTATCTAAGTGTAAGAACCATTGAAGTGCAGAATGATCGGTATAGATAGTAAACTTTTGGCCATTATCTAGGTAGCAACGCAATACTCTAATGCTGTAATAACGCTTAGGAGTTCACGTTCAGTGATAGAATAGTTTCTTTGGGGACCTGTAAGTAATTTGCTCATGTAAGCTATGAGTTTTTCAACTCCATCGAAGTCTTGGGTAAGCATTGCTCCAAGTCCAAAAGCGGACGCGTCGCAATGAACAGCAAAAGGTTTAGAAAAGTCAGGGCATGTTAAAATAGGAGTTGATAAAGCTTGTTTGATTTTATTAAAAGCTTTATCAGCTTCAGAAGTCCACTTGAAAGCGGAAGCTTTCTTACTGGTAGACGTAAGTTTAGTGAGGGGAGCAGCTAATGTAGTAAGATTGGGTACAAAGCGTCTATACCAACTAGCTGTACCGAGAAACTTCTTCACTTCGCGAGCAGACCTGGGTGCTGGTATTTCTAAGATTGCTTTGACTTTATCAGGGTCTGTGTGGAGACCTTGATCATCAATTACGTAGCCTAGGTATGAGGCTAGGTGATAATCGATAGCATCGTAGCCTTAAGTTCATTTCGGAAAAATGCACATTTTGGAAAATTTACTGTTATACCTGCTTTTGAAAGTTTTCCGTAATTTGTAATTTGAACTCAGAATGTCAATTGAACTCAGATATTTAGAATCTTTAAGGTTATGTATAATGTCTGATATGAATGGTAATTTATAAGCATCTTTTCTAGTTATGTCGTTAAGCTTACGACTGTCGACGCAGAATCTCCAAGTACCATCTTTCTTAGGGGTAGTAATTACAGGATTTAGCCATGGGCTTTCACAAGGCTCTATAACATCAAATTCTAGCATTTTATCAACTTCTGCTCGAAAAGCTTTCTGTTTTTTAGGTGATAATCGATAGCATCGTTGATGAATTGGTGGGTGGTCACCTGTATCAATACAGTGTTTAATAAGGTTTGTTCTTCCTAAAAGAAGTACGTCGGTAGAAATATTACGAAATTGTTCTACGACTGCATTAGTAAGAATCAATTGTGTGTCTGTAAGTCTGTCATAAGACTGTAAGTAAGTATCGTTATTATTGATGATAAACATGGGAGTATTTGAACTCTTGCGCATACTGACCGTATTAAGTATATCTGGAGCCAGCTTAAAAGTTTTCCAGAAGTCGATACCTAATATGAAAGGTTGAGTAATAGCGGGTATAACATGGGCAGTAATTATACCAAATTTGTTTTTAAATAAAGTTGGAAGTTTAATACTACCAATTGAATTGATTGTTTGACCATTAGCAACAGAACCTTTGATAATTTGGTCACGTTGTAGTACCAAACCATGTTTAAGTAATTATTTATGTGATTTAATACCTAAAATTGTAATGGCACTACCACTATCCAGTAAACCATTTAGGGTTAAATTTCCAACATTTACTCTAAGGCATTGACGTTCATTGTCCGATGTATTATCAAAGAGGAACGTAGAATTGTTCCAATCATTTTGATCAAAGTTAGTATTTCAATTTTGTGGTTTTAGTTCCTCTCTAATTAGTGTTTTGAAGTTTGTGTACATACAGGGCAATTGGTAAATATTACGTCTTTTTTACCGCAATGAAAACAAACTTTATGTCTGTAGGGACATTGACATAAAGCATGGCTATCGTTTCGACAGCGAGGGAAAAATATAGGTAGTGCAGGTTTCTTAGCATCTGCAGCAATTGAATGTACAGGGTAAGGTTGAGGGTAAGAGTGTGTTTGCACAAGTGGTTGTTGCAAGGTATTGTACGGATAATGTGGTATATTAGGTGTAGCAGCGACTTTGTGTTGGGTATTAGAAGGCAAAGGCTTCGCTAAGTCTTGTAGTGTAGAAGAAGTATCAGAGTTGGACATTTCAATGCAACTTTCGTACCATTTGCAAGATTTAAATAATGTTGCGACCGAGTCAAGATCGTTTGGTGATAGATAACCTTTGACCGAATTCGGGTCGCAAGTTACGCCTTAGAATATCAATCTTGGCTTTTTCTGAAATAGGCTCACGTAATTTTGCAAATAATGATTCTAACTCAGTAAAATAACAAATCACACGCTCATTTGTTTTTTGTTTGCGAGCATTTTCCGTAGTTTATAATCATAATCTGTAATTTCAAATTCATTTAGTAATGTAATTTTGAAAGATTCCCAATCTGGAATTGTTTATTTGTGAGCCCGAAACCAGACTAAAGGAGTTCCTTTAATAATGTCGTATATGTGGTTGTATAGTTCAGTATGTGAAATATTTCGAGCAATTGCGAATTCCTCTACTTTTTCAATAAAATCTTTTGGACAACGAATATTTTGTGTTGATCGAAATATTTTGTAGTTTTTGTGTCAGTAGGTCAAAATATGGTAATTGAGTTTGTAGTTCTGGAAAAGGATCTTGTGTATTTTCTGTAGAAAAGCAGCTTGGATTTTCTAATGTTTCGAAACGTTTTTGTAAATCGAATAAACTTTCTGAAACATTTTAAGTTAGTTAGTAAGTTCAGTGCTAATATCCATGTTATTTAATCTATTTCTTACATGCAGAATATAGGACGCATTCTTCTCCTTTCGTACCAGGTAAGCGTGAAGAAATAATGGTTAGACATTTTTGAATTTCAGCTATATCCTGTTCAAATGTATACGGGCTTTGAAAATTCTGAGTATTCGAAATATCAAGTAAGATCGATAACCTTGAACGAATTTTTTCTGCAGTATGTCGGTTGCAGCCACAACCGACAACTTAAGTTATCCTCCAAAATATTTCTATAGTGTTAAACTAAAACATAATTTGAAATTTCACAAAAACGAAAACAGACAATCAGAACCGCGAGCGCTGTGAGCGCGGATAACTTTATAGTTATTTCTATCAGTGTAAAAAGGTGGGCATGACCCCATGACCTCCCCCCCTGGACCCGCGCTTGGACTGGCGCCACCAAGCGAGTGAAGGTGTAGTGATAATTGACACATGCTGGTTTGTTAATTTTACCCGACTGAGGAGAGTTATGTGATTGGCTTGTATGTATGTTTGTTTGATTGTTTGTATGTATGTTTGTTCGTTTCTTAGGCACGTCCTACAGCCTAAAAGACTACATGGATTTTGATAAATAAGGTATCATTGGAATTCGTCTTGATCACAAGAGTACTATAGGATATATGATGTGTCAAAAAAATTAATATGGCGGCTTACATTACAGCTGCCATATTGTATTTCCGTTGGAACAAAAAATGACCTTAACCTATCGAGTGAGGTATCACAATACAGGTCTTTAAAATACTATTTCAAAAATATATGTTTTATAAATAAACGGTAGCAATTTTATTTTAAGTTTCTTACAAAAATTTAAATTTTAGATTATTCAAATTAATGTAAACACATTAGTATAAAATATGTCAGTAATAGTGTCAGCTGCGCCCCGCGGTTTTATCCGCGTCCCTCAGAAACCATTCCTTTTTTTAGGGATAAAAAGTAGCTCTATGTGTTAATTCAGGTTATAAGCTACCCCCGTACCCAATTCATCCAAATCCGTTCAGCCGTTTAAGCGTGATGAAGTAACAAACATACATAAACACACACACACACACACACACACATCCTAACATACATACAAACTTTCGCCTTTATAATATAGTGTGATTATTTTTGCGGGCGCCCGGGCGGTCAGCTCGTATTCAATAATTTTGTTCACAGTCGAGTTTGTAGTATTTTATAATAATTTTGCTTGTTTCCTTGCAAGTTATAACCTCGTCTGCGAGCGTTGTGTTCTTTTTATAATAATTTTGCTTGTTTCCTTGCAAGTTATAACCTCGTCTGCGAGCGTTGTGTTCTTTTTTGTTTTTTGATTCGAGGACTGCGGCATGTGGAGCAATTAACTCCTCAAAGTATTTTTTTTCATACGCATGGAGCTTTTCGAGGATTCATTTTAGCCCAAACCACAAAATAAATAATAGTGCAAGTCCCAAACTTCAAACTACAATAATGTTCCCACAATTTTCCACAATGATACGTTACAAACATACCACATAAGAATAGATTTCATAAATATTTTGTTTTGCTCACTCCAATATAATTTTATGTATCATTGTTATTTGTTAGTCACGTCTGCTTAAAAAACCGGTAAAGGTTCCGCTAAAAACCAAATCTGCCATAGACAACAAAGTATAATCTTAGCTAAGACCGCGCTTAGTTAACGACGAAAATTTCTGAATACGAATTTTAAAGATCGACTCATCCGATGCTTGGCTAAGAATGGTCTTCGTCTGTCTTACGTTTTTGTCTCTGAATCTTAGCCTAGGATATTCAAGGAATATTTCCTCCAAATTTCAAATCCTTAGGTCCACCGGTTTATATATTCTGTGATATTTATTCTGTGGCTGTTCGTTGTCTGTCTGTCAGTCAGTCAGTAAGTATGTCACGGCATTGTGTTGTAGGCATGATTAAAATAATTTTATAAAACAAATCTATTTATTATTTTGCCCAATAGGTAAAGGGCATTATTCATAAGGCCCTTTTTTTTCAATAGTTATTATTATCATATTGTCCTTACATATTACGCATTTTTCAAACTATCCGGGCATCTATCTATTT
Organism: Alsophila aescularia; assembly: GCA_946251855.1. Lineage (NCBI taxonomy): Eukaryota > Metazoa > Arthropoda > Insecta > Lepidoptera > Geometridae > Alsophila > Alsophila aescularia. The sequence goes on from OX276375.1 coordinate 1,054,426, forward strand.
AAATACTTATAATAATGCAGTAAGTAACAAAAAATCTGTACAAAGAAGATAGTAAAAAAATAGCCTGGGTACTTAAAATAAGCTACTGAACAAGCTTTTTTTACATGGTTTGTTTTTTTTCTAGGATCTGACCGAAAAGTGGTGTACTTGATATCTCAATATAATAAACAGAAGTGGTGTACTTGGTATCTCAATATAATAAATAGAAGTGGTGTTCATTGGTATCTCAATATAATAAACAGAAGCCGATTAATCGATAAAATAAATTGTTGATAGATGAATAAATTTTAATGAAATGTATATTGTAATTTATAGGAACTTTTGGTACAGGAATATCACGTAGGTTACTAACGGGGTAAAAACCCCGTTAAATGACCACGCAGGCAAAGCCACGGGCATAGCTAGTTTTTTAATAAACTGTAGATGTAGATAAGAAAGCCACCCGTGTGCTCGCCGCCGCCGTCAACGAATTCTTCCAATCTGTACAACAACGTCTGGTGATTCGCGTTCCACTTATTATCGTACCGTGGGCATTTGCATAAGAATAACAAGGAGGATTATTGATGTCGCCCCCCCGCACCCCCGCCCGCCCCACCCGCCCCGCCACGATGTCGGATCATGACCGCGGGGCCGGGGAACAAGCGGAAGCGGTCCACCAACTTCCTAATTACTTCGCCACAGAAGATAAAAAAAAGAAAAGATTTGAAGATTATTCGCATGATGGTATTTATATGAAATCTATTATACCCTCGCTAGTTGCACGGATACTATTATACCCTCGCTAGTTGCAGGGATACTTTTCATTCATTAATACGATATTTAACCTTTACATAATGCACTGTTTATATTAAAAACTTACACCACATGGTTCACATTGAGATGTAAATAAATATAAATGTATTTTGATTTAAAGGTAATAAGATTTAAATTACTTTGGTTAATAAGTGTCTATTTCAAAATAAATAAAAGAAGTAATTTAAACCAAAAAATTGTTTTCAAATGATTTTACTAAAAACTAACTACGGAATTATGCTGGAGGTATACCCATTTAAAAAAAATGAAATCTTTCCATAGACAACTGCACATTACAATCGTTCACAGTATGAGGGTTCAGAAATATGAGGTCACATAAAGAAAATAAACAAGCCTCACAGTACTCGCATAATTAGGCTATTTAACATCTAATTCAAGCTCTGTTTTATCATATAAGCACCGCACGCGCTCATTGTAACACTTTTACAACATTACTCCCATAGATTTCATGAAAGTGGGAGGAAAGTTATTTATTACACATCAAAAGTTGAGTTGAGAACGTCGTGCTTCTTGAATGCTTGTTATGTTACTAAGGTCGCTGTCGCCTGCGCCTCGCGCCTCCTTGTAATACTTAATTTTGTTCTCTTTTCATGTTTGCTCTGTATACATTTCGTCTAAAATGGAATGGAATAATTTGATGTAACGTTGCCGTTGACGTGAGCCTGATTGGACGCCTCACTTTATGTACAGCAGCAGTCCATTGAAGGCATGCAAATGCGGCCGATGTTCCACTCTGCCATAAATCGCGGATTATTTATACGTACTTAGCGGCTGTTAGCAATAAATACAGGCCCTGCTCTTGAATGGTAATGCGGAGATTGTGACATTATCTTAACAGCCTTTTGTGTTAACAGCTTTTGCGAATAATGAAATAAGAATATTGTGGCTTTCGCGGTTTACTATTATTTTCTTCTCTTTTACGTTATCTCATTTCTTTATTGTACATGGCCAAGCTTTCTGTACAATAGAGATAAATCAAGTACTTGTTAGATTTATTGATACAGTCAAAAAGCCCCTAATGTTAATGTCAACCCCCTAATAATAAGCTCAACCACCATTATTTCCATTTCAAAAAGGTATATTATTAATCAATAAAATTATATATCATACCTAACATCAATAATTAGTAATAATTATACAGATCAAGTCTTATTCTACTACTAGCTGTGCCCACGGCTTTGCCTGCGTGGTAATTTCTGTAGGTTAAAGTAGGTTAAAAGAAACCTGTGTGTTATTCCAGGACCGAAAGTACTTTTAAAGTACAAAATACCAAATTTCGTTCAACCGTCATTTAGTTTTTATCGATTGCTCGGATTGAGATATCAAATATACCAGTTTTTAAGTCTTAGCCTAAGGCATCTAACAATGAACCGCATCGCAATAAGTTTAGAACTGTTTACGTGATGCGTGAACAGTCTTTTTTTAATTATTTATTCTTGTTCAGTTGCTTATTATTTTATTTTAGTTTAATTAGCATATTTTTATGATACCGATGAGTACGCCACCGTCTGTTGTCGTATTTATTTAATCTCCATCCAAAGGTTTGTCTGGAAGAGATCGCGTTTTAGGGATAAGACCGCCTATTGTACAATAATATTTCTTAGTTTTAGTTCATTTGTATCTATTTATCTATCTATCTTATTTTAAGCCAACTAAACCATTTTTTTATTTAACTGGTTTTTCTTATTTTTATTCTTAAGTATAGGTAGATATAACCTTTCACCGGCCAAACTCGCGCGATTCAATTAACAGCCTTCGTAGCACGTGCCGCTACGATCGCTCTACGGTACTTGGCTACGCAGCTACGGGTTACGGTGAGCCACTACGCTACGTGCTACGTTATTTTGGCCTGTTTGAGGTTGCATTTTTGTATTTTGGCAAAAAATATTTGACAATGTGACGTATTTCGGCATACATTATAATAATCAAAACTTATGACTTTAGATTATCTTTTAAGGAGTTACTATAGTATACTAATATGCAGTGTGAAAAAAACTTGGTTTTAATTTAGGCTCAATAATTTAATGAGGAATCGAATAACAGTACTAATGAATTGAGTAAAGTTCAATAATATTAACTGTGAACTCAAGAGGGTTGATCAAGTTATTGTTTACAAATCAAACCTCCATTTTCCCGATCACCGACCGAAGGTTGACCCCAACTGAACGGCTAAACTAAAATTGACCGCTCAAATCAACTCGTCGAAATTAACCTTAAATAAACTTGGTCAGTCAGTCGTACGGGTCGTACCGCAGCCGCCTTTTCCCACGATTAAAATTCCAAATTCCCTTTTTGCTGGCAATTTCCGCGATGGGAGGTGTGTAGGTGTTTCTCGCACAATGGGCGAGTGTCCCTAAATCACGGGAGAGAGCGGGCGAGCGGCGCAATTCCGAGAGTTGCTTAATTCAATCATGATAACTGCGGTTTGGGCACCGGCACGGGCGCGGGCAAGAAATAAATTGACCAATGACCGCTGTTGCGAGAGAACTGCGCTGTTAGGGCTGACAGTTACCCGAAGGTAATTTTGAAGAATACTGCAGCCAACAGATTAATAGCGATCTTTTGTTTAATTCATTCAGTGTCTGGTATACCTTAATGAAAATAAATTGAATAAAGGAATATTTTTTTAGAAAAATTATAGTACAATATCTATATTTACTTACGCTTTTATAGATGTGATTGGTCGAAAAATACAACAATTAAAAAAGGGCAGGATACTTAAATAATGTACTTAGGTATTGTTAAATACATGTTTTAAAACGAATACGTAATTAAAATAAGGTTAACGCACTAGGATTCTCTTTCGGGAGGCATGGATATACACACACACCCTCAAATATACCATCACACGTACCCTCACACACTCGCACACACATACATACACACACACACGCACGCACAAACACAAGACCAGAGAACAAACATTTATACTCATCACGCAAATGGGATACATTTGCGTAATGCCGGCTAGGGTTCGAACTTGCGATACTAAGTTTAGCTCCATAGTGTTCGTCAAACTTAATTGTAAAGTTAAATCGTTTATGGCAGCCCTGCTACAAAAGAAAGGGCCACAGTACCTGCCCGGGTAATTCAGGGGCGACCTTGCAGCGGCCGATAACAATTGAGAGACACTCGCCCGCGCCGCCCGCCCGCCCGCCGCCGCCACAAATTCAATATCCAGAGGTGTCGTCGCCTGGACCAAACACCCTTGCCCCCCGAGTAGGGTTGCCAAGACAAATTGATTTTGTATATCAAATTAAATTGATAAAATGTAATCATGTAGTTTACAGGTAGGTAGGAGTTTTTATGGCACGTTACTAGGATCAGACTATTTTCAGACTAAATAATTTTCAAACACGTACGTACGGCGTCCATACTAATACTCTGTCTGTCATCATCATCAGGCTACACTCGTCCATTGCTGGACTTAGGCATCTCCTAGTTAACGTCACTGAGCCCGTTTTCCGGCTCTTTTCATCCATTTCTTGGGAGCCGTTCTCAGTTTTTCGCAAGAAGAGGACGAGGAGTGACCTCCTCTCCGGCGGACATACATTTGTAGGACGCTTCAGGCCGATGGTTGTCGGTTCTTCAAGAGAGGTGACCAGCTGTAATGCTATTATCAATCTTGATTTCAATTAGATTGTCACTATCAAGTGCACATAATGCAGCGCGTTAGAGATGAAATTGAAAATCAGTTTGCAACAAAGGTCGGTAATAGCACTACATGCCATTGTCACTTCAGCTTTCTAATTCTTTGAGCTATCTCTGTAACTTTAGTTAACTTTCGGATCACCTCATTTTGGATCTCGTCCTTAGCTTTGTATTTAATACTGTGGCCGCTATCCTATGTTAAAGCCATTCCCTACACTTACGTTTTAGACGTTTTAAATCGATACCTTGCATTCACGTACCCGTTGCATCCCCTCACTAGAGCATCTTGTGTTTAGTGTCCACTAGCCGTCCTGTGTCCACTGTTAGAGGGGTTATAACCACTTAACGAGGACTGAAGTCTGGCTCGAATTGAATTTCCGAACTGTCCGCCGTTTACTAAATATGGAGATAGAGGTGCGCTAAATTAGATTACCAACCTAAATGCAGGTCCGTGTCATGCATTTATATATATTTCACTTCATTTGGAACGATTTCACTCCTGCTTATATATTAACGATTCAACGACAACTATAAGACTATCGTTGTCGTAAATAGTCATAATGAAGACGAGACTTTCTAAAATCTGAACCTATTTGCATTAGTGCTAGGTAACTTTTTTCACGAAACGTCATTAAAATGCATTCAAGTATATTAATGACCTTTGCATTAGTTATGAATCTTTGATGTCAATAGTTAAGTTTTCTGATAGCTCCCCAATGGGCGCCACATATCATAACCAAACTTGGCCGAAGTTCATCAAACTTGAGGCTATTCCTAATCACGTCTCGTGCTCTATCTACCGATATCGGACACTATATTTGTTGTAAGTAGTCCGATAGGCCGGCCGGGCATATTAAACGACGATTAACCCACCGGCCGCGGCCGGGTGCGCACTGATTTATGCGAACTATTAAAATCCACGAAGGCACAGAATTAATTGCACTACTTCAGTGCTGGCTGCTTTATTAATTGGGTCCGAGTCGCCTGTTGTTTATAGTCGGTTCCCTTTACTTGGGCGAGCGGAGGCCCTTATCGTGACCCGGGCCGGCTCCAATTTGTCCACTCACGTTTCTGTTCAGTTTCAATGGCTATTAAAGACCTTACCTCTGTTCCAAATAAGTAAAGTTCTGTAGGTACTAATCCTTTGTACTTGGCAGAAGCCTATATTCAGCGCTCACTGCTACGCGGCAGTGATTAACTGGAAATTTATAAAATCAAGGAGTTCAATTCAAAAGTACCCGTAACTCGATTTTTAAGTCATACCTCGTGACCGAACATGAGTTTTGAAACGGAACTTTTCAATTACAACTCGGTCTTCCCCTCGGAACAGAGACGTACAACATTTTAGATTTAATCATATTCAAATCACAACACGGGGGTCCACTCGGCCGAAGTAATTTATAACTTGGACAAACGAAAATTATGTGCGTAGGTAGCCGTCAGAAGTTTTCGCATTTACATTTAAATGTGGGCGCTATATCACCTTGGTTGAAGCGCTCACACGGCAGCGGGCGGTGCGGGCGGGCGGCGAGGTCGCGAACAAATTATGAACAACAATTAGCGCGACGCGCGGCGAAGTTGTCGCGGTGGAGTCGCGCCGTGTGCTTCGACCCTCGGACTCTGGCATTACACGTGCTTGAAATTTATATTCCTTTTGTAAACGCGATTTAATTCATGTTGAGGAAAAGTTTGAAAGTGATATGAGTTATAGTATGAGATATTGTTTTAAAATTGGTTTGCGTCACAATAACTAAGTATTGTTATACTTAAAATGTTGTAAGTAATTTGCATGTACCCAGTCGACGATATAGTCAAGTGACTCACTTAGTTTGATATAATGAAACGTACCTAAACATAATTACTACACAATATTATAAAATTTAACATTTTCAGAGTGATTATTGACACGCAAATCGAATTTAATTTATTGTAAATTAATTTGTGTTCATGAAAATTTAAATCATGTCCATAATCGTAGTAAAAAGTATATGTTTTATTCTTGGCACCTATATACCTTAGTTTATAATTTAATTACCCAAAGGTAAACATATTACAGGCACTTTGCACCCGCAGCGATGGAAAACGTTGCGGTGTTGAGGTCGCACGCACCTGCGACTCGCATTTTGGCGCCCTCGGCTGTATCCTTCCCAAAGTACCCAGGCGCAGATATAACTCAGCCCTGCAAGAACCAGGTCAACCTTGCCATCATCAATCTTAGATAATTCCATAATTTTATGTCAATACAAGCAAACACAATAACAGAGTAAGTGTCAGAGACATTCGGTTGGTCTAGTCTATTGGCTAGTGACTCTAACTATGAAATCAAACGGTCGTGGGTTCGAATCCCGCAAGGTGCAATCATTCGTGTGATGAGCAGAAATGTTTTTTTCGAGTCATGTATGTTTATCCTATATATAGTGCCCATAGTACAGGGTATCCTAGTTTGGGGCTTGGTAATTGGTGAGTATTGACCGAATTTATTTATTTATTAACTAGCTACGCCCCGCGGCTTTGCCCGCGTGCTAAATTTTCCGGGATAAAAATAATCCTTTGTTCAAATTCATTTATCGCCATAGATGTTAGTAAATTGATACAGTTGTTACAGTGATATGAGTCCCGTTCAATCTATCTCAAAAGAGGTGTAGTGCCTGACCAATCTACGATGTGTTATCACACAAAAAAAAAAAAAATATATGGAATGCTTTGCCCATCAACATTAGAAAAGCTAAGTCGATGGCTGTCTTCAAAGACATGGTGAAGAAGCACTACCTGTCATAAAGCTGGATACTATGTTATTCATACATAATTTATACACTATTCCTTTGTGAACATGCTATTTATTTATGTATATTATATTATAAATTTGCCAATATAAATGTTATATTATTTAATTATATATATTTATGTGTTTAACAAAATTTATGATAACACATTATGTAAGTATGTATACAAATATTAAGTTATATAGTTTATATATAGTTGTTATTTATCTATTAACTTTTTTGTTCCAAAGTAAGTCTCCATCACTGACCGCAATGTTTATTTTATATTCCTGTCCATCCAAGGGTTGCCTGTAAGAAATTGCAAATAGCGATAAGGCCGCCTATTGTACAACATTAGATTTAATATATAATTACTGTTATGTTGTTTTTTTTTATTGTAATGTGTTCAATAAAGAGTTATTGTATTGTATTGTGTAGGTGTATGTTTATGTTATTGTAATTCTTACATTTATGTTAGTTACACAATTAACACAAATAAAAGTTAGATCTCAATCTACGAATAATATTCGTAGATCTCAATCAATTATGCTCATCATAATGTCAAGTAGTTGCAATATTAATGGAGGTTAAGTCATCATAAAATTAATGATAAAATATGTCAAAGTTATAATAAACAAAAATAAAAATGAACGTTTAATAATATGTCAATTTGAAATACATATTTAGGATTTTTCATTATTACCTTGTTACGGGGCGATCCTTGGGTTTGGGTTTGTTCCACTAGCCCAGGGACCAAACCTCAGTGGACAACATAAAATTACAGGAACAATTAGGAGCACTTGGAGATGTACATAAACAGAGATCTTGCACTCGACTATTCTATTCAGTCTTCTCCCAATTTAATATTATAGGTATTTGATAAGAGTGTACCCTTGGGGCTCTAGTATTGTTATTGTCACAGACTTTTCGTGCTTCAATATCAAAACAACCACGAACGAAGGTATTATCATATATATTTAAAAGACTCCAGATATAATAAAGTTATTTAGGTACATACATATTTTAAAACATATTATTTCGTAAAATTTCAGTTTTTGCTAATCCAATGAAAATATAAAAAATCACAGCTTATTTGAATTTAGAATCAATAATAACAAACTATCAAATGGAATGAAATGGATTATGAAACAATTAAGAAGTGTGTTACAATGTCTAGCGCTTCTTCGCACAATTTTTGAGTGTTCGTCGAACATCTCGGGGGTTCCTTTACAAAGACGCAGACTTCCTTATATACATGCAAAGTGAATGGGTGAATTTGAAACTCTTTAAAAAGTGGCCAACAACTGTCGGTAGAACAGGCACAGCAAATTGCCTGAACGCTTTTTGTTGTAATACGAACGCCCTATTAATATCCACAAAGTAATCCGTATGAAAAAATCGAAGACACGTAGCCATGTTACGCACACAAGGCAGCATCGAGTCTGTCACTGACATTTTCTATGTGGCACTTCCAATTGCATTTCTTGTCAATTGTTATACCTAAAAATTTCATTAACTGTGTATTTTATTGATGTTTAGCGCATATGTACTGGATAACATTACTTTTACTAATATTGATATTTTCAGATTATTTTTATTTAAACACATTTTTATGTAATTTGATGCATTATTAAAATCCACTTTGATTTGTTCATTACTCCTCCAAGTAGTATCATCAGCATATAAAATACACTGATGTTTTGTAGGAAAATGAAAGGTCTCAGTATGCTCCCTTCAGGAACACCGGTTTTGTTTGTATGAAGCTCCGACCTATAAACTCTTTTGTGACCATTCATATACTTCTGTACATTGTGTTTGGTTTTCTAGATAGATTTTTAGTAATTTTTGAGCGTTCGATCCATAGAAATAAGGTTTATTTAGCGCTGTATATAACTTTATAACACTTTATTACACCAGAATTATGAAACAAATAAGAATTTATTTAAAAAAAAAAAAGTCATTTTGGGTGGTCTTATCGCTAAAAGCGATCTCATCCAGACAACCTTTGCATGAACAGAAATTATGAACTAAAAAAGGACGGTGGTGCAAAACAATACAATTAATTATGCAAAATAAAAATGACTATACCTCCTACATCCATACCAATATTGTAAAAGTGAAAAGTTTATTTGTTTGAACGCCATAACGGCTGGACGGATTTTGATAAAATTTGGGATGGAGATAGCTTATAACAAGTCTGTCAAAAAGCATCAAGAGCTAGTTTAGTGTTCTACTTTTGTATTGGTTTTTAATATCTTAGAAGAACAAGGATGCTTTTAATCGCGATACAGTTAGTCCGCGTGGACGGGAAAGCTACTCGTAGTATTTAATAAACTACATACACCATACTTACTTACGAGTACGTAAGGGAAATACAACTACAATACCTATTTTATAGAATTACACATACATATACTTAAATATAATAATTAATGCCTAGCATATACCAGTTTATGTATTATGTAGTTGGAGAAAAAAGTAAAATGAATGACCTTCAGTGGAAAGGTAGAAGTTTTTGATTCAGTGATTGAGCGCGTCTAATAGTGGAAGGCATTCCAGAAACACACAGCATGGACAGTAAAAGATGAGCCGTAGAAAGTGGTACTGGAGTATGCAGGCGAAGGTTTTCTGATGACCTAAGAGACAAAGGATGGGAGCAAATTTGAAATTGAAAACGTGCCTATAAGTAGTGAGGAGTGGAAGGATTAAACAGTATGTTGTAAAGAAGAGAAAGGATATGAGTATTTCGGAGGAGACGTATAGGAAGCCCCTTGAGTATTAAATGAAATTCAGAGACATGGTCATATTTCCGGAGTTCGAAAAGAAGATAAATACAATAGTTTTAAAGACGCGCAATCTTATTAAGCTGGTCCTCCGTGAGATCTAAATAGGAAGCATCAGCACAATCAAGAATAAGGAGAAGAAGTGATGTGCAAGCGCAACTTTGGTAGAAGTATGTAAAAAATTCGTAACCTATTGAGTGAAGGACCAGACCCAAACACCTTACGCCTCACCAATTGTAGCCGAAGACTCCAAGACAAACAGCTGTCAATGATACCAAGGTCTATAACTCCAAGGTTATTGACTTGAGTGCTGTAAGGGGTAGTGACACCGTCAAAAACTATTTTAGGGAGGGTATTAATAACAATCCGCGATATCAATCTGGAGTATACGACAATGATCATCTGTGTTTTTAAAGGATTGATAGTAGTCCATAAGATTTACTCCAGTTCGCTATGTGAGTTAAATCATCATTAGTGGTGGCAATAGCCTCTGTCAAGCAATCAAGTGGGGTCTGAGAATATGTTTGGAGATCGTATGCATGGAAATGATTGGAAGAAGAAAGAAAGTAAGATACATAATTAAAAATGAACCGATTTTGAAAATTCTTTTACCAATAGAACGCCACATTATTTGTGTGTCATAGGTTATATATCAAAATGACCACGCGTGCGAAGCCGCGGGCATCAGCTAGTAATTAATAAAAACAACAAAATGGAGAGGAGAAAAAACGCCACCCTGTGGGATACCAGCACTCGTATCACACCAGGAAGAAAAGGAATCTTCTATGCGGACACGCTGCCGATGCCTAAACAGATAACTGCGAAACCAGTCAACCACTATTGGAGATATGTTAATAGAGCGGAGTAAAGCTAGGAGGATGTTGAAGTCATCGTGTTGAAGGCAATGCTGAAATCAAGCAAGGTAAGAATCATTAGCTATCGGCCCAACCTTATGTTGTCAGTAATTTTCACGAACACAGAGACTGTACATACTAAGGCCTGGATGGAAACCAGACTGCATACCCATGTAAAAAACTGTTGGTCTCTATGGTATACCTACAGCATCTACGTACAAAATTTCATTAAATTGTGTCCAGCCGTTATCGCGTGAAAGCGCCCCAAACAAACAATGTTTCATATTATTATTAGGGAAAAGTCAAGGAAAAATATGGAATTACGTTTAATAAAATCAAGCTTTTGACGCAACTGTCTATTTTGTACTTTTCCTTCTTTTTAAATTAATATCATTATTACAAAAGAGCCCTTAACATGATTTCCCCCTCTCCCCGTGTTACCCTTGGATTTAAGTAGATAATAAGTATTCTCTCAGGAGAAGAATAATTAAGCAATAATTGTGTAATTACATGCGAAAAATAATAGCGTCAGGTGTGGGTCGCTCCAACAGCTACCTGCAGCTACTGCAGAATGAATTGACGTCGATGGTCCCTTTATGGAGCTCTGACAAGAATGCAGGCCATGCATTCTTGTCCAGTTCTTTACACTTTTCTTTGTATGTTTACACTAATATTTATATATATATATATATATATATATATATATATATATATCTTCTATACTCTATACTTAAAGTAAAGCAATAGGAACGGAAAAGTCTGTACAAAGAAGACAATTAAAAAAGAAATGGTCTAGGGTACATAAAATAAGCTACTGAACAAGAATATAACATTTTAAAAATTCGTGTCTGTCTGTTTGTCTGTCTGTATGTTTGTTCACGCATCACGTAAAAACTACTAGACTGATTGCGATGCGGTTTTCACTGTTGGATAGCTTATGTTTTGACTTAAAACTGGAACTTTATATCTCAATCCGATGAGTAGAAGCCGAGCAATCGATAAAAATATTTTTAACGGCTGAAGGAATTTTGATCAAATCTTGGTATATTGGTATTTTAGGTCCTGGAAAAACACAAAGAGTACGTGTGAAGTCGCGGGCATGTGCTAGTCTATACATATAATAAAACTGTAACTAAGGTAAAATCTGTACAAGGAAGAGAATTTAAGTAAAAACATTTTGATATGAGTATATGGAAGTAAGAGAATCCAAAACTGGAAAATGACGATTACTCGCTGTAAGGAACGATTGCCATGGAAACAAAATAATAACAAGGCTGTCAAAAAGCATCAAGAGCGTTGGAGCTATACATTACATTGGTTTCTAATATCCTAGATGAACATAGGTAGCACAGTAAGTAGAGAAATTTGCCTTGCAAAAGATGGTGTAGTATGAGTGTAGTAATGATTTTCACGTTATGTTGTTGAGGTCTAGACTCGGATGAAAAAAAACAAGTTTTCAACATTGGAGGGGGAGCGCAAGCCGCCATCTTGGATTAAAGGTGTGAAAAGTTGGTTTAGTAATTTACCAACGGTTCATTTAACGTCAAAAAAGTCAAAGGCAAAGTTAAAGGTAAAATTATTTTCATTTTTGTTTTTTGTATAAACTTTTTTTTTTTAATTCTGTTTATTATTTGGGGGAATTTATTTACAAGATAAAACGTACAAAAAACAAAAGTTCATTTTAAAATATAAATTAAAAAAACTTAACTATTTACACAAAACTATCTAAAAGTCCTTCGGAGGAAGGGAAAGTGCCCAGAATGCTGGATGCATTGCCACGCTGTATTGCAATACTAATTTTTTGGCCTAAATAGGAGCCAGTATTCTGTCACATGTCACTTCCACTAATTAATTATTAATTAGCGGCGAAAAGATTTTACCAAAAAGCCCCCTATATTAGGTATTTTCCTCACATTATTACCAAATACCGCATCACATCGCAATTTTGAGCCTAATACTCAAAAAGTATATAAATACTACGTAACTGAAAATCATCAAAATCTGGTAAAAAAAACTGATAACATTTCATAGTCCGACAATGTCACAAAATGACTATGCTTGTCCAACAACATCAAACAATGTCATGTCACCGGAGCACAGACTTAATCTGTGCACCGGAGTCATATTATTATTGTCACGAAACCAACCTCCACAACTAAGGAGTTTGAACACTCTCCGCTAAAAAGGATGACTTTCAACCTAGTAATATGAATGTAGCCGGTCGCACAGTGCTTAAAAATACGTCAAAGTGACGCCTTTTATGGGAAAGGCCACAGAAGTTGATGTTTAAACGCACTTATCAGGACACTCAACATTTATTTTCACCCACAGGGAATCTTGCTCACTTGCGGAGTGCGCTTCGTGATAACGCCCTTGAAAGAGTTTCCACGTTGCTGTACACGGCCGACAGACCTGAAGATGTTGGAACAGACCATCGCTCTGCCGGAGACAATAGTATTCCACGAGATAGCGCTTGTGTGAGGTCTGCCTAAAATAAGTTAGGAGCAAAGAGATCTCAATTCATTTTCTTGTAGACTAAGTACCTGCTTAGCTGTCATTAACAGGCTAGGCCAAAGAGAGTACCTGTATTCCGTTAGAGATTTTTCACACTATTCTTAGTAAACTGACACCAATATAGTATATTCAGTGGAAAAACTTTGCTTATCGTAGTGACCAGTCTATACCGAAGCTGCAGCTACTGTCCCATTTTCTTGATTATCAAGCAGACAAAAACAGGCGGGGAGTGGAGGGGGGACACAAACTACCTCGTAATAAATGCATCGTCACTTTACATCAGGTGGGGTGGGGGGGAGAGACACAAACTACCTATGCCTACGAATAAATGCATTGTCACTTTACATCGGGTATAAAAAAGTACACAAATGAAATCCATAATCCATTACATAAAAATCTACTACTAAATGTCCCTAACTATAAATTAAATCTTTGCATATTGAGGATTACACTCCTGCAAAACAGGCAAGCATTACTAGGCTTAATGTTTTCTTTGCATGATACGCAGAGAATGTGACTGTAGAGACTTCAAAGCTTTTAGCTTAGATATTAAGTGGCACTGGTTGCGTGAGGATTTTTTTTAGAAGTGACTATCTACGACACATCGTTGGAAGACTTGTAGTATTAGTCGTTGTGGTATCGACGATTGCAAGTATAATCCTTTACTGCACTCAGAATCTACACCACATGTATCTCACACTGTCGAGAAGTCTGCGTCTTCATCTTGTGACGTTGTAAATACTTACAGCGATACTGAGAAAGCTGTTACCATTACTAACACCACTAATCATTACTAAAGACTTTCTAAAGATTGTTCCGGTTGAAGTAAGCGGTCCTAACGTAAAATTTAATACGTTTGCGTCGCTTGACGATGGTTCGATTGCAACTCTGATCAATTCTGAGGTGGCACGTCAAATGATGAGCCACAGAACATTCGGATTCCATCAGGGTCGAGGGTGTTGCCAGCATGTCAACTTTGAAGCCAATACAATTCGTAAATTTTTCTATCAAAGGCAGAGATTGTTCCGAAGTGTTTTCTCTAAATAATGCTAAGGCTTTAAAGCACTTTCTCAAGCACTTTTTAAGGCATTTTCTTTTTATGCACAGACTATTAGCCATAATGATGTTTCTCAATATTCCCACCATAGATTTAGTTTATCAGCTTGTCCATGTAAACGTGACTCCTAAAATTCTTCTTGGTGCTGAACGTTGGTATTTAACGGACAGCAGCAAAGTTAGAGTGGGTTGCAAAAATCAATCCGTATAGCATTAGGTTGGGTTCTACACTGTAAATCGAGTGGGTGGACTAAAGCGATTAATTTTGTAAACCACGTTTATCTCAATGACCATTGTGATTCAAATTACTCTAGGATGGACGAACTGGGCCATTATTCTCTATTGCCAATAAGACGTTACGCGCCGCGTTAAGATATCTGCGTGGAAACGTACTGCAATTGCCGTACTGACGTCACACGTTTTCGGCAAGGAATTTCATGCGGCATAGTGAATAAGCGCCCAGATCTGACTATTTTCGATGAAGACTATTTTCGTCCTGATTCCATAGTAGCCATTTAAAGGTGAAAACTTGCAATGAAAATAATAAACTTGCTTTAGATATTTTAGAACGTCAACGTCTTGCACAAAACAGATATGAGGTAGGTTTACTGTGGCGCAAGGAAATTCCTCATTTACTCGACAGTTATACTCACTCTCTTACTAGATTTCTCGATTTGGAGAAACGTATGGCTCGAGATTCAGATTTAAAAAAGGCTTATATTTAACAATGGAATGATAGAAGGGCTAAGTTGAAGAGTGCCCTCAAGATAATTATCATGACATAGCTAATTTAGCTTCACAAAAGCCTATTCGAAGGTATTTATCTAATTTTCCAGTTGTGCATCCTCAGAAAAGAAGCTCAGAGTAGTTTAAGGTGTAACTGAGAAGATCTCCAGTGTCAGTTTTAATTATCTACTGTTGCCGGGGCCCAATTTTTTGTAGTTTTTAATCCATATTTTGTTTCGTTTTTGCGAGAGTCGGGTTGCCCTAATAATTTACGTAAAAGAGATGTTTTCTCAGATTAAAATTAGGGAAGAAGACCGTGACCGCTCTACGATTTATATGGAGAGAAGACAATTAGGTAGCCTTGATGACGATCAGGAGGCTTTGCAATTTGCATCTGATGTTGTTAAGGTTTACAAAACAGCAGGAATGGAAAGGCGTGGCTGGGTTTCAATCGTGGCCGCTGCGCTGGCAGCTTTTCCCAGGAACTATGTGCTGAGCGTCCTAAAAACTTACATATAGGCCCTGAATTATTTGTCAGGACATTAGGTCTTATATAGCAACCCCGAAGTGACACCGCTAGTTTCCGTCACGGTCCCCAAATTCCTGAAAATGTAAAATTGTTTATACGAAAAGTATTGTCTCAATCAATGAGTGTATATAACCCTTAGGTCTTCTCACCCCACTGGTTATCCAAGGTTGTTTTGTAACCTATTCCAGCAAACATGGAGAACTGGTATTGATTGGGACACCGAATTGCAACCAGATACCGTTCAAAAATGGTTGTTTTGGTCTCGACTTTTGGCTACTGTTTCTAACATCAAAAGTTCTTGTTGGTATAGGAGTGGATTTAAGGGTGATAACATTATTGATATGCAGCTTCACGTGCTGGATGACGCAAGCAAACAAGCTTACGCTTATGTCGCATATTGGAGAATTACGCTCTCTAGCGGTGCCATCAATCTGTCTTTGATCAAATACTCAAATACTCATTTATTGATAAATATTATTACACGTCAACAAAGCTAATTATTCTAATTATTCAGGATCGGTGGGAAGGCTCGTCTAGCTCCCATTGAACCCACTTCAATACCGCGTTTAGACTTCCAGGCTGCTCTCATTGCTTCTCGGTTTGCCAAAACGATCTATGATGGTTACAAAATTTACATAGATAATTTTTTTTGTGGACTTTCTCGATCACAACAACACACAAGTATTGCTGTTTGTAGTGAATCGGGCAGCTGAAATTAGAGAAATTACCAACGTCATTAATTGTGAATTCGTACCAGGCGGTCTGAATGTCGCTTATGATGCTACAAGGTATAGAGATCGTCATACTGACTTGAAGCGTTGGTTATTACACTTGCTGGTTGTGGAGTGGCCTAAACAAACAACAGCTTCAGAAACTATACCCGCTTTAAAAGAGCTCAAATCTTCTAAAGTGTTAGTATCTCTCAAGAAAGCGTAATCCCACGCCTGCTAGTTATTTTATTAACAACCTAACAATTATTGAAGTCTCGAGTATGCAAGATTTGGGCGATAATTGACTCAAAATTGAACTTTCGTGAACATATTGATATCACAAAGAAGGGAGCACGCCTAGCGGGATTTGTTACTAGACAAGCAATGATCGCTTAATTTTGAAATACTGTTGCACAGTTTGGAGTCCATATGACTCTGTACACATCGGCCGGTTGGAAAGATTGCAAAAACGGTTCCTTTTTCATCTTTCATTTGCCAACCACCTCTGCCGCAGACTTCATTCTTATGACTCCAGGCTAGATCATTTTAAAAGGATTTCATTGGAACGCAGGAGTAATTTTACAAGATAATAAATGGTAACATCGATTGTCCGAATTTGCTGAAAAAGCTGCCTCCACAACAGAAAAACTTTCTATCTCTCCTTAGGCCGTACTAATTATAGCTCGCACTCTCCGTTGCACCGGATGTGTTCAGCTTACAACAAATTATGCCATGATTTTGTCATTTTCGGTGACAAAATCAATGTAATCAAACAAATTATTCTATTTCATGAATAACTATTAGTAAATCTTTAATTTTTAATTTGTATGTTTGTTTTTTTAACTCTTAAGAGCATTAAATTAATTGTAGCATGTTGTGCTCGCCTCTAGAAGGTTGTTTACTCTTCGCATTATCTTTATGAATGTTTTGACTATTCGTAAGACAAGTGTACAGCCAGTTAGGTGAGCCAATAAAAAAGAAACTCTTACTATTCTGGATATTCTACTTCCACAGGTAACACAAGAGGCAACACGTTTCAGTTTGTAGCACGTCTGGTGCATCTACAGATTCTGGGAAAGCGGAACTTATTATCTTAAAAAGTAGTTTTGGCTCTCCGGCATGACTCCGAACCCTTGCCTAAATCAAACAGGCTCTATTAACTGTCTTCATTGCTCGACAAAGACGGACTACTCAAATTTGGATAGTTGTATCAAGCGCATGAAAGACATCGATTGAGAGTCTGCGTCCCCGATTATTCTCGATGGCTGCCACCCAAGCGTGCGCCTTCTTGCACACCACTACCATGCCAAAGCTGCCCACGGATTTCATGAACAAGTCTAATATGACAACTCAATGTAGACTTCTTCATGAAGTCATTGCTTCAACAAGCAGTGGTTTGGGATCTGTAGATGCAGAGGTGCTATAGAGAGTGCCAATTTTGTGTGAAGTGAAAAGCTACACCATAGTTTCACCACAATTTGAGCATCACAATAGTCTTTTCACCAACGTGGGTCTTGACTACTTTGGTCCTTAAGAAGTAACAGTGGGACGCCGCCGAGAAAAAGCTTGGCTTACACTTTTATGACTATACGAGCTGTCGTACCATATCTTTCTGCCATATCTAGCTTACGACAATTCATGGCCCACCGTAGAGTCCCGAGAAAGATATTGTCAGATAATGACATAGCATTTGTTGGAGCTAACCGTCTTTTGTTGGAGTTTTTTAGTCAAGCTATGGAAGATTTCGCTGCCAACAGTAAAATTGAGTGGTGTTTCATACTTCTAGCATCTCCGTTTATGGAAGGTTGTTGGGAATGGCTCGTGCGTACCGTAAAAACTGCCGTTTTTGACCACACTGAAGAAAGAGCTCTGAGAAATAAGGTTTTTCTGATACTATCTGATATTTTTCTGATATAAACAGAAGCCTTGGTAAATGGTTGACCGTTAACCAATGTCACAAATAATGATTCCTTTCCTTTTCCTACTAGGATCGCCATCCAACCAACAGCTGCCAGTACATTTAGATGACGGGGTTATTTTTTTGCCCAAGGAGTGGCAGAAGGCCTATCAGAAATATTTTGGGCAAGGTGGCTTAAATAATATTTGTCGACTTTGAAACCCAGTCCCCAAGGAACTGCATATAAAAAGTTAGAAGTCGGCGACGTGGTGCTCATTATGGACCCAAGCCTTCTAAGAGGCCTTTGGACCGTGTGCTAAGGGTATTTTTAGGAGCAAATGGAGTCGTGAGAATGGCTGATATCAAATCAAAAGCAGGGATTTTGAGGAGGCCAACAAAAAAGCTGGCAGTTATTGACTAGGTGGTATATAATAGCGAGCGATGGTAGCCTAGAAGTATACTAGGTGCGAGTTAGAATCCAACAATGCCGAGTTCGGTCCTCAGCTCCGCATCAATGAGTTATGTGCGGTTTTCCATCGCTCCACGCTTCGGACGGCACGTTAAATGGTCGTTGCCAGCTGTTATTTATATAGCAGTTGTTAATCCATGTCAGGTGGCCTGACGAACTCTGACACCAGAAGCTTGCACTATACCTTTAACGACAAGCAAGCAAAACACTAAATGCGCCCCGCGGTTTCAACCACAGTGATGATGACGATGGTGATGATTATAATGAATGTGTTATTCCAGGACCTAAAATATCTACACACCAAATTTCATCAAAACCCGTGAAGTATTTTCAGCTTGAAGACTGGACAAACATACACAACATACCTATACTCATTCATTGGATAGATTCTGGTACGTTCGTTTTCTTATTACCTAGGTTATAAAAAAAATATTCAGCTTCCTTATCACGTATAGGTTCCCAAAGGAACCTTATGATTGGATAGATTTGAAACTTACGATTTTCGTACAATCACCTACACTCATAAAACGAAATTCTCCAATTTAGATCATCTTAGCTGCTGTCCGTGTGTCCTCGCCTTTTTAAACTTACCAGGTTAGAAGTGCCCTTGATTTAAATAAAATCAATCTTATGCGACTGCGGTAAGGTCTTTGCAAGGTTATCGAATATGTTGGGTTTGTGAGGTAGGTAGAACAAAAACGCGATAAGTTTTATTCGCGGCCCGAGGTGAGGCTCGCACATAAAGGGAATAGCGTGCGATATGGGAAAGGCCTTTATGACCACCGTCGGAGATAGGTGATGCCTACCTATCCCTGAGAAAATCCACGTCGTTCGAAGGAACTCGTAAAACAGGAAATCTCAAGTCAGAAATAGTTTCCTTCTGCTTTGATAAATCAAACCCAACAAATATTTTAATACTTAGTTATGTTGATTTTATCTCATTATAAAATCATAATCAGCCAATACCATTCAAATAAAGTTAGTTATCAGCACATGTGTAGTGTTATCTGTCGTTTTCCTGGAAGCTGCGTCGGTAGTACGTACCTACGGGATCGGAGGTCGCCGGGGCAGTAAACATGTTTATTTACAGTACATATATAAGTACTAGATACGTATACCACTATACGTGTATATGCGAATTATATTCTTCGAGTAAATATTGCGACTAATTCAATGTAATGATTATGACGTAAATCGGATATCTGTAATATATATTTAATTCGTAGATACTTGGCCATATATCGCTATCGCTTGCGCTTCTGCAGCGCATCTACCATGTTTATGGAGGAGCGTACTGATGGTTTCGCAGCTATCATGCGGAAGAAAATTGCGTCTCTTTTAAGCAGGCTCCGTGAGAGCGGCAACATATTTCTGAAAGCTGTCACAGATAAATTTGACTGCCCTATATTGATTCACCACATTCGAGTGTTGATCCGATAGCACAGCACGGATACCCTATCTATGTTATTGGTTTTATTTGTGATCAGATCGCAGTCATTTTTATTTGTATTTTGTTCTAATGTGTTTGTCTAATTGTATTATTTGATTTTTATGTTTACTACCATTTATAATTATTACAATTTCGGAATACCTACTATGTACTATTAATGGAAATGGATCATGGTGTCTTATAAATAATAAATGATTTGATTTGATTTTGATTTGATATAGTGGCTTTGAGAATTGCCTGTGATTCTCTGTTCATAGCAAACTATGAAGGTACCATTGCATGTTTGACTATCTTCAGTTTAATCCTTGTCGGAGGCGCTCGGGCGCGGGCGGGGACAAACTCTGACACAGAGGCCAGCACTGCTCACACGACAAGCAAGCAAGCGAGTTATACGGCATGGTGACCAAGTAGGTATACAGGAAGGAATAAAATAATGGGATAGTACCAGATAGTACCTTTGATTATTTATATAATTTTCTTTTACAAATAAAAGATTTTGTTTTTAAAAAATATTGTCTCTATTTCGAAGAAACAGAAGAAAAACTGCATTGGTGGGGGTTTTAAGCACAGTAAGCATTTACAGAAATAAAAAAAACTCAATCCATAATATAATAATCTCAATACTATTTCCCATTCATTTTTTTTCTCCTTGTAGTAAATCAAAGCATATAATTATGAAAAACTCAAAAAATGCAACTGTTTCTATTGTTTGTAATGGCTGCGGCACCAGTCTATGCGTGTCCTACAAACACATGTAATGGCTGCGGCACCAGTCTATGCGTGTCCTACAAACACCTGACCGGTTTTTTTTATGACTAGGTGTACTTAGAGAAATATCTTACTTAGTGATCACATACATATATCCTGATTCTCAGATTCCGTGTAATTTATAATAACACACACGAGTACCGAAGTAAAACTTTCCACTTTTACATTTGAAACGTTGATAAGGCATTGAGCCTTCTAGGTATGTTATCAATGTTAATGTAATCTTCGTATGCGTATCCTTGTGTCACTGTAGCGACGTTAACTCGCAGTTTAATTGGATCCCAATATCTCGAGACATGGTAAGGCAGTAAATCAGCGCGTTCGGTAAGTGGACCGGGTACGTGCCAAATGGAACAGATTGTTTATTTATGTGCAGCGGATAAGACGCATGGGACCGACTCGAGAGGTACCCACTGAGATGACTAGCATTTTATTGATGATGTTGTTCTGATATATTTGACCGAGCGAGCGCGATGCGAGAGCGAAGCGTCACCGTTTCAGCTTGGGCAAAAATGCTTTCGTATGTCTTGATGTCTGTCCGGATCTCTGTTCTCCTCTACAGGCAAAAAGGGGCATAAAGGGGGCTACTGAATATCTCCACCTTATAAGATCCGATTTCGATGGTTCTTTCTTTATTTGAAAGGTATTTATTTGGGTAGGTTCTTTATTTGTAACTTACAATTGGAGAATAGCACCTCAACATGAAGTAAATTTCTCACTTTTAGGTTTCTACCAGTGAAATCAGCCTTTTACCCACTAGGTAGGGATTGATGGATCATGGAGCATTTTGGTTATAAATGTTAGTTTACAATAAGTTAACAAGATGGTGCTACTGTGCATACATTGATTGCAAAAAAGATTTTACGCGCGAGGTGTAAGTACAGCTCACAGAGCCACTAGTTATATTGTAAGTACAGCTCACAGAGCCACTAGTTATATTGGTTAACATGACTGTCAAAATTACTCTCCGCTTAAATCATCGACATAAACATTTCTTGGATGAATCAAACTATTGCCATTCACATGTCTTCATTTGTCAAGTTAATTTTGTAGCTGGTAACAAGACTTGGCACCTACCATCTGCGTTACACAGAAATTTCTCTTCAGAATAATAGACTAAAAAATTTAAGCAATACATACTGAATTAAATAAGTCTAAATGTTGTATGATGTTACCACTCAGTGCGTAAAATCCCGGAGTACTTCCCGAGTAACAAGACGTGGTTGCGGTCAGTTGTCTCAAGATATAGCGTGACAGAGGTGCGACCCCACGCTCGGATAACATTCGGTTGTACGATTCGGTATACCCAATTTGAAACATTGACAAAACGTTTTAGACAGATAACCAATTTGTGGCTTAGCTACTACTAGCTAGCTAACTAGTTTTTGCACGCTGGTTCCTTTGCTTATCAGTATGATGATTCTCTTTGTCTTGCAAAACGCGATATACTGATATACTCGTATGACAAACAAAAAGAAAAAACAACCAACAAATATTTGTTTTACTTTCTGCCAGTTGCGCTTAGTTTTTGTATACTCTTTAGTTGCGCTACACAAACACACACTTGCAAATGTTTAAGTACCTTTGAGTAAAATTCGTTGAAATAAAATCAAAATTCGAAAACTTATTTCATCTTTATAGCCAGTAAGATTTAGAGATTATATCGTTGCATGGAGGCAATCTGGAAAAAACCGGTGACAGCGATATTTTCGAATCACATTCGCTCGCGGCCCGAGGCGGCACATAAAACGCGGGAGTAGAACGGTCGCCGCGAGGTGCGCCGTTACACAAAAACTCAATCTTATCGTCATTCTATATTCGACAGAGAACGTCGGGTGATATTAACCACTTAGATGAAAAGGCGTAGGTACACTTAGGCGTAGGTGCTTACATAATCTAAAAATATAGTACGTACACGTAGGGACTCTAGATAATTGTTGGGTATATGGCGACAGATCCAACGGTAGAGTCGGGGCGCTTCAACTTTTCTGCATACCATGAAGAAGACTTGCTTTGCTGTGACGGTAATGTAGGATACTTACACTCTCTCACTCTCACTTAGATATCTATATCTTAGTGTAAATATAGTGTGCGTGCGCAGTACTATACGCGGAGTACTGCGCAATGGTACTCGTAGCTTTAGCGCCAAAAAGGAAGGGACTGGAAATATTTTTTTATGGAAAATGATGGTATTATCATGAAAATCATAGATGGTAGGTAAAGTAGTGGGATAATAGTATTTGCTAAAAACATCACTACAGTGTTTAGTTACCGTAAATAAAGAGGCAATTTATGGATAAAATGTTATATCCAACAAGTATTCTAAAATGTTAGAATACTTATTTGACTGTCAACAATAGCTTAAGCGGTAAGTTCAAATAAGTTTTCCAATGCCACTTTTTAAGATACAAGATGTCGATAGAGAGTCGCCTCAGGGTTGGAAAGGCGATTTCTAAAATCGCTGTCGATAGGCGCCGCCCGCCGCCGGCCAGGGACTCCCAGGGGTTGACGACCGAATATATCTGATGATCGCGTATGAGCGTATGACACCCCTGGATCCTTCGCACTCGTCAATGTTGGATTTTACGGTTATTGGCAATCTTGATATGCACAATTTTAGGAAATTTGGTGAAAATACCTCTTGTGTGTAAATTCAAAGCATGAACTAAACAACAATTTTACTGCTCGTATTATTCTTGTTTGCCTATTATGTTCCAGTCTGTATAATTATGTTCCAGTCTGTATAATTATGTTCCAGTCTGTATAATTAGATGCGTTATGTTCTTCGGCTTTGTATACACCTACCTACTAACATAACTTCATAATTTGTTGCAGCTATCGACACCACGGACTTACTAGACATAATGAGCAATTGAGCTGTAATGATGTAAAGGGACCAGCAGAAGAGTATAAAGAACTTCGATAAGGGACTCAGCTCAATCGGGATCTCGGCTCTCACTAATCTAATTACGGGCCTCGGTCCACGTCTCTTTGTGCGCTCTTCGCCTGTTTGTTTATTTCCTTTACTTCGCGAGCTGATATATTTTTAATATTTTTTTGAGTTTCCGTGCGCTCAAAGGCGGATTCGAGTTATGAAATTGTTCAAGCGTTAATTGTAGACGTCCAGTGGCGAATATTAAAGTGGTTCGTGTGCGGCGAGCCTTGTATAACTAGTTAACCTCGCGCGCACGGACGCAGCGCTCATAATGTAGGATTGGCAACATCGAAACATTTGCAGGAAAATTAATAATTTGTTTGCTGTGTTTGAGATGTCTAGTTTAGGCAATAGATTTTACGACAACCGAATTTTTTGGTTATTAGAGGCAAGGTCTTCTCCGTCGCAGATAAATAATCGTTGTTTTTAAATGTTCTCGTTCAGCAGGTGTTCATGCTGAAATCATTAAACATTGGATTTTTAAAACGTATAACTGTCATAAATACCTAATAACACCTGTCTGTTTTTGCTTCCGTACTTAAGCTTGCCCACATACGGAAATGGCTTAGTGCCGCTTCTCCTTGCTTCTCTTGCTGGCCTGTTTCCGGACTTCCCTTTGAATTTCTGAATTTACTGACCTTATTTTAATTATATTTTTATAAGCTACCGTTAATTATTTTTCTCTGTTGTTAGTAACGTTGTGTTCGCAGGTTGTTAACACGCCAAACCTAACGTAGAGGCGTCCGTAAAAAGGCAAACATTTATGTTGATAATATATTTTTATTATTTGACAAAACAAAATACTTACCTATATCAAGTTTTAAGAAAAACACTGTTTTTTCTGGCCAGTACTACCGTATCGCCAACATCTATTATTGAACTGGCTCCCATATCAAGGAGTAGGTACAGTCGCAACATCCTGAACTAGATTTTAAAGACGTTTTCCTTCATGGGAAGCTCATGCAATTTTTAGGACAGGTGGCCTTTGACCTATGCGCGGCATCAAACTGTATACATACCAATTGAACAATATTTCACAACAAGTATGTAATTACCTCTCAAGAAATCCTGACCAACAGTTCATTGATCGCCCACGGCTCGGTTTAAAGAAGGCGTCGCCGCATCGGAATCTGGGATTTTTTCTCGTGATTGGTAATCGTCGAAGTCATTAGGAATGCCGCGCTTTGTTTTTTATCTGACGCGGGTAATGGCGCGGAAAATGTCGTTAGCGGCTGACACGGTCAGTAGGGGGGAGGAGGACGCTTCAGGTGAACATTACTTACAACCTACAGGTCAGTATAGATTTTCTACGCTTATATTCTGTTTTATACTAAACTAGCTTTCCCCCCGCGACCTTGCTCGCGCGGTCTACAGTTTATCGCGAAAAAAGCATCCTATGTTCTTCTAGGATATTAAAAACCAATGCAAAAGTAGGTATAGCACCAACACTCTTAACTTTTTTTTTACAAACTTGTTATTTTGTTTTTATGGTAACTGTTCCTTACAGCGAGTAATAAACATTTGCCAGTTTTCCCGTGGAAACTAACAATTTTCCAGGATAATAAGTATCCTATTTTTTATTCCAGGTTTTTTTTCTATGTTGTTCTATGTTTTGTTTTTATTTCCAGCGATCTCCATTCCAAATTTCATCAAAATCCGTCCAGCCGTTATCACGTAAAAGCTCCCCAAAAAAACAAACAAACAGGCAACGTTTCACTTTTCTACATTGGTATGGATTGGTTTACGTGTGGATATTTGTTAAAATCTAAGGCACTTACTTGAAAACAATGATAATTAAAACACTGTTCATATTTGAATGGTTGACTAAATACTCACACATATTTACTGCCACAGCATATTTGAACAATCAATGAGTAAATTTCAAAATATTTCAACGTTTGAAGGTAATAAAACTCAACTGTGTACATGATCGGCGACCACAGTGCGCGAGTTCGTAGCTGGTAAGCCGTTATTCCATCACTTGCTCCTATTAAACGAATTAAAACCTAATTAGACGCTGCGATTTTTGAACATTAAAGAGGGGAGGAATTAATTAGTGGAGGGCAGCGGCAATGATTCCAGTTCGGCGGGTAATTGCCGCGAGAGCCGCGCCGGTATAAATCAAAGCGGTGCTCAAAGTAAAAGCGAAAGCGACACTTTTAAATGGCGCATTCTAGCAATGCAGTTTTAATAATAACATAAGGCCTCCTCACACCTAAGTCGAGCGCCGTAATCGCCGCCCACTGGGCCGCCCGCGCCACGAACGCGTCGTCAGTTGCGTTCTGACGTTCGTAGCGCTCGTCGCGGCTTGTCGGCATAACACTCCCAGATGAAGGACTTCAAAATAGTCCGAAACTGGTTGGAGTATTTCCGATCTTCTTTTTCGTGAGATTTTAGCCGTTTTATTTATATTTAATATGATTGTTAGTTTTCAAAATCAATCAGTTTTAATAAGTTTGAAAATAACTTATGAGTTATTTAATATATAGGAAATAGAATAGAATAAGTATTCTTACTTATTCTATTCTATTCTATTCTATATATTTACCCGACTACGGCGAAGCAAGGGTTATGAGTTTAACAGCCTATGTGTGTATGTATATAATTATGCGGATGTTCAACCAAAGCGTCGACCCTATTGGTCCGATTTCGACAAGCGAGGTGTCAATCGTTTCGTCTTCATTGATGGTGTCATAGTTTTTCTTACCCGTCTACGGCGAAGCAATGGAAGGTTATGTGCTTAAAATATAAAAACATACACTTAGCCCAATTTTGACAAGCGAGGTATCAACCTATTCGTCTTGATCGCTAGAGTGTCATAGGCTATTTTTACCTAAACTTAGGTTTTAGTTTTTGAACTTGTTTCTTGTTTACTTTGACCGCAACTTGTGTCTTGTTTACTTTGACCGCAACTTGTGTCTTGTTTACTTTGACCGCAACTTGTGTCTTGTTTACTTTGACCGCAACTTGTGTCTTGTTTACTTTGACCGCAACTTGTGTCTTGTTTACTTTGACCGCAACTTGTGTCTTGTTTACTTTGACCGCAACTTGTGTCTTGTTTACTTTGACCGCAACTTGTGTCTTGTTTACTTTGACCGCAACGCAATTCTGTTATCGATGCTTTAAAAATCGTGCAGTCTTAAACAACAGCAAACTTATAAGATTAACAAATGGTGGCTTAATCTGCTTAATAGTTCCGCTTTCGCCTATGTTTTATATTGTCCGAAGAAGTCCAGGAAAAATCTCGGCGTGCGGTCCTGCAGATCCATTTTGAAGGGTGAAGGAGATTTTATTGAATCAACGGATGAATTATTCTGTTTGTCCGAGTTTTTAAACGTTTTTTCTGTTGGACTTCCGCGGTGGCGGCGAGCGGCGGGGTTTCTTATTTTAGGACTTTCCTTTGAAAATATTTCAAGTGTTGGCAGGTAGTAGCACAGTACAAATAAGTAATATTATGTAGTAGTTAGATGAATAATGATTACATTTTATCCAAGTTTATAGGGATTTTTCTGTTTTGCTAATATTGAGATCTCAAAGAATTTAACTCTCGATGAAATTGTCCCGAGCGAGGATTCAAAATCTTTCAAAACTAGCTTATTTAATTGAGCTACAGTAAATTTCAATTTACGAGTTGGGTAACTGGCAACATTCCTTTGTTATTAATCGAATTTCCAACAATGAAGCGATTCATTTATTCTCATTAAATTAAATCAACTTTGCAATATCGAGTTGGTTCCATAAACACCTTAATTCTCATTAAACGTCGGTCATTTGTAGGAAAACAAATTAACTGTAGATTGAACCTCCTGCTGCCATCTCGGTAATGGCGGCGTTTCCGGAACTTTGACAGCTCGGATGAAATGTCGCGCGATTTTTAGTAATTAAAGGGGTGGGCGGAACCCCTGCCGATTGTTAGGTAATTTCAGCAGAAAGGTGATTCAGGAAAAGGTGCCGGCTTAATTGTTATGATGATGAACGCTTCCTTGCCGGCGGGGTCGGTAATAATATTTTTAAATTTGATATTTTCTTTGCAAGATTTGTGAGAAATTATTGTAGAGAAATGTTGACTTAACCTGCAATACTTACCTGTGCAGCTCGACCTTGTAACAAAATCACTTAGGTAGAGGCAAATATCGAATTTTATACCTACCTATAATACTTATTCACTTCTTCCTACCGACTAATACCTCACTGGCTCACATGTCACGGCACGGGTATAAGTTAACGTTCCATAAAACAACGAGTGTAAAATCTAGTTATAATCATTTGTGTATTTTCTCACCGTCCCAGCGTAGATCTATCATTGACAACCCCTCGCCAGTCGTACAAGCGCGGAAGTAATTTTATTTCCCCCCCCCCCCCCCCAGCCACCTCCACGCAGATCGCGGCCGAGTGGCCGGATGGTGGTGGATGGTAGCTCACCTAATTCGGCCCACAATCAAACTGCCGCCACTCGCCAAATTAGTTTTGATATTTAAATTAGTCCTGCCGTTGGCAATCGCGAAATGGTCTTTACAGATACCGATTTTCTTTGATAAATCTAATCTAGTGCATTTAAATATGCACCTTAAATTTGTAGTTAACTGACCGAGCGAAATTAAATGCAGTTTTTATACGTTTGGAAACCTTTCGATAGATTTCGAAGAACAAATGTTTCTAACAACAGGTTAGCGAAAATGCCATAGAGATCACTGTTAAAAAGATCATCCTTTACGTTACTCGTACGACTCAAATACCTACATAATTATTATGATCACCAAGTTACAGAATAAATAATAGTGACTAAGCGTACGATCGTGTCGCATACCATAAAGAAGAAAACAGTCCGGCAGGTTCGTCTCAAAGATTGATTTCTCTTTCTCGAACGAGTCTGACTACAAGTTCTTCCGAACTGCCCCCTCCCCTCCCCTCCCCTCCCTCAAAGGCCCGTTTGATCACGTTATTTCGCTAGATAAGTCTGTTAATTGCCTTAACAGGCAGGTTGCTCATTCTATTGCCAGATTATTGATCTTTCAAAGGAGTTTTTGTGTGTCTTCATCGGGGATTGTTAAACGGTTTTTGTTTCTAATTGAACTCTACTGTTCTTGGAAATTTTAATCAAAGTTTCGCTTTGAATCTCGTTAGATAAGTACCTTTACCTTTTGTTTACAAAGAGAGATGAAATGAGCATAATCATTGCTTGATCATAAATCCTGCACCTGAATTATAATCCAGATATCACGGCAATTTCCGTACTTTGGAGATCTAGGAGAGTCGATGAAGCTTCTCATGGTATCTATTCCTTTTGCTTCTTCTCAGGTAAGATAAAGTAGAGGATCAGAGAGAAATGTCTATCTGTATATGTCTATGTCTATGTCTATGTATGTCGATTATTATAAAAAAAGTAGTAAGTACATTACGAGGGCGAAATTTTGGGTGCTATTGAGTTATTTAATATATCAGAAAGCAATAACTATACTTTTTCACGTCACAAGCTCGGAAAGATTCTCTTTGTTATTCGAAATCTGAGTGCAAAAACGCATTTTACCCGCTAGCATGGAAAGAGTTTTTAAAATTCGAACCTTTCTATTCAATATATTTTTATATAGCCCAACCACTGAAAATACTTTATTACTAATTTATATTATATTATTATCCGATTCGATTCTACTCTATTTAACTCTATTAGCCTCTTTTTGACTCTACTCGACTCTAATCAACTCTACTCGACTCTAATCGACTCTACTCGAAACTAATCTGCTCTACTCGACTCTACTCGACTCTTCTCGACTCTACGCGACTCTACAAGACTCTACTCGACTCTACTCGACTCTACTCGACTCTACTCGACTCTACTCCACTCTACTCAACTCTATTCGTATATTTTCATTTTCAATTCTATTCTACTCTGTTATACTATATTCTACTATATTCTACTATATTCTACTATATTCTACTATAATCTACTATATTCTACTATATTCTACTATAATCTACTATAATCTACTATATTCTACTATATTCTACTATATTCTACTATACTCTACTACTATACTCTACTACTGTATTCTACTACTGTATTCTACTCTGTTCTACTCTGTTCTACTCTGTTCTACTCTGTTATACGCTGTTCTACTCTGTTCTACTCTGTTCTACTCTGTTCTACCCTGTTCTACTCTGTTCTACTCTGTTCTACTCTGTTCTACTCTGTTCTACTCTGTTCTACTCTGTTCTACGCTGTTCTATCCTGCTCTACTATGTTCAACTCTTTTCTACTCTTTCTACTCTACTCGACTCTATTCAACTTTACTTGACTCTTCTTGACTCTGATTGTCTCTTTTCGTTTCTATTTGACTCTTTTCAACCCTATTCTACTCTATTCGACTCTTTTCGATTATATGATATTCGATTCTGTTTGACTCTATTCTATTATGTTTACACATCTGCCAGGCATCCCGCGACGGCCCATTTTTTATTATTATTTTAAACACTAATTTAATATATTATTTTAGCTGTTTTTCTTGCACCTAGCATTTTCCTCGCTGTAGTGACGTGAAAAGTTTTGTGTTGCGCACGGCAGCAAAGTTATTTGTCGTCTCGTACTTCTGAAACCCTCGCTACGCTCAGGTTTCAATACAAGTACTCTCGCCAAAAAATCACTTTGCAGCCTTGCATAACAAATAACTATTTTAGCAGACCTTCGTATTACAATACATAAAAACAGAAAATAAAAACACGAAGTAAAGCATAACAAAAGAAAAGCTAACAACTGAATAAGGAAGAGCACCTTGAGACAAAGGTTCTTTGTGCGAAAGAACAAAGTGCTCTCGGCTGAAACGAGACCAAAACGACTAACAAGTTTCAATTCTTACTTCAGAGATCTACCTCCTTTTTATTCAGCTTAAAAGTGAACCTAAGAAAACTTCATTTTATTCCTGCCTCAGCAGGATCGGCGTGAAGTGTACAACTCCATTTACATGATACCCAATTTAACCGAGTATAACTCTTTGAATTTATGTTCGCCCTATATTTTAACAGGCTCCGAAGGATTGAATGAGAACTTATAAATTAAATTATTATTAACTACATATCTATCTAAATTTCTTGAAGGTCAGGTCAAAGGTTCTAAAATTATCTTCGAACAAACATACAAACTTCTATATACACAAACGCAAGAGGGTTTTAAAAATGACTGCGAGTCCATACCGCCAACCAAACGAGTGCAAATGGCGGCTGCGAAGTCTGCGTGAGTGGATAAGTTGTGGTGTTTTGAGGTTGATACAGAATTTCATAGCAAAAGACTGCATTGTTTTTTTTTTTTTTTCGTGAGAACTTGACAGATTTAACACGACGTACAAGGTCGAGATCTTGCTGCGATGTGGCAGCCAATCGGCGTAACATGGTGTAAGTGATGCTTATGCTTAGTACGAGCGGATCGGCATATCGTGGGTGCTTCACTGTCGATTTGGCGGTGTGGACTCCGTCTTTTTAAATAAATTGTTGCACAAACGCTAATTCAGAAATTGATTTGGGAAACTCACTTCGCTTGGTCAAATTTGGCGATAACTTACACGTACTGACTTAAAAATATATATATATTATATATCAAGATTAAGTTTTGAAGCTCTCAGCTATATTTTACCCTACTCTGCCAAATGCAAAATTATTACTAAGCAGTTATAACGTGTTGGTTTATACATTTTCATTCAGGATTATCACCCCTGGCCGAGACCATCGACTTGCAAACGATTTCTTCCGCTTCCGATAATTTTTAATGCAATTATGCCAACCCTTCCGCTAGCCGTAAAGTTTTTTTAGGGGGTAAAATATTTCTTCAATATTGAATAATCTCAATTATTATTTAATTATACTTGTTTGTACCCACAACATAACGCCGGATTCCTCCCTAGAGCACAGCTAGAGGTGCAAAAAATATCTTTAAGTTACCCCTTTGGCAAATCTCTACAAAAATGTTATTTTAAAATTAAACTGGAGTTTATCAACCTTTCACAATTTGTTCACACTTTTGAGTTTGTTAATTTTACGTTGATTGTTCTATATTAATAATGTTTAATTTAACAATTAAAATCATAACGAATCTTTGAACTCAGTTCTAAGCTGGGATCCACGTATTGTGTTGGAATTGGAAAAGTTTTCTCGTTTTCAACTAATTATATCGAGAGGCGGACGGAAATCTTTTGCAAATATATATCGAGAAACGGTTGCCGACCGGCCGCTCGAGATATCAGGCTTATTTTAAAGTCACTATACTTATACCCGTGTTCTGATTTCTTTTGTTATAAACAGACCGAAAATACAATCACTTCAGCATGCACAATTTGCAGTCACATTTCCCGTAGAACCGATAACGGTTGGTTTGGGGTAGACAAGATCTCGAGTGGAGACCACGTTCGACTGACCGCATTGTCGTGCCTACATCCAGCAGTGGACAAGTACACGCTGATGATGATGATGACGATGATGGGACTGTAAACTATTTTTAAGATTTTAAGAGAGAACTTTTTTGGCTTGTTACATTTGTTACCAAATCACACTCATTGAGGTACCACGTGCTTTTGATATCATTATATTTTTCTGCTGTCTGTACTGCTACCTCGACACGGATAATATACTCGTAGGTCTAGTCAGTATTTATATACTCTGGGTCTAGTCTGCAGCTGTAGGCTGTAGTTATATACTCTTTGGGTCTAGTCTGCAGCTGTAGGCTGTAGTTAGGGAAAGCGCGCGTCTTGTTTTTAATTAATTTATTTTATTATTTTTCGAGCGGGACGCCGTCTTGCCTTTATTGGCGGAATTTCTCGGGCAATTAGTCGTTTTATTGTTATATAATTTTTGGCGGGAAGGGTTGAGGTGCTCCGCCAGATGGCCTCAGATCTAATTAAACGGCGCTTACTAAGTAGCTCTGAGGTGGACGGAGCTCGAGAGAAACGCTTTGTTATTATGGCGAGTTTATTTTGGTACGAAATAAGGGTTCGAAGTTCTTGCTTGAGAACTGGCAACCCTTTCTACTTCTGGTGCGTTTAAGTTTATAAAAATACGTAGGTTTCACTCACTTGCCATGTTGGATCTTCAAATCAATATATTTTAGAAGAAAGTTGATGTCTGCAATGACAAAACAAATTAGATTGATAGATAATACTTTATTGTACCTGCAACAGTTTCCAAAAAATAATTATTTATTTACTTGCTTGTTTGCAAATACCTTATTTTATTTTTTGCTCCAGCTTGTCTCTTTTGTGTAATCCATTGGCTCGTTCCCACGTCCACGTTACCATAAATCCAGATTGGAGATCGTATCACTAAAAGTGATCTTTTCTTGCAATCCGGAAATATATGAATTTCTAATGTTATTAACTTAAAGCCACTGATGTCGCCTTCTGCGGAAATACACGAGACATTATTAAAATGTACCAACGTTGATAGTCACTTGCCTCCATCATCAGTCGGAACAGGTCCACAGCTGAACAACGTACGTAGGTAGGTAGTTATGATTGTGTACAGTAACTACATTATAAACAGACCGGTGGGCGGCCCGGCTACCTGGCGACTGGGCGTGCCGCAGGTGCGGCGCGGCAGGTACAGGTGTCGCACCTGCGCAGTGCGCGGGGCGGAGCTACCTGCGCCCCGCCCCACGCACCTGACTCCTTCTTGGTTACAACAACTAGTATCTAGTGGTGAGTTCCAAGTGCGAGGTTAGTTGTCTTCTAACAGGTGTATTGCTCACGTCAACGTTGCCGTGATGAAGTTATAGTTAAACATTGCATCGAGATTTTAAATGCTAATAAATAATATCCTATTTTGATTCAGAAAAAAACAGGTCGCAAGGCAAATATTTTGCTTCCCAGTTACAGTAAAACATACTTTCATTTCGCAACCAACTCAGTTTAAAATATATCATCATCATCATCATCCCGTATTCGTCCACTGCTGGACGTAGGCCTCTCCTTGTGAACGCCACTGAGCCCAACTCCGGCTCTCCTCATCCAGTCGCTGCCAGCCGCCGCCCGCATTTTAAAACATATAACACATACAACATTATAACCTGGTCCTATAAAGATGACAAGAGGGTTCTTATTATAAGACACAATCTTATTGGCTAGACTACTATTTAGAGGTAATTAATACCTAACTGCAGGTACCGAAAAATAACTTCAAATTTTCAGTTTTCATCTTATTATTATATTTCATATTCAATAGTTGTATTAACTTAATTAAAAGGTGCATATATTTATAAATCCGAATAGAAAACCGTATTAAAATAATACAATGCTTACTCCCTTTTAAAAATCACCGATCACTCTAAAATTGTTCTCCAGCACTCTAAAACATACCTCGGCATTAAAACAAACGGCCGCCCGAACCTTTACCTCCATTAATACGTAACCCATAAATCGCCAACAAAGAAACCCGAAGGCCCCTCGAGTACCTCGCGTCACCTTCGCGACACATACATTTTTTGCGCACTCGGGGCCCTCGCGGCGGCACTCGACACGGAAAAGGAGGTGCCGTCTTAGGCACGCGCCATTGAAGGGTTGACCTCTTTACGCCGACCCTGGCTGGAGCAGGCGTGGTGCTGGCTGCACCTTCTGTTTTGTTTTATTTTAACTGGTACGAAAAATTTAAGTATGTGGTAACCAGTGAGGGAGCCATGTAGAGGTGATGATGGGTAGGAGGATACATCTGGCTCCCTCACTAGTTAATTGGTTCGGCTAAAGCCGAAGATGGTGGTTTATAAGATCAGGATGAGAAAAAAATACTTTCTTACCTAGATATAATCTCTCTATTCTTATTCTACTTCCTATTTATTAAAGAAAATACTGATGGATTGAGAATGAAATAATTAATTGTGTAAAAGGTGTGGTATCTATACCTGTAATATCTGAGCTTATATTAAAGCAATAAGAACGAAAAAGTCTGTACATTAGCTACATTAGCTGCACAATAATGTAACATTTTTTTAAATCGTGTCTGTCTGTTTGTTTGGTTGTCTGTATGTTTATTCGCGTAAAAACTACTGAACCGATTGCATTGCGGTTAGTACATTGTTGGATAACTGAGGGTTTGACTTACAAACTGGGGTAATTGGTATCTTAGCCCCATGATTAGACGCCGAGAAATCGATAAAAACTATTTGACTGCTGAACAAAGTTTGAAGATAATATGTAGGTAGTATATTGTACACTAGCTTTCCCGCCCGCGACTTCATCCGCGTGGACTACAGTTTATCGCGAAAAAAAACATTCTATATTATTCTAGGATATTATAAACCAATGCAAAAGTAGGTATAGCACCAACGTTCTTGATGTTTGTTGACAGACTTGATGTTGTTTGTCGTTATTTCGTTTCCATGGACACCGATTCATACGGCGAGTAATCAACATTTCCCAGTTTTCCCATGGAAACTTAAAATTTTCCGGGATAAAAAGTCCTATGTTTTATTCCAGGTAAAACAAAGCTATCTGGAGGTTAAGCTATCTCCATTCCAAATTTCATCAAAATCCGTCCAGCCGTTATCGCGTGAAAGCTCCTCAAACAAACAAACAGACATCGTTTCACTTTTATATATTGTACAGATTTTTAAAAGTCCTTTTGTAATTATCTATTCGTGTATTGATGTCGCGGCCCACTCGCTGGCCTTCTTCTATATAGCATAATAATTACCAAACCAACTCTGTTTTACCAGGCCGCGCAACGCAAAGACCCAGTAATGTGTTTATCAGCTTATGTATGTATGTTTGTGTATATACTTAGATTTTTTATTTTGAAATATAAGATGCAATCGGCGGCATGAAGAGTTAGCTCGCCAGGTTCTAGTTGATCCCGTCAAAGGAGAAATGAAATGCATGATGCCTCCGACTGCACGTTATATTTCAAAATCGAAAATCTAAAGCTTGTTTGCTTCATTTTAGTTTTGTTTGAAGTCAAGTTTTTTCTTTTTTGTTTGTCTGAATTTGCCTAAAATATTTTATAGCGGATTCTTTATTTGGCACGAAAGGCTATTCAAATACCTCTCTACTCGCATCGTACTTATAAATTAAAAGCGCCCCCAATACAGATATTATTTGTTTCATCAATGCAAGAAACTGTCCATAACCTACACATCAAACGCAAAACGCTTTGTCGTGTACAGGCAATAGCTTCTTTTATAGCCCCAAAAGCAACTGCTGCTTAGGAACGATGTACTATTATTTATTCTGTGGTAACGGCATATTTATTCTGTGGTAACGGCATATTTATTCTGTGGTAACGGCATATTTGAGGCTAGCACGTCGAAATTATGCTGCTACAGCTTTACTACCTATGAAAGCAGTAACCGCAAATTTGAGGCTCTTCATCATCATCAACCTGTACTCGTCCACTGCTGGACGTAGGCCTCTCCTAATGCACGCCACTGAGCCCGATCTCAATAGGCTCTTCTCATATAATTACTGCCGGCTACTTTACGCAGATCGTCGCTCCGTTTAGCCGGATGGCGTCCTACACTACGTTTGCCTACACGTGGTCTTCAATCAAGAACTCTCCTATCCATAGGTTATCGGTTTTTCGACATAATTATGTGAACAGTCCATTGCCACTTCAGCCTGCTAATTATTTGACCTATGTCTGTGACTTTCCCTTAGAGAAACCCTGACCATAGCTCCGTAGTACGCTGAGCGACCTTGAATTTGTGAACCAGCCTCACAGTCAGTGTCCAAGTCTCAGCTCCGTATATCATTATGGGTAGGACGCACTGGTTGAAGACTTTTGTCTTTAGGCATTGTGGGATGGGCGACTAGTAGACTTGACAAAGTTTCCCAAATGCTGCCTAGCCCAGCTGAATTCGACTGTCGGCTTCTTTCTCGAAGTTGTATCTAGCTAAATGAAGAGTTTGTCCAAGGTAGACATACTCTTGAACAACTTCAAGAGGCTTTCCACTGACAGCTATTGGTTCCGGTGCAATGCTGATCATCAATTTTGATGGGGCTAGCACGTCTAAATTAATATCCCCAAATATACCGCTACTGCTTTACTATGAATGCGCTATTGCATTCATAATAATGCAGTGGCGGCATATTTGGAGCCATTAATTTAGACATATTGGTGCCTGCATCCCCTGAACACACTGCAGCTAGCAGCTGCAGTGTGCTGGCTAGGCCACAGACCCAACACGTGGCCACCTATCCAACAAACTTCAGTATTGCCAACATTTGTCCTCAGCACAGGTCGTTGTCACAACTGTCGCGTGGCGCCACAAGGGCGCCACAGAGGCGCCACACGTGTAATTAACGGAACCGCGGCCTACGCAACGTAAACAAAGCCCAAATCCACCGGTAACGCGACACTGTTTGATTAGCGTGGAGAGCCAGATCGGTGGGAGGGTACGTAATTGTAGGGCACTTTGATGTATCTCAAAGACAATTTTACAGTTTAAAACAATATCAAGATGATAGTAACACAATTTGAATATTCAGGTGATATTAGAAATTAGCTAAAAATTGCATGTTCATAGTCTTCTTTAATAGAAACTAGCTTTCGCCCGGGACTTCGTCAACGCGGAAAACAGTTTATCGCGAAATCATCCTATGTTCTTCTAGAATATTAAAAACCAATGCAAAACTATAGCACCAACGCTCTTGATGTTTTTTGACAGACTTGTTATTGTTTCTTTTCCATGGCAATCGTTGGCAGCGAGTAATCAACATTTTCCAGTTTTCACGTAGAAACTTAAAATTTTCCAGGATAAAAAAAGTATCCTATATTTTATTCCAAGCTAATATATAAGCTATTTCCATTCCAAATTTCATTAAAATCTGTTCAGCCGTTATCGCGTGAAAGCTCCCCAAACAAACACACAGACAACGTTTCATCATCATCATCATCATCATCATCATCATCATCTCATTGTAGCTGAGCTCCGCTTCGCTATACTCTTTAACATCACTTTTTCGGTTTTCAGAATTAAAATGTTAATATTTGTTCTTCTTTGTTAAGATGGCTTCTGTAGATGCCTACTAGCAATTTCGCCAATGTCATGTTTAGTTTATTAAAAGTATGGTCATGCTCATGTCTCAGTCAATTGTCAAAGTCGCGAATCAGTAAAATGGTAGACGTTTTACTGAAATTTCCGAGGGAGTTTGTGCAAGTTCACGAACACCTAATGGTTAATATTCTACCAATATTACACATTAACACTCGAAGAAACACAAGATTGAGAATAAAATCGCAGCCGGTGGCGTTGACACATGACATTACATTACACATGACATTACTTTCTGTACCGTGGACAGCATTACCTCCAGATAGATGGCGTCGCTATGTGTAGTCCAGTGGCACCTGTTCTGGCCAACATTTGGATGGAGCATTTTGAGAAGGCCATAGATCTACAATCGTTTGCGGTGAAGATATGGAAGCGTTATGTGGATGATGTTTTCTGTATCATGAAAGTCAATGAACAGACAGCGGAACAATTCTTGGGGCATCTAAACTCGATCCCTGGCAACATCAAGTTTACCTATGAACCTCCAGGTGGAGAGAACGTTATCTTTCCTGGATGTCAGAGTGTCAGTGAGACCTAATGGCTCTTTATATCATTCTGTTTATCTCATTCATTGCTACGTGTTCATTTAAATAATTTTCCACCCCTATCCTGCGAGAACCCTTTAATTTTTCGGGATGAAAAGTATCATATGTCTTACCTCGTAGTATGAACTCAAATCATAACAAGTTTCATTTTAATTCATTGAGTATTTTCGGCGTGGTGCGCTGCCAAGGTACAGACAGACAGAAGGACAGACAGACAGACAAACAAAAATTTAAAAAATACAGTTTTGGCTTTAGTATTGAATATAGAAAGGCCTCCAAAAAAAATTACATAATATCTTAAATTTACAGAATTTTGGACATTATCCCGAAGGAACACGTTATTTTTCCGGATAAAAAGTATCCTCAATTTTTACCCATTATATAAACTATGACTGTGCCAAGTTTCAACAAAATCCGTCAAGTAGTTTCAGCGTGATGCGTGTTCTTTTAAATAACTTTCAACGCCTACTCTGCAGGAACCCTATAATTTTTTTAGAGAGCTAGTAGCTAGAGCTAGTCGGTGGACTAAAAATGCTAGCTTTATTTAGACTGTCTTTTATTTTCAAAATTATGGGTTTTTGTATTTTCTTAGCCTGAAAAACGGGGTAACCCGTAAAATACGGGGCATCTGGCAACCCTCCCCATCCCACAAAATAATGAGGAACTAACTTTTAGAAGGAGCGGCAGGAAAGCGCGCCTTAGATTTGTTCAAGCCCCATCCCCTCGCAGCACATGTTCATACGTTTGTGTTTTGACGGATTCCTGTTTGTCCAAGGCAGGCTCTCCTAAATTAGGGCTAAGAGTATGAGAAAGGAAGAAAGAACAGGCACTCGAGCTCATCCAGGTATGTCGGTACCTTGCTCTCGCGATAGGACCTTGACGCCCTTGGATGGCAAATGTGTGTGCCGCCGACCTGAGAAGTGTGCTTACTTTTAACAGAATATAATTTACCTAAAGCAGGGTCTCATTGGTCGGTCGTCTGCGACTCCTGCGAGACACCAAAATGTGTATCGAAGAGTAGGATTACACCTTTAAGACTTTCAGAAAGAAATTTTTCATATTACTGTGTAACAATAATGTATTCTCTTTCTATTAACATTACTATTAGAAGAGTATTATACTAACGGAGTCGCAGAACTATAAATTGCGTAACCTCATATGTTGACCAATACAGAAGTTCATTGTGCCAAACAATATTTTTTATTAAGACCGGTGTTCAATAGGAACCCGTCCTCCTTAGAAATACCCTGGTGAATAATAGACCAAAACACAAAATGCTTATTTAACTAAACAACAATTAGAAATAATTAGAATTGCCAGTGGTCCCCGCACTAGGTCAAGTCAGTGTCGCGGGAGGCCGATACATTGACACAGAAGGTAGCGTTATATAATTAATTTAAATTTGACGTACCATTATCTTGAATAAAAATGTGTGTACGAGTGGATGAGTTGTGACCTGCCAACGTATCGTACTACCCGCAGACATACCACCCATCTCCGCTGAGCTAGCGAACCAGAAAACCTTTATGCTGCACAAGGTGTGTAACAACATACACGCTCATGCTCTTAACGTACACTCGTTCGTTTGTCGTTTAATTCGTTTCGACTTAACATTGAACGTCAACACCTTCCACACACCCCACGACGCGACGCAAGGCCGTCCGCACTCCGCACCTGCCTCCATTAAAATTTCAATTACATTCGCCACTTGAGGATTAGTTGGCAAACATCGCGCAGTATTTATTTATTCTGTGCTCGCAGATGTTTGCTTTACATCGTCGCGAGGCGCGAGGTGGGCGATAGAGTCAGCAATCTCTTGGATGTATGTGTTGTTTTTGATAACAACATACAAGGGTCCAAATGTAGCGGTTTTGGATTTATGATAGTGATCAAATAAACCATGGATGCTAAACCCTTCATCGTCATCATCAGCCCATGTCAGTTCACTGCTGGACAATAGGCCTCTCCCAAAGCACGGCACTGAGCCCGATCTTCGGCTCTTCTCTTCCAACTGCTGCCAGCCATTTTGCGTATATCGTCGCTCCACCTGTCGTCGCCCTACACTATGTTTACCAAGTCGCGGTCTCTATTCAAGAACACGTCTACCCCAAAACGGTAGAAAAACGGCTATCCTTACTGTATCTAAACGCAAAATATACTCCCAGGCACGAAATTTTTCAAAATGGCGGATTTATGGGGGTTGAAAACGTAAAAAAATACATGTTTCATTCATTTTGAATGATGTTCAAACAAGCATAAATAAAAATAAAATATAACCCCCGTCCTCCAACCCCCATTATAGGGAAGAAGCATCTCGATCACATCAGTTTTCAAACTTAAAAACCGCATCAAAATGGGTCCGTTCGTTTGGGAGCTACGAACCTCACCCCATTATAATTAAGAAGCATCTCGATCACATCAGTTTTCAAACTTAAAAACCGCATCAATATCGGTCCATTTGTGTGGGAGACCCCCCTCTTTTTGCTAAGAACCATATCGTTCACATCAGCTATCAAACAGAAAAAAAAACGCATCAATATCGGTCCATTCGTTTGGAAGATACGATGCCACAGACACACACATACACACAGTGACATAGTGACACAGTGTTACACACCCTAAACTTATAACACCCGTCTCTTTGTTCGGGGGTTAAAACTGGTGGAGTGTGGGAGTTGAAAACGTAAAAAAAACATCCATTTCAATAATGATCAACCATGTCACAAAATTTTTTTGTTTTCCTTAATAAGATGCATAAACTTCAAGGGGTCGGGAGTGTAATGAGTGGATGGGTGGAAAATATTGAAAAATATAACGCAAATTTCCTGTGTGGGCTACGGCAGCACCCGTTTAACAAAATATGTCTCTCAGCTTTTTAAGGCGCGTGGTGAACATTTGTTCAGTTTAGCTATGCAAAGACAGCTCGCGAGGTCTACAGCTCACCGAACCACTACTTTAAAAGCTTTTATTTAACTTACAATGTACTCGTATGCATGTATATATGTTTAGGTCAAATCTTGCAAGCTGAATTAGAATCACTTCCTCTTATCCTACGGAGTTAAATTTTTACATGTTGGTTCAGTTCCGACGACAATGCATTTTTATGGTAAGCTTGACCTGGATTAGATCAAGGATCAGCTACAGATAAAGGAACTCCTCAATGGTTAACAGCACATACACGAAATATTGCATTCGCATTTAATTATGATAGTCCGTTCTAAAATTCACCAGAACATGGTAACTGCATTTTTTTTATATGTTTTTTCAACTTATTTAGATACATTTTAAAACTACATATGATTGTAAATTATTGTAAGTTTTTTTAATAAAACAACTATGCACAAAGCCCACCTTAATTATATTACCTACATTGTATTGATGTTTGTCTTCATTTCAACCAAGTCTCCCGCGCGAACGCTCGCCGCCAAGGAGCTCATTGTGAGGCAAAAATGGCCGGCAGGCAAAGAACCTGGATTGAAGTGCAAATTGAGTAATTTTCACGAGCATGTCGTACCGGCGCCGGTGGGGGAGCACAGTGCACCAACGGCTGGTAGAGGATCTCGTGACAACCTGTTTTGAATTTTCAATACCTATCGTATTAATTTACTAACTGCGCCCCGCGGTTTCACCCACGGCGATGATGATGAAAAGTATTACAATAATAGTAGTAGTGTTAATAGTCAATAGTCAATAGTAATTTATTCATAAAAATATTTACAAGTCAACAAGATTAAAATATGTGAATACGAACATGTATACAAGAATGTCATATGAAAAAATACAAACATTGACAAATTAAAATTAAATGTAACATTATAATAATAATAACAAAACAAGGAATTAAAAAAATAAATTACAAGAATGACAAAACAATTTTAAGTACTATAATAATATTTTATAATTCATGAATACATCCACACTACAGAACGCCAGCTCAATAAGCCAGCGCTATAGTTTATTTTGAAATGATTGTAAGCTGGGAGCGGCGGTGATGTCGCCTGGCAGTCTGTTGTAGACGGCTGGCCCCATCACGTGGGTCAGTTTACTTGACTTGGCGAGTGTGCGGGGGACCGCGACGAGCTTGTCCGCGTTGCGGGTGCGGTAGGAATGCATGTCGCTGTGCTTCTTGTAATTGCTCGTGTTTTTTCTTACAAATGTGACATCTGCACCTGCAAGATGACGATAGCAGGTAGCGTAAGGATACCAAGCTCCTTGAAGTAAAGTCTCGCGGAGGTATCTTACGACACACGTACTATAGGTCTAACGGCACGCTTCTGCATACGAAACGTTCTTTCCCATTCAGAAGCTCGGCCCCATAACTCTGCACCGTACTGTACTACAGAATGGACTGTTGCAAAATAGCACGCGCGCGCCACCTCCACGGAAACCACCCGAGACACCCTACGTAATGCGAAACAAGCACTGCCTACTTTACTACAAAGCCTATCGATGTGCCTCTCCCACGTTAGACTCCTGTCAATTTCAAAGCCGAGGAAAGTAGTGGCTCGTACCACCTCGACTCTGACGTCATCCACTAGAACCACACACTGATAGGTTAAAGTAGATGAAGTGTGTCTTGCTTATATTTAACACTAGGCCGTTGATACTAAACCACCTGGCAAGAAGAGACGCGGTCTCGTTTAATTTATTTTCCAGCTGGTCCACAGTGGGCGCAGTGACTATGGCAGCCACATCATCAGCATACATCAGAATGTCTGCAACTGTCACTGCGTCCGGCAGGTCATTTAATAGCAGCGAAAACAAAATGTTAGAAACCGACGAGCCTTGAGCAACTCCCATGGTAGATGATAAGGGGTCTGATTTGGTGTTACCGTCCCCTGCATCCACCACCTGGAGTCGTTCCCTCATCAGATCCGTCAGTATATCGAATGACAAGCCATCTATACCATAGTGTTTCAGTTTGGCGGCTAGCACGGCGTGATCAGCAACATTGAATGCCTTGGACAGGTCGCAGCACAAGACGGCAACCTGCTGCTTACGCTCCCGGGCAGCCATCACGCGGCTGACCACTTCACGAGTTAACGACGTGGTGGAACGACCTACGCGGTACGCGTATTGACGGTCCGATAACGCGTCGATCGATGATGGGAAGGTTACAAGTCTGGAACTCAACCCATTTTCGAACACCTTGGCAATCGCGGGTATGATGGATACGGGCTTGTATCCGACAATATTCTCCCGTTTTCCTTTGCCTTTAAATATGGGAGAAACTTTGCTTATTTTCAGAGGTTTTGGATATGTCCCTTCTTTTAAACAAGTATTGTATAGCAGAGACAAAACGGGAGCAAGTGGTATGATGGCCATCCGTACAAATTCCATGGATATGTCGTAAAAGTCCTTAGACTTCTTTGGAGGTATCCGTGTCGTAACTATCCGATACACCTCGTCCGCTGTAAAAGGACGCAGTCTAAGCGAGCGGTCGGCAGGCGCCCGAGATAATAGTAAGGTGCGGCGCACACAGGCGACTCTGGCCTTGGGCGCTCCACATGTGGCCGCTGCATTTAGGAAACG
Organism: Alsophila aescularia; assembly: GCA_946251855.1. Lineage (NCBI taxonomy): Eukaryota > Metazoa > Arthropoda > Insecta > Lepidoptera > Geometridae > Alsophila > Alsophila aescularia. Next base: position 1,098,437 of record OX276375.1, read on the forward strand.
CAAATTCATTGCATTAACAGCTTCTTTTGGATCGTCAAACTTCCTACCATTTCTATCTACCACAATGTCAGCAATGTTCACTTTAGGTAAATTATTTTTACCTCTTTCTTTATTGACTATGTTCCACATACCTTTAGATGCGTTCGTACTAATGTGAATCACATTTGCATAATAATTACATTTATTATTTTTAATATGTATGTCATATTTATTATTTAACTCATTTAGAATAGATTCAATGCAACTGTTATTTGGATACAATAAATTCAATTTTTTTATGTCAAATAATAATAATTTCATATTTTTACATCTTGAGTTACCCACGATGTGTCAGTTTTTTTAATGTGTTTCAGCTTATTGGGAAAACATATAATAAACTTATTTAATATAACATTTGTTATCAACAAAGCCAATTTCTTAGTTGTTTTGTTCATACATTTCATTCCAATCAACACTGTCAATAGAACGAACGAAGTTAGCACGTTATTCCAGAACCTAAAGTATCTACACACAATATACATATCTATACACAATTTTATCAAAACTCATTTAGCCGCTTCAGCGTGATGACCAGTTGATACACACACATACTTTAGCATTTATAATATAAGTAGAATTGTGCCCCTAGTTCAGAAATTTAATGAAATAAAGTAGTATGTACAATTGAGTAGGATCCATGGGTCTATTACATTCTAGGATTACTACGTGACAAATATCATCATCACCCTGAAGTCTCCCACTGCTGAAGCTGAACATGGGCCACCCCTCAAAACGGCGGTGCTCGGCGTCAACGCAGTATCTAGATTGTGATAATCCATCATCATCACCCTGAAGTCTCCCACTGCTGAAGCTGAACATGGGCCACCCCTCAAAACGGCGGTGCTCGGCGTCACCGCAATATCTAGATTGTGATAATCCATCATCATCACCCTGAAGTCTCCCACTGCTGAAACTGAACATGGGCCACCCCTCAAAACGGCGGTGCTCGGCGTCACCGCAGTATCTAGATTGTGATAAGCCATCATCATCACCCTGAAGTCTCCCACTGCTGAAACTGAACATGGGCCACCCCTTAAAACGGCGGTGCTCGGCGTCACCGCAGTATCTAGATTGTGATAATCCATCATCATCACCCTGAAGTCTCCCACTGCTGAAGCTGAACATGGGCCACCTCTTAAAACGGCGGCGCTCGGCGTCACCGCAGTATCTAGATTGTGATAATCCATCATCATCACCCTGAAGTCTCCCACTGCTGAAGCTGAACATGGGCCACTTCTCAAAACGGCGGCGCTCGGCTTCGCCGTGGTATCTAGTTTGTGATAATACATCATAATCACACTGAAGTCTCCCACTGCTGAAGCTGAACATGGGCCACCCCCACATAACGTCGGCGCTCGGCTTCACCGTGGTATCTAGTTTGTGATAATACATCATAATCACACTGAAGTATCCCACTGCTGAAGCTGAACATGGGCCACCCCCACAGAACGTCGGCGCTCGGCTTCACCGTGGTATCTAGTTTGTGATAATACATCATAATCACACTGAAGTCTCCCACTGCTGAAGCTGAACATGGGCCACCCCCACAGAACGTCGGCGCACGGCGTGACTGCAGTATCTAGTTTGTGATTATACATCATCATCACCCTGAAGTATCCCACTGCTGAAGCTGAACATGGGCCACCCCTCAAAACGGCGGCGCTCGGCTTCACCGTGGTATCTAGTTTGTGATAATACATCATAATCACACTGAAGTCTCCCACTGCTGAAGCTGAACATGGGCCACCCCCACAGAACGTCGGCGCACGGCGTGACTGCAGTATCTAATTTGTGATTATACATCATCATCACCCTGAAGTATCCCACTGCTGAAGCTGAACATGGGCCACCCCTCAAAACGGCGGCGCTCGGCTTCACCGTGGTATCTAGTTTGTGATAATACATCATAATCACACTGAAGTCTCCCACTGCTGAAGCTGAACATGGGCCACCCCCACAGAACGTCGGCGCACGGCGTGACTGCAGTATCTAGTTTGTGATTATACATCATCATCACCCTGAAGTATCCCACTGCTGAAGCTGAACATGGGCCACCCCTCAAAACGGCGGCGCTCGGCTTCACCGTGGTATCTAGTTTGTGATAATACATCATAATCACACTGAAGTCTCCCACTGCTGAAGCTGAACATGGGCCACCCCCACAGAACGTCGGCGCACGGCGTGACTGCAGTATCTAATTTGTGATTATACATCATCATCACCCTGAAGTCTCCCACTGCTGAAGCTGAACATGGGCCACCCCTCAAAACGGCGGCGCTCGGCGTCACCGCAGTATCTAGTTTGCGATAATACATCATCATCACCCTGAAGTCTCCCACTGCTGAAGCTGAACATGGGCCACCCCTCAAAACGGCGGCGCTCGGCTTCACCGTGGTATCTAGTTTGTGATAATACATCATCATCACCCTGAAGACTCCCACTGCTGAAGCTGAACATGGGCCACCCCTCAAAACGGCGGCGCTCGGCTTCACCGTGGTATCTAGTTTGTGATAATACATCATCATCACCCTGAAGTCTCCCCATGCTGAAGCTGAACATGGGCCACCCCCACAGAACGTTGGCGCACCCCGTGACCGCAGTATCTAGTTTGTAATAACGTACAGGTGGATGCTGCTACTCATTTTCTGTATTCTTTGTGCTGGTCAACACACGCGCAATAGAAGGGATGGTCTCATGATAACACCGGGGCCACAAGGAGGCTAATACTCATAATCATCAGCCTATAGTTGTCCACTGCTGGACGCAGAGGTATTTGTTAATGCACGCTACTGAGCTCGGCCTTCAACTCTCCGCTTCCAGTTTCTGCCAGCCGCAGAGCAACCTACACTACGTTTGCCTAAAGGTGGTCTTCACTCGAGAACTCGTCTACATCGACGGTTATCGGTTCTTCGGGAAATATGACTAGTCCACAGCCACTATAGACTTACCACCACTTATCCACTTACCACCACTTTATCTTAGAGCTATGTCGGTTACCATGGTTTTCTTTCGGATCACTTCATTACTTGGCTAATATTTTTACAACCAAATCTACTGCCTCTTTTTTCTGTGGCACATCAAAATCGTTGCGCGGCGGTTGTTCAAGACGAACAAACATAAATTTGATTAGGGCAGGTTCCTGCAATCAACAACAGAACACCGTGTTTGCACGTGACGATGGGTGGCGAGACGCTTGATTGAAACCGACGCAAGAAATGAATCCGCTCCCTATATTTTGATTCTCGTAAAATAAACAGGCGTAAATAAGATGGTTTGTTACTGAGGCGCCTCGAGTGTGCCTATTACTTTCGAGTTGCTTTTATATTCACTAGTTTACTATTATGGTTATTAAGCTAAAGTCTACAGATATACAACGTGTCACTGAATAGCCTTCTAAGTAACGTAGCAGGTATGTTTCGATCAAGCATGTAAATTCGATTACGTGTGCAATGGTTGAATACATCGTATTTAAAATTGACGTATAAATACATCGAATTTCGTTGTACATCGTATTTTTTGACGGCCGGTTGGTCTAGTGGCTAGAGACCCTAGGAACGTAACCAAACGGTCGCGGGTTCGAATCCTGCAAGGTGCAATAATTTGTGTGATGAGCAGAAATGTTTGATCCGAGTCATGGATGTGATATTCGTATTTATATATGTTTATCCGTTATCTAGTGCCCATATTACAGGGTATCCTAGTTTGGGGCCAGGTAATTGGTATGGAATTGTCCCAAAAAAAAAACAAAAAAGAAAAGAAAAAGAAAAAGAAAGAAAATTCTCCTAAAAAAGTAAAATTATTTTAATCTTAGAAATTTGCGAGTACTCTAAATGTTTGTTTACTATCCATCACGTCGCACCCAAAAGTAGGTATGTACATACGAGTACATACTGCTCCATCTGCGAGTTCAGGTTGCAAGATCTTTCCTCGCTTGTGCGCTTTTGGAAAGACCCAGTTGGGAGGAAATCGTTCACCAGTGCAAGCAAATGTGGGGCTAGTCAGCCTATTGTTTCACAATTCTTACTCGAATTATGTGCGTGCAGAGAGACGCACATAATTCGAGTAAGAAATGTTACTTATACTTGATAAGCACCGAATGCTTAGGAAACGTTACTATTATGTTTCACTTGAAACTCGTCAGAAATTTATAGATTAGATTCACTTTTTACAAAATAATAAAGAAATTTCGATTCCACTGACTTGGCTTTTTATCGTTGATTGACGATATTCTGCCAATGGACTTTAACTTTGAATTTCGACTGACCACTACGCAGTAGGCTCCGATACGTTATTTCTGTCAACTGAACTTGACAAACATACTTTAGTTTCGCTAGTGTTTTGTTTCCCAGCTGACTACTAGGTAATACTATTATTTATTCTGTGCTACTAAGGTTTGAAATATAGTGTTCCTAGAGGAATCTTTAAGGAGGAAGAGGTTTTATTGTTGTTGAACTCATGACTAAAAAACTTCGAATTCTCAAAAGTCGTATAACTAAAGTTGTTCACCATGAAATGTGAAATATACCACCTTGATACTTAATAGATAATTTTGTTACATCATGTGTATACGAGTATCTGTGATAGAGATAAACTACAGGGTATTTTAATATATGTTTTCATGCTTTGATTGGACCTAGAAGTACTAAATTCTTGACTAAAACAATCAATATACCTACCCAATTCTCTACAGTAATACAAAGCTATTAGCTTAGCCCGCAGCTTCGCACGCATAGTCATTTCTCTAGGTTAAATCACAGAATAAATAATAGTACAAGCACAGAAGGATAACTGAGTAAAGTAATTTAAATAAATAGCGACTCTCGCTACAACGCTATAAAGTGCAATTTAACTCGCACAGCGCTGCGAGCTTTCAATTATATTTACCTAGAAGGTGCTCGCCCATCGCGTGCAGGCTAGAATGCACCGTATCACAACGAGCGAAAACTTCCATTGCTCTAACCGTTTCAGAATCGCTCTGTCCCTTTTTCGCTCGGTAGGGTTGTATTAAGATATGACTAGGTACTTGTACTACTAATTATTCTATGATATGTTATGACTTAGATATTGTAACAGAATAAATAAGTAATAATGTATTATGTTATTACTTATCATTATAAATTAAAATAGTTCTATTATATACAATGACATTCTTATCAGAATAGACCTACTACCTCATTTTTACTACCTACCTATCCCGTTTTCAGAACGCCGATAAGTTTAGTGATATATCTACCTACGTACCTACTATATACTTTTAATATCCTTTGGAAGCGTAAAGAATAACAATTCGTAATTTCTCTCACTATTCAAACAGCCGAATGCTATGCAGTACCTTCTAGCTTCCTTCTTGGTACTCATAATTAAAACACGAATAAAATTTGTTAATAACTTTACGTAAGTAGGTACTTTATCGCTAAGTACAAGGCGCGCGACTCATCGAGCGCACGCTTGACACTCGACTGAACGGACCCGAATATTGCGCCCTCGAATTTATTTGTACTTGTTGCGGAGTGCGACCGCCCTGGTTAAATGTACTTTTTATATGTGCTATTTGTGCTTTATATATGTGTGCTATTCCAGGACCTAAAATACCAATACACCAACATTTGATTAACATTTCTTCAGCCGTCAAAAATACTTTTATCGATTGCTCGGCTTCTACTTATTAGATTAAGGTATCAATTACACCAGTTTTTAAGTCAAACCCTAAGCTATCGAACAATGAAAACCGCATCCCAATCGGTAAAGTAGTTTTCCCGTGATGCGCAAACAAACATACAGATAAAAAGAGACACGTTTTAAAAAATGTTATATATTCTTATTCAGTTTTTTTCTTGTTCAGCTTATTTTAGGTACCGTAGACTACATTTTTTTTTTTTTTTTCTTGGGTGGACTTTTCGTGCGTATTGCTTTATTATAGATAGATAGATGTGCTTCTCTTTGCTTAAATCGCTTTTCTTATGTTGAATACTTCCAACCTTATTTAATATCAGTCTCGCCATCGACGCCAGCAGGTATCTGATAGGATTTTATTAAGGTTCATCAAATATTTGCGCCACCTTCCCTTCATTTTGTTACGTCTACTCTGTGCCGTACGATTTCTCCAGAGTTTTATTATTTTATTACGTCATAAATAAAAAGCAATCATTTAGCTTTCAAGTAAGGAAAACAGCATCGTACAGGTACCATAAAGTAAGTAGATAGATAGATAGATAGATAGATAGATAACTCTTTATTGAACCACACAAATAAAAATCTTACAAATAAAGAAAACAAAAATTAATAATATAGTGTCACAATGGGCTATCGCTCAGAACGATCTTTAATTAATCTCTATTGATCTCTAATAGTATAAGTAAGTACTTATAAAATACTATTTGCCATTGATTGTGTATATATATATTTGAATGCCTTAACTGCGTGATAAATCCCAGAAAATATGTATTTAAATGCATTGATTTCGACTTAAACTACTACTACTACTAAGATATCTCTAGATAAACTATTGTGTTGATCTGGCTGCAAGATAATTGAATAACTTATTCATATTGGTATCCCTTGCCCATAAGGCTAGGCATTCAGTCGCGAGCACACAATCTAGCACTATCCCTTTTAGACCGCCACACGATCTAACCATAGACTATCAGTTGATGAACGGGTTCGCTTTCAACTTAATTCAATAACAGTTGGAATACCTAGATTGGCTGCCTCATGTCTATAGAGCGGTTCATTCAGTTGCAAATGCACTCTAATGCACTCTAACAATTCAATTTCCTGCTCGGCTACAGCTCCAGCTTGGGCCACTTATTCTTTAATTCTAGCAAACACCAGTGGCGATTAGAAAAAAATACAAAGAAAACATGCCCACATGCAACAAAAACTGCCCTGCCAAAAACATGCCCACATACAACAAAGACTGCCCTGCCAAAAACATGCCCACATGCAACAAAGACTGCCCTGCCAAACACGAACTAAAAAGTTATTAACAAGAGATAAATAATATTGTAATTGCTGTCGGGGGACCGTTCAGTGGAGAAGTCCCTTGACCGCTTTTTTTTGTAACTCTTGTTTTTGAGTTGCTAGTTCGTTTTTAGTTCGTTTTAGGCAGAGCTGTCGTTTTTTTATATTTTATATTTCATACTTTTAAGTGACAAGTTTTGAGTTATGCCGATAAGTTATAAATATATTGTTCTAATGTGCTCATCAAGGCCTTCAATTTGATACCCATATAGTAAAATTCAAATTCAAATTAATTCAATATAGAGTTATATTGCCGACATATTAAAATAAAAAAAAACCTATGTTACGCGGGATGATAGATAGATAAATAACACTTTATTGCACCAAATGAAACACTTACAAACAAAAATAAACTTTAAAAAAATATAGTACAATCGGCGGCCTTATCGCTAAGCAGCGATCTCTTCCAAGCGACCGTAGGCTATAATATGTAAGGATTCTAACGATATCCTATACATACAAATCTGTAACTTTTAAACTTTCGCGATTCGAACACATAGTTAAATATTTAAACGGGACTTAATCGCGCTGAAAACTTAATATTTATTTACCTTGACGTAGCGGGAACCGCTTGAAGTAGCGGGTGTCGTCGAGAAGGGCGAGCGTTATCTCCAACTACCCGCATTTGGTTTTGTAAAAATTCAGAATTGTCACGACACACGACACTAACGACATCTGCAGATATCTTCTGACATAAACCGTGACGCGAACACTTGCTTATCACGGGATTCCAGGACGCAGCCAACTTGAAACCATCCTCTCGGTTGAAATTAGGATACTTTTTAATTTCAACCGCTTCACGTACAATCCTGTAGTAGTGACGTTCCGTGGAGAGGATCTTCGGGTTATGGAGTTCAATCCAGTGATTAGGGCCCGATTCGAGCAAATGCTCAGCGATTGCAGATTTATTTATCTGGCGGTTCTTTACAGCTACAATGTGTTCTTTGACCTTTTCCGCTATAGTACGCTTGGTTTGTCCAATGTAGGAACCACCGCAGCTGCAATCTATCTTATATACGCCAGGAGTTTGAAAAGGTATGTAAAATGGTAAATGGTATGGTAAATATTAAGTTTTCAGCGCGTTTAAGTCCCGTTTAAATATTTAACTATGCATCCAAATCTATTCAGGCATTTAAAAGTTATGGTGGAATAAAGAAACTCACATACATACATACATACATACATACATACATACATACATACTCGTACATACATACAACAAGACATAAGTTCAAAAATTAAAACCCGACTACGACTAAAACTTAGCCTATACTTAGCTCTTGTGATGAAAACGAATCGATTGATACCTCAATTGTCAAAATCGGACCAAGTTTTTAGTTTGAGCCCAACCCTTCCTATGCTTTGCCGTATTCGGGTAAAAAAAGCATATGAACGTAGAGCATATGACACTGAAGACAAATCGATTGACACCTCGCTTGTCAAAATCGAACCAATAGGGGCGACCCTATAGTGGAACATCCACATAACCACATACATACAAACTCATTACCCTTCCCTTGCTTTGCTGTAGTCGGGTAAAAATAAATGAATCTTAAAAATATGTCACTCCTTTTTTTGGACAGTCGTGTAAAAATGATTGAGATTTGATAAAAATTACTTACGTTAGAAAACATTGGAGTTTCGCGGTTTTGGTTGTTTGTTTGTCGTATAAGATAGTGCTGGCCTCTGGTGTCAGATTTTGTCAGGCCGCCCGAGGGCCTCTCACGTGGCTCAACGATTGCTATTTATCAATAAAGGCCGGGAACTTCAGTTTAACGCGCCCTCCGAAGAACGGAGCGTTGGAAAACCACACATAACTTAACAATAAAGTCTTTGGTTTAGTACCAAACCCGGTATCGTTAGATTTGAAGTTGTTTCAATTCATTAGAATTGCTATTTAGTTCCGAGTTCTAAACATATTTATTCTATGGTTAGGAGGTCCATAGACAAATTGAAAGAAGAAAGTTTTCACTTATATTTACCCGAATGCACGGAGGGATTTGGGTTGCATGTATATATGTTTGTTCGTTTCTTAGGCGCGTCCTGCAGCCTGAACGGTTTCATGGTTTTTTATAAATGAGGTATCTATCATTGGATTCGACTTGATAACGAGAGTGCTAGAGGTTATATGAAGTGTCAAGGAAACTAATTGTAACCTCTAAAAAAAAAAAAAACGGAACAAAATATGACCAATACCTATCTAGTGAGGTATCAAAATAGAGATCTATAAAATACCATTTCAAAAATGTATAATAATTCTTATATCTAAACAGTAGCAATTGACTTTTAAGCTTCTTACAACATTTTATATTTTTGATTATTCAAGTTAACTATAGTCTAATGTTGCCATTGCTACTCTTAAAGTAAAGTAAAATTAAAAAAGAAACATTAAATTTATATCAATACTAGCTACGCCATGTATCTTCTATTTATACTTATAATAAAGCAATAACAACGAAAAAGTCTGTACAACGTCAATTATTTAAAAAAATGGTCTAGGGTACTTTAAATAAGCTACTGAACAAGAATATAACATTTTTTAAATCGTGTTTTTCTGTTTGCGTGTTTGTCTGTATGTTTTTTCGCACATGATGTAAAAACTACTGGACTGATAGCTTAAGGTTTAACTTAAAAACTGGGTTACCTAATCCGATGATTAGATGCCGAGCATTCATAAATAACTATTTGACGGCTGAACGTTTTTTTAAGAAATGTAGTATACTGTACTTTATAGGTACTTTTGGTCCTGGAATACGGGTACAGCTAGGTTTTATAATAAATTTACTCGTTTTCTCTTGAAAAGCAACGAGTACAATTATTTCGTAGATGTCATTGATTTTTACAGTTTTTGTCCATTTTGATCACAGGATAGTAAAATCTTGTTAATTTTCATTTGCCCTGTATTATTTATTTACTTCTTTACTGTGTCCCCTAGTTGTTAGATACATCATCATCAGCATATACTTGTCCACTGCTGGATGTAGGTCCTAATGCACGACACTGAGCTCGGTCTTCAGCTCTCCTCATCCATACATACTTAGAAGAAGTTAAAGTTAGATACATGAAGGTTAGTATGCCCCTACATATGCCAAGCTACACCAAGCTATCCCGTCACCGAGGCGTGCTGAGAGTGAGTGTTGATTTTCGACTGAAGTAAACTTTTTATATTTCTCATAGTTTAGGATGTAGCAAATCATACCTATCTTAAAAACTATTTTTGATGTATGATCATGTTAGATTTTTTTAAAGAGTTATTATTATATATTTTTTCGCGTATATTTCCAGAGCTTTTTATATTCGCAGCATATACACGGCTTTCAGTACATCAGTTCTTTTTGCTGTGGTTCCTAATTCTATTTCTAGTATTGAGGCTTCTGCTTGCTAGCATGATAGGATCTACACGGGACACGACGTTAATTTTGATACTGGTACTTTTATTACTGGTTATGACCAGTTTACAGCAGTCTTGTGTTTAGCACTTGATTTGTCGCCGGTTTTCACCACTTCTCTAACGTCGCCTTCGACCGACCCGACATAACATTACCGTGACATAACGGTGAACATCCGTGGTTTTAACTTAGGAGGGGCCTCTACGAGTTTTTTTTGAGTAATAATATAATAACCTTTGTCATCGTCGCTTGGTAGATACATAGATGGATAGATAACTATTTATTGCACTAAAAATACTTAAGGGTAGGTATGACTCAGGTTCGTATTTGTTATTGCACTAAAAATACTTAAGGGTAGGTATGACTCAGGTTCGTATTTGTTATTGCACTAAAAATACTTAAGGGTAGGTATGACTCAGGTTTGTATTTGTTATTTCACTAAAAATACTTAAGGGTAGGTATGACTCAGGTTCGTATTTGTAATTGTATCCAAAAATGAATGTTGTTTTTGAAACACTCGTACACGTAGCCACTCGTATTGTGAACTATTCAGCTAGTATAGAACATTTTATATTTATAAAAAGTCAATTACAATTAAAGTAATCCATTAGGAACGGAAGAACATACATTAACATTACATAAATGTTTTCACTGTAAAAGTGACCTCGCCTCGAGTGTAGATTAAACCCAAGCGCGAGTCCCCGTGAGTGGACACTCCTGCACGACTCCTGGCTCCTAGTGTAGGAGCTAGATCACTTAAAAAGTGGGTTGTATCTATATACATTTTGTTTTTGAAACTAAAGTACGTATTACAATTATATATTCTGTGGTCCAAGTTGGAGATTCTATTCCGCCAGAACACTTAAGATTTGTCGATGGCAACGGATTATGAAGACTTGGATCTTACTTCTGCACCTAGGTACCTACTACTGTTTAGCAAGGTTGACCGTTGTTTTTCTTAAAAAAATATTGGCATCCACGTCCATGCCTCTGGAATGTTTTACCTACGTTATTGAACGAGCGAGCGAAGCGTTTCGGCTTCCAGTTCAATTTGATTTCCTCAGTTTGTTGGTACTCCGCTGCAGGTGGTGTTTTACAACCTCTGGACGAAACTTGGTATACAGGTTTTATTAGATTCACTTGTTCTGTTTCTTGTTTTAAATAACTTTAGTGGTAAATTAATTGTTGCAAAAAAATTGTGCTCGCCACAGTTCTGTTCTGTTCTGTAGTTCTAGGAACAGTAGACCTACTGTTCGTAGAACTACAAGTAATGTTTGGATACCTACAGACGCGGAAATATTAAACCCGTTTACTTTTATACTTAGTTGGGTACCTAGTGTTATTTTATACTTAGTTAGGTACCTAGTGTTATTTTATACTTAGTTAGGTACCTAGTGTTATTTTATACTTAGTTAGGTACCTAGTGTTATTTTAATAACCACTAGTTTAATTGAACTCAAAATTAAATAAATGAGATGTCAGTGTTTAAAACCCATTTTAAACATTCAGTAATAAGTTAGAGCTATTTTATGATTGTTGATGAAAGTGAAGTACATGTTTTAAAAAGGTTTTAAAAATTGAAAATTAATTTTAACATCGGTTTGATATATCAAAATCAAATTTTGTGTATGTACATATAGATGGAGCTATCCCAATCTAATTAAAAAAGCTTGCGACTATATGAATCCACACCAATATATAAAAATGAATCGACGTATGTTTGTTTGTTTGGAGGGCTTTCACACCAAAACGGCTGCTCCGATTATCATGAAACTTTGTTAATAGGTATTGTACAATATAGATACTAACATAGAATACTTTTATCTCAAATCTGGAAAATGACGATTAATCGTTGTAAGGAACGGAATGACATGTTGTCGTGGAAACGAAATAAAAACAAGACTGTCAAAAAGTATCAAGAGCGTTGGTGCTATACTTTTACATTGGTTTTTAATATCCTAGATGAACATAGGATGTTTTGCTTTTGCTGTAGTCCGCGCGAATGAAGTCGAGGGCGAAAGCTAGTTTCTCTTAAGAGAAGCCTACTTTAAGGTACTCAGGTGCTTAAACAAGTTAGGCGGTAGATGCAATAAATTTATCCTGGTAGAGACTTTCGAGCGAAAGGCATACTTACGTACTTACTCGGAACGCAAGCTTCATTTAACAAAACACTTCCAGGTATTCATTGACCGATCGTTACTACCAATTTAGCGATGACTTTTCAATTGAGCACAATTTCTCTCAATTGCTGTTATGATTCATTCCCCAGCTGTAGTTAGGTAGTTTGAACGTTATGCCTCCATTCCACATTAAAATATATTTATTTACAATTAGTACATACTTACTCAGGAATTCCTGATTCAATGTGTTGGATTCGAATCAATACATTACAATTAGGTTATATCTGACTTTGAGAGGCAGGTCTTTGATTGTTTATCTGCTAATCAAAGCAAGCGGTAGGCATTAGCTGAAACTGTAATTTTTAATATTTATGTATATAGTTACTTTAAGTTTTACTAATTTGCTAAAAACGTACGCAAACTTTAATACAATCTCTGTCTTATCTACCCGAAGCCGATGGCGAGTTACCGTCAGAGATAGATTGAAGTGAAAAGAGAGGGCAAGAAAGACTGGCCCCACTACAATGTGAGACTCGTAGCCAGGAAGAGAAAGAGAGAGTGAGAGAGAGAGAGAGAGAGAGAGAAATTATAACTTCGACCACGGAATAAATAATTGTATTTCGTACTACAACAACTACTACCTAAATATTAGCAACCAATTCACAAAGAGATCATGCGCTAGAGAGATAAATATATTGCAACAATCTAGGCGAGGGCTTCTGATACCATGAACCGCCGACTCTTGGCGTACCCACGTCCCGCGTCTGTCCACATGGGCCGAATTAAAAAGTTTCCGCAGTCCGGGATTAAAAACCGTGCGGTGAGGAGAGCGCGCAGATTGCTGCATCCCTGGCCGGCCGAGCCCGGACCGGACCAGGGTCAATGTTTGTTTATGATTGTTATTTTACCAGGGGAATAGTAAACCTTGTGTTCAAAAGTCATTTTAAACCTTTCGATTTTAGAGATGGTGGTTGAATGGACATTATATTTATAAGGTTATTTATACCGTGACCATAGCATGTACCTACCTTTGTTTGGGTTCTGTAACTACAATCAAAAAATGATTACAAATCCATTTATTTTATCACAAATTATTTTCTAAGTATTTGATATTCCAGATTTCTTTATTTTATACAATCTTTAAAATAATCTAGGAAGCTACGATACATTATGCTTTGCCGAACAATGAATAACACAATGTATAGGTAAAGGGTTATTTGCGAATCTTCCAGTCATAGCCGATATGAGGGATTATTCCTGATATTCCTGATCTCAATAGGGAGGCCGTTTATTGTTCGGAGTTGGAATGTGATTGATAGCTCGTTACGCACCGCTAATGATGGGGGTAACATGGGTTCGCTAGAAAAGAGTGCGATCTGTATGACTAGATTCACATTGAGAAAGTCAGTCAAATAACCTGTGAAGGCATCCACGCAAAATGGATCTAATAATTACTTAAGTAATGAACAAAATAAAAATATGTAGCTTACTTCCGCCAAAACTGTAAGTCAGACAAATGATAAATGGTAAAATTAACACAAGTAAAACCCCACGCTAAACAAAACCCGACCCCAGATTGAACTAATGAAAAATATAAATGAAAGAAAAGCTAAGGCCTGGAGGCCAGAAAAAACACTTATATACAAATAATATATATATATATATAAATATATATACACAATAAAAAACTCGCAAGCTAAACAAACCCTACCCAAATACAAGTATCGAAACACTTATATATTCATATACATATAATATAAAAACACAATAAAAAACAGAGAAACTCTCTCAGTCCAGCACTCGACGAGTCAACATCACCTGAAGATGCCTCGTGCAGAGGCGAAACACGTGTCGTATTGATGTCAGACGTTTGGTATTTGTATCGAGGTATATGTTTTTTATTGTGTTTTTATATTATATGTATATGAATATATAAGTGTTTCGATACTTGTATTTGGGTAGGGTTTGTTTAGCTTGGGGTTTTTTTTATTGTGTATATATATTTATATATATATATATTATTTGTATATAAGTGTTTTTTCTGGCCTCGAGGCCTTAGCTTTTCTTTCATTTATATTTTTCATTAGTTCAATCTGGGGTCGGGTTTTGTTTAGCGTGGGGTTTTACTTGTGTTAATTTTACCATTTATCATTTGTCTGACTTACAGTTTTGGCGGAAGTAAGCTACATATTTTTATTTTGTTCATTTTAAATATGGATTTCCGCCAAGTGACGCCTGAATCTATCAATTATACTTAAATAATATTAACAGAGCAATTCGAAAGAACGTTCGTGCTAATTGTACTACTAGGCGTATTATTACTATTAGGACTATTAGGCGTTCACTTTAAATAAAAGAAGAGGGACGACAAAAGTATTTCAAGCCTCGAGATACGAATGCTGTTTTAGCTTTAGTTCTCGTTTTAATTTTAGTTTATATTACCTACCATATACTTATATACTTAGAGGGAAATAATTGTCACAGGGAAAGTCAGAATCAATAATTAGACTAGTCAAGCAAAGATATAATAATTGCATATTTATTTTTCCTTGGTGACTAACATCGAACTCGTTCATAAAATATGATATGTACTTATATTACTAAATCTGATTTGCTAGTAGCTCCATGTTGAAGCGAAAGTGTGTCCCGCTAAATGCGTAGTTGTAGCATCATACATACAGCACGATTTCCTATTGTGATTAGATAGTACCTACTTTGTAACAATCCCACAATAGGTTAGGCGTAGCGAAAGTAGTCTAACAAATTTATATTCATTCATTGTTCCCTACTTCTCTACTTAATGATGGATAACTGTCTGAACTTACGTAACTAGGTACATGGTTATGTATGTATGAAGTGTAGCGGTTGTCCATCCATACATTATGAATGAGGAAACTTTGATTGCTTTGTGGACTACCTATCGACATGAACTAGGTTAGAGGTAGACGTGAAATTTAACTACATGAGAACTTTAATGGAACAGATCTTAGTTTATAATGTTCTGAGATTTTGAAATACAATCTATGAATTTGAAATGATGTGTACATCCCCAATTACGGGGCATGCCCCGTCCACCCACTGGCTTCACCTAATAGTGGGTGCACGGGTAATTCGCATTTACCCCTCCACCCACTGCACTAGAGTTGGAAACTAATGAAGAAATAAATAATCGACATTTATGAAGAACAAAAAACAACATGTATTGTTTTGAGGCAGTAAGACATTTTAAAGTGACAGATGTCAAAGTGACATGTCAAACTTCAAAGTCATAACGTCAACACCACAAAAAAAAACAAAATAAATGGAATAAAAAAAAGAAAAAAAAAATGGTTAGAATGGTTTTGTCTTGTCACTTGACAAGATTTAATCGATATCTTCGTTTTGGATGATATCTGTCAAATTTAAAAGGGCTATAACTCTGAAACCAGTGATCCTAGACTAGTAGTTTCTTAACAGAAGTGATAGATCTCATTGACGTCTTCGTTTTGGATGACAGCTGTCAAACTTCAAAGGGCTATAACTCTTAAACTATTGCATATGTTGATTATTTTGACATCTATCACTTTAAAATGTCTTACCACCTAATTATAATACATGTTGTTATATTTTTCTTCATATATGTCGATTATTTCTTCATTAGTTTCCAACTCTAGTGCAGTGGGTGGAGGGGTAAATGCGAATTACCCGTGCACCCACCAGTGGGTGAAGGCAGTGGGTGCACGGGGCATGCCCCATAATTAAATTGCATTGTACTGTGATGCACCTACCAGGCAATGAGGGCAGGTTGCCATTTATTTTGAAACGCCCATTTCTTCACAATTCATGGTACCTTAGTTTTAATGAGCGTCTGAGTGAATAACCATGTTTAGAAATATCATTAGAAACGGAAATTTTCTTGTTTTAAATTTAATTAAATATATATTAATCTCGATATTTCAGCTCCGTTGCAGGCGACATGATCACGGCCAAACTGATGTTCTTGCGGGCGGGTGGTTTTAAGGGCAGACGTCTTCCCCCTTTCTCACACGTTTTTTACTTTCGATTATACCTAGTACCGCTGTTATCATCGTTATCATCGTTACACATGTTTTTAGAACAGGAATGCTTAACGTTTTTAACTGTTACTCCGGTTGTAATCATTTAAGACACACTCTTACTTATCTCTTAATCACCACATGTAGCCTCTTTGAGTTCGTCTGCAAGTTTACCAAAATAATTTGCCAGGTGGACCGTCCCTTGTAATTTGTGTAAGAACTAAATGAAGCGGCTCCGAATCAAAGACTGCCCCAACGTCTCCATCCTAGTTACACAAGTCGGCCTCCTCTCGCTATTTGACTAATTGCTGACCTCTTGACAACTCCAAGAAAGTTTAAGGGTAAGGAGTGTAAGGACTGTGGTACAAAATTAGTTTTATTATGACATATGCGGAAAACAGACAAAGACTTAAGATACCTACTCATAAAAGGTTTTAGCTAGAAAAGTCATGGGTGAGGAGCATCGTTATACCTAACAAAAACCCACTTTTTCAATGTACTTGTATCTACACTATTATTATTTGGTTCATTGACACCTAGGGCACAGAACATATACACCCTAGGGTTCCATGAAGACAACCGAGAGACGAACGATACGAGTCGTTGAAAAAACTTTTGTATGAATTCTGTTGACTTCTATCACAAATCAATCTTGGACCAGTGTACCCCAAGCCCCGTAACCGCGGCTAAGTTGCTAGCACAATTAGCGACGAGTGTTCACAGGCCGGTAGAGTTGCAGACCCTGTAGGACTCGAGCTGTGGAGTTGTGGACTCCACTCGGACTCTACTTGCTGTTACTAGTTTGCATACGTCGTCGACTGACCGCCGACAGACTTATTCAGAAAGTAGTCGAGGAGGTTGAATTCACAATTACAATCTTTACTCCCCTCTTTCATAGAGTATAAAGTTATGTTTTCGTAGAGTTGCTAGTGTTGGAAACAACATATAAATTATTTATAGGGAATAATCCAAACTCGATAAACTAATAAAACTTATTCAAAATACTTATTTAATTGACCGAGCGAGCGCAGAGCGCGAGCGAAGTTTCTCTGTTTCAGCTTGGGCAAAAATGCTTTTGTGTGTCCGGCGTATTTTTGGATGTCCGGCTGTTCTTCTCTACAGGGGCCCGATTCTGCTAATTTTAAATAAAATGTCATCAAAATGCCACTGAAGCGACTGTTCATGATCATGTTTGACAAATTTGGTATTCTGCTAAATCTCTAGATGACTTCCACGAGGGCGATTCTCACGAAGTGATATAAATATCACAGTAGATAAATGTCATAAAAACCATACATTTTTCGATATATATCTATTGTGATATTTATGTCACTTCGTGAGAATTGACATAAATATCACAAAGAGAAGTAGATACATACTACTATTAGTAATCTACTCCACTAAAGTGTATCCAAGAAAGTGTTATCTTTGTGGAATTATCGTGTAACGTTTTTACGTTACACGACAATAACATATATATAATATAGATACATATATCTAGATATATATAGATATATATATATATATATAGATACTATTCTCCAAGCCACGTCAAATTTGACAAACGCAACACAAACACTTTATAGTTGATATTTATATGATCTATGGAACACTAAAATGTACTAAATGACTAAATGGTACTAAAATCGAGTTTTTGAATAATCAATTTATTGGGATCCCTTCAAAATCCTATGAAAAAATCGATTAATTTTCCAATATGCTCGATTTTTCTGAAAAAATATAGGGTTTATATTCAAAATCGATTATACAAAAATCAATTAAGTTTTAAGAAATAATCGATTTTTTTGAAATAAATATAAATTTTTTTTTAGTTAAAAGAAATCTAAATTATAATGCTTGAAAAAAAAACGATTAACAAATAATCGATTAATTTAAAAACAATAATAGGTCCAAAAAATAGTAATTTTAAAAATAATAATCGACTACATATTTTAATAATCGTTCTTTTTCACATCCCTAGAACAGTCAAAATTCCGAAACGTATCGGAATATACAAATAATATATAAAAACATACATACATTCGAACATATGCATAACCGTCTCCTTTTGTGAAGTCGATCAAAAAGTAAGTTTTGTTCCATGACTACTCAATTGTGGTTTGATGAAAAAACACCTTTGAAACAAATGTCAAATAAGGAGAGTCGATTCAGTTTTTCGATTTCTATATGGCTGAGATATGCGGATATGCGGATATCAAAAATGTTTAATTTTTTTGTTATCCTTACTTACCTTTAAGACGCATGAAATTAAATTCAAAAGGTCGATGGGGTATGAAGGGGTGGAAAATAATGAAAAAAAAAAACGCAAACAGACTTGCGAGCTACAGCTACAGAGCTACTAGTTAAGTACGAGTAATTGTTTTTTTGGATACATACATAAGTAGGTAAGCAAGTTCAGTTACATAGATATTTTTGAGTATTTTAATTTAGATATCCATTTTCATTATATTCTTAGAATTTACTATTTATTGATTGTTGTTCATTAATGAACAAACAAAATTGATTATTTATCTAATAGCTGATGTTTGATATACATACATCACGTTTTGTTTTAACTACCGACATACATACCAAAAGGTATTTCAAAATATATTTCCATGAACCTGTATAAAAATGTTACTCCTAGCCTATCGACAACTTAACTGGTACCAAATTGTAGATCATCTCGTACGTACTCGTACATCGCATGCGGTTCGCTTCTTAGTTAAACGCGACTTGAATTACATCTCCGATCTACATTTGAACCACTTTGTCTAACTTTAATAGCTAGAGTACGTTACGATACGGTACGAAACTCTTTATTAACTGTACACATGAATAAAGAGTTTCGTACCATATCGTAACGTACTCTAGCTATTAAAGTTTACATTTTTTTGTGTCTTGTATGTACACAATACAAGACACAAAAAATAATTGAAAATTTGATAACTACAGTAAGATATACTTGTTTACATAATAATCGTACTTTGTACTTGTTATAAGAATTTTGTTATTTGAAAATTCATGTTATTTATATATAGAAGACTTTCAGGATTTTATAGACTAATATAGTACTAACCTACTTTATAGTACTAACCTACTTTATAATTAAGATATGAAACAAACAAAACTTTCTTAAACGACGAGTAAAATGACTGTATGAAGTACTTACTTAAAAACACTTCGAAATCAAACAAAACATAAAACTTGTACCTAATTACCTCGGCAAATCGCAAATATAAGCAACACCACAGAAAATAAATGATAGAGGCGACGGACCACACCCGCACCGCACTCATGTCGTAGCCGTACCCGCATCGCACCCGCACCCGCACCGCACTCATGTCGTAACCGCACCCGCATCGCACCCGCACCCGCACCGCACTCATGTCGTAACCGCACCCGCATCGCACCCGCACCCGCACCGCACTCATGTCGTAGCCGCACCCGCATCGCACCCGCACCCGCACCGCACTCATGTCGTAGCCGCACCCGCATCGCACCCGCACCCGCACCGCACTCATGTCGTAACCGCACCCGCATCGCACCCGCACCAGCACCGCATTCATGCCGTAACCGCACCCGCATCACACCCGCACCCGCACCGCACTCGTGTCGCAGTCACCCACATCGAATCCGCACCAGCACCGCACTCGTGTCGCAGCCACCCACATCGCACCCGCACCCGCACCGCACTCGTGTCGCAGCCACCCACATCGAACCCGCACCAGCACCGCACTCGTGTCGCAGCCACCCACATCGCACCCGCACCCGCACCGCACTCGTGTCGCAGCCACCCACATCGAACCCGCACCAGCACCGCACTCGTGTCCCAGCCGCCCACATCGAACCCGCACCAGCACCGCACTCATGTCATGAAACTACTTCGACCGACGGAAATTCATTATTTTTGGGTTTTTGGATTTTAATTTTCTATTATTTTCGTGATTTCATTGTTTCCTACCAATCTGAAAACTTTTTCTAATCAAGATGATGAGGGAAGCCTATGTGTAACTGTGGAAGATAGTAATTATGTGGACTTATCGAATAGGATAGGTGCCATGTCTTATAATGATGACACCGACGATCTGTGCAACTTTCACATACCTGACATTTGTGGTGATTTTTCGCTTCGTTTTATCTCGTTAAATGTCGGCCATAATTTTT
The DNA here is from genome assembly GCA_946251855.1 of Alsophila aescularia. NCBI lineage: Eukaryota > Metazoa > Arthropoda > Insecta > Lepidoptera > Geometridae > Alsophila > Alsophila aescularia. The sequence goes on from OX276375.1 coordinate 1,119,206, forward strand.
CATTTTTGAAGTCTCGAAAAAAACTATATTTTTTTTTCTATCGAAAAATATGTTACTTTGAATTGCGCCCACATAAAGAACACACTGCCAATCTGCCATTTTAGTTTAGAACGGTCATTAAACCTAAAATCATTCATGTCAACCTAACTAACGTATACTGCTTTGGGCAATCACATTGCGTCCGTTTTGTATACCTACACTGTTCGCTTCCCTAAATCTGTTTAGGAATTTGATCAAATCACTAGATTTGTTTAGGGAAATGACAATATCGAATGATATCTTAAAATCTACCGTAAATTGAGGAAATCACTTAGGGATTTAATCAAAACCCTGTTTCTATCATTTCCCTGCTCTACATTGATATACAAGTAGGCAGCATTTGTTTACTGCTAAAAGATTCTTACAGGATCCGGACGTTCCTGTTCAAAATATTATTTTCACAAACATAGTTACAATTTAGTACATCGGAATAAAAAGTCTTGCCCCAAAATATTGTGTAGAATGTAGTACAAGGTCTGAAAATAGGACACACGGAGGCACAGGCGTGTTTTCCAACAACAGAATAACTTATAGTCCACTGCTGCGGGGAAACACGCCTAACAAAGGCAGTAACCATTTTAATTCTCACTTTGGTTTAGTTCAGCTTCGGTGGACCTCTTGCTCTGCACCACTAAACACAAAAACTTGGTGACTAAACTGGAACTGAGGACTTAAGTGTGGCATTTTTTTAATTTGCATTTCAAATGTGTACAAAGGCCGAAAAAAGTTAAGTCCCGTGATTTACTAGAATATATCTAATCGTAAGAAATAATAATATGATAATGCAGACTACAATGTCTAACTAGTTGCGCCTTGCGACTTTTCCCGGGACATGTTCCTAGATAAAAAGTATCTTAAATATATCGGTCTCTGTAGCGTAAAGTATCTACGTACAATATTACAAACGCCGCGCGCCGCTGCTGTTTACTGGCTCTTTCTACACTAATAGTATAAAGAGGAAAGATTTGATTGTTTGTATGTTTTTTTGTTTGTTTGTTTGTTAGTTGGTTTGTAATGAATAAACTAAAAAAATACTGAACTGATTTTAAAAACTCTTTCACCTGTAGAAAGCTACATTATCAGTGAACAAGTGTAACAAGGGCAGCATTTTATTTTTCAAAAAATTAGAGATTATATATTTAAAGCCAAGGTATCAAAAATACAATCTGGAACGGAATTCTGTATTTTTGATGCCTTGGTTTACATAATTGCAATTTTCTCAGGGATCGCCCCAGCTTCGCACGGGTAGCGCTCATACCTCGGCATTTTCTCAGGGACCGCCCCGGCTTCGCACGGGTAGCGCTCATACCTCGGCATTTTCTCAGGGACCGCCCCGGCTGCGCACGGGTAGCGCTAATACCTCGGCATTTTCTCAGGGACCGCCCCGGCTTCGCACGGGTAGCGCTCATACCTCGGCATTTTCTCAGGGACCGCCCCGGCTTCGCACGGGTACCGCTCATACCTCGGCATTTTCTCAGGGACCGCCCCGGCTTCGCACGGGTAGCGCTCATACCTCGGCATTTGTCTTACTTTTAGCATTCTGATAACCAGCCGTAACTTTAAAAAAAAAGCCAGTAAGCGTAATTTAAAATCTTTGGCAGCGTGGTGTTTTTTGACCATAGACAACTGCATTATTACTCACGTACTTCACAGACTTGTTATTATTTCGTTTACAGAAACGAAATAATAATAGTCACTAGACATTTACAAATTACCCACTTGCACCGATCATTACGTGTTGAAAATTGTAGTTTGGAACCTAGTTAAGCCTAATTATATACCTACTAAGCTCAATGGCGCAAGCAAATCCATACCAATACATAAAAGTGAAACGTTGTCTGTTTGTTTGTTTGTTTGTTTGTTGGGGGAGCTTTCACGCGATATTGGCTGGACGGATATTGATGAAATATAGAATGGCTTATTAAATTTAGATTAGCTTATACCCTGGAATAAAACAAATTGTAAGTTTTCACGAGAAAACTGGAAAATGTTGATTAGTCATTGCAAGGTACGGTTGCCATCACAGAATGGTCTGTGGTTGCCATGGAAACGAACTAACAAGTCTGTCAATAAACATCAAGAGTAGTGTTATGCCTACTTTTGAATTGGTTTTTAATATCCTAGGAGAAAATAGGATGCTTTTTTCGCGATAAACAGTTAGTCCGCGCGTACGAAGTCGCGGGCGGGAAAACTAGTTATTGATAATTTGTATTATCTGTAAGGTGAATTTGTGAACTTGGATGAGGTCGGCACAGTCTAGAGACGAATGGCACAAGGGAGAGGAGGCTTATACCCAGCAGTGGGGGGAAACAAGCTGACGATGATAATGATAATAAGTATATAAAAACATTTGGTCAAATTCGGTCCAGCCGTTTTGAAAGCGCCTCCAACAAACAAACAGGCAACGTTTCACAGCTAGAATTAAGATAGCCATAGGTAGTAAAGTTTCTAGTAAGTATTCATCTCAGACCTGTGCCAGGATTTGCAAATTCCAACGTCTACTGAACCAGGACGAGAGAGAAATACTGTACTCTCCACGCGCACCTTAGCACTTTCAAATATTGTACCCATAGCTAATGTATCTTATTTCTACAAAAGAACTGCAACTCTTGTGAATTTTACCGGGTCAAGGCGCCGCGCCCTCACAGGAACAGCACGCGGTTTCAGGAAATAGTCCTGTAGAGTATCATTTATACGCGGTGCAAAACATGCGGGCCAGCGGTGACAGCGGCACCGACACATCTACATACTGTACAAATTTTAATCTAGGTATACCTACTTGTGGATATTCTAACACGAAAATTAAGGCATAATCAAAAAACCCGAACTTTAAATCGTTATAGATTTAAATAGTTATTCGAAATGAAAAATAATTACAGAAACCTTTAACAATGATTTTCAAATACATATTCAATCGCCAACTTAATTTTTTTATTTTTCACTTATAGTTTATCTGGTTGTCGCCATATTGAATTTAAATTACTGTCATGTCTTTGGTAGCACTCGCAAGATTAAGACAGATCGATTGACGTAAGAATCATCAAAATCAGTCCACAAGGTTGGTCTATATGTAGTGTGTTTGTGTGTGTGTGTGTGTGTGTGTGTGTGTGTGTGTGTGTGTAATGTAGTGTAGTGTAGTGACACAAAGGGACATACATACATACCTAAATAGGCTGATAAACACAATATTCTCCGCTCAGTCGGTTAAAAAAGGCACCAAATTGAAACAGCCAATAAGGTCTTTATTCGTGTCGACTTTTATAAGCATTTAATCATTTTTTATTTATTTTTATTACGGACTAGGCAATCTTTTGACCACGATCTCACCTGATGGAAAGCGATGATGTGGTCGAAGGTGTAGCACACTTGCCTAGTAGATACCTATACTCTCTTGACTTGAACACACCGGGGAAAATATATATAGAAAGATCACTTAAAGATCAAAAGATCACTAAAAGAAAAAAATAAAAAAATAAAAGATCACTTAGATCTTCTATAGATTAGATTAAAATATCACTTTCACACATTAATTAAAGTGAATCATAATCATGCCCGTTACCAACAAAAAAAACCTCGATCTTTGCCAAATTAAAACTGAAACTGAATTATTGTTAAAACTAAAAACTGAACATTAAAACAAACAAAAGAAAGCCTTGGTAGTCGCACATTTATCCTGCTCGCTTCTGATTCCGCTGCATTGAAAGGCGCGCGGCTGCGGCCGCGAGCCTCTTGGCTCGTGCTGGAGAGCAATTAATATTGAATTCTTCCTTTCCTTTGAGTAGAGCAGGGGTATTGGCACAGCACATATATAGTCCTCCGGAAGGACTATATATGCGCTGTGGTAACGGTGTCGAAGCGTTTTTTTTTCTTGTATTGTTTTGTGAAAGAAAATAATAAGTACTGTCGCCCAGAGATTTTTTTAAATACGAAAGTGGTTACTGTTACCCTACTATTTATTATTACAAATGAAGCAGAATACCGTCGAATCGTCATAGGCGAAATTGGCGAGAACGCATGCTGGCGCCACATGTGAGCTCTTAACTTTACATTTATCTGATTTTGATATCTGAATCACCTACAAATCTTTCGATATCCTCAAGTTTAGGTTGAACCAAAGACTACATACTGCATTCCCGCCCACGGCCTCGTGCACCGACTTGCACGAGCGGGCGGCGGCGTCGCGGCGCGGGCGGTGGGCGGACACTGTCCGCTCGCGCGCGTAACTGGCGTTGAAGCCGCGCGATTTATGGCCCCGTACTAATTTATAGCCGCGTCACCGGTTCGGGCCTCTGAAAGCGATTAATGGAAACACTTATTCCTAACTTTAATGTTGTTTCAATGGGTTTAATTACAATTTTCAAATAATAAATTATAAAATTTGCAACTCCCAATGATGATACGCATAGCAATTCTGATTGACGCCATGTTATCTACGTAGTATCTAGCGAATCAGACGCCATGAGGTCCAAGTGAGGGTCGGTCCGCAAAACCCAAACAAAATAAACATGATTAAAATTAAATAAAAAAAAAAAAAAAAATCGGGACATTTCCACACCAATTACCTAGCCCCAAACTAGGATACCCTGTAATATGGGCACTAGATAACGGATAAACATACGAGTACATGGATAAGAATATTACATCCATGACACGGAAACAAACATTTCTGCTCATCACACAAATAAATAAATATATTCGGGACATTTCCACACCAATTATCTAGCCCCAAACTAGGATACCCTGTGCTATGGGCACTAGATAACGGATAAACATACATAGATAAGAATATTACATCCATGACTCGGAAACAAACATTTCTGCTCATCACATAAATGATTGCACCTTGCAGGATTCGAACCCGCGACCGTACGATTTCGTACCTAGGATCTCTAGCCACGAGAGCAACCAGTCGTCAAATGATTGCACCTTGCAGGATTCGAACCCGCAGCCGTTCGATTTCGAACCTAGGATCTCTAGCCACTAGACTAGACCAACCGGTCGTTAATATTATCAACTAGCTTTCGTTCGCGACTTCATTCACGCGGACTATAGTTTATCGCGAAAAAAAGCATACTATGTTCTACTAGGATATTAAAAACCAATGCTAAAGTAGGTATAGCACCAATACTCTTGATGTTTTTTTGACAGACTTGTTTTACGTTTGACGATAGGAACTGAATGAAGTCGATTCATTCCATCGACGGGAACGTAAAAACGTGTGTTCTTTAGGGAATTTAACGTTTTTTTCTATAGAGCCAAATTTATTTTATCATGTAGCGGTGAACAAATCCGGATAAAGTATTTTATGAACATATTTTTTCACATAAAAAAATAAAGTCAATTTACCGTTTTCAAAGGTCTAGTTTTAAATATTCGTGAGGACGAATCGTCAAATTTGGAGCACATTTCGCCTTAAACACGAAGCATCAACGGTGTATCAACGAACAGAGAAACATACTACTTATAAATGCCAATTCATCTGAGCTTATTTGGAGACCACGCTACAAAAATAATTAAAAATATGAGTCCTACAATTTCCTATTGCTAAGTGTAAAATAAAACAAAATGTGGATAATGTAAAACTCGCTGGGCAGCTCGCGGGCGGTTGCGTCGGTAATATTCAAAACTCTCTGGGCAGCTCGCGGGCCGCTGCGTCGGTAATATTCAAAACTCGCTGGGCAGCTCGCGGGCGGTTGCGTCGGTAATATTCAAAACTCGCTGGGCAGCTCGCGGGCGGCTGCGTCGGTAATATTCAAAACTCGCTGGGCAACTCGCGGGCGGCTGCGTCGGTAATATTCATGGCTCCACTCGACGATGGTGAATGTATTTCATACCTGATGCCTCCGGCTCCGGCGCGCAGCTGCGGTGGTGCTGAGTACATTTACATTTGTGTTTGGCTCAGAAGCACGAAGGGTAGTAATAATCTTCCATGGATGTTAGTATGTAGTTAACATGCAAGTGCAGTGTGCAGTGTGCAGTGTGCAGTGTGCAGTGTGCAGTGTGCAGTGTGCAGTGTGCAGTGTGCAGTGTGCAGTGGTCACCGAGCAGTTATTTGTACTTATATTAAAGCAGTAAGTTACAAACAGTCTGAATATAGAAGATAATAAGAAAAAGGCATCGACAGTTTAAAATCTAAATCTATATCTAGCTTTTTGGTCCCTGGCCAAGTCGGTCGAAGTAAACTTCTGCCGCCCCTCACTGCCACCATTCCTGAAACCTGATGGATCACTAGCTCACACTGCTGGAGACAAAGCGAATTTATTTGCTTCTCTTTTTGCAGAAGCATCACATCTAGATGCTTCTGGCAAGACATCTTCCTGCCTTCCTCATTGCGGGGTTTTTATGCCCGAAATTCGCATTCGCCAGAAGGAGGTTCTCGAAGCGTTCTTCGAGCTCTAGATGTGAACAAGGCCAGTGGTCCTGATGCCATTCCAGTGATTGTGTTGAAAAACTGTGCGCCCGAATTATCTCCAATCTTAACACGTTTGTACCGCCTCTCTCTTCACTCAGGTAAAGTTCCGAAGAGCTGGAAGGTTGCCAATGTACAACCAGTACCAAAGAAGGGTAGTCGTGCTGATCCGGCCAATTATCGTCCCATCTCGATTACCTCCTTACTCTGTAAGTGTATGGAGCGTGTCATAAACGTTAGGCTCTTGGCATACCTTGAAGACAATGATCTTCTCAGTGACCGACAATACGGATTTCGCCGAAACCGGTCTACTGGGGATCTTCTCGCGTATGCCACACACGTACTGAGCGAAGCCATAGAGATGCATGGTGAGGCGCTTGCCGTCTCCCTTGACATATCGAAGGCATTTGATCGGGTATGGCACGATGGCCTTTTAAACAAGCTTCCCTCATATGGTTTACCTGTTGGTTTATGCAATTGGATAGTTGATTTCTTGAGGGAACGATCTATTCGAGTAGTCTTAGAGGGCTGCTCATCTGATCAAATAGCTATCAATGCCGGTGTACCTCAGGGGTCGGTTCTCTCGGCTACAATGTTTTTACTGCACATTAATGACCTTCTGAAGCCCGGTACCTTTGGGTATGCTGATGACAGTACTGTAGTTGAGAGATACACTTCCAATGCTCAAGCCAGCTGTGACGCTGTCCAGTTTCAGAGAGAGGCTATGGTAGACCGTTTAAATTTAGCCTTAGAAGCCGTGTCCGATTGGGGCGATGCTAACCTGGTTAAGTTTAATGCTACTAAAACGCAAGCGTGTTTGTTTTCTGCTAAAAAGAGTCCTCTACACCGATCTCCGTCTTTCCAAAGTGTAACAATACCAATAGGCGACCATTTGGAGCTTTTGGGTGTCGAACTCACATCAAACCTGAATTTTGGGTCTTATATAGCATCATCGCTTTCCATCAGGTGAGATCGTGGTCAAACGATTGCCTAGTCAGTAATAAAAATAAAAACAACTATAAAATACAGGGTGGATTTTTGAGACGGGACAGTAACGGTACCTTAACCATTGTAGTTACAGGAAAACGTTACGTAGACCATTCTTTCATCAGAATTTACAGATTTTGGAAAATAAAACCGTATAACCTGCCGAGCTGTGTGGATGTAGTCTATGGTCCCGTACCCCCGTACGGCCTGCTCCGGAGGCTGAAACTCATCAAGTCTTCTCGCTAGACGATTAAAAACTACCCTCAAAAACACCTTATAGACGTGGCTCAAAAGCGAGATGAGCCTGTAGTTTTTAAGGAGCGTTATATCACCTTTTTTGAAAAATAAAACTACCAGGGCCCTGTTTCATAAAACTTACAATTGTAGTTTACTATTACAATTTAGTGTACACTGAAGTTTATCTTCTAGCAAAATTCATATTTACACGTAACACTCTAACATATGCATCAATGTACACTAAATTGTAATGGTAAACTATAATTGTAAGTTTTATGAAACAGGGCCCAGGCTTCTGTTTCACACCTTTTGAATTCTTTTCACACCAATGGAATTCTCCCATCGTTCAGAGCAGAGTTAAACAACTTCTGAAACTCTCGAAATACATATAGGTCTTCCTCTATTAATATAATATACCATCCGGCTTTTCCATTTTAAAGCTGAGGGCTATCTCGATCTCGTTTAGGCTGATTTCCGGCAGTTCGTCGGTATAGTGGCGGGTCAATCTGCCTCGGGAATCCTCATTGCTGGGTTCGGATCGTAGAGCATGCGAGTCGTACAATGGCCATAGAAGTCTTCTATCTCGGTGAGAATCTCCGGTTGGGAGGTGATGGTAATGCGAGATGATGTTTTTAGCTTCGTCAGATGCTGGCCTTCTTAATTGCTGGCCGTGCTTTAGTAATCTCATATAATGGTACTTATAATACCAACTTTGAAGACGACTTAGTGATAGTCGCTAGGACCCATGGATGCAAACACCAAACCACACAGCGAGTAAGCGCTCGTCGTAGCGTTCTGTGGGCTCTAAGTTCAGCTGTGATGATGAATGAGGAAAAGATAGCATGATTTTCAGGTTGACATATAATTTCTTGGACTTGTGTATTATTATTTCTGAAATTTTATATTGTAAATTAATTTTAATATTATTTGCTTCATTTTAACTTTTATATTTTGTATTTTTAAATTTGTACGCCTCGTTAGGCAAAACATGTAATACTTTTTATTTTTTTAATATTTAACACATTGCATAATTTGCAAACGCATGTTATAACAAATAAAATTATCTTTATCTTTATACATAGAATGATATAGCTGTAAATATTTTTAGACCTAGGTAGATCTGATTAAAAGTTGGACGATAAGGTACAAGATTCGCGGGCATGGACCGCATAAATTAGGTGCAACGCACACAATCAACATTCTTTCAATCGGTGTTTTGTAGCACGTGTTAGCAGTGACTCTCATTCGCGCTACATTGCGAATTTTCATCTTTGTTGTTTATGCACTTGAATCACGACCAGTCGACCACAGATTACTTAAAGTTACCACGACTGACGATGGTGGGAATGTAGCTGTGTGGATGTGTTTGCTTGTAATCTAGTTCTAGTCCAGTTTTTGTTAACGTGATATTAAAGCGTTCCGTATCTTCCCCTTTTCCTATGATGGTCCTAGGTGTTGGAAATAAGTGAAAAGCGAAACAAGACCAACCGAGGAGTACCTACCTAAACGGCTGAATACGCACGCGGTACGGGGGCTGGGAGGCAGGGGTCTCACAGTAGTTTTGAAAAGACGGCTACGAACGAATGCCGCGCATGAAGTATCTTCACGTAAAAATGCGAGAAATAGAGAGCGTGCTGTGCAAGTAGGATGTCATTACCACAAATAGATTGGAATAAAGAGTATATGTCAGTTATAGGTACATATCAGGATTGGGCTCTTTATTCAAATATTTTTAACCACCATTGGGCTTGAGAGCCGAAAAAAACTTATTTTTTCTGTCAAACCTTTGACAACGCATCCACTCCGTATAAATGCCAACATTTGTGAATATTTTCATATCTTTGCGATTCTGCTGGTCTGTTTTTTTTTCGGTCATGATTGCGTGCTTCTCTCTATGGCGTGCTTCTCTTTATGGCGTGCTTCTCTATATTACCTCCCCTGCCAAAATAGCTCCTATACGTATTGAAGTGTGTATGTTTGAATAATTCTAGAAACTCACATAATATATCGGTTTTTACTTCTATCTGCCACCGAAACGAATAAACTCAAATAATCTAGGTATCGAGTAGTTATATTATACCTACTCTGCGGCTCTGCCTGCATGGTTTTTTTTTTCTGGGGAAAAGTAGTATTAATTTATGAAATTTCGTTCAGTCGTCAAATATTTTTTCATCTATTGATTGGCTTCTACTCATCGGATTGAGATACAATGTAGGTACATTAGTTTTAAATTCAAAACCTTAGCTTTCCAACATCCAATAGTGAAAACCGCATTTTAATTGGTCCAGTAGTCGTACGCGCGAATATACGGACACAATTTAAAAAACTTGTTCAGTGGCAGTAAATATATATGTCTATGTCAGTAGCATAATTTAAATCCGCCTTTCTTAATCATCTTCTTTGTACAGACCTTTTTGTTACTTCCTACTTTAATGTAAGTACTAGATGTGCCCGCGGCTTTGACCTCGTGGTCATTTCTTATGGCTGTGCTTATGGTTAAAAGTAACCTATGTGTTATTCCAAGACCAAAAGTAGACATCTATAAAGTACAAAATACCAAATTTCGCTAAGCCGTCGGACAGTTTTTATCAATTCGGTATGTAAATGAAATGAATATTTATTGCAAAAATTGTGTACAAATAGATCTTATTTATAGCATTAGGTACCTATACTATAATGTAGAATCATAATTTGTCCATAACGAACATACAATTTGGCATGAAAAAATAAAGTAAAAATTCTAACTAGATATCCAAACCAATATATAAAAGTGAAACGTTGTCTGTTTGTTTGTTTGTGTATTTGTTTGTTTGGGAAGCTTTCACGTTGACGGCTGGACGGATTTTGATGAAATTTGGTATGGAGATAGCTGTAAATAAAACATAGGATACATTTTATCCCGAAAAATTGTAAGTTTCCACGGGAAAACTGGAAAATGTTGATTACTCGCTGTAAGGAACGGTTGTCATCACAGAATGGTATGTGGTTTTCATGGAAACGAAATAACAAGTCTGTCAAAAACATCAAGAGTAGTGCTATACCTACTTTGAAATTGGTTTTTAATATCCTAGAAGAAAATAGGATGCTTTTTTTTCGCGATAAACAGTAGTCCACGCGTACGAAGTCACGGGCGGGAAAACTAGTATTGTATATAACAAAGTGACATCAGGTTATGATCTCATGACATGTTGTAGTCATGTAAACTAAGTACTGTTACAAAATTAAATGGGGGGAACTCAAGAGATATTTAGGAACTTCCGACTGCATCGACTGCCGACGAAAAAGTGGCGCGCCGCTCCCGCTGCACGCCGACGAAGGGTCTGCCCAGCTGCAACTTGCCTCAACAAGTTTTGCGTAAACAAGTCAGCACCAGCTGCTAGGCTCCGCCTCCTGGCGTTATTTTCCTTACACTATAATAAAACTGTAACTGGGCTAAATTTGTACATTAAATATTTTTTGAAAACTATAATTAAGATAAACTTCAAAATCGATATGAATGCTAAAACGTGTTTATATTTTTGTCTCTTTGAACACGCATCACGCTGAAATTACTGGATGGATTTTGATTTAACTTAGCACAATTATTGATAATGTTATGAATTAACATTTAAAATCAAATCAACTCAAATAATTAATTTATAATTATATTGTAAATACAGGTGTTTATAGTTCATTAGATCAATATTCAACCGTTCCCGGCGTACAAATATTCACAATTATTTTATAACAAACACATGGAATTAAGATTAAAGTTTAAATATTATTATTATTATTATTCAGCCTGGTTTATCCCACTGCAGGGCAAAGGCTTCCCTACCCTCCTTCCATGAATCACGATCTAGAGATTTGTCTTGCCAGTCCTTCCAATAGGAGACAGTTCATCCCGCCATCTCCTTCTGGGCCTGCCACGACGTCGTTTATCGTTGCATGGGCTCCACTCACAAAGTTTAAACATGCAATTAAAAAAACAGAATGACACAAATACAATTGAAAATAAAATAAAATAATGAATCAAATTAAATTAATAATGTTAGAAATAAAATTGGGTAAAATGTCAGACAACATAAAAAATACATTATAATTGATCATCTATGAAATAAGGATACTTTTTATTCCGAAAAAGTCAAGAGTTCCCGCAGGATAGGGCTTGAAAGTTATTTAAAAGAACTCGTATCACGCTGAAACTATTGCACGGATTTTGATGTTACTTGGCACAGTCAGAGTTTATATTATGTGTTCACATTTAAAATACATTTTATCCCGAAAAAATTAAGGGTTCCTGCGGGATAGGGGTCCAAAAATATGTTAATTTTAAAGCAATAATAAATCCGTTCCTTTTATAAAAGGGTACTGTAATTTCGTCCATCCCTCCACGAAGCTGAGTAGCGCAGTGGAAGCATGCTTAGGCGCATAACCCAGAGGTCCGTGGATTGAAATCACGTGTTTCTAGTTATTTTGCTTCATATTTATAAGCATTTACATATTTATTGCGTTATTTTTACATTTGTCAAGATATTTTTAAGGTTGCTGTAATTTTCCGAAGTGCACCAACAAGTGTTGTTGGAAAACAAGTAGATAAACATAAACATACAACCGCGCGTTTGTTATATCATGGGATATTGATAATTTATAATACAGAGGCCGTATTGGCGTCGGGTATGTTTCCATAAAAGCGAAAATGTATTATTCGAAAGTATACCTTTATCCAACGTTTATGACGTCGCTGGCCGAGCTGTCATCGGGTATACTTTTGAATTCAGGATTTTGCTCGGCGTATTTTGAAAACATACCTCTACGCAACGCTACTGAAACACAAATAGATTTATGTCAACAACCTTCACTGGCAACTTGACATGGCAGTGATAGGCGGGAGCGAAGCGTAGGTCGCTCCCGCCTTCATCTTCTAACCTATCACTTTTCACTACATTTTGCTCCCGTCTTCGTCTTTTAACCTATCACGGCCATGTCCGGTCACCACTGGAGGTCTGTATGTATGTTTGTTCACGCATCACGTAAAAATTACTTAACCGATTGCGATGCAGTTTGGTCTTATTCACTTCGTCACTATTGGATAGCTTAAGGTTTGACTTATAAAACTGAAATACTTGGTATCTTAATCTGATGATTAGATGCCGAGCAATCGATAAAAACTATTTGGAGGCTGAACGAATTTTAAAGAAATGTAGTATATTGTACTTTGTAGGTACTTTTGGTCTTGGAATAAAACGTATTAAATGAAATGACCTCGCGGGCAAAGCCGCTGGTACAGCTGGTGTTGTAATATAATAATGTTATTATAATGTTTATTTTTATTATAATTATCACAGTCATAGGTATTCTGATAAAATTATAACCCTCCATTTTTGTAGCTGGGTAAAGACCCTTCAGTAGAAACCCTCGGCACAGTACAGCCGTATTCACAAACTGTACTTGCCTAAGTAAAGCAGCGACACTATGCGAATTAAGCCATTTCACTATGCGTTCGTCATTGCGACCCTTCTAATTGTGAGCGTCAGGACAGCGGGTGTACCTACATTCACAAACGATACTTAGTCGACTCTTTACTATGAGAACGCAGTGCGTCCAATAATGTGCTCTGATTGCTCCGTGTTATATTATGTTCATTCTTTTTTGGCAGCTCGGCGCTATGCGTTGCTTAAAACAGGTACTTTACGAGTGCGCTGCTTCAAGTGAACGCACAGTATTCGGCAGTGTTCGGCACTCAAGTGTCGTTTATGTATAGGATTGTAGGACCCTGTGCGTTCGTGAGCACCGTGAGACCTCATAGTAACGTTTGTGAATTAGGGTGATATAGTCCTACGGACAGCAGTGTATCGAGGAGTAAACAGCCGAATTGACGCTTGCGGTGCGGGGCCGGGAGGCAGGGGTCTCAGCGTGGTTTTGAAAAGAAGGCTATGAGCGAGTTCCGCGCTTGAAGTACCTATCATCACGTAATAATGCGAGAAAGAGAGAGCGTGCTGTGCAAGGAGGCTGCCAGTATCACAAATAGATTAGACCAAAGAGTATAGCCTAGTAATATACGAGTAGGCATATCTATACTTTTAATAAAGCAAAATGTACAAAAAAGTCTGTACGAAGAACATAATTTAAAAAAAAAACTAGAGTATTAAAATAAGCGACTGAACAAGAATATAACATTTTGAATAAACGTGCCTGTCTATAGGTCTGTATGTTTGTTTATTTGTTTGTTCGCGCATCACGTAAAAACTACTGGACCGATTGCGATACTGCTGGATAGCTTACGGTTTGACTTAAAAACTGGTGTACTTGGTATCTCAATCCGATGAGTAGAAGCCTAGCAATCGATAAAAAAAAATAACGGCTGAAGGAATTTTGATCATCATCATCATCATCATGTCAGCCTTTAGAAGTCCACTGCTGAACATAGGCCTCCCCCAAAGAGCACCATGCCGAGCGATCTTGTGCCACCTCCATCCACCGACTTCCTGCGAAGGCTACAAAGTCGTCGGTCCATCGTGTGGGGGGGGCCTCCACACACTTCGCTTGCTTGTTCGAGGTCGCCATTCGAGAACCTTTATTCCCCAGCGGTTGTCGGTTCTGCGAACTATATGGCCTGCCCATTGCCACTTCAACTTGCAAACTCTGAGAACTATGTCGGTAACCTTCGTTCTTCTACAGATTTCCTCATTTCTGATTCTATCACGTAGTGAAACACCGAGCATAGCTCTCTCCATTGCATGCTGCGCAACTCTGAGCTTTTGTATGAGACCAATAGTTCGCGACCACGTCTCAGTGCCGTATGTCATCACTGGCAACACGCACTGGTTATAGACTTTCATCTTGAGGCTCTACGGTATCTGCGACGAGAAGAGATGGCGTAATTTCCCAAACGCCGCCCATCCGAGTTGGATTCGTCGGTTGACCTCTCTGTCGAAGTTGGATCTACCCAGTTAGATCGTCTGACCCAAGTAGACATAGTGATCAACAGCTTCGATAATATCGTTCCCAACATAAACCGGCATGGGTACAACATGGGCATTTGACATGATGTTCGTCTTGCCCATGTTCATTTTAAGACCCACCTGTTGGGAAACAATATTGAGGTCACTGAGCATTGTGCTTGGGTCTTCCAGGGTTTCAACCATGATGACTATATCATCAGCAAATCGAAGGTGAGTGATGTATTCGCCATTGATGTTGACACCAAATCCGTTCCAGTTCAGAAGCTTGAATATATCTTCCAGTGCACAGGTGAACAGTTTCGGAGAAATAACGTCTCCCTGTCTCACCCCTTTTTGCAGCTGCACAGAATTCGTGCTCTGATCCTGAGGACGAACTGTCATGGTAGCCTTGCTGTACAAACACTTCAACACTTCAACATATACCGGTAATCAATCTGGCACCGCTGTAATGACTGTAGCACTGCCCAGGTCTCGACTGAATCAAAGGCTTTCTCGTAGTCCACAAACGCTAGACATAGTGGCCGATTATACTCTTCGGTCTTCTGTATAATCTGCCGGAGCGTATAGATGTGGTCTATGGTGCTAAAGCCTTTCCGGAATCCAGCTTGTACAGGAGGCTGAAAGTCGTCGAGCCTACGAGCGAGACGGTTTGTAACTACTCTCGAAAACAGCTTATACACGTGGCTCAGCAGCGAAATGGGCCTAATATTCTTCAAAAGGGTTTTATCACCTTTCTTAAAGAACAAAACCACTACGCTCCTGTGCCACGCTTCTGGCGTAGTACCCTCGAGAATGACGAAGTTAAACAGCTTCTGAAGGACGAAGCCTGTTGATAAAGCTGAAAACCGACAATGGCAGCATAGTTTCGCCGAAGCCAGAGATTTTGGATGAGCTCGAGAAGTTCTATGGACAATTATATACCTCATCGAGTATTCCTCAAAGCAGGAATAGCGATGCAAGAGCCCGTTTGACCCGACATTATACCGAAGATATCCCGGACGTCAGCCTATACGAGATCAGAATGGCTCTCAAACAGCTTAAGAGCAACAAGGCACCAGGGGAGGACGGAATAACGACAGAGCTACTAAAAGCGGGTGGAACACCGGTAGTTAAAGTCCTTCATAAGATGTTTGACTCCGTCATCCTCGAGGAATTAATTTTGATCATATGTTGGTATAATGGTATTTTAGAACATTGTAGAAAAAATCCTAAACCGTGTGCTATTTTTAAAATACATTAAAACTTTCTCATAGATCCGCTCGTCAGAAACATGTAATTTTTTTACAAAAAGTATGTTATGTTATTTTCAACGACTTTTATTGTTTAATTTGTATATTTTCTAAATAATAAATGGAAAATAAAATAAAAACCGTCAATGCAAGGCGTTTTCACTTGCTCCCCGCTAGAAGCACCCCCGCGAGGCCTGCGGAAGTTCTACCGGCCCGGTTCGGCGGCCTCGGCGCCACGACATTCAGTCTGCCACGGCAGCTTGAGACAAAAGGACCACGCACGCGTTACGGATTAAAATATTTTGATGTTTTTTAGCTTTCTGACTATTTTCTTGAATTAATAAGATAAGGAACAGTAATAATTAATAATTTCAATGTATTTATGGACCTGTATGAAGTGATATTGTTGATTTTTGGATTAGTTTTATAGATTTTGAGGTCATAGAATATTATTTTATATTTTGTGCAGAAGTGATTTACCGAAAATAGGAAATAAAATCTTCAAATAGCGTAGACATCAATTGGCTTTGTAGTAAGTACCTACTTTACATTATATATATATATATATTTATACCACTGTGATAGTGATAAGACGAGCAGGTCGCCCGTCTGATGGTAAGCGCTGCGCCTGCTCAGTTTTTTTTATTACTTTAAACATTTTATTACTGACATTATTTTCAGTTCACGGACTATTTTTACTTAGTAGGTAGGTAGGTAGGTAGGTATGTACCTCTTACACGCGCGATTAGAATTATTGTGAACTTGCCTTGGCTTAGCACGGATAGCTAAGGGTTTCTCATTATTTGTACACGATTCTACCCGTATTTTTATTGACTAATTTGAACAAAATACGGAGTAAGCGAAGGTAATTCAAAATCTTTGGCAGCCGCGGTGCTTTTTGACAAACTTGTTATTATTTCGTTACAACGGCAACATGTAACCGATTTTTTATAAGCAATTTTTTGATACAACCGTATCACCTAGCTATCTAAACCAGGACCCGCGACTTTTATTGTACGGCCCGCGAAGTATTTTGAACCTGTATTTTTTTACTAGACAATCACAGCCCAATAAATTGTCCTTCAGCAGTTTATTAGGAACGGGAAATTAAACACAACACTTAAAAAAGGAAGGAAGTATTTACCATTGCTAAATTTTATAATTATGAAAGCTACTTATATTTTATTTCCAGGAATGAAAGCCAACGAAATGTTTAAAATGAAACGACCAAACTACAATCTGTGGAGGTTGAAAGTGCAAAGTAAGTTTTCTTTCCAAAAGTTGACTTAGTTAGGTATATACATTACACGAAGCGTTTTGCTTCGCCTATATTAGGCTGGATATAGGCGCTTTGAAAAATTATAAAAGGCTTATTATGTATTGCTTGGTTACTACAGGTTTATAATAATCTTGAATATTCCACAGATGTCACGAAAAACTGGAAATAGAAACCCTACAATCAGAAATAAATGTTGCCAGCAAATTAACTTGTATTCATAACGAGATTTAAAGAAACCGCCTTTGTCTTCGTGTTTTTTTTATATATTATGAAAAATAATATTTTAATCACTTTTCTTTATATTAAATGCTGTTTTTTTTTTCACTTAATGTCTAACGGCGAATCGTCAAACTTCAGATGTCACACTAGCCTCCGCCTGCGGCTGCGTGGGTGAAGCCGAGGGTGGCAAATAGTCTACACTAGTATTATAAAGAACAAAGATTTGATTGTTTGTTTGTTTATTTGTTTGTTTTTTTTTGTAATGGATGAAACCAAAAAATACTGAACCGATTTTAAAAATTCGTTCACTTGTAGGTAGCTACATTATCAGCGAGTAAAAGGGGCAGTTTTTTTAAATAAATCAGCGATATTTCGAAAATTGCAATAATGTAATCCAAGGTATCAAAAATAAAGAACGGAATGACGTTACCATGGAAACGAAATAATAACAAGTCTGTCAAGAAGATAGTCAAACTTCCACTTTGGGGAAATAGGTTTTTAAAAACTAAAATTAAACAAAAGAAGTAAAAATACGTCCAGCCGATTCGGAGGCTCGATATATTCTCCTCATAAAATGACATCATTACATATCGTCTAGACTCTAGAGTACTGTCCGCTGAC
This sequence comes from Alsophila aescularia, assembly GCA_946251855.1. Classification (NCBI taxonomy): domain Eukaryota; kingdom Metazoa; phylum Arthropoda; class Insecta; order Lepidoptera; family Geometridae; genus Alsophila; species Alsophila aescularia. Next base: position 1,137,170 of record OX276375.1, read on the forward strand.
GATGCTAATGCAATGCCCTCCCTCCCCAAGAGGGAAATTATCGGTTCGTTCATTTTCAATAACGTGCCGATAATTTCATGAACATATAACATATAAAATAATCTTATTACGTAACACATATGACAAAAGAACGAAGAAACATATAAAAACTAAGAATAAGGTAAAATATAAAATTACACTGAAGTCTGGTTCTCTCAAAACACTATTCACCAATTCACTGTGCTTTAACGCATTCGACATGTACTTCACTTCGTCTAAGTTTATTCTCTGCATATTCAGTACATGTGTACTAGATAGAGACGTGTCGCGTGTACTTGTGTCAAGCCGAGGCAGGTCAATGACAGGGATCGGCTCTGCAAGGTCGCTCTCGGTGTAAGTACGATGATGACGAATTTGAATGCCATAGATTTCGAGGTCACATGTATTTTCGAGGGTTAGAAGGTAGGTCCCGAAGACCGGATGCTTAGTGACCTCAGTGTCACAATATGTTGTTACAACTGTTCTCAGTCGTGTGTATAAAATCCAACTTGCAGCAGCTACTCGTTGCAGTCGTACATCCTCGATGTGGATCTGGCGTTGTACGCAGTGCGTAAGATTGTGGTCAAATTTCATGAGTTGTTCGATGCAGGTGAGCTCAGGATAAGGGGCTCGGTTGTCGTCTGCGCAGAGGTAGTAGTCTCCAGCGGTGAGAGGTCGGCATGGTTTCTCAATCGGTAAGTATTTAATTCCCTTTGCCAAAAGGTAAGGATATTGGGGAAATATGGATAGGGTTTTATTTTCAGATTCGCGGAACATTGGTAGTGAGTAGAGTTTAAAGTAATTGTAAGTATTATTTTCAATAAGTGGAATCTCTAATATAAACGTTATCTGGTTATGTTTAGTGTAAGACTTAATATTAAAAGTTTCCTCTAATTTTACCAAATTGCTTTCCATTACCGGATAAACCAAGTTTTCGGAACCGGATATCAACTTTAAATGATATAACAATTCTGTGGAATTTGCTATGGACTGATGCAGTATGGATATTTTACTGAAGGCTAATGCAGTTTCTATTTCTCCTAATTTAACAAAGATTGTTCGGAAATGACTTATAAAAATGTTGTAAAAACTTACAATGTATGTGGAGCAGTCCCAGCGTTTTTTTCTGAGAAACTAACTATTTTAACATAGATTCAAGGACTTTCATGCGTGACTCTAACAAGGCAGAATTTTTATTAATTATATCTGTAGTATTAATAAAACTATCAATTATTTGTGAAACCAGAGTTAATTTCTTAGAAATTACAATTTGATTTTGACCAAGTTTTGAAGTAAGCTCATCGTATCTTATTGCGTCATCATGGTCGAGATTTCCGGTGATAATTTTAATAACGGAACCTAATGGGTTCAGGATACCTCTCTTAAATCGTTGCTGCGGAACAAGTTGTCTATACTTTTCAATAGTAATATCGCGCAAGTAATCTAAATGCAAATTTAAAATTACAAGGTCACGAGAATATGATTCGTTTTGTCTTACAAGGTTATTAAATTTATTATAGTTATCCATTACGAAATCCAAGTCTTCATAAATTCTGTTTAAATTCAAAAGCTTAATAATAGTCCAATAATCTATTTGAACATAAGCTTGACCTTCTTTTACTGGAAGTATGCCTGGATTTCCCTTAAGTTGAAAGGACCGTTGCCCGGCTAATGAAACGGACCTCCTTCTCAGGTAAAGGCGAGGAATTAAAACAAGATGGTAAATTCAATAACAAAGGGCTTTATTACAAGAATAGAAAAAAGACACACATGAGTTATCAAATATTGGTACTCTCCCCTTTACTGAGGAATTCAAAAAGGAATATTTTACACTTAATTTAGTTTGTTCTGCATCAAAATAATTATAAACAGCAAGATCTTATAATAGGAAATATTACTAACTTAATACTCAAAACTAAAAATTCTCAAATGTGATTACAATTTCTTCAAACATATAAATTCTATTACTTAACTTCGGCCTGTACGATATGAATTTACAATAGAATAGGCTAGTAAAAACTTAGAGAGTCTGTGCTCAGCAGATTAACATGTATTGCTCACAACGCAACGGAATAGTCTTGTCTTTGCCTTTGAATGTTCAAATTAAAGGAGAACTTGTGCAAATAAAGTGTGTGTGTGTAAGATTGTGTTTCCCAGAAGGATATTAGACTCTAAAACAGAAAGTGGAACAGAAAGTAAGACAGAAAGTATCTTTCAACAATATATTAACACGTTAGAAGGCGAAGGCTTCCCTCGCTACCGTAGCTCGCTGACTCAAAATGAAATGGAGTGGACCAACCTGGAGGCTTCTTTCAACAATATATTAACACGTTAGAAGGCGAAGGCTTCCCTCGCTACCGTAGCTCGCTGACTCAAAATGAAATGGAGTGGACCAACCTGGAGGCTTCCTGGGACGCCGTACCGTCGTCTCGCGTACCGCCGCGGAACGCCTCCTTACTCCACTCGATCAGCTCCTACTGCTTGACCACGAACGGTGCCTGGTATCTTCTACTGGACAGGTGGTGCATTGGAGTCCTTCTGGAGTCCCTCGTAGACCGGCTTCTTACACGAACGGTGGTGAGCTCCGGGTGATCGCGCACAGCAGCTCGCAGTGGTGACGACAATAGCCGATCGTAGATGCACGATTTTAACCTGGAACCCACGTTCCTTTGTGTTCAAATGTGTCTCGAGATGCCCGCCTTAGATAGACGCGGTGCAAAATCAAAACAGATATTTCGTTAGTAAAATACTGAAATCACGGGAAATCACACTAACCTGGCTTTTGCACTCGTATACTTATTTCGCCTGTAACAGGGCAACTTCGTTCTGGACTGCGTGCCTCGGTCGTTTTGTTCACAACAGAGAACTGCGTGTTTTTCTGCTGCCTGCGGCGATCTTAATCACGTGCCAACTACGTGAACTAAATCCAGTTTTACGTCCGAAATCAAAATCCAATCCACAGGCTTCTCTCTTGTATATATACGAACTTTGGTTTGCACTTCGAGTAGCATTCTACTCAGACCTCAAACTTCCGGTATCCAGAAAACTCTAGAAAGAACTCTGCAACTTGCTTCGTAAAGCAGACCTTGTCGGCCTAGCTATACAGGTCACTGTCCTCCAGCCAGTTCTGGTACATTCCAATCAGGTTCCGTTGTTTACTTCAAAAAACTTCATATAAAAAAACCATCTCTCCGAAACTTTCATGCGATTTAGACATTATGTCAAAACCTTCCATGGTGTGACCATCGCAAGCGGTTTCTAGATGTAAATTATTTTCGACATATGAAACGCTGCCTTCTGAATTTACGATTTGTTAGCCAACTTAAAGATGCGACCTATTCTGGATTTTTAAACAACCCGTTCCTCGTCCAAAGTTATCCAGAGCCCGAAATATTCCTGGAACGTCAATTAATAATAGCAACACTCAGAAGCCCTGCTTCTTGCCGTCAGAGGCCACCGCTTCGTTTACACCTTCCTTCTAGTTCACGCCTCTTGTCGCTAGCTGTCGCTGCGTGGATTAACCATTTTATCTATTTTGAGACAGTAGATGAAAACTTTTCCCTTTCACTCGCAGAGGCAAATTCAACCATTATTTGTTGATTCTTAGATAGGCGAAATTATCAATCTGTCTTCAACGAGAAAAGCTTTCATTATTCCTTCAACGAAGAATGTGGCGCACGCGTTGTAGAGTTCGGCGTTTTTTACAAACTCGGCGTCTGGTTTTCAGATACGGAGAAAACACAACTTGATCTAATAGAAAAGACACTGCTCCTCGCCAGATGGCGTTGTACCCAATACATTCTATTTAATCGTGATCAATAACAAAATCTTACTTGGAGTCATGATTTAACATGTCACAAAGTGATCGCAGATGAAGGACCAGCACCGGCATCACTATCATCAGAACGCTGCACCTGCGGAGGGCGTTTTATGTTTTTAATAGGTACCTTTGTCAAGCGTTCGCCTACCTTTATTGGTACTACATTTCTTTCAGTTTCGCCTACAACTTTTGCTTTTGTATATCGGGGTTTATCCTTACTTTTCCTTTTATTAACGTATTTGGCGCAAAATAGTTTTTCCTTCTGGAAATTCCATTTTCTCCTCGCCACCTTTCTTTTCCCTAATGCTTTCCTTATTTTCTGTCATTTTGGCTGCCATTTGCTCGTATAAATATTTCATTCGCTCAGCATGATCTTTTACTAATTGCTGTATGTATTGTTTCTCAGCTTCTATACCAAAAGGGTTGCTCGAGTCAGTGTAACCAAAAACTGTTTCAAATGGGGACATTCCTGTCACCGAGTGGATGGAATGGTTGTATGCCATTATAGAATACATCATAACAGATGCCGCATCTGTGCATTTCTCTTCATATTTAGCGCACCTATAGATTTCACTGATGGTTGAATGCAATCGTTCTGTTAAGCCCATTGAGTTCGGGTTATTAGGAGTGCCAATGTGAAGGTCAATTTTATGTAAACCTACAAATTCTCTGATTAGTTCATTATTGAACTCTGTTCCTGGGTCTGAACTTATCCTTTTTGGAACGCTGTAGAACGAAAAGTACTTCATGAGAGCTCGAACTACTTCGGGAGTTGATCTATTGGAAATTGGAATAGCTTGGCCTAATTTGCTGAAAGCATCTATGAGCGTTAAGAAATATTGTCCTTCAATTTGGAAAAGGTCTATGAATAATTCTTGAAACGGGGCATCTTGTGTTTGGGTTAGCTGTAGAACTGGTTTTATAGGCTTCCTATCGTATTTCATTTTCTGACATATTTCACAAGCATTAATTATTGCTGCTATAGTTTCCTGCATGTTATTCCAAAAGTAAGACCTACGTATGCTACTTAAAGTTTCCTTGATGCCTCTGTGACACGTTTTTCCTTCTTGGTACTTCAACACTATAGCTCTCTGTTCTCCTTCATCTTCCACATACACAACACGCTCCGTACATTCAATCAGCTGTACTGTTCCCTTCCTGAACAACTCTATCACTACACGGCTAAACTGACGACGATGCTCCTCGTGTTCAAAATATATGAAATATTTTATTTTCAGCCTTATATACTCTTTCAAAAATTTATTTACTAAATCGGGGTTATCTATGGGCAAAAATACTTCTAGCACTTTCTGTTTAGCATGAGAAATGTCTTGTACCTGAATGTTATTTTTAAGCCATGTAAATACAAGAATCTGATTGGGTTTAGTGTCTATTGCTTCTTTCAGGATTGGTATATCGGTTATATCTACGTCCATATCTGAGTGTATAGTATCGACTTTTGATAGTTCAGATGGTTCTCTGACAGGATAATCTGCGCTTAAGATTGACAATGTGTCAGAACCTGCAGCGGAGATAGGGCTTGCCGAAGCTGTGTTACTAGAGTCTGATACTGTTATAGTTGAGGAGTCGTTACGTTCTTCCTTTTTTCAGTTGACAGTCGTACAATGTCATCAACCACTTCCTCCAATTGTCTCTTAAGTCTTTCCTCTTTGTCGTTAACATTAACCTTCATTGACTGTCCTTCGTCCTCAGTGTCAGAGAGGGCATTGACCTTTATCCTTGACAATGCGTCAGCATTTGTGTTTTGTTTACCCTTTTTGTAAACAATATCGTAGTCATAATCTAATAGTCTTAACCTCCACCGGGTAAGTTTGCTACTAGAGTCTTGTTGAGCTTCAAGCCATGATAAGGGCATGTGGTCAGTATAGATGGTAAATTTACGACCGTATAGATACGGACGAAAATGTTTGACAGCCCATATAATGGCTAGATATTCACGTTCGATAGTGGTATAACGTGATTCGGTGTCACTTAAGGTGCGACTAGCATATGCGATTAGTTGGTCGCTACCAATTGGACCTTGGGATAGCGCTGTGCCTAACGCGACATTCGATGCGTCTGTCGTCAGAACGAAAGTTTTGTCAAAGTCAGGGTATTGTAGCAGAGGTGCGTTTGTCAAGAGTTCCTTACATTTGTTAAATGCGTCGATATAGTTTTGATCAGTTACAATTTTATTACGTTTTTTTAAGCATGCTGTTAGTGGTTTCGTAACCTGGGCAGAGTCCTTTATAAAACGTCTGTAATAGCCAATGAGCCCGAGGAAACTCTTTATTTCAGTTGTCGTTTTTGGTAAGGGGTAGTTTAATACTGCGGCTACCTTGTCGTCGTTGGGCTTGAGTCCATCTTTAGTTATGGTGTGTCCTAAGTTAAGGACTTCTTTCCTTAAAAATTCAGACTTGTCAAGTTGTACTTTTAAGTTTGTCGTCCTAAGTCTGTCACATATAAGTCGTAGTTTGTGAATATGCTCTTCTAAGCTTGAAGAGAATACGATGACGTCATCCAAATAGATCATACAGTGTATTCCCTGCAGGCCTCTTAGAACATTGTCCATGGCTCTTTGGAATGTCGCTGGAGCGGTTTTAAGTCCAAACGGCATTCGGAGAAATTCATAGTGGCCATTTTGGGTGCTGAAGGCAGTCTTCTCCCTGTCCTGCTTTTCCACTTCTATCTGATGGTAGCCACTTGCTAGGTGAAGCGTACTGAAGTAGGAACTCTTCCCTAATTTATCAAACAAGTCGTTAATGTTAGGAAGAGGGTATCGGTCGTCCACGGTGATGTCATTCAGTCGTCTAAAATCTATAACCATTCACCATTTGCACTCCCCAGACGCATCCATTTTTTTTGGAACCAGGTGTACTGGTGCGTTCCATGGAGAATGGGATTTTTGTACAACGTTGTCTTTCAGTAATTTTTCTACTTGTCGGTTAACTTCTTCTACTTGTGCAGGAGCTTGTCTATAAGGTCTGACAAAAATAGGGTCCTCATTTTTAGTACGAATTTTGTATTTGACTTGATTTGTAAAACTTAAAGGAATTTGGTCACAGTAAAATATATCCTTGTACTCATTGCAAAGTTTCAGTATTTTCTCACGCTCTTCGTTATTTGTGTGGTCGAGTCTAAGCTTGTGTAAATTTTCTTCTAATAATTTATGGGTCTCTATGTCCGTACTATGTCCTGTGTAATTAAGTTCACAATCAGCTGTGTCAAATATTGTTACTGCAAAGGGTCGTGTCACGGTCAAGGTCATAGCTTTCTCTAAGGCGTTCTGAATAACTGTCAATGCGTATCCATTTGTACAATTGACTAATGCACTAGGCATTCGCACACCGGAAGTAAATTCTTGGAACTCAAGAATAGCTTCGCCTGAGTGTTGGTCTGTCGGGATTTTAACGCGTAGCTTGCATCGCGGTGGTAATTCAATTACGTAATTCAAGTTGTTAACAATCGGGATGCAAGTTGTTTTAGTTCGTAACATCAGGTGTTTAAGGTCAATAATCGCTTCTAGTTGTTTAAATAAGTCATTACCTATCAGTCTACGTCATACAAGTAGAACATATGGTGGTCGTAGCTACTAAAAGTCGGAAACAAGGGGATTTCTATGACCTTGTCATGCTTGCATGAGTGCTCACTACTTGGAATGGTTCATACGTAATATATTCCGGTAAATAATGGTACGCTACACGAGGACTAATAAATGACCTTGTACTTCCTGTGTCTATCATAAGTTTCGCATTAATTTCCGGGATATAGATATACGGTAGCTTCAAGTTGGAGTCACAGTTTAGTTCTAAGACTTCGCGTTTTTGTGAGAGGCATCTATCTGAAAATTTCCGGTCTCAGCCTGAGGCATGTCACTCTCGTCTGAGACGTTACTTCCGTCATAGTACTTTTGTGTGGGCGTCCACTCTACGTCATTGATTGGGTATACGTCATGAGTGTCGTATCCATAGTCACAGTCATAGGTAAGATCGTCATAGTATTGTACGTCATCATTGTCCAAGCTGAGTTCATTCATCCTAAAGCCCTGTTGAGGTACTTGGGCCTGCGGCCTTGGAGGCATTACTGTTCTCATAGAGACGTCATTATCCTGTGATTGCGGTTTTTGAGGCTGAGGCGGCTTGTACCCGAATTGTTGTGGAGTCATGCCAAAATTTTGTTGATGTCTGTTACCAAATTGCGGAGGCCTATAACCGGACTGTGGTGGTCTATAACCGAATTGTGGCGGTCTATAGCCGAATTGTTGCTGAGGGCCAATTTGAGGGCGGTAGCCAAACTGCGGGGGACGGTAGCCTATTTGGGGCCTAAATCCGAAATTTTGTTGTTGTGGCACAAAAGGCTTAAACCCAAAATTTTGTTGTTGTTGTGCAAAAGGTTTAAAACCGAAATTTTGCTGTGGCATAATAGCCTTAAAACCAGTTTGTGGTTGTGTGAGTTGTGATGACACTGGTGGCGTGTTTCCAAATTTAAACCCTTGGAAATTAAACCTTAAACGTTTTATTTTATTTAAACCTTCGTGAAAGTTTACTTCCTCCAGTACTACGCCTAACGCGTCTTCTAATGTGGCAGGTGACTTTAGCCTGACTACGCGAACCATATTCTCTGGTAAATTGTACAAGAAAACATTCAACGCCGTGTTATTATAAATAGCAATTTTTGCGCGTTTAAGTTCAGCATCACCCAATAAATTTACTTTTGAGATTAACAGTGAACGAATATTTTGCACTCTGTTACAAAAGTCCAAATAAGATTCGCCGGACTTGATTTTACACGATTCTAACTCTATATTTATGCACTCTTCGCTCCGCGGGTCACCGAAATACTGTTGTAAAAGGTCCCTAAGAGTGGACCAGTTAGAAATGTCCTCTCTTTCCGATAATAATGCAGCTGCATTATCAATCAATCGAATAGTAATCACGTGCATAACATAAATATTCTGTTCTTCATGACCTCTATATCTGTTAATCATATATTCGCACTTTCTCAAAAATAAATTTAATTGTCGTTTATCACCACCGAAAAATGGAATGAGCCGTAACATTTCATTTGGAATGGGCACTACCATTGTATCCGGTAAAGGAACTTCGTGTGTTCAGTATAAAAGTGTAAAATGTAAAAATCCAATCAAAAATGTAAAACGAAAATAAATTTTAAATATCGTACTTCCACTTAAAAACCCAACTCTACACTTTAGTTCGATTCACAATTTATAATTTATAAGTACTTCACAACTTATTCATAATAAATCTAACATCATTAAATCTACCTCAAGTCTCTACGCTTATCTTCAGTCCAAAGTTCAACTTACGTTCTAAGAATTAGATAGGCAAGGCACTCGGTACAGTTTGATACCTCATAACCAGGTAACGTTATAATGAGAGAGTTTTGATCTCAAAAATAACAACTTTAAAACTAAAACCCTTTTATGAAAAATACGGGAGAGGTAATGGAAAGGAAGGCAAAGAGTTTTACTCACCAACCGACCGCTACTCCCATACTCGGACCCATGAGAAGATGACGAATTTATTTGGTTCGTAGATCGTTCCACCAGCTCTATTCGCACCGCGCTCGCGTTTTACAGGTAAATTTGGATACCTGAAACTTCACAAAAGACGGCACAGCCTTTACGAAACGATCCTACCGGCTGCGCCAGTCAAACTTCCACTTTGGGGAAATAGGTTATTAAAAACTAAAATTAAACAAAATAAGTAAAAATACGTCCAGCTGATTCGGAGGCTCGATATATTCTCCTCATAAAATGGCATCATTACATATCGTCTAGACTCTAGAGTACTGTCCGCTGACGATGCTAAGTCAGCAGGATAGCTACTAGTCTAATACAGAGGGTTGAGGTGGATGCATAACTAGATAAGTAGTAATGCAGTTGTTTATGGTCAAAAAACACTGATTTTGATTTTGAATAACGCTTACTAGCGTTTCTTTTTTTAGAAGTTACGTCGGTTATATGAAAATCCACACCAATCTAAAACAGTGAAACGTTGTCTGTTTCTATGTTTGGCGAGTTTTAACGCGATAACGGCTGGACAGATTTTGATGAAATTTGGAATTTTGATAGTTTATACCCTGGAATAACACAAAAGATACTTTTCATTATCATAATCATCATCACTACCATCATAATCAGCCACCATCATAATCACCGTAGTGGTCTCGGCTCGTCGTGGTGGTCTCGGCTGAGAATAAGACCCCTCCCAATCCTCCCGTGGATGTCGTAAGAGTCGACTAAGGGATTATACACCGGAAGATGGGCAGCAGCGTCCTCCGAGCACATTTGCTACACTGCGGTCACCAATCCGCCTGCCAACCGTGGTGACTATGGCAAACCTCCCCCCCCCCCCCAAATATGATAGACACACCAAAAATTCAGCCCCCAGTCCCCGGCGGCTCCGTTATTCATGGCACTGGTAGCAGCCACGGTAACGGCGGAGCAGGGGGTGCTAAGAATCCCAGGCAGAGACCCAGCTACCAACCCCCACGATCTCTGGACCTGGCAACTTATAACGCACGCACCTTGAGGACCGATGAAAAGTTGACAGAGCTGGAAGAAGTAGTAAGTAAGTTGCGCTGGGGTATTAAAGGGTTATCAGAAGTCCGAAGAGAGGGAGAGGATACGATGACCCTCAATTCCGGCAACTTACTCTATTACCGGGAGGGCAACCAGCAGTCCCAACATGGTGTCGGGTTTCTCGTCCACAAGTCGCTCGTCAATAACATTGTGAAGATAGAAAGCGTTTCGAGCAGGGTGGTATACCTTATACTCAGAATTACCGAACGGTATTCGTTGAAACGCCCGGACGATGAAGTGGAGGCTATGTATGACGACATTTCTAATGCCATACATGCCCCGAAAACACACTTCACAGTGGAGATGGGGGACTTCAACGCACGGCTGGGCATGAGGAATGGCGATGAACTGAGAGTGGGGCAGTTTGGATTTGCACAGCGGAACCAAAGGGGTCAGCGATTGGCCGACTTCATGGAGAAGGAGGGACTCTTTATGAAGAATTCCTTTTTCAAGAAGCGCCCGTCCAGGAAATGGACGTGGTTGCACCCCGGTGGTCATAAGCATGAGATTGATTTCATTTTGACGACCAATTGGCATATATTCAATGATGTCTCTGTGATCAACAGGGTTAAGACCGGCAGTGATCACCGCATGGTAAGAGGCTCATTGAATATCAACGTAAAGCTGGAGAGGTCTCGTTTGATGACATCTACTCTTTGCCCAAGTCTTTAGTTGGAGCTCCAAAATCGCTTCCAAATCCTTACCGAATGCGATACAGTGGACGAACTAAATAACGGGCTGGTGGAAATTGTCCACGCGGTCGGGTCGGAGTTCTTTAAGACCCCCCGCAAAAAAAGAACACAAAAACTCTCTGAGCATACACTCAAACATATGGCAGAACGAGGCGAGATGAGGCTGCAGTCTTCAGTGGATATGTCGAGTTACAGCTTGCTTAATAAACAGATCTCCAAGTCAATGCGACACGATTTGCGTTCCTATAATACTACTTGTATTAAGAACGCAATGGAAAGGAACAAGGGCTCCAAAGTGTTCGCAAGAGATCTGTCTATTTGGCAAAGCCTGTTGACGAAGCTGAAAACCGACAGTGGCAGTATCGTTTTGTCGAAGCCAGAGATTTTGAGTGAGCTCGAGAAGTTCTATGGACAATTATACACCTCATCGCGTAGTCCTCCTAGCAGGACTAGCGATGCAAGAGCCCGTTTGACCCGACATTATACCTAAGATATCCCGGACGTCAGCCTATACGAGATCAGAATGGCTCTCAAACAGATTAAGAGCAACAAGACGGAATAACGACAGAGCAACTGAAAGCGGGTGGAACACCGGTACTTAAAGTACTTCAGAAGCTGTTTAACTCCGTCATCCTCGAGGGTACTACGCCAGAGGCGTGGCACAGGAGCGTAGTGGTTTTGTTCTTAAAGAAAGGTGATAAAACCCTTTTGAAGAATAATAGGCCCATTTCACTGCTGAGCCACGTGTATAAGCTGTTTTCGAGAGTAGTTACAAACCGTCTCGCTCGTAGGCTCGACGACTTTCAGCCTCCTGAGCAAGCTGGGTTCCGGAAAGGCTTTAGCACCATAGACCACATCTATACGCTCCGGCAGATTATACAGAAGACCGAAGAGTATAATCGGCCACTATGTCTAGCGTTTGTGGACTACGAGAAAGCCTTTGATTCAGTCGAGACCTGGGCAGTGCTACAGTCATTACAGCGGTGCCAGATTGATTACCGGTACATCGAAGCGTTGAAGTGTTTGTACAGCAAGGCCACCATGACAGTTCGTCTTCAGGATCAGAGCATGAATTCTATCCAGCTGCAAAAAGGGGTGAGATAGGGAGACGTTATTTCTCCGAAACTGTTCACCTCTGCACTGGAAGATATATTCAAGCTTCTGAACTGGAACGAATTTGGTGTTAACATCAATGGCGAATACATCACTCACCTTCGATTTGCTGATGATATAGTTATCATGGCCGAAGCCCTGGAAGACCTAAGCACAATGCTCAGTGACCTCAATATTGTTTCCCAACAGGTGGGTCTTAAAATGAACATGGGCAAGACGAACATCATGTCAAATGCCCATGTCGTACCTATGCCGGTTTATGTTGGGAACGATATTATCGAAGCTGTTGATCACTATGTCTACTTGGGTCAGACGATCCAACTGGGTAGATCCAACTTCGACAAAGAGGTCAACCGACGAATCCAACTCGGATGGGCGGCGTTTGGGAAATTACGCCATATCTTCTCGTCGCAGATACCGTAGAGCCTCAAGACGAAAGTCTATAACCAGTGCGTGTTGCCAGTGATGACATACGGCACTGAGACGTGGTCGCTAACTATTGGTCTCATACAAAAGCTCAGAGTTGCGCAGCGCGCAATGGAGAGAGCTATGCTCGGTGTTTCACTACGTGATAGAATCAGAAATGAGGAAATCCGTAGAAGAACGAAGGTTAACGACATAGCTCTCAGTGTTTGCAAGTTGAAGTGGAAATGGGCAGGCCATATAGTTCGCAGAACCGACAACCGCTGGGGAATAAAGGTTCTCGAATGGCGACCATGAACAAGCAAGCGAAGTGTAGGGAGACCCCCCACCGACCGACCGACGACATTATAGCCGTCGCAGGAAGTCGGTGGATGGAGGTGGCACAAGATCGCTCGTCATGGTGCTCTTTAGGGGAGGCCTATGTTCAGCAGTGGACTTCTAAAGGCTGACATGATGACGATGACCATCATAATCATGCGTGGGCACACATATTAACAGATAAAATTAAATCTGTTATTAAAATCCAATCACTTCTGGTAATCATCAAAAGAGTGTCAACATGGAACCGTTGGTATGATTTAGGACAACTCGATGAAAACTACCATATTAATTCTGGCTGTGTTGACTGGATAGATACCTAGTTAGCATTTTTTGGGTTCCATACTCTCATGATTCATCATTACTAGCGCTCGTGGAAAATAAAACAATTGGTGAAAACTGGAACTTCCTAGCTATTTGCATTGCTGAGATTCAGTAAGTTTTTTCTGGTCATAGTCAAATCTTCATGGGTTCATCATTTAGTACAATCCGTGTAGAATACAATAATTAATGAAAATGGGAACTTCCTAGATATTTCCAGTACCTACTGTTACTGAGATCTATTTTAGGTCAGTCCAAAATTTATAGGCAAAAAACCAAACATTATGAGAAACACTTCTGTATACTCGTTACTCTTTATTTGATTTTAATCTGCCATCACTGTTATACTGCCATTTGAAGTTAGATGTCACTGGAGCACAAGTACTAATACAATACAAATACAAATTCGATTATTAAGCGAAATACATTTTTACAAAATAAGGAGTTTCCAGTGGCCCCCGCACCAGGTCAAGCCTGTATCACGGGAGGCCGTTACAGATTAACAAAACATGTAGGTATGTTATGTAGTAAGTATGTATGTAGTGTTCGTTTGGATTATAACAGGGGTGTGTGCATGTGTATTGTTATGTTGTGTGTGTGCGCGTGTGTGTGTGTGTGTGTGTGTGTGTGTGTAGATGCTTAAATATTTTGCATGTATTTTTATATTTACTTATGCTATTTCTGAACGATCAGAAGTAACTCCGTTTCATCATAATCCAAAGTGAGTAGCCATTTCCTCACTTTTTCTTTGACACCGTAAAGCGAGCTATCAGTAAGATTGCAGAGCTTCATTATGCGTCTATATAAGAATGGAAGTGCATAATAACTAAATCTGGCGTAAGTAGATTTGACAGTGGGAACTTCTATTTTTATTCTGCGTTTTTTGGCTGATATGTCTGGATCTCTACTAGTATGTTTAGTAGTTTTATGAAATGTTAAAACAGCCCTTTGAATGTTAAGCTTCCGAACCGACAACGTTTGAGTTTCATTGTATAGTGTCTTAGTTGGATATCTAAAAGGTTTACGAAACATTACCTTAAGGATCGATCGCTAAGCTCTTTCGACCTGTATCATGAAGGTCTTTGCAGCTCCACCCCAGGCTAGAATACAGTAACTCAGAATCGATTGACAGAGTGCTGCGTAGACCAACATGAGAAGTTCTCTACCTCTAGTTCTCTCTAGTACCTATTTGTGAATATTTTAGTATCTTTCTACTTCTGCCAGTCTGTTTTTTTTCAGTCGTGCTTGCGTGCTTCTCTCCATCAGCGGGCCTCCTGGCATATCTGGCATATCCTGCCCTGATAAAATAGCCCTCACATTTTGCTGTGAGTATTGATGTTTGAATGACTCTAAAAACTCACAATCTTTATCAGTATTTTTACTTCCATTTGACACCGAAAGGAGTAAAATCAAATAATCTAGGTCTCGAGTAGTTATATTATCCTGCGCGGCTTTGCCCGTATGGACATTTTCCTGGGGAAAAAGTAGCTAATGTATTCCAGGACCAAAAGTTAGATAAAGTACAATTTACCAAATTTCGTTAAGCCGAGGACCATGCACGACGACACACACAGGACCAAAAGTAGGTACCTATAAAAAAAAACGGCCGTTGGACAGTATTTTGTCAATTGCTTGGCTTGTAAAATACACCAGTTTTTTAGTCAAACCCTAAGCTATCTAACAGTGAAAACTGTATCGCCCTCCTTTTTTGTAGCCGGGTTAAGACCCGCCAGTAGCAATCGGTCTGCAACTGACAGTAGACATCAAACTCGAAAACAATGTTTCGATACACTACTGTCCGTAATGATGATGATGATGACTGTCCGTAAGGACTACATTATCTACTGTGACTAGACTGAGGTTATTCTGTGACTGAGTTCCTTTTATCCATAAATAAACTTCTTACCGAGTGATTTCGCCTCGAAACCTGTAGTTGACAAGGATTATGCAAATTAATTGGTGAAAATACAAAATAAACGCGGCCGCTTGATTTGCGGAAAAACTTGGCTACGGAACGATGGAAACCTTTGTTTTTTGCAAGCTCCATCAGATTGGAATTACACGTTCTAAGTAGATACCTAGTTCGTGAGTTTAAATCTATAGGGGATTAATTAGAAACATGCTACTGCATATAAGTTCTCTATTCTTATTTATTCTTTTTACTTTTTAAAAGGGAGCATAGTAATGCAGTGTTTAAAAAGAAAGCCAAAATATATATACATATCCGGTTTATATTATATCACATAAGTTCAAAAACTAAAACCCGACCACGATTGGTTAAAAGATAACCTATGACACCTTGCGATGAAGACAAATCAATTGATACCACGCTTGTCAAAATCGGACCAAGTTTTTAGTATGAACACTTAACTCTTAATTTGCCATGCCGTAGTCGGGTAAAAAAAAATGAGCCCATGACACTCTATACCTGAAAACGAATGGATAGACACCACGTTATTCAAAATCTAACCAATAGGGGGTACGCTATGGTGGAACATACATACATACATACATACATACATACATACATACATACATACATACATACATACATACATACATAGACGGCTAAACTCATTACCCTTCCCTTCCTTTGCTGTAATCTGGTAATAATTAAAAAAAACAGCAACAGCATTTATGTAGGCAGTTTATTTCGTAAGTCACTATTTTATTGTACAGCCTGTGAACTAACACAGATTTAACATTTAACTGTTTAACATTGCTTGCGACTATTCACCATTGCCGGTGACTACGAGATAGACGTTTTCAAAGTGCTGTTTGTATAAAATATTTTTCCAAAAAAATACATCGACTTCATATTAAAAATGTTATTTTGTAAACAACCACTAAAATTAATAAAATAATTAAAATTGAGCCAGAACAGTATCACTTTTTCGAAATTACCAACGTAATAATAATGCAAAAATACAACATAAGATAAGAAAGAGTTTTTTGAAGGTGCCTTAATTATTAATATGGTTGGGCTTATTCAAAAAGATAATGTCGGCTAATGTAATGACGGCTTGACGCGCTATATAAAATAATAAGCTTTTAAAGTAATTATCTACAAAAACTTTATCATTTACTAGATTGCTGTATTCGTGTCAATCGGTTTGTGAATGTGTGAAAGTCAAAATTTGCTCGTGTGAGTCTCTTGTTTTGTCTCTTCTGCGTTTCGTGTTTTGTATGAGGGTGCGTCATAGACAACTGCATATTACTTCGTACGTAGATACGTAATAGTATGTATTAATGATGACTGGGTTTGGCACCGCCTTCAAAAAACTCTTTCTTATCTTATGTTGTATTTTTGCATTATTATTACGTTGGTAATTTAGAAAAAGTGATACTGTTCTGGCTCAATTGTAATTATTTTATTCTTTTTAGTGGTTGTTTACAAAATAATTTTTTTAATATGAAGTCTTATTTTGTTGTTGAGTTCCTGTGACTTCCTTCCGGGTCCATCATCAGACCCTGGATACTACATAATACCAGATAACTCATCAAAACAAACCAAATGAGCCCAAACTCAAAGGGGTTCCATAATTTTATTGTTGAGTTCCTGTGACTACCTTTTGGCTCCATCATCAGACTCTGGATACCACATATCACCAGAGAACTCACCAAAACAAACCAAATGAGCCCAAACTCGAAGGGGTTCCATCATTTTGTTGTTAAGTACCTGTGACTACCTTTCGGCTCCATCATCAGACCCTGGATACCACATAGCACTAGAGAACTCATCAAGACAAACCAAATGAGCCCAAACTCGAAGGGATTCCATCATCCGATTATGTAGTTCCTTTGATACTACCACTACTGTAGTTATTTTAATTGTCATCAGAATAACACCTATGTGCAAAACTTCAGCATCTTTGGACGTCCTTAAATAATTCAAAATTGACTTGCAATCCAGTTATAAACAATTTAACGCAGTGAATTAAATTAAAGCTTGTTTAGAGCTACTAAACTAATTTCGATGAAATTTATACTAGAAGTCTTCTTACTCAAGTAAAAACAATCATCTAATTCGGGTTAGAAATCCCAAGATATTAGAGAACATAAACAATTAAAATAAACAATTAAAATAAATAGATTTTCTAACAAAACTACTAAAGCAATTTTGATGAAGTTTATATGGGAACTACACAGAAACTTCACCCTTTTGAATGAAATAACAACCATCTTAATCGGTTTAGAAAGAGAGATATACACAAAAACAAGGCAAGACAAAATTGAATGGATGTACTCAAAAAAATATTTATTCTCGAAAAACTGCTGAACCAATTTTGATACAACTTATATGAAACTACCTGGAGAGTATACCCTTTTAAACAAAAAATAATTTTTAAAATCCGTCTACATTTGACGGAGATATCGACCGACATACATAAAAAAAACGTATGTACAGTCGGACATAATTATAACCGTCTCCATTTTTGAAGTCGCTTAATAAGACAAGTTGTCTTCGAAATTTAAAACAGGTAAGTGATAAACATTTTCAACTAAGCCTACCCTATGTTAGAAAATAATATTACTTACTAACTTTCTCATATAGACACCAGAGCATGCAGCAAACCCTCTGAAAGTTGTTTGACTACTCACAGAACTACCCGCCCCTGTACACATGAATATAGTCACCCAGACATGGACGTTCCTTGTATATTGTTCGAATATTTGCCTACACGATACATAATGCATAACATAGTAAGGAGAAAGCGTTTCTAAATAAAGGAGTTCATTTCTCCTGAGCATTATTATTTGTGGTTTCGTATACTTACTTCATTAGGCAAGATCACTTAGGAATATATACAGCCATTCCATGTAGAACGCTTGTATATCTGATATGACTTGTACATCATTTATGGTAAATATAGCGAGTGGAGTCCACGGATTGTCCTCTTATTTTTTTATTGCGTACCTACAACCATGTTGTTACGTTGCTGCTCACTTCTGAATTCGGATTGGGATAATAACTAAAAAAACTATCATAATATTTCAGGAGTAAATAGCCAGTAGAGTCAGCATAAAACTAAACATATAATTAATGTGTTCAGTAGAATATTTAAGTAATAAAACAGGTAAACACTGCCCGATATGGAATTGTTACAGACAACGCTACAAGTCTCGCAACTAGCGGTTAGTTAAAATACGAAATTATTTCAGTTATGTACCCGGTTATTTAGGTAGGCACTTCACGTTTTATATTGTCATGTACTACTCCTTTGTATAAGAACCACGAATAATACCATGTGAAGTGGCTAAGCACAGTTATTTTAAGATTATTATTAATAAATAAAATACTAATTAGGTACCTTTTGACACATACAAATAACAATATCCTTCTTTATTTGCATTGCTACTGTATATACCTACTAATATAATAGTTTCATTTTTATTTTCATGCTAGCTGTACCCTCGGCTTCACACGCGTGGGCATTTTTCTAGCTTAAAAGAACTCTATTACTATTCCAAGACCTAAAATACCAATATACCAACATTTAAACAAAATTCCTTCAGCCATCAAAAAGGTTTTATCGATTGCTCGGCTTCTACTCATTGGATTGAGATAATAAGTACACCAGTTTTTAAGTCAAACCCTAAAATATCCAACAAATAATTGCATCACAATCAGTCCAGTAGTTTTTTTAGTGATTCTTGAACAGACTAAAAGACAAACAGACGGACACGAATATAAAAAATGTTTTATTCTTTTTCAGTAGCTTATTTTTAGTACCCTGTTTTTTTTAATATCTTCATTTTACATATATTTTGGTACTTACGGCTTTATTTTAAGTATAGATAGATGCCCTTCACTTTTGGGCAGAATAATAAAAATATGTGTTTTATTACATTATTTTAATCATGCCTATAAAACAGTACCGTGACAGACCTACTGACTGACTGACTGACTGACTGACTGACAGACAACGCCCAGCCTTAAACGGTGGAACGGGTTTGAAATTTCGAGAAATATTCATTGGGTATCCTAGAGGTGAACTACGGAAACAACTATAAACAGTAAAACATGAATACCAACTCCAAATAAAAACCCCTGTCCTGCGGGGACCCTTTAATTTACCGGTATGAAAAGTATCCAATGTCCTACCTCGTGGTATGAACTCAAATCATGCCAAGTTTCATTTTAATTTATACAGTAGTTTCCACGTGATGCGCGGCCAGGATACAGACAGACAGACAGAAAGACGAAAAAAAAACAGTTTTGGCGACAGTATTGAATATAAAACTGTTTTATTTAATTAAAATTTTAGTATATAACAGCCTCCAAAAAAAATATAAAAAAATCTCCAATGTTCAGAATTTGGACCCATATCCCGCAGGAACTCTTTATTTTTTTTTGGATAAAAAGTATCCTCAATTTTGACCCATCATATAAACTATGACTGTGCCAAGGTCCATCAAAATTCGTTTAGTAGTTTCAGTACCTAAGTGTTTTTTTAAATAACTTTCAACCCCTATCCAGCGGGAATCATTTAAGTTTTCGGGATGAAAAGTATCCTATGTTCTACCTACTCTGTTCGTAGTATGAGCTCAAATCATAACAAGTTTCATTTAAATTCATTCTGCAGTTTTGGCGTGATGCCTAGCCAAGATACAGGCAGACAGACAGACAAAAATGAAAAAAAAACACAGTTTTGGCTTCAGGTCGGAAAACAGAAAAGCCTTCAAAAAAATTTACAAAATATCTTCAATGTACAGAATTAGACCTGTTGCAGTTTTATTATAAGTATAGATAGATAATGTTATAAACTTGTCAGTAAATTTGTACTCGAGCCTCCAAATACGGTAATAATAATAATTCTGTTTGTAGTACATCGTTTGTTTTTTATATTTTGTACAACACTATTATTAAACTCTTTTGGCAAAAAAATATAAATTATTAATGATCACTTTAGACATGTGCGTCTTTCGCTCTTTTTTGGATTTTGCCGACTGTACTATGTAAGCTTTTTACCGCGGCTCCGCCCGTACCTATTCGAGCTCCTCCGATAAGGCCTATAATATTTGCATAGAGAGCGCCGGCCGCGGTCTGTCCTCATATTTACTGCTTTATTTGTCCACAACTACTTAATTTTATGAACCTTTCAACGATAGAGATGTGAGGAATTGAGTTGATGTCTAAGGTTATCGTATTAGTTCCCGTGTTTTAGTTATACTGATAAGAAACTATTCTTGGTTCATCGAAAAATGATTTTAAGTTCACATAGTGTAAAGTCAGTGATGTCACTGAGATCCATGGCCTGAGATTCTTGCCCTTGTCTTCAGTGAGAGTTTATGAATCAATATAGTTTTTAATAGCACATCCTTACCAATGTATAAAAGTGAAACGTTGTCTGTTTGTTTGTTTGTATATTTGTTTGTTTGTTTGGGGAGCTTTAAAACAGCTCGATGGATTTTGATGAAATTTGAAATCGAGATAGTTTATACCCTAGAATAAAACATATGATACTTTTGATCCCGGAAAATTGTTAGTTTTTACGGGAAAACTGGAGAATGCTTAATACTCGCTGTCAGGAACGGTTTACATCGGAACGAAATAACAAGTCTGTCAAAAAACTTCAAGAGCATTGGTGCTATACCTACTTTCGCATTGGTTTTAATATCCTAGAAGAACATAGGTTGCATAGGTTTTTTCGCGATAAACAGTAGTCCGCGCGGACGAAGTCGCGGGCGGAGAGCTAGTCAGTTGATAATTATTATTGGTCGTATGGAGTTAATTCTATTCTACTGTATTTGTCTTCGAGAATTCAACGTCAACTGTAAAAGATGTCTGTAATGAACTAACAGGGCTACAACAGTACATATCACGAGCAAATAAATATACATGTTTCAAAGTAGTAGATATAAGTATAGGTAAGCTCATTGTATATTGAAAAAATATATGCTCAGTTTTCTATTCAAAATTATTAATTCAGGAACCTTTTGATTATAACTGTACTGTGTCATATTATTATTTCAATAAGTTTTTTATTTAAATTAATTATTTTGTATATTTGTAAGTATTTATTTAATTCGAATATTACAATCTATCTTTTGATCAAAATTTATAGATAGATAGATAGATAACTCTTTATTGCACAAGAAATGAAATTGATGATACAATAATCAAGTATTAACATAGAACAATCGGCGGCCTTATCACTAAGCAGCGATCTCTTCCAGGCAACCGTAGGCTGAATAGAGACACATAGGCTGTTACAAAAGATGCTAGTGTGCAGAATTATAAAAATATACCTACATATATAATGAATAATACAAATTACATAAATATTTATTACATACAAAATAATAATAATACACTTACTTATATACACCTACTGTTAACATAAAATAATTATAAATATTATATTACATTCAACAGATTAATAACTTGACAAGTACAGATTCTTGACACGGTCTTTAAAAATGTGCAGTGATGTAGCTTTCTTATTAGAGACTGGTAAAGAATTCCAAAGCCGGACTGCTTGTGTTGTAAAAGACTTACTATAAAAAGAATTCACGTGTGCGGGAATTTTTAGTTGGAGATTTTCTGATGACTTCAGATAATGGGTATTAGAGTAATGAAGAAATTCGAAACGTTCCTTAAGATAGCGCGGGGAATTAGTATTAAATAAAATACTGTAGAGAAGTGAGAGAATATGAGTATTCCGACGAAGTTGAACGGGGAGCCACTTGAGCTTAGTGCGATAATAAGAAACGTGGTCATACTTACGCAAGCCAAATATGAACCTTATGCAGAAATTTTGAAGTTGCTCAAGCTTATTGAACTGCTCCTGGGTAAGATCAAGATAGCAGGCGTCAGCGTAGTCAAGAACAGGAAGAAGGAGAGAAGAAGGAGTCGCCGAAGCGAACCAGCTGAAGCAAACATTTTACGATTTACGGCTTCAAGCTGAGGCTTCCATGATAGATCCTGATCTATTAAAATGCCAAGATTTTTTACCACACTACTATAAGGAATCGAGGTCCCATCAAAAACATAATATAGAAGGAAGACTCGCCCAGTCAATTTTTGATATCATACGCGAGCTACCCACAATTATGATTTGCGTTTTAGCTGGATTCACTTTCAGACCAAATGTTGCACTCCACTGAGTTATGCGACGTAGGTCACCATTTATTGTTTCAATCGCATCAGGTAGACTGCTTAGAGGAGACTGAGAGTAATATAAATACCTAAGTAAATCCTTAGAACAATATACAAGTAAAACAGAGACTCTGAATACGGCATAAATTAAGCAAATTGAAGCGCTTCGCCCCATCTGAGACGAAGGTAATTCCATCCACTACTCTCAATAAAAATAAACACAGTCACAATCAGACGCGCAATCAGGTGCTCTTATTCTCATACATACATAGATACATTTAGTAATACAAGGTACATACATGCATCGTTCTAGGCACGAGGGTGACAGAGTAACGCGCTCTTTGGGATGAGGCCACGGAAACAGCGGGTTTGGTCTAACACTTGTGTTTTTTTAAGAATAAGAATGAGAAAAAGAATAATTAAGGTAATTTAGGTAATTATTAAATTCGATCTTACACATTTTGCCAATAAAATAGCATGCAAAAACTTATATTAGGTAATAACAATTTGACATTAATTTAAATTTAACTATTTAATTTTTCCATGCATCATGCAACAAATAAGAGGAACCAATAAATTAATTCCAAAAAATTAAGTTATTTGTATGTTAAATAATCATTAATAGAATAAAAACAGTGATCCAGCAACCAGACCTTTAGCTCTTTTTTCAATTTAGATAATGTCATTGTTTTAAAATGTTGTGGTAATTTGTTGAATATTTGTATTGACATAGATTTAGATTACTGAGTGACGAGACGAGCAGATCGTTCATCTGATGATGAGCACCACGCTGGCCCATATCAATTGCAGTTCCATCCAGAACTGTGTACTGATATTAAAATCTTGCTCGGCAATAAATAAATAAATACATTCGGAACAATAATCACACCAATTACCTAAGTAAATCCCTAGCCCCAAACTAGGATACTCTGTACTAGATAACGGATAAATATACATATATACGAATATTACATCCATGACTGGGAAATAATCTTTTCTGCTCATCACACGAATGATTACCCCTTGCGGGTTTCAAACCCAGGACCGTTTGATTTCGTAGTAGGATGTCTAGCCACAAGCTAGACCAACCGGTCGTCATTCACCCTGAGATATTGTTTTTAATATGTTCAGCAATTTATCTGGAAGCAATGTTCTTCAAACCGGAACACGTTAATATTTGCACACTACTGCTTGGAGGATGAATATCTTGCAAATAAATTAGAACTACTGCCAAAACTTATAGGATATCAATTTTTACCCGACTACGGTGAAGCAAGAGAAGAGTCATGAGCTGAACAGTCCTAGCATCGCCACTATTGGTTCGATTTTGACAAACGAGGTATCAATCCATTCGTTTTCATCGCAAGAGTGTCATAGGCTATATTTTATTTGACCGTAGTCGGTTTTTAGTTTTTGAACTAATGTCTTGTTACAAGTGGTAAACACATGTTTCTGAATTTCCAGGTCGGAATTAATATAATACTTCTTCTAGCGTTTCATCACAATTTAACCTGCACTAATGTAATTATTAATGTCTTGATTGTATATATTTGAATAAAAGTTGGTATCTTCTTATTCATAAACTAGCTGTGCCCGCGGCTTCGCTCGCGTTGTCATTTCTCTAGGTTAAAAGTACTCTATGTTCTATTCCAAGATCTAAAATAAAAATTTGATCAAAATTCCTTCCTCCGTTACAAAGTCTTTTTATCGATTGCTCGGCTTCTAACCATTGGATTAAGATACCAAGTACCCCAGTTTTTTGGTCAAATCCTAAGCTACCCAACACTAAAAACTGCATCGCAATCGGTCTAATACGTTTTTACGTGATGCGCGAACAAACATACAGACAAAAAAACAAACAGACAGACACGAATTTAAAAAATGTTCTATTCAAAGACCATTTTTTTTTTAATTATCTTCTTTGTATAGATTTACGTTCTTATTGCCTTATAGCTGTGCCCGCAGCGTTGCTCGCGTGGTAGTTTTTCTGGGATATAAGGATCCTATGAGTTATTGGTCGTGATAAACAACGTGTCGTGAGAAGACGAAGGCGGGAGCGAAGCGTAGTGAGCACCCGCCCTCAGCCCCCCCCCCCCCCATTATAGCTAAGAACTATCTTGTTTACCTCAGCTTTGAAACATAGAAACCCGCAGTTAAATTGGTCCATTCGTTTGAAAGATACGATTTTCACCCCCCTTTTTCAACTCCTCCCCCCCTCCCATATAGCTAAGAACCATGATGAAACATCTCGATCACATCAGTTTTCAAACATAAAAAACTGCATCAAAATCAGTCCATTCGTTTGGGAGCTACAATCCTCACTTCCCCGCTTCCCCCCCGGGAGTGAGGTAAACAAGATGGTTCTGCTATAATGGGTGGGGACCCATTATAGCAGAACCATCTTGTTTACCTCAGCTTTGAAACATAAAAAACAGCAGCTAAATTGGTCGATTCGTTTGAAAGGTACAATTCTTACCTCCTTTTTCTGGAAACTCCCCCTTTTACATATAGAAAATATAGAATATAGATGATAATAATAATATCTAATAACTACAAATAAAATAAACATATATAATTCAAAAGAATCTACCAAATCAACTAACGAATCTAATTAGAAACTGCAAATACTTTCGAACACATTCCTGTTTATTTTTCCTATACTGTCCTACGACTGTCAACAACGCCTGCCTTTGGGTCAATCAAATACTTAGCGATGTTCCGATCCCCGCCAGTCCCGCCACACCGCACGTTTGCACGTTTATTCCTCCGGGGCCTCTGCCTTGGCGCTCGGCCGGGCGGCGCGGGCGGCGGCACGCAGAAAGTACAGAATAAATAATAATAGCACCCTGATACAGTAGGTAGGTACATCGTGCGAAAACGAATGCATTATAATAGCTTTGAGCTGTTTTATTTCATTTTATTACGTTATATTTATTACTTCATAATTTAATATCACTTTCGACCCCTATCCCGCAGGAGCCCTCTAGTTTTTCAGTATGTATTCTGAATTTTAACCCTTATTATAAGTTACAACTGTGCTAAGTTGCATCAAAATCCATCCAATAGTTTCAGCGTGGTGCGTGCGTTATACCATAACTTTATCAAAAATATCAAGGAAAATGTAAAAAATAAGGCATAAATAATGTAAAAATCTTTTAATTATGGAGCAAAACATTTCTACAGTGCGATTGACGTACGATCCACGTACGTCTGGATTACGCACCCATGCATCTGTCCAACTGGGCCAGTGAGCCTCGTAGCAGAATGACGAAATTCGGTACCAGTCTGATACGTGTTATTTAAATAACTTTCTACCCCTATCCTGCGGGAACCGTTGATTTTTCCGGGATAAAAAGTATAAAATAAAAAATAAAAATGTTAATCCAGTACATTGCTATGATTCTGCCAAGTTGCATCAAAATCAGTCTGGTAGTTTCAGCGTGATGCGTGTTCAAAGAGACAGACAGACAGACAGACAGACAGACAGACAGACAGACAGACAAAAAATAAAAAAATAACCATTTTGCACTCCATATCGATTTTGAAGTTTATCTCAATCAAAATTTTCAAAAAATATTTAATGTACAGATTTAGCCCAGTTTAGTTTTATATAGATATAGATAATAAAGATTGTAGGTAGTTGAGTGACAACGAATCTTAAGATCGAATGAGAAGAGAAAATAATCGTTGAGTTGCAATGCAGCCGATCATAAGACCGGATGAGAACGCCGTGAGATCAGTTAATGAGAAAACCCGATCGTTGGGGTACCCATATTATGCAGTTAATTTGTTCCATCTCCACTAACTCAGTCGCTATTTCAGTGGCCCAATAAAATGTGTGGTACGCGTCAAGCGCGCCATTCCGTCAGCAATATTGTCTAAAGCAATTTGTATGTAAATCAATTGTTGTTAATACTATTTATGCCGATGGTTATTGAGCATTACTACTTACTTTCACAATCCTTCAAACACACACGACTAACACTTTTATTTCATAAGTTATAGATACGAAAGTTGATTGGATCATTTGGTGTGTACGAGTATATGATAGGTTGACGAAAAACCATCAAGCCAATACGTGCCGTTCGTTACGGAATTGTTAAAGGATTCTCTCATGGATGATAGCTGTTATAAATTTTATTATATTATAAATAAGGATTTATGAAGTTTCTTTATCGGCGTTAAGGAATGAATGCGTGATGGACGCGTCGATACGCGCTTATCAGTTGATTGACTTCGGGAAGGTTATGAAACGAATTTGGCGATAAATTTAGTAAGTATTCTATGATACGTTTTTGTGAATTCAAAGCATGACTTTTAGCGTAGGAATAAGTCATTATTAGAGTAAGATTCTAACATTATTTTTTTAACGAATCACTGTAATATTTTTTC
Organism: Alsophila aescularia; assembly: GCA_946251855.1. Classification (NCBI taxonomy): domain Eukaryota; kingdom Metazoa; phylum Arthropoda; class Insecta; order Lepidoptera; family Geometridae; genus Alsophila; species Alsophila aescularia. The sequence goes on from OX276375.1 coordinate 1,163,974, forward strand.
TACGTAATGGATTAGTGCCATTTATTTAGTCAGTGTTAGTCACAGATTATCACACTGATAATCTATAGTGTGGTGTGTGTGCTCCAAGCTTCCAATTAAATAACCGCCTTCCTGATCTTGACAAAATATAATTAAAGGACCAATTTGTAATTTTACTCTTTTCTAAATAATAAACTAACTCACATAGGTTTGTTGTAAGTAATAAAACAAACACCTTAAAATATTTTATATCACAAAAAAAAACTGGGAAATTTTGGTTAAACCGATATATTTTATTATTTAATCATAGATCCATAGTGTCTCAGTTATTTAGCCTTATTTATATAGCTGTATTAATAACAGGATATCTCGATCTCCCGTGGCGAGTGGAGCGCGCCGCGACGCGCCACGCAAATAAGTAAATAGGCCAACAAATCACCGCGTATCGGATTAGCCCATACGTTATTTATGGAAGCTGACTTGGCGATACGTGACCGGGATGTGACGACCGGGACGGTTGGATGCGGCATCTTAGGAAAGGAAGCATAAGAAATGGCTCAGCATTCAGTATTCATTCAGTAAGGAAGAAGACTGTAACAACTCATGGCAACTAATTTTAACGGTTTCAAAATACTGGTAAGTTGTAAACTTTACATTATGAGTAACTCTACATTTTATTTTTATGCAAATCAAAACATAAAGTAAGTATTTAACAGAACACCGTGAAAAAACCCGTTGGTTGTAGCGGAGAGATCTTTAAAAAATTGTAGCAAAATGAACTCCTGCCAAAATGCCTCCCGATCTCTGACTACCATATCCTAATGGCTTCTTCTCCGTGTGACTACGAGTGACTTGTGGTCACGTACCGCGCGCGGGTCTCGTCGCGGACACATCCGATACAGCCTTAATTAGCCGCCTGTACTCCACTTACTGCGCTTCTTGTGTTCACGTAGCGCAGGTCTCGTCGCGGACACATCCGATACAGCCTTAATTAGCCGCCTGTACTCCACTTACTGCGCTTCTTGTGTTCACGTACCGCGCGCGGGTCTCGTCGCGGACACATCCGATACAGCCTTAATTAGCCGCCTGTACTCCACTTACTGCGCTTCTTGTGTTCACGTACCGCGCGCGGGTCTCGTCGCGGACACATCCGATTCAGCCTTGATTAGCCGCCTGTACTCCACTTACTGCGCTTCTTGTGTTCACGTACCGCGCGCGGGTTTCGTCGCGGACACATCCGATACAGCCTTAATTAGCCGCCTGTACTCCACTTACTGCGCTTCTTGTGTTCACGTAGCGCGCGCGGGTCTCGTCGCGGACACATCCGATACAGCCTTAATTAGCCGCCTGTACTCCACTTACTGCGCTTCTTGTGTTCATGTACCGCGCGGGTCCCGTCGCGGACACACCCGATACAGCCTTAATTAGCCGCCTGTACTCCACTTACTGCGCTTCTTGAATTGTTTTTGGTCGGTTACATACGATTCCTGTGCGAGACACACACAGTACACTATTTTTGAAGCACCACAATCTATCTATATATATATCTATACTTGTGACGAGGTCCAAACCTCTTTAATAATAATACTCTTTTGATCTCTTATTTCTTTCATAATCCATTTCTTTTCATTTTGATAGTTCATTATTGATTCAAAAGACAAATAACCTGTCATTCCAATATATGGATTTTTAGCAAACCCGAAATTGTTATAAAATACCAATAATAAGATTATTACAACTGGACTCTTTTAAAATACATAAAATAATACCTTCGTAAGTGGTCGTTTTCATCCATATTGTAGCACCACGAAAAAGTCTATGCACCTGTTGTTCCTGTAATTCTGTTGTCCACTGAGGCTTGGTCCCTGGGCTGGTGGAGCAAGCCCAAACCCTGGGACCGCCTCGTGACATACTTATAATCTATCTATCTCTTTTATCTATCTATCTATCTATCTATCTATCTATCTATCTGTCTGTACTCTATACTTATAATAAAGCAATAGAAACGAAATAGTAGTACAAAGAAGATAATATAAAAAAATGCTTTAGAGTTGTTAAAATAAGCTACTGAACAAGAATATAACATTTTTTTAAATCGTGTCTGTCCGTTTGTTTGTTAATTTGTCTGTATGTTTGTTCGCGCATCACGTTAAAGCTTCTGAACCGATTGCGATCTAGTTTTCACCGTTGGATAGCTTAGGGTTTTACTGTAAAAACTAGAGTACTTGGTATCTTAATCCGATGATTAGATGCTGAGCAATCGATAAAAACTGTTTGACGGCTGAAAGAATTTTGAAGATAAATGTAGTATAATATTGTACTTCATAGGCACTTTTGGCTACTTACAAATGATATAACTACGAGGGCAAAGCCGTGGGTTCAGTTAGTAAAGCAATAAGTAAGAAAAGGTCTGTACAAAGCCGTGGGTTCAGTTAGTAAAGCAATAAGTACGAAAAGGTCTGTACAAAGCCGTGGGTTCAGCTAGTAAAGCAATAAGTACGAAAAGGTCTGTACAAAGCCGTGGGTTCAGTTAGTAAAGCAATAAGTACGAAAAGGTCTGTACAAAGCCGTGGGTTCAGTTAGTAAAGCAATAAGTACGAAAAGGTCTGTACAAAGCCGTGGGTTCAGCTAGTAAAGCAATAAGTGCGAAAAGGTCTGTACAAAGCCGTGGGTTCAGTTAGTAAAGCAATAAGTACGAAAAGGTCTGTATACTAAACCTATCCATCAGCCTGTATTGTAGTATACACTGCATATCAATATACGAGTAGATACCAAAGTAAAGGAGTATCAGTTGCTCATTGCGATAAATCAGGGCTGGCGACGGCGTTACATGTCGCGCCTCTCAGGACCACACTCGAGATCCACTTGAGCACAAACTTGCAGCTGTTAGGTGAATCGACTTCAGTATTGCATCTTCTATTTAATTTGTGTACTTAGTTCAACGTGGTTGGTAGTGTTTTAAAGTGTACTCAGATAAGTTCGAACAAGAGCAACAAGCTCTTTTATTGAGCAGAAAAAGGGTATTTGCTTTAAGCATGAGTATGAAGTATCATATAGTCATAAATATAAATCTATCTTTCGTTGAGAATACTAAAAGCAGGCAACAACAATTTTTGCTATTTTACTTCTGACTCAATAAAAATGTTCACAAAATTAAACAAACAAACAGCATTAAAACGACCAACTACTTATTACGAGTCTAGACACAAATTAGACCTAAACTTTCACGATTTTATTATCCGGAGCCGTGTCGTTATTTGTGGGTGAAAACATAAACCAAACTCATTTCGGCGGCATCCAGATAAAACGAGATGGAACCAGATAAATAAGTACACTCGAGCCGAAGCGAATAACTTTAACGAATAAAAAACAGCGCTGCCTTTCCACTGCGACTCGATACCATTCGAATAATCAACAACAAACAATGGATGGTCTTTTGTAAAAGTTTCATAAATCAAAATTGGAGTAAACGTCAGTTGGACGACCGTAAACTGTTGCTAAAATCTCACACTTCAATCATTGAAATATTCACCTACCACAGTCTGTCTAAATCAACGCAAAACTTCAAGATACAATTCAGATATTAACGTTATTCGTAAACATATCAAAATGCTGTGGGTCAAAAGAGGGTCAGGATATAAGTGTGGGCATTAAAAAGGGAACAATTTGAATGAAAGCGCGGCTGCGATCCAATCTTATGATTGCCAGGAATACATGGACTGAATACAGAATGTTAGTTAATAGGTACAGCTCACTAAGTGCCCGCGGATAACTTAGGCTTATGCCCATAGCGGGAAGATGTACTGTAGTTTATTGGGTTAAGGCAGTAGATTAACACTGTTTTCCTTAAGACAAACTGTGTAGATATTTCTATTGTATTTTCTTATCTGCACTCAAGAATATAACCCCATCTAGATAATAATATTATACGTCTTTAGACCTACAGCGATTTTTGTACTTACAACTTTTTTTTCAATTTCTATAAAAGCTCCTGAAAGCTTACATTCCTCAGTCATTTTTACACGAAATGAACCAATTTGTACCCAAAGGCGGCAATCTGTCCCATTCGTATGCGCTGACATCCAAGTGTTCGAATTACGCAATGACATAAAACCACCATAAAATAAAACAATATTTACTCCAACATAACTATTTATTCTTCAACTCGGCGAAGCACGTCGTAGAGGCTTTATAGGAGCATCATAACTTTATACCATGGCTTTAACACGCTTATTTTGTCTATTTACATGCGTTTTCGCAAATTCTATGGAGGCACTTAATTTAATAGACATGGCACAAAGATTGATACTCTGCTATGAAAATGCGGTAAGAGATAGCAACGTTACACAACTATACGAATAAAATCTCTATGTTCCATGGCAACCAGAAATCACCCTTGTGCCGTTTTCATAACTAGCTACGAAAAAGGACCTTATATTGTCGTAACTACGTTGTAAAATTAGAATTATTATTATCTCAAACACGTTTTTGGTCGAATGTGTTTGAAAAGCACATGATCGCACCGAATGGGATATTTGTTTGTCACCATAATCATTCTCATAATTACACGTCAGTAGATCCTACTTGTAAAATGCTGAGAACGATGATGGTGATGATTGATGATCGATGCTACTACTTTATCGTAGTTTGCAAATTTGTAGTAAAATGTTGATTGTTGTTTTTTTTTCAAACTGCGGCTTTACAACCAAAACAAAATACAATCCACAAAACTTGAACTTAGCGTTTTTCAAACCGAAAGAAATCCTGTCCATCTTGGTGGCAGTAAAAGCGCAGGTTCGTTTACGAGGACAGCTATGGCGAAGTTTTCAATTCGCCGCCCACTGCGGCGGTAGCGTTCAATCGTTACTGCGCATAAACAAACAGTTTGCGCTTTTTACAGTTTACAGCGACCCTCGTAAACGCGACCAACAAGCCACACCGAATCAGCGGTTTGGTGCGCTAGAGATGGGACACCTGATCTTGATGCCAATATCTATGGTAGGTACTAATTTAGGTTTTTCTACGACCTTATCTTAGCTCGCTCGTTTAATATTGTTTTTCATACAGCATTAAGAAAAATACCCTTATTCCAAAAACTCTTGCATAAACAACCTCTTGTCGTTTTAGAATACAGTGAAAACTTGCGAAAATTGCGACTACCTACCTATAAATGTCCAGCAGAATCATTAAAAAATTACTGGGATGAAAACTGACAATCTCCCTTTGATATGCTTAGTCATCTATCTGGTGTCAAAGTTTGTCAGGCCGCCCGAGGTCCTCTGACATGGCTTAACGACGAAGAAAACTCACATAACTTAGTGCCTACATCATAGGTGCGGAGCCTATAACCGAACTCTGTATCGTTGGATTCTAAGTCGCAATAGTAAGCCAGGAGGCTACCAATGCTTTGCTACCATACTATACAACATAGATAGACAGATAGATAGATAATACTTTATTGTACACCAGTTTTCAAAAAATTTACAGCAAGTAGAAACAAACTCTACAGCAATAGAAAATGTATAATTTAAACAGAAGTTGACGTCACCCCCTCACTAAAATTCCCATCCTTAGCTGGATAAGACCACCGAAGTAATGTGCAGTTGTCTATGGATAAGGCACATACTACAGTGCGGGATATTTGCATTTTATTCGCCCAGGGCCGTCCTCTGCCTCGTACCTACTGGACTGTCTTATATCTTTCAGGTAATAACCTCTTTGACGGACCATTCTCACAAAACATCTTACAGCTGCGTCAGTCAACCGTCAACCTTGTTGAGTTGGATTTAAGGTTGCCATAAAAGTTTTAGTAAAGTTGTCAAAGACAAGGGGTACAGAGATAAAAGTAAACGGATTATTGCGTGTATCGTTTGGCTCTATCCGGCCGGTCGTAGCTTGGATGTTTGTGGAATGTACTTCGGATTTATGTCTCCGTTTAATTATTTTGGCTGTTAGGTTAAAATTGAAAATAAATGATATCGTTAATTTTTTTTGTATAAAACTAGGTTATTGAAATATCGCATTAAGGAAGGTCAATCTCCAAAATGTATCATTCTAATTGCTAGCAGTAACTTAAGCAAATTTAGCAGGGGCAAATGTAGTAAGACCCAACTAGAGAGAGTAGGTATAATACCTACATACCTAGCTAACATGTGAGCATTACTCAATTATACTACGTGATCTCACCACGACCTCGAATTTCCAACTTGACCGTTACTGCCACGTTAATGAGCGAGACGCGCGCGGTATTTTTATGGCGACACTGCAAATCGGCGCAACCACCTTCGCTACTAGTGATATGTACACGTTATACTAGTAGATAGGTAAACTGACTGAAACGAACGATACGTGAGTAAATATACTCCTCAAGAACATTTTTTTGAGCTATAACATGGCTGCGACGCAGCTTGAATCGTCTGTTGTCCCCCAGTGGTAATACACGGTCTTAGAAGCATAAAGCTTGCAACAAAATTTAAAACCGGAAAATACGCACCTCAACATACATTTTTAAATCACTCTAGAACCGTAGTAATTTTTGCGATTACCATAACAATACTCTCTCGACACCCCTAAAAATTGGCTAGTCGACATCCGCAAGTGGCGACATCTGAAGAAAGCAATTATCGCTTCCCTGATATCTGCCGAATGAGACTTGGCTCATTCTGCCGCTTTTAACGTGTACCTTGCCTTTAAATGGAGGATACTGAATGTACTTTGAGCTTTAACTGCCTTTGTTGGAGCGTGTGTGCGTGTGTGCGTGTGTGTGCGCACCTTAATGTTCTGGGCTGTGTTTGCATAGAATTGTTTGCTTGGTTGTTTTTAAAGATAGCGCAGAGCTTACTTGAGCAATCGAAGCTCCGAGAATTTGGTGCTTGGTTTCTTGATAACGATGACGTACGTAGGTAAGATCGTTATTATTATTAAATGAAATGCAGGACACGTGGAAGGAGTTTATTGAATGATATGTGAACTGCTAAAAAGTTGCTATAGGTACCGGTTGGGAACTCTGAGATGGATCAGGTAAAAACCACCATGTTTTTGGGTTTCCAGATCGATAGCGGTCTCACCTGGGAGGGCCACATAAACACATTATGTGGAAAAATCAGCCGTGCTTGTTTCGCGCTGTGGCGCGTATCCGCAATACTTCCCTGTAGCATGGTCCGGAACTGCATTTTGCATCTGTGCACTCCCTACTTCAATATGGCGTCGAGCTCTGGGGACGCGCAGCCGATTGTCAGCGCGTCTTCAGAATGCAGACAACAGCGATTAGGGCCATAGTGCGAGTAGCACAAAATGAATCGGCACTTCCTTTATTTCGGTCCATGAAGATATTGACCCTCCCATCCTTGTTGTGCCTTCAGACGGGACTGTATGCCAGAGACCACCTGGGAGATTACTCGAGGCTCGGGGACGGGCACAAGTAAAGCACGCGGAACGCGCACCGGCTGCGAGCGGTGCCACGGCGGCTGACAAAGACGTCCAAACTTAGTGCACGTGATGGCGCCGGCGGTCTACAACCGGCTGCCAGATAACGTTAGAGATGCACCTTCAAGGGAATCATTTAAATACAAATTCAAATGTTGGCTTGTTGAACAATCATTCTACACATATGATGACATGTTAAATTAAAATTATTGTGTGTGTAATTGTGTAATTTTATTTCAATAATTTTTTGAAACTTTTTTTTTGTTTTATTGTGTTTTTTACAGTAAAATATTGATTACTATTATGATATTTTGAAATAAAATCATATTGTTATTAATTAATTGTTGAATTATATTATTATATGATTATTTTTGCCTGTTGACATGTAACACAATAGATTTGAATAAATGAATAATTTCCATTTCCATTGAGGTCAAAAAGTGAGATATTGCTTCTAACAAACTTGCCAATTTCATATATATAGATACTAGGAACTATAAGTAGTTTTTTGACCCGAATACTGGCCTACAAGATTCAGACCACTTCATTCCGTATATAGCTCTGACGCATTTTTTTTGTGCAATTAATACTCTGAGTATTTCAGTGGAGTACGCACTCCACTGCACCACCTTAAGGCAGTCAGCCTAATTATGAGGTACACTACCCTGGTTGACAACCTAGAGATCTCTACAACGTTGTCAACGAGGACTTTATGGACAAAGAATCCTAATCCACCTTGGGATTGCTGGTCACCCTCCCGGTAGAACATAAGGTGGCCCAATTCTAGAGTTATGCCCTCGCCCTCTTTTCGAATTTCGCATAACCCCTGAATGTACCACCATATAATTGCCAGTTTCGTTTCGAGCAGTGCTATATGGTCTTCAAGCCTAAGCATCCGTCCGTTGTAAGTTGCCAAAGTTAGTTGTTGGTGGTGGCATACCGTAGCCCGGGGATTTATGTGTTCATATCATGGAGATATTTGCCTATAGTCGGCACGCTGGGCATGAGGGTTGGCGACCACCGGGCGTAGTTTCTTGCACCGGTGATGCTGCTGCCCGTCAGTGGGCTGTGGAATTTAAATACGCCATTATCTTGATGGTTATACCGCCATCCATCGGTCGTCAGAGGCTCGTTTGCTGTTTGGCAGGATGCACCACGTGCAGGTGAGGTTGACTTGGGAGCATTAAGATTGGTAAGCATTCCCTTCATCATCATCACCCTATATCTGTCCACTGCTGGACGTAGGCCTCTCCTAATGTACGCCACTGAGCTTGTTTTTCAGCTCCCCTCACTATTCTCTTCTAGCCGCTTTTCGCAGGTCTTCACTCGACCTGGCCACAGTGCATCCTACACTACGTTTGCTTAAACGTGGTCTCCACTTGAGAACTCGCCTACCCTAACGGTTATCAGTTCTTCTGGAAATGTGACCAGCCCACCGCCACTTTAGCTTGCTTATCCTAAGAGCTATGTCGGTCCCCTTACACACCTATGAACCTCGAACTCTCACAAGTTATCACAACAATTTTAATTTGTTGTTAATAGGATGTTAATAGGTGTTCTTAACCATTGAACACCGTATGCAATATCACAAATCGAATAGCCAACCCTGCGCTGACATATGTCCGTTGTAATAGCACCGACGAATGACAAATGAAATAAATTAATGCGTGTATAATTAGAGATTGACGTCCACATCGCTCCCCGTGCGGCACGGGCCTTTCATATGGTCACCTATACCTAAGGTCAATGGAAGTGCTCGTCGTGGGCACTGAAAGATTCATCTTCACTATATTGTTGATACAATTCATGGCTAATGCTAAAGCATATAGGTCATTTAGGATACATATGTGGGGACACTAAGGGCACGGCAGAAAGTCACTTGGGCAGGCAGCGCTCAGCAGTCGACATTGTAACTTGTCCGAGTCAAATTAGCTTCACTGATTCAGGTTGCTCCCATAATGGCGGTCCACTCCACTAGAAACATGAGTCTGGTCTGAGGTAAGCAGACTACCTTCAGCTAGAGGGTTATGTCTGTTGTAGACAGATTCAACGACTAACTCAACTGTTTTGAACCTGGAACTGCTCACACTTTGATGAATTAATAGGTCATAATCTAGTACATGAGAAAACGAGAAAAAGATCAGATTTTTGCGCTTTTTCAATCGCTATTGTTTTCTTACAATCACTATTTTGATCCAGAAAGGCTACACCTGATACAAAATTGTTGAGGCAGTGAACGCACTTCCAGTAAAGCTTATTCGTTTGTCCAGTCCGGTGGTGGTGAGCGGCGCTAGGTCGGGTGATTGCACCGGCTCGGGCCGTGACAAAGATCGCCGACAACAATCCACGTCAATTTGCGAGCTGACAAGGTGCGGTCGCGAGTTGCACTGCTGGGAGACCAACGCTGGTATAGAGATGCTCTATATCTGTTTATCCAAATTTTGACATGCTCCCAATTTAATTTTGGACTTTTAAATTGTCTCGGTTAGCAATGCTGAAAGAAAAGTTTAAAAAAGTTTTCTATGACGTACATCGGCGTAACTGGTCTGGCATGAGTCCTGCTTGCTTAATTTTTTCTGCTGTTCTTAGAAGAAAAAATATCTTACGCCTAATAATCAGCTCAAAATAAAATTACCCACACTAACATAGATCTAGTTGAAGAGGTTTTTCGCTTCTAATCAGATCTCATCAGACAGAGCCATCTGTAGATTAATTAACGCAGATTGTGATCGATAGAACGCGTCTTCAATATTATAATATAAGTACATAAATGTGTGTGTCTCCAATTAAGTTTTATTCGCATAAGTTTAAAAAGTAAAAATAAAACATTATTACAAAGAATCTACTCCGTAGCTCTGTCGTCCGCGACTAAACCGCTAGAGCACTTCACATCCATCTCTATCGACGCTCTATCGTGTGATTTGCACGTAATGGACTCTATTCGTACAGAACTATATGCACTGCGCTTTATATCAAACTTGATTCCGTTTAACCCTCCACGCTGGCCGTGTAGATTGATGAAATTCACATTCACTTGAATCTTGTGATTATTTAATTGTTGGTTTCTCACGATGTTTTTCGTGTTTGATGCTGTGTGTGCCTCTAGATGAAACAAAACTAAGTAAGAGTGAAAAAAAGAGATTGTTTCAAGTAGAGAAGTAACGATAGCGCACGGTGACTATGTCTCAACGTACAATGTAACGGTGATCCAAATACAGTTTCCTATATTGGCAATACTGAAAAAAAAAAGTTTAATATAATGGCGCGTATTTGAAACGTCAAATGCTAGTTTAAAATATCAAATTTACGATATGAATCGCTTAACTACGGCTCAACGTGTTAAAATTGTACAGTTATTCTACAGAAATAACAATTCTGTAAGAAAAGTGTATATAGACTTTTACGGGAAGAATATGGTCAAAACAATCGTCCTACTGAGCAAACAATTCGCAACATTGTGAAAATTTTTGAAGAAACTGGAAGTATTGGAGATATGGTGAGGCGTGTGCACCATGGTGGTGTGCGTATGGCCGAAGGGGCCGAAGACCCAGATTTATCAATTCGTCGTCGTTCGCAGAATTTGGGCCTTTCTTATGGCTCCCTTTGGCGTAATTTGCATAAAGACTTGCACCTGCACCCGTATAAAATACAGATAACTCAAGAACTGAGACTGAAGACCAAAGACCATGAACAGCGAAGAACTTCCGTGGATTGGGTAGCGCAGCAGGAAGACGATGCAAATTTTCAAAGAAAATTTCCTTTTCCGATGAAGCACATTTCCTACTTACTGGGTATTTTAACAAACAAACAAATTGCCGCATTTGGTGGGAGGAAAATCCTCCCGTGATACACGAGACACAATTGCATGCCCAAAAAGTTACTGTATGGTGCGCGTTGTGGTCAGGTGGTGTGATGGGGCCTTACTTTTTTGAAAACAATGAAGGTCAGACGGAAACAGTGAACGGTGAGCGATGTAGGCACATGATTACCGATTATTTTTGGCACCAAAATGAGGATATCCATGTGGAAGATAAATGGTTTCAGCAAGACGGTGCGACATGCCACAAATCAAGAGAAACGTTGGATGTTTTGCGAGACAAGTTCAGAGGTCGCATTATTTCTCGTCATGGTGAAATTAACTGGCCGCCAAGATCATGCGATTTAACACCGTTAGATTTTTTTTATGGGGTTATCTTAAGATTAGGGTATATATCGACAAACCTGCAACGTTGGAGAACCTAAAAATAACAAACAACAACATCCAACGAGTTTTAGCTGAAATAACACCTGAAACTTGCGAAAATGTCATAAAAACAACCTTAGACGAATAGACTCCTGTTGAATGTCCAGGGGAGGCCATTTGACCGACGTAATTTTTCATATTCAGTAGTAAATAAATAACTAGTACAACTTTGCATAGTACGAGTTTTTCTTTTAATGAAAGTTAGGAAACTTAAATTTTTACTAATAGTATATTCATGCTAAGCGACAAACGAACGTTCGTAAACAAGCGTAGTGAAATCATCCGTATACCCCATAATAAGGTATCTTATGAGATACGAATGGCGTTTCTAGCTTTAATATGTTAATTTAAAAACATTTACATAAAAGCTTTTATGCAGTAGCCATGTCATGATGAAACTTAGAAAGCACATCTTAGATATCACATTTGAATGATATCGTGTCTATGCTATTAACCGTTGAGGAGTTGACTAATCAGGAGCCAACCCGGAGAGCAAAAAACATGTCATGGTAAAATTTAAAACTGGCTAGCATATCTAGTATAATGCGTACACAAAATTTTGTGTCTGTGCTGTTAACCGTTCCCAAATCAGGAGGAAACTCAAATCGGCTATCATAATAAAATGTGTACAGAAAATTTCTTGACAGTGCTGTTGACCGTTGAAGAGTTCCATTATCTATGAACTGAACCAAAATGCAAAAATTCAACTCGGTGGGATAAGAGGAAGAGGTTCTAATTCAGATTGCAAGATTTGAAGAACATACGTTATTCAAACATTGCAAGTTAAATAAAAGCTTTAAACGTGGCTGTCTACTTGTCTATAGGATAGGATAATCTATACGTATAATAAAGCAATAAGAAAGAAAAGTCTGTATAACGAAGATAATTAAACAAATGGTCTAGGGTACTTAAAATAAGCTACTGAACATGAATATACCATATTTTTTTAATCTTTTCTGTATGTTTGTTTGTCTGTATGTTTATTCGTGCATCACTTAAAAACTACTGGACCGATTGCGATGCACTTTTCAGTTTCGATAGGATTTGACATAAAAACTGAGGTACCTACTTGGTATCTTAAGTCGATGATTAGATGCCGAGAAATCGATAAAAACTGTGTGATGGCTAAATAAATTTTGAATATTTATTGTACTTTATATGTATTTTTGGTCCTGGAATAACACGTATGGACTACTTTAATATAAAATGACGACGCGGGCAAAGCCGCCAGCTGGTAATTATATATTTGTGCATCTAATAAGACAATATACCGTTCGCATTTGCAACAGGCGACAGACACACCTAGTGTCTGTCGCCTGTCATACAAAATTTGGTTTGCAGCCTTTCGATGCTTCCCCACTTCGGTAGTAGTATCTAGTCCGTGCAAAGCACAAACTAGGTGCTCTCCACACTAATTAGCGCTTATCCCCGGTTGGTACAGTCGGCACAGTGTTATTATCTGCCTCGGAAGGCGGGCGGCACGTTCGCTTCCGGTGTTGTTTGCGGCTGATGAGGACCTAATGATTGCGGCAAATAATAACTAACTTGTTACAATTAATGGTCGATTGGAGATGTTGGTAAGTTGGTCAGAATGAGTATTATTGCCAAATGATTCAGGCTTGATTAAACAACGCAGCCAACGAAGCAAATAATTATACCTAAATACCTCTTATTTTTTAGTGTTGGCGCTATTTTTTTGGAATGAGTAAGTGTAGTAAACCTACTGTTAACTGAACCTAAAATAATGTGGAAGATTTATAGGTATAACTTTTTGTAGCTAAACTACACTAGATATCATTGAGATCGGTAGATCAAAGTAACTTTTGTTAATATTGCGGCTTGCACATAATGAGTCTTTAGATCGGTTCTTAGATACATCAAAGTAACTTTTGTTAATATTGCGACTTGCACATAATGAGTCTTTAGATCGGTTCTTAGATACATCAAAGTAACTTTTGTTAGTATTGCGGCTTGCACATAATGAGTCTTTAGATCGGTTCTTAGATACATCAAAGTAACTTTTGTTAATATTGCGGCTTGCACATAATGAGTCTTTAAATCGGTTCTTAGATACATCAAAGTAACTTTTGTTAGTATTGCGGCTTGCACATAATGAGTCTTTAGATCGGTTCTTAGATACATCAAAGTAACTTTTGTTAGTATTGCGGCTTGCACATAATGAGTCTTTAGATCGGTTCTTAGATACATCAAAGTAACTTTTGTTAGTATTGCGGCTTGCACATAATGAGTCTTTAGATCGGTTCTTAGATACATCAAAGTAACTTTTGTTAATATTGCGGCTTGCACATAATGAGTCTTTAAATCGGTTCTTAGATACATCAAAGTAACTTTTGTTAGTATTGCGGCTTGCACATAATGAGTCTTTAGATCGGTTCTTAGATACATCAAAGTAACTTTTGTTAATATTGCGGCTTGCACATAATGAGTCTTTAAATCGGTTCTTAGATACATCAAAGTAACTTTTGTTAATATTGCGGCTTGCACATAATGAGTCTTTAGATCGGTTCTTAGATACATCAAAGTAACTTTTGTTAATATTGCGACTTGCACATAATGAGTCTTTACGTTACGACGTTATCAGACACGTCGTCGGTCGGTCCGTTAAGAAACCTAGCCTAATAAATTTTATGGTCGTCTGTCCACGCGACCTCCAACGGCCGACATCCGACAACGACTCTACATATTCCTATCACCGACATATCATGTCGTTAATCTCCATGGACGAACGGTCTAGTTTTTTTTTTTATATGTCCGGGCGCTTTTGGTCCGGCCCGCGAATCCTCTGACGTAGCCAGAGTACGTACCTTATCTGACGTACCTTATTGAACTAGTTGTTTATTAATAACTTAAACTTAAAATATTTTACATAAGATTTATATATTACATTTTGTCTTCAATTACAGTAAATAGACGAAAGATACCTTCACAATTTATAACATTGCAATAATCAAAACAACAGTGTTCTAAAGTGTCACAATTTAAGCAAGTATATTTGCAAGTATACCGAGTGACTCTGATCAAAGTTAACAATATAGTTCTAACTATCATTATGAATAGGCCGATGTGCTTGCATTATATGCCTGTGCTATCAGAGGGTACACTTTTAATTTAAAAATTAAATGTAAAGTATAGAAACTTGTTTATATTTTAAGGTACAATTCTTATTATTACTTTTTATTGCTAATCTGTTCTCAGATTTATTAAATTTATAAATAGTTTTCTTTATTTTTTTTATTTTTTTATTTAGTCATATGTTGGCTATATATAGCCAACATATGACTAAATAAAAATAAATAAAAAATATATATAAATATATATATATTTATAATAATAAATATAATAATAGATATAATAATAGATACATACTATATATAAGCCATACATTTTACCTGACTTTATTTCTTTTTATTACCGTGTTTGCGATCTGTATGCAGAATTGCATAAGTAATGATCGACAATGATTATCCATCATCAATACATTTACAGTCTCGGCACGTAACTCGCAATCCAGCAGCTGTTCCAAGTTGAACCTCTGATAGGCGAAAATCGGACAGTCAAAACAAAATATGCGTAACGGACTCGTCCATAGATGGGTCACAGATGCATGATGGGCTTTCCTTGCACTTAAAACGGTACAAGTATTCGGAGAACCCACCATGCCCCGTCATCACCTGGGTCACTACGTGTGTTGGCTGAAGCCTACTTTTTTCTTTTTTTTTTTTACTTTGTGATTGCCGCTGTAGTTCCAGATTGGTATCGCCGGACGAATGGTCTAGTTAGATTCCTACCATACTGACTCAATTGTGATGATGTTTAAACTAATTCTCCAATTCATTTTTAAAACATAATAGCGGCACGGGATTCCAATGACATTCGTCGAAACGACCGCAGATCAAATTTCAATTAAAACTTAACACATTAACTGCTGTAGCACGGACATTAAATTAATAAAAACACGCCTCGGGGAGCAATGCCTCTACACGGTGGTGACACTTTATTGTTGGAAGACAAACAGTGATTACGAGTATAAGATGAAATATGATTATATTTTTTGGGCTACACCGTAGCCCAGCGTCTATGAGTAAGAGTATCATGTTGTCAATGGCTTGCGATTGGCGCTGACCTTCGGCTAGATGGATTGATGCCTCGGCTAGAGTTGTTGGTGAGGACTGGTAGGTACAAGAGTGAGAGAGGAGTTTGAAGGACAGCAGGCCTCATTTAGTTACCCTGCCTTTAGAGGATGAAGTTTAAATTTAAAACTCCGACCAAATAAAGCTTATAATCGTCTTATTCAAAAGTCCATCTCAAGTTTCTTGAGGCCAGATATCCCATTCATTAAGGTCTTCATATTATGCAATAATGATCAGATCCTCATAAACGGAACGGGTGTAAAGAATGCCATCCACATTTAACTTTTGAGCATCCACTAACTGCAAATCGTAGCCGAGACCCGTCACAACGAGTGGTCGAGCTGAATATCTCGGGAACGGCTACACCAATTTCTACCATACACTGCTGACAACCTCCAACTCCAGCTTTTAAATACCAAGAAAAAACATTTAATCGGTACATCCGTTTGGGAGCTACGATGCCATAGACGGTCTGACAGACACACAACAGACGACAAAACCTTTAAACGTATCACATAGATTTTTATGTGTCAGAGGTTAAAATCATAAGTGTACTTGTCAGCAATTTCAAATATAATTTTCTTTCGCCAACCTAACAGGAGAATTGCAATAATAGATATGTACTATAGCCACAACACCGAAACACCGTTTTTACGATTCGCAAGCATCGGACACCATTTATAGCGACGGTTTAACTGCCAAACATAATCAGCTCACGGTTTATGAGATGGCGGGTTTGGCAAATTGATTTCTTTGATGATTTGTTTGGAACGTCGAATCTTTTGTTATAATTATGTGCATTTGTAGATTATTAGCGTTTTCTCTTTGTTGAAGATATCCGACAGAGAACCAAAATAACCGTCATAGCTCAAAGGATAAGCAAGCTAATGTGGCAGTGGGCTGGTCACATTTCCCAAAGAACCGATAGGTAACCGTTGGGGGTATACAAGTTCTCGAGTGGAGACCACGTTTAGGCAAACGTAGTGTAGGACGTCCTGTGGCTAGGTGGAGTGACGACCTGCAATAAACGCCTGGAACAAAGTGGTTAAGGAGAGCTGAAGACTGAGCTCAGTGGCATGCATAAGGAGAGATCTACGTCCAGCAGTGGACACATATAAGCTGATGATGATGATTGTACGAGAATCTTTGTTGTATTGATAACAGCATTATGCTAGCGCTACATTAATAAGTCAGTATTAGGTATAGGTAATGTATAACTTGCACATAATAATATGTAGATGTATAAGTACACACAAATAAATTAAATTAAATGTTATTTGCATGAAATGTAATATAAAATATAAGATGTTAAAATATGCCCTGCTTACCTTAGTATGCAAATATTGATGCAATTAATTACCTAAATTATTCTATTCATATAACTTATAATAATACTGTAAAAGGTCCAATTCTGTACATTGAAGCTTTTTTTTTATGATGCTGTTATTTATTCGATACTGAAGCCAAAACTGTTCTTTTTTCATTTATGTCTGTCTGTCTGTATCTTGGCTAGGCATCACGCCGAAACTACTGAATTATTTTAAATGAAACTTGTTATGATTTGAGTTCATACTACGAGGCAGGACATAGGATACTTTTTATCCCGAAAAAATAAATGGTTCCCTCAGGATAGAGGTTGAAAATTATTTAAAAAAACACTTACCACTCTGAAACTACTGGACGGAGTTTGATGCACCTTGGCACAGTCATAGTTTATATGATGAGTAAAAATTGAGGATAATATTAATCCCGAAAAAATAAAAGGTTTTTGCGGGATAGGGGTCCAAATTCTGTACATTGAAAATAAAAAGTATTTTGTTTTTTGGTGGCTGTTCTATATTCGTACTGAAGCCAAAACTGCTTTTTTTCCTTTTTCTCTGTTGTCTGTCTGTCTGTCTGTATTTCTGTCTGTATCTTGGACGCGCATCACGCCGAAACTACTGAATGAATTCAAATGAAACTTGGCATGATTAGAGTTCATACTACGAGGTAGGACATATGATACTTTTCATCCCGAAAAATTCAAGGGTTTCTGCAGGATAGGGGTCGAAAGTTATTTCAACGAATACTTATCACATTGAACTACTTGACGGATTTTGATGCAACTTGGCACAGTCATAGTTTTTATGATGAGTGAAAATTGAGGATACGTTTTATACCGAAAAATAAAAGGTTCCTGCGGGATATTGGTTCAAATTCTGTACATTGAAGATTTATATCAATTTTTTTGGAGGTTGTTCTTTTGTTCGTCTGAAGCCAAAACTGTTTTTTTATGTCTGTTGTCTGCCTGTCTGTTTGTATCTCGGAAGCGCATCACGCCGAAACTACTACATGAATTCAAATGAAACTTGGCATGGTTTGAGTTCATACTACGAGGTAGGACATTCAATACATTTCGTACCGGTAAATTATAGGGTTCCCACAGGATAGAGGTATTTTATTTGGAGTTGGTATTCATATTTTACGGTTTATAGTTACTTCCGTAGTTCATCTCCATTATACTCAAGGAATATTCCTCCAAATTTCAAATACCTAGATCCATCGGTTTAGGCTGGACGTTGTCTGCCAGTCAGTCAGTCAGTTAGTAGGTATGTCACGGTACTGTTTTATAGGCATGATTAAAATAATGTAAAAGAGACATATTTTTATTACTCTGCCCAAAAGTGAAGGGCATCCTACCTATGATAAAGTGAAGGGCATCCTACCTATGATAAAGTGAAGGGCATCCTACCTATGATAAAGCAGTATCAAAAAATCTGTAAAAACGAAGATATTAAAAAAAAACTAGGATTCTAAAAATAAGCTACTGATAAAGAAAAAAAACATTTTTAAAATTCATGTGTGTCTGTTTGTCTGTTAGTCTGATCACGCATCACGTAAAAACTACTAGACCGATTGCAATTCAGTTTTCACTGTTGGATAGCTTAAGATTTGACTTAAAAACTGGTGTACTTATTATCACAATCCGACGAGAACAAGCCGAGCAATCGGTAAAAACGTTTTGACTTCTGAAGGAATTTCGTTTAAATGTTGGTATATTGGTATTTTAGGTCTTGGAATAGTAATATTGTTCTTTTAACCTAGAGAAATGGCAACGCGTGCGAAGCCGCGGGTACAGCTAGTAGGTACTATAATTATACATTTATATTTTACACTTATTTGAGAAATAGAAACAGACATAGAGATAGAGAGAGAGACTCATAAAAATATATAATGTGAAGAACTACCCAAATATGTAAAATTAAAGTTTATTTAGGTACAGCCTAGGTACGTCATCGTTTCGTTACGTTTAGGTAGATTGTATATAGCAGGCGTTTGTATGTATCATTACAATACCTACCTACCTGTCTTCAGCTGCTGTGCCTAAGTACCTAGGCACAAGATCAACATGTAGCCACAGAATAAATAATAGTTATGCACCACTGATATACCTCTTTAGTTTAATAGGTCGCGATTATACAAAACACCATGCATATTGTCCCAATTATTCCGCGCATTGCTCTACTTACCACTGTTTACTCTCCGATCATCTGGATAGTTCGGCATGGAAGGTGGCACTCCGCCGATAACACAAACACTGTTTGTTTGTTTGTGCGTCACTGGCTCCCATTAGTGATTGTTTGGGAGCGATAGAAGCTAATAGACGCTGTCTAATTAATTGTTTGTGTAAAGGTAAAGTTGTATGAGGTAGATGGAAACTTTTAGAATGCAACTATTGTGTAGTTATGTTGGTACAGATAATTTGATGTTGTTATTATAGTGCCAGTAGGTATGTTCCAGTGAGAGATGGAACTTATTAGTTATCGTACGGACTGCTAAAGTGGCGATAACAAAACAACTGAAACAGTTTCAAATATAAAACAGATAGATACCTACAAGCTCTACACATCCACTTCTAAGATACATCACAACTACATTTTTGGGAAACTGAACTTTTGTCTACGCGATTAACCTATCAAACTATATTAATTTAATTATTTATTGGTACGAGTACATACTGAAAGTAGTGGCTCTGTGAGCTGTGGGCCTCGCACGTACAAACATTTTTGCATTTTTGGGTCCCCCCCCCCCCATTATAGCTAGGAAGCATCTCGATCACATCAGTTTTCAAATATAAAAAACCGCAGCTAAATCGGTGCATTCGTTTGAAAGATACGATTCTCACCCCCCTTTTCTCAACTCTCCCCCCACCCCTCTATATAGCTAAGAACCATCTCTCAGCTTTCAAATATATAAAACCCCAGCTAAATTGGTCCTTTCATTCGAAAGCTACGATTCGCACCGACACGTCCTCCCTCCCACACCCCTCCATCCCCTTTATAGCTATGAACCATATAACATATTTACCCTAGCTTTCAAACATTAAAAACCACAGCTAAATAGGTCAATTTGTTTGGAAGCTACGATTTTCACCCCGCTTTTCTCTTCTCCCCTTTCCCCTTCCCCCTCCCCATATATCTGAGAACTATCTCGATCACATCAGTTTTAGAAAAGAAAAAAACCGCATCAAAATCGGGCCATTCGTTTGGGAGCCACGATCATCACCCCCCCCCCCCTCCCCCCCCCATTATAGCTAATAACCATCTCGTTTACCTCAGCTTTCAAATATAAAAAACCGCA
Organism: Alsophila aescularia; assembly: GCA_946251855.1. Classification (NCBI taxonomy): domain Eukaryota; kingdom Metazoa; phylum Arthropoda; class Insecta; order Lepidoptera; family Geometridae; genus Alsophila; species Alsophila aescularia. The sequence continues at coordinate 1,184,392 of OX276375.1, forward strand.
GCTAAAATGGTCCATTTGTTCAAAATCTACGATTTCACCCCCTTTTCTCACCTTCCCCCTCCCCATATATCTAAGAACCATCTCGATCACATCAGCTTTCGAACAGAAAAAAGCGCATCCAAATCGGTCCATTCGTTTCGGAGCTACGATGCCACAGACAGACACACACACGCACAGTGATACACACCCTAAACTTATAACACCCGTCTCTTTGTTCGGGGCTTCATAAACAAGGTGCTCCATCAATCCTTACCTAGTGGATGAAGGGCTGATTCCATTTGTAGAAAGCTATAAGTGAGAAATTTACTGCATTTTGAGGAGCTATTCTGCTCATCACACCAAAATTTTTATGAGATTACTTTATAGTTACTACCTTTAAATAAAAAAAAAAGCCATCGAAATCGGATCTAAAAAGGCGGAGATATTCAGTATTACCTTTTTGCCCCTTTTTAGGGGAAGTACCCCCCAATCAAAAACTACTCTAAAAGACGTTTTTACTAGACTACTAAAAAATTCCAAAAATTTGTCTACCCTGTATTACAAGTTTCGTTTAGATCGGTTGAGAAATGCGGAGGAGAACAGAGATCCGGTCAGACATCCGGACATACGAAATCATATTTGACCAAGCTGAAACGGAGACGCTTCGTTCGCGTTTCGTGCTCGCTAGGTCAATTATACCAATATAATTACCAATCACAAATACATATGACGACAACCAGTAATCCGTTCGCCACAATAGAACCGGGCGACATAATCCAGCGCCATGTGAACGCACGAGTGCACTAAAGTGGCGTCGCCTGCGCACAATCGCGCACATGTTCACTGCGCATTAACATACATTGAATATTTCATTGTTCGCACTAATGCAGTCACCTGACGATCCAGCAATCGTGCGCTTTCGAATGCAGCTCTGATAAACATACAGAGACGCATGCAGCGCTTTGTGTTTTTGTAGGCGAAGCGGGTCGAGCAGTGTAAAGTTACCTGTCAGGGTGGATAGCGCCATCTGTCGCCGCACGGGACAATGCTCAGATTTATTGTTGCCAAAATGCGCTTACCGGGCTTTTGTGGGCATTCGCTTTTTGTGCGCTATCAAGTTTCCATTAGCTAATTTAGTATCGATCGGGCCCGGTGAAAGTTTCGTGCGATTCACAATTGATGGATCGTTTTTATTCATTTTTTTTCAAACTGTAAATTGAATGCACGAAGTTTGTGAATTCAATTTTTATGAATAATGTGGTTCTGCGAGTTGGGAAGATAATTTAATTTAGGAGTCTGCTTTGTAAGAATGAGTATTGTTTTTTGTTTGTATTCTGTTTTCAGTTGTAAGGTCATGTTGTGCGATATTGTTTGAATAAAATGCTTTCTAATAATTTTATTTCATAGTGATGGTGCCGCTACGCTACACCTTCGAACGCTTTGTCACTTCTCATCAGATTTAATTGTTTTCATACGCAGATCGAGTACGGTGAAAAGAAAAAGTATCGTAATGATACCTGCCCAAATGTTTTCCACCACGCCATACTAAATATTGATGACTTCCCATAAAATCTGTTTCCAAACGGTTGCATCTTAAACATTACATTTATATTAATCGAGCTCCGTCGGCCTAAATTGCTTCTGTCATCAATTCGAGGGCTTACATTTCTACGGAGCCCCTCGCAGGCACTCCGCCTCGCCACCCCAAACATCTGCATTATCTTACCTCCGACCCTTGCGAAATCAGTTACTGCACGGCCGTTCACTAAAGTGCATTTGCCATTACGTCCGTCAAACCTTACAATTATCTCTACAGCACAAACCAAATTCAACTCTACAGCCCCCCTGCTAATGTCCTAATTGGGTTGGATGTCGTCAGTCGTGTTAGAATCATGCATCACTAAACGATGATAACTTTCAATTCAACATACCTGACCAATTTAAACCTTAACATCCAAATTTAAGGCTACATTTTGTATGTGAAGTGCGTGCTGGCCGGACCGTTTAAGCTAAGAGGGTAGTTCACATGTTGGCAATGCGATTTATCAAATTTTATACGTTGTCGGGCCGCGACATGTGCGCGCGGACAATTGCTTAGGTGAGAGGAGTGTGGGGGGATTTGGAAATTAAATATGGAATGAGAAGGAATACGCTAGGAGCGAGGTGGCTAATGGATTAGCAGATGAGGCCCAGTCCGACGTGCGTCACCTTATGGCACGCAATCAGGGCTGCAGATGCGCCTCTTAAATTGGATTCGTGCGAGGTATTGCATGGAATCTCGTTGTGGTTGATTGCCGTTTTTAAAGCGGAATACGAGTGAAGGGTAACGGGTAAGTTACACTGTATTACGGCAATACAGAGTGAATCTTAATGGTCGAAATTTTAATAGAAACGATAAAATTTACAGATGAATAATATAATTTTATAAATTCTCACCGATTTTGTACATAAATATTTCAAATGCACTTAAGAATAATAGGACAGAATAAATAAATATCTATCGTTCTAATACAGGTCAGTTAAAGATAGTGGATGACAGCAATTTTCACGTGTTCTTATAGTTATACTTGTTTTTTTGTTTGTTTGTTTGTCGTGTGAGGTAGTGCGGGTAGAGTTTGTTAAGCCGCCCAAATGCCTCTAACATAGCGATGGTAGCCTAACGGTTCTATAGTGCAACTTAGAATCCAACGATACCGGGTTCGATCCTAGGCTCCTCACCAATGACTTTTCTAAGTTATGTGCGGTTTTCCATGGCTCCGTGCTTCAGAGGCCACGTTAAGCTGTCGGTCCCGGCTGTTATTGATTAATACTTAACGTTAGTTTTGTATCAAAATATCTGATGGATAGGTTTCGTTACGTCCCAAAAGAGATGATGAAAATTTTATCGGCAACCTTGTCTTTTAATATCATACTTTTTAAACGCAATAACCTCTACTTTCGCCGAATAGTATTTGATCGATGGGAGCGACATTACGGCATTATTAGTACACGGTGTCCTGACCGCCTGGTGCGGTAAAACTGCACGTCTGTTCGACGTCACTGCCTGGTACTGGGCGTAGGGAAATCATTATTTGGCTGAAGTCGACAAGTGGAAATCCGCAAATAGACAATGTTTTTTTTTCATGATGTGTGCTCGGCATAGAGTTGATACATGCTGCTAATGATTATTATGTAGATTTATAAATTAGTCAAATAAAAGTATCTTCAAATCTATGACCTACCGAACAACTTCAAGTGTTACAAGGGCAAGCGGGCTCTACCTTATCTGATGTAACATTTTTGCTTACCGTTGTGTGAAATGTCAAATGAGTGATCAAATCTAAATCTCTAAAACCTTCTAATTGTTTTGATCTATCTTCACATCTCTTCAAAATGATCTAAACAAGTGTTGACCATGCGCCCACTAAAGAATAAAGTGAGCCCACCACTTGACAGTTTTATTTTTAAGAATGATAACAAAAAAATATCCACCGTCACACCTTGTCAGAATACCTTGTCGATGTTTCTGCTGACGCTGGGCGCGGGCCCACCTTCGCCGGTGATGGATTGCGGCGTCGATTAGGGCGCGCTGACCTGTTCTTTCATATCTCGCTAATGACCGCCGCATGTATGTAGAGGTGCCTCCCCGCTTCCTCTGTTCGCCGGTGAGCTGTTGGTTACTGGATGGGGTATCTACAGAAGGTATCCGGTAAAGCACGTATTCATACCAGTAGAACTACTTATAGTGCTTAAGTATAAGTACATTGGATCCAAGACACAGTAGCTAAGTACCTTACCTTACATGTAGATATACGATAGGTAGAATCAGAAGGGTATTTCCTTTTCCAGTGTGAGATTTAACTCTGTTGGCACATGAAAGGGAAATTTCCTTTTCAAACTCTAAGAATACTTAGTTTACCTTAATTTTTATTGATTTGATCTTTATATAAATTTTATGTATATCTGCTTGTTCATACGATGTTAATTTTTACTTGTAAAAGTGCTATTATTTTGCCTACCTATACTTATAATAAAACTAACAGGTCCAATTCTCTACATTGAAGATATCTAGTTTTTTTTAGGGAACTCTATATTCGATACTGTAGCCAAAACTGTATTTTTTTTCATTTTTGTCTGTTTGTCTATCTGTCTGTCTGTCTGTGTCTTGGCTAAAAAAAAGGTATCACGCCGAAACTACTGAATTAATTTTAATGAAACTTGGTATGATTTGAGTTCATACTACGAGGTAGGACACTGGATAATTTTCACCCCGAAAAATTAAAGGGTTTCCGCAAGATAGGGGTTGAAAATTATTAAAAAGAACACGTATCACGCTGAAACTAATGGATGTTTTTTTATGCAAATTGACACAGTCATATATCTATCTATACTTATAATACGAGTAAAGCAATAGGTACAAAACAGACTATACAAAAAAGATAAAAAAAACTCTCTTGGGTGCTTAAAAAAGTTATTAAGCAAGTTTTTTTTAATCTTCTCTTTCTGTCTGTTTGTTTGTATGTTTGTTTGTTCACACATTACGTAAAAACTACTGGACCGATTGCAATGCGGTTTTCATTGTTAAATAGCTTAGTGTTTGATTTAAAAACTGGTGTAATTGGTATCTCAATCTGGTGAGTTAGAAGCCGAGCAAATGATAAAAGTATTTTTGACGGCTGCAGATAGCACATTATGGTACTTTGAACCTTAAGAAAAGACCACGCGTGCGAAGTCGTGGGTACAGCTAGTTTACAATAAATACTTTGTCTTTGACTTTGGTACAGTATACCTATTATCTATGCTTACAAGTTTTGTCCAGTTTAGTATTTTCTCCGCGTAGTTTTTTCTGTCTACAGGTATTATGGTTTTTATATTCTTACTATCTTTCGCCCGCGACTTCGTCCGCGCGGACTACAGTTTATCGCGAAAAAAAGCATCCTTTGTTCTTCTAGGATATTAAAAACTAATGCATAAGTATAGCACTAACGATTCCGATTTTTTTTGACCGACTGATTTTTTATTTCTCTTCCAAGACAACCGTTCCTTACTGCGAGTAATCAACATTTGGTCATAACTTTTCCATTATCCGGAATCAAAAGTTTCTATGTTTTATTCCAGGGTATTAGCTATCTCCATTCCAAATTTCATCAAAATCCGTCCAGCCTTTATCGCGTAAAATCTCCCCAAACCAATAAACAAACAAACAGACAACGTTTCACTTTTATATATTGGTGTGGATTATAACCGTGTTGTGGTAAGCCTCAGTACCGTCGGTACATTCAAAAACAAAACCAAGTCGAAAAACTGAAAAAAATGAATCCACAAAAAAAACATATACCTAACTATCGAACCTGCTCACAAAATTTCATGAGAATTGGTTGAGAAATGCAACCTGAAGAGGAAAACAACCGGACATCCGCCGAACATGCGAAAGCATTTTTGCCCAAGCTGAAACGGAGACGCTTCGCGCGCGCTGCAGCGCATTTTAAATCTTTTGATTTTAATCAATAATAATCAATTCATTAGTAAAATGTTATTTTACAGGTCAATAATATTATACAATAGTAATAATGGTATATCAAGTGTACAGAAATAATAATATTTGAAAAAGTCAAAATACTACATAAATAATGTCAAATAAAAATTACAAAAATAGTACAATATGTCAACAAAATCTAAATAAAACATTGTTATGTCAAAATTAAAACATAAATTTAAAAAATTAAATAATAGTAGTTGAAAATAATGTCACTATTAAAATTTTATAAATTCGTCATAGCTGTAGAAAGATTGCTCGATAACCAAGCGCTTATACTCGTAGTCTCGACTTAAAACTACGTAAGCTGGTAGCTGTAGTGACGCTTTCAGGCAGCTTATTCTAGAAAGTTAGACTCATAACATTAAAGTACCTATATATTGTAAAGTGTATATTACATACACGTGTGTGTGTAAATTAGATTTTATATATCATTACTGTTATGTTGTTTTTTATTGTAAAAAGTTATTGTGTTGTATTGTATTGTGTATTAATTGGGCTAAGCAAATGGTTGGTAAATACCTTTCATCACTATAAGGAAAGAGAGAACTGAAAAGAAGAGAGGAGCAAGTCGTTGAGAAATTCGTAACCGGAGCAAACTGACTCAACCTTTATCCAAAATCTGATCCAGCAGTTCTACATCTACCGGGCACCTGTCGGGCCGGTCCGGCTGTCAAATGTACAAGGGTCATTACTTAGCCGATCGCGCCGTAATTAATATCGGCGTCGATCGCCCGTCGCCACCGACCTGCCGCGAGGTGGGCTGTCAAATGTTACTCGCTTTTAGGAAACCCATGTGCTTGGAAGTGAGTAATTTGGGCTCATTGATCACTTTCGTATATCTACGTGTGTATTTTTTTAATTTGTTTTGTATTATATTAACTAACGTATAGAATAGTAAATGTATGAACAAAGTACTACGTACGCAAGCAAGTGACGTCAAGAAAGATGTAATAAATTGTTACGAGTACTTTCCGCATTACATATCGGGATCGATCGCTGCGGCCAGGGGTTTGTTGTTAGTTCGTCTCGAACTTATGGAAAATGGAGGTACTTACTTAGTAACTGCCTAGTGTGTTAAGTTATTGTGTGAAATAGGATCAACTTCAGCGATCCTATTTATTGGAGCCCGAGATCTATCTAGGCTCAAATACCACCCTGTCCGACCACCGGTTTCTAATTCCACCTGTCGTCGGTAAATCAGTCAACAAGCGTCAGTACCTGGGGCGCAGTTGTGCTATCAAACTGTAATTAATCTCACCCCTTGGCCCGCTTGCCACCCCCTCCCTCTGGCGACGCCGCGGCGCCAGAGGTCAGGTGACAGATCACAAGGTGTCGGATTTGAGGGTAGTATAACTGGAATTCTGTCGATTGAAGTTATTACTTTGAATTAAATTATGAAGGAACATTAAATGGCTCGCAATGCCCATAAAATGCTATTAAAATTTGGCAAGTTCGTGTAGCAGTTGTGAAGAAACAGGCGAGTTATTACGGCTTTAGATCTTTTGTTACAATTATAATTGGAGCTCCGTGCCAGGAAGAAAGCATTTGACGGATTTTTCTTGGCTACCTTCACATATGCGACGTTAAAATTGGTTGAAGATAATATAATACATTGTATTTGAATTCCCTCTCTAACTAACAACCACATAGGAAGATTGCCTCTCGCACTAGGTGATATAGATGATACTAGACTAACTTTACAAATTGCTAAATTAAAATTTTAACACACTACTTCCTGCTATAAATATTTTAAATGTATGCCATAAGTTTTGCTATTTTCTCCGATATCCTTAGCCTTAAAATTTTGATTGAAATAAAAAAAAAATGTTGAATGTCTCTACTTTTTTAATCCCCGACGTGAAGTAAGAGGGGTGTAATAATTTTAAGGTGTGTTTGTGTGTGTCTGTGGCATCGTAGCTCACAATCGAATGGACCGATTTTGTACGATACTTTTTTTCTGTTTAAGTTCTTAGCTGATGATAGGGAGGGGGCGGAAGTTATATCAATTTCTAATGTTATATCTGTTTCATGAACAGTATAGGTTCATGAAACAGTAGTAAATAAAATACTCAACACGTTTTATTTTAGCAAAAGTAAACTAAGTTCAAAAGAGGAACGGTTCTATTTGACTTCCTCCAAAAATGCATCGGCAGCGGTCAAAAACTGCAATCGGCTCCAGAACGGCTCAATATGAAGCAACCAATACTCGCGAGCGGCGCGGGCGGCCGCCATGAAACCGCAGTTGAATCGCTCGCGGATGAAAACTGCCGAGAGTTCGAGGCATACTGAGATCGGGGATTCCATATTTTGTAACGATATAAAATGGTGTTTTAGTAAATTACTGAGATTAAAGGTAATAAAAAATAAATTGGGGCGAGTCAGACCAAGAGTGGGGTGAGTCGGGATTCTTGCCCCATTCGGTCGCTCTAAACGCGAGGACGCTGTACCTTTCTTCGGAATCACTCGAAACTAAAAATACTCGTTACTATTTTTAAATTAATAAAATTACCTGGATAAACTTAGACCGGAACGAGCTTCAAGAACTATTGGATCAAGACCGTTCGGTAATGTGCTAGCTAGTGGGTATAATAGTGGAAGATAAAACATACAACTCAAATTCACCAATACAATATTTATTATCCTTGGTTTAATTTTGCTTACTTACTTAAAATCTAAGGAACCGTGCCGTAGGTACGTTGGACGGCCATTCAAGCTAGCATGTAATAGTGGAAGACAAAACATGCAATTTAAATTCACCAATACAATATTTATTATCCTTGGTTTAATTTTGTATACTTACTTAAAGTCTAAGGAACCTTGCCTGCAGATCCAACTCAGCAGCCAAGAAATACCAAGATCTAAGATTACCCTGTTATAACTAGGGTCGATATAGAACTGACAAAATTAAGTATTTACTCTAAAAAAACAATGATGAATTGCCGGCCGGCAGTGCAGCCTACTTATTTACCTTTTTCTATTAGATTGAGCCGTTATGTTAGTGAAGGTAATTCTCCATCCGACGTTCCAGCAATGTCCGATTCACGTGAGAGGTAGCCAGGCTAGACCCCTCAGGCGTTGCAGGTGTCCAGCAGGTCAGTGGGGAACCAAAGTTCAACACTCCGGTTAATGAAATATATGCATAAACATGCCAATACGATACTGCATTCCGAGAACGTGGCAGGAATCGTTGGGTATAATGTCGTCGTGGCGTATCGCGACACCGCGCCTTTCTACTTAAATCCGGGGGAAGAAGCCTCCGTCGTGTGATCTCTCAATCCGGGGGAAAATCTCCGTCGTAGGGTCTCAGTCCAGGGGGGAAAACCCGCTGTGAATGAATAGACACAACGTTTTTTTAGAATTCGAGACTTCGAAAACGCCACCGCTCTCAGTTCGCTAAAATGGCGTCTCGAAAAATGGATACAAGTGATTTCACAATCGCAATCATTACTGCCGACAATACAAAAATACCAACAAATGCTCTCAACTTTTTTTACGGGTTTTATAATATGCAGGGAAAAAACTTGTCAGTCCTGCTACTGGGCTCTCCAGCACGAAAAGAAAGGACACGTCACTCATCTTCATTGTCTGTTTCTTTCTGTCTAGCCGGATGTAGTTTTTTTTTTATTTAGCAAAATCTATCCGAATAACATTTCGTTTCACCAAGAAACCGATCAGCGCTTACACATGGGCTTTGGAAATGATAATATGGTTTTATTTTAATTTTTAAGATGTCTCACCCTCGAAATCGCATTTGTTTATTTACCGTTTCTTTAACCATTTTTGACAGCTAAACAACTGCCAAGAGATAAGAATTGTTATAAACTATAGTCCATAAAACGTTCCGTACCAGAAACGATCCGTTCACTTCCAGACGAAAGGTACGGAACGCGGTTTTTTGCTTCGCTACCGTTATATTATCATAAAACTATATACTGTAACTATTAAATTATGATATTGTATGGGTTTGCTTTGGAAAAAATCTACGTTCCTAAATTTGACATTCGTTGCATTTAATTGGTTTGTTTAATTTTATTTTCTATTTGCTGACATTGCGGGACCGTGCCGAACAACGGAACGCGCCCTTTTGCTTTGACAGCTAATCGATGCAAAGATAAGTAAAATTTCCGGTAGAGGTCATTACTTGTCTCCGTGTTTATCAATTGTACTTTATTAATTATTTATTTATTATCTGATTCCCAGTTATTCCTTGTTCCCTTTGTACCTATCTCAATCAATTGACCTAATGAGTGTTATAAAGTCGTGATCCGTAGTGTATGGACGTGTTGTATTTATCGAAGTGTTTATAACCTCTGAACATGACTATTGTTTTTTGGAACTCCGATTTACAGGATTATATCATGTAAGTGAACAACGTACGATAATCTATTTTATGTACCCGATCGTCTGCTTTCGCTGGTATTCACCAAATACGAACGATAGTACTGTTTCAACCAACTATGTGCGACTTCAATGTCGTCATCTTATACATTCTAACAATAACAACAACAGAATGGCTTGTCTGTTTAGAGATTTGACCTGTAGTCACAGCTATGCTAAGCTTTTATTTAAAGAAAGGGTTTTATTGTTTTTTTATTTAAGTAGCGTTTTGTCAACGCTACAATTTCTTTAGTCCAATGTGATTGATAAAACGAATTATTTCACTGTTTCGAGCTTTGCATATACATCTAAGGCATTTTCCACATTATCACGTCTTGAAAAAAAACTGGTACCTATTTCCAAGAATCACCAAATTCAAAAAGTTTGCACGCGGGCAAAGCATCTAGTTAAGTTATAAATGCTTTAAATTTATCATTTCTTATGAGTTTGGTGTAATGGAATGATGAAATACATTTTGGAAAAACGCCTTTCATAGTCTCTTAGTCTAAATAAAATATAAACTAGCTTAAGAGCTAAAACAAACACGTGTGAGATTTATAAACATATGTATAATAATTATACGTACAGTAAGATTATCAAAACCTAAGTTTTGTAATGTTAGCCTTCAGTTGGTCAGGTTTGTCGAGTAGGAAATAAAACTTATCTGCACCTAGTAATAAAAGCAAGTTGCTTTATCCTATAGTTGATATCTATAGTACCTAGTAGCTACAGCTACAGAATACATAACCTAAGGAATATTTAATAAAAACAAGGAAATAGGTTTGCAATTCTGTATATTGTTTACTTATTTGAACACCGGATTCGGAATACACCACTATAGAAAGAAACTGCCAAGACAATACGTGGCGAATATGTTTTGTAATATTATTAAATCAATAACTATTTATATACATAGTTATTAACAATTCAAATGTGATAATTGATCACAAACAAACATTTATATTTGCCTTAGTTACACTAAGCATAATAACTTCGAAAACAGCATTTAAACACAATCAAATAGATGATAATCCCGTTAACTATAATCTTATAAATTATTTCATCACCCCACAATGAAGTGATACACAGTAACATACACACAGTAATAATTACACTGTTACAAATAAGCAGCATAACAGAGTAATATGAAAAACACTTAACTTGCCAAGGTCCTCTCAGTGTGGCGGTCACAAGAACACTAAACATTGCATTTTTTATTTTTTTTAGGAATTACTAATGCTGTTGGCCTTATCGGCCTCTACAGCTTGAACCGGGCTTGGGGGCGGGCGCTAACAAGCACTCTGCCGCAATGCGTGATGCAGAAGGTGCACGCCAAAGTTAAATTTGGACGTCCTGCACGAGGGTACCCAGGGGGTACGGCCCTCGGCTTGGACGGTCGTCGTAATTACGAGGGTATCGAACTAAACACCCTGGATCGCTACCGTTATGTAGTGAACAATGGCTAGATGCCCTTTGATTGACTTTTATAACTGACCGCCAATTCGTAATACACCTTCGAGAAGAATCGGCAAGAAACTCGAAGGCTAATAATACCTTCCTTCTAATAGACCTTCGACCTCGCTGGCGAGGTCGGTGTCTGTGTCTAAGTGTGTTGATACCCCCTGGCGGGTTGCCAGGGGTGGTCGGATTGGGCGAGGCCATCGCTGCCAGTACTTTGACTGCGATGGCGTCGTCCGGATCGTCCAGGACATCGCGGGGACGTCTACGGAGGGCAAGAAAAAACATTTCTAAGTCGAGAGAGCCTTTATATAGCATTTTCGAACATCCAATGCTGTCAGAAGTCATCCGAGTCGAAGACTACTGACATCGTCAAAGTTATTTGAGTCGTTTGAAAATAGATCAATGAATACCTACCATTTACTTTATTAATTACATTAGACATCTCTGATAGTTGTATATAATTATTGGAATACATTTTAACATCATTCTAATAATTATGCCATAATAATACAGATGTTTCATAGTGACGGATGACATACACCGTAAGTTTACACGTGGTACTTTACTTTCCTTTAAAGTAGCCAATACTTCGTTTCAGAACGAATACTTTGTTCTTAAAGCTGGATACATAACATTTACATGTACCAAGTATTATTTGTATACATTTCTATATTTACAGTAGGTACTGCGTACTAGTAGTAATATAACACACGCCTGCCCTGCCAAAAAAGAATTTATGGCAATAATTTATATACTGTTGGAATGTCCTTATCAAGGCCTTCAATTTGATACCCATATTTTAAAATTAGTTTGCATTTGAAAATAGAGCCATACTGAACAAAAATGTATTTTCTTTAAATTCCCTGTGTTACTGAGGGGAAATGAAAGGATGACCCCATACGTCTTAATCTGTTCAGGCATTTAAAAGTTATGGTGGAGTAAAGAAACTCAAATACAAACATAGGTACATATATACATACATGAATCCTAATAAAAACATTACACTCCTTTTCTTGGGCAGTCGTGTAAAAACTAAGCAGCAATGCTTTGATGGGCAGACCACTCGGTGAAACGAGCAGGATGATGGTGGTATTGGTGATGATGAAGAATTACGCGCAAACATTTCAACACAAATGTTTTTAGTCCCCCGTTCTACAAAAAGTCCGAAGGTAGGTGTCAATCCCCAATACAACTCTCTGGTGCTGCCCCCTGTCATTGTTATTCTACCCATAGTTGCCACTGCTAACGAAATAATAATATGAAACTTGAATAAATATGAACTAAAGTATATTATAATGTAGCTTCAACTAAAACTTAATTATAATGTAGCTTCAACTAAAACTTAATTATAATGTAGTTTCAACTAAAACTTAATTATAATGTAGTTTCAACTAAAACTTAATTATAATGTAGTTTCAACTAAAACTTAATTATAATGTAGTTTCAACTAAAACTTAATACAACGAAACAAAAATATACACTAAATGAATTGATGAATAATAAATTATAGACTGATAATGTATATAGCTACATACTTCTCCCTAAACTGTACTACAGGGATTGTTATTGTTGGCAGTAGCTGGAGGTGGTAACATTAGCTTAGAAATAAACGTATCGGTATTTGCCCTGGACATAGTACTGGGCCACGGAGCGTACGATTGGCCTCCACGAGACGGACTAACGAGCTAGTGACGTTGGATTCAAATAGCGAGCAACTGCTCGTTATTGCGGTCTATAAAGGAGGGATGGAAAGCTGATGGTCTGTTACGATCAAGTTTTCCTAATCGGCCACCCAGGCAGAGAGCTGGTGGTCTGATAAGATCAAAATTCGTAACCGACTACTCAGGTAGATGGTATGAGTGGTCCGTTAATAATAAACGCGCCTATGTTTAGCAGTGAACGTCTTCCCACTGATGATGATGATGAAGCTGCAACCCTGTTCGAATTTGACTGTTGAGTGATAAAACCTATGACGTCATGACATTACACAAGACAGAAATTTGTTGGTGGCTCACTGCATCATTAACCTAAGCCAAACGCAAAGCAGTTTTCATATCTGGCCAGTAGCAGCGCCATCTGGTGATTTATTGCTCGCGCCGACATCTGCGATATCGCGCGAGGTGGCGAGCTCTTACTGCAAGATGGCTTTATTATGTTCTGAAGATATGCACCGCTCTTGAGCTGGTCTGCAGTAAGTGCAAGTGGTGGGAGATATATTTGATGCAGTACCTAAGTGAGATGTAATCTGTAGTGTGATAGTGACATAATGTCTAAAACAAATATCTATTCTTACTGTTTTTCTAGGTTAGGGATTTAAGGTCTACAGTGAATAAAAAATTACAGTGACGTCAGTAGTATCATTGTTAATTGAAGCATATTTCCAACATATCATGATATTATTTGGATTTGGATAGTAAGATTTTTCTAGGTTCTCAAATCAAATAATGTTGGTATTGCGTTTGTCTAAACAATTCATCCTCCGCTGGCCACTTAAGAAGCCACCTCATCCCAACTCCTTAATGAACGGGAATAGTGTGAGTAAAGTGAACTTGATATTAGTTACTAAGATTATATTCTGAAAGGCACAGAATAACCGGCTCCGGCTAGATGGAGTGACCTGGCGCAGAGTAACTGGCAGCAATTGCTGCCGGTCTCTCTGGTTACTCTCAGTAACTGGCAGCAATTGCTGTCGGTCTCTCTGGTTACTCTCAGCCGATACTTGGTTCTTCTCATGTAATTACATGAGCAGAGCCAAGAATCGGGATCAAAGGTACACGCTAGGAGAGGCATCTCTGGACTCAAACATGACAAAATAACTAATACATACTTATTTTGTAGGTACATGTATGACAAAGCTCATCTAGTAGGTACTTAAAACTTGTCCAGAGTTTCAAATTTAATTTTAAATTACAGTCCATTACAAAAGAACCCATAAAAAATACGAAATGGAAATACCAACTTCAATGTCAGGACAAATGATGTGATTCAACTGAATGATACCTACTGAGTTCTATAACGGTGTGGTGCCGTCGCGCGTTGCCACGTTGTACAGATAATGTAGGCAGGAATGTACAGTAGTGCGCCGTTTAATATCGCGGCTTTATGACACGACGTGTGCGCGCGCCCTAGCCGCGCGCCGCCGTCGCTGTGACGCCGCCTTAGCTATGAATAATGCTGTTATTTAATAGGTGGAACGGGAATGGGATAGTGCTATCACACGTTCCTGTTATACCTAAACGGGGTGGAAAGGAATTTTGAGAGCGAAGGTACTTACTTACCTACTAAGTATCTCCGTGCATGGTTTGGCAGATCGGACCATAGACAAAGAGAATAATTAACCATGTTATTTAAAGACCATAACATATAGTTAGACTTCTTATAGTTTTTTTTGTAGTTTAAACTATTTTCTGTATTATTTTCCAAATTAACTATTTTCTGATACACTTGTCAAGAAAAAAAATGAAACCTTCACAATAAGCTATTTCATTTGACATATCACGATAAAGATAGCAAAACACTGTATTTAAATCTTCTGATTTGCTCCATATAGTGCCTCTTATATTCTCAAAATTCATTTAGATACGTTAATCGTTCATATTTGGGTTACAGAAATTTCACAAATTTCAACTAATTTGGTCCATAAGATTCGGAGCAAATTATCTGGGACAGAGAGACAGACACACGGTTATCCTGTCAGCGTTCTTTTTTCATTCGAATGTACGGAACCCTAAAAATGAGTATGGAAAAACTGCTAATATGTGATTATTGCTTTTTGTGTTGTGGATCAAAGGTTTCTGATTCTTTAGAAATAAAAAACTCTATCGAACGTAAACTCTTTCGATTTGAGTCGGTACGTCTCAAAAGAGATTCTAAAATCGAAAGTAGTTGTTTTCTTTTCCCACGTCTTCTATCTATTTTTCTCTGTCTACGATGTATACTTATAATAAAGCAATAAGAACGAAAAAGTCGCTACTGAATTGAAACTGCTAACTGAATACGCTACTGAACAAGAATATAACATTTTGAAAATGCATGTGTCTGTTTGTCTGTCTATATGTTTGTTCATGCATCAAGTAAAAACTATTGGACCGATTGCAATGCGGTTTTCACTGTTGGATATCTTATGTTTTGACTTAAAAACTGGTGTACTTTATATCTCAATCCGATGTGTAGAAGCCGAGCAACCGATAAAAATATTTTTGACGGCTGAAGGAATTTTGACCAACATTTGGTATATTGGTATTTTAGGTCCTGGAATAGCACAAAGAGTACTTAGTTTTAACCTACAGAAATGACCACGCGTGCGAAGCCGCGAGCATCAGCTAGTCATTAAATGTAATGAAAACAAGATATAAGCACAGAATAAATAATAGCACAAGTACATCAGTTCAAAAACTAAAATGCGACTACGGTCGGGTAAAAATAGCCTGACACTCTTGCGATGAAGACGAATCAATTGATACCTCGCTTGTCAAAATCCGACCAAGTTTTATATCTCAGTTTGAACACATACCCCTTCTTTTGATTCGGCGCAGTCAGGTAAAAAAACATAGCCTCACTCTATAAATCATGACAATGTGGTTGATGATTACCTCGTTTGTCAAAATTGGACCAAGTTTTTAGCTTCCTTCCCCCCTTCCTTTTCGTCGCAGTAGTCGGGTAAAAAAATCTATGACACTTTATACCTGACAACGAATTGATTGATATCTCGCTTGACAAAATCGGACCAATTGGGACGACGTTATGGTGGAACATCCACATACCCAAGTAAAAACATAGGCTGATAAACACAATACCCTTCGTTAAGTCAGGTAAAAAATTGAAGACAATAACTTGAACTGTTTACTAAGATTAAGATGTTAAATTAGGGAGTAACATAACCGTACCTCTCTATTGGTTTCTTATCACCAATAACTTGAGGTAACTAACAACAGAAGTTTCATCAGATACGCAGCCCTGCCGCTCCTCGTCCGAACTCCTGGCCGGGAGATGGAATCTCGCAGTTACGGTTGATTTATACGATGACTTAATCCGCCTATTTACTAGTTTTAGTGGAAGGTAAAGAGGGCCTTTTTCCGACGGCCCTTTAGCTTAAAGAGAAACGTGGTGTAAGCTGTAAGAAGAGAGCAGTCATGATTTCTTGATTATTTACTCTCTTTGCCTAGTCCTTAGATCTGCAGTTAGAAGTAGGCCAAATTAAATAACGATTTTCCTTTCAATAAAAAGTTGATAATTAATGAAAGAATCTCAAGGACATAATATGATAAAAAAGTAATGATGTATCACATGACTCCAAATCGAAGCTCTACTTAATTTAGATTCTGTATTTTCATTATTTATTGTTAGCCGTCGTCCACCAAGCTCCTTGGATGATTATAATTCCATGGAGCAAGATACCGTTAAAATTATTGTAGTTGTTAACCTGATTCATCCAACTTTTTTCAGGGTGCCTACTTTTATGTCTTCCTGGCCAAACACCTGCCATCTTAGATGTATTCCACTTGAGAATACCAGAAGCCTGCATACTAACGTTACGAATATTGTTCGCTCGTCCCTTGCATCCCCAGTCCACTAAACACGGTTATCAGTCAGTGCGTGTGATGTATGCCGGTGCCGGGCGCGGGTGGACACCGCTCGCCGTAGGCTCTTGTGATAATTATCTATTACACTTTTGTAACTCGCCTTCCGCTGCGTGGCCAGTTTGCAACTCTCTACTTAATTATAGGACGTCTCTGTAGAGGCTCAGATATTTTGGAGGTCTTAAGATTTAGTGATTTTTCCTTACAATTTTTTGCAAAGGAAAGTAACATTTAAATTGTAGGGAATGATGAATTTAATATTTTTGATATTCTATACTTTTAAAACAGTACCGTCAAATACTTACTTCATGACTGACAGATAGTGCACAGCCTAAACCGGTGGGCCAAGAGATTTGAAATTTGAAAAGAATACTCCTTGAGTACCTGCCCCAGGGGCGCACAGAGGAGGGAGTTTTTAAATTCCATGCCTAAGGGGGTGGCAAAGTTTGCACGCGGGCGAGGCCCCGGGGCGCAGCTAGTATTTCATAAAATATTAATCTTTAATATTAATCTATTTTTTCTGTTTTTGCACAAAGACTGAAATTGAATTAAACCACAAAGTACAGAGCTTAGGAAAATACTGAGAGATAGCTTCCTAATATTAAGTAATAACTTTAATTGCCATCGTTTTCAATTCCTCGATAAGCGTCTCACTTTTCCCTAACCTCAATTACCACCAATAAGATCGTCATAATGAACGCCAATCAAAGAAAAATCGTAAAACTTATCCATTAAATAAGACACCGCAATTTTCCTTCTCATTAAAACCTCCGAGCTCCACCGGGCAATCAAGGCAGATCGCTTCCCGTCTCAGGAGGTGATTTTTGTTATTTTTCTAAGACCACCCGAGACTTACCACTCCCCTCCTCTATTTCCCAGGGAATTCAACCGGGAAGATGCTCGTTAATTAGAAGGAGTATTTTATTAAGCCAATTTGTAGCGAATACCCGAAGAATACCTGTGACGTGCCGGCGCGGATCTGGTAGGCAATTTGTACCGTTTTTTTTAAGATTGCCGAGGGGGAACGGTGTGATTTTTTAAAGTAATTGTTGGTGAAATTGTTGATGGATTTGATGAGGACAAAGATGAAATTGTGAGAGAAAGATTGGTTTCATTAAATGGAAGCTCGTGAAGTTACTAGGAAAGAGAAATATAGAAGAAACGTAAGTATGAAAAATTCGAATGATGAAAGGAAAGACAAATATTAGCCGTATGATGACTACAATCATGGCCCGTGCTGACACAATCTTAAGCTAAAACAATTTTAACCACAGTCAAGTTATGGCAATAGCTTAAGGACTATAAGATAATCCCTTAATGTACAACTCCAAAGTACCTATCTGTAAGTCTCTCCTCATTTAAGAATGATTCCAATGTAGGTGCACACATTTAGAAAACTCTTCTATAGCTGGAGAAATTTTCGATTCCGTAGTAGGTACCTAGTTCACCTTAGAGTAACACGGATGGTTATCGTGCGGGTGACCCAGGGGCCGCGTTGCTCTAAATACTTACTTAACTGTTGAAAATACAATGTCCCCGTCATACCTATCGTTTATGACACGAGCATCGAGCTATGTGCGCTGATGAGGTGAGTCACAGTGTTGTCGTTCCCACGGCGCAATTGGTCGAATTGACCGGCATGCCGCCGTTCCTCTTGACCCCGCAAAACCGTTAATTGTGCACCACCTAACAGAGACAGAGCAGTGGAGTCGAATACTCTATTTTTTGTCTGAGAAATGGATTGAAGTTATTGGAAGTTTTAACCAAGATGGTTACTGTAAAATGATCCTGGGCTGTTGGTTTGTGTAAAAAATCCTTTAAGGGTAAAAAAAAACAAAAAATGTAGGCTCTTATTGACAACTTACATTAAAATAGCCACGTCCACTATGCTTATTTTTGCACCATCTTCCTATTGAAGTCGACGATATCATGGTGACTTCAAATTAAAACAGCAGACGGTAGAGTGGTATCGTGAGAAAGAAGCAAAAAAATTAACAACTAGTAGACAAAACAGCAGTAGTAGAAAAAAATAATACTAGTAGCAACTCTATAAACTACAGTTGAAATGTTAATGTTAGAATTTGCTAGCAGTGAAATGCTTTCCATCATTTTGGGATATTTGACTACTTTTGAATTTATGAATGGGCCACGTTAGTGCTTTAAACTGAGTGAGTCCATTCCTTTCTGCCGCTGTTCTGATTAAACGATCCAGCGTGCTGCGTGCCAGATACAGTTCCATGTCTAAACAGGAGCGCGGCGCCTGACTCACGCGCTATGATCGAAGGCGCGCGGCGGGCGCGGGCGCCGACGACGCAAGCAAGGGGCCTAATTGTTTCGTCACCGTTTGGAACTATTTACTGGTTACTGCTGGTTGCTGCTGTTGGAGTTAAAACACGTGTAAGAGGTTCCAGGATTACAGAGGTAATTCCGCTATACTCTGCTTTATGGATTTATGTATGAATCGTCATAGACTTAACTTGGCTATTATTTTTTTGTTTATGACTACGATCTCACCTGATGGAAAGTGATATTTGACGGTTCTTCTAGACCAGCTAGCTCCATCATCAGCTGCATCGTCAATTATCAAGGTCTAATATTTGTTAAACATGCATTAAACAACTTGAACTTTCCAACAGTCATAGATCAAATGTTGAAATTGTTTATTTAAACTCGAGGTACCTAATCCCCCCCGAGACAGGGAATCCTAGTGGGGAGTGTATTGATCAAATGTATTTTGTAATCTTTTTTTATACTGTCAATAAATATTATTATTATTATTTTATTATTATTAATCCTGTCGCCTAATTTGATGGTGTCAATGATTCAATCAATGTTACGTTATTAGGTGACTCTTAAATCTGACTTCGATTGATTTAAATTCCTCGTATCAGCTTGAAATGTTGTGTTAATTGACATAAGTTGTATCTCATTGCCGCCATGTTGTCCTCGCGCAAGGTGCGCTGCGCTCGCGCCGGTCATTGGCACTTAAATTGGCTGAGTGGAGGACCGCCTGAAGTGGGTGTCGCGGTGCCCAACATGCTTTATTGCCGTCAATTTATTCACAGACTTTAATCGAGCTGATTAAGATGTACGTTGATGTCATGAGTTTCTATAGAGACAAAGCCAAATTCAGTTACTTTACGTTTAAGATTGTTATTTGCTAATTGCCGATCTTGATCTTTCTTTTCGCTTACTATCCATTTCAGTCATGTGAAAGTCTCACAAAAAGCTTATATCTTAGGTACTAAGACTTGCACAGTGCACTTAGCCAAACAGATAGTATTTTGGATTGGTGCTTCTGCAACTTACCAAGAGTTACTAAAGTGACCGCCTTCAGTTCTAAAAGAAATATCTATTCTCATAACGTGACTTGAAGTTGTGGAGTCAGCTACTCCAGGCTAAGTCAGCTGCCCTCATATGTCGCGCACGCGCATTACTTTCATAGTTCCATTAAAAACTTGTTAACGGACGCTTGAGGCATTATCATCTGACTTGGAGCGGACATACAGTCCGTGTAAATCCACTGATAATCATAAATATCTCCCAATGGACGCCGTTGAACCCTGTCTTCGGCTATTCCTATCAAGACTATGCTGACCGCCTTCTGCAGGTTACTTATACTTAACAAGAGATTGCATTGTTATTCCTGAAAATTATTACACACATACTTGCTCGCTTTCCCAGACATGAGCAACTACCATTGCAACACAGGCGGTACATCCCGGCCAGATGTCCGTACACCTACATGTACACATGGTCTGAGTACCTACACATTAAGGCGCTAATGGTCGCCGTGCGATGTGAATCACAGGCGGAGCACATGCGACCTCGATACCGGACAAAGACTGAGGATTGATCAAGGTGGAGATGGGATTGTCGGTTAAGGTTCTTGCTTATTTTTTGCTAATAGGTATACGCCTTTCAGTACGCAAAGAAAGAGTATTTTGTGAAATAGAGGGTCTAAAATAGATTCAATCTAATAAAAAACACGAAGAAAACCAAAATTTCAGAAGTTAGATAAAACAGGAAAAACGGTCAAAATCTTTCATATTTTTATATATTGTAGGTACTTATTAGCTTTCTATGAAAAATGATGAAAACAAGTAAAAAAAAAAACAAAAAGCCAAAACAAGCCTCCACAGGTAAAAGTACATTCAAACGACTGAATAAAAGCTGTAGAAAAAAAAGCGGGTTAATATAAAACTAACATAGCCACTAGATTTCCATGGAAGACATCAGGGTTTGTCTATGCCTTATCTATCTATCAACCTATATATATTCTAAAAATATAAATTTATTCATTTCGAATATAAGAGATCGCTACTTAGTATAGATAAGGCCGCCGATAGTACTGTTTAAGGTCAATGTTGACATTCTATAACTTAAGTTTTTTTTGTGCATTAGAGAGTTGTCTATCTGTCTTATAATAAAGCAAAAGTAAGTAAGTAACAAAAAGTCTGTGAAGCTCCCTTTTTTTTGACGGTGTGGCTTGCTGTTGCTCCCGTCGTTTGTCCATAAGCCGAAGAGCCTCATCCGAGATTTGAAAAGCAGCTGACAAAAGACTTCTTGCCCGTACGCTGCAGCTGATACATTTTTGTGCGTTCTTCCCTTAGGATTCCCACAACTTATTGGAGTAAACAAAAATCCACGTAATTTGTGGTTTTCAAGGCAGCGAATCAATTTTCCAACTAGAGTTGGAACTGTTCTGATCCAACAGTGCCTTGGAGCAGGTTGGGTCGGAGCGTAGACTTCACCGGACAACATCTTTCAAGCTTGTGGTTGATATTTAAGGAGCTTCGGACAAGTCAGTGATCACTATCGGTTTTGAACCTTGCGATCACTGAGACATCTCTAAATTGGTGCTTATTGTCTGTCATGATGAAGTCAATCTCATTTTTAGTCACAGTGTTGGGGCTTTGTCAAGTGCACTTCCTCTGGGGCTGCTTTTTAAAGATTGAATTCAACAATCAGAAGCCCTTTATTCCAAAAAGTTAACTAGCATTTAACCCCTGTGATTTCTGTCTCCATTGCCGTATATCTATACCGGACCTATTTTCGATTCACTGCAAGTCTGTAGTCCCACATTGGCGTTAAAGTCTCCTATGATAATGTTGTAGTGGGCCCTCGTGGTGTTATGTAGGGCCGAAAAAAATTCATCAAACATATCTTCTACCTCATCATCTGAGTGTGCCGAGGTCGGTGCGTAAACCTGTACGACTTTAAGGCTATTATTTATACCCTTCGGTCAGCTTAAGAAATAGGTACGCTACCCTGGTCGACACACTGGATATTTCTATAACATTATCAATGAGGTCTTTATTGACGAGGAACCCCACGCCACCCTGAGACTTCGGATCGTACTCTCGGAAATAAAATAGGTGGCCTGATTTCAAGGTTATTGTATGTCCTCTTCCTCTCTTCTGACTTCACTTAACCCTAGAATATGCCACCTGATCTTCGTAAGTTTTGTCTCGAGTTGCGCCATATGCTCGTCTACCCTAATCGTTCGTCCATTGTACGTAGCCAGGGTCATTTGTTTTTGTTTGGGGTGGCCTACGATAGCCTGGGGAGTCTTCACCCCTCCCACCTTGCCCTGCCATTTCCTTAACTGACACCTTGGTCAAGACTAGCAGGGCTACCAGGAACTGGGGGCCATTATATATTTGTGCTGTTCATAAAGGAGGTTTTGCCCATAATCGCCACGCTGGGCATGCGGGTTGGTGATCGCAGGGCGTAGCTTTTTGCACCGGTGACCCTGCTGCCCGTCACTGGCCTGTGTCATTTGGCTACGCTTATTTTTAGGATGGTTATACTACTATCTGTCAGTCGCCAGAGCCTCGTTCGTTATCAAGCAGGATGACCGCGTGCAGGTGAGTTTGACTTGGAGCAGTGAGATCATTTTTCGCTCCCATAGTGATACCTACTGGATGAATTTTAAAACTAAGTGGCGAATAACGATTAATCCCGAGAAGAGCGTAGCGATGCGTTTCACTCACGGGGTTAAACGCTATTTCCCAATTAAACAAGTCAGGATCAATGACCGACCCATACCGTGGGAAAAGTCAGTTAAATACTTAGGAGTCACCCTTGACTATCGACTCAACTTCAATGATCACATCCACGCCGTCCACAAAAGGGCGGCATTCTACCTATACCGCCTCGCGTTACTCCTAGGCAGGCGCAGTAAAATGTCTCTTAGAAATAAGTTGACACTCTACAAAACCTGCGTCCGACCGACAATGACATACTCGTCCGTAGCATTTGCTCACGCCTCCCGCATCTCCCTAGAGAAACTTCAGATTTTACAAAATAAATTCGTTCGCGGTGCATTAGATGCCCCCTGGTATCAGAGGAACATCGACCTGCACAGTGATCTCGAGCTTCCCTCGATAGTTCAATATATGAAAAATGCCTCTCGCCGCTACTTTGACGCGGCACTTCATCACCCCAACCCTCTAGTAGTTCAGGCCTCTGACTACACGACAGACGCGACAACAGACGCACGGCCCCTTCGTAGACGCCCTAGAGACATCTTGAGCGATCCGGACGATGAAATCGCTGCCGCAGTGCAGGCAGCGATTGATTCGCCCACTCCGTCATCTTCACCATCTTTCAACACAATTAGACACAGACACCGACCTCGCCGGATGCGAGGTCGAAGGTCCCGTAATTAATGTCGACTTTATTCGCCTTCGAGTTTCTTGCCGATTCTTCTCGAAGGTGTATTCCGAATCGGTGGTCAGTTATGCAATTCATTTAAAGGGCTCCAGCCATTTCATGAGGGCCCCCTCGATCACTACCTAACAGTAGAGATCGAGGGGTATTTAGTTCGATACTCCCCAAGTAATCAATGGCAACTGTCCAAGCCGAGGTTCGTACCCCCTGGGTGCCCTTGAGCAAGTGGCCAAAAACTTAACTTTGGCGTGCGCCTTCTGCGTCACGCATTGCGGCGGAGCGCTTTTGCGCCCGCCCCACCGTCCGGTGACGCTGTAGAGGTCAGTTATAGACCAACAGCACATATCCTTTCTAAAAAAAAAAAAAGAAAAAAAGAATTTTAAAACTATTTCTGTAGGAAGACTATTGCTTAAGTATCAGATAAGATTAGCTCAGATTATTTAACCACACGAGCGGAGAAGATAAGTGTCCTACCATTTCATCTTCTTCAGTTTTTGTCATAGATTCATCTTTCTCTATACTTATATAAAGTGTTTAAGTCCAGTGATTTATCTATACTTATTGACTGACTGACAGACTACGTACAGTCTAAACCAATAGACCTAGAGATTTGAAATTTGTATTCTTCGTCTATCCTACGGGTCTGTAGTAATCCCTTGGAGCTGTAAAAAACAAACTTCTGAGTCAACGCCATCAAAAGATACGGCCGTTTATGCCGCATATTTTGACACTTGCAAGGGAATTAAAAAGTATATTTTACTACTACGGAATGTTTTATTTTTGTAATTTCATCCCTAATGAGGTGTTTTTCATGCGAGATAAGCTGCGGGGCGAAGCAAGTCTCTAATACAGGTCTTTCCTTCTCTTTCCCTCTGGTTGGCGAAATGGTTTCAGTCTTGAGCCAGTGTTGAGCACAGCTCTCCAACGACTCTAGCTACATCATCGATTCGTTTACTCAGAGGAAAATTGAAGATATATAGTATACCTATTTATCTAAAGTGACATTGCTTTAGGCACATAACTTACTGATTGTGTCACATCTGATTTAATTGCCGTTAACTCCAATCTATGGCGAGGCGTGAGAACGCCGCGCATATGCGGAGTACACACTCGTTCTTTTATTGGCCGGTGCGAGCACTCACATACTTTTTAATTACCTTTTACATTATGTAGGTACGCACCTTAACATTGTTATACAACTTTCAACCTTATCAGTTCTTCATATAGATTAAATAATGTACAGTTTTTGTTAGTTATTACGATTAGGTAGATGAGAGTGAAAGAGAATGAGTCCGCAATAGCATGTGGCAGTCATAAATTAGTTTGACTGATACCATTAATATTGCTGAAGTATGGTTGAGGTGTCGGATGCATGTACTTAACCAAGACTACTAAATCTTATTAGATTAATTATCACAGGTCAAAGAAGTTATGAAAACTATTCAAGGTGCTTATTCGCTATGCCACACGAAATTCCTCGCAGAAAACGTGTGACAATTGCCGAACGCTTCCACGAAGAAATCGTAACGCGTACTGCGTTACGTGCGCGAGTGGTCATAGCGAATAAGGGCCCTGGAGTGAGCTCATTTCAAAATATCTTATGAATCTGCTTAGCATTCCATAGTAGGTGAGCATAAATAGTAAATAAGGTCGATTGGCCTATTAAGTCTACCCGCCTAACCTCCCTTGTAGTCCTTGAAGACAATCGACACGTGCAGTCAACAATATCTAGTGAAATATAAATTCAACATAATTGAACGTGATAGTCTACCGAGACCCTCAAGATAAGGTATAGACTTTGTAATTGCTGCATGATATCAGATATTTTGTTTCATAGCTAAAGCTTTTGTTTGTAAGCTATACTCACATAATTACCAGTATATGGATTGGTAAGTATGTAAGTGGGTATACTTAGCTACGTGGGAATAAGTTAATTTAAAAACAATTAAAAAAAAGCTGTTATGCAGTAGTCATGTCACGATGAAACTTAGAACGGGCTATCACAATTAAATGCGTTCAGAACATTTCGTGTTTATGCTGTTAACCGTGGAGGAGTTCCCAAGTCAAGAGCCAACCCGGAATGCAGCAGCCATGTCATATAAAACTTCAAACCGGTTGTCATAATATAATGCGTACACAAAATTTCGTGTCTGTGCTGTTAACCGTTGAAGACTTCCCAAGTCAGGAGACAATTCGGAGTACTGGAGGCATGTCATGGTGAAACTTCAAACCGGCTATTATAATAGAATGTTACACAAAGTTGAAGAGTTCCTTTATCTGGAGCTGTTCCTGGATGTCAATTTAGGTCATATTTACCATTATAATGCATTGTCATCGGAACTGAACCAATAAGTGATTCTAAGTGGAAGTGGTTCTAATTCAGCTTGCAAGATTTGACCTAAACAAACAAACCTACATACATACAAACATTTCAAGTTAAATAAAAGTATTTAAAATAAATATAACGTGTTTACGTTCCAACACTTAAAATATACCTAAATAATAATATTATAATAGTACCTAGTTACCATCTCAGTGTGTACAGTCTCCCTGGCCACACCCGAACTCGCCAATATCAAGAACTTTAATCCAATCTAAGTAATTCCTTAACCCCGAGATGCAGGTTAACTTAACGCTAACGTGAAACTTGGCCGTTTCGCCACAGATTAGTTAGCAGTAAGCTGGTAAAGTCGTGGGCAGAATTTAATTAATGCTGAATAGTTGCGAACGGACGAGTGGGCACAGATACGATACCTTGCACACGCTATCGCAGCGAATGAGTGGAAAACGAAACATCGGCCTCTCGTAGTGGTATTCGCTACGATGGCGTGCTACAAGGTATCGTATCTCTGTGTTGTGTTGTCACAGTGGCGTTCTTTTGCGAATCTAACATTATATAAAATATTTTCATCCTAGACGAAATGGGTCGTATTATGTTATAAACGTGCAAATGTACCTATATGGCGAAGGTTGAACTTGCGTAAGAGGTCTTGTTACTCAACTTTAGACTAAAATCACTAAGATTTCGTAAAGTAACTTCTCAATTCCAATAACCAAGTAAATGATATAGTTCTACCTTATGTCTTCATTAAGTCATTGAGCGGTGCTCAACCTAAGCCTTCAAGTAATTGATTTAACCAAAGTTTGATTGGTCGTATCCGTCCAACCTTGTGGCTCCTTTCAGTTGTACAATAAGCTTTCAGCAGTTTTGCTTGATGTTCCGGCTGAGGTTCCTCTAAGCAATTTGTGGAGCTTTCAATAGGTACTGCCTCGAAGTAATGGTTCGGACTTCATAGTTTAGTTAGTGTAATGGTACATATAAACCATAAAGAAAAAATCATTTTTTGTTTAATGTATGCTAGGCTATGTTAGCGAGTCGCGGGCGCGCCGCGACTGTCTCAATGGACAACATATTCATGCAAAGCGATAAGCGACCGTTTGTAAAGATGCGTAGGGAAATCATCCGTATATTCCATATAGGTACACGTATTTTCTAAAGAGTTACGAATGGCGTTTATAGATTTTAAAATATAAACATGAAGAAAAGGCAAATTTGAAATTATATATTTGCCAATTTGTGCGTCACCTGAGACAATACCTATATTATTCGAAGCAACTGGCTACACTGGGTGTCATACAAAATTTGGGTCGCATCTTTCGATCCTTTCCCACTTCGGTGGTATCCACACGAATATATAATAGTGAAACGTTGTCTGTTTGTTTGTTTATTTGAGGTGCTTTCACGCGATAACGACTGGACGGATTTTGATGAAATTTGGAATGAATATATTTTATACCCTTGAATAAAATATAGAATACTTGTAATACCGAAAAAAAATAAGTTTCAGGATAATCATTATTTTCGGGAAAATAATGATTACTCGCTGTAAGGAACGGTTGCCATGGAAACGAAATGATAACAAGTCTGTCAAAAAACATCAAGAGCGGTGGTGCTATGTGCTATAGGTACTTTCGCATTGGTTTTTAATGTCCTAGAAGAACATAGGATACTTTTTTGCAATTACAGTCTGCATTTTAGTCGCGGGCGAAATCTAGTAAACCATAAATGGTAGATGCTCTGTTGTACAAGCAGATGTTCTTAAAAATACGATTGACACAGCTCCCTGCTGAACGAACTGAAACGACGTAGAATATACCTATACTGTACATCGTGTCTCCGTATCTCTTCACTTATTTGGCGCGGTCCCGGACTAGGTTAAAGAAAAACACCCAACTAAAACCTTATTCTGCACATGTGTAACTTCCTGAAAAATTCTACATAAACAATGTAAAAGCGTCTTTAACTACACCTTGTAGAACGACATTAAATCTAAGAACACCTAGGTAAGGTCTACATGCACCCACTGCCCACTGGTACTTATTGTAAGTGCGCTGTAGGCGACGGATGCTGCTAACGACCCACCTCGGATTGGACGAGTTATTGCCCATCTGTCATAATCATGTGGCGATGGATGTACTTGTTCATAGCTATTTACAATTAAAGCAGACATGCGGGCTACTTCAGGAAAATTATTTTGTAGGTAGTAAGGGTAGGTCGTAGAAAAACTCAACTGCAATTTATTGGGATACCTACGTGTTAAAAAGACAATCTAAAAATGTCTTAATTGCAAAAATAAAGATAATCTCAACACAAATTGTTTCGTACATACATTAAAATCATCGAGGTTATTTTATTTCATCGATTCGATGGTCACAATACACAGAGTTTTGGATCTTCTACAACTTTTTTACTATAAGAAACCTCGTGGTATATCAATAAGTGATAGAGTGATCTATACCAAGTATTTTTTAACCTGCCTAAAAATGCATAATAGAAAATATTCAATCTAATCAGTCCGTATCCACCCACTGCTGACACTCTCGTTCACGCCAGTCATTTCGGTCCTGTGTTATTTTCATCCATGGCCTTCAGCGTACCTCACAATTTCATCTGAATAACTATTCATATTCAATAAGTAGTATTCAATTTCATATGAATACTACTTAGTAATTCTACTGCAGGTCTATAGAGAAAACCCACAATAAAGATAGTCTCAAAAACGAAATGCAAAATCCAGAACGTACTGTGTTTTTCGGATTGGTAAAAGCTTAAGTCATTTCAATTTCAGGGTTATCCTTATTAAACTGGGAGGAAACCTTGTATCTTTAATTGCTCTTTATTACCATGTTGAATCACTCAAGGAAACTACAGAAATACAGTACATTGAAGATACCAACACACCTACCAGCCTTAAAATAATAATGAACCATAACATGTCCCCTGAGTCACACGCTACCTATAAGCTCCCTACAATGTCACAACAAGGCATTCCTTGTACCATCTGACGGTGATGTCATCTCGGGAATAATTCAATTAATTTGGGACTATTGTGCCTTCAATTGCTTCACCTTGATTCACAACTGGGCTAAATTTAAATTATCATAATTTTGACAATAAGTACCTAATGTATTAATGTAGTACTTACCTTTATACATTATTTCAATCAGGTAATTCATTTAATTCATTGGCTGATAAAATTGGCATAAATGAATAAGTTGTATTTAATGTACGAAATCACATTCTGCCTTATTATGGTTGATGGTTTAACGTAGGTTTTTGAGTTGGACCCAGATTTAGACCCAAATCAAGAATAAATTGTATTAGCGTTAGAGATTTATGTTAGGTTTTTGGTTTTTCTATGGTAACATCTTTAAACCTACCAATGGCCTAGTTTATGGTTGGTTTATTTTGACGTTGCAATTTGTTTCAGGTTAAGATTGTTTGATAGAAGTATTTTGCTGCAATTTAAACTGGTTTGAATTGAAAATATATAGGTGATATTAAATAATATCACATCAGAGGCATCACGGCGCAAGCGTTGCCGCCCGTGTAACAATAAAATACATAGATACATCGAATTTGAGGATCTCTACACGGAAAATCGTTTCACAAACCCTCAAGAACTATTGTGCATCTGATAAAAGACGATCTACTGAGAACAAACAACTTCTTTCAATATAAAGAGGAACAACGACTTCACCACAAATCCTGGTTGCACATAACCTATGCAATTGAGCTCGTCAAGAAGTAGGTAAGTTTTCATTATGTTAATTTATCCTGAGAGGATTTATAGCTGTTTATTTAGCTGTATAGGTTTAGTGTTATTTGTTTTGAATGAGTTTCCCAAGATAGCTAGATAGATTACCTAATACAGAGATAGATATTCTTTAATCAAGTAAAAAATAACCAAAATAAAATGGTTCATGTAATCCATATTTAGATGATATCTGTAATGACCACAACCCACTGACGTGTATTTTACTGTGTACTAGTATAATACATGTTAGTGCTACAACCTCATGCACTTTTTATTAAATCATTGTGTCCGGTTTACTAACACTAAGCTTTTTTATCTTTCAGGCTGTTCTGTTTGATGTTTGATGCTGGAGTTTTCAACGGTGTGGTGTAGGTGCTGTTGGGTAACAGCAGGTATCCCTGCACCCATTAAGTATTAGTTTCCTCATCAACCTGCAAACTCCACAAGAGGAGTGATATAATTCTGCACACATTTCACCTGGAATACCATAGAGAGATGTTTCTTGGGAGTGTAGAAACAGTAAAAAATTATAGTTGTACCTAGTGATAATACTAAGTACATGATATTGTCATCAACATGAAAGAAACATTCAACTAGAGCAGCGGCTCTAATAAACTTTTTTGGTGACGGAATCCTTTTAGAATATTAAATATTTGACGGAGCCCTAAAATAATCAAAAACTGGTTTTATGTGTATTAATTGATAATTATATTACTTAAACTTAGCATTTGCATCTAATGGGAGGCTGTTTTTTTATGTTTTCAAACTTTTTTGTAAGATTTTATTTTACTCTGTATCCATAAAGTACCCCTTTATTACTTAAATTTTTCATTGTGACCAGTATTTCCGAGGCGCTTTGCGGAGCCCTAGGGCTTCGCAGAGCACACTTATGGCTGAACTAGAGTATTGTACTGATTCTCAACCCTTTGATAACTCGGTTGTCAATCGATATGGTATTATTTATTCTGTAGATTCGGTTTAAAATTGTTAAATTCAATACATTTTTCATTCACAATATCGAATCGAATCGATTTGGTTCGCTATCGAAAGGTTCTAAATCGGAGGGCAGAAGAGAGGTGTAGGTACTATCATACACCCAAAACTGTTTGAGGAAATTTCAGAAAGAGACCGTTCCTAGAAAATATTTTTTAAATTATATAACCAGTTTTGCCTGTACTGTTTGATTTAGCCAATAACTTCGAAGCGAACAACAGTAATTCTCAAAATTCTGAATAATCTTACTAGTAAAACTATTGAGAAGAAATTCCCAATAGGTAGTCTTACTAGTAAGACCACTGGGAACGGAAGGATAGTTTTAACCCTATGGAAGGACGCGCAGACAAAGTCACTGACAAAAGCTAGTAGTCAATAATGCCAATATAAACAATTTAGGATATAAGGTATTCAGTCATATTACTTACTCAGGCTTTAATAATAATATATTTGATTTTATGTATAACTAGCTATTGCTCGCGATTTCACCTGCGCTGACTGCAGTTACGGTAAAAAGTATCCCATGCCATGTCCTTCCCCAGTCTCCATACCAAATCGTTACGTCGTGACTACAGAAAGATTGGATCGTCTCGGGACCATCCAATCTTTCTGTAGTCCCGCGACCATAATACCAACGTTTTCAAGTCCGGTCTAAACCTGGTCTAAAACAAAACTTTTCTTAGTCCCGAACTTCGTGAACCTAGGTTTAAACCTTCAACCTTAATAAGGCTGATTGTGTTTTAGGTTGCCTTAATTTCCTCTTTCTTCCTCTAATAGTTAAGTGAGTGCAGAAAGCTTAGTGGTATTATGCTTTAATGCTTTCTTCTGCTATTTTTTAGTGCATTTCCGTAGTTTTACAATATTACCTATACATAGGTCGCTCTCCGACCAGGCAATCTAAAACATTTTTCAGTATATTCACATAATAACAAAAAAGTGTATTTACTACTGTTTTTTAATGATTTACACGATATTTGTAAAACAGGCAACCATTCCCTAGCTGTACCTACTGTAACTGTTACCTGTCTGCCCTAAACATATTTTTTCCGATGATCTATCATCACTTTTTCGTCTGCCCATAAGCGTAGTTCGATAGAACGAAAGATACTGACGGCGAGCGACTGCACTCCCTAAGCCTATGAGTGGAAAACATTTTCACATTATTTTATTATCTTTTACAAATAGATGAAATATGTTAACTAAAATTAGCCGAAACTTCCACTGCCCTTTCCAAACAGGATCCCACAATAGCCCAAGGAACTAAATCAATATGTTGAAGCGGAATCAACGTATGTATTTATTCTATAGGATTAGAGCTCGCACGCAAATAGATCCCGAGTTGGTTCAAGTTTCAGTTAGCAAGTGGTTGCGGGAAACTATTCGCTGTGTTTGCCCTTTGACCAGCGCACCCACTGGGGCGTGAAACGCGCGGTTAAAACGCTCTTAATCAGATACATTTTAATGACGCATGTTTTGGGAAAATGATTGCAGGTGCAATTATTCACTGCATATATTTGGCTAACATTCACAAATAAACTACGCTGTCATAAGATCTTTACTTGAAATTGTTTAAGTAACGAAATATGGAACAGTTTTGGTTGGGGGATTTTTTATCGGTTTTCAAAGTCAATTTTGATTATTTGTAATCTGTTTGACTGATACACAAATCAGTATAGGCAGTAGATAGCAGTACGTTGTTGGCAGGAATTGAGGCTAGGATACGAAAAAAAAAGGATATCAAACAAACAAGCTAAGTACAGATAATAAATCCTCGAGCGCAAAAGAGATTGAAAGTTAAAAGCTTAATTTTGTTCGGTTTTTATCTAAATCTTTGTGTACGTATATGAGTATCATCTATAAATTATTTCCTAGTAATCATAAACTGTATGTGATTGTAGAGAAGTGTTTCAATGCTAGTCGCCTATAAATGATGTAGCTCGTCAGTATGAAACAATGTTACAATGTTACAACGGTATGGCTGACTATCCAGCCATACCGTTGTTCTATTAACAATTTTAGTAGATAATCATCAGAACACAGCTCTACGTAAAATTAATAATAAATAGAGATCTGGGTTGTTTCAATGTTGTTTTCAGTAGGTGCTCGCTTATATATGACCACCACAATAAACAAGTTCACCGATATTTATTATATCACTACAAATAATTGTATCATTTATGCTACCTGTTTACAAGATAATTATCTTATTAAATGTGTGATGGCATGAAAACATACGTTTAAATATCCCAGTGCGTCGTCCTCAAAACCATGGAGAATCTTACGAGAAGTTGTTAAGTAACACTTCTATTTCCAATGTGAAAGCGTCGGCCGCGCCTTGCAGCGCCCTCTTGGCAGAACTAAATACAACTGGATACACGACGGACTTTCGACGCGCGACGGCGTCTTGGTCCAAACTTTGGAGTTTAAAATATTTAATTGTCTTTATGGTTCGATTTCTGCCTGTGGATATTGTGGGACTTTTTCCACAATGATCACAACTCCAAGACTTGAGTCATGACTTCGTGCGTTGAAGGTACATGCAGATGGATATTCTTCACTCTGTGTAGCCACACAATATGTTAGTGTCCGACTGAAACAGAACTTTTAGCCGAAACAGAACTTTTAGCCGAAACAGAAACCGAAACCGGAGGCGTCGTTCTCAGTTTCAACCGAAACTGAAACTTATTGCTTCTGTGATTGACAAGCTCAAATTAAAAAAATAAGTAACCCCGACAATAGCTTTACCCACCCCCATTAATAGCTAAGAAGCATTTCATCAGTTTTCAAACATAAAAACTGCATCAAAATCTGTCCATCCGTTTGGGAGCGAGTCGATCCTCAGCACTATGTCCCCTTCCTCTTCCTATTATACCTAAGAACAATCTTGTTTTACTCAGCTTTGAAACATAAAAAACCGCAGCTAAATTGGTCCATTCGTTTAAGAGATATGATTCTCATCCCCCCCTTTTCTCGACCCCCCTTTTTCTCGACCTCCCTTTTTCTTGACCTCCCTTTTTCTCGACCCCCCCCCCTTTCTCAACCCCCCCCTTTTCTCGACCCCCCCCCCCCATATAGCTAAGAAACATCTCTATCACGTCAGTATTGAAACATAAAAAAACACATCAAAATCGGTCCATTCGTTTGGGAGCTACGATCCTAGCCCACATCCCCTCCTCCTCCCTCCCATTATAGCTATGAACCATCTCGTTAACCTAAGCTTTCAAACATAAAAAAACGCAGTTAAATCGGTCCAATCGTTTGGAAGCTACGATTCTTACCTCTTTTTCTCAACTCCCCCCTCCCCCTCCCCATATAGCTAAGAACCATCTCGATCACATTATCTATCAAACAAAAAAAAAACCGCATCAAAATCGGTTCATTCGATTCGGTACTACGATGCCACAGACACACACACACACACACACACACACACAGACACACACACAGAGACACACACACACACACACACACACACACACACACACACACAGTGATACACACCCTAACCTTATAACACCCGTCTTTTTGTTCGGGGGTTAAAAATACGAGTACAAAGTGAAATCCAACAACAAATTACTTACAAATAAAACATAGGTAGTGTAACTAATGTGTGAAACAAACATAACCTCTTGTTAATCGACTTCACAAAAGGAGACGGTTATATGTTCGGCTGTATGTATGTTTTTGTTTTTACTCAAACAATACTAGTAATGTGGTCATTATTTCGACAACCTTCTTTGGGCAAAGTCGACCTTGCCGCGCTGCTTGAATAGGCGCCAGCAAAGTTGTATGGAATTTCATTATTGTCGTGTTTTGCGGCCAGCAATTTCCTTTGAAAATCCATTATATTATTTAT
The DNA here is from genome assembly GCA_946251855.1 of Alsophila aescularia. Taxonomy (NCBI): domain Eukaryota; kingdom Metazoa; phylum Arthropoda; class Insecta; order Lepidoptera; family Geometridae; genus Alsophila; species Alsophila aescularia. Next base: position 1,218,928 of record OX276375.1, read on the forward strand.
TTTTATATATATTATTATTATTATTGTCGTCTTTTGTCGTAGCACTATTATTTATTCCGTGGGTTCGTTAACCCCGAATGCGAAAAGAGAGGCGTTGTAGCTCCCAGACTAATGGACCGATTTTGATATTTTTTTTTCTGTTTGAAAGCTGATGTGATCGTGATTGTTGTTGTTTCTGTTTCTGTTTCTGTTTCTGTTTCTGTTTCTGCTTCTGCTTCTGCGTCTGCTTCTGCTTCTGCTTCTGCTTCTGCTTCTGCTTCTGCTTCTGCTTCTGCTTCTGCTTCTGCTTCTGCTTCTGCTTCTGCTTCTGCTTCTGCTTCTGCTTCTGCTTCTGCTTCTGCTTCTGCTTCTGCTTCTGCTTCTGCTTCTGCTTCGGCTTCTGCTTCTGCTTCGGCTTCGGCTTCGGCTTCTGCTTCTGCTTCTGCTTCGGCTTCGGCTTCGGCTTCTGCTTCTGCTTCGGCTTCTGGTTCTGGTTCTGATTCTGCTTCTGCTTCTGCTTCTGCTTCTGCTTCTGCTTCTGCTTCTGCTTCTGCTTCTGCTTCTGCTTCTGCTTCTGCTTCTGCTTCTGCTTCTGCTTCTGCTTCTGCTTCTGCTTCTGCTTCTGCTTCTGCTTCTGCTTCTTTTCTGTTTCTGTTTCTGTTTCTGTTTCTGTTTCTGTTTCTGTTGTTGTGGTCGTTGTTGTTGTCGTTGTCGTTGTTGTTTTCGTTGTTGTTGCATTGTTTGAGTAAATTCTTATTATACCAAGCTGGTTTTATTCAAATTCCTCGCATTGTTTGAGTAAAGCACTATACAAGCCTTGGTCCGCAATGACTGCCCTGCTGGCCACGCTATGATAGCCTCGAGCTTGGCTTAGTTAAGTTCTCGGCCTTTAAGCTTGGCCATCATTGCAGCCCTTGCTGTCCGCGCTATAAAGGCCTCGACCTTCGGTCTCGGCCTTCATTCCAGCTTGGCCATGAAGGGCTGCAATGCTGACCGCGCTGTGATGGCCTCGAACTTAACTTAGCTACGCTCTCGACCATCATCATCGCTGCCAGCAACGCAGTCATTACAGACCGCTGCAGTAATGTACTATTATTTATGTCGGTCGATATCTCCGTCCATAGCAGACCGTTTTTTTTTTCTTTTTTTTGGTCCCATATAAATTCTATCAAAATTGGTTCAGCAGTTTAGTGGTGGTAATAAGAGTAAAATAATTACAATTGAGCCAGAACACTATATTTTTTTTGAAATTACCAACGTAATAATAATGCATAAATACAACATAAGATAAGAAAGAGTTTTTTTAAAGGCGGTGCCAAGCCGAGCCTTAATTATTAATACGGTTGAGCTTATTCAAAAAGATAACATACATAGACACAAGTGAATCCATACCAATATATAAAAGTGAAACGTTGTCTGTTTGTTTGTTTGTTTATTTGTTTGGAGAGCTTTCATGCGATAACGGCTGGACGATTTTGATGAAATTTGGAATGGAGATAGCTTATATTCTGGAATAAAACATGGGATACTTTTTATCTCGATTTTTTTAAAGTTTTCACAGGAAATTTGGATAATGTTGATTAATTGCTGTAAGGAACGGTAGCCATGGATACGAAATAACAAGTCTGTCAAAAAACTTCAAGAGCATTGGTGCTATGTAACGATTTCGTTGTTGCATTATTTCTCTAGTCGTAAGTAATTATTGTATGTGTATCTTCGAAATGGCCTCGTCATTGCACTTCGCAAATATAATTAACACTTGTAATATCTATCTAAATGCACAATAAGTCTAAAGTTTAATAAGTTATTGCTATGTATAACAATATTGTACGTGCTTCGTTCTATTCACGGCCAAATTTGCCGACCCTCATCTGCCTGGCCCGTTATTTTTAATTATTAAATTATTATTTGACTATTAAATGACAGCTTCGTTATATTAGAGCAATATTATTATGTGCTATAATAATAGTGTGTGCTTTGACTGCGTATTTAGTCAAACATGCAGAGCATACATTATGTTGTTTGATTGATGTTGGAGCTGTCTTTGGATTATACAACTAATCACTATTATGTATGACTGCCTCACCATTGACTACTCTATTGCAATCACCATATATCATCACTTTCCGCTATGTTGCTCAGTTGTGCAATGGTGTTGCAGTCAAACTAAGATTTGGTAAATTATCTAAGTCTGCATAATGTACCGGATTCCAGGGACCACTACACCAGCATCGCAACCACTTCTGCCATCATATTACCGGCGCTACACCTGTATGACGAGTTCCCGCTGCATTGAGTTCCCTGTACGCCGAATTCCCGCCGCGTCGAGTCGGCTACCAAACTACGGGACGACTAACGCACACCACTCGAGCCGCATAACAAAGCAAGGAGAGTGGTGAAAGTGGAATCAGGCTAAGCAAAGGTTGAATTTGAACTTAGACCTACAACCCTGAGATTTTCTTATTTAAATTAAAATTGTAACTTCTATAAAATACTGTTTTCTTCTTTAATTTTTTAACTTTTATTAGCTCCTGCTTCACGAGCGCTACAGCTATACATATTTGCAATGGTTTTTAATATCCTACAAAAACATAGGATGCTTTTCTTCGCGATAAACAGTTAGTCCGCGCCGAGAAAGTCGCGGGTGGGAAAACTAGTACTTAATAAATGTCATTAAAATATGACAGAAATAAAAGCTAAGACAAATATGAGCGCAATAACCTGAGCTTATATATAAGCAATAGCTATAATTATATAGGTAGGTAGGTAGGTATATAGGTACAGGTTTATAGATAAAATCTATGTATAAATTCCCTAACTGATAAAGAACATTTCCAAGTAGAACCTAGTACTTAAGAATGTACAGAATAGTAGAACAGGTTTTTATTTTCCAACCATTAGGACCCTGGTAGAGTCTCCGGTAAACTACGTGTAAGGTAAAGATACACGTAGTTGCATCGTACTCTGTAGGTCTAATCTGTCCTAGCATACGACTTCGTATAAGATACACGTAGATGCATCGTACTCTGTAGGTCTAATCTGTCCTAGCATACGACTTCGTATAAGATACACGTAGTTGCATCGTACTCTGTAGGTCTAATCTGTCCTAGCATACGACTTCGTATAAGATACACGTAGTTGCATCGTACTCTGTAGGTCTAATCTGTCCTAGCATACGACTTCGTATAAGATACACGTAGTTGCATCGTACTCTGTAGGTCTAATCTGTCCTAGCATACGACTTCGTATAAGGTAAAAGTATACGTAGCCACATGAACAAGGTGTAGATCAGTTCAGATTGAAGTTGTTCGTTACCTGTAAAGAAGGATCATTCCATCAGAGCGTGAGATCAAAAGCTCGTAGATACAGCTAAAACGATGAATCATAGATGTTAAGAAATAAACAAACCCTGGTACCTACTGTAGCGTTGACAAAACGCTACTTAAATAAAAAAACAATAAACCTATAAAAACAACAATTCGACAAGTAAAAGTAGTTATATGTACCACAAACCCACCGTTGTTTACCGAAGTCCAATTGCAACATATTTAATCATACAAGTAGGTACTTCCTTAGATTGTGAAAGTACCAAGTAAGCACTTTTTGTACTTATGTTGTTTTTCTATGAATAATGCGCAGTAGAGGTACTCTACATGTTGTTTTGATTTAATTGCGCATAGCTGAATAAGCATTTATGTACTTAGATGTTTTTCTCGCTAAAGTATGAGAAATGTAACTACTTAGTTGTTATTGCAAATGAAGAATGTACTAGAAATCGCCTACGCATTTATAAAAGTTATATAAGGAAGTTACTAAGTACAAATTGTCATTATTTTATCTTCGCTTGAATTGTACGGTCAAAAGTAAGACCAATAAAATTAACTTCAAATTTAATTTGTTGTTTATTTTATTAAAATCTCGGCTCCGTCCAATTTGTCTGGCGCAGCCGGTAGGATTTTTTTTTAAAGTCGTGGAAATTTAATTTGTCCGGCGCTTACTTCAAAAATTGTGAAATATAATTTGTCTGGCGCAACCTACATATCTGGTGCAGCTGTCCTGAATAACTTCGTGTGTTCCTGACAAATCCACGTAAAAAAATACTCGAACCAAACAAATACGACTGTATTGGAAAAAGGAGTTGAGAAACAATTCAGCGAGTGGAATAATCACCGAGGCATGGGATCGAGCGCTTTTAAGTGAGTCGAAAATTATTCACTTTCCGTATTCTTGCCCTGCTATTCGACCCTTAGTGTTTTTGGACAAAAATTGCCAATACACTTGTTATTTTTGATTTATTGTATGCGAATTTATGATTTTTATGTGAACTTATTGATTTTATGTGTTTTTATTGATTTTTATGTGAATTTTTTGACGTTTTATGCGTTTTTATTGATTTTTATGTGAATTTTTTTGACGTTTTATGCGTTTTTATTGATTTTTATGTGAATTTATGTGTCTTTATTGATTTTTATGTGAATGTATTGTCATTTTATGCGTTTTTATTTGAATTTTATGTGAATTTATTGATTCTTATGCGTCATAATTGATTTTTATGTGAATTTATTGACTTTTATGCGTCATAATTGAGTTTTATGTGAATTTATTGAGTTTTATGTGCTTTTATTGATTTTTGAAGTGTTTTTATTGAACTTTTATGTTCCTTTCTTTAATTATATTTTGAATTTTTGTGTTATACGTGTTATATTGTACAAACGCATACTCAATTTTAATATTTTGAATTGATTTTAAATAATAATTTAAAATGGAACCTATGAGGATTATAACGAATGAAATTGTGAAATTGATTCCTAAATTTGATGGGAATGAAAAATTATTAAATTTATTTATTTCAAAATATGAATATGTGCGTAGCTAAAGTGGATACGAAGTAACAGCAGCACAATTATTATATTTATTTTATGTAATTTCAAGTAGAGTTGTAGGCAGAGCAGCATCACTATTAAATGAAAGTAGCGACATGGCTACAATTGAAAATCTTTTTATTCAAGTTAATAATATAATTGAAAATGGAAACAGATTGTGAATTAGATGATATATTATCTGAAAATCTAATGAAACTTAGATTAAATCGTATGCATCAAGAACAAAGAAATGCAATTTTTTTTAATTGATGAAATCAAGATGAATTAATTATTGATATTAAAACTAAGATGCTATTTCACTAATACTTCTAATTATAACTTTATAAAATTTGAGATAAATTCAATTGATATTAAGAAAGCATTAAATTAAAATAAAATAAATGATTTTGAAAATAAAGTTACTCATGTTTATAGTTTGTTAACTCATAATCTGATGAATTATTTGAATTGTTAAAAAATATTGAGAGAACAGATGAGTTAATTTTTCCTGTTAATTATGAAAATTTAGTAAACATAGAGCAAAATATAGAGATAAAGGCTTATATTAAGGGTAGGCAAATTACATATGTACTGGCAATTCCAATTGTACGCAAAAACACTTACAAATATTACCAGTTATTCCCCTTACCTATCCTTGATACTTTTAATAATATTACATCCTGGATACTTCCTAAATATCCTTTTATCCTCGTGAAGGATTTGAACTCTATTACATTGCTCTCCAAGCCATGCGACGAGATTGATGAGAAATTATTTCTTTGTAAAGAAAGTTGTGCAGTCGTATTGGAACAAGATAAATGTATAACTGATTTAATGAAATTTACGTTGAATATTACGTCGTGTTCTCCAATTTTAATCGAAACTTCAGAGATAAAAGTTCAACAAATTGAAATGAACATATGGATAATTTTTGCAAGTTACCAAACGTACTTGACAAAAACCTGTGAAAATGAGATTACTCGAGAGAAAATCCTTGGTACTTATATTTTAACCTTGGACGATAATTGTAAAATACAAGTTGAAGATATTACTCTACGGAAGAAATTGTTTAGAGGAATGAACTTACATATTCCTAAACTACCATTGATAAATTTACCAAGTGTTCCAGTTACAAATAATTTCAAAAGGAAACCTGTTAACTTAGATGAAGTAAACATGGAAAATCTACAAATGCTGAATTATATTTTGAAGAAAAGTGAAAACAGTGAATATAGTGAAATGAGTGAAATGGTCAATAAAGTGCAAATAAAAAGTGTTAGTTTATGGACATTAATACTTTATATTTTAATGATTTTTACTAATGTATACTTTATTATAAAATATAAAAATAAGATTTTGAAATTATGTAAAATTGAAAATAATCTGACTTCAGAAAATGAACTTTCAGATAATTTTCAATCTCAGGGTGGAGAAGTTATATGTACCACAAACCCACCGTTGTTTACCGAAGTCCAATTGCAACATATTTAATCATACAAGTAGGTACTTCCTTAGATTGTGAAAGTACCAAGTAAGCACTTTTTGTACTTATGTTGTTTTTCTATGAATAATGCGCAGTAGAGGTACTCTACATGTTGTTTTGATTTAATTGCGCATAGCTGAATAAGCATTTATGTACTTAGATGTTTTTCTCGCTAAAGTATGAGAAATGTAACTACTTAGTTGTTATTGCAAATGAAGAATGTACTAGAAATCGCCTACGCATTTATAAAAGTTATATAAGGAAGTTACTAAGTACAAATTGTCATTATTTTATCTTCGCTTGAATTGTACGGTCAAAAGTAAGACCAATAAAATTAACTTCAAATTTAATTTGTTGTTTATTTTATTAAAATCTCGGCTCCGTCCAATTTGTCTAAGTAGGAATAAACAAGACAGGCCATGTTATGGTTTGTTGTTAGAATCAGATGACGACATTGAAGTCGCACATAGTTGATTGAAACAGTACTATCGTTCGTATTTGGTGAATACCAGCGAAAGCAGTTAATAAAGTTCAATTGATGAACACGGAGACAGGTGGTGACATCTAGCGGAAATTTTATTTATCTTTGCATCGATTAGCTGGCAAAGCAAAAGGGCGCGTTCCGTTGTTCGGCACGGCCCCGCGATGTCAGCAAATAGAAACCGCGTTCCGTACCTTTCGTCTGAAACGGAACGCTTTTATAGAATATAGTTTATAACAATTCTTGACGTTTGGCAGTTGTTTAGCTGTCAAAAGTAGTTGAAAAAAACGATAAATAAACAAAGGTGATTTCTAGGGTGAGAATATTAAAAATAAAAATAAAACCCGATTATTTGTCCAAAGCCAATGTGTAAACGCCGATAGGCTTCCGGGTGAAATGAAATGTATCCCCGATAGATTTTGTGAAATAAAAAAACTAGATCCGGCGACAGAAAGAAACTCGCAATGGAGGCGAGAAGAGTAAATCTTTTCGTGCCGAAGATCCTAACAGGACTGACAGGATTCTGCCCTGCAAATTATAAAACCCGTAAAAAAAGCGGGTTTTCCCCCCCGGACTAGAGACACCCCACGAAGGAGGCTTCCCCGGATTTGAGTAAAAAAAGGCGCCGCGTTGCAATCCGTAACGCCACGCCGACATACCCAACGATTCCTGCCACATACTTGGGATGCGGTATCGTATTTAATCCATATATTTCGTTAACCGGAGTGTTGAACTTTGGTTCCCCGCCGACCTGCTGGACACCTGCAACGCCTGAGGGGTCTAGCCTGGCTACCTCTCACGCGAATTGGACATTGCTGAAACGTCGAATGGAAAATTACCTTCACCAACATAACGGCTAAACCCTATAGAAAAAGGTAAATAAGTAGGCTGTACTGCCGGCCGGCAAATTCATCAATTTTCTGTTAGAGTAAATGCTTGATTTTGTCAATTCTATATCGACCCTAATTATAGCAGGGTAATCTTAGATCTTGGTATTTCGTGGCTGCTGAGTTGGATCTGCAGGCTAGGATTCTTTGGATCTTAAGTAAATAAGCAAGAATAAACCAAGCATGATAAATATTGTATTGGAGAATTTAAATTGCATGTTTTGTCTTCAACTTTACATGCTAGCTTGAGTAACCGTCTGACGTACCTACGGCACGGTTCCTTAGATTTTAAGTAAGTAAGCAGAATTATAACCAAGGATAATAAATGTTGTATTGGTGAATTTAAATTGCATGTTTTGTCCTCAACTTTACATGCTAGCTTGGGTGTCCGTTCAACGTACTGACGGCACGGTTCCTTAGATTTTAAGTACATGAGCAAGATTGAACCAAGGGTAATAAAGATTATATTGGTAAATTTGAGTTGTATATTTTATCTTCCACTATAGTACCCACTAGCTAGTTCATTACCGAACGGTCTTGATCCAATAGTTCTTGAAGCTCGTTCCGGTCTAAGTTTATCCAGGTAATTTTATTAATTTCAAAATAGTAGCGAGTATTTTTAGTTTCGAGTGATTCTGAGGAAAGGTATAGTGTCCTCGCGTACAGAGCGACCGAATGGGGCAAGAATCCCGACTCACCCCACTTTTGGTCCGACTTGCCCCAATTTCTTTTTTGTTACCTTTACTTTCAGAAATCACCGTTACACCCTTTTATATCGTACAATACCCTTTCTTATCGTTACACTACATAGCAGAAATGCCCACTCATCGACTGTTCAAATATAGGTTAGAGCAGGTCTGAAACAAGGGATTACTCATTGCTCCCGTAGTTAGACTCATAAAAGAAATCCCTCTGTCCACTTGGATCCACAGCTCGGCTCCACATGTGGATCCGTGAACACCTTTATTGCTCCTATTTTTACTGTGGGAAAACACTGTTCGTAGAACAATAGTAGGCCAGTCCAACGAAGCAGTCATCAGAAACAAGTTCTCAAATAAGCTAGTGATCACAGAATAGGACAACAGTGCCCAAGAACAAGGCAAGCCACACACAAGTCCCGAACTCAGCTGGCAACCACACACGAGTCCCGAACTCAGCTGGCAACCACACACGAGTCCCGAATTATTTATACACGAGAAAAAACACAAACACAACACAACCACGCCGCACACCGACCGGAGAACTCAGCTGGCAGCCACACACGAGTCCCGAACTCAGCTGGCAACCACACACGAGTCCCGAACTCAGCTGGCAACCACACACGAGTCCCGAATTATTTATACACGAGAAAAAACACAAACACAACACAACCACGCCGCACACCGACCGGAGAACTCAGCTGGCAGCCACACACAAGTCCCGAACTCAGCTGGCAACCACACACGAGTCCCGAACTCAGCTGGCAACCACACGCGAGTCCCAAATTATTTATACACGAAAAAAAACACAAACACAACACAACCACGCCGCACACCGACCGGAGAACTCAGCTGGCAGCCACACACGAGTCCCTAACTCAGCTGGCAACCACACACGAGTCCCGAACTCAGCTGGCAATCACACGCAAGTCCCGAATTATTTATACACGAGAAAAAACACAACCACGCCAAACATCGACCTGAGAACTCAGCTGGCAACCACACACGAGTCCTGAATTATTTATACACGAGAAAAACACAAACACAACACAACCACGCCGCACACCGACCGGAGAACTCAGCTAGCAACCACACACGAGTCCCGAATTATTTATACACGAGAAAAAACACAAACACAACACAACCACGCCGCACACCGACCGGAGAACTCAGCTGGCAACCACACACGAGTCCCGAATTATTTATACACGAGAAAAAACACAAACACAACACAACCACGCCGCACACCGACCGGAGAACTCAGCTGGCAACCACACACGAGTCCCAAATTATTTATACACGAGAAAAAACACAAACACAACACAACCACGCCACACACCGACCGGCGAACTCAGCTGGCAACCACACACGAGTCCCGAATTCACGAACAGTTTTGGCGCGGCCGAAATTTTGGCTGATCTTAGGCCGAAACATAAACTGTAGCCGAAACTAGATTTTATGGCTGAAACTGTCTGAAGCCGAAACCGAACCTTCGGCCGGACACTGCAAAATGTATATATAACAATACTTGAGGCTTGAGCAGTATTTTGGTTTATAGCACCTAACATCTGCTTACTGAAACCATTATTATAATTTTCCTATATAATCGAAAAAAAGCTTGAATGTTGCTTGAATAACGGACAAATGCTGAAAATGAAAATGAAAATGAAAATGATTTATTTGCTAGAAACATGGTAAAATAGATATGGTATAATTATGAAATAGACCAGCATGTCCCGCCAAAACTTGGCATACAAAAATTTAACACACATTTATATTACATTCATTAATAAAATAATACAATTTGAAATTATACGAACGTTAACATTAAAAGTAAATTAATCATGGGTACACAACAAAAAAAAAAACATGTCACATATAAAATTATTTAAAAATAAAGTGATAATATGGGCATGTCAAAACTATGAAATAAAAATATTTATTAATTATACAATAATTCAACAAAACGTAAAAAAAAACCACTCATAACTTACACATTTTAAAATCAAAAAATTCCTTAATGTCATAGAAACAGTTTTCAGTTAGCCACTTGTGTAGTTTAACTTTAAAATGCTTAATTGGTAGCTTCCTGATTGTTTTTGGAATTTTGTTAAAAACTTTGATGGCCATAACCTGACAGTTCCGATGACATAAGGCGGTTCTGCAGTTGGCCATCATTAACCTGGTTGGATCACGACTAGCACATTGAAAAAGTTTGGATTCGTTTAATTTTTCAAAACGTTCAGGGTGCTCCTTCACAAAAATTCCAATTTGTATGACATACAAGCTAGTTAACGTCAAAATCTTCAACTTTTTAAAGAGCGGTCTACATGATTCCAATGGACCAACACCACATATAGCCCTTATACATTTTTTTTGAACTAAGAATGCTTTAGTTATGTTGGTTGAATTTCCCCAGATTAAAAGACCATACCTCAGAACTGAACCCACGTACCCGTGATAGGAAGTAAGCGCAGCACTTTGATCCACCGTGCGCCTTATCCGTTTCAACACAAAAACGAAGCGGTTGAGTTTAGAACAAACATAATCAATGTGAGACTTCCAATTGCAGTGTTGGTCTACACACAGTCCAAGAAATTTATATTCATCAGTCATTTCTAAGCTGATTTCTACAAATTACATTAAAGTTCCTTTTCATTGTACTATAGTTACGAAAATTTATGTATTTGGTTTTTGAGATATTAGCACATAAATTATTATAATCCAACCAGTCTACTATTGAGTCAGCAGCATCATTTATTAAATGTTCATGATTTATTGATGTCAAACTATTGCTGCGCAAATAAAGGTCATTAATGGTCATTAATCGCGGATTGGAATCCCATTTTTTTTTTAACACTAATTGGTTAATGACACAATAATTTGGTGCACATTAATGAGGTTTCAGGGCTGGACAGTATGTTATTACTTGAGGGAACAACACCCCAGTCTAAGGCGGGCCGTTAAGCCATAGATTTCATAACTAGATATATGAGTTAAGCTAATCCTTTTTCAAAAATGATCTTTCTATTTTATTTTTGAAGCAGGTTTACCTATATGAAGAGGACACTTGTATGTAAACTTTAGTCCCTAAGTTCTTTTTATATACTTGAATGAACAGAATGCTTTAAAAGCATCCCAAGTATTATACTTGGGATGCTTTTATTCTGTTCCTCATTCCTTACCCTATACCTATAATTATATATGAAAAAGCCAGAATATATCTCTCATAAAGCTTCAATCCGGAGGCATGAGTACCCATCCGTCCATCTTTACCCGAAATAATAGTTGACACTAACACGTCTCTCTAAACTGAACGTTAATTTCTCGTAAGCGGCTAACTCCGAGTTACGGGCTATTAAGAAATTGTTCTCGGACCTTCCAGAGGAGCAAGGGGGAAGGGTGGTTGTTGGTTATTTGCGTAAAGTTTGCCAGCGCCGTGTGTGCCACACTGCCACCCTCGGGGAGGGATTATGCAGGGTGGAGGGTGTTGGTCAAGTTATTGTAAATAATTGTCGAGGTTAATTTAATAAGTGTCTCAAGGAACATGAGCAAATGTACCAGACCTGGGGTAGGTACTCGTACTTAACCCTTACTCATTACAATGTTTATTCTTATAAGATTATCTATATTACACAATGAAAGAAGAAATATAAATTACTAATTCACAAAAAAATTGTAACTGTTACACTTTCCGACAGACATTATGAGCTAAAACGTCAGCAAATTATCCTTGTTTGATAAATTAAGAAAGTTTTTTCTAAAATATTATATAGGTAGATACATTTCTTTCAAATTAGTCAATAGATGTACAGAGTAGAGAAGTTAGTAGACAGAAGACTTCATGATTTCAGTAAAATTAATACAACGTTAAATAAAACAAAAGACTAGAAAATAATAATAGTAGAACGAATTCATCAGTTTTATCTTGAACTAGCTGTACCCGCGGCTTCGCACGTGTCACTATTCCAGGACCTAAAATGCCAATATACCAACATTTAAACAAAATTCCTTCAGCCGTCAAAAAGTGTTTATCGATTGCTCGGCTTCTACTTAATGGATTGAGATAATAAGTAAACCAGTTTTTAAGTCAAACCCTAAGCATTCAACAGTGAAAACCGCATCATAATCGGTCTAGTAGTTTTTCCGTGATGCATGAACAGACTAACAGAGAGAAACGAATTATAAAAACGTTTTATTATATTTCAGTAGCTTATTTTTAGTACCCATTAAATGTCTTCCTTTTACAGATTTGTCGGTAATTACTGCTTAATTATACGTATAGATGCCCTTCACTTTTGGGCAAAATAATAAAAAAAAAAAAAAAAAAACATTATTTTAACCATGGCTATAAAACAGTACCGTGACATAACTTCTAACTAACTGACTGACTGACTGACTGACAGAGAACGCCCAGCCTAAACCGGTAGACCTATTTGAAATTTGGAGGAATATTCCTTGAGTATCGTAGAGGTGATCTACGAAAATAACTATAAACCGTAAAACATGAATCATCATCATCATCATCATGTCAGCCTTTAGAAGTCCACTGCTGAACATAGACCTCCCCCAAAGAGCGCCATGACAAGCGATCTTGTTCCACCTCCGTCCACCGACTTCCTGTGATGCCTACAATGTCGTCGGTCCATCGTGTGGGGGTCTCCCCACACTTCGCTTGCTTGTTCGTGGTCGCCATTCGTGAACCTTTATTCCCCAGTGGTTGACGGTTCTGCGAACTATATGGCCTGCCCATTGCCACTTCAATTTGCAAACTTTGAGAGCTATGTCGGTAACATTTGTTCTTATACGGATTTGGTATTCATGAAAACATGAATACCAACTCCAAATAAAATCCTGCCGAGACCGGTAATTTACCGGTATGAAAAAGTATACAATGTCCTACCTCGTCGTATGAACTCAAATCATGCCAAGTTTTATTTGAGTTAATTCAGTATTTTCGGTGTGATGCGCTTCAAAATACAGACAGACAAAAGACAAAAATGAAAAAAATTGAATAAAAAAAATAAATTACGAAATATCTCCAATGTACAGAATTTGGACCCATATCCGAAGGAACCCTTTATTTTTTCAGTATCACGTATTCTCAATTTTCACTCATTATATAAACTATGACTGTGCCAAGTTGCATGAAAATCCGTGCAGTAGTTTCAGCGTGATAAGTGTTCTTTTAAATAACTTTCAATCCCTATCCAGCAGGAAGACTTTAATTTATCGGCATGAAAAGTATCCTACCTCGTAGTATGAGCTGAAATCATGTCAAGTTTCATATGAATTTATTCAGTAGTTTGGGCGTGATCCGCGGCCAGGATACAGACAGACGGAAAGACAAAAAAAACAGTTTTGGCTTCAGTATTGAATATATAACAGTCTCCAAAAATATTTACAAAATATCTTCAATGTACTGAATTTGGACCCCTATCCTGCAGGAATCATTTATTTTTTCGGGTTGTAAATTATCCTCAATTTTCACCCATCATATAAACTATAACTGTGCCAAGTTGCATCTAAATCAGTTCAGTAGTTTCAGCGTGATAAGTATTCGTTAAAATAACTTTCAACTACTATCCTGCGAGAACCCTTTAATTTTTCGGAAAGAAAAGTATTTTATGTCGTACCTCGTAGTATGAACTCAAATCATGCCAAGTTTCATATAAATTCATTCTGTAGTTTCGGCGTGATGCGCGTCCAAGATACAGACAGTCGGACAACAGAAAAAGAAACAGTTTTGGCTTCAGTACGTATACAGAAAAGCCTCCAAAAAAAAACCATTATATCTTCAATGTACAGAATATGGACCCCTATCCCGCAGGAACTCTTAATTTTTTCGGGATGTATCCTTAATTTTCAGCCATCACATATACTACTAGCTGATGCCCTCGGCTTCGCACGCGTGGTCATTTCTGTAGGTTAAAAGTACTCTTTGTGCTATTCCCGGACCTACAATACCAATGTACCAACATTTGATGAAAATTCCTTCAGCCGTCAAAAATATTTTTATCGATTGCTCGGCTTCTTCTTATCGGATTGAGATATAAAGTACCCCAGTTTTTAAGTCCAAACATAAGCTATCTAACAGTGAAAACTGCATCGCAATCGCAACTGGACCGATTGGTCCAGTACATTTTACGTGATGCGTGAACATACAGACAAACAGACAGACATGATTTTTTAAAATTCTATATTCTTGTTCAGTAGCTTATTTAATGTACCCTAGACCATTCTTTTTTAATTATCTTCTTTGTACAGACTTTTTTGTTCCTATTGCTTTATTATAAGTATAGATAGATGACTGTGCCAAGCTGCATCAAAATCCATCCAGTATTTTCAGCATGGTAGGTGTTCTTTTAAATAACTTTCAATCCCTATCCTGCGGGAACTCTTTAATATTTTGGGATGAAAAGTATCCTATGTCACACCTCGTAGTATGAAATCAATTCATACCAAAATTCATTTTAATTCATTCAGTAGTTTTGGCGTGATGCCTAGCTAACATACAGACATACAGACAGACGGACAGACAAAAATGAAAAAAAAAACAGTTTGGCTTCAGTATGAAATAAAGAAAAGCCTCCAAAAAAATAAAACAATATCTTCAGTGTACAGAATTGGACCTGTTACAGTTTTATTATATGTATATAGATAATGATTACTCAACTATTATCTACATTCTGTATATGTAGAATATCCAAGAGCTCAAGCTTTTAAGTTTCAATTTCTCGTGTGCAAGCAAGGGCAGCATAAATAAATTCAAGGGTGCGGTAGGCACACGAGAGGAGGTATTTAGAGTCCACTTCTTAGGTAAACTGGGCGGCCATCCCTCGATAAGTCCTAAGAGTAATCGTCTGTATTTTGACAAAATAATGCTCAGTTTATTCTGTTAAGTTTCGATGCCGCCGCAATAAGCAATAAGTTTGTTAATAAACTAAAAATGAAAAACAAATATCATGTAATAGATACCTACTTTACTTGTGAAGATGGTAGCCTGGTAAGACTAAGGAAATCTTACATAAAAAAACGAGCTAAAATTAACATTTACACGCCACAAAATAAAATTCATAAATATGTAAAAGTGACTTCATTTATGTTATAAACGCTTAAATTTATGTTTTGTAGCCATAGCTGGTACTGGTTTGTGTAATAATAAAAAACAATGATCTAAGTATTTATATTGAAAATTGTTTTCACAAGTCAAGGAATGGCGCTGGACAGAGCGAGCCCATAACCCTCCATTCTTTCTATGCCCTCCATCGTCCTGCTCGGGGGCTGTTTGTCAGTCGCCGGAAGTGGTATTGTTAACTTCCGTTCACTGAAATAAATAAAAAATGCTTTATTGTAAAGACAGAATTAATCAAGAGTATTATTATTAAAGTAAACCCAGATTCAGTATTTTGTTTCATTGTAGAAGTTATCGATAGAAACAGACTTTTAATTGGACGTAGTTATGCAAAAACGTTCCTTTGTTATTCACGTTTTTATAACGTGACTACAATTTGAGATAAACACATTTTTGTGTTTTAATGGTACACTTTTTACTAGCATAGACGAATACTTTAGGTTTTATTGACAAAATATATAATATTTAGATAATCTTGTTTGTTTCTTTTATATTAATCCTTCAGATAATTAAATAAAAAACATTTTGGAACGTTTTTTAATTCCAATTAATTTAAAAACAATGTTCAATAAAGTTAAGATTTAGAAATATTATAGGAAACAAAGCTTTTTAATGAAAACGAGAAGTAAATTACACAAATCATCATTCGTCACAATCTTGTATATCAAATCTGGGTCTCCACCAAACCCATCGACATCATCAGTGATATTCTCCGTACTCCTTAGAATATTATAGATTGGACACAATCCTCTGGAATGTACTGATACATTTACAAACATTCTAGAGGATTGTCAAATGCTTGATTATTTGTACTGGTATAAAAGGTACCACACATTTTGGATTGTTTAGAGATCATATTTGTCAACGTTCCAAAGATACTTGGAACATTTTTCGTAAAAAGTAACAATTTTTTATCAGTTTTTCTAAAATTTTCCAATACTAATGAGTCATTATTATAAAATATCAGGTAAGAATCCTATTAATTAAAAACTTTTCAGTTTGTTTGTAACGTTTCTTTATTTATCTAAAGTACTTGTTGGGTAAAACTGTCCGTTGGAACTTACAATGAGAATACAAAAAACAGGAAATAAGACTTGAGGACTGGAACTTTTTTGCCTGATATAATGTAAGGTGCCAAAACAGTACGTTCGACAGTTTAATTAAATTTTGTGTGATTTGTGGATTGGAAAGTTTGTGCATAACTACGTACAATTATTCGTGTAAAACAATGTTCATTTGAAAAGTGCTTGCGATTCAGATTGTCTACATCAGCTTAAGACACTTGATTTCATACTAGAAAACAATGTACCTCTTAATACATACCTAAAGCTTATCTCATGCCTTCATTAAAATATAAACGTCGTCACCCGAGCCGACTTGTCTTCAGCGATTTCCGCCGAGTAACGTATGCCTCTGGCGAAACTCTGCCTGTCTGAAACAAGCGATAGTCAACTTTAATGGCTTGTGATACGGGTGTTGGGAGAAGGGTCAGTTTAATGTTGTAATTAGACGGGGACAAAAGGCAGGTCAAAGGGACGGAAGCTGACCGCGCGGCGTGCGCACTTCCGCAGCGTGTCACGAGCGATGTCTTCGGTCGGAAGGACCCGCCGAGTCGTTTGAGGGTTCACTTTGTGCGCTTGCTGTATTGTGGGGTTGGGCACGGGCAAGTTGTTTGGAGATAGATACTTGACGTACAAGTAGATATATAATTATCTACTATTTAGTAAGTAAACAAAAACAAAACATTACGCCCAACATGGGCCGCCTGATCAGTATTCAATTAAAAAAGATGTATTTGAAAGCTTAATTGGTGCTCTTAAAATCAAAGCAGCGTAGCAAAACCTCATTTTGTATACTAATGGCCTTCGACGTATCCGTTACACTGTGGTCGTAAGAAAAGAAACTGTGGAATTACGAAAAATTAAAATTAGTCATCCAGACCTTTCAGACAAGACTCTTAATGCACGGCTTATGATCTTGTTAAGAGTAATAAGCAGTGTGAAGGCAGGTAAGAGGTGGCAAGTGGTGGCAAGTGGTCATGCGCCAGTTGACAAAGTCGTGAAGGATCAAAGCAGCCTTTGGATGTCTGTGAAAGCAGCCCTTCAATTAACGAGCTAATTGGCTTGACCGCGCCGTGTATCTGTTTGTGGGGTGCTAAGATGACGCTCTTAGTGATTGTCGAGATTCTAATGGAGTGAAATTATTAATGGCATGTAAAGTGCAGGAGCCATGATCCTTTTGATTAACATGGTTGCCGGTCATTGAATATTTGATACTATTGGAGGAAACATGATTATAGCCCATATCAGTGCCTTTTAAGTAGACCATTTTTTTTTATTTCTTCATTGTACAGTTTTTTTGGTATTTACTGCTTTATTATTTATGTATAAATTTATTATGTGCTATTGTGTCAAGTGTCAAGACAGGTCACCCAGTAACCAGTCAGCGAATAAGGTCCCTGAATAAGCTTCCATTATCTTCTAAATATACATATAAAACGAAGTCGGGTTTATTTTATTTGCACCGATTTATATCATCTTTGATTTGTTGGATTTGTTTCCGGTTCAAATAGCCGAATTACTATTCAAATAGCCGAATAACTATTCAAATAGCCGAATAACTATTCAAATAGCCGAATAACTATTCAAATAGCCGAATAACTATTCAAACACCGCAAAAAAAAACAGGAACAAATAAATTAAGAAGAAAATTCATTTTCATATATATTATGTATGGAACGGCTCTTGAGGATATCTCGAGAATGGAATTAACTGATTTAGTTTTTTTTTTGTTAGGGGTAAATTTGTACGTGTGCAAATCCGCAGGGCGTAGCTAGTTACTTAGACTTAGACAATCAACATATGCATTGTACATTTTGCGTCTAGGTAAGTAATATGAAAATCTGGACATATTCCGAGCTTGTCACTGTCTGCAACGCTCATATCAAGCACATTTTAAAATTAACGATTTCATGACCATGTTCATCACAAGCAACATTTTAGCTAACATTATCTCTTAAAAATATTATAATGACTAAATTTTTCCCCAGACAAAAACCCGATTGCCTTAAGTATCAGCGGAGTACGCTCGGCGCCGCGGCGGGGGCAGACAGGACGGTATAATTTTAATTGAGAGTCACTCGTGCGCTCCCAACAGTCGCAACTAAGGCGGGCGCGGGCGGCTGCCACTGTCACACCACAACTTTATCTGGATGAAGTTGCTTATATAAAAATAATAAAAAGTTTTAGGATGATGTTGGCTGTGTGCTTTTTGCCCCCAACATTTTAAGGCTACGTTTGACATTAAATATTGTGGCTAATGTCAAGGCACAGAATAAATAATAGTACTTTAGTCAAAGCTACGTTTCTCATTAACCCTTCAAGTTTCACAAATTGAAACAATACAAAATTAATTTATGTGTTGATCGTCACTTATTTCTAAAAATAATTATTCAAATGATATTATTTTAACTTATCCTTATTTCTTATTCCAATGTCTCTAGAACAGTAACTCTAATCATTCTTATCCTAAGCATTCAGCAGGTAGAGACGTAATAGAGCATGGGAACCGGTTCAACCCGGGGACCTGAGGCTTTTTAGGAGCGCGGAGACTTGGACTTGCAAGAGTTAAAGTTACGCTTGCTATTTCAAAACAATAAACGAGTTCGTACCCGAAATAATCTTTTGTAAACTACCACTAAAAATGATAAAGTAATTACAATTAAACAAGAAAATGTAACACCAACACAAAAATACATTTAAAAAAACAATTTTTGAAGTCTGTGCCACCATTTTAATACCTGGCTATAATTTTAATTAAATATCTAATTTTTAATATTGAAAATGTAATATTCTTTTTGTTGAATTGTAATTATTTTATTCGTTTTAGTGGTAGTTTTTTTTTCTTGTGAAAACATTTATATACGAGTATCCAGTGATTTCCAGTGGCCTAAGCAAACATTTATATACGAGTATCCAGTGATTTCCCGTGGCCTAAGCAAACATTTACATACGAGTATCCAGTGATTTCCAGTGGCCTAAGCAAACATCGGAAGGAATATACGCTAACTAAAATAGTAAACTCACTTTGCGATTAAAAACCAAAGATAAGTAGTACGATTATTTATTCTGTACCAAAGATAAATCCATACGAATATATAAAAGTGAAACATTGCCTGTTTGTTTGTTTGGGGAGTTTTAACGCGATAACGACTGGACGGACTTTGATGAAATTTGGAATGGGATAGATAGATAGATAGATTAACTCTTTATTGACACAAGAAAATAAAACGATACAGACAGGAAAACACTTAGATTATAGGTACAATGAGCGGTCTTATCGCTAAAAGCGATCTCTGGGATTTCTTATTGGAATTTTCTTATACCCTGGAATAAAAAGTAGGATACTTTTTATCCCGGAAAATGGTAACTTTCCACGGGTAAACTGGAAATTATTGATTACTCGCTGTAAGGAACGGTTGTCATGGAAACGAAATAACAAGTCTGTCAAAAAACATCAAGAGCGTTAGTGCTATACCTACTTTTGCATTGATTTTTAATATGCTAGAAGAACATAGAATTATTTATTCGCGATAGACTGTAGCACGCGCGGATGAAGTCTCGTGCGGGAAAACAAGTTAATTATAAAACGACTGAATCATTTATGACGAAAATTATCTTTTACTTCACTGGTATTCTTTCAAAATAAGAAATCTCGTAGACACACAACAAGTAAAATTATTATAAAATAAAAAAATACTGTGAACAACATTATTGACTACGAGCTGACCACCCGCAAAAATAATCAAACTATATTATAATGGCGAAAGTTTATATGTATGTAAGGGTGTGTGTCCGTGTGTGTGTGTGTGTGTGTGTGTGTGTGTGTGTCCGTGTGTGTGTGTGCGTGTGTGTGTGTGTGTGTGTGTGTGTAAGTTTGTTACTTCTTCACACTTAAACGGCTGATCGGATTTGTATGAAATATGGTACGTGGGTAGCTTGTAACCTGGATTAGCACATAGGATACTTTTTATCCCATAAAAATGTAACGTTCCTGAGGGACGCGGGGCGCTGCTATTATTAGTATTTATATAAATTTAATGTTTATTTTTATCTACATATTTTACTTTACTTAAAGTAATTGCAATTGCAACACTAGACTATAGTATTTACATGACATTATTATTATTTATTTTGGCCATATAGTTCGCAGAACCGACAACCGCCGGGGAATAAAGGTTCTCGAATGGCGACCACGAACAAGCAAGCGAACTGTGGGGGGTCCCACACGATGAACCCACGACATTGTAGGCATTGCAGGAAGTCGGTGGATGGAGGTGGCACAAGATCGCTCGTCATGGCGCTCTTTGGGCGAGGCCTATGTTCAGCAGTGGACTTCTAAATGCTGACATGGATGATGATGATGATGATGATTTACATTAACTTGACAAATCTAAAAAAAAACACTATTTTTTTTGTAAGAAGCTTAAAAGAAAACTGCTACTGTTAAGTTTTAAGAATTAGGTATATATTTTTGAAATAGTCTTTTAAATACCTATATTTTGATACCTCCCTCGATAGGTTTTGGTCATTTCTTATTCCGTAGGAAATACACGATGGCAGTTGTAAGCCACCATATTGGTTTTCTTGACACTTCATATATTGTATAGCACTCTCGTAATCAAGACAAATCCAATGATACCTCATTTATCAAAATCCATCAAGCCGCTTAGGCTGTAGGACGTGCCTAATCACCGGAGTACCACGAGAGAGCTGTGAACTTTTCTATACGAATCAAATAAGCATAAACTCGAAGGGGTTTCATTATTTGATTTTTGTGTATTGGGTTCCTGTGACTACCTTCTGGATTTATCACCAGACCCTGGATACAATAATAGAAAAGAGAACTCATCAAGACAAACGAAATGAGCGCAAACTCGAAAGGTTCCATCATTTAGTTGTTGAGTTCCTTTGACTACGTTCCGGCTCCATCATCAGATCTTGGATATCACATTAAACCAGAGAACTCATCAAGATAAACCAAATGAGCCCAAACTCGAAAGGTTCCATCATTTAGTTGTTGAGTTCCTTTGACTACGTTCCGGCTCCATCATCAGATCTTGGATATCACATTAAACCAGAGAACTCATCAAGATAAACCAAATGAGCCCAAACTCGAAAGGTTCCATCATTTTGTTGTTGAATGCTTTTGATTACGTTCTGGCTCCATTATCAGACCCTGGATACCACATAATACCAGAGAACTCATCAAGAAAAAATAAGTGAGCCCAAACTCATTTGTTGACCTGTGACTACCTTCCAGCTCCATCATCAGATCAGCAGCTCAATAGTTCCATAATATTGTATTGTCATTAAAACTACACCTGTTATTTACTTGCAAACATGTCCCATGCATAATAAATGCAATACATAAAAGTTTTAAGAAGCTACTGAACCAATTTTGATGTTTTTACAGTGCGACAATGAAGGTCTATTTTTCAAGTAAAAATAACCATCTAATTACTAGTGAACCAATTTTGATGAAGTTTATATGAGACTACACTGAAAATCTATACTTTTGTATTACACAAAAATCATCCAAATTGGTTTAGAAATCTCTCAGACATGAGGCAATATTAACACAAAATCAATAGGATTTTTTAAAAAACATTGTTTTGAAAAACTACTGAACCAATTTTGATAAGAACAAAATATGACCTAACCTAGGTCCTTAACTTTCAAGCAAAAAAATAATATCAAATCGGTTAAGAAATTTTATAGATAATTATGAAATAACAAAACGCACTACTCAAGAACCTCCTTTTTTAGAAGTCTTTTAATAATAGGAATTTCTCGGTATCTAGTCATTGGTTTTTAAGTCGAACCTTAAGCTCTCCAATATTTTAAACCGTATCGCAATCGGTTTAGTAGTTTTTACGTGATGCGCAAACAAACATACAGACAAAGAGACAAACAAACAGACAGACACGAATTAAAAAATATATATATTCTTGTTTAGTAGGACCCTAGACCACTATTAAAAAAAGTGGTCTAGGGTTTTTTTTTTAAATTATCTTCTGTGTACTGACTTTTTCGTTCTTATTGCTTTATTATAAGTATAGATATGGTGATACAATTTCCTGTTAGTAGAATTACCTAATAAGAAATTCTCGAGAACTTCCTAAGTGGTTAAGTTACCTTACCAATAAAACTTTCCTGATTGAAGATATCAATGAAATATTTCTGCATTGTATCACAACATACTTTGTCAATCACGTTTTTTTTTTGCCATATACCTACTTATTAATAGACTAGCTATGCCCGCGTGGTAATTTCTCTGGGTTAAAGTACACAGTTCGAATAACAGTTAAACCCGCATTGCAATCGGTCGAGTAATTGTTACGTGATGCGCGAACAAACACCCAGACAGACAGACACGATTTTTAAAAACATTATATTCTTGTTCAATTTAAGTCCTTTAAAATATAAAAAAAATATGTACAGACTTTATGTTACTTACTGCTTTAATGAATATAAATAAATATAGATTACTTAGTACTGGATCTTATATTAGGATCCAGTTCTTAGTATTTAGGAATTCAAGTTCACAGTTCCAAGTGTGACTTTTTATACTGGCAGTTAGGTCACATTGAATAATTGCAATAATATCTAATAATAATTGTACTAGCACATAGAAAAGGACCTACCTTTACCAATCAACGTATAGTAGTAGTAATGACAAGATGACACATCGCACGAAGCACAGAAATAGGGGGTTGTCTTGCAGGGAATAGAGGAGAATTCTCCGGAAAACACATTTAATGTTTCAAAATTGATATTGATTTAAAAATTCCCTCATACCAAAAAGTTTTATCGATTGCTCGGCTTGTACTCATCGATTTGAGATACCAAGTACAACAGTTTTTAAGTCAAACCCCAAGCTATCCAACAGTGAAAACCGCATTGCAAATGGTCCAGTAGTTTTTACGTGATGAGCGAACAAACATACAGACAAACAGATAACAGAATTACATGTTTTTTTTAAATTTATTTAATTGTAATTGTTTTATTTCTGTTCAGTAGCTTATTTTAAGTACCCGACAATTATTTTTCAATTATCTCCTTTGCAGAGATTTTATCGTTCCTAATGCTTTATTATAAGTATTGATTATGTATGTATGTTACATTTATATATTTATTAATACAATACCTACTTCGTACCATTAACATCACCCGCGGAGTTTGTCTGAAAATCTGTGGCAGCTACTGGACATTTTTGCTGAGAGCAGGCCCCGTTGGTACAAGCTATACTATAAATTCATTCATGTAATTAATATTAATTTTAGTAGATACCTAGTTTTATATATTGTTTATATAATTATTGTTTTTATAGTGTATTGTATTAATAAACGTTTACATTCTTATACTTATTATGAGAAAAAAAATACGTGTGCTTAATTTTTTTTTTATTGTTATAACTTTTCAATGTTTTTTCAACATATCGTTTTTGTTAAGAAAAAATTGAATGGTCGTTTTCAGTAAACAAAATTAAACAAGGATATGATACATACTACGCTGTTTCAATGTAAAAGTTTGCACACTTCGTAAAAATATTTATTTCAAAGTCGTCTTGTACTTTGATGCAGTTTGTGTGTCCATCAGTGTAGTTGACCACGTGGTCATTTTTCTGGGATAAATGTATCCTATGTGTTATTCCAGGACCAAACTTATCAAATTACATCAAAAATATTTCAGCCGTCAAATCGTTCTTTATCGATTACTCTTATATATTTTTTATTACGGACTAGGCAATCGTTTGACCACAATTGAAAGAAACCATTTTAAAGATGTTGTATTCATGTTCAGTAGCATATTTAAAGTCTCCTAGACTATTTTTATTCTGCAGAATTTTTGTTACTTACTGCTTTTTAGTAAATAGAAGAAATATATATATATTTAAAATAGGTAGATATAAAAAGATAAGAAAACTGGAAATCCTCAACAGTATCATCGTCTTCTGCAGAAGATTTAAGCAGTGTCGTGTCATACAAACAGACGCCCAAGTTAATAAAAACGGGATATAGGTAAGTATTTTAATAACAGGTTTATATTTTATTTTATTTTTGTGCTTGTTATGTATGTGTAGTGGGTAATTAGTAGTTTTGCGGAATCATAACTCTACGTTGGCATATAACCTGTTAAAATATCATTATAATCTGTAACATTCAACTATTATTTCTATTTGAATGTGACTAATATTTTTGTGCTTGTTATGTATGTGTAGTGGGTAATTAGTAGTTTTGCGGAATCATAACTCTACGTTGGCATATAACCTGTTAAAATATCATTATAATCTGTAACATTCAACTATTATTTCTATTTGAATGTGACTAATATTTTTGTGCTTGTTATGTATGTGTAGTGGGTAATTAGTAGTTTTGCGGAATCATAACTCTACGTTGGCATATAACCTGTTAAAATATCATTATAATCTGTAACATTCAACTATTATTTCTATTTGAATGTGACTAATATTTTTGTGCTTGTTATGTATGTGTAGTGGGTAATTAGTAGTTTTGCGGAATCATAACTCTACGTTGGCATATAACCTGTTAAAATATCATTATAATCTGTAACATTCAACTATTATTTCTATTTGAATGTGACTAATATTTTTGTGCTTGTTATGTATGTGTAGTGGGTAATTAGTAGTTTTGCGGAATCATAACTCTACGTTGGCATATAACCTGTTAAAATATCATTATAATCTGTAACATTCAACTATTATTTCTATTTGAATGTGACTAATATTTTTGTGCTTGTTATGTATGTGTAGTGGGTAATTAGTAGTTTTGCGGAATCATAACTCTACGTTGGCATATAACCTGTTAAAATATCATTATAATCTGTAACATTCAACTATTATTTCTATTTGAATGTGACTAATATTTTTGTGCTTGTTATGTATGTGTAGTGGGTAATTAGTAGTTTTGCGGAATCATAACTCTACGTTGGCATATAACCTGTTAAAATATCATTATAATCTGAAACATTCAACTATTATTTCTATTTGAATGTGACTAATATTTTCTCACACCACTTTGAAAAGCTTTCTTACAGGCTGATGGCATCCCAAAAAAATACTCCGCAAAAATATTAAATCAAACATTTCCCATAAAAATAACACACCCATAAGGGAAAATAAACACCATTACAGCATTTCTATTAACCTGGGGTACTGGGGTCATTTCACTTTGTGAGCATTACCTTTCGTCCGGGCGATATGAATAATGCATGCTGATGGTTTTACCGTGACGCAGACTTTTCGAGCTTCAACTGGTTTGAATGAGTTGGACGGAGGTTGGACGGTGTCTTTTGTATCGTTTGAGATTTAAATGAGTTTCTTTAAGATGATGGAAATTCATTGCTTTGTATTTAGTTTGCATTTGTTAGTTGACCGAGCAAGCGCGAAGCGTCTCCGTTTCAGCTTGGGCAAAAATGCTTTCACATGTCCGACGCATGCCCGGTTGTCCGGCTGTTCTCATCTATAGGCCACATTTCTCAACCAATTTTCGTGAAATATCGTGAGCAGGTTCGGTAATTATATGTTATTTTTGTCGTTGTTTTTTATTGCTTATCTTTTTGATTTAAGATGCGCGGTGAACATTCAGTTATAAGATGCGCGGTGAACATTCAGTTATAAGATGCGCGGTGAACATTCAGTTATAAGATGCGCGGTGAACATTCAGTTATAAGATGCGCGGTGAACATTCAGTTATAAGATGCGCTGTGAACATTCAGTTATAAGCTATGCAAAGACAAACTTGCGACGACTACAGCTCACAGAGCCGCTAGCATAATTGACTAAGCGAGCGCGAAGCGTCTCCGTTTCAGCTTGGGCAAAAATGCTTTCGTATGTCCGCACGTCCGTCTGTTCGGATTAGTCCCATCGGCCCCGGTGGCTCGGCCCCGGTATCGGGGCGGATGAGAAAAAAAGTTCCATCGGCCCTGGTGATATGATCACCGGGGCACTAACCTGGTGATGGCACTAACTTTGTTTCATCGGCCCCGGCAGCAGTCGATCTCCGGATTCTGCCCCGGTACCGGGGAGGTTGGGAAAAATAAGTAGCATCGTCCCCGGTGATATTAATATTATAGCCAATAGTAATAAATAAAAGGAGAGCTAAGTACTGTTACAGGATGTCTGTTCTCCTCTACAGGTCACATTTATCAACCAATTCTCGTGAAATTTTGTGAGCAGGTCCATAATTATGTTTTTTATTGTCGATTCAGTTTTTTTAGATATAAATATGTGGACCACATTAATAAATGTCTCTCAGATTTTTATTTTAATATGAACATTTATTCAGTTTTAACTATGCAAAAAAAGGCTCGCGGGGTCTACAGCTCACGGAGCCACTATGTTTACTGTTTGTTGAACTTTCACTCACGGAGAAAATAGTCTAATACGTGTACCTACTGAAGAGATAAACTTGTTACAGTCAACATTAAGATAGACTAAACAAAAATAAACATAGAGTTGCTAACCTTTTGGTAACTCAATAATTGTCGAACTTTTTTTCAAGGTTAAGATTACCCTAACAAATTGTACAAAAAATATACATTCCAATATGTTTCAAAATTGAGTTTACCATTTTTTGCCACCGTATGGGCGGTGTTTACACTACAGATATTTTTCATCGCCCACCGGTTCATTTGAGGGAGCAATACATCCCAAATTGTACAAACAAACAATGTCAAGCAAAGGTGTGTCGTCTATTGAAAGGTCGCTGTGTATGTTTGTTTGCCACATTTGTTTGTGGGCAGAAAAAGTTTGGAGAAGTCGCATTTGGTAGACAATTATTATTGTTGCGCGAAACTTTCTGACGGCCTGTCGGGCCTGCACTGTAACAATGTGGCAAGTTTGGAGAAGTGGCATTTGGTAGACAATTATTATTGTTGCGCGAAACTTTCTGACGGCCTGTCGGGCCTGCACTGTAACAATGTGGCAAGTTTGGAGAAGTTGCATTTGGTAGACAATTATTATTGTTGCGCGAAACTTTCTGACGGCCTGTCGGGCCTGCACTGTAATAATGTGGCAAGTTGGTAGATTTGTGTTTTCTCTAACACAACTCATTGTAAAAATGTAAATGCAAGAAGTGACATAAATAAACTTACCACAATTCCGTGCCCTACTAGCTACTACTAACTAGCTGTGCCCGTGGCTTCGCATGCGTGGTCATTTGCTATTCCAAGATTAAAATTACCCATATACCAATATTTGATCAAAATTCCTTCAGACGTCAAAAAGTTTTTTATCGATTGCTCGGCTTTTATTCATCGGATCATGGGATTGAGATACCAAGTACCCCAGTTTTTAAGTCTAACCCTAAGCTATCCTACAGTGATAACCGAATCGCAATCGTGATAGTTTTTACGTGATGCGCAGACAACAAACATACAAACAGAAAGACACGATTTAATAAATATTATACTTTTGTTCAGTGGCTTATTTTAAATATCCTAGACCGTTTCTTTTATTTATCTTATTTGTACAGACTTTTCGCACTTATTGCTTTATTCTAAGTATAGGTATAATAGTATAGGTTCACAACAATTTAGGTAATAATAGAATTTAACAGAAGGACAATTCCAAGTTATCGCAAATAATACAGAATGGATAGATAGATTGATTGACATACACAGTAGTCAAACGATAGAGTAGGTAGATTAAAATTTAAAAATGATCTAGTTTGTAAACAAAAAATACTTAATAATTTAGCAAGCATTATATGTATATATCATATATAGAAAGAAAAAATAAATAAGAAAAAACGTTTAGCAAGTGTGTTGTAACTTCTACAAGCCCTAATTAGGTTATCGAAAAATAAGAAAAAACGTTTAGCAAGTGTGTTGTAACTTCTACAAGCCCTAATTAGGTTATCGAAAAATAAGAAAAAACGTTTAGCAAGTGTGTTGTAACTTCTACAAGCCCTAATTAGGTTATCGAAAAATAAGAAAAAACGTTTAGCAAGTGTGTTGTAACTTCTACAAGCCCTAATTAGGTTATCGAAAAAACGTGTAATTGTTTATGTATATAGTGTTTATAGTGTCATTCAGATTGTCCGCCTTACAAATAGAACATTTTTCCACCTTCTCTAGATATAATTTCAGGTAAACAAATCTGTAAATAATAACTGTCAGTCCAAACATTGAAAGAGTCCCCACCACACCCTTTGTGCGAGCAGCTGGACGCAGCGGGCGGAACCGGGTGTTTACACGAGTTTAGTGCCAAGTGCCGAATGTAAACAGTGTGCACCTTGCTTCAGTAGCCGACAAGGGGGGTTTGAAGTATTAGCATTTGTAAATGTAGTTAAAGTTTTAGTAGCTAGGCAATCTTACGGTTTGTCTGAAGGAAAGGTATCTAGGTCCATATATGTTAGTAGGTACCAGAACCCTGCACTGAGTATAGAGAGCGAGAAAGAGAGAGAAAGAGTAGAGAGAGAGAGTAATTATTTATTAGTCTTTGGTTTGTGTTAGATAGTTGTCTTACCTAGATGTCAAAGTGCTAATGAGCGCTACTCAAACTATTCTCCTATTACAATCCCACTGCTGGGCAGAGGATGGGACATAATCCTGGCTCAGTGCGTGGACCTCACATGTCCTTGAATTTTGAGGTTCTTGGGCATGTTGATTTCCTCGCGATGATTTTTCACCGTTTTTAAGTGATGACATCGCAATCTCCACATAACGTAGCATTAAAAGTCATAAGCCGAGGTTTACGTTAATATATATATATATATATATATATATATATATATATATATATATATATATATATATATATATATATATAAAGTTTTGTGTAGGTTTATGCTAGGTACATCATTCTGATGTCGTTGAATTGTCAAGCCATGCATTAACTAACTTTTTCATTCGAAAGAGTGGATTACTTGTCGCTAGTGAATTTGCGTACGAATCTCGAACACGAGTGTTTTGTGTGTGTTGTTTAAGCGTACAGCCCTTATTACCGTTTGGCCACCACTGCTCTCTATACAAATTGCGAGCTGCACTAAACTAAACTAGTGGCTCTGTGAGCTGTAGACCTCGCGCGTACAAACTTTTTTGCAAACAATCTAGCGGTGCACAGTAGCGCCATCTAGTTAACTTATTGTAACACTAACATTAATAACCAAGGTGCTCCATCAATACCTACCTAGTAGGTAAAGGGCTGATTCCACTGGTAGAAACCTAAAAGTGAGAAGTTTACTGCATTTTGACGAACTATTCTGCTCATCACGCCGAGGATCCTCATCAGATCTTCACCAAATTTTTATGATACTAACATAAAGTTATCTTTCAAATGAAAAAAGAACCATCGAAATCGGATTTAATATGGTGGAGATATTCAGTAGCTCCCTTTTTACCCTTTTTTGGGGGAAGAAAAAATTCGCTTAACCTGCATACTTACTAAGTTTCATCTAGATCGGTTAAGAAACACAACCTGTAGAGGAGAACAGCCGGAAATCCGGACAGACATCCGGACATACGAAAGAATTTTTGTCGAAGCTGAAACAGAGAATCTTCGCTCGCGCTTCGCGCTCGCTTGGTCACTTATATTAAGATTTTAATATAAAATATTTACTACCTACCTACTAGGTGTGCGGCTTTGCACGCATGGAAATGTTTCTAGGTTAAGACAGTATGTGTTATTCCAGGACTAACCTATAGAAGAAAGGTGGTTCTACCTATAAAGTACAATCGTTCAGCCGTGAAATAGTTTTTTATCCATTGCTCGCCTTCTTATCGGATTTTAAAGTAGAAAATGTCACAACATAACCTCACTTTCATGTTGATATATTGCGTAGGCTTAATGCTCCCAATAACCCATTTCAGTGTGTAGTTAAATAATTAAACGTGCTTAGCTTTTGTTATATTATGTGAGGTAATGACTGTCAAAACCAGAGTACTGTGGCTGTGAAATGAAAGATAAAAAAATATTAAATGAGAATAATGATTGAAATGATGAAAAAAAACATTTAGTTAAATATTTAAACGGGACTTAATCGCGCTGAAAACTTATTGAAATATTTATTTACCTCGACGTTTCGATCAAGTTGCATTGATCGTGGTCACGAGAAGACTAACTTACTATGTGTTCGAATCGCGAAAGTTTAAAAGTTAAAAAACATATACCTAAACCTCAAAAAATAAATCAAATCATAAGAAGTCAGTGTCAGACGAGCTAATGTCTCCAGTGCCCCGATGTTGGACTTGATTTCAACTGGTTGGTTTTCTTGGTTATCTTTCTTCATAGTAATTTAGTCTCTATCGCAACGCATTAGTGATAGCAATATTGACAATCTGATTGAAACCAAGTTCCGTGGTCAGGCTGCAGGAGTCCTATTACCTACCTTGTTTCAATCAGATTTTAATTATCACTATCACGTGTGGTGCATTAGAATCGATATTGCTATGAAAAACTATTTGCAACAAGTCATATTGGCTTCTGCAGAGCAATTACCTCATCATCATCATCATCAGCATGTCAGCCTTTAGAAGTCCACTGCTGAACATAAGCCTCCCCCCAATGAGCGCCATGACGAGTGATCCTGTGCCACCTCCATCCACCGACTTCCTGCGATGGCTACAATGTCGTCGATCCATCGTGTGCGGGGGGTCTCATACTTACTTACATACTTCGCTTGCTTGTTCGTGGTCGCCATTCGAGAACCTTTATTCCCCAGCAGTTGTCGGTTCTGCGAACTATATGGCCTGCCCATTGCCACTTCAACTTGCAAACTCTGAGAGCTATGTCGGTAACCTTCGTTCTTCTACGGATTTCCTCATTTCTGATTCTAACACGTAGTGAAACACCGAGCATAGCTCTCTCCATTGTACGCTGCGCAACTCTGAGCTTGTGTATGAGACCAATAGTTAGCGACCACGTCTCAGTGCCGTATGTCATCACTGGCAACACGCACTGATTATAAACTTTCGTCTTGAGGCTCTGCGGTATCTGAGATGAGAAGATATGGCGTAATTTCCCGAACGCTGCCCATCCGAGTTGGATTCGTCGGTTGACCTCTTTGTCGAAGTTCAATCTACCCAGTTGGATCGTCTGACCCAAGTAGACATAGTGATCAACAGCTTCGATAATATCGTTCCCAACATAAACCGGCATGGGTACGACATGGGCATTTGACATGATAATCGTCTTGCCCATGTTCATTTTAAAACCCACCTGTTGGGAAACAATATTGAAGTCACTGAGCATTGTGCTTAGGTCTTCCAGGGTTTTGGCCATGATAACTATATCATCAGCAAATCTAGTTCAGAAGCTTGAATATATCTTCCAGTGCAGAGGTGAACAATTTCGGAGAAATAACGTCTCCCTGTCTCACCCCTTTTTGCAGCTGGATAGAATTCATGCTCTGATCCTGAATACGAACTGTCATGGTGGCCTTGCTGTACAAACACTTCAACACTTCGATGTACCGGTAATCAATCAGGCACCGCTGTAATGACTGTAGCACTGCCCAGGTCTCGACAATTACCTATCTTGTTTCATTATGCAACAAACAATATTTCATAGCAATTTCGACTCTATCGCAACACATTAGTGATAGTGTCATTGAAAATCGTATTGAAACCAAGTTAGCTAATAGCACTACTGTAGTTGCCCTGCAGTTATACAAAGTTACTCTATAGGCTGAGAGGCTCTGGGCTGAGAAATATGTCAAATTCTTAACTATCAATCGAAATAAGAGCTATTTTTTCTTCTTACAAGATTAGGTAAATGCCGTGTTTTTTAACGATCTTTGGCTCTCGTGTTACGTTTCTTTTAACGCAGCAAATATTTAGCGCCAATGAAAATAACAAAATCGGAGGTCCTAAAAAAATAGATTTATTATTTAACGCCACCCCGCCTCACTTTGGTTAATTACAACTTTATTTTAAGCCCACTTAAAATTGTCTCCTTTCCACAACTCATTACACGCACGAGTTGAATTTTGCAATTTTGAATTGTTGACAGTAATGCCAACTTTCAAAAACTAAAAGTTGCGTTCTTACAAAGTGTAAATAATAGTTTGAGAGAATGTTTTTTTTCTTTTGTACATAGATAAAAAATAATAATATATATTTCTCCTCATCATAATGATCAATAACAGCCTTCATTAATCCACTGCTGGATATAGGCCTCTCCTAATGCGCTCCACTGAGACCGATCTTCTCATGTAATTGTTGCCAGCTTCTTTGCGTAAATCGTCACTCCATCTGGCCGGAGGGCGTCCTACACTACATATTTATCTATACGTGGTCTCCCCTCAAGAACTCGTCTACCGCATCGGTTATCGGTTCTTCTACTAATGTGACCGGCCCATTGCCACTTCAGTTTGATAATTCTTTGAGCTATGTCGGTGACTTTCGTTCTCTGCCGAATCACCTCGTTTCGGATGCGATCCTTTAGGCCCCGAGCATGGCCCGTTCCATAGCTCGCTGAGCGACCTGAAATTTGTGGACAAGTCTCACAGTCAGTGTCCACGTTTTGACTCCGTATGTCATCACGGGTAGGACACGGATTATTTATTCTGTCTTGATTTAAAATAGGGATATTTTTAAAACAAAACGTTATATTTTGATCGATTTAATCAAACTATGACGATTATTTTTGATAAATGTGTTGATTTAAATTGCTAGATAAGCGTATTTGGCGTGCGGGGTCTGCGTTGCCTCTTGCCTCCCCAGTAGTCTCCCAACTCCCGCGCATTATACTTGTTTGTTAATTTATGTGAACAGTGAAAATCTAATAAAAGGTATTAGTATTTAAACCTAATAAAAGGTTTTTGAGTTTGGTTTTGAGCGCCCCACTAGTGAACATCCCTGCTAGATAGACCTTCTGATAAAGGCAATACATTCTGTGCCTAAAGTGGTGACAAGACCGTTTTCTATACGAGACATATATCTATATTATATACATCTTATATAAATATCCGAAAATATTTCAATCTGGAACTTGGGACATAGAACTACTGGCATTATTAAAAGTATATAATAGATAAATGAGTAAAGTGCATTAGAACAGTAATGCTACAGGACTAAACGGCCTCACAGGCCTTAGAGGGCACCTAGCTTTAACAACTTTACAACATAAAGAAAAACAAGAGAGGTGCGTCCCGCCCATAAATATCAGTTTACGTCGTCCGCGGCTTAGGCCCACTCCAGACGTCGCGTATGATCCGCATTGCAAATGCCCAATTTAAGAAGTTGCTTCTACGAGTCGCCTTAGTGAAGCGCAAACGTGGAGATTTATGGCTGGAAGATAAGCTCAGGATTTTGTGGACACCTTGCCTTGTTACTGAGATTATAGAGTTGAGATGGGATTTCTTAGTCTGCCTGGTTTTATGTTAAAGGTACTTAATACTTTGTGCAAGACTCAGCCACTTTAAAAAAACTGATAACTCCAAAACCACGTTGCAGTTACCTTGGCCGTTAATTGCTCTTAAATAAAAGACGCTTTAATATCACGTAAACGTACGGCAAACACACCCACACAGCTACAATAGCATCATCTCGTGATTCATGTGCTTCAACAGCAAAGATAGGAGAAACATACACAGACTGTAGCGTGAATAAGAGTCACCGCTACCACGTGCTACACAAACGTCACTCCGATTGTGACTAAGGCCAAAGAAGGCCAATTGTGTGCGTTGCAACTAATTTATGCAGTTCAAGTCTGCAAGCTGGAACTAATCTCCTTCCCACTTCTAGTTAGATCCACGGGCAGGTGCTAGACCTAATCTCCCTTCCAGTTCTAATTAGATCCACGAACAGGAGCTGGATCTAATCTCCCTCCCATTTCTAATTATATGCACGGGCAGGAGCTGGACCTATCTCCCTCAAATTTCTAATTAAATCCACGGGCAGCAGCTGAACTTAATCCCCCTCCCACTTCTAATTAGATCCACGGGCAGGTGCTGGACCTAATCTCCCTTCCAGTTCTAATTAGATCCACAAACAGGAACTGGATCTAATCTCCCTCCCATTTCTAATTATATGCACGGACAGGAGCTGAACCTAATCTCCCTCTCACTTCTAATTACATCCACGGGCAGACTTAGGAAAATACGAGTATAGGAGATTTCTTATTGCCCTTTTACGTCTTTCCAATGAAGGTGCTCAAGTGTTAGTTTGTGTATGTTCAAGTGAAGAAATTTATGCGAGATTTACTGAATCGATATGGATTAATCTCTTATTTGAAAGGATATACCCTCAGTCAGGCCACATATAAATTTCATCATAAATGGTACAGTTAGTTTATTTTGTAAGTACATTATATTAATTTGAACATTAATGCGGTGGTAGCCTAGAAGTATACTAATAGTGTGGGATCCGCATGAGCAGAAATATGTATAAAATTATGTTGGACCGCGTCCAGCGGAAATGCACCCGTTTTTTATACAAAAAATTATATGGATACTACCCTTTTCTATATCCGTCCCTGTTCGTCGCTGGAATGGTAGGTGTCAACACGTTGGAGTTGAGAAGTAAGTGTGCATTGTTGATGCACTATTACCTGCTGCTCAACAACAAAGTTGATAACCCTGCTCCTCTGGCTCGCTGCTCATTGTTCGCGCCAGACCGGCTGCAGTGGCGGCGCGCGCGGCGCTTGCTTCAGGCACCGGCGGTGCGCACGCAAACTGCTAAATATGCTCCCACGGCCCAGGCCATACATTTGCTCAATGACCTGATTGCGCAGGAACCAGAAATTGATATCTTTTGTACAAAATTTAACCAATTTTTGAACCATTTTCTTATCTAATTAATATATGTACTTACTAGTTTTTATGTTATGCATAATAATTCTGTGTTTGACTTGCTGCGCGCTTTGGTGAATACTGTAAGCGCAGTAAGTAATTTAATAATAAATAAATAAGTAAATAAATAATAAATAATGCGAATTAGAATCCAACGATACCGGGTTCAGTCCTAGGCTTCGCAATAACTTTTCTTAGTTAGGTGCGGTTTTCCATCGCTTCGTGCTTCGGAGGACCCGTTAAGCTGTCGGTCCCGGCTGTTACTGATTAATAACAGTCGATAAGCCTTGTCAGAGGCCCTCGGGTAGTCTGATAAACTTTGACACCAGAGGCGGTCAATTTGAAGTAGACTTTAAGGTCCAAAGAAGTAATAGTCATGTATGCAAATTTGCCTACGACAAAAATCTTTATCTACTTAAAAGAGTCATGAAGCAGGAAAAAAGTCATCACAGACATTAAGCAGAAGAAATATTAACGGCCTAAACGGGGACGTAATAAAACGCCTCCACTCTGCAACCCTTAAAGCGAAAAAACCTATTTCGATTTCAATAATGCCTTACTTAACGCGTACAAAGGTGGTGAGCAAAGTACTCGGCGCCATTAAGGCCCCTCTCGCATTTTTCCAGCCATTTTTATGAAGAGTTGAAACCACTAGTATGCAAATCCGACGCCGTTCCTTACACCACTATTAAACGTTATTTGTTGGCTAAATTAAAACATTAAAAACGAAATATTGAGGTCTTACCCGCTGCAGACAATTGTAATGCAAAATAGGTGGTGCTTACACCGCGAGCCAAAAAATGGCAAAAAATTCACGCTTTCTGGAATCTGTGTATCGCAAAAAGTGGTGTTGTTTGGAGGTATTTCTGAAATATTAGGTACTTTCGTATTGTTTCAGTAAAATGGAATAAAAGCTGTGGCAAACTAGTTTGTCGTAAACCAAAAAGACTGTTATGTTCCTTGGTGATCATGGATTTGAATGAATAACAATGATGGTGACCAATTTGATACTATTCATTCAGGCTACATAATTTAACCTGTTGTAAGTACAGGCCTCCACTTATTTACAACACTTTTTTACTCTGGTGCCAGAAGTTGTCAGGCCCACAGAGCATACCTATATCAAGTAGAAAATGTAATTATGTGGAGCGCTCACAGTACCGTGCCCTCTGAAGCACAGACCAATAGCAAATCTGCACAGCTTATTAAATTCATTGCTTCGGGGCCGAGGATCCAACCAGGTGTCGCTGGATTGTTTATTACATATTACCGCTTGACCACTAGGAATCACTCTATAAGCTTACACGGCCTGAAACCTCTAAACCAATCTTTTCCAAGTCCCACAATAGAAAATTAAAACACAAACCACAAGAGACGCCGCGCGTCGCACCAACTCAGAAGTTAACTTTTTATTTGCTGCTAAGTGTTGCGCGGCTATAAAGGGCGAATGACGCAATGTCGGGCGGAGCCGGGTGCGTGAGGAATGACGTTATTATTTACGTTAATTCGCGTGGTAGCTGACGTCTTACGTGTGCCGCCACCTTTAAAGAATGGTAGGGGCTGGGGCTGAGGGTTGTTGATGGCAGTATTTTAAAAGAATTTGATGTGTAAAATTGGTGTTCTTAGTGACTCAGGCAATATGGCATTAACTGTAATGTATGACAAACCGAATCACTCGTAGGTTCGACGACTTTCAGCCTCCCGAACAAGCTGGATTCTGGAAGGGCTTTAGCACCGTAGACCACATCCATACGCACCGGCAGATTATACAGAAGACCGAAGAGTATAATCGGCCACTATGTCTAGTGATTGTTGACTACGAGAATGCCTTTGATTCAGTCGAGACCTGGGCAGTGCTACAGTTATTACAGCGGTGCCGGATTGACTAACGGTACATCGAAATGTTTGTATAGCAAGGCCAACATGCTGTTCGGCTCCAAGATCGGAGCACGATTCTATCGAATTACATAAAGGGGTGAGACTGGGAGACGTTATTTGTCAACTGTTCACCTCAGTACTGGAAGATATTCAAGCTTCTGAACTGGAACGGAACATTCGCCATTGATTTTAATACCATTTTTAACATCAACGGCGAATGCATCACTCACCTTCTATTTGCTGGTGATATAGTCATTATGGCAGAAACCCTGGAAGACCTAAGCACAATGCTCAGTGACCTCAATATTGTTTCCCAACAGGTGGGTATTAAGATGAACATGGGTAAGACAAACATCTTGTCAAATGGCCATGTCGGGAACGATATTATCGAAGCTGTTGATCACTATGTCTACTTAGATTAAGGCAATCCAACTGGGTAGATCCCACTTCGACAAAGTAACTACATTTGTTTATATATTTTTTTAAGAATTCCGACTTTTAAGAATATATATATATATGATTGTCAAAAATTGAGAAAATTACATCTCCTTAGTTTCTTGGTGCTCTCATATCTGACGGGCGTATTTCCGAAGCACCGTAGTTCAGAAGAGTATTTCCTTTTCCTGTGCGGGATTCACCTGTGAGTCGACACATGAAGGGCAACTTTTCCTGTGCGAGGTTTACCTGTGAGTCGACACATGAAGGGCAACTTTTCCTGTGCGAGGTTCACCTGTGAGTCGACACATGAAGGGCAATTTTTCCAGTGCGAGGTTCACCTGTGAGTCGAAATATGAAGGGCAACTTTGCCTGTGCGAGGTTCACCTGTGAGCCGACACATGAAGGGCAACTTTTCCTGTACGAGGTTTACCTGTGAGTCGACACATGAAGGGCAACTTTTCCTGTGCGAGGTTCACCTGTGAGTCGACACATGAAGGGCAACTTTTCCTGTGCGAGGTTCACCTGTGAGTCGACACATGAAGAGCAACTTTTCCTGTGCGAGGTTCACCTGTGAGTCGACACATGAAGGGCAACTTTTCCTGCGCGAGGTTCACCTGTGAGTCGACACATGAAAGGCAACTTTTCTTTTCATACTCAAAGCATATTTTACCTTTTTTTAAGACGTTGATGCTTCAAATGCCAAAGGAAAAGCTTTTTTACGTCTTATGTTTAGATCGCAATGAGGGATATCTATACCGTGTTTGTTTGTTTGTCGTTTGAGGTAGTGCTGGCCTCTGGTGTCAGAGTTTGTCAGGCCGCCCGAGGGCCTCTGACATGGTTTAACGACTGTTATTAATCAATAACAGCCGGGATCGACAGCTTATATAACGTGCCCTCCGAAGCATGGAGCGATAAAAAAACCGCACATAACTTAAAGTGATTGGTGCGGAGCCTAGGACCGAACCCAGTATCGTTATATTCTAAGTTGCACTATTGCACCGTTAGTCTACCATCGCTTGATTAGTTTTTGTGACGAAAATTTTGATAACTTTCAAGAATATGCGAATTCACTTCACAGAAGAATTCACGTTTGAAAAGTCATACAATTCAACAAGAACAAGAAATTCAACAGGGCGAGTTGATCATCTCATCGGCACATGACGCCGGGATTGTATTGAAAGTCTCGCGGCAGCCCTGGAGCGGGAGGTCGCAACCAAACGCAACTTTTTCACCAGTCACCGGCGTAATTGTGCCACTTTACATAATGTCTATTTTAGTGCCCGCACGGGGCCCTGGCACTAAGGACCCCAGCACTAATGAGCCGCGAACACCGTTGATGTGCTGTAATGCAACTCGAGGATGATGGACGTTAACAGAGGGTTAAAGTTAAACCTTTAGGTATGTACTTAGAGCTCCGTGGTCATCATTTTGTACTCTTTATGAGTTACTATTATAGATATTAAAATGTTGCCATCTTACGGCGCGGCACACGGAAAGAAACCGTGCAAAACCTGCAGAGCGATCTACGTCGATTCGAATTGCCCGCCACGACGTGGCAGTTCTACCGGGCGCCGACGGCGCTAGTGGACTGTGGAAGTGTAACCGTGTGCGTTTGCGAGCAAGCCGCTGTGCTCCTAAAACTATGTATTATATTTACTAAAATACCCCCTCAATACTTTATGGGACCTACATAAACATTGTGAAGTGATTTGAACAAGTACTTTCTATTCGTGTGTGGAAATATCTATACATATAATAAAGCAGTAAGTACCAAAAATACTGTACAATGAAGATAATAAAAAAAAATGGTCAAGGTTGGTATTGGTATTGGTATTTTAGATCTTGGAATAGCACATAGAGTACTTTTAACCTGAATAAATGACCACGCATGCGAAGCCGCGGGCACTGCTAGTATATTATAAAACTTGAACGACGGACTTAAAAGGATCGAGATTGCGGATCAAAGGCCGGGGTAAGTTTCCCCACTTTCTGTCATTTTCTCCTATTGTCCTGTATTCCATGTGTCTGCTTCTCTGCCATCTTATTCTTTTACTTCAAGCCGTATTCTTTATTTTCGATTCCAAGTCTAACCAATCTATCTATCTTCTATACTAATAATAAAGCAGTATGTACGAAAAAGTCCGAACTACAAAATTCTGTAAATTGAAGATATTATGTAATATTTTTGGAGGCCGTTCTATGTTCAATACTAAAGCCAACACTGTATTTTTTTTATTTTTGTCTGTCCGTCTGTGTGTCCATCTGTCTGTCTGTATATTAGCAGCGCACTACGACGAAAATACTTAATGAATTCAAATGAAATTTGGTATGATTTGAGTTCACACTTTGAGGTAGGACATTGGATACTTTTCATCCCAAAAAAATGAAGTGTTCCTGCAGGATAGGGGTGGAAAATTATTTAAAAGAACACTTAGCACCCTGAGACTATTGGACGGAAGTTGATGCAACTTGGCACTATCTTAAGTTATATGATAGGTTAAAATTGAGGACACATTTTATCCCGAATAAGTGAAGGGTTTCTGCGGGATGTGTCCAAAGTTATGCTAATATTTAAGTAATAAAAAATATTTTATAGATGGTTCTCTATATTCGATACTGAAGCCAAACTGTTTTACTTTTTAATTTTGTCTGTCAATTTGTCCGTATCTTGACCGCGCATCGCACCCAAACTACTAAATGAATTCAAATGAAAAAAATGCTCTTGGGTGCTTAAAAAGGTATAACATTTACTTACTCACATAAACGGTAGAAAATTTTGAGGTGATATCAGGTTTGAAACTTGGAAAACCTCTTTGCTCAAGTTGTACCTGTGACAAATTCCTTCTTTTTTTTATTTGTTTCCTTATACAGATGTTTTACTTACTGCTTTATTATAAGTATAGATGCCCTTCACTTTTGGACAGAATAATAAAAGGATGTGTTATATTACATTATTTTAATCATGTCTATACAACAGTACCGTGACATACCTACCAACTGACTGACAGACAACGCCCAGCCTAAACCTGTGGACCTAGGTATTTGAAATTTGAAGGAATATTCCTTAAGTACCCTAGAGGTGAACTACGGAAGTAACTATAAACCGTAAAACATGAATAACAAATCAAAATAAAATACTCCTATCTTGCGGGGACCCTTTAATTTACCGGTATGAAAAGTATCCAATGTCGTACCTCGTAGTATAAACTAAAATCATGCCAAGTTTCATTTGAATTAATTCTATAGTTTCGGCGTTATGCGCGTCCATCATAAAAACAGACAGACAGACAGACAAAATTTAAAAAAAAAACCGTTTTGGTTACAGTACAAAAAATAGAATAGCATCCAAAAAAAAAAAAATATCTTCAATGTACATAATTTGGACCCATATCCCACAGGAACTCTTTATTTTTTCGGCATAAAGTATTCTCAATTTTCACTCATCATATAAACTATGACTGTGCCAAATTGCATCAATAGCCGTGCAATAGTTTCAGCGTGATACGTGTTCTTTTAAATAATTTTGAATCTCTATCCTGCGGGAACCCTTTAATTTATCGGGATGAAAAGTATCCAATGTCCTCCTCGTAGTATGAACTCAAATCATGACAAGTTTCATTTGAATATATTTAGTAGTTTCAGCGTGACACGCGTCCAGGATACAGACAGACAGAGAGACAAAAATAAAAAAGTCCAGTTTTGGCTTCAGTATTGAATTATATAACAGCCTCCAAAAAAAATATTCAAAATTATATCAATGTACAGAATTTGGACCCATATCCCGGAGGAACCCTTAATTTTTTCGGGATGAAAATTATCCTCAATTTTCACCCATCATATAAACTATGACTGTGCTAGGGTGCATCAAAATCCGTCCAGTAGTTTCAGCGTGATAAGTATTCGTTGAAATAACTTTCAACTCCTATCCTGCGGGAACCATATAATTTTTCGGGATGAAAAGTACACTATTCAAATGAAACTTGGTATGATTTGAGTTCATACTCATCATCATCATCATGTCAGCCTTTAGAAGTCCACTGCTGAACATAGACCTCCCCCAATGAGCGCCATGACGAGCGATCTTGTGCCACCTCCATCCATCGACTTCTTGAGATGGCTACAATGTCGTCAGTCCATCGTCTGGGGGTTCTCCTCACACTTCGCTTGCTTGTTCATGGTCACCATTCGAGAACCTTTATTCCCCAACGGAGGTCGGTTCTGCGAACTATATGGCCTGCCCATTGCCACTTAAATTTGCAAACTCTGAGAGCTATGTCGGTAACCTTCGTTCGTCTACGGATTTCCTCATTTCGGATTCTATCACGTAGTGAAACACCAAGCATAGCTATCTCCATTGCGCGACTCAGAGCTTGTGTATGAGACCAATAGATAGCGACCACGTCTCAGTGCCGTATGTCATCACTGGCAACACGCACTGATTATAAACTTTCGTCTTGAGGCTGTGCGGTATCTACGACGAGAAGATATGGCGTAATTTCCCGAACGCTGCCCATCCGAGTTGGATTCGTCGGTTGACCTCTTTGTTGAAGTTGGATCTACCCAATTGGATCGTCTGAACCAAGTAGACATAGTGATCAACAGCTTCGATAATATCGTTCCCAACATAATTCGGCATGGGTACGACATGGGCATTTGACATGATGTTCGTCTTGCTCATGTTCATTTTAAGACCCACCTGTTGGGAAACAATATTGAGGTCACTGAACATTGTGCTTAGGTCTTCCAGGGTTTCAGCCATGATGATTCATGATTGAATATATCTTCCAGTGCAGAGGTGAACAGTTTCGGAGAAATAACGTCTACCTGTCTCACCCCTTTTTGCAACTGGATAGAATTCGTGCTCCGATCCTGAAGATGAACTGTCATGGTGGCCTTGCTGTACAAACACTTCAACACTTCGATATACCGGTAATCAATCTGGCACCGCTGTAATAACTGTAGCACTGCCCAGGTCTCGACTGAATCAAAGGCTTTCTCGTAGTCCACAAACGCTAGACATAGTGGCCGATTATACTCTTCGGTCTTCTGTATAATCTGCCGGAGCGTATAGATGTGGTCTACGGTACTAAAGCCTTTCCGGAATCCAGCTTGTTCGGGAGGCTGAAAGTCGTCAAACCTACAAGCGAGACGGTTTGTAGCTACTCTCGAACACAGCTTATAGACGTGGCTCAGCAGCGATATAGGCCTATAATTCTTCAAGAGGGTTTTATCACCTTTCTTAAAGAACAAAACCACTACGCTCCTGTGCCACGCCTCTGGCGTAGTACCCTGGATGACCGAGTTAAACAGCCTCTGAAGGACTTTAAGTACCGGTGTTCCACCCGCTTTCAGTAGCTCTTTCGTTATTTCGATCTCCCCTGGTGCCTTGTTGCTCTTAAGCTGTTTGAGAGCCAGTCTGATCTCGTTTACACTGACGTCCGGGATATCTTCGGTATAATGTCGGGTCAAACGGGCTCTTGCATCGCTAGTCGTGCTAGGAGGACTACGCGATGAGCTGTATAATAATATTCTATATTCGGGACAATCCCACACCAATTACCTAGCCCCAAACTAGGATACCCTGTACTATGGGTACTAGATAACGGATAAACATACAAAGATACAAATATTTTAACACCCATGACTCGGAAACAAACATCACACAAATGATTGCACCTTGCAGGATTCGAACCCGCGAGCGTTTGATAACGTACCTAG
The DNA here is from genome assembly GCA_946251855.1 of Alsophila aescularia. Classification (NCBI taxonomy): domain Eukaryota; kingdom Metazoa; phylum Arthropoda; class Insecta; order Lepidoptera; family Geometridae; genus Alsophila; species Alsophila aescularia. The sequence goes on from OX276375.1 coordinate 1,262,303, forward strand.
GATCACTAGCCACGAGACCAACCGGTCGTCTATAGAACTTCTCGAATACCTCGTACGAGGTAAGAACCTCGTAGTATGAACTCAAATCATACCGAGTTTCATTTAAATTCATTGAGTAGTTTTGGCGTGATGCCTAGCGAAGATACAGACAGACAGACAGACAGACAGACAGACAGACAAAATGAAAAATAAACTGTATTGGCTTCAGCAAGGAACACAGCAAAACCTCCAAAAAAAATACAAAATATCTTCAAACTACAGAATTGGACCTGTTACAATTTTATTATAAGTATAGATTTTCTATTAATTTAAAGATTTACTATACATATATTGTATTGTGTGCCTTAATATCCAGATGCGGACACTTGAATAAGCTGCATATAGCATAGTTTTTATCCTAAGCACTTCCCGTGGCTGTAGTTTTCCTAAGAAAATAAAATAAAATAATAATCATCATCTTCTTCATCATGCACGGCTCTTTCCGTTCCAATGCTGTAGTATATGACAATATCATAATAATGACGATTCGAGAACCTCTTCCTTTTGAGAAGTCAATTAACAAACTGCATGGTACAGCACTGATTTAGATTTAAATGCCCTATAGGTCTAAATTTTTGAAAACATCTATATATATTCAAGAGCTTCTATAAAACATTGTGACCTATCCACCAGACCTTCAAACATTTTTAAAACATTCCCAAAGAAAAATGTAACATCCACGCCCGCGTGAGGTGGGAAACGGTTTTTTTTACAAAGTGGATTGCGCGGATCCCGTGACTCGCGGCTAATGAGTTCGAAGCCTGCCGCGGGATAAATCATGCAGTTTTGTCTGAACACATTCCTACTGGTACAAGTTACAACATATCGCTACAATCCTCTGCTTTTTTAAGCGAGTTTTATTTAATACTACACTGCTTTGTGAATGTACAAAAGGAGGACTCAATGCTAAAGTATTTTCTACCAGTCATCTGCACGCTGCGTTCACCAATGAGATTTTTATAACATAATTGGCGTTCACATCTCAGAATCAGTGGAATGTCGCTGATAAGTTTATTTTTTATGGCATATCATTGGTTCGACTCTGATTATTAATTAAAAGGTTCTGGATGAGATCCAAGTCTACCAGATCATTATTCTTAGTATTCCGCCGTGTAGATAAATTGGTTGGGCACGTCGTACACAATACAGATACGATATCAAACAACCTATCTAGTGTCTCCACAAATATAACAGTGAATACATCATATGAATGATACAAAATCTTCTTCTTTTAGAATTTGGTAATGGTGCCACTTTTATCCCGTTAGAAGAGTCCATATCGAATTATTTCGGATGACGTAGGTACCTAAAAAATAAACTGGGTCTTGGGCCACAGAATAAATAACAGTAAGCCGCTAGGGCGCTCGTGAAGCGTTTCTTTTAATACATTAAAATTGCAGATTCTATTCAAGTGCTGGTTCAAACGCTTTCTTCTGTGCCTTACACCACTTTCCTTTCAGATGTTTATGCTCGGAGATCGTTGTAAATCAAACCACGTTCCTTCTCATAAACATATTTCGCGCGTCCTCTCTCTTTTAAAACCGCTTGTATCACACGCGGCTTTCAAAAGGTACTACAAAGAAGCTACAATGGAGATATGTGTGTATGTTGAAAGTTTTTTGAACTAATAAGTACTTTTTAAATAAAAAATCAATATAATTTTAACTTTTATGTGCTATAGACTAATAATACATACTACCTGTACATTAACTAGTTCTTCAACCAAAACTACGACTTCTGATCAAGAGCCTAGTTCTCTCCGATTTTTATTTACCCTTGAATAGGCTGGATGATAAATAAAAATGTAATTGAGTGAGCACATTATTGTACTGACTGTACTGTAGGAGGGATCGCAGAAGAACCCATGTGCAAGAGCTAGATCTTTTTAAAGCATGTTGTGTCCCCGGTGGCGGCGGCGCTTCCCTGTGACTTTCTCGCTACAATTTAAAGCATGTTGTGTCCCCGGTGGCGGCGGCGCTTCCCTGTGACTTTCTCGCTACAATTTCGTAAGTCATAAATCGCAGCTGCAGCTGATGGCTTTCCTATTTGAAAATATGTAAAAGCTGATAGTAATGAAAATAACTGGCAAATAAATATGTATGGAAAAGCTTACCCCAAAATAAATATACCCAAGTGAAAAGTCATGCTCATGGTTTGCGATTGACCAGTTAATACCTAACTCAAGGCAAGAACTGCTGTAACAAACTTTACAAAAACAAAATAATGCATAACAAGATCAAAATCCTAGAAATTCATTGTATCCCAGCAGCCTAACTAATCTGAAGTCTAAACAACCAAGTTGTACCATTAACTTACAAACTACAAGAGAGAGAGGTGGCGACAGGTTAGGCCGAGGGAGGTCCGAGAGGCTGGGAGGGTGAATTATTCGCCTTAATTATACACTGCCAGCTTAACACGTGGTACCGTGGGCACTAGGGAAGTGCGCGGATTGGGCGACTTACTAGTTTCAAATTGAATGTTTTTACTTATATGCTACTAAGTAACGAGACGAGCAGGTCGTTAGTCGGATGGTGAGCGCTCCGCCCGACTATAACATGGGTTTAAGTTGTACAATCTCGCGCGGCTCTGCACTGCGATTGGCATACTCATACTTTTCGTTAGTTATTTTGCTAATGAAAATTATGTGTTTTCCAAAATCGATCATTACCAACCTTTAGCACAGTACATATATAGTCGTAAGTACTGTGCTTTACGTTAGGTGTGTTTATGCTTATAACGTAACAGTTATCCCTAGACTCAAGGGCATTGGTTTAGAGTATTTTGACGTCATAATCTGTTTTGTTTGTGTTGGTTTAAAAATAACACCTAACTATAAGACTGACGCACACCTTGAACTAACGTCATCATTTTTCCTCAACAAATAAGTTAAGACGATTCTTGATGACGCATGAGATATATAATACGTAAGTGCTATACGAGTACATGTTCTGTGATGCCGCAATGATTTCTAAAAATATTTAAAAGAGCGATACAATTCAGGACCAAATAGTAAAATCTTTAATCAAAATTATATAGAGCTGTATCACAATTCATTTCATTTCATTTCAATTCTTAAAATTCTTGCCCCCTCTGATTGGGGATGAGCTAGATTGAAAGTTAAATGGTAACTAGCTCGAAACAAAATCAGCAACCTATCGAAACGCCACGCAAACAAGCGGCTGGTCACGAAGTCTCCCAGTGTGCACAGCCCACAACCCGTCTTAGAAGTCACAACTTTTCACCCGAGTCCGATTGTCCTCTTGGATTAAATTAACATTAGGTGAAACTATCCCGAGGGCCATTGTGCCCCAACTGGCGTCTTGACCCTGCGGTCTGAGGAATCCTAATTAAAATTACAGCATGTAAATTCAGTCTTGGTCCTTCGCAAGATGTTTGTTTAAAAACAGGCGGCGCTTTGTTTGTTGTTAGGTACGTGGTCGGTGGAATTCTGGGTGAGACCTTTCGTTAGACGAGATGTTAATAAGTAAGGTTCTTTTGAATTGTTTCTTCATTAATTTGTCATTTACACAGACAATTTTAAATAAGGATTAAGGCTCCACTCTCCCGTAGGTATTTATTTTAACTGGGTTTCTGATAGCATTTCTAATGATATATTTGATTTCCAGATTCCAGGCCGAAAATTACTATATTTAAACAAATTTCATATAAATTCCTAGATCAAATAACTGTGTTATAAGACTAAACCGAGTCTATTAGCGCACAACTGTGTTATAAGACTAAAGCGAGTATATTAGCGCACAACTGTGTTATAAGATTAAACCGAGTCTATTAGCGCACAACTGTGTTATAAGACTAAACCGAGTCTATTAGCGCACAACTGTGTTATAAGACTAAACCGAGTCTATTAGCGCACAACTGTGTTATAAGACTAAACCGAGTCTATTAGCGCACAAATGAATATCAAAATACCAATTTGACTATGAGAAACTAAAACATGAATTCAATTCGCGACAGTTTTAAAGTTAAAATAACTCTGCCTAGTTAAAACGGCGTCGATGCTCGCGTCTAATTTCTGCCAGCACCATGTAAAGAAATCAAATTATTTGCGCAGGCAGCACATGCGCCTCTTAGTTAAACCAAAACAAACCATCGCACACATATCTCCTTAATTTAATAATTTCCGAGCATTTAGTTTGGGGTTCGCCATATTTGTCTTGGTCCAAAACCGTCCTAAGATTAATCCGGAATTTCGTTAACCGGTCCGTTGTCCGAGACTGTCCAGGAAGGGCGGTCACTGCACGTGGTAGGGTGGCCACACGGTGCGCAAACATTCGGACATGGGTGCTTGGACAAAGAAGTACCTACGAGTGAGTAATAGTTATCAATTTTGTAGGTTTGTTTGGCGAGGATTATATCATGAATATTTGATGAGACATTACTCAACATGATAGGGAGAACGATAATGAAAACTTATTTTAACATGAGAGAGAAAATATGATAAAAAGATCCATCTCAATTGTTTTATTTTTAAAACTAGCTGTATCCGCGGCTTTGCACGCGTGGCCATTTCTCTAGGTATGGGTAAAATAACTCTATTACTATTCCAAGACCTAAAATACCAATATACCAACATTTAAACAAAATTCCTTTAGCCGTCAAAAAGTTTGTATCGATTGATCGGCTTTTACTCGTCGGATTGATATAATAAGTATACCAGTTTTTAAGTCAAACCCTAAGCTATCCAACAGTGAAAACGGCATCGCAATGTTTTTTCGTGATGCGTGAACAGACTAACAGACAGACAGACACGAATTTTAAAAATCTTTTATTCTTTTTCAGTAGCTTATTTTTAAAAGCTTTTTTTTTTTAAATGTCTTCCTTTTACACATTTTTTGGTACTTACTGCTTTATTATAAGTATAGATACCCTTCACTTTTGGGTAGAATAATAAAAATGTGTTCCAAACATGAATACCAACTCTAAATAAAATACCCCTATCCTGCAGGGACCCTATAAATTACCGGTATGAAAAGAATGCAATGTCCTACTTCGTAGTATTAACTCAAATCATGCCAAGTCTCATTTAAATTCATTCACTAGTTTCGGCATGATGCGCGTCCAAGATACGGACAAACAGACAAAAATGAAAAATAAAACAGTTTTGGCTTCAGTATGGAATACAGAAACGCCTCCAAAAAAATTTTACTAAATATCTTCAATTTACAGAATTGGACCTGTTACAGTTTTATTATAAGTTAGATGAATGATTTAAAAATATGTAGCTCATTTCCGCCAAACTGTTTGTAAATGATAAATAAATGATAATTTATTTCTATGAAAAACATGCACTGTGGGTAAAACTAACAAAAGAGGAAAAACATTTTTGACATAATATGACTGTTATTACAGTTACAGTCAATGGCTAGTAGTTAGAATTCGTTGTGAATACTAGTCCTCATACTAGGATTCCCTGTGTTATGGGGACTAGTTTCTCCAGTTGATCAGATGATGTTGATGATGTTGTATTTGTAGTTTGCATTTCACAATCAGACAATACTGAAAATAGGATTTTAATCATCAAGTAGGAATGGGAGGGAGGGTGTGTGTGGGTGTGTGCGTGTGTGTGCGTCTGTGTGTGTGTGTGTGCGTGTTTGTGTGTGTGCGTGTGTGTATGTGAGAGGGTGTGTGCTTGAATGAGAATACGTGTATATGGTTGAGTGTGTGTAGCGTGAAATAATAAGTGAGTATGCATAACTCACCGCGTGTGTTTTGTGTTATCAATCTGAAACAAAAATTGGCATGCGTACTTATACTCAACATTTATACTATATATAGGTGATTATTTAACTATTTTCAGCCAGTCTTCGGTTTGGAGATAATCAAGAGTAAATAACCAAGTAGTAACCTTCTTTTTACAAATGTATCGCGTACAATTGAAGATGTCAAGGATTTTATTCATTCTTGAATAGGAGTAGGGACCTACGAACGAAAATGATCTTTTGGCAAATAATGTACGACGTGCAGGAGTTTCCCATTTAAGTTGTCTATTTGACCTTTTCATTATATTTTTTGTGACCAAATTTGGAGCCACTTTGTGGAACCTCAGTGCAGAAGCAAGAAGATATAACTGACGGACTGTTAAAAATTTGCATTCGCTTTATAATTTACTGGTAGGATATCTAAAAGGTTTGATGTATGCAATTTTAAGTATCGATCTTTGAGCTCTTTCTACTCTTATTAGACGACTACTACAAGCTGCTCCACAGACTATTACACAATAGGTAAGAACGGATTGGCACAGAGCAGTGTACACCAGCTTAATAGTTTCCGCATCAGCTACTTTCCTTAGCCTTAAAAACACATATTTAAGTTTTCTAACCCGAGAACAGACTAGATCGATGTGCTTCTGCCAGGACAATTTGTTGTCAATTAATCAGACTGAACAATCAGTCAAACTCAGACTGTCAGTGTCAATTGACACTGACAGTCTGAGTTTGTACTATCGCTGCATGAGTGAATCTTAAGTGAGTGAGTTAGTAGCTCAGGTAAGTCTCTGTTTGATATTTTAAATTCTAGGAACTTTGTTTTAGACGCGTTAAGTGTAAGCAGATTCATATTAAGCCAGTTATTGACCTGTTGTCTGCCCAATTGGGTATTTCTAAACACATCTTTCCAGGACTTTGCATGAAATATTAGGGCCGTATCATCCGCAAATGTCAGAACTCTGGCTTGATTTATTTGGAGCTTGCAGAGGTCGTTTATATAGAGCAGAAATAAAGTTGGACCTAGGACGCTTCCTTGTGGAACGCCAAAAGAAACGTCAGTATAGTCACTATAGTAGCCATTAACTTTAACCCTCTGTTTTAGATTAGAAAGGTATGGTCTGAACCAGTCAAGTGCAATACCACGAACGCCTGATTGCTCAAGTTTCCTTAAAAGTATTGAGCGGGAAACAGTGTCAAAAGCTTTAGCTAGGTCGAGGAAAACGCCGATACATTTCTGGCCTGCATCAAGCTTGTCAGTGACATGGCTGACCAAGGATGTAACAGCGTCCTCCGTCGACCTGCAAGCGCGGAAACCGTACTGATTATCTGCCAGGATTCCCTTACTTTCTAGAAAAAACGCTTGTTCACAACCTTTTCCAGCAATTTTGACAAAGAGTTAAGAAGGGAAATCGGCTTGTAGTTGGATACTTCTTCAGGGTCACCTGATTTAAAAATAGGACACACATTGGCTACCTTAAAACAATCCGGAACAGTACCTGAACATATACTGAGATTGAACAAATGGGTAATAGGGCCAGCTAGGAGTAGTCTATCTTGTTTCAGAATTTTATTGCTTATGTCATCAGGTCCCGGCGCTGAGTCTATTTTGAGACAATTTATTGTAAAAATGATTTCAAATTCATCTACTGGAGCAAGAAAAAGAGAATTTACTATGTGCTTAGAAATTTTGACAGAATCTACTAGTAGGTTTTCGGTGGTGTTTTGTTCATTTAATATTTTAGTAGCTAGGACTTCCCCGATATTTGAAAAATAAGTATTGGCTTTAATTAATGATGCATTCGGATTATTTGATAGTTTTAGTATGTCAGAATTATGACTTTTAGTGATTTTTATATCAGTAACAGTTTTAACAGCATCCCAGATTTTTTTACTATTTCCTTTTCCTTCTATACTATCTTTGATACAATTGCAATCATATTCATCCTTTAGTTTTTGCAGTAGATTGTTACATATATTCCGGTAGATTTTGTATTCATTTTCTATATCACGGTGATTCGGATTGTTTCTAAATTTTAAGTGTAGAGCGTTTCTTTTTTTAATACTTTTAATTAGACCAGGTGTAATCCACTTCTTGCGAATTTGCTTTGAGTTCTTAATAGCTAATTTCTGTTGATTTGAATTAATAATTGAAGTCATTGTGTTGATAAAAAAGCTTGCTGCAGAATTTACATCCGTTGTCACATACAGTTCAGACCAGTCAGTATCCTTAAGATCTTGCATTATCTGTACATAATTCGTTTTAATTAAAGAAATCGATGGCCTAGCCGTTGTTTGTGATTTTCCCGCTAATGCTGTCAACAAAGTATCATGGTCTGTTACATCAGAAACACATACAGCCACATTAACTTTATGCCTAGACTTCACTAGGACATGGTCAAGGCAATTGCCCCTACGCGTTGGCAGCTCATGGCCAGGAACTAAACCATAGTGCCCCATCATATCCAAGTATCTATCAGCCTTGTTAGCATCTAAACAGTCGGGCTTAATGTCTATGTTCATGTCACCTGTGACAATGATGGTCTCACATTTGTCTAGATTGATTACATGTTCCAATGAATTAAGGAAATTGTCAATGTTGTTTATGGAAGGAGATCTATACAGAGCTATAACTGAAAGAGTTTTGTCTATGTTGACTACGAGACAATTTCCATCCATAAACAGGGGTCCATGTACTTGAACTTTTAAATTGGCTTTGGTTAATATTATCAGGCCATCGTTTTGGTTCAATAAGTTTTTAGAACTGTGGCAGTCGTATCCATCTAGTGTGACATAAGTAAAGTGCAAGTCCAACCAGCACTCGGTGAGTACTAAAATATCCGGCAAAAATCCGAGCCTAGATAAGAATACTGTGAAACTATTAAGTTTTTTCGCACACTTCGAATATTTTGCGTTACAATTGTGTACTGATCACTTATATTCCCTAGAAAAGCTTTACACAATTCAGGTGTACTTATACAAGTATTATTAAATATACTTGTGTTATCCATGTCTTCAACTAAATCCATTTTTAGAGAAAAAGTGCCGCATATGTCTGTTATATTGTTTTTCATTGAACTCATTCCGCATAGAAATCTGATTAAATACTATTGAAATTAAATAATACATCTATAAATAAATAATCGATACGCTCTTTACAACTTCATTAGTAAAATTGTCTAAAAACATTTCGGTGAGAGTGAAAACTGCTTGTGAAGGTAGTCTGTATTTGAAAATGTCGTGAGAGACTGAGTTTGTGTTGTGTTTAGTAGTGTACATGTGTAAAATTATAAAAAAATGGTATATGGTAATAACGTCTAGTCGAACCGTTGCTAGACTATGTAAGTAACTATAGTTAACTAAACTTAAACATAAATTAGAAACACGTAGCCCAACAGCCAATCCATTAGCCAATAGGAAAAAACAATATGTAAGGATACAGAACAGACTGATAAATGGAAAAATAAAAATATGATATATGAAAACTCACACTAACCAACCCTAACCATAAATTAAACTATCGTAAAATAAAAAGACAAGGCCAGAAGCCAAAAAAAGACACACTAATAAAATAATAAGAACTAAGAAGAAAGTATATATATATATATATATATATATATAAATTATAAAATACTTTCTTCTTCTGGAGATGTGGACTAACATCTCCCGAGGATGCCTTGCGCAGAGGCGAAACACGTGTCGTATTGCTGTCAGACGTTGGTATTTGGATAGTCTTAGTTTTTTTTGCGCGTTCGCGTTCTGGCCTTGTCTTATTATTTAACGATAGTTTCATCTTTGGTAACGGTTGGTTAGCGTGGTTTTTCATTTTTATTTATTTATTTATTTATTGTCTAACTTAGATTATATAGAACTAGTTATTATGTATATTATTTATTTATTTATTGTCTAACTTAGATAATATAGAACTAGTTATTATGTATATTATTTATTTATTTATTGTCTAACTTAGATTATATAGAATTAGTTATTATGTATATTTCCATTTATCATTTGTCTAACAAACAGTTTGGCTGAAGTAAGCTACATATTTTTGCTTCGTTCATTTTTTTAAATGTGTATTTCTGCAAAGTAACGCCTCACGCCTGAATCTATCAATTAAGTTTTATTTTTATTTTTAACCGTTTTCAACAGGGAAGGGATTCGTAATTCAACAGTTATTTTATTTATATAGTAAACATACAAAAAAAAAAAAAAAAAATTCGGGATGGGATCTCTAATCCGAATCAAATGTATTTTTTTTATTTGAAAGAGTAACCTCCAGTGTGGTCCATTATTTATATCAAAATTGTTTCCTGAGTTTTTTTTTAGTTTGATTCAAAGATTATTGTATGAAATTGTGAACGTGAGCCTGACCATGCATTTATCCACTTGAAACATTTTAATGGGAGTTTATTAGTATTCATATTAATGAATCATTCACTTGCATAAAATGAAATGTTATGAATGTTATGGCTATGTTTATAAATATCATGATTTATACATATCTACCAGAAGAGGGTCAACAACATCTACAAGTTATGAACTTCAGAGTGAAAACAAAAGTAGCAAGTTTTGAAAGTAGTTTTGATTTTCCGCGCTGAGTTTCGTAATTTTTCCTCGGAAACAACAGTCATCCTATGTATCTGCGACTCACTTAGCATAAGTGGTGAGTTCACCTGAACAGCGTCATGTACGAAAAGCTGGAAGAGCTTGCTACTTCATTATTTAGAATTCTGACGAACAAACGGTCACTTTGTTAGTTACTCGGTCACAAAAGATCTACGTACTATAACCACAGAATAAAGAATAGTTAAAGCTATAACTAAGTACAATTTTATTATGTTGTCGTGGGTAGGTTCCTACCTGTCAACTGCTGATTACAATGTTATTATGTTGTCGTGGGTAGGTACCTACCTATCAACTGCTGATTACAATTTTATTATGTTGTCGTGGGTAGGTACCTACCTATCAACTGCTGATTACAATTTTATTATGTTGTCGTGGGTAGGTACCTACCTATCAACTGCTGATTACAATTTTTGTTGTTGTTTTATACTATCACAATTTATCCAACTTTCAGCGAACTATTTAGTTAATACGAGTAGAATTCAAGCATTATTGTGGAGTAAGCGTGCATTCAATTACAGAATTAAATCATAAAACACATTTAAAAAATACAAAAGATGTTTTTAGACAGACTTGGTAACATTTCGTTTCCACGGCCACCGTTCCTTACAACGATTAATCGTGATTTTCCAGTTTTCCCTTGGAATCTTACCAATATGTTGGTATCTATATTGTACCTATTTGTATCTAAAGTTTCATCAAAATAGGATCAGCCGTTTTGGCGTTAAAACTCCCCAAATAAACAAACAAACACCATTTCACTTTTATATATTGATGTGGATGAGCATGGGTGTTTAGTATTTGACATTCGTCATTAAAAAGAATCATTCGAAACTAATCAATGTTAATTTTTTTTTTATTCCTTTGGTTGACGAGTCGAGCAGGTCGCTCGGCCGATGGTAAGCGTCACGCCTGCCCATAACAGTTGCAGTGCCACCTAGAAGTTTGGTTGCAAAATTTTGCGTGTTGCAATTTTGCACTGCACTGCGTTTGTCACTTGCCCAGTAACTTCGCTGGAACAAAGGCCTTCAAACCGAAAGACAGACATGTTTACACATTACTGCTTGGCGGTTGATTATCTGAAAAAGATGTGGTACTTCAGCAAGCGGACTATTGCGTAAGAGGCCTACCACTAATAAAATGATATGACGCTTCAACATTTTCTGACATCTTCGCCCACAACATAACAACAGTCGTTACATAAATAATAATCTAGAAGGGACAACAAAACATGGTGTTTACCTCGATACCCCACCGCTCATAAAAATACATCGGACCGCGCGTTATTCATATACAAACCAACACACCCCCATGTCATAACAAAGAGTACACCATTTTCTTAACAAATCCAGAGAACTACAGCTTTTGTTGGAATGACATAGTCTTAAATCGGTAAGTAATATCTGTACGCACAGAGGTTAATGGTGGATTAGATACATATTCAGATGCTATGAGATAAACAACTGGATATAGGGATTGGTCGGTTGTTTGTGCTGGAGTTCATTTCGGTCTTCGATTCTGTGGATGAAAGAGGAATACGAGAGAATGGAAATGTCTCAATTTCTTTTTTCCTGAAAAAATAAATCGCGTTTTGGTACTGTTATAGAATTTTTCAGCGAAGTCAGGAAGATATTGCTTGCAAAAAGCTCAGAGAAAATTTTACAAACATATTTACGTCGTAATGTAATGCCTCTTAATTAGGCTCTCATAAAATAATTACTTATTTTTTTAGAAAAAAGCACATAATCTGTACCACTATGGTTCAAATATCGATTAATGCTGACCAAAAATGTTAAAATGTTCACGTTTCGAATCGAAGTGTATCAAAATCCAATCCTCTAAACTAAACCTACATAAGATTTACAATTAACATCCTTCACGTTACAACTTACCACAACCATGCAACTCAGAGCTCTAAGCTGGTCTAAAAATACAGCGAACTCGAATATTTTCTAAGAAAATCGAACGTATCCAATAATCTGCATAAGCCGAGGCGGGCATTCCTCGTGCGGCAACTATGCCGAATATTTTTAATCAATACAAATTAGGTGGAGGCACGGACGGCCTCGGGCGCCGTCCGGATGTTAGCTGCACACTGGGCTAGGAAATACATGTATTGGTTACTAAGTTGATTTAAAACCTATATTTAGAATGATTCTTAAAATAAAACATTAGATTTCTACAAGTTTGATAAAAACTACAGAACAAATTTGTATAAAATATGTATGGGACCAGAATGAAAAAAAAACTAGTTGAAAGGGTCAATGAAATACCAAAAACATCCTGATAAGTTCAAAAATTCCTGTCATATGATTGAACATTTAAACAAAAAAAACAGTTGAATAGAAAACTTCCTTTTGGAATTCAATAAATATAATAAATATTTATTGCATTAAAATTGAGCCGTAGCGGGACGCCTGGCAGATGTGTAACAAAAAAACTAAAACAGCGTGCAATGTTTTACACCGCACGCTCTCATTGGTCAACTGTGAATCTTCATCTGATCTATAATTATTAACTTTTCAGCCTAATACCATAGGTCTGGTGCGCGCAACGGGAGACCGTTCGAATGCCAGTCTTTAGAACCAGAGTTCAATTCCCAACTGGAGTGATTACATTTTGCACACTAAAAATGTTATGTGATGGCTTATAATTTCAATACGGCCGAGCTAACGCGGAAAGACAAGATGCGAGCAGCGTGGCGATGCATCACCGCGCCACTCGATCGCCCCGCCAAGAGCCGGCGTTACCCCCATACCGCGCCACTAGATGTTTACACATCAAAAAATAATCTTTCTGTAATAAATTGTATTTTTTAATAACAACACTTGTATTCACTGTCAAGATACAAATGTTCCAGAGAAAAAGTTAAAAAGAGCTTATGTTTTGTTTTTAAGGATGGCTATGGTAACAATGCCTCACCATAAAAACTAGGCGATAACTTGAAAATTTTGTTTCCGTAGAATGTTTGCCCACAAACTCTCCAAGCTCAGCCCAGTGTGCGCTGCGATGTGCATACGATACGGGGCATCTCAAGATAAACTTAGTTAACAAGCTGATATTGATTTATCGCTCGCTCATCCCCCAGGTACTAACTGTGAATACAAGGAGGTACTCAGTGGAGATGCTGCTATGAATACGCCAGGATTGAGTTTATTGGAGATGTTTGCTGAGATTATTGGAGTTTGTTTAAGCTAGTTATCCACTTGAGCATAAAAAGCGGTTATAACTGGTATTCCAGTAGTAGCTACGTTGCTTTGGCGCGTGTTATGCTCAGGTGGAAGATGTTTTAAAGTTACAGTGTTCTTATGAAATTGGTACATTATTCCAATCGGCACGATGGTATTCATTACAATATGATATTTTATTGAATAACAGCTGCGCCTCGCGGCTTTGCCCACGTTGACATTATACTAAGGGAAAACTATTAGGTATTCCAGGAACCAAGTGCCTTTATAGTTAATTAGACTACATTTCGTTTTTATCGATTGCTCGCTTTCTACTCATCAGAACACGGATATCTGTGCATCGGAATGACATAAAAAGTACACCCGATTTTAAGTCAACAAACAGACAGTTTTCATGCAACATTGAAAACTGCGTCGCAATCGGTTCATTAGTTTTTACACACAGATTACCCCCCACAGATTAGATGGGGGGTAATCTGTGTTTTTACATGATGCGTGAACATACATACAGAAAAACAGACAGACACCATTTAAAAAAAACTTGTTGTAGCTTAAGTCCATTAAGCAATATTTTTAAATTATATTCATTGTACAGACTTTGTATTATTTACTGCTTTATTATAAGTATATATCCCTACTAATATATAAAAATGAAACGTTGTTTGTTTGTTGGTTTGTTTGTTTGGAGAGTATTTGGGCCTAAACGGCGGAACTGAGTTTGTTGAAAATTCGCGTTTAGATACTGTATATAAAAGAGACCAACACTGGCTACTTATTATCCCGGAAAACGGGAAAATGACAATTACTCGCTTTTACTCCAAAACAGCTATAATGAAGTTTTAAATATAGTCAGACACTCTAGATACTATACAATATAGAGATCTCCCTAGGAAAAAAATATCCCGGAAAATCAATAATTCATTTGAGAAACCGGGTATATTTAGGTACAATGGTTTTACTCGCCTTCACATCAAAACAGGTAATCCAAATAATATGAAATTTTATTTAAATAGAAATAAAATACTTTATATACTTTATTTCCCGGGAAAAGGAGAAAACCCGCATGAAAAAGGAAATCAGGAATATTTTGTAGATTGGTTGTACTCGATTTCGCATGGAAACGACTAAACCGATATAAATAAAAATAAAAATGTACATACTGTACGATATAAAGACTAAAATAAAATAATTTTGATCCTGGAAAATAGCAATAGCAGATGTTGATGAAATTTTAAGCACAGGTACTGTTCATAATACAAAGATAAACATAAAATACATTCATTGCAGAAATAGGTAAGTGGAAGCGAAAAATCAGGTAAATGTTGGTAGATTAGTTGTACTCGTTAGCACATCAAATCATATTAGAGTAACATATAGGATACCTACCTTTTATAACTGATTAGGCGGGCAAAGCCGCGGGGAATAGCTGGGATCATAATATGGTGGAAATATGCTTCAATTACAGATAATTTAAGAATTACGTTTGTATTGGCAATTCAATGTTCGCCGGCCACTTTAGTGGATAGGGAACCCACGCGTCTCGTACAAGCTTTGCCTTAATTTTTCTGTGAAATTTGAGTTTTGGCTTAGGAGATATGTTAGGGTAAGCGTCAGCATAGGCTTAAAATTAAACGCTTCAAAAAATAAGATAGTCACAAAAGCATACAGATTCCTATCAAGGTAGATAAAACCCTGCTTGAATAATATGTAGAAACATGTTAAACACAACAAACAAACACTTGGAAAACAAACACTTTTAAGAAGTTCCTAAAACCAAGATGAAATAAAAAGAAGAATTGCTGTAACTTGGAATAAGATCTGGAGCCACAAAAATCTAAATTACCACTACACCTTAAAAATAAAGTCATGCATGGATTCTTGCATACTACCTTGTCTGACATACGCCTGGCAAACATGGATTTACAGAAAATACACACGGACCAAGATACAGACTTGTCAACGAGCAATGGAGCGAATTCTATTAAGTATTAAACTAAACGACAAACAAAGGAATACCACTATACGTTACAAAACAAAACTGATAGATGCATTACAACACGCACAAAGACTGAAATGGAAATGGGCAGGCCATACAGCAAGAACCGTTGAAGCAAACTGGAGTAAACGAGTAGTCTTGTGGCCAGGCCCAAAAGGAAAGAGAAATTGAGGAAGACCTAATAAAAGATGGGTAGACGAGATCGGGAAAACAGCGAACAAAAACTGGATCACGGTGGCGCAAACAAGGAAAATATGGATTAAGAAGGAGGAGGCCTTTACCCACAGGTGAAATAGCGTAAGGAAAAGTTTTATTTTTAAATTGTCTATTTCTTTCTGTGTGTTTGTTTGTCTGGATCTCTGTTCGTGCATCACATAGCTAATATTTCAACCAATTGAAATGAACATGCGGGCAAAGCTGCAGGCACAACTAGTATAATTATTAATTATAGTTTATTACTTTCGTTTGGGCACATTTGCTCAAGAGAAAAAATTTCATTCATGTTCTGAACATTGTACGTCCAGGTTGTAGCAATAGGAAAAAAGAAACCGGAAAGGATTTTTACCCCTTATATACATAGATAGGTAAATTCATTATTGTACACACCACAAACTAAAAACTATTTTATGATTCTTAATATATTATAATTTTACATATATATATATATATATATTATATATATATCATCATCATCATCAGCCTATATCTGTCCACTGCTGGACGTAGGCCTCTCCTAATGAACGCCACTGAGCTTGGCCTTCAGCTCTCCTCATCCATTTTCTTCCAGCCGCTTTTAAAGTAAAAAAAAAGGAAGAAAAATCGTTTATTCCACACTTATCAAAAATGTAGCAAACGAACATATAAATTAAACATATAAATCTAAGTGTTAAGGGTCATGCCTCAGCATAATGCCAAGCGTCTTCGACACTGGACGCTGATTTTCGGTCAATCACGAAAAATAGAGTAGTAGTTAATAAAATTAATAATAATAAAAATACATAATAGATATACACATATATAATATATATACAATAAATATTTTTTTCGCAGGTTTTCGCTCCACCTGGCCACAGGGCATCTTACACTACGTTTGCCTAAACGTGGTCTCCACTCGAGAGATCGTCTACCCCAACGGTTATCAGTTCTTCGGGAAATGTGACCAGCCCACTGCCACTTCAGTTTGCTTATCCTTTGAGCTATGTCGGTAACCTTGCTTCTCCGTCGGATATCTTCATTTCGAATCTTGTCCTAGAGAAACTCCAAGCAAAGCTCACTGTGTGTATGTGGTCTATGGTGCTAAATCCTCCGCGAAACCCGGCCTGCTCAAGAGGCTGGAATTCGTCAAGTATTCTTACGAGACGATTTGAGATGACCCTCGAAAATAACTTATAGACTTGGCTCAAGGCTGATATAGGTCGCTCGTTCTTTAAAAGGGTTTTATCCCCTTTTTTAAATAAGTGTACTACCAAACTCCTGCTCCAGTTCTCCCACTGTTAAGGATGGTGCTAAATAACCCTTGAAGCTCCCGAAGTACGGGTTTCCCCCCTGTTTTCAAGAGCTCCGATGTAATACCATCCTCACCGGGGGCCTTTCCATTTTTAAGTTGTTTGAGCGCCATCTCAATCTCATCTAGGCTGACGTCGGGAAGTTCGTCAGTATAGTGGCGCGTCAATATTACGCAGGAATCCTCTGAGCTGGGTTCGGGTTAAAAAGCATGCGAGTCGTACAATAGGCCATAGAAGTCTTCAATCTACTCATTTGCTGGGCGAACACTTTTGACCCCCGATTTTGCTCAATTGCCTTTTCAATTTGGCGTGTATTTGAGCATCGGAGGTCACGTCACACCAGCTTATTGATATTTCGATTGATTTTTTATTTTTCCGACGGTGTGGCTCGCTATTGCTCCCGTCGCTCGTCCATAAGTCGAAGAGCTTCATCCGAGATTTTAGGCTTCGTGCCAGTACAATGCAGCTGACAAAATCTAGTGCCTTCTTCCCTAAGGATTCCCACATCTTTTTGGAGTTCTTCATTCACGTCATTGGTGGTTTCCAAGGCAGCGAATTGATTTTCCAACTTGAGTTGAAACTGTTCTGATCCAACAGCGGCCTGGAGCAGGTTGGGTCGGAGCGTAGACTTCACCAGACGGCATCTTTCAAGCTTGTGGTTGATATTCAAGAATCCTTGGACAAGTCGGTGATGACTACCTGTATTAAACCTTGCTATCACTGAGACATCCCCGAATATGTGCTTACTGTCCGTCATGATGAAGTCAATCTCATTTTTAGTCACACCATCGGCACTTTGCCAAATCCACTTCCTCTGGGGTTGCTTTTTGTAGAAAGAGTTCATCAAAAAGAACCCCTCTTTTTCCAAAAAGTAAACTAGCATTAGCCCACTGTGATTCCTGTCTCCATAGCCGTGTGGACCTATTTTCGATTCACTGGAAGTCTGTACTTCCCACTTTGGCGTTAAAGTCTCCCATGATAACGTTGTAGTGGGCCTTTTTGGTGTTATGTAGGGCCGAAGATATATCATCAAACATATCTCCTCATCCGAGTGTGCCGAGGTCGGTGCGTAAACCTGTACGACCTTAAGGCTATACCTTTCGGTCAGCTTAAGAACCAGGTACGCTACCCTGTTCGACACACTGGATATTTCTACAACATTATCAATGAGGACTTTGTTGACAAGGAACACCACTCCACCCTGAGACTGCTGATTGCCCTCTCAGAAGATAGGTAGGTGGCCCGATTCCAGGGTAACTGTATCCTCCCCCTCTCTTCGGACTTCACTTAACCCTATGATGTGACACCTTATCTTGGTAAGCTCAATCTCGAGTTGCACCATGTGATCGTCAAACCTAATCTTTCGTCCGTTGTACGTAGCCAGGGTTAGTTTTTTTGTTTTGGGTGGCCTATGGTAGCCCGAGGATTCTTTGCACTGCCATTTCCTTGACCGCCACCTTAGTCAGCGACCGGGAACTGGGGGCCAGTTCTTGTTTGTTCCGTTCATAAGGAGGGTTTGCTCATAATCGCCACGGTGGGCATGCGGGTTGGCGATCGCAGGGCGTAGCTTCTCCCCGTCACCGGCCTGTGTCATTTAGCTACGCTTGTTTTTAGGACGGTTATACCGCCATCTGTCGGTCGCCATAGCCTCGTTCGTTATGCAGTGCAGGTGAGGTTGGCTTGGAGCATTGAGATTATAGTCGCTCCCAATATATACATGATAAAAAATTAAAACACAAAGAAAAAAAAAGGAATATAAGCTACATAACAAACGTGTTAATAAACATAGTATTAGCATATATACATTGATACATTATTTTATTGAAAACTTTTTTACCGGTTCAAGAGTGTGATCATAAAACCGTCGCGCCTGTTTCTTTGAGCGGACGCAACAAATCCTCAAGTGGAGAGTGTGGCCAACACTTAAATGGCAATCTTGTGTTTCCACTCGCGGAAAATAACTTACGGCGGTTTTACTTAGTTTTTTACTCGCTTGGCTTTCAGACAGTTCTATTCGTACTAACTACTTGTAGGTAGGAACTTTAAACTTGTGGACACTTAAACGTTTCGATAACTTTCTTTGTCATAGGTAGACAATACTTACTTACCTTCTATTCATTGATTATTAGTTTTATATCTACATACACTATATAAAGTTATATAGATCTATATCTACACGTAAACACTAATATTATAAAGTGGAAAGATTCGATTTTTGTATATTTGTTTGTTTGTAATGGAAAAACTCAAAAAAGTAATGAATCGATATTAAAAATTATTTATTACTAGTTTTTCCGCCCGCGACTTCGTCCGCGCGGACTACTGTTTACTGCGAAAAAAGGCATCCTATGTTCTTCTAGGATATTAAAAATCAATGCAAAAGTAGGTATAGCACCACTCTTGATGTTTTTTGACATACTTGTTATTTCGTTTCCATGGCAACCGTTTCTTACAAAGAGTAATTTTATTTTCCAGTTTTTCCAGTTTTCCCGTGGAAACTTTCCATTTTTCTTGATAAAAAGTATCCTAAGTTTATTCCAGGGTATAACAGGTTTATTGATCAAAATCCGTCCTGCGGTTATTGCGTGAAAGCTCCCCAAACAAACAGACAACGTTTCACTTTTATATATTGGTATGGATGATACAATTCCGCGGTGAGAGCGCTACTAGAAAATATTTTTTAAATGTGGTAGAGTTAAGAATTATTAATTATTCTTTGTTTTATACTGATAAAAAACTATTATACCCTTGACGAGTTTTTAAATAAGCACGGAGCGGTTGAAAACTGCAAATAACTTAGAAAAGTCATTAGTGCAGATCCCAGGGCCAAACCCGGTATCGTTGGATTCTAACTCGCATTACTAAACAACTATGGTACCATCGCTCTTATCAACCAAGTTTGCAAAAAAAAGAATTCCTAAAAAAAAATATAACATGTATTTTTTACCATCATACTCGCCATTTCTGACAATTCAAAGATTGCCAGGAAGAAATCACTTTAGGCAATAAGACTTATCCTTAGTGTCTTAAGCCTATATCCGCTTAATATGTCTACTCGTACCATAAGTTATTATGGTTTTTACCATCATACACGCCATTTCTGACAATTCAAAGATTGTCGGGAAGAAATCACTTTAGGCAATAAGACTTATCCTTAGTGTCTTAAGCCTATATCCGCTTAATATGTCTACTCGTACCATAAGTTATTTTGGTTTTTACCATCATACACGCCATTTCTGACAATTCAAAGATTGTCAGGAAGAAATCACTTTAGGCAATAAGACTTATCCTTAGTGTCTTAAGCCTATATCCACTTAATATGTCTACTCGTACCATAAGTTATTATGGTTTTTACCATCATACACGCCATTTCTGTCAATTCAAAGATTGACAGGAAGAAATCACTTTAGGCAATAAGACTTATCCTTAGTGTCTTAAGCCTATATCCGCTTAATATGTCTACTCGTACCATAAGTTATTATGGTTTTTACCATCATACACGCCATTTCTGACAATTCAAAGATTGTCAGGAAGAAATCACTTTAGGCAATAAGACTTATCCTTAGTGTCTTAAGCCTATATCCGCTTAATATGTCTACTCGTACCATAAGTTATTATGGTTTTTTATTTTGGGCTTGGAGTATAATTTAGTGTTTTCTAATAGAATTCAACTACTCCCCCTGTTTTTTTCCTGTATAGAATTTCATTGGTTTTTCTTTCCAAACCAACTACTACAAATGTACTTATCTGATGCTGCTTTAAATAATGCACTCAACTCGTCACTTTAAGTTTATTAGATACGTCTTTACGTACTAGTTCCTATCTAAGTGAACTGTTCAGTTTGAATTTAGTTTAAGTAGAGGACAGTTCGCTATACGCCGCCGGCGTTCTAACTTTATGTGCGTTAGATTTAGGATTAAATACTCGAGTGTATAAGTACCTACATGGTTTTGAAGGAGTATGAAACGTTAAGTTCGAGCGCTTTATACTAATTATATGGAGGTGTTACAACTCTCAATATATTTTTTAAGTTTAAAACTGATATAGGTACCTGATAGTATGCTCGTATCGTATCATAGTGAGATTTGATTATTACTTTGCCTCTTTTTTTACCTGTGATGAGAAACGTTACAAGCAAAAGGTGTCACTAGCACCAGATCATCAGACCCTGAGAGACAGCTCATTATCATCGTCATCCGACTCGTCATCAGGCTCATACTCCTCTACCAGACCATCACGTAACACTACCCCACTCTTCAATCCATCAACAACTCATACATCAAAAGAGCTACCATCAAACTTAACATCGTAGGCGGCGTTTGAAATCAGTCCCTATGGACGCAGACCCGATGCCATCGCCTTCTTCACCATCACCCCTGGAGGTGTTTCAATGGCAGCTGCATAGGATCAGCTGCCATTGAAACACCTCCAAGGGTAGGTACGTCCTCTCTAACTATACCTCAAACTGACACACAGGATACGACCAGACAAGAGACACAAACCAATGCAAACCAAGCCAAAGGAATACTGAAAGTGTATCCCCAATATTTGTGGTCACTTCCAGACTGGACCACGCACTTCGCTAGGTTAAGGAAGAAACTAGGTCACCCTCTAAATGGAAGACCACCAGGAAAGGGGTTTCGCTTCACCTGCCAGATGGTAGAGAAATTAATTCAACACAGTTGTGACCAAAGAAAGTACCTGGTAACCGGATTAATCTGGTTACATTCACTGCAGTGGATAAGACAACCAGTGGGTGCCACGTGTGAAGGGCCGCTTAAACGGCCCGTGAAGGTATTACGCCAGCGAGCATATTTATTTTAATATGTTTGACGTTGTTGCAGTTAAAAAAAATAAAAACTTTAGAAACCATTATTACCATTCTGACTCGATACATGTTTACTTATGCTTTTCACTAAAACCCCTAGGCCGTCAACCTTCACGCCCCTCCCCCATCCCTCATACCTTCTACTGCCTCACCCCCTCCCCCTCTCAACTCAACAACTCCCTTTACCACTATAAAACTGCCTGCCATAGCACCCCACTGTCCAACAAAACGACTACTCGTCTCCAGTAGCTCTCGCCAGAACTCTCGCTTCGTTGTCCCTTCACTCCAGTCGCACATTCATCTTCCCTCCACTTTCGACTTTAAAGATATATTATGACTGTCACTCGTGAGTTATTTCGTCGAATAATTTGACCGATGTTCAGACGTTAAATAAGTCCATCCTCAGGAGTTTGTGCAGCGAGGCCGCGACGCAAACTGCAGACCACCGCACATGTCACCCGTTGCGACAGCAGCACTGGCGGCGCAGGTGCTGCAGGCGGGGGGAGCCCTAGCCCAGATGAAGATACACTTACGCACGCACCATTTTGTTGCACCATTCTGTTGTCGCTGGCGTAAACAAACTGTTTAACCCTAAACTGTTTGTTGAGGACCCCTCACACCACTTCTCGACAGTGTCCACCTCGCGGAGAAACGGATCACTGCCGGTATTTCGATTTTGTTTGATCTTTCGAGGCGTGTGACGTCATGGCGGCAATTGCCGAATGGTTGCAGGAAGATATTCTAACGTGACGCATTGCGTGGTCATGGCTAATATTTATTAAATTGTTTTTTGCTCGTAATTGTAGCAGTTTTTTGAATGCGATCTTCAGCATTTTTGTCTGCGTCATGCGTGTCGTGCACGTTTGATTGCCTTGCGCTAACTGA
Organism: Alsophila aescularia; assembly: GCA_946251855.1. NCBI lineage: Eukaryota > Metazoa > Arthropoda > Insecta > Lepidoptera > Geometridae > Alsophila > Alsophila aescularia. Next base: position 1,285,093 of record OX276375.1, read on the forward strand.
TTGCACCACTACCTTGCTACGCGTGCGAATGCGCAGTATGCGCGTGGTCGTGCGCGTGGTAGCTTTTTCGCGCACGAGCAAGGTAGTAGCTAAACAAGTAAAGACGACTTTTAAGCAATTTTTACGGGGACATTAGCTATATATCTATAATAGGGGGGGGGGGGGGTGTTGAAATGGGAAAATTCCAAAAATTGTTGAAGGGTGAATTGTAGAAAATAGCTTCTGTTTTACAACTCAGTCTCAATATTGATCTTATTTTATATGTATCTTTATGTACCTAACTGCTAATTTGGTATGTTCTGTGGGCCTAATTTCTTCACTCCGTATTACGGTGACTGACTTTTGTTAAATTAAACAAGAATACGTTGCAGCTGGTAGCTTAAGCGTAACACTAAGTACTGCGACACCAGTTTTATAACAGGAAATCTCAAGCGAGCGATTTTATAACGGTTAATTTCAATCGATTAGGTGCTTTTGCTTTGTTTTATTATCAGTAAATTTACCACAGAAAAACGGCTCAGTACCGCCAGACAGAGATCACAAATTATATCAGAATTATAATGTTTATATTTCATAAATAGCGGCTGATCAGGAAATATAATCGGAATGATTATTACCTGTGAGTCATTTCCTCCTGACCTGACGTCAAATAAGGAATGATGGGACCACTAAAATGTCTAGTGATGCACCATATGTATCTTGCGCACTCAATCGATTTAGGTGCTTTCGTTTTGTTTTATTAATTTCGGGATATAGATGAATGAAGGAAACATCAAATTTCAGTAAAGACAGAGTTTCTTATCACACGTAAGTAATTGACTATACAAATAAGGTATTAATTTCACCGTAAAATACATTTTGTTACTACAAGCTTACGTTAGAAATAACGATACATAATTTCTTGGTACGGGGACTAGTGATGTGATAACAAGGAACGAATGAATAAATGAACGCATTATATAAAGAGTTATTTTTAAATAGATTTCTGATTCCATGAGCGGTTTTCCAAGTGTCATTTTAGCATTATTTATCTCTCGCTAGATGGCGTTGGCGACAGTTTTGGTAACACTACCGTAGTTTGGTATAACCAAGGAAGTTCTATAAGTAACACAGAACATAGAACTTCCTTGGGTATGACCAAAGATTTTGAATTACGTTTACTGGCGGGTATGACATTCTGCGTTCCCTTGTTTATGCCATGTAGTGCGTCAGTTTTGTAACAAATAAGTTTATTGGTAGTATTTTCTACCTTCTTGATAGTCTGTATTATAAATTACAGCTAATGATACAAAGAAAATGGACCGTTCTAGTTAGAGATTTAATTTATCTGCTTTAATAAAGGGGTAAATAAAATCTGAATATTTCAAAACCGCCAATGTCCTAATAAAAATAAAAAAACTAATAAAATTCTTTCGATTACTACGTTCAGTTGAGTAAATACCAAAAGTTACACGAGCGCCATCTCTTGACGATGAAAGAACTAAATTGACAATGCCTAATGAAGAACTGCTCATTACTTTAGTTGTTTGAGCGCCATCTCAATTCCTGTCTAGGCTGACGTCGGGCAGTTCGGCAGTGTAGTGACGTGTCAGTATTGCGCGGGAATCCTCTGTGCTGCGTTCGAGTCTAGAAGGATGCAATTTGTACAATCGGCAATAGAAGTCTTTGGAGGTACAATAATGACTTGGGGGTATACGAGTATATATCAATATAATTGAATTAAAAGTATAAATTCATTAACTAAAACCCGACTACGGTCTTAAAAGTCACAAACAAGAATATTCAAACGTTTTAGAAATTTAAAACTTTAGAGCCGTAGAAGTGCGATATCAATTTATCATTAAGTATTTATTTTACCAAGTAGGTACATAATCCAGCTCTAAAGTTTTAAATTTTTAAAACCTTTCAATATTCTTGCTTGTGATTTTTTAAACCACTAAGACCGTGGTCGGGTTTTAGTGTTTGAACTTATATTTGTCGATTAATCTTTAACAAAGCATTCTTAGCCCATTTGAATATCAACTTCAAAATATAACTTGTCTGTCTCCACCGAGGCTCGGGGTAATAAATTCGTTAGAAAACAGCGAGAGGGTGAAAACTACAAGTCATTATTGTACCTCCTAACGGCAGGGGCTCCGATTGTTGTGTTTTCCACTTGTTTATTCGATACTTTTTATGGCAGCAATTGAAACAGGAGAAGTTGGTAAGTTGTTTATGTACTTCGGAATTGTGAATTTATAATTCAGTGAAATTTTCCTGTGTGATATTCTTTTGTTTTCGTGTTTCATCTACCAAATAGGAAACAGTAGGGTAGCTCTACATTTCCATTGAACACTTTATTAAAATTCCATAGAGTATGTTTCAGTTTGTCTGTATTTTTCAATAGCTATAGCAAGAACGAAACAAATGTTATCAAGACGACTATAGTAAGCGAGTTCCACACTACAAACTTAACAAGTTTAATCTTATTTTGGTTTTTGAGTTCATTTTGTTTTGAAACTATACAATATACAAGACATAAGTTCAAAAATTAATACCCGATTACGGTCGGCTAAAAAATAACCTATGATACTCTTGCGATGAAAATAAATTGATTGTCAAAACCGGACCAAGTTTTTAGTTTGAACACATACCTTCATTTGCTTAGCCGTAGTCGGGTAAAAAAAATTGTCCATGACACTCTTTAAATGAAGACGAATCTATTGACACCTTGCTTGTCAAAATCGGACCAAGTTTTTAGTTCGAACACATAAACCTTCACTTGATTAGCCGTAGTTGGGTAAAAAAAAGACCATGACACTCTATAAATGAAGACGAATCTATTGATACCCCACTTGTCAAAATCGAACCAATTTATTAGTTTTTTACCTAATTTAAAATGTTGCAAAAATTTAAACTGCAACCCCGCTGTATTCTTCTGACCCGCAGAAGAATACAGCTGCGCTGGGCAGCATTTGCGAAACTTCATCGAGTCTTCTCGTCGCCAATACCGCAAAGATTGAAGACAAAAGTCTTCAACCAGTGTGTCCTACCTGTTATGACATACGGAACCGATTCGTGGTCACTCACGGTACGACTAGTCCACCAGTTTAAGGTCGCTCAGCGGGCTATGGAAAGGGCTATGTTCAGAGGTTCTCTGAAAGATCATATCCGGAGTGAGGTGATCCGGCAGAGAACCAAGTTGAGTACAGCAAAGCAAGAGAAGAGTAATGACTTTAACAGTCTATGTATGTATATATGTATGTATGTATGTAAGTATCTGTGTATGATGGTATGTGGTATTCCAGCGTCGCCCCTATTGGTTCGATTTTGACAAACAAGGTGTCAATCGATTCGTCTTTAGGTATAGAGTCTCATAGGCTATTATTTTTACCCGACTACGGCAAGGCAAAGTAAGTGTTATGTGTTCAATCTAAAAACTTGGTCCGATTTTGACAAACGAGGTATCAATCAATTTGTCTTCATGTGTAGAGTGTCATAGTCATTTTTTAACCCAACTACGACAAAGCAAAGGACGGGTTACGTTTTCAAACTAAGAACTTGGTACGATTTTGACACGCGAGATATCAATCGATTGGTCGCAAGAATTTCATAGGTTATTTTGTACCTGACTGTAGTCAAGTTTTAGTTTTTGAACTTATGTCTTGTTGGATCGTGACTTTTATGTTTCATATTCGATCAGTTAATATCCAAAGTATGACTAATTTCGTTTTAGCGCGCGTTGCAGTAATGTTCTTTGACAACCAACTAACAGGGTTGCAACTAACTTGTTAGGTCAAAAACGACCCTAAGTCCTAAAATTACGACATTTCCCGATTGCAGAGTGGATGTTCGCTTGTCAATTTCACATTAGAGGTATAACGACGCCTGAGCTGAGGTAATCACGGACTAGAGGAAGTCAGGGGGAGCATTAACGGGCGGAAGTGTGGGTAAGACATCCTGTGTATGAGGTACTATTATTTATTCTGTGGTATGAGCGCCAGAAACGCGCTAACTCTGCCGTGAATGAGGCAGCTTGGACATGACTACACTTTGATAGGATTATTTGGGAGATGATAGGAATTATTTTGTTACAAATAACAGTATTGTTTTATAATAGTTTGGCACGCTGCACGACTAGTACATTTAGCCAGTGTCAAGTAAAGAGATAAAACAAGTTGAACGTTAAAAAAAAGGAAAAATGTCGAGTCCCTGTCAGTCAGTAGTCAAAAGTCTAGTCAAGTTACGGTTTCTGTAAAATGGTAGAGCTTTACTGAACTTTCTTAGTGAGTTTTTCGCATTTGATCATTTGTTTGATTGTAATTAGATACAGTATTTATTGCTACGAAACAACTATTTCTAATACTTCAAGTCTAATCCAACATACCTTTTACAACAAGGTGAATTAGGTATAAGTCTAACCGGACTGTATTTATTCTCACCAAATATTGATTTCAATGTCTTGGTATCAATGTACTTTGACCTAGTACCTACCTAGTATCAACTTTGTTTGCGGTAGTACAATAGTCAAACAATGGCCCAATGTAGATTTATTAATATTTTGCACTGAAGAAAAAACTCTATCAAATCAGTGAACCATTTATTATGTAGATATTTACACTGAGAAATGTTGTATTTATTATGTAGATATTTACACTGAGAAATGTTGTATTTATTATGTAGATATTTACACTGAGAAATGTTGTATTTATTATGTAGATATTTACACTGAGAAATGTTTTATTTTCATTACCTATTCTTATCATAATAAGGAGGTCTCTTTTCAATTGGATTCCGGATAGTGGAAGTGATTTTGTATAATTATATCCTAAAAAAAAATATAGGCACCGTACCGTGGATGTTTGTTTTAGACTGAAAAAATAGGCCTATTTCTAACAAGCAGTGAGCAACTGATAAGGTTGTTATCACACACAATATTTATTAGAATGCAGTTACAGAGTACCAAACATAATGCAGCAGACATGAATCGATGTCAGTGCGCTGTGGAAAAAAGCTAACATTGGTGCATGAACCTAGATATACCTAGGTAACCAGCTCGTGCTAAAATGTTGAACGAAACAGGGACGTGGGAAGTCCCGTGACTCACAATCCAAGATCAGCCCTCCCTTAATCGTTATCGGCGTTCGCGCCGAGTGTTTCTAAATCTTGTAGAACCCGTGAGTCTTGATGGGTTGTACTTGGGACCTTAGAAAATACACAATAACACTATTGGCCAATATTGTTCTGAAATGTGCAAACCCTTGTTCCCGTCCGTTGTTCGAGGTTCTCGGCAGGATCCGCACGCTTCTACTGCGCAGCAACCGCGCAACCGTACATGAATTGTCCTTCTTTCACCAGAAAATGTCCTTCTAAAGCACCTATCGCGTGCGTGGTATGTGGACTCGAAAATACACATCAATTTCAATCAATCGCGGAATTCCCGGCTACCGTACGTGAGATTGACAATAACACGTGAAGAAATACAACGATTTAATCAAAGTCAAAGTCAAGTTAAAGACAAAGTATTTAATTGTAAAGAGGCAAAATATTTATATCACTTTTACAAGTCAAAATTAACATCTCATAAACAAGGAGAAATACATAAAATATTATGAAAAGATCAAATCAATAAAAATTTAGGTTGTTTGTTTGTTTGTTTGTCGTATGAGGTAGTGCTGGCCTCTGATGTCAGAGTTTGTCAAGCCGCCCGAGGGCCTCTGACATGGCTTAACGACTGCTATTAATCAATAACAGCCGGGACCGACAGCTTAACATGCCCTCCGAAGCACGGAGCGATGGAAAACCGCACTTAACTTAGAAAAGTCATTGGTGCGGGGCCTAGGTTTTGAACCCGGTATCGTTGGATACATTTAGGTAAACTAAGTATTCTTTGAGTTTGAAAAGGAAATTTCCCTTTCATGTGCCAACAGAGTTAAATCTCACACTGGAAAAGGAAATACCCTTCTGACTCTACTGATGCTTCGGAAATACGCCCGTTAGAGAAGAGAGCACCAAGAAACTCTACGGGGATGTTTTTTTTTCATATTTGTTAATTCTTAATATATTTTCCAAATGTCACATTGTATAACAAAACTTACGTAAATTCGATTGCATTAATTAATATGATCGTTACAATGTCGCGCACACGGTCATTGACATACTGCCTCAAACGTATGCCAGCATACGTTTGAGTGACGTCTCGCCGGCAAAAACTAACTGAATGCCAAAACGCGCGGCAGCGAGCTGCACCGAGCGTCCGTTTGGATTGTCGCTCAGTTCATTTGCGAAAATTTTACGCTACTGCAAGATAATGCCCGACCGCACGCCACTACACAAGTTCGAGAATATTGCAAAGAGGTTTAGATTCGTACCATGAATTAGCCATCATGCTGCCCGGACCTTAGTCCGATTGAGCACGTTTGGGACAATTTAAAAAGAGCTGTATATGAAATTCTGTGCCCACAACACTGGCAGCACTAAGAATAGCAATTTCACAAGAATGGAACAGTATTTCGCAAGACCGTTTAATGACCCTAATCAGGACTGTGCGGAACCGATTAGAATCAGTAATAAAGGCCCGTGGAGGTAACAAACCCTATTAAAATTATAAGTTAATTTAAAAAGCTTTTATGTTGTGTGTGATATGACTATATCATGATGAAAATTAGAACAGGCTATCACAATTAAATGCATATACAACATCGCGTGTCTATGCTGTTAACCATTGAGGAGTTTCCTAATCAGGAGCCGACCCAGAGAGCAGCAACCATGTCATGGTAAAACTTCAAATCGGCTATCATAATAAAATGCATTCACAAAATATCGTGTCTGTGCTGTTCACCGTTGAAGAGTTCCCAAGTCAGGAGTCAATCCGGAGTGCTGCAGCCATGTTATGGTGAAAATTAAAACCAACTATTACCGCTTACCGCGACGCGCACGCGCAGTATGCGCGCTGCAATGCGCAATGTTAGATATATCGCCGCCATGATCTACTGTTTATTAGAATGTGTACACAAAATGTCGTGTTTGTGCTGTTGACCGTTGAAGAGTTAGGATATCTGGAGCTGTTCCTGGATGTCGATTCAGGTCATGATTACCATAAAAATGCATTGTCATTGGAACTGAAGCAACATGCAAAAATTCAACTCCGTAGGATAAGAGGATTCTAATTCAGCTTGCAATATTTGACCTAAACATATATACATACATACAAACATTGCAAGTGAAATAAAACCCTTTAAAAATATAGTGACCAACTTTTCAATTAAACCAAATTTTGTATAATTTATCGTTTTAGTTAAAAAATATGATCGTTTCCAGTAAACTTAAACTTATGGCTATGCTACTCGCTGTTTCAAAGTTAACAGTCAATCTGTAGAATTCATTTTAAATTTAGATTAAAAGTTTGCATACTTAGTTAAAATATTTATTTCTAAGTAGTTTTGTACTTTGAAGCAGTTTATCTGTCCGTCAGTGTACTTGTAGTTTACATTATTTTAGTATTAAATCCTGCTTTACGTGAACATAATATCTAATAATTTTGTAAAGGAAAAATTAATAGATAATATTTGTAGACATTTTATTTGAAAAATGCCGAGAATTAGTTATTAAACATCACCGCTCATCGTTACACCACCGATAGCAAAGCTTCGCGTCGTCTTGGTTAACGGATTAACGGCGCAACTTGCACATTAACGGCGGGTTTGCCACAGCAAGGAGCGCCCCTGGGACAGCCGGGAAGGTGAGACCAGCGGCAAACAACAGTACTTGGAGATTGAAAATTAAGGTCCATTGTTTATCCTTTATGGGAACCTTCAATGTTAGCGCATACTATAATAACAAATAGACGCGATAGTGACAAGAGCTTAATTATTCTGGTGTGGAGACTGAATTAGAAGTCTGACCTTGTGACCACAACCGCGGAGTGAACGTATACACAAGCAGCGACTGGAAAAATATTAGGAAATACTTAGTGGGTTCCGTTGGAAGAGGCCTATGTTTAGTATTATAGGATCTTTTATTATAATTACGATGAAGAAAAATTGAGAGTATTTTGTGCAAGTCCACAGAAAAACATGGATTACTTTACAATGTTAAACAAGTGAGATTATTAATTTTAAAACTCTTTGCTTAGCAATTGAGTAGATTCTATCTGACGAAGCTCATGACCAAAAACAACCGTCAGCTTTAAGCCGGAGATCCTTTCTGCTGTAAGACTCGCATGTGTTAGGTTATAACTTATTGATATGTGTAATCTATCTAGTACCAGCCATTTTTATAACAATGTAAGAGCTGACGATATTTAGTTGTGGTACTGGACGAGATAATACAACTTGGTACTTACGTTTTACGTATTTAACAATGTAATGAATATTCTCACTGAATCGCCTCACCACTGACGATATTATAATGTATTTATAAAATATGTCACTTCAAGACAAAAGTGACTACCGATTGAATCTTTTTGTAAATAATTATGTAATTTCTTAGATCTATGGCGAGTTTGTAATCTGTGATAATAACAAATTATGTTTATGAACAAAAACTGATCTGGAATCTGTTCCACAACTTATTAAGTAATAGCTTACAATTGATAATTATAGATTTATATAATGTTGTTTAAAATGCTTAGTACTGCAGTTATCCTATAATTTTAAGTAAAATTACGGAGTCATTGTATTATAACTCTGAAACATCTGTATTTATATTTCCGTTCAAATTAGAATGATTTAAAATCATGTAAACTTACGATATTGATAGAAATGCTTAAAACTAAGTACTTACCCGATTAATATTAATGTATTATTACTTAATCAGCTCTGTACATTTAAACCTATAATTGTAGTAAAAATACAACTTCTCCCGCTAAAAATTGTAATTTATGAGAATAATATAGAATACTGTTCTGACTTTAAATATTTGTTAACATTCTGAAAAATATGTATTTAAACGTCTTAATTATTTAAATGATTAACAATGTGTAAACAATACCGAGTTAACAATTATTAAATAGTTTCAATGTAGTAAAATATGTACATTTCCGTCACTTCGGCGCCATCTGCAGGCTCATTCCTGCTGGTGCAAAGACTACGTGACTTTGGCGGGTAGAATCTCTATAAAAAAGCAGCCTCTGGGTCGAGCAGCTCTCTGTTCGTTTTCTGTCGTCGTTGCATCAACAAGACACCAAAAGTTAAGTACAATTAATATTACCTACACTGTTATTCTGCTACTCTGTTTCTTTGCCCCATATTTACTGGTATAACTGTGTATTTTGCAAATAGATATTGTCGGTTCTATGGTTTTTTCCCATATTGGTTATTATAACCAATGTGACTGTGTTAGAAATGATTAGGATCACTTTGTTCATGGTAAATGCTTTTATTTTGTGCCTGGTGTAACTATGGTGATTGTAAAAAGATAATAAAGTGTCAAATGACCTAGTATCACATAGAGGTTGTTAGTATGTTAGGTATTTAGTGTATGATACCTATGTTAATGATAATTGTAAAACTGATGATGAAAAAATACATTCGCCCCGTAGTTTCTTGCCAGTTCTTCTATGGTGGTGTATTCCGAATCTGGTGGTAGAATCAATAAAAAATATAACAATTCTATTTCCGAATCAATAAAAAATATAACAATTCTATTTCCTTGTTTCTATGAATAATCCTTAGATTATACCCTTTTTTAGTACACATTAGGTAGGTACTAAACTGCTCAGTAATTTTCAAGCTTTTATTAAATATTCCTTAAGTTATTTATTCTGTAGCTGTAGCTACTAGGTACTACAGATACCAGCTATACGATAAGCAACTTGCTTTTATTACTAGGTGCAGATAAGTTTTATTTTCTATTCGACAAACCTGACCAACCGAAGGCTAACATTACAAAACTTAGGTTTTGATAATCTTAACAGTACGTATAATTATTTATACATATGTATATAAATCTCACCCGAAACCAGCACAGAGGATTCCCTCGCAATACTGACCCGCCAGTAAATTCACGAACTGCCCGTCATCAGCCTAGATGAGATGGTGCTAAAACCACTTATGAATGAAAAGTTTCCCGGTGAGGATGGTATAACTTCGGAGCTCATGAAAGCAGGTGGGAAATTCAGGAGCTTCGGGATCTTCAGGGGTTATTTAGCAGAAGTTTAGCAGTACTTTTTTATAATAACAAATTAAACATGTAAAATTGTTATAAAATACAAAAAACCCGACTGCGAACAAAATTATTGAATACGAGCTGACCAAAAATAATCACACTAATATTTTAAAGGCAAAAGTTTATATTTATGTGAGTGGGTGTGTGTGGTGTGTGTGTTGTGTGTGTATATGTTTGTTACTTCTTCACGCTTACACGGCTGAACGGATTTGGATGAAATTTGGTACGGGAGTAGCTTATACCTTGGATTAACACAAAGGCTACTTTTTATCCCGTAAAATATATGGTTCCTGAGGGATGCGGGTGAAACTGCGGGGCGCAGCTAGTATTTACATAAATTTAATGTTTATTTTTTCTTGCATATTTTACTTTACTTTAGTAGTTGCAATTGCAACATTAGATTATAATATTTACATTAACTTGATCAATATTATATTGAAAATTTGTAAGAAGCTTAAAAAAAGCTTTTTTTGAAGTGGCCTTTTAAAGACCGGTTTTTTGATACCTCACTCAATAGGTACTGGTCATTTTTCGTTCCGTCGGAAATACAATATGGCAGTTGTAAGCCGCCACTGCAAGGACAATTTTTTAATCTCTTTTTTGACTCTTTGTTCATTTTTGGCAGGAAAGACTTGTTTTTTTCTTACTTTTTTGTGTCAAATTTAGAGTTATGCTACAAAAATATTTTTGTTGTGTTTATGTACACATCAAGGCCTTCAATTTGATACTCATATTGTAAAATTAGAAGAAAAGTTTTTATTTAAATTTGTATAATATAATATATACTGCCGAATTATAAAATATATTTTTTACCATTTTAAGGATTCTAATGATAACCCAAACATCCAAATGTATTCAGGCTTTTAAATTTATGGTGGAATAAAGAAACTAAAATACATACATATATACAAGGAAACTTGCAAGAATCCTAAAAACATTACACACATTTCTTTGGCAGTCAATTAAAAAGGGGATAAAACACTTTTATAAAACTACCAACCTATTTCCCTCTTGAGCCACGTCTATGAGTGGTTTTCGAGTGTCATCTCAAATCATCTCGCAAGAAGACATGACGAATTTCAGCCTCCTCAACAGGCCGGGTTTCGTGGAGGATTTAGCACCATATACCACAACACACAGCGAGGCAGGTTATACAGAAGTCTGAGGAGTAGGAGAGCCCCTTTGTCTTGCTTTTTTGGAGTATGAGAAAGGCTTAGACTCCGTTGAAATCTTGGCGGATCTGGAGTCTTTGCAGCGGTTTCAAGTAGACTTGTGATACGTACTAGTACATAGAAGTGCTTCTGTAAAGAGAGGTTCTGGTAAGAAGAGGTTTCTGTATGACGCCGCGACTATGCGTATTCAAGTACAAAACCAGAAGTCTAAACATATCCAACTGCGCAGGGGAGAGAGACAGGGGGATGACATCCCCGAAAATGTTCACTCATAAGTGCCATTGATCATTTCATTGATATAAATGCCCATACTTTTCTAATCCAGCGTCTTAAATATATATTCCAAGGCAATGCCAATGGCAATGTGTGTAAGGCAAAGTATGGCCATTTATATCAATGAAGTGATCAATGGCATCACACACTTACAATTTGCCGATGATATCGTTCTAATGGCGGAGTCGCTGCAAGACTTGCAAAGTATGCTGACCAGCCTAGATGACGATTCTTGACGAATCAGTCTAGGAATGAACAAAGATAAGACCAAGATCATGTTCAACGATCTTATTGACCTGAAACCGATTGCAGTTAATGGTGTGCCTCTTGAAGTTGTCTAACACTATGTTTACCTTGGACAAATATTGCAATTTGGTAAGAACAACTTGAAGATGGAAGACAACAGACGAATTCAGCTGGGTTCGAAAGCATTCGGCAAGCTTCGTCAAGTCTTTTCGTTGTCCATACCATAGTGCCTGAAGACATAAGTCTTGGGTTAAGTTAAGTTGGGTTTTAGTTTTTGAACTTATGTCTTGTGGAATATTTATAGCTGATTGTCACCTTATCAATTAACTCGTCTAATGTGTAGTTTACGCACATCTAAAAAAATAATATTAACTCGTCTAATGTGTAGCCTACGCACATCTAAAAAAATAATATTTTGTCATGCTACAAAATCACCAAATCTTTGTCTATCACGGCCTCATTCTTAGGCGCGTCCTACAGCCTACACGGCTTGATGGATTTTGATAACTGAGGTGTCTTTGGATTCGTCTTAATCACGAGAGTGCTACAGGATATATGAAATGTCAAACAAAGTAATATGGCAGCTTACACCTGCCATATTGTATTTCCAACGGAACAAAAAATGACCAAAACCTATCGAGTGGTTTATCTAAATGAAGATCTTTAAAAGACTATTTCTAAAATATATAATTAATTAATATAACTAAACATTATCAATCGTCTTTGAAGCTTCTCAAAATATTTTCAATTTTAGATTATGCAAGTTAATGTACTTAAATCATGTTGCAATTCAACTATTAAAATAAAATTAAATATGTAAGTAAATTAGAAACATGAACCGTGCATTTTTACGGGATAAAAGAAGCATATGTATTAATCAAGGGTATAAGCTACCTCCATACGAAATTTTGTCCAAATCCATTCAGCCGTTTAAGCGTGAAGAAGTAACTAACACACACACACACACACTTACACGCATACAAACTTTCGCCTCTATAATATTAGTGTGATTATTTTTGCTCGTATTCGGGTTTTTGTATTTTATATTAATTTGAGTTGTTCTATGTTTGCTTCTTGTTTGCGGCTTCCATCACTCACCCTAATCTTGCTCAAACAAAAGATTACCGCGGCGATGTCGCCGGCGACAGTTCCACAGATATCAGCAACAAAAGCAGCCCAGTGATCATTCAAAGTGGCAATAAAAGAACAAGCAATTAGAACGTTTTGTTTATTCGCGACAATTTTTCACTTTTAATCTCGCTTGTCGCGACTATTGTTAATAAGTTTCTTGATGACGTCACTGTCGGTGCTTATCGAGGTTTTATGGTTGAGAGACGGTGGAAGGGAAAAATCGCTATGAAAAGACTTTGTTTAGAAGTACGAGTAGCTGTGAATAAGAAATTGTAATAATTTAAAACACAATAACAATTTTGTGTAGTTAAAATAAATAGCAACAAAAATCGCTGCGAAAAGTCTTTGTTTAGAAGTACGAGTAGCTGTGAATAAGAAATTGTAATAATTTAAAACACAATAACAATTTTGTGTAGTTAAAATAAATAGCAACAAAAATCGCTGCGAAAAGTCTTTGTTTAGAAGTACGAGTAGCTGGGAATAAGAAATTGTAATAATTTAAAACACAATAACAATTTTGTGTAGTTAAAATAAATAGCAACAAAAATCGCTCTGAAAAGTCTGTGTTTAGAAGTACGAGTAGCTGTGAATAACAAATTGTAATAATTTAAAACACAATAACAATTTTGTGTAGTTAAAATAAATAGCAACAAAAATCGCCCTGAAAAGTCTTTGTTTAGAAGTACGAGTAGCTGTGAATAACAAATTGTAATAATTTAAAACACAATAACAATTTTGTGTAGTTAAAATAAATAGCAACAAAAAAATACGAAATACGAAATAAATCGAAATAATAATAGAAGCCAAACTATATTAATCGCAACATTATTCTTCTTGAAAACGCGTACAATTATTAATCGCAACATTATTCTTCTTGAAAACGCGTACAATTATTAATCGCAATATTATTCTTCTTGAAAACGCGTACAATTATTAATCGCAACATTATTCTTCTTGAAAACGCGTACAATTATTAATCGCAACATTATTCTTCTTGAAAACGCGTACAATTATTAATCGCAACATTATTCTTCTTGAAAACGCGTACAATTATTAATCGCAACATTATTCTTCTTGAAAACGCGTACAATTATTAACCGCAACATTATTCTTCTTGAAAACGCGTACAATTATTAAAGAAAACTTGGTGACCTACTAAATACCTACAGCCTGTTAAGGAAAGGAAACAAGACTGAAGTTGACGTATCGGTGTACAGCCACACAAAATTAGATACTTACACTATAGGTTCCTATCTTAACAAACCCCCCTCCCCCCGCCCCCACACAAAACCTATCTGCCAGGTTGTCACAACTTTATACATAAAGATGAGATTGCTCATTGAACCATAATAATAAAGAAACTCCATCCCGAGTCCATATACTTACTAGAACCGTTCCAACACTTAGGTGAACAATAAATAATCTAGAAAATTCTACAAAATAAATGTTTGAACTGTCTGCCATGAATAACGCCGTGATGCTAAAACGTTTGAACATTATTATAAAAGCTGCATATAAATAGTCTCATTTTGTAGAAATAAATACTTAAAGTATAATATCAAGTGTTTGGTCTTGAAAAAATATGTATTCGACTATTATGACAACAAGGGTTGTCCTTAGGTGTCTTTGAACTTGGGTAGATATATTCAAAGCAGCATAACTTAACTTTCTTTACCTATACTACTACACAGCCGGTCCTCACATAATGGTGAATCCATTATTAGCCGTCAGCAACACGGACCTGGCCAAACCAGCACGGTACCAGCAACGGAGTGGCCGCCGGGACATGGTTTTGGTACCGTGCCGGTGTGGCCAGTTGGACAACTCTAATTAGTGGCCATGGGGTAATCAATAGAATGTGCATTCAGCATTCTCGCTAATAAGCCCAAGAGGTTTTGGTGATTTTGTAGCATGACAAAATATTATTAGGTTTACAAAAATACGGAGTCTACACCTCCAAACGAACAATTGAAGCAGCAAATGGTGGCTGCGTATGCGTGCGTAAGTGGATAATCGCATCACAAAGACTGTATTGTTTTTGATTTTCTGTGAGAACTTAACAGAATTAATACGACAGTCTTATTGCGATGTGGCGGCCAATCAGTATAACAAGGTGTAAATGTGAGCGTAAGGCTTGTGCGTACGAGCATATTGGCATATCTTGAGTACTTCACTTTCGATTCGGTGGTTACAGTACTGTTAGGATGGATCATCGGCCGCCTAGATTCGTTGTTGACAAGCACTTCTTGTTTATAGAGCCTAGCAAGCCTACCTTGGAACATGACTTTAAAAGCCAGGAGAAAAGAAAATATTTTTTCTTCCAGATTAGGAAGAAGCATTAATTCTGGGCTGGGCAGCATTTGCGAAACTTCGTCGAGTCTTTTCGTCGCCAATACCGCAAAACTTGAACACAAAACTTTTCAACCAGTGTGACCTAGAAAACGAACCATTTTCGCTTACTGTCCGTCAGCTTTTGACATATACGCCATACAAAAAACGTCAAAAAGTAACAAGACGTTGCAAAAACGACTCGTTTCATTTTTATAGGAATGGGGGGATAGCCCTTAGGATTAATAAGCTGAAGTGGCAGTGGGCTGTTAATATCTGTCGAAGGACTGATAACCGTTGGGGTAGACGTGTTCTTGAGTGGAGACCGCGGCTCTGTAAACGTAGTGTAGGGCGTAGTGGAGCGACGAGATACGTAAAGTGGCTGGCAGCAGTTGGAAAAAAGCTCGGGATCAGTGGCGTGCTTTGGGTGATGCCTATGTCAAGCAGTGGACTGACGCGGGCTGGTGATGATGATGATGATTAATTCACTCTATCCATCGACTCTTCACTCGTCATAATAGATTCTCTCCAATCTAACTCTCGACATCTATATCTTCGTACCTAAAAGTGCACTTTTACTTCCAAATCAAATAACGAAATCAATCTTTCCAACGCCCGCCCCGACGCGGACGCGGACGGGTTGCTGACTAACATATGCAATGCACAGATGTAATAAATTGTGCAGAGCATTTGAGACGCGACTGTGGAAATGCACGCGATGAAACTGTACCCGGGTGTTATTCGAGATGCGGTAAAAATGAACCCGCTTCCACTACCAGTAAGACATCTAGACACAATGCTCGCAATACTTACATACCGTATGATAAAGATAAATCTTCAGGTGCCACAACTCTAGGTACTGATAGAATCCAGTTAGATACAAAACGTCAAAAACAAAATATATACAGAAATTTTGCAAAAGCTAATAAGCAAGTAGGTATTGTCATTATCGTTTGATTTTCTCGAATTTAATATTTTTTTCGGTAATAAATATCATATATAATATAAATTATTGTTTGGTGATCAGGTAGGAACTCCCGTATTGATTACGGGGCCCTAGACACGTGCCCAGAGTTCCCAGTGGGAAAGAAGGGCTTGGGTGTGTGTGCGTGAGGCTTGTGCGTATATGAGCCGATTGGCATATCTTGGGTGCTTTACTTTTTGTTTGACGGAAATCAAATAGCAGCTGGCTTACAATACAAAAAATTAGAAGTACCTATTCTTTTCGGAGTCTCTTGGTCTCAGTCGCAGTCAAGAATGTATAAAAAAAAACAAGAATTCCTTACCGTCAATTCATAAGTGAAGCACCAAAACATTTTTTGGCACCCAAAACATGCCAACCTGCACGAGCGGGTCGGCATGTTTTGGGTGAACGCACAAGCCGCACACATTTACACCATGCTATGCCGATTGGCTGCAACATCGCAGCAAGACCTCTTCCGAGTTAGACGTGTTCATTCTTTTGCGATAAAAATTTCGCATCAAAAAGAAATGAAAGAAAGAAAAACATTTATTTGGCACAAAAACACAAAAAAAAACAATAGTAATAACAAAAAACAGTAAAAATATAAGTGCGGTGCCGAAAGTATCAAGCATGAAATGCTACAAATACCCACTTACACATTTACGCAGCCGCCATTTGCCATGCTTCACTCGTGGGGTTGGCAGTGACGAATCATTTTTTTTATACATTCTGTACCGATATAAAGAGATGGGTACCTTCTTACCTACTTTATCTCTCAGGATGGGGAGTGACAAGGCAGAATTATACGGGCATGTAAAATTTAATTTGCCAAGGGCCGCTCTACAGTAGGGGTACACAAAATTGGTGGTATTCGGCCTGACACAGTATGTCTGATTCTATTTCTCTGGTCCTGGTCCAATACTCTCCTGTCTGAGGCCGCAGGTGGAAGTGGGCGCTCGAGGAAGACCAGGTTCTCGGGATGATTGTAAAGCCGGCTAGGAGTGGTGACTGTCAATCCAGCATACCGGACGTAGGACCCTGGAACGCGCATCAAGGAACAGCGTTATGGTCTGATGGTAAACTCCTGTGAGCACCCACGGCAACGATAGAAGAGAAGCACTAGGCAGTAGTTGTGTTGCCGGGGATGTTCACAATCAGATACGGAGATTACAATTATTTAAATTAATTGATTTTATAAAATTGCGAGGGTGAAAATGAAATTATTAAATAAGCTGATTTCAAAGATAGCAATTTACATTAATACAATTTAGTAATGAATTCTAAGTAAAATTCATTATGAAATAGCTAAGATAATGATTTCTCAAAAGATTCCCAAGGAAAGTAATAATAAATAGGTATACGAAAAGTCTACCTTACAATATTATGTGCGCCGCTTACCCAAATTCCGGGGTGAAATCACAACACCAAGGTCTCGGAGAACGTGCAGGGACGAACAGTTTTATTTTGGTTGTGATCCACAAGTATTTAGCACTCGCGATCACAGCAGAGACTAATTGAATTGTCGTACGTTCGATTACATAAACCTATCGGCGTGTGCGATGACGGCGGTTTATTCTGTGCCGGTAGCGTCTCAGCCACAGTCTCAGCTCTCGTTGTAACTGCTAATTAAACTGTGCTGCAGCGGACAGGTTGGGGCGCGGCAAATAAAATGACGCTGCGAATATACGGAACGTATTGATGAATTTCAACAGCTATTTATTTAATATTTAATGTGTGATTAGTAAGTAAGGTAATACGAGTATATGTGTAAATAGTGTTTTGTAGATATTAAAATTTGTTGTAATTGATTTTAAGTTTCAATTTTTATATAAATAAAAAAATATTATAATAATAATTATTATCTGTAATTAATGTAAACATATACGTATAACGTTACAATTCTTGGTCGCAGCTAACTTCACAGAACATTTATGTACTGGGCTAACTTGTAGGTGGAATGTCCTTACTTTTTGCCAGGATGTCACTTCGTAGTTCTTATGGAACTACATACATACACTAGGATGTAGTGAGACACCTATCCGATTCAGTCCGGGTGAAAAATCCCGGTTATATTTCCCGGGACAGGTAGTCTCTGTTTACAGGCTTCATGTAGATCGTGAGTAATTTGACTGCTTCATGCAACAATTGAATACGCTTCTATGTAGGTATTGGATATGCTTCTTTTTATTTTGTTGTTAGGGATTTCAATTTTATCGTGTGAGTAGTATCAACATTTTAGATGGTATTTCAATAGATTTTATTTATTTATACGACTGCCTGAATAAAATTTAACTATTGTTAGCAGCCAACACTTTGTTTAGAAGTTCTGTGTTCTGCGCGCTAATGACAAAAACTTTGTCCATAATTATTTATCTATGGCTTTCTAGCCTTTGGGCATAACTACGAGTCCGCCATCTTGAAAAAAACGGAGGTTGCGGCTACTGATGAAAACTTAATTAATATAATTAGTATACATCAATACAAAAAAAATGTGCATACATTAGTACCTATTCTAAAATGTCGCGTTCCTGTGATATTGGAACTCACATATAGCATGTGACCTACACCAACCTAAATGTGCTTATTCACAGAAACGCGACACTTTAGGATACTACTGTGTTTTTTTGTTTGTTTTGAAGTCCTCGCATCAATTTATTAAGTTTGACCAGTGGACATGATGTTTCATATTTTTCAAAATAGCGGTTTTAGGTAACACTTGTAGGTATGCCATAGTAAAATGTAAAGACCTCATTGTGTTTTAACTACATACTTTGTTTTGTAACTAAATACTGTGTGTTGTAACTACATACTTTGTATTGTAACTTCATACTTTGTGTTGGTGTTTTAACTACATACTTTGTTTTGTAACTAAGTGCATACTTTGTGTTGTAACTAAATACTGTGTATTGTAACTACATACTTTGTACTGTAACTTCATACTTTGTGTTGGTGTTTTAGCTACATACTTTGTTTTGTAACTAAGTGCATACTTTGTGTTGTAACTAAATACTGTGTATTGTAAGTACATACTTTGTACTGTAAGTTCATACTTTGTGTTGGTGTTTTAACTACATACTTTGTTTTGTAACTAAGTACATAACTTTGTGTTGTAACTAAATACTGTGTGTTGTAACTACATACTTTGTATTGTAACTTCATACTTTGTGTTGGTGTTTTAACTACATACTTTGTTTTGTAACTAAATACTGTGTATTGTAACTACATACTTTGTATTGTAACTTCATACTTTGTGTTGGTGTTTTAACTACATACTTTGTTTTGTAACTAAGTACATAACTTTGTGTTGTAACTAAATACTGTGTGTTGTAAGTACATACTTTGTATTGTAACTTCATACTTTGTGTTGGTGTTTTAACTACATACTTTGTTTTGTAACTAAGTGCATACTTTGTGTTGTAACTAACTAAATACTGTGTATTGTAACTACATACTTTGTATTGTAACTTCATACTTTGTGTTGGTGTTTTAACTACATACTTTGTTTTGTAACTAAGTGCATACTTTGTGTTGTAACTAACTAAATACTGTGTATTGTAACTACATACTTTGTATTGTAACTTCATACTTTGTGTTGGTGTTTTAACTACATACTTTGTTTTGTAACTAAGTGCATACTTTGTGTTGTAACTACTTATTTATTGTTCTAATTACATATATTGAGTTTTAAAAAAAGATTTAAAAATAAAGCCCACGTAATCACTACATGCGAGAGGAGCGCTGCATTCAATGATGTTAGCTAGTTTATAGCACACAACGCATACATTTATAATCACCGCATTGTATTTCAGCGGAGCGCTGAAGTGTTTCGTATTTCGGATTGTTTAAATTACCCCATAAATACATGTAAACGATTTGCAACAAAGAGATGTCGCAGCGAACGCCGGATCGGAGCATAAATCTGCTGCAAACAAACAAGAAATAACTCTCACGGACTCACGGCTGAAAATATCAAATGTAAAATGTAAATTTAACTACCTAATACGGAGTTAAGCCGCACGAAACTGCGCTTTAAAGCGCTGTTTATTCGAAATTTGAGTGGTGTTTTTATGTTTGTGTCGCGCGCTGGCAAATAAAAACGTCTGGTTGCGCTGCACCGCCCGCCTCTTTATGAATGGCCTATGAGCTATCCACTGTGGGCAAAGACTGGACGCTTTATTAGCACAGATGGGACGAGATGTACTGGAGAATAAAATCAAAGCTCCACGGCTGTCGAAAGACAAGAAAGCTCTAGCCTACACTTGTCCAATGAACATCAGCCTTCCATATGCTACATGTAAGCAGTGTAAGTGAAGTGTAAGTGTAAGCAGATAGTATAACAACCAAGCTGGTAGCCCAAACTAGGTACCTACCTATCTACCATGAGAACAAAAAAAACAAATGAACTACATATCCATAAGAGGCCAAGAAGGGTTAAAAAGACACCGCCAAACAAACGAGTGAAGCATAGCAAATTGTGGATGCGTTTGTGTGTGTGAGTGGATAATTTGTGGTTGATACACAATTCCACACAATTCCACACAATTTTATCACAAAAGAATGCATTGTTTTTGTTTTTTTGTCGTGTTAATTCTGTCATGTTCTCGCAGCAAGATCTTGACCTACCTTATTTATCTCGACCTTAACAAATAAGGTCGAGATTTTGCTGCGATGTGGCGGCCGATCGGCATAACATGGTGTAAGTGTGTGCGTAAGACTTGTGCGTACGAGTGGATCGGCATGTCTTGGGTGCTTCACTTTCTATTTGGCGGTGTAGACTTCGTCTTTTAAACGTTCTTGTACGAGGCTTACTTATTATTCCTGCTCACACGATTCCCCTCTAGCTCCGTACTCTACATGGCGAGTCTCTGAGGTGGCAGAGCACTAAGGCAGTTTGTATGATAAAGTGATGTCGTCGGCCGTTATAGCTGCAACCTACTTATTTATAATTGTTGCCGCTCGGACCAGTTCACCGGGAGCTGCCTACCGACACCACAACTTAGAAACACTGATGAATTAGAAGAAATGCAACAATAATAGTATGACTATATGTGTTTATCACCTCCAAGGATCGTTGGATTATAGGAGTGTTGAATTATCACCTCCAAGGATCGTAGGATTATAGGAGTGCTGAATTATAACCTCCAAGGATCGTTGGATTATAGGAGTGTTGAATTATCACCTCCAAGAATCGTTGGATTATAGGAGTGTTGAATTATCACCTCCAAGGATCGTTGGATTATAGGAGTGTTGAATTATCACCTCCAAGAATCGTTGGATTATAGGAGTGTTGAATTATCACCTCCAAGGATCGTTGGATTATAGGAGTGTTGAATTATCACCTCCAAGGATCGTTGGATTATAGGAGTGTTGAATTATCACCTCCAAGGATCGTTGGATTATAGGAGTGTTGAATTAACGTTGAGAAAGAAGTTCAATGGTATAAGATGTTATGTTTCTCAATATTATTTACATTATTTCGTATTCATCGATAACGACTTTAGCGGGGTTTATCTCGCAATAGCGATAAAAATTTGAGGAAACACTAATTATTAAATTTTGAAAGGTCTATTCAATCAACGATAATTAAAAAAAAACATTCACTATCCATACCAATATATAAAAGTGAAACGTTGTCTGTTGTCTGTTGTCGACGAACAAGAACATGGATTTCAAAGTATCATCTCTATCTCTAAAATGGAATACGTCGAGTTACCAATAACCCTGTATTTATTAAAACCTAATTAAGTTTTTATGTAAGTAGAAAAAAAACAATATTTAGCGACCAAGTCGCCGAAAATACATGGATTACGTAGGATACACCTTAGAAGATTCATAAAGTAAGCAAAACGAGCATACGAGACCTCCAGCTCGATTCCATAACTTGGCTTCAATCGATTTCTCAGTATCGCAACCACTAATGCCTTGCGATAGAGTCGAATTTGCTATGAAAAAAGTGATAATCCGATTGTAGCCAAGTTATGGAATTGGGCCACTGAACGTTAGCGGAGGGCGAGTGAAGCGAGCTGCCGACCCCCGAAGGGGAGTTCGAGTGTGCGAAACTCAACATTTTTCTCCTCTGTTTTCCATCGCCCTGTGCTT
Source organism: Alsophila aescularia (assembly GCA_946251855.1). Taxonomy (NCBI): domain Eukaryota; kingdom Metazoa; phylum Arthropoda; class Insecta; order Lepidoptera; family Geometridae; genus Alsophila; species Alsophila aescularia. The sequence continues at coordinate 1,307,452 of OX276375.1, forward strand.
TGGAGGGCACGTTAAGCTGTCGGTCCCAGCTGTTATTGAATAACAGAAGTAGTCAAGCCATGTCAGAGGCCCTCGGGCGGCCTGACAAACTCTGACACAAGAGGTCAGTTGCACTACTTCATACGACAAACAAACAAACCTCTTTTTTCCCTAAATTACAACCGTGCGAAGCCGGGGCGAGTCGCAATTTGTATCTAATTTCAGGTTTTCACTACTAGAAATGAAGAAAGACTGAGATAGAGACGGACGAACTGGATGATCTTATGGGTCCCTTGCTGAACTACGGAACTCAAAAGATGAGAACACTGCCATGTCCACTTATATTGTAAGTACCTATGGATGGACTCACGCTACCTAAATGACGGCTTTCACGGCTTATCCAATCGGCCATGGGCCATGGGTTAAGATGAGTACGGAGTAATATGCAGTTGTCTATGGTTAAGATGGATCAATGGGTATAGATAATAAGAAGAGTTCTGACCGTTAAGTTGTTGAGGGGACGGATAGTCACGGCTTCGCACGCGTGGTCATTTCTCTAGGTTAAAAGTACTCTATGTACCATTCTAAGACCTAAAATACCAACATTTAGCTATAAATTTAAACGGGACTTAATCTCGCTGAAAACTTAACATTTATTCGAAACCACATTCGTTCGAAATTCCTTAAGTCGTCAAAAACTTTTTGTCGATTGCTTGGCTTCTACTCATCGGATGGAGATACTAAGTACCCAAATTTTTAAGTCAAACCCTAAGCTAAACAGTGAAAACCACATCACCATCGGTACAGTAGTTTTTACGTGATGCGCGAATAAACATACAGACAAACATACAGACACGAATTATAAAAATGTTATATTCTTGTTCAGTGGCTTATTTTAAGTACCATGGACCATTTTTTAAAAATTATCTTTGTACAGAATATTTCGTTCATATTGCTTAATTAAAATGAAAGATTATAAGTATATCTATGTATGTTCTTCTGATGAATAAGAATAAGTACCTACTTCACACCAAACACTTCAAACAAATGAATAAATATTTAATAGGGGAAATATGCAATTTGTTTGTTTTGGTTGTTTGTCGTATGAGGTAGTGCTGGCCTCTGGTGTCAGAGTTTGTCAAGCCGCCCGAGGGCCTCTGAAATGGCTTAATGACTGCTATTAATCAATAACACCCGGAACCGACAGCTTAACGTGCCCTCCGACGCACGGAGCGATGGTAAACCGCACATAACAGAAAATTCATTGGTGCGGAGCCTAGGTTTTGAACCCGGTATCGTTGGATTCTAAATTGCACTATAGAACCGTTAGGCAACCATCGCTTTAATATGCAATTACATATTTATACATATTTTTTTTATTTACTAGTAGTAATTAAAATAAGTTGGATCTAACGAGAAAAATGATCTCTATAGATCTACTAGCTGTACCCGCGGCTTTGCCCGCGTGGTCAATTCATTTAAAAGTAGCTCATACGTGTTACTCCAGGACCATAAGTACCTTTAAAGTACAATGTACTACATTTCTTCAAAATGAATTCACCGCATCGCAATCACGAACAAACATACAGTCAAATAGACAAACAAACAGACAGACACGATTTTTAAATATGTTATATTCTTGTTTGGTTGCTTATTTTAAGTACCCTTCACCATATTTTTTAATTGTCTTCTTTGTACAGCTTTTTTCATTCTTATTGCTATTTTAAAAGTATACTTAATGGGTCTGAGCAATGGATCTATCGAGAATGATCCGATTTAACGTTTTATACGAGTTTTACAACACTGATTTCTATAAAAATTGCACGTAATAAAAGTTATTCATGTACATAGTATGTATATGAATAACTTATGACACTAACATAACTTATAACTCATAACTTATGACTTATGATACTTACTTATGTGATGTATGTATGTATGTGTAGTATGTATGTAGTTAGTCATGTGTGTCATATTGTTTTGATCACAATTAGTTAAAAAGTATGAAAATATTAATGGTAATAATAATGTGACAATAATTCCGTTAAGTAGTATAATATCAAAACATAAAGGTATTTAAGTATAACATGTTTGTTTTCACTGTACTTAACTAGCTGTAGTGCCATCTTGAATAAAATTTGCTACTCCAAAATGTTCGACTAGCCAGTATAACAAATTGGAATATTGTTGTCCAAACAGTTAGATCTCGAATTAGTAGTAGGACAGAATGGAATAAATCACTTGTTCAGGGTGCAACCGCTGAATCCCCTTTGGCGCTGTAGCGACCAAGATCCAAAACCGCAAATCCCCCATGGTCGCTAGAGCAACCAAAAAAAAACACGGAAGTTAATTGTAACGGTTTGATCTACGAAAATCGAGTTAAATGTAATCTAGCATATATTATCGAATTAGTGTGTTTCTGTCTTTAAAAGGATATATATATTATACGTAAAAACACTGAAGAAGTATTTTTAATATAATAAAACCACGGCCGTTCTCCGCGAGCCGTAAATTTTTGAAATTTTTGTTGGTTTTCACGAATATATTCTGGTCACTTTTTGTACTAAACTGTGTTGATGTTTTAATGTTAACGGATAGCTTGGTTCATCTAGTATGTAAATAAAACAAAAAAACAGTATGTCATCGATTTCGTTTCCAAAATACGTTTTTTTTTCTGAAACTACTCCCATTTTTGGCTTCATCATTTTTCCTTACATAATAATTTCATAAAACTTACGTTCGGTTTGTCAGTGGCTACATATATTCAGCGTATCACAGGCCAAGTTTTGTACGGATCCGTCAAACCGTTGAGGGAGGAACGGAAAATAAGTTTTGCGCGGCAACAATTTTTTTGCGCCATTTTGCCGTCTTGCCGCGATGATGTCATGGTCACGTGATCGGATTGTATTTACATTATAGGTTGTTTTATAGCGGGGGCATTGAGCGGTTTTAGAAAGTGATCGTACTAAAAGTACTACGTTTAGGAGGTGAGCCGGAGTGGGAAGGGGGGCACAAAGTTCCCACTTTTGGGTTTTTCGCTTATATCTCAAAAACTGTGCGTTGTAGGGAAAAGGTTTCTGGGACTAATAGAAAGCTTATTAAATATTCTACAACTTTTAATCTAAAAAGGACCATCCAGTGACAGAAAATTGAGTGTGCATGTGCATGGAAAAGTACAAAGTACGAAGATTACAGACAATGCGTGACTTGTCGCAATTGGACTCATAAAGCTTGTCCTTCATACTGTATAGACTGAGGCTCATATTTGTGCGACTGTTGTTTTGATTAAATTGTATTAATTGTTAATTTTGCCCAATCTATGTATTTATTTTACCCGCCATGGTAGAGAAAAACGGATAATTATTGAAATTTAAAAAGTTTTTTTATATCCATTACCAACATATTTATTAAATATTTTTACTGTACAATTGTTGTTATTTGTTTTCAAAATTAACATATATCCATGGTCTCTTCGAATCAAGGGTCATACCAGAGCTCAGCTTACAGTGGCCACTGTCTAAGGGTACTCTTAGACGAGTAGCCAGCGAGGCCGCACGGGCAATTGAGCCGTCTCTAGTTGCGCTAACTGCGGCGTTATTGCATTGCAGTGCCATGAGGGATCGCCGACGGTTATAGCCGGCATAATGGGATACAACCTTTTAAATTGGGGCTGGCTGGTTAAAGGAATAGTGGAAGAAAAGGTTGCCAGTTTATGACTGAAGGTAAGAAAGGATTAGTGTTATCCTTTCTTACTTATTAGTGTGACTGAACGAAGGACAGATCGATCTAGAAGTCTAAAGCTGATGCATTGCAAGTATTCATTAAACATACTTCAAAATCTTCTTGAACCTGAAGTAATGAAGACACGTAAAGGAAGTCAACACTAGATGCGTTAGAGATTACCTATTACACTAAAAAGTAGGATAGTAAAAGAAAAGAAAACTATTTTTTAGGACCTAGGGATCCTATAGATATCTTAAATGACCATGAAAAGAAACTGAGCTATTTACATATTTTGATGCTTCTTGTTTTATTTCTAAGTAAAAACCTTTTCCTTGCACCTCACATTGTCCTTCAAAAATATTTGCCAGTATTAAAACAAGTCAAGCAGCGACAGTGCACAGTCCGCGCCGGCGCGGCGCCCCGCGGCGCGAGATTTAACTGTCCACTTTATATACAGTCTGTTTCACGGTGGGAGTGGGAAAGCTGAAAAGCTAAGCACAAAATTAACACACTGTACTGAGATAGTTTGAGTTTTAATTATTAAAATTGATACATACTGTATTTAATCACTATTGACGAGGCCTTAGTAACAGTAGATAATAAAATAAAGTATTCGACTGTCTTTTGAAACGGCAGTGAGCTGGTCACATCCATTGGTCTCAGAACTAATAGATAACGGTTATAGAAGACGGGTTGTAGCATAGAGACCACGTCTCAGGAAATATAGGGTAAAGTATCCTACTCGGTCAGCTGTAGCAATAATATTATAAAATAGTAGCTGCACCCCACGGTTTCACCCTTGAGACGGATTATGATAATGACGATGATGATGATGATTGGAGATTTCATCAAAATCCATCCAGCCGTTATCGCATGAAAGGTCCCCAAACAAACAAACAGACAACGTTTTACATTTATATATTGGTATGGGAGGCTGGCAGCACTAGTTGGAAAGAAGAACGGACTAATCGACTACAACAAAGCCGACCGGCTGGTTGTTCTAGTGGCTAGAGACCCTACTACAAAATCAAACAGTCGTGGGTTCGAATCCCGCTAGGTGCAATCATTTGTGTGATGAGTAGAAATGATTATTTCCGAGTCATGTATGTAAAATTTGTATCTATGTATATTCATCCGTTATCTAGCGCCCATAGCACAGGTATCCTAGTTTGGGGCTAGGTAATTGGTGTGGATTGTTACCAATATTATTATTATTATTGTTAAAGCAAGGGAAGGGCTATGATTTTAACAGTCTATTTATGTATATATGTATCTATGTATGTGGGTATGTGGATGTTCCAACATAGCATCGCCCCTTTTAGCCTATAACAGGTATAGTGTTATAGGCTATTTTTTTACCCGACTATGGCCAAACAAAGTAAGGGTTATGTGTTCAAACTAACATAACATTTACACGACTATAGTCGGGTTTGAGTTATTGAACTTAGGTATTGTTACCAATATGGCGGACGTTACAAAATGGTGATTTATCATTTCCACAGCAACCCGTATGATATGGGTATCAAATGAAAGGGTAGCCCGTTCTAATCTAAGTTTCATTATGACATGGCTACAGAATAAAAGTATGATATGTTTTTTTAATTTCAACGTTTTTATATTACCTAACTTATTTTCTTATTTGCGACCGATTGACGACTATCTCAGCTCAGTGACGATTTTGTGGTTGAAGATGACAAATATTTTATCGCTTCCAGAATGAAACTGACTAATAGTTCTGAAAGATGTCCATGTTCAGTCCAGCAGGACATTTAAACTTAATAGTCAATGTGTCGACTATTTCATGTAACATAATCATGTAAACACGATTTATTATTTGACTACGAAAAACAGTAAAACACACTGTACCTACACAATAACTTTATGCAAAATTCGCGAGGTCGACACAGCGAAGCGTGATAAACCGAAGCGAAGTGGCTACTATTTCATTTTCCACTGGCGAAGTTAGTAACTATAGTGTGTTCCAACGCAGCAGGGCGGACGCAATAGTGTTTTCACGATAGGTGGTCTAGTGTGACGCTTGTTTTTTTTTTTAATTTATAGCTAAATTTAAGGGCATGAACGGTTGCCAAGTTTCATGAGACCTGTGTTAGACGTCTGCAAAAAAAAGTTTTAAAAAAATATATAAATTACATCAAGCAGTGAATTACTTAGACCATGATCAAGTTTAATGACCTTATTGAACTGGAATTGATTGCAGTTATCGGAAATTCTGGAAGTCCTCTTGAAGTTGTCCAACAATATGTTTATCTTGGACAAATATTACAAATAGGTAAAATCAACTTAGAGAAAGAAGCCAACAGAAGAATTCAGCTGGGTTGGGCAGCATTCGGCAAGCTTCGTCAAGTCTTCTCATCATCTATACCACAGTGCCTGAAGACAAAAGTCTTCAATCAGTGCGTCCTACCAGTCATGACCTACGGAACCGAAACGTGTGCCCTAACGGTTAAACTAGTCCATAAAAAGTCACTCAGCGAGCTATGGCGAGAGCTATTCATTGAGTTTCTCTGAAGGACAAGATTCGTAATGAAGATATCCGATGGAGAACCCCGGTGACCAACATAGCTACGAGTATATGGATAAGCAAGCTAAAGTGGCACTGGGTTGGTCATATTTCCAGAAGAACTGATAACATTTGGAATAGACAAGCTCTCGATTGGAGACCACGTTTAGGCAAACGTAGTTAGGATGCCCTGCAGCCAGGTGGAGACGACCTGCGAAAACCGGCTCGAAGAAAATGGATGAGAAGAGCTGAAGAATGAGCTCAGTGGCGTGCATTAAGAGAGGCCTACGTCCAGCAGTGGACAAGTATAGGCTGATGATGATGATGATAATGTGGATTACTTACACCAAGTCTGCTTTAGAAAACTGATTGGTTAAAAGTATGTTCTTTTTATCATATCAATTTTATGCCATGTTAAGTTTTTAAAAGGTTCATTGAACGTACTTATGCATTGATCAACTTTAAAAGGTTCATTGAACGTACTTATGCATTGATCAACTTTAAAAGGTTCATTGAACGTACTTATGCATTGATCAACTTTAAAAGGTTCATTGAACGTACTTATGCATTGATCAACTTTAAAAGGTTCATTGAACGTAGTTATGCATTGATCAACTTTAAAAGGTTCATTGAACGTACTTATGCATTGATCAACTTTAAAATTGACTTTCAAGTACATAAACTTATTTACCTCTGAATACCGCAATTTCATTAAACCACAAACTTTCGGCTCTGTGGCTTTTGTTTCTAAGGAAACCGATTAATTTTATTGCCAGAGCTAATTCTATCAAAGACTCGTTCGCTTTAATAGCGCACAACAAAATAAGACCCTTAAAAACTAATGTTCAGCCTTAAGACCACCGCAAATACCTCTTTGTGACTCGGAGCGATACGCCACCGCCGCCTTTGAGAAACCTGGCTATAAGGAATTTTCTTCCATCACTCACGTACATCCTAAATTGAACTCACTCACCATGACACAGGGTCGTTATTTGAGTGGCTAGTGCTAAAAACTTAAGGCGAACCAAGATACCAAGCAGATTAAAAAGTTGGAGTTCGTTCTTGCGATGTCATTGTAAGTGGAAAATGAGTTAAATAAGGCAATACATTTTAATTAGGAAGGAAGGGACCTACCCCTTTATTCGTAGCGCGATAACTCGCCGCTGCGTCTATTAATTGAATTTCATGTTTAATTAAGTCGAGACTCAAGACTGAGATAATCCGACCGCTGATCTCGGTATTCCGATTTGAGACTCAATTTAAAGTTGCAGGCTTTACGATTGCTAAGTTTTTTGGGAAGCGGCCGCTGAAACAACATAGCGTACTTTCTCAAGAGCCTTCATTGGCACTCCAATCTTAAAATTTTCGTTGTTACCTATTAAATGTTGAAACAAAATGTCAATATTATTATGTTACTACTATTGTTATCCACGCAAAACCTAATCCCTGGAAACAACGTATATAACTTGGCGTGGGCTTTGTTGCACGTTATTAATTGTCACTATCATCATCATCATCATCATCAGCCTGTGTTCGTCCACTGTTTGACATAGGCTTCTCCCAAGGCAGGTCATTTGGCCCGATCTTCGGCTTTGCAACTTTGCACAAATCATCGCTCCATCTAGCCGGTGGGTGTCCTACACTACGTTTGCCAATTTGCGGTCTCCACTCGAGAACACATTTACCCACCGCTTATTGGTTCTGCGGCTAATATGACCATCCCACTATTACTGGCATAGATCTGAAAACCTTAGTTTTCTGCCAGATCATCTCGTTTCAGATTCGATCCCTTAGAGAAACTCCAAGCATAGACTCACCAACTCCATAGCTCGCTGAGCGACTTCAATTTTGTGGACCAGCCCTACCGTAAGTGTCCACGTCTCAGCTCTGTAAGTTATTACTGGTAGGACGCACTGATTGAATATCTTTGTCTTTAGGCACTGAGAAATAGGCAACGAGAAGAGCTGACGCTGCTTCCTGAATGCTGCTCAGTTCAGCCGAATTCTTCTATTGGCTTTTTTCTCGGAATTGTTTAGACCCAGTTGTAAGATTTGCTCTATGTGAACGTAGTGTTGAAAAATCTCGAGAGCAGTGCTTTAAATTGTAATTATCGGTAACGGTGGAACATGTTCTTTCAGCATGATCTTGGTTTTATTTAAGTTAATTCTGAGACCAATTTAACTAGTAACTCACCCTTAGATAAAAGTGATGCTTTGACGTTCCTACAAACACATTCTACGCGAAGTGAGGCTGAAATGAATCTACGGTTGACAAATGAAAATGAAAAAATTAAATAAAATTGTTGGTAAAATGGAATCGAAAACATAATTTAGTAATGATGAAATACCAGTAACTGTAATAAAATACAACATAGATATCTTAGCAGAGCCACTGGCAAGCTTTTTCAATACCTGTATTAATTCTGTTTTTTTTCCCGAACAGATTAAAATTGCTCGAGTTCTGCCCATTTATATATTATAAATAATTATATTATAAATAAAATAGAAAATAAAATAAAATAAATAAATTATAAAAAAGGAAGTAAAAGTGATCCTAAAAACTATCGCCCAATATAATTATTACCCATTGAATCAAAAATATTTGAAAATATTCTAAAAGACAGATTGGTGTCTTTTAGAATATTATTTAGGTTAAGATGTGATAACCTAAATAATATCCTAGATAGACGCCAGTGTGGTTACCAAAAATGCCTTGGAACTGTAGATGCAATTGATTTTCTAGTCAACGATGTGGTGTATAAGCTCAATAATAAATTAAGAGTAGCAGGAGTATTTCTTGATCTGAGCTCTGCATTTGACATGGTAGATCATAGTATTTTACTATCTAAATTGGAGCACTATGGCGTAAGGGATAATGCACTGCACATTTTTGTCTCGTATTTAAATAATAGAAAATACTTTGTAGAATTAAAAAATACTGTTAACAGATGCGTGCTAACAACCAAATCCAGTTTAATTCATATTAAACGTGGGGTTCCACAGGTTTCAATGTTAGGTCCGATATAATATTTGTAAATGATTTAATGAAATATATCGTCAACACTATTCCTGATCAGCAGAATGGAGACTAGGAGAAAAGATTTAGTATTGCCATTTGATTTCACTCCAAAGCTTAACATTGCTAAGCATTGTTCCAGGTACCAGGCAGATAAGCTATTTAATCGTTTACCTATAGAACTGAAGACAATTGATAGTCCAAACATATTTCGACTAAAATTGAAAGGGCTCTTGCTGGAATCAATCGATGATTTCAATTCTAAATAATTTTAATTCTTAATATATGCATTTTAGATTTTATATTAATTCGTGACCTGGAATGTGTTTCTTATTTAATGTTTTATTGACTTATTTGGATTTTATCCATTGATTCCAGCAAGAGCCCTTTCAATTTTAGTCGAAATATGTTTGGACTATCAATTGTCTTCAGTTCTATAGGTAAACGATTAAATAGCTTATCTGCCTGTTTCCTTTCCCTTTTTAGGGTTCCATAGCAAATAGCAAAAATAAAAGGAAATGTTGTCTTAGTGATTTGTATGTTTAACTACCAATTTTGTAGTTTTATCTGAACGATAATGGACTGATTCATGTCTAATCTACAAATTTTATGTCAGTAAGCTGCTTCATTGTCCCAATACCTCTATGCTTGCTTCCTTGTCGTATGAGTTAGTGCTGGCCTCTGGTGTCAGATTTCGTGAGACCACCCGTGGACACAGATCTAATTAAAATGGGCAGATTATAGGCACCAACTCCTTGGGCGTGGACCGCATAAATTAGGTACAAAGCACACAATTGTCTTCGGTCTTAATCATATTCAGAGTGGCGTTTGTGTGGCACTTACTCGTATGGCAGTGTCTATTCACGCTACAGTTTGCTTACTCGTATGTCTCTTTATCTTTGTTGTAGATGCACATGAAGCACGACGGTGGGAATGTAGCTGTGTTTGCCTGTAGTGGTATCTTGTCCAGTTTTCGTAAACGTGATATTAAAGCATGCCGTATCTTCCGCCCTTAAACTAGATCTATGACCGTGGGCCTCCAAGATGGCGTAACGACTGCTATGCAGCACTAACAGCCGTGACCGACAGCTTATCGTGCCCTGCGAAGCACGGGACGATGGGAATCCGCAGATAACTTAGAAGAGTCAAGCCGAGGAACGAACTAAGTATCTTTAGATTCTAACAGGTACCGCATACTGCTCAGCAATCATAGCTCTGATATCTCTAAGCTTTTACGCACAAATATTTATATATATACATTTAGGACTCCAAAAGTCACTAGAGCAGTTATGTTTACCAACAACAATATTAGTTGAAGCAATAACAAACTAATCCACAATTAGAGCACATGAGATATCACTAAGCCATAATTTATATTTACGGCCTGTCGGGGCCAGGGGGCTAGCGGCAATTAGCCCCTTAAGATGCGCGACCTACCCTTAATGCTGACAGATAAGATACAGTAACCTTAAATGCTTGTTTGGGGTCAAAGAGCGTATGTAGAAGGTATGAATAACACGAGCGGTGGTGGCCGAGCGCTTTACAATCCTGCATCAATGATCTACAGTAAACTAGCTGCGCCCCACGATTTTACCCGCGTGGATGATGATGATGATGATGATGATGAAAGTAGCCTATGTGTCATGGCATGTTTTTTTATATTTTATAAGCTATCCTGGTATATTCAAATTTCATCCAAATCTGTTCAACCGTTTGAGCATGAAGGAGTAACAAACATACACACACACACATACATACAAACTTTCGCCATTATAATATTAGTGTGAATAGCTGTACCCACGGCTTTGCCTGCGTGGTCATTTTACTGGGAAAAAAGGCAGAACCAAAAGTACCAAAATCATCAAACTTCGTTCAGAAGTTAAATGTTTTTATTATACGCTTTATATTAGCTTCACTTGTATGTTTGTTTGTATGTTTGTATGTTTGTAACCGACTCCTTTGGACGCTATTTTGAACCACTTTAAACGGTCAGATTTCATTCAAATTTTGCAAACCTGTCAAAGACCGATGACAATGCAATAATACGAAAAAAATAATAAAATAAACGCGCTTATAAATAAACCAAACTAAAAAATAGAAAACCAATCTAAAAAATAGAAAATAAATTTTAATAGTGTAAACAAGAAAAAAATGTATTATTTTAAAAAAAGCGTGGGGTGCTTTTTAAGATATTATCGAAATGATAATCCTTCTTCTCATATCTGTCAATGAAATATTTATAACTATTGACCCATGCACACCACGTTTTTTTTTAAATAAATCATTTTTTTCTTATTTACACTATTAAAATTTATTTTCTATTTTTTAGTTTGGTTTTCTATATAAAGCGTGTTTTTTGTTTTTTAAACTATTATTTATTTTTATCGACTGCTCAACTTCTACACATTCGATTGTATCAAGTAGTGGTCTACTTGATACAATCACCAGGTTTTAAGTCGAACCCTGAGCTGTCCAACAGTGAAAATCACATCGCAATCGGTCCAGTAGTGACCAGACCAGGTTTTAAGTCGAACCCTGAGCTGTCCAACAGTGAAAATCACATCGCAATCGGTCCAGTAGTTTAACTTGATGCGCGAACAAACAATAAGACAGACATACACCATATTTAAAAAAATAGTGTGACTAGCTGTGTTATGAGTAATTTTCAAGAACCCCAAAAGTTGGGAAAGTTTCGCTCAAGTTATTGTACCCTGCACCTAATACCGAATTTTTAGACGTATACACATCCAAATTAAACCACCCACCGGAACACTTTCCATCGTTAACAAATATAGTCCAATTTCTTAACGAAACATTTAATGGCGGCCTGCAACTCGTCCGTTTTGACAACTAACAACCAAAGAACTTGACTGATTTACAACTGGTAAGAAATTAAATTTTTATGTCTCACTTAATCGCTTCCTCAACGATAACGCCTCGTAAAACGTCATTTGGTTCCAAAAACAAAATGGCGGGTTGACATTTAATGAGCCCGTCACAAAAAAAAGTTAATAAATTATTGAATAAACATGGGGAAGAAAAATTTTGATGTAGACATCAGGTGACCATAAACCATTATTATTATACTCAAGAGACGAACTGACAGACAGCCGACAGACAGCCGACAGACAGCCGACAGACAGCCGACAGACAGCCGACAGACATAGTGGCATAGAATATTGAAAAAAAAAAAAACCTCTTGTTTTATATTAGTGTCATACGTAGGTGCATATTATAATCTTTGACAATACTTTTGCGTCTAATGGCATTTCAATGAAAACAATATTAGCTTCATGGATGTAAATTACGTTTACAGTGTCAGCCCGTCAGAGGACACACGGTGAGGTCGAAGGTCCCGTAACTAATCAGTTATTATTCGTCTTCAAGTTTCTTGCCGATTCTTCTCGAAGTTGTGTGCCGAATCAGTGGTCAGTTATTTAAATCAATCCCTGGATCACTACTAACATAAGCGATCCAGTTTTAGGTACTATGTTCATAAGCGTTTATTCCGCTCCCCGTAATCAAGATGACTGTCCAAGCTGATAGTCGTACCTCCTGGGTTAAGAGGAAAACCCAGAAATTCTTCGGTTGCAGAAGTGTCACGCATTGCGGCGGAGTGCTCCAGAGACCCACTTCCTCACCCGGTGAAGGCCAACAGCACTTATCCACACTAAAAAAAAGTTTGTAAGTATCATTACATTGCTTATTGCAACATTTACTCTAAACCAAAATGAACAAAAAATTATATACTTACTAAAAGAAAAGAAAAAATATATTCATAATAATAACACTAGTTATGGCCCGATGAGTACAACTTTACTCGAAGAGATTACTCATTTTTCCCCACCCCTTGATAAAATTAAAAACAACGGTAAGAAAACAGCAAAACAAAGAGAACGAAACAAAAGACCGACCCCTGTTAGCTTCGGCGGGCGTTAATTGATTTCACGGTATACTGAACCCTTACCTCGGGATAGGGATGCTAGATTTCATTAAAATCGATTTTTTTATAACAACTTTTTGGTCTGATTCGAAGATAACGATTATGTTTTGAGAAAATATAGTCAAAGTCAAAGTCAAAGTCAAAGTCAAAGTATTTTATTGTAAATAGGCAAAAATAATAGCACTTTTACAAGTCAAAATTAACATCTCCTGAACAAAGAGATTTACATAAAATATTATAAAAAGATCAAATCAATCCAAATTTAGATAAACTAAGTATTCTTTGAGTTTGAAAAGGAAATTTACCTTTCATGTGCCAACAGAGTTAAATCTCACACTGGAAAAGGAAATACCCTTCTGACTCTACCGGTGCTTCGGAATAAATAATTATATAATAATCCATTATTGCTTTTCTAATTCTCGGTGTCACTATAATCAGAAATACTACTACTCTACAATTTAGCAGGTAGGTACCTAAGTACAAGGTATATAATCCACAATATCTCTGGATAGACTCTATTTATAATTTATCAGGTAGGTACCTAAGTACAAGGTATATAATCCACAATATCTCTGGATAGACTCTATTTATAATTTATCAGGTAGGTACCTAAGTACAAGGTATATAATCCACAATATCTCTGGATAGACTCTATTTATAATTTAGCAGGTAGGTACCTAAGTACAAGGTATATAATCCACAATATCTCTGGATAGACTCTATTTATAATTTATCAGGTAGGTACCTAAGTACAAGGTATATAATCCACAATATCTCTGGATAGACTCTATTTATAATTTATCAGGTAGGTACCTAAGTACAAGGTATATAATCCAAAATATCTCTGGATAGACTCTATTTATAATTTAGCAGGTAGGTACCTAAGTGCAAGGTATATAATCCACAATATCTCTGGATAGACTCTATTTATAATTTATCAGGTAGGTACCTAAGTACAAGGTATATAATCCACAATATCTCTGGATAGACTCTATTTATAATTTATCAGGTAGGTACCTAAGTACAAGGTATATAATCCACAATATCTCTGGATAGACTCTATTTATAATTTAGCAGGTAGGTACCTAAGTGCAAGGTATATAATCCACAATATCTCTGGATAGACTCTATTTATAATTTAGCAGGTAGGTACCTAAGTGAAAGGTATATAATCCACAATATCTCTGGATAGACTCTATTTATAATTTATCAGGTAGGTACCTAAGTACAAGGTATATAATCCACAATATCTCTGGATAGACTCTATTTATAATTTAGCAGGTAGGTACCTAAGTGCAAGGTATATAATCCACAATATCTCTGGATAGACTCTATTTATAATTTATCAGGTAGGTACCTAAGTGCAAGGTATATAATCCACAATATCTCTGGATAGACTCTATTTATAATTTATCAGGTAGGTACCTAAGTACAAGGTATATAATCCACAATATCTCTGGATAGACTCTATTTATAATTTAGCAGGTAGGTACCTAAGTGCAAGGTATATAATCCACAATATCTCTGGATAGACTCTATTTATAATTTATCAGGTAGGTACCTAAGTACAAGGTATATAATCCACAATATCTCTGGATAGACTCTATTTATAATTTATCAGGTAGGTACCTAAGTACAAGGTATATAATCCACAATATCTCTGGATAGACTCTATTTATAATTTAGCAGGTAGGTACCTAAGTGCAAGGTATATAATCCACAATATCTCTGGATAGACTCTATTTATAATTTATCAGGTAGGTACCTAAGTACAAGGTATATAATCCACAATATCTCTGGATAGACTCTATTTATAATTTAGCAGGTAGGTACCTAAGTGCAAGGTATATAATCCACAATATCTCTGGATAGACTCTATTTATAAATTATCAGACTAACATCTTAATTCGCGGTGTGTACAGCGTAAATCGATTAACAACTCGAAACAGTGTATCGTCGAATCGAATCAGATTGTTCATCTCGAGCTATGCAGCTTGAGTGAGCTGAGCATTGTCTTGCAGTGACAGGGAATAAAGTTCTTGAATGCCATTTGTTGGGAGCTGATGCGACGGAAGATGTCGAAAAATATTATACCAGTAACTTTGGTTAAATAGATTTACAGGCTGTGGTTACGTTAGTTTGTCTATTTACAGTGACATCACGTACTTAAAAAATGCAGATTAATCAGATATTAGACCTTTTCATTTCCGATTTTATCCCGAATTACCGCCATTCTGCATTCAAATATTATTCAAACAAGTTTGGGAGTTTCCAAAGAAACTAGTACATACTCGTATATGAACCGGAAATCTGTTTAGGGTAATCGCTGATATGAAGTATTTTTTCCAACTACGGCGAAGCAAGGGCCCTTCCCATAAGTCGGATAAAAAATAATGAGTTTAACCGCAGTTAAACAGTGTATGTATGTACGTATGTATATATGTACATGTATATATGGCATGTGGATGTTCCACCATAGCCTCGCCCCTATTTATCCGATTTTGAGAAGTGAGGTGTCAATCGATTTGTCTTCAGTTACCTATAAAGCGTCGTAGGCTATTTTTTTTGTACCCGACTACGGCAATGCAAAGGAAGGGTTATGTGATCAAACTCAAACCTTGGTCCGATTTTGACAAGCGAGGTATCGATCGATTCGTCTTCATCGCAAGAGTGTCATAATATGCTATTTTTTACCTGGTTTTAGTTTTTGAACTTATGTCTTGTTAAACTGTACTATTACAATACGTCGAGTCTCGTTAATCATTCCAATGGCTTAGTGCTCTATGAACTTTTTTGTAATTTGAGTGCTGGGATAACTATAGTTTAACGTGATATCTATTATCAAAATGACACTTTTTTTGTGCTTAAGTAGACACGTTTAATAAGTCGTTTTTAGCTCAAAATATTGTGTTGAGTTCTCATACCAATGACAAGAACCTTGATGATATTTTGGCCATTGTCGTATGGAGACTTGTGCAGTGTAAGGGCTTTTGATGCTGCATTGCCTAACTACCTACCTTTTTTGAAACGAAACGCTCCGCTCTTTTTTAAAGCTCTCCATTAGTACCTTAGCCAGAAGACCTCAGGAGCAAGCTCACTCCACATTAACACACACAATAGCGGACGCAGGAATACGTGAAATGGGGTTTTGCCTAAGTTAGTCAATAAAACTGCAACTGTACCTAACAAAACATTGCCTAATCTAACAAGCTAATAAATAAGGGAGAAATACAACCCTGAACCAAATCTCCCAATCAAATAAAACGAGACACCAGCGGCATATCGGTCCCAAGTATCACTGCAGCCAGAACACTGTCCAAGAACACGTCTCTCGGGAGCCATAGCCGCGGGCGAGGGTGACCACTGACCACTTATCAGTAACCCGATCTGGACTGACCACGTCTTAAGGGTAGTTAGTTGACAAGTATAGCTGGTACTGGAGAAATGTTGGAGTGTGCTGTCAGTCTGTTGAATTTTGGGAGTTTAAGCTTAAAAGCCTAGTTTCATCGTTAGTAGCGGTAAAGTCTTTGTATTCATTTTTGCCATTTCACGCCTGTGACATTAACACTGCCTGCAGGTACGAGTATATACGTAACGTTTTTGCAGATGTATTTTATAGAGATAGGAAACAATCAGGATATACCCGTTGAATCCTGATTATTTCCTGAAAACCATAACCTGGTAGTCCTCAAAAAATGTTGAGTGAATTGGTATCTACGCTTCTCATCACACTATTGGTAATCACATCATCATTTACTGCAACTATTAGTTGCGCCCCGTGGCTTCTGAAACGTGAACAGTATATGTATTATGTTTATGTTTTTATACCAAATTTTATCAAAATCCGTACAGTCGTTGCCGTTACAAACAAACACACGCACACTTCTACATCTTAAAATACCTGTAAGCAAATATAACTTATGGCTTACAAAAAGTAAAACAATGTATTTGAAAAGCTAAAGGTAAATATCGCAGACTCCGATTCTAATATGGAGACACAAAATGGGCAGGTAGGCCCTACACAACTGCGTATAATCAGTAACCACAGAACAAAAAACAGGTATTATCACGTCGTACAAGCAAACCCAGTCGCAAACCTACTATTGCCATACATCGATGTATCTGCGTGTCTCTAATTAACCGTTAACTGCCAGTTTTACTGCCGACCAGCAGTTTAGGGTTATCTCCGTTAAGTTTAAACTGCCCGCCATATGTAGTGATGTAAGAGTTATTGGACAGGGATCCGATTTCTATGTTGTTAGAAATGGATGCCATGTAGTTTAATTCGATCGGATAAGATTAGATTGGAAGATGGTATTTTGGAGATAAAGCTTTAGTTTAAGTCGAATAAGCTTAGTAAAAAAAAAAATAACATCGGTCAGTTAGGTCATCTCATGGAAAGGCCTAAATGACCGATGTTAAAACTTTGATTCAGAACTTCTCTTTCGTAATGAAAATATCCGACAGAGAAGCAAACTAAAGTGGTCGGGGCGTCACAATTCCTGAAGAACCGATAACCGTTGTGATAGACGAGTTCTCGAGTGGAGACCACGCTTAGGCAAACGTTGGAAGGACGCCATGTGGCCAGGTGGAGTAACGACCTGTGAAAAGCGTCTGGCAGAAAATTGATGAAGAGAGCTGAAGACCAGGCTCAGTGGCGTGCTTTAAGAGAGGCTAGGTCCAGCAGTGGACAAGTGATGAACGTATGTTGGAGTAAGTTTGGATGATTTTTTGCTGTTGTTGAAGGACTTTTGAAATTTGGAAATATTTAAAAGAGATGTATGTTCGTAAAATTTATGAAAGCTGGTACTAAAATAATTTGAAATTCTAAACAAGTTATTAGATATTTATGAAGAAAGGGAATATTATTCTGACAATGAATAGTCTTACGTAGTATTTGTATACTCTTTGATAACCAATGAAAACAAAAAAAAGAAGCCTTAATTTTTTATTTATTTGTGTTTTGTTTTTCGTTTAGTAGAAACAAAAAACTTGCCACATCTAGGTACCTTACCGTTGGCAACTCTGACAATGACATACAACACGGCGAATTCACAGAATACCTACACAATGTATCTAGATCTGGCGCTGACAGAGCGATGGTGGCGTAACGGTTCTATAGTGCAATTTAGAATCCAACAATACCGGGTTCAAAACCTGGGCTCCCGCACCAATTATTTTCTGAGTTTTTTGTGCCTTTCCATCGAGGGCACGTTAAGCTGTCAGTCTCGGCTGTTGGTTAAGGCCCTATGGATTGCAATTTTTTGTCCTGCTTGTTATGGTGCAGGGTAAGCAGGAAAGGTGATGCTTCTCGGGAGCCGATTTTAGTTCATATTTTCATATTTTTTTTTTATTAATCTTACAATTTTTCAAAAAACTAATCCCACAGAAGTATTTGAATGTTTGTTGGGATTACACATATTTGGTTTTTGTAAACATATCTTTGATAGAACCTGAATGAAGTTGATTCATTCCATCGACAGGACCGTAAAATCCCGTGTATTTAAAGAAACTTTAGGTTTTTTATCTATCGAGCCAAAGTCCTCGGGCGGCTTCACAAACTCTGACATCAGAGGCCAGCACTACCTCATACCACACTCATACGACAAACAAAACAAACTGACAGCTGATGGATGACAGCTGACAGAACCGTAAGATTTTTTTCTACAGGCTTCACGCCTTTCACTTGGGTTCTTTTTTGATGACATTGCGTTATGAACGTTTTGTTATTTTATTATTAGAACAGAATAAATAATAGTACAATTATTAGCTACTAGCGAGCCGCCCCGGCTTCAAACGGGTAGATATATAGAAAGATAAAATTAGTAGGTTTTTTATTTGTACAAATAGAACAACAACAATTTCTTACACAAAATGTTTATACTCAAGTACCATTTCGTCTATAGTATTATTCTGTTTAACGCAAGGAGGTTGAATTACGGTTACTATTTCGTGTATTATTAGCATAGAGCATTTCCTACGTCGATGATTATTATATGTTCTGTGATTTCATTCCATATACAAAGACCCGCATCTCCTTCTTAATTTGTGACCTGACGTAGTATTTAAATACTCTTTGGTTTGCGATACAAAGTAATAGAGATTTTTCGCAAAATTTAATACCTCGGGTTTCATTATTGCAATTATCGAAAGTAAATCTAATTTTTTGAAAAATAAAACCCTTCTAGTGTTACTCGCTGATAATTTAGCTTACTTTATGTGAAAGAAAAATATATATATATATATAGTTTAAAATTGGGTCTGTATTTTTGAGTTTATCCATTACAAACAAACAAACAATCAAATCTTTCCTCTTTATAATATAAGTGTAGATGTAGAAGTGTAGATGTAGATGTATATGTAGAGTTTATTTTATTTCCAGTGCACGAAAAACGCACTAACTCATAAGAAAGGAAAATAGTTTTCTCTTTTGTTCAAGAAATGGAAGCTCAGTAATATATAAATTACATATTTTTATATAGCCCAGTAAATAAGCTCTTAAATGAGGTAAATATAGAGTATCACTTCTGAACATCTCCTTTAAACAAAAAAATAAAAAACTATGTTTCCGCCCGGGATCGAACCGGGGGCCTTCTGCGTGTTAGGCAGATGTGATAACCGCTACACCACGGAAACTGTGATAGAGTACAATCAATTATTGCAATTAATCAATAGCGAAAGTAAATGCAAGAACCATTAAAGCCAATCGTATATGGTTTTTTTTCAGTATTTTCTCAGAATAACTATAATTTCTGTATTACTTACGTAAGTAACGCTTCACCAAAATTTGAAAAATAGTTAAAACAGTTAACTCCAAAACACTAGTGTTTGTGAACTCTAACACTAATTTATAAATATTTATGTAGCCCAGTAAATAAGCTTTTAAATGAGGTATAAATCATAGCTGCTGGAATTTCCTCGGAATAAAGTACCACTTCTGAACATCTCCTTTTGGTTTTGTTTACGCCAGTTTAGTATGTGAATCAATAGAGGTTGTATTTTAAGTACTTACACGTTTATTTTAGCTCCATTTCATGTACAGTTACCGATCAAAATAAAGTTCAAAGTAGCTTTAGTTACTAGGGAAAGTTCGAAATATGCAGGGGGAAGATTGTAGTACTCTTAAAAACCATTCTTATAATCGTACGCTTAAGGTTCATAATAGCGATGAAATCTGGTCTTTACCATGATAAAACACATGAAGAAAATTCTCTCAACTCCTTCGTAGGTTTGCCGGAGGTTTGTTTAAAGTACCGTAAGTCCCGTCTTGCCCCCGTTTAAAAAAAAACCTCTTAAGGGCGTCACAGACGATTAAGATACTATAATATTTGATGTTACGATATCTGCATATAAAATATTATAGCATCTTATGGTATCACACACGGCTAAGATACGATAATATATTGAAATTATTCATTCGCTCGCAGGCCGTCCGCAGGTGCCACACGTATTTCTTCACCGCTTTCTATATACAGGTTTATAAAATATGAGTAGTACGGTTTCACTATTAGATTTATTAGATAGCTCATCAGACGATGATTCTGATTTTGAATTTGATATGCAAATTGCATTAGCGCATTGTAAAAGGTGATCAAATTGGATAGAAAATTACATTAAATTTAGAAAAAGCCGCGGTGAATTTAATCTTTACGCAGACGTTTCTACAAAAAAAACTTATTTTAATAAGTCGAAGGAAACTTTTCTCGAAATTCATAATTTGACTAACGAAGATTTAGTGAAACAAAATACGAACATGCGCGAGAGCATTTGTACAGAAGAACGACTTGCAGTATGCTAAGAACCATCTCGTTTACCTCAGCTTTCAAACATAAAAAACCGCAGCTAAATCGGTCCATTTGTTCGAAAGCTACGATTCGCACCACTTCCCCCCCCCCCTTCCCCCCTCCGTCCTCAAATTACAGCTAAGAAACATCTTGTTTACCCCAGCTTTCAAACATAAAAAACACAGCTAAATAGGTCCATTTGTTTGGAAGCTACGTTATTCACCCCCCTTTTCTTTCTCACCTCCCTCCTCCCTCTCCCCATATATCTAAGAACCATCTCGATCATATCAGCTTTTGAACAGAAAAAACCGCATCAAAATCGGTCCATATGTTTGGGAGCTACGATGCCACAGATACACCCACACACACACACATGCACACAGTGATACACACCCTAAACTTATAACACGCGTCTCTTTATTCAGGGTTTAAAAAAAACCGTCACGAATACAAAACAGAGCAACCTGTAGCGCATATTACGATATCAATACATATATTATACAGACATACATACAAACATTATAAGTTAAATAAAAGCTTTTAAAAACGAATTAACCTGGGAAACACTCACTCCGATATCGAGATAATAAGTAATCAGCGGAGGAAAATCCGGATGTGATGAAATTACGTTTTTTTACCAGACTGCGCAACGCAAAGGCCTGGTAATGTGTTTATCAGCCTATGTACTCGTATGTATGCATACATAGACTAAACGCGTGGACTGTGCTTTTTTCAATGGGGCCTTTCAGACCCCATCGTGAATTGCGCAAGCTTTTATTTTACAGGGCTTTTAGGACTATCACGGTGTTAATCGCCCAAGCGTTTTGTTATACTGGCCAATTTGGACCACGGCGTGAATCGACCCATCGGTTTTTCTTATTCAGATCATTATCAAACAGTTTAAAAATCTAGTGCATTGATTGTTTTTTATTCCTACATGAACAAAATTCCCTCTAATTTTATTTTCCCCGCTTTTATTTTCTCCGACAGTAACGTCACGCAATTTACCAAACACATTATTCAAGTACGTAGCCCTGAAGCAGAGTAAATAGATGCAAATCGACGTATTTGCGAAATGAAGTCGTTTCCCGACGAAGAGCTTTTAATAACAACAAAAAAGGAGGTAGGAGAAAAATGCTTTCCCTTTGAGTGACGCTGAGGTATTTTCCTGTTAATTTAATCAAATTGTAGATAGCTTAGCGGAAATGAAATCGATCTACAAATACCTCAGCATTTTTAGAGTTTTAAGTATAATAACAAAATTATTATGGCACTAGCTGTGCCCGCGGCTTTGCCCGCGTGGTTATTTCTCTGGGATAAAAGAATCTGTGTTATTGCAGGACCAAAAGTACCTATAGGGTACAATATAACAAATTGCGTTCAGCTGTCAAATAGTTTTTTATCGATTGCTCGGTTTCTACTCATCGGATTGAGATACCAAGTACCCCAGTTTTTGAGTCAAATCCTAGGCCAGGGGTTCCTAAACTTTTATGGTAACGGAACACTCGCCAAATCCCTTCTATTTTGTGGAACCCTACATCAAATGTGATACGTACGAAATGTAGTGTCCTCGAAGTCTATTCATCGAACGGTTATATCCTCGAAGGTTCGTTTCTGCGAATGTACGTTTGCTCAAATGATCAAAAACTGCGAAATGTAGTTTGCTCGAATATTCTAATAAATGAGTTATACTGCTTGCATGTTTTATTCCCAAATATATTTTTAGCTGTTCTTACCTGCAAGTTTAAAAAAGTACCAGGACAGCAAAATATTGCTAGCAGGAGTCGATGTTTTTTTCAATTCAAGACTCATTTGGTGTCAGTAGACTCAAAACAAAGAGTAAATTGGACTTGAGGACAACAAAAACGTTATTTCTTAATTTTTTCTTTGACGCTTTTTTGGGTGGATACCGTGACTTGGCAATCTCGTACACGTAACTGATCCTCAGTAGTGCCAACTTTAACGAAGTAGAGATGTAACGACGTCGTCGCTCAGCCGCATCCATTGTTGAAGCACCTAGCGCAAATGACTCCGGCCGGAGTACTTCGGGGGGCATCTCTTTGTCACCTTTGTCCACTGGGAACTTGTAATCTTGCTTACCGGTAGATTGATAGGCAGCTCGTTATCTACAAGAACTGCTTGCTGCAATAAGCTGGGATCAATGCGAGAGGACGTCCTGTTGATAATAATGGGACTAAGCAGAAATAATTGCATAATAGGCGATCCAGCTTATTGGTTCGGCTTTACCTGCTCTTCCTTAAATGATTCCCGGTGCCCTCCGGCTAGATGGAGCGACAATATATATTATAATCATGCAAAATGGCTGGCAGCTAGTGGCAGCAATTAACTTTCGCAGTATTGACCATTCGAGAAAACGTACCTTCGCAATTTTGATCAGCAGAAACGACCATTCGAGTATGTTAGCATTCGATGAATAGACGTCGAGGAAAATACCTTCGCAGTATCGTCATTCAGAGTTGACTACCAGAGTATCCCACATCAAAATGATTACAAGACACTGCAATTTAAATAAGAACAAAATTTCTTTCTCACTTTAACTTTTAATGTAAAAATTTAAATTGTTTCACTGTATTATTAATAATTGCTTTATAGTACGATAGGTATCATGTCCGACAGTTCACACTCACGTCCGGGATAGCATCCAATCTCGACATGTTTTTTTTGTATAAAGGGAGCAAAGTTAAGACAGCTTTTTTGGCTACTTCGGGGTATTCACTCCCAACACGAATCCAAAACTCTTTCACAGACACAGAATTGCTAATACTGTGTGTTGCTAATGTGTGGATGAAAATCGAATGTCAATTGTGTGGATGAACTCTGAAGATCTATGAAAGCTACCTGTTTGTGGAATATACTATCTGTAAAAACAGAGGAAAGCACCATCCAAAGTTGTTTTCAAGGAGTTGGTCAGAGATCATTATTTTAAAGCTTCATTTACTTAGCTGTTTATCACTATCTCTCCATTATCACTACTTTTATAACGTCACCTTTATTATATATATAATTATATACATAGAAATTATATGTATTATGTTATTATATGTATTAGATTATTTTATTATATATATATTTATATATATATATATATATATATATTGTATGTTGTATTGTTATAAATATTTTGCAATTTTTATTAACTCTTATTTTTTATATTTTTTTGCACGTTTATAACCTCTCATTGCATTGTTTGGTTGACTGGTAGATAATGCTTTTAGTATTAAGTCCGCCATTTGTACACTTTTAATTGTGCAATAAAGTATAAATAAATAAATAAATGCTTCGTAATCCAGGACAGTTAGCATCGCAGGTTGTCTTCTGATGATAAATGGATTTTGTACCCATTCAATATCAATTTCACTATCCGGAATGTAATCTGAGAAAGATTTCTGGATATTTACTAAGAGACGTAACCGCCGCACCCGCTATATAAAATTCAAACCAAATTCTCACCAAATACCAAACGAAATTCATACCAAATTCTCACTACCTACCTACTTACTTATCATTAATGGGTTCTTCTCATCACATATTTTGCTCTATTTCAAAATAATATTTGTTATTGTGGAATTATTTAACAGCCAAAAATAAATAATTTCGCGGAACCCTGGTGACTTTTCCACGGAACCCCTAGGTTCCGCGGAACCTACTTTAGGAATCGCTGTCCTAGGCTATTCAACACCTATAATGGCTTCGCAATCAATCCAGTAGTTTTTACGTGATGCGCAAACAAAAAGACAGGCTTTTAAAAAAAAACTTGTTCAGTACCTCATTGTAAGTGCCATACCATTGTTTTCATTATATTCGTTATACAGACTTTTTAGTACTTACTGCTTTAATAAAAGTATAGAAGATTGATTGTAGTGGCAGGCCTCTTCTGCAAGAATGTTCTAGATGACACTGAAATTGTTGTGGGGAAGCTGGCGCTTACCATCAGGAAAGCAACATTTTTTTTTTGCTAATTTTATTGACGAGACAAGCAAGTCGCTCCCCTGATGGTAACCGTCACGCATGCCCATAACAGTTGCAGTGCCATCTAGAACTTCGGTTGCAAAATCATGTGCGTCACTGCACTGCGATCTTCACCCTGAGGCATTTGTTTAAAGTCTCATTGTATTATTGTGGAAACATTGCCCTTGAAACCGAAACAGAAACACTACTGCTTGGCGGTTGAATGTCTGACAAAGGTGTGGTACTTCCCCAGGCGAACTGTTGTGGTTTTACTCTTACTATTACAGAAACCTGGCTCACCTAATATTTTCTTACTATTCCGCACAATCTATTTATCTAGTGGTGTCTGTTTTGAAAGAGAGAGAGAGAGAGAGAGAGAGAGAGAGAGAGAGAAGGAAATGCAAGTGACAAGTTTAGTAGTAAATACTATTTCCTACAGTTGAACGCACTTTCAGTTACAAAGTACTAACAAACTTTCATTCATTTGTCGTGTACTTAGATTTTGGTTTGATAATCATAAGCCTTTCATTTATATCTAAAGAGTAAAGACAGAAGGAAATAACCAGTTCCCATGGAAATGCTTATTTTCTTTTTAAGTAGGTACATGCTTTAAAATGAGTTAAATACGAGCCTACATTATTTTTGTACTAAGCTCGCATACATTCAATCATTTTCATTTTCAACTTTCACTTTCAAGCAGTCGCATTTTGCAAGCTAGAGTGTGTGACGTCACACCTTTCACAAACAAATCTCTTCAGTGTACAGTTCAACTTCAGAGATTACCTCTCCATCATCGGAAGGTGGCCATCTAATACTATTACCGCAGCAACTAGCGCCGAAGTCCGTTAATATGATAATATATCAGCGCATAAAGCATCATTAGCGCCCTCCCTCCTCCTGCCTCCTTGATTCACCTCTGAGAAGTTGGAATTTGCAAGTGTTAGTGATAGTATAATTAAGGTGTACAAGAGGAGATGGTATCTGTATTGGCGTATGCTTAATAGTGAAAATTGGATTGATTCTTAAATGATTTTGAGTTCATCGTCATTACCAGCCATTACCTTCATAGTCTATAGGAATGTAAGCGCTCGCATGAGTGCTACTGTAGTAACTGTAGTAACGGCGGGCGCTGTGTCAGTACCTCAAAATAATAACTTATATGTAGACGGTTTTGGGTGCAATATTGAAATATCTTTTACCTTTGTAATAAAACAATTTCAATATTGTTTACTAATGACTTTGTTTTAGTAAGTGACGTTAAGTTTTCCTCAGTTGATATCAGTAATATTCATAAAGTTACCAACCGACTTTATTGTTTTTCAACTCAATGGAATTATTGTGCAATTGTATCAATAAAGTACAATAAAGATAAATCACCTGAGACGTTCAGGCTATAAATTTAGATAATTATTATCTTAATTTATTGTCTGCTTACATAATAATAATGATTTAGGTAATTTTTGCTAGAGCAGCGAATCGAGGCGAGCGCTTGTTGGTAATAGGTTACAGGTGTAATAAAAATTGTGAATGTATTGCTTAATTTGTGCATAGGTATCAACGTTTCCGTGGTGTAGCGGTTATCACATCTGCCTAACACGCAGAAGGCCCCCGGTTCGATCCCGGGCGGAAACATAGTTTTTGCTTCAGTTTTCATTTTCCTCTGTATCTAAAGGCTCGAAGCAAGCGCTTGTTCAGAACCGGTTTTTTGTAGAACCAGCTTTAATGCTCGTATTTAGCCTTAAGCATAATTGTACAGTTATGTTTCTGTTCTGGTACTGAGATATTATCTGTTGAAAGTGTATTTTTGATATTTGTATATTTTTGATTCTGTATTTATAATAATCATCAGCGTATTACCATCCAACTATTGTCACTATTGCTGTCTCAGGGTTTCCATCCAGACTACTGCTCCATACGGATTAGTAGCTTGCGCGATGTTTTAGCGTTATTACCGCTTTAGCAATAGGTTTAGGCAATATATCGCCAACATCGCGCAAGCGATTAGCGTGAGTTGAAAAGTTCATTATGTATGTTTGATCCTTTATGGCATTATATAGACCAAACGCGTGGGCCCATATTGATGATTAATACGTCAATCAATTTGTCTTAATCTTGCAAATTTTACTAAAATAAAGATAATCAAATTAAAATTAAAATGTAAATTTGTAGACTTTTTTTTTTTAAATTAAATGTTCGAGACTCGATTCCCATGATGCACGAACTATTTCCTTACCTACAAGTTTGTGCTGACTCCTCGGTGCGCGAGTCTGACTCGCAATTATTGGCTGGTTTTTTTCATTGTGCGTAAATTTTCTTATTGAATATTACAAAAACAAAAATTGCTGTACAAATTTTGATTCGAGGCCTTAATCTCACCTCTCCCACCATCCTCACCTCTCCTCCTCCCTCCCTAATTCATCAAAATCAATCAATCTATTCTCGAGATATCATCAAAAAAGCCGTTCCATACAAAATTTATGAAAATGAATTTTATTCAAAATTTTGTTTAGTGATTTTTTCCGGTGTTTTAATAGTTATTCTGCTATGAGGGGCGGAGACAAATCCAACAAATTAAAAATCATACAAATCGGTCCAGCTGTTCTTGAGTTCTACATTATTTAACTAACCCGACTTTGTTTTTTACCCGACTGAGGAGGGTTATGTGTTTGGGTTGTATGTATGTTTGTTTGTTTGCACGTTTCTTAGACGCGTCATACAGCCTAAACGGCTTGATGGATTTTGATAAATGAGGTTTCATTGGATTCGTCTTAAACGAGAATGCTATAGGATATATGAAGTGCCAAGAAAACTAATATGCGATATATGAATACTAAAGGTATATTGTATTTACGACGGAACAAAAAATGACTAAAACCTATCGAGTGAGGAATCAAAATAAAGGGCTTTAAAAGACCATTCCAAAAATATATAATTCTTAAATCTAAACAGTAGCAATTTTCTTTCAAGCTTCTGACAAAAATTTAAATTTTAGATTATTCAAGTTATGTAAGTTTTTTATGGAAATGTTGCAATTGCAACTATTAAAGTAAAGTTAAATATGTAAGTAAATAGGAAACATTAAATTTATTTACTACTACCTTTCGCCCGCCACGTCGTCCGCGCGCACTACAGTTTATCGCGGAGAAAGCTTCGTTATTCTAGGATATTAAAAACCAATGCAAAAGTACACCACCAATGCTCTTGATGCTTTTTGACAGACTTGTTATTATTTCGTTTCCATGACAACCGTTTCTTACAACGCGTTATCCACATTTTCCAGATTTCCCATGGAAAATTACCATTTTCCGAGATAAAAAATATCCTATGTTGGTCACTGTATTGTACAGTACCTATTAGCAAAGTATAACTTTGCGATTAACAATAGTTATAATAAATTATACAAAAACTAAAAACGATGTTTCCGCCCGGGATCGAACCGGGGGCCTTCTGCGTGTTAGGCAGATGTGATAACCGCTACACCACGGAAACTGTGACAGAGTACAATCAATTATTGCAATTAATCAATAGCGAAAGTAAATGCAAGAACTTTTAGAGCCAATCGTATTATGTTTTATTTTTTCAGTATTTCGGTAGAATAACTATAATTTATGTATTACTTAGGTAATTAACCCTTCACCAACATTTGACTCCATCATTTGACTCTCATTTGACTCGTTAAACAGTTAACTCCAGAAAAC
The DNA here is from genome assembly GCA_946251855.1 of Alsophila aescularia. NCBI lineage: Eukaryota > Metazoa > Arthropoda > Insecta > Lepidoptera > Geometridae > Alsophila > Alsophila aescularia. Next base: position 1,336,084 of record OX276375.1, read on the forward strand.
TAGTGTTTCTGAACTCCAACACTATAGTGGGTACACCCAATATGAAACTTGTATGGGTACACCAGGTGTCCAGGCAAGATAGCTGTTAAACGCTAGTCTAATATATTTTTTGGTGTACAATAAGAGTTATCTATCTATCTGTCTATCTATCTATAACCAGTAAAAAAACAGATCTTGAGTAAACACTCAAGATCGAACTCAACGTATACAAAGTTTAGAAGTAACAGAACTAAGAACAAAGCTTGTTTCCTGCCGAACAACAAGCAGGAAACTACAGAAGTCGTGAGAAATAGTTTCGAGCCCCCAACCCGTACATCCATTCAAACTTGAAATAATAATCAACGGCTTCAGGTGGACTGGAACAAGGTAATATATCAAAGTTTGCAACTTAACCGACTTGGAGGTGCGAGGGTATGAGTTATGTCGACCGCATACTTCTGGTGAGTTGGCACAAGTGAAGAGCGTTAGGGAATGTCATGATTTAGTATATCTACACAATTTTTTACAAAGAGATAATGTTGTTTGTTTGTTTGCAGGAGGTATTGATCTACTGATCTAATTTTGAAAACCCTTACACTGAAAAAAAACTACACTTGGATGGACTTAGGTTATTTTACTCGCGATCATGCAGTGTGTTCCGCAGGATAACGGAAACACTTCGGTCGGAGCCGTAGGGCCAGGCGGCTCTTGATATACGAGTATATATTTGGTGGGGCGGTTTGTTTACCTATTATAATTATATAGGCACGAGGAAAATTATTAGCACGAGTAGAACGAATTTGAGAGCGTCGGAACAATGTTTGACTGGTGGATCCTGCCAAGGTGGTTCCGCATCGTATGATGAACTTAATGGGTCCTGCTGCGTGATCATCTTTTTCGCTTACAAAGACAGGGTATACGATACCTTGCTTCCTTTCCGTGAAATTTTGCTAGTTGCTCTGAATTATCAATTGATTTATTTCTTTTTCTTTGGCTATCGTTTCACCACTACTTCACCAGTTTGTGGTTGAAGATAGTAAGCCGAAAATAGAACGGGCCTTCAGGGATTGCTTCTGCAACACTAAAAAAGGGCCTTTCACAGCATATTTTTCCATTTTCAGGTTGCGCTCCCGCTCCCGCTCGCACCCGCACCTCGCGCCGCATCTCGTATTTATCGCGGAGCGAGGTGTCGCGCGTAATTGAGTTACCGTTTGCCGGATACGGAAACGGCTCGCTTGAGAGCAGCAGTTCACTTTCTGTCCTTACTGCTGTGTGGGTTTATATTTCTTGATCTATTGTGAGGACTGAATTGAAGCGGTTTTCATTTCAGGATGTTTAGAATTTGGGTGAGAAAATATTCAGTATTACTATTATTTAAATTTTGCCACGTTCTTTATAAAGTCTCTTACGTCCTTATGTAAGATACAATATTACTTTTCTTAAACTAAATCAATGATTGAATTCAATGAATTCATAAAGTCGAATTGAGAAGCTGTGTCTAGACTAAGATACACCCTATTTCTATATCTGTATCAATAATCACTCGTCACAATTGCACAGGTGCATTACTCGTATGTTCTTGCAAAAATATCTAAAAGACAAAAGATACACAGATGTTGGAAGCAGTAAACGTGTGGGCATAAAAATGTAGGACAAATATTTATTAGTAACAATTGAAGTACATGAGGGGATGTAAGGAAGCGAAACAACAACTGACCGCTTCAAGCCAACCTCACTTGCCCGTGGTGCAACCTGCTAATTTACTAAAGAGGCTCTTGCAACCGACAGATGGCGGTATAGCCATCCAATTCAGGTGTAGTGAAATGTGAAGGGCAACAGCGTCACTGGTAAAAAATGCTACATACTGCGATCGCCAACCCGCACCCGCATAGGCTGGATGAGAATTTGGCACAGTTGGAATCGGAACTGCATGTTGGGGCTGAGGATGATGGAGCTAAGTGAAGTCTGAAGAGAGGACACCTTAACACTGGAATCAGGCCACAGAATGTATTTCCGAGAGGGGGATCAAGAATCCCAGGTTGGCGTTGGATTCCTCGTCAATAAGGCCCTCGCTGACAATGTTGTAGAAATATCCAGTATGTTGACCAGGGTAGCGTATCTAGTGCTGAAACTAACCGAGAGATATATAGTCTCAAGGTTGTACAGGTTTACGCACCGACATCAGCACACTCGGACAAAGAAGTGGAAGTCAATTTACAGTACATTATCAAAGTAAGAGAAACAACACGACTGCCCTGACAAAAACAGAAATTTTCTAAAAAAGAAACCTAGTTACTGCACTCGGGATGATGTAAGGATTCTAACGATACCCCAAACATCTAAATCAGTTCAGGCATTTGATAGATAGCGTGGAACAAAGAAATTCACATACATAAATACATACATGAATCCTGAAAACATTACACTCCTTATTTGGGCATTCGTGTCAATAAATAAAACAGTTTTGTTTTACATTGTTTTATCTCCTGTTCCAAAAATAAATAACTACTCTCAATAAATAAATCTCTTGCAAAAGGTCCTGAAGTATGTTTTTCAGCCCCCCGTCGCGCCGGAAGTGTGATACACGGACGGACACGATAGTTATCAATACGGATTACCCGGAGCACCCTGTGATTACCTCTACAGGGGGCGCAAAAAGCGGATTCGGACGTGACATGGCATATTGATACAGCCTGCTCGGCCGAAGCTTTTTTGATTTATTATTGAAGCATTTACTATGAGAAATGTTTGTTTTTGATAAACCATAAAGTTGTTTTTTTTTAAATAACCTTTCTTTTCCTTAGGTATCTACTTAAATAATGCGAGGACCATGGTGTAAGTCCCAATATAAACATCTACTGAAAATCTACCTAACTTGTTTATTCTGTTACAAATCATAGTATAATACAACTTAACTAAGAATCTAATTAACATAGGTCCTTAAATGATAACTATTTACAAATAAAAAACAGAATTAAATCGCCGTCTACACGTAAGGTGAAAGGTGAAAGGTGCAAAAAGCTGGCGACGTTACCTCGTTGAATAGCTAAACTAATTCTTTGACCAAGGTAAGTGCCAGCTCTTTGACAAAACCCCGTACTTCCGGACTCCAGAGCTCCATAGTTTCTACCCCAAACGAAAGATATATGTATCCATCATCGATAGATACATATTTCCTCCGCTTGAGGCTCTCTGCTGAGGTTGCCGCTGCACCCACCACCCTACAATTATTTTGTAGGTGAGAAGCCGCTAGAGTGTCGGCACAAGTTGCGTCCCACACCAGCAGCCTCCCACAACTCCAAGGAATTAAAGTCATACCGTCAGACCTCTTGCCATCGTCACGTGAAAGACCGTTCGGCTCTAAAATAGTCAGCAGCACGTTAACTGTGGCAAGTGCCCGACAGATAACGTCATTCGGGATGGCGTGGCGCAACAGGATAGGCCATGGTGACCTAACCGATCAACCTCGCCTCCGCAGGGCAGTTGTGAGGTTCTGTTTTGCAGATGCCCAGACGCAAACCGATTGCTATAGAAAAGCTGGTGTCATCCAAGAAAGTTCCTATATTAGTCGAAGGAATCGCCTGCAACCAACATCCAGACTCACGTTCACCATAGTTGCAAGGAGGCGAGCCCGATCCCTAATATCAATATTGCTGTTTAATAAAGATTTTTGAACAATTTTACATAAGGACTCGTCCCACTGCCTCTGCGAACGGAGGATTTTAGGGAAATCTTCACTTGGACTGGCCATAGTCCAATATCCAGTCCATAATCCAGTCCATAATCCACAATCCTCCTTATAATAAAGAAGTAAGACCAAAAAAATTGAACAATGAAAATAATTTCAAAAAAATGGTCTAGGATACTTTTAATAGGCTACTAAACAAGAGGTTTTTTTTAAATCGTGTGTTTCTGTTTGTGTTTGTTTGTATGTTTGTTCGCAAATCACGTAAAAACTAATGGACGGATTGCGATGCAATTTTCATTGTTCAATAGCTTAGGGTTTGACTTAAAGACTGGTTACTTGATATCATAATCAGATGAGAAGAAATCGAGCAATCGATAAAATATCCATTTGACGTCTGAACGAAGTTTGATGATATTTTTACTTTTGGTTTTGGAATAACACGAAGATCCATAAATCCCAGAAAAATAAACACGCGCCAAAGCTCCGCGCACTACTAGTATTAAAATAATATGCATGTGGTCATTATAATTCCACAATTCTTCTTCTGCCATCGGAAAATATAATTAATTAATGGCATGTTTGTTGAAATGAAATAGAAATGCTAGATTTGCTTCGTCTCTATTTGATTTACAGTTAAAGCCCTATTTTTGGAATTAAACATGCAATACTTCTAGTCAAGTCACAACGTTATTATTGTAATATTTTAAGTACATTTTAAACTGAGGAAACACCATTAGGTACACTACCTAAGAACAATATATATAAAAAAAACTCTTTTTTTTTTAAACTTTGCTCTTTTTCTGTCCTTAAAGCAAAATGTCACAAACTTATTTGAATATTGACCCGGAAATTGATTTAAAGTAAATCTAGATTTTTTTCTATCGATTTTTCGATACATCCCGTATGTCGTTCAAATCAATCAATTTATCTAAAATCTGCTCCCGAGCTGCATCATCTCTCCTGCTCAACCTGATCAACAATATGGGAGCGTACATCGCCTTGCCTATCTGCAGCTCGTAGGGAACCTAAACTTTCAAAGTAATGCTTCAGTGCACTATACAATAAACCATCACAATCTCAAACTTCGCCTGGAATCATAACCTCATAACTTAACACAATATCCATAACCTGTTCTGGCAAAGATCAGAACAGTCGTAGAACGTTAACGACTTCTCGGTTATTAAACGGGTAATTTACGACACCCCCTACACCCCCTACCTGAGGTGATAGACCCACCGTTACTAATGATTGATTTGTGTTAATGACTCATCCCTGTCGATAGTTTTGGAATTAATTTTGTATTCAAATGTATGGTTTTAGGTTTATAGTGATAAAAATATATGCTAATTAAAATGAATGCTAGTCATTTTTGAAATTTACAGATTTTTCCTATATTTAACCGATATTGTGCAAAATATATAAGAAACCACGACTGAGGATACATTTAAGGGAGGAAGGGGGGAAGCTGTTTAGCCCAGGGTGTCTCCTAGGGATGTGACTTCGGAGGGGAAACCTACTTCTAGGGCCCTAAGGAACATTTGTGCTAAACATCGAAACTAAATTATTATTTTTGAGTTTAATTACTCAAACGCGTGTACTATTAGTTGATGTTGGTGAGCAAATTCGCAACAATACATTTTCATATTTTTCCATTTACAAAGATTTTTAAGTCTTAACCTGTGAATTACTCCTTACTCGTCATCTCTGTCCTTATTGCATGATTAATAAAATGTTGTACTTTATGTAATTAGTGTCAAATAGTTTAAAGGGATGCCAGTATTTTAGATTACGTATTATAGATTATGTAATGTCTGAATTAAGATATTATCTCTCAAATTGAATTAATTAAAGTTAAAACAATCGCTGCCCGCCCTCGTGATGGAACCAATCCCATTATCTTCCATTAATCACTTAATTTGACGACATCTGATTAAGTTCTTAGCCCTCCATTACAGTAATCATATCGTTATGACCGGGGAGGGTGGGGGAGGTTATGGCTAAAATAAAAAGTTTTTATTGGCCGCTCGGACAGATTGATACTTCCGATGGCATGTGTTCGGTCGAGAGGGAGATTTAGCTCAATTGTTTCTTGTTATGCAGGGTGTCCATTGCTCTGGAACGCAAGCTGCTTTAATTGTTGTAGACTATCTGTGCCCGCGGCTACGTGCTCATTTCTGGGTTAAAAGTAACCGGTGTGTTATTCCAGGACCAAAAGAATCTTTAAAAATGCATAATCCTACATTTCTTCAAAGTTCGTTCAGACGTCAAATCGTTTTTTATTGATTGCTCGGCTTCTACTCGTCGGACTGAGATACCACGTACACCAGTTTATAAGTCAAAACATAAGCAATCCAACAGTGAAAACTGCATCGCAATCAGTCCAGTAGTTTTTACGTGATGCGTGAACAAACAGACAAACAGCCAGACATACAGTAATTCTTAAATGTTATATTGTGCCCTTATTAAGTAAATACAAGCCATCACTGTTGTTTTACAGCATCCATTGTATTGTTTATGACTGCGGCTCTTGCTCTACGAAATTATTCCACAGCATTTGCTTACGATCAAAATCATGTGAGATAATTCTGTAGTCATAGAGGTATACAAAAAACTCACCATCAGTCGGAAGAACTCCGAAGAATATGAACCAAGCGGTTGAGAGTAACAGGTATCTTAATTAGGTACCACAGTCAAGATCGGGATAAATAAGGGAGCACCAAACCAAAGTCATTGAGGAAAATTTAGATTTGTAAAAGTTTTCAGCATCAAAGTTTGAAAACAAAAAAAAATGATATCTGTCACAGCTAGAGCGTATACTAACTAATCTACGAGTAGAACATAAGTGTAAAGGACATTCACTTATGCTCTAGATTAGTTAGTCATCATTCATGTTCATACAATAATATAAAATTGCCCAACAGATGCTACAAATCGCATCGTTTGTCCAAACTGACTCTATAAACCAATCAACCGCACTCCACGTCTGATCAATCCGGCCTCTTCCTGCCCACTACACTACTGTCGCTAATGACTAATTACGCTTGTACAATTCCTGCACTACACTGTACTGCGTGTATCGACGATTCATCAGCGACTTCAAGCGAATGTAGACCCTAAGCTTGCAAAGCTTGGGAAGGATAGAGCAGAGTTGGTTGAGACGTTTTGATCTAAGTTGGATTCGAGGCACGCTCATTAAGTATTTAGTGCCATTGTCTCACTTCAGCAAAGGAAAATGAATTGTAAAGTTTGTGATATAAGATGGGGTTTGCCTTGGGGTTTGTAGGAGGAGTTATGTCCTAAATAGTGTCTGGATAGGTGAAGCTTCCTGAGGAAAGATATCGCCACGTAATGAGTTGAGTGGCATTCAAAACATCATTATCTGTGTTCGCCACAGGAGCTCGCCTTCGGAATACGGTCTACAAGGAAGTACTGTAATGGTTTTATGCAGAACGCTACCTTCTGTGGAAAACTTTGGTACTTAGCTTTTATTTTCGATGTGTTTTTGAATTGTATTGCAAGTTTTACAACTTGAGTTGTTGATGGTTAAATGGCGGATATTTTATGAGTTTCGATTAAACATTATGTTGAAACCTTCTAGGCCAAGATAATATCGCGATACTAGCTGCCCTGCTGAGATGATAATGATGATGATGTAAAGTATTCTATGTGTTATTCCAGGACCAAACAAAAAAACGTTCAAACGCTGAGTGGTAACAAACATACAGCCATACGGACAAACTTTCGCATTTATAATGTTTGTAGTATATTCAACAATTTGTACACGAGCTGCAATACATTATAATATATTACATATCTAGCTGTGCCCGCGGCTTTGCCCGCGTGGACACTTACGGGGAGAAGTATCCTATGTTGTTCCAGGACCTTTATACAATACCAAACTTTAATACAGCTGTCAAATAGTTTTATTTTTCTCGTTTTTTATTCATCTGATAGAGATACAAAGTACATCAATTTTTATGTCAAAACCTAAGCTATCAAATAGTCAAAACCGCATTTCAATTTCTGCAGTAGTTTTTAAGTAGTGCGTGAACATACAGACAGACCGATAGTCTAGTTCATTATGTTAGTCCCGTAGACTATTTATTTATAGACTTCAAAAAATGTAGGTTCTTTTTGATGTGTATGTATGTAATATTATTGAAAGTGCGCAAAATACCTTCAGTATTTTAAAAGATATGGGCTGTTAATTGTTTCCAGTATGTTTTTTTTCCATAGCGAACGGTATAAATATTTCATTTTATGTTTTATACGAATAGAAGTCGTTTTTTTAAGTGACGTTTTTTATTTATTTTCATTGTACAGACTTTTTGTTTAACACAGCTTTTTTATAAGTATAGTATTTTTATTATGAAATCGCGACTATATTGGTCATCTCTTAAAATTAATCGTAAATAACTTTACAAATAATAACTATGATAAAGATAAAATAACGTATTCTAGACTTGGAGCGAAAATACTATCGTTTCCGTGGTGTAGCGGTTATCACATCTGCCTAACACGCAGAAGGCCCCCGGTTCGATCCCGGGCGGAAACATAGTTTTTGTATTTGAACATCAAGTGTTTGAGTATTTACTTTTTATTTAAAGCAAGCTTTTAAAAACGTAGTTGCTTAACAGACACCAAAAGGTTTGTGCTGCTTATGTTTACAAAATGAACCCACAAGTCAATATGTGGTGACCGAACCAGTCGACATTATACTAAACAAACTTGACAGTGTTGGATGAGATACGGATCCAAGACGTGAACACTCACATTGGGACTTGTCTACAAATTTAAAGTCGCTCAGCGAGCTATGTAGGCCGGTCACCGTCGACACAAAAATCGCGGTAGGTTGCAATAATCTGTACTGTTCTGTTTTTTGGGATGTTGTTAGGATGGATACCAGTAACGTAAAACTAAATTTACAGCTTTGAACCTGAACCTGAGGCCTGACAGAAAGCAGTCTTCGTTGGTACTAACAGAAAGAAGGCAGGAACTAACAGAAAGCAAGCTTCGTTGGTACGGCCACGTGATGAGACGTCCTGAAGATCATGTGGTTAGCAAGCCCTGGCACTACCGAACACTAAGAAGAAAAGAGGAAGACCTCAAGCCACATGGTGGTCTACAGTAACCCGCGACTTGGAACGAGCCCAACTTTCAGAACAGACAATCCAGGACAGACCATCCTGGCGCATCAGAACGAGGCGGTGGCAAATAATGGGATGAGGCAAAGAAAAAGAAGAAGAAAGACCTGGGGCCTGATTCCGTAGAGTTAAAGTGCGGTTCGGTTAATACCACTTGGACCATTCATTGCCACCGATCACTCGTTTCGAATTCCCTAAGCTCAGTGAGCATGTGAAATGACGTCATCAAGGCGATGAGCACTCAACCGCTCGGAAACTGTCATTTTATTACGAAATACAAAACCGGTAATTCAAAATCAGAATTCACAAGGAATTCAGTAGCAATGATTTTTCGTCAACCGAAGAGCACCCGGTGCGTTCATTGCATTTACTATTAGCAGTGTTTGGTTAGTGAAGATCATTGATAATGCATAGTTACTATGAAACTTATAGTTCTAACACCGGGTACACTTTGTTTCATGTTTTATCGTGCTATGAAATTGTGTTGTTTTTGTGAAAGGTAGGTTTAATAACATGTATGTATGTAGTGTTTCATAGAACCTACCTAACTATTTCATAGCTAGAGTAGGATTTTAACCCTAAAATAGAAAAATACCTACTGGTTTTGAAATCTAGTAGTGTTCATACAAAGCCTAATTATGTGAAGTTCTACTAACAACGAGGCGTCAATGCAAATATAAGCAAAACGAAATCAAGTGTAAGTATTAAATATCATGTAATAAAGTTATAATTTTCACATAAATTGAAATTTACACTATCCTATGATTCCGGAAGCGGAGGTCTATACATTCATATGAACTGCAGTACTGTGTGCATCCACCTGAAACAAATGTATCATATTATTAGTATAATCAAGTAGATTCAATATAGTTAGGTACTTGTCTATCAAGTTTCTAGGCTATAATTATCAACTGTCGAGCTCCCATTTGTCCTTGATCATTTTTGTGAATCTACAACGATACATACGACAGGTAGATACAATACACTTCTATATAGGTACAAAGCAAGAGACTTCATCTAGAACTACATTTCAAAATCTCTAATTTATTTCTTTCTTCGTTTTTTGGCGTTTTAATTATTTACTGGTTTTTTTTTTGCACAAAAGTAGTGTACAAGGAATGACATGCACAGCATTTTTACTCGACGGCAAAAAATATTTTCAGTTGAAGTTTCACTTTAGCTGAGAAGCACTATAGTCACTATACCTATAGGAATATGGTATTTTTAAATAGGCAGTAGTAATAATCATTGAAAATAATTATTTGTAATATTTATTTGAAGTAGATAAGCACATTATTGCTGAGAAATAATATCAATGTTTAGATTTTCTTTCAGAGACGTACAATCTACAACAAGGTTATTGGCATATTATTAGATCACCACAAAACTTACGATGCTAATTAACTTTTAATAATTATACTTAATATCTACACGGAAACAAAATTTTAGATAGATTAAAAGCGAGAGAGAAAAAACATAAAATAAATTCAGACGATGATTGTTGGTGGGCGATTGCCGCAATTGGTTGGCTGACGTGCCACCCACAGATAATCACTCGAACATAAAACCCGGCAAAATTTGAAAAGTAATATTTCTGCTAGAAGTATTTGCAGGCTAGGTTGAACTTAATTCTGCCGCATAATTACCGGTTTCCCGGTATTAGTGTTGATTGCGGGTGCTTTACGGGTGCGCGTTAACTGTTTAGTGAATTTCAAAACCTTCACGACCTTCAAGCGCACCCGCAATGGGTGCTCGGTGGCAATCACTCAACCTCACTCCTTATGGCATCAGCCTGCAGTGCTATCTGCGTGGTGCTCAAAAAACATCGAAATATTCGTTTTTTTTTTCATATAATTTCTAAAAAATGCTTTCCACGGAAAAGTTATTTTTTTATTTTTTATTTAATACACTTATTAAGAAGACAATTTTTTTTCAATTGCATCTCTGTTGGCCCAATGGAACCTGAGATGCAGTGTTTCAAACATTGGCCATATTACTAATTTAAAAAAGTTCGAAATTGTAGTTTTAGACGCCTTCTGAGCAGAATATCGGCTATAATAATTCCTCATTTTATTAGGAAAGTTATGGGAAAAAAGTTGTAGAGCAACTATTTTGCTTTGATTTAAGCACAACTGAAACTATGTAGGACCAATAGTTCCCCTGTAATCTGAACAAACCAAAAAATTACGGAAATTTGATTTTTCTAGAAATGTAAATTGTTATTAATATTGCACAGTTTTATGGCAATGGAAAATGAAGATGTTGGGTTTCCTTTCAAAACAGCCAGACCTTGATGCGGGTACCACGTTTCTCAAACTTAGCGCCACTCATGAGGAGATAGCCTCTGCTGGTAACATATGTCTCGTGGCACTGTATGGAAGTGAAAAAGACTACTTTCTTCATGCCATGCGTTACGAGATATACCTGTAGTGGTGAACAGAGATGCGGACTGACATCCGGACATACGAAAGCATTTTTGCCCAAGCTGAAACGGAGACGCTTTCCTCGCGCTTCGCGCTTGTTCGGTCAATAAGGGGATTCTCAGTATTCTCAGTGCATGCACCTGTGTAATAGCACCAACTACTGCAATCACTAGCCGCCTGCCACGTGTGGTTATTATGGCAAAGCCTTCTTATGGTATACAAACAGCGAGCAACCGTATATTGTAGCATTCTATAGGCGAGGCTGAAATTCAGAGCAGTGGCCGTCTACCGGTTAATGAAGTGATGTGAATGAAGAAATTTCTTCAAGAAACTAAACACCTTATAGGTATAACTATCAGCTATGTAACCTGTGCGTGTCCTGTGCTTACAGTACCTATTCGTAATTAATCCCGTGCGCTCCAATTGAGTAACAAGTGGGTCTGCCACAGGCGCTAATACGTGCAAATTGTCGACGAGCGAACATGCTTGCTAATTACTGATACGATCTGTTGTTTCATGACTTATTATATGATATGAGATGCCATTGAAGAGGATGCGGGCTGTTACATAACAAGATGTCGTATTGTGTCTATAAGATTTAAGTATCTTTTAATGCCACTTACCAATATTCTTATTATTTTCCGGCTATGCAGAACTTTTCTTACCAAGCGACCTCTAAAAATCTTTTTTTGTGCAATTTATCGCATTAAGGTTGTTGATTAGATACTGCAACATATATTTCTTGTTTTGATTTCTGTCTGTCTCGCTCATGCTTGCTATTTAATTTTCAAAACAGCATCACGATTTGATGAGTAACCGTGATTATATTCGCGCCTAGTTCTTAAGATTGATATTTTAACACATGTAGTATCGCCACCCAGCCTACCATTATAATAGTGGGGCCGGTTGGCGATACTACATGAGTTAAAATATCAGTCTTCAGCACAGAATAAATAAGTCTTGAGGACTAGACGCTCCTATAGTTATGGTAGCTCCTATACAGTTTTTAACTAGTTCGGGAACCAGAAGCTTCATAGGTTACACTGTATATTTCCTTGTGTCAATAAAAATTATGAATTATTATGGTAGAACTTCATTTACAGGTAAGTTAATTTAATCAATAAAAATGCTAGTAAATTTTTTATCTCTCTTAGTCATTGAAACTAGGATTTCCTTAGATTTTATAGGTAAATTGCTGTAAATTTTTGGATACTAGTGAACAATAAAGTATTATCTATCTATCTATCTATGCTGTTTGACTCTACATAATTATAGCAGTATAAATATTGAAATCTTAGGTTACCTAAATATGACTAGCATATATTTGTTATTTTTTTGTAAAATAATTGTTTCCGCCCGGGATCGAACCGGGGGCCTTCTGCGTGTTAGGCAGATGTGATAACCGCTACACCACGGAAACTATGATAGAGAGCGATAAAGTTTTAGCTTGGCAAGCAGCTACTTCTCTCTCGCAATAACTCTCTTGCCGACACGTCAGGGTAGATTGTTGCGAGTCGCGCGCGGCCGTCGGCAACGTGTCAGATTGTTGCGAGTCGCGCGCGGCCGTCGGCAACGTGTCAGCGTGGTTGACTTCACTCATACTCGCATTTACCTTGTCGTCGGCAATACGGTTATTTGCTGCAATTGAATAATTACTATAATCTATTTTAGTATTTGCTCAAATGTGTAACTTGTACATTTATTGTACATGTGATCGCTTAAGCTGGCGGTAAACGTAAGAATTAAATTAATTGTAATAATATTGAAACGTTTTTCATTATGTTTGATAAAAAGACTGAATCCCAGCACTAGAACTGTAGTAGTCGGAAATTGATGAATTTCCCAGAGATTTCTAATATGTTTGTGCTAAAAAGAAATGTTTCCGCCCGGGATCGAACCGGGGGCCTTCTGCGTGTTAGGCAGATGTGATAACCGCTACACCACGGAAACTGTGACATAAGCAGGCCAAGTTTTGGAATATTTTCTTAAATAGTCGTCAATATCTCGCCATTGATATAATAAAAGGATCAGCTATTATCTTTATATCGGTTGTTATAATAGAGCAGGATTATTTTCTTGCCGACTGCTATTCGGTACTTAATGAACAGGTTCGTCGGGTGTATCACTTCTGAAGGTCCTCAGAAACGGGCAAGATAAATGCCGCAATTGGATACCTAGCCAAAAAGCTACTGTAACATATTGCAACAATGTTGGAGTACATTCTGTATTACCTATTGCGCTGGCTTTAGAAATGCGGCAATAATTGCCAAAAAACTAGCCCGTTCCTGAGAGAGCGTGGTAACCTTCATTTAGATTTCAACATAGGTGATTATAATGTTATTCTCGTCTAATATAGGTTGATGGAATTGGAAAAAGTTGGAATACGTCGAGATTTCGACGATAGGTGATAGGACTAGACGTCCTAGACGGCCTTATGAAAGTTTGGAACTGTTTACAAGCTAAATCGACGTTACAACATAGAATTTACTAAGAATTTACTAGGACAGATAACAGAAGACCTTGAGGATTAGACTATTGGATCAAGGGGCGTGCTGTTCTGAACAAGCTGATAGATGGAATACTGTAGGTACAAATTAAACGATTAGATCACCAACACAACCTTTATTTTCATTGGTTTTAATTTTGCTCCAAATTCAAGAAATAAATCTGTTGTGTTGCCTGTTTACAGACTAACTGAGCTGTCATGCACCAGGTTTATCAATACCACTTCAATTACAAACCTCTGTTGCATTTTAAACCAGCAGTACAGACCACAATCATATGCCTCGTACTGTGTCATGCAGTCAGTTGATGCTAGAATTACTCCATACCAGGGAATACATAAAAACAGTAGGTATTTTTTTCTAGTCGATGGAAAATATAGTCAGAAAATTGAAATGTTGACAATTAATTCTATATTTAAAAAAAATAAAAAAACGGACCCCGTTCAATTTATTATTTTTAAATAAATTGCCCCATCATACGGTGTTTTTCACAACATAGAGGCGCAGTACTTATTGTGTGGCGTCTGTGGTGTTATTTTCCAGGCGTCTGTCTGTGTTTTAATCTGGTTTCAGCTGAAATATTATTTTGGAAACAAACTGAAAAACTTATTTGACATAGGCCACCAGGTTGCCCGTGGTAACGGTCATTGCCAAGCAGGATCGCGCATCTGCGCATTGCGCAGTATTTGGACGCATGTGCAATGCCTGGCAAAAGGCATTTTGATTAATATCTGCCAATTTGATTTTTGGCAGTAAATAACAATATTTTGGATTTTCTATTAATGCTTTCTCCGTCGTCAACTACGAGTAATGATGATTTCCACACGCCGGAGGAAGCCACCAGGCACCTGTCGCCTCCGCCGCCCCAGCTGGGCCAGCGTTGTAGGCGTCAGCTAGGGGCAACCTGATGATAGATCTTCACCAGAGAATGAATTAGCCTCTGTTACCTACTCTGGCGATGCAGCTTTACAAAACGTTTCCAAAATTCAAAATTTAAACGCCGACATATCACTGGAAAATCAAGTAAAGTGCGACCAGTGCTCAGAACCACGTTTTTTCAAAGGAATTCGTGGCCTAAAAATCCATGCAATTAAGGCTCATCGCTCAGCTCGTAATGCACATTGCCATAATGTATCTGATAATCCTTCAAGCTTTTGGGAAACTCTATCTAAATTTAAAAATAACCTGCCCATAGTGAAAAGAATCCCGCGCGGTGCACGCATTAGTGTTGCTAATTGTCTACTTCAGGATATAAAAAAGCGTCACTTCCACCAATTCAGTTTAAGCCTGGGAGCACTTGCTGACATTCACTTATAGAATTCTCCATGTTCCGAAAGACAATTTAGACCAATATTCACTTACTAACAAAATTAAGCAAAATTGTCAAAATAACTCTAAGTCTTGCCCTGATTTCTCTTTTTCACCACGACCTCCTTCACGATCCATATGTTCTGTGGCTTATATATTAGTTGAAGATAAAATGGCTGATGGAGACATCAGAGGTTCTTCAAGACTTTTGTTTTCCAGTGATATTATGGCACCTAACACTCCAGAAACCTTATTGGCTCTAAAAGAAAAACATCCGCTTTCACCAGCATCAATCCCTCTAGTACAAGACGCTCTCGAGGAGAACTCCTTGGTTGCAACCTTCGAGGACGTTAGTCTAGCAGTGAGTTCCTTTCCAAGTGGTTCTGCGGGCGGCCTCGATTCTCTCACACCGCAGCATGTGAAAGATCTTACTGGCGCAGGCGTTGGAGAGATCGGAGACGCTGTGCTCAAGGAACTGACAGTATTAGTCAACCTTATGCTTGCAGGCAAAGTTGACAACAATATTACCGCCGTAACTTACGGGGCAAACTTATGCGCCCTTCTTAAAAAAAATGGGGGCATAAGGTCCATAGCCGTAGGTACTGTGTACCGCCGCCTCACAGCCAAAATTTGTTGCAAATATATTAAAGAACCCCTATGTAAGGAATTTAGTCCCTTGCAGTTGGGTTTCAGATCTCGTGGTGGCTGCGAGGCGGTGGTACACGCCTTAAGAACTTTTTTGAACCATCAAGGTGGTGAGGTGCTCGTGAAAGTAGATGTTAAAAACGCTTTTAACTCCGTTCATAGAACCGTTTTTTTAAATGAAGTGAAATACAAAATTCCCCACATTTACAATTTTATTCGACAATGTTACGGCACGCCGACAAATTTAGTTTACAAAAATAATTTAATCTCTTATGAAGCAGGATGCCAGTAAAGTGATCCGCTTGGGCCGGCTCTTTTTAGTTTAGCGATCCACCCAATCATACAAAAATTGGAATCAAAATTTAATGTGTGGTACCTCGATGACGGAACCCTAGGAGGCGAGATCAGCACAGTGTATAAAGACTTAAAATCAATAATATCCGAATTTAATGACTTGGGTTTGTCGCTTAATTTTTCTAAATGTGAAATTTATATTCCGCAATCTACGACGAACTCGCAAATTGATATTTTAAAAATGTTTGAACAAATTACACCAAATATAAAATTACTAAACAATAAAACTCTTCGCCTCTTAGGCTCTCCGATTCTTGATGATTCATTAGATGAGTTTGTGGACGAAAAAAATTAATTATTTTCGCTCTTGTTCGGACCGGCTTGGAAAAATTAATACTCATGTTGCTTATTTCATATTAAAATATTGTCTTTTTGTACCTAAACTCACGTATGCCCTTAGATGCTGTCAGCTTTGGAACCACCCCATACTCTTACAACAGCTCGACAGCATTCAAAGGGATACTCTCACCGCCATTTTAAATACACCTTTTGATGATCGTGCTTGGCGCCAAGCCTCCCTGCCTGTAAGGTTTGGAGGTCTCGGCATACGCAAAATTTCTAGCGTATCTTTGCCAGCTTTCCTGTCGTCAGCATACAGCACACAAAATCTAGTTCAGGACATCTTACAGTCATCACTGCAAAAAATTCAAATTACTTTCCTTTCTGACGCTTTGGAAAGTTGGAAAACAGCTTGCCCAAGCGAATCTTTGCCCAAGGCCCCGTCCTCTCAGCGGCAGTGGGACGGGCCGCTCTGTGCTTTAGAGTATAAAAGTCTATTAGACTCTTCAACTTCTTCCGCAGAGCACGCTCGTCTTTTGGCTGTTGCTCGTTGGGAGTCGGGGCTTTGGTTGCACGCTCTACCTTCCAGGAATATTGGAAATTTATTAGAAAAAAATACGTTTTGTTTAGCCGTATCGCTAAGAATAGGCGCAGCTTGTCAGGTCCCCCATCGCTGCAACTGTGGCGATACTGTAGATCACCACGGTCACCACGCCAGCCTGAATGATGTCATCCGTCGGGCTTTTGTCAGTGCCGGCGTCCCGTCAGTCCTGGAACCTAATGGACTGATGCGAGACGACGGCAAAAGACCCGACGGCATGACCCTCATACCTTGGAAGGTGGGGCGGCCATTGGTGTGGGATGCAACATGCGTAGACACAATGGCTCCGTCTCACCTTCCTGCAACATCAGTTAGGGCCGGCGCTGCCGCCGCTCAAGCCGAAAACCTCAAACGGCGCAAATATGCGCACCTTGACCGGGTGTACATGTTCGCTTCATTTGGGGTGGAGACGATAGGTCCGTGGGGGCCGGCTGCTTTGGGGCTTTATCGGGACTTGGCCAGGCGATTGGTGGAGGCGTCGGGTGTCCAGAATTCTGGCTTTTATTTCGCACAGAAATTGAGCATTGCCATTCAATGTGGCAATGCCGCCAGCATTCTGGGGACCTTTCTCTCCACTAATGGTCTTTTAGTTTAAGTTTTTATATAGTTATTTTAAGTTTTAGTTTTTAGTTTTAATTTTTAGTCAGTATTTTAAGTTTTCATAAATTTCTGTTTTATAAGTTGTGTGTAAATAAATGCCCTATTCTATATTTTGTATGCCACAAGATAGCTTATACCTAAGATAGGTGAGCTTACTATTATTAGGTAGGTAATATTATTATATTTCTAATTATCAAGAGGCTGTACGTTGGCCTGATGCGAGCCTTTAACAATTTCATAAATAATTGGTGCTTAATCTAATGTTTTTTTTTACACCAGTGACTTATTATTCATAGAGAGAAATTACTAAACATATTATGGAGGGAGCGGAGGAAACTTCGAATACTAGGCAGCCGAGTGTTGGACGAATGATCAAGAAATGTGTTCTAGGGGGGGTATGTGATAATACTGATACACTGTTCATACTTTAGACAGACTGTTCAAGGATAAGGTGACCTGATAATCGGCTTGCAGTTGGTACGATACTAGTGTGGAGTCTTTCCTTTTAGTGATGAAGACGGGATGCAGCAGCCACCAACCAAGTTGGACAGCGCACATCAGCAGAAGACTGAAATTGGCTATTGGTTTCAGAAAAGCTTAAAAAAAAATAAGGTTCAGGATGCCGTTCTGGAAAAGCGCTTATTCGTGGCGTTAAGCGCTTAATCAGGCCGAACCGAACTACTGCTGCGAAAGAAATCAGCTATTTAAAGTTCCAAATGTCACAACACAAAAATGCCCTGTAAAATGGCGTTGCAATATAGGAATTCAATATTCCTCGACGATGTCTAATTATAGGAAGGCGAAATGCACTTTCCGAGAAACTCACCTTTTTGCGGATTTATAACAAGTCCAAAAACAAGTCGATTGCTGTTGACGCGTACAATTTTGGTTGCTACAATAGATCACGCAGCTTTCAAACATAAAAACCGCATTAAAATCGGTCCATTTCTTTACGAGATACGATCATGACCCTCTGAACCCTCATTTTAACTTAGAACCATCTCGATCACATCAGCTTTCTAACAGAAAAAACCGCATCAAAATTAGTCCGTTCGTTTGGGAGCTATGATGCCACAGACAGACACACAGATACAATGATACATACATCATCATCAACCTCATGATGATGTATGTACGACGACGATGTATGATGACGTAGGCCTCTCCTACAGCACGCCACTGAGCTCGGTCTTCAGCTCTCCTCATCCATTTTCTTCCAGCCACTACTCCACCTGCAACTACAGCCACTAGGTCAACAGTACACCTGGTCACAGGGCATCCTACACTATGTTTGCCTAAACATGGTCTCCAGTCGAGAACTCGTCTATCCCAATAGTTATTGGTTCTTCGAGAAATATGACCAGCCCAGTGCCACTTCAGCTTGCTTATTTTTGAGCTATGTCGGTAACCTTGGTTGTTTGTCAGATATCTTCATTACGAATCTTGTCCTTCAGAGAAACTCCAAGCATAGCTCTCTCGATAGCTCGCTGAGCGACCTTAAATTTGTGGACTAGTCTGACCGAGAGTGTTCACGTTCTGCTCGGTAAGTCATGACTGGTGGCACTAATTAAAGACTTTTGTCTTCAGACACTGTGTGGATACATACAAACACACCGTAAACTTATAACACCCCTCTCTTCTCGAGTACGGGGGTTAATAAAAATTACCGGAGAACTGGACTAGTATAGATTGAATACCTTTAATGGACATCCTTACCTAGTCATAGTTTGGAAGCGTCTGTACTTAGGTATTACTTATCTATTGATCTCCATATTATCTCTCATCCATATCTCCAACAATAATAATCCATCACTCTCGAGCGAATGCTAATTCAACCTCAAAGTTTATAACCGGATTATCAATGTCGATACTGTCGATACTAGCCCAGCCCTGGGAGTGCTAGGACACATCGTCTTAGTCATTGGTAATGCAGTTAGGTCGGACCGGAGACTTCTATTGAGTTAGCTGTTGCAAAGCTTGGCTAGTTACCGATTGCGTTAGCTGTAAAACTTGAGTCTATACTCTACCTCGGAGTAATTAACTTTATTATCACAGCGTGGCGGTAAGTGGACTGAGCCTGCCTGACCTGGCATTATCACAGCGTGGCGGTAAGTGGACTGAGCCTGCCTGACCTGGCATTATCACAGCGTGGCGGTAAGTGGACTGAGCCTGCCTGACCTGGCATTATCACAGCGTGGCGGTAAGTGGACTGAGCCTGCCTGACCTGGCATTATCACAGCGTGGCGGTAAGTGGACTGAGCTTGCCTGACCTGGCATTATCACAGCGTGGCGGTAAGTGGACTGAGCCTGCCTGACCTGGCATTATCACAGCGTGGCGGTAAGTGGACTGAGCCTGCCTGACCTGGCATTATCACAGCGTGGCGGTAAGTGGACTGAGCCTGCCTGACCTGGCATTATCACAGCGTGGCGGTAAGTGGACTGAGCCTGCCTGACCTGGCATTATCACAGCGTGGCGGTAAGTGGACTGAGCCTGCCTGACCTGGCATTATCACAGCGTGGCGGTAAGTGGACTGAGCCTGCCTGACCTGGCATTAACGTTGAGATTTGATTGCATTCTACAACACAATACAACACACACTTTATTGCACACCAACAAATAATACAGGCAAGGATCATCTATCTATATCTGTACTGCAGCTGTGCCCCGCGGCTTTGTCCGCGTATTCAATGATAAAAGGTATCCTAAGGTAAGGTAGGTAGGTTATTCCAATATGTTTTAATGTGATTTCCTGATATTAGCATTCTCTTACCTTTTTCCGGGATGAATGTATTTTTTGTTTACTAAACAACTTAACTTGGTATTTTGTCTAAGGTGAGGCGGTACTTCACACACCGGAATCGGATTTTGAATCAATTTCAAGGGCTGGTCCTATCTTGTATAGAGTATTGTTGCTCCCTCTGGGACAGTACTGCCAAGTATCAGCTCGAGGCTTTGGATTCAATTGAGAGACGTGCTATGAGGCTCATACTCAGAGATAAAGATACACTCTGGAAAATCGTCAAAGTCTGGCACATCGACGTGAGGTCGCAAGCCTGTCGATATTCTACAGACTAATTGCACTATGGAGAGTGTGCACAAGAACTGCACAATCTGATTCCCCCATCACCTTTCCATTACCATTACGACTAGACGATCGGCAAAGCGCCACCCTTTAATGGTAGAAATACCTCGCACAAGAACGAAGCGTTACGTTGAGATCGTGGTCAAACGATTGCCAAGTCCATAATTGGAATTATATGATTTCTGAGGGATTACATACTCAAAGGGGATTACTTATAGTATAGCAGTGAGTAACAAACATTCTGTTCGATGAAGATAATTAATATAAATAAGTTAATAGTTGATATCAGGCGTTACTTTGCGGATCCATATTTAAAATGAACAATATAAAAATGTGTAACTTATTTCTGTTCGCCAAACTGTAAGTCAGACAAATGATAAATGGAAAATTAAAATTAAACCAAAAAATTAAAACCACCACTACACTACTATTTCACGATAGTTCAATTTGGGTGGGATCGGGTTAGTGTAGGGTTTTATTTTTTTGTTATTCAGTAGCTTATTTGAAGTACCCTTGTTTTATTTTTGTTAATTGTCTTCTTTGGACAGACTTTTTTCGTTCCTATTGATTTACTAGCTGTACCCGCTTCGCACGCGTCGTCAGTTTCTAGGTTAAAAGTACTTTATGTGCTGTACCATGCAGGACCTAAAGTACCAATATACCAACATTTGATCAGAATTCCTTAACCCGTTAAAAAGCTTTTTATCGATTACTCGGCTTCTTCTCATCGGATTGAGATACCAAGAACCCCAGTTTTAAGTCAAACTTTAAGCTATCCAGCAGTGAAAACTGCATCGCAATCGTTCTATTAGTTTTTACTTGATGCGTGAACAAACGTACAGACAAACAGACAAACAGAAAGACATGATGTAAAAAATAAAGTTATATTCTTGTTCACTAGCTTATATGTAACCTAAACTCTTTTTTTTATTATCTTCATTGTACAGTTTTTTGGTACTTACTGCTTTATTAATAAGTATAGATTATAAGTATATAAACTTGTTGTATTATATTGATGTTAAAAATACAAAAACTATGTTTCCGCCCGGGATCGAACCGGGGGCCTTCTGCGTGTTAGGCAGATGTGATAACCGCTACACCACGGAAACGATAGTACTTTCACTCCAAGTCTAGAATACGTTATTTTATCTCTATCTTAGTTATTATTGTAAAGGTATTCACGATAGTAAGTCGCGACCGCAAAAACAAAACTTATTACTTAATTATAAGTACCTATATCATATTCGGAAAACGAACAGCTAGAAAAATATTGAACAGATGGCCACTAAGGTACAAGTTTGCACTATATGTTTGAGAAGGTACTAAACAATAGTAAAAAGTACGAGAATAATTTAAATTAAGTGATATTTCTGTTTGAATATAGGTAATCGAATGATGTTAGATTTGTTTTCCACAAGTTGAATACGTTGAAAAATTTAAGTACTTAATTGTTGCGATAAAGTAGTTCAATATTAGACGGAAGTAATAAACAGATCCGTACCTAAATCCATAGAGAAATTAATAAAACACCTGTCAGCTATGGTAAGCAAAAGACACCACCATTTAAGAATATTTTATCAAATAATCCATCTTGCCACCGCTATGTTATTTTAATATTAGTTTATCACTGTGCCACCAACAGCATCACAGCGTCTAACCACACTTCCAAAAATAATTCTATAAGTTGCCTCTTCGCACCATCCTTAACCACTCAAAAATAATTTGAAGATAGATCACAAAATAAAAATTCAAATCAATCGTCAACAGCACCCGCCGCGCCGAGGCACGTAGGAAAAACACGAGCCACTTTTACTAGCACATTTAAGGTGGATGAGTATAAACTGGATTTGAGCGGATTATGTGGGAATGGTCTTCCAGGGGCTATATCGAGGGGAGGGGGGAATATACAGCCTTAATCTTTGCGAATGCCGTGAGCCTCGGAATTGAATTGGGTCTTATATGTAAATTGTCGCGTGTGAGTAAATAAATAAGTAAATCCGTGATTTAGAAGCGTTTGGAGCGGATCAGTGGAATGGCCACCTTGTACTTTTTTGGAAATGAAATTGGGAACTATTTGCGTGGATTGGGAAAAGTGAGTCTGACTGGAAACGTGTTAGCTGATTAAGGTTCTGGAAGGTTGTATGCACACGATAATAAGTACAATGAAAACCAATATTACTTACGAGCATATCATTTAACATTAACTACACTGCAAGACAATTGTGTTTAATTTTATAAAATAAAAAAAATTATGGGTATTCTATACATCTCTCTGCATCATTGATATTTAAACGGGTACATGTTCTGCAAGTCAGCGTTAACAAACAAGAACTTGCAGAACATTGTGTAAGCGTTCAATATCACACACGGTTTTATTAATTGCGAGAATTAGTATAGATTGTTATATATTTTTTAATTTATTTTTTCTAAACTTCACATTTGATATAAAATATAGAAACGCAATAAAATTCAATATGAATAGCTAATAGGCGCTTTAATGCGCTATTAAGGCCCGCGCACACTACGAATACATTACCGGGCGCAAACGATTCCCGATATTTACGACTAAACACTTTACGGGGTGATACGTATTTTTATTGACAGTTATTATTTAATATTTCTTCCTGAATTGCCTTACTTTGTTGATTGTAATGTTTGACTGTTACGGTTTTTAAGTCGAGGAGACGGTAAGTTTTATGTGCGAAGTTCAGACACAACAATGTTAAGTACTTCTGAAACTGAAAAACTGATTCGAAAAACAATTACTGAAATATGTTTTTTTTTTATTATAAGACCTAAGAGGCAAAAAATAATAACAGGTTTTTAGGATATATCTCATAAAATTCATAATTTAACGGGCAATCGAACAACCACCTCCTTCTCCCCGCAAACATCCAAAAACGGCCAATCGGACCGAAGCCTACACATTACCCACCCCCGTAATATCCCGTTTTATAAGCAATCATTGCGTTCTTAATATTCAATTAGTTCTAATTGGAGACGAGATGAGGACTGATACCAGATTAACGACGCATTATTCATTCCCGTAATGGAGTCCGGTAACGGGCGTCGTAACGTTTTTACAGTGCGGTGTGGAGGCGGCTTTATGTTGAGTTTCATTGGTCGGTTGTGTTTTGTCGTCGGTTGCTCTTAGATGATGATGATATGAGATATTTATTTGATTTTGATGGTGATGAAGAGGGTGTCTGTTCTGTTAATGTGTAGCAGTTCCCTAATAGAGCAGTTTCTCGAAGTAGTACGTAAAAATAAAATTTTACAGAAAATCGAAATCTGACTAACTACGAGTATCTATTGGTAAACGTGATAGGTATATTTTTAATCGACTTGAAAAGGAAAGGCTTTCAATTGAAAATGTAAAATTTTATTCTGTGTCAGCTGGCAGCTGTGCCGCGCCTTCACCCGACTGGTATTCTTTTGTGTTAAAAGTAACCTATCTGTTCCAGGACATAAAAGTACCTACCTATAAAGTACAATATACTAATTTCATCAATATTCGTTCAGAACAGTCAGTCAGTCATTCGTCAAATAGTATTTTATCGGTTACACGGCTACATAATTATTAAGTCAAAACCTAAGCTTTCCAACAGTGAAAACCGCATTTCAATCGGTCAACGAGTTTATCTTTATCCGATGAGTAGAAGATGAGCAATCAGTCAAAATATTTTTGAAAACTGAAGTAATTTTGGTATTTTGTACTCTATAGTTACTTTTATCCCAGGTAAAAAATGTCAATGCAGGCAAAGCCGCGGTACGTCCAGTAATAAAATAAATAAATAAATGCACCCAAAGTACAGTCCAGTCCTGGACAGTGAGTACATAGCACCACAGATTACATGTTACTACGCTAGTATCCCCGGCACAGAATACCTAATGCCCCTGGTAATAATGCAGTTTTCTATGACGACCTACATACCAAGATGGGCCATTTTCACCTATACTTTTAAGATTCAGCCCATCATCGGTCTTTTTTAATCGACTTCAAAGGAGTTGTTACTCGTGTTAAATCCCTACAAAGAAACACGACGGTCACCTCAGATTGCGCAACCCTGCAGCTGCCGAGAAGGACTTCACCGACATCAAGCGGGGTTTATTCGTCATCCTAATATCGGGTCGATAGGTCGCTCTTAGTTATTAATTAAAATTAAGAAACCAATTTAGTAAATTTGTTGGAATTAAAATTTTTATGTCTTAATAAAATGGTTTCCTGTTGGATCCTCCCGGCGCGCCGCGTAGGTAGGTACTTCATGCACGTAATTACGAGTTCTGTGAGTTTCCTGTTGGATCCTCCCGGCGCGCCGCGTAGGTAGGTACTTCATGCACGTAATTACGAGTTCTGTGAGTTTCCAGTTGGATCCTCCCGGCGCGCCGCGTAGGTAGGTACTTCATGCACGTAATTACGAGTTCTGTGAGTTTCCAGTTGGATCCTCCCGGCGCGCCGCGTAGGTAGGTACTTCATGCACGTAATTACGAGTTCTGTGAGTTTCCAGTTGGATCCTCCCGGCGCGCCGCGTAGGTAGGTACTTCATGCACGTAATTACGAGTTCTGTGAGTTTCCAGTTGGATCCTCCCGGCGCGCCGCGTAGGTAGGTACTTCATGCACGTAATTACGAGTTCTGTGAGTTTCCAGTTGGATCCTCCCGGCGCGCCGCGTAGGTAGGTACTTCATGCACGTAATTACGAGTTCTGTGAGTTTCCAGTTGGATCCTCCCGGCGCGCCGCGTAGGTAGGTACTTCATGCACGTAATTACGAGTTCTGTGAGTTTCCAGTTGGATCCTCCCGGCGCGCCGCGTATGTAGGTACTTCATGCACGTAATTACGAGTTCTGTGAGTTTCCAGTTGGATCCTCCCGGCGCGCCGCGTAGGTAGGTACTTCATGCACGTAATTACGAGTTCTGTGAGTTTCCAGTTGGATCCTCCCGGCGCGCCGCGTAGGTAGGTACTTCATGCACGTAATTACGAGCTTTGTGAGTTTCCAGTTGGATCCTCCCAGCGCGCCGCGTAGGTAGGCACTTCATGCACGTAATTACGAGTTCTGTGAGTTTCCAGTTGGATCCTCCCAGCGCGCCGCGTAGGTAGGCACTTCATGCACGTAATTACGAGTTCTGTGAGTTTCCAGTTGGATCCTCCCGGAGCGCCGCGTAGGTAGGTACTTCATGCACGTAATTACGAGTTCTGTGAGTTTCCAGTTGGATCCTCCCGGCGCGCCGGGCAGGTAGGTACTTCATGCACGTAATTACGAGTTCTGTGAGTTTCCTGTTGGATCCTCCCGGCGCGCCGCGTAGGTAGGTACTTCATGCACGTAATTACGAGTTCTGTGAGTTTCCTGTTGGATCCTCCCGGCGCGCCGCGTAGGTAGGTACTTCATGCACGTAATTACGAGTTCTGTGAGTTTCCAGTTGGATCCTCCCGGCGCGCCGCGTAGGTAGGTACTTCATGCACGTAATTACGAGTTCTGTGAGTTTCCAGTTGGATCCTCCCGGCGCGCCGCGTAGGTAGGTACTTCATGCACGTAATTACGAGTTCTGTGAGTTTCCAGTTGGATCCTCCCGGCGCGCCGCGTAGGTAGGTACTTCATGCACGTAATTACGAGTTCTGTGAGTTTCCAGTTGGATCCTCCCGGCGCGCCGCGTAGGTAGGTACTTCATGCACGTAATTACGAGTTCTATGAGTTTCCAGTTGGATCCTCCCGGCGCGCCGCGTATGTAGGTACTTCATGCACGTAATTACGAGTTCTGTGAGTTTTCAGTTGGATCCTCCCGGCGCGCCGCGTAGGTAGGTACTTCATGCACGTAATTACGAGTTCTGTGAGTTTCCAGTTGGATCCTCCCGGCGCGCCGCGTAGGTAGGTACTTCATGCACGTAATTACGAGTTCTGTGAGTTTCCAGTTGGATCCTCCCGGCGCGCCGCGTAGGTAGGTACTTCATGCACGTAATTACGAGCTTTGTGAGTTTCCAGTTGGATCCTCCCAGCGCGCCGCGTAGGTAGGCACTTCATGCACGTAATTACGAGTTCTGTGAGTTTCCAGTTGGATCCTCCCAGCGCGCCGCGTAGGTAGGCACTTCATGCACGTAATTACGAGTTCTGTGAGTTTCCAGTTGGATCCTCCCGGCGCGCCGGGCAGGTAGGTACTTCATGCACGTAATTACGAGTTCTGTGAGTTTCCTGTTGGATCCTCCCGGCGCGCCGCGTAGGTAGGTACTTCATGCACGTAATTACGAGTTCTGTGAGTTTCCTGTTGGATCCTCCCGGCGCGCCGCGTAGGTAGGTACTTCATGCACGTAATTACGAGTTCTGTGAGTTTCCAGTTGGATCCTCCCGGCGCGCCGCGTAGGTAGGTACTTCATGCACGTAATTACGAGTTCTGTGAGTTTCCAGTTGGATCCTCCCGGCGCGCCGCGTAGGTAGGTACTTCATGCACGTAATTACGAGTTCTGTGAGTTTCCAGTTGGATCCTCCCGGCGCGCCGCGTAGGTAGGTACTTCATGCACGTAATTACGAGTTCTGTGAGTTTCCAGTTGGATCCTCCCGGCGCGCCGCGTAGGTAGGTACTTCATGCACGTAATTACGAGTTCTGTGAGTTTCCAGTTGGATCCTCCCGGCGCGCCGCGTAGGTAGGTACTTCATGCACGTAATTACGAGTTCTGTGAGTTTCCAGTTGGATCCTCCCGGCGCGCCGCGTAGGTAGGTACTTCATGCACGTAATTACGAGTTCTGTGAGTTTCCAGTTGGATCCTCCCGGCGCGCCGCGTAGGTAGGTACTTCATGCACGTAATTACGAGTTCTGTGAGTTTCCAGTTGGATCCTCCCGGCGCGCCGCGTAGGTAGGTACTTCATGCACGTAATTACGAGTTCTGTGAGTTTCCAGTTGGATCCTCCCGGCGCGCCGCGTATGTAGGTACTTCATGCACGTAATTACGAGTTCTGTGAGTTTCCAGTTGGATCCTCCCGGCGCGCCGCGTAGGTAGGTACTTCATGCACGTAATTACGAGTTCTGTGAGTTTCCAGTTGGATCCTCCCGGCGCGCCGCGTAGGTAGGTACTTCATGCACGTTATTACGAGCTTTGTGAGTTTCCAGTTGGATCCTCCCAGCGCGCCGCGTAGGTAGGCACTTCATGCACGTAATTACGAGTTCTGTGAGTTTCCAGTTGGATCCTCCCAGCGCGCCGCGTAGGTAGGCACTTCATGCACGTAATTACGAGTTCTGTGAGTTTCCAGTTGGATCCTCACGGCGCGCCGCGTAGGTAGGTACTTCATGCACGTAATTACGAGTTCTGTGAGTTTCCAGTTGGATCCTCCCGGCGCGCCGGGCAGGTAGGTACTTCATGCACGTAATTACGAGTTCTGTGAGTTTCCAGTTGGATCCTCCCGGCGCGCCGCGTAGGTAGGTACTTCATGCACGTAATTACGAGTTCTCTGAGTTTCCAGTTGGATCCTCCCGGCGCGCCGCGTAGGTAGGTACTTCATGCACGTAATTGCGAGTTCTGTGAGTTTCCTGTTGGATCCTCCCGGCGCGCCGCGTAGGTAGGTACTTCATGCACGTAATTACGAGTTCTGTGAGTTTCCTGTTGGATCCTCCCGGCGCGCCGCGTAGGTAGGTACTTCATGCACGTAATTACGAGTTCTGTGAGTTTCCAGTTGGATCCTCCCGGCGCGCCGCGTAGGTAGGTACTTCATGCACGTAATTACGAGTTCTGTGAGTTTCCAGTTGGATCCTCCCGGCGCGCCGCGTAGGTAGGTACTTCATGCACGTAATTACGAGTTCTGTGAGTTTCCAGTTGGATCCTCCCGGCGCGCCGCGTAGGTAGGTACTTCATGCACGTAATTACGAGTTCTGTGAGTTTCCAGTTGGATCCTCCCGGCGCGCCGCGTAGGTAGGTACTTCATGCACGTAATTACGAGTTCTATGAGTTTCCAGTTGGATCCTCCCGGCGCGCCGCGTATGTAGGTACTTCATGCACGTAATTACGAGTTCTGTGAGTTTTCAGTTGGATCCTCCCGGCGCGCCGCGTAGGTAGGTACTTCATGCACGTAATTACGAGTTCTGTGAGTTTCCAGTTGGATCCTCCCGGCGCGCCGCGTAGGTAGGTACTTCATGCACGTAATTACGAGTTCTGTGAGTTTCCAGTTGGATCCTCCCGGCGCGCCGCGTAGGTAGGTACTTCATGCACGTAATTACGAGCTTTGTGAGTTTCCAGTTGGATCCTCCCAGCGCGCCGCGTAGGTAGGCACTTCATGCACGTAATTACGAGTTCTGTGAGTTTCCAGTTGGATCCTCCCAGCGCGCCGCGTAGGTAGGCACTTCATGCACGTAATTACGAGTTCTGTGAGTTTCCAGTTGGATCCTCCCGGCGCGCCGCGTAGGTAGGTACTTCATGCACGTAATTACGAGTTCTGTGAGTTTCCAGTTGGATCCTCCCGGCGCGCCGGGCAGGTAGGTACTTCATGCACGTAATTACGAGTTCTGTGAGTTTCCTGTTGGATCCTCCCGGCGCGCCGCGTAGGTAGGTACTTCATGCACGTAATTACGAGTTCTGTGAGTTTCCTGTTGGATCCTCCCGGCGCGCCGCGTAGGTAGGTACTTCATGCACGTAATTACGAGTTCTGTGAGTTTCCAGTTGGATCCTCCCGGCGCGCCGCGTAGGTAGGTACTTCATGCACGTAATTACGAGTTCTGTGAGTTTCCAGTTGGATCCTCCCGGCGCGCCGCGTAGGTAGGTACTTCATGCACGTAATTACGAGTTCTGTGAGTTTCCAGTTGGATCCTCCCGGCGCGCCGCGTAGGTAGGTACTTCATGCACGTAATTACGAGTTCTGTGAGTTTCCAGTTGGATCCTCCCGGCGCGCCGCGTAGGTAGGTACTTCATGCACGTAATTACGAGTTCTGTGAGTTTCCAGTTGGATCCTCCCGGCGCGCCGCGTAGGTAGGTACTTCATGCACGTAATTACGAGTTCTGTGAGTTTCCAGTTGGATCCTCCCGGCGCGCCGCGTAGGTAGGTACTTCATGCACGTAATTACGAGTTCTGTGAGTTTCCAGTTGGATCCTCCCGGCGCGCCGCGTAGGTAGGTACTTCATGCACGTAATTACGAGTTCTGTGAGTTTCCAGTTGGATCCTCCCGGCGCGCCGCGTAGGTAGGTACTTCATGCACGTAATTACGAGTTCTGTGAGTTTCCAGTTGGATCCTCCCGGCGCGCCGCGTATGTAGGTACTTCATGCACGTAATTACGAGTTCTGTGAGTTTCCAGTTGGATCCTCCCGGCGCGCCGCGTAGGTAGGTACTTCATGCACGTAATTACGAGTTCTGTGAGTTTCCAGTTGGATCCTCCCGGCGCGCCGCGTAGGTAGGTACTTCATGCACGTAATTACGAGCTTTGTGAGTTTCCAGTTGGATCCTCCCAGCGCGCCGCGTAGGTAGGCACTTCATGCACGTAATTACGAGTTCTGTGAGTTTCCAGTTGGATCCTCCCAGCGCGCCGCGTAGGTAGGCACTTCATGCACGTAATTACGAGTTCTGTGAGTTTCCAGTTGGATCCTCACGGCGCGCCGCGTAGGTAGGTACTTCATGCACGTAATTACGAGTTCTGTGAGTTTCCAGTTGGATCCTCCCGGCGCGCCGGGCAGGTAGGTACTTCATGCACGTAATTACGAGTTCTGTGAGTTTCCAGTTGGATCCTCCCGGCGCGCCGCGTAGGTAGGTACTTCATGCACGTAATTACGAGTTCTCTGAGTTTCCAGTTGGATCCTCCCGGCGCGCCGCGTAGGTAGGTACTTCATGCACGTAATTGCGAGTTCTGTGAGTTTCCAGTTGGATCCTCCCGGCGCGCCGCGTAGGTAGGTACTTCATGCACGTAATTACGAGTTCTGTGAGTTTCCAGTTGGATCCTCCTGGTGCGCCGCGTAGGTAGGTACTTCATGCACGTAATTACGAGTTCTGTGAGTTTCCAGTTGGATCCTCCCGGCGCGCCGCGTAGGTAGGTACTTCATGCACGTAATTACGAGCTCTGTGAGTTTCCAGTTGGATCCTCCCGGCGCGCCGCGTAGGTAGGTACTTCATGCACGTAATTACGAGTTCTGTGAGTTTCCAGTTGGATCCTCCCGGCGCGTCGCGTAGGTAGGTACTTCATGCACGTAATTACGAGTTCTGTGAGTTTCCAGTTGGATCCTCCCGGCGCGCCGCGTAGGTAGGTACTTCATGCACGTAATTACGAGTTCTGTGAGTTTCCAGTTGGATCCTCCCGGCGCGCCGCGTAGGTAGGTACTTAATGCACGTAATTACGAGTTCTGTGAGTTTCCAGTTGGATCCTCCCGGCGCGCCGCGTAGGTAGGTACTTCATGCACGTAATTACGAGTTCTGTGAGTTTCCAGTTGGATCCTCCCGGCGCGCCGCGTAGGTAGGTACTTCATGTACGTAATTACGAGTTCTGTGAGTTTCCAGTTGGATCCTCCCGGCGCGCCGCGTAGGTAGGTACTTCATGCACGTAATTACGAGTTCTGTGAGTTTCCAGTTGGAACCTCCCGGCGCGCCGCGTAGGTAGGTACTTCATGCACGTAATTACGAGTTCTGTGAGTTCTTATTTCAACTGTTTTTTTCTGGATATGTTCACGCATAATCATCTTGATATTATGTCGAGCATTTCTGAACTGATTTGGATAATTATTTGAAAGCATAAATCTCCAGCGTGGTCCTATTTAAATTTCAACAAAGTTGATTGAGTAGTTTCATATTTCAATGGATGAAAACTTTTTTTTATTCACATTATTATTATTTTAGCATACAAGAACATAATCATAGAAAAATAAAATAAAGGAAAATTATCTTATAAAGTTACCTTGCTTCAAGACGGATCCAACTCCCCCGCATCGATGTATTTGTTCAATTTGGTCGACAGTAAACACCCTAAAATATTCAACAGCATACCGTCAATTGCAGCACAGTATTATAAATCAACCGTTGCCAAATATCTGTAAGTGGCGCCCCCGAGCGGCCGAGGGGCGAGGTAAGGACCATTTCTGTGCATCGATACGCTACACTGATTTGTATCGAAAATGAGATGGCTGTCGCAAGGGGTGGAGCTGTCATTTTTCTTATATAATTTAAGTTTTCATTACACTATCTCTAATTATATTTAACGACGATTAAGTTTGCCTGGATGATATCGCTTTTAGCAATAAGATCGCCCATTGAGCCTATTTTAACATATTCTCTAGAATGTTTCTCTAGTATATTTGTCAATAATGTGTTTATTATAGTTTATATCTATTATAAAGCAGTAAGTAACAAAAACAAAAATGTGTTTGTTTAAATATTTGTTCCCGCATCGCGTGAAAACTGCTGGACTGATTGAAATGCAGTTTTCATTGTTGGATAGCAACGTCTAAATTTAAATATTAGTTCCCGCATCGCGTGAAAACTGTTGGACTGATTGAAATGCAGTTTTCATTGTTGGATAGCAACGTTTAGATTTAAATATTTGTTCCCGTATCGCGTGAAAACTGTTGGACTGATTGAAATGCAGTTTTCATTGTTGGATAGCAACGTATAGATTTAAATATTTGTTCCCGCATCGCGTGAAAACTATTGGACTGATTGAAATGCAGTTTTCATTGTTGGATAGCAACGTTTAGATTTAAATATTTGTTCCCGCATCGCGTGAAAACTGTTGGACTGATTGGAATGCAGTTTTCATTGTTGGATAGCAACGTTTAGATTTAAAATCTGGTGTAGGTGCTTTGTATCTAAATCCGACGAGTGGAAGTAAATCAATTGATAAATCTATTAGATGGCTGAACGATTTTAAATCTATTTTGGTATATTCTACATACTTTAGTAATATTTGGTCTGAGGGTATATTGGTATTTTAGGTCCTGGGATAACACATAGGATACTTTTGACGCAGAGAAATGACTATGCGGGTAAAGCTGTTTTGTCAAAAGTCGATGTTTTGTTTGGAATGTCGCTAGCTAAATGAATTTATAAATTAAAACTATTGAAGTAGGTAGCAACTCCATTCGTTTTTCTCTCGACACCGCGCCGCACAGCGATCGGCTGTAATTCGCAGTTTATATTCATACATACGACAACATGACTGACTATTACACTTTTTACGCCTGCGTAATTCTGAAGCTTCATTCTCTACTGGAAACGCAATTCCTTCTCCGACGCAGAGAGAGAGTTACACTGGTTCATTTCTCTAGCTAGAATGTAGCTAATGTAAGTTAACTATTATTGGCTGATTGCACATTAATTGGACAGACTTGAAGACAGCATTAATTCCAATTTTCATATTATGTATCCAGTAAGTGCCAGAAACAGTTTCTTGCCTCAATAACACACACATTGTGTCGCTGGCCACTGACAGCAATAAAACATACGAGGAATAAAACGCCGCCATACAAAATGATTATCAGATTGAGCGATACCTATCTCTGAGTGGACAAGCACAAAAGTACTCGTAACTTAGAATGGAGCTAGTACGAGTATTTAGAACATGATAGGCTCATTTAGTCAGAAGGAAAAATAGCGCTGAGTCAGTATTCTTTGACGACTTATATGTGTGACCTTCTTTGTACGTTTGTCTGAATATCACGTCGACATGCGTCCATCCATTTGTGTATTTACATAAATATGTAATAATAAAAAAGTCGTGTCGTCCGTCCGCTCGTATGTCCACTGTTATCGTTGGCCCCCGACTATTAACTTATGAAAATAAGCTACAATAACACTTTGTTTATTTTGCGTTATTACTTGCCAGGGAAATTTGCGATGGACGAAGGAGCTTGAGTGGTGGACCTCAAACTTTCTATAGAACATTGAATAACACCACATATATGTATCCTCAAAAACGTGTTACAACTACTATGCACATAAATGGTACAAACTTATAAAAGGCATAGAACTGAGAGAGAAAAAATATTTAAAATGAACTAGGCAAAAACTATTGTTTCCGCCCGGGATCGAACCGGGGGCCTTCTGCGTGTTAGGCAGATGTGATAACCGCTACACCACGGAAACTATGTTGATCGTCTCGAAATACAGTATCAATTTGCTCGACCGATATGTGACCTACATGCGCGTGAGTGAAAGTAACTACTTTTATATTACCGCTACTGATTACGTATCTTTATTTATTAGTTAATAAATTATTAATTTATGGCATATTGATTGTGACATTTTATACTTGATATTCTGAGGTCAGCAATCAGTGTATAGATTTTAGCGTTTATAATGTGGAGCAATGTTACGCATAAAATTAACTTATGATCGCCAAAACCAGTTATTTCCGGCTCAGGGATACGTGGTTTGTCGATAGTCGTTAAGTTCCGTCAGCTGAATAGGTTTCACTTAAATTTAATTACTTAAATTAATGTAATTATTTAAGTTTACTAACCAATAACATACCTACTCTGTTAAATAATATACCTATGAGGGATGTGGACCTAAGCAACAAATCTGTTAACAATGTTTTTAGTTAACCACAACTTGCTCTCTGTTCTATCTTTATCTATCTACACATACCTACTTAAAAATGAATGACAAGCAGTTAGGACACGAGTAAAAATAATTCCTCGTGGCGAATCAATTAGGCTAGGCTGCCAGTTAGGCCACGAGGAAACGCCCTAATAAAGAAGTAAGCAACAAAAAGTCTTTACAATGAGGTTCAAGAAAACAAAAAAGTCTAGGGTAGTTAAAATAACCTACTGAACAAGTATACAACAATTTATTAAGGTGTCTGTCTGCTTGTCTGTTCGCAAATAGGTTTTGACTTAAATCTGGTGTCCAAATCCGTTGGCGAAAGCCAAGAAATCGATAACAACTATTTGAAGGTTAATTATTTGAGAAATGCCCACACGGACAAAGCCACGGGCGTAGATATAAAAAGTCTAGCTCTAAAAGTTTGAGCACCTCACCCTATAACTTTTTGAAGGAATATGTTTAGAGAGCCCACGGCGTCTTACATTCGAACAGACAGGACACGCCTAATGGATGTTGATAATGTAAACAGGAGGACAGTAAATACGTGAGTGTTATGATAACGGGTTATCGGAGCAACGTATCTCGGAGCAACTTATAACGATAAAAGGTAGCCTGTAATAAATGTCCGATAATACATAAGTCTGTGTTTTTGATAATTTGCCGCCTGTAATACTAGATTTATTAATTAATACCTATCTACATTTGCGATCAATGAAATCTGGTCAGCTTTTATAAGCCCACAACAAAGGCATTTTTATTATAATACTCAAAATATAAACCAATTATATAAAAGCTTCATTCATATGGTTTCCAAATCAAATAATCATGAAATCGATCATATCTAGGTAGATATAAAATTTATAAAAATTATCGCTCTCCTCATTACGCCAAGATGCTTGCCGCGGCTACCTATCAAAACTCCGGAAACTATTGATTCCTCATTTCCCTGAGATTATTTTTCTATGAAATGCATTTTTAAGTTTCCCATAGCTTATTTTAAATTGCTATAACGTTCTATTGTTAATACGTATTTTTACAATGAAAAAGAAAATGTGTTCACTCGCTTGAGTTCGAGTCTTAGCCGATTTTATTGCACGTGAGTGTAATACAACCACCACAGTGACACCAGTGTGGGTTGCACGTGAGTGTAATACAACCAACACAGTGACACCAGTGTGGGTTGCACGTGAGTGTAATACAACCAACACAGTGACACCAGTGTGGGTTGCACGTGAGCATAATACAACCACCACAGTGACACCAGTGTGGGTTGCACGTGAGTGTAATACAACCACCACAGTGACACCAGTGTGGGTTGCACGTGAGTGTAATACAACCACCACAGTGACACCAGTGTGGGTTGCACGTGAGTGTAATACAACCACCACAGTGACACCAGTGTGGGTTGCAGACTAGGAGCTAAGCTAGTTTATCTTAGCTTATTTAGCTGAGGCTGTTTTTGACACCTGACACAAAATGAGGAGTGTATTAAGTTTGAAGCCTATTTCAATCTGTAGAGTGCTCTAAAGAGGATCTCTAGTCGATGTCTATGGTTCTTCCCATTTGCAAAATCGACTGACTTCCAAATTTGAGCAAAATTAATGTTAAATCTCCAAGCTGTACTTACCGCACTGATTTCAATGTACTTATCCTCGATCAACTCATCCAAGCTTCCCCATAAAAAAACCAGGAGCCTCTGTCGAGGTGATCCCCCTCCCCCTGTACTTGCATACAATTACTTAATTCGCCACTTTACTTCAAGGGCCCTTATTCTCGCATCCTCCTGTCAATCTTACTTTGTAATCTTTTCATCTTGATAACGTTCAATTTGTTGCAGGATTGAGTTAGAGTTTGAAGTTTTTGGAGCACTGTTATGAAGACATTAAAAAATGGATATAATTTACTTACGCTAAACTTGAATAACAAGAGAATAATTAAATTAAATTAAATAATTGAATAAACCAATGTCTTTAGGCTAACTCAATACAGTCCGCACAACATTATGCAATCCTAAGTTCTGGGCGGCTGCGCTGTAATTTTTTTGTGCAGGCGTAGCACTTACCAGTAAATTCGTACGCCATTAATTAGATGAACGGCCTCACTAACTATACATCTTGTCATTAAATTTCTCTGCTCTCCCAATACTATGATGTTAGGTTAGTGCCGATAATAATGAACGTTGCGTCCGTAGATTCTCTTAGGGCACGGAATTAACATAGCCAAATTGCAGTAACAATAAGTCTCGATATCCGCATTTTTATTAGGATTCCTGTCAGCTTCGTCCCAAAGTCCTTATGCGTATAAGCTGGTCGTTTGGCAGCTGGAGTTCATCACCATGATTAGCAGAACCATGGCTGATGGTTTACGGGTATTTATGTAATTTCAGCCAGCCATGGGCGCCGGCGGAGCGCGACGTGCGGGGCTTACTACCGGCCTTTTTAGCGGCGGGCGGCACTTGAAAGCTCAGGGAGGGACTTGGGATATTGAAGCTTCGAAAAACTCAGTCATATCTACATATCTCACATACCTACCTTGCTCATCTTACTATGTTCACAAAATAGAAGTCATGCTAATACTGGGAATGCGATACCTTCTTGAATCTACTCGATGCATCTTTGGATGGTTTGGGACTCATCGAATGTTTTAGTTTCTGTAAAGAAATCTAAAAGCTGGTATAAGTTTAGCACCAGAGTCTGCTTTGTTATTTTCTAGTCCATTTCATTAATAGGTACATTTTTAGAGTTGTAAAGTAATTTAAAAAGTTACAGCCTGTACCCGTTTGAAGAATGTAGATTAAATATTGTTTACCTTTTAGAAAGGCGTTCCTCAATTTCTTGTCTTAGTTTTGCAAATGATATACCCATAAATGCTTATACATTGTGTTTTGGATCCTTATTTTTTTTCAGACTTTCTCTATTTATAAATATGTGTGTGTCTGAATGAGTCCCTGGTAGCCGCACCTCCTTTTCATTTCATTCCATTCACTCGGAGGATAAACCGTAATGAATATCTTCGGATCCTCCCGCACACAACAGTTTCCAGCATCAGGCTTTTTACGCACACCAGTTAGGATTTAAATAATGTGACATACCTACTTACTGGGAAAAATAAATTATTAACAAAAAAGTGTAGGAATCAAAAGTTGTGCTTATTGAAGTTGTGAAAAAGTTATCTAACTACCTTCACACGAATAATATCATGTAATGGTATACGAATAAATTTATCAAAAACTAAAAATTATAATATTTTTAAATGAAAAATGGCGAATTTTGACAATACACGGACTCAGAATACGTAATTATGTTGCTCTATTCTTCATATTCCATGTTATATTAATTTTTAATTTATTATTTCTCGGACCCGATAAGATACGGCATGGGTATATAGGTAGGCATTTATACTCTCTATTCATACAAATTCGGGTAACACCATCTACATACAAATGACGACAAACAGCCTATGCCTTCACAAACGCACAATATACTTTTATGAGTTCAGGAAAACTTCAAATTTCAACCAACATACATTATGGACAATTTTGTCCTATTCCAACCTTATAAACCAAGAAATAAGACCTATATGAATGAAAAGTTATACCAAAGCTAAGATGTTGCAGCGACCCCATTTTTAGATCTTTAAATGTGGAAATATGAATTTAAGACTTTCAGAATAAGGTTTATTAAAGTGAATTCTGTAACTTTGTTAAAGGAACGTGCGTTGAAGATATTGTTTCACGTGTTTTATGAGGTGAGTCGAGATTTCACGGGGTTTCCCTCGGAGATGGTTTCCGTTGGAAGTGTAAGGTGGAGGACGGTGTGTTTGATTGTCTGAAAGTCATGACCTGCTGTTTCGTTTATGGGGTTGCGTGTTTTGTTATGTTTTATCGTTTTGCGTTTGAGATTGTTTAAAAATAAAAAATGATATTTGTAACTGGGTTACTAAAGATTATCTTAACATTAAATTTGTGTCAACCTGCATTGCTTGCTTTACTTTTGTAAGTTTAATGATTCAATGATATAAAAGCTTGAATTTTACCCGAAGTCAATGTGTTCTATTTTAAAAGTCTCGGCCATCGGGTTTTTATTGATTTCTATTCTAAATTCTTAAAGTGTTTCAAATACAGCACACATGTCAAGCTAGTATTGCAAATTGCAATCACACACCGTTGCAGTTGAGGCAAATGCAGCGCGACTGCGCGACAGTTTCCAGTCCAAAACTCATCGTCTGCTGTTGACACTGGCCCATGTCCGGTGCGGATAGAGAACTAGACTTCGTTAGAGTTGACAAAGCTTCCATAATATTCTAATTGGGGTTCAAATACTGAGTGCGCCTGTCAGTAACCATTTGGCGATGATGTTCAAACTTAAGATATTTAAACTGTTACGATCACTAACATTAGTTTATCATTGACAATGTTTATTTAATAACTTTACATATTTTCTTTCTAGTTTCAATTGTTCTCTAAAACAAATCAGTAAACACTAGACTCATTTTGTCCGATGACGTCATGTTCCATGGGACAAATGGGAACCACCCGGTACGGGTTCTCAATATTTTACCAACGTTGCAGCTGCTACGATCATGAGGAGATTGATGTTCTCAAAACAATTAAAATACGTGGTAACAATAATTTGAGATGTTCAAATAGAAGTTCGTGCACAGATGACTGTTGATTGTACGCGTATATTTTGTTCCGTTTTCTGTAACTACACTACTACTGTATTATTTTATATTTTTTTTAGTATACTTGTTTTTTTGTTGTAATGTGATTAGTGCCAATAAATGTTTTTTTTCCATTCTTAATTATTTTCTTAAAGTGCCACTCGTTCGACAGTCGAGCAAAACATCTTGAGGAAACGGACACCGGACGAGCACGCCTGATGACAAGCCATACTGTATATATTTGTCTCTGGTGAGTTCAAAGATTTCAGTTTTCCAGTTCTAAGCCTTCGTAGATCTGTGCCCACAACTGATTAGGCATAGGTCGGGTGAGAGCCGCTGGACTGTTATGAGATCTGTTGCTGACTTCACCCATGTTACTGTTAATTTCAATCTTGTTCAATATGTAGCCAAAGATTTAAGAATAAGGACTAATAGCAAAGAAAAAATAAACGATCACGTTTTGACACCAAGAAACAGACAGTTTATACGTCTAGTGTGCTTAGAAAAAAATAAATGTTCCTTGCTCAAATAGTATTACTACTACCGCTACCAGATTTACTTCATTGCGGCGGAGCACTGTCGCGCCCGCACCACCACCCAGTGACGCTGTAGAGGTCAGTTGTAGACCGACAGCATATATCGCTCGCATGAAGCATTTTATACGTACCTTCTAATAACTGTACTAATCATTAGAAATTGCTGACTAAGGCGATATTCAACCTTT
Source organism: Alsophila aescularia (assembly GCA_946251855.1). Lineage (NCBI taxonomy): Eukaryota > Metazoa > Arthropoda > Insecta > Lepidoptera > Geometridae > Alsophila > Alsophila aescularia. The sequence continues at coordinate 1,375,575 of OX276375.1, forward strand.
TTACTTAGTACGGAAAAGCAAGGGATGGGTAATGAGTTTAACAGTATATGTATGTGGGTGGATGTTCCACCATAACGACGTCCCTATCGTTACGATTTTGACAACGAAGGTATCAATCGATTCGTGATCAGATATATAATGTATCAGGCAATTTTTTTTACCTGACTATGGCGAAGCAAATGAAGAGTTTTGTGTTCAAACTTAACACTTGGTCCGAAGCCGCAGGTACAGCTAGTAGGTAATAATAGTTTAGTCTCAACTTTAATTATAACAGGTGTTGTCAGAAATAACGATCTGTTTTTGTTATACCTACATACATATACATATCCCCTAGCTCACTCTCCGTCTGTAACGGATAGGATCAGTTTCGCCTGTCAGTGCTAGCGACGCCGCCTGACTTCCCCTTTCTATCAATTAAACAGCATTCATTGAGTTGGAAAGGACACGACTGCTCTTTCCGACGCAGGGTCGAAGGGCCGCTGCTCAGAACTTGTAATGGTGTCTCTTCAACTGCATCTGAGGCGACATCGATCTGGGCCCTTATACGCTATCACCATGAAGACTCGTAACACGTCGCGTTACGATATCTTCAGGGATATGTTTGTGCATTGCCGTAATGACGTCACACGTTTTCTGCAAGGAATTGCGTGTGACATAACGAATAAGCGCCCTGTGTGTAATCCTACTAACCTAAATGCGATAGTTTATGTGTGTGTGTGTGTGTGTGTGTATGTTTGTTATCTCTCAGTATTAGAACGGCTGAACGGATTTTGATGACACTTGGCATATAGATACTGATCTTGGAATAACACTTCGGATACTTGTCATTGTCATCCTCATCATCATTCACGCGAGTGAATCCGCGGGGCGCTGCGATATAAATTATACAAGTATAGTATTTCTGCAAAATCCATACCAATACCTATATAAAAATGAAAAGTTGTCTGTTTGTTTGTTTGTTTGGGGAGTTTTAATGCGATAACGGCTGGACGAATTTTTATAAAATTTAGAATGGAAATAGCTTTATGTAATAAAACATATCCCGGAAAATAGTAAGTTTCCACGGGAAACTGGAAAATGTTGATTACTCGCTAAGGAACGGTTGCCATGGAAACGAAATAACAAGTCAGTCAAAAAACATCAAGAGCTGTTGGTTTTTATACTTTTGCATTAGTTTTTAATATTCTAGAAGAACAAGGGTACTTTTTTCGCGATAAACTGTAGTCCGCGCGGACGAAGTCGCGGGCGGTTGTGTAGAGCCCATTGCAGTCCCGCGCTAAGTTTGTTATCTAGTTCTGGGTGGCTCTACTGGCTCTGCACTGTTACGCGATAAACTGTAGTCCGTGCGGACGTAGTCGCGGGCGGTTGTGACGAGCCCATTGCAGTCCCGCGCTAAGTTTGTTATCTAGTTCTGGGTGGCTCTGCTGGCTCTGCAATGTTACGCGATAAACAGTAGTCCGCGCGGACGAAGTCGCGGGCGGTTGTGTAGAGCCCATTGCAGTCCCGCGCTAAGTTTGTTATCTAGTTCTGGGTGGCTCTGCTGGCTCTGCACTGTTACGCGATAAACTGTAGTCCGTGCGGACGTAGTCGCGGGCGGTTGTGACAAGCCCATTGCAGTCCCGCGCTAAGTTTGTTATCTAGTTCAGGATGGCTCTGCTGGCTCTGCACTGTTACGCGATAAACTGTAGTCCGCGCGGACGAAGTCGCGGGCGGTTGTGTAGAGCCCATTGCAGTCCCGCGCTAAGTTTGTTATCTAGTTCTGGGTGGCTCTGCTGGCTCTGCACTGTTACGCGATAAACTGTAGTCCGTGCGGACGTAGTCGCGGGCGGTTGTGATGAGCCCATTGCAGTCCCGCGCTAAGTTTGTTATCTAGTTCTGGGTGGCTCTGCTGGCTCTGCACTGTTACGCGATAAACTGTAGTCCGCGCGGACGAAGTCGCGGGCGGTTGTGTAGAGCCCATTGCAGTCCCGCGCTAAGTTTGTTATCTAGTTCTGGGTGGCTCTGCTGGCTCTGCACTGTTACGCGATAAACTGTAGTCCGCGCGGACGAAGTCGCGGGCGGTTGTGTAGAGCCCATTGCAGTCCCGCGCTAAGTTTGTTATCTAGTTCTGGGTGGCTCTGCTGGCTCTGCACTGTTACGCGATAAACTGTAGTCCGTGCGGACGTAGTCGCGGGCGGTTGTGACGAGCCCATTGAAGTCCTGCGCTAAGTTTGTTATCTAGTTCTGGGTGGCTCTGCTGGCTCTGCACTGTTACGCGATAAACTGTAGTCCGCGCAGACGAAGTCGCGGGCGGTTGTGTAGAGCCCATTGCAGTCCCGCGCTAAGTTTGTTATCTAGTTCTGGGTGGCTCTGCTGGCTCTGCACTGTTACGCGATAAACTGTAGTCCGCGCGGACGAAGTCGCGGGCGGTTGTGTAGAGCCCATTGCAGTCCCGCGCTAAGTTTGTTATCTAGTTCTGGGTTGCTCTGCTGGCTCTGCACTGTTACGTGATTAACTGTAGTCCGCGCGGACGAAGTCGCGGGCGGTTGTGTAGAGCCCATTGCAGTCCCGCGCTAAGTTTGTTATCTAGTTCTGGGTGGCTCTGCTGGCTCTGCACTGTTACGCGATAAACTGTAGTCCGCGCGGACGAAGTCGCGGGCGGTTGTGTAGAGCCCATTGCAGTCCCGCGCTAAGTTTGTTATCTAGTTCTGGGTGGCTCTGCTGGCTCTGCACTGTAACGCGATAAACTGTAGTCCGCGCGGACGAAGTCGCGGGCGGTTGTGTAGAGCCCATTGCAGTCCCGCGCTAAGTTTGTTATCTAGTTCTGGGTGGCTCTGCTGGCTCTGCACTGTTACGCGATAAACTGTAGTCCGCGCGGACGAAGTCGCGGGCGGTTGTGTAGAGCCCATTGCAGTCCCGCGCTAAGTTTGTTATCTAGTTCTGGGTGGCTCTGCTGGCTCTGCACTGTTACGCGATAAACTGTAGTCCGCGCGGACGTAGTCGCGGGCGGTTGTGTAGAGCCCATTGCAGTCCCGCGCTTAGTTTGTTATCTAGTTCTGGGTGGCTCTGCTGGCTCTGCACTGTTACGCGATAAACTGTAGTCCGCGCGGACGAAGTCGCGGGCGGTTGTGTAGAGCCCATTGCAGTCCCGCGCTAAGTTTGTTATCTAGTTCTGGGTGGCTCTGCTGGCTCTGCACTGTTACGCGATAAACTGTATTCCGCGCGAACGAAGTCGCGGGCGGTTGTATAGAGCCCATTGCAGTCCCGCGCTAAGTTTGTTATCTAGTTCTGGGTGGCTCTGCTGGCTCTGCACTGTTACGCGATAAACTGTAGTCCGTGCGGACGTAGTCGCGGGCGGTTGTAACGAGCCCATTGCAGTCCCGCGCTAAGTTTGTTATCTAGTTCTGGGTGGCTCTGCTGGCTCTGCACTGTTACGCGATAAACTGTAGTCCGCGCGGACGAAGTCGCAGGCGGTTGTGTAGAGCCCATTGCAGTCCCGCGCTAAGTTTGTTATCTAGTTCTGGGTGGCTCTGCTGGCTCTGCACTGTTACGCGATAAACTGTAGTCCGTGCGGACGTAGTCGCGGGCGGTTGTGACGAGCCCATTGCAGTCCCGCGCTAAGTTTGTTATCTAGTTCTGGGTGGCTCTGCTGGCTCTGCACTGTTACGCGATAAACTGTATTCCGCGCGAACGAAGTCGCGGGCGGTTGTGTAGAGCCCATTGCAGTCCCGCGCTAAGTTTGTTATCTAGTTCTGGGTGGCTCTGCTGGCTCTGCACTGTTACGTGATAAACTGTAGTCCGTGCGGACGAAGTCGCGGGCGGTTGTGTAGAGCCCATTGCAGTCCCGCGCTAAGTTTGTTATCCAGTTCTGGGTGGCTCTGCTGGCTCTGCACTGTTACGCGATAAACTGTAGTCCGCGTGGACGTAGTCGCAGGCGGTTGTGACGAGCCCATTGCAGTCCCGCGCTCAGTTTTTTATCCAGTTCTGGGTGCCTCTGCTGGCTCTGCACTGTTACGCGATAAACTGTAGTCCGCGCGGACGTAGTCGCGGGCGGTTCTGACAAGCCCATTGCAGTCCCACGCTAAGTTTGTTATCCAGTTCTGGGTGGCTCTGCTGGCTCTGCACTGTTACGCGATAAACTGTAGTCCGTGCGGACGTAGTCGCGGGCGGTTCTGACGAGCCCATTGCAGTCCCGCGCTAAGTTTGTTATCCAGATCTGGGTGGCTCTGCTGGCTCTGCACTGTTACGCGATAAACTGTAGTCCACGCGGACGTAGTCGCGGGCGGTTTTGACGAGCCCATTGCAGTCCCACGCTAAGTTTTTTATCCAGTTCTGGTTGGCTCTGCTGGCTCTTCACTGATACGCGATAAACTGTAGTCCGCGCGGACGTAGTCGCGGGCGGTTGTGACAAGCCCATTGCAGTCCCGCGCTAAGTTTGTTATCCAGTTCTGGGTGGCTCTGCTGGCTTTGCACTGTTACGCGATAAACTGTAGTCCGCGCGGACGTAGTCGCGGGCGGTTGTGACGAGCCCATTGCAGTCCCACGCTAAGTTTGTTATCCAGTTCTGGGTGGCTCTGCTGGCTCTGCACTGATACGCGATAAACTGTAGTCCACGCGGACGTAGTCGCGGGCGGTTGTGACAAGCCCATTGCAGTTTCACGCTAAGTTTGTTATCCAGTTCTGGGTGGCTCTGCTGGCTCTGCACTGTTACGCGATAAACTGTAGTCCGCGCGGACGTAGTCTTGGGCGGTTGTGACAAGCCCATTGCAGTCCCGCGCTAAGTTTTTATCCAGTTCTGGGTGGCTCTGCTGGCTCTGCACTGATACGCGATAAACTGTAGTCCGCGCGGACGTAGTCGCGGGCGGTTGTGACAAGCCCATTGCAGTCCCGCGCTAAGTTTGTTCTCCAGTTCTGGGTGGCTCTGCTGGCTCTGCACTGTTACGCGATAAACTGTTGTCCGCGCGGACGTAGTCTCGGGCGGTTGTGACAAGCCCATTGCAGTCCCGCGCTAAGTTTTTTATCCAGTTCTGGGTGGCTCTGCTGGCTCTGCACTGTTACGCGATAAACTGTAGTCCGCGCGGTCGTAGTCGCGGGTGGTTGTGACAAGCCCATTGCAGTCTCGCGCTAAGTTTGTTATCCAGTTCTGGGTGGCTCTGCTGGCTCTGCACTGTTACGCGATAAACTATAGTCCGTGCGGACGTAGTCACGGGCGGTTGTGACGAGCCCATTGCAGTCCTGCGCTTAGTTTGTTATCCAGTTCTGGGTGGCTCTGCTGGCTCTGCACTGTTACGCGATAAACTGTAGTCCGCGCGGACGTAGTCGCGGGCGGTTGTGACAAGCCCATTGCAGTCTCGCGCTAAGTTTGTTATCCAGTTCTTGGTGGCTCTGCTGGCTCTGCACTGTTACGGGCTTACCTCCAAGCGCTCGATCTACACTATACATATATACTGTATATATACTGATGTACTAGTTACAAAGTCAGCGAAAAAAAAACAGCCATTGCAATTAACTTTTCATAAATTATACTTGCCTATTATATAATGTCAATGTACTTGCTTAGTACCTTTTACACAACTACTCAAATATGGTGTGCAATATTTTAGGGTTCAAATAAGTATGTGTGAGATTCTTTATTCCAGCATTACTTTTAAATGCATAAACAGATTTGAATGTATGTCTTATAGTTGCTTTTTATAATCTATTTACTTTTATGTTCTGAAGTAAGTCTCCATCACTAACCGCAATGTAAATAATTTCAATTCCTGTCCATTCAAAGGTTGCCTGAAAGAAATTGCTGATAGCGACTATTAATATAAGGCCACCTATTGTACGACATTGTTTTTTTAAGTTGAAGTACTACTATTTAGTTTACTACTTTGTGATAATTTCAATAAAGAGTTATTATATTGTATTGTATCGTTAGAATCCTTACATCATCTCGAGTGACTGCTTTGTTTTCTCTTACCTAGATGATTTTCTTGTTAAAACTGTGCATTTCACCAGATTCATAACAGCTACTTTGAAACTCACATCATCAGCCCCTCTTCGCCTATCGATTAACCATAGTGGAACTCAGTGTCACCGTCATAGAAGGCGCTTCATTCGACGTGACTTCCCTCCCTAGGGGCGACTGATTTCGTGCTCACACGGCTCGGTGAAGTCACTTATGGTTGTTCAGGGGCACTTATAGAATATCTATTAATTTTTATGCATAAGATTACGTGTTGCTGGTAAATAATATTTAGAATTAGACATGTAAGTAATTTATAAATTATTACCATATATTCGTACAAAAACATTGAGACAGTTGATAAATATAAGCAAAGGTAACCAAAGATTTTGTTTTTTAGCCCTCGACGCGAAAAGAGAACGGAATAAGTTGAGTGCAATGTGTATCTGTGTATGTCTGTCTGTGGTATCGTAGGTCCCAAACTAAAGTACTGATTTTGTTGCAGTTTTCTCTGTTTGATAGCTGAAGTGATCGAGATGATTCTTAACTAAAATGGGATTGATCCTTTTAAATTAGCCCTCATAGTTCTTATGTCAGCATTTATTAAATAAACATTTGTTATCTGTGAAGACTTCGTTCAGACACAAAAATATAACGGCTCAGTATAGTGTCTTTACCATAGAACAAGACGGCGTGAGATTGTGGACGAGGAATCACAATCGAACTTCTTGATCACGGCAAAAACAATGAAATTTGGACTCGCTCTAAAATCAATTCTATAATAGCTTCTTTACAACTATAACATTCCAAATTGAATCAAATTAGACTGTCCCTCTGATACGTCGTATCAAAGAGTATATAATAACTACGTAAGACGTATATTATTAGGTGTTCTGTGCCTCTGAATATAAGGATAGAGTGATTTTGACAATGACAGTTCGTTCTCATGTTTGCTGACAGTTTGAAGCACAGACTACGTAGAGTGTACTTTTGAAGATTCACCGACTGTTGCTTTTATAAAATAAAGAGGTTTTGAAGTAATCTTGTATGATGAATGAAGCTTATGTGAGACTACTTTAGAGAAGAAAAGAAAGTTCAAAATCAATTCGTCCTTGTCCCGTACGTTGTGTTCCTTCATTTTCTGAGCTTTTGATGCCAGCATCCGAGCTGACACGAGGCCGGAAGGAAGCGCATACGTCACGCTGCAGGCAGCCGGCACACGTGACCATAGCAATTAGCCTGTGGGGGCTGTGCAATTATTCCTGGCCTTTTTTGGAGAGGGTACCTAATGAACATATTAAGAAATTGAGTAATATCACTATTTCGATTTTTTAATAGTTATTTGCATACATGGTCTGCAAATATATCAACAATATATGTTATCAATATATGTTTATATTTGTATGGTCTGTGGTGTGTACACACGCTTAGAAAAACTTACCTACCTACTTGTTATAACACGCTACTTGTTACGATACGATACGATACGAAATACTTTATTGAATTCCAAAACAAAGAACAAACAATATTAAAGCTTAAATAAGGTAATACAATTGGCGGTCTTATCGCTTAAAGCGATATCTTCCAGACAACCTTGTTACCTTGTTTTGTCTACTTGTTATATATTATTATTAAGTAAAACTCCCACTGTACTGAGAAAATATTCAATAAGCACCACTTGTTTTTATTAACGTGGCTGTTATATTACATTTAAGTTTAAGTTTAAGGAAAAATACTGTGTTTTATTGAATGTTTGGGTATTATATGACTACAAAAATTGTCCTCGAAGTTCCTGATTTAATACATATTTAAGTAATCCATTTATGATTATGTGTGAATCAAGGAACGGCAGAAATAAGAAGCTGTGGTGTTCTGTGGTATAACAAATTTAAACTTACAAATTATCTTGAATTAAGAAAAAAACTGCCATGTTCGCACAAGGCCGTAACATCACACACATTAGTAAAAAGAGAAAAAATAAAAGCAAAAAGAAGGAAGAATAAGAAGTGCAAAGAGTGGTCATAGTTACCTTCATTGGCTGAGCATGACATGCAACCGGAGTCTCGTATGGTGCGAGTTCGAATCCCGACCAAAATCCAAATTTTTCCATTAGAAAGAATTACAAGATGCGAGATTTTCTGTGGTAAAAACGAGAGGTTTGACGTCAAAAAAAATCCGTGGAACATTCCCCGCGCGTGATAGTTCTAATAAGATGTTCGGTGACCAAGTACAAAAAAGCTTTAACGCTCTGCATTTGTGTGTGCACAGTACTATTTACCTTTAATAGCTATTAATTGGAAGCTCTTTAATAGCATCAATATTTCATAATGATAATGCCTCCGATGACTGCTTCATATCGGCCATAACGATCCACTATTACATTTAGCATTCGTCCGTCCGTCCGTGCGTCCGACCGTCGGACTCAGGAAACGTTCCACGTGATTTATACCTTGCTCACCTATTTGCCGACGCGACGTGACGTTGTTCGTTTTACTGAGCGTTTTGGACAAGTGATTAATTGGAGAAATTACCTTTGGGGATATTATATAATCACTACCTACTGAAAACCATCAGGAGCCCTTCCGAGTATTTTTATTGTATATCGCCTCCATATCTAAGGATTTTCGAAAACGACTTTTTATAATGGAAATAATATACCTACCTGGTTGATCTTGTCGCCACGATCGACGATTATTCCAAAACGGAAACTTCACAACGATTGAAAGATCTTTCTAATAAGCTGGAAGAAAATGAATGAGGAGAGCTGAAGACTGAGTTCAGTGGTGTGCATTAGGAGAGGCCACGCTCACGTACGTCCAGCTGTGGACAAATATAGGCTGTAGATGATGATTAGATTTTTCCCCTTGAATACTGCAGGTGTTGCGGGTTTAAATCCCGTCTTCAGTGCAAAAAGTAGTCCTCAAAAATGATAAGTTAGTTACGCTAATCAGATGTTAATCAACAGTGATCAGACAATAGGTGAATGATCGTAAACAAAGCTGACGAACTTTAGGTACATCAGTATATTACAAGTGAAATCGTATTGGCAACGAACCGCCACTAAATTACCAAGAGCGATCCTTATCGGTTGCACCATCCTAAGCCATTACCTTTCTCTAAATACCGCGCCGCCGCGGCCGTCGATCAATAGTACTTTTTATTCAGCACTTAGCGCCACCCAAATACCTTTGTAATTATAGCACAGTACACTGAATAACAGTTATTTAGCTTGGTATAAAAGAAAAAAATAAAACTGGAGTAAAAATCCCATTAACAGGACAAGTCCTCAAATGGATGCGATTACTACAGGATTTTAGAACGTAATTGACATACATAAATGTCGTTGAAAACAAGACAACTTCAAAAACTAAAACCGGACTAAAATAGTCTATGACACTCTTGTGATGAAGAAAAATCGATTGATACCTCGCTTGTCAGAATCGGACCAATTGGGGCGAACGGAGGGGGTTATACACATTTTTAATATGTGCCCCGTGTTTAACCCCGTACAATGTGTATACAGTACGGCCGATAAGTCGTGGCCACTCTGAACTTCGTGCAAATGGCTGCTCAATGAACATTTTTAGGAATCGAATGGCGGAATGAGGCTACGTGCACGGGGCTATGGTCTAGGCTAGTGATGCACCACAAGTCCAGCGCTCTGATATCTATATCTATCTATATCTATACTTATAATAAAACTGTAACAGGTCCAATTCTGTACATTGAAGATATAAAGTTTTTTTTTTGGAGGCTGTTCTATATTTGATACTGAAGCCTTTTTTTTTGTCTGTCTGTCTGTCTGTCTGTCTGTATCTTGGCTAGGCATCACGCCGAAACTACTGAAAAATTCAAATGAAACTTGGCAAAATTCGTACCTCGTAGTATGAAAATGAGTTCATACTACGAGGTAGGAAGTACATTGGATACTATTCATCCCGAAAAATTTAAGGGTTCCCGCAGGATAGGGGTGGAAAAGTATTTAAAAGAACACGTATCACGCTGAAACTACTTAACGAATTTTGATGCAAGTTGGCACAGTCATAGTCTATATGATGGGTGAAAATTAAGGATACTTTCTATCACGAAAATATAAAGGGTTCCTGCGGGATAGGGGTACAAATTCTTTACATTTAAGATAATATGTAAAAAAAGCAGTCTGTTTTATATTAAGTACTGAAGCCAAAACTGTTTTATTTTTCTTTTTTTCTGTCAGTCTGTCTGTCCGTCTGTGTGTATATTGGCAGCGCATCATGCCAAAACTACACAATGAATTCAAATGAAACTTGGTATGATTTGGGTTCATACTTTGAGGTAGGACATTGGATACTTTTAATCCCAAAAAAATTAAAGGATTCCCGTAGGATAGAGGTTGTAAGTTATTTAAATGAAAACGTATCACGCCGAAACTACTAGACGGATTTTGATGCAACTTGGCACAGTCATAGGTTATATGATGGGTGAAAATTAAGAATACATTTAATCCGGAAAAAATGGGTTTCCTTCGGAATATGGGTTCAAATTCTGTTCAAAGAAGACATTTTTTTTTCTTTTTTCTTTGTATTCTATATTGAAGCCAAAACTGTTGTTTTTTTCATTTTTGTCTTTCTATCTGTCTGTATCTTAGCCGCGCATCACGTCAAATCTACTAAATGAATTCAAATGAAACTTGGTATGATATGAGTTCATACTACGAGGTAGGACATTGGATACTTTTCATGCCGAAAAATTAAAGTGGTCCCGCAGAATAGGGGTTGAAAGTTTTTTGAAAGAACACGTATCACACTGGTTACAGTGTGATACGTGTTCTTTCAAATGACTGACCAAGACGACTGACGTAGATTACTGTGCCAAGTTGCATCAAAATCCGTCCAGTAGTTATACTGGACGGATTTATATGCAACTTGGCACAGTCATCTATCTATACTTATAATAAAGCAATAGGTACGAAAAGGGCCGTACAAAGAATACAAATTTAAAAAATGGTCTATGGTACCCTAAAATAACTATAGAACATTTTTTTTGTTTTAATTCGTGTCTTTTTGTCTGTTTATCTGTATTTTTGTGCATCACGTAAAAACTTCTGGACCGATTGCTATGCAGTTTTCAGTGTAAGATAGCTTAGGGTTTGACTTAAAAACTGGTGTAATCGGTATCTCAATTTGGTGATTAGAAGCCGAGCAACTGATAAAAATATTTTTGATGTCTGAAAACTTTGACGTTTGACGTTTTGTTATAATGTTGGTATATTGGTATTTTAGGTCCTGGAATAGCACATAATGGTACTTTGAATCTTAAAAAATGACCACGCGTGCGAAGCAGCAGGTACAGCTAGTTTTGTATATAAACTCAATAAATTGTTTTAAAATCCGTTTACACCTCACATATACATTAACGAGTGTACCTGAATTAATACTACTAAATGGCCAATGTAACATACTGTCTGCAAAACCTACTCCGCCAATAGTCAGAGATGAGCGATGCGTTTCCTTGAAATCAGTCTGTGCGCTTGCGCAAGCATAAATCAACCGTGTCGTCCGAGAATAACTGCGTTCTGTTGCCTGCGACGTTTTGTTGCGGATTTAGATACAGTTTTAATTGAAATAGATAAGTGGGTGGATAAGAATGCAGACGAAATTCTGTGAAGGAGACTAGCATTCGGTGAGTCAGGAAAGTAATTGAGTAGGGACACAGGTGACGTATATTGCCAGGAGTGACTGTGAAATCTGTGGGTAGAACATTAAAATTAAATTTAACTAAGCCCATTCCATCATCGAACGACCAGCACAAAGCTTGTTAGGTCTTCACGTTTTATCATTTCATACTAAGATTAAACTAGCTGTACCCGCGGTTTCGCACGCGTGTTCTTTTCTTTAGGTTCAAAGTACCATAATGTGCTATTCCAGGACCAATATACCAACATTTGATCAAAATTTCTTCAGCCGTCAAAAATACTTTATCAATTGCTCGGCTTCTTACTCACCGAATTGAGATACCAATTACACCAGATTTAAAACAAACCCTAAGCTATTTAATAATGAAAACCGAGTTGCAATCGGTCGCGTAGTTTTTACGTGATGCGTGAACAAACAAACATACAGACAAACAGAAAGATAAAAAGACACGATTAACAAAAAAACATTGTTCAATACCTTTTTTAAGCACCCAAGAGCATTTTTTTCATTTGAATTCATTTAGTAGTTTGATTGCGATGCATGGTCAAGATACGGACAAACAGACAGACGAAATTAAAAAGTAAAACAGTTTGGCTTCAATATCGAATATAGAGAACCATCCAACAAATATTTTTTATTACTTAAATATTAACATAACTTTGGACACATATCCCGCAGAAACCCTATACTTATTCGGGATAAAACGTGTCCTCAATTTTAACCCATCATATAACTTAATGGTGGTTTATATGGTGGACAAAAATTGAGAAAACACTTTTCATCCCGAAAAAATAAAGGGTTCCAGGATAGAGGTCCAAGTTCTGTACATTGAAAATATTTTGTAATGTAATTTTTGGAGGCTGTTCTATTATTCGTAATGAAGCTAAAACCGTTTATTTTTTCATTTTTGTCTGTTGTCTGTCTGTTTGTCTGTCTGTCTGTCTATATCTTGGACGCGCATCACGCCGTAACTACTGAATGAATTCAAATGAAACTTGGCATGGTTTGAATTCATACTACTAGGTAGGAGGACATTAGATACTTTTCATATCGGTAAATTATAGGGTCCCAGCAGAATTAGGGGTATTTTATTTGGAGTTGGTATTCATGTTTTACGGTTTATTGTTACTTTTATTGATTAAAATAATGTAATAAACTACATATTTTTATTATTCTGCCCAAAAGTGAAGGACATCTATACTTATAATAAAGTAATAAGTTTCAAAAAATCTGTAAATGGAAGATATTTAAAAAATAAACTAGCGTACCTACTAAATATAAGCTACTGAAAATGAATAAAACATTTTTTAAATGCGTGTCTGTCTGTTTGTCTCTTAGTCTTTTCACGCATCACGTTAAAAATACTAGACTAATTGCGACCATTTTCACTGTTGGATAGCTTAAGCTTTGACTTAAAAACTGGTGTGCTTATTATCTCAATCCGATGCGTAGAAGCCGAGCAATCGATAAAAACTTTATGACGGCTGAAGGAATTTTGTTTAAATGTTGGTATATAAAGAAAGAGTGAATAGGTATCTACTAGGCAAGTGTGCTACACCTTCAACCACATCATCGCTCTCCATCAGGTGAGATCGTGGTAAAAAAAAATATGTATTTTAGGTCTTGGAATAATAATAGAGTTTTTTTAACCTAGAGAAATAGCCACGCGTACGAAGCCGTGGGTACAGCTAGTTAAAAATAAAACACCCTCACAACAAGTCCATTCATTTGATATGACACACGGTACAGATTGAAAACATATTTTTTTATTTTCTTATTTGACGACCATATTACAAATTCATTTATTTATGTTATACGTCCGTGATTGGGTCATCCATACCAATATATAAAAGTGAAAGTTGTCTGTTTGTTTGTTTGTTTGGGGAGTTTTAACACGATAACGGCTGGACGGATTTTGATGAAATTTGGAATGGAGATAGTTTATACCTGGAATAAAACATAGGATACTTTCATCATCATTCCGCTCTGCGCCGCCAAGCTGTGCGGTCGCATTCTGCCTTCTGTCTCCGGTCTCCAGCTGCGCTCCGCTCGCAGCTCTCGCCGGTCCAGTCCGCGCTCGGTTCCCCGGATAGGCACTCGTGTCTAGTGGGACGCTATCATACCCGACGGTTTGACGAGACATTCGCTCTTTACGGAGCGCTCTTTGTCTCGGTAAGCCAGACGTTACCCGAAGGTTCGCTGAGGCAAACGCTCTTTTAAGAGCGGCGCCTTGTCTCGTTAGCCGGAGGGCTCATCTCAGTGTCAAAACTATAAATTCTAAATTCAGTGACAAAACTATAAATTCATTAGACTCCTCAAGTCAAAAACCACAGTTTTGTGGTCCACCTTTGGAACGGTGCGGCACTGACCCAAAGCGTTTGTTTCTTTTACTCCGCTTCTAGGAGGAAAACAAGTATTTGGCTGGGCGTGGGAAGTCATTCTCCTTGCATAGAGCGCTAGAGAGTACCCACGTATCTCCCACCTGTCACCTACCCTACCCTTACCTCCTTTTCCTAGCGATTTGTTTGGGCTGGTGCCTCTGGCTTGCCGGTCACCTTCCCTCGGTCGCTAGGAAAGTACACATCCCTCTGCATGGATGGAAACCGACCCAACTACAGAGAAACATCCAACGAGCGCTCAGAGCGCTCGATGGCTGGTTTCGAAAATGGCAAATAACGGTTAACCCCAAGAAGAGCAACGTTTCACTCACGGGGTTAAACGCTTTTTTCCAACCGACAACATCACGATCAATGACCGACCCATAAAGTGGGAAAAGTCAACTAAGTACTTAGGAGTCTTGACTATCAACTAAACTTCGACGAGCATATCAGCACCGTCCACAAAAGGGCAGCTTTCTTCCACGGTCGCCTCGCGTTACTCCTCGGCAGACGTAGTAAAGTGTCCCTCAGCAATAAGTTGACACTTTACAAAACCTGCATCCGACCGACAATGACATACTCGTCCTTAGTATTTGCTCACTCCTCCTGCTTTTCCCTAGATAAACTTCAGATCTTACAGAATAAATTCATCCGCAATGCAGTAGGTGCCCCCTGCTATCAGAGGAACACCGACCTGCATTGCGATCTCGAGCTTCCTTCGATCCTTCAATGCATGAAGGATGCTTCCCGCCGTTACTTTGACATGGCAGCCCATCACACCAAGGCTCTTGTAGTTTAGGCATCTGACTACTCGACAGACGCGACAACAGACGCAATAAAGCCTCTCCATAGACGCCTTACAGACATCTTAAGCGTTCCGGAAGACAAAATCGCTGCCGCAGTAAAGGCAGCGACAGAGTCTTCCAACCCATCCTCACCATCTGACAACACAATTAGACACAGACACCGACCTCACCGGCGAGGTCGAAGGTCCCGTAATTAAAGTCGATATTATTCGCCTTCGAGTTACTTGTCGATTCTTCTCAAAGGTGTATTCCGAATCGAAGAAAGTGGTCAGTTATGCAAATAATTCAAAGGGCTCCAGCCATATCTCAGGGCCGATCACTACCAAAAGTAGCGATCCAGGGGTGTTAAGTCAGACCCCCGCAATCCATTGATTGCCATTGGCAACTGTCCAAGCCGAGGTTTGTACCCCCTGGGTGCCCTTGAGCAAGTCGCCAAAACTTAACTTTGGCGTGCGCCTTCTGCGTCACGCATTGCGGTGGAGCACTTTCGCGCCCGCCCCACCGCTGTCCGCGGTGACGCTGTAGAGATCAGTTATAGACCAAGAGCATATAAGCTACCTAAAAGAGAAAAAAATGTATACTTTCATCCCGGAAAATTGTAAATTTCGACGGGAAAGTTGGAAAATGATAATTAATCGCTGTAGGGAACGGTTGCCATGGAAAATAAATAATAACAAGTCTGTCAAAAACATCAAGAACGTTAGTTCTCTACTTTTGCATGGGTTTTTAATATCGTATTAGAACATAGGAGGATTTTTTCGGGATAAATTGTAGTCCGATCGGACGAAGTCGCGGGCGAAAAAGCTAGTAAATCAAAAAAATAATATGTACAAAATAGTTTCAACTTATTCGTTCCAGTAGTTTCGGAGTAAATTCAGACGATAGACCCACGAGTGATCCTATAAAAGTTCCTTTTTTCATTCGGACTATACAAAATTGTTGAATTTATCTCAAATTCCTATAAATTAGGCATGTTTATAATCCCATTTATATATTACTTTTTGGTCCCGAAAGTAAAAGGTTAAAACGGATCCTTACTGTTGTTACCTTGGTGTCTGAACTGGTTGGTGCCGATGAGCAGATGATATTGCAATACTCTCTAAATTTTAAATAATTTTTGCATCTTGATTTTTTGTATTCTCTCGTCTAATTTGGGCTAGATTTCATGCTAAAACGTCAGTGAATTCTACAGTGTTGCAAAATGTCTGAGCTATGTACCCCCTGAACCGTGATTTCACCTCGCAACATCTTGAAACGATGTCTATTTTTCCCGAAGCATGTCTGAGCTCATTCACCTACCTCGTTAAGACGGGCTGATCCCACTATCAATCAGTTTAATTGTTCGCGTCATCTCTAATCGGCTGCACAAACATGCAATTACTTCATTGGCGCAGAGTCGGCGAGCGAATTGACTTTATAGCCACCGCTGGTGATGTAGCGATAAGTTTGGAGAAGCTTGTTCTGAGAATGTAGCTTGTAAAGGTACCGCCAAATCCAGCAAATCTAAAAGTGTTTTGTCTTTCATACCATTAAATTCAAACAAAGAGCTATATCGTTTTTGAGCATTGGTTAATCTGCGTTTGACCTTAAGAGTTTTGTCAGTTTCACAGCACGGTTCTAAAGCAAGCCAATTGCAAAAAGAGAGTGTCAGTAGTTCAGCACAATAGTAATGAGGCACAGAATAAATAATAGTACAAGTACAGAAAGATAACTAAGTAAAGTCATTTAAATACATAGAAACTCTCGCTATAACGCAATAAAGTGCAATTTGACTCGCACAGCGCTGCGATCTTTCAATTATATTTACCTAGAAGGCGCTCACCCATTGCGTGCAGGCTAGAATGTACCGTATCACAACGCGCGTGAGCTTCCATTGCTCTAACCGTTTCAGAATCACTCTGTCACTTTTTCGCACGGCAGGGTTGTATCAAGATATAATTAGGTACTTGTACTATATTATTCTGTGAATGATGTGAATAAGATATTGTAACAGAATAATCAATTATGTAATAATGTATTATTTTTTTACTTATTATTATAAATGTTGATAGTTCTATTAACTACATATAATGACATTCTTATCAGAATAGACCTAGTACCTCATTATTTGATTATAACTTAATAGGTATTGCACTTTGATGAATAAAAGGTGCATGTCCTGAATTCCTTGATTAATAATGAATAAAAAGGAAATGGCTACCTACGTAATAAAATGACAGTATGTAGGTATTTTACGAGAATTTTCAGACCGAATGCTATGCAAAACATTCTCGGTTTCTTCTTGGTACTCATAATTAAAAAAGAATAAAATTTGGCAAAAGCAACACACACGGCGCGCGACTCATCGAGCGCACGCTTGACACTCTACTGAACTAACCGCAATATTGCGGCCGCAAAGTGTAGGTATAATATTTGTACTTGTTGCGGAGTGCAACCGGCCTGAATGAGGCCTAAATTCATTTTTTTGGGGAAAAAAGTGGGTTGCACTGAGTTTCCTTCAGTCAAAAGACGCTCCTTAAAGGATAGCTACTTATAAACTATGTAAAACTTGTAAAAATTCCTATTTCAATGATCCAGAAAGCATACTTCTGTTATCACAGACTTTTCGTGCTTCAACAATACCCACTTGAGAGTTAAAAAGCGGTTAAAACCGGTATACCAGTACAAGTTACGTTGCTTTGGCGCGTGTTATGCTCAGGTGGTATACGGATCAAAACAACCACGAACGAAAGTACTATCATATATATTTAAAGGACTCCAGATGTAAAAAACTTATTTAGGTACATATTTTAAAACATATTAGTTCGTAAAATTACAGGTTTTGCTAATCCAATGACAATGTGGGAATGACAGGTTATTTGAATATAGAATTAATATAGACAAACTATCAAAAAGGTATGTATATGATGAAAGAGGTTTGACATCGTCACAATATCAGTTTCCAAAAAGCCTAAAATCCTGACTAATTTCTTATTCGTACGACATGTCCACACGAAAATCCGTCAAACAGTAAGCCTTTATCTGCTGCAACCAAAGTCCCGTAATCGCACCGGAAACGGAAAGTCCACCATATTGTATGAAATCAGCTTGTCTGGCATTCCGCGCTGTTGCACCTGTATTCACTCATTTTAACTCAGATAATATAATGCAAAATCTACCCTAATGAAAATGTTTTAGAGTTAACATTTCCGTATCGTAAAGTAAATTTTCAGATACAGTCTGCAATCTGAAAGTGTTACGAGAAATGAAATTAATGACATTACGTTTGGGTCCAAATTGAATTGCACCCAAATTCAGGTGACAATTTGGATTATTTGCCATTTGCAAAACCGTTTGGAGAGATCATCTTTCTATCTAGTCTTTCATTCTAAATTAAATTTTATGTTCACAATTTATAGTTGACTTTCGTTTGTTGGTTTGGGAACATTTCATAGACCGGAATTTCATAGGTTGAATTTGACTTTATGAATCAGGTGATAAGGTTGTATTTAGATTGTAATCGTGTAATGGATAGGTGTAAATCCGCGTGTAAAATCCGCGGACAGGTTTCCGTTTCAGGCCATTGTTTCGGCGCGTCCGAATATGAATTAATAGGGATTTTCAGGTAAATCGCGAGGGCTATGGCCATTGTTCGGCCAGTTTGCGCTGTTGGAGCTCACAGTTGTGAAATATACATATTTATTTGTCAATTTTGATAGTTATGTAAACAACAGAGGTTTTACCCGACTGAGCGGAGGGTATAGTTTTTATCAGCCTAAGTATGTTTGTTCCTTTGTAACATTAATATAGACCAAAGGCGAGGACCAATTTTAATTATTCTTACATCAATTGATTTGTCTTAATCTTGTGGTTACTAGGTACTACCTTGCCGTGTGAGGTACCTTGCTCGCGCGTGCTACCACACGTTCTACCAAACGCATACTGCGCGTGCGCACGCGTAGCAAGCGACTGTGCTACTAAAGACATTACAGTAATCAAAGTTCATTATGGCGACAACCAGACGCCTTGAGAAAAAGAAAAAAAATGAAGACGCACTATGTTAGGTGGATTATCATTGAATACATACTTGAAAATCATCTAGAGGTGTCAAATAGAGGTTTATATTTTTTCATTTCGAATGACCATTTAGGACCTATAACGATTTAAAGTTGGTTGCTAACCTCTCACTTACATGTTTGCTTCTTTTTTGTTTGTCGGGTTTTTAGCAATTTCGATTATGTATTGTTTCTTGAACAGATTTGTTGTGTTATGAAGACGTAGTATTTACATTCTCTTTGTTATGAAGAAGGAATCTAATTTATAACTCTCATGTAGTCACAAAATAAACTAATTATGTAGTTATCAGCCAGGAGTAACCTACTTTGCGGATATCATAAGGATGAAATCTATACTTACTTATAATAAAACGGTAACGGGTCCAATTCTTTACATTGAAGATATTTTGAAATTTTCTTTTGGAGGGTACTCTATATTCGATACTGAAGCCAAAACTGTTTTATTTTTCATTTTGTCTGTCTGTATCTTCGCTAGGCATCACGCAGAAACTACTTAATGAATTTAAATTAAACTTGGTGTGATTTGAATTGACACTACGAGGTAGGAGATACTTTTAATCCCGAAAAATTAAAGGGTTACCGCAGGATATGCGGTGAAAGTTATTTAAAAGAACAAGTATCACGCTAAAATTACCGGACGGATTTTGTTGCAACTTGGCATAGTTATAGTTTATATAATGGGTAAAAATTAAAAATAATTGTTATTCCGAAAAAATAAAGAGTTCCTGCGGGATAATGTCCCAAATTCTGTAAATTGAATATATTGTGTAATTTTTTTTGGAGGCCGTTCTATATTCAATACTAAAGCCAAAACGGTATTTTTGTAATTTTTGTCTGTTTGTCTGTCTGTCTGTCCGTCTGTCTGTCTGTACAATGGCAGAGCAACATGCCGAAAATACTCACTGAATTAAAATGAAATTTGGTATGATTTGAATTCATACTTAGAGGTAGGACATTGGATACTTTTCATCTCGAAAAATTAACGAGTTCCTGCAGGATAGGGGTGGAAAATTATTTAAAAGAACACGTATCACGCTGAAACTATTGGACGGATATTGATGCACAGACATAGTTTATAAAATGGGTGAAAATTATGAATACTTTTTTTTCCGAAAAAATAAAGGGTTCCTGCGGGATATGGGTCCAAATTCTGTACATTAAATATATTGTGATTTTTTTGTTGGAGATTACTCTATATTTTTTATTACTGACTAGGCAATCGTTTGACCACGATCTCACCTGATGGAAAGCGATAATGTGGTCGAAGGTGTAGCACGCTTGCCTAGTAGATACCTATTCACTCTTGACTTGAACACACCGGGGTTATAATTTACCGGAAACACTGACGAGGGCAGGGCATTCCACTCCTTTGCAGTTCTTATAATAAATGAAGAAGCGTAACGCTTCGTTCTATCGTTCTATATTCGATAATGAAGCCTAAACTGTATGTTTTTTCATTTTTGTCTGTATGTCTGTCTGTATCTTCGCCGCCAGAACTACTGAATGAATTCAAATAAAACTTGATATGATTTGAGTTCATACCACGAGGTAGGACACAGGATACTTTACATCCCGAAAAATTAATCGGTTCTCGCAGGATAGGGGTTGAAAATTATTTAAAAGAACACGTACCATGCTGAAACTAATGGACAGGTTTTGATGCAACTTGGCACCGTCTTAAGTTATATGATGGGCTAAAATTGAGGATACGTTTCGTCCCGAAAAATTAATGGGTTCTCGCAGGATAGGGGTTGAAACTTATTTAAAAGAACACATACCACGCTGAAACTAATGGACGGGTTTTGATGCAACTTGGCACCGTCTTAATTTATATGATGGGTTAAAATTGAGGACACGTTTTATCCCGAAAAATTAAAGGGCTTCTGCGGGATATGGGTCCAAAGTTATGTTAATATTTTAGTAATAAATAATATTTTTTTGATGGTTCTCTATATTCGATATTGAAGCCAAAACTGTTTTACTTTTTATTTTTTTCTGTCTATCTGTCTGTCTGTTTGTCCGTATCTTGACCGCGCATCGCACAGAAACTACTGAATGAATTCAAATAAAACTTGGTACGATTTGAGTTCATACTATCCGTACATTGGATACTTTTCATCCCGAAAAATTAAAGTGTTTCCGCAATATATGGGTTGAAAGTTATTCAAAAGAACACGTATCACGCTGAAACTACTAGACGGGTTTTTTGATGCAAATTGACACAGTCATATATCTATAATTATAATAAAGCAATAGGTACGAAAAAGGCTGCAAAAAGAAGATAAATAAAAAAAATGCTCTTGGGTGCTTAAAAAGAACACGAATATAATTATTTTTTTAATCGTGTCGCTGTTTGTTTGTCTGTATGTTTGTTTGTTCACGCATCACGTAAAAACTATTTGACCAATTGTAATGCGGTTTTCATTGTTAGATAGCTTAGGGTTTGATTTAAAAACTGGTGTAATTGCTATCTCAATCTGGTGAGTTAGAAGCCGAGCAATTGATTAAAGTATTTTTGATATTATGGTACTTTGAACCTAAAGAAAAGACCACGCGTGCGAAGTCGCGGGTACAACTAATATAAAATAATAATGCAGGCATGCGATCACTATTTTGCCTGGTGATAAGTATTTATGAGGTTTGAATTACCTATACAACAAGCGTTCACTCTCGCTTTGAAGACTCCTAGATTTATTTATTTATTTATTTATTTATTCTTTAGCATACAAATACAATGTACAAGGAGGACTTAATGCTAAGTAGCATTTTCTACCAGTCAACCTGGAAGTGCAAGAAAAATGGTAGCAGTGCAGTAAAAAAATAATAATAACGAAAGTGAATAAAAATAGGTACCTAGCTATAAACTAAAATTTTAAGAATAAATAAAAGAATACATAAGAATATTATAAGTAATACACTAATATATAAAAAATATATAATAATATTATTAGACTCCTAGATTATATATTTATTGATAAGAGGTGTGTTTCATTCTTTGGCCATTTCAAAGCAAAAGCAGAAATTCCGCCAAACAGATTCCTTTGGCGACACTAAAAACGAATAATAGTTATTTAATAAATTCTCGCACTTTTTTTACAGTTAAATAAATATTTCTTCTGTCGTCGAGAGTATCAAACCAGCTATAATAGTTACTTGCTATAGAATTTGTGTCCGTCATCCTAACGACTACACCACTGATGCTGCAGTAGATTGAAAAGATTTTGTAGAATATTCCTCGAATTTCTATTAAAAAAGCTCAATCGCTCCATCTCAGTAACTCTCTTTCTGATCGCAACCTTCTTACGTCTAAGCAGCTGAACTGATAGGTATTGATGGAATTTGACAATTTTTTTTGAGTGCTGTCTAATGAAAAAGTTTATGGAAAAATGTAAACGCGGGCAAAGCCCGGGGCGCTGCTAGTTTATCTATAACTGAACATATTAATAAGCTACCTATTTTGACTCCACCTTCTCTGCCTCGTCACGTTCGACTCCCGTCACGGAGATAAAAACCTGCCTCGTCACTCCAGCACAGTTTCCAGTCATTGTTCACCTGACAGTGTGACGTAATTAATTATAGCCACCCCCTCCCCATGACACCCCCACTTCACCCTGCTGCCACCCAGCCGTGTTGTGTCAAGGTGATACTATTGTTTTGAGGGCCAGTTGAACCACTGGGGTACTATTGTACTAACCAGAAGTTAAACCAATGGTTCAGAAGAAAAGATTGTTTTTAAGTAATATTAGAAAGAATTATGTGATCCTGTACCTCAGAAGTGGGCTTCAGCCTATTAAGTACAACAGGCTTATGACGATGCTCCACTTCTTGGAGTTAGTATGTCCTCGCAAACGTTTTTTTTTAATGCATTCCAAGTACTTTGACCGCGACCGTACCTGATGAGATAATAGTAAGTGATGATGCAGCCGAAAATGGATCATGCATAACTAGAAAAATTATTCAGTCTTTTGAAGAAGACAGGACAGGTTGTAGTTGTCGTGAAATCAATCTATCAAAAGGGTAAAGCAAGGTAAAGGATTAATGATTTTGCTTTGAACCGATAATCTACTGATTATAACCAACAAACTTTAACCAGCGGTTAGTGAGTTGGAGCCAGCCCTGGAAGGTGAGCGCTGTCGTTGATTAACGATGGCCGAGACGTGTTTATTGTCACGCTGCGAGTCATCCAGTCACGGAGTCACAAGCTGCTGTTATTAAGTTATTTCATTTAGAAAATGTTGAAAGCAACCTTTTCCAGGAGCGGTATTCTCTGAATCTAAGACCACCTGCAACCCGCCCAATTCTGAAGAGTTAAAGTGCGGGACCATCCACACCAATTTATAAAAGTTAAACGTTGTCTGTTTGTTTGTTTGTTTATTTGGGGATCTTTCACTCGATAACGGCTTGATAGTTTTTGTTGAAATTTGGAATGAAGATAGCTTAAATAAAAAATAGACATAGGATACTTTTTTTATGCCGGAAAATGGTGTTTCCACGGGAAAACTGGAAAATATTGATTACTCGCTGTAAGGAATTATCATGGAAACAAAATAATAAAAATCTGTTAAAAAAAAGAGCGTGTTGGTTCTATAGGTACTTTTGCATTGGTTTTTAATATCCTAGAAGAACATAGGATACTTTTTTTTCGCGATAAACTGTAGTCCGTGCGAACGAAGTCACAGGCGAAAGCTAATTTATCAATAAAAAAATATTCATGTAGTGGTAACCGAATCGCACTTCTCTGCTGAATCGGGCTGCTGTTGGCAGTGAGCATATTTTTCATTAAATTGATAATCATTTTACTATTCCCGTTTACCACGAAGAAACAATGTCCTTTCACTTCGTATATTTTACCTGTAGCAAATTAACATTTAAAAATAATAATATGAAGCAGGAGGCCCTTCATCAGAACTCATATTGTCGAGAGTGGGCGATTTGGGTGCGGAATCAAATTACATCACTGAATATTCTTTGAATTTAACAAAAACAATATAATTCTCAAATAACCCCGTTTGAACAAAAATATATACGAATAATAATAATAAATATATAATAATATTGACGACCGGTTGGTCTTGTGGCTAGAAATCCTGGGTACGAAATCGTACGGTCGCGGGTTCGAATCCTGCAAGGTGCAATCATTTGTGTGATGAGCAGAAATGTTTGTTTCCGAGTCATGGATATAATATTCTTATCTATGTATGTTTATCCGTTATTTAGTGCCCATAGCACAGGGTATCCTAGTTTGGGGCTAGATAATTGGTGTGGAAATGTCCCGAATATATTATTATTATTATTATTATTATATCTTCTAATGGCCTTACTGCAACAGTCACTCTTCAAATTAAATGTACACAGGCATAAATCACTCTGATTGAGATAATAATTAGCGGTTCGTCACTGGTGCGGTGCGCTGACGTTTTCTCAAACAAAAGACAAATTTAATAATATACTTACCTCTTAACTGAGTAAATGTGTCTAAGTACCTGTCTTGTTTAAGTTTTGCGAAGTTTGTTAAACTCAAACTTCCTTCTGTAAAGCTGTAAGATCAAAATCAGGAGAGTCAACTCCTTAAACTATCACGTTACTTAAATCTACCTTCGGAGATTGAAACTATCTGTAATGAGGTAGCTCACACACAACTATCTCTAATGAGGTGTCTCATCTGATGTCTCACACGCTTCCGAAATAAGCCGCGGGTTTCCGCGAAGTTCGCAATGAACCTCGATGTTCGCAATGAACCGTGTTCCACGTAGTACGGTGAACCGCAGGGTTACAAAGCGCCGCAGGGCTGTGGTGGCATGCTGGCGTGCAGTGTCTGGCAGTGACTGATAAGGTTAAAGGTGAGCGGAGCTCGACAGTTTGTTAATGTATATTTGAACTTTTCTTGCTAGCTCTGTCGCATATCCATCCATCCATTCCATACCAATATATAAAAGTGAAACGTTGTCTGTTTGTTTGTTTGTTGGTTTGTTTGTTTGGGAAGCTTTCACGCGATAACGGTTGGACAGATTTTGATGAAATTTGGAATGGAGATAACTTATGCCCTGGAATAGGGTAGGTACTGTTAATCCCGGTAAATTGTAAGTTTCCACGGGAAAACTGAAAATTGATGATTACTTGCTGTAAGGAACGGTTGCCATGGAAACAAAATAACAAGTCTGTCAAAAAACATCTAGAGCTTGGTGCTATACCTACTTTTGCATTGGTTTTTAATATCCTAGAAGAACATAGGATGCTTTATTTCGCGATAAACAGTAGTCCGCGCGGACGAAGTCGCGGGCGAAAAAACTAGTTATGTATTAGAAGAAAATGAAAAACAATAATTTATGGCGTAAACTATTCATTTATGTTTTACTAAAGTTATAAAATGCCCATTATAATAATAAAATATATATTCTGTTTTACCAAGGTACTAGGTAGCATCAAATCAGCTTATAGTCCAGTGTCAAAGCTTCATCAAGAGTCGAGCAAATTCTCATTGGTCTACAGTAATAGTCGTAAACATTGAAGAAGTTTTTTTTTCTACTATTACTAAATGTATTTTTACCTACTGAAAGAATTTTGTAATTTACGAAGGAAATTACAGGGTTCAGTTAGAGGAGTTGTATGCGTAGATAGAACTGAGCTTTTTATGACATGATATCGCGGTTACTCTTGGGTGAATGACCTGCTTATCTCATCAATAACATTTAGTTCCAAAAAATATGACGATTTGCAGCAGATGCTTCCTACACTAACGATTTTTACTTAGAGATTGTTTCAAGTCTTGCTGCACGCTTTACTTAACTTTTACCTTCCACCTGCGTCTGTGAAGAATGCAAAATAAACACCAAGAACAAGAAGGTCAAATCTAATTTAGTAAAGAAGCAAAATAAAAGTATTTCACACCGTTCGTAAATTACACTGCTGGAGCGCGGAGGTTGGATGGGACAATTAAACCTTTCGGACGAAACTATGCGAGTGGGTAGCGACCTTAAGATGGAGGCCACGAAACCAGCTTATTTGGTTTGTATTAGAAGAATGAGAAATATTAGTTAATTTTTTCTTCAAAATAGGCTCGATGTTTTGAAAATATATTAACTAAAAAAAGGACCTGTCCTTGAGGTCCTGGATACCTAGATATTAGGAATAACACATATTAGAATATTGATATAGCATCAAACAATTTGTGTGATCAGCACAACATTAAATATTTGTTTCCAAGTCATGGATACATACAATACTTTTTTTTAGTCATACATTTGTATTTATGTATGTTGATCCGTTATCTAGTACCCATAATACAGGGCATCCTAGTTTGGGGCTAGGTAATTGGTTATAATCGTCCTATATACCTGTATATTTATTTATTTATTATTTTTATCATCAGATTATTCATTCACCGCTGCCGAGATTTTTCTTCACCTTTCTGATGGCTTGTGGCATTGTAAATTGCTCAGTGGATGTATAGTCAGTTGGATTTATTGCTAGCCAGGATGCCACCCGCGCGCCAACCCAGTTCAACTTCACACTTCCACTTCCCCACTTCACAGCAACTGTCTACAGATTGGGAGTAAGGATTGTTTACCGAGCGAGCGCGACGAGCGAGGGAAGCTTCTCCGTTCAGCTTAGGCAAAAATGCTTTCGTATATCCGGATCTCTGTCCGCATCTCCGGCTGTTCTCCTTTACAGGTTGCATTTTTCAACCGATCTAGATGAAACTTGGTATATAGGTCAGGTATTTTTAGATATTTTTGTCGTTGGGGATTTGGGGGGGGGGGAGGTGTACTTCCCCCAAAAATGGGCAAAAAGGGGGCTACTGAGTATCTCCGCTTTATTAGATCCAATTCCGATGGTACTTTTTTATTAAATAGGTAGTAACTTTAAATTGGTCTCATATAAATTTAGTGAACATATGGTGAGGATCTCCGGCGTGATGAGCAGAATACCTTCTCAAAATGCAGTAAATTGCTCACTTTTGGGGTTCCACCTGTGGAATCAGACCTTTACCTACGGGTATGGATTGATGGAGCACCTTGGTTATTAATTAATGTTAGTTTTACATTAATGTAACTAGATGGCGCTACTGTGCACCGCAGGATTGATTGCAAAAAAATGTACTCGTGAAGTCTACAGCTCATAGAGCCAGTAGTAATTAAACTTTAAGTTACATATTATTTGCTAAGAGACGTTTCTAAAAATAAAATACAATAGGTCTATAATTTGCACCTAAACTGCAAAATTTGTTACTGGTAACAACGGATGGTATTATTCTCTTAGGTATTATTTCCAAAGTTTTTATGTTCCTATAAAGTATTCTTTCGTTAGTCTAACTTCACCTGAAGAAAAGGTATCTTCAACATGTTCTCAACAATATTTACGCCTTAACATGATATGTAATGTTAAGGCGCCGTCACAACATCCGTCAAGGTATCTCAATTCTAAATTTCATAAAAATCCTTCCAGTCGTTATCGCGTGAAAGCTTCTCAAACAAACAAACAAACAAACAGCGTTTAACTTTTATATATTGGTATGGATGATATGAACGCGTTAATTGAAAGTCTTTTTGCGAACGACTGCCAAAAAAGCAGTTGTACAAAGAAGAAAATTTACAAAAAATTGGTCTAGGGTACTTATAATAGGTTACTGAACAAGTTTTTTTTAAATCGTGTCTCTCTATTCCTATGTTTGCTTGTGCGCATCACGTATAACACTGGACCGATTGCGATGCGTTTATCACTGTTGGATAGCTTAGGGTTTGACTAGAAAACTGGGGTACTTGATATCTAAATCCGATGATTAGATGCCGAGCTATCGATAAAAAAGAATTAACGGCTAAACGAATTTTAATTAAATTAATGTTAGGTACTTTGGTCCTGGAATTACTCTTAGGGGAGTGCGGACTAACTGGCCGCACCTCGAAAACTTGTTTTTTCCGTCAGGTTGGCAAAATCACTTCATTCGTGTCAAGAATTTATTAAGCTACGGTTTGCTACGATGACTTTCAACTATAAATAATATCATATATATTATTTCACGTAGAAATAAAGTTTTAAGTCATTTGGCATTTAAAAAAAAACAATACAAAACATACAATTATATAAAAAAAAAACTATTCTCCTTATAACATTAGTGTATTTGTAGATGTGTCTAAATGTAGATGTAGATAAATAGAAAATTAACAATGGGTATCTCATCATCATCATCATCATCATCATCATCATCATCATTTCAGCCTTTAGAAGTCCACTGCTGATCATAGGCCTCCGCCAAAGAGCGCCATGACAAGCGATGGGTACTTACCATGATAAATTTTTATGCAATGCAATATTTTGCAATTAAAGCTTTGGGTAAAGTCAGAGTGGCACTGCAATTAAATTGTTATGGGCAAGCGTGCCGCTCACCATCACGCTTGTCTCGCACACATTGTTATGGGCAAGCGTGCCGCTCACCATCACGCATGTCTCGCACACATTGTTATGGGCAAGCGTGCTGCTCACCATCACGCTTGTCTCGCACACAAAATAAAGCTCATCTAATACACGCAGTAACAAATGACTGCCTCCCACCGGTACAGGTGTTAATCGTCCGAACAACAACAAGTTGGTAACTTGTGACAGTCGCCGTCTGTCTGACAGATTGCCGCCCGCGAGGTATAGATGGAGTTGAAGGAACTTGGCTACCTAAGGAAAAGTTAGGGCCAACGTCGAGTACGTAGGAGCACGAACTTTGTGACAGTAAGGTTTGTGTAAAGTCCTGTCCTACCTGTCTACCCTGAATCGCATTTTTCCGTAGCCCTTTCATTCACCTCAAAGCGTCGTTGGTTAGTACAAAAACTGGCCAAGTGCGAGTCGGACTTGCATACCGAGGTTTCCGTACTTGCATGGGGACACACTTTTTTTCCCCATTTTAAGATTTCTGAGGATATCCACCATAATTCTGTGAAAATGTCAACGGGCTACCTATTACATTCAAAAGATACAGCGTTTTAAAACATACACGGACAGGCAGACGGACGGCGCGTGGCGTAGGCTTTGTAATAGGGTTCCTTTACGACGACGCTACACAACGTCAACGGTTTCGAATGACAGAACAGGAAGGGAGGGGAGTTATAGTACCGTGGCCCGATCTTCACTATAATTTTAAGACAATGTCGGGCCTGAACCTAACTCAACCAACGAGCTTCTCGCTTCCCTTTTTGTTTGTAAAATCAGGTTTTACATTTAACTATTGAGATGGAAAATATCTTGCACTCAGATTTCTACAGGCGTATGTTTTTACTTCAATTTAGTCAACAGGTGCAGCGTTATTAAAAAAACGCTGCACCTGTTGACTAAATTGAAGTAAATACATACGTCATAATAACTTGAGATTCGCCCGCTGAAATATCACTGGATGGATGTTGTAACGCCGGCGCTGTGGCTCCACTCGAGGCTACATTACAGTAACTTTTGCCAAGGTATTCGGCCCCTCGGGATCGACATTACGCATTTAGTTGCGAACTGTACGCAACTTGGAGGTGGGGAATGGAATGGCGCATTAGATTCTCATTATTGTCTATCATAGTTTAGAGAGTTGTTGCTTACGACTTGCGATAAGAACTAGAGGTATGGCCGTATTGTGGTTGAGTAGGTAAAACTCTATATTGTATGCTTATATTTCGTGACTTACCCGTGGCACAACTGCTTGGCACTACCAATCGTTTATTGTATGCTTATATTTCGTGACTTACCCGTGGCACAACTGCTTGGCACTACCAATCGTTTATTTTCATTCGGGATAATTTGTGAATTAAAATAAATAAGCATACAATGAGAATCCACAGAACAGCAGATTATAATATTATTAACTGTCTTTATTTTACTTTAATTTGGGGATTATCATGCCACGTACCATAGTTTAGATTATCATGCAACGTACCAGTTTAGATTATCATGCAACGTACCATAGTTTAGATTATCATGCAACGTACCATAGTTTAGAATTTTTTGGTAGGTATTTAACCCTAGATAGATAACCATTGTTTTCATTGTACACTAAAGATAAGCATACGTCGATTCGACGTGCGCATGTTTGAGTAGGCATATATTGATTATGTTTAAAGTAAGTTTATGAATGTGGTAGTATTTCCTAATATATATTATTAACTTGTGCTTAAATGAAAACATTATGGTATATATATATATTTTTTTTTATTAGAAAAAATATTAAAGAACAAAACACGGTACTTTTAACGCAGCAAAATTTAAACATTTCTGTATATCTCCGCCAGATTTATAATTAAATGAATAAACATTTTAAAATGAAATTTTTGTAATCACTATAATATGAATAACCTTAGTAAATATATCACTTTTTATTCATTTTGGCCTCAATGCACCTAGAACAAGTGCTATACTTGTGCTCTCTACAAAGAGTGTTTTAAGGGGTTTCAATATATTTTTCAGACAAATTTTCAGTACCAATGAGATTTCCACTGGTGTGGTACTCGCACCAAAATCTTCGGCATCTTTATACTTCATTATCTAATAAATTGTCTTCAATTTCACTATCCAACCCCTGAATCTCTTCACCGACTGATTTCTGCATTGTGTATAAGAATTTGTGACGTCATTAAATTATTGAATCGTAGCCTATAATAAAAAACTAATTAAAATATGAACATTTATTTTCAGAAAAATGCATTAACACAAAATTTGAAAAACTGACACTAATGATAACCATACGTCACTTGACGTACTGTAGGTAAATATTGACGAATGTATTGCACTTACCTGAGCGATGCGGATGTGTCCTGCAAGCTCCGTGGGCCGACTGATTTGGCAAAAAGGGCAGCTTACTAACACGAAAAACAAATGAGATATATCGATTTTTTAAAGTCGATTCGACGTAAGTTATCTATCTAGGGTTAATGTAGGCAAAATGTCGTTGACAATAGAATACAGATTTTGGGCACTACCGAACGTCATAAAAGAAAATTCAGAATACATATTAGCCCCATATTGTTTCTAAACTATTGGCATGTACATTTTTTATAAATGCGGTAGGCAATTAGAAGGAAGTTTCCAAAAATGAAGTTTCGTGAAGGATGTTTCTAATGTAAAAAATGTTTTCCAATGTAGAACTGTTTTATATATTCAAATTTGAAATTATTACAACGCCGCTACTAATAAATAGTGTTCCTACCTCTAGAGTGATGTTTTCCATTACTGTGTGATTTTTGCCACATATCCCTGGATCTTCCTGGCCAGTGTCGGTTAATTGAATCCAACCGGGAAGGGTTGGGCGTTTGCTAGAATCATTGGGTTTATTCCGGAGTGCAGCGACGAAGATACAAAAGTAGTTTTCAGGATTCAAAGTCTGTTTAGATAACTACAAATATGTAAGTAAATATTGTCCGAAAATTAAGATGCAAGGTAGTGAGAAAACACATTTTAAGAGACATAATTATCATAAAAATATATAACAAATGGATGTGACGATTTCCTCATAGACAAAAACTAATATTTTGCATTTTGTAGAAGTTTGGAGTTTTTGCCAACCTTCTTCTTACCGCAGACGTGTTAAATAAAGACCCAATTTGTCGAAGTACGGTTAAAATCCCGGAATACGTAATAAGTTAACATATAAATACGCTATTCTCGTACAATGTTAGTCTGTGAATACAGAATACTGCCGCCGCCAATCCGGCAAGCTGCGCGTCCCTACGGGTTCAATCAATCGAGTCTAATAAAGGGTGATGTTTAATATAATATCCGCCATTCACCTCTACATTACCTATAACTCACGAGTCAGTTATGTACTTGAGGTATCTAAATAAATAGTACCAAGCCACAGGTTAACCATAAAACAAAAATATGTATTGGTATTGTACTTACTAGTACCAATACATACAAGGCAACTTTCCCTACAACATAGTCTGCATTGGAGGTTATGTTTTCCATCGCTCCGTGCTTTGGAGGGCACGTTAGCTGTCGGTCCCGGCTCTTATTTTTAGCAGCTGTTAAGCCATGTCAGAGGCCCTGACAAACGCTGTACTACAGAGGCCAGCACTACGTCATAGCAAGCAAACAAGATAAGTTCAGTTAGCATGTTAATTGATTTTACTTAAATATTTTTCTGGATTAATGTTTTTTCGTGATTTTTTGATTCTCAATCCGACTGTATTTTTTGCTTGTACTTTCACCTTTTAACACATAACAATATATCCGGGGTTAGTGGAAAAAAAGAGTCAACAATATTTGTTCACTTTAGCTCCAAAAGCCCCATTTTGAATGCTTAACTGTGGTACAGTGACTACAGTAGTATTCAAAATACAACCATACTTAGGTACACAATAAGCACCGGCATCTGGCATGAAACTCGATGGAGAAATGTTTTGTTTATCGACAGATTTAAATTATTATATTTGTATTTGAAAGGGTAGACATGCGGTAAGGTTCATTTCATCAAAATTGATTCTGTGTTTTTTTTGTTAAATCTTTTTAAATATATTTTGATTCGAAGTTTTTTTTATCAGCCAAGTTTGACTACGAGGACTAATCATTCCAGTTAGTGCACACTATTAAGCTTTGCATATTACTTTTCATCTGCGTTCCTATCGAGTAACACCCATTTTATAAGTGATTAGAATGAAGTGAATCTCGCTTGGACTCAGTATCACGTAAATACTTCATGTTTTATATTCTATGACTAAATAATCAGACATGGAATTAAATCATTCAATCAGTAATTATATAAAAACATTATTATGATGACAGTTCAATGTTTTATATCATATTTCGGTAAATCGAAATTTACCAGTGCCACGTATTTACTTCATGTTTTATGTCCTATGACTAAATAGTCAAATATGGAAATTACCTAAATAGGTAAAAGTAAAAGCTTGTAACAACAAAGCAAGAATCGCTTGTGATGTTTTTAAAGTTAGATTATTTTCCCAGTGAACAAGAACGCTAGCCAAGAAATTAATATAGAAAGAAAGAAAGAACATACATTTCAGCAACACACAAAAAAAGATACAAATATTTACAATAAGTAAGTAGGTACAATAGAAAAGGAAAAACAAAGAAAAGGTAAAAGAAGCAAGCAAAAAAAAAGTGGTGCTGAATGGGCCTAATCTCAGCATTAGGAAGTATGCCGAAGGCACGCAGCGCTATCAGTTAGGTATCTTCCCGGTGTACGAGTAACTCCAACCTTTCATCGATGCAGTGAACAGTCCCAGACTGGTCAGTCCCAACTGGTCAGATTGCATTATCATCGTGGCGTAAATACTCTTCTTCATGATGTGAAAACATAAAAAAACAGGAACTACATCCAATGGCTATAAATACCTGGCTCTAATGTATTCCTTACAGAAGGAAAAAGACTTCATCATAGCTACAGGCGAAAACTGCCTGTTTTCTTTAATATCACAATATAAATTTATGGGTACGTTTTTTACATTACTTGCATATTTGCCTGTTTTATTTATGATAGAAACAACTAAAAAACAATGAAAATAATTATAATATTTGAATGTGCAATCACAGATATGCGAATGACATAACTAGGAATAGGGGAATACGGGAAGGTTTTAAAAAAGCAAACAGGATTTTTTCATCTTTTTTCTGTTTACTTGTGCATAAGATAGTGGGCCGGGTGGCGATACTACATGTGTTTAAATATATCAATCTTAAGGAGTAGGTGCGAATATAGCTAACGAAACTTCTAAAATAATTTCTACCTATACTCAAACAAAATAATCTTCACGATGAATATCAGTTATTATTAACTTAGTTTGTTAATATATTTTCAACTTTCTTTATGTAACAAGACA
The DNA here is from genome assembly GCA_946251855.1 of Alsophila aescularia. Classification (NCBI taxonomy): domain Eukaryota; kingdom Metazoa; phylum Arthropoda; class Insecta; order Lepidoptera; family Geometridae; genus Alsophila; species Alsophila aescularia. Next base: position 1,409,216 of record OX276375.1, read on the forward strand.
CAAAAATTAATAAACAAAATGTGTTCATAAATTACCCAAATAAAAATAAAAGGTTACTCCCGCACAATACTCACTCTCAGCAAATACTGCGCACAACGTAACGTTCACCGTTACAATAAGTTACGCATGTTCACGTATAATGCGACCAATAACAGTAACATTATGCGCGCGATGAATAGGTATGCGGGCATGATCTACCTTTATGGCTAACCTTGGTGTATTGGTATTAGGGGGAGATGGGGTGGCAACCGGAAGCTGAGAAAAAACTGTTTGGCATTAATAATTACCATATAAAAGTAAAAAATTGTTCATTTTATTTTCTTGTTTATTAAAACGGCTGACTGTCTTATGGAGATATCAACATAGCTTATTTCAGAATAAACACACACGGAACCGGATAAAATGCGAGGTCAGCAACAGTGTATATGATACACACATGGTAGTTACCTATCAACGCTCTCTCACACACGCTACTGTCATGAAATACTAAACTACTGATTCCAGCAACCTTTTTGGGGCAGGAACAGAAGTAGAGCTTACCATCGCGTGGACTACACGCTTGACTGGTCACTTAGGGGATTGAAAAAGGAGACATTATAAATTGCCCTACCTTTAAGGACTTCACTTCCAAGAGATGATTTAGGTTAGTTTTTAATGGCATAAAAGTGAACTACAAGTTACAATAATGCCCCATCACATTTAACCCTAACGGCTACGTATAACTTCCGGTGGCAATAGTTGCGACCTGTGTATTGTAAAGCGGTATAAGGCACGTCGCACACGGCGCGCTCATAACTAACGCGCCGTCTGCAACCTCCATATTTGAACACGGCTTTATTAATTCAGGTAGCGCCGCTATTGTCTATGCTCGGTATGAACGTAACATTTATTTAGTAAGTGGTGGTTTTATTAGATGTAGATTACCTTTAGAAATATGTGTGTATTGTATAGTTACAGACAAAAATAAGCACAGGTATTTTTATGTAATTATCTCTCTTGTTTAAATTGAATAATAATCAAAATAGTATACAGAGGATAAGAAGCCCTAAGTAGTGGATGTTGTTTGGCTAAAGATGAGGAGCATCGACAAAAATACAAGTGTTGCACTAATGATATCTAAGTCCTACAAATATTTATGGATACTTAGTGTAGTCGTTCCATCCTAATCGATTTAATCATAATTAAATTAAATTATGTATATACAATAGCATCCCACCAGACTATCAGCTCTGGTAGAAATTTTAGCTTGCCATTATCTGACAGTATCACTAAAGAACATACTGAAACATGATAGAACCCTGTCAAAACTATTGGTGGAAAAAATTCAACCACGAGCAGGAATTGTACCTGCGATTTCTTATCACTTTTCCCTCACATTATCAATTTAAGCTTCCGAAGGTCTGCTTTGTGTAATTTCTTATCTATTATGGAATCACTGATGGATCACATAATAATACGAATATTTTTGTTGCTAATGCCACAGTACATATATAGTCCTTATATAATTATGTACTGTGCTTATGCGTACAACAAGGAGTAACGTTTCAGTATAACACCAGCTAAGAATAAACATAAAATCACGGGTTCCCTCTAATAACCTTACACATCTGTCTATCTCTACATAGGTAAGTACGTGCATATGTGTGCGTACTTAGCAAAAGTTATTAGTTTCACCACTTTCACCTGAGGGGCAGGCAGGATGTATTCTCGCTGTTTGCCCGTCAAACAATAGATGAGATTGTTATGAACCCCTCTCAAGCTTGCAGATATAATACAACAAGTATCAAACCAACACCGACGTGAAGATTTATGAGATGCGTGGAAGCCGTGTAGGTAGATTTTCTGGACAGAAAGTGGTGTAGTTAGGTTGTGTGTGTTATGCAAACACGCCCGTTGATGTGTGTTTTAACATGTAAGGTGCTCGATATTGTTTGATGTTGGATATCAATTAAAATTACGATAGTAGGGTGTAGTAGGGTTATTTCTCGCAGAGTTCATACTGTCAGTGATACTTCTTATGCGCATTTGAAAAGGAGGTAGTTCTCAATTCTACTATTCCAATTCACACCGTAGGACCCACAATAATATCTAAGACGTTGTTTACTGTCAGTCAACTCGCATCACTTAGTTATAAGCGGTCAAATGCTTGACTGATCGCTCCTGAAAAGTTTCTGAAGAATTTAGTTTAATGTAACCTACGAAGGAAACCGAAACCAAATCGGAGCCAAAACGTGGACACTTACGGTCCGGTTAACTCCCATCGTCCACCTCCTGAGACCACCAGGGTGAACCTAGGAAAGTTTTTTTTTTGGGAAATATTTAGTTTCCTCCGTTCAAACTATTCCATAAATTTAAGGTCGCTCAGCGAGCTACGGAGAGAGCTATGCTTGGAGTTTCTCTCAAAGACAAAATTCGTAATGAAGATATCTGATGGAAAACCAAAGTGACCGACATAGCTCAAAGGATAAACAAGCTAACGTGGCAGTGGGCTGGTCACATTTCACGAAGAATCGATAACCGCTGGGGTAGACGAGTTCACAAGTGGAGACCACGTTTAGGCAAACGTGTGTAGGAAGTCTTGTGGCCAGGTGGAGTAACAACCGCCGAAAAACGGCTGGAAGAAAACGAATGAGGAGAGCTGAAGACTGAGCTCAGTGTCATGCTTTAGGAGAGGCCTACGTCCAGCTGTGGACAGATATAGGCTGATGATGATGATGATGATGATGATATAACTACAGAGGTACTTTCTTTTAAATCTTTTTGTCACTCAGCGACTGTCAAACACCCAGGGTGTTTTTGTACAGCAAATAAAAACACCCTAAACAAAACACAAACAGAGAAAACTCCAAGTACAACGTCCAGTACTCAACTACTCATATTACCCACAAATTTATTGAGAATTTGACAGAATTAAAACGACTAACAAGGATGATAACTTGCTGCGTGGTTGCAACCGATCAGCATAACTTTGTGTTTTGTACGTGAGACATTATGTTTGTACGAGCGAAAAAGCATATCTTGGGTGCTTCACTTTCGATATTGTGGTGTGGAATCCGTTTTTTATACATTAATGATTTTACCAACATCTTAGCTACTCCAATAGCGGGAAAGCCAAGCCGTCATACCAACATTGTTATTGAAAATAGATGTTAAATCCTGACGCCGACTTGTTCCTTGTACAAGTTGTACACTCCGTCAAACAATAGTGAACCTTTTCCAGTCACCCGAGAACCAAGTTTGAGCGGCACATTCCCATATTGCGCTTTATTTTATAATTCTAATATCTGGATCAGTCTTTTCAAATGTAAAATTATGAATAATCCCCCAAATTACATCGGATAATCCTTACGTATTTCAAACACCGATATACGGCGCACGTAACCCAAAATTACCTTCGAACGAGCAAACAGCCGCTCCATTGTGAGGCGGTTATTAAAACATCGACCATCGACATCGCGTTAATTACTTAAGCCGAAATTGGTTGTAGTGTATGTAGCGAAGCAGTAGGAATAAAAAAAGAAGGATTTTTGATGAACAGATAAACATTTTATTGATAATCATTACATCATAGGTCAATTACATTGCGTCATAAAAATAATTAATTTAATAATAATTAAACTCTTCATTACTTCCATTGCCATGTCTAAAATATTATACACAAAAATATACAATAGTCTAGTACGATAGTCAATCAATCGAAGTCAATAAAATTGTTCAATAAAATACATTCAAATACACTATTCAATAAAATTGTATTAAACCTAAGACTAAAATTTATTGTTCCTACCCTAGGAACTCGTCAATCGTGTAAAAAGTCTTCTCGACGAGGTCCTAAGCTTACGTTTAAACACGTTTACACTTGATGCGCTTTTAATTTGCTCTGGTAGCCGATTATACACCGTCGGCCCTAGCACGTGTGACAGCTTGTTTGACCGCACGAGTCTTCTGGACACAGCCGCGCGCTTGTGTGCGCCGCGTGTGTTATACGAGTGTCTGTCTCCTCGCTTCTCAAACATGTCCAAGTTTTGCCTTACGAAGATGGCCACTTGGAATATTAACAGGGAGGGCAGCGTGAGTATCCCGAGCGACTTGAAGTAAGGTTTAGCTGATGTTAATCGTGACACCCGTGCAATTGCCTTCACTGCCCTTTTCTGCATTCTGAAGGCACGCAGTCTGTTTGCGTTGTCATTTGGTAACTTTTGTATGACACCTAGGCAAGCATTCGACCACGGTGTCACCTGGGGCCTAATTAACGCCAATTCCATGCCAATTCCACGGCGCCTGCGTGGAATTCGCGTGGAATTGGCGTGAGTGGTCATACAGAATCCAGGCCCTGATGGAAAGCGACGATGTGGTCGAAGTTATTAAGTTTTACATATTCTTTCAAAGACTAATGTGTTTCTTTCACCCAAGTAAGGTATAATGTCCTAACGAAAGATCGACATTGATTAAATGCAACTTCGTAGTAAACAGAAAGAATTATTTAAAAGTAAATGTTACACTATCGAAAATAATCTGCACCTAGATAACATTTGCAGTGAAAGTCGACAGATATTGCAAGCTATATTGTCGACATTATAATTTATCATTTTATCTCATGTTTTATTGCCATGGATTTATTTCATTTGGGCTTATTATTTCAACCGCCTCATCCATATAGGTGGTTGTCCACCACAGATATGCGAGAGACATGAGCGCTGAGATAGAACCCACCAATAACATTGCTCTGGTGGACAACCAGCCTAAGAATCTTAACTTTGCCTACTGCCCTAACCGCTGCACTGTGGCCTGTACATGTTTGCTACGGGTCAGGAAGAATCAGCGATTAATAAATTTAACCCCTGTTTGAGTTGAACAGTTTGTAGGTAAACCGGCCCGGCCGGGTCTTCCTTACACCGCGTATCCTGTAGCTTACGGCTGTTCAGTGATTAAGAAAGCATTTTATATTTTTGTAAGCTTTGTCACTAAATAAATAATAGTATATTACGCTTTGTAGAGTTAAGCAGACATCGTTTTTTTTTTAATTCCATAAAACATGCTACTACGTAAACATAAACTATTTAGTAGATATAATAGCTGTCCTACCTATGTTTGAAGTCTACAAATGAGGAGTGTAGGAACAAAAAATGATAATCCAAATATAAAAAGTTACATAATATGTCATTCGACAGAATACCGTAAATTACATCACACTTTATGCTGGTGTGATTTAAATCATGTTAATTCCTGTAGTAAATAGCCTCCAAAGATGGCAGTTTGATGCAGATCATGATATTTCATGTTTAAAAACAAAACAAAGAATATTACCAAAAAATATATATTGAAATTAGGCATGAATTAAAAGAAATAAATTATTTATTTGAGGTTCGTGCTATGCCCAAGCCGACTAAAGTAAGCAAATAGGCAGCAGAAGTATGTGTCCCGGAAGTTGTCTGATAGTCGCTGCGCAAACTGACATTTTTCAGGCGCAATCTGAATGTTGAAGGTGAAGACAGCATTGTATAACTGCTTCGCTCACTCGCTTAAGTTTTTTGCATATTCTATCTCGCTCTTACTATAGGCTGTTATATCCCCACAGCAGTACCTGCGCAATTGTCACAGAGCCTAACTTCACAAACATATACATGCTGCGACTACATACCTGGCAAAGAACTCAAAAAAAATGAATTATTTCTTTCTTTTAAGTTTTATACGATTTAAAAAGGTTTTTTTTAAATCAGTTATTTGTTACTACTTTTTAGTTTCATTAAAGTAGGCCTAAGAAAATGAAGTTACTTATTCCAATTGCTAAGAAAAAAACATACTGGAAACAGTTAAAAGTCCACATATTTTTTAAAAGATACAAATATGTAGTTTACTACTCAACCGGTTTTGATAAAACTTTGACTATTCCCTTAGATAAAATATGTTTAAAACTATTTCAAAAATAATGATTGCATGCAGACTTGTAGTTTTTCAGAAATACGTGGACAAACATACATACATACATACATACATACAACACTTGCATACAACACTCGAAGTCGGTTTGGGCGTAGCACAGACCTTAAAAAATTGAATTAATTCTTTCTTTTCTGTTTTATACGGTTGAGATCGTTTATTAAATTAGTTTTTATTGACAATATTACTCGTACATACATACACATCAAATCATGTCGCAAAAAAGCCTGTGCCAACTTTTATATAAGTAGAATACCACACGTCACAACATCGCTTATAATATCTAGTCTGGGTTCTTTATTGGAGTCAATTGGACCCCTGCATGCATGCGGGCTGCAGGGGACGAGCTGTCGGGGGGTATTGTCGGTGGTATTGTTGACATCGAGACGATCGCGATGCAATTGCAGGAGGTAATTTGACGCTTTTTGCACATTTCAGTTTGTGGAATCGGGGTCATTTGTCTTGCAATTAATATAGACTTAGAATATGTAATTTCAGAACTCTTATGGATTAACAACTACAATTTTGATTTTGTAAAAATTTATATAATTCTCGAAGACCGACAAGCAAGGTGTCAATCGATTCGTCTTCAGGTAGGTATATAAAGACATAGGCTTGACTGTTGGTTGGCCACATCATAAAAAAAACATGAAATTATCGTTGACATCATGAAATGGTTTGGCCAGATGAATGAATCATCAGCGTTTGACGATATGAACAACTAAGCACATGGCTACATCATGATAATGATCAAATATTAATGATCATATCGTAAAAAAGAAGGCGAGGGCGGAAGCCTGATTTGGCCGTGAAGGCTCTCAACTTCGTCTTCGTGTTTTTTTTCCGCCTTGAAAACTTTTTGAACACATTTGGTATCGTGAAAACCTTACATCAATGATATGGAGTGAATCCGTTTCATTAAATAGAGCCATTTAGACGATCGGCAAAGCGCCTCCCATTTTTGGTTGAAATACCTCGCACAAGAACGAAGCGTTTCGCTTCTTCACTTATTATAAGAACTGCAAAAGAGTGGAATGCCTTACCTTCGTCAGTGTTCCCGGTAAAATATAACCCAAGTGTGTTCAAGAGTGAATAGGTATCTACTAGGCAGCGTGTTATACCTTCGACCACATCATCGCTTTCCATCAGATGAGATCGTGGTCTAACGATTGCCTAGACCGTAATAAAAAATGAAAATAAAACAGTTATCGACCATTTCATGAAATGATCAATTCTGCGATATGGCCACGATTTATAATATATGTCTGTATACGAGTGCTATTGCAGAGCAAGAGGCCAACCATTAACCATTAAAAGATCTAATATACAAACGCTATCAAACAATCTAGACTTTCTCATAAGCAGGGCGCTTATTCACTATGCCGCTTATAATTCCTTGCCGAAAACGTGTGACGTCAGTACGGCAACTGCCGTACGATTCCACGAAGATATCTTAACGCGGCGCGTTACTTGCGTGAATGGTCATAGCGAATAAGGGCCTAGTACTTAAACTCAGTGCCAAAGTTTTGTCAGTCGATGAACTAACGCAGTAATAACTACAATAAGCCACGTGACTGAGGTGCCGAATTAAATAGTATCAATTGCTAGATTGCCACACGCGCCCGTACCTGCGCCCGCAACTGCCTCTCAATTGACTCTGATGTACTGATGTGGGTCATAAGCACAGAAGTGTAGGAAGAAGGCATTGAACCGACATTTTTGTCAATATGTGTGTTGCACGTGTATTCAGAAAAAAATAAATAGTAAACTTTTATAGAACTGCAATGTATTACAGTGCCTACGTTGAGGTTGATTGTTTTGTCAAATTTTAGTATTAAAACCGTTACCATTCATAAATATTTCAATCTCGGATGTTAGTGGTGATTAAGAATGTTTGCAAAAGTATTGTCAAAAATTGATAATATGGCATCCCTGTAGAGTTTCTTGATGCTCTCTTCTCTAACGGGCATATTTCCGAAGGACTGGTAGAGCTAGAATGGTAGGTATTTTTCCTGTGCGAGATCTGTGTCGGCATGAAAACAAAAATTATGTTCAAACTCAAAGCATACACAATTTACCTGATTTTATTGATATTTATTACATTTTGTTTTTATCTTGAAAAATGTTTTTATTTTGCCCATTTTCAATATAGCTAATAAGCACTGAAATTACTACTTCTGAAACTTTTTTAAAATTTAACATGAATCTATTAATGATAAGTATTTGCTATAATTGCTTGTTATAGAAGGTAAACATAATAACAATTACTGCATCTCCACCCCATGTCCTGTCCTCACGTGGATTCTATTAAGTAAATTGTGCCGTTGAGTCACGGGCCACCTGGCGCGCTATCACCTTAACTGCCAATTGAGATTATTTGAGTTACATCTGCGTTGCGTGAGTAAATACCTACGGTACACGAGGATGCTGCAGACTGGGCTGGTGTGTGACTTGCCGTAGTTCAGATATTACGATCTTTATTACGGTTATGTGACAAGAAGAGCATGTGATGTCAGATAGTGCATTTTTGTGGTAAACGGCAGACCTGCCCAAATCCAAAACCAACGTACCTACCCCAGATCGTTATTAATATCCAGAAATGATTTTTGTTTAGCAATAGACAGATTAACTCAAGAACTTCAAACAAATGCTCACCATCATATTTTTTCAGTTTAAAATTTAATTGTTTTTACTTTTTTTTACGAATGTACTTTTCACCAGTAATAATAATTATTATGTGCACGAACAAATATTATTTTTCATGGAATTCTATAAAATGAGTTGGTGTACAATGTACATGTTGGTGTTCAAATATATTTAAGTAAGTACTTTAGTAAAATTATATGACGTCATTCCAGAAGAGTCGTCCTCATTGACCACTCCGCCACAATACATTAAAATTCCCTCGAAATAAGTGAAAATACCTTCCAATTAAGAAACAAAGGGCTGAGGTCCGGCATCGCCACACCATGCGGGCTACGTCGGAAATTATTAATTTGGACTATTAAAATTACCTACACAGCAATTGAGACCGGCACAAAAAGGTCCCCTCTATGACTACCTTTTTAATGGTAAATGACTGCAGGGAATATCGCAAGGGCTTTGTCTTTGACATCTTGAATGATGAGTTGGTGGAGTTTACCTTTTAGTGTGTGGAGATTAGGATTAGGAATGGCAGATGATTGATATTCGGACCAGTCCCCTCTTAGATGACTTGTTTTGCCCGATTTGCTTACGTGAACTTTGACTCCGCACAAAATAGTCATGCTTGTACACTTTAGATTGGATTTTTAATGTAAAGATATATTATATTTGTCGAATGCATTTGACTAATCAATTGATTAAAGTGAAGTGTCGGCCTTTGGTGTCAGAGTTTGTTAATCTGCCCAAGGGCCTCTGTCGTGGTTTAACAACTGCTAAGAACTATTGTTAGCAACTAATACTGATAGCTTGTGACGAAGTCATCCTCTTTCATGAATTTCACAACCTCATTTCGTAGATTCCATTATCTACACACATTTTTCACACTCCATTACTCAAATAATTCTAATGTCGCATCGTAATTTTTTACCCGGCTGCGCGAAAGGTATCAAACAAACATACATCAGCCTATGTATGTATGTTTATTTGTTTGTTTGTTTGTTTGTTTGTTACTTTGTGGCACTATATAGACCAAACACGTTGACCGATTTTGATGATTCTCACGTCAATCGATTTGGCTTAATCTTGCGAGTTCTCTAAAGACATGACAGTAAGTAATCAAAATTCAATATAGCGACGACCAGACGCAATATTGCGAAAAAGAAAAAAAAGTCGACTTACTATATTAAGTGGAGTATCATTTAATAGATATTAAGTGGAGTATCATTGAATAGATATTAAGTGGAGTATCATTGAATAGATATTAAGTGGAGTATCATTGAATAGATATTTGAACTCATAATTTTTCATTTCAGTTCGATGATTTAGGATCTAGGTATATCGATTTAAAGTTGTTCGCATTCGGATCTTTTGCCCTTTCGATTATGTCTTGTTCTTGCATTCATACATTTTGTTCATGCCAGTGACCAACTTGGTTCTACTCGATATCGCACATTAAGATAATGTGCGTAAGTCGAACCATCCAGCACTATAGTAGGTAAAGTAAGTATAGTTTCGACCAAGCATTGGGGAAGACACTCTAGTAAAGAGTAAGCTTCAAAATCTGGCGCATCGCAGGTCGCAAGCCTGTCGATATTCCACAGATTGTAGGTGGGAGAGTGTGCACAGGAACTGCACAATCTGATTCCCCCATCACCTTTCCATCACCGTACAACTAGACGATCAGCAAAGCGCCACTCTTTGATGGATGAAATACCTCCCACAAGAACGAAGCGTTACGCTTCTTCATTTATTATAAGAACTGCAAAGGAGTGGAATGCCCTGCCCGCGTCAGTGTTTCCGGTAAATTATAACCCCGGTGTGTTCAAGTCAAGAGTGAATAGGTATCTACTAGGCAAGCGTGTTCCACCTTCGACCACATCATCGCTTTCCATCAGGTGAGATAGTGGTCAAACGAATGCCAAAAACGCAAAAAAAAACCCCTCATTGGCTCGGTCCCCGGCCTAGGTTGTGTTTCTAAGAGAAATTGGCCGACTGGATCTCCATTGGTTTGGTGCTCCTTGTTTTAAGGCATTCAACATTTTCTTATCAGTCACGTCCTCTATAAATATATTATATAATTGTAAAATCACTACCACAACCTCACAGGCCCCGTCACAGATAACAAACCCGCCTCACGAGGGCATTTTTACCTTTTGATGTGAAAACTATCCCGAGTAAAGTAACCGAGCTGAAGCGATGCGGGCGCTCTGTGCGAGCCACTGCGGGCGACACCTTTATAAAGTGCTTTTATTTAATTTTACACTACGTTTTAAGTTACACTTTGTGCTTAGTGGACAAAGGGTTTGAAAGGGTATAACTAGTTTAGGTACGGGTTGGTTTGGGATAGGTTAACTAGCCGTTTTTCTTTTGCCGTAGTTGTGGTGCTGTTGTGGAAGAAATACCTTCCGAGAATTATTATCATAGTATGAGCCACCTCTTGTAATTTCTGCGCTAACTATATAGCACTACGTACTCTCTCTCTCTCTCTCTCTTTCTCGCTTTAGCTAGGTATTTAGTTAAACACACCAACCAACAATTCACAATTAATAGTTAAATTAGGATAAGGTACATACTGATTAAGAGAATCAATCATTAACAACAGAGAGATGTCTGATTACTCTGTTGCTTTGTTGTTGTATAACAAAGCAACAGAGAGTAACCAGATGAGCCAGGTCATTTTATAGTTAATTACTGAGTACCCAGGCTGGCCCATAAAAGTAACGGTACTATATATAGGTATATGTATAGTCCTGTGGACTATATATGTACTGTGGTAACACGAAACAAATTACAATTATATATCGTATCAGTTTAATCGGCATTAAACCACTAAAAATACTCGTAGGTTTTAAGTCTCATAAATGCTCAGCTTTGATTAAAAATAATTATTATCGTCAAGGATGCCCAGTAATTTTGATAGCTGTAATGTCCTTGGAATATCGCTATATCTACATCTGTAAAACGTGGTATTTCCCAGGTTGATAGGTAGGTAGGTAGGTGGATATATATATATATATATATATGTATATATCACAGCAATGGGAATGAAAGTAAACTGTCCGAGTGCAGGCTGGTGGATGTCTGTGTGAGGTGATTAATTTTTACACGCGCTAACTAGGTCCATGGGTATGCCTGTTAGGAACAGCATTACCGTAGCCACTAATTAGTTCAGGCCGAGAATCAAACTGGGTTCCAAAAAAAACAGGCGCAAGTGGCCGTCCGGCCACCACTCACACGCAAACATAACTCAAACCAACTTATCACACCGTGACAATAACCGAAGCTCGCGATTGACGCGCAATGACGTTTCACCTAGGGTGACAACAATGCTCCCATTCGAGCCGGAATCCGACCGTTACACAATAGTTACAAAAAAGCCCCACTTTTACACCTACTATAAATTCGGAATGATTTTTAGTCCGTGTGACACATTCGAATGATTTACAGCAGCAGAACAATACGAACCGGTTACGGTTATGAAATCCGTAGTATTGAGAGTGTTACTATAAAAAGCCCGTTGTTTCGGAAAGCACGAGTAGTAATTATTGCTTTAACATATGGTACAATGTTGCGTTTATTGTTTTCGGCTATTTCGAACGTAATTTTCGTTGGTATTACTTCGAACTGTTGTTTTGATGTAAAACTGTGATTTTGTGACCTGAATGAATCCACTTCTGAGACTGAGACACAAACCTTATCACAAAGATAAAGCCGGTTTGCTCACGATGCTTTCCTTTACTGTTTTGAGAAATGGAAAAATCGCCCGCACCAATGACTTAGATACCAAAGTCAATTAGTGCATCCAGTGTCATCCAGGTCCAAACCGGGTCCCATCAGGTTGCACAGCGCACGTGTTACCAATCAGCCACCGTCTTGTCTTCATAGCAAAGATCAATTAAAAACAAAACTGCACCTGATGTGTAGAAAATCAGGAAATTCGATGATTATATACAGTGACGCTGAATTGTTTTTTTTGTGCGTGTACTCAACTCATTTTTAAATATTATGCAGTGATATTACTGGGAAAAAATGAACTGACCTAGCCAAGCATCGAAAAACTGTGCGTTCTTGGGATTGCCAATTGACTGACAGCGACGACCAAGATCATGTTTAACGATCTTATTGACCCGGAACCGATTGCAGTCAATGCAGGTGTACCTCTTGAAGTTGTCCAACAATATGTTTACCTTGGAAAAATATTGCATTGAGGTAAGAACAACTTTGAGAGGGAAGCCAACAGAATAATTCATCTGGGTTGGGCAGCATTCGGCAAGTTTTATCAAGTTTTCTCGTCGTCCATACCACAGTGCCTCAAGACAAAAGTCTTCAATCAGTGCGTCTTACCAGCCATGATCTACGGAGCCGAGTTCACGAGTGAAAATCACGTTTAAGCAAACGTAGTGTAGGTTGACCTGTGGCCAGGTGGAGTGACGAATTGCGAAAGCGGCTGCCAGAAACTGGATGCAGAAAGCTAAAGACTGGGCTCGGTGGTGCTCAGTGCTCAGAGGCTCAGTGGCGTTTATTAGGAGAGGCCTAGATCCTGCAGTGGATAAGTATAGGCTGATGATGATGATAAGAGCGACGTCCGGTAGACCGTACTACTGGATTGATTAAGTCTGAAGAGATTTGTACGAGCTACAGGTACAGGACTGCCAGCAGATGGTGCAAGACATACTGAAAGTGACGACTCTTACTATTGGGAGCCAAGATTCGTTTTAGACCACTGCGTCATCCTAGATATATAAAATTTTACTTCTTTATGTACCTTCGACCACATCTTCGCTTCCCATCATGTGTCAGCGTCAGCTCAAACTTATTTTTATTACAACTAAATAAAGTATTTTAAAAAAAACGGTGCGATAGCAGGCGTAGTAACGATGTATCGAAATATTTTTTTGTCTGGATTGTCACAGATGTATTACGTTAAATATACTTTGTCCTTTTGATATAAAACATTCACAAATATATACTACTTATTTAAAACTTTTCCTTCTCCTACCTACCAAAAAATAACACAGCGAACGAAAAAATATTCCACAGATAAGAAATCATCATTACCGTCGAACTGGGGGACTCAAAAAATCCGTTCCCATCATTACTCTCGCGACATTGACTCGCAGCGTGCTCAATAAAAACACGCGGGCCTCCTGCCTCGATGTTTATTCTGTCACACCGCTCAAGCCACCCCTTGCCTAGCCAAGGTATTATAATTAAGCTCATTTGTTATTTCTGTCGTGCAGTTGATGCATGTGGGATTTTGTCGTAGTAAAACATTGTTACTTTTTCTCATCATATGTCTGATAACTAGCTGTTACACAGATAATATAACATATAATTATTACCTATAAGTTACTTTTCATTGAAAACTTTTAGTATGGAAATTGAGTAGCAGACATAATTTATTAGACAATAACTAAAATAATTAAAATAAGGAATTAATTATGTAAGTTTTCATAAAATAAGTAAGTTTTATCCTTTTTCAGTGCTGGTATAATGAGGTACTTTCCGTCGCAGAACATTATTTAAGAATTTATTTCTATAAGTAATTCATTTGTCGCTTCGTGAAAGTGAAGTTGTTGTCGAATAAATGTTTTGTATTTTTTATAATTTCACTGTGACAAAGTTTTAAAGTGCTCCAATACAGGTCAAAGAAAACAGAGCAGCGGGGCGCAGGCGCGATAAGCCAGCCGACTATAGGTGCGTAATTAAAGCGGATTTTTTGTGCGCACGCGCTGGCTGCCCGCATTATCTTTTTATCGTTGCAACCCCATGCAAACGGATTACTAGAAAGTCAGGGGTTGCCAACTAAATATTTTTGTCAAAATATTTATATTTACATACATACATTACATAATTATTTGCATTTTGCAGAATTCTTATTGGACATTGATGCATCAAAATAATGGTGACAAAAAGAACATACCTATTAGTTTAACTAGGTACACCCTGCAGTTTCATCCGTGTGGACTATGATGATGGATGACAATGATAAATACTATATGTGTTATTAAACAATTTCATCAAAATTTGTTGAGCCGTTTAAGCATGAAAAAGTAGCAAACATAATACACACGCTTACTCACTCACATACTTGCATTTTTAATATACTAGCGACCCGCCCCGGCTTCGCACGGATAACTAAGGGCCTTCCTTTATTTGTTCAAAACGTTATATTGACCACACACGCCCGCGGCCTGCCCGCACCCGCGCCGCCTCTGCGCTATTACACCACAGAATAAACTAATAGTAAGTACGAAGAATTGGGCGCGCAGAATTAGCTTATCACATACACTCGTCAAAAATGTATGGTGTAAAATGCAAAATGTACCTACAAAAAAATGAGGAAGATTACTGTGCTACTGAATTTGATAAGAGTTTACAGTTTAGCACAAAGAGCACTAGAAATTAACGCCGCAAGTAACGCAATTTTGTAATTATGTTTTAATGAAAGAAATGGTTACTGTATAGAGATATGCCATCGCGGAGTTTTCTTTAGGATTTTAGAACTATAATTCTCTATTAATCATTTTTATGTATCTCTTTAGATTTAGCTTACATAAGCCATGTAAATTTAAAATATTTGGTTGCAAAATATTGGGGGAGGGGGTATGTGGTGTTTTTTGTTTCTAAAAGATCTTTATTTAACTTACATTTGGTAAAAATCACAAAAATTATAAGACACAGTTGTGACGAGGTCAAAACCTCTTTCCTAATAATACTCATTTGATCTCTTAATTCTTTCATAATCCATTTCATTCCATTTGATAGTTTGTCATTATTAATTCTAAAAATTCAAATAACCTGTCATTATTCCCATATTGTCTTTTGGATTAGCAAAAACTGCAATTTTACAAAATAATATTTTCTAAAATACCTAAATAAGTTTATTACAAATATACAACTGGAGATTTTAAATATATATGATAATAATACCTTCGTAAGCCTCTGTTTATGATCATCTCCTGTTCCTGTGCTTCTAATTGTTCCTGACTTTTATGTTGTCCACTGAGGCTTGGTCCCTGGGCTGGTGAAGCAAGCCCAAAGCCTGGGACCGCCTCGTGACACAGTCAAGTAATTATTTAGCTTAGTTTCAATGACTCGACAGGCTAATAACGCCTTTATAAAGTCTTATAACTAAATACATATTTATGATCATTTATACTCGTTAAAACATATTTTTGAACAAAAAGTGTATCAAACCACAAAACGTTTAAACGTTTTTTTGGATGTATGTGACCCAAATTTTTCCATTAGAAAATTATTATAAATGAAGGTAAGTTAATTATTATGTGCCCTTTGTACAGTGCACATTTTTAGCATTACTCACTCGTTCTATGAGTAACTAAGAATAACAAAATAATTACACACCACAGAACGTAAAACATAAGGTTAGCATTTATTGGAATGAAACTGGAAAATATAGGCAAATAGCACGCATAAAAGTAACTGCCTACCGTCACTTTCCTCACGAAAGTAATAAGTGAATAACAAAGCAACGGGCGAACCCGACAGTCCGTCACTCGTCTTCGTCTTCGAGAACGTAGTGATGAGGTAAGCGATAAGTTTTATAACTATCGATATATGAAAGAGTTGACAATCTACTATTAGCTACACATTTTTATTATTTTTAATTGTACGCAGATACAATTTTCTAGTTTGTTTTATTATATATTATTTTAATGTCGGAAAACAAATGTCATCATGTAACAATGGTCATCCGCCTTTGACCTTGAATTTGTGCTATAGTGCCACCAACTTATCTGTGAAGTGAATGATGGCGTAAGTGGTCCAGTCAATCGATAAGTAGACCACTCAAAAACAAAACAAGACATAATTTCGAAAACTAAAACCCGACTACAGTCGGGTAAAAATAACCAATGACACTCTTGCGATGTAGACAAATCGATCAATACCTCACTTGTCAAAATCAAACCAAGATTTTAGTTTGGTTTGAGCACATAATCCTTCCTATGCTTCACCGTAGTCGGTTTTTTTTGTCTATAACACTCATTAAATAAAGACAAATCGATTGACAACTTGCTTTTTAAAATTGGGGCAAGTTTTTCGTTTATACACATAACCCTTCCTTTGCTTCTTCGTGGTCGGATAAAAAAAACTAAGACACTATAAATAAAGCAAAATCGATTGATACCCTGTTTGTCAAAATTGAACCAATAGGAGCGACGCTATAATCGATGGAACATCCACATACTTACAAACATTGATACTGCATACTTACATCCATACATAGACTGTTAAACTCATTACCCTTCCCTTGCTTTGCCGTAGTCGGGTAAAAATACAGAAAATGTGAACCTCATTCGTGGCGGCTGTAGTTCCTTTTTTCGCCATTTCACAGGTAAGTTGGTCGGACTATAGTCTGTTTGACAACACTGAATAACAGAACATGCGCATTGCGCAGTGGTCAAAGTCAAAATACGTCGAATAAAATTTTCTTTACTATTTTGTTAGTAGTGAATATTTTCTTCTACGAGTCGGGAGAAAACGGGATGAAGTGAAGCGGTTCGAATACGACGCGGGAGATAACTTGAACAGGATAGAGCAAAAGCCTCACAGAGACGAGTTCAGGATTGTTACACTCTCTTTACCGAACGTACGACGACCGACAAGGTTTGGATTGCCGTATCGACGAGGATGAGATCATAGACCCCATGATTGAAGAGAGGAGGAGAAATTTGAGCAACATGCAGTGGGCGTACAGTCGCTCGAGGCTTTTGGAGTTCCCTGAAGGTGACAGAGAGAGGTTGCACCGGAAGTACCGCGTGCCAGCGGTGGCCGAGGGGCAGCTGAACAAGTTCCGTCACAGCTACTCCGAGAACGTCCCCCGTGGCAGACTCGGGACAGTCCGACCATATTGAAATGCCATAATAGATATTTAGATTTGTGATCAGTTTCAAGTGTTACATAAAATTGTCGTTTCTTAAGCCTTCTGTGTTTTCTTCGGCTATAATGTAACAGCCTGCTGAGAGACAAAGGCTGGTTTGACTCACATTTGCTCGGAATGGAGAACAATCTCGACTCAACGAGGTATTTCCACCAGCGCGCAAGCGAGGAGAGGCCTAGCAATTTGAAACCCGCAGATTGAGCAGTTTGTATGTAAATGCCTACTTTTTTGTGCGACGTGAGGACACACAACATTTAGGAATGCCGCAATTTTTTTTTTATTTATACTATATATTCAACGATTGCACACATAAACGAATTTATATGCTTGATCGAAACAAACCTGCTATGTACTTATAAGGATATTCAGTGACACGTTATAAACCTTCCGTGAAAAATTAACTGATGACAAAACCGCATCTGTTGCGTGGTTTAGGAGACGTTAGCGGCTAAACAGACAAAGAGACAGACAGATACACAGACGCGTAAGGTGACTTTATTTTATAAGTACTATGTAGAGAAGAGAAGCACTGCGCAGAAAACGCTGAACTACTATTGATGTTATTGGTACATACATCCAGTACCTAAGGTACTGGAATAACACATACACGATCTTTTTACTATCAACATCATTCATCAACGTTGTCCATACGATCAAATGCACGGGGCGCAGGTAGTATATAAAATAAAGTTTAAAATTGGGTACCTACATTGCATGTAAAAGAGTTGTCTATTCTTCCTATAATTTTGATTAAACTCGTCAACTTTTATTAATACTTAAAAAAAAAAATGAAACCCAGCATCCAATGTTTGCCACCTCTGGCCATAGGTGCACAATAGCACACGGCGTGTGTCGCCCGTGTGTCGTCGAACAAATATTGCATTACCCCTGTCCCCTTCGCCCTTGTCTCCCTTCCCCTCTCCTGCCACGCGACACGGCATTGTCCCCTGTCCCCTAGTCCCCGATGACGCTGCCGGCGTGGACACCCTACTCGCTAATCCAGCGGAAATTGCATTGTAAGTGCCACTGATTTTTCTTTCGTTAATTTTTGTACGTTATTCAAGAGTAGCTGGGGTTGGGTGGTATATGAGATGCTGATTTTGAATGTTTTTTTTTGAGGTTAATATTGGAAAGATTAAGTTTTAATTAACATCAGCCTATGCTTGTCCACTGCTGGACGTAGGCCTCTCCTAATGCACGCCACTGAGCTCAGTCTTCAGCTCTCTATATCCAGTTTATTCTAGACGCTTTTCGCAGGTCATATGGCCAGGTGGAGTGACTTGGCCATAGGGCGTCCTAAACTACGTTTGCCTAAGCGCAGTCTTTACTTAAAAACTCGTCTACCCCAACGGTTGTTGGTTCTTCAAGAAATATGATCAGGCCACTGCCACTTCAGCTTGTTTATCCTTATAGCTATGTCGGTTACTTTGGTTATCTGTCGGATCACTTCATTTCGAATCTTGTCCTTCAGAGAAACTCCAAGCATAGCTATACTATAAGCTATGGAGAGCCATAGCTTGCTGAGCAACCTTAAGTTTGTGGACTAGTCTGACCGTGAGTGTCCACGTTTTGGCTCCGTAGGTCATGACCGGTAGGACGCACTGATTGAAGATTTTTATTCTTCAGGCACTGTGGTATGGACGACGAGATGACTTGACGAAGTTTGCCGAGTTGTGCTAGCGGAATTCTTCCCTGGGATTTATTTGTTTTTTATTCAATTAAAAACGATTATTTTAATAATTGAATGTACCTAATTGAACTATTGACATTATTATTCTTTTTATTATATTTTATGAATTGTCTGAGTGTCGTTGTATACATCATGTACCTACAGTTAATTGTCTGAGTGTCGTTGTATACATCATGTACCTACAGTTAATTGTCTGAGTGTCGTTGTATACATCATGTACCTACAGTTAATTGTCTGAGTGTCGTTGTATACATCATGTACCTACAGTTAATTGTCTGAGTGTCGTTGTATACATCATGTACCTACAGTTAATTGTCTGAGTGTCGTTGTATACATCATGTACCTACAGTTAATTGTCTGAGTGTCGTTGTATACATCATGTACCTACAGTTAATTGTCTGAGTGTCGTTGTATACATCATGTACCTACAGTTAATTGTCTGAGTGTCGTTGTATACATCATGTACCTACAGTTAATTGTCTGAGTGTCGTTGTATACATCATGTACCTACAGTTAATTGTCTGAGTGTCGTTGTATACATCATGTACCTACAGTTAATTGTCTGAATGTCGTTGTATACATCATGTACCTACAGTTAATTGTCTGAGTGTCGTTGTATACATCATGTACCTACAGTTAATTGTCTGAATGTCGTTGTATACATCATGTACCTACAGTTAATTGTCTGAGTGTCGTTGTATACATCATGTACCTACAGTTAATTGTCTAAGTGTCGTTGTATACATCATGTACCTACAGTTAATTGTCTGAGTGTCGTTGTATACATCATGTACCTACAGTTAATTGTCTGAGTGTCGTTGTATACATCATGTACCTACAGTTAATTGTCTGAATGTCGTTGTATACATCATGTACCTACAGTTAATTGTCTGAGTGTCGTTGTATACATCATGTACCTACAGTTAATTGTCTGAGTGTCGTTGTATACATCATGTACCTACAGTTAATTGTTTAAGTGTCGTTGTATACATCATGTACCTACAGTTAATTGTCTGAGTGTCGTTGTATACATCATGTACCTACATTTAATTGTCTGAATGTCGTTGTATACATCATGTACCTACAGTTAATAGTCTGAATGTCGTTGTATACATCATGTACCTACAGTTAATTGTCTGAGTGTCGTTGTATACATCATGTACCTACAGTTAATTGTCTGAGTGTCGTTGTATACATCATGTACCTACAGTTAATTGTCTGAGTGTCGTTGTATACATCATGTACCTACAGTTAATTGTCTGAGTGTCGTTGTATACATCATGTACCTACAGTTAATTTTTTGCTCATTTTAACTTACTAAACTTGTTGTTTTTACCTAATTGCAATATTTGTGCAATATTTGTGCAAGGTAAACATATTGTTGGACAAAAAAGCCGAAATTTTAATAAGGTAGTTTTTAATTTAAGTACAGATTAAGTTTTTAACTATTCTGCCCAAGAACATCAACGTTCAAGAACATATGTCATAGATATAGACCTACCCATCCATACTGGGCCAATGTGGCAGAATATGCCTCTAATGTAACGAAGTTATATAGGGATGTTACGAAGTGAAACTCATCGCTTCAAGCCAACCTCACCCGCACGTGGTGCATCCTGCTGGTTTACTAACGAGGCTCTGGCGACCGACAAATGGCGGTATAACCATCCAAATACGAGTGTAGCAAAATGGCGCAGGCTGGTGACGGGCAGCAGCGTCACCGGTGCAAGAAACTACACCCTGCGATCGCCAACACGTATGCCCAGCGTGGCGATTATGCGCAAACCCTAAAATAAACAGCACAAACAAAAAAATTGCCCTAGTTCCCGGTCGCCCTGCTAGTCTGGACCAAGGTATCTCGGAAATGGCAGGGCTGGGGGTGCGAAGAATCCCCGGGCAACGGTAGGCCACTAAAAATAAAAACCAATCAACTTGGCTACGTGTAATGGGCGAACGCTTAGGCTAGATGATCACTTGGCAAAGTTAAAATCGGAACTATATAAGGTAATAGAATAGATGATAAGGTGGCAGATTCTGGGGTTGAGCGAAGTCCGTAGAGAGGGACTAGAGGGAGAGGACACCTTTACCCTAGAATCAGGCCACATTATGTATTTCCGAGAGGGGATCAACAATCCCAGGGTGTCGTTGGATTCCTCGTCAATAAGGCCTTT
Organism: Alsophila aescularia; assembly: GCA_946251855.1. Lineage (NCBI taxonomy): Eukaryota > Metazoa > Arthropoda > Insecta > Lepidoptera > Geometridae > Alsophila > Alsophila aescularia. The sequence continues at coordinate 1,430,565 of OX276375.1, forward strand.
GCTGACAATGTTGTAAAAACATTCAGTGTTTCGACCAGGGTAGCGTATCTAGTACTTATACTTACCAAGAGATACAGTATCAAGGTATGAAGAGACCTACTTGTTCGAAACTGTTCTCGAACGATTTGAAAGACATGTTTATGACACTGGATTGGAAAGAGAAGGGCATAAATATAAACAGCGTGTACATCTTACATTTAAGGTTTGCCGATGACATAGTTCTTACTGCGGAATGGCCGGAGGAACTTGAGCGAATGGTGAACGGCCTGGCTGATGCTTCTCGACAAAATGGTCTCGGGATAAATCTAGACAATACCAAGATCATGTTTAACGATTCTATTAGCCGGAACCCAGTAGTTATCAATGGTGGACCTCTCGAAGTTGTTAAGGATTATATCTATCTCGGGCAGACTTTGCATTTGGGCAGAAATAATTTCGATAGGGAAGCCAACAGAAGAATTCAGTTGGGCTGGGTGGTATTCGGAAAACTACGTCAGGTCTTCTCGAGATCCATTCCACAGTGCCTGAAGACACGTCCTACCAGTTATTACATACGGAGCCGAGACGTAGACACTAACAGTGGGACTTGTTTACAAAAAAAGTTGCTCAGCGAGCTATGAAGAGACCTATGCTCGGGGAATAAAAGAATAAAATTCGAAACGAGGTTATCTGCCACTGAACCAAAGTCACCGACATAGCTCAAAGGATTAGTAAGCTTTAGCAGCAATGGACTGACCACATTTATCGACGGACGGACAACCGCTGGGGTATACGTGTCCTCGAGTGGAGACCGCGACTTGGCAAACATAGTGAAGGACGTCCACTGACCAGGTGGAGTGATGATCTGTGAAAGGCGGCGGGCAGAAAATGGATGAGAAGAGACGAAGATTGGGCTCTGTGGCGTTCATTGGGAGAGGCCTATGACCAGCAGCGGATGAACACAGGCTGATGATTATGATGATGATGCCTTTAATCTCTCTCTCTCTCTTTCTTCTTCTTTTAGTACCTCGTCTCTACTACTCGTGCTTGGCTGTCAGTTCAACAAACTTATTTCTGTCCTGCGCTAAGCGAAACAGGTGTTCTACGCTGGCAATATTTATCCATTCGTGGATGTTGTCCTAAGAGGTTTTTTTCTCCTTTATTTCTTTTTTGTTTCTCTCTGACGGTTGGCACTAGATTGATGAATTGGCCGTCAGAAGGTCGCGATAGATAAGAAGAGAGCTAGGAATGCCTTTGTCACGTAGAAACACATATGCTGTTGAAATATAATTGAGTACATATGCAGGAAATATCTATTGACTACAAATCTAACAGAACTAGGCAGATAACATTTTTCATTATTTTTTTACCTTTGTTAAACGAGGTTAGTGCCTTCCTCTGGTGTCAGAGTTCGTCAGATTACTCAAGGTCCGCCTAAAAGTGTGACTTCTTTTAACAGTTCCTAAGCAGGAGCGATGGCAAATCGCACAAAACTTATTAAAATCCATTGGGCTGAAGATCGGACCCGGTGTCGTTGGATTGCAAGGAACACATATTACCGCTACCATTTGTATACAGAGTAGAATCTATTTAACTAAGTACGTTTTGGTCTCTACATTTAAAAATCTTATTATTATTGGACAGATATTTGATACAAATACTTTCAGTTTTTAACATCATTTGTGTGCCGTTTTTCATAATATTTCGTTTGCATTGTATCTGTGTTTTTATACATGCTTCTCTGTAAATAAGACGCCTGCGGTACGTCCGGATGAGAGTGATATTGCCTGCAGGTTAACATTCCCTTTGATTTGCTTTCTGCTTGAATGTCAGTGGTTGTTGATGAGTGTAATAACTAGCTTAAAAGCTAAAAAAACACACCTGCCCTGCCAAAAAAGAGCTTATACCAATAGATTATATACTGTTGAAATGTGCTTATCAAGGCCTTCAAATTGATACCCATATTGTAAAATTCAAAACATATTTTTTTGTAATTGAATTTGAAAATGGAGCCGTATTTAATGTTTTCAGAAAAATAACCTTTGTTACTCGGGGGTATATAAGAATCCTAACGATACCCCATACGTCTAAATATGTTCAGTCATTTAAAAATTATGGTGGAATAAATAAACTCACAACATACATGAATGCTAAAAACTATACACTCCTTTTTTTGGACAGTATCTAGTTAGTCCAAAAAATATTGTTTTCTCTTTCGCGCTACTGTCTGCGTATGTCTCTCTATCCCAATTGTCTTAATTTTTTAGACACTAACCCAGGGCTAAGACTGTTGGTTTTTATTCTGAATCCTCAAAACAATATTGTTTCGGAAGCTTGGGTGCGAGGTTCATAAAATTCATATAATCACGGCAGACTTAACTTCTTTGGTACGCTTTGTTTTTTTCACCCGCTATTCTGACAGGTTAGGGCGACAATCTAATAAAGTGTCCTCCCGCTGCGTCCGGCCGATTACATACAAACCTTGTTACCCTACTCTGATTAATACTACGGCGATCCCTGGGACACTCCCATGCATCCCGCGGTAAAATTGAAATTGTAATCAAATTATTGTCTGGTAAATGTGAGGATATACCAAGTTAATGGGACGGTAAAAACGTATTACCGAAATGATGAAAGAGTGAAACATAGCTCCAGCAGTGTTGTCCTTGCTCGTACGTAGTAGGGAGGCTTCGATTTCGATTGGTGTACATGCTGTTGCTAATCTTCTACATATTTACTTCTTTTATTTGAAAATACTGTACTCCACAAGTAGGCATATAATAATTATATAGAATTCAACAAGACCGTTTTTATTTTTGTTAGGGAGTATGTACAATTTGTACCTACTCCTTACTAAAGTCTAGATCGATTTTGGTCTGATACATATAATCATGTTACCATTCACGAATATTTTCACCCAATTTTTTCACCAATTTGCACTATAATGCAATGACAATAAGCTTATACGCAAATAATAAATTGATTTTTCAAACAGCTCTGGTTTCATCCCAAAATTTAAGTCTTTTTGCCATAGATCTAGTTAGAGGGGGGAAGATACTGTACGGCAAGCTTTAATATCACGTAATCAAAAACTGGACTGATAGATACAACTACAGGCAAACACAACCGCACCACTACATTCTCACCGTCGCGCTTCATTTGCATCAACTACAAAGATAGGGAGACATATGCAGAACTGGTAGCGTGAATGAGAATCACTGCTGACACGTGCTACACAAACGCCACTCCAATTGTAAGTGCGTTGTACCTATTTATATGGCCCACGCCTGAGGAGGTAGTGCCTAATCTTCCCACTTTTAATTAGATCTATGCTTCATGGGCGGTATTTTACATTTTAAACATAATGTGTGTGTATTAACACACAGCAATGTTCCTTCAATACCATGCAATGTGAACAAGCAAAGCACGAAGCAGTGAACTATCAATATGAATAAATAAATAATAATAAATATGTTCGGGACAATTCCACACCAATTACCTAGCCCCAAACTAGGATACCCTGTACTATGGGCACTAGATAATGGATAAACATACATAAATACGAATATCAACATATAAATATGAGAATCAAAGCTCTGAGCTTCACAGATGGAAAAAATATACAACAAAAAATATATAGACACAAACAATATGAAGAATAAAATGATTACAGTTGAACCAGAAATATATCACTTTTTAATAAAAAATGTAATACCAAGACGAAAATACCTATAACATGAGATAAGAAAGAGTTTTTTGAAGTCGGTGCCTAACCGAGCCCTAATCCATACCAATAAAAGGTATGCATAAAAGTGAAACGTTGTTTGTTAGTTTGTTTGGGGAGGTTTCACGCGATAACAGCTGAACGGATTTTGATACAATTTGGAATGGAGTTAGCTTATACCCTGGCTTAAAACGAGGGATACTTTTAATCCCGGAAAATTGTAAGTTTCCACAGGAAAAATGGAAAAAAAAATGATTACTCGCTTTAAGAAACGGTTGCCATGGAAACGAAATAACAAGCGACCCCGCTTGATGTTTTTTGACATACTTGTTATTTCTTGTTAGGTACTTGCTATACCTACTTTTGCATTAATTTTAAATATCCTAGAAGAACATAGAATCCTTTTTTCGCGATAAACAGTAGTCCGCGCGGACGAAGTCTCGGGCGGGAAAACTAGTTATGAATATGGTTGAGCTTATTTAAAAAATATTTGCTTTATATGGCTTGACGTGCTAATTTAAACTCTACTCACACAGATTTTATAAATTAGAGAAGTGTAGGTACGCATTATTTGAAATGCAATGTATGAGATAAATGTAATATTATTTTGTTAATCGACTTCACAAAAGGAGACGGTTATATGTTCGGCTGTATGTATGTTTTTTTTTTGTTTTTTTTTATGTTTGTCGGTCGACGTCTCCGTCAATTGTGGACCGATTTTAAAAATTCTTTTTTTGTTTGAAAGGGTTTACTTTCTAAATGGTCCCATATAAATTGTATCATTTTGTGTTTATATTGCTTTTATTTTGTGTTTATCTCTGAGATTTCTAAACCGATTTAGATGGTTGTCCTTTTATTCAAAAGGGTAAACTTTCTGTGTAGTCCCATACAAATTTCATCAAAATTAGTTCAGTAGTTTTATTATAAAATCAATTTGTTTTATAGTTAATGTTCTCTAATATCTTGGGAGTTCTGAACTGACTAAGATGATTGTTTTTACTTGAGCTGCTACTGCTGCTGCTACTACTACTACTACTACTGTAGTTTTTTAATTGTCATCAGAACTACACCCATGTGCAAAACTTAAGCATCTTTGGACATCCTTAAATTGTTCAAAATTGACTTGCAATCCAGTCCAAAACATTATTACATAAAGAATTAAATTAAAGCTTTTTTAAAGCTAATAAACCAATTTTGATTAAATTTATACAGTACCACACTAGAGGTCTTATTATTCAAGTAAAAACAATCATCTAATTCGTTTCAGAAATCCTAAGATATTAGAGAACATAAACTATAAAACAAATTGATTTTGTAATAAAACTACTGAACCAATTTGGATGAAGGTGATATGGGACTACACGCAAAGATTATGCTTTTGAATAAAAAACAACCATCTATATCGGTTTAGAAATCTTGGAGATAAACACAAAATAAAGGCAATATAAACACAAAATCGAATGGAATTACTCAACAAAACTATTTATTCTCGAAAAACCGCCGAACCAATTTTGATACAATTTATATGGGACCATTTGGAAAGTATACCCTTTCAAACAAAAAAATATTTTTTAAAATCGGTCCACAATTGACGGAGATATCGACCGACATACATAAAAAAAAAACATACATACAGCCGAACATATAACCGTTTCCTTTTGTGGAGTCGATTAAAAAATTACCATAACGGAGTCTAGATGAGGCATAGGCGTGATAAGCGCAGCGCAACTTTGATGGTTTTTATCAAAGAGAATGTAAATACTACGTTATAATTGTTATATATACTATTTCATCAGCTTGTACACAATGAATGCAAAGGTGAGGTTTATTTTTGTATGGACCTTGGTTTTTTATTCCGAATCCAATTAACCAGAGTATTGTGGCTATGAAATGAAAGATAAAAAAATATAATGTGAGAATAATGATAATGATGAAAACCCCATCAAAAACCGCAAAAAAAAAAATTTTTGGTTTCAAAATATATTGTAGGAGAAATCTACTAAATTATACTTGCAGCACTGGTAAGCAATTTTTTTGTAATAGCAACTCCAGATTGAGTGAACGAGTTCGCGCTATATAAATTGTTTCTATTATCTCCTTCTAAAATACGTGACAGCTGTTAATGCTATCACTGCCATGCCACCTACCTAATCAAATCAAAAGTCAGTGTCAGACGAGCTGAGGTCTCCAGGAGACTTATTACCTATCTTGTTTCAATCAGATGTTTACTATCACTATCACTGCGTTGCATTTTAATATATTGCTATGAAACTCTGTTTGCAACAAGTCATATTGGCTTCTGTAATTGCCCTGCAGTTATACAAAGTTACTCTATGGACTGAAGAATATGTCAAATTCTAAACTATCAATCAAATTATGAGCAATTTTTTTTTCTTTTCTAGTTTGGCTCGCACGTCTTGTGCATCTGCCAATTTCAAGTGGCTTCTGTTTGGCTTCTGTCAGCTTCAACTTCGTAATATGTATTGCATCTATTTTTAATTTCCTGTCTTGAGTAGGTAAACAATAAAAATGTTGCAGATTGACTATTTCTTGTGTGGTTTTGTTACAAAGGTAGGTAAGAAACGTTACGCGATTTGTAAGCATTCGAAAAATTTGGAAAAAGAAACGGATCAGAAGGAGTAATATATGAAGGAAAGAACTATTAAATATTTACAAAACTTATAAAATAATTAGGTACATAATTTTTTTTTCTTCATAATATATTATATGCCGTGTTTTAACCAACGACAGTAAGCAACGATATTTGGCTCTCGTGTTAGTTTCTTTTGACGCAGCAAATATTTCGCGCCATTGAAAATAACTCTAAATCAGAGGTTCTAAAACATCTAGATTTATTATTAATTAACTCTATTTTTATCACCGCATTTAATGCTACCCGTTTCACTTTAATTAATTACAACTTTATTTTAGGCCCACTTTAAATCGTTTCTTTTACTGAGGGTATTGCATAATTCCTGTGACTGCAATTCTAATCTAATCTATTAGATATCAATTACTAAACCTATTTTTTTGCAGAAATAACCTTTTCTCATTGATACTCTTTAAAATGAAGATTTATGCTAATGGCTTCTTTGGGCTGGGCTCTTTTTGATAAAAGTGCATTATTTTAGTTTATTACTAAAATCACCTTTAGGTAAATTGTTATTATCCAACCAAGTAACAATTTGAGTCAACGCTTTATTAATGTCATTTTCGTAATTTCTTAATTGTTGCACTTAATAATTGCTGTACTGTTGACTGCATTGTCTGCAACGAGGACAATAGGATACGTAACACTTTTTGGCATATCTTTGATGTAGATCAAAAACAATAGAGCCCCCAAAAGTGTTAGTTAAGCGTTTAGGCTGTGCGTTATCTGTCAGTCTGGTAAGTAGGTATGTCACGGTACTGTTTTAACAATAAATAACATATAGATAATATTTGGTTTATTTTGGTTTGGTTTGGTTTTGGTTTTTGATAACATTTTTTGATTTTTATAGATAACATTTATCACAGATTAAAAAAAAACGACCTATGGACATTGCCAAAGAACCCGGATAATTTGCTGCTAGAGGAGAACGCCTGATTATTAACATGACTCCCAAGAAATAAATTGTTGTTTTGAGGTGCGAATCTTGTTATTGTAGAAGATCTAATAGTAACGAGACTCACACAACGTAGTCGTGTGGGAGTAGTAAGAAGTAGTAGGAGAGTCACATTAGCACGATAGCACTTTTATGAGTGCTAGCGTTCTATCATTCTACACTATGACATAGTGCAAGGAGTTACAATAGGTTAAGTTGTGATGAAGTATTTCAAATAATAAGGCGATTAATGATACACATGTCTAACCATAGGTCTAAATATTACATTGCTTGATAAGCTGAAGACAATATAAAGTAAAATATTCAATAAAAAAAATAGTAGCATACTACCATATCTTTTGACTTGATTCTCTTGATCTCATATTAGAATGTCGGTCTCTGTGGTAGAATTATACCCAATTCTATTTACCTACTGCGCTACACCTAAACTACTCATTTGAATATCCGTAGAGAGGGAATTCTTGCGATATCGATACACATTAAGTAACTACTTGTCCATCGGATATAATGAACCTACACCTGGTTTTTGGGTGATGTTTAATTACAAAATACGAATTGTGTATATTTTGTTACATGTATTTTTTTTTTTGTTTTTGTCACATCTTAAAACAGGTAATTTAGTAAAGTCTAGGTAATAATTGGAAAGGGTCGTAATATTTCTCGTGATCTAACTATTTTTACTTTAGAAATACTAAAATGTGTTGATATAAAAGATGAAGAAGTATATAAATAGTATTCAAAAATTACAATGAGATGCCTTATAATATTATCTAACAAAATGATAAAAAACAAATTTATGTCAGACATAATATTAAAAAAATATTTGTTCAGCCAGCAATGTTAGAACAGGCTCTCACTGTTACCAATTGTGAAAAAAGAGTATAATTGCAGAGAGCAGTCCTTTTAAGAAGAACGATACCGAAACACACCTCCCATGTGCAATATCTACAGTTCTGCACAACTACGACCTCTGTGATGAGAGTTTCGATAAGAATGAGAGCATAGATTCCAACGATCGATCGATTAGAACCGTCCCATCACTACACCGGTAGAGGAGTGTGCGGCTGGCAGGGCCAGTTTGCATAAAAGCGTCGTTTGTCACGGCACTAATGCCGTCCTGCGCAGCCTCGCGAGAGCGTGACGATATGAGTGACGTCACTCGGCTGGTTAACTGCGACTAATGATTCGTACGTGGTTTCTAAATTTACGGGTAATGTTATGTAAATGTGTAAATCTTAGAAAAATATTAATCTCTTGCATAAGATTATAATTTATTATGTAATAGTTTATGTTAATAACAGTAGGATGTTTAAAAGTGCGGATTAAAATATACTCCACAAAATATAAACGAAAGTACGTGTAGGCGATGGATCGCAAGGTCTACACGATGTACTGGATGGAGACTTCGGTTCGTAGCTCCTAGTAGTTCAGGTTCCTGGTTCGATGTGGACTGTAGTTCAATTAAACACTGTTGCTTGTTCAAGTTCCGTTGATTGAATGGTCGGATCCAATGTTTATTTCAAAAAACTTATCGCTATATATACAGTTATACGGTCTTAAAACTAATGCGGTACACACGGCGCAGTTAAAAGGGGCGTGGCCTATTTTGCATGTTGTCTGCGTTCATGCTGTCGCGGGCAGGCTCGGCGTCCACAACATCTCTCCCCCCGGCGCAGCTCGCGTAGCCTCTTCTTCCCTTAGCAGGACGGCGAGTTTGCTGGTAGGGCGTCGGAAGGTACCGCTCTTAGTTCTTACGTCGGCGACTCGAACGCAGCCATCTGGACCGGGATAGGTGCGCTCAACAATCCCGATTGGCCAGACGTTCCGGGGCAGCGTGTGGTCGACCACAACCACGATGTCGCCGGCTTGCAGTTGTCGTCGGCGGTTAGCTGGCTCCCCTCGTGGTACAAGCGTGGGGAGGTATTCCCGCAGCCAACGCTTCCAGAAATGGTCAGCGAGCGCTTGGCTTGCTCGCCAAGTTCGTCGGTCAGCTTCATCGCAGGGGCCTGTGGTAGGTAGGCCGATCGATGACCCCAGCAGGAAATGGTTCGGTGTGAGCGCTTCTGGGTCGAGTGCACTCACGCTGACGTAGGTGAGGGGGCGAGCATTGATAGAGTGCTCGGCTTCGATCAGGAGGGTCTGCAAAACCTCTTCGGAAGGTGCCTTTTCTCTTAGCGTCGTGTGCAGAGCGGTCTTCACGGAGCGTACTAAGCGCTCCCACGCTCCACCCTGGTTGGGCGCGCCTGGTGGGATGAAATGCCACTTCATCCGGTGTAATAGCCCTTCGTCACTTAGGGCGGGTGCCCATTCTGCGTATGCCTTCTTCAGTGCCACGTCGGAGCCCCGGAAGGCCGTTCCGTTGTCCGAGACCATAAGACGTGGCCAGCCTCGACGTGCAGCCATCCGTCGCAGCGCCATCAGAGCTGAGTCAGAGGACAACGAAGCTACGAGCTCTAGGTGCACGGCGCGCGTTGTGAGACAGGTGAATAGGGCACCCCATCTCTTTTCTCGGCGGCGCCCCACCTTGACCTGCATTGGCCCGAAGTAGTCCACCCGGACGGTGAAATGGGTCAAGGCGGGCGCGTGGCAGGTCCCCCGTGGCGGGCGGCCGCGGTCTTGCTCGTCGTACTCGGCAGAGGGCGCATTTACTTTCTACGGCGCGTACGGTAGGTCGCAGGTGAATGACCCAGTACCGCTGCCGTAGGTCGTTCGTCACGCGCTCTCTGTTAGCGTGACCGGCGGCGCAGTGCTCCCTTAGCACGATGAGCTTTGTCACGTGGTGACGGCCGTCAAGGATAACCGGTCGCTTGGTTTCCAGGGGCGCGCTGGATGCGTCGATGCGCCCCCGCACCCGCAGAAGTCCGTCTTCGAGCATCGAGTCTAGCTTGAATAGTCTGCTTGCTCTAGGGACGGGGCAAGCAGACTCGATCCTCCTCAGTTCGATCCCGAAGTTGTCTTCTTGGGCGCGTCGTATGAGCGCTTTCTCAGCGCGTTCAATGTGATCTGCTTCCATGCGCGTCGTACGGCGCCGGCATATGTCGATGAATGCCAGCACACGCGCGGCTGCCCGCACCAGCGTCTCGTATTTAGAGAAACAAGTGGGTTCAGGCAGCCATCGGTCACTATATTCATCCCGCTCGTTCGTGTGCGGGATCTCTAAATGTTCGTCCTGCTCGCTCGTGTGCAGGACCTCTTGTTGGTCAGTGAACGCTTGGTGTGTGGGCCATTCTTCTTCGGGTTCGCGAAGGAAGCTGGGCCCCTGGAACCAGCGATCGCTAGCGGCTATGGGCGTGCGGCTCAGTCTTGTCGCGTCGTCGGCTACGTTATGTTCGGTAGGCAGCCATCTCCACTCACGTCGGTGAGTTAACTCCGCTATCTCGCCCAGCCGGTGCGCTACAAAGGGCGTGTAGCGCTTCGCGTCGTTGTGCACCCAATGGACTACGGTCGCAGAGTCGGTCCAGTAGGTGGTTTTCGTTACTTCAACGCGATGCTCCTTTTTTATGACGTCCGCGAGCCTCGCGCCGATGACCGCTGCCTGAAGTTCTAGGCGCGGTATGCTCTGCGCGCGTCGCGGCGCTACCTTGGCCTTGGCTGCCACCAAAGCAATGGTCACGCTGCCGTCGTGGTGAATGGCCCTCCAAAAGGCCACCGTAGAAAATGCCTGCTCGCTCGCATCGCATAGTATGTGCAGGTCTACGCGCTTGTGTCCCTCTAGCGCGTAGCTACGGCGTAGGCGCAAGCGAGTTATCTCGCTCAGCTGGCGTAGCCATTCCGCGAAATGTTCGGCTTCTTCTGCAGGTATCGGCTCGTCCCATGGCATGTGAAGACGCCACAGGCTCTGCAGGATGATCTTCGCTCGAATGGTGTACTGACTGAGGAGACCAAGCGGGTCATAAATGGACATGACCGCGCTGAGGGCCTCTCTCTTCGTGGGTGCGCGGATCTGCGCGCGCACCTCAGCCGGTACGCGGTGCATTGCGGTGTTGAACCCCAGTTCGTCACTGTTGGAGTCCCAGCAGAGCCCGAGTATCTTGCTCTCAGGGCTCCCTGCTCCCAACTGAGTGGGCGTAGTCGCTCGTAGCTCTGGCGGTACGTCTCGTAGCACGTTCGTATTGCTAGCACTCCAACTGCGCAGAGTGAAGCCGGCGGCCGCGTGCACCTCGCGTAGTTCTTGGATGGTGCTACGGGCCTCCTCTTCATTGGCGTAGCTGTCTACTAGATCATCCATATAGTGGCTGTTCGTGATGGCCACTAGAGCGCGTGGGTGAGTCTATGCATGTGCGCGCGCATTGTGGTTGCGCACGCTGTGCGCCATAAACGGTGAGCTGGCGGCGCCGAAAATCATGCTTTCCATCTTGTAGTGGCGAGGCGGGTTAGTTCGGTCCCGGCCTCGCCATAAGAACTGCTGTGCGGGCTGGTCTTCAGGTCGGATCTTCACTCGTAGAAACATCTCTTGTATGTCGGCGGTGACGTCGATCGGCCGTTCTCTGAATCTGAAGACGATTCCTTGTAGTGATAGTAGAAGGTCCGGGCCCTCCAGCAGCTGGTCGTTCAAGCTCACGCCGTGACATTGGTGAGCTGCGTCAAAAACAAGCCGTTGTTTACCAGGCTTGTTCGGGTTCTGTACTGCGAAGTGCGGGAGGTACCAGAAGATGGGGCTCCGTCGTTCAGTCCCGTCGCATGGCACCGCATAATTCTTAGCCAACAGATTTTCTATTTGCGCGGCGTATTGGTCCGCGAAGTCTGGGTAGGCGTCCATCTTTCGTTCGATGCTTTGTAGACGCCGTAGAGCCGCGCCGTAGTTTGACGGCATGGTGACGTCATCTCGCCGCCAAGGCAAGCCCACTTCGTAGCCGCTGTCTGTTTTCTTTATTGTTTCTTCGAAGATCTTCGTAGCTCGTAGATCTGCGTCGCTCACTTTCGAATGGATAGCGACGCCGAGCGCGTCGATGCGGAAGTACGCCTCCACAAGCTCGTGTAGGCGCTGGTCGTGCTCGTTCGTACGCTGGTCGGGCGCGTATACGTGCAGCACGCTCTCGTTTTCGTAGATCAGGCTGCGGGGTGCGGTTCCATGCATCACCCAGCCAAGTCGGGTCCTCGACGCGGCCGGTTCATTTGGCCCGCCAAGACGAAGCTCACGGGATACAATGAGCTCCCAGTGGTCGGCGCCTACTAAGATGAGGGGGTGTGCCAGGTCGTAGCACACCTCTGCCTCCATCAAGTCCCGTAGGTGTCGGTGTTGTAGAAGCGAGCTCGGGACGGTCTGCCGATGTAGCTTTAGGTCGCATACCGTGCGCGCTTTGACTTTGTATAGCGCTGTTTCCTTTGCTCCCCTCAGTGAGAGTGAGACGGTTTGGCTATCTTCCTCTCGCTGCGACATGTTAACGCCATTCAGATGTAGGGGCTGCGTAGGGCCTTCTGCGCCGATCCGTTTCGCCAACTCATGGTCGATGAGTGTGATAGTGGCGCCTTCGTCGAGCAGCGCGTAGGTTTCGACCTCCCCCCGTGGACCAGTGACAACCACGGGGCAGATCTTCAGCATCACGGTCTTCAGGCCGGCAGCATTGGTGGGTGCTACCGACAAGACCGCTGCATTGTGGCTCGACGAATGTTCGGGTTGCGCAGCTGATCGTGCGTTAGGTCGCGCTTCTTCGTGCAGTGTTGAGTGGTGCGGGCGGTGGCATTGGTTAATGCCGCACAGCTTCGCCTTGCATTGGTACCGACGATGTTTCTTGTCGGCGCATCGGAAGCATACGCCTTTCTCTTTGACCAGCTCCCAGCGCTTATCGACGGTCAGTGCCCGGTAGGTTGGGCACTGATGTAGCGCATGGGCTTGGTTGCAGCTTTGGCATCGGTCAGTCTTTGTTTCTTGTTCCGCGCCCTCGTCGGTAGTGTACACGGCATTTCTCTTCTTAGTTGTCGCTGCCTGTCTCGTTTCACGGGCGGCGGAGGTCACTGCGGGCGTATAAGTGTAGCGCAGTGCCATATCCGCCTCTCGCATGAGGAAGCGAGATAGCAAGACGATCTCGGGTTCCACTGATGACTGGTGTTCGTCGGCGTAGTAACACCATTGCGTCTTGATGTGCGGGCTCAGCTTTTCCAGCACCTCTCGTGCCAACATTGGGTTATAAAGGTACCCACGCCGGTCAATGCTCTGAAGCACGCAGACAACGTTCTGAATCTTGACAGCGAAGCTATTGAGATAAGTCGCTGTCGTTCCTGGCTTCGGAAATCTTCTAAGCTCCTCCAGAGCTTGGTCAATGATGAGCTCTGGTCTCCCGAAGCTCTGCTCTAATATCTTGATGATGACGTCAGGATCGGTGGCTGTGTGCAGTAATGCAGCCACGGCGTCACGTGCGTCGCCCTTGAGGCAACTTCTCAGCCGCTGTAAGTTCTCGGCTGCTGAGAGGTGGTACAGGGCGGTGGAATCCCGCATTGCAGCCTTGAAGGGCAACCATTCGTTTGGTGCCCCAGTGAAGACGGGCAGGTCGGAGTTGTAGCGGGCCCGAGGTCTGGCCATTCGTTCAATAGCCTCGGCGAGTTGTTCGATCCCGGATCTGCGGTCAGATCGACCCGGGGTGGGTGATCTTGTAGAACGCTCAATGCGTGCTCGTCGTGGTTCTTCTTGTTGCCTCTCGGTGTTGAGGCGTGGCACATCCCCGCTCTCCCCCCGTAGGGTGGAGGGGTTTGTGCGTTGCAACCAATCATCCACCTTCTGGTGGTTGTCGTTGTTCCGCACGGTTGGCTCGTCGTGAAGGCTCTGATCTTCTTCAATATTCGCGATCTGAGCCGCCAATCGCTTCTTCACTAGGTCCGCTTCCATTTCCAACTCCTTTCTCTTCAATTCAGCAAGTTTCTCGGCCGCCTCTAACTCCGCCAGCCGCAGCCTTAGGGTGGAGTTCGCAGTTCGTTGCGAGTGCGCCGGTGACTTGCTTCGTTCGATGTTGCCGGACGGGCCGGCGGTCGTGCCAGCAGCCGTGCCAGCGGCCGGCACAGATGGTGATGCCGGCGGCTCTAGGGATAGCCTTCGAAGGCGCTCTTCGTCCAACCGCTTCCGCTCTTCCAGCTCTGCCAGGTCGCTTTGGCTCCTCGTGACCACCATGTTCGATGGGCGGCAGACGTTCACTGGATAAGCTGTTGGTCGCTTAAGTTCTTCTGGTTCTATCCGGCTCGAAGGACCAAGATGTAGGCGATGGATCGCAAGGTCTACACGATGTACTGGATGGAAACTTCGGTTCGTAGCTCCTAGTAGTTCAGGTTCCTGGTTCGATGTGGACTGTAGTTCAATTAAACACTGTTGCTTGTTCAAGTTCCGTTGATTGAATGGTTGGATCCAATGTTTATTTCAAAAAACTTATCGCTATATATACAGTTATACGGTCTTAAAACTAATGCGGTACACACGACGCAGTTAAAAGGGGCGTGGCCTATTTTGCATGTTGTCTGCGTTCATGCTGTCGCGGGCAGGCTCGGCGTCCACAACAGTACGAGTACACAACACGTAAAATTATTACATGGTATAAAAAATGCGAGCCTTACAGTAGACGCATAGGATATGTAATATTTGACATCTCACCTTGTTACTAAGCACCATTAACATACTCTAGCACCGCGCGTGCTCAAATGTCACACATTTGACGTTTTACTATGATTAAACTTTTCTCTTTTAACTGTGACTTTGCCGTTCGCCGTTAGCCGTTAGCCGTCAGCCATTCACCACAGTACATATATAGTCCTTGTACTGTGCATTCACCGTTCGCCCTTTGCCGTTCGCCGTTCGCCACTCGCCGTTAGCCGTTGCCTTTAGCGATTTTGGTGATAACTTCTAACGTGCTTTCCACGGAAAAGTTGAATACCACACTCATAAAAAAATTGCTATAATTTGAGCCCAACTCTCAGCTAAAATTGGAGATCTGTTATTTTTTGAAAAACCTGAGATTTCATACATTGACCATTTTCCCTAAAAAGTTCGTAAGTGTAGTTTTAACCGCTTTGCGAGCAGAATGTCGGCTATAATACTCATTCTGGGAGGAAAGTCATGGGAAAAATGTTCTATAACAGTTTTATAACTTTAATATATGCACAAGCGAAAAAAAAAAAGAAAGTTCTCCAGTAATCTGGGAAAAACGAAAAATTAAGGAAAACTCATTTATGAAGAAATGTAAATTGTTATTAAATATTGCACAATTATACCTATATTGTAATGTTATTAAAATTACGTCACATTTATAAATTTTATTTATGTACAGTGAACCACAACTACATATTTTTTAAATCATGTCTGTCTGTTTGTCTGTTTATTTGCGTCTGTTTGTTCGCGCATCACGTAAATACTACTGCACCAATTTCAGTTTTCACTGTTGGATGTACTTGTGATGTCAATCCGATGAATAGAAGCCGAACTATCGATAAAAACTTTTTGAAGGCTGAATGATGTTGTTATAATGGTATTTTAGTTCCTGGATTAAATAGGGTATTTTAGGTCCTGGATTAAATAGCACATATAGTACTTTTAACCTAGAGAAATGACCACGCGTGTGAAGCCACGGGCACAGCTAGTTATAGCAAAGAACCATCTCGATAAAATCAGTTTACAAATAGGAAAAAAACCGCATCAAAATTGGTCAATTCATTTGGGAGCTTCGATGCCACAAACAGGCAATCAGATACGACATTAGTCTTATAACACCCCTCTTTTTCATTACGTAGATGATTTGAATTTAAGTATCTATATAAAACAAATAAAATAATGATTATTTTCAACAGAAATCACAAATAATTATATTAATTAGTGATAGAGCGCAAAATGACCCAAGCAATCCATTAAACAAAATGATCAAGGCGCGACTTTGAAGACCTACACATAAACACTTCAATAAAGGCACATTAAAAGATACGTCTCCAATTTAACTTGAATTTATGGTCACCATAACCAAAGACCACCCTATAACGATCACTTTCCTAATTTTATCAACCATTGCATGTTCTTTTCGAAACTCTTCAATATATATTCTAATTAAAACCGCAATGGTGTGTGGAGTAAGTATGTTAGGCAGTATACGTGTATAATTTAGAAAGATGGCCGATCATAGTTTAGGTACTTAGGCCCCTGCGAGTGCTTGCCCCATAAACTCAGAAATGTCCAGTTTATACTTCATAAAATTTATATGCACTTTTATTCCGTCAATAAAGTTCGATTTGACTATTTTGTTCGGTGCGCCGCCGTAGGGGAATATATTGGTAGGTGAGATTTATATATATTTCTGTAAGTTTATTGCTTGAAACTAATATAAAACAATTTTGGAGAATACCTATTTTGATCCCATAAGCTTTAATAATGTACTTAGAATATTGTAGTTCAGTAGAACAGATCATCTTTACAGCTATCATTAAAGAACAAATCATAATTCAGTGTTCACGGGCTAGTGTTTCTAGTGGAGTAGAAAACTTATGAATTAAAAGATATTATGCCAATAAATATTTATATTGTTGGAAACTGCTCAACAAGGACTACATTTTTTATTTTTTTATATTTTTTTTACGGTCTTGGAAATCGTTTGACCACGATCTCACCTGATGGAAAGCGATGATGTGGTTGAAGATGTAGCACACTTGCCTAGTAGATACCTATTCACTCTTGACTTGAACACACCTGGGTTATAATTTACGGGCAACACTGGCGAGGGCAGGGCATTCCACTCATTTATTCATATTGTAAAAAAAAAACTGCCGCCGACAAGAACTTAAAAAAAATATGCTTTTGTTACTCGGAAATATGTAAGGATTCTAACGATACCCCATACGTCCCAATCTGTTCAGGCATTTAAAGTTATGGTGGAATAAATAAACTCACATACATATATACAAACATACCTACATAATTACCACAAAAACTTAGTCTGATTTTGACAAGCGAGGTATCAATCGATTCATCTTCATGTATAGAGTGTCATAGGCTATTTTTACCAGACCGTAGTCGGGTTTTATTTTTTAAACTTATGTCTTCTTACTCTGAAAACATTATATTTTTATGCCAAGAAAATCTCTACGACCTTAGATATTTTTTAATACTCTAAAACGTAATACAGCTGCCATTAGTGGGTTGTGTTGCACCCCATCCCTAACCTTTTTCATAAAATGATATGTTTAAACACTACATACTGTTAAAGTCTCCGAGTCTTGTCTACAAGCAATTAATTTATTTGTAATTTTGCAAAAAGGCTCAGTATCCGTAATAAAAAAGCACATATTCGTACACTTAATACAGAACAAAGCAAGCACTTAAGGTTTACGATAATACTGGGACGATAGGTATGTACCTATTAAATTTAACATCACCGCAAAAACGCACGTTTACTGACCCTTATGAAATTTTTATTAATCGTTCGTGATAATATTTTTTATGGATGCGATGAACGAGACATCAAAGTGATGCATATGGAGGCCATAAATGGAATAATATAGAGGTGTTAATACTATTACATAGTTATCCCATATGATCGTGATGAATCATAATTAAAAAAGTAATAGATCTTTAACAATAAAAACGTATGAACAGAAAGTTGTTCCTTATATACCTAAATGGAAGATTTAAGACATGCATTTGATGTAGTAAATTGAGTAGCACATATTATACTCAGATTTTTCTGTTGTTTTTATTTAAAATCTTAAAGTTTTTTATTTGTGTTACTAACAACATTAATCTTCATCACACTTCACTCCAAAGTTACATTGTAAACCGGGAGTACCACAAGGTAGTCACCTCGGCCCACTCCCAAACATCACCCTTCTCCCTACAAAATATTAAATTAACATAAACACGAACGAGCACTGAGCACTCGCGAATCAAATCGAGAAGACGGATCTATCTCTTGGAAACCGTTAATTTGCGATATCCCAGCCCTTTGGGAGGGTAACGTTGTTATTCGATGAATGCTCGAATAAATGTGTTACGGGCCTTTATCTTGGAGAAATGTTTAATCCTTTGAAGGTGGCGCTACCTTGCGATGTTCTCGAATGTGGGCTGATTGAATTCGGTTTTATTGGAGTGAAAACATGGGTTTATTAGATTTATTAGGTATTGAATGAGATTTGATTTATTCAAAAGTAAGATTTGGAGAGTCTTGTACACCTGCTCGATTTTGTTCATTACGATGCAATGCAATGACTTTAGAAATTATCCATACCAATATTATAAAAGAGAAACATTGTCTATTTGTTTGATTGGGGAGCTTTCACGCGATAACGGCCGGATGGATTTTGATGAAATTTGGTATGAAGATAGCTTATACCCTAGAATAAAACATAGAATACTTTTTATCCCGAATTTTTTAAGTTTACTTTTGTAAATTGGTAAATGTGGTTTACTCGCTGTAAGAAACGGTTGCCATGGAAACGAAATAACAAGTATGTCAAAAAAACTTCAATAGCAACCTGCTATACCTACTTTTGCATTGGTTTTTAATATTCTAGAAGAACATAGGATGCTTTTTGTCGCGATAAACAGTAGTCCGCGCGGACGAAGTCGCGGGCGGGTAAGCTATTATAAGATATTTTACATTTTGCAACTAGGTTGCTAAGTTTTTAGCCACCAAATTTTATGGTAATATTTAATAATGTTATAAAACCTGCTAAATATTCCCAAACGCAAAAGATTTAAATCAATGCAATTTAAATCCAAAAATTTAATTTAGATTTAAATTTCAGTACAGCTAATGTCCAGCAAGATCATTGAAATACAACCAAATTCTAAATATAACAGGTATACAACTTCACAAATATAAATTCCTAGTACTTTGTATACTTTGTATATCTAACACAGATCTAGAAACAAAAATCAAAAAATATCTCTGTACTCGTATATCAAAATCATTAATAACTAACCGGTCACTGCCCGTTACCAACTGGGGTCGGTCCACGGGGATGCAGTGGGGTGCAGCAGCACAACAGAAGGGTGACAGTGGCGGCCTGCAGAGATTTCGCACGCATCGGCTCGGATCGATCGGATATACATGAATGGGAGAAGAATAAATATGATTATGGAAGGTAAATGTTCGGCGTAAATAAGGAAGTAAAACGAAAGGTAAGGTTCGATGTATACCTAGTCATCATCATCATCATGTCAGCCTTTAGAAATCCACTGCTGAACATAGGCCTCCTCCAAAGAGCACCACGACGAAGCGATCTTGTGCCACCTCCATCCACCGACTTTCTGCAATGGCTACAATGTCGTCGGTCCATCGTGTGAGGGGTCTCCCCACACTTCGCTTGCTTGTTCGTGGTCGCCTTTCGAGAACCTTTATTCCCCAGCGGATGTCGGTTCTGCGAACTTTATGGCCTGCCCATTGCCACTTCGACTTGCAAACTCTGAGAGCTATGTCGGTAACATTCGTTCTTCTACGGATTTCCTCATTTCTGATTCTATCAAGTAGTGAAACACCAAGCATAGCTCTCTCCATTGCACGCTGCGCAACTCTGAGCTTGTGTATGAGACCAATAGTTAGCGACCACGTCTCATCCCCCCAACATAAACTGGCATGGGTACGACATGGGCATTTGACATGATGTTCGTCTTACCGATGTTACCGATGCTTATTTTAAGACCCACCTGTTGGGAAACAATATTGAGGTTACTGAGCATTGTAATTAGGTCTTCTAGGGTTTCTGCCATGATGACTATATCATCAGCAAATCGAAGGTGAGTGATGTATTTGCCATTTATTTTAATACCATGTCCGCTCCAGTTCAAAAGCTTGAATATATCTTCCAGTGCAGAAGTGAACAGTTTCGGAGAAATAACGTCTCCCTGTCTCACCCCTTTTTGCACGTGGATAGAATTCGTGCTTCGATCCTGAAGACGGACTGTCATGGTGGCCTTGCTGTACAAACACTTCAACACTTCGATGTACCGGTAATCAATTTGGCACCGCTGTAATGACTGTAACACTGCCCAGGTCTCGACTGAATCAAACGCTTTTTCGTAATCCACAAACGCTAGACATAGTGGCCAATTATACTCTTCAGTCTTCTGTATAATCTGCCGGAGCGTATAGATGTGGTCTACGGTACTAAAGCCTTTCCGGAATCCAGCTTGTTCGGGAGGCTGAAAGTCGTCAAACCTTCGAGCGAGACGGTTTGTAACTACTCTCGAAAACAGCTTATAGACGTGGCTCAGCAGCGAAATGGGCCTATAATTCTTCAAGAGGGTTTTATCACCTTTCTTAAAGAACAAAACCACTACGCTCCTGTGCCACGCCTCTGGCGTAGTACCCTCGAGGATGACGGAGTTAAACAGCTTCTGAAGGACTTTAAGTACCAGTGTTCCACCCGCTTTCAGTAGCTCTGTCGTTATTCCGTCCTCCCCTGGTGCCTTGTTGTTCTAGCTGAGAGCCATTCTGATCTCGTACAGGCTGACGTCCGGAATATTTTCGGTATAATCTCGGGTCAAACTGCATCGCTAGTCGTGCTAGGAGGACTACGCGATAAGGTGTATAATTGTCCATAGAACTTCTCGAGCTCAATCAAAATCTCTAGCTCTGGACACATTGGAGCCCTTGTTCCGCTCTTTTGCGTTCTTAATACAAGTAGTATTATAGGAACGCAAATCGTGTAGCATTGACTTGGAGATCTGTTTATTAAGCAAGCTGTAACTCAACATATCCACTGAAGACTGCAGCCCCATCTCGCCTCGTTCTGCCATAAGTTTGAGTGTATGCTCAGAGAGATTCTAAGTTTTTTTTTTTGCGGGGGGTTTTAAAGAACTGACCGGACCGCGTGGACAATTTCCACCAGCCCGTTGTTTAGTTCGTCCGTATCGCATTCGGTAAGGATTTCGGCCAATCGCTGACTCCTTTGATTCCGCTGCCCAAATCCAAACTGCCCCACTCTCAGTTCATCGCCATTCCTCATGCTCAGCCGTGCGTTGAAGTCCCCCATCACCACTGTGAAGTGTGTTTTCGGGGCATGTATGTGTGGACATGTATACCTAGTACCTAGTTGATTTCGATAATGTCACATTTTTTTCTGATGATAAATGTTTCGCAATTTAGGTAGCTGAACAAAAATTAATTTCAGCACAGGAATCTTTTCCTGATCTTAGTTTATATACTGTAACCCGCTGGCCTAGTTTATTGAATAAGTTATCGGTTCACTTTGTTAAAACATAACAAAACTGCTAGTTTTAACCGAATATTGAACTTTTTTATGTGCCCAATTAATTCAGTAAAATAATAAAAGGTCACTATTTAATATATTTTGTTTAGTTTATTTAGTTAGGTCGTACCTAATTATTTCCAACAATATGTCAAAAGATATAAAGCTAGAAATACGTTAACCCACATGCTCACAGTAAAAACAACAATTTACTTTCAATAATAATACTGAATCCACACAATCGCATCTCACCTCGGCACACCGCATCAAAAAATCAGGGGAGAGAACAAAAGCAAGGTGCACACTCGCGTCCGATCGCACGCGTCAAATCTCGCCTATTGTCGCGACGCGTCCCTCGCGACTCCAGTGCGACAGTTAAATATTATTATTATAAGATTTATCGCTCGGAAAATTGCACTTATTGTCATAGTGACTGCTATATTTCATGTGATTATGAATTTATTTTTATGTTAATTATGCATGTGTGACTGTAATGCACGTAGGTAGGTAGGGGTGGGTAATGTTGTAACGGCTATATTTTTTATCACAGTTGTCGTCTAATCTGAGCAAAATTATGTGCAGTTCATAATTATAGCAACTAAACGACATTAGCGTTAGGCTAGTTTTGCAACCAAAATCAAATGATAATGCAAATTAGGAATTAAACTTGTTTTTATAGATTTACCAAGCTCTTGTCCAATTTTATAATAATATTATCACTGGGTGTGCTATTTTGAAGTTTGTTTAAAATTTATGTATATGTATATATATTGACGTTTGGAGGTAAGACACAAACTTTTAGCTTTTAGCGTCATTTAGATTCAGTAAATAAGTCGTGACTATTCCTTGATGATATACCCATTTGCGTTTTGGACGTCCCAGACCTCTTTCCCGGGATCTCGCACTCAAGGATCAATTGTGGAAACTTTGACAGGGATCTTCTCTGCATACTAAAACTCTACTTCTTATTTCTGGTAGAGATTACTAATCAATTATTGGTCTTAGATCTTTCTAACTGCGCTCAAATTCAAATTCAAATTCAAATTTTTTATTGCATTCCATAATGAACAAATAAATACAATATTAACGTACAAATAAGGTGGTAAACATTGAAATGAAATGAAATGAAATAAATTTATTTGCATGAAAGACACAAACATTGCATTACATTACTAATAAAGTAACAGATCATTATGGACCCTGTTGGGTACAGCAACTAGAAGAGAGCAGGAGTTATAAACCTACATTAGTTATACCTATAACAGTTCAATTAAAATAAAAATTAAATTTTGGTTCCTACTTTAGTTAAGTATATGTTTAATATTGTTTTTTATCTTTGAAGAAATCGTGCAAAGAATAATAACATGTTTTAATTAGAAAAAGTTTTAATTTAGCGACAAATACATTTTCTTTTTCTATTTCTTGTATGCTTTTAGGGAAAAGGTTATAAATTTTAATCGACATAACATATGTGCTTGAGCTATGCATTTTTAGTTTGGAGTTAGGAAGCGCTAATCTTTCCTTGTGCCTCAGATTAAATGGGCAAGTAGATATGTCTTTAAGTTTTGTAAAAAAGTGTGGGTACTTTTTTACAAATTTACAAAATTCTAAGATGTATATCGAAGTAAATGTCAAAATTTTGTGCTCAATAAAGTATGGTCGGCAGCTATCAGCTCTATTTTATGTAACACCTTTATCCTCTATCATAAGACGATAGACTCATTAAACTAAAATGATAAGAGCAAATATAGCTTCAGTGACCTTACCCTATCCTTGGTCTAAAACCAAATTGGTCTTAATAATACATCGTGATATTTTGGTGTTTGCATTATAGTTTTAAAATCTCATCAATCTAATTTTTTGGTGAACTGAATAATGTATTGCTTTTTCCTTAATACTTTTTTTAAGGTGTAGTATGTTGTTGTGCATATGCAT
The DNA here is from genome assembly GCA_946251855.1 of Alsophila aescularia. Taxonomy (NCBI): domain Eukaryota; kingdom Metazoa; phylum Arthropoda; class Insecta; order Lepidoptera; family Geometridae; genus Alsophila; species Alsophila aescularia. The sequence goes on from OX276375.1 coordinate 1,453,959, forward strand.
AAACTTGTCAATTCTAGTCTAATAGCAATCCTCGAGTTTTTGTGTTATGTAAAATATGATTCAATTATAATGAGCATTTCAATTATTTATTTTTCCTGCAGCTATGGGAAGCTTAATATTTTCAAAATCAGTACCTAAAGTAAATACACCCTCTAAAATCCTAATGCAAATCAAACAACTTACTCCCTTTCAAATACCCTCGACAAAAACAATCTTTTAGAATCATCGTTCGCAATCCTAAATGAGAAGCGGTGAGCGTCCATCCGCCTCCCTGTCCTGCGATGCATTAGTTAAATACCTTGAACAATGGCGCGCGACTGACGCGCAAACTTGCACGCGCGGACGGATCGCGACAATGTGTTACTCGATTTAGTCGACGCAGAGGTGTGGATTTAAAAAAGATTAAAGTGAGCATTTGTTTTATTTTTTTAATAGATAAATATTTTTTTCGTTTTCGCACGGCCCTTGGATAAAAGTAATCTATGTTTCTCCTTGCCTAATCATGAATAGCCTGTATTAGTCCATTACGGACGTAATGCCTCCTTCAATGAACGCCACAGAGACTTCTCATCCAGTTTATGTCGGCCGCTCTTCATAGGTCTTTCTGCGATTGCCAAGTCTCAATGTAATTACAATAAAGTTTTGATAAATCACTTATCGTTTTCCATTTCCAACATTCACATTTTATAAGCCTTTCCCTCCCTGCGCTTCCCTTTGAATCTAACAATACCCTAGGTGAGGGCGTACCGCGAATAATCGCGTCCTGAGCTCGCACAAAACGCATTACACACGCTTTTATTAATATCTAGATGTTGCTCTTTCGCGTGGCTTCGCTTGATAGGAGTCATTAGGTTAGAATGAGTTGGCGTTCGGTGGGGAATATGTATTTGTTGGTGCATTAGCAATGTTAGCATAGTACTACGGCATTAATAGCAAAATGAGACATTAATTATTCGTCGTTTGCTTTCTTATTGACTGGGCAATGAGGTCTACAAATCAACTTGGACGAATCGGCATTTGTATGTTTGTTCGATAACTTACTTTATAACTTTAGATTTAGAACCGTTGCGTTGTGCTGACCCACCTAGATAATCATTATTTTAACAGGTACAATTTTCAATTCGTTTTATTTATGGTATTGTGGAGTGAGGTTGTTGAGTTATTTTATATATGATTGAGTGACGAGACGAACAGGTAGCTCGCCTATTAGTAAGCGTTACGTCTGCCCATAACAGTTGCAGTAACACTCAGCCCAGAACTTTGGTTGCAAAATCTTGGACGTCACTGCGCTCGTCAACCAACAACAAGACATTGACATTGACATTGTCGTAAGACATTGGTTAGTAAGTCTCATTGCATAGTAATTTCGATGGAGATATGAGGGAGAAGAGAGAATATGATGATGAATTAAACTATTATTGTGTACTTTTGTATGTTTTACTAGAAAAAACTACATTCTCAACTTGTACTGGTCATTATGCCGATACAATGATGAGAACATTGCAGTCCACTCTACAAAACTTTTCTCACGTTTGAGATCATACTAGTTATTTTAAAGAAAAATCTAATTTTAGGAAGTGTTTGAGTAAAGATCGGGCATTGGTCGTAGTCCACCTGCTCAGTTCACCTGGGTGGATCACGGGCACTTTTTCTTGCCCGTGGTCCACCTCAGTCCTGGGTAGACCAGTTGCCAAACTTAAAAGGGCTATAACTCTGAAACTAACAATCCTAGACTAGTAGTTTTTTACATAAGTGATAGATCTCAGCGATATCTTAGTTTTGGATGACAGCTGTCAAACTTAAAGGATAACCTTACAAACAAAACAGCTCGGAATGAAATTAGTGTTCTTTTAGGTACTTCTAGTAATCTTGTGCTTACTTATCTTTCTATAGATGCAGCAGAAAATTACCAATTTGGAATCGCATCATATGATACCAATCAACAACAGAGACTAAGACGAGTATCTGACAGATGCGGGCTCAATTATTGTGATACAAATGGGCCCGAGTCCCGAGACCATTGCCAGTCACTTTGTAGTGCACTCACCTTATGTTAAACAGACTTAAAAGGATCTTGAATCTGACATGCGATTTAAGTAGCAGGTTTATTAAGAGCGGTGGTAGCCTAACGGTTTAATGTGCAACTTAGAATCCAACAATACCAGGTTCGTTCCTAAGCTCCGCACCAATGACTTTTCTAAGCTATGTGAGGGTTTCCATCTCACCGTGCTTCGGAGGGCGTTAAACTGTCGGTCCCGGTTGTTATTGATTAATATCAGTCGTAAAGCCATGTCAGAGGCCCTTGGGCGGCCTGACAAACTCTGACACCAGAGGCCAGCACTACCTCATCTCATACTATAAACTAAACAAGCAGCACCTTTGTAAATTTGCAATACAGTTTTTTAAACTTAAAAAGTGATAGTGATATTTATGTTTCCATACTGGATCCATCTATCACGATTGTTTATAAATACCTTCTGAGCATACTACTGATCTGCAATATGCTCAACACAGCACACTGAAGGGCACGTTATCTGTAACAGGGATCTTTTCATTAAGGTTATCCGACGATTGTATCTGTAAACGCCACGCGGATGTTGTAGTGGCTTTTGTAGAGTACGAACGTGACATTAGATTTTAATGATGCGCTTTCAAGAGGTCAGTTTAAGTGCTTGTGTAGATTAAAATATAATTATAAAAATAAAGCCAAACACATGTTTTTTTTTCTAAAATGGGAACTTCTTTTGCATTGAACTTTATTGCTTGCCATTGAATTTTGCCGCTTTTAGGTCAAAAGGACTGAGAGCTGCGCTAAACAGGTCGCCACGTGATTTGTTGGTGGAGCATTCTTCTTTAGACGTTTTTAATTAGCTTGAGCTGTTTGTGGGTTTTGTTTATTTGTTTGTTTGGGTCAAATCTAGTAATTGAAATTTTACCACCTTTCTGTTGACCGATTGATTTGAAATTTGGTACACGCCTTTAGTTCTGCTAACAATACAATAATAAATATTCAGTATCATTGTAAATCCAAGATGGCCGCCGCCACAAAATGGCGGATTCCTTTTTAGTTTTCAATTCCCTCAATATGGGTATCAAATGAAAGGGCTTGACAAGTAAAGCACGGTACACTTAATAAATAATTAAATAAAAAACCTAAAAGCTTGAAAAAAAATAGTAATATATGTTTTAAGTTAATCGGTATTATTTGTAAAACATAATAAAATAGTGGGGCGGGTTACACCTGAGTAATGAAAATTCGACTCGGCCCACGATTTTATTTTATTTTTTTAGCTTTTAGAACATTTAAAATCGTATAACTTAAAAAACATTTTTACTTTTTTTTAAGGTTTGATTTCATAAGTACCTTTACTCAGTACTCACTTGTTGGAAGATGTTCAACATTACATTAAATCTATACTTATAATAAAACTGTAACAGGTCCAATTCTGTACATTGAAGATATATTGTAAAAAAAAATTGTAGTCTGTTCTGTATTCGATCCTAAAGTCAAAACTGTTTTTTTTCTCATTTTTGTCTATCTGTCTGTCTGATTATGTATCTGTACATTGGCCGCGTATCATGCCAAAACTACTGAATGAATTCAGCTGAAACTTGGTATGATTTGAGTTCATAATAAGAAGTAGGACATTGGATACTTTTCATCCTGAAAAATTAAATGGTTCCCGCAGGATATTGGTTGAAAATTATTTAAAAGAACCCGTATCATGTTGGAACTACTGGATGGATTTTGATGCAACTTAATACAGTCATAGTTTATATTATGGGTTGCAATTGAGGATAAATGAGATACCTTTTATCCCGCAAAAAAATGGTTCCTGCGGGATAGGGGTCCAAAGTTATGTTAGTTTTGAACTAATAAATATTTATCTATACTCTGTACGAAAAATTCTGTACCAAGAAGATAATAAAAAAATGCTCTAGGTTACTTAAAATAAGCTACTGAACAAGAATATAACATTTTTTTAAATCGTGTCTGTCTGTTTATCTGTATGTTTGTTCGCGCATCACGTAAAAACTACTGGACCGATTGCAATGCGGGTTTAACTGTTGGATAGCTTAGGGTTTGACTTAAAAACTCGGGTACTTAATATCTCAATCCGATGAGTAGAAACTGAGCAATCGATAAAACTTTTTGACGACTGAAAGAATTTTGATCAAGTGTCGGTATAGTGATTTTTTAGGTCTTGGAGTAACACATGGAGCACATCACCAACTGAGCTAGAAAGTAATCAGTCGAAGTTTAGCCTCGGTGTCAGTCATCGGTAACTCACATACGACCTAACAGGATCAGGGGAATATGCATGATACGGCAACTAATCTAATAATGTAAGTACCTGTCTATTTGAAAAACATTGTCTTATTGAATCTAATTTAACTGTGTGAAAACCTTATGAAACATGCAAAATTAAAAATTCTTTCCCCAGCATTTGGGTACTGAAAGATGAAGCCAACTAACTAATGGTTTTATCTCATTATTCATAAATTACTGTGATACAAAAAAAACAGGTAACATCTATGGTAGTTTACTCGTAGGTCTACATTCTGTAAGATAGCAGAAAGGTGAGAATAAAGAATATATGGGATATTTCAATCTGATCAGTAGAAGCTGACCAATCGATAAAAAAATTGACAGCTGAAGGAAATTTGATCAAGTGTTGGTACGAGTATATTGTTTTTTAGGTCATGGGATAGCATAAAGAGTAATTTTAACCTAGAGAAATGACCACACGTGCAAAGCCGCGGGTAAAGCTAGTTAATAATAAGTTCCCACTTCTGGGATACAAGGTTTCTCATTATTATTTTATATTAAACTAGCTGATGCCCGCCGCTTCGCACGTTTGGTCATTTCTCTACAATAAACGTACTCATGTAAACCTAAACTACCATATACCAATATTTGATCGAAATTCCTTTGGCCGTCAAATAGTTTTTATCGATTGCTCGGCATCTAATCATCGGATTGTGATACCAAGTACTCCAGTTATTAAATCAAGCCCTAAGCTATCCAACGGTGAAAGCCGCATCACAATAGGTCCAGTAGTTTTCACGTGATGCGCGAACAAACATACAGACAAACAAACTAACAAACAAACAGACAAACATATTTAAAAATGTTATATTATTGTTCAGTACCTTATTTAATAACTGTTTACTTTAATTATCTTTGTACAGACTATTTTGTTCCTATTGCTTTATTATAAGTATAGATAATAGGTTCACAAAGAAAGTCTCGTATACTACTTAGAACCGTACTTAGCACATAAAACTTCCTTGGGTTCACCGAACAGGACGATACACTTTTGATTCCTAGGTAACATGTAAAATATATTATTTTTACTTTATTTAATGAGTGCACGCCCTTCTCGAGTGAACACAGTATACCTACCATAAATAATGTCAATTACACTATCTCTTCTTTTTTTTAATTATGGTGTGGTACATGGGCTTGAGTGGTACAAAAAACTAAAATCCTGCTAACGCATACCTTTCCACCGCTACCCTACCTTTACTTCACATTCCACAATTCTGACCACCTCTCTAACCCCCTACGCCTTCCACTTCCCCTCACATTCCACTTCTCTCCACTTTCCCCCCGCGAGACGCACAACACAACCCCTCCTTTCTACTTCCCCCCAAATGGGAACATCGGCTCTGAATATAAATTTTATTCTAGTTTAGTCAAGTTTGTAACAAGAGAGAATCGGTCAAACAGAAATAAACTTAAATTTAATCGGAAATCTAAATTTAATGTAGTTTAGTCACAGATTAAATAAGTAAAGTTAGGTTAACATGAGAATCTTTTTGACATGATCAAATCTAAATTTAGCCTAGTATAATCTAGTTGGTAACAAGAGATCGACACCATTATCACTATCAGATCACTAAATTAACTTAAAGGGTTTTGTCTCATTAAGATTAGATTATACCAACAAAAAACAAATTCTCATGCAGTATTCATAAATGATCAAATAATACCAAACGAAAATAAACCCAAATAGCTTGGTAAACGGAACTTCGCTATACAAAAATGAATTGGCTTTTGGGAAAACAGTCTTCGTTGTCAGTTCATAATAAATTATATTTATACATGTAAGTCCTCATGCCAATATGGACTAAAGGTCAAGACATTAATAGGATTTATTAGGTAAGGACATTATGGTATTTTTAACATTCATTTTCAGGATACATTTATCCCAGAAAAATGACAACACGGGCAAAGCCCACATACATATAAAATTCGTTTATTTTGAAGTCCACTAATCACCTCCGAGATATTAAACAAGATCGCAAGAAAGATTAAGATCAACACAATGCATATTAATTGCGTGTTCTCACGGGCAGTCGCGCAGAAGAATAGGGTACGCGCGCCGAATTTCGACCGTAATAATTAATAATCGGCCGCACAGTACGCACAGAAAGGTTTTTAATTTGTGGAACACGTGCGTGGCGAATAGGTGCGCGTGCGTTCGTGCGAGGGTAGAAGTGGTTGTGTGAAAGGATGATGTAGTTACCTCAACGTGTGCTTAAGTAATTCGTAATTTCAATTGAAAGTGGTTACTTTGAATACGTTATGTAATTGCCAATGTTGACGCATTTGCTGAAATGATTATATGTTAAATTTATATATAAGATGCGCCCGTGTCTTTGACCGTGTGGTTATTACCGCTAATTTAAAAGTATTCTATGTGTTATTCCAGGACCAAAAGTACCTACATGGTACAATATATTACATTTCACCTAAATTTGTTCAGCCGTCAAATAGTGTTTTATCGATTGCTCGGCTTCTACTCATTTGATTGAGATACCAGATTATAAGTCAAAACTTAAGCTACCCAATTGTACTCAATAGAAAAATCCACATTTCTATGGATCCAATACTTTTACGTGATGCACGAACATAAAGACGGACAGAAAGACAGACAGCAACTATAATTTGCTAAAATTTGCTCATTTGAAGTTCCTTAGAGCATTTTTTTGTAACTTACTACTTTTTTATATGTAAATATATTATTATCGACTATTAATTCACACAATGATTATATAAGTAAGCCTTCATTGTCATCATTAGCCATAAGACGTCCTGTACTGAACGTAAAAGAGCATAGGGGTCTCCCAAATAAAACGCCACAACGAGCGGTTGCTCGTAACAAATCACAAAATCGACTTGGTAAATTTATACACATGAACTAGTTAATTTGTTATTTATATGCGTTCTTATAAATTACATGAAATTCAACTTACGAGATAAAATCCATATCAAATGTTAAGAACATTTTATACCCCATAGTATTCTCCATATTACTGATATGAAAAACAAGGTTGCATAAGTAAATAATATGCTCACCGATTTCTTTTCACAACTACAGATAAACTTTTTCTCGTTTTGGCAGTATTTCAATCGCAAGCGTTTACATAACGCGCGGACACCCACTGACCGTTGTGTAGCACTTTTATCAATGTTCGCTTTTCAAACCTCTAACAAACTGGCCAGTTGACTCGCAGCTTTTTTCCGCCAATAGAGGCGCTTCCGGGCCGGCCGGAAGTGGCCTCGTTGCGCGAGCGGCCCACAACAGGAGCGCTTACCTTAGTTTTTTATTTGTCGTGGTGATTTATGTACGCTTTGAATTTGTTCGCTTCCAGCGCTGCGCCAATATGCTTTCGACGCTTTCAGGAAATCTGGTGGCGCTTTTTTGGTTCTCTTTTCAGACTTGAAGGAAGTTTGTATGAGAGTGCTTGTTGTACACATTTTAAGGCAAGTAGAAATAGATAAAGCATTTTCATTCAAATTTTATTTGATACATGTAAATTGATTTACTCAGGTTTTGCAGTCACAGATTTTATTATAACCAAAAGTTGTCTTATGTTTCTAAAAAAACTCATTTAATAAACTTAACACGTTTCATCAAAGCTTTCATCAAATGTCACCCGAAAACACAATAGCACCAGAAAGTCCAAAACCACTTTAAAAAGGACAACAATGCCACAGATTAACCACTAGTAGGTACTACCTAACAATACTATATTTTTCATTAGGGCGCGTCCAAACAACAGTGAATGGCGTCTCCGTACCTTCCTCGGATTACAGCGAGCCGAGCACTCCGCTCAAAAGAATAATATGTCTTTATAAAGGATCCAAAGGCTTTCCCTGCCTTACTTCTTACACATTTTTCAGTAAAATGTTAGAGCGCCTTTACTTTTTCCACTACGCAATCCAACCTAACTTCAGCTCTATTTCAAACATATTACAGTTCAAATTAGAGAGAAGTGTGGTTTTAGAAAATAGATTGCATTGTCTTGAAACGTAAATCATTGTAGAATAAGACCTGTCGTTTCAGCCACTTGAATTCAGACTTCATTTAGGAGTGCTAGAGTACGGTTTACAGTGTAACAGTTGTGAATGTAGAGCATTTTAGACGGGTGTAGTCAAACGTGGTTATTCTAGTGATGAACGAATTAAAAGCTTTGAGGTAAAGGCATCTATTAAATAGAGGTTTTTCATAACTCATTTGTCATCTCATCAAATAATTTTTGGCGATTTTCAGGGCTTTGGAATCTGGCGTCAGTGTATCGTTCTTTCGGTGCCAATTATTTTTTTAGTATGTCGTTGCATGGTATTTGGCTGAGCCGCCCCAGGGAGGGCCGCAGTATTTCATACAAGTTCGGACCTGTGCTTAGTACAGGGTTCAAAAGCTGAAATAAAATAAAAATTAGGTTAAGGTTTATTGAGATTTTATGTAGAGAGCTAGAAAGGTAAATTAACCAAACTTCGGTTCACGTACTAAGAGCTTCTATACCTACTACCAATCTGCTAACTTCATTTTCAGATTCAAGATCACTATCTATCACTATGTTTTACAGTCATGAATTTGACATTCCTAATTTTATTGTAAAAAACATCAAAGCGATGGGTCAAATAATTTGATTTCTGTTGTACGGTTGAGAAACGAATGCAAAACGGTTAACAAAATATAGCTGCCGTTAGCATTAAAAAAATATACACGTTCTTTGTTCATCAACATACCACACTAACGTCAAATAACTTCAATTTAGGTCACATACACACAGTCCTAGAACACCCACCGCAATAGAAACATGCAAGTTATCGCCACGCGGGAATAAACCCGTAATTTTATTAGGCCGTCCGCACACGAAACACCTTGCTATAAACATAATCTTTCATTTGGCCGAATTGTTTACGGCGCTTGTCCCATTTACGGTGGCCCTTTTCTCTTGTGATACCTTTTTCTATGTCTGCGAGTAGAATAATATCAATAAAAACTATACCAATGTCATGTCTGTCTAAATTTTCTTAGAAAATATATATTTTGTACGATAAGATAGAACAATACTTTGAAATATGTGTAGTGTTGTATTATATCTAGTTGGAAATAAGGAGAAAATGTATTACCCCAAAGGGTCATAATGTTAAATAAGCTTTGCTTTCATCAAAAGTAGGCAACGAAGAAACTTTGTTTTTATTTTGGAAAATATATAATCCTCCACAAAATAGGGTAAGCCTGGGGGTCACGGTATGAAGTATCATTAGAAAGTCCCAAACGTTGTTACACTCATATTGTATCTCATATTCTAAGATCAAGAATCTAAAGCTTGTTCGCCTTGTTTTTAGTTTTTAGTTTTGTTCGCAGTCGGGTTTTCTGTTTCTTTTTTATAATTTATATTTTTCTAAATTATCTTCTTTGTACAGACTTTTTGATACCTACTCCTTTATTATAAGTAAAGAATAGATTTAGTTAGAATGGAAAATGCACAGACAATACCTACTTGCTATACTCGTATTCGTATAAATAAGAAAAAGTTTTAGTTATCTGTAATGTATAGTAAGTATCTACCTACTTTCTGTTTAGTTATTTAGTTACAAAAATGGGGATAAAACCGTTGAAAAACTCCGAAGTTTGGTTCTGATTTTGAATTAACAATATCTCAATTTATTATACTAACGGAATTTCCGCATATCTACACAACAGCCTTTATTAAAATATTTGCTCTTTCGATGAAGTTTTAGAACGTGCGTTTTAAATATTGTGACGAAACACGAAGCGAAAATAGCCATAATGTTGTAAACAAGAAGTTCAAAAACTAAAATCAAAATACGGTTGATTAAAAGTATAGTCACAAAAAATATGTCACTTTTGCGATGTAGAGGAATCTATTTATCTAACACAGCGGTAGGCAGATATTGTAAGAAAATGCTATCGATCGGACACCAAAAATAAAGGGGTGCTTGGCTTCGGAAACATTCGCCTCCGCGATCTTGTGCGACAAATGCTTGCGTGTTTTAAGCACGTTCAACGCCATCTAGAACGAATTTAGCTAACTAAAGTGCATAAACAGAATCGATTGATACCTCCGATATGGTGGAAACTCTGGAAACTACACATAATTACATTTACTTACATACATAGACTGTTAAACTCGTTACCCTTTCCTTGTTTTGCCGTAGTCGGGGAAAAACAACAATGAATCACAATTAAGACAATCCATACCGTTTCACTTTTAGAAAGTGAAACGTTGTCTGTTTGTTTGGGGAGCTTTCTCGCGATAACGGCTGGACGGATTTTGATGAAATTTGGAATGGAGATAGCTTATAGGTACCCTGGTATAAAACATTAAATACATTTTATCTCGGGAAATTGTAAGTTTCCACGGGAAAAAAGGAAAAACGATTTAAGAAACGGTTGCCATGGAAACGATATAACAAGTATGTCAAAAAACATCAAGAGTTTGGTGCTAACCTACTTTTACATTGGTTTTTTATATTCTAGAAGAACTTATGATGCTTTTTTCGCGATAAACAGCAGTCCGCGCGGAGGAAGACACGAGAAAACTAGTATTTAGATAAAAATAAAATAGTATTCCAAAGTACCTACCATTAAATTCGCCTGACTAAAAAGACTAAAAAGAAAATGTACAAGCATACCCACAAAACGTGTCTAGTCTCCTCACAAAGGTGCGTCTGTACTTTATTCCTTTACTCGATCTGACCTTTACAAATGATGATTGGTTCGCGGCCAAATCGTAGGTGGCGTGTACACACGAATTCACTTAGCGCGTACCGCTGCGTCGCGTATCTTCTTGTCCCTCACGGCAGTGTAGTGCTGTGGACAGGGGGCGTAATGAATGTTGATTGTAACGCACGTGTGTTTAGCTTTTTTTGACCTTGTTAAGGAATAATTTGAAACTTTAGTTCATATTTTAAGTAATGCACTTTGTTAGAAATGTTGTTATATTTCTCGGTCATAATTATGTACTCACTATGTTGATATACATTTTGAAGTTAATCAATGAGAGGTATAAATACCATAAAATTATGATGTTTAGGACCTATATCATAGTTGCAGTAATTTTAATGCACAAAATTCAAAAAGTTCCAATTGCTGTTCACCAAATTTAACTGAAATATTATAAAGTATATGATATATATAACATTATAGCATTACATTAAACTAAAATTACAAATGAATGCGAAAGTAACACTGTGTGTCTGTTTGTTACCTTTTCACGAAACTTGAAAAGAAGTAATTGATTCACACTAAGGTTAGGTTTTAAGTTATTTTTCTGTTTTTTTTTTGTGACCCTACGGGCAATGCCATGCGTCGCAGCTAGCCTGATCTACATGGACCACAAACACTATCTTGCTGAAGAAAATATCAGAAATACTTCGCTAACTCCATTGTAGTATCGTAAAATATTACCTAGTTGCAACGTACCAATACCTAAGTACGTTCCTTCTCTTACATTTACGTCTCGTCAATACGCAAGCCTCCATAGAGGCTCGTCAAACGAAACCACTCCATCTGTTTTTATAGGCATTAACACAAAACCTGATGAATATTTATTATTATGCCTCCCATACACGCTCCCTAATAGCGCGTGTCGATTCACACACACAATAATTTATACACGATTTGTATGGATGTATGGATTCATACACCCTCTATATCTGTGGATTCATAGCAATCTCGCCTCATTACTTTTCTATAGATTTGTTTTTGTGGAATATTATTTTCATTTAATGTAAAGGCTTTAGTTATGGTTAGCCTTCTGCTGGCGGCTTTTCTGCTGTGATTTGGTGTTGAGGAAGTTGTCAACATAGAGCAGTTAATGAGGCTACTGATACTCAAGCTATCATCATGGAAATTAAAGCTTGTTTGTTGTATGAGGTGGTGCTGATCTCTGGAATCAGATTTTTTCAGGCCGTCCGAGGGTCTAATGACACGGCTTAACGCTAATAAATAACAGCCGAAACCGATAGTTTAACGTGCCCTCCGAAGCAAGGAGTAATGGAAATCCGCAGATACGAACGAACCCGGTATCATTGGATTAAAAAAAACTTTTCTTATTTAGAAACGGCATCCAGACTTTCGAGTAGGTACTACTTTCGAGTAGGTACTACTTTCGAGTAGGTACTACTTTCGAGTAGGTACTACTTTTTATACGTAGGTAACGTTATATTTGTATATCTGTTTTTGTTTTCATGAAATACATGACGCTGTGTATTATAATTAGTGTTTTATTTATGTGTTTTGCACGGCGATGACAGTATTTCTTTTGGCGTGATTCCCGCATCTAAATGTACTGCATTGATCGGTAAAAAAATTGTTGTTAGGCGTCAACGTTTTTATGATCTTAATCTTTCAACTGTTGACAGTCAGTAGTCAAATGTGTCGTCTTGAAGAAATATGTGGGCCACAATAAAATTAGCATCATTTAAATTTATATTTTGCATGTTGTTCTTCCCTCTGTTTAACATTATGTACATTGGTATTATGTAACCTTTCAACAGTTCAATTACTTTTTAGATTAAACATATTTATGTTATGACGTTTCTCTATCTTTAAATGGTCTGAGACTCCAGTTAAGAAAATGAAATAGGGTTAAAATTTCAGTTTATTCAGAAAACTTAACTACTTTTAATGGATAACCAACCAATGTATAACCTCACAACTACTACACTACTACTACTACTATAATCTCACAACTACTACACTACTACTACTATAATCTCACAACTACTACACTACTACTACTACTACTATAATCTCACAACTACTACACTACTACTACTATAATCTCACAACTAAATAAAAACTCTAACCTTCAGAAATCTTGTAGATGTAAATAAGTGAAAAAATTGAATATACATAAAAATATATCAAATCACTTGAGTAAATAACATTTGGAATTCGATAAAAAGGACAACTTACCAAAAAAGTTCTCACAACAAAACCAGTCGATTTGAACAATTAATTCATCCAATTCATTACAGTTCAAGCATCGAGTACGGAAAATGGCCGCCGACGATTTCGCCACGCGGCTATAGACGCCAGTGAATAGCAAGCCTAATTGTGACCATCGCTTGACACGTGTGTGATGCGCTTTACTGATATGGAACTTCACTTCGCTAATGCATCACAAGTCACTAAGTTAATGATAATTATTTAGACTGTATTTGGTCGCAATTAGAGTCGGGTTTAAGTTAACTGCAAGAGTTGGTTAGGTCCTTCTATTTTAGGACGGAGAAAGGAAACTGTGACAAATGAACGTGAGTTTGAACTTTGAAACGCAATTTCATATTGTTTCTAAACGCGATTTATTTTGCAGTTGTTGCATATTTCGTTTGAATTGGAGATTTGCGTTTTGAATGTTGGTAGTTTCATAGCGCGTACTCTGTACTACACATAGCGCGTACTCTGTACTACACATAGCGCGTACTCTGTACTTCATATAAAGAAACTATATAATAAGCGTAATTTAACATCTTTGGTACATCCTTTTCAGAAAGATGTCGGATCTATTAGTGATGCCATGATGCACCACAGATAAATCAACGAAAAATAACGAAGCATAGAAACGAATACCAAATTTTACTATATAGAATTGAATCCATTATGTTGTAGGTATCTCAATATGATAGGTGGAAGCCGAGCAATCAATAAAAAAACATTTGATGGCTGAATGAATTTTAAAGAAACTTATATTGTACTTTATAAGTACTTTTAGTCCTCGAATAACACATAACCACCACCAAAAAAAAGCAAAACCAAAGCTGCAACGCCGCGGGCACAACTAGTTATACCATAAGTTTATCATCATCATCATCATCATCATCATCATCATCATCATCATGAAACCCACAGGCTTTTAGAGAGAGATTGTGGGTCATGCACCATACTGACCCAGTAAGCGTTGATATACATTTTCCTCAATTTCTGCAATAACAGCATTATATTTTAACGAAAACGAGTCGTCAGCTTGTAATTAATCATGCCAACCAATACCTGAAGCAAACTATTATTTATTCTGTGCCTAGAGGAGCGAACTTTTTCTTTTCTCCACCTACCCACCTGTCCATGAGGACCGCCACCGATGCAATATCCACACGCTAAAAAAAGGAATCCCATCATTCTACTATTCAGTGGATTTGATATAACACATATATCTCTACAGCAAATTTCTACGTTAGCTCTACGAGATAGACTCTATTTTGGCTTGGTTTTGGAGCTTACTTTCAGGTATTCAGATTCAAGGGATTTTCAATTGTGTTCATGGTGGTTTAAGGTTGCGTTTAGATGGAAAGGGCTCAAAAAGCTCTGCCCGTAAAAGCAATGTCCAGCAAAATGAGCTACGGAAGATGTATGTGACGCAGGATTAAAAATATTTGTACGCCCCATTATACATGGTGTAATGAAAGAGCTAACGTGCCTCTTTATTAACCATACAGGGTGGTTTTAATTGAACCTCCGGTTTTCAATATACTGACCCTTTCCCTGATAGGGGTTGACGTAATGTGTTGATCAAAAGATTTAAAATTGTAATTAGAAAGGATTTGATGGTTTTTGGGAGGCTGGATATTAGAGTTGATAATCTTGGGTCATAGATCCCGTATTTTTTGAGGTAATAATAAGATACCTATGTAAAATTTTGCGGGTATTATAAATCAACAGACATGGGTCTATAATATTTTCTTATGCCTTAAAATTATATTCATTATTAATCATTTTTTTGGTCTTTATGTTTCCGTTTGACATCTATTCCTCTCATCCACAGGAGATTTCACCAGATGCTAAGTGATGCAGTCGGCCGTGGAAGGTGCACGCTTACCTTGAAGTAACCTATACACTAGTGACTCGAAGCCTCCCACAAGTTATATGTATCGAGAACCACAGCCTTCAGAAAGGAGTTTGATAGAGTATATAGCCTACGCTACATTGTTCTAAAATATACATCGAGGTAATTATATGACAATGTTTTCTGAAAATGCCTTTTATGCTCACATAAAATGTCATACACAGCACGCTCTTACAGGAACAAAAAGAGCAAAGCCTATATATAAGTACCGATTTTCCCTCACAGAGCACGCTGTATAAGAAAGCAGCCAGTATATTCGTTCCGTGCTCGGGCATTCATTACAGAGCTGTAATGAGCTGCACCCGTGTCACAGATTACGCGACGTCATAACTGAACAGATGGGTCATGCCATACATGTATTTTAAAAGAAATCATTATAGCTTTTACTCTAGCACAACACATATTAGGACATTCTTCATCATCATCATCATCATAACTCGAGCGGGTGAAATAGCGGGGGGCAGCTATATATGGCATACCCTTTCATAACATTACCTTCACACCAAAACAAAAAGTATATTCATAATTATTATTTTATCAATGATGCCTAAAACTGCACACTCTAAACTCGGCTTATACAATGCTGGTTCTCTAGGTGCAGGTCATGATGACTTGCTGATATCTATGTTAAGATTTAATGCAGACCTAGTAGCAATTAATTAAACTTGGATCATACAAGGTGAAGGTGCGCGGGTGCTTGTAGTGATGATCAATGCCACATTAAATTAAAAAAAAGTACAAAATTCCTCCTAAGTCAATTTCTTATAGGCCCATAAAATTTATAAATATTGATAACTTTAAACTGGATTTGGAAAACATTAATTGGTCTTTAATTTATGATATGGTTTCAGTAAATCAAATGGTTATGCAATTTAACTCGGAAATAATACGATACGATACGATACGAAATACTTTATTGTATACCAAAACAAAGAACAAACAATATCAAAACTTAAATAAGGTAATACAATTGGCGGTCTTATTGCTTAAAGCGATCTCTTCCAGACAACCTATGGATGGACAGTATCAGAGGAAGCAGAAATAGACGGTGGTGTACAATTAAGAATAATTATGAATTACTTAAAAATACTTAATTATATAAAAAGTTTATATGACATAAAATATATATATATATATAATTAATAAATAATCAACTTGTTTAATAAACATTTACCAATAAAAACAGCTAAAATTAAAGAAAAACACTTTCCTTGGATTACTGATAGGTAACATAAAATTCATACATTGCCTACGGAATGATGCATATGCTAAATATCGTTAAAAAACTTTTTTTTAACTCAAAATTTAGAAAAATTTAATGAACAGCATTTGACCAGATTTCAAATATAATGACGCTTTGCCTCTTCATCTAACTGATCCTAATAAAATTAATCAGCACTTCCTTAACATTCCTGGATCCAATACTATTCCAATTTCAAAATTCACTTATTTTGAAGTGAACAAGTTTGGAAATTGTATTTTTACACTACATACTGTAACTGAGATTGAAATTGCGAGGCATATTCTTAGTATTAAATCCAACGCGCTGATAGTATGTCTATAGATATGATAACATTAATCCTACCTCAAACATTTAATGTTAATCAATTACAACTTCTGAGTTCCAAGCTGGGAGAAAGCTTTTGTCACTCCTATTCCTAAAAATTACTAATCCAGTGACTGTAACAGACCTTCGCCCTATCAGCATTCTGCCTTGTCTATCAAAGCTACTAGAAAAGGTGGTGCATGCTCCACTCTCTAACTACTTGGATGATAATGGCTTATTACTGTAATATTTAATATGCATATTACCTGTATTATGTAACTCTTTTATTATATTTGTACAAATTAATATGTATGTATTAGGTTGTAAAAAATATATTTTCTTTCTGTTTTTTTTTCACTATCTACGGAAGTGTCAAACATTGAGTCTAAATAAGAAATGTTACGCACAATGATAAAGAAAGACTGGAAACATAACTAAAACGAGGCAAAAATTTAAGTGAGAATGGTTGCTAACGAACTTTATATGGTTATAGATTCTCAATGATAATTCGAAATGAAAACTGAATAGAGATATAACTTCTCTGTTATAATTTCTCTGAGGCTTCTCTATTCAGTTTTCATTTCGAAGATAGTACCCCACGTAATATCTCTACATCTCTATAAAAGTCATCGAACTATGACTTTTATTTTTATTTTTCACAATATGGCATATATGGTTGACGCCATATTGAATTTATTGATTAAAGTCATGTCATGTTACTAGCGAGATCAAGCGAGTCAATTGTCGTAAGAATCATCAAAATCGGTCCACGCGTTTGGTCTATTTAGTGCCACAAAGGAACATACATAGGCTGATTAACATATTACCCGGCCTTTGCGTTGCGCAGTCTGGTAGAAAACGTTCGGACTTGCTTGATCAACATCGTAGGCATATTCCACCGACATTGCGATGCTATGTTTTCATCGCATATTCTTTGTCCCGGATGGGTACATCGGCACCTTTCAAGGCTTTTAAAGGCTCTCAGGGTGGCTAATCACGCGCTTGCGGGCGCGGTTGTACTATTAGTTGTTCTGTGGCGCAGATTATCGCGCCGCATTACGAGTGTTCCTTCTGGCTGTTTATTCTATTCTTTGCGCCTTTGTTGTGGTTCTTTTCATAGTATGTTTAAGATAAGTTTATGTTTATACATAGGTTTGAGTAATCTATATCTGACCCATATAATTATTCTGTGTCATAAAGAAAATAATTTGAATATATAAATAATATCTTCCACATCAAGTGGGCCTAAAATGACTAATTATAATGTGACTTTGATGTACTCTACATTAATTGTATTGTTATATGATATAATTTATTATGATGTAACCGCCATCTAAGAAATTATTTAAAAAAGAAACAGCCCTTTTGGGACGGAAAAGTACATAAAAGTGGAATAGTACGCGCGGGCGAAGGTGAGAGGTATATATACAACTAGCATGAAAAATAACGTAAATGACGCGCGAGCGATCAAACGATGACGTCAAAAGGTGCCAACCTAAAAAATAATATTAGGATGTTCCGAAATAACCTCAATAATTTTCACAAATGAGAACTAATTGCGCGTGAGAAACGTATACTTTATGACGACCTATTTCTGTAAATCCACTAATTTGACGGAAACACCTACCGCTGGCGCCGTCGGTCAATTTAAATCGGGTGTAGGTATTAATTATTAAGGAAGAACTGAAGTTTCCGACATAGCTCTCAGAATTATTAGTGACAATGGGCAGGCAAAATAGCTGGCCATCCCAGTAGTCTTACCAAAATAGTCTTACTCGTACTAGTGCGAATTTTCTTCCCAGTTGACTTACTGGTAAGACAACTAGGATTTTTCTTTCCAGAGAGTTGCTGGTGAGGCCGGGGAGGATGGAAGTAATAACATGGATGAGACCACTGGGGTAGAAAGTTCTCACTCTACAAAACTAAAAAAAAACTATAAAATAGATCTTAATGAGTAGAAGCCGAGC
Source organism: Alsophila aescularia (assembly GCA_946251855.1). NCBI lineage: Eukaryota > Metazoa > Arthropoda > Insecta > Lepidoptera > Geometridae > Alsophila > Alsophila aescularia. The sequence continues at coordinate 1,472,643 of OX276375.1, forward strand.
AATCCAACAATATTTTTGACGGCTGAAGGAAAATATACCAACATTTGACCAACTGTTGGAATATTGGTATTTTAGGTCCTGGAAAAGCACATAGAGTACTTTTAACCTGAAGAAATGACCACGCGTGCGAAGCCAACGAGCGAATAAAAAACTATGTAAATAATCGATCCTAAACATTAATGATATTCAATCAGTTAAGTCGATAACATAGAAAGTTATCACCTACCGCCCGCCAAAACCCATTTCCCTCGCACATTGAATTTATTGAACAGTGTCACGTATTTTAATAATTTACTGTTCTTAATATAACACTTCGATAGTATATATTTTAACAAATTTACACCTAAGAATTTCGTCTTTTCGGCTTCAAAGTACCGGAAACTATATTTTAAAATTAACAGACACACAGACGTCAGACTAAAACGTATACGTACATAATATTGAGGAAACAGCTGATTGTGGGTTCTATTAGCTAACCTTGGTAGTCTAGGGGCGATTCTGTTGATTACGACATAAATCCTACTATAAATTGTGACAATCAATGACCTACGCAGCGTTTTTTCGCCATTGTGCTGCTTAAAAATTTAAGATGTTCAAAAGAAAAACAAGAAAAAAAACGTTTTAAAAATATGTAGCTTACTTCCTCCAAAGCTGTAAGTCGGACAAATGATAAATGGTAAAATTAAATTTAAAAAAAAAACCCACGCTGCCCAAATTGAACTACAGTATGAAGAAAATAAGTTTTGCACTCGACGAGTCAACATCACCCGAGGATGCCTCGTGTAGAGGCAAAATTTGTATTGTTGTCATTTGGATAGAGGTATATGTTTTTCATTTTGTATATATACAGGATGTAACATAATAACCTATTACATACCGAGCTGGGGTATGTGGTGCGGCATGGCGAGTAACGTCAGTTTTACGACCTTTGAGATTTCGAAGTTTTTCATATATGAGAAACTTCGTTTAAGCATTTCATTTAAAAAAAAAGTTTAAACATTTCAAATTAAGACATAAGTTCTAAAATTAAAACCCGTCTAATTCAGGTAAAAAATAGCCTATGTCACTCTTGCGATGATGACGAATCGGTTGATACCTCGCTTGTCAAAATCTAACTAAGTTTTTAGTTTGAATACATTATCTTTCCTATACTTGGGTAAAAAAATAGCCTTATGACACTCATTAAATGGAGACAAATTGATTGACACCTCGCTTGTCAAAATTGGACCAAGTTTTTAGTTTAAACCCCATCTTTTGCTTCGCCATAGTCGGGTAAAAAATATTGCCTATGACACTACCTAAAGACGAATCGATTGACACCTCGCTTGTCAAAATCAGACCAAGTTTTTAGTTTAAACTCATAACCCTTCCTTTGCTTCGCCTTAATTGGGTAAAAATACAGAAAATGTGAACCTCATTCGTGGCGGCTTTAGTTTTTTCGCCATTTCACAGATTAGTTGGTCGAACTGTAGTCTGTTTGACAACTTTGATTGAGAAAACTTGCGCATTGCGCAGTGGTCAGTATAAAAAGTTACTCTATGGCATAGAACAACATCATTCAACTGACCATAGAGTATTATTAGAATACTCTATGGTCAGTTGAATGACAACATCAAAATACATCGAAGATAATGTTCTTTATTATTTTGTGAAGTGTAAGTGTAAGTGAATCTTTGCTTCTACGAGTCGGGAGAAAACTGGATGAAGTGAAGTGGTTTGAATACGGCGCGGGAGATAACTTGAACAGGATAGAGCCTCACCGAGACGAGTTCACGTTCGGTACACTCTCTGTATTGAACATTCGATGACCGACAAGGTTTGGATCGTCGTATCGAAAAGGATGAGACCATAGAGCCCGTGATTGAAGAGAGGAGGAGGCATTTGAACGACAGGCAGCGGGCATTCAGTTGCTCGAGGCTTTTGGAGTTCCTTGAAGGTGACAGAGAGAGGTTGTACGACCGCGAGGGACAGCTACGCCAAGCACGTCCCCCGCGGCAGACGCAGGACAGTTTGACCATATTGAAATGCCGTAATAGATATTTCTTCAGCTATAATGTAACAGCGTGCTGAGATACAATAAGCTGGCTTGACCCACATCTCCTCGGACTGGTGAACAATCTCCCTCCACTCAACGGGGTAATTCCACTAGAGCGCAAGCGAGGGGAGGCCTAGCAATACCTACTTCAATATCTACTTCAATACCTATTTCTTTGTGCTATGTGTTAACAAACATTTAGAGTTGTCACAAATTTTTCATTTTTACTTTTGTATGGGTATTTTAAATACTATCTATTCAACCATTGAACACGTACACGAGTTTACATGCTTGATCGAAACCAATCGAGTTTTTTTTTTACTATAATTCAATTTGGATAGCAATTTGGTTCAATTAGTTTTAATTTGGCGTGGCGTTTAATTTTTTGTTATATTATAATTTTACTATTTATCATTTGTCTGACTTACAGATTTGGCGGAAGTAAGCTACATATTTTTATATAGTTCATTTTATATATATTATGGACTAGCTGTACCCGCGGCTTCGCACGTGTGCTGGTTTCTTTAGGTTCAAAGTACCATAATGTGCTATTCCAGGACCAATATACCAACATTTGAACAAAATTTCTTCAGCCGTCAAAAATACTTCAAAAATAATCAATTGCTCGGCTTCTAACTCACCGGATTGAGATACCAATTACACCAGATTTAAATCAAACCCTAAGCTATCTAACAATGAAAACCGCATTGCAATCGGTCCAGTAGTTTTTATGTGATGCGTGAACAAACAGAAAGAAAGAAACGACTAACAAAAAATATTGTTCAATACCTTTTTTAAGCACCCTAGAGCATTATTTTCAGTTGAATTCATGAAGTAGTTTGGGTGCGATGCGCGGTCAAGATACGGACAAACAGACAGACAAGATTAAAAAGTAAAACAGTTTGGCTTCAGTATCGAATATAGGGAACAACACACTGACAGACATACAGAAAGAAATGAAAAAATATACAGTTTAGGCATCATAAAAGAACAAAGAGTAACTTAAAAAAAAACACAAAATCTTTAATATACATAATTTGGGCACATATCCCACAGGAACCCTTTATTTTTTCGGGACAAAATGTATCCATAATTTTCACCTATCTTATAAACTATGTCTGTGCCAAGTTGCATCAACATCCGTCCAATAGTTTCAGCGTGCTAAGTGTTCTTTTAAATAATTTTCCACCCCTATCCTGTAGGAACACTTATTTTTTCGGGATGAAAAGTATTCAATGTCCTACCTCTAAGTGTGAACTCAAATCATACAAAATTTCATTTGAATTCATTAAGTATTTTCAGCGTGGTGCGCTGCCAAGGTACAGACAGACAGACGGACAGACAGACAGAAAGACAAAAATTAAAAAAATACAGTTTTGGCTTTGGTATGGAATATAGAACGGCCCCCAAAAATAGTTACAAAATATCTTTAATTTACAGAGTTTGGGACATAATCCCGCAGGAACTCTTTATTTTTTCGGAATAAAAAGCATCCTCATTTTTAACCTATCATATAAACAATCACTGTGCCAAGTTGCATCAAAATCCGTCCGGTAGTTACAGGTAGTGGTAAGTGTTTTTTGAAATAACTTTCAACTCCAATACTGCGGGAACCCTTTCATTTTTCGGGATGAAAAATAGCCTATGTCCTACCTCGTAGTATGAACTCAAATCATACCAAGTTTAATTTAAATTCATTCAGTAGTTTTGGCGTGATGCCTAGCGAAGATACAGACAGACAGACAGACAGACAAAAAAAAACAGTTTTGGCTTCAGTATCGAATCTAGAGGAAAGTCCAATTTTTTATTTCTAAATATCTTCAATGTACTGAATTGGACTCGTTACAGTTTTATTATAAGTATAGATTTCCGCTAAGTAACGCCTGAATCTATCAACTGTTCAATAGATCTTAAAGAGATAATTACCATGCGACATAAAGACGAAAATTGTATTAAAGAGATAATTACCATGCGACATATAGACGAAAATTGTAAAATATCTGTCATAGAAATTATAAGGTACAATGGAGAATAGGCCTCCTAGTCTTTTCAATTTAATATCTAATTCGAATAAATCATGTGGTTCTATTTTGGTTAAAAATATTGCGTAGTTATCGATGTAAATATTTTAATTGTGTCAAGCTATTTTAATAAGATATATTTTACTAAATCATCCATACCAATATATAAAAGTGAAACGTTGACTGTTTGGTTGTTTGTTCGGGGAGTTTTAACGCATTAACAGCTGGATAGACTTTGATGAAATTTGGAATGGATATACCTAGCTTATAGCCCTGGAATAATACACAGAATACGTTTGATCCCCGAAAATTAAAAGTTTCCACTAAAAGACTGGAAAATGTTGATTACTCGCTGTAAAGAATGGTTGCCATGGAAACGAAATAATAACAAGTCTGTCAAAAGATATCAAGAGCGTTGTTGCTATACTTTTGCATTGGTTTTTTATATCCTAGAAGAACATAGGATGCTTTTTTTCGCGATAAAATGTAGACCGCGCGTTCGACGTCGCGGGCGGGAAATCTAGTCCATACCAATATATAAAAGTGAAACGTTGTCTGTCTGTTTGTTTGTTTGTTTGGGGAGCTTTCAAGCGATAACGGCTGGACGGATTTTGATGAAATTTGGAATGGAGATAGCTTATACCCTAGAATAAAACATAGCATACTTATTTACCCAGGAAATTGAAAGTTTTCACGGGAAATCTGGAAAATTATGATTACTCGCTGTAAGGAACGGTAACCATGGAAACAAAAATACAAGTCAGTCAAAAAATTTCAAGAGCATTAGTGCTATACAGTAGTCGCAGCCAATGTATATGTTTGTAAAGTTAGGCTCTGTGACGATTATGCAGGTACTGCTGTGGGGATAAATAGCATAAAGTATAAGCGCGATAGAATATGCGAAAAACGTAAGCGAGTGAGCGAGGCAGTTATACAATGCTGTCTTCACCTTTAACATTCGGATTGCGCCTGAAAAATAGCAGTTTGCGCAGCGACTAGCAGACAACTTCCTAGACACATACTTGCGCTGCGCCTACTATACCTACTTTCGCATTGCTTTTTAATATTCTAGAAGAACATAGGATGCTTATTTTTGCTATAAACAGTTAGTCCGCGCTTACCAAGTCGTGGGCGGGAAAGCTGGTTTTTAAATATTTGTTGCTTGTCACAGTATTAAATATTCTTGGAAGTATTACATATTCTTTTATTAGTGTTTGTACAACTCATAAGTTTTGTGTTTATAACGCTTGCAATATAACTGTGGATCAAAAGCAATAGTTATAATTCATTATACGTGTTAGAATCATAACATTATATTTTGAGAAGTCGTGTAAAAAACAGGAGAACAGGAAAGATGTTTAGTCACCTTATACGACATGACAAAATCATTAAAACCATCTCCAAATTATCAATCCCCAAATTTTCTTCTGGGAAAAAGTTTTTATAGTATAGACGACTACTTTACAAATTAGGAGCTCTGTTCAACTTTATAATTATTAGCTTTGTCGTTTATGTGTCCAATTATTATAGTTCTTTTTATTTTTATTTAATTTGTGATTATTTTGTGATTTGATGATTTTATTATTTTGTGTTTTGATGATTTTATTATTTTGTGATTTGAAGATTTTTGACTAAATGATTTTAAGATATTATTTTAATTTTGAAATTTTATGTTTTGTTAGTTATAAGTAATTCATCTCAATGTACTTTGTTTTCTGAATAAATACAATACAATTAACAATTATTATCATCCTAGAAGGGAAGAGAGGAAGAGGCAGACCTAGAAAGAAATTTACTGATTAGATAAAGGAGAAGATAAATGTCATATTGTATACGGAAGTCAAAGATTTGGCCGAAGATAGGAAATGCTGGAAACTACTCCACTGACAGGAACTGATGGGCTCTTAAATAAATAAAATTAATAAAAAGAATCCAAAGCGTGTCGGATCACTTATCACCACTGCAGTGAATGTAACCAGATTAATCTGGTTGCTTATGATAGGGTTTCATAGCCAAGTCAATAACAAAGCGTGTCGGATCACTTATCACCACTGCAGTGAATGTAATCAGATTAATCCGGTTGCTTATGATAGGGTTTCATAGCCAAGTCAATAACAAAAAGATGACATGAACGAAAATTTCAAATACAAGAAACAAATATATTTTAGCTTATTTCTGTATCTGACTATATAGTTTGCTCCGAGTTGACGCGGGATCATATACGAAATAACTTGATAACTTATTTGGCTTACAGCTCGTGAACCAATAATAATTGACCATTGGTAGAGGTTACAAATGTAGTCATATGCCAATTGTCAGCTCTATGATCTTACATAGTACTGCTCATTGTATCACTTCTTCTTCTATTGTTTCTTCATTATTGTTATTTTTGTTTGTGGTGTGTACCATAAATAATGTTTGTATCTATCTATCTATCTATCTACCTACCTATCTGAATAAAATTCCTGAGTCATATAGAAGGACAGACGGATAGGACAATACTTTTAGGGTTCCTTGTTTGACTACGAAACCCTATATCTATCTTCTATCAGTCTATATCTTTACTTATAATAAAGCAGTAAGCAACAAGAAGTCTGCATGATAAGGAAATGGTAGGAACATAAAAAAAAGCTTTATAACAAGAATTTAATATCTAAAAAAATATGAGTGTGTTTGTCTGTCTGTATGTACGTGAATCTCGTGTACCTACTTGGTATCTCAATCCGATAATTAGAAGCCAAGCAATCGATAAAAAGCGATGTGACGTAAGAATGAAGTTTTATGAAATTTGGTATAATGAAATACTTATGGCTTTGGAAAAAGACATAGAGTACCTACTTATATTCTAGAAAAATGACCACGCGTGTAAAGCTGCCCAGCTAGTCTTAGTACATATGTAAAGCTGCCCAGCTAGTCTTAGTACATATGTAAAGCTGCCCAGCTAGTCTTAGTACATATGTAAAGCTGCCCAGCTAGTCTTAGTACATATGTAAAGCTGCCCAGCTAGTCTTAGTACATATGTAAAGCTGCCCAGCTAGTCTTCGTAGTGACGATTTCCATGAAGAAGCAGTAGGTAAGAACTTATCTCAAAAGGTCTGGTATCTGAAATCCTTCACTTCTATTACCTTGAAGATTTTGGCAGTCTCTTATTTAGTAACCCCTCACTAAACTCAAACCACCCCACGAGTAGCAACTTACCAAGGTGGCCACCCCGCCGCGGGCTACCTACCGTTATTACATTCCGAGAGATCCGTATGTCCAGTTTTTGTGAGGTTTAACCAAGTATATTGAGGTAATAACTCAAGACAGGATGATCATGTAGACTGGGTTATGGTCGGGGGAATTGATGTTCAGAATATTATATGTGATCAGTTAAATTCTAATCTATATTATTTACTTGTAATAAAACAGCAAGTACAAAAATCACGTAAGTACTAGGTACATTAAAGATAAAATTATACTGAGCCATGGTAGCCTAATGGTTCAATAGTACAACTTAGAATCCAACGATACAGGTTTCGGTCCTAGGCTCCGCACCAATGACTTTTCTAAGCTTTGTACGATTTTCCATGGCTCTGTGTTTCTGAGGGCAGTTAAGCTGTCGGTCTCAGCTGTTGTTGATTAATAGCAGTCGTTAAGCCATTTCAAAGGCTTTCGGATGGCCTGACAAACTCTGACACCAGAGAGTACTATCACATACGACAAACAAACAAACAAACTTGTAAAAAGTGGTATATAGCGATTCAAATGAGTTACTAAAGAAGAATATTTATACAGAAAATTGTACTATTCCTGATGTCCGTTATTTGAGTTTAAATGTGTCACCTCTGCACGTAAAAAGTCTAACCAAATCACTTACAGCTTTGTTTTCACTATGGATAGCGCAAAGTCCACCTTCAATCATCGTCTAAGTATCTGCGTAGGTACATGTATTAGAAGCCAAGATATCTTCAGTGAGCTTACCTAAATTTCTTTGTTAAAACATCAATGATCACGTAAAAGTACTGAACTGATTACAATTTAAGGCCGCCGATTGTAATATTTTAAGGTCGGTGTTGACGTTCTATACGTAACTTAAGTTTTTTAGTGCAACAAAGAGTTACACACACATAATAAGAGTTATAGCCCACATTTCCCCATCAGTCCGTGTACTGAGCAGACTTTACGCTAATTGCAGTGTATAATAAAGATATAATCGAGCTAATTTTCCGAAAGAAGTGCGCGCTAATGTGTACAGCATTAACATTTGAGTGGGGTCCCAGTGTCGGCGGTGAAATTATCTGTCTTACTTACGTATAATCTTTTCTTATGTTGTACATATTATTATAAAGCAGTAATTAACAGAAAGCCTGTATTAATATAATTACAAGTAAAATTATTATAAAAATACAAAAAAACCCCAAAGCTATCTAAATTATTAAATACTAGCTGTGCCTGCGGCTTTGCCCACGTGGTTATTTCATTTAAAAGTACCATTTTATAGTAGCGGTTATTCCAAGACCAAAAACTACATATTTTTTAAATTCGTTCAGCGGTCTAATAGTTTTATATCCACTTGAACATAAAAAGCTGTATTAACCGGTATTCCAGTAGTAGTTTGCCGTGGCGGTTTCGGCTTAGAATAAGACCCCTCCCAATCCTCCCGTGGATGTCGTAAGAAGCGACTAAGGGATTACACACCGGAAGATGGGCAGCAGCGTCTTCCGAGCACATATTTGCTATACTGCGGTCACCAATCCACCTGCCAAGCGTGGTGACTATGGGAACCCCTTCCCCCCAATATGATTGATACACCACAAAGACGGCCCCCAGTCCCCGTTATTCCTGGCACCGGTAGCAGCCATGGTAACGGTGGAGCAGAGGGTGCTAAGAATCCCCGACAGAGACCCAGCTACCAACCCCCACGATCTCTGGACCTGGCAACTTATAACGCACGCACCTTGAGGACCGATGAGAAGTTGATAGAGCTGGAAGAAGTAGTAAGTTAGTTGCGCTGGGGTATTATAGGATTATCAGAAGTCCGAAGAGAGGGAGAGGATACGATGACCCTCAATCAGCGGTTATTCCAAGACCAAAACTACATTTCTTTAAAATTCGTTCAGCGGTCTAATAGTTTTAACTTGAACATGAAAAGCGGTATTAACCGGTATTCCAGTAGTAGTTACGTTACTTTTGTGTTGTGTTATGCTCAAGTGGATTGCTCGGCATTTAATCATCGGATTAAGATACCATGAAATATCCCAGTTTTTAAGACAAGCCCTAAGTTATTCAACATTGAAAACCACATCGAAATCGGTCCAGTAGTTTTACGTGATGCGTGAACAAACATACAGACAAACAAACAAACAAACAAACAGACACGTTTTTTTTTAAATATATTTTTGTTCAGGTGCCCTAGACCATTTTTTTAATCATCTTCTTTGTGCAGACTTTTTATTATTAAGTATTTATTATTATAAGTACTTATAGACGAGCTGACCGCCCGCAAAAATAATCACACTAATATTATAAAGGCGAAATGTTGTATGTATGTAGCTGCGTGGGTGTCTGTGTGTGTATGTGTATGTTGGTTACTTCTTCACGCTTAGACGGCTAAACGGATTTGATTAAAAATTTATACGGAGGTAGTCTACTTTAATAGTTGCAATTACAACATTAGACGATAGTTTAATACATTAATTTGAATAATCTAAAATATAAAAAAATATGTAAAAATCTCAATCAATATATGATTGCTACTGTTTAGTTATTAGAGTTATTTACTTTTAATTGTATTTTAAAGATCTTAACACTCGATAGGTTTTGGTCATTTTTTGTTCCGTCTAAAATAGGTATAGCCGTACTATACCGTAGCTGTAAGCCGCCACATTATTTTCTTGACACTTCATATATCCATTAGCACTCTTGTGATCAAGACGAATCCAAATAATACCTCATATGTCAAAAACCATGAAGCCGTTTCGCGCAGAAACGTATAAACAAACAAACAACAATATATATAACCCAAACTCATACCTAACCCTACGTGCAGTCGGATAAAAAAGGAATTGATCTAGAGGACTTAAAACAGGAATAATAGGGAATACTTAATAGGGAACAGGAATGTGCTATTTTTTAAATGTGCTTCATGTCTGTCTGTCTGTCTGTCTGTAGGTATGCGTTTTCTCGCATCACGTAAAAACTACTAGACTTACTGAAATGCAGTTTTCAAAAATTCTTACTGTAATAGCTTAGGTTATAACTTCAAATCTGAATTACTTTGTATATCTCAATCTAGTAAGTAGAAGCCGAGACGTTGATACAAAACCATTGACGGCTGAACGAAATTTGGTATATTGTTTGGTACCTACTTCTTCACATAGGATACTTTTTTCCAAGAAAAATTACTACGCGGGCTAAGGCGCAAGGCGCAAATAGTGTTGATAAATAAATGAAACTATGAATGGCTGACATACCTTAGATATCTACTCAATTTTGTTGCTTTCACAAAATCAGCCCAATTCATCATCAGCATTAATTTTGTCTCCGCTACTGGGACTTTTGTGTATATGCCACCGTTAATGTTCGTAAATCAGTAATTTGCACATTAAATAAGTAATCCAAACATTGCGGATTTTGCTGTTGAATAGGTTTTTACTTATAATCTGGTTTACGTAGGTACTTCATACCTTAATCCGAGGCGTAGAAGCCGTGCAATCGCTAAAAATATTTTTGGCCGCTGAATGAACTTTGATCATCTGTTTGTTTGTCACTCATGTCAGAGTTGGGCCTCTGACATGGCTTAACGACTGCTATTAATCAATAACAGCAGAGACCGAAGGCACGGATCGAGTGAATCAGCCCCGATTGTTGCCACTGAAAGTACCTAGTAAACGGATTAAAGCGGTTACTTGCACTGCAGCGGTCGTGCCCTCCGAAGCAAGGCACGCTGCCTCGCGAGCAAAGCCGTGGGCATAGTTGACATGCCGTGGGCACACTTAGTTCTTGAATAATAATTAAATTTTGGTAGAATAATACTACAACTTGCCTTTGTGTTATTCTTCGTCTTCTTCGTCGTGCCGATGGTCGTATGTTTTATTTTTAAGTTAGGGATGACTGTGTTAAACAATTTTAGAACAGTATTCAGCTATTTTATTCCTAGAGGAGACGCCTCGTAGGTATTCTTTAAACTGCAGGTGTTAAGGCACTGAGGGCATGACAGCAAATGCTCCATTATTTGCGTAGGAGCACCGCAGTCACATTGTGTCCTGTCTAGTTCAGTGAAACCTCACTTGCTCATGTTGCTCCTGCAGCGGCCCACTTGGGTCCGGAGTCTGTTAAGCGACTTCCACGTGGGCCACGCGAGGTCATGACTAGCGGGAAGCTCCTCTGCAGGCACTACATAGGTGGGTGGTGGTAGGTGCATATCATGCCATAGTTTGCGTCGAGCCTCACTAGGATGGGTTGTCAAGGCGTCTGTCCTCTTGAGGAAGCTATTGCGGCTCCTGAGACGGCTGTTAGCTAGATAGACGCCGATTTGAAAAGTGGATATCTGCCTTAGGACTCCTGTTTGCGTTTCTCAATTGAGCTAGCTACACTTCTGCGAACGTCTGGTGAAGTTGTAATACCCCTAATACCCATAGCATATTTAGAGGGGTTGGTTTGAGGCAGCCTGTAATGGTCCTGCACGTCTCATTCAAGGCAACATCTACTTGCTTGGCATGGGTAGAACGATGCCACACTGGGCACGCGTATTCGCCAGCCGAGAAGCAGAGTGCCAGCCAGAGTGATGTTCTGAGCACACGCGGAGAGGCACCCCAAGATGTGGATGTGAGACGGGAAAGTAAGATGTTCCGTGAACCTACCTTTTGCTTGGTCTTAAAGCAGTGACCCTTATAGGTCAGTGATCTGTCAAGATTCACTCCTAAATACATTGGATTATCGCAGTGTTGTATGTTCGTACCACGCCATGCAATATTAAGTGTCCGCGTCGACTGATTATTTCGAAGATGGAAGACGCAGAACTGAGCTTTTGACGGATTCGGCCTAAGAGCATTGGTGTCATAGTACTCTCCAAACACCTCCAGTGCCCGTGAAAGGATTTCCTCGGCTTCTTCAAAGGTGGAGGTTTGGGCGGTGAGTGCGAGGTCATCTGCATAAAGGAATCTTTCAATATGAAGGGTATAAGGTTGATCATTTGTGTAAATGTTAAAAAGGATGGGTGCCAGAACACTGCCTTGGGGCAGGCCTTTCTTCTGGCTCCACCTCCACCTGCTCTTTTTTTTCATTTAGAACGACTTGGAAGCGTTGGTTACGGAGCATCTCAACAAGGATTTGGATAAAGCCCTGGTCGTCTACTAGTGCTCAACTGTAATGTCATCGACACCAGCAGGCTTTCCGTTATCAAGGCCCTTTATTGACACAATTATATCGGTCAGTGTAAGTGGCTGGCTAATGTCGGTAAAGTCTTCTCGATGATTTATAAGTTTCAGGACTTTAGGCAGCCTCTGTGGAGCCTTTGCGAAGCAGTTGGTGAGCTGCCTGGTTGGCAGTCACTTTTCCTGGGTAAGCAGGTGCAGCCGGTTAATCAGTGCCAACCCCGACGGCTCTTCTGAGCGCTACCACAAACGTCCCAATGAGCCAACCCAGCCTCCACCTCAGTGACGCAGCCCTGAGCGTTATATTCATCAACATCGAAGGCTTCCCCAAAACAAAGCAGAAATGATGTCAGAACTATGCAAAAGCTCACAGTGTCAATCTCAGCCATAATTATATACCCGGACTCAAACTAGTGGCTAAAATACCTCACGCCAGGCATGGAAGTGCAATATTTACTAAACCTTCCATTTCAGTTACCTCTGTTTCATGCAACTCTCGCGACACCATTGAAACAATGACCTTATACACCGGAAACTTCACTGTCTTTGCTATTGCTAGCAGTAGATCCACACCCTAATATCAATTTGTACAAGTACGAGTATGGTCGAGTTCGTAGGTACCTAATTGCTTAGTTCCTGCAATCGGCTGTTTTTGTGGACAAGGAGACAGCAATTACAGTTTTTGTATGATGACATTAGTAAGACACACAAATAAGTTAAATAGTCAGTTTCATGTTGAAAAGGTCAAAGGAGTGTAATTTTTTGCCCTCGGCAGGGTTTCCGGTGAAATATAATAAACCCAGGTGTGTTAAAGTCAAGAGTGAATAGGTATCTACTAGGCAAGCGTGCTACACCTTCGACCACATCATCGCTTACCATCAGGTGAGATCGTGGTCAAACGATTGCCTAGACCGAGAAAAAAATACGACATCAAGCCTATGCAAGCAGCAAAATTTAGATTAAAAACTAATGTGAAAACACGTTTTAATTTTAATTACATAGTCATCGTGTTGTGATATTCTGAAAGTTTCAGCCGATAGCTAATCGGGAAGTGTTCGAAATTTGAGTTGCACGATTCCACCCGGAACGACAAACAAGAAAGTTGTGTTAAAAATAACCTTTTCACTCGCGACTTCATAATTTCCAGGTTTTAACCATCGGGAGACAAAAACTCCGGTCAAGAGCACATCATTTATAATAGTAGGTCAAGGAGGTCCAAATACTGTAGTTTTGTGTGTGTCATAATATGTGTGCATGATAAATGTGGAAGTAAAACCACAGAATAAATAATATAAGTACTACGTAAATTGCTACTCGAAACGAATCTATCCCACTATAAATCAAACTGAAAGTCTGTCTAATCCCAACACCTAGTTCAAAACTACACTTCCCAATTCCCTTCGTTTTTATAGGTCAGTATACGCGGAGCGCAAACATTTTAACTGCGCAAACAGCGCGAGTGACCTGCAAACAGTGAAGTGGTGCGCAAACTGAACAGGTTATTGAGGGGTGATGTGCTTTAAGGTACTAGTGTTAGTGTGGAGATTTAATGTTGGTATCACCAAGAAGTAGTAGTGAAAGTCTGATACTAATCAACGATGTTGGGAGAGGCGAAAATGATCGATCAAATCTGTCTGTTCCGTAAAAAAGGACATTGGATAAAATTTTACACAGGTACAATGTTTTTTTAAGACACACTGTTGTATTGTATTAATAACTAATAGCCAGCTTCTTACCGCGCGTGCGCATGCGCAGTATGCGCGCAGTAGTGCGCAATGATAGATACCTATATCGCCAAAAAGCAAGCGAGGTATTTTATGAATAACTAGTATTCCCGCCCACGACTTCGTCCGCGCGGATTACTGTTTATCGCGAAAAAAGCATCCTATGTTCTTATAGGATATTAAAAACCAATGCAAAAGTAGGTACTTATAGCACCACTAGGTACGTAGTATTATTAGGTATTTGGTGGCACCACTCTTGCTGTTTTATGACATACTTGTTATTTCGTTTCCATGGCAACAGTTTCTTACAGCGAGTAATCAACATTTGTCCAATATTGCGGGATAATAAGTATTCTATGTTTTAGCTATCTCCATTCCAAGTTTCATCAAAATCCATCCTGCCGTTATCGCGTGAAAGCTCCACAAACAAACAAACAAAGAAACAAACAAACAGACAACGTTTTACTTTTGTATATTGATATGGATAACTTTAATAATAACTTTATTTAATGAGCGAACGTTGCCCCAAATTACAGAGCAGAGCAGTAATCAAGTTTGAAAGTCACCGAGTCTACATTGAATCGTAAGCTCGGTATTGTTCCGTCTTTATGATTATAGAAATGAAAACCTACAGATCTGAAGGTGATCTCTACAAATATAACATCAGTACAACCTAATACTTCCAGATTGGATGGCATTCAGAAACAAACTGAGTTACTAGTTGAGACGCCAGACGCCCGCTCGGTAACGATTTATCAAAGGTGCCAAACTAAGAAAGAAACCACTGTATAGAGTGGAAAGGCAGACTTCAATATTACTTTTGCAATGTTTGCTTGCTTGTCGTATCAGGTAGTGCTGGCCTCTGGTGTCAGAGTTTGTCAGGCCGCCCGAGGGCTTCTGGAATTGATCAATAACAGCCGGGACTGTGCCCTCAGAATCACGGAGCGATGAAAAACTGCACATAAAATAAGAAAGTCTTTGGTGTGGTGCTGAGGACCGAACCCGAAATCATTGGATTCTAGCTCACACTATTACCACAGTACCTACATATACTTATAGTCTTCGCGGAACTATGTATGTACTGTACTATTACCTAGAGTTCTATTTATTCAATAATATAATAGATTTCCTATTTAAATAGCTCACGTGTCTGATTCGTGTCACAAAAACCTTTAAAATTTTAAAATGTAATCTCCAAGCCACCTACCTCGCCAACATTACGTTACCACTCAATCTTCTTTCATAATTAAAGTGGCTTTTACCTCACCCCCCATTTTACTCCCCACCCCCACCCCGCCCGGAGCGGTGCTTTGAGCCCGCTCTCATTACCTAGGACTTAGGTATTACGTTTTAGTGCTTTTAGTGCTGTAGTAATTAGGTGGAGCTCTGAGGCTTTAGTGTTATTGTAGGTGGAGCGTGCGTTTTAGAATATGTTTTTGAAGGTTCCTTTGTGACATTATGTAGACCAAACGCGTAGACCAATTTTGGTGATTCTTACGTCAATCGATTTGTCTTAATCTTTCAGGTGCTATTAAAGACATGACATTAATCAAAGTTTAATATGGCGACAACGAGACGCCATATTGTGAAAAAGAAAAAATAACGAATAAATATTATGTTAAGTGGGGTATTGAATAGGTAGGTATTTGAAAATCATCTTTAGGTTTCTCTTATAATTTTTAATATCTATTGACCATTTAAGATCTATAACGATTTAAAGTCAGTTAGCAACCACTCTCTCTATTATTTAAAGTCAGTTAGCAACCACTCTCTCTATTATTTAAAGTCAGTTAGCAACCACTCTCTCTATTATTTAAAGTCAGTTAGCAACCACTCTCTCTATTATTTAAAGTCAGTTAGCAACCACTCTCTCTATTATTTAAAGTCAGTTAGCAACCACTCTCTCTATTATTTAAAGTCAGTTAGCAACCACTCTCTCTATTATTTAAAGTCAGTTAGCAACCACTCTCTCTATTATTTAAAGTCAGTTAGCAACCACTCTCTCTCTATTATTTAAAGTCAGTTAGCAACCACTCTCTCTCTATTATTTAAAGTCAGTTAGCAACTATTCTCTCTATTATTTAAAGTCAGTTAGCAACCACTCTCTCTCTATTATTTTTTGCCTCGTTCTAGTTTTATTCGCAGTCGGGTTTTTAGGTGTTTCGATTATGTAAATGTTCAATATGATTTTTATCACTGGTCGATGATATTGAAAATTCAGTCAGGAATAAATGATGAAATCAGTTCAGTACAGAATATTGTGTCTCTATTTCAAGGTAGAGCTAGGATTGTTCCCTCAGGTTAGAGACACAAATTTCTTTTCTGATTTAGATGTGGTGACCTTATCTTGGTATAGGTACGGTGTTGATATTAAATAATTTAGTATCTTTCTATTTTGAGATTATAGATATTATATTTGAAAAGGCATAATAGTTAGAAAGACATGTTTTGCTGGAAGATAATTTGAGAATTTCGTTATTTTTTAATAGGTTTATAATGTAGACGAGGTAAAACTCAGTGAAGCTTTCTGATTTCAGAGTCAGGTACCGATGTAGTTTTACCGTTCGATTCTTTAAGTTAAAAATAAAACGGGCATTCAAATACTTACTTGAGCCACCTAGCCCACTCTCCCCTCCAAGGCCGCGCCCTCCACCTCGCACTAAATTTAGCACACCTCAAGAAAACATCAATCGCCTAACACATGCGCACAAAACACACCTTAACCGCACAACTTTCGCTCAAAAAACACGAGCACACACCTTCGCGACGTTAAAAACACTGTTTTGAATTTGGAATCTGTAGAAACTGAGCGCACCTGTCGTATTGGCAGGTGTACCTGGGCCGTGGGCCAATCACCGCGCACGTTACCTGCGCAGCTCGATAAACCGGGGCGGGGTTTCCGCGAGCGGGCTACACCTGCGCGGCTCACCTGCGTCCACCTGCCAGGTGCTTGGTTGGTCGGAGATGCTCCAATGGCGTGAAAGCTTACCTGAGAGGTGAGAGATTGGCGAGCAGGTGAACATAGTCTATGTATCAGGTGAACTATGTAGGTCGGGTAAATAGGTCACGGGAGCGTTGACTCGGTCTATGTGGCGTGGTGTGGGTAAATTCCCTGCTGCTTTAGAGTGGTTTATGTCGATTTGGATTGAACTCTGTTAAGTATATACCTATCTAATTGTTCCTACACATTTTGATTATCATCTAGTTTTCGAGTAGTTAACACTAAACTACTTATCTAATAAAAAAAACAATGAAAAAATTGAATCAAGGACTGGATACACGTAACTTATGAAAGATGTAAATGTACATACATGATCATACATCATGTAGTTTTTGAAGATAAGTAATTATATTAAAATATTATTCATGAAAACGAAAACATCTTCTTTTTATGATAAGTAATACGATAATACAGGTGTACGATTATAAAAAGATTGATTGAATACTTAATCTTAATAATAACAGAACTAAAAAAATTGCTTTCATCTATGTTTTTTTTTTTGAGTATTCAAGAATTCAATCAATTCCGTTTTGTGAAATTAGATGGTCTTCGAAGCTACTCGGTCCTTTAATCTCTGAAATCTTTAACAACTATTAAGTACCAAGAACGGCTTCTTATACTCTCCTCAGAAAACACCTATACACACCACACCATTATAGGTAGGTACTTACAATACAAACTTCACCTCACCGCTATTACCTAAGGCCGTACATAAGCCCAGGGGGGGAGGGGGGGGGGGCTGAAAGCCTGATTACGATGGGTGGAAACCCCCCTTCTCAGGTCGCAAGTTTGAAGACAAATTGTGTAGCAGGAGGAGGTAGGGGGTAAAAAATGGCGGCGGAATTACGTCTCAGGTCGGAGTTTAAAAATAAATAATGGAAAAAGTGAATGGAACTTTAACTAAATTTTCAACGTAGACGTGCAACTAATGAGGCGGGGCAGCGGACCTACGGCGAGGTACAATACCAAGGTTACCTTGAAGGCCTGCGTAGGTTATATAGGCAGGTAGCGAGAACGAGAAGGTTTAAACAAGAACATTTACACACAAAACCCGACTAAAAATGGTTGCTAACCAACTTTACATAGTTATAGATCCTAAATATTCATTCAAAATGAAAAATTATAAAAGAAACCTAAAGATGATTTTCAAATAGGTAGCTTTGAAAAGCATGCCATGCAACATTGAAATGTTGCATGGCATGCCCCATTTAGGTCTAGGTAGGGGTACCTACCTACACTAAAATGACACGTGTTATTTATTCACATTTAGCGGGTTCTATGCAGTTCGTATTGTTTTAAAAATATATGTAATTAATTTAATTAAAATAATTTATAATTTTTCTATTCCCTCCATGGGTCAAAGTCGTGGGACGGACGCCATGTATAGTGCCACAAAGAAACAGACATACATACATAAACACAATACCCTCCGCTCAGTCGGGTAAAAAGAAGGATTCTACATCGCCAAATAAAAGAGTGAAGCTTATAGCAAATGGCAGCTGTGTATCAGCTGTGTATCTGTGTGAGTGGGTAATTTGTTGTGTTTTGTGGTTGATATAGGTACAATTTGTTGTGTTTTGTGGTTGATATAGGTACAATTTGTTGTGTTTTGTGGTTGATATAGGTACAATTTGTTGTGTTTTGTGGTTGATATAGGTACAATTTGTTGTGTTTTGTGGTTGATATAGGTACAACTTCATCACAAGAGACTGCATTATCTTTGATTTTCCGTGAGAACTTGATAGAATTAACACGACTAACAAGGTCGAGATCTTGTGGGCGCCTTCCAGAGGTGGAGGGACAATATACGCAAAGTGGCTGGCAGCAGTTGGAAGAGAAGAGCCGACAAATCGAGCTCAGTGGCGTGCTTTGGGAGAGACCTACGTCTAGCAGTGGACTGACGTAGGTCGTAATACATAGCTGGATTCGACGTATCATATTTTAATACTGCATTCAGTATTAAAATATTATTGATTTCGCTTAGAATATTTTCCAAAGTTCGTTTCAAGTCATCAATTGCATTATACGTGTCTTTGTAGATTTTGTTTTTTACAAACCCCCAGAGAAAATAATCTAAGGGGGTAAGATCCGGTGACCTCGCTGGCCACGGCACAGGAACATAAACTGCAACAAAATGTTCACCAAACTGCTGAATCAACATCTCTTTTACTATACGAATATTAATACGAAACAGTGCGCAAACAGTTAGTAATAATCAACGAAACGTGGAACAAAATCTAAATTATTGGCACCAATTTACTCTACGTTCTAATTTCAATTGTTTACATTTTTTTCTTTTACTGTGGGCTTTAACTGCGAAGACATAATAAAAATTTGAAATTAGAACATAATGTTGTGAAGATGACCGCGCTGCGGGTCTGTGTTGAGAAAAATATTGAGCATCATTTCGGACAAGGAACAGGTAATGCAGATATGAATTAAAACAGTACCTTAAAATATGAATGAGTTTATTAAAATACAATATTTTCCTTGTGTTTGCCGTATGTCATTTCTTCCCAGAATTCAATCCTTATTAGCGACACTATCGAATGGTGTAATAATACAGAGTGTACTTTTTTTCCAAAATCAACGTGTTCGATTCCTGCCTAGGAATATAGTTTTTTTCAAAAATCCAAAGATGCAGTTTTAGTTTTCATCAAAATCGGGCCCGAGACTCCTTTGAGTACTTTTCGCTATTCCTCATAGTTTCTGATTTAGCCATCCACGCCCACTTGAAAAATTACGTAGGCCTCTCCCAATGAACGCTACTGAGCGCGATCTTCGGTTCTTCTCATCCAGTCGCTGCCAGCTGTCTTTCTCAAGTCATCTCTCCACCTGGCCGGCGGGCGTCCCACACTACGTTTTCCTAAGCGTTGTCTCCACTCCAGAACTCATTCTCCCCAATGGTTGTCGGTTCTGCGAGAGAAGTGACCAGTTTATTGCTATTTCAGCTTGCTTATTCTCTGGGCTATGTCAGTTACCTACCTTGGTTCTCTGGCGGATCACGTCATTCCGAATTCCGGATTTCCGGAGCGCACTTAGCTATTGGACCACTGTTCAGAGAGTCTTATTTACTTAGGTATTGATTATTCATATTAAAATGTAACATGAAATCTGGAGAAATTAAATTACAACTGCTATTTTCTTCTTTTTGCCTCTTTTCAATAATAATAACCTATTTGTAAATAACAGCACAGAGCATTTTCCTAGGTAAAGTACTAAATATTCCTTCGAAGAAAATTCTGCCATTACGTAACTGCCGCGCGGTGCAAACCAGCAACTTATGATTTTTGCTCCGCCTCGTTATAAGTTCGCTTCGCTCGCTTCCGTTCTATCGAGCGCGCCGCGCGCCGGCCGTTTCGTTGCTAACTCGGCGATTCTGTTTACCTTTTGTAGGTAATAACATCGTGTTTAACTGTTCTGTGTTATTGCTTGCTTACAGAATGGTGAATTGTGAAGATTACTTTTGGGTGTGTTATTGAACTTTTACTACCTTTCGATATGATTTTAAACAGATGTTTTATGACAAGTCTTTATTTATTTAGGAGTCGAAACACTACACTGCGATACCAATTCACTACCTACTCTAAAATCTGTTACGTCATCCGTATTCCTGCGGCTGTCCCAACAATAATACAAAATACATCCGGTCAAGACAACAATTAGACACAGACACCGACCTCGACGGCGAGGTTGAAGGTCCCGTAATTGAAGTCGATCTTATTCGCCTTCGAGTTTCTTTGCCGATTCTTCTCGAAAATGTATTCCAAATCGGTGGTCAGTTATGCAAATAATTCAAAACGTAATTTCATTTGCAATGAATGATGAACGTCAGCCATTCATCATTCATTGCATTCATCAGGCCCCCCTCGATCACTACTAAAACTAGCAATCCAGGGGTGTTTAGTCAAACCCCCGTAATCAATGGCAACTGTTCAGGCTGAGGTTCGTACCCCCTGGGTGCCCTTGAGCAAGTGGCCAAAACCTAACTTTGGCGTGTGCTTTCTGCGTCACACATTGCGGCGGAGCGCTGTCGCGCCCGCCCCACCGTCCACCGGTAACGCTGTAGAAGTCAGATATAGACCAACAGCATACATAATTATTATTTTTTCATATAAAAAAATACATTTAGTTTTAGTTTTTTAGACCTTAGTCGAATGGTTAGTGACCATGACTTAAAGTCAACCAAGGGTCCCAAGTTCGAATTCCGCAAGGTGCAATCATTTGTGTGACGAGCAGAAATATTCGTTTCTGAGTCATGGGTGCAATATTCGTATCTATGTATGTTTATCCGTTATCTATAGTATCCATAGTACATGGTATCCTGGTTTGGGGCTAGGTACTTAATTGGTGTGAATTATCCCGAATATATTTATATTTATTTACATAAAAGAGAAAATGAAATTAATTACCTATTAATGGTTTTTAATTGGTAGTGTTATTATGCAATAGAAAATCGCCATTAATAGCGCAGTACCCCACTATAGTCCTTACGGCAGAAGTGTATCGCAGCATTGTTTTCAAGTTTGATGTCTCACGTCTGTCGGGTTGCTACAGGCGGGTCTTTACCGAGCTACAAAAAGGAGGGTTATGATTTTATCAGAATACCTATGATTTTAATAAAAATATTAATAATCATCTTCTTCTTCTTCTTGAGGTGCCATCTCCTACCGGGGGTCGGCTACTGTTAATAATCATCATAATGATAAAATGTTATAAAATTATTTTAATAAAAATAATAAAAATCATCATTATAATAAAATGTTATAATATAATATAATATAATATTATATATATATTGACCGTGTCTGTCTGTTTGTCTGTTCGCGCATTACGTGAAACTACCGGACTGAATGCGAGGCGGTTTTCACTGTTAGATAGATATCTTATGGTTTGACTAAAAAACGTGTATTTTAGAAGCCGAGTAATTGATAAAAATCTTTCCGACGGCTGAACGAAGTTTGGTATTTTGTACATTATAGGTAGGTTCTTTTGGTCCTACAACAACATAGGTTACTTTTAACCGAAAGAAATGAACGCGCAGGCAAAGCCGCGGGTACTGCTAGTACAAGACTTACTATAAAACGAAAGGTCTGTACAAAGAAGATGATAAAAAAAATGTCTAGGGGATTTAAAATATGCTATATTAACAGTAACAGTAGTGTATTGAGGAGTAAACGCTGAATTTAAAATATGCTATATTAACAGTAACAGCAGTGTATTGAGGAGTAAACGCCGAATTTAAAATATTCTATATTAACAGTAACAGTAGTGTATTGAGAAGTAAACGCCGAATTTAAAATATGCTATATTAACAGTAACAGTAGTGTATTGAGGAGTAAACGCCGAATTTAAAATATTCTATATTAACAGTAACAGCAGTGTATTGAGGAGTAAACGCCGAATTTAAAATATGCTATATTAACAGTAACAGTAGTGTATTGAGGAGTAAACGCCGAATTTAAAATATGCTATATTAACAGTAACAGTAGTGTATTGAGGAGTAAACGCCGAATTTAAAATATGCTATTTTAACAGTAACATTAGTGTATTGAGGAGTAAACGCCGAATTTCCGCAAATTCCGCACGCGTTGCGGAGGCCGGGGGGCAGGCGTCTCAGAGTGGTTTTGTAAAGACAGCTACGAGCGAGTACCACGCATGAAATATCTTCACGTAAATGCGAGAAAGAGAGAGCGTGCTGTGCAAGTAGGATGCCAGTGCCACAAATAGATTGGACCAAAGAGTATAATCCAGTAATATTTATAGGTATATAACATCAGGATTGGACTCTTTAGTCCGATCTTTTTGATCCGCCATTGGGCATACGATCCGAAAAAAATTTTGCTTTCTTTTATCTGTCAAACTTTCAACAACGCATTCACTCAGTTTAAATGTAAAACATTTGTGAATACTTACATATCTTTGCTTTTTTGCTGGTCTACATTTTTTTTCTTCGGTCGTGCTTCTCTCCATCAGCGAGCCTCCTGGCATGTCACTACCCTGCCCTGCAAAAATAGCCCCTACATGTTGCAGTATGTATGGATGTTTGAATAACTCAAAAAACTCACGAAATATATAAGGTTTTATTACTTCCATCTGACACCGAAAGGAATTATCAGTTGATTGGCTTATGCTCATTAGATTGAGATACAAAGTAGGTACATTAGGTTTACAGTCAAAACCTTAGCTTTGCAACATCCAACAGTGAAAACTGCATTTTAATCGGTCCAGTGGCTTTAATGTCATGCGTGAACAAACAGACACCATTTAAAATAAAATTGTTCATTTGTTTGTCGTATGAGGTAGTGCTAGCCTCTGGTGTCAGACTTTGTCAGGCCGCCTGAGATAATCAAAAGTGCTAAAAAACTTTAAATCGTTATAGATTCTAAATCATTATTCGAAATGAAAAATGATATGAGAAACCTAAAAATGATTTTCAAATATCTACTCAATGATACCCTACTTTTTTTTTATCCCTGTTTAGGCAATCGTTTGATCACGATCTCACCTGATGGAAAGTGATGATGTGGTTGAAGGTGTAGCACGCTTGCCTAGTAGATAGTTAGATACCTATTCATTATTGACTTGAACACTCCAGGGTTATATTTTACTGGAAACACTGACGAGGGCAGGGCATAGTTCTCACTTAACATAGTTCGTCGACTTAACTTTTATCTATGGCGTCTGGTTTCTTTGTATGTCGATGTGCTAGTGCTGGCCTCTGGTGTCAGAGTTTGTCAGGCCGCCTATGGCTTAACAACTGCTATTAATCAATTTTTAATAGACGAATTATAGCGATAGGCGTCTAGTTGTTGCCATAGCAGAAAGCGAGACTCTGGTTAAGGCGACAGCATTCAGATATAGTGGCAGCACAAATTTGTTTTGTGACCCCGCTACTGAAGTGAGTTCTTCCGCATGTGCTCCGGCGTATTTCTTACATACACTAAACAGCTTCCTCACAGCGCTCATTGAGGGTCCCAACAGCACCGTGTCATCAGCATATAACTGACGTTGTTTACAAAAGTACCATCTATGGAACACCCGACTCCGGTGCTTCTGAGTATCTCAATAAGCGCGTTCACATACAGCTCTACGATTTCACAACATTATGATAGCCGTTTTTAAGTTCCCTGACTAGGAAACTGACTCCTCAACAATTAACAGCACAGATACAACATTTTGTATACGCAGTTCTAAGGTTCACCATGACATGGCTATACTGCATAAAACCTATTCGTTTTAATCATTTTTTAACTAAGTTAAGTATTGTAAATTACATTGATATATTTACGCGTTTCTTTTTGCAGCAGAGTCTTTTAAAGTGGATAATATTATAGTGTTATTCTTACCTTTAGCAAACTTTAACAAGAAAATTCACGCACAATGAAAAAACCAACCGCAGCAAAACAATAATGAGGCTAAAATTTACTTGTAAGTGAGAATGGTTGCTAACCAAATTTTAATCGTTATAGATCCTAAATGGCAATTCAAAATGAAAAATGATAAGAGAAACTTAAATATTATTTTCAAATACCTATATTCAATAATAGTGTGTTTTTTCACAATATGGCATCTAGTTGTCGCCATATTAAATTTTTACTACTGTCTTTAGTGACACTTGCAAGACAAATGATACAAGCGATTTGGACATCCCCTGAACTAAACTTAATTTCTTCAAATGTAATATATCTTGTTGGCTTCGTAACAAGGTATTTTTTCCCCTGGCATCTAATCCTCACTCACTAAACTATCACTAAAGCCTGCTAACGTAAAATCAACTTAGTTTCCACGCGGCGAGAGTCCCGATTTGTGCAAACGCTGTCTCAGAACGTGTCCGAATTTATTCAAACGCTGTTAGGCAGCGTGTTAAAAACCTGTTTTAATTACGTTATTTTAATCGGTGCAGCTTAAATTGACGTAAGTTTAGAATAGATAGCCAGGGGCAAAAAGACCTTGTTACAAAGTCGACAAGATTTAAACTACATTTGAACAAATTTAGTCTAGTTTAGTTTAAGGAGTAAAATGACTGAATTGCTGCCAGTTTTCAAGTAAACAAAGCGGTTCCAAACGTACTCACTACCTACCATTCTACACGCGGTGCGCGCTGGTCGAGGGTTGTCAATGGTAGGTACCAATTCGGTTGTTACTAACTAGACTAACTAATGTACACTAAAATTAAGTTTAGTCCTGTTCCATGCTGATAACATTAAATTAAATTTTAGTTTGAACACACCTAAATTGATTTTAGATACTCAGTTTAGTTTAGTGGTATTTTTCTATTATGTTGTACATGTTTTACGTCAGTTTACGTATAAAGGTGTCTCCACAATAGAGGTGTGTAGTTCCGGACCGTAATAGTTCCTGGAACTATGTCCATGTGAGGAACGATATCGATGCAATCCGCGACGTTGACTGAAGTCGGTCCGCATGTCCTATCGGTGCGACTGGAGTGGAGCCGGTAACGAAATTCAGCAGTGCAATTCCGTATCTTGGTTTCAATCAGATTGACACTTTCTTCATAGCAATTTCGACTCTATCGCAACGCATTAGTGATAGCGATAATGAAAATCTGATTGAAACCAAGTTACGGAATCGCACTGCAGTGCCCCGACTACAGAACTTGGTTTCAATGAGATTGTCACTTTCTTCATAGAAATATCTACTCTATCGCAACGCATTAATGAATTTGACGGATTGAAACCGATATGATCAATATTGCGTAATAGCACTGCACTGCACACACTGCAACGACCTGATAGAACGACGACGACTGATGGCGATACTTTACGAACCGTCACTGTCAATGTAAAATTCCCACAATCAACTGTCAATGTAAAATTCCCTTCTAGTTGAATCTCTAGGGATCGCTACGCGATCTGAATGAACCCAAAAGTTATGCATAATTATTATTAATAAGTTTTAGAATTTGCTTTGCAGAATTTGCAAATGACATGATTATGAACCGATGGAATGGACAGCACCTGAATTGGCGGAACTAGACAGTTCCATGAACATGTTTCCTGAACATAGTTCCGAGATTGTAAGGAACCGTTCCATGTTCAATCCGCTCCAGGACATAATTTGCGCATGTCTACTCCACAATACACTCGGGAAGAAAACTCGGCAAGAAATAAAAACCATAGACAAAAATGCCATCCACATTCTTGTTCTTTGGCGTTCTCGACGGAGTATGAAGGCATAATATTTGTAAAATTATTGGCTGTACATTATTTATTCGCCAATTATTGGCCGTACAATATATGGACTCTTGTTGCAGTGCTGCCAGTACTAATTTACGATAAGGGACAACGGATTTGTTTTCCAAAATGGATTACAGTTTTTATATGTATTTGATGTTATTTTTTGGATTACATACCATGCTCACAAAAATATAAGCTTCTGTAAATCTTCATCGCATACCAAAGATTTCTGCTGCAGCACAAAGTACTGTTTGGAACTGAGGTATGAATACCTATACGAAAAAAGTCTGAAAACCGTACTTTTTAGGTAACGTCAGGCAACTCAAAACAGAAGAGATATATGTCACATTCTACAAACTAAAATAGACATTTTTGTCAGCCGCTATGCGCATGCGTGACCGTAAATAGTAGAATGTATTCATGTATGTCATCCTCCGAAGATTACAATAGACCTTTTCAACAGCCGTTATGCACATGTGTGAACGTCAAAACATAACCAGATTTCCGGTTCATAAATGTACTAGTTTCTTTGAAAAACTGGATGGGGCTGTGTCAGGCACGGCCGTTTGGTTGTCGTGAAACGTCTACACCACGTTCAATTTGATTATCCCCCGATTCAGAACCTTCTGATTCAGTATTATTTATTCTGCGGATTCTGTTTAAAATCGTACAATTCAAAACATTTTAATTCACAATATCGAATTGAATCGGTTCGTTATCAAAACGTTCTGAATCGGGGGGCTGGTCCTGGAAACATTTCGTTTACTCTGTGCTGGAGTTTAGGCTGCTTATGTGAGCTCTATAACTTCTTTTTTCCAACAATGTGCCTAATCTTTATTTTATTACCGATTTTCTGGGTGTTGCAGTCACTTTTATGATTTTTACTATTTTTCCTACCCTAATCAATACGCTACCCTCTCTAAATCACGAGTTATACCGGATTAATGATCACAAAAACATTAATTTTGCTGATTTTGCTCTCTGCGTACTGCCCCCTCCCCCTCGGTCTATGATAAAAATTAATCGTCATGATTTTTGCTAACTTTTGCTAACAAATTACACCAAAATAAGATCTCTGGAGCGAGTGATAAAGATGATGCGAGACGATATATCCCTTTTCGTGACAGTTCACTTTTAAAACCTGGTACCCTTATGTTTCAGATTGATGTTTAACGTTTCACTTCTAAACTCCTGCACTGTTCAAAACAATCAATCACGCATGTGCATAGAAGCTTATGAAAAAGTCTATATAAACGGCTCATAACCACAGATAATAACCGGAGATTTATGATTACATTCGTTCATTATTGAAATGTGGACAACACTAACAATTAAATTTAGTAGTTGTCAAAATCTAATAAGTCCTGTCACAATGATGTCTCTGTTTAGTTTTAAAGAACCACTGATTTAGGTTCAGGAATCACTAAAAAAATATAGCTTTACTTTAGTTAAGTTTAGTGAGTTCAACAATAGAATTGGTACCATTGTAACGTTCCAAATAAATATTTAGGGGAACTCTTATAGCTACCCGCGTGAAGCCGGGACGGATAGCTTGTACAGGAATAAATACAAAAGAATCATGACAATAGTGTGATTCTTCCTTGCAATCGTGGCTAAACATGTTTTTGTCTTAGTCTTAGAGAGATAAAGATCTCAAAAACATTTAGGTTAAGTTTCACATTTACTCGTATCAGGTTTATGGTTGACCCTGCATATTTATGCAAAAAACCCTTAAAAAGCAGAGCCTGGTCTTAACTAATATTATACATTTCGCAACGTAGGTAAAGCATTGCAACTGGTTACCGGTTGGCCTAATGGCTAGTGACCTTAGCTACGAAAATCAAATGGTCGCGGGTTCGAATCCTGCAAGGTGCAAAAATTTGTGTTATAGCAGAAATGTTTGTTTCCGAGTCATGGTTGTAATATTTGTAGAAGAACGCTGTCAATGCGATCAGTGCAAATTATGACTTATCTTTATACCTACTTCTTCAGAAACAGTACACATCTCATTAAACTCAATGAAATGATGTCGATAATGTCAACAAATAACACAACAGTAAACACACACACGCGTACATAGAACCCCACCTAGCAACAGAATAAACAGTAGTACTCGCTAGCGCAGTATTTCTGTACAAAAACCACTATCCTGCACACAGCAGCTTATTAAAACATGTCCGGGAGTGCGCTATGTCTAATTTTCCGGTTTTGCCCGCGCAGATTGTTCCTCGCCCGTGGGATTGTATGTACGTACCTACCTAGTGAATGTATTCTTTGAGATACGGTCTGCTTTGCGCGATAGAGTGGTTTGTATTTTTGTTGCGAGAGAGAAATCTTTTGAATGATTTTTAAGTCGCTATGAGATTCTGTGTTGGCAAATGTTTTGTATTGCTTTTATGATTCATTTCATAAATTAACTGCATAAAATTTAAAAAAAAAATTAATAGGTAGTAGGTACCTACAATATTAAGCCTGGCAATACATTTCCTAGTATTAACAAAAACATAACCGACTAAAAAAAATTGGAATTATAGGCAGTTGTTACGATGTCTGCTTGTGCAAAAAATAATTAAAATAGTATGTCAAAAGAAAGTTTTTTTCATAAGTGGGTATAGTGTTAAGCATACCCATAAATGGTTTTTATTTATTCATTTCCATTTTTGGGTATATATCTATCACAAAAAATATCTTATTATTAATACTTCATATAAATTAGTTAATTTTTAATATTTTTTTACTTAAGTAATTATCTAATTATTGTGGTACAAGTATATTATTTTATTAAATTTAACTCCCATCTATCTCTCTTCATCAAAGCACTTTAACACAGTCAGTTCACACCGTCATTTATTATTTTCCCATAGCTTCGCCCGCGATTTCATATTCAGTTCGGCGCAGAAAAAAAGGTGTTCCCACTTTTTGGTCGGCAAGTTGAAATGAATTCACGCTGCGGCGAGGAAAAAGTCGGTTTTGGGGAAAAGTCGCAAATTGCGAGGTGGCCGGCCGTGTTGTCAGTTTATGCTGCCAGTGTGGCTGCAGCTTTAGCCAGACGTGCGAGTTGCAAGTTTGGAGGATTTTTGCAGTTTTATTGTCGATTGTCATGATGGTTTTCTGATCGTTGTGCTTGCGAATTGTTAACCCACCTATTTTGTGACACACTTTGTTAGTCATAGCTTAACACTTTCATCTTTGACCACTGCTATGCTATATTTATTACCATAATAGTCAATTTATAAACCCACGAAAGTCCATGGTTTGATCAGCTATTTAAATTTGCAGCGGGCTGTTAAGGCTGGCTTCAGAGCAGTGCGTATTTATATGCTGACCGTCCGCGTGGAGCTCCGGAGTGGAGATGCACGTGTGGCGTTACAACATTGATTTACAATGATGCGGATTACTCCGTACGGAACATGGATCCACCCATGCCTTCTGAACACTTAATTTGGAGCGCTGCGGACTTTACCATTGCGGACGTCCCGCAGGCGGACAGTCCGAAGTCCGTACTACTCTGAAAGCAGCGTTCAGCCTAATTGTAACTGTGGTTATGTTAATGCATTCTGCTAAATTAGTTTTGATTATAATTGAGCACATAGTGTCAACAGCAACAATTGCATTCGAAACCGCAGGACAAAGATTTTGAATGTATAAATCAAAGTTGGAATTTTCATAACACTTACTTTTTCTGGTCCATTAGCACATTTTTCGCCCCACACTTTTACAACACACTAATGCACTTACACTTTAAGTGTACCTTTTAGCCTCGAGTGAGTCTTGACCTAATTCCGGAGACACTGACTAAATTTACCAGGAGGCTTATTTACAAATCCTATAATACAGATTGTGACCCAAGTCCAAAATATAGTAGATTTTGTCAGAAAAAGTGTCAGTCGAGTTGAGATTGAGGAGGTAACAATTTCGAGAAACAGATACGTAGGTACGTTTCGATTTAATTAATCTTATCCCTTCGGCCATCTACGTAACCGTTGTTCCGTAACCAGTTACGAATATTCATAATTTCATATGCCAGCAAATGGTAAAATAGAAGGACGAAATTGTAACAATTGTAAAATCATATTGTTTACTCCATTTTAGTGTAATCAATTTTCATTTCATTTCATTTTGGTACTTGAACAGATTTTGACAAATTGATATTGTTTCTGAATTCATATTGTAAAGTCAAGGGATAGGATGATATTGTATAAATTTATAGTTTAAGTATATATGTCACATTGCATTATCAAAATAATGATAAAGTAGCAAAATGCTAATCTATATACACACCAACAACAATACTACACTACACTCATTAGGTTGTGACTTCAGATGGTTAGACTTCGATCAATTTGAGACTTGGTCCGGGTCTCAATAAGTATAGGGTTTGTAAAGGCGCTACCCGGAGGCATCTAACAGAGAGGGTCCCAGAGGCTAACATGCCGTGACGTCATCAAAGTGGCGCGTGACGTCACCGAAGTGGGCTAATGACGTGTCCCGTACCCGGTAATTGACCGTGACTGACTTCTGGAGGCTCTACATGTGGATTATTAGTGGAGTTGTGTACCAGGATTATCTATTCAGGGAAGGCTGGGTCATTGATTAAGAGAACGGGAGCTTTGGTCATGTTCGCAATTAGTAAAGTCAAATTATATTTCGAGTTCTATTTTTTTATGCTGCACTTTTTTAATTTTAATTTTATCACCTTTATGTATGTTCTTATTCCATCACTAGTTTCTGCCCGTGGCTTTGCTCGCAAGTTTTTTTCACGTGGTTTCCTAAGTAGGTATACCAGCACTGGAATAACTCACTGTTTGGATTGAATGTACAAACAAAAAAACAACTTTGTCTCATTGTGTCGACATTGTAGAAAATTATAAAAAACTTGTCAAGAGCGAGTTTGCCTGGGTGTGGAACTGAGACTGGGAGGGTTCCGTTCCGTACCAACCACACTATACATTTTTGGTAATTATTTACCAAAAACTTTTCTTCCATTTTACAGGATCCTTAGCGCAAGTCCGACTTGAACGGTTTTTATTATTTGTGGTATCCTGCGAAAAGCCTTTAGTATTATGGGATTAAATGTATCCTAAATTTTAATCTGTAATAATGTACTACATGATTGTGCCAAGTTGCATCACATTCCATCCAGTTTCCTGTTGTTTCAGCGTGTTGTTATTTTACATAACTTCCAACCCCCTACCCCCTTGGGAATTCTTGAGTATTTCGGAACAAAAAGTATTCTAAATCCATAACATCAGCTATGATTGCGTCAAGTTTTCCAGCGTGATGCTTGTTCTAAAATACATACCTACAGACAGGCAGATAGGCATAAAAATAAAATTGAAATGTTTTGGTCTCCCTATCTATATTGAAGTTTATCTCACTTATAATTTTTCGAATATGTATCTAATGTACAGATTTGGCCAAGTTATAGTTTTATAGTAATGATAAAATAAATGATATTAATAATAAATGGGTAAAAAAAACTATCTATACTTATAATCTTTCTGTCTATACATATAATAAAGCAATAACAATGAAAAAGTCTGTACAAAGAAGATAATTAAAAAAAAAGTTTAGGGTACTTAAAATAAGCTACTGAACAAGAATATACCATTTTTATAATTCTTGTATGTCTGTTTGTCTGTGTGTTTTTTTCGCGCATCACGTAAAAACTACTAGACCGATTGCAATGCAGTTTTCATTGTTGGATAGCTTGGAGTTTGACTTAAAAACTGGTGTACTTGGTATTTCAATCCGATGAGAGGAAGCCGAACAATCGATAAAAACTTTTTGACGGCTGAATGAGTTATGATCAAATGTTGGTATTTTGGTATTTTAGGTCTTGGAATAAGTACATAGAGTACTTTTAACCTGGAGAAATGACAACGCGTGCGAAGCCGCTGGTCCTGCTAGTGCCCTAGTGCAATAATATACTTCTAATCTAATTTTTAAATGTATTTCGCTACTGTTTTAACCAGATTTTCAATTACACTATAATTTCTAGACAAAATGTTTTAATTGAAACGTTGCCCGTTTTCAGTCGAAATGTCAGATAATATTATTATTATTGACCCGGAATATGCTTTGTAAGATAGTTTTTAAGTTGACCTAGATTCCCGCCTAGCGATTTTTCGACACTATTTCGTATGTCTTTCAAAATTAATGAATTTATCTAAAATTAACTCCCGACCTGCATCACCATACAACTTGATCCTAGACCAAAATTTGTGAGATTACTATGAAATTTTGTATCGAATGAAAGAGGTTGTTTCCTAGTGATTTATATCAAAATAGGAAAGTAGATAAGAACCGCACTTTTAAATATGTAAGTAAATCCAATTTAAGAAGGGTGGATTTTTTGTAGCTGTATAGCGGCGCTGAGTATAAACGCTCTAACGAATAATGTTTTAATGAAATACTCGTACAGTGTCACAGGACATATACATATCTCTGTATAAATATATTATCATTATTATTATTATTATTATTATATATAGTTATGACAGTGTGTCGTAAAACATCAAGCTTACCTACTACTTATCGGATTATTTTATGCAAACGAGTTGGTGTTTCGTTTCACGCCTGTTTCACGCCGCGCGCCGCCTCGCTCGACGCCGCTCCTTCACGTTGGCGGAAGTTACATCACAGTCATGATGTATTGAGAATATAATTACCCACGACTTGCTCTCCACGAGGTGATACATCCTTTTACTGAACTTACGGCGCTGCGTCGCATTTCTACAACCTACCATTAATCGCACTCTGAAATTGTATCAAACAGTTTTGTGCTGCTTTGTACTTCAGCAACAGACCATTCGTTTAGTTCCTGGTCCGAACACTAAATGTCACCACTTGTATGATTTGGCAGATTCTTCTTTTGTTGCACAAATACAACATTGTGTGTTAGTGTCATAGTTGTTTTATTACAGCTACCCTCTTAAAATCGTTTATTTTATAGGGTCAACTAATGACTCGCCCCGAAGTCGCACGTGTAGTTAAGGGTTCCTTAAAATCGTTTATTTTATAGGGTCAACTAGTGACTCGCCCCGAAGTCGCACGGGTAGTTAAGGGTTCCTTAAAATAGTTTATTTTATAGGGTCAACTAGTGACTCGCCCCGAAGTAACCAAAGTAAACAAACACAAATATAATAATAATAACATATTCGGGACAATTCCACACCAATTAACTAACCCCAAACTAGGATACCCTGTACTATGGGTACTAGATAACTGATAAACATACATATATACGAATATTATAACATCCATGACTCGGAAACAAACATTTCTGCTCATCACACAAATGATTGCACCTTGCAGGATTCGAAGCCGCAACCGTTTGATTACGTACCTAGGATCACTAGCCACGAGACCAACCGGTCGGTCGGTCGGTATAAAAATAAGCTTTCCTGTTTAAAATATTATTAGTTTAGAAGTGCAGATAGTTTAGACGTAGATAGTGAAGAGAGAGAGTATAGGTCTAGGTACTGTAGGTGTAGATGTAGACGTGTAGATATGAGTAGTGAGCTGTGGGAATTAGAGTGTAGGATAGGAAAGATAAACTTTTCGGTTCTAAACAATGTATCTGATTCAAGATACGCAATGTTGCATTACAGCAACAGGTAACGAAACGAAACAATTTATGTGCATTTTTTTAAAAGGTTTTATTTAACTTGCTATGTATGTGTGTATATTTGTTTAGGACAAATTTTGCTAGCAGAATTAGAACCACTTCCTCTTATCCTACGGAGTTGTATTTTTACAGGTTGGTTCAGTTCCGATGATAATGCATATATATGGTAAGCATGACCTGAATCGACATTCATTTTGTGTGCATTTTATTATGATCGCGGTTTTAAGTTTTACCATGACATGGTTGCTGCACTCAGGGTTGGGTCCTGACTAGAACTCCTCAACGGTTAACAGCACAGACACGAAATGTTGTGTATACGCATTTGTGACAGCCCGTTCTAAATTTCTGCAACAAAACATTATTTTTTTACTTTTTTTTAAATTAACGTAGCTATTCCATTATTTGTTCACTATTTGATATTTATTATGTTCCCGATAAAAATAACGAAATCAACGCTCTTGCGCTGTAAAAGGCTAATGTTACGTTATATTGTGCTATAAATATAGAGGCTGTGAGAAGCTTTTTTCTTTGCGCCACCGCCTTCAGTCTTTTTGGCCCGTTTTTCATTCCATCTACAGGAAAACCTCAATTCTTTCACACCAACTCTCACACCAATTTCATTAATATTTCCCGCAAACACCTAAATCAAGTAGGTGGCGATCGTCTGTATGTAAATCCGCGACGATGTCGTATACAACACACTTAATCGAATTACCCCGTATCGCATTACATCTTACGAATGAAATGTGGACGAGGAAACGTCGTGAGGTATTCAGTCTCGTAAAAAATCTCTGGCTTCAGAATTTGTTGTACTGGTTCTCATAAATAGGACATAGTTTCTATATTTAATGTAGATACATTGGTCTTTCGTTTGTGATGAAATGCCTGCAATGTTACCTTTTAATTTCGGACAAATATAACATAATTATATTAGTGTAATGGTTTGCAATTTCAGAAGCAGCACAAGAAATAAGCATATAACAAAATTGACAATGAACTCATAGGATAACTTTTATACCGTTAACTTTTGTTCCTGCAAAACAAAATTATTTATGAAAAACAGAGGTAAGTACATGAAACAGACCAAGAAGGTTTAAAAAAAGACGGATTCTACACCGTTTTACAAACGAGTGAAGAATCCATTTTGCCATTTTGCTATAGCAAAATGGCAACTTTGCTTGTATAGATAAATTGTGGAGTTTTGTGGTTAATACACAATTTATTCACAAGAGACTGCATTGCTTTTGATTTTCCTTTAGATTTCCTTTAGATACATTTAACAAGGTCGAGATCTTTCTGCGATGTGGTGGCATCAATATAGAGTAAGGTGTATGCGTGAGGCTTGTTGGCAAGCGGATTGGCATACTCCTATCTTGGGCGCTTCACTTACGATTTGGCGGTGTGGAAGCGGTATTTTCTTTAAACATTCTTGGAAACATCTGCACAACCCATATCACATTACAAACATAGGTAGCCTTCTCTTCTAGCCCCTACCTGTAACCCAATAATGCTTGCGTCATTAAGCACTAACACAAATTATCAAAGCAAATATAATAATGTGTAAAACTGTAATGGAGTAGATAAAACTTGAAACAGGTACACAAAGATACGTCACAGAGAAGCTCTACTAAAAAGCAATGTAAGGTATATTTCCAATCTAAGTGATTGCTTGAAACCTCACAAAGTAGAGAGAGGTGTTACTTTGTTGGAGTTATACCGACTGGAAGTTAATTAATGTTATCAAGCGAAGAAAATGTATTTTTTTATTTTAATGAGGATTAATTATGGCGATTGCGTTGCAGTCTATATTCAATATCTACAATGTGTGTGGCAATAATCTCACAACTAAAACCATTCGATTTATAGAAAATTGACATATTTGATAATCTCTTAAGTTCATACTTCGGTGTCGTTAACATTTCATGTACTTTTGCGTGAATTCTTATTTATTTCGTAAATTTTAGTTAGGTACAATAGGATCATAATAATAAAAGGGTTAAGAGTCTTGTGTCATACCTACTAACCGCAATATAAAAATAAATTAAAAATATCCATTAAGATATTATTCTAATTATCTTTGACCTTAATAATAATTGAGTATCAGTACTTAATTTGAAACTACAAACAGCAAAGTCAAATCATGAAGCTGATAAGCAAGTAAAGTCAGGTGTATAGTGGAGGATCAAAAATAATATGGTTAAATCATTATTGTAGTATGAACCTATTTACTATAGAAGCTATGTATGTAGATTTATCAAGTAAATACGCGCAACTGACTATATATTTTAACTAAAAAATATGATTAACTAAGCGGTACAAATTATGTTGTGATGCAAGTTTGAAACGTGGAAAAAAGATGACGTCTCAATAATTTAGGATGTTTAAAACCTGGGCAATGTTTTTCGACTTTTTACGTCTTATTTTTTTTCTAAGCCAATAAAACGTTATCGCACACGTAGGGTCTGCAGTTCACTTTAACGAGGCATTAACAGCTAAGGCACAACGCACACTTTGTAGCCGATAGTTGTGTTTAATTGCCTACTTTAAATGAAATGCATCTCGGCTTTACGAGCGGAGAGCGGTGAATGTGCTTCGAGGAAAAAATATTTGTTGACCTTGTTTTTAGGGTTCTTTACCTACGAATAAAGAAAAGAAATCCTTGTCCTCGTATGTCGTCTGTCTGTATGTCTGTCTATCTTACTGCCTGTCTGTCTGTCCGTCTTTCCGTCTGTTAAAACCAATTTCCTCAGTAGTTATTGAACCTATTGTGTTGAAATTTGGTACTTACACGTATAAAGAAAAGAAATCCTTGTCCTCATGTGTCGTCTGTCTGTATGGCTGTCTATCTTACTGCCTGTCTGTCTGTCCGTCTTTCCGTCTGTTAAAACCAATTTCCTCAGTAGTTATTGAACCTATTGTGTTGAAATTTGGTACTTACACGTATGTGACCCAAACATGGATGTGTAACGTAAACAAGTGAATGTTGAAATAAATGATTGTTCACTTTTGGGCGCAAATTAGAAAATTAAATAAAAATGTTTTGCAAACTGCACTGTGTGTTAGTTCAAATGAAAGACCTAGTAGTGTTATCCATACCAATATATAAAAGTGAAATGTTGTCTGTTTGTTGGTTTGGGGAGCTTTTACGCTTATAACTGCTGGACGGATTTTGATGAAATTTAGAATGAAGATAGCTTATACCCTGGAATAAAACAAAGAATACTTTTCATCCCGGAAAATTGTAAGTTTCTAGGGGAAAACTGGAAAATGTTGATTACTCACTGTAAGGAACGGTTGCCATCACAGAATGGTCTGTGGTTGCTATGGAAACGAAATAACAAGTCTGTCAAAAAACATCAAGAGCATTGGTGCTATACCCACTTTTTACAATATTTAAAAGTGAAACGTTTTCTGTTTGTTTGTTTGGGGAGCTTTCACGCGATAACCGCTGGACGGATTTTGATGAATTTTGTAATGGAGATAGCTTATCTTCTTCTTCTTCCATCCCTGGTCCCGTTATTTAGGGTCGGGTCTCCTCACTTTTCTGCGCCAAGTCAATCTGTCTTGGGTTGTCGGTTCTGGCAATTAGGCTTGCTTGAGGTCTCTTTTTATATTTGACCACCAGGTCGATGGCGGGCGGCCTCTTCCTCTCTTCTGTTCCGGAAGGTTTAACGCAATTTGTACCACATGATCTTCGTTACGGCTTTTAACGTGTCCAAACCATCTGAGGCGGTTTTCGGTAATTTTATCCGTGATTGGTGCGACTTTAAAGCTGCCTGGTACATATTCATTACGAATTCTATCAAGCCTGGTCACACCTCCCGCCCACCTAAGCATCTTCATTTCGTTGGTATGGACCTTTTGTTCGTGCGTCTTCTTAATTGTCCAGCAGTCAAATCCATACAACAACGCCAGACGAACTGCCGTTTTATAGACTTTACCCTTTGTTTTTATGGGAATACGTGGATCGCACAATACACCTGTAAGTGACCGCCACTTTGGCCATGCGACGCTGATCCTGTGAGTCACGTCAGCATCAACATTGGCATCTGTTGTGAGCATGAAGCCAAGATATTTGAACTTTTCTACAGTGGGAATAGGTGTCGACCCAATGTAGATAGTTTCAGGTGTCTCGTTCCCGCTGAAGGGGCATTTCAGATATTCAGTTTTGCTCCTACTAACCCTCAGGCCGTACTTTTCCATAGCGTGCGTCCACGTATTTAGGAGTTCCTGCATATGTTTTGCGGTATCAGCAGCCAGAACAATGTCGTCGGCGTAAAGCATCGTCCACGGCAATGGAGTCAATATATCCCTGGTGAGATAGTCCATTACCAGATTAAATAATAACGGACTGAGAGCAGATCCTTGATGTACGCCCACTTTGACCTCAAATGCTTTACTTAAACCTGCTAGGCTTCGAACTCTCGTACTGGTATTGTTGTACATATCCCCGACAAGTTATTGAATATTCTGGTACATTTTGGGCGCGAAGAGCCTGCCACACTAGCTTACGCGGTATTCTGATAGTCTGTATAGCGTCAGTGGTTGACCTGGATGCTGTGAAACCAAACTGATTTGGAGATATTTCAGAGATACCGATGAGACGTTTATTGATGATTCTTTCTCATATTTTAAGCGTATGAGAGGTTGGTTTTATACCTCTGTAGTTTTTGCATTGCGCCACATCACCCTTGTTTTTGTAAAAAGGTAGTAGATAGCTTTGACGCCATGACTTAGGAGTTCGTTTGGTAGCCATGATGATATTAAACAGCTTAGTCAACCAGGTTACTGCTGTCGGGTCTAGACCTTTCCATAAGTCAGCTGGGATCTCGTCCGGCCCCGTAGCTTTTTGGTTTTTCATTTTAGCCACCGCACGCCTCACTTCCGTTAAATCTACTATGGGTATTGGTCCATGTGTCACAGGGTACAGGATCTTCATTCGGGAATTCTTCATTAAGAAGTTGTTCATAATATTCGAACCATCTATCCTTAATTTGTGTACTGTCTGTTAATAATTTTTGGTCTTTACTTTTTATATATTTGTTAGCTTTTATGTCCAATGTGGCTCTGCATGCATGTGTGCTTGCAGTTTTAGCGTTTTCCAAATTATTGTAGAAGGTTTAATCACTATTTGCTCTCTCTACCGCTACACATTTCTTTGCATTTTTCTTCGCCTCTTTATATTGATCTTTGTCTTCATTAAGTCGCGAGCTTTGCCATTTCTTAAATAGATCTTTTCTAGTTAACAGAGTCTCCTTCACCTTATCGTTCCACTAGTTAGGATCCTTTCCGTTACCAAGAGGTCCTTTGGAGACTCCTAAGATCTCTGCTGCTTTTGTTGTGCAGTATGTTTCATACTTAATCCAAATATCTTCGGCGAATTCATAGTACTCCTACATCAGTTTCAAGATATTCGTTTATCACGACCCGAAGCGATTCTCCTTTGGGGCCATCCAGATTTTTCCACTTAGTCCTTGGTGTTCTATCAACTATAGTTTTTATCGGCTTGGGCAGAAAGTATACGGCAACTAGTAAGCGATGTTGTGAAGTCAATGCCTCGCCGGGGATGGAGAATGGAGATAGCTTATACCCTAGAATAAAACATAGGACACTTTTTATCCCGGAAAATTCCACGAATTACGTGGAAGTTTCCACGTGAAAACTGGAACATATTGAATACTCGCTGTAAGGAACGGTTTCCATGGAAACGAAATAACAAGTCTGTCAAAAAACATCAAGAGCGTTGGTGCCACAGAGTAAGTAATTGATGCTATACCAACAACAAGCCACAGAGGCCATAACCAAGAAGTCTAAGTCTACTTTTGCATTGGTTTTTATATCCTAGAAGAACGTAGGATGCTTTTTTCGCGATAAACTGAAGTCCGCGTGGACGAAGCTAGTTATTAATATAAGTCAAAGTCAAAGAATTTATTGTAAATAGGCAAAATAATAGCACTTTTACAAGTGAAAATTAATATCTCAGGACAACAAAACTAAATAATAATAATAATAAATGTTTCAGACAATTTATACATTTAGAAAATACAAAAATACTTCTTTACTGTAAAATTACACGAAACCCTTTAAGAAGTCTATTGTATTAAAATAGCACGGCTAATTTCACAATATTGAGAGATAATAATATATTCATCGTACGGAACTCTCTCCACTCGAGTTCAACTCGCACTTGTCTGGTTTTTTAAGCACTGTTGCTTGTACTATTATTTATTCTGTGACTGTTGGTAGAGTGTTGGTGGCCGGACCGTAAGTTTTTAAGCACTGTTGCTTGTACTATTATTTATTCTGTGACTGTTGGTAGAGTGTTGGTAGAGTGTTGGTGGCCGGACCGTAAGTTATATATGCTCTTTCAAATCTAAATTAAAGCTAAAGCCATAATTATTATCAAATATACCAGCACACTGTTTCA
This sequence comes from Alsophila aescularia, assembly GCA_946251855.1. Lineage (NCBI taxonomy): Eukaryota > Metazoa > Arthropoda > Insecta > Lepidoptera > Geometridae > Alsophila > Alsophila aescularia. The sequence continues at coordinate 1,513,038 of OX276375.1, forward strand.
CACTGTTAAGTGAATCATATCGCTTGAAGCTACACGTAACCACAGTACATTATAGTCCTTACGGGCTATGTAATTATGTACAATCATAGGTACAATCTCATGTAGCATACACAGGTCACATAAACACCTAACGGCGTGCAGCGATGACGTCACGCGACAACCTGTCGCCCGCTTGTAATTAAGCCGGGCTAGGGAGGTGACATTGTCGATAATGGACGTGTGGGTCGACGAACTTGTGATATCAATATGTACAATATGGGAGAGTTTAAATCGAGACTAAACTAAGCAGGTCATTCTTTTATGCTGTCACACGAATGGAGTTAAGAGTATCACACCGTACACCGCATCAATACTTATCATCAGCTCTGACGAGTCGGTGATCATCGTTTTATTTTCATTTATAAAGTGTTGGTCATTATTACATGTAATCCGTGAAATCCTGTTGCTATAAAAAATGTTGATCCACAAATGATACATGCAATAGTAAAAGGTGCTTCTATTATATTAATATGCTTGTAAAATAAACTCCTAAAATAATAGTTAAAAATAATCCTTTGAACATTCACACATAGAGCCAGTCTTCATTTACACATAGAGCCAGTCTTCATTAACACATAGAGCCAGTCTTCATTCACACATAGAGCCAGTCTTCACTCACACATAGAGCCAGTCTTTACTCGTATTCATTTAGGTAAAATCTACATCGTTTTATTAAAGTAGTGTAAAATATTTTTAGCAGTTTCTGTACAAAATACCATGGTACTAAAAATCGACTTCAAATGGATTAACTATTAAAAAAAAACTTCTGATCCAATTTTGATACAATTTATATGAGACCAACCTGGAGGTCTAATCTTTCAAACAATAGGGAAACTTTTAAAATCAGACCGCAATTGACGTAGAAATAAGGGAACATACAAAAAAAGACGTACACACATTCGAACATAGAACCTCCTTTTGTGAAGTCGATTAAAAATAAGATTGTGTAATATTTTAAAGTAATAGAGAAAAAGAGAGAGGGAAAAGGATTTTATTAAGTTTTCCTTTGAAGACTTTGATCGATAGAAAGAAAACAGTTAAGAAAGCACATCCCGTAGAATTCGTTTTTTTTTCTAAGCTGTTAGTTTTTAAAAATATTTATCCACACCTATATATAAAAGTGAAATCTTGTCTGTTTGTTTGTTTGGGGAATTTTAACGCGATAACGGCTGGACGGCTTTTGATGAAACTGTAAATAGGTATCGTTCAATATAGAAACCAACATAGGATACTTTTTATCCCGGAAAACGGTAAGTTTCCACAGGAAAACTGGGAAATGACGATTACTCGCTATAAGGAACGGTTGCCATGGAAACGAAATAATAACAAGTCTGTCAAAAAGCATCAAGAGCGTTGGTGCTAAACTTTTGTATTAGTAGGTATTTGATATCCTAGAAGAACACAGGGTGCTTTTTTCACGATAAACTGTACTTTGCGCGGATTAAGTCGCGGGCGAAAGCTAGTTATTAATAAATATTATTTATCTGTTGATCCGAAGGAGAACCAATGAATTGATGAATGTCGTAAAAGTGCTGAATATGATGATGATGATGATGATGATGATGATGATGATACTTATCTTTATTAGAAACGAGTAGACAGTAGGTATACAGTTTTTCATTTAGTTTATACTTTATTATAGGTTTTCATTTTACAATAACAAAAATATAACTCGCTTTATCATTTCAAATAAGCTCTGGTAGTTCGCCTAACTCTGTGACCGACTACTTTCACTGAATTTTATGTTACCTTGTACTCATTTACTATTATGTGATTTGTTCGTTTATGTTAACGAGACAAGAACGTCTTTCACGTGATGGTAAGCGCTACGCCTGCCCATGACCTGAGAAAGGCCATCCAGAACTTTGCGTTGCAAAATATTGCGCTGCACTGCAATGTTATATTAGAAAAACATTTAAAACAAGTTTTTTTATTGCTTTGTCACTATTTATATTTTTAAGTTTTCTTTTTTATTTATTTTTCACTGTCATCGATTTGTGACCAATCCTGAAAGTTTCAGCAGGATAGTGCTCGAAATTTGAATTGCAAGATTCCAGGACAGACTGACATACATACATACAAGTGAAGTTAAACAAAGATTTTAAAATAACTCTGTTCATTTAAATGACTTCATCACTATTTTCAGAATACTCCTACTTACCTACCTTATAATTTAGTCGATACTTCTATGTACCTATCCTACAAATATTACAATTGCGAAACTTTGTGAGTGAGAGAGTGTTTGTGTATGTTTGCCCGGTCTTCACGCTGAAACGGCTCAACGGATGTATATTTATATATATGTATATATATATATATATATATATATATATATATATATATATACATTAAGTCCTAGATTAACACATATAATACTTGCCATCATCATACACGCAGGTGCACCAACGGGACGCAGCTTGCTAGTCTACTATAAAAATACGCAGAAGGTAAACACAACTTTATTTTCTGAAAATAAAATAAGCATTCCAGATTTCTCTCACTTTACTCGAATTGCAACGCCAATTGCAATCTCAAAGACTGTGCCAATAACTCACAGTATTAAATTCATATCGTCGCGAGGTGAACGTCCCTATTTCGTCCCCGGGCACCTCGTTTTATTAAGGCGCGTTTTTTGTGCGGTCACACGTGCAGCCCATACCTCGCTACGAGCTTGTCTCGTCCGATGCGATATTTGTACGTAATATCTGTGAGTACTCATTACTATGAGTGCCTAAACATAATAATTATATCATAGGCTCATAAAATTATAAGTCTATGATGTAATTATGTATACAGTAGATCATAAGTAAGTACCTACTTATAGAATTAGGTACGTACAAGTACATAATATCTAAGTAAACAGTCTCTTAAATTTAACAAAAAATAATCAATAGAAGAAATTTAGTGCCATGGGCTTTTCCATAATAGAACGAGGTCACCCTAGAATCAATCAAACACACTAATACTTAACGAACACAAGAAAACTTAATCCAACACTTCATTACATCATACATATTCCATTCCAAAGCCCACAAAGCACCATAAAACCGGCTCAGACTACCTCAAAAATAACCATCTCCCATTCAATATTCGAACAACCGATTTTACGAGTTCACAACTTTCTCTAGGTGACATTGTCGCGTAACTCAGTTAAAGCGACGATTCACGGGCGGGCAAGCTCGCGAAATACAATTGACGCACATATTGGCTCGGTGCGGTGCTTCCTTGGCGAGCAGGTCAGTCAGGTCTCAACTCTCACGGAACAATACACATGGCTTGTTCAACAGAAGAGCGCCTTTGTACCTATTGTCTTTACAATCTATAAGGGTCTGTCACTCGATGTGTTACCTACCAAATTCACACTGCTGCAACATTTATACAGAGTGGCTAAATTTAGCAAGGCCCTATTTCATAAAGCGACAAATCATAATAAAACTACAAATGTCAGTCAAATACGCCAAACCTGCGTTTCATTTAGCAAACTAGCACGACATTTCGATAGTTTGACTGACATTTGCCAGTTCGATTGAAATTTGCCAGTGTACTATAGTTTTATGAAATAGGGCCCAGATCACATGGTTGTCTTTTTTGTTTTCAACCTGACACAAAAATTAAATGGAGATTTATTTATTAGGTTAAATGTTGGTTAAATTCAATGTTGTGGTTGCCTTACATTTGGCTAGAAAACCAAAAGCAACCATTGTTTGAGAGCTCCAGCGCTTGCTGGTGAACAATATGAAAGTGTTGATAATCTGAAATTAGCGCTTTGTCGGGCATGGGACCGAATCCCACAATAACCTACTTTTGTGCAGCATGCGATGCCTTTGTCGGAAGACTCGATGCCATTATTCATGTCAAAAGAGGTCGTAGAGAACAATGACTGGTTTTCCCTGAAATGTTTTTTTTTATCCGACTGAGGAAGGTTATGTGGTTGGGTTGTATGTATGTTTGTTTGTACGTTTCTTAGACGCGTCCTACACAAACGAACGGCTTGATGGATTTTGATAATTGAGATATCATTGGATTCATCTCAATCAGGAAACTGGTATTGAATATTATGATGTGTCAAAAAACTACTATGGCGGCTTAAAACTGCCATATTGTATTTCCGATGAAACAAAAAATAACCATTATATATTGAGTGAGGTATCAATATGAAGGAAGACCATTCCAATAATATTTAATTATTTTACCTAAACCGTAGCATTTGTATTTGAAGCTTCTTACAATTTTTATATTTTTCAACTTATGGAAGAACATTTTAGAAATTGCAACTATTAAAGTAAAGTAAAACAAATAAGTATATAATTAGAATTATTAGTTTTACGTTTAATACCTACTACTAGCTACGCCCCGTGGTTTTACCCACGTGGATGATGGTAGTGATGATAATTATGATGATGAAAAGTAGCTTATGTGTTAATCCAGGTTAAAAGCCATAGAAATTTGGTACCATATAGGTACCAAATTTCATCCAAATCGGCTCAGCCTTTTGAGCGTGAAGGAGTAATAAGTACTCTATGTGTTAATCCACTATATAAGCTAGTCTAGTACCAAATTTCATCCAAATCGATTCAGCCATTTGAGCGTGAAGTAGTAACAAACATACATACAAATTTTCGCCTTAATAGCTCGCATTGCGTCCGTCCGCTATCGCGGCTGAAAGCAAAAACTTAATAGCTCGCATTGCGTCCGTCCGCTATCGCGGCTGAAAGCAAAAACTTAATAGCTCGCATTGCGTCCGTCCGATATCGCAGCTGAAAGCAAAAACTTAATAGCTCGCATTGCTTCCGTCCGCTATCGCGGCTGAAAGCAAAAACTTAATAGCTCGCATTGCGTCCGTCCGCTATCGCGGCTGAAAGCAAAAACTTAATAGCTCGCATTGCGTCCGTCCGCTATCGCGGCTGAAAGCAAAAACTTAATAGCTCGCATTGCGTCTGTCCGCTATCGCGGCTGAAAGCAAAAACTTAATAGCTTGCATTGCGTCCGTCCGGTATCGCGGCTGAAAGCAAAAACCCAGGCATATGTTTTCGTCGTGTGTTCCGCGCTTCACAGCTGCACTTCTCTGCGAATATAGATGTTTTTTGTCGTATGAGGGCCTCTGGTGTCAGAGTTTGTCAGGCCACCCGAGGGCCTCTGACGTGGCTTAACGACTGCTACTAAAGCAATACAGCCGGGACCAATAGTTTCATGTGCCCTCCTAGTCAGCTCGCATGGCGCGTCCGTCCGCTATCGCAACTGAAAAGCAAATCCCCGTGCATACGTTTACGTCGTCCCGCGCCCCACACCTGCACCGCTCTGCAAATCTACATAGCAGGGGAGTTGCTTAAATATTTATTCAATAGTTTTGTTTGAAGACGGGTTTTTTGTTGTTTTTTATAATAAGTTTTACTTATCTAGCATGACCCTGAAATTTTGATAATTTGTATGCCAGTAGACCAATTAAAAACATTTTCAATTAGCAACACTTCGAGTGACTGACCGCCTGTATAATCTGGCGAGCTACCGTCAGGCCACCAAGGCCACGGTGTTGCTTGTCATTGTCAAAATACATTATCAATTATCACACTATCCACGTCCATCGCGATAGATATAGTTAGAAGCATATTTTTTTTAAATATACCGCCTCAACCAGTAAATGCAAGTTTACGCACGACACATCTCTTTTTCAGTCGGTGGTAAAAACGAATGAAGCTGTCACGAGCTTATTCGCCAATGGATCGCCGCTTTCGGCTTTATTTCCCGCATGAGATTGCAGGCTGCAGTAAAATAGTTAGAAAATAATATGACAGTGTCGGCCGGCGAGATTGGAAAAGTTCTACAGATCTTGGAACTATCGTTTATGGCGTAGAAAGTTGCCGGTGGAGTTGGCAAGTCACCTTTGGTGGCGAGTAATGATTATATTTAACTTAGTCGCGTTATTGAAGCGTTTCTGGTTAATTTTGAAGAGGCATCAACCACCATTGTTGAGTCTACTTTTCGTATCTTTGTTTGAGACATTCTGCCCTAAAAATTACTGTTTTCAAAGTTAAGGTAGTATTTTTGTAAATAGGCAAAATAATAGCACTTTAAAAAGTCAAAACTTAACATGGTCTCATGAACAAGAAGTAACACATACAATATTATAAATAGAACAAAGCAATAAAATTAGGTAAACTGAGTATGCTTTGAGTTTGAAAATGAAATTTCCTTTTCATGTGCCTACTCAGAGCTGAATCTCGCACAGAAAAGGAAATACCATTCAGACTTAACCGGTGTTTCGGAAATATGAAATATAGAAATAACTAGCTTAAAAGTTAAACAAAACACGCCTGCCCTGCCAAAAAAGAGCTTTTGCTTATAAATTATACACTGTAGGAATGTGCTTATCAAGACCTTCAATTATACACTGTTGGGATGTGCTTATCAAGGCCTTCAATTATACACTGTGGCAATATGCTTATCAAGGCCTTCAATTATACACTGTCGGAATGTGCTTATCAAGGCCTTCAATTTGATACGCATATTGTAAAAAATTAAGTTTTTTTTTAGTTTTTGATAAATGAACCATACTTTCGCCACATAGAATGTTTTCAAAAAAATATATAGCCTGTGTTACTCCGGGGGATCTAAATCTGTTAAGGAATTTAAAAGTTTTGTTGGAATAAAGAAACTCACATCCATACAAACATACATGCATGCTAAAAACATTACACTCCTTTTTTGGGCAGTCGTGTAAAAAGTTAATGTCAAATACAAAAGATAAAAATGCAAATGAGATGTCCAACAATCATCAAACTGGGTTAAAAATAATGGATATACAAATGACTAATTAGAAACCAGGATGGAACAGTCCTTCCCCACAAGCAGCACCCTTTCACGAGTACGACTTGTGTGCCAGCCATGACTCCCCCCCGATCAACCTTTTTAGAGGGAATGGTGTTTTGGTTACAGCATCCTGGTGGCGGCTAAAACTATGATTAGCCATCAGACTGCCATCCCAAGTAGATGTGGCGGTCATTTTTAAGAATCTTATGGATTGTCTTGCAAACCTGATACCATCGTTGAGATCGATAATACTGGCCTCAATTTATTCAACATTGAGGCCACTTTGGGGCCTGTCTACATTACGCAAAATAATCTCAATGTACCAGTAATTACACACAGTGAGGTGTAGGTGTATCGCGCGCTATCAATAGGTCGCGCCTTCACTAAATTAAACCAACACGTAGCAGATAGCGCAATGACGTACAAACCTACACTGTTATTATCATGCTGAGTATTTTTTTGAAAGGAAATGAGAGTGACTTTCATTCGGTTTGTTAGTCGAAAATAAAGAGCAGATTCTAAAATTCGACGCATATGTTTTTTTATGTATGTTGTGAACCCTGAGATTAATCAAACACAAAACTAATTCTAACTGTACTTTGACCTGTTACTTATTCTGTATAGTTATTGCGTAACTCTAAAACAATAATTATAACACATCTTCATTAAATTCTACCTAAACTAGAATACGAGATAACGTCCTACCTACGCACGAGATAGCTCCTAGTTCGATTCGAGGAAAAGTCGGAGGTTATCGCTCGTGCTACCGCGCCATCGAGGTGAGGGGTTTACGTCATTCAGTAATATTTTGACGATCATTGGAATCAAATAAGGTTGAAATAATGAGTGAATGGAAAATATAAGTAACATGAACGTATTGTATCCAGAGTAATTTTAATTAGGTACATATTTTTAATTATTTTTCCTTGGTCATCACGGGCAAACTCCCAGGTAGATTGGATTACAGTACTTTCTATTATAATAACATAAAATAGGTAAGGTTATTTTCCTGTCCTATGTTGTGATGTTTAAATTCATATATTTTGAGGGCACTCGTTATTATTTCATTTCAATTTCAAGTTTCGACCGATTCGACGAATGACTCTTATTTTTTTATTTTTTTAACAGTGGGACGATTCAGGCTGTTCGTTATTTTTATCGCAATAATAAGTTCTGAGTTTGGCCTCTCGCATGGTGTGTGGTAAGTGAGACGATGCCAGATCTAGAAGAGAGCTATTCACAATTTCTCCTTGGAAGCATCAGCTGACTTTGTAGATATCAGGAAATAAAGATGATTGCAGAAAATTATTCCATTTCAGTTGTACTAACGGCCACTATTCTATTCCTAATGCAAATCAAAACGCCAGCATCAAAATAGAAATATTGATGCTGGTGGTAACATCAAGTAACAAGCAAAGAAGTTTTTTTTAATATTATACCATTATATAAATTGTGGACCCGTGATTTTTGGACCCGATTACACTACTGACGAGACTGAGCAATTCGAAGCAACCATTTCAGTTATCGTTTTCTATCGTGAAATTTTATTTTTGATTATTTATAATCCTGTCTTTTTCATTTATGGCCCTTCCACCATCCTGTCAAGCAACATATTAAATATCCCATAAAAACTCAGTTTCTCAAAGGAACCTGCCGCCATTATTTAGAATCAACAAAAACCAAACGGTCTCCACATGGCCACACCTTTCCCAGGTAACCCATTTTTTTTTTACCTTCTCATCCAAAAGTAAACCTTATTCAATAAAAGTTAAGGTGCTATATTCAGTATCCACTTGATTTGTTATAGGTATAAGACGACCTTTGTCTTCAATATAAATTCAATATGGTGCCGGTTCTGAGAATAGAATAATTAGTGATAAAATAATTTGTGTACAGTTCCCGTGAACAAGGAGTAAAAAAAAACATACCTAACAGGTAAATCATACGGAACGAATTTAATGTATACCTACGTCTCTCAGTACCACGTAACTCACTAATTTAATGTATACCTACGTCTCTCAGTACCACGTAACTCACTAATTTAATGTATACCTACGTCTCTCAGTACCACGTAACTCACTAATTTAATGTATACCTACGTCTCTCAGTACCACGTAACTCACTAATTTATAACTAAAATATTTTTATACGAATCCAGGAAAATTGCGCGATAAAAAGTGCTCTACAAATTACTTATATGTCACTGAATTATTATGTACTAAACACCTATCTGTATGTTATATGCTAAGATTTTGTGTAGTTGTGTGTTGTGTTTAGCCTATACTGTACCACTGCTGGGCAAAGGCCTCCCTTCTGCCGCGTCGCCTTCTTTCCGGGCTGGGATTCCATTTAGTGGTTACTTTGGCCCATAGCACCTCTGGCATACGGCAGATGTGGCCGGCCCAGTTCCACTTCAGCTTGGCGGCTTTTAGAGCTACATCTGTAATGCCGGTTCTGGAGCGCAGTTCGGTGTTTCGAACACGGTCTGTTAACTTAATACCTAGAATGCAGCGCTCTATTGCCCGCTAAGATTTTACCTTTTAGAAATTATTAATGAATTACAGACACCTAATAAAGAATTTGAGACAAATAAGATCACTATTGATAATTATTTTCAATGGCTCACAGACACAACATATATTGCTATGCACGGCCACGGATTATAATTATAGGTAAATAGGTACCAATACTACTTAAGCGGGTACGACATCCATAGTAATAGGTACATACCTGTAAGTTTCAAATAATGAGCCTCGCTATGTTTTATTTTTAAGACTACATAATCAAACAGTAATAATAGTTTTAAACAAATATTTTAATATAAGTTTATTTATTTGAGAGGACTAGTACCGCCATCTAGTGGGAAGTAGAATTACTAAAGCGTGCCGCAGCGGTGAAATGTTTTAAATTATGATTGGTGCGAACGTATACAACTTCCTTGGTGCGAACACTGCTTTGCGATTGTCGTTAGAGTTAATGTCATACAATGTTAATGTTGTCATGTTATGTTATATTAATGGTAGAGTATTTTGGACTAATAACGATCACAACAACTAACACAGAATATTCTTATAAATAAATATAATTTGTTTTGATTTGATTTACTATGTTACATAAATATTTGAATTTTAGTAGGTATCTACTAGCTGTGCGTGTTATTCCAGGACCAAAAGTAGGGAGGTTAATATAAATAACAATATTTAAATATCGAATTGAGATACAGACTACACCAGTTTTAAGTCAAAACCAAGAGTGAAAACTTAATTTCAATCGGCCCTGTAATTTTCACGTCTGTGATTACATACAAACAGACACAAATTTTAAAGCGCTATATACTTGATCATCATCATGCATCATTTTCTGCTACTCATTTTTAGCCCTTAAAGTCATGTACTTTTAAATTATCTTTCTTGTACAGATTTAATGTCACATACCTTCTTATTTATTATAAGTATAGATAGATAACTAACATACTTACGTAATGATAATAATGACGGTACTCTTGTTTCCCTATTTGCAAAATCAGACTGATACCTCAGAGTTACCCCGCAACAAAAGTTTCCTGGAAGCATGTTGCCCCAAATCGTCATTGCCTGCAAGAGATAGTTGATAGAGATAAGTCCGCCCATTGCTACATTCTTATCAATTTCACTTTTTTCTGTGTATGTAATGTATTAGTGTTAATGTATTAGTGTGCTATTAATGTATTAGTGTTTGTAATGTATGAGTGAGTAATGAAGCTATTTATTATCGAAGCTATTTATTGAGCTATATATTATCGAAGCTGTTGATCACTATGTCTACTTAGGTCAGACGATCCGACTGGGTAGATCCAACTTCGACAAAGAGGTCAACCGACGAATCCAACTCGGATGGGCAGCGTTCGGGAAATTACGCCACATCTTCTCGTCGCAGATACCGCAGAGCCTCAAGACGAAAGTTTATAATCAGTGCATGTTGCCTACGGCACTGAGACGTGGTACGCTATAGCTATTGGTCTCATACACAAGCTCAGTTGCGCAGCGTGCAATGGAGAGAGCTATGCTCGGTGTTTGACTACGTGATAGGATCCGTAACGAGGAAATCCCTAGAAGAACCAAGGTTATCGACATAGCTCTCAGAATTTGTAAGTTGAAGTGGCAATGAGCAGGCCATATAGTTCGCAGAGCTGACAACCGCTGGGGAATAAAGGTTCTCGAATGGCGACCACGATCAAGCAAGCGAAGTGTAGGGAGACCCCCCTCACGATGGATGGACGACTTTGTAGCCATCGCAGGGAGTCAGTGGATGGAGACGGCACAAAACCGTTTGTCGTGGTGCTCTTTGGGGGAGGCCTATGTTCAGCAGTGGACTGCTAAAGGCTGAAATGATGATGATGATGGATGTATTAGTGTGGACGAAATACCTAATGTTTTGTATAAATTTTCCATTGTCGCGGGATATAGCTCATTCTATCCCCTGTCAAAGCCTGTGTTTCAACAGTAGTTGGTGGTTTCTCGGCCGAATCAGCATTTATATTACCTACTAGCTGCGCCCCGCGGCTTTTCCCGCATGCCCACCTCCCCAGAACCCTATATACCAATAACCACCCTCCAACCCCCCGGCCACTCGCACCCGCACGACTGTAAGGTGTCTCTTGTTTATTTCTAATGCAGAATCCAAGTCTAGTTCAAATTCATACAAAAATCCCACAGAAAAAATAATTAAAACATACATAGCTACAGCCGAACATATAACCGTCTCCTTTTCTGAAGTCGATTAAAAAGGACATTCAGGTTTTGTGATAGGGCAAAAAATAATAATAGGCAAATTGGTCTAAAGTGATGCGATTACGACGAGAAGCATTTTTTTTAAATATTTATTTGGGTAGATAAATGAATGCTTCTTGTACTATGATTATGAATTGTTGATCCGATTTTCTTGATAGATTAGGAGCTCTCAGTTTGGACGAATAACTCATATCTATCTTGATAGGGTGGGGTCTATTCAGGTGCTTCTAGTTAAATGTGTGCGCACTTATTAAATTAGATAGATGCTGTGTGAGAGAATTCCTGGTATCCCAGGAGTCTATTCTGGAAATCGCTCGAAAGTATATGATGCGATAAATACTTGTTTGGGAAGCACATATTAAAGTTGTTTTTTTTTCTAAGTAAAATTGAGTGACAATACCAGCTTGGGGGCAATTCTCGTATATGTTCTATGAATAAATTTTATGAGGAAAACCGTAAGTATATTAATTATATTAAAAGTAGATATACATTGAACCAATAAATCTAAAAGCTACGATGTTTTTTTTAGTATATTATCTTCCAAAATCAAAAAATCCTCATCAGAAAAGCTCTCGAGAATAGCTCTCCTCGTCGATATCTCGCGGGATAAATGGGCATGCATTAGTTCACACGTCTAAGTCTATTAATTACGGCGCGCGGCGCATTTTATCATCGGAAGTGCTTCGAAAATAACACGCATAGCATCGACAAAATCGAAGAGACACATTCTGTCCATCCGAAGGTTGTCTGGTGGAAATTGAAGAACAACTAGCTATGTATATTCACTGATCTTATTTTTTATGTTTTTTTTTTATCTGTGTAGTTCATTTTATATTTTTAATCGACATACAAAGAAGTCTCTCAATTCTACTGGGTTGTTCTTCATGTTTGTGTGTTTGTATGTGTATGATCACTCGTATCTATCTATGAAATTGTTTCTCCACTGTAGTTCCAAACTATAGTCCATAGTGGCGTTACATCTAAATTGATTCAGTAGTTTTTTAATACATCCATTAGTTATTTTTTTTCGTAGATTGTTAATAGGTGTAGAAGACAATTACATGCTTCTGTCTATCTACTATACAATTGGTTCAGGCATATTCCTACATATCTTCTTGATTTATCAAAGCTTACATTGTAAGTTCGCTTTAAAATTACATTTCACAAAAATTGTTATTCATTTAGATTATGTGTAGAAATGGAATGGAAGGTCAATATTAAATTTGATATTCATGGATTATAGATACTTAGGTATACATAAAATCATGTTTTAAAGAGGCTAACCTACCTAAGATAAAGATCGCTATTAAATTATTATGTATTTACCCGACTGCGTGTTTGTGTTATATGAATGTTTGTCCGTTTCCCTGGCTCGTCCTATGGCCTAAACGGCTTGATTGATTTTGATAAATGAGGTATCATTGTTTTAGTTTTAATCACAAAAATGACATAATGATATATGAAGTATAAAGAAAACTAATATGACGGCTTACAGCTGCCATATTGTATTTCTGTCGGGACAAAAAATTATCAAAATTCAAATATTTTGAATAACACTACATCATCATCATCATCATTATTTCAACCTTTTGAAGTCCACTGCTGAACATAGGCCTCCCCCAAAGAGCGCCATGACACATGACGTGATCTTGTGCCACCTCCATCCAACGATTTCCTGCGATGGCAACAATGTCGTCGGTCCATCGTGTGGGGGGTCTCCCTACACTTCGCTTGCTTGTCCGTGGTCGCCATTCAAGAACCTTTATTCCCCAGCGGTTGTCGGTTCTGCGAACTATATGGCATGCCCAAAAACACTGCAACTTGCAAACTCTGAGAGCTATGTCGGTAACCTTGGTCCTTCTACGGATTTCCTCGTTACGGATTCTATCACGTAGTCAAACACCGAGCATAGCTCTCTCCATTGCTCGCTCCGTGACTTTGAGCTTGTGTATGAGATCAATAGTTAGCGACCACGTCTCAGTGCCGTATGTCATCACTGGCAACATGCACTGATTAAAAATTGTTGTCTTGAGGCTCTGTGGTATTTGCAACGAGAAGATATGGCGTAATTTTCCAAAACGCTGCTTAGCCGAGTTGGATTCGTCGGTTGACCTCTTTGTCGAAGTTGGACCTACCCAGTTGGGTCGTCTGATCTAAGTAGACATAGTGATCAACAGCTTCGATTATATCGTTCCTAACATAAATCGGCATGGGTGCGACATGAGCATTTGACATGATGTTCGTCTTACCTATGTTCATTTTAAGACCCACCTGTTGGGAAACAATATTGAGGTCACTGAGCATTGTGCTTAGGTCTTCCAGGGTTTCTGCCATGATAACTATATCATCAGCAAATCGAAGCTAAGTGATAAATTTTCCAATGATGTTAACACCATGTTCCAATTCAGAAGCTTTAATATATCTCCCAGTGCAGAGGTGAACAGTTTCGGAGAAATAACGTCTCCCTGTCTCACCCCTTTTTGCAATTTGATAGAATTCGTGCTCCGATCTTGGAGATGACAGTCATGGTGGCCTTGCTGTACAAACACTTCAACACTGCGATGTACAGGTAGTAAATCTGGCACCACTGTAATGACTGTCATCGTTTATTTCCTAATATATCACGATATGCATCGGTCCATTACTATAATAATTGTATAAGGATAAGGATTGCAAAGATGTGTACAACTTTTCAAAATTGATGTTTGATAATCGTCTGTCTTGTTCTGTTAAACTGAAGGGTCATAGGAATGAAAAGTTGAGTATAGTGAACAATCATCTGTTTTAGGGCTTTCACTTTTTTATACTCCCTCTACGCGAAAACCTATCAAGTGAGGTATCAAAATGAAGATATTTAAAAGACCATTCCAAAAAAATATAATGTATTATATACAAAAAATAATTATTTTGTAATAGCTCTCATAGTAGGTAGTTAGTAGTAGGTATTATAAGGTATTCTGTGGTTATGTTTAAAATAAAGCTGTGGTTTTAGATATTTTATGTGTTAGAGCCTACAAAGTTTTCAAGAACTACTTCCTGTATACCCCAATAGGACTTTGGCGACTTATTTTCTGCTTGGGAACGATATTAGCAAGGAAGAGACTAGTGTTCACTACACCAAGCCTACCTTTATACACAAATAAAATCCATACAAACACTTTTTACTATATAGTGTGTGACGAATTATAGTTGTTTTACAGATAAAATAACCTACGACTGGCCAGCCACTGTTCTATTTATTTTCTTGTTTGTGGCCTTTAATTCCTTTCTTGTGCAATAAAGAATTACCTATCTACCTTTAAATAAATGATCACTCAGTTGGTTGAATGTTTAGTCACCGCGCTGCAGGGCGTTTGGTTCAGTACCACAACCGTGGTGTCTCCCATGTAAATATAAGCATAACTATGTTTTTCTTCACCGAGCTCATGCTAATATTACATGGGAGCCTCCATGTGTCAATTCAAAAACACAGTCAGTTTCTTAGTCTCGTGCAAAAGGTAAAAAAATAACACATTTAAGATACCTTCATAACCAAGGAGGTTATTAAAAAGCCGCGTATCTCGTATCTAATCTCTCAGTATAGAGCCCCGTTCATACGCGTCCGGTGCGACCGGATGCCAGCATCCTGGATCTTGAGGTATCAGGTTTAGGTCGTCTGATGAGAGGGATAACTAATCACATATTACACCGACTTAAAAAAGAATAGTGTTTTTTATTCGACTCCATATTTATTTTTTGCAAGTTTTTTCTGTTTCAGCAATCTATATCTACCTATAACGAGTCTACTCCCCACCACCGCGCCGTCCCATTTGATTTGGAATCACTGATGTTTTATTTTTTAATCTGATTTATGACAAGAATTTGCAAATGTATTATTCAACGTAGGAACTTATACATAACTACACTACAAACCCATTCATTTGTAAAAAAAATATTAAAGCTGTCAGGAACAGCTAATTCCTGGCCAGTTTGTGAGTAAGTTCAGTGATTCAGTTCATCACTAGCCTTTCACTGGTATAGGTCGCGTCATGTAAGATCGCTGGCGGTTAGGCTGCGCATTAGGTGATTTATCGGTCTATTGTGTGGTATGAGGTGAGGCGCGGGGCGGGCGGGTATGCGAAGCTGCAAGCGAAAAACTAAGTAATAATTATTTAAAACAATAGGCCTAGTACTTTTGTACGCGAGTATACCCGTGAGTATACACACACCCTCCACTTTTTTCCATCATTATTTTTTACATGACGCGACCTATATCGTGTACGAAAACAATTGCAGACCCTTAAGTAACTAGGCCAGTGAAAGGCTAGTAGCTGAACTGACTCACTGACCTTGTGTCCGGAGACCATGCACCTCTATGATAGTTATGGAATATTTTCTCCAAATTTCAAATCTCTAAGTCCACCGGCTTAAGCTGTGATTTGTCTATCAGTCATTAGGTAGGTAAATCACGGTACTGTTTTATAGGTATAGATAGATGTCGTATGCAGCTCCCCGTGGACGCGAGCGACGGTACGACAGGAATTAGTGCACCGGACGGACGGAGAGATTCGCGGAATCGGTCGATATATCGACGTGCCCCACATCGGACAACGGTACCACTGTGAACATGTGTTTCAATCATTTAGAGTTCTAAAGTAAATCAAGGCCATGTGTTTACCAACAAGTTTCGTGTCGGTTCTTCTCTAATGGTTATATGCCATCCGAATCCGGTTCCTATGTAAATAAACATATATTTAGCGTTTTCATTTTGGTTTAAATTAGATCATCAATTTCAACATTAGCCTGCAGGCGACTGAGCATTGGTCTCCTACATAATAGGGAGCTTGTTGCCACAATTACCCGGCTTGGCAGGCGGCTTAGTAATCACAGTAGATGTTGATACTAACACAATTAACAAGCGTGGCAGGCGGCGCGATAATCACAGTAAATGTTGATACTAACACAATCACCACGCTTGGCAGGTGGAGTGGTAATCACAGTAGATGATATACTAACACATTCACCGCGCTTGGCAGGCGGCGCGATAATCACAGTAGATGTTGATACTAACACAGTCACCACTCTTTGCACGCGGCTTAGTAATCACAGTAGATGTTGATACAAACACAACCACAACGCTTGGCATGCAGCGCGGTAATCACAGTAGATGTTGATACTAACACAATCAACACGCTTGGCAGGCGGCGCAGTAATCACAGTAAATGTTGATACTAACACAACCACAACGCTTGGCAGGTGGCGTGGTAATCACAGTAGATTATGGTACTAACACAATCACCATGCTCGGCAGGCGGCGCAGTAATCACAGTAGATGTTGATACTAACACAATGACTACGCTTGGCAGGCGGCGCGGTCATCACAGTAGATGTTGATACTAATACAATCACTACGCTTGGCATGTGAGGTGGTAATCACTGTAGATGATGATACAAACACAATCACCACGCTTGGCAGGCGGGGCGCTAATCACTGTAGATGGTGATACTAACGCAATCACCACGCTTGGCAGGAGGCGTGGTAATCACAGTAGATGTTGATACTAACACAATCACCACGCTTGGCAGGTGGGGTGGTAATCACAGTAGATGTTGATACTAACACAATCACCACGCTTAGCAGGCGGGGCGGTAATCACAGTAGATAATGATACTAACATAATCACCACGCTTGGCCGGCGGGGCGGTGATCACAGTGGATGATGATACTAACACAATCACCACGCTTGGCAGGCGGGGCGGTAATCACAGTAGATGATGATACGCAATCACCACGCTTGGCAGGCGGGGCGGTAATCACAGTAGATGATGATACTAACACAATCACTACGCTTGGCAGGCGGGGCGGTAATCACAGTAGATGATGATACTAACACAATCACCACGCTTGGCAGGCGGGGCGGTAATCACAGTAGATGATGATACTAACGCAATCACCACGCTTGGCAGGAGGCGAGGTAATCACAGTAGATGTTGATACTAACACAATCAACAGGCTTGACAGGCAGTGCGGTAATCACAGTAGATGTTGATACTAACACAATCAAAAAGAGTGGTAAGTGGCGCGGTAATCACAGTTAGTAGATGATGATATTAACTCTGGATAATTCTGCTGCGTGGGAGGAGGAGGAGTGGATCACAAAACTAGCTTTAATAACTTAGTCTAACTGAATCATCCAAAGATACTAATTTACTCGAAGTCATATTTTTTTATTTAGTTTGTTTATTCTAGCCCAGGTTGTTACAAATGGTGGGTTTTGTTGGTTGACAAGGTTTGGTTGTAATGTTGACCCAAAACCTCAACACATCTACATTAAAGTTAATCAAATATTGTTAGGGTATAATATATTAAAATGCTATTTATGCATGAAATATATTTTTAACAAACGATTCTATGGTGGAAATTTGCTGTTATGTTGATGTACCTTCATTCTGTTACAAGATTTTAATCCAGTATTGAAATCTGTATACTTCCTTTTCGAAGTGGACAATTTTTCTTTCAACATCTTCCTCGGATTAACTCTGTCAAATCAGTTTATTTTCCAACCACCGATACCAAACGAAAATCCCCTTCGTCCGTGAAGGAATGCGGCGCACGGGAATAGCTCGTCCCCAAAGGTAAACACTCCTCGTTATTTATTATACCTGGCCCATAGCTCTGTGCCAATTTTTTCTTTTTACACCTCAAGAATGCATCGTGTTTATTTCTATGCACGTGATAAATCTCGGAAGAAAAATTCGACCGTTCTCGGTCAGACGAGGTGACGACTGAAGCCGGTCGGCAGTGGATACGCGCATTCTTTCATATTTACATCGGTAGTGGATTTAGATTGGTTTGTTTTGAGGTTTTTTTTCCCGGAAAATGTGAAGTACAGTCAATATTTGAAAGGTTAAATAGCGCTGTAAAACATTGGCCCTGACCTAGTTTTAGTTTCAGTGCAATATTTAGTGAATATTATATTCGTAGAAGTTTTACAAACTTAATACCTACTTATAAGAATAGACCGAGCATGGCTTCAGAAGTAACGCAGTACATACACAACACTCTTTAGGAACTGGTATCTATCTACGTAAATAATGAATCATTTTTTTATTTCATAATAAATTTAAAAAAAATATTTTTGTTCGACATGTGATCAAAATAATTGCATTGCGTTCAAGTGTTTAAAGTTTTTAAATATATTATTACCCTTGACAGTCTGTACATTCTAATTCTCAACGGGACGAAATTTCGCAATGAATCATTCCAGTTATGATGTACCTACGTCGGCCTATGTACCTTTGACGCGCCTGGGTACTTCTCAGCACTAAAGATTTCTGTCTCTTCACAAATTTGTTGCACCTCTCGTGCTGTTTACTACGTCGTTGTTTTGATTTGTCATTTGGGACGATCTTCTCGTGTCTTTACTGGAATTGCTTGACGTTGACTTATATTAATGGATACTCGAGTTAAGATTACGATTATATGTATATGGGTACTTTAATTATTTTCAGTACTTTTGTTCAGGTAAATAGTTGACAAACGTATAATGACATATTTTTTATTTAGTTTGTTTAAGGTTTGTTTATTTAATGAGTAATTTTCAACGTCTACTAATATTTTAACCCCTATTGAGGTAACTACTAACTGGTACTAGGTAGACTTTGAGCACCAGTTTGATTCAGTGCTTTAGTGTATTTGCCAATTTCACCCACAGCGCTAATCAATAGGTAACGCAAAAGAAAACGCTTTATAATTTACACGTAATTGCAACATTTTTGTCAAATAGAAATCTAAACTAACTAATAACTGTGGTAGGTACTTACCATTCAGTTATTGAATAGAACAGAATAGAATATCGTTTATTAACTTTGTGACCTATAACATGTAATGCCGACACTGAAAACGTCGCAGATTCACTAAAATCAAACGACATTGTGGGTCCGATATTCTATAATTTTTATACTAGGTAGGTACTAACTACCTAAATCAATTCAATGTATTTCTTACACAAAAAGTTAGTATTTCTTAGCTAAAAAGAATATTGTACTAACATTGTAGTGGTTATTCTACCTAAATAACATGATTTACGTTCATTCTCACCCTGGATCTCTGTAATATATCTGAGTAGTGTTGATAAATATCTCCGCTAATAAACGCAAAGATACGATAAATCTTAACAAAAGATTGTGATATATCTAGTCGAAAGATATTCTCTGAATACTGTGTAGATTTTTGCAAAATTTAGACCAGAGGATTTTTTCTCGGTAGCATTTTTCTTTGTGTCAACTATCAAAGTTTCCAAATTGTACTTACTGATAGAGAAGCAATGATAGTTCAAGTTACAAGAATTTCTACTATCACAAGTCTTCAGGTTATTCACGAAGTTATTACTGTATTTGACCCATTTTAAATATCCGGCTAGTAATTATTTACCAGAAACAATCTATGCTCCATAATAAATATCCGGCTAGTAACTATTTACCAGAAACAATCTATGCTCTATAATAAAGCAATAAGCACCAAAAAATCTGTACAATGAAGATGATAAAAAAGTGGTCTAGGGTACAAACAAGCTACTGAACAAGAATATAACATTTTTAAAATCCTTCCTGTCTGTTTGTTCGTTTATCTGTTCGCACTTCACATAAAAACTACTAGACTGATTACACTGCAGTTTTTACTGTTGGATAGCCTAGGATTTGACATAAAAACAGATGTACTTGGTATTTCAATCCGATGAGTAGAAACCGAGCTTTTGATAAAAATAACGACAGCTGAACGAAATTTGTTATATTGTACGAGTACCATATGGGTAGGTAATTTTGGTCCTGGAATAACATATAAAAATTACTACGCATGCTAAACCACAGGCATACCTAGTATCAAATGATTTCCTAAAAGTAGGTGTTTATCTACTCATATTCGTATACTAGGAACGAGTAAGCCGCATAAAAACCAAAAATATAGGCATCGCTTAAGGCATATTTATGAGAGTAAAATATAGCGCAATACACAATGTGCTTACTAGCCTAGCGCATGTGCTTTATACGCGTGCTATGCGTACGAAGAATTATTATGATAATAATTATTCTTATCTTTATCAATTAATGGGTTATACTCGTATTATATTTAATTAATTTATTTTAGGTGTTGGAACATTGGGCCCGTGGGGACCGAGAGAACGTATTTCCAAAAGCCTATCTGAGCGCCTGGTCGATGCGACGTGTAACAAAATGCTGGTACCTAAATAGGTACCAGCATTTTGTCAGCAGCCAAATGGCTTATTGAATTAGCATTGCAATTCAGCGGGGCAATGCCGCCAGCATGTTGGGTACGCTGCCAACTGACAGTGGGCTAGTACACTTGGACTACCATAAGCCTGTAATGGCTTTTTGTAGGTTGCCCAACTGTTTCATGTAGTAGCACAGAATAATAAGAAGCAGTAGTATTATTTTAGTTAGTTGTTAGATATTAAAAACATGGCCGTTAAGAAATAATATAATATATTTGAGTGAATGTATTGTAAGTAGCACCAGTTTGTAACGTAGCTAGAAAAGTGCTTTCATTTTCATTACATTTTGACTCACTTGAAATAAACAGACTTAATAATATGAAGATATGAATATGCAATGTTTAGTTTTTATATTTTTTGTTGATACATTCATTATTATTATTATTGTTTATCAATTATATCTAAATATTTTTAAATTCAACAGAAGTTACCTATTTAATGGTAATGCCGTTATAGCTTCGAATAGGTTGCTGCGGTGACGGTTGCGATGCGGTCAGATCTTGTAAATGGTTGAATTAATCTATCTAGCTAATCCAGCCAGCCACCGCACCGCACCGCACAGTGATTCGTTGAAAATATTATTACCTTCCTCGCTACTTGTTTACTTAGAATAATATTATTAATAAAAGCAAATTACATACTTGTCCGAAGTCCATCAAGTTACAAGCTAATGAAGTGGCAATGAATAAAGGTAGTTCACACCAGCGGAGAGTGACGGGCTAATGCAAGATCGCTGACTGCACAGTGTGAATGGACCTTATGTTTACCTACATTGTAGATTAGAGTGCAGATAGAGAAGTCTTTTGAGCAGATATTTAAAATTTTTGTTTGTTTATGCTCCTCATTATCTTCGGGATTTCCGACCGTTTTTTTATTATACCCTTTAGTCTCCTGTAATTTTTATCAAAATTGGTTTAGTCGTCGTGTTGAATCATTGCGTTTTTTTATATTCATACAATCATATAAACTAAACCTAAAATAGCAATGTTTTTTTCAGAACCTATTCCTATTTCGTTTTCGTATTCTCAATTGCTAAAGAATTTTTATAGCGTTAAATATTTATTGTTTTCTCTACAACTCACCTTCTCTATAACTTTAGAGAAAAGTAAACGAAAGTGCATGTTTACACTGCTCGAAACACATCAGTGTTCGTCTCTGAGTTGATTTTGAGAGATCCTCTAACCGAAAGACGTATGCTGCTCACTCATCTTTATCACTAACCGAGTTACCACTTGTACACTTCATCAAAATCAATCTGTTGCGATGTATTTTGCAGTTTAAAGTAAAATTTACATTTTTATATTTTGAAAAGGTTCTTAGATGTTTTCGTAGTGGAAATTATTGCATGAGTTGGCAAACAGCCAGCCTCAGTTTGACCCAATAGTAGGAACTTTTAATAACTGATGGTAAACAATAGATTTTCTTCTTTCATTATGGTTTAGCTTCGAACAGTTAGGGTCAGAAGTTTGATGACACATTTCGTGGCCTTCAAACAAACAATTAACTCCGTAAAAGAAAGACCCAAAATCATGCCAAAAAAAAAACAGTTATGTAAAAAGGAGATAAGACAGCAATTTAGCTGCTTAACCGCTTGTTTATTTTCTCAGCTACCCTCAACGGGAACAAAGTCTACCGACACTGACAGTGATGTATATCTGGTATATAGCATGTTATGTATACCGAGACCACTGAATGAGCGCGGTCCACACCTGTCGTGTCCACGTCGCGTGTTCTGGAAAAACGCCTATTTTTGGATGCACCTACTTATTGCTGCTCATGGATGTGTGTTTTTCTATTTTTTGGCCGTTTCCGGATTGCTTACGATAAGCTGCTTAGTTACAAATACTCAGAACCGAGTCTTTTATAAACCATAAACCAAGAACTTCAAGTAGTGGGTATATGAATAGTTAAAACATCTGCTCTCTATAAATTTCAATTTATAGAATGGACTATAGAACAATTACCACAAAGTATTTCTAACTAACTGCTCAGATCCTGCTACAATTAAAAAACCGAGTACAATGACTGCACAACATGCGGTCTAAAAATATAAACAGAAAAATAGATGCATGCATTCGGAAGCATCATGGAAGCATCAAATATACCTACTTGTATACCTCCGACGGGTTCCATTCCCACTCGATAGGGTTTGATAACATTTTCATAATTTCGCCGAGAAATACGGTGCCTAGCGGTTACCATATTGGATTTTTAGAAAATTCTTATAATCCTACTTTGTATGTCGCACAGTAATCATAATTAAACCGCTTTGGTCACTCTAGAGACCAAAATGACACCTCATTTACAAAAATCCATCGCAAGCCGTTTAGGCTACGCCAGTAAGCGCAATTCGACATCTTGTTACGTCAAAGAAACATAGATACATATTTTGTAACCTTGTTCCCAGTAGTACAATTACAACCTAAAAACAAATTCCTTCTTCAGTACATAGTCGAGTAATATAAGGAAGGGTAGGTTAGGTACCTTCCCATCCAACTTTCCACAAGGTAATATTATCTGCTCACCTCGTTAGATTCGTCATTAGGCGCATCTTCCATCTCAATCAGCTCAACTCACGCTATGTTTGCTCAGGCGACTCCGCCCGTTGCGCACATTAGCGGGTTGTCATCGCGCCTTGATTTATTGCTGCGGATGTACGGACAGATACACTGATTCAGTGGTGTTGTTAAGATCGTTAGTAAAATCTTCTTATTAATTGTAGAGTTCTGTTGAAGTCTGTTGTAGCTTGGTGATGCTGAATAGGAAAATTGTTTCAGTTTATAGTACATTACTGCCGCGGTCTGTAATGACTGCTTTTTTGGCAGTGATGATGATGGCCGAGAGCGTAGCTAAGCTAAGTTCGAGGGAATCACAGCGCAGTCAGCATTGCAGCCCTTGATGGCCAAGCTGGAATGAAGGCTGAGACCGAAGGTCGAGGCCTCTAAAGCGCGGACAGCAAGGGCTGCAATGACGGCCAAGCTTGAAGGCCGAGAACTTAACTAAGCAAAGTTCGAGGCCATCATAGCGTAGCCAGCAGGGCAGTCATTGAGGACCAAGGCTTCTATAGTGCTTTACTCAAACAATGCGAGGAATTAAAAAACTAAAAAATATATAAATGATACTAGCAAACTGATGAAAAAATGATATAACCCACTAAAACAACAACGACAACAACAAAAACCAAAACAACACCAACAACAACGTCAAAAACAACAAGAACAATTAAAAAGAACAACAACAACAAGAACAACAAAAAATAACAAAAACAACAAGAACTACAAAAACAACAAGAACAACCAAAACAACAACAAAAACAGCAATAACATTAAAAACAACAAGAACGACAAAAACAACAAAAACAACAAGAACAGCAAAAACAACAAGAACAACAACAAAAACAACAAGATCAACAACAATAACAACAAAAAAACAACAATAACAACTAAAACAATAAGAACAACAACAAAAACAACAAGAACAAGAACAGAAACCACAACAATAATAACAAAAAAAACAATAATAAAGAACAACAACAAAAACAACATAGACAAATTGGACGGAGCCGAGATTTTAATAAAATAAACAACAAATTAAATTTGAAGTTAATTTTATTGGTCTTACTTTTGACCGTACAATTCAAGCGAAGATAAAATAATGACAATTTGTACTTAGTAACTTCCTTATATAACTTTTATAAATGCGTAGGCGATTTCTAGTACATTCTTCATTTGCAATAACAACTAAGTAGTTACATTTCTCATACTTTAGCGAGAAAAACATCTAAGTACATAAATGCTTATTCAGCTATGCGCAATTAAATCAAATCAACATGTAGAGTACCTCTACTGCGCATTATTCATAGAAAAACAACATAAGTACAAAAACTGCTTACTTGGTACTTTCACAATCGAAGTTAGTACCTACTTGTATGATTAAATATGTCGCAATTGGACTTCGGTAAACAACGGTGGGTTTGTGGTACATATAACTTCTCCACCCTGAGATTGAAAATTATCTGAAAGTTCATTTTCTGAAGTCAGATTATTTTCAATTTTACACAATTTCAAAATCTTATTTTTATATTTTATAATCAAGTATACAATAGTAAAAATCATTATAATATAAAGTATTAATGTCCATAAACTAACACTTTTTATATGCACTTTATTGACCATTTCACTTATTTCACTATATTCACTGTTTTCAATTTTCTTCAAAATATAATTCAGGATTTGTAGATTTTCCATGTTTACTCCATCTAAGTTAACAGGTTTTCTTTTGAAATTATTTGTAACTGGAACACTTGGTAAATTTATCAATGGTAGTTTAGGAATATGTAAGTTCATTCCTCTGAACAATTTCTTCCGTAGAGTAATATCTTTAACTTGTATTTTACAATTATCTTCCAAGGTTAAAATATAAGTACCAAGGATTTTCTCTTTTCACAGGTTTTTGTCAAGTACGTTTGGTAACTTGCAAAAATTATCCATATGTTCATTTCAATTTGTTGAACTTTTATCTCTGAAGTTTCGATTAAAATTGGAGAACACGACGTAATATTCAACGTAAATTTCATTAAATCAGTTATACATTTATCTTGTTCCAATACGACTGCACAACTTTCTTTACAAAGAAATAATTTCTCATCAATCTCGTCGCATGGCTTGGAGAGCAATGTAATAGAGTTCAAATCCTTCACGAGGATAAAGGATATTTAGGAAATATCAAGGATGTAATATTATTAAATGTATCAAGGATAGGTAAGGGAAATAACTGGTAATATTTGTAAGTGTTTTTGCGTACAATTGGAATTGCCAGTACAAATGTGATTTGCCTACCCTTAATATAAGCTTTTATCTCTATATTTTGCTCTATATTAACAAAATTTTCATAATTAACAGAAATAAATAAATTTAATAATTTTTCATTCCCATCAAATTTAGGAATCAATTTCACAATTTCATTTGTTATAATCCTCATAGATTCCATTTTAAATTATTATTATTTAAAATTAATTCAAATTATTAAAATTGAGTATGCGTTTGTACAATATAACGCATAAAATACACAAATTCAAAAATAATTAAAGAAAGGCACATAAAAGTTTAATAAAAACACTTCAAGGCAATAAAAGCACATAAAAATCAATAAAGACACATTAAGATCAATAAATTCACATAAAAATCAATTATGACGCATAAAAAACAATAAATTCACATAAAAACAATTATGACGCATAAAAATCAAGAAATTCACATAAAATTCAAATAAAAACGCATAAAATATCAAAACATTCACATAAAAATCGATAAAGACATATAAAATCAATAAATTCACATACAATTCAATAAAAACGCATAAAACGTCAATAAATTCACATTAAAATCAATAAAAACACATAAAACGTCAAAAATTCACATAAAAATTCAAATAAAAACGCATAAAATAAATCAAAAATAACAAGTGTATTGGCAATGTTTGTCCAAAAACACTAAGGGTCGAATAGCAGGGCAAGAATACGGAAAGTGAATGATTTTCGACTCACTTAAAACCGCTCGATCCCATGCCTCGGTGATTATTCCACTCGCTGAATTGTTTCTCAACTCCTTTTTCCAATACAGTCGTATTTGTTTGGTTCGAGTATTTTTTTACGTGGATTTGTCAGGAACACACTGAAGTTATTCAGGACAGCTGCACCAGATATGTAGGTTGCGCCAGACAAATTATATTTCACAATTTTTGAAGTAAGCGCCGGACAAATTAAATTTCCACGATTTAAAAAAAAAATACAACCGGCTGCGCCAGACAAATTGGACGGAGCCGGGATTTTAATAAAATAAACAACAAATTAAATTTGAAGTTAATTTTATTGGTCTTACTTTTGACCGTACAATTCAAGCGAAGATAAAATAATGTCAATTTGTACTTAGTAACTTCCTTATATAACTTTTATAAATGCGTAGGCGATTTCTAGTACATTCTTCATTTGCAATAACAAGTAAGTAGTTACATTTCTCATAATTTAGCGAGAAAAACATCTAAGTACATAAATGCTTATTCAGCTATGCGCAATTAAATCAAAACAACATGTAGAGTACCTCTACTGCGCATTATTCATAGAAAAACAACATAAGTACAAAAAGTGCTTAATTGGTACTTTCACAATCTAAGGAAGTACCTACTTGTATGATTAAATATGTCGCAATTGGACTTCGGTAAACAACGGTGGGTTTATGTTTAACTACATAGTTATATGTACCACAAACCCACCGTTGTTTACCGAAGTCCAATTGCGACATATTTAATCATACAAGTAGGTACTAACTTCGATTGTGAAAGTACCAAGTAAGCAGTTTTTGTACGTATGTTGTCATAATTGATTTTTATGTGAATTTATTGATTTTAATGTGTCTTTATTGATTTTTGTGTTTTTATTGAACTTTTATGTGCTTTACTTTAATTATATTTTGAATTTTTGTGTGTTATACGTGTTATATTGTACAAACGCATACTCAATTTTAATAATTTGAATTTATTTTAAATAATAATTATTTAAAATGGAATCTATGAGGATTATAACAAATGAAATTGTGAAATTGATTCCTAAATTTGATGGGAATGAAAAATTATTAAATTTATTTATTTCAAAATGTGAATATGTGCGTAGCTAAATTGGATCCGAAGTAACAGCAGCACAATAATTATTTTATGTAATTTTAAGTAGAGTTGTAGGCAGAGCAGCCTCACTATTAAATGAAAGTAGCGACATGGCTACAATTGAAAATCTTTTTATTCAAGTTAATAATATAATTTAAAATGGAAACAGATTGCGAATTAGATGATATATTATCTGAAAATCTAATGAAACTTAGATTAAATCGTATGCATCAAGAACAAAGAAATGCATTTTTTTTAATTGATGCAATCAATATTAATTAGTTATTGATATTAAAAATAAGATATTACATAGATCAATAATTGATACTAATGAATTATTTGAATTGTTAAAAAATATTGAGAGAACAGATAAGTTAATTTTCCCTGTTAATTATGAAAATTTAGTAAACATAGAGCAAAATATAGAGATAAAAGCTTATATTAAGGGTAGGCAAATTACATATGTACTGGCAATTCCAATTGTACGCAAAAACACTTACAATTATTACCAGTTATTCCCCTTACCTATCCTTGATACTTCTAATAATATTACATCCTTGATACTTCCTAAATATCCTTTTATCCTCGTGAAGGATTTAAACTCTATCACATTGCTCTCCAAGCCATGCGACGAGATTGATGAGAAATTATTTCTGTGTAAAGAAAGTTGTGCAGTCGTATTGGAACAAGATAAATGTATAACTGATTTAATGAAATTTACGTTGAATATTACGTCGTGTTCTCCAATTTTAATCGAAACTTCAGAGATAAAAGTTCAACAAATTGAAATGAACATATGGATAATTTTTGCAAGTTACCAAACGTACTTGAAAAAAACCTGTGAAAATGAGATTACTCGAGAGAAAATCCTTGGTACTTATATTTTAACCTTGGACGATAATTAAAAAATACAAGTTGAAGATATTACTCTACGGAAGAAATTGTTCAGAGGAATGAACTTACATATTCCTAAACTACCATTGATAAATTTACCAAGTATTCCAGTTACAAATAATTTCAAAAGGAAACCTGTTAACTTAGATGGAGTAAATATGGAAAATCTACAAATGCTGAATTATATTTTGAAGAAAAGTGAAAACAGTGAATATAGTGAAATGAGTGAAATGGTCAATAAAGTGCAAATAAAAAGTGTTAGTTTATGGACATTAATACTTTATATTATAATGATTTTTACTATTGTATACTTAATTATAAAATATAAAAATAAGATTTTGAAATTATGTAGAATTGAAAATAATCTGACTTCAGAAAATGAACTTTCAGATAATTTTCAATCTCAGGGTGAAGAAGTTATATGTACCACAAACCCACCGTTGTTTACCGAAGTCCAATTGCGACATATTTAATCATACAAGTAGGTACTTCCTTAGTTTGTGAAAGTACCAATTAAGCACTTTTTGTACTTATGTTGTTTTTCTATGAATAATGCGCAGTAGAGGTACTCTACATGTTGTTTTGATTTAATTGCGCATAGCTGAATAAGCATTTATGTACTTAGATGTTTTTCTCGCTAAATTATGAGAAATGTAACTACTTACTTGTTATTGCAAATGAAGAATGTACTAGAAATCGCCTACGCATTTATAAAAGTTATATAAGGAAGTTACTAAGTACAAATCGTCATTATTTTATCTTCGCTTGAATTGTACGGTCAAAAGTAAGACCAATAAAATTAACTTCAAATTTAATTTGTTGTTTATTTTATTAAAATCTCGGCTCCGTCCAATTTGTCTACATAAAAAACATACTACAACATAACAATAACAACAACAAAAACAACAACAAAATAACAAAAACAACAACAAAATAACAAAAAACAATGAAAACTAAAACAACAAAAACTGCAACAACAACAACAATAGCTAAGAACCATCTCGATCACATCAGCTTTCAAAAAAAACATCAATATCGGTCCATACGTTTGGGAACTAAGAAGCCTCTCTTTTCGCGTTCGGTGGTTAACAAAACCACAGAATAAATAATAGTACTAAAAAAACACGACAATAATAGATTTTCTATAGAGAAGGAAATTGCTGGCCGCAAAACACGACAGTAATGAAATTCCATACAACTTTGCTGGCGCCTATTCAAGAAGCGCGGCAAGGTCGACTTTGCCCAAAGAAGGTTGTCGAAATAATGACCACATTACAAGCTTGTTTGAGTAAAGGTTTACTAGATGATCCCTAGCAATTATGTACCAGGTGACCCCTGGTTATTAAGTGGATCAGAGGAGATCTAATTTCCAATAGAGCAGGCGATTGATCATCAAGTTTCTTTTAGATTAAAGTGTACATTCGAAAAGTATAATTACCATATTTGCTTTGAGTTTCCAAAAGGTATCATAGTTCTGTTGCAAGAACCATGATCACGGACAAACTGAAGTAAATGCGGGTGGGTGATATTTTGTTCACGCAAGAGGGTAGACCATTTTGTCAGCTCGTAGAAAAGTAGCACCCAGCCCAGTAAGGCCAAGCGCGCATTGCCTTGCGTTTTTGTATCGTATATTCTGTGAAGTACGGAGTGTCATAGAAATGCTCGCATTGTGGTGAAATAAACGCGTATAACACAAAATGAAGTAAACGGTAGAATAAACGCACCGCGTTCCACCGCAAGGCAGTACACGCTAGGCCTTAATCCTTGACCATGGCGCTTGCAACAGTGATCAAAAACTCTAAACAAAAGATATACATGGAAAATACCGTAACATGTATGGCCACTATTAGCATTAGTGTGATTAGAGTGTAATGCAGTTGTATAAGGATGGTTGACTCTTCAATTTAGCATTGCAATTTAACGTGGTAATGCCGCCAGCATATTGGGTACCTATCTACGCTCTCAACGTAGGGCAAGCACGAAATTATTAAGTTTCGAATAGGAACCGTATCACAGTACAAAAGACTAATATATGTACTGTGACCGTATTGAGTACAAGGAGGTTGACGATTGCACAAAACGAGTACAAAGCACTTTCGATTGTAGATGTTTTGTGAATATTTGACAATCATCGAATCGTCATTACGTATATTAATTTCAGTGTTTACTCTAGTTACAATACGATAGTCGGAGACTAATGAGAGCTCTCGTAAAATTAGTTCATGTTACGTACAATAGGAGGTGCTTACAAATATCTAACAAATTAGATTATATTAGTGATGTCACAACACATGACGTTTTCGATAAGAATAGTTTATCGTCAGAATTTCAGCACAGGCACTCCCCGGACACTCCATACAAACGCGCTGCTACGCCTGTAGATTTAAGAGGAACAAGAAGTATCCACGGTTCCTCCTGTGGATTTAAGAGGAGATAAAGGTATCCACGGATCCACATGTGGAAGGAGGGCGTCGTTCGAGCGATGCTTAGCGTGCGATGTGATAAAATGAATCAGACAGAAGATTATATTACTGTATATCTATTCATTTACTGAAAATTCACAGTAAATGACAAATTATTTAAACATTTGACCAAGCGAAGCGAGGTTTAAGTCTACTGGGTCGTATGTTTGTTCGACAATAACTTAAAACCGTTAATCCAAAATAGGAATAATCAAAATTGGTTTTTGCAGACGAAAATATTCGGATCTGATATTTAAATAAGTAAAATCAATTACGTTTTTTGAATAGTGTTTGGAACATACCAAAAATTAAAACTTAAATTGAAAAAATAATATATACAAAGATAAAATTGTTACCTACTTATGTGAAGAATGACAATTAGTTATTGTAGGTTACCAAGAATAACTTACATAATTTATAAAAGCTCCTGTTCTTGTCGGTACGCTTCTTTATTATTTCTTTATTGTGCACTGCTCTCGTCAGTGTTTCCGGTAAAATATAACCCCGGTGTGTTCAAGTCAAGAGTGAATAGGTATCTACTAGGCAAGCGTGCTTCACCTTCGACCACATCATCGCTTTCCATCAGGTGAGATCGTGGTCAAACGATTGCCAAGTCAGAAAAAAAAGTTTACCATGACATGGCTGTTTACAGACGTAAACTGCCGTGTCAATTATAATTAAAACGGGCTATTACAATTAAATGCGTACCTATACAACATTTCGTGTTTAAGCTGTTAACCGTTGAAGAGTTCCCTAGTCAAGAGCCAACCTGGAGTGCAGCAGCTAGGTCAAGGTAAAACATCAAACTGGCTAGCATAATAAAATGCGTACATAAAATGTAGTCACTGTGCTGTTGAAGAGTTCCTTTATCTGGAGCTAGTCAGGTTATACTTACCATAAAAATGAATTGTCATCGGAACTGAACCAACATGCAAAAAACAACTCAGTAGCATAAGAGGAAGTGTTTCTAATTCAGCTTGCAAAATTTGACCTAAACAAACATACATACATTCATACAAACATTGCAAGTTAAATAAAAGCTTTAAAACAACCGACTTGCTGCGTCGACACGACGTGCACGTGTGGCGCGCGCGTCCTGCCCGTGTTCAAGTCAGCTCCTTGACAGCACAGTATCGGTGGCAGGGTGAGGAAGCCCCGATTAGTGGGGCGACACAGTGTCCATTCTATACATAGTGTTATTAGGTATTCTGTGATTTCGGGTTGCCCAAATGCCCAACCGTTTCTGGTTACTAAAAGATAAGATGAAAAATTAAAGAGAACCGACGTAAAGTACACCTATTTTATGTTACTTACGTTTTAAAGAGGAAAAAAAAACACGAACAAAGAGAACATTTTCTTAGAACATCCAATTTAGCCAAAAAAACATGGTCCTAATGAACAGCATACTCTGAAGCCTAAAACAAACGATCTCTTTCTCGGAAATCAAATAAATACGTTAGTTGCATACAAGCCCAGGTGTTTAGGACGTTATTCCATAAACGTGTCCACGCTTAACTCATGTTAATTTAACGCTTATAAACATCTCACAAAAATTAAAACGAAATTAAACCAGCCAAAATACATCCTTACAGTTACATTAATAGGCTCCAAAGTAACAGTAAATGTATCTTTGTCAGAACCCCGCAAAGGTGACGTGGGAAGGGTAAAGGCGCCACATGTGAACCGCCTGCAAAATTAAAATATAAAATATGTTTTAAAGAAAAAAGACGATAAAAAGGTGCGTCATGGTGCGAGGTGAACGGTCGAGATCTGGATAGTACTTGGTGGTCTAATGTAAATGAAATGCCTAACGTTTTAAAATTGACAATGTAAATAAATTATTTACAAGCCACGTTTAGTAAGATTAAATAACAAATGTACTGAATTGGCAAATAATAATAAATAGCTCAACATATAATAATAAATTGATATCATCTTCATTTCAATAGCCTTAGAATGCAAACAGACTACCTAACTACCTCAAATTGAAATTATTAACACAACAAAATAAAACAAAAAGAAACGATTATAAACTTTCTATCGCAGACGCGTAAGAACAAACAGCAGATATTTCTTTGTTATGTTATGCGCATAGCTTCATATAAGAAAAAATATCGTTTAAATTATTTCAACTTTCAGTAATACTGAAAGTTTCCCGTAATCATAATGACATGCACACGGTGATACACACATACGTTAATAAATACGCGTACAGCACCGTGGGAGACGTGGAAACGGACATCGAGACAAAACCTGGAGAAGTGTCCGTTTCCAACACCTTATCCTCAAAGGAATAAGGTTTGAATTTGTGAAAAGTTGTCTCATATTCTCGAGGTGTTTTTGTTTTTAAAGTGTAATGTAATGACGCTGTGAAGTGATAGACGTGTGAACACTGCAGTGGCGCTTTCACAGGCGGTTCTAAATGGCCCTTTAATTCGGTTATTAAAACGGGGATTGGCTGAAAATAGCCAGTTAAGTAGCAACACAGATAGTCGCTTGAGATAAATGGTTTGACAACTTTAAGGGGGATTGAGGCATTGAAGGATATTAATAAATGTTGTGTTAGAACTTGAAAAGGACTTAACTAAACATGAAAATATATACAACGAGTAGCGGTTATAATAAGACCGCACATATAAATAAATAAAAAATATTTAGTCTAGTTTAAGAAACAACACAGGACTTTCTAGTCCTGTGTTGTTTCTTAAACTAGACTAAATATTTTTATTTCTATTTTTGTGGTTCCACTCGAATTGGAGTTTTGAAAACATCATGGCTAATACTTTATAGATAATACATTATTACACACCAGTTTACAAAAATATACAGTGCATAGGAACAATCTTACAACTAAAGTCCAAAGCGCAGACTCATCGCCAAAAGCCGATCTCTTCCGGTCAACTTAACATACCTAACTTTACTATGATGTTAACGTGACAAGGTTGCACGTGATATAAATAACATTAGTTTAGTGAAATGTCACGACATTGGTTAGTTCTGGGAGTCCATGTAAGGAGCACTCAATTACTTTCTAGATATTTACCATTTATTTTGATGCTTACAAGTACCTACAAACTTCCTTTTTGAACTTTCATCATTCGCCCTGTGTTGGGATCTAAGCCGCAACCTGACGTCACGCTTCGGTTCAGCTTATCACCAACTACGCCAAGGAGGTTATCATCGAGCAATTTTAAAAGTATCCAGCTTTATAAATTCGATTTGTAGATCCTTACTTTAAAATTGGTGCTTTCCTGCATAGATATTGTTATCTCAAACACAATTTGAATTCCTGTCTAACAAAACCGTTTTAACTGAAATAAAAATTCCGTGTAATCCTAATAAAACTTTACAGCGTCGCGCACCGCCAGCAAACAATTTCATTAGAGAACCTTCCCTTGGTTCGACCATGGACCATCGGTGTATAAAGGGAGCGTTTCATACACTCCTTGTCTGTAATATTGTTTAAAAATGTCTCGTCCGGCGTCGTCCGTGCGCGACCCTAAACGTATGCAAATTTTATTTTAAAAAAATGCAAGTGGTCGACCACATGTCGCCAGTAGCGACCGTCCGTCCATTTTATTACTTTTATTGGTATGGCCGTGTTCGCCCACCTTCCTCCGGCTTTTGGATTTGATTGCGTATTTATTCTAAATTGGATTGGCGCGAGTTGATAGAAGGAAAAATTGTGTTTTATAAATTGTATCAGCTGAATGCTGAATTTTAAGCTGCTGTTTTGGAGTTTGTTAACCTCTTGCTGAGAAAGAGAAGATGGTAGCTGAGATAAACAATAAGTATTACTTTTATTGAATCTTCGTAGTTAATATCCAAGTTTACCCTGTGCTTGGTTTGAAGAATGTCAAATTACTGAACTACCGGAATTTAAAAATTAATATTATAAAGTACATTTACATATAACTCAACGATTATAAACGGGATATTTATCATGTACATATGTACTGTTGCCATGATCAAGGTGTAACTGAAGTAAATGCGGGTAGGTGTTCATTTGTACAAGCAGACACCACGGTCTACCCTTACTTGCTAGTTTTTTATTTTCGATATTACCACTGTTCACAATATCACTACTAACTCGATTCATTCACTGTTCACAATATCACTACTAACTCGATTCATTCACTGTTCACAATATCACTACTAACTCGATTCATATCTTGACAAACGAAACAGTATTCGACTGCAAGTACTTATCTGTTGTTCTTAGATATATAGCCGTAATGTTAATTGTAGCGTGAGTGTCCATCTTTTCGACGCTGATACCCGCTAGTTCAGTCATCTCGTGACCACGATCAATGCAACTTAATCAAAACGTACAGGTAAATCAAATATGTTTTTGGCGCTATAAGCCCCTTTTAAATAATTAACTCTATGGGAATGTAATGTTTCAGTATTGTCCCTGTAAATTCTGCAAATTTTGCTACTCAAGAGTACTATGCTTCTATTTATTTGTACTACGTAACCTTTATTTTCAAGCCATCGCTTCAAAAACCTAGATTTAAACCCTCAAAGAGATCAGTCCACACAATTGTCCAAATCCATCTCGATACCCGAACAATATCGGCGATCCAATCCGCCGGCCGACGGCTGTATATCATCTCGTTCCTCCGCCGAATGAAAACATATAATTTGACAAGCGACCGACCTTTAGCCCTCAAAAAGGCCATCTTGTTGCGATCACCTTGTTATATTATGCTAGCATAAGCATTTGGTTACGCTTGACCATGCACAATTTTTATTTATAGTGACTTTTGTAGACGCTGCACATAGAATCCTCGGCCAATGACTTTTAATGAGTTATATCTAGATTTTCCATCGCTCCGTACTTCATGGCACGTTATATCGTAGGTTCTAGTTGCTAATAATTGAAAGTAGTTGCTAAGCTAAGACACTACAAAGCCCCTTGGGCAGCCCGAACAAAGGACCTGACAAACTCTGACCTGGGCCCCGATTCTGTTAACTATTGAACCGCGATAACTTGATAATAAAAATTATCAAGTAAATTTCGCAAAAAAAAAAGAACTAGCGATCGACTTGCAATCGCTATTTTTTTTATTTATTTTTTTTGCGAAATTTTCTTATTTTCTACTTACAAGGATTGGAAGCAAAAATTTTGCTAAAATTTTAGGTATTTTTTTTTTGTTTGTTTTTATTTTTTGGAAATTTCCCAAAAAATATCGCTTCTGGCACTTTTAAGTAGTAAATGAGAAAATTTTGCAAAAAAATTCTCGCGATCGACTTGCGTTATCACGGTTCAATAGTCGAGCGTAGTTAAACAGAAAGAGACCATCGACGAAAAACGCATTTTGAGATACAGCCGTTTAAAGGGGGTTTTCGCTGCTTTTTTATGTACAGTTTCTAATTGATTTAAATGTTACACTTATAACAAAGGAAACTTCAGAGGCTACAAAATGGAATATTTATAACTAGAAAATTGAGTAGTTTTGTTAATAAACTTTTGAGTTAAACACGTAGTTTTTTTTTGCTTTTTGCAACAATTCATCATTTATTTTTTTGCAGAATGCATCCATAGAAATGGTCTCCATCAGCTTATTGAGGTTTGGACAACAACCGAGAGATATGCAAAGCCAAATCAATGGTGTTATTCTGCAAATTGTAATAACCATATAAAATAAACCTAGAACGACTCAAGGGATTGTTATGCTTGCATGAGTTCTTTCCATAGCGCCCTGCCCCATGTGTGATGCTACACGAGATCAAAACATGGACGAAATCTTATCATGCAAAAATATTATAATACGCCAAAAATATTTTTGCAAAACTAGACCATTGCTGTGGTTGGCTTCTGCAATTAAAAAATGGACATTATTCCATTAGAAATAAAATTTGCAGAAGCCAGACCAACTGCGCTAGTCGGATTCTGCTTACCACAATTTCCTCTTTTAGGGATATTTTGCTAGACCATCCCCTAAAATGGTCGGCTTTAACACAAAAAATGGGTGATAATGGCAAGAGGTCTTATTGGACAATTGAATATCTTGACCTCAGAATGTGCTTTGAAGAAAAGTTTCTTTGGAATACGTAAAATAAATAAAATCTTATGTCATAGGCATTATAAATCATTTTCATAATAAACAGGGTTGGTTGCTTTCTGCTTAACTATGCTCAGTTAACAGAATCGGGGCCCAGAGGTAACCAACAACCTCATTCGACATAAAAACATCATTTGTTTATATATAAGTGTAGGTAAGTATTTGGGTGGTCATAGTAAATACTTCTAGCATAGAATGACTATCAAGGACTGCTGATGCATCACCCCGAAGGGGTATTGACGAGTGTTTTTTGCGTGAGGCTGATATGTGACTCTCATTATCGCCTATCATTGTCATCTATGGTAATTAAATTAAATAATAAAAAATATATAAATAACACAACTGCCCTGCCAAAACGAACTTTAAACAAGAGATAAATAAATTTTTAATTGCAGTCGGTGGACCACATTAAAAAATCTACCTACCAGTCCCCCGACTGCAATAACAATTTTATGTATCTCCTGTTTTTTTTTACTTTTTAGTTCGTTTTTACAGGGCAGCCGAGTTTTTTTTTTTAAATTTTATTTTATTCTTTTTAGTGACAAGTTTTGAGTTATGGCAATAAATTATGTATTTTTGGAATGTGCTCATCAAGCCCTTCAATTTGATACCCATATTGTGAAATACAAAGTTTTATTTTATCGCATTTATAAATGGAGCCATACTGCCGCCATATTGAATTGAAAAATCATAATATAGCCTATGTTAATCGGGATGATGTAAGGATTCTAAAGATTCCCCATACAACAAAATCTGTTTAAGCAAAGTTATGGTTTAATAAAGAAACTTACATAAATACATACATACAAACTTACATGAATCCTAAAAACATTACACTCCTTTTTTGGGCAGTAGTGTAAAAAGTCTTCATTGCCTATGGTCATCTAGAATATTTTAGATGCTGTCAATCCGCTGCCGACCTATGTATCCATTTTGAAGTTACCAAACTTCGCGCAGTTTTCAGTTGACTCCTTAAGGTATTTCTATATTTGAACAGACAGACACGTGTATCAAACTCGCCATAGTTACAATATCATCTGACCACCCCGCGGTCATGGAGGGTGGAAGGTGGAGGGGGGTGGATATTGGAATATTTTTCATACAAACACGTCTCTACGTGGACACTTCTACTTGATACAATATTGGTTACGGCACGGTAGGGTTACATGACGCTTGATGACAAAATAATGCCTAGTTTTTGTTGTTTGTTTGGAAGCTGAAGCTGACCACCGTATTTTAAATATAGTTCCTAGTTCCAAGAATATAGGACTACAGATCTCACTTCAGACTTTACTCCAACTTCTTGTTTTTTTTGTTATGAAGTTGAATCACGCGTCGCGGTTGTTACCCTTGCGTAAACAATGGCAACGCTACCGAATACTTGGATTTTCTAAATTCATATTCTTCATTTGGCTTCCTTCTCAAAGTTGTCCATTTCTAATTGCAATGTAAAGATATTGATGGACAACCTGCAATCGGTTCCGGGTCAATAAGATCGTTAAACATGATCTTGGTCTTATCTATTTTCATTCAAAGACCGATGCATCGAGAAGCATCATCTAGGTTGGACAGCATTCTTTTGCAGCAGGATTGTAGACAGTCAAGGGAGGCTTTCCCGGAGTTAAATCCGAGATACTCCCGAAAACTTCTGAACCTTAAACGGGACAGTCTCCGACAAGTGGTGG
This sequence comes from Alsophila aescularia, assembly GCA_946251855.1. Taxonomy (NCBI): domain Eukaryota; kingdom Metazoa; phylum Arthropoda; class Insecta; order Lepidoptera; family Geometridae; genus Alsophila; species Alsophila aescularia. Next base: position 1,551,691 of record OX276375.1, read on the forward strand.
GAATTGTAAATGATCATTGAAATGATCTGAACAAACACCTTCACAGATTAGGTGTCACAGACAGCTCCTTGTGCAGAGGATGCATAGGGGCAGAAGAAACGGCCACGCATGTACTCCTTGAGTGCGAAAGCGTGGCGATACAAAGGGAACAGTTCCTGGGAACAACTTCCACCCTGAGGGAGGCCTGCGCCGGAATTCGCAAGCTGTTGGCCTTCCTGAGGGACATCGGGTGGCTGAACTAACTGTCGCCGCCTATTTCACGCAAAAGGGACCGATGATCGGCCTAGTTGCGGAAAAGAAGCCCGACCACCAATTACCAAGTATGTATATATACATTTTTTAAATTATTTTTTTCCCTTATGTTTTAATTTAAGATAATTTCATGTTTGGTAAGGGTTGGTTGGTAGGGGTTTGTATATCTTATATTTTAATTTATCCATTTATCATTTGTCTAACATTTGGGCGGAATTAAGCTACATATTTTTACTTTATTAATTTTAATTATGGATTTCCGCAAAGTAACGCCTGAATCTATCAACTAGTTCTGTTTACCTCAGGCACCATGTGAACTAAACTTTTCCGTAGGTGGTCACATCACATCGCTGGCGGTCAAACTTTATATATTTTATATGTTTCGGCGCACCGATCTGGCCCTGGCCGCATTTATTACCCCAACTTGTTCCCTCATGCGACCCTGGTCTGTACTAAAAAAATACGAGACTTTTTGTTGCGGGTTAGGTGTACAGTTTTTATGAGATGTACTTACGTCTAGGTTTATTGATGACGCTGATATTGCTTGAAAGTGTAGTTTCAAAATATGTAGGTGGTTTTAGATGCCACGTCAGTTTTCTCTCACCCAAGATGTTCAATTCCATTTTACAATTCGGTATTCGCTGATCGTTGGTTATAATTATAACACCAGAAAGCGCCGTCAAGCGACCACTGCTTGAAATTATAAGCTAATGAAATATGAGAATTGATGTTACGTTGCTTACTACAGAAAGTTCTAGTAAATGAAATAACTAGAAATAGAAAAATACGGGAAGGTTTTAATGGAGCAAGAAGGTTTTCTTCAACTTTTTACTCTCAACTTGTGCATATAATCGTGGGACCGGGTGTAAAACAGAAATGTTTGATGACATTCGTACCAGTTAGCCATTTCCTAAACAGTGTGTTCTTCTTGCCTCATCTCATTTCTCAGAAGAAAAAGGAGCATCTCTTTAATACCAGGCTATCATAATCCCCTAAGAGTCCTTCCATCAGATAATGTTTACGACGTGCGTCCACGTGACGTTATGAAGGCATCAAGGTGCGTCTTCGAGATTAGGGTCCTTGCGGACGTCGTAAAATGGACACCCGCTGGATTTGATGCGATGACGTTATTGGAAGATAGATATGGCTAGGTTCGGATAAACGGACAGATTGATATCTTTTCTTAAATGACTTTACCTGTGGAAAGACAAAAAACTAGATTGTCTGCAGAACTAATTTCATATATTTTATTTTATTTGTTCAACATACATCCATACCGATATATAAAACTGAAACGTTGTCTGTTTGTTTGTTTGTTTGTTTGGGAAGCTTTCACGCGATAACGTCTCGACGGATTTTGATGAAATTTTGACTGAAGATAGCTTATACCCTAGAATAAAACATGGGATACTTTGAAAATTGATTTTTTTCACGGAAAAACTGGAAAATAATAATTACTCGCTGTAAGAAACGGTTGCCATAAATAACAAGTCTGTCAAAAAACATCAAGAGCATTGGTGCTATACATACTTTTGCATTGGTTTTTAATATCCTAGAAGAACATAGGATGCCTTTCTTCGCGATAAACAGTAGTCCGCGCGGACGAAGCCGCGGGCGGGAAAACTAGTAACCTAAATATGAGTATATTATTTAGGGTACTAGTGTTCCCTACTAGTTTTACCGGGATACAGACCATCTTATCCGGGTTCTAAGGCACCATGTAAATTACATACAATTACATAATCAAACTTATAGACTTATAGAAGGTTCCTACTTATATATTAGTACTTCTGAATTGACTGTAACTTTCATTTTGTACTTTTTTATTTTAACTTTGTATGTATGCACTTGTATTTCTGAATAAATTTATTTATTTATTATATCATATTATGGCAGTATTTTTAGGTATTCTGTGATTATGGTGTGGAACTTGACAGATGCTTGTTTAGTAGACAGGCAAGAATGTATATAAAATATGGATTCAACAATGCCAGATCGAAAGTAAAGCACCCAATATCTCAATCACACTCTTACACCATGTTATGCCGATCGGCCGCCACATCACAGCAAGATCTTGACCTTGTTAGTCGTGTTAATTCAAATCAATAAAGTCTTTTGTAATGAAATTGTGTATCAACCGCAAAACACCACAAATAATCCACTCACGACTCAATGCAAGGATCGCATCCGAAACGAGGTGATTCGGCAGAGAACGAAAGTCACAGCCACATAGCTCAAAGAATTAACAAACTGTAGTGGCAATGGGCCTTTCACATTAATCGAATTACCGATAACCGGTGGGATAGATGAGTTCTTTAGTGGAGACCACATATGAGATTAACAGTGGAGTATAGGCAAACGTAGTGTAGGACGCCCTCCAGCCAGATTGATTGGCAATTTACGCAAAGAAGCTGGCAGCAATTACATGAGAAGAGCCGAAGATCGGGCTCAGGTCCAGCAGTGGAATTATGCAGGCTGTTGATGATTGATGATGATGACTCACGCACACATATATACGTATTGTATACGTTTGGTGGTGTTTCTTTTTTCAAACCATCTTGTAGAGAGCTATATTTTTTACTTTTGATAATGCCTACCGATTTTTGTTATCTTTCCATATCTTATCTAGCACCGCAGTAGGAATGCACTATTATTTATTCTGTGATAGCAATTCAAACCAACGAACGAAGTTGAAGCATGTTTGCTTAAAATAAATTAATCAGTCTCACTTAGACTCTCAGACACAACTAATTATTCATCATCATCATCATAATCATGTCCGCCTTTAGAAGTCCACTTCTGAATATAGGCCTCCCCAAAATCTAATTATTAAACAAGTAAAATTATTATAGAAATACAAAAAACCCGACTGCAAACAAAATTATTGGCTACGAGCTGACCGCCCGCATAAATAATAACACTAATATTATAAAGAAGAAAGTTTTTATTTACTCGTATCTAAGGGGTAAGGATGTGTATGTGTGTGTATGTTTGTTACTTCTCCACGCTTAAACGGCTGAACAGATTTCAATGAAATTTGGTACGAAAGTAGCTTTTAACCTGGATTAACGCTACTTTTTATCCCGGAATAATGTGTAGTTCCTGAGGGACGTGGGTGAAACTGCGGGGCGCAGCTAGTATTTATAAAAAAATATATGTTTATTTTTTACTAAATTACTTTTCATTTTTTTTAAACTTCCTATTGCAACCTTAAAAAACTAAAAATTAAAACTTTTGTATGAAGCTTATAAGAAAATGACTACTGTTTAGTTATAAGAATTACATATATTTGAAATGGTATTTTAAAGACCTATATTTTGATACCTCACTCGATAGTTGTTGGTAATTTTTTGTTCCGACGGAAATATAATATGGCAGTGATCAAGACGAATCCAATGATACCTCATTTATCAAATCCAGCAAGCCGTTTAGGCTGTAGCACGCGCCTAAGAAACGTACATATATACAAACATACATACAGTCCTAACACTTACCTCTCAGTCGGGTAAAAACAGATGCCAAAACAGATTTTAGGCTTCCATAAGGCCGCCGTTTGTACAATTTATACCCGACTGAGGAGGGTTAAGTAAGTGTTTGGGCTGTATGTATGTTTGTTTGTTTTACGTTTCTTAGGTGCGTCCTACTGCCTAAACGGCTTGATGGATTTTGATAGATGAGGTATCATTGGATTAGTATTAATCACGAGAGTGCTATAGGATATATGAAGTGTCAAGAAAACTAATATGGCGGCTTACAGCTGCCATATTGTATTTCCGGTGGAACAAAAAATAGTCGAGTGAGATATCAAAATAAAGGTATTTAAAAGACCATTCCAAAAATGTGTAATTGTCTTACCTAAACAGTAACAATTGTCATTCAAGAATCTTACAAAATTTTCAATTTTTTAATTATTCATGTTAAATGCAAGTACTATATTAGTCCAATGTTGCAATTGCAACTATTAAAGTAAAGAAAAATATGCAAGTAAATGTCAAACGTTAAACATAAATAAGTGACAATTATTTATGCGAGCGGTGCGTCCGTCCGCTATCGCGGTTGAAAAGCAAAAACGCGAGCATATATTATTTGCGTCGTGCGTTTCGAGCCCCAAGCCTGCACGCTAGTCGGGTTTTTTGTGTTTTTATAGTAATATTTACTTTGTGTTTATTTTATTTGGGTTTCTTTTGTTGCAATAAATTGTTAACTATCTATCTATCTATCTATCTATCTATCTATCTATCTATCTATCCTATCACTTTTGCTCATAATTTCTAAAAACGCCATTACTTAAGTTTCTTTTCTGTTAAATTTTTACCTCCAAAGCAGATTTATCACGTCGCTACGATAACCATCATCCCCGAAGGTGATGTCCGAGCGGAAACGGAAATACGGGGGTCCGACCTCGTGTCTTAATTTCCGGTCGCACCGCATCGCTGATCTTCTCGAGATTTGCGCTGGGGTGGTTTGTTGTTTGTCTGGTGGCATGACTAAAGTATAGAATAGAAGAAAATTATCCTCTACAATGACATCCTGCACAGTTACGAATCCGCCTCCATCTAAAGTTTGTCACGAAGAGATCAATTTTCGCCCAGAGTTAAAACTGATGTCTTAAACTTTAAAATTACTTAAGGGTGTGCAATAAAGAGTTTACCTATCTATTGAATACTAGCTGTGCTCGCAACTTTGCCCGCGTAGTCATTTGGATTAAAAGTATCCTACAGGATACGATTAATGTTCTTTTAGGACCTGGAATAACACATAATTATATATAACCAGGTTCTAAAAAACAATAAACCAAATTTAAAAAAAACGTTCAGTTAGGCGTCAATTATGTTTTTATAAACTTCTGCGAATTGAAGACGGAGTTAATTATTTAAACGGGACCTAATGGCGCTGAAAATGTTGTTTTGTTTACCTCGACGTTTTGATCAAGTTGCATTGATCAATCTTCTCGTGATCACAGTCACTTCCTTCCTTCCTTGTCGTATGAGCTGGTGCTGGCCTCTGGTGTCAAAGTTTGTCAGGCCACCCGAGGGCCTCTGACATACGACTGCTATTATACTTGCACCTCGTCCTCGAGATAAGTACCTATCCTGAAATAAATTTTATAATTCGCAACATGTAGTAACGCCAGGTGCTACTGCTCATGCACATACTTATCTCTTCGGACGAGGTTCTTCCTATAATTATGATAGAACTTCACTTGGTAATTTCGTTTAATCATCAGTTAATCAATTACAGCTAGGCCCTTTAGTTTCTGAGATCAATGGCTGGCACCAACAGCTCCAAATCACTGAGCGATGGAAAACCGTTCACAAATTAGAAAAGTAATTGGTACAGAGTCCAGGCCAGACTTGGTATCGCTGGAATTCAATCTCGTATCCAGTGAAATTCTTTAATAAAATAAATGTAATTGACTGTTATTATTTAGGTCATCAATGGTGCGGTACGAACTGTACTTAGGCAAATGTGACACAGTTTGCGGACTTTTGCCACAGAGGTATTGGAGTTTCACTGCATTCGCACATACTCTTCTTGCAGCGGCCCACCTAAGTGTGAAGTGTGAAGACATGTTTTCCACAGAAGATTTTGAAACAGAGGCTATGGAGCTGTTTTGCAAAGTTAGAATATGTGGGGCAAGAATTTCATTTTGAGTCTGGCGTCTCATGAATGGCCTACCAAAACCTCGTGTACCTCTAATTGTTCAAGACGAATAATCTGCTTAGTTCAATTGCATGTTGACAATGTATGTCAACCACAACGGCTCCTACCCTCGATAGAAAATCCTAAAAATAACATGTGACGTAAGTGGTAACATAGTTCATCTAATCCAAACAACGGTAATAGGTAAAGTTGTTGTCCGCTGCCCCTAATGCCCCTGATGATACATTGTGGAGACTGACCACATTACTGCGTCGGATTTATATGAATTTTGTTTGGTTAGTTATGAAAAACTTCGCCATTTCGCTCGGTGATTGAAAACACGAAGTTTTTATGTCCAGTTTATGGAGGTATGTTTAGTATTACATCATGTCAATGATATAAATTAAGTACATTTCATAACTTTTGAAAGAGTTCTTTTTTTATAATCTGTTGAGTAGGGTAGGTACCATACAACAGGAATCGAGGGAGACGTTATTATGAACATAAATGGGACACTTAAGAACCATCCTCGTCATCACAATTATTATTATTCCCACTGCTGCTGGGTCAGCGGCTTTCTCTCTCTCACTCACTCATTCTCTTCGAATGAGAGGCATAGATAACGATCCATCTTGAGATTAAATCAGTAACATACGAGTACATACAATATTTATGCATTACCACGCTTAATATTGTAAATGCAAAAGTTTGTTAGTGGATAAGTGATTACGTACGTGTGTATGTTCATTTTACACATTGAAATGAAGGAACAAATTTTGATGAAAATTTATATGTAGATATCTTAGGTCCGGAAAAAAAACATAGGATACTTTTCATCGTCACCATCACTGCAGGGCAGGGTGCAGCTAGAATGTCCACGTGGGTAATTCCGTCTTGTCCGTCTTGTCTTCAATACTTTCTGCTTTAATTTGTCGGCGGAGTAATAAAGTGCACTCTACGATTAAATACCTAAACCTGTTTAGATATATATCCTGGGAACACCGGGTACCCTGCAGAAGGCCTGCACTGGAGTTTGAGAGCTGCTGGCCTTCCTGGAGGTTATCGAGTGGCTGAATTGACAAGCAGCACCACCCATCACGCAAAAAGGGCCAACATCCGGCCTAATTGCGGAAAAGAACCCGCGAACAAAACTGGATGTCCAATCTTTAACACCAACTGACAAAGTGTCCCTTTCGCGAATCACAAAACAAAGGTAACAATAACAATCGTTCACGTACTTGATCAATTCTCTGAATTTATAGCAACAGTAACTGACCTTACCGATTCCACCACCCGCAATACACCAAATTACCCTCTACCTACAAGCAATAAGGTTGGAAAAAGCGTGATGATGATGAAAAGTGTGTCGTTATGGTTCTACGAAGACAATTGTAGAGCACGGATGGCAACCGGACACCGGGAGATATGAAAGCTACAATAAAAGGTGGTAGACCTGCCTTGTTGATTGGTACACTCGATCACTTAGCCACTAAGCGTGAAACTAAAATAATATACAAAAAATAATCATAATAAAATATTGAAAATAATTGAGTCTGATTGTGTACACCCTCGGTCACAACAGCACCAAGGTCACACAACCAAGTTTGAGAAGAAAACTTTGGTTCTGAAGATCATCTTACTGCAAACAAACTCTAGATAATATGGTCAGTTAATATGGTCTACTGTAAATCTTGACCTCCTTTTTTCGCTCCTTGTATCGCACACGATCTCATTAAAATGTAATTATATTTTTTTCTTTCTTTTTTCTTATGTTACTTTCAAAAGTAAACTCGTAGCGTAATAGACCCCAAACTACAAGTGGTCGAACGTTTTTACCGTAAGACGAAAATGTCAGACCTATGATGTCGAATGCATCGTGAAATTGTTTCATGCGGCTGATGAGAGCGTGACGAGCAGTCTGCTCGGTCGATGGTAAGCAACGCGCTTGCCCGAACAATTGCAGTGGAACCCACCTCAGAATCTTCTCACAAAGTTCATCAATCTCCTGAAATTGAGAATTTCCCCTCCAAAAGAAAAAGCATAAAAAGGCCTGACATTGACACAGCAGCCGCGGAGCACCCAGCGAGGTTCAAGGCAGGTCACGGGGCGGCGCACCTTCATCGCAGCGCCAATTGGCTCATCCGGTGAGGTCCTCGACCCGACATTATGCAGCTGTGCTACGAAGGTGCAGAGGTGAATGGGAAATCTGGATACGTCTGAACACTTTCAGATTTATTTTTAAATATACAAGTTATTTGAAAGAAATAAAGCAAACACATACATTTCACGATACATATAGTTCATTATGAGATACCTACTCTAATATGCTACTTCGTTTTTGCTTGTTCTTAGACACCTAATATTCTAAGTGCCTACTCTAAGAATAATAATAATGCATAGTTGTAATATTACAGATACCTACTGAGAGAAGCAATAAGAAATTACTGCGCTCCAGTCTGAAGGTAACCAGCAAATTAACTGTGAAATTTAGTCTTCAATACTATCGCAATCACTACAGTGCAGTCTAAAGTTCTGGCTGGCACTGCAATTATTGTTAAAGGCAGGCGTTCTCGCCATGAGAAGAACGACCTGGTTTTCTCATAACTCAGTTAATGTTGTTTATAAATGCTCATAAAGTTACATAATCATCTGAGAATGCCGTCCGTTACCCGCGGCCATTAGCCGTTACCTCTGCAGCTCGATTGCGACCAATTGACGACAATCAGCGTCAATTGCCGCCCCTCCCCGCCTTGTTGCTCCCCTCTCTCGTCTGATACAACTTTCACATCTCACCGGTAAAGTCGGGAACAAAAGTGCAGTGGTTTTTTATTATTTCTAGGCTACTATTTGACTGCTATCTCATTCGTGGTCGAAGGCAGTAATCACGTCTGGAATAGAACGTCTCAAAGACCACTGCGGGAACATCCTGTACGATACTTGCATACTGCTTGTGTGCTTTAGGTTGCAGGAGTACACATGTGCTCTTCGTTTTCTTCTTATTTAAGAGCCCAGCTCTTGTCAGTAGAGGTATCGTCACGTTCCTTGTCTTCAGCCAATGTTTTGACTTCCCTAAACGACATGATATTTGTCTTTTCCTTTATATGAACTGTAATTTACATTCTGGATCTGTCTCTTCTTTTCCCTTCTACCTTCCCTTTTACCATAGTGTTTATGAAAATATCATGTCGTCTAAGGTTGCCATTCTTATTCCTATTCTCATTTCTTCTCTCTAACCAATTTTTTGTTGTATAATACAATCTTTTAATGCGTCTTTTAAGTGAAATAAAAGCAACGAACGTCAATGTTATGTGATGATTGATAGAATTAAGATTTTCAATGCGAACATTTTATGTTCGCTTGCTTGTTGTCATCTGACGTAGTGATAACACCTTCTGATGTGACTTGGACTGTGACCCGTTATCATTAACGATCGCCACATTGAAAATACAACCAAAAGATTCGCGAAAAATCTTACCACACCGTTTCAGCCACTACGTTTGTTCGTCATTGAACACTGCGATCATTAAAAGTACCCATAGCATTTTACTTTATCTGTGTTAAATATCCAAGCAACAGACAAACAAAAACCAAGCACCAAAAAGAAAACAAAAGATTTCCTAAAGTGTACATAAAAACAGTTTTTTTTATGTTAAGAGAAATAAATATGTGTATTATTTCCAATGGTATTCTATCTCACTTACGATTCTGTTTACAACCGTAGAGTTATGTTATGATATGATAACCTTCATTATACCCAACAACTCTTCAAAACCCCTAATACAATAAATTTGGAAAAAAACGCGTAAACACACACATTTCGGTTAACGATATTGTATACACGTGTTCCGTATAAAAATATATGTTAACAAAACAAATATACAAAGCAAATATACCGACTGTCGGTCTGTTTATTATTGAACGTCGAATATGCGAGCAATATTAGATACTAGCTGTTGTCAGCGACTTGGCCGAGGTCTACACGGTTTTGCATATAAACTTTAATATAAATATAATAATATATTCGGGACATTTCCACACCAATTATCTAGCCCCAAACTAGGATACCCTGTGCTATGGGCACTAGATAACGGATAAACATACATACATAAGAATATTACATCCATGACTCGGAAACAAACATTTCTGCTCATCACACAAATGATTGCACCTTGCAGGATTCGAACCCGCGACCGTACGATTTCGTACCCAGGATCTCTAGCCACGAGACCAACCGGTCTTCGATGCGTTATTTCACTTATCCTATCTACTTTGAAAGTTGAACTGCATAAAATGCTTACTTCTTTTTCTCTTAGAACATTTAAGTCTTCCACTTCAGAATGTGTGTTGATTGTCAGTCAGTCGGTCATGGAACAGTTTCATATATTTAGAAAATATGTTCTAAAATACGCTCACGCGATACATTTTCGTGGTTCGGATTAATAAAAGTTTTATTAGCACCGGTATGAGCTATAACGTTTTCGGTAGCGTTTTGGTTGAATTTAGATTTTCTAGGAGATATAAAAGCGAACTGTGCGTAATTTTTATGTTTCAGGATTTCAATCCTCCACTGACATACATTTTATGATCATCCTTAAATTTTTGGTACATACTTCCCAGTGCTTCAGAAAAAACTAAGTAGTTATTATTAAATATTAGAAGTTCTTAAAAAAGGCATATCTCCGAAGCACCGGTACAGTAAATAAGTCAATTTAAAAACATTTTAAAAATAATAATTTGAAGTAGCCATGTTATGATGAAACTTAGAACGGTTTATCACAATTAAAAGCGTATACAACATTTCGTGTCTATGCTATGAACCGTTGAGGAGCTCCCTAATCAGAAGCTAACCCCATGTGTAAACCTTCAAACCGGCTATCATAATAGAATGTGTACACAAAATTTGTGACAGTGCTGTTGACCGTTGATGAGTTCCTTTATCTGGTGCTGTTCCTGGATGTCGATTCAGGTCATGCTTATCATAGAAATGTATTGTCATCGAAACTGAACCAACAAGCAACTCCGTGGGATAAGAGGAAGTGGTTCTAATTCAGCTTGCAAGAACAAAACAAACAAACTTAATCCTACAGACATACATTATACAAAGATTGCAAGTTAAATAACAGATTTGCTGAGCGAGATTCAACCCTAAATCTTTAATTTTATAATTATTAGTTTACCTAATTTATAGATTTGGTCTAATAATAAGATTTAAATATTTATTTCTCCATGTTATTGAAACAATAAGTTTTTTAATTGTATATTACTATTAATGCCTCATAAACAATAAATACCTACTCAGAAAATTTGTGAAAATTATTTTGTGAAAAAGACAAATTCGTAGAACGATATTATAGTACTACCATATAATCAATACATAGAATAAAATAACTAGCTTGAAAGCTAAAAAACACGCCTGCCTGCCAAAAATCAACTTATGGCAATAAACTACACACTGTTGGAATGTGCTTGCTTAACAAGACAAATTTGATACCCATATTGTAAAATACTTTTTTTTTTGCGTTTGGATATTGAGCCATTCTGCCGCCAAATTGTTTTTTTTTCAAAAATAAATCTGTTATTCTCGGGGGGGGGGGGGGGGGGGGGGGGGGATGTAAGGATTCTACGAGGAACGTTACCCCATCCATCCATCCATACATACATACATACATACATACATACATACATACATACATACATACATACATACATACATACATACATACATACATACATACATACATACATACATACATACATACATACATACATACATACATACATACATACATAAATACATACATACATACATACGTACAAACATACATACATACATACATACAAACAAACATACAAACATCCATGAATCCTAAAAACATTACACTTTTTTTTTGGTCAATCGTGTGAAAAAGTCGCTTTCCGCCGTCTGCTACTTAAAGGATTTTAATGCGGTTTTCACCATCACTGATTATTTTTCACGGAAGATTTATGTATATGCTGTGTCCGTGGCTTTGCCCGCGTTGTCAAAATTCATGGGTATTTTTTTGCGCGGATACCTAATTTTGTTCTAAAATAAAAGTTAGCCTAAATTACTCCTTATAACATTAGCTATCTGCCAGTGAAAGTCCCGTCAAAATCGGTCCACCCCTTTCGGAGATTTTTATTATTATGGATAATACAAGCATACGTTAGTCCATCCCCAAGCGGAGGGCAGGTCAAGTGTGCGAGAATTCCTTTTTTTACCTCTTTTTTTTCTAAATTACCTACACCTGTGCGAAGAAAAACAATTAATGGTTACTCCAAGCAAATGATAGATTAAAACAAAACAAATTCTGTGTTTCTGCTTTTAAAATTCCTAAAAACCACTCTAAAATACCCTAGAAGCAGACCCACACGACGACAGACAGACTGACGTTCTTCCACGGCAAAAAAGGTTACCCCAAAGGTATGAAAATCCATCTCCCAAATCAAATATTGCGTGGTGCGTCTGCACAATATGGGCGCACGGTACAGTCGGTAGATTGTCAGAATAACAATAGAGGACGGACAATGCGGCCGGTGGTCGAAACAACCGCAGTCTTTGTTGGGAGAACTGAGGGAAAGAGTAGAGAGGACAGAAGGTTTCTATCTCCTTGTTCATGAGATGTTAATTTTGACTAGTAATGGTGCTATTATTTAGGCTATTTAAAATAAAATTATTTGACTTTGGCTTTAAGGACCTAACATAACCTAACATGCGTTCAGGGCGCTGTTGGGGCTGCCTCGCTACTGTGGTGCTTCGGGGATGTTCGCGGAAGCGCATGTGGATGATTTTTACGCCACCATGCGGAAGTGTGTTGCCTCCCTGATACGAAAGGTGCGGGGAAGCTCCAACAGCCTGGTGACGGTGGCGGAGTGGGTGGATGGCCCGATACTCCGCCACTGGACCAAGACGCAAGTACTGCCGTCCAGCAGAGCCACTAAAAAACTTTTATTTAATTGCCGTAATTTAGACTGTATTCATTCATTCATTTATATTTTTAATTGACATGTCAACATAATAATAATAATAATTTTAACTAACATAATTTTAAGGACATTACTTACAAAAATGGATGTTATATCTGAAATTATATGTATAAAATAAATAAATAAAATAAAACATAATGATCATTTTAATTTGTACTAGTTTTCCCGCCCGCGACTTCGTCCGCGCGGACTACTGTTTGTCGCGAAAAATAGCATCCTATTTTCTTCTAGGATATTAAAAACCAATGCAAAAGTAAGTATAACACCAATGCTCTTGATGTTTTTTGACAGACTTGTTATTTCGTATCCAAGGCAACCACAGACCATTCTATGTTGGCAACCGTTCCGTACAGTAATTAATCATCATTTTCCAGTTTTTCCGTGGAAACTTACAATTTTCCGGGATAAAAAGTATCCTATGTTTTATTCCTGGGTATAAGCTAACTCCATTCCAAATTTCATCAAAATCCGTCTAGCAGTTATCGCGTGAAACCTCCCCAAACAAACAAACAGACAACGTTTCACTTTAAATATTGGTATGGACTCATCATGTTTCTATGCAAAAACTTAAACATATCTGATAACAACACACGCTTGTGGCATTTGAAGCTAAAACAAGATATTTATTTACTAGTTATGTATGATTTTGGAACCCCTAAATTTTAATTAATGTGGCCTAGTTCACCCTTGTACGTCCCTTGTTTGTCTAGAACATACATTCGCCTACATATTTCGACTTTTAGAATCTAAAAAATAAAACATTGGCTGATAAAAAAACAATAGGTACATTTTCTAAAGAAATAGAACAAAAATAATATGTTTAATTGATGACTAGCTGCGCCCTGCGGTTTGAATCGCGTGGATTGATGATGATGATGATAATGATAAAATAGCGCCTAACAAACATACCTGCTAACATACCAAAACTTTCCCATTTGTAATTAATTAATATGCCACTCCCGTCACCACATGAGGACAGAAATTTTAAAAAATTCATCTTTGTTGCCCTTTATGGTTGACACCTATGACTTTGACATCTGGTACTTTGACACTGTCACTTTGACACCTATCACTTTGACACCGGTCACTATGCCACCTGTCACATAGACACATGTTATTTTGAAATAAGAGTGGCAATTTCTATACAAAAAACAGTCGGGCTGTACATGATATGAGCTATGTTGGTAACAAATTTCATCCAAATCCGTTCATCCGTTTAAGCATGAAGGCTCAAAATATATAAAAAAAAATACAAAAAAAAACCTTAAACTTAATTCTTACAAGCTTTCTCGCCCACGACTTCTTCCGCGCGGACTTCAGTTTACAGCGAAAAAAGCATGTTCTTCTTGGATATTAAAAACCAATACAAAAGTAAAGCACCAACGCTTTTGATACATTTTGACAGACTTGTTATTATGTCCTTTCTATTGCAACAGTTCCTTACAGCGAGTAATCGACATTTCCAGCTTTCCCGTGGAAACTTATTAAGGGTCAGATACAGAAGGTAGTTCTTCTTGACACCGTAGCGCGTAAATTAAGGAGGTTCCTCACTCTGCAGCCCTAACCACCGCTAGTTTGGACCCTGCTCCGATGCCGGTGGTACCCTAGGTTTTTTTTAATTTATTTTAGTGTATAGAAATATAATAGGAAGTTTAAATTTAAGATACGTACTAATGTATAATAATTATAAACACTTTATTAAATAGTCAACATAAGAACACATAACAAGTAATCAGAAGAATGAAAGTGCATTTGACTTTTAATGCAAATCTAGTACAATGGACGGTTTTATGGTTGAAGTATGTCCCTTCTGTTCAAGAGATTAATTTCCACCTACTCTATGACACTAGTCGGGTTTGCCTGAAAGGTGCTACAGCGCGAACGAAACATACCTTTCACACAATGCCGATTTAATACGACGATTCACCCCTAACCGTTTAGACCAGTGATATAAACTGAAATTATTCTTATTGAAGTAGAAGTAGAGTCTAGTTTGGGTTGTAGGTTATCTTGTAATTGATGGATATCACTTTAGGTAAATTAATGTTATCAAGATTTCCATGACAATAGATTTGGATTTTGAGATACTGTTGGGATTTTCAGCGTGTTAATTAATTTAAATGCCTTTAATTCAATTTTTGTAGTTATTTTTGAATTTATGAATACAAGTCATTGCACTTATGAACTTTGAAGGTATTTGACGACCGGTTGGTCTCGTGGCTAGAGATCCTGGGTACGAAATCGTACGGTTGCGGGTTCGAACCCTGCAAGGTGTGATCAGTAGAAATCATTTGTGTGATGAGCAGAAATGTTTGTTTCCGAGTCATGGATGTAATATTCTTATCTATGTATGTTTATCCGTTATTTAGTGCCCATAGCACAGGGTATCCTAGTTTGGGGCTAGATAATTGGTGTGGAAATGTCCCGAATATATTATTATTATTATTTAAGTCCTGGGATATATTTATCTAAGGGCAAAATGAAGGCCGAAGCATTTCTCTCGAGTTTTTCTCTTGGGCGAAATTGTATTCAGACAGATATCACAGTGTTACCAGGTTTAAAGGACACTGTAGAAGCACACTTCAAAACTGAATTCTTGAGATTGCAGCTGTATAGCAATTCTGTAAAGGACCAATCTAAAGTTTTGGACATACTACAATTTCGTGACACTTGATAGGTGACAAAAGTTTCTTCGTCCAAAAAAAATATATTTAAAAAAAAAACTCTTGTCATCGACTATCACGATGACTGTGATGATGATCGACTTCGGTACACATCCGAAGCACACATCCGCAACAAATTCCACTACTCGCACAGTACATATATACTGTGCTACTGGTCACGTCTAGGCGACAAATATTTCCAGCACCCGCCGTCCGCATCTGCTGACAGTGGATGTATGGACCAATATACAGTGGACGCGGGCCATAATGGCACAACGATTGTGCCAATGTATTGCCAGGACGATGCGGCGAAGTGGGGCTGTTTTCAATGAAAATAATGACTAAACCCAAGAATGTTTTAATAAAGACGAATTCCACACCTCCAAATCTAAAATGAAGCACCCGCTCCGAACGATCCGCTCGTACGAACGCGACTACGAACTCACATAGACCATGTTCAGCAGTCATATCGCAGCAAGATCTCGACCTTGTAACTCGTGTTAATTCTGTCAAATTCCCACAGAAAATAAAAAACAATGCAGTTTTTTGAGATGGAATTGTGTGATATTGTGTTTCAACCACAACACACAACAAATACTCTCACGCACACAAACGCAGCCTCCATTTGCTATGCTTCACTCGTTTGTTTGGCAGTGTAGACTATTTTAAACCTTCTTGAATAAGCCATTAAGAAAGTTGAGAGTAAGAATATTTTTGGCTTATGAAAAAAATAAGGATATTCCAGCCTTTATTACAATATTATAATATTACTAGCTGATGCCCGCGGCTTCGCACGCGTGGTCATTTCTGTAGGTTAAAATAACTCTTTGAGCTATTCCAGGACCTAAAATACCAATATACCAACATTTGACCAAAATTCCTTCAGCCGTCAAAAATATTTTTATCGATTGCTCGGCTTCTACTCATTGGATTGAGATATATTGTACCCCAGTTTTTAAGTCAAAGCATAAGCTATCCAACAGTGAAAACCGCATCGCAAATGTTCCAGTATTTTTTACGTGATGCGCGAACAAACATACAGACAGACAAACAGACAAACAGACAGACACGAATTTGAAAATGTTATATTCTTGTTTAGTAGCTTATTTTATGTACCCTAGACCATTTATTTTTTAATTATCTTCTTTGTACAGACTTTTTCGTTCGTATTGCTTTATTATAAGTTTGTATAGATTGTACTAATTGTAAAGATTGTAAAGATTGTACTAATTAGCTGCATACTTAACTTACAAATTGAAAACTTTTCCGTGGAGGTAGTAATTGTAGGGATTCAAGCAGAAAAGCATAATAAATACTCAAATTTTTCAATACTTTCTTTTCTTTTTTTTTTTCAAATAATAAAAATCGTGATATGTCGCGCCATCGCCTGTTTTGTCAGTTCTTCTTGGATCGTTTATTCACAATCTGGCGCTAGAGTTAGTTCAGGAGCACTCCTTAAAGTAGAACTTTCATGAGTGCCCTTTTGAGGCTGACATGAAAACATATTTATTCATTGACATTTAAAGCTCTTCAGTATCAAACCATTTAAACTAAGTACTAAGCCCCGACACACGCGTTATAAATCTAGCAGCACGGTCATAACTAATTATTTCCTAAACTCCGTTTGACAGGTGGCACTACACACGAATTCGCCGGTTCAGATTTATTTCACAGAGTGTCAATTAACCTGGTCCCGTGCAGAGTGTAAATCAGTTAGTACTGGGACGGAAGTATTTTGGTGTTTTGTAGGGTTAGCACAAAAATAATATGCTGAAAATGTAGAGAGCTTCACCGCTTTTAGTGAAATCACCGCAATCAGTTTCTGTACGGTTGTAAAAAGATTACACCACCATAACATGAGCAAGGTCCATTGTCCATTTTGTGTAATAAATATAATAGCATTCTTCCAAGCCGACGAGCGTAGTCAGTTATATTGCAAGAAATCAAAAACTACAAACAACATAGTACCAAGAAGGACAAAAAAATGTCTGAGTCTACCTACACCGCCAAATGATTGAGTCTACCTACCCCGCCAAATGACTGAGTCTACCTACACCGCCAAATGACTGAGTCTACCTACACCGCCAAATGACTGAGTCTACCTACACCGCCAAATGACTGAGTCTACCTACACCGCCAAATAAAGCACCCAAAATATGGCGATCCGCTCGTACACACAAGCCTCACGCACACCAAGTTATGCAGATCGGTCACGATCTCGACGTTGTAAGTTGTGTTAATTCTGTCAAGTTCTCACAGAAACTCAAAAACAATGTCTTTTGTGAAATTGTGAATTACATGTGAAAACACCACAAATTAACGACTCACGCACACATACCGCCATTTGCTATGCTTCACTCTTTGTTTGGCGGTGTAGGGCCCGTCTTTTTTTAAACCTTCTTGCATAGTACTATACATATTGTCATAAATTCCGGACATATTACCTAACACCTATTTAACATAATAAAATGTAGGAGGTTCTCAATTGTACGCCCACGAACGGTAGTTATATTTTATGTTAGTGGATGTTACCGGTATTTATGAACCGATTCAATATTTTTATTTAAATGATAAAAAAGGTACAATTCCGGGGAAATTCATTCTTTAGGTTCAATAGTTTTATATTTAGTCAATTAATTTCCGTCTGTTTTTATGGACCAATGAATTGGGTATTTTCTTTCACCTATATGATGATAGATAGATAGATAGATAAATTCTTCATTGTACACACCATAAAGAAAATTAACAAAATAAAGAAACAATAGTAGATGAAGTGTCACAATGGGTTTTATCGCTAAAAGCGATCTTTTCCAGGCAACCTTTGGATGGAGGGAAATTTGAATTTATGTAAAGTGTATGGTATTTAGTTATTCTTAGGTAATGTGTAAGGTAATCGTTCTTTAAGTATAACATCAGCGGTCGTCATATTTTGTCATCCCATAAAGGGGCAATTAAAGTTAAGTTTTCAGAACTGATTTAAATGCTTTACCCTTGGGTATTTTTTTTTCTTGATTAAATGCACCCATCTGCTTGTACTCTACAGTACAGTAGTACTCTACAGATAATAAGTTTGCCAACAGTGGCAACTGCCAACCCTAGCTGCAGGCAATACAACTTTGTCGCTCAGGTGTCGCAAGTGACGACAACAAAGCGTTTGATTTAAACGCTGTTTAGGCGAGTGAAACTATAAATAATAGTTGTGTTGGTTTGTGACATTTGTCTCCTAATTAAGTTTCTTGGTGAAAAAATCTAGTGAGATTTTAAGGCACATTTTTTTCATTGAAATCTCGTATTTTTTTCTGTTGTTTTCGGAATTATTCTCACAATAATTATTACAATTCTCACGTTTTAAATAGACTAAAAATAAATATTAATTACATAAAATACAAAAACCCGACTGCGCACTAAACTAAAACGAGGCAAACAAGTTTTTGATTCTTGATTTTGAACTATAAGACGCAGTCGGAGGCTGGAGGAGTCAACTCGCCAAGTTCTAGCTGATCTCGTCAAAGGAGATGTGAAATGAATGATGCCTCAAACTGTATCTTAAATTTAAAATTCAAGAATCTATAGCTTGTTTGCCTCTTTGTAGTTTTGTACGCAGTCTTATATTTTTTGGAATTATTTTTGTCTTAGCTACTACCTTGCTCGTGTGCGAAAAGGCTACCACGCGCACAACCACGCGCATACTGCGCGTGCGCACGCGTTGCAAGGTAGTGAAAACGCGTATTTTTCGGAGATCTTGGGCTATTTTTATAATATAGAATGGCTATAAGCTTGGAAGAAATGAAACAATAGAATGAAAAACGTTTTTTGCAACATTTGCTAAAACATTTGGCCCGTACAGTTTACCGATAGCCGAGTTAAAGATCTTCATTTTAATAGATTCTATAGGCTTTGGTCATATTTTCTTCCGACGGAAATACAATATAATAATAATAATAATAATATATTCGGGACATTTCCACACCAATTATCTAGCCCCAAACTAGGATACCCTGTACTATGGGCACTAGATAACGGATAAACATACATAGATAAGAATATTACATCCATGACTCGGAAACAAACATTTCTGCTCATCACACAAATGATTGCACCTTGCAGGATTCGAACCCGCGACCGTACGATTTCGTACCCAGGATCTCTAGCCACGAGACCAACCGGTACGCAGCTGTAAGCCGCCATATTTATTTTCTTGATACTTCTTAAGATGAATCCAATGATAACTTATTTATTAAAATCCATCAAGCCGTTTAGGCCGTACAACGCGCCTAAGAAACATACATACATATAACCCAAACGCATAACCCTTCGTAGTCGATGCCAAAATTCAATACTATTCTATTAATTAATACAATCAAAGCCACAAATCGGTTCCACGTTGATCCGATCTTTATGAAATTTGGGCTCTTCTTCTATGCACACTGGTAAACATACAACATACATTTTGTTTACATCAGAATTTTTAAATTCTTTTAATTTTGATAAAAATTGGTACAGGGACTCGAGGGATTGTTGAGAAATGGGGTAATTATTATATGGGAGTTAAAAAAACAAAGTGAAACCGCGTGAAAGTTCTAGTGGAGCGTCATATGAAAGGGTTGAAGGTATATAGGTATAATATTTACCTCAATTCGCAGTCGTCATTAACTTCAGTGCACTATGGGCACTGTGTCATATTTAATGACGTAATGATTTGATTATCAAATCAAACCCTAAGCGAAAAGCTAGCATCTATTTCTTAAGATCTAGAGGTAAGTAGGTATACCATCCGCAAACTACATCTAAAATAGCATGCAAATGAAGCCACCCAGGCACGCACCATTAAGCAGCTACAGCGCTTAACCCATAAACCTATCTCAGGCGAGACATCACCTGACAGTGCCGATACTTCTATTTACCGCTCACTTTAAGCGCTTTCATAATTTATCGCTCGTAAACTGATGTCCGCTTTTAAGTCCACGTAAGATGAAGTATGATTTGACATACAATGGGATGACCATCAAGTATTATTTGGGAATTGATGTTCTCATATTATTATTCATTAAAAATTAATTACATGTAGTTTATGTAGCTTATATAAAAACTTATCATTGGTATTGTTCGCTAGGTAGTTAAAATTCGAACGAAAGTCACCGACATAGCTCACAGAATTAGCAAACTGAAGTGGCAATGTACCGGTCACATATTATGACGAATAACCGATGACGATGAGGTAGGCGAGTTCTTCTTTTCTTTCTTTTCTTTGTTCTTCTTCTTCTTTCCGGGAGGGTGACTAGCAATCTCAAGGCTTACGAATGGGATTCCTCGTCGATAAAGTACTCGCTGACAACGTTGTAGAGAGCTCCAGTGTGTTGACTAGCACACTGGAGATTTCTACAACCTACTAACCGAGGTAGCGTACTCCGTCATCATTAAGCAGACTGGTAGGTAGGTATACAATACGCACCAACGTTTGCGTTGCGTTTTTGCACACTCGAATGATGCAGCATAAAAAATGTATGAAGACGTTTTTCAGCTCTTCATAATACCACGAAGACACACTACAACTTTGTCACGGGGGACTTCAACGCTAAAGTGGGAAGTGCAGTTCAGAATGGCAGTGAATCGAGAGTTGGCCCACACGATTGTGGAAGCAGGAACCACAGGGGGCAAATGCATGTCAACTTTTAAGAGATGGACTAGCAGGGCTCTTTTTATTGAACTCTTATAAGAAGCAGCCCCAAAGGAAGTGGACGTGACATAGCCCCCATGCCCCCATACTTTGACGAAAAACGATATTGACTTTATTATGACGAGGCTCTCTGAGTGTCAACTTTAAGCTGGGAAAATCAGTCTGATGAAGTGTAACTTCATCTGGAAACCTGATTTGCTGCTCTTGAAACCGCAAATGACGTCAAACGAGGGTATAACGTTAGGGTATAAGGGTCTGCCAGATGCAGGGTACAGGTACGAAGTCCAGACTCTCGGCAGAAACTTATCAGCTAATGGATGTGGGGGGGGATAATGAACAGGACACTTAATCAAAGAAGCGGGCCCTAAATTGAAATATCAGCGAGCTGGTGCGACGGGACCTCCGATGCTCTAATACAGCTAAAAACATCTTCTGGCGAAACCGTGTCACTTCAAGGCCGGATATTCTCGCCGAGATAGATGATTTCTATAGCCGATTGTACGACTCGCATGCTCTACGACTCAAACGTAGCAATGTGGATTCGCAAGCCACATTGATTGGCACTACGCCGATGATCGAATAGATGTGAAGACTTGAAGTTGTTTAGAAATATGTTTTCCTCGGGCAGATTATTCAATTGGGTAGGAATAACTTTGAAAATGAAGCCGATCGTCGGATTCATCTGGGATGGGCAGCATTTTCTAAATCAAGTCTTCTCGTCGTCCAAACCACAGTGCCTAAATACGAAAGTCAACAATGCGTTTGTTCTACCATCTATGACCTAAAGAGCCGAAACGTGGACAGTCACAGTGAGGCTGATCCACAGATTTAGTCGCTTGGCGAGCTATGGAGAGAGCTATGCTCGGAGTTTCTATAAATAATAGAATCCGTAAAAAAAAGGTGATCCGCCAGAGAACTAGGGTAACCGACATAGCTCAAAGAATTAGCAAGTTTAAGTGGCAGTGGGCCGATCGCATAACTCGAAGAAACAACAACAATTGTGGAAAACGAGTTATAGAGTGGAGACAACGCTTAGGCAAACGTAGTGTAAGGCGCCCGCCGGCCAGGTGGAGTGATGACCTGTGAAAAGTGTCTGGAAAAGATTGGATGAGGGAGCTGAAACCCGATCTCAGTGGCGTGCATTAGGAGAGGCCTACGTTTAGCAGTGGACATATATGGGCTGATGATGATGATGACGATGATGAATTGATACTGACAGACGCCAGTTAGCGTAATTCAACTACAACCGCTAGGGTTCAATTTTATTACCAACACTTGAGCTGCATAGTTAGGTTAATTTTATATATATAAAATTAGATACTAAAAATACATACCAGTTTTTGTTTCGTAGAAAAAAAATGATGCAAAAAGAAAAATCTCGCCCGTGCAAATGACTGATGATATTCACAGAACTCAAGACTTCGAGTTACTTCGTTGATGGTCACCGAGTTTGGATTATAGAGCCGGTACTAGCTGCCTCCCCATCCAGTAGGTAAACATCAAAGAATATGTACTGGCACTTGCTCGGCTGTCCAAATTATTTATGTATGAGTAGATGACACTGTTTTGTTTGAATGAATTACAAATTTACGAAGAAACAATGAGAGAAGTTGTGCGGCAAATAAAATGTAAATGAACACGTCCACTGATAAAATAAAACTGGACAAGTGCGAGTAGAAGTCGCATGTAGAAGATTCCGTGCGATGAATATAATATTATATCACAATGTTGAGGATTAACCATATTATTTTAGGACCTTAGACTTCTTATAGGTTTTCCTGTAATCTATCTAGCTATACTATAATAAAGTTGTAACTAGGCTAAATCTGTACATTAAATATTTTTTGAAAATTTTAATTGAGATAAACTTCAAAATCGATATTGAGTGCAAAAAGGTTATATTTTTATTTTTTATCTGTCTGTTTATCTGTCTCTTTGAACACACATCACGCTGAAACTACCAGACGGATTTTGATGCAACTTGGCACAATCATAGCTTATGTTATTACTTTTTATCCCGAAAAAAACATGAGTTCCCGCAGGATAGTGGTTGAAAGTTATTTAAAAGAACACATATTAAGCTGAAACTACTGGACGGAGTTTGATGTAACTTGGCACAGTCAAAGTTATTATAAAAATAAACTGTCATATATTTGAATATAAAATTGCAAAAAATATATAAAAAAAAGCGGTATTTTATGTTTTTCCATAGAGCAGGAACCCTATATAGGGTTCCTGCCCTATGTTCAAATATATGACAGTTTATTTTTATAATATTCAAAGTTATGATAGTTTAAATGTAATATAAATAAAACATTAAAACTGTATCATAATTTCGACGTTTTCGCCACGATGTTGTGTGGCATAGCGGGAGCATGCTTTCCAACCCAGACTTGCGTGGGTCGAAATTTACATTTTTCTTGATATTTTTAAGGCTCCTGTCATTTTTATACGCTTTATATTAGCTTCACTTGTATGTTTGTATGTTTGTAACCGACTCCTTTGGACGCTATTTAAACCCACTTTAAACGGTCAGATTTCATTCAAATTTTGCACACCTGTCAAAGACCGATGACAATGCAATAATTCGAAAAAAAAAGAAAAAGTAGAAAATAAATAATAATTTAAAAAGAACTAAAAAACACGCTTTATATAGAAAACTAAACTAAAAAATAGAAAATAAATTTTAATAGTGTAATAAGAAAAAAAATGTTTTATTTCAAAAAAAGCGTGGGGAGCTTCTCATATCTGTCAATGAAATATTTATAACTATTGACCCATGCACCCCACGATTTTATTGAAATAAATCATTTTTTTCTTATTTACACTATTAAAATTTATTTTCTATTTTTTTAGTTTAGTTTTCTATATAAAGCGTGTTTTTTATTTTTCTTTAACTATTTTTTTAAGTAAACCATCAAATCGTTTCAACAAAATAGGTCACAGTAATTTCAATTCGTATAATTTAGAAAAACCTAAAAACAGAAAAGAATTTTGTCAATTTAGGTACTTTGTTTTTTTTTAATTGTAAATTTGTTAGTTTTACCTGAACTACATGTTTAAAAAAAACATTATGTTATAATTTACAATCCCTCATAAAAAGTGCCCTCTTGCGGATGTTTTTATTGGTAACCAAACTTACTGTTCTACATTTTTAACCCCCGAACAAAGAGACGGGTATTATAAGTTTAGGGTGTGTATCACTGTGCGTGTGTGTGCGTGTGTGTGTGCACGTGCGCGGATGTGTGTTTGTGTGTGTCTGTCTGTGGCATCGTAGCTCCCAAACAAATGTACCGATTTTGATGCGTTTTTTTTGGTTGAAAGCTAATGTGATTGAGATGGTTCTTAGCTATATGGAGAGGGGAAGGGGGGAGGTGAGAAAAAAGATTGAGAATCGTAGCTTCCAAACGAATGGTCCGATTTAGGTGCGGTATTTTATGTTTGAAAGCTGAGGTAATCAAGATGGTACTTAGAAAACCGAAACCGACCGAAGCCAAATCAAATCACAGGGATATCGTAGTAAGACTGGTACTTGTTTCTTTAAATGCAATTTGTAATCAAAAAACAAAATACTAACATAGAATAAAATACTAATCATGAATGCATAATTTAATTTTATAGCTTCAAGTATCTCCACACATGAGAGCAAATGAACAACTGTTCTAAATAGCCCAGAGTCACCTGTCTCCTAAACACGGCTCAAGGCGAAGATAGATCTGCAGTTTCTGCGAATCGCACCTGGTGTGTTCTATGTGTATCTTCTGCCATCGTAAAATATACTGGAATCTCGAGTGAAGCCGAGATCAAAGACTGGGAAGTTTGATTTTGTGGTTTAGTGAATTGGAACACAGGGTGCTGTTTTGACGTGTGATTCAGGCATTGATATTTATCTTTTCGTGTGTTGTGTGACACAGGCATTGCTGTTTAGATTGTGGGATGAGTTTATTCTCTGAAACTGCATAGCTACAGCTGCCATAAGTGTATCATGTTGCCGGAATTGAAGAAGAGCCGGAATTCGTTGTATATGATTCGACTTCATATACAACGACGACAGTAACGAAACCCTTTCCCCCTATTAATGTAATGCATATCAGCAACAAATCAGTGCAAAACTTACGAGAATGACCTTCTCTGTGCACCTGTAATAGCCAACGACTGGAGTAGTAGATATTATATTCTTGCCCGCAAAATAACATGTGGAGTACATGTTATTTTGAGGGTTTATTATTGTTTGCTCGCGACTGTAGAATTCAGCTTTCGATGTCCTACACGTGACCCTCGGGTGGTGCCAAAAGAGCAACCGAATCACCGGGTGGTTTCGGCCGCCGGCTTTTTATTTCACCACCTTGTCAACCAACCAAGCAACGATGATATTTTACGATGGCGATGGACCAACGACATTGTAGCCATCGCAGGAAGTCGGTGGATGGAGGTGGCACAAGATCGCTCGTCATGGTGCTCTTTAGGGGAGGCCTATGTTCAGCAGTGGACTTCTAAGGGCTGACATGATGATGACCTTTTGGTCAAAGCCTTGATGCCAAACGACTTGTCGTGTTCCACCATTATGTTCAGGGAAGCCGTCCAGATGACTTGTAGAATACAGTTGTGTTGGAAGGGAGGACCGTGAATCATGGTGTTTTTGCGTCGGTAGCCGTGCTTCGGAGGGTAGCGGGATCCAAAGCACGGTGTTCTCTGCTGGCCAACTGCAAGTTGTACGGGGTCCCAAGTAGTTAGTTTAGCTAGCTGCGAAAGGCTGCCCCGCAATGGCTACAAGGTCGTCTATCTATTGTGTGTGTGTTCCCCTACACTTTGCTTGCTTATTCGTGGTCGCCATTTGGGATCCTTTATTCCCCAGCGGTTGTCGGTTCTGCGAACTATATGACCTGCCCATTGCCACTTCAACTTGCATACTCTGAAAACTATGTCGGTAACTTTGGTTTTTCTACGGATTTCGTCGTTTCGTATTCTATCACGTAGTGAAACACCTAGCATAGCTCTCTCCATTGCCCGCTGCGTGACTTTGAGCTTGTGTATGAGACTAATAGTCAGCGACCACGTCTCATTGCCTTAATAATTATTATAAATAATTAATGCTGTGATACCACTATATTATATTTGACGTAATTCATACAGGTATAAATATTCAATAATATTGTACAAATTATATGTGACTATAGAACTTATTTGTAAGAGGATGAATGTAAGATGTGATTTTCTGTTATATTTTAATTATTGCGAGATTTGTTTTATTATTGTAAATGTGTGAGAGATTTATGTCTACAATGGTGAAAAGTACCTACGTTGATATTGATAAGGTATGTAGAAAAATAAATAAATCTAGTAGGTATAGTATATATTTTGATGTAACTCTTAGAAGTATAACTGTTCCGTAAAAAAACGTACAAACAAATAATCTGTGGTTATAGAACTTATTTGTTGGAGGATTAAAGTAAAATGTATTTTTCTGTGATATTTTAACCATTGCAAAGTTTTTTTAATTATTGTAAATGTATGAAAGATTTTGTCTAAAACGGTGAAAATTGTTTAAGTACATTGATATTGATTAGGTATGTTTGAAAATATAAAGACTTTGTAATTACATAATTAATTAATGTTTGATTTTAAACAGATAACAAAAAAACGTGATTAACATTTTCTCACTGTTTTTTTGTGCAATAATGTCCTCCCGTCACGCAAAGGGGATTTTTGGACAAAAAGAACAAAAATTCTCTTTGCAGGGGATTCTAAAAATTTATTTAATATCAATAATAAATGGTTAAGGGGATTTCTGATCTTTTTTCCAATAATCCCCTTCCAGCATGCTAAGAAGACGAAAATGGGATTTATGGACGAAAAATCCTAAAATCCTCTTCGCAGAAGATGTCATAGGGGATTTATGGAATAAGCCGGAGGAACAAACATGCACCCCAATTTTTAAATAATAATAGTTAGTCCTAGCCGTGCTCGTGGCATTACCTGCGTGGTCATTTTCCCGGGTTAAAAGTTACCTGTATTATTATTTAAAAGTAAGGGATGTAAAAGGTGTCACAACACCTAGTCGTCCAAATCAACCTAACCTGCCCGTGGTTCACCCTGCTGACTAACGAACGAGGTTCTGACGAAAAACTCATCAAGACGCACTTCCAAGCGAGGTGTTTTATGGCTAATATGCTAATATAATAATATGAAATCTCAATATGAACCACACCAATACAGTACGGCCCTCAGCCCCCGGCAGCCCCTTCGAGCATATATCCAATGGAGATGTTAATGCAAGGCTGCCCTTTGCTGGCCATATGGCACGACTTGGCTATTCACGTTATTTAAAACTATTTCAATCACGACCGCGTCCATTCGGTATAGTTTCGTGTCGCAAAGCAGAGCTCCGTGAAAATGGTGAATTGTGCGGTATGTTTGTGCAGAAGGCGCTCAGCAAAATCAAACTTACGGGAAACACTATTTCTTATCACAAGTAATTGTTATTTATGTGAATTGTGCTTGTAATTTTGTATAATTTTGATTCAACTACCAGTTGCGACAGATTAGTGACAGTTTTACGACACCATGCCATCGTCTTGGTAGAAGGCGTAGTGCGGGGACATGTTAAGTAAAATTGATTGATTGAATGATGGAATGAACGTTAAATGAACTGTAAATGTGTAATTATTCTGTAAATGTGGAGTGTTAGTAACTTTTTCGATTATTTTGTAATTGCAGGGACGTATTGAGTCATACGTTCACGCCAACTTAGTATAGCCGATGACGCGGCGGGGAGAGAACGCGCGCCGTGCGTAGACTCTTTGTTTCCGAGAAATAGACATAGCGATCGCCTGGGAGGTGATCATTAGATGATTTGAATGATTTAAGGATAATTATTTTACTGAATTAGAGGTATAATTATTATTTTGTATAGTTATTTAGAACAGGTTTGCCTGTTATTTTCATATAAGTTTGTAAAATTGTATTAAAAGATAACTAGTTTTTATTGTTTTATTCCAAAAGTAGCCTGCCAGGCGATCATTAGTAGTAAGTGGTAATATATTTATATTAGTACTCTAGAGTTAAAAGTGTTTTAATCTACATTTAAAAAGCGATATGCCATTAACTCACTAAACACTTACAACGCTGAAATTTTGCCTGTTAGTATCATGTAGGCTGTAGACGATAATTACGAAAGGAAGTTACGAATGGGCCAGATTAAGAGGGTGAGGCTGAATTTCTATTAAAGTTCATTTTATTTAAGTTAGGGACACAACTTAACGTTTGGCCATAGAATAAATAATAGTACAAGTACAGAAGGATAACTGAGTAAAGTCATTTAAATAAATAGTGACTCTCGCTACAACGCTATAAAGTGCAATTTAACTCGCACAGCGCTGCGATCTTTCAATTATATTTACCTAGAAGGCGCTCGCCCATCGCGTGCAGGCTAGAATGCACCGTATCACAGCGCGCGAGAACTTCCATTGCTCTAACCGTTTCAGAATCGCTCTGTCCCTTTTTCGCTCGGTAGGGTTGTATTAAGATATGACTAGGTACTTGTACTACTAATTATTCTGTGATATGTTATGACTTAGATATTGTAACAGAATAAATAAGTAATAATGTATTATGTTATTATTATAAATTAAAATAGTTCTATTACATACAATGACATTCTTATTTGAATAGACCTACTACCTCATTTTTACTACCTACCTATCCCGATTTCAAAACGCCGATAAGTTTAGTGAGATACCTACCTACGTATAAGTGTCGTTGGTTGATTATGCTTATATCCTATAGGTATTGCACTTTGATGAATAAAGGTGTCTGAATTCCTTGCTTCATAATGAGTGAAAGTCGTCATTTCTATCACTATTCAACCAGCCGAATTCTATGCAATACCTTCTGGGTTACTTCTTGGTACTCATAATTAAACACGAATAAAATTTGTCAATAACTTTACGTAAGTAGGTACTTTATCGCTAAGCACATGGCGCGCGACTCATCGAGCGCACGCTTGACACTCGACTGAACGGACCCGAATATTGCGCCCTCGAATTTATTTGTACTTGTTGCGGAGTGCGACCGCCCTGATTTGGCATTAAGTTAATAGTTTAGAATTTTCTTAAATATTTGGTTTAAGATTATTTTCCAGGTATTTTAAAATGATAAAATCATAGCTTTAGCCAGCGACTTCGTCCGCGTGGACTACAGTTTATTGCGTAAAAAACATCCCATGTTTTTCTAGGATATTGAAAACCAATGCAAAAGCACCAACGTATTGTATTATCTTTGGCATCAACGCTCTTGATGCTTTTTGACAGAGTAATTATTTCGTTTATATGGCAACCGTTCCTTACAGCGAATAAACAACATTTTCCAGTATTTCCGTGGAAACTTACTATTTTTCGTGATAAAAAGAATTCTGATATATGCCAGGTATAAGCTGTCTATATTCAAAATTTCATTAAAATCTATCAAACCGTTATCGCGTTAAAACTCCCCAAACAAACAAGCAGACAACGTGTTACTTTTATGTAGTTGTGTGGATTGTTAGAACTTCCTCTAGGTCTTTTGTCCTATTCTTGGCCTCAAAGATCTGGAATTAAAGCCATACCGTGTCCGTTATTTTTTTATTATTAATTTCAAGGAAAAAAACGCCGAAGAATAAAAGTTCTTGAGTAACAGACAGGGAAACTCACGTGGAGGTTTGCATTAATTAATAAATTCAGCAAGTAGCGAAAATTCACTCCACGAAGGTTTCGTTGGAAATAGGGAACTCTAAAATATGCATATTTTAGGGTGTATCGCTTGAATGAATAAAGGAAGTACTTAACCCTTATTTTTTTATTTACCTCAGTTTGCCAAAAATTCCATACAAATACTTAATGTACATAAATATCTTCAAATAAACTCAAATTATAAATAGCTATATATTTTCACCTCGTTAACATAAAAGCTTCCTTTTTATATCTTCAAGGGACTGTATGTAGTAAAACCGCGTTCATTTCATTCATTCATTCATTTATCGTTCAGGTTTACCGGTCTTTGTGAATGCCCATCACTAGAGATTATCATAGTGTGCGTCTAAACACTGTGTAACTATGCTGTATTTTATAACTGTGTGCGTATTTTATGATGGTTTACGAGATTGTTTTAGTGTTCGTTTATATGAATAAGATTTTAATTTACGCGTGTGCAATGCGTGTTTACCTCGTCTCCAGTAAAAATTGGCAGAAAATAATGTTTGCGGATTAAAACGTTAGCATCTCCATTGGATATATGCTCGAAGGGCAGCCCCGCTATTCCGAGCTACGACAGCAGCTCCGGTTCCGGCGGGGCAGAGGGTGTGAAGAATCTTTGGCAGAGACCCGGCTGCCAAACTATGACCCTGGACACGTTTAATACAAGGACCTTGAGTACACATGATAGACTTAGCGAATTATTAGAAGAACTGGATCAAATTAAATGGGATTTAGTCGGTTTGGCTGAAGTTAGACGGAGAGGAGAAGCTCTCTTAAAACTATCAAGTGGGCAACTGTTTTTCTACAGCGG
Source organism: Alsophila aescularia (assembly GCA_946251855.1). Lineage (NCBI taxonomy): Eukaryota > Metazoa > Arthropoda > Insecta > Lepidoptera > Geometridae > Alsophila > Alsophila aescularia. Next base: position 1,582,471 of record OX276375.1, read on the forward strand.
ACTGGAAGATTCATCTAACGGGAGTGAAAGGTTCCTGATTAATAAAAGGCTATCTTCATATGTTAAACAGATCAAATCTATTTCCGGTCGGGTTTGTTTTGAATCTTTACAAAAGATATGCCGTTAAAGTTATACAGGTATACGCCCCTACATCAGACTATCCCGATGACGATGTTGAAGCCTTTTATGACGAAACTAGTTTATCGCGACAAAAGCATCCTATTTTCTTCTAGGATAAAAACCAATGCAAATGTAGGTATGGAATGTTCTTGATGTTTTTTACAAACTTGTTATTTCGTATCCATGGCAACCGTTCCTTACAGCAAATCTTAATAATCAACAACCTTAATCAACATTTTCCAGTATTTCCGTGGAAACTTGCAATTTTCCGGGATTAAAAGTATTTTTTGTATTATTCCAGGGTATAAGCTATCTTCGATCCAAATTTCATCAAAATCCGTCCAGCCGTTATCGCATGAAAGCTCCCCAAACAAACAGACAACGTTTCACTTTTATATATTGGTATGGATAACAGTTTAGGTTAGATGGGGTATTTTTTACTGACAGGTGGAAAAACTCATGGATAACTTCCGGTTGTACTCCGACTTACGGAAGCTACCGACTAGATTAGGTTAGGTTAGATAACCTCGTGTAATAAGTTTTTATAAAAAGGCTATCATAAAAGAGATTTATTATATTCATACACTATTTCTCTCAAAAATAGTAATAAAAATATTATATATAAAATCGTACAATTTCCACATACATGAAGAACGTCGACAAAGTAAAATAACTAACCTGATAAACGCTTCGAACGAGACTAGTTTCAAATCTGTTGGAGGGTGGGACGTGTTGCCCACAGGTGGGTCGTGTTGCCCACAGTCCTTTCACTCAATAACTATTTGGAAAAAGAAAAGACTACATGGTAAATAAAGCGAAACAGTTACGAAAGTCAGGTACAATTTAAAAACACCCTTATTCACTGTACAAATGAATATTCCACATCATACATTTCCGTCCATTACATACAGACGAGCAACTAATCAAAAGACTCTTTGATATAATAAAATTACCTATTAAAATAACTCCGCGACAATCACAAATACAAAAAACCCTCCATTCAATAAAAAAGCAGCAGTTAACTAAAACATATAGCCCATTTTCACCCACATAAGTACACTATATCTTACTCCATAATTATTCATCAGTCATCTCCTAACGAGCATATTTACTTTTCAAATGGGTTTGGAACTCCCTTGATTACGTTGAGGCAGTTTCAAAAATCTGCTGTTTATATAAATAATGGCCACAGTTCGTGCGGGGCGATTTGTCAATGTGATGAACAGTTTCCTAGTCGCACAGTATAGTGAAGTGTGTTCCTTTTGTGTTGGTGTTCGGTTGTCACTGAAGCAGGATTTAGATATAAAAGTCTGCTGTGTATCAGTCTGTGTCGTGATTGTTGTAACATGTCACTGTTGACTTAATTTAGTCGTCTAATACAATATGCTTAAGTATGTACCTATTCCCCGCTTATTAATTTCAAATACAACGGCAGACTTCGAACTCTGTATTTAATTTCAAATACAGAGTTCGAAGTCTGACGTTTATGTCGATATGTTTTATTCAGTAGAGCAAAAATTTGGTACGTTATGTAAAATGACTGGACAAGTGTAAGTCATGACTAGCGCATTTACTGGATTTGTTCCTTTAACATTTTATTTCATTAGTTGAAAGACTTATTTATTGAACCGCATCTTGATATTTCGTTTTGGCAATTTTTGCATATAAACAATTTAGTTTTACAAGTATTTTTGCATATAAACAATTTAGTTTTACAAGTATTTTTTGTATTTGTGTAAATAAAAACTATTATTAGTTCTAAAAATGAATTCTAAGTCAACCCGTTCTTACGGTAGAGCCCTTAGATCTAGATAAAGTAGTTAAAGAGGGAAAAATACGGGACGCTTTAATATCGTGAAAACCAAATTCCAAGATAATAACGAGGGCTATATAATTTTTGCTTGTTAGACGACTGCCCAAAAAAGGAATGTAATGTTTTTAGGATTCATGTATGTTCGTATGTATGTATGTATGTATGTATGTATGTGAAATTATTTATTCCACCACAAATTATAATGGATGAACAGATTTAGACGTATGGGATATCGTTAGAAACCTTACATCCCCCCGAGTAACAGAGGCATTTTTTTTTAAAAAGTCAATGTGGCAGCTATATGACTCTTTTTCTTTGTGTTTTACAATATGGGAATCAAATTGTAGGCCTGGATAAGCACATTCCAACAGTATATAATTTATTGGTATAAGTTCTGTTTTGGCAGGGCAGTCGTATATTTTTAGCTTTTAAGCTAGTTATTTAATATATAATTTTCCATTTTAGCCCTATAAACTACTATAATATTGTGTGCTAATTTCAGGTATGTATATTATTAATTTAAAAGCTATAAGCCCTTGACATAATGAGAGAGTTACCGCAGCAATAGACATAGACATAACTTTATTAAATGTTGTTTATGATTTTAGCATTAACGCCTGCTTAGAGAGAACAAATGCCGCGGTGAATGCGGCACGGAATGATGCAGGTTCGAGTTCCGTCCGTGACCCAATTTTACCTTTAGAAAGTTATTAACTATTAAGTTTACTATTAAATTATTAACTTTATTGTGTCAACAACAGACAAACAAGATATACATGATAAATACAAATAGGTAGCTCTTTCATAGGTTTGCATGAGTAGCCTCTGAGTGTGGAACCCTAGAACTCATCGTCGCCAGACATCTTAATACATTGTTCATAGCAATGCTTCTCAGTTCTCACCAATCACATACCGCGACCGACAGTCGCTGTGCCACACATGTCACACTCTTAATCGATGCTTTGATGCCAAGTGTTTTATTACCAATACACTTTATCATATCCTTTGAACCTTATTCCTAGGGTATACAGCGTGATATTTGCGCAGCAACTGCTGGTAAAAAAGGTGAATTATTATGATTTATAGCGCGATAAACCTAGTTTGCTGAGTGATCGGTGTCGCCTTAAATTGTGGGAATTCGTTTGAAGCGCCGCTGGACGACATGTGGCAATGGACAAGTTTTTTTTGTTAATTACCCGGTACGAACAGTATGTCACTGTGTAGAATGGTAACAACATAATTGAAGACGATAGCTATACCATCGTATATCAGTAAGAGAATAACTAAACATAAAAAGCGGTTTTAACCGGTATTCCAGTAGCTACGTTACAATTGTGTTGTGTTATGCTCAGGTGGTTATTAGTGTTCGATTTGGGGGTTGGACTAGTGACTTGGCACTGATGATCAACATTGTTAATAATTTATTTAAGTTTTAATATCTTCTTTGTAAATACTCTTTGTTACTAACTACTTTATTATAAGAACTAGTTGTGCCCGCGGCTTTACCCGCATGGTCATTTCTCTAGCTTAAAGTAACTATGTGTTATTCTATTATCAAACAAACATTATGTTACATACTGCTGCACTTTCTGTATACCTAGATTATGTATCATTGCATAAGAAAAGAACCAAAAATGTGAATAATCATTTTTTTTAAATGCCATTAATGCGATACTGATTTCACTAAACTTCTTTGTTTTAACGGCACACTTTTTATTAGATCTTGTTTATTTCTAGAGTAAAATTAATTTCTTGTCCATAACTAAGGATTAGACTAACATTAACATTTATGACGGCATTTGACATGATTTTCACCATGTTAACAACATAATAAAGGCAAATCATTCTCTGAAAATCCATCCAAAAGCTTTTTACAAGCGGCTACGAAACACTCTCACAATCTAAAATAGTTAAAGTTCTCAAAACAATTTGTTTGGCTCTCGAAGACAAGCAGAAAGTTCGATAACGGTGTTAACACCCTTCCCTTTGTACTAGATATAATAAGTTTAATGTATATGACTGTAAAAAGAAGAAGGTTTTCATCTGTGTGAAGAAGTGTATTTTTATCGAACTGTGAGATACTTTTCTTCTTTTCTTATATCCTCCTACGTCCTCTATTATTTCTCCTTCTTTCCTCATTGTAATTTTTAACAGAGATTTATTTTCATCTCAAAGTAAGGCATACTTAAACAAAAAATATATATTTAAAAACCTAAATTGATGATTGAGAAACATTCAGCTAAATCTATACAAAATATAAGCCCTTCACAACCACCCGATGTAGAGCACAGATTAACTTTGTTTACAGAGACGCGTGCTTGATAGCGCGGGTTCGCTTCCCGTCGTAACTTTCGGACAAATTGCCAATTTGTTCTGCGGTGGATTTGTGCTCTACATTTTTAATTTCTAAAAGGGATTAGGTTGAGTTCGATGGGCGATATTAGCCTGGTTTTGGAAAGTTACGTAATTTTGTTAGAATATCTATTAGAGATCGCGTACTATGTATGTTTAAAGTGAGAGAATGAAGGTTTATTAGTGTTACAATTGGAAGCAATGGATCGAATCCCAAAGAATAAAAATAAAATAAACAATTTTGTACACAAGCAGCAAATTTTGATTAAAAAAAACTAAACTAAAAACCACGTATTTTAATATTATACATTTCCTTTTTCTTTTTTTTAATGCATTGTCGTCGATTTGAGAGCTACCCTAAAAGTTTCAGCTGGATAGCTGCTAAAACTTTTAGGGTAGCTCTCAAATCGACGACAATGCAATTGACGATAATGCATTGAGAAGTGCTCGAAATTTGAGTTGCAAGATGCCATCCGGAACGACCAACTGACGGACAAACAAGAAAGAGACTTACTAAAAACTTGGTAAAATAATAGTGCAAATCTTAAATAAGTACACATCAGAACAAATATATTTCATTTAATAGAAAAAGCGGTCTTGTCGCTTAAAGCATCGTCTTCCAGACAACTGTTAAATGGAGAGGAATCCTCTGGGAGATAACCATTACTTACGCTCCTAGTTTATAAGAAACTTGACAGATAACTTTCTTTTACTATCTTTCGTGTGAGTAACATCAGTAACAAAACTATAAAATTATATACTAACTATGCTATATGATAGCTACAATCATGTTCATACGTTTTTATCACGCTAACATCTCAAACGATCCGCTGAGGTGATCAGCCGCCGGAAGCGGAAACTCACCGCAAGGGCGCTGCCGTCGTTTCCGCCCGCCCAAACCCTCTTCCGGTCAAGTTATGCACGTCTTGGCTAACTTTGGACAAAGTGCTTTGATGGCGTGTTATGTGGTGATACAAGCTTAGATTAAATTTAATTGCTTTAGTTTATAATTGATGTATCTAAATTCAAGTCAGTTAGAAATAGTTTGTACATTCATAATTTGATTTGAGCTTGTAAAAGCTGAAAAATATTCATAAAACAGAAAATAATTAAAATTAATACCAAAAGTTTAACAAAAAATGCCACTATAGGCAGTTTTGTCGACGAAAGCTCTCTTTCAGGTAACAATTGAATGTCTTCTAATTTGAATATACATTCTATTTGATCCCAAAAAATAAACCGTTGATCAACTACTCTACCCATTTTGCCATTAGAGTGACATACCTATATCTGTCCACTGCTGGACATACACGCCACAGCTCGGTATTCAACTCTCCGTATTTTCTGACAGTCGCTTATTGCTAGTCGACATTCCACCTGGCCACAAGGCGTCCTACACTACGTTTGCCTATAGTGGTGTCCACTCAAAAATTTGTCTACCCCAACGGTTATCGGTTGTATGGGAAATTTGACCAGCCCCTTGCTACTTCAGTAGACTTATCCATATAGCTATTTCACTTACCTTGGTCCTCTTGGTCTCTTTTGTTGGTATTATATACAAATAATTATGAATCATCAATCAATATCACAAACTTTTTATATCAGTTTAACTCTAAATGGATTCTTTGATTTAGAATAGTAAAACTCTGACAATTTAGTGGCTACTTATTTCACTGGAAATCGTTATATTTTTTTCCCCTCTAAAAATGAATACAGTCCCAATTCACTATTATTACCTTGCATTCCTACTGCAGCATGCCAAGAGCCAGGCAGGTCGTTACAATATCAACGCAATAGACAAGTGTTGATAGAAATACAAAATACTAACGATTTTATTGCAATTCTATTGAAAATAAAATTGTAATTGATATAAATGAGCTTGTTTTCATAATTGAGAAGTTGGAAATACGTTAACAAATTGTTTCGGATTTGCGTTTTTGCACGTCTGGGCAAAAAAAGGAATGTAATGTTTTCAGGGTTCATGTATGAATGTCTTTGTTCCACTATAACGTTAAAATGACCGAACAGATTTGTAGGGTATCGTTAGAATCCTTACATCATTCCAACTGAAAAAGGCTTTAAAAAAATACTGAAAAGTTCGTTTTTTGGCAGGACAGTCGTGTGTTTTCCTCCTACTTTGATGATCTACTTGTTTAATGCTGTTATTGTAAACATGTGTGTCTATTTTTACCAGATAGACACACATGCTTATATAAACACAATGATGACATGCAAATAGGTGACGAATAATGACTTCACAATAATCGCAGATTAAAAAAAAAAAAAAAAGCGAGCGCTTGTGAAGAACCGTTTATTTTAATAGTGTATCGGTAACCACAGCTACTGCTCGTATTTAGCCTTTAGACAAAATAATCATTTCTCTGTACTAATTGGCATAATCAGGATATGCTGGCATCATAAACTTTTAATTTAGGAAAAAAAAAACAACTTTTGAAATCACCTCGAAAGCATATGCTGACGCCAGCAAACCAACGGGTAATGTTTAGTTTGTACTACATTAGCCGTATCGCCCACGGCTCTATGACAAGAACAGTCTGACATTTAAAGAAACACACCACTGTAGCACCTTGGCACAACAAGAAATCTTGATACCCCTTTGAGTGGCGAGAAACAAGAGCTAAAATTAACTGTGAAACTGGTATCAACTGTCGGCACTCCATAGGTAGTTGAGTAAAACAATAATTTATAACATGCATCCAGGTAATAGGAATTTAAAATAGAAGTGTTGAAGTTAGTATTGGCTGAAAGAAAAAATATCGAAGCAAAACTCAGCACCTTCAAAAATATAATTTTGTCGATGAGGTGTCAGACAGGTATCGTATTGAAAACATGAGGATACTATTAAAACAGCTATGAAAACAGCAGGAAACTGACAATCGTTTGCGACGGTTTCTCTTAGAAAAAATGTTATATGTGTAATCGTTATTTTTCGAACGCAGTTGCCGGTCGCCGTCGCTAGAACATCAGTGTTACCGAGTGTTTTTGCCGTGTTTTCTATACCGCGTTTGCCATCACGTTTGACACTGTTTTTTTTTACTAATTTGCAATTCTGTAAATATCTATTATATTTTTCACTAGCTGTACCCGCGGCTTTGCACGCGTGTTCTTTTCTTTAGGTTCAAAGTACCATAATGTGCTATTCCTGGACCAATATACCAACAATTGAACAAAATTTCTTCAGCCGTCAAAAATACTTTATCAATTGCTCGGCTTCTAACTCACCGGATTGTGATACCAATTACACCAGATTTAAATAAAACCATAAGCTATCTAACAATGAAAACCACATTGCAATCGGTCGCGTATTTTTTACGTGATTCGTGAACAAACAAACATACAGACAAACAGAAAGAAAGACACGATTAACAAAAAAATATTGTTCAATACCTTTTTTAAGCACCCTAGAGCATTTTTTTCATTTGAATTCATTGAGTAGTTTGGGTGCGATGCGCGGTCAAGATACGGAAAAACAGACAGACAAAATTAAAAAGTAAAACAGTTTGGCTTCAGTATCAAATATAGAGAACTATGAAAAAATATTTTTTATTAATTAAATATTAACATAACTTTGGACCCATATCCCGCAGAAACCCTTTACTTATTCGGGATAAAACGTGTCCTCAATTTTAACCCATCATATAACATAAGACAGTGCCAAGTTGCATCTAAACCCGTCCATTACTTTCAGTGTGGTACGTGTTCTTTTAAATAAGTTTCAACCCCTAAATAATAACCCATAAATTTTTCGATATGTAAAGTATCATATGTACTACCTCGTAGTACGAACTCAAATCATACCAAGTTTCTTTTGAATTCATCCAGTAGTTCCAGTAGTGTGATGCGCGGCTAAGATACAGACTGACAGACATACAGACAAAAATGAAAAAAACATATAGTTTAGGCTTCATAATAGAATAGAATTTGGACCCATATCCCATAGGAACCCTTTATTTTTTCGGGACAAAATGTATCCAAAATTTTCACCTATCTTATAAACTATGTCTGTGCCAAGTTGCATCAACATCCGTCCAATAGTTTCAGCGTGCTAAGTGTTCTTTTAAATAACTTTCAACGCCTATCCTGCAGGAACACTTTAATTTCCCGGGATGAAAAGTATCCTACCTCAAAGTATGAACTCAAGTCATACCAAATTTCATTTGAATTCATTAAGTATTTTCAGCGTGGTGCGCTTCCAAGGTACAGACAGACAGACGGACAGTCAGGTACAGAAACTAAAAAAATACAGTGTTGGCTTTAGTATTGAACATAGAACGTCTTCCAAATTTTTTTACATAATATCTTCAATCTACAGAATTTTGGACATTATCCCGAAGGAACACTTTATTTTTCGGGATAAAACGTATCCTCCATTTTTACCCATTATATAAACTATGACTGTGCCAAGTTTCAACAAAATCCGTCAAGTAGTTTCAGCGTGATACGTGTTCTTTTAAATAATTTTCAACGCCTATCCTGCAGGAACACTTTAATTTCCCGGGATGAAAAGTATCCTATTTCCTAACTCAAATCATACCAAATTTCATTTGAATTCATTCGGCGTGATGCACTTCCAAGGTACAGACAGACAGACGGACAGACAGACAGAAAGACAAAAATTAAAATAATACAGTTTTGGCATAAGTATTGAATATAGAACGGCCCCCAAAAAAATAATTATGAAATATCTTTAATTTACAGAATTTGGGACATTATCCCGCAGGAACTATTTATTTTTTCGGTATAAAAATTATCCTTAATTTTAACCTATCATATAAACTATGACTGTGCCAAGTTGCATCTAAATCCATCTAGTAGTTTCAGAGTGGGTAAGTGTTTTTTGAAATAACTTTCATCCCCAATCCTGCGGGAACCCTTTCATTTTTCGGGATGAAAAGTAGCCTATGTCCTACCTCGTAGTATGAACTCAAATCATACCAAATTTCTATTAAATTCATTCAGTAGTTTTGGCGTGATGCCTAGCCAAGATACAGACAGACAGACAGACAGACAGACAAAAATGAAAAAAAAAACAGTTTTGGCTTCAGTATCGAATATAGAGTAAGGTCCAAAAAAAAAAAAAAAAAAACTTCAATGTACAGAATTGGACCCGTTACAGTTTTATTATAAGTATATAGATTATATTATTCAGGATTATTAGTTTTACCATAAAATTTTAACGGCTTTAAGCTTCTACTTTAACAAAAAAAACGAGTAGAAGACTATCATTTGTTGGTTTTATGTGTTGTTCACTGACTCTGCATCTAGTAAATAATGCGAGGAATGCCTCGAGACCAGTGGCCGTATTACATAACTTGGCTTCAATCGAATTCTGAATATCACAACCACTAATGCCTTGCGATAGAGTCGAATTTGCTATGAAAAAAGTGATAATCCGATTGTAGCCAAGTTCTGTAATTGGGCCACTGGTAACTAGCAAACACCGAGTTGTAAACACCGCGCTGGAAGGATTCTAATTGGTAGTCAATACTACAAATATTGAACTTTTTAAAATTTCGCAAATTTATTTCAGTCAATTATAGACTACTTAGTCGCGGTTAGTCAAAATAGAAGAATAGAACTGTTATTAAAAGCTTTTATTTAACTGCCAATGCTATCTATGCATGTAAATTATGATGTACGTTTGTTTAGGTTAAATCTTGCAAGCTTAATTAGAACCACTTCCTCATAACCTTTAATTTTTCTTTTTCATAACATTGCTTCTGGTTGACCTCATATTGAAATTTGATTAGTGTCATGTCGATAGTGACACTCGCAAGATTAACACAAATCGATTGACGTTAGAATTATCAAAATCGTTCCACGCGTTTGGTCTTTATAGTGCCTCAAAGGAATAGAGATACATATATAAATACATATACATAGGCTTATAAACACATTATATTGCGCAGTCTGGTAAAAATATCAATAATCAGAACAGAACAGAAACGTACACCACTAGACAGTATGGCCCGCCATTCTCATAAACTTAATACAATACTACCAGCAATTCCACACAACAAAATTAAAGTCTACAATACAATAAAAAAAAGAACATAACTCCAGTTAATGACCTGGCATTATGCCTAACTGAATGTAATTATGTTGGTTTAAAAAACTCAACACTCATTTGCAAATTTTTCGCACCTGAAATATTCCTGAAAGTATTTCGGTGGCATTGAACTGTCGAAAATAAAAAGCACACTTCGAACATAAAGTATTAAGAGTACTGTTGAAAGTTTATTTGGTGAAGAGTAAATTTATGGGATTTAGAGTTGAAAATAACAAAAAAAAAGTTTTAAGGTAATTTTGTCAGTTGTCGTAACCATTTCCTGTTGGGGGCTATGCTTTTATCTATAATACGAGTTGTGCTTTCAGCTTTCCCCAAGTGGTTTTTTTTTTGGATTATGTGCTATTTCAGGATCTAAAATACCAATACTCAAAATTTTCTTCAGCCTTCATATAGTTTTTTGGGCGTTTGCTCGGCTTCTACTCATCGGATTGAGATACCGAGTACAATAGTTTTTAAATCTAAACTTAAGCTTTCCAACAGTGAATGAGTTATATTCTTCCTCAGTGGCTTATTTTAAATCCACAAGAGGATTTTTTCAAAATTATCTTCATTGTACAGACTCTTTTTGGCACCTAGTGTTTTATTATAGGTATCTTCTTCTTATTTTAGAGGCAAGTTCTTGTCGGTGGAGTAATTTCCAGCGTTCCCTACCTTCGGTCAAAGCTTTGACTTCCCTATTCGACATGACATTTATCTTCTACTTTATCTGATGTGTTAATTTCCTTCGACGTCTTCTACGTCTTCCTCTCTTCCCTTCTACCTCCCCTTCTATTTTAGCTTCTATGAAGTTGTCATGTCGTATAAGTTGGCCAAACATATTTCCTTTTCTCCTTTCTATTGTCGCTATTAAGTTTTGTTTATTCTTGGCCGAGACTGCGTACTTCTTCGTTCGTCTTAATTATACATAAACAAATTCCAAACGAGAGTATAGTCACGTATCTCAATATGACGCTTGATGCGTAGCTCCGCTGGAAAGCGCACCTCAAGAAGAAATTAAAAAAATAAATAACATAAATTAAATAAGCTTTTATGCAGTAGCCAGTCGTGGTACCTAAATCTTAAAACCAGCAATCGTAATAAAATGCGTACACTAAATTTTATGTCTGTGTCTGTATTAACCGTTGAATAGTTCCTTAATCTGGAACTAATTCTGGATGTCGGTTTAGGTCTTGAGTGCCATAAAAATCGAAACTGCAAGAACATGAAGTAAAAATTCAACTCCGTAGGATAAGAGGAAGTGGTTCTAATTCGGTAAAAGGAATTAAAAACAAGAGTTAGCTCTAATATACAAAACAATCTATTGGCTGCTTGGAAGACACTCCACGTTGAACAGACAATACATTAATACTAAACAAGCAAGTCCTAAACCCAGGTTGGACTTATGGTATACAGCTGTGCGACTGCACCAAACAGAGCATTAAATAAATTATTCAACGCTTCCGGAACAACGTACTCGTACTAAGAGAAATAGATAGATAGATAGATAGATAAATTCTTTATTGCACACACCACAAACAAAATCAACAAAAAATAAAGGAAAAATAGCAGAAGAAGTGTACAATGGGCGGCCTTATCGCTAAAAGCGATCTCTTCCAGGCAAGAAGAAACAATAGTGAAGAAACAAAGATCTTCACCGTGACCACAAAATAGAGTTCTTTGACAATGTAATTAAACAGTAAGCAGCTCACGACCATAGACTTCACCATTATGTGAACATAGAGGCAATCCAGCTCCTTGATCACACCGAAACAGAAGAATTAAAAGGAAAACATTGTTTGAATTCATTTTAAAATCAATCTAAAAGTTAAGTTAATTAAATTACTTATTAGCAAATTCGTGGCTAAATTATATTAACATAGAGTTTTTAAGTATCAGGTACAGTAAAAAAATTAGAAAAAAATTAACCAGGCTTTTGGTTTGCTTTATTACAAGTATAGATAAGATTATATATAAATTATCACTTTATTCCAATTTCAGCATAATTTGTTGTTTCGAGAAAATAAAATACGGCAAGACTGGAATGGCATCGCTCTATAATTGCAAATTTATTTTTGACCTAGTATATTTTAGTGACCACCTTATACCACATCCTCACTTGTCACTAGGTGAGTTCCTATTACCCGACTTAGGAGGGTGTTTGGGTTGTATGTATGTTTGTTTATTTATACATTTCTTAGGCACGTCCTACAGCCTAAACGGCTTGATAAATGAGGTATCATTGGATTCATCTTGATCCCGAGAGTTCTAGGATATATGAAGTGTCAAGAAAACCGTTATGGCGGCTCACAGCTGCCATATTGTATTTCCGACGGCACAAAAAATGACCAAAACAAAAAAAAAGTGAGGTATCAAAATAAAGGTTATAAGGCAATTTCAAAAATATATAATTCTTAAGACTAATGAGTATTAATTTTCTTTTAAGTGTTTTTAATTATTTTTTTCAAAGTTAATTTTTTCAAGTTAATGTAAATACAAAAAGTAAATAGTGTAAATATAATATAGTATAATGTTGCAATTACAACTATGAAAGTAAGTTAAAATATGTAATTAAAAACTAATCAATATATTTATATGACGGCCGGTTGGTCTAGTGGCTAGAGACCCTAGGAACAAAATCAAACGGTCGCGGGTTCGAATCCTGCAAGGTGCAATCATTTGTGTGATGAGCAGAAATGTTTGTTTCCGAGTCCTGGATGTTGATATTCGTATTTATGTATGTTTATCCGTTATCTAGTGCCCATAGTACAGGGTATCCTAGTTTGGGGCTAGGTAATTGGTGTCGATATGTCCCGAATGTTTTATTAAATTATAATTATTGTATAAATACTAGCTGTGCCCCGTGGCTTTGCCCGCGTGCATGCATACTTCATATATGACAATATCGGTAGGTAATGAAATACAAAAAAAAGTATACGTTTATATATATACCTTTTTTTGTGGGCGTGTCTTCAGAAGTCTCTTTGACTCCTTTCATTTTGTGGGCGTGTCTTCAGAAGTCTCTTTGACTCCTTTCATTTTGACAAAAGCTGCAAAAGCTCAAAACCTTAGAATTTTCTGTCAAATTTGATTCAAAAGCTGCAAATGCTTCATATCCTTCAAAATCTAAAAAGATTAAAAATAAATATAAAAGAAAACAAAATAGTTTTATTTTCTTCTTTTTTTTCTGCAATTTGATGACTTTTTAGCCATAAACTATACCTGGCTTCATCAGAAGACCCTGACAAAGTTTCGTCACAATCCGATCAATGGTTTAGGAGCACATCGCGCACAGACAAACAAACAAACAAACATTCATTTATATATATATATATATATATATATATATACTAGCTGCGCCCCATGGTTTCACCCGCGTCCCTCAGGATTCATACATTTTTCCGGGATAAAAAATAGCCTATGTGTTAATTCAGTTTATAAGTATACCAAATTACATCCAAATCCGTTCAGCCGTTTAAGCGTGAAGAAGTAACAAACATACAAACATACACACATCCTCATATACATACAAATTTTCGCCTTTATAATATGAGTGCGATAAGATATTAGTGTGGTCAGCTAGTATGCAATAATTTTGTTCGCAGTCGGGTTTTTGTATTTTTATAATAATTTTACGTGTTATAAATTTACTTCTATAGATTTTTCTTGAGTCAAAGAACGGACAAGCCGCGCCGAGCGCTAGAAAACGTCAGCACGTAACTGGCGAAGCGTTCGCGGCGCGGGTGGCCCAGAGAGTGGCGATTCTTTGTGGAAGATAGGTTCTTGTATAGCGGCTACGGACCGGAAGACGGGGCGTAGGCTGACGCGTCAAGGAGAGCCGCTGGATGCAAACGGCTCACAGCCGCTCGTTGAGGCTTTCTGTGGGAGACCTATGTTCAGCAGTGGGCATATTCCGGCTATTGAGGATGTTGATATTGAAATCTTTGACCAGATGAGACGGTGGATAAATGGAATTGGAAGCCTATCGGAACAATAAAACAAGACATAATTGATAGCAAGAAAAACCCGACTTCGAACAAAACTAAAAAGAGGGAAAAAATTAAGTGAGAATGGTTGCTAACCAACTTTAAATCGTTATAGATCCTCAATGGTCATACAAAATAAAACATGATAGGAGAAACCTAAAAAATATTTTTAAATACCTATTCAATGATACCCATCTTAATATAGTTCATCGACTTTTTTTTTCTTATTCACATTATGGCGTCTGATTGCCGCCATATTGAATTTTGATTAGTTTTACGTCTTTAGTGACACTAACAAGATAATAAATCGATTGACGTAAGAATCATCAAAATCAGCCCACACGTTTGGTGTCTAGAGCGCCAATGAGCTAAAGGTAGAAACATACAAATGCAGTCCTCCGCGCATTCGGGTAAAAAACGGGAACTATGTTTGATTGAAAAAGCAAAATTCAACCTTTGGAAAATAGAGTTATTTCAATAATCCTATTCTAATTGAAAGCTTAATTTTGATACCTACATTCGACCGACCAACCTAGTTCCACACTTCAATATCATAAAGAACCACACTAAAGCATCTCACTAAGCTCCGCCGTTGTGATTTAACTAAACTACCTCTAGAGGGATCCGAATCGCACAGCTCTCACATTTTTACTCCTATTAGTGTCAACATTATCGGATATTATTTTAACAAACTACCTTTGAATTATACGAGCACTAATACTACTTTATACTTACTATTTTTTTTGTTGAAAGTATCATTTGTTACAAAATAAATGCCTGCCTGCACAATTATGTGTTTACACTCCACCAGCAATTAGGTATAACATATAATACATGCATAAATAGATTATGATATAGGTAATGGTTTATACTCGTAGCTAAATGCAAAATCTTTTACAGGCGAACATTAAAAAAGGACACAGTCAATATACAACATCGTCGATTATACTCTATGTTTAACTACAAACGACATCAACAAGTAGAGTGTTACAGTATATAGGCAGTCTTACCGCTCAAAGCGATCTCTATCTTCTAAAAAGTAGTAGTAAGTAGTAGTAGTTGTTCATAGGACGAGTAGTCAAACGTATATCTATTTGCAAACCAACATTTAATGCTCAGTTTAAAGTCAATGTTGATATAATCGACACGATTGGTAACAGCTGAAAATGTCCTACAATACCTACCACTTGTTAAGGAATTATTAATTGCACATAATAAACATACCAATAAACTATAATTATTATGAAAAACATGTGTTTATTATTTAAAGTAGAGAATAAACAATTAATTCGCGGCAGGAGGTTAGTGAAGTTTACAGGTTACAACAGTAACTCGGGTCACTACAAATTTATTTTTGTATAGTTTCCCAAGAAATCGAGAATAATACTGATGAAATGCTATAGGACCAATATGAACGTAATGTAAATCAAACATATATGTAAATCATATTAATGAATATAATCATATTAGGATTAAAAAATTAATTAGGAAAAAAAACTACACTATTTATACCACATTTGACTTTACAAAATATTAAAACTAATTTTATAATAAATAATAGTTAAAAAAAACTAAAAAACACGCTTTATATATAAAACGAAACTAAAAAATAGAAAATAAATTTTAATAGTGTAAATAAGAAAAAAATGTTTTATTTAAAAAAGGCGTGGGGTGCATGGGTCAATAGTTATAAATATTTCATTTACAGATATGAGAAGATTTTTTATATACATAAGTTTTGTTCTGTAAACCATCAGTTTTTCTCTACAAACTTCACTTTATTTTGCTGTCTGGTCTGTGGGCACATTAATACCTCAGACAATTTAAGATATATGGAATATGCCTCACTTCCACAGACTATATAGGAGACACTCAATTCATATTTTAGTTTTTGTGTGGAACAGTGTTGCCAATTTATATATTAATTCGTTTGTTCCAATTCCTATTCACTTTACTTTATATTGTATTTTTGTACCTAATGTGTAATTTTTATTATTGTTATTTTTTTATTTTATGTGACATTTCCGTGCGTGACATCACCTGTCGTTCCCAACGGAAGACCAGCGCTGGTTGTTATTAACCAGCATTATGCTGAGTTGGTGCCGGCTGATGGCAAAAAACTTAACTACTTAGGTACTAACTTATTTCTTTAATGTTTTTATTTTGTATACTTCTTTTTTGCCATAAATAAAGCTATGTCTATGTCTATGTCTATGTCTATGTCTAAGAAGGATTATCATTTCGATAATATCTTAAAAGCATCCCACGCTTTTTTTTTGAAATAAAACATTTTTTCTTATTTACACTATTAAAATTTATTTCTACTTTTTAGTATTTTTTTCGTTTTTTTTTTCGAATTATTGGATTGTCATCGGTCTTTGACAGGTGAGCAAAATTTGAATGAAATCTGACCGTTTAAAGTTGGTCAAAATAGCGTCCAAAGGAGTCGGTTACAAACATACAAACATACAAGTGAAGCTAATATAAAGCGTATAAAACGGCTTCACGTCGTATAAAACTTAAAATAAATAAATTATTCAATTTGTATGAGGTCTGTGCTTCGTCAAAACCGACTAAAGTAAGTAAATAGGCAGTTACCTGGCACAGACCTCAAAAGAATTGAATTATTTATTTCTTTTAAGTTTTATACGATTTGAATCCGTTTTTTTGTTTGTTTTTATTTCTTACTTTTTAGTTTTGTTAAAGTGGGCCTAAGAAAATGAAATACTTATTCCGTTCGCTAAGAACTACTGAAACAACTTTTGTAAAATATTTCCTAAGTCGAAAGAAACTAAAACAATTTCAATAATAGTTAATGTAATTGGACGTGTAGTTTCAGAGAAATACGTGGACAAACATACAGACATACACACATACATTCGCAAAATTTAGTAAAATTTTGCGAATGTATGTGTATTTGTTCAAATACTCACTTACTTTTTTATGTCGGTTAATAAAAAACAAAGGCCACTAGTTTTATTTTTAATGTCAAAATAATAATAGACAATATGAAAAATCAGAAGTTTTTTTTTTGTAACTGCTATCATAACCAATTAACGATTAAGTTTATCATTAAGCTACTGACACAGCATCGATTGATGCCGTTTTGACTTATCTTATAAAACGTGTATGAGAAAACTTACAAAGCTTTCTTATTATCCAGTGATAGTTTGCTAAGCATCCCACCTCTTGGCATCCAGCAGTCCTACTGAATTTACTGGTACTACATTGTACTGTATCCAAAAATTCATATGCATGTATAAATTTTGACAAAAATAGCTCAGCTCACCGGCGACTGCCACGCGCACATGCGCGTACTATTAATAAAATTATAATAATGTTTATTACAATACGATAATAAGTTTACAGCGGTTAATATTAGAATAAGTGTTGACTGAAAAATGTGGCAGCCAAGTTTTGGCTGATGCCACTGATCAAAATCCCTAGTAAAACGTTGTTTTTATGTTTGTTTATTTGTATGGCTTCCAAGCCCAAATAGCCGAACCAATTCTGCTGCTATTATTATAAACACAATGACATGAGCAGGCCATTCACTCGATGATGAGCGTCTCGTCTGTCCAATTGCAGTTCTATCCAAAATTTTGTATTGCACAATCTTGCGCGACATTGGTTTTTAAAGCCTATTATTCACAAGGCGACAAATGTCCCACGACATGTGAAGCTAGAGCTATCGAAGTCAAGCGACGTCCAGCGACACAGTTGTCATCTACTGAATACGAAAGTCTCATTTATGTCTAGATGTTTCGCTAAATTCCCTCAAAGTGGAACAAAATAATGTTTGCACAGTATGCTACTGATGGGTCGTTGCATATCTGGAATAGATTTGGTAGTATTCTTCTCCACAAGGAAACTAGTAGAATAGACCTCCTTTGAAAACGGAAAAATAAAGAGCATGAAAATTTACACACCACAACGTTCCAAGAAAAAATAAAATAAATTAATTCCTATTTTAAACTGCAAAGTGCCCCCTTTACAAATTATCATACAAATAGACCAATTGCGGTGGAATCGGTAAATAAAAACGCAATCGACAGCTCTTAGCTCTCTGCTTACCCCCGTGAGACAGGGGGTGATGTAGTACCCCTCGGGGAGACGATTGACACGTGTTCGAGATGTAAAGGAGGTTTGTTAAGGTGAGCTTGTTAATTTAGGATCAGTTTCACTTTTTTTCTAAATATCGTTTGAGGGATGTTTTATTTTTCTGGACGTAAAAGTAGATCCCTTTTTGCCGTTTTTTTCTAATTACTTTAACAAAAAATTACTTCGACCAACATCCTTGAAAACAATTCACGTTCACACATGCCTCTGGAGCTTTATGCCCTGAATGCAGAGAAGAGACTTAAAACTGTCAAAAATAATTTTTATTTGCAACACGTCTGCTAATTTCGACGCATCTATTCGCAGCCCCTGTGGCCTAATGGATAAGGCATCGGCCTCCTAAGCCGGGGATTGTGGGTTCGAGTCCCACCAGGGGTAGTAGCACACGTTTTAGTTTTTTGAGATCAGTGTTTTTTTATTGCAACAAGACTCAAATGGAAAGCACACTAGTGAAGAGGTGGCCCTTATTTCTCGTTAAACGTTATAACAACGTTGAACGTTCTCGTGGAACGTTATAACATGGATAAAGGTTTAATTAAATCGAAACTTATAGATATAAAAAGTATCTAAACAGCTACCTGAGCTATCGAAACAGACACGGGGCTGCCACTACCCCCAGGGGTGTTGTATTTTTCATCGGTACCCCAATTTTCCGGTAAATTGCTATCCGATAGCCGGTTTACGGGCTCCGAACGGGAGCACTTCAAATCTGTTCAAAGATTTATCTTTAGACTGAGAAGAATTTTGTACATTCTGGTAGTTGAAGATTCACAATTTATTTAACTATAGATTATGTGCGAGTAAATTGTAAGATATATTTTTTATACCACGCAAGCAATTGATACGTTTATAATAATATAGTTTATAATAATAATATATACGTTTATACAATGATGTTGCGGTCGATGAATACTTGCCTGGAAGATGCGTGTTCTGTTAATAAACAGTCAACATTTGTTCTACAAAAGCGTTGCCTAAGATTTATTTATGGTTTAGAAAACACAGATTCTCCTCAGATATTTAAACATAATTATTGTACACGTGCATTCGACAAATAAATAATTTGTTTTTTTTTATTTTTATATTGACAAGAAAGTTCTTACTCAAACAGGAATATACATTCTAGAAATTTGTATATTTGTTAAAATAAACAAAACATATTTATTTAATACACAATATAGTCATGCAGGTAATATTCTCAGGAAATATAAATATAACTTATGTATTCCTCAGATTAATAACACATTGTACCATAAAAAACATTTATCAGTGCCATTAGAATATATAGTAGTTATGTTGTGTGTCTAGTTTTTATGTCATGCATAATAATTCTGTGTTTGACTTGCTCCGCGCTTTGGTGAATACTGTAAGCGCAGTAAGTAATTTAATAATAAATAAATAAAAAAAAAAAAAAAAAAAAATAATCACTTACCAACAGACTTAAAATCCCTCAATGGAAACATGTTTAAAAAACTTTAAAAGAATGGCTATTAAGTAAAGTTCATTATAATCGCAACGAATTTTTTGATACGATTTAATAATAATATTAACCTTTTACATTTTAGTGTCCTGTAATATCATTATGATTTATTACTGTAAACAGTTAAATATTAGTCTGCCTGTACTACCTGAACAAATATTGTACGTCCGAAATGGATTTAAACTGTTGTTACTAAATAATTTTAAGACAGTTTATACAATAAAATTTATTCTTATTTTATCTGGGCTTGAATAACGTTTTTTCCGGGTCAGGAAATAAAATCATCATCACTCAGATTAAATAAAGGCATGGATGAATAAGGCATCTCACTCAGAAGTTCAAGCAAATCCCTAAGCTTAGCCTTCAGGTCTATTCAAATATCGTATTAAGTTACATATAAAATATAAGAAAATCTAAAAATGAAACCTATTTTCACCTTTAATAATCAAAGATTATTAGAATTATCAAGCATGATAATGTGTAAAAAGCTAATGATTGTTCTTACTAATTACCCCTTTGTCTCTAAATATCCAAACTAATTACGAACATCCAACATATTCCCCGTCAATTATTACACTTGTAAAAAACACCAATTTCACGCACGGTTTGCAGTTTTCTTCAACACCGTGCCAAGAAGGTGCCAACTCTAAAATCGACAGTAGTTTGTGCATTTCTCTTGTCTGCTAGATAAACATTTTGCCACTACGTCGTAGTAAAAGTTTTGAAATTTTTCATTTCAGTGTTCAATAAGCTGTGGATATTTTTCATGCGACAAGGTACGAAAGCTTTTCACGTTTTCTGTGAGTGTATCTTCAGTATCTTCACGCTTCAGCTCTCCGGGAGCTGTCAGAGACACCTTTCAGTGAATGCGCGTTTTGGCAATGGCGCCTCAGCGTAGGGATGTGAAACGTCGCGCTATTCTTATCGATGGTTTGTCTTGGCACCACCCTACCATTCCGAACGGGTGTAAAGTTACACCTGTCGAGATGTTCTCTAAAAAATTAACGCGAGAGAGTTTGAGAGACAGGCAGACAACTACAAATTTTACGATTAATTAACATTCATTCCCAACAAAATATACGACTAACGAAATGGACGTCAAATCTTTAATTTGCTTGCTGATAAACTTCAAAAATATACCGGTAATGTTTCTGTTTCGAAATAAAATTGGTGAAAAATGCTCTTAACATCTTATTTGATAGCTCTATCGTAGGTATACTTTAGTCAGATGACATTTGTGTAAGAAAAGAGAAATTGATTTTTAAACTGTGTCGACCACTGGATACTATTTAGAAAACATTATAGATTTTGAACACACAAGTGCCTGTAATATTTAAGGTAAAATATCGAATGATTGAATTGATGAGCTGAAGACAGAGCTTAGTGGCATGCATTAGGAGAGGCCTATGTCCAGCAATGGAAAAGTATAGGCTGATTATGATGATGGTCGAATAATTACACATAGTATAAAAAATATAGCGATTGGTTTGGCACATACCTAGATTTTTCTTGTATTGACTTGGAAACAGCGATGGTTCTAAGAAAGTTTTTGAATTGATATCCTGCAGCGAATTCACTCCATAAAATTCATTTTTGAGCCCAAGGCCTAAAGAATTTAATCACAGGTACTTCTTATTTTTGAGACCAAATCCTAAAGCATATACTGGCTTACAATTTCACCAATAATGACTACAAGATATCTCGACACGTTCTATCGACACATCCCTAGTCCCTAACGACCGGGCCCAGGTGAGCCGTCCACACTCTGCACGTCATTACCGCTCGTTACTTGCCGGATTTCCGCCGCAGCGACGCTCAGACACCGTGTTACACCTACAGATCTGATTCTGACATGAGATAAAAATGCTGGTAAAATATGACTTCTGAATTTAGAACTTACATCTTTTTGAATTCGGTTAAAACGGCAAGTCTACAATACTAATACTATATGTATACTCAGGTGTTCGTCCCGCCCTATCATCGATCGCACAGGTATGCGCCACGCTGATTGGTGGAGACGTGAGGTGAGACAGGTGGTCTGTGAGCCAACCAATCAGAAACGCGCAGGTAGGCTGAGAAACCTAGTGAAGCCTTTGGAAGGAATTTCACGCCTTCGAAATTGTATAGGACTTCAGAGCTTTCATACATAGATACACATAATGTTTAATCACAAGATCTGAGGATCTGATAGCCGCTCCTATACGTATAAACGTACCATTATCTAACCTTCATTATCAGTGTTAGTATTGTTTATTCACATACATGACTATTCAAGAAGAGGTATGTAAACTAATTGTATCCTAAATTGTGTACACATTTTAGAGCAACATGGCTAATGGGATTTTGTAAGAGATAGATCACATTTTTTTAGTTAAATATATTAGGCATATCACGTAGGGACAAGAAAACTTTTGACTTTGTTCTACGCTTCTATATAAAACAAAAACCAAGACGAAGGTTTAAAACGAAATTTTATGTTAAACAATTTACATATTTATGACGACTAAAAGCTGGATCAGAAAATCTCCAAGATTCATGCTGTAGGCAATACATCTGCAGCATCAGGATATGATGGTTAAAACTTATCATAATGTTCCATTGTCAAAAGACTGATTCAGTGGGCGAAAATTCATGAAAATCGGTAATGAATGAAAAAAAACACACACTAAATAAAGATTGCGCTAATCGGTTTTCATGCATTTTATGACGTTTTGTTCAAATACTGACTGTCAGTTCTAATATATATAAGGATTGTTGCATCGCGCATACGAAGTTTTCCGCTCGCTAGGAGAGTATTCATTTTTTAAACTCTAAGCTCTGATTGGCCTGTTTACGACAGTCAAGTGGCTACACTTCTCTTATTTATAATATTAGTGTGATCTCGTTCGTATATTCACGCTGATGTTACGAACGCGTTTTCATCTAGTAATATTGATACGTTTGAACAGAAAGTGAAATAACGTCAGTCAATTTGTCTTGAACTATAATTAAAAGTTTGTACAAGTACAAATTGGTAGCGTGAAAGTCAGTTGTTTACATCAAAACAAGTTTATACAAGCACAAATTAAAAATCTATATAGCCCCCGACCAATTATAGCTAAGAACCATCTTGATCATATCATCTTTCAAACAGAAAATACCGCATCAAAATCTTTCCATTGGCGCTGACCCTAAACTTAGAACACCCCTTTCTATTGTCAGGGGTTAATAAAGCCACTTGGTGTTAATGTAAAGACATTGAAAACTTTGATAAGCTACTTATAGGTACGATTATATTTAGAAAACCTGAAATCTGCCAACTCTGCCTACATGCACCATTTATTTTGATATGTCCATAAAGTATTCTGAATAATATCTAATTAACCGCTCTCCGAATGGATCACTGAGTAATGTGCAGTTGTCTATGGATTGGATGTAAACAGTAATTTACGGCGAAATATAGCCGTGCGGAGTTTTGACAAGACGATATATTCAGGGTCTCTTTGACCCTGAATATATTGTCTTATATGCCCACTTACCCAGTTACTTTACGGTCATCTTGACATCGGCAAACGTGTGGTATTCGACCGACAGACTATTTCCAAAGATGCCTAGTGCTACAAAAAATGCATACACTTCACAGTGTAAGCATACAATCTTTTAGGGCAAAACATCACTATCTTCTATAATAATTCATCCATTTGTATGTACATGAAAGCCATATCATCATCTACAACTTTTGTCTTCACTTTGTGTAAAGGCTTCTCTTTAGATTCGCTTTTCGGTCTTTTGTATTCAATCTTAATCTTAACAATATCGTCACACCATCTTGCTGCAAGACGACCGAGACGCTCCGCTTTTCTTGTATCAGCCCCATAATCATTCACTGCCTTCCACTCCGCCACTAGGCTCACCTGCCATCACTTAGCCTGGCTAGGTCCTGCCCAAATCCTAACAAACAAACAGTCTATTTGAGCAAGTTTTGAAAGCTCTACATGCCGATGTATCAGTGGAAACCACATCTGCGGAGCAACCCACATAATAAACAAGGTAAGTACATAATATTTTGTTATTTGCACGTCCATCATTAAAACGCGACATTCATCTCAGACTATAAACCACTTAGAACTCTTTGAACTAACATTTTATTGAGAATGTATCCGCCATGTTGCCCGAGATACTTTGAATATTATTTTACTGTATTGCTTCTGTAGCTACTGATGGAGACATAAAATCAGATCACAGCGATAAGGTGGAAGTGTAGGTAAGTGTGCAATAATACCAGTATATTTTCTTTAAAGTATATTCACAAAATTACATACTACGTATGTATCTCATTCAATCGGCGACGTATGCGTCGCGTCGCCCACTCACTCACGCCAATTGGGTACGTGAAGTTTAGTTCTTTCTAAAGCAGCAGGTTGTAAATGAAGTTCTATCTGTTAAGAAAAATCTTGGTTTGTCTTTAAAGAGTAGATTTTACAACAAGTGCTTAAAGCAAGACATTTTATCCGAGATATTTATCTGCTCGAGCCGAAGGCGAGGGAAAATTTGAAGTTGAGAATAAAATGCCTTGTTTTATTTAATAAACTAGTTATACACTCTGCTTTTAACTTCGATATCGAGGAAATTACACAGTGCTAATGTAACTATTTGCTTGTTTTTCGTTTATGCGAGAAATTGTCATACGTTTTATAATATATTTGCCTAGATCTTGGTGGCAATATCTGCTGATTATTTTCTTTAATTTGTTAGAAGTAATAGGTATTTTCACTTCATGACATCTTTGACTTTCAGTAAAAATGCAAATTTAAATAACCAAATACTGCTAGGAAAAGACGAGAACTTCTTTGGCGCTCCTTTTTTAACTTTCTACATAAAACATTAAGCTGGAGTCGGAGACCACAGGAAGTAAATACATTAAGCTGGAGTCGGAGACCACAGGAAGTAAATACATTAAGCTGGAGTCGGAGACCACAGGAAGTAAATACATTAAGCTGGAGTCGGAGACCACAGGAAGTAAATACATTAAGCTGGAGTCGGAGACCACAGGAAGTAAATACATTAAGCTGGAGTCGGAGACCACAGCAAGTAAATACATTAAGCTGGAGTCGGAGACCACAGGAAGTAAATACATTAAGCTGGAATCGGAGACCACAGGAAGTAAATACATTAAGCTGGAGTCGGAGACCACAGGAAGTAAATACATTTATTCACAAGAACATGAAATGCAGTTTTAGTCATGCATGCACCTCCTAGCTGAAACAAAAACTGTACGAGCATGAGAATTGAAAACATAATTTCTATTTAGGTTTCATCTTGATAAAGTACCCATGGATGTAGTAAGTCATAACAAATTAATTTTATTTTAAAACCCCCGCTTTACGACCTACTTCGCCGCTTCAAAAGACAACGCACCTTCATTCGAAACGAAGAGAAATAATAATTGTAAACACAAGCCAACGATTCCCTCCAACTCTTTTTTAACGCTAACTATAATGGCATTCCTTTCATTTCATTGCGAAATGAAGAGAAAAAGCTGAATAAATCTCCGTTCGAACAGCTGTTGTCTGTATGGCCACATTACCTGAGAAATATCGCTGAAAAAATACTAAGTTGACTGCCAAAAAATGTTTGGCACACGCGACCAAAGGTGTTTAGGATACATTCCCTGAAATAGTGTGCACGGTATAATATACAGTCAACAAAAAATAGATGAATGCTCTAGAATTTTGTCATTATAATACAAACTTAAGAATCTTCAGATAGGCCGGTGTGGAAGCGATGGAAATTTTAAAATGACACGGTATCAAAGTAGTTAGTGAAAATGCTAATGTGGTTTAACTTCATTCGTTCCGAGTCAATGGCCGTGATCTATGGTTATTATGTATCAAAATTAAAACTTTCTTACGATTGTGATAACTTGCTTCAATCGCTCGTTCTTTTCGGTCAATTTGTTTTAAATGTTTATGATGTGTTCTTTAAAAAAGAGTGCGTCTCTATTTCCACACACTAGCTGTGCACGCGGCTTTGCCGCGTAACATTAAAAGTAGCCCATACGTGTTATACCAGGACCAAAAGTAACAAAGGTACAAAATATTGAAATTTCTTCAAAATTCGTTCAGCCGTCAAATAGTTTTTTATCGATTGCTTGGCATTTAATCATCGGATGAAGATACCAAGTACCCCAGATTTAAGCTAAACTCTAAGCTATCCAACAGTGAAACCAACAACGCAATCGATCCAGTAGTTTTTACGTGATTTGCGAACAAACATACAGACAAACAGACGGACACGATTTAAAAAAATGTTCTTGTCCAGTTAGTGATTATACCATTTATTTTTATATGTAATCTATTGAAGATACTTTGTACAGTTTTTTGGAAATTATTGCTTTATTATAGCTTTGAATACGAAAATAAGATACAAGTGCATAATTAATGCTGATATGTAATGTGCAGTACGCAGTAATCATCCAGTAGCACAACTTGGAAGAAACTACTTGTCAATTTTAACTCACAATTATTATTAAGCTGAAGAATTTTGTTTTAACTTTGTTTGAACTCAGAGTATTTACTCTAGTCTCTAGTTTTACTCAAAGTACATTCGTTTACTGCGCATAAAAAATTGCATAAGTAAGGATTAAATTAAAAGAGTAAATTAGAATAACAATATAATAACATATTTTTTTAATTAAATTTTTTTAATTTGGAAGATTTCTTCCCCAGTTTTTGTACCTACTGTATATTTAATTTTACTTTCATCACATTCGTCAAAACCCACGTAAAATGAAACTTGAGTGCGTCCAATTATAATGATTTCTTTATATTGCATCCGTACACTGCGCGACATAAAATTAATGGACAAGCAATTTTTTAAGACATTTTAATATTCTTGGCGCCAAATTGCTACGTACCTACCTGTTTAAAATATTGAAATAATAATGCGTTTATCTTGGAGTTTTCATAGCGTTGGAGTTATTATGATGCGCTGATGCCGCGATTTTGTTTCATTATGCAAATTAGATTTTTAATGTTTAGTTGACATGAAAGTGATTTACACTAAACATTCATCCATGCTTCCATGATAATATTATAAAAGCGAATGTATTTCTGTATGTTTGTTTGCCTTTTTTACCTTTTTACGACTAAATGGATGAACTGGTCCTGATATAATTTGGTATGGTATTGAGGTTTTGTTTGTTTGTTTGTCGTATGAGGTAGTGCTGGCCTGTGGTCAGAGTTTGTCAAGCCGCCCGAGGGCCTTTGACATGGCTTAACGACTGCTATTAATCAATAACAGCCGGGTCCGACAGCTTAACGTGCCCTCCGAAGCACGGAGCGATGGAAAACGGCACCGGTATGGAGGTAATACAATTTGAATCTTGGGGAAGGCACTTTCTGTAGTTTTTATGGCGATTAACTATATCCCGCGTGGACTAAGTAGCGGACAAAAGCTAGTTAACTATATGCCTTTAATTAAAACACCAAACACCATGACTTTTTAATACCACAGGTGCGGGTGTCTGACAGGTGACAGCTGTCAGTTGTCGGATGACAGCGGCGCCGCCCGTGACAGATTGGGGCGGCGGACGCCCGCGGACGCGACACGACTCTTTTGTTTCCGCGTACCTGTTTTATTTTTTATTTTCTTTTGTTCTCCGGTGTTTGGAGGGATTGCAGATGGATCGGTGTGATTTTTCTGTATTTTTTGCTGTGGTTTTCTTTCATGATCGTACCTTCGCACTTTGTAAGCTATGTATCTTCTATAGTAAGTAATTATTTAAAAAAAGACGGTCCCAAGCACGATGGGCAAAAGTCAAGGTAAATTTTACTGCATTCGTATGAATTGCCAATGATTCATCAACATCAGCCTATATTTTCTCACTGCTGGACATAGGCCTCTCCTAATGTATGGCCACTGAGCACGTCTTCAGCACTCCATATCAATTTTCTTCCAGCCGCTTTTCGCAGGACGTCACTCCACATGGCCACAGGGCGTCCTACACTACGTTTGCCAAAACCTGGTCACCACTTGAGAACTCCTACCCCAACGGTTTTTTGGTTCTTCGGGAAATGTGACAAACCTTCTGCCACTTCAGCTTGCTTATCCTTAGCACTATGTCGATTACCTTGGTTCTCCGTCGGATTTCTTCATTACAAATCTTGTCCTTCAGAGAAACTCCAAACATAGCTCTCTCCATAGCTCACTGAGCGCCATAAATTTGGAGACTAATCTGACCGTTAGTGTCCGCGTTCACACATAAGCTGCAATTTCAAGTTTAGGAACAATATAATGTTAGTCATATTTCGAGACACATTGTGGCGGTAGTGGAGGCGATCCATTTTTTATTTGTATTTACATTAGTGATACGCTCGATCGATTCTCAGAAAAACAGTAGGTAATGAAGAGCCGCGGTCGGATAATGCAATACATACATCTACAGGAACCTTCTGGAACACTCCAGTGACGCGTAGGTACCTACAGAAGTTTCTAGAGCGCGTGGTAAGTACCTACCTACGGGTGCGGCGCGGCCCGGCAACATTAAAGGTGCCGTTGGCCTTGAAGGTTAAGGTACCTACCGACTATTGCTAGTACATACGAGTACCTTCTAGAAAGAACTCGATCCGTGCGACGCGGTATAAATAGGGTGCGCATCGGCTGCCTGGGACAAACTTGACTTGGCATTTGGAACGAAACCAAAGTAATTCAAAGCGAGTATTCAGTGATAATTGATTAGTGTGTACAGTCGAGTTAAAGAGTATTTGAGCTTTATTTGTCAGTTAAATTTCTTTTTTTGGTTTTTCGAATAAAGGTGTTAATTTTTGGTGTAATTGGTGTACATTAATTTTATCCGAACGCCAGCTCATAACATTATTATTAAAATAATAAAGTCCTGAAAAATCGCGGTTATTACTTTGACAGAGAACAGGCTTCGACGCAATTAGCGAGCGGCGACGATACTCATTAAACCAGTCTGATTAGTACGGTTCATATTATGATACTAAAATGTTTATGGTAAGTGCCACGCAGGCTCATAACAATTGCAATGTCACTCAATATTTCTAATCAATCAAAGTTTCAAGGGTGACGAGTAGTCAATTTTCGAGCTGGAATCTATCAAGAGTTTTGTTGTATCCTCTACATGCATACTTTATTCCTACGTTCTATCAGATTAAGTTTGCCCTTTCCTGACCGCAGCATCTACAACGACGGATTTATTAATGACTATGACTTTTTGTGATGCTTTCCGTTATTTTATAAGAGTAACGTACTTACTCAAACAAAAGTCCACGTTCTGCTTTCACATGTGACAGTGACATCTAAGTCACTGATAGAAGAAGTTCAAAAATAACATCCGCTTAACTAGCTAAAATTGTAGCCATCGTTATGCCCGAATATGAACAGTGACCAAACAAACTAATTACTGGCGTGCCAATAAGGCCGGTTAATGAAGCCGCCATAATTACGCGATCGAGATGAGTTATTACTGAGAGATTCGTCACCACGCAGGTATTATGGGCTACGTTAATGGAAGAAGTGCTTGGAGACCCTACGTTGGTTCAAGTTCACAGTTAGGACATTTGAGAACGACATGGCCGATTTTTAGGTCACGTATTGAAATACGTAATATGTTTGATCTAAATAAAACCTCAATCTGATACTTGGTAGACTTATTACAAAAGTGGTAGATCAGTAGATCTTTGATGACCAGATCAGTGCTTGATAAACCATTTGAAGATAGAGCACTGCTTTTTATAAACCTTATATATCAATCCACCTGAAACCAGTCAAAGTGGCCAGCCTAAATCAGCTGTTTGGGCAGGCAACCCAAAAATATTATCATTAAAATAATTCACATCTATTTTGTTCTTTGCTTTCATAGATCCTTGTCAAAAGTCCAAAGAAGGCGTAAATAACAGGCTTTCTTGTAGGTAGCCATTAATGACGAAACAAGGGGTTTGATTGAGTGACGGCATTCATTTTCATAAAATTATAACCTCAATTTGCACGATGTTTATTTTGGGGACTTTTGGAAAATTTTAAGTAAAGAAGCTTCTGATTTCTTAATATAAAGACCTTCGTTAGTTATCAGCCAAATATTTTCTGGACTGTGTTTTTTTTTAATCCTACTTCCTCTCCTACTAATATTATAAATGCGGAAGTGCGGAGTGTGTGTAAAGTGGAATGCTCTGCCCTCGTTAGTGCTTCCGGTATATTATAATATTACTCGTAACTCAGGTGTGTTCAATTCTACAATAAATATCAAGGTAAAGGGGTGGGCACTTGTCCATTGCTGGACATAGGCATCTCCTAATGTGGCGTGCATTATTAGGAGAGGCCTACGACTGAGCTCGGTCTTCAGCTCTACTCATACATTTTCTGCCAGCCACTTTTCGCAGGTCGTCACTCCACCTGGCCGCAGGGCATCCTTTTCTACGTATGCCTAAACGTGGTCTCCACTCGAAAACTCGTCTACCCCAACGGTAATAGGTTCTATGGGAAATATGACCAGCCCACTGCCGCTTTAGCTTGCTTATCCTTAGAGCTATGTCAGTTACCTTGGTTCTCCGATGGATATCTTCTTTGCGAATATTGTCCTTAGGAGAAACTTCAAACATAGCTCTCTCCATAGTTCGCTAAACGACCTTGAATTTGTAGACTAGTTTGACCATGAGTGTCCGATTTTCGGATCCGTAGGTCAAGACTGGTAAGATGCACTGATTCAAGTTTTTTTACTTCAGGCACTGTAGTATGGACGACGAGAAGACTTGACGATGCTTGCCGAATGCTGCCCAACTGAGCTGAATTCTTCTGTTGGCTTCCTTCTCAAAGTTGTTCTTACCTAATTGAAATATTTGCCCAAGATAAACATATTGTTGGACAACTTCAAGAGGTACACCATAGACTGCAATCAGTTTCGGGTCAATTAAATCGTAAAACCCGATCTTGGTCTTATCCATATTCATTCCGAGACCGATGAGTCCATAAACATCAACGAGGTTGGTCAGCAAACTTTGTAAGTTTTGCAGCGACTCCGCCATTAGGACGATATCATCGGCAAATCGTAAGTGTGCCATTCCTTTCTAATTCAGCGTCTTAAAAATATCTTCCAAGATACTAGTGAACACTTTCAGGGATATAACACCCCCCTAATAACGTTCTCGTGCGCAGTTGAACATGTTTAAACTGCTGGTTTTGTGCTTAGAACTCATAGTTGCGACGTCATACAAAAATCTCAGCACCTCAATGTACCAACCAGTCTACTTGACACCGCTGCAAAGACTCTAGAACCTTCCAGGTTTCAACAGAGTTTGATTCTCATAGTCCACAATAGCAAGACACAGGGGCTGGTTATACTCTTTAGACTTCTGTATGACTTGCCTCACTGTGTGTATGTGCTATATGGTGCTAAATCTGCCACGAAACCCGGCCTGTTCAGGAGACCAGTTGTTCATCAAGTCTTCTTGCGAGATGATTTGAGATAACCCTCGAAAATAACTTATAGACGTGGCTAAAGAGTGAAATAGTTCGGTAGTTATTTAAAAAGGTTTTATCCTCTTTTTAAGGAATAGTACTACTTATCTCCTGCTCCCTACCTCTGGAGTTCTCCTACTGTTAAGAACGGTGACCCCAAAAGCTCTCGAAGTTTTTGGGGTTACCATTTGCACCGAAGCACGGGCTTTTCGCCTGAATTCAAGAGTTCTGAAGTTATTCCATCCTCTCCATGGACCTTTCCATTTTGGATCTGTGGCGTAGAGACGACGGTTGTGCCGTTATTGGTGTTGAGCTTCGTCACATGGGATCTACTCAATTACTGAGCAAAGACTTTTAACCCCTAATTTTACTTAATCGTCTTTTCCATCCGGCGAATATTTGAGCATCGGAGGTCACGACGCATCAACTTACTGTTTTTTATTGATATCCCTTTCTCTCTGACGGTGTGGTTTGCTGTTGCTCCCGTCGAAGAGATTCGTATATAAGCCGAAGAGCCTCATCCGAGATTTAAGACTTCGTGCCCGTACGCTGCAGCTGTCATAATTTTGCGTCTATCCATAGGAAAGAACCTATGGATTCTTACAATTTTTTTGAGGTTCCTCATCCACGTCATTTATAGTTTCCAAAGGCAGCGAATGGATTTTCCAACTTGAGTTGGAACTGTTCTGATCCGTCAGCGGCTTGGAGGAGTTGGGGCGTAGCGTAGACTTCACCAGACGGCAACTCTCGAGCTTGTGGTCGATATTCAAGAAACTTCGGTCAAATCGGTGATTACTACCGGTATTAAACCTACTGATCACTGAGACATCCCTGAATATGTGATTATTGTCCGTCATGATGAAGTCAATCTCATTTTTAGTCACAGTTTCGAGGCTTTGCTTCGTCCATTTCCTCTGCGGCTGCTTTTTGAAGAATGAATTCATCAATAATACATAATTTCAAAACCCCTAAAACCCGACTACGGACGGGTAAAAATTAAATAAAATTAATAAATAAAAATTTCCTATGACACTCTTGCGATGAAGACGAATCGATTGATACCTCGTTTGTCAAGCTTGGACCAAGGTTTATGTTTGAATAAATAACCCTTCTTTTGCCTTGGCGTAGTCGGGTAAGACAGTAGCCTTTTACAACAGTGTCAAAGGCTATTTTCTTACCCGACTAGCAGGTATACAGATACCTGAAGACAAATCGATTGACACCTCACTTTGCAAAATCTAACCAAAAGGGGCGGCGCTATGTTGGAACGCCGACATAACCACATACATACATACATACATACATACATACATACATACATAGACTGTTAAACTCAAGTGAAAATAAGCTTTCTTTTAACACGACTGCCCAAAAAAAGGTTTGTAACGTTTTTGAGGATTCATGTATGTATGTATGTGAGTTTCTTTATTCCACCATAACTTTTAAATGCCTGAACAGGTTTAGACGTATGGCGTATCGTTAGAATCCTTATATCCTCCCGAGTAAAATACTAGTACATTTTTTTTTTAAATTAAATTTCGGCGGCTTTATGGCTCCATATTCAAATATTACTAAATATAAAAAAAACGTGTTTTAAAATATGGGTATCAAATTGAAGGCCTTAAAAATCACAGTCCAACAGTATATAATTTATTGGCATCAGTTCATTTTTGGCAGGACAGGCGTGTTTTTTTTAGCTTTTAGGCTAGTTATTCCAATAAGTTCACTAGCATTTGCCACCTGTGATTCTTGAGAAAGAACGTTTGATGTATTTAGAATATATGTTTATACAAACTTATAAAATAATTATTTCTTAATTAGGATTTGTACATCCACTGTGAAGAAACAGCAATAAAGGCTTATTTATTTATTAACCGTTGGTAATCAGTTTTTAATAATTCAAGTACCAAAGTAGCATTTGTCACACAACACAACACAAACACAACACAATAAAAACACAAAAAACTATATTTTAATAAAAAATATCACCCCATCTTGCCCCTAGGTCGGGTAAGATGGGGCACCTCTCTGGGGCAATATGATGTATACAAGAACTGAGCTACTCTTGCCCCCTAGGTCGGGTAAGATGGGGTACCTCTCTGGGGCAATATGATGTATACAAGAACTGAGCTACTCTTGCCCCCTAGGTCGGGTAAGATGGGGTACCTCTCTGGGGCAATATGATGTATACAAGAACTGAGCTACTCTTGTTTGCAAAACTCGCAAGTAAATGTTGCATCTTTATCTTCTATACCAGCTGCAGTGTGCCCATTTTCTACAAATAATACATTCAACCCATCCTTCATTTGTGTCTCAATATCAACCGCCACAATAGAAGCGAGAAGAGTTTTATCCACAACTCTCGCTTCCTGGCGGAGAAGTAATAGTGTAAGTGTTCTTGGGTTTTTTTAACACCACCTCTTTTTGGTTGTTTTTTAGTTCTCATTTTTATTTTCTTTCTGGTAACCATCTTCCCCCACGCCAGGTGGAGCACTGGTCAGTTCCCACTAGTTCACGTACCCCGTCTTGCTCTCTCATGCCAAACTGAATTTAATAAAATTCGTTCGAAAAACAAAGCACGGAACGGATACAAACAACTTCTTGCCTGCTGCTGCTGTAATCGTTGTTATACATGAATAATTTTCAGTCAAATTTGGAAATTTGATACAACACATACACGTTTGATTCACAGCAAGACAATCGCAAGCATTTTAACAAAAACATAAATTTTTATGCTAACGCTTGTGATTGTCTGCGAAGTGGTTACTGCGCGGACTGGTACAAAACACGGCGGTTGTGTTCATCACAAACTGGAACTGTTGTGATAGGTTACACGTTTAGTCAATAAAACCCAGTACCCCGTCATGCCTGCCACTCTGTTTTGGATCATACTAATTGGATATAGATATCCTAAGACATTGGTATTGTCCAGTCATTTCAGTGACTTACTACACTTATACGTACAGTGAGTACTCTTAAAAATACAGAAACCAGTATTGCTTGCACTTTGCATATTATTGCTTGGCGATTGTGTACTTGGCATAATAGACTAGAAGTATAGTCCTAGGTGTATCTTCGTCAATAAACAAACAATACTAGAAGACAAATAATAATACCCACCCCAGTTTTTGTTTTTAATACAGTTTGTCCATCCTTGAGAGAGACATTTTGTTCCCGAGACACATATAGGTGGGTACCCAATTATGTCTCCAAACGGCCCGTCATACAAATTTAATTGACCATCACCTATAATGTATTCTAGACGACGCGATGCGACGCGCGACTGTCGTTCGGTTATTAAGGGCCTTATCAAAGAAAACTATAAACTTTGAAGATAATTGGCACTCGTTTTCAAGGTTGGCAGTAACGGCAGTTGTGGCAAAGAGTAGGAGCAAGTTGTACAGATATCACAACGTTTGTAAAATGAGTGTTGTCAGAGTTTTTGAGAAGAAGAAGAAGGTTTTTATGAAATCCAGTTTTTCTTTGTAGGATCAATATTTTTTTAACCCCTCACTATATTAAACATATCAATCTATGTACATACAGGTATAAATAAACAATGTATGTGCCCGTACTTTTTTCCCCTATGTTGATGTTTTGTGAGAGTTTTCATTGTGCCTTGAGACGAACAACAAAATGAAAAACGTGATCCAATTTCAATATGATCGTTGATTCACAAGTGTGACAAATGTTTGTGTAATCAAGTACCAATCAAAGGTACAACTAGCAAGATAGGACAAACAGGTAACAATTATACCTCATTCATGGAGGTACTTAATAAGAGAAGCTACCATTTAACAGGGAAACTTTTGAAGTCACAATAATATTTACAAACAGATTTTCCATTTATATATTAGGAAAAGGCAATGATAAGTACTTAATTAGTTTTTAGACACGCACTATTATCATCAAGAAACTCTGAGCATAGCTCTATCCATAGCTCACTCCCCCCATGCCTATAAAAAAACGAGTCGTTTTTCCAACGTCTCGTTACTTTTTGACGTTTTTTGTAAGGCGCTTATGTCAAAAGCCTACGGTAGTAAGCGGAAACGTTTCGTTTTAAGATATAGGAACTGGCCCTAAGCGACTTTAAAGATGCACTGTTATCGATTGTGTCATACACAGATCTACCGTTCTTCGTTCATCAAACCGTAACATTTTAGTCAACAGATACTCCTTCCAGAGGTCACAGAAACATAAAAAAATTACGAGGCCGTTTACACAGATCGCCCATAAGCCTAGTGTTTGTCACGGTATCCGCTCACTTCAAACGTTATAACATTATACACTAACGGACATACCTGCCTTTGATCTGGCTATAGCGGTAAACAGATTGATAATTGCTTAATGGAGCCAGAATTACGGTGTTGATACTTATGCATTGGCGTAAACATCTTGATACTTGTGGCAATGTTTACCTTTATCTATAAGTAGGTATAATAAATAAGGTATTAAAAATAAAATAAATAAATATATTCGGGACAATTCCACACCAATTACCTAGCCCCAAACTAGGGTACCCTGTACTATGGGCACTAGATAACGGATAAACATACATAGATACGAATATTACATCCATGACTCGGAAACAAACATTTCTGCTCATCACACAAATGATTGCACCTTGCAGGATTCGAACCTGCGACCGTTTGATTTCGTACCTAGGGTCTCTAGCCACTAGACCAACCGGTCGTCTAATTTAGATTTTATCTTTTATATATGTAATTTAAATATGTTTCATTATATCTTCTGACCTATGATACAATTATAAAGAATTCACAAATGGAAAAAATTACATCCCCGTAGAGTATCTTGATGCTCTCTTCTCTAACGGGCGTATTTCCGAAGCACCTGTAAAGTCAGAAGGGTATTTCCTTTTTCAGTGTGAGATTTAACTCTGTTGGCACTTGAAAGGGAAATTTCCTTACAAACTCAAAGCATACTTAGTTTACTAAATTTTATTGATTTGATCTATTTTTAATATTTAATGTGGGTATTTCTCCTTGTTCCAGAGATGTTAATTTTAACGTGTAAAGGTACCTACTTCATTTTGCCTATTTCCAATAAAATACTTTGTATTTGAAGGCAAAGGTGGCAAGTAGGGCTACTTGCCACCTTTGCCTTGCAAGCAAAATAAGTATTTATAATATTTTGTTTGTTTAGTCGTAGACTCATCAAACCCATCAAGCTGATTAGTAATACATATAAAATAATTAATGTGCATTGAAATTGTAGGTTAAATGTTACGTTATACGGGCACAGACTTTTCGTAATAATTTTATTGGTATTATTAATCAGTTTGATGGATTTACGCAACATTTCATTAGTTAACAATTTAAATTTGTCTCTTACGGATTAAGAAAATATATAATTAAAATCACATTGCAACCGATAGCATCAGGACTTACTTGGTCCGGCCGCTGATGCGCATTGTCACAGAGTAAATAATAGTACAACGACATTGTACAGCAAATCGTTCAGCGGACAGAAGAGACAAAATTATCAACATAGTTATTCTCTGTAAGATGTAATCTGGAGTATGGCAATTGGACTAAAATCTGTCATAGTAGCAAGTTGTTTCTGCAAGTGAACATACTGCAGATTTAGTGGTTGCAATTTTTTGTTGTAGAATCGTCAAAGATCCTTAAAGTAGACATTTCATATAAGCTCAGTGGAGTAACTTTGCCCTTCTATAGACCGAGTGTCGTATGTCTATCTACACCACTTTGACACTGAGTTGCAAATCTAACGTTCTTTGTACTAAGCTAGTGTTGTGACACGTGTATCTTTTGTGTGGGGTATATTCTAATGACCTGATTAGCCTGGAATGGGTGCACATTATACTGTAATACCAAAAGCGATTTTTGGTAGCCCGAAAAGTACCAACGTAAAAGTCGGTACCTTTGCCCAAACAAATAATGAGTCAATAATCAGAGAGAGAGGTTTTTCAGAGACAATAATCAGGTACAGCAAGAATCCTCGTCTCCACAATCTCATTCCACCGAAACCTTAATCCCACATTATCATGCGCGCGATCTATGAAATGTGAAAACCGGAAATTGGGTCAGGGCGGGCACTTATCCACCGGAAGTAGCCGCCCTGGGCGACGTATTTCCGTTCTGACGTGCGCACACCTCTGAGATTATCGCGATTCGCACTTTTCTGTTTTTGATGCTTGTTTGACGAGTTCGTGCGAATTTTCTTTTCAAGTAACCTGAAAAATGAAGCATACTTATATACAATACGACGAAGTAATAGTAATACTATATACAAATATTTTTAGCTAAATATAAATAAAATTAAGTTGTCGTTTGACTGATGTGATACTAGTAATTTTATAGTGGTAGCCGGCTGCCTGTATAAAAATGTTCAATTCCAATACCGATCCTACTCCAATTTTGTTCAAGAGTACCCCTGCTGGTTCTACAATATTTTAAGGTTGTTACATAGCTTTGAAAATACTATATTATTATTATACTAGCTATGTGACAGATACAACACCCAATCAATATAACCAATTGGAAGATGTTGAAGGTGAAAGGCTTGTAAAGTAAAAAATACTTTCAAATTACATTTTTGATTACTTGTATGTATTCTGTTATATCCAAAGTGCAGTCCATTATAACTTATTCAAAAGATTTTCACTTCATCTATAGTATTCGCAGCAAGTCTTTGAGTTTGTGAAGTTAGGCTTTATGAACGATTGCGCAGGTACTGCTGTGAGGATAAAACAGCATAAAGTAGGAGCGAGATAGAATATGCGAAAAACGTAACTGAGTGAGTGAGGCAGTTATACAATGCTGGCTTCAGCTTCAGCATTGGGATTGCGCCTGAAAAATAAAAATATGTAGCTTACTTCCGCCAAAACTATAATTCAGACAAATGATAAATGGTAAAATTATAATATTACAAAAAAGTAAAACCCCACGCTAAACAAACCCTACCCAAATTTATCATCATTGTGTCAGCCTTTAGAAGTCTACTACTGAACATAGGCCTCCCCCAAAGAGCGCCATGACGAGCGATCTTGTGCCACCTCCATCCACCGACTTCCTGCGATGGCTACAATGTCGTCGGTCCATCGTGTGGGGGGTCTC
Source organism: Alsophila aescularia (assembly GCA_946251855.1). NCBI lineage: Eukaryota > Metazoa > Arthropoda > Insecta > Lepidoptera > Geometridae > Alsophila > Alsophila aescularia. The sequence goes on from OX276375.1 coordinate 1,620,962, forward strand.
CCCACACTTCGCTTGCTTGTTTGTGGTTGTTTTATTCGAGAACATTTATTCCCCAGCGGTTGTCGGTTCTGCGATCTATATGGCCTATCCATTGCCACTTCAACTTGCAAACTCTAAGAGCTATGTCGGTAGCCTTGGTTCTTCTACGGATTTCCTCATTTCGGATTCTATCACGTAGTGAAACACCGAGCTTAGCTCTCTCCATTGCACGCTGCGCAACTCTGAGCTTGTGTATGAGACCAACAGTTAGCGACCACGTCTCAGTGCCGTACCCAAATTGAACTATCGTATAAATTATACGATAGTTCAATTATGAATGAAATGAAAGACAAGGCCTGGAGTCTAGAAAAAACACTTATATATTTATATACATATAATATATATATACACAATAAAAAACAAATACCTCTATCCAAATACCAAACGTCTGACATCCATTCGACACGTGTTTCGCCTCTGCACTAGGCATCTTCGGGTGATATTGACTCGTCGATATTATAAGTATATAAATATATAAGTGTTTTTTCTGGCCTCCAAGCTTTGTCTTTCATTTCATTTATATTTTACAATGTTTCAATTTGGGGTAGGGTTTTGTTTAGCGTGGGCTTTTACTTGTGTTAATTTTACCACTTATCATTTGTCTGACTTACAGTTTTGGCGGAAGTAAGCTACATATTTTTATTTTGTTTATTTTCTTTCACTAATGGTAAGCTTAGTACAATATCCTTGAGTATCATAGCTACCCGAGCGAAGCAGAGATGGGATGCTTTTATTTTTTTAGAAGATTTACTCAAAATTCGAGAAATTCTTAACCAACGAAATGTAATGAAACCAACCCTCTTTCCTAAACCAAACCCCGAATCGAAACAGCGGGTAAATAAAAAGCTAATTTAAATGCTATTAAAACTAGATGTGTCCCAAGATTTAAGACTGGCGGTAACCTCATTATTTCCCCCCTACTTACCCCCCTCCCTGTGCCTCTTGAGGGCGTTGCGGAGGAATTTTAAACAGAGCTGATTTATTTGTTGTTTGGTATTGACGTAAGTGAAAATATAATGAGGTGGAGTTGGATGCCGTTTTTTGTGGTTTGGGAATGACGTTCCACTTTGTGAGAATTTGAATGAGAATCAAGATTAACCACAAATATTCTGCATTCGATGCAATTTTGTACCTTGGCAAGATAAACTTGAAATTTAACATACTAACTAAAATATATATATTATATTAATAAACATAAATTAATATAAAAAATGAAACTCGACTAATAACAAAACTAAAAAGAGGACAATCATGCTTTAAATTCTTGAATTTAAATATAAGTTTCAGTTGAAGGCACCATAATACCTACGTATGGTTCTAGCTGACCCCGTCAAAGGCGAAATAAAATGATAAGAAACTAAAGCTGGTTTGCCTTTTTGTTCGCACTCGTTATTTATAATAAATTATTTTAATTTTAAATTTCTTAGTTTCCCCGCAAACGAATTAATTCGACCAAAGAGTTATCGTCGTGAGCTCGAAATTAAAACAACTGGCACGCGTGGGGCGCAGGACGCTCGACACACGCGCGGGTTTTTTCATGTCAGCCGCGATAGCGGACAGACGCAACGACCGCCAGCAAAAATAATAGTAATATAAGTTTAATGTTTCGTTTTAACTTAAATTTAATAGTTGCAATTGCAGCACTGGATTAATATTTGCAATTGTACATTACTTGAATAATCTAAAGTAGAATATGTTGTAACAAGTTTAAAATACAATTGCTACTATAAGTAAAATAAATATATTATTTTTGGAATGGTCTTTGAAAGAACTTCATTTTGTCACCTCACTTGATAAGTTTTGGTCATTTTTTCCTGTCGGAAAAACAAAATGACATTCTTATGCCACCATATTAGTTATCTTGACACTTCATATGACCTGTATCACTCTCATGATTAAGACGAATCCAATGATATCATTTAACAAAATCCATCAGCCGTAATAGGCTGTACTGGGACGTGGCAACGACATCCCAAGAACATAACCCTCCGCAGTCGGGTTAAAAGACTCCTCCACGGTTTTAAATAACCTACATGGCGCAGTTATGCAGAAAGACTATAATTTTTTACTTCGATCTCACGATGGAAAGGGAAATTGCAGTATTAATAATTCATTGTATCAAAACAGAACATAAAGTGTATGTAAGTGCATGTTCCGCAATTTAAATCAAACGGACGAACTGCATCCACAATTACTGTCAAACATAACATTGATCATATAATAATTATTAGTCGCAAATTCATTTCCCATAATGAATTCATGATCTAAAATCTTCCAATTCCATTTTACTGCTTCCAATAAATACTTATTGGAAACCGTAAGCCTAAATGAATCTTATATGTAATTTTTGATTGGATTAATTTTGCAGTTAATGTTGGGCGATACGTTACCTGTTTTATAATTCATTGTATCAAAACAGAACATAAAGTGTATGTTAGTGCATGTTCCGCAATTTAAATCAAACGGACGAACTGCATCCACAATTACTGTCAAACATAACATTGAATATATAATAATTATTAGTCGCAAATTCATTTCCCATAATGAATTCATGATCTAAAATCTTCCAATTCCATTTTACTGCTTCCAATAAATACTTATTGGAAACTGTAAGCCTAAATGAATCTTATATGTAATTTTTGATTGGATTAATTTTGCAGTTAATGTTGGGCGATACGTTACCTGTTGTATTCTTATGTCTTGGCTCTGGTGATAAATATTGGGGATGATGAAGAAGACACGTGCGGAAATGATAGGAAGAAGCGTAGAGAGGGGACGCGTGCTCTTGGTTTGGACTTCAAGGACTGGAGATTAACCTTCATACCATTGTTATCTTAGTAACGTTAACTGCTAGCAGGCCTACTTACAGTGAGAGACGAACGGGTCGGTGAACGCTACAATATTAATTACTGTGTCATTTCTTTAAATTTAATTACATTTTAATGATAGTAAACACAAATATTAAATGTTACTTATACGTGTATAACACTACCATATGATATCGTCAAACCTCCACAAGTACAAACCTAAAAGCTTCACAAGCAATGTAAAACTAGACCATCTCATTCCTGCAGTAGTATCAAGCAATGTAAAACTAGACCATCTCATTCCTGCAGTAGTATCAAGCAATGTAAAACTAGACCATCTCATTCCTGCAGTAGTATCAACGTTGATAGAATTTTTATTATAACTCTAAGGGTTTTTTAGATTTATTGTTGCTCTGTAATTTGTTTGCTGTCGCACACCTAGTTGATAAGACAAGATCAATCTTATTTTCCCCTGCCTACTCAAATTGCCCAGGCACTGCCGACGATCGCCATCAGTGTAAAGTATATAAAATATCGACGTGCCCACAAACCGGACTTATTTTTGGAAGGTAAATTAGAGAGATGAAAGTGCAGATGAGCCATAATTTTGGAACGATATGGCAGAAACGTTTTTATTTTATTGTTTTGTTTAAAAATTTACTGTGGGTTTGTTAATAGTTAAAAAAGCTAAATAAAACGTATACATTCGTTTAATGACTCTGTCAAAGCGAAACTTTGTATTATTAAATTTATTGGCCAATGAGTTGCTCGTAAAAATTTCTGTTTATAAAACTGAAAAGTAATGTCCAATGGATGTCGTATATTTTTCCATGAGATAGCTCAAAAGTAATCACCAGGTGCAGTAAAATTAATATAATATTTCTTTCTAAAATTGACCACAATCAGTTATTTTTCTGAAACAAAAACAATGGAATGGAAGGACATTCCACTTACGAGTATATACTGTTAAAGTTTTAATAACAAGGAAAAAAACAGCAAATGTAGATTTAAAAACTAATCTACAAACGTTATTTTTAATGCATTGAGCTACACTTCAGTTCAACGTTTCAGCTGGATAACTAATCAGGAAGTGCTTGAAATTTGAGTTGCAAGATTCCACCCGGAACGACAGACAGACACACAAGAAAGTGACTTAATAAAAACTTTTTAAAATAAAGCTGGCCTTCGTTTAGAAGCGGTGTAATCTAGTTTAGAGTAGCCCAAAAATAAAGTTATTAGTTGGTGTTAGTTATTTTTATTCCACCATAACTCCTAAACGCCTGAACAAATGTAGACGTATGGGGTACCGTCAGAATCCTTGCATCCCAATGAGTAACATAGGCTATTTTTTTTTTGTTAAATTTCTTCATGGCAGCATTATGGCTCAATAAGCAAAAATAAAACTTCGAATCTTACTATATGGGTATCAAATTGAAAGCCTGGATAAGCACATTCCAACAGTATATACGAGTAATTTATTGGCATAAGTTTTTTTTTGGCAGGGCAGGCGTTTTTTTTTAGCTTTCATGTTAGTTATTTACATTCAATGTTTATGATACCAAGTCCAAAAAACGAATTTCAGTTTAAAAAAAAACTAAAAGAGACTGTCCTCTCTGAGTCAACATTTATGTAGGCAAATTTCTTCCAAATAAAAAATATTTATACTCATTCTGTTTCACCGCTATCGAGGTTACGAGCGGAAGTGTTACATTTCAAAGGGGCATTCTTGTTACCTGTGCACTAAATATAACCAGGAACGACATAGTTAGTTCTAAACGAACGGGATGCGATTAGCCACGCCCGGCGCGGAGCTTTGATGTCGCCAAGGTGCGCCAAAATGTTTTTGTAAGTGATGTCAGAAGTCTGCCATCTGTGCGGTTTGCATGTTCTGTGTTTTTGTGTTGTTGTTTCGTTTGTGCAGTTTTGGGTTAGTTATTTTTGACTGGAGTTTAATGACAATGTACAATAACAGACTAATTACTCCGGGAAGAGCCTATTTCTTATTGATTCGATAAAGGGCAGAAAGTCTATCCGGATAGACGCGTTGTTATTATCCATACCAATATATATAAAAATGAAACGTTGTCTGTTTGTTTGTTTGTTTGGGAAGCTTTCACGAGATAACGGATTTTGATGAAATTTGAAATGGAAACAGCTTGGAATATAACATAGGGTAGGGGTAGGGGGTAGGGTTTTTATCCCGGAAAATTGAAAGATTTACGGGAAAACTGGAAAAGCTGTTTTTTTTATTACTCGCTTTATGAAACGGTTGCCATGGAAACGAAATAACAAGTATGTCAAAAAACATGAATAGCATTGGTGCTTTACATACTTTAGCATTGGTTTTTAATATTCTAGAAGAACATGGGATGCTTTTTTTCGCGATAAACTGTAGTCCGCGCGGACGAAGTCGCGGACGGGAAAGCTAGTAAATTAATAAATTGGATTGATTATTAGGAACTTAGTAATCTTCATTTTGACACGACAAAAACCAAACCTATTTTTGTGTAACTAGCTAAACAATAGAGTTAATTTTATTATATTTACAAAGTAAACAAACCATTGTGACACCATTGCCCATTGTGACACTTCTTCTGTTATTGTTCCTTTATTATTTGTTGATTTTGTTTGTGGTGTGTGCAATAAAGAATTTATCTATCTATCTATCTATCTATCTAAAAAATATACTACTGAAAAAATATTTTTGGAATCAAATACCGTTTCACAAAATTAATAAATCAACAGCAAATGTAGTTAGGTTAGGCAACCTGTGTGTGTGTTTATGACACGATTTCCTCGCACCTTCCAAGCGTAAACTAAATCGGCCGACATAAACCTTCTAATTAATGCCCACTCATATAAAACTTTGACCGGCGAATATTAATAACTATCCATTTGCGACTTTGACCGGTTAATTTGTCTGCAACATTAACTACAGCACGGTACGTGGAAACCGTAACCTCAAACGATTTCCGCACAGAAAAGCACCACTGACGGACAGGCGCGCGAAAATTTATACTAATGCAAAACTCTTACCATGTACCCAAATTTTATAATAATCTTTACATTAGCAGCATCCGTGACTGTTTTACATCACGCGGTGGGAAGCAAATTGCGTACAAACACAGCAATGGTTGTAGACTCTCAGGATGGTGCAGCGTCGTTTCGTAAGATGGAAATAAAGTCTGGCACTAGAAATGACAGGTGAACGTTTCGCCAGAGCAAAATCATGTTTCAGTAATAACAGCATATGAAAAATGATTTGTGATTTCTTTCTTTTTTTTCAAAGTAAATTGATTCTGTCTTTTTGTAGATTGAAATAGACAAGAACTTACAAGAGTTCTAGTAGTTATGTAAAGTATTATGTGGGTACTTTAAATGTTTCAGTTTTCAGCTTCTAAATTTTCTTCTCTCCTCTAGAAAGAGTCTGGGCTTTAATCGCTTAATTTGCAAAAACACGGATGGTCACTACGCATTTCCAGCATATCTCCTCATTATCTTAAATATTCGATCCAATATGGATAAAGAATTTCGCACCCCCTCGGCAGAAATATCCAGATGATTCAGATGTCTCGAATGACATACAATCCACCTTTCAAACATACCTCCATGATGACCAACTTTAGTGCGATTAGATGACGTTTATGCGCTGCATACTGTACATCCAAAAGATTAAGAGTCATCTGTATACCTTGTCGCAGTAACTACTAATTCTAACATATCTTTTACTTTTCATGAAGCATCTATTTCCTCATTGCGATTTAGTGCTAAAGTGGAAAGTGATTATTTTCTACAACGGCGTAACCTACTGCACCTGAAATAATCACAAAGGAGGATGCACAAAGAAATACCTCAAATGTATCACTTGTGAATGAGTCAGTAAGGTATGTGTATACTCTGTTTAATGGACATTTCAGGAGACGAAAAGCGTCATTATTTTATTCTAACGAGATAGAGACAGATGGCTTTCTTGATTATTCAGGCTTGGGACTTTTTGTTGAAAACTGTTTGGAGTATATTGAGTGACAATGTATCCCTACTGAAACTGAACGTAAGACATGTTGTTTTTAGAATATTAGCCGGTTTGTGTGTGATTGTATGAAAACAAGTGACGTAATTTTGCCACTTTTCCTCTGGCCAGCTTCTGTGCCGGAGAAAAACGCCCGTAAGTTATAGGTACGACATGCTTACAGTATTTCCTTTATACTAAGGTACTTAACTAAAACGATCAGTATTGGTACAGTTTGCCAGTGAATACTTCCGTATGAACACGGTGGGAGGCGTTCAGGAACACAGCACATGCATAGGGTTCTAGGACTCGTCAGAGAATGTATGTCACACTTTATATTAGGATGGCGGTATGCACTCAGGGCCACTTTTTAAAGAAAGTGACGAGACGAAGTTTGTTCATCTGATGCGTCTGCCTGTGTCAATTACAGTGCCAGATTGCAAAGTTCGGCAAGTTACTGAATAGCTCTTTTATTCTTGAGACATTGATAATGTTGTCATATGACCATTGGCTATACTGCCTTTCAAACCGTAGATACTGCTTTAAAATTCTGCTTTGCGTAGATAATATTCAAACAACTGATTGATGGTTGAATATCTGACCTACGGGATCTCTGAAGTCTAATATTGGGCAACAGCATGGGCAGCTGGAAAACGCCGTTGCCGTTCCGGCGCAATGCTTGTGCCGGCGTTATAATGGAAAAACGCACATTGTTAATTCAATAGTCGTACTTGAATATCCCCCGTGTCTACAAAAACAAGACAAGAAAAGCTCTCATTAAAATAATGCAGTTAAAGTGTCTGTTTTCTGACCTTATTATAATAACACGTTAAATAATGAATCGTTAGAAGAAGAAGGGCATTGCTACTGCTTGCATATCATCGTCCATTCAGCCACTTCCTGGGTCCTGCTTACGGGCATAATTTACAGCCTTCCGCTATAATGCGCCTAATAGCTCCAGGAACAATCAGAATGGGATCTTAACACGTTGCACAGTTGAATATTGTGCAATATCTTGTTTGATGATGTAATAAATATTCAAGCACAGGGTTGCTTACATACTGTATTCCGCGTGGAACCGAAGAAGGTAAACTTCTAAAACCGTGATAGAAGTAGAACTTGTGTTTACTTAGCTAGCACTTTCAAGTAGAAATGGAAACTCTGACACTAGCGGTCAGCACTACCTTATTTGACATACGAGCACATATCCTGTGAGATAGTGGTGAAACGATAGACCATAATATATGTATTAACAATTTAAAAAAACATAGGTATACTTTTTGTATCCCTGAAGCGTCGAAGCAGGTTGATTGGGAAATGCGAAGAATTAGTCTATGGTACACACAAATCACTGCGGCTGCTAAATAGGGAAATAGGGAATAGGGTACCTACTTGACTAATTTTCATAAACTAATCCGTAGGGTTCAGAAGCCTCTACATTAGCAAAAAATACATTATTTACGAAGAGATCCAACGAAAATAATTACATTTTTTGCACATTTGAGAGTTGTTAAACTGAATCGCGCCAAAATGACCATAGCATGCCTACCGTATGACAGTATGACGTCACTGTTGTGCAAAGGTGTACTTAACCACAAGCCACACAGGAACAAAACAACCGCGAGTTAGTAACTAGTGATGTCACGCGCAGCGCAGTGTTTTTGATCAAATGGCGAAAAGTTACTTTCTTAGGATCTTTGATTTTGTTGTTGTTGTTGTTGTTGTTGTTGTTGTTGTTGTTTGTTATTAATATTGAATGAAGTTTATCATTTACTCTTTTATTGCAAATAATCGTTTTTTTTTCTTTTCCTATTAAGTATCTTATGAAATGGCAGTGGCGATCAATACAAATGTGGCTGTCATGTCATGAACTAGACCCGTCAGTTTATTATACAGTCACTGTACCTACATATATACTCCTGTGCTATTAATGTCAAAAAACTATCGTTACCTCATTCCCGATGTCCACTATGAGGGCGCTGTGCATCACATGATCAGATTGAAGACGACCACTCTGCTGGATATGTTCTCTCCCACCATGCCACAATCTACGGGTTTCTCTTGGTTTGTATATCATAAGTTTTTTTAGGGTTCCGTTCCTCAAAAGGAAACAAAGAATTCTCATAAGATGTTTCTCACAGTGGTCTATCTGTCTGTCCGTCAAGACCCTTTTTCTTAGAAACTCGTGGAGGTATCAAGTTAAATAAATATCAAATACAATCCCTTGGAACTATGGAAAAAACAAACTTTTAAGTCACCGCAATAAAAAGCTACGGCCGTTTATGCCGTATATTTTGACACTCGCAAGGGAGTCAAAACCACGCAAGGGAGCCTTAGGGTAATTCCCGTTGACCTAGCATCATGAAATTTGGCAAGCAGCAGTGTCTTATAGTACAAGTAAAGGGGAAAATCTAAAAATAGTTAATTTGGATTTAACCAGAATAAATTACCTGTTTTTTTGTCATAACTATCACCCTTGGTAGGCATCTTGATAATCGCAGAAGTTGGTGTCAATGCACAGGAAAGTTCTGCTGACCATTTCCTGAAACGTCTGTGCAGGTTCTCAGTACGCGTGAGATGAGAACGGGTGGACCTATTATAACGCCAGACACAACTAGGTTTCCTGTACCTACTGATACTGTATAGAACTAACTTAAAACCATGTTATTTTTAAACGCGAAAAGAGAGGAGTGTTATAAGTTTACGGTGTGTATGTCTGTCTGTGGCAAAGTTATAGCTCCCAAACGAATGGACCGATTTTGTTGGGTTTATTTTTCTGTTTGTAAGTTGATGTGATCGAAACGGTTCTTAGCTATTATAATGAGTAGCTCCCAAACGAACGGATCAATATTGATCCGTTTTTTCTGTTTGAAAGCTGATGTGATCGAGATGGTTCTTAGCATTGGGGGTTTATGAGGGATTTTTTTAATTTGTGCTTGTTAATGATTTGAACATTTCTTTGCAAATACATGTGCTTAACTTTACCTATCTTCTATTCATTGGCACGTTTATACCAAATTCAGTACCTACAAAGAAAGCATAACAAACCCGAAGTGCATTAAAATCCGAGCTGTCACCACATCCCGTCATACACACATACGTACATTGTCGTCCAGCAGATGTGCACAATGCTACCATTGTCTCAACTCGACGGCTACTCGACGGATTCTCGATGGGGTCGGATTGACCGTTAAATCGGACCACCCGCGAGTTAATGCCCGTTTAATGCAAGCAATTAATGCGAGTAGTCAGATGTAATTGGTGCTTCGTAAATGCGCTTCTCAAAATCCGCGTATCTTTGTTTGAGGAAGTGGTTAGCTTGATGCATTAGTAAAGACCCAAATAGCTGCAATTTAATTAATTCGTTAAATTTAATTACTCAAAAACTACTTTAATTATTCTGATAAATAAAATATGGGGGTTACAAATAAAAAATAACTATTCAGATATCAGGGAATAAATTGATCATAGAGTAAGTACATCCGCCAAACGGTCAGTCTGTCTATGAACTAAATACTGGAGTTCCGGCGGGAAAAAGAAAACGAGACGTTGTCTTGCCTAGGTTTTCTTTCTCAGTCTTGTGTTTTTTCGAGTGAACATGTGTAATATTGGTGGAATAAACCAATATTACACATGCACATTCGAAAAAACATTGGGTGTTCTTTAACGTGTTCGAGTACAGGCAAGTGATACAAACTCAAAAAAGTGCCATTTCCTGTTATTCCCAATGAAGTTTCAGTAAAGCTCCACTAATTTACTGAATCGTAACAGTGACTTTGACTAGACTTCGGACTACCTGACTGACTGGAACTCAGTGTTTTGACTAGGTGTTGAAAAAAACATACAACTTTTTATATTTTTTTTTACTTGACACTGGCTAAATGCACTAATCGTTAATTATTTAAAAAAAATGTAAGCACATTCGAATTGAGAATTTCATCCCCTTTGAAGTCGATTAAAAATCAATACAACCCCATTAATTTAATTAACTGAGCTGCAGCACTTCTCATTTTATTGTCTAGAAGTTCCATAATAACTGGCAAACATCGTGACTGATAAAAGTGATATTACAATACCTACCTAGTATCTAGTTAAATTTTTAGTTTAGCATCTCAGCAACAATTTGTAAGCACGAAAATGCTCGATCACCACCGATCTCTCATCAATAACACAACAACAAACTCATCAACACCAATAATATACAGCACAAACATTGTACATAACCCCTAAGGTACATCGGTACGTGTAGGTACATCTGTTTGTATCGAGTCGTAAAACTGGATTGGTACCGTAGTACCCTCGTATCGTATGTAAACACAGTACCTTCGTACGTGTCATACGTGTGCCAAAGATGTTTGTCGTGTGTCATTTGCGAGTGATTTATGCGATCTCTAGGCGAATGTTACAAGATATTAGACTACGGCAACATTTTATGGCCGATTCTTTAGAGCATTCGTACGTCACAAGTCTGTGCTGTTCTGAAATTGTTGTGTAATAACATTTTGATTTAGCATAAATATCTGTCGAGGACCGAAGTCAAAGTATTCTATTGTAAATAGGCAAGTCAATAATAATATCTCGTGAAGAAGAAGAAAACATAAAATATTATGAGGAGATCAAATCATTAACATTAGGTAAACTAAGTTAAATTAACCTCTCATGTGCCGACAGAATTCAATCTCACATTGGAAAAAGAAATACCCTTCTGAATCTACCGGTGCTTCGGAAATACTCCCGTTAGAGAAAATAATCCCTTATGTAGAGATCAGGGTAAGAGAAAAGTTGTGACTTAGTGATACGGATTACAAGGAAGTGGAGGTTGGTAGGTCATTTGGCGAGACACGTCTTGTGGGTAGATGGCAGATGGATTAGGGCAGTGATGGAATGATGGCCAAGAGATGGGCGAAGATTAAGAGGAAGTAGACCATCTATCCGATGGCCATCATCATCATCATCAGCCTATATTTGTCCACAGCTGGACGTAGGTCTCTCTTAATGCACGCCACTGAGCTTAGTCTTCAGCTCTCCTCATTCATTTTCTTCCAGACGTTTTTCACAGGTTCTACGTTTGACTAAGTGGTGTCTCCACTCGAGAACCCGTCTGCCCCAACGGCTATCGGTTCTTCGGGCAATGTGACCAGCCCACTGCCACTTTAGCTTACTTATCCTTTGAGCTATGTTGGTTACCTTGGTTTTCCGTCGGATATCTTTATTACAAATCTTGTCCTTCAGAGAAACTCCAATCATCGCTTTATATTAGTTCGCTGAGCAACTTTAAATTTGTGGACTAGTTTGACCGTGAGTGTCCATGTAATGACTAGGACGCACTGATTGAAGACTTTCATGCACTGCGATATGGACAACGAGAAGATTTGACGAAGCTTGCCGAATGCCGTGCAGCCCAGGTGAATTCTTCTGTTGACTTCCTTCTCAAAGTCGATCTCACCTCATTGCAATATTTACTCAAGGTAAACATATTTGGAAAACTTCAAGAGGTACACCATTGACTGCAATCAGTTCCTTATGATCGTTAAACATGATTTTGGTCTTACCTATGTTCATACCAAGACAGATTTGTCAAGAAGCATCATCTAGGTTGGTCAGCATGCCTTGCAGCGACTCCGCCATTTGGACTATATCATCGTCAAATCGTAAGAGTGAAAACATATCTTCCAAGGCTTTAGTGAACAGTTTCGGGGATAAAACATCCCCCTGTCTCACTCCCCTGCGCAGTTGGATATGTTTAGACTGCTGGTTTTGTACTTGGACTCTCATAGTCGCGGCGTCATACAGAAACCTCAGCACTTCGATGTATCGCCAGTCCACTTGTCAACGCTGCAAAGAATCCAGAACCACCCAGGTTTCAACGGAGTCAAAAGAATTCTCATAGTCCACAAAAGCAAGACATAGGGGCTGGTTATACTCTTCGGACTTCTGTATAACCTGCCACACTGTGTGTATGTGGTCTATGGTGCTAAATCCTCCGCAAAACCTGGAATGTTCAGGAGGCATGAATTCGTTAAGTATTCTTACGAGACGATTACAAATGACCCTCGAAAATATCTTATAGACGTGGCTCAAGAGAGAAAAATAGGTCGGTAGTTCTATAAAAGTGTTTTATCCCCTTTTTTAATGAAGAGTACTACTAAACTCCTGCTCCACGCCTCTGGGTTTCTCCCGCTGTTAAGAACGGTGCTAAAAACGGGGCCTTTCCATTTTTAAATTGTTTGAGCGCCATCTCAACCTCGTCTAGGCTGACGTCAGGCAATTTGTTTGTGTGTGGCGAGACAGTATTGCAAGAGAATCCTCTGTGCTGGGTTCGGATCTAGAAACATGCGAGTCGTACAATCGTCCATAGAAAACTTCGATCTCAGAAAAGATCTCCGCTAGAGACGACAGGTATGCCATTTTTGGTCTTGAGGGACCTTTTTCTGATGGGACCTACTCAATTGCTGAACGAAGACTTTTGACCACGAATTTTAGATGACGTGATCAAAGTGGAGGAGGACAGTTGATTCGCTTAGTACAGGCCGGAAAGAGTGGCGAGCACATGAGGAGTTCTAAACAATATTTGCCTGCGTGAATTAGGTAAATATAGATAAAGATATAATAGTATAAATCTATGCACAGATAGTTAAGTCTCAGTTTGTTTGTCACCACAGACGCCACTACCCCAATGGCGTCTGTGGTGACAAATAAACTTAGTGACTAGATGGGTCGCCATAATGCCATTGGTACAGGATGAACCCAGCTTTGAACTCGATTCATTTGGATTATACAGCTACAAGTTGACCGTTACGTGTACTACCAATTAAATTGTTTTTCTATGGTTCTGTGAACTCATACCACATTTCTTCATCAATAAGTGATCATCATGAAATTTAGAACATATTAATTTTCCGCAACAATTAAAGAACATTCTATAGTTAGGATAGCTCAAAATTCTGACACAAAACGAGAGATAAGGTATATCTATTGTTTTTCTTAATACCTAGTTTAATAAAGTAACTTTAGGAACAATATATAAGTTCAAAAACTAAAATCCGTTTACGGTTGGGTAAAAAAATTGCCTATGACACTCATGCGATAATAACGAATCGATTGATACCTCGCAAGTCAAAATAGGACCAAGTTTTTAGTTTGAACACATAACCCTTACTTTGCCTTGCCGTATAAAAAATTAGCATATATACCTACTGCCCTATCAAAAATCCGCGCAAATTTTTCGACGGAGATTTTCGCCGAATTAATTCCCGATCTGATAGATTCGATTATCGTCACATTCCGATCGGAATGCATTTACAGAGAATGTTACGTAATGGTAGAAAATTAATTCCCGATCTGATAGATTCGATTATCGTCACATTCCGATCGGAATGCATTTACAGAGAATGTTACGTAATGGTAAAAAAATAATTCCCGATCTGATAGATTCGATTATCGTCACATTCCGATCGGAATGCATTTACAGAGAATGTTACGTAATGGTAGAAAATAGACATCATGTTAGTTAAAAGTTTGATTTTCATTAAAACGAATAACCCTGTATTTTTTGAATAATATGTTACGCAGATATATATATATATATATATATATATATATATATATATATATATATATATATATGGCATATATATGGTATATATATACCATATATATATATATATATATGGTATATATATATACCAATAACAGAAATTAAATAATTACTTAGATACTTCATATTGTATATTCAGATAATAAACATTTTTATAGGTTAATATATGTTTCTCAAAAACTTGCTTTGTTAACGACTCCTATATAGTCTGTGCTGTGTCGACTTGTTGAGTGATTTGCGAGATTCCCCATTTGTATTTTTTGTGTTAGAGAGCAAAAAAGTATATTCTTGTACTTTTTTCTAAAGGTATTTCAATTTAAATAGCTAATACATTAAATTTTTGGGAAAGTATCTGTCTCGATTTGCTACCGAAAGTCGAAACGCCGTTACTACCTATGTACTCTTTAAATGTCTGGGTTATGAACCTATTATTATTTATTATGTACTTAATTGTAGGGTATTTAGATAGGTATTAAATGAATGAAACTATGGTCTCGGCACCCAAACACTGACAACAATTTTATCATTAAACGCCGATATGTATAAAAAAGTAGTTTGATATGTATTACTTACTATAATATACTAAAAGCAATTTTCTCATCAATTTTTAAACACTAAAGTCAAACTCCGTATGCCTTCCCACAGCAAACGGCTGTCAGATGAGTTTCCGTGACTTTATCAGCTATTCATCCGATTAAAACTGTCAAAAGTCTTCGGGAATAGATTGTGAATAATGTATGGAAGATTCTGTTCGATAATTTCTGATATCT
The DNA here is from genome assembly GCA_946251855.1 of Alsophila aescularia. Classification (NCBI taxonomy): domain Eukaryota; kingdom Metazoa; phylum Arthropoda; class Insecta; order Lepidoptera; family Geometridae; genus Alsophila; species Alsophila aescularia. Next base: position 1,636,184 of record OX276375.1, read on the forward strand.
ATTCCGGACAGCCGTTTTCGACGGGCTGAATAGGGCCGCTGAAGACGAATAATAATTCATTGACACCTCACTTGTCAAAATCGAACGAACAGGGGCGACGCTATGGTGGAACATCCACATAACCCATAAACACATACATATTATAGATATATACATGGAATGTTAAATTCATTACCCTTCCCTTGCTTTGCTGTTGTAGGGTAAAAACACAGTAAAATATAAAAATACGCGTCAATAAAGCAAGTCTGAATATTACACAGTTGATTTCACTCGGAGTTCCGGTTATTGCAATAAGCACAGCAAAGGAAATGGCAGCAGGAGCTTGTCCAATAAGACCTGTGACAAAAATTATCACTCGCAATGTAGGAAAAAAGGAAAGTATTCAGTTGTCCACATTTGAGTTTTTGTTGGTATTATTTCAAAAAACGATGATGATACATAATCGTTTGAATTCTACTGAAGGTCTCTCTAATAGTCACACATTTTGATAAATAAGGCTTTACGAATACTTACTATATTATATTTATATCAGTATTTCTTGTAAATATAATGGTGATAGCACCATTATATTTGGGCTTATTGGTTTCGAGAGATATAATCATATAATAAAAGTAAAACCCTTTTTATTTCTAAAATCCTATAACGTTTTATGATTATTTTAACTGTAGTAAGTATTCACCTAACTATGTATTGTTTTCTCTTTGTTCTTTTATCCTCTTTTTCTTCGTTTTTTTAAATATGTGTTTGGTTTATTTGCCGGTTTTTTATGTTTGCCTATAACGCTGTAAACCCTTTCTGACAGAAAGGTACTCAATATGGCGACGATCTTTGTACATACACAGATGCTTATTTATCTGTTTTAGAAGATGCTCTCTTGATTTGTGTGTTTCTGTGTTCAGTATGTCCGAATAAATGCTTGATTACCTAAATCTACAAAAAGAGCATCATCGAAAATTTGGATATTAAATAACATTAGAGAACTTGGGAATTTTGCATTATGTCGTAGGAAAATACAAAAAAACTGATTTTCTTGTTGAACTGCCACGGAAATACGGCCGATCTGTTGTTTAGCTTTATTAAAATGTCTCTTTGTAATGTCTTTGCCCTTCCTTTTTCAAATTAATAATTTAGATAAATAATATCATTTGTATATTTCAAAATATTACATTATTAGATTAACAGCTAGCATAATATATATTGTATTGTTGAGTTACAAATATGTATATAAAAATCTAATCTTCAATAATTCTTTGTGTCTACTGAAAGCGATAAGGTTACCAGTCAATGTCACACTTTATGTTGTTACCTCATAACTGAGGTTTTTATTCTGTGGAGCTGAATCTGTACGGGGTACAATCAGAGTTTAATGTTAGGCCGCGATATTTTCGGTGCATCATAGATCCACATAAATTTGTCACGATATAAACACAAGACTTCACGCAATATTCATAAAGCTAGGTTACTGAAATGTTTATAGACTTTATAGCAAGACCACAGGTGCTGTAACGCATTAGAAGTTAATTCCGTCGGTGTTTTATTAGCTCGTGATTATGAATATTTAGTCCGTAGGTGTTATATCAAAGTCTATATTGATGGTAATACTGAGGGGTGCCGTAAACAACGTTACCTGTGAGTTATAGGCTGCGGTGGGCTACGGTTCTGCTTTTGCGTGTTGTGACCATGGATTTGGTGTTCACTAATGCTGTAGGATTCATTTTCATTCACCTCAACGTACTATTAGGTTTATTATTTTAATATTAATGCATTAATCTACTGTTCTTTATTATTAACTATCTGTTCTATGTTCTACTGTTTATTTTTACCCGACTGATGTGGTATGTGTTTGGGGTAATGATATGATAATGATAATGATAAATAAGTTTTTATTGCCAAAAAGAGATTAATACAAGTGAAAACAAATAGGAAGTAAACACAAACAGAGAAACATCAAACAGGATTGTCGGCGAACCCCAAACTAAGCACGAGGCCTGTATCTTGGGGCTCGAGTGCAAATTTAGCAGATAAGTTTGTTACATTTAACTGAACCGAAAGAAAATAATTATAAATAAGGAAAGTATTATACAGTGGCAATGCAAAAGACGAAAATTTATGGTGACCGATTTAAAAAAAAACCTTTTTGTATTTGAAATAGTGGATCTCCAGGTTGGTCCAATATAAATTGGATCAAAATTGGATCAGCCGTTTTATTAGTTATTATAGTAAATCCATTTTTAGTCGAATTTTTGTACGATACTATTTTGTACGGCATATGATTTACCCATATTCAAAAAGTTTGATGCTCTAGTTTTAGGGACGTCCTTATTCCTTTCATTGACCGAGCGAGCGCGATGTGCGAGTGAAGCGTCTCCGTTTGAGCTTGGGCAAAATGCTTTCGTATGTCCAGATGTCCGGATCTCAGTTCTCCTCTACAGGTCGCATTTCTCAACCGATCTAGACGAAACTTGGACTTGAAACTTGGTATACAAATTAAACAATATTTTTTTGTGTCCTCAGGGATTGGGGGGGGGGGGGGGGGGAGAGTAGCCCCCTTTTTTTGGGCTACTGAATATCTCCGCTTTATCGAATCTGATTTCAATTGTTTTATTTTTTATTTGAAAGGTAGTTACTTAATATTGGTCTCATAAAAATTTGGTGAAGATCTGATGAGGATCTTTGCCATGATGTACAGAATAGCTCCTCACAATGCAGTAAATTGCTCACTTTTAGGTTTCTACCAGTAGAATCAGCCCTTTACCCACTAGGTAGGGATTGATGGAGCAGCTTGGTTATTAATGTTAGTTTTACAATGAGGTAACTAGATGGTGCTTCTGTGTACTGCTAGATTGTTTCTACGCGCGAGGTCTACAGCTCACAGAGCCACTAGTTCTATTTGTTTTTCAAACCACGTTAATAAGACTCGTGCAAATATGTCCAAAAGATAACAATTCCTATAAGGTTTTGTTTATTGTACAAACACACGAGGATGCACATGCCCATTTTCTTAAATTCCATTTCCACACGTTTGTTCGATAGACGCTGAGTATTTGAGAAAATCACTTTCTAACCATCTGCTACTGAAACTGCAACACGGTTGTAATTGTAGGGTCGGTTTCTGCGTGATAATAGTTTTCTTGGCTCAATTTGCAGTAACTATTTGCATACCAAGGGATCACCGTACAGTGCACCGCGAGTACGACGGTAATTAATCAAGATGGTAGTAATTAAACAAAGATCGCTTACCTTTAAAAATAAATTATTATAAAAAACGACTATGAACTCTTTTAATTCCTTTAATTTTGTTACCTCACTCGATAGGTTTTGGTAATTTTTTGTTCCGTCGGAAATAAAATGTGTCAGCTGTGAGCCGCCATATTGGTTTTCTTGAAACTTTATAATATCTTATTTCACTCTCGAGATTAACAGGTTCACAGTCCACAGTCCTTATATGGGCTGCAAGCCGATAGCGTCACGAGTCCACAGCCCGCCTGTGAGCCCAAATAATTTCAAAATAGTTTATAGACACTGAGGGAACGTCTTATCTTAAACGTGGACTCTGCAGCATAGATACTAAACGTGGACTCTGCAGCATAGATACTAAGGTGCAAAAACGTGGACTCTGCAGCATAGATACTAAACGTGGACTCTGCAGCATAGATACTAAACGTGGACTCTGCAGCATAGATACTAAGGTGCAAAAACGTGGACTCTGCAGCATAGATACTAAACGTGGACTCTGCAGCATAGATACTAAATGTGGACTCTGCAGCATAGATACTAAGGTGCAAAAAAAGTCATGAGACGTAGAGAAAGTCGTTTTTACGAAATATTACACAATTTTTTAAAACTTCTGCTAGACTTGGGAGTTACTTTATATACTAAACCCTGGACTATGAATCTGTTAAAACAAATCCAATAATACTAGCCGTTTAGGTTGTAGGACGCGCCAAAGGAACATAAAAATATACAGCCTAAAAAATCCCTCCACACTCCCGTAAACAAAAATTCTTTGTACCTATTTTACTCAATGGCCGAACTTGTGGCCACCGTCTCATTTGGCAGGTTAACTGGCCGCTCGCCAGGGACTATTTGCTTATAATTCGGAATCAATATGATCGCACATGGTTTGGCATTTCTGAGATTCCTACATTCTGTGCAGACTTGCGGCTATAATAAAGATATCTTAACTGATAGAGTTCCTTGGTGCTCTCTTCTCTAACGGGCGTATTTCCGAAGCACCGGTAGAGTCAGAAGGGTATTTCCTTTTCCAGTGTGAGATTTAACTCTGTCGGCACATGAAAGGTAAATTTCCTTTTCAAACTCAAAGAATACTTAGTTTACCTAAATTTTATTGATTTAATCTATTTGTAATATGTTATGTATTTCTCCTTGTTCATAAGATGATAATGTTGACTTGTAAAAGTTTGCCTATTTACGAGTACAATAAAATATAAAGCTTTAGAGCAACTACAGAGTAAAGCAAGTAATCGGATGATATTTCGCTCGGTTCCTTACCTAAATACATATAAATGTAAGTGCACTCACAGATCTATTTGAAATCGAACAGTGCGCTTATTTGATATGTCACACGAAATTTCGATACAGGACCACTAGTACCCCTGCGAAGTACCCCCCTGTAGGAAACGTGTGACGTCATTACGACAATTCACGAACAATTCCTCGAAGATATCGTAATGCGACGCGCTACGTATCTGAATGTCTGAATGGTCATAGTGAAAAAACATAAGTTTAAAAACTAAAAACAGACTACAGTCTTGTACTATTATTTATTCTGTGCTACAGTAATGGATTAAAAAGTCACAAACTAAAAGTTTCAAACGTTTTAGAAATGTTGAATGCGTTTTACTTACTTGGTACAATACTGATAAATTTAATAAAACTTTTGAATATTTTAGAAATGTTGAATGCGTTTTACTTACTTGGTACAATACTGATAAATTTAATAAAACTTTTGAATATATTAGAAATGTTGAATGCGTTTTACTTACTTGGTATTATATTGATAAATTTAATAAAACTTTTGAATATATTAGAAATGTTGAATGCGTTTTACTTACTTGGTACAATACTTATAAATTTAATAAAACTTTTGAATATATTAGAAATGTTGAATGCGTTTTACTTACTTGGTACAATACTGATAAATTTAATAATACTTTTGAATATTTTAGAAATGTTCAATGCGTTTTACTTACTTGGTACAATACTGATAAATTTAATAAAACTTTTGGATATTTTAGAAATGTTGAATGCGTTTTATTACTTAAAATTATAAAAAAAAAAAAAAAAAAAACGGGACAATTCCACACCAATTGCCTAGCCCCAAACTAGGATACCCTGTACTATGGGTACTAGATAACGGATAAACATACATAGATACGAATATTACAAACATCCATGACTTGGTACAATACTGATAAATTTAATAAAACTTTTGAATATTTTAGAAATGTTGAATGCGTTTTACTTACTTGGTACAATACTGATAAATTTAATAAAACTTTTAAATATTTTAGAAATGTTGAATGCGTTTTACTTACTTGGTACAATACTGATAAATTTAATAAAACTTTTGAATATTTTAGAAATGTTGAATGCGTTTTACTTACTTGGTACAATACTGATAAATTTAATAAAACGTTTGAATATTTTTGTTTGTGACTTTTTAGTTCATTAAGACCGTATTCGGGTTTTAGATTTTAAACTTATATTTTTATTTAAAGTATTTTGGGGTTATATTTATATATATTTTCGAAATGTGCTTATTAAGCCCTTTCATTTTATACCAAACAAGGCATCATATTTTTTTATAAATTATTTTATCTTTTTATGTCCTAGAGATGGCGCCATATTCAATTTATTGTGACGTCACATACCTTTAAATTAGCGAACGATGAAGACGCTTCCAACGATACTCATTTGTCAAATTATGATGAGTAGTTTAGAAGTTATGAGGGAACAGAGGAATTTACATACATACCGATATAAATCATAACCCTAGTTTTTCGTAGTCGGGTAAAAATGGTTAGGATCATCAGAATGACTGATTCACTGAACTATCAAACGATTGTTATCTATGGGGCCCTTACCATCTTCTAATAGCTTGTGTTCTCGCAAGATAAGCTGTTTAATGGTCTTCACAGAACTTGACACTAGTTGCTGTCAGGTAAACAGTTCCATATATACCAGCTTTTGCAAACTAACTTAGAAATGTGTGTAGATTTCAAAAAAACAGTGAAGCTAAACATCGTGAGGAAACTGTGCCTCCTAGAACCTCAAAATTCAAGGACGTGCAAAATCCATCAGCCAGGATTTGGCCTGCGTTAAGGTTCATAGAATAGCCCATCATCTCTCTTTGAAGCGGGGGGCCTGTTTCCATCGCAGCAGTGGGAACTTGGATTGAGATATAGGTAAGTCAACATTATTTTGCATCCTGACAAGCCCATTAGTGATGTCAATTCAAGCATACGATATCCACCTCCCACATTTTCCTCTACAAAAAAACATAACAAGGTAGAGTCCACTCAAAATATTTAAAGCTTTCTCTCGCGCCGTTGATTTATATTCCCGAAATATGTTCTCACAGAAAAACAAAACACACTGCCCGGCTCCACTTCTAGTTACAAATGTATTGTTTAATCGCGCGTTTCGGCCGAGACAGGTGCCAACGTCCGTAAATAGAAACGCACAATGTATGTATAGGTACAGTTATTTGTGAAATTATTCAAGAGAACTTAATAAGTGGAGTATGGTATTAATTAAGAAATACTTAGGAACAACAAAAACAAAACAACAATCTTTTTAGGAACATCCAAAGATTTGGAGCATTTTCATCATATTTTTTTTAGTTTATGTCGCCTATGCCAGCGCTTGACTACGATCTTGTCAAATCAAATCAATCATTTATTTGCAAGAATACATCCTACTCGTATGTTTTATTCAGTTTTTATTAAATTCAAATGTCATTGTATATTCAGCCTGCAAGCAAGCGTGCAAATATTTAATATCTGATGGGATACTTAGCTATGGTGGTACAACTTTTCTAAGTTACTTGCGGATTTTCATTGCTCCTTGCCTCAGAGGGCACTTTAATCTGTTGGTCCCGGCTGTTGATTGTCAGTCGTTAAACCGTGTTAGAGGCCCTCACAAACTCTCACTCTAGATGCCAGCTCAACCTCATACACGGAATATAAATTTTCTGTTCCGTGACCTCATACTACAAGCAAGCAACCTGATGGGAAGCCAATAGTCGAATGTTTAGCAGCTTGCTTAGTAAATAAATAACTTGACTTGTACATGCCCAGGTTATTTTTTCTCCGGAAACACTGGCGATGTGATCGCGTTGCACTCCTTTGCTATCTTAAATCTTCACAATGAAAGGGTAACCTTGCTCCGATCGCCTTGAACTCGTTAATGAAATAATGATGGGGAAATCAAATTGTGCATTCATTGTATCTTGAGAGTTGTTGAGTTGAACTGCAATGGTCTTGGTCCTTCAAAACCTGAATGTTATTAAGTAATTAGAGTTTGTTTCGGGGACATTATTTAAAGTATGACAGACATTTTGAAAGTAGGAATTCTCTGTATGTCTACTGAAGAGAGGTACTCCAAAGATCCTTACGGTGGTTTATTTTTGTCATTTTCAGTTACCCGATAATTTTCAAATTTTGTATCACGGACATGACTCAAACTTACACCATCCGTACCTCTGACCACTACACCGCCATCCAAATTTCTCCTTCAGTCTCTAAATCTGTCTTACGTGGATGGTAACGCCATCTATTGGTAGTTTTCTGAACTAACCAACCAAACGGCTAATATTAACAATTGACTTCATGTCATAAAGATAACGCCTCACAAATCTAATATTTTTATGATTTTATCATTGACGCCTGCCTTTAAGCATTAATTATTGGATAATGTGATCGCTAAGCAGGCCTTAATGCTAAAATCATAAAAACATTATCAGTTATTTTATTTAAATAAAAACAATATCAATATTTTTATTATAAACCACATTTTGAAATATTTTTAACAAGTATCTACGGACTCATAAGCTATTTCTTCCTCCGCGCTTTGATAAAAACATGCAAACTGTAAAACTGACATAATAACCATAAAGCAAAGTATGAGCAAAAGATACAATTAACGAAAAAAATATGATTCAACTCAACGGTTCACTATAATTTCTGACACCATAAATAAAGCCCAATAACCATCCGTCCAGTGTGGAATCACCCTAATTCTCAGATCCCGTAAACCCAAAACAAAATCGTTAATAATAAACAATAAAAACACGATAACCTATGAAAAATCTTCCAACTGAACGAAGGCTTGGTTAGAGGAACCGATACGACTTCAATCCTATTCTTCTAGAACATGATAGTACGGAATTAAACCCTTCTTCAGTAAATCATAGCGGGAGACCGTCACTGTATAAGTAATAGAATTATGTACGAATCATCACGATAAGTAAAATCAAATGTTATTTTACATGTCACAAGACCAAGCATGTGTGCGACTATATCATATCCCTACCTTATCTCACTATTATGTGACACAGATTACTATTAGGTGTGCACAGATATTTTATACAAAAATAAATCTGTGGCAATATAATTAGGAATACCTATTCCGAAAATTTTGAAAACAGTCGTGTAGCTGATTATATCGCTACATGACATACATGATCTATATTAATTTAGTCAACAATAAAGCGTACTTTGTAGTATCACTTTCAGACTTCCATAGAACTATTGTTTTTTTTTCTTCTAAAATGCTGGCTATTTTGTATGATGTAACGGTATTTATAAGAATTCAGATTACACTTGCTTACACAGATATAAAAAAAAATACAATAAAAATACTCAATGAGATATCGTATATTGTAAAGTATAGGTGTGATAACCATTTGAACGCATGCCAAAAGATTAGGGTACCGCGTGGGCGACGTGAATGGACGGAACTCTCCGAGGACTTGCACTCTACAACTAATAACCTTTTAGCTAACACTTAGGAATTGTGAAATCGAGATTTTTTATTTCATTGATATTATGTGCATTTAGCTTTGTATAAACCTTGCAGGCTTTTATGCAGCTTTTTTTGAATGCTTTTATATTTAAAGATAAAAGTAAGCAGTACCTAAGCAATTAAAGAAGGTAGGGGTTCGAAATACAATATTATCGAAGACAAAGTGGAGAGATTGACTCGAAGCGCTAACTGAACCACTATTTGGAAGGATTTTTTACCTGACTAAGGCGAAGCAAGGAAAGGATAGCCCGTGTATGTATGTATATAATAATTACTAGCTTTTCCGCCCGCGACTTCGTCCGCGCGGACTACTGTTTATGGACTGGACATTAGAAATCAACGCAAAAGTAGGTATAGCACCAACGCTCATGAAGGTTTTTGACAGACTTGTTATTTCGTTTCCATGGCAATTGTTCCTTACAGCGAGTAACCAACATTTTCCAAATTTCCCGTGAAAACTTTCAATTTTCCGGGATAACAGTATCCTATGAAAACATGGGGTATACCTAGTATATCATAAGACCTAGAAATCATAGAAATCAAGGTATACCCTAGAATAAAACATAGGATATATAGCTATCTGCATGCTAAATTTCATCAAAATCCGTCCAGCCGTTGTCGCGTGTAAGCTCCCCAAACAAACAAACAAACATACAAACAAACAATCAAACAACGTTTCGATTTAAAGAGTATCATAGACATTTTTTTATCCGACTACGGCGAAGCAAAGAAAGGGTTATTTGTTCAAACTAAGAACTTGATCCGATTTTGACAAGCGAGGTATCAATCGATTTGTCGTCATCGCTAGAGTGCCATATGCTATTTTTAACCGACCGTGGTCGGGTTTTAGTTTCTAAAGTTAAGTCTTGTTACGACCCTTATTTAAGTAGGTAAATAAACTCAAAACCGGCGATATAACTTTAAAAAACGGTCTTCTATTTTCCTCCTCTATTACTTCTTTTAATTAACAATATTTAACTACCTACACACAAAACCAGCGATGGAATGTAAAAAAGCGATGAAGCTTACAAACGTGGGTAGATTTAAAAACGAGACGACATTTTCGACTATGTAGTTTACACATCGCTATTTTTACTAGGAAATTTTTAACGACCTACACACAGAAACAGCAGCGAATATTAAAAAAGTATAGTTGTTTTGAGATTCAAAATACGATCACACGGTTTTTTCAGTACGCATGTTGAGACATAGGAAAGCGTGTATTCGACGACGTGTTTCACGCATTCTATTTCAGTTTGTCGTATCTTTTTAAAAACGGAAATGATTGGATAGTCAAACGATGGATCTGTTTCCATGTAGTTTTTTTTTGCTTCTTTAATTGATTACATAATCGGTTTTTATAACATTTGACATGTTTTCAACGGAACCGACGTGTTAGCTGACAGTATATTGATAGTTTTTATAACATTTGACATGTTTTCAATGGAACCGACGTGTTAGCTGACAGTATATTGATAGTTTTTATAACATTTGACATGTTTTCAACGGAACCGACGTGTTAGCTGACAGTATATTGATAGTTTTTATAACATTTGACATGTTTTCAACGGAACCGACGTGTTAGCTGACAGTATATTGATAGTTTTTATAATATTTGACATGTTTTCAACAGAACCGACGTGTTAGCTGACAGTATATTGATAGTTTTTATAACATTTGACATGTTTTCAACAGAACCAACGTGTTAGCTGACGGTATATTGATAGTTATTATAACATTTGACATGTTTTCAACGGAACCGACGTGTTAGCTGACAGTATATTGATAGTTTTGCAACAGTACAAATTTTCAAAATCATTAACGGAACCGACGACGTCAATTTTTCTGTTTAGAAGGCCTCTTCTTCCGTAATTAATCCATACCAATACATAAAAGGAAACGTTGTCTGTTTGTTTGTTTGTTTGGGGAGCTTTTACGCGATAACTGCTGGACAGATTTCGATGAAATTTAGAATGGAGATAGCTTAAGCCCTGGAATAAAACAGAGAATACTTTTATCCCGGAAAATTGTATTTTTTTACGGGAAAACTGGAAAATGTTGATTACTTACTGTAAGGAACGGTTGCCATCACATAATGGTCTGTGGTTGCCATGGAAACGAAATAACAAGTATGTCAAAAAACATCAAGAGCATTTGTGCTATACCTACTTTTGTATTGGTTAATAATATCTTAGAAGAAAATAGGATGCTTTTTTCGCGATAAACAGTAGTTAGTCCGCGCGGACGAAGTCGCGGGCGGGAAAACTAGTAATTAATAAAGACAATCCAATGTTTTTTTACACGTGTTTTTTTAAATACTTTTCTTTAATAAGGGATAGGGATGCATTCTTTTCTGCGATATAATTAAGTGAACACACTGTTTACAGCTCAAAGCAATAATCTAAGAACAGTCTCCGAGACTTGTCTCCAGACACATTGTATAACATTGTTAATTTTTAGCAATGAGGCTTCCATCCAACAGTAGCATGAAAACTAACAGTTCTAAAAAGAAAATGACACGAGTTTCCAATCTCCTGAGCTGATACCTCGGACAGTAATAGCCAATCGCGCGGTTGTCGCTGCCAGCCGACATCTAAACGAGATCTTGTCTGTCTGTCTATCAGTTACGTCTTTATACAGGTGGAATGAGGTTTTCTACTTGGAGAGGGTAAAACTAGTTTCTGATTATAGATGAAACAATAAAAGAAACGTGCTAGGTAAATCTCGTTTCAAGATCTAGTTTGGAATGGTGTTGTGAAATATTAAGAGTTTCCTTTTGCGTTAGTATTTTTTATACAATTACTGAGTGACCAGGTGTGCAGGACGTTCACCCAATGGTATGCGCCACTCCTGCCCATAACAATTGCATTGCCACCAAGATTATAAGAGTGCAAAATGTTGAGCAGCACTGCGCAGTAGCGATCGACACTCCACCTTACCATTTAAGTTCCATTATGCCTTTATGCCCAGTAATTTCGCTGATAACATTGCCCTTCAAAATGAAACATAGTAATTTTTGTGCTAGGAGGTTGAATATCAGGCAAAGATGTGGGTACCTAGCTGCCAATAGAATAGGTATTCATACGCCTGGAGAATCGTGATCTGTTTCAGCCACCCTTCGAATCGAGAGAATTTTCAGGAGACGCGATGGCTGATCAACCAAAATCCAAGAATCTTTCTTCTTTCTTAGTTGTTCCATTTAAAGAACACAAGTACACACGTGCCCCTACAGACAGGTAGGTTGTAAATCGTGCCGCGACGGTTACCCACATAGCGTCCAAATATAGAGTTCTAAATTGAACCTTGAATAGGTGTGCCGCCGTCTCTTTGTTTGCCGCGTTTGGTGCACTTTTATTTGTTTGACTTTTATTTGAGTAGCTTTGTACAGCAAATATACTAAGGCCGACTGCTGTCAGTTTGTCAGGCCACCCGAAAACCTCTGACGTGGTTTAACGACTGCTATCAATCGTCTCCAACCTGACCGGCGGCGTGTCCTCCGATCCGCGGAGTAATGGCAAATCCACATATAATTTAGTAATAGTCATTGGTTTGGGATCGAGAATCGAATCCAGTGTCGTTGGATTAAGCTGATAAGAAATTAGCAGATTTTTTAACTGTAAAGTCTAAGCAGCCTGCCTATAGCACTCAGAACTTTGAATTGCAGAGTTGCAACTACGCTTGCCTCCTTAAAACCTGGTTTTATTAGTCTGATATCCCAGTAATTCGCTGGTTAAAATGCCCTCTAAACAGAAACACAGCAATCTTTACATACAAATGCTTGGTCTGCTATGAGTGTGGTAAGTTCTTAGCGAGTCGGAGTCTTGTGGATGAGACTAACTACTACATGCTAATGATCAGCTCAGTTTTCCTCTACAACATTAGGTTACGTCCAATAAACGTAAATCCTCTCTATTTAAACCTCGCTAACAACCTGGTGTGCGATAAATTCTGTAAAGCAGCAAATGAAATGCACAACACTAGCAATTTCATCTGACACGGATTCTAAAACTGAATTTATCACCTAGTAAAAGGCCGAAATGCTGTACACCTTTTGAACACCTGGCGTGGATGTAAACCTGAAACGTAAAGTTAGATCATGTAAACAGCGAGAATAGACGTCATTAATTGCTCTTGTGTAAATAAATAGATGGAGGAAAATTGCTCGCTTGTGAGGTTTTTGTCGTGTGGTAATAAGAGCTTTGAATGTGTTTGTTTGATTAAACTGTAGTTTTTTGTAAAATGATAAAATAGGTCATAATATGATTTGGCTGTCAAACAACCTTACGATGATACAATTCTGAGCGTTCAGTCTAGATGTAAACTGCTTTGAAAATATGCCGTGCGCGTGAACCTCTTTCCAACATTTTTGTATTTCCCGATGTTCATGGTAAGGATAATCGCGAGTACCTCATTATGTATTCTAAGAGCAAGCATTAGTTGATTTGCGATTACCGCAAAAAAAAAAACAACGCCAAGCCTATCTTTAATTTTTTTTTTTAGTGTCTGTTACGTCTAAAAATTAATAAAACCGCTAAGCTGACAATAGATAGTACATTTTAATGCTTTGCTCCCATCTTTACGGCCGTGAAATCTCGACGGTCCATTTGTTGGGAATGAGCGTTCAGTGTAAAACCGACACAAAAAATATCGCGCTGTTACATTAACACGTTGATACATCTTCAAAGCCACACTGTATACACGTTTAAAAAGCTCTCCGCCACAAAGGCAAATCAACACAATATATCAACAATTAATGTACTCCATAAAGTTAGGTACTAAGCAAACTGCATGAAAAACGATAAAGCTTCAAAGAGTTCGTGGATAGGTTTCCATCGACACTTTACATGACTGGCAAAAGATGTTAATATGGTTTTCACATTAGGGCGTACTGTTTGCAGCGTCGACGCAAAATGAACGCAGCGTGGCGAATGTAGATTTGTTATTACTGAGCTTGAGGATTTATTGACAGTTAATGTCAAATAAAACTTTAATAACATCTAAATAGCTCTTTCTACAAACTAATATATAGGTATGAACTTGAAAATGTTACTATGTTTTTTAGAATAAATAATATACCAATTTGTGAATTTAAAGGTATAGAACTTATTTTATTTTTATAACACTTATATTCCAGCTATAAACTATAATTTTGAATGATGCCAGCGTTAATAAGCTGATACATAGCATGAAAAGAAAACTCAACAGACACCGCATCTAAACGTTAATAAGCTGATACATAGCATGAAAAGAAAACTCAACAGACACCGCATCTAAACGTTAATAAGCTGATACATAGCATGAAAAGAAAACTCAACAGACACCGCATCTAAACGTTAATAAGCTGATACATAGCATGAAAAGAAAACTCAACAGACATCGCATCTAAACGTTAATAAGCTGATACATAGCATGAAAAGAAAACTCAACTCAACAGACATCGCATCTAAACGTTAATAAGCTGATACATAGCATGAAAAGAACTCAACAGACACCGCATCTAAACGTTAATAAGCTGATACATAGCATGAAAAGAAAACTCAACAGACACCGCATCTAAACGTTAATAAGCTGATACATAGCATGAAAAGAAAACTCAACAGACACCGCATCTAAACGTTAATAAGCTGATACATAGCATGAAAAGAAAACTCAACAGACACCGCATCTAAACGTTAATAAGCTGATACATAGCATGAAAAGAAAACTCAACAGACATCGCATCTAAACGTTAATAAGCTGATACATAGCATGAAAAGAAAACTCAACAGACATCGCATCTAAACGTTAATAAGCTGATACATAGCTTGAAAAGAAAACTCAACAGACACCGCATCTAAACGTTAATAAGCTGATACATAGCATGAAAAGAAAACTCAACAGACACCGCATCTAAACGTTAATAAGCTGTATATAGCATGAAAAGAAAACTCAACAGACGCCGCATCTAAACGTTAATAAGCTGATACATAGCATGAAAAGAAAACTCAACAGACACCGCATCTAAACGACACAAGTACCAAACCGCCTAAGTAAAATTTCCGCACCGTGGCGCCGCCGCCCAGACATAACAATCGTCGCGCCTGAAATAAAGCACTTAAACCGACATCCATCACACACGAGCTGCTTTAGGGTACCGTTAGTGGCTAGGAATATACGCGACCTGGATTACTAGTGTGCTAAGTGTAAGGTGACCTTAATTGAATCATTAGTGTTTTTGTAAGATATTATTGCTTTTGTCCCATTTTCATGCCATGGGGTCATTTTTCTGTAACTACGCTATTATCTATTTGACATTATCTATTATTATTATATTGATAGTTTTTTTTAAATACTGACAAGGCAATCGTTTGCCCACGATCTCACCTGATGATGTGGTTGAAAGTCTAGCACGCTTGCCTAGTAGATACCTGTTCACTGTAGACTTGGGAACACACTTGGGTTATAAAATACCGGCAACGCTGGTGAGAGTAGAGTATTCCACTCTTTTGCAGTTCTTATAATAAATGAAGAAGCGTTACGCATTCTTTTTTGTGCGAGGTATTGCAACCATAAAAGGGTGGCGCTTTACCAATCGTCTAGTCATACGGTGATGGAATGGTGATGTGGGAATCAGATTGTATAGTTTTTATGCACACTTTCGTTATGCTGTTATGTAACCGATCAAGCATTCTGAGACAAACTTTCTTCACCGTCTATAGGATTGTTACTATGCAAATATTTTTACGATACAGTAACAATAAAAGTAGGTCATGTGTTAAATATTAAGTGCCACTGTCCGCACCTTTAGGGCGATTGACAACACATATTTTATCAAAATTCAAGTCAATTAACATACTGCACTATCTATGTATAAAATTGTTGCACATACCTACAGAACCCATCATCTATCTGTAAACAAAGGTAAATTCTATTTCTCATCCCATCCCAATTGAACTCTCCAAAACCAACATCATTTTGAATAAAAAATAAATGAAAACAAACGCACTACTGTACACGAAGCACGAGATTAGATCACACCTCAAAATAGTCACGACTAGTCGTAACCTGGGATTTTGGGATTTGTCACTTGCACAGTTTTTGCACGAGGCATGCGATAATGGTCGGAGGGGTTAAGTTTATTAATCGTTTGATTTAAACCCTGTCGTTTATTCGTTGTTTAATCTCTAACCACTATTTATTGTTTTAGGTGATTTGTTATCTGTTTCTAATTTTGGTCCAGAAACATTTATTTCCACTCTTTTGAATCGTGCATTTTCAAACGGGAAAAATTATAGAACAATATAATTTGCTTCTATTTAATTATTACTAGCTTTCGCCCGCAAACTTTATCCGCGTGGACTTCAGTTTATCGTGAAAAAAACATCCTATGCTCATCTACGATATAAAAAAAACCAATGCAAAAGTATAGCACCAACGCTCTTGATAAAAAGTATTCTATGTTTGTCTCTATATTGTACAGTACCTATATACAAAGTTTCATCAAAATCGGATCAGCTATTTTCGCGCTAAAGCTCCCCAAACAAACAAACAGAGTTTCACTTTTATATGTTGGTGTGGATTACCTATTGGTTTCTAGCTAAGAACATGAGATTAATTAAAACTAAAATTGTATCTAAGAATACTTTACCTGACATTATTAATGGAGGGTTCCGAGCCTAGAGACTAAGCAGACGAAATCTTTAGGCGATTCTGAAACGTCTGTGAACAGAGTGTTACCATAAACAGCATTTAACCCACTTTCTTCCATGATATCTCAACACCCCAATATACATTAAAAATTATATATAAAAAAAAAATGTTATTCTTTATCTACCATTCAAACATGAAGATCGTATTAACGGTTGATATAAGGTATGTCTCTGAGTTCGTAAAATAAGTTTGTTTGGATTGAATATCTGATGGCTGGTTGACTCACTTCAGATATATGGTTTCAATTTTCAACATTCTAATCACACCTTCAAATAAGGTACATACTGACATTTTAAAACAATTTGTTATATGATGTGGTTTAGATTTGCTTGGTTTGGTACAGTTGGCGACATAAATGGCTAAGCATTTCAAAGCTTTTATTTTAATTAACGCAACATGTTTAATAACATTTAACCTTTGCATGTACATAATAACCTATAAGCCTACCATAATATATACCTACTATAATATATTCTGTGCTATAAGTTAAAATGATACTTTACACTTAGGTTCAGCGATATATGTCGTCGATTGTATAAATCTTATTTCGCAATACAGTTTTTTAAATTTCCTCTACCTTCTAAAATGAACGCCATTATTTATCATTATGACAAGGTACGAATGTACGAGTACACTAGAAATACGTAATGTAGTTGACTGTAATATCGAGTTCACCTAGTTACGGATGCGAGAGGTAAACAGCTGTCACATGCGACGCGTTTTTACGGCCGGATGTGCGGCCGCGCTGGGTAATCGCTGCGGACACGCGACTGCTACAGTGGTCGCACTTTTTCATAATATACAACACATAAAATTGAAACAAGACATATGTTCAAAAACTAAATCCCGACTACGGTCCATTAAAAAATAACCTATTGCAATGAAGACGAATCGATTGATACCTCGCTTGTCAAAATCGGACCAAGTTTTTAGTTGAACACCGGACATCGGACATCGGACCAAGTTTTTAGTTGCCTTGCCGTAGTCCGGGAAAAAAAAGCCTTTGACACTCTATACATGAAGACGAATCGATTGATACCTCGCTTGTCAAAATCAAACCAATAGGTTCGACGCTATGGTGGAACATCTACATAACACTTCGAGCATATATAGCTCTATGGGATATATGCTTGAAGACATACGAGTAAAAGTCTAGTATGTAGGTATGTACATACTTACTAGACTGTTTACTTCATTTTCCTTCCTTGCTTAGTCGTAGTCGGGTAAACAGAAGAAAAATTAAATAACCGATTGTATTTGTCGACAACACCAACGGTCTGAATTAGTTACTGATCAATGGAAATATGACAACGCTCGATCGCGTATTTTGTTGATTCTTAATATATAATATTTTGTCCATTGTAAAACTATGCTGTCCTCACAATTAAAGACTGGCGAATAGGAGCAACTGAAATATAGAATTGTGACCACGAAAAGCAGTAGGCTGGTTAAGTTGATATGCATGATTAATTAGTTTATTAGTTGTTTATTTGATCACATATTTAGTCGCTGAAATAGTTATTATTAGATTCGCTTAGTTGGTCGCGGACCTAGTTATTTTGAAGACAGCTTATTTTTACAATAGACAAAATTGCAATTTAATAGAGTATTTTTATTACTTACACCGAATAAAAATTAAATAGGTACTTTACCAAGAAATATTAACCAAAACTTTAAGAAGGCCGAGGACAAAATAACTTTTAGTAATTATCGATCGGCACAATCAACGCCCACTGTAGAACAAGCATTTTTGTAAACTCTGACGTCACTGTTTACAGTTCGTCGTTCAATTCGCGATCTCCCACAAATGCACCTTTCACACAATGTTTACACCTAGTTTTCGTTTAGTTGAGTTTCCGGTGTTGATGATAGTTGAGGATGATTTGTGGCGGCTATTTTCAGGTGTGATTTTATTTGCGCAAGAGCTTGTTAGCTAGGCAGTGATGTGAACGTGGCCGTGTGATTTGGCTTGTATTGTTGGTTGTACCTATGTAGATAGCATTTTAATTGGTTTAGTAAGCAAGGCTTTTCATCCCGGAATATATTACAAGCTCTGCTCTTACTAGGCTATTATGAGACTAAAAGATGCGTCTCCTTGTCTAATGCGTCCCAGGCATGAGGACAATTTGCGAGTTAGTTCAATGGACAGTTACTGGCCTTTCAATGGCTTCGTGTACAAACACATTTGTAGACAATTCAGTGAGTCATTATCATCATCATCTTCATCAGCCCGTGTCAGTCCACTGCTGGACATAGATCTCTCTCTAAGCACGCCACTGAGCCTGATTTTTGGCTCTTGTTTTCCAACTGCTGCCAGTCATTTTGCGTATATCGTCGTTCCACGTAGCCGGAAGGCGTCCAACACTACGTTTGCTGAGTCGCGGTCTCCACTTAAGAACACGTCTACCGTTGTTCAAATTCATATTCAATGATACCCCATGTAATATGGTGTGTCGACTTTCATTTTGTTTCTTTTTACCAATATGGCGTCTGATTGTCGCTATATTGAATTTTGATTAATGTCATATTTGTAGTGAAATTTGCAAGACTAAGACATATCGATTGACATAAGAATCACCAAAATTAGTCAACGCCTTTGATCTATATAGTGCCACAAGGAATAGATACATACATACATAGGCTGATAAACAAAATACCCTCCGCGCAGTCAAATAAAATGAGCAGTTTCCAATTGAATAAAGTAAAAATCAAGCGCCTGAAACTTCGTAGTTCAGAACCAGTGTATCAATAAAATAGAACAGACCGTATTTTATTTATTATATTAACATCGAAATATTTGGCATTCACCTAATATCTTATCTGATACCTCTGTACTTCACCATAATAAAAGTCGGGTGCGGCAGAGAGCCAAGCGCGGCGTACGACCACGACGTCAGATGTATGAAACCCACAAAACGGGAGGGGGCGTACTGGTTGGGAAAGGACGCACCTCAAGTCAAAATAAAAATTGTAAACAAATAGTTTTTTCAATTCGCAACTGTACCAGTATTTATTACGTAGGCTTGGCATTTCATTATTTTTTCACCTCACCTTTTTTCATCTTGACTCTTTTGACAGATGCCAATCATAGTCTGATAATAAAGATCTTACGATTTTCAGTATTTGGGCGTGTTTTGATCCGTCCCTGATGTGATTAGGTTCTTATTTTGCTAAAAGCTTGTTGAAATATTAATATTATTGATTAGAAAAGCAGTCTTCATTTCCATTATTATGAAAACAAAGAGAGTCCTAGAACTATCTGACGGTCCAGTCCAATGGCCAGTGGCTCAGCGGGTAGCGACTCCAGCGGTGCGCGGTGGGGGTTCGATTCTGAGTGCACCTTTTGTTAGGCTAATGCGATTTTGATTTAAGTGCTGTAAAGTAAAGTCTTGTTGCACTGATGTATAATATTTCTTCAAGTTTGTTTGGGCAAGTGCCTTTATTATCTAACTACTAACGACTACAATATAACTAGCTAACTAGTACATAAAACATTTAGAAAATCAATCAACCATTACTGGCTCACAGGTAGACCGAATGTTCTAGCCCCAAAATTGTACCTCCTATATTTTTGAGATGGTGTTTCCAATTTCTATTTATTAGGAGAGAGTCATTTTATGTTTAAGAAAAATTAAATCAAAAAATGTCATCATCATAATTTAACCAAATGCAGAGCCTAAGAAGCCTCTTACGCCAATCATAAATGTATTGTCTTCCTATAGAGTTCTACGCTAATATTAGTATCTACGCTAACATTATAAAGAGGAGAGGATGTCCTGGATGTCGATTCAGGTCATGGTTACCATAAAATAAGTTAATTTATAAACAATTTAAAAAAACTCTTATGCAGTAGCCATGTCATAATGAAACTTAGCATGGGCTATCACAATTAAATGTGCAGCAACTATGTCATGGTAAAACTTTGAACCAGCGATCATAATTTAATGCGTACCAAAATTTCGTATCTGTGCCTTTAACCGTTGAAGAGTTCCTTTATCTGGACTGTTCCTGGAAGTCGGTTCAGGTCATGCTTACCATAAACATGCATTGTCATTGGAACTGAACCAACATGCAAGAACTCAACTCCGTAGGATAAGAGGAAGTGGTTCTAATTCAGCTTGCAAGATTTGACCTAAACATAAATACATATATATTAAATGATATGAAATACTTTTATTTTATAACCTTAAAATACATGTGAAATTAAGAACTAATTATAAAATATCAAAAAATATAAGGCTATAAAAAAGGACGCATAATTGTGTTGTTCGCAAGCAAACAACACGCTGATTTTCAGTTACAGATATACATACAGACACAAACATTCCAAATGAAATAAAAGCTTGTAAAAACAACCGTCTTGCTGCGTGTCGTCGCAACGTACCCGTGTGACGCGTTCCGTGCTTAAGTCATTTCCTCGACAGTTTAGAATCGGTGGCGAGGTGAGGAAGCCCCGATTGGTAGGGGGAGAAGGTGGGGGGACAGTGCTCATTCTATACGTAGTATTATTAGGTATCTTGTGATCGTAGTCAAACGATTGCCTACTCGGAAATAATAATGAAAAATAATTGTCAAGCAAATTTCACAAAGGAAAATCTGTACCAATAATTGCCGCAAGAAAACAATACATTTGCAAATTGTACTCGTAGCTAAAGCATTCATTCATAAGCTAAAGAACACTAGTTTTCCCGCCCGCGACTTCGTACGCGCAGACTACTGTTTATTGCAAAACAAAGCATCCTATTTTGTTCTAGGATATTAAAAACTAATGCAAAAGTAGGTATAGGATCAATGCTCTTGATGTTTTTTGACAGACTTGTTATTTCGTTTTCATGGCAACCACAGACTGTTCTCTGATGGCAACCGTTCCTTACAGTGAGCAATCAACATTTTCCAGTTTTCCCACGGAAAAAAACAATTTTTGTGGATAAAAAGTATCCTATGTTTTAAGCTGTCTCCATTCTAAATTTTATCAAAATCCGTCCTGGTGTTATCGCGTGAAAGCTCCCCAAACAAACAAACAACAAACAGACAACGTTTCACTTTTATATATTGGTATGTATAGTGCGCACTCTTCTAAGAAAAAAATTAGAAATTTTTGTTTCAAGTTCATATCTGTAGACTTGACGGTCGGCAGTCGTAAAACGGCTTTGATATCCATATATGATTGTCCCCATTTGTAGGTAGTCATTATAACGTGCAGTGTGAGAGAGTTATTACTTTCTTCAGCATAAAGGGTAATTTATTAGAACGACTCGACTGTAGGGCAAGGGTTTTAACTTTTATTCTAAGACTTTCAAAGGACTTTTCAGCGTTCGTAGATCTATGTGTAACAATTTCGCACATTGAAAGTATTGTTACGATATTAAGTATCCTTGTTTTCTATTGGTAGACGTTAGTTAATTGAGAATGTATGCCAAAGACCGGGCTTTATGGTGTTCATTGAGAGAGAACTATGTCCAGCAGTGGGCAATACTTGCTGATGATGATGATTATGAATGTATGATCAATGGTATACATTGTTTTCCTTTATCTAGGGGAGGTTTTTTTATCTAGGGTAGGTTCTTTATCTAGGGGAGGTTCTTTATCTAGGAGAGGTTCTTTAATAATAATAATAATAATAATAATTTTTATTTCGTTGCCAAAAAACTTACAAAACAATCGGACACCTTAAAGTAAACGATATTTTGTAATTATGTTAATTGTGGGTATACTAGTTCCCACACTAGGATTCCCTGTGTTGTGGGAAACTAGTCTCTTCCTGGGGTTACAAAATTCAAAAAATTATACATACTATTATATTAAAATAAGTTTCCAATATATATAAAACCTTCTATATAATTGCACCTACTAGGTGCACACCACACAAAAGTATATATTTTTTGGTTAATTGTGCACACAATAGGTTGAGTTGGCATTATGCGAACAATAGTTCGTGTAATGCCAACCAAATATACCGCAAACAAAAGAGAATGACAAAACAAAGCAAAAGAAAAAAAAAGAAGTTATTATAAAATAAGGTAGGGCATTTAATTGCATCTATATAAAATTCCAGTTTGCTGGATAAAGTTTACATTAACTAAAGTTATCAAGCTAAACAGTATTACAACATCCACGCATCACTAATATGGCATTCAAAAGTTACAAATCACCATAGTAGCAATCAATATAGTCAAAAAAAAAAAAAAAAAAAAAAAAAAAAAAAAAAAATGTAGGTAGGATCATAATGAACGACACAATCGTCAACAAAAAGGTTTGACAGGCGCGCGGCAAGTCGCATGCGCGATAACGTGCAGAGCTTGACTAAAGGAGTGTGTGTGACCGCGTGTACCTACAACATAAGCGCAATCGCATTCAACAGAGGTGGCAGTATGCAAGTGTGCGCTAGTCAAAAAGGCGGTGATACACGTGGTGAAACTGTTATTTGGGTAAGTAGGTGTATAACATAAGTAGAATATTAATGTAATTATTGGAATAGTAGTTAGTGTAAATCGAATAAATGAAAGTTTTTTTTTTTATTAATTTTTGATACTTTAAAAAAGTGCGTCCGCTTGCTTGTGCGCTTTTCCCAGCATAAATGGGCATATGGTAGTTGAAAAGGAGAAAGAAAAGGTTGGAAGGAAAATATGCTTGTAAAAAATAGCATACAGGAATATGGAATAGGTTCTTAACGGCACAGCTTTATCAATCTCTCCGTTTGCATGTGGTTCAGAGTTTGAAGCCACTTTTTAATCTTCATTTTACAGATCTTCCTTATGCATTGTACAATATTGAGGTTCCTATTGAATTTTGTGTAAAGGTAAGGCCCGAGAAACGCATGTGTTCTTTTAGCAAAATCAGAATTTGTTTTAGGGGTTCTCCAAGATGTCAGGCGTTGAGATCTCACAGTGTTTTTTTTACAGGTTAAAGCATTTTTGTGAAAACGCATAAGAGTAGCGCTAATAAAGATTTGACGCACTCGCAATACCTCACATTCTGCATAGAGCAGATCAGTGCTATAACGCCAAGGCTTACGAAAGGCTATTTTTAAAATAGCTCTTTGTGCACGCTCTAGCTTTATTAAATGTACTCCGTAGGCAGCACCCCATGCGACAGAGCAGTAAGATAGAATAGAAAGACAAAGAGCTGTGTAAACTAGACTTATTGTGGCTTTATCACTGACAGAACCCATGCGCTTAAATATGTACTTGAGTTTCCTAACTCTTCCATTTAGCATGTCAATTTGTCTTTTCCAGCAGAGACGATCGTCCAGTACTACACCTAAATATTTGACCCATGAAACCTGTTCCAAACATTTACAATCACACTTGCCAACAATATTGCAGTTATGTATTGTAATAGCCATTGGATTTTTCGGTGCCGTGCGTTGCGAAATACTAAATGTCAGAATTTATGGTGTTCATTGAGAGAGAACTATGTCCAGCAGTGGGCAATACTTGCTGATGATGATGATTATGAATGTATGATCAATGGTATACATTGTTTTCCTTTATCTAGGGGAGGTTTTTTTATCTAGGGTAGGTTCTTTATCTAGGGGAGGTTCTTTATCTAGAGGAGGTTCTTTATCTAGGGGAGGTTCTTTATCTAGGGGAGGTTCTTTATCTAGGGGAGGTTCTTTATCTAGGGGAGGTTCTTTATCTAGGGGAGGTTCTTTATCTAGGGGAGGTTCTTTATCTAGGGGAGGTTCTTTATCTAGGGGAGGTTCTTTATCTAGGGGAGGTTCTTTTTGACTGTATTTGTTTGTGTTTTGTTGAGATATATTTTTGGGATTACTGAATTATAAAGTTTATATACACAGTTTATATATAACTAGCTGCGCCCCACGGATTTGCCCGCGTGCAATCTTCAAATATGACAATATAGTTAATGTGTTTTTATTATTATTATTATTATTATTTTATTTGTATATATTTTTTGGCCATAGACCCTCTTGGTCTTCTTTTCTTTAACTCCTTTCATGTTGACATAAGCTTCAAAAGCTCAACCATAGAATTTTTGGTCAAATTTGATTCTAAAGCTTCAAAAAATATTATACTCGTATCAATATCGAATTTTTCGTTTTTTTTTTTAAAATTATTATGTTTTTTTAGCCATAAACCATCCCTGCGTCATTAAAAGACCCTGACAAAGTTTCGTCACAATCCGTTTAATGGTGTAGGAGCACATCGCGCACAGACAAACACACACATTCATATAAATAAATAAAGGTAATTAATATATATTTGTATTACTTGTTATTTATTTTCTTCTGATTTTTGATTTGGTTCGATGTACAGACAGAATTATGTTCTCTATATACAGGGTGAATTTTTCAAGTGGGCGTGGTTGGCTTAATCAGAAACTATGAGGAATAGAGAAAAGTACTCAAAGGAGTCTCGGTTGAAGAAAACTAAAACTGCATCTTTGGATTTTTGAAAATAACAATATTCCTGTGTATAGGTGTACAGACATTATATTACTAGCCGGAATATTATCTAAATGAATCTGAAGAAAACCGTAAGTTTGACGGTTTGTTATAATAATTTAAAAAGCCGGGACCTCTAACCCGTGCAGTGACAGCCGTAGTGTTGTACAATGACTCGCGCTCACGTTACTTTCCATAGCAATGGTTTCATATTATAATAGTTCAGAATTTGAGATGATTTTTTTGCTGCAAGTTTGTTTAAAACACAACAGCGCGCTTTGAAATCCTGCAACTTACAACATCCATCTCTACATCCACCAGATACTTTGTGTCCGTTCTAAGAAAGATGCACTTCCTCCGTTCCCACGAACTAGACTATAGTAAGTACCCACCTAAAGACATATCGTACGATTAACTTTAGGTCATAACTTAAGAAACAAGATCGCCCGCCCTCCTTGGTTAGAGGAACAATTACACGGGGATTACTGTAAGTTATGAGACGCGGTGGAATTGAACAGGAAATACTTAATGCTGCAGAAGATCAATGAGTTACACGTTTTTGTGAATTTAAGATGGACAGTTAAGACGTAATTATCTAGAACTAACATACTTAATTAAAAACGAAATGAACAGATGAGGTGCAGAATATTGTATCTTAAATGGTATGATAGAGGATAGTAGTGTTAGATTAAGATACAGATTAAGACTCCATTTTCTATTCAATGTTCTCTCAATACTCAAAAATTAGTAAGTGCTGTGCATTTTTTTTCTTTTAATTTATAAATATAAATATTTATTCACCATAAAAAGAAATGTTACATAGTACTGCTGGTCTCCACACTCGCTTGGCCAGGCCTGTGACCTGTCATGCAGTACTAACATCTTGTATTTATAAACCACGACAAGAAACATATTATTATCTACTATGTAGTTTCTACATAATACTGTTTAATGCTCGTAATAAAATGAGCTGTTGCTATATATATATATATATCATAATCATCATCATCATCATCATCATCATCATCATCATCATCAACAGCCTGTATCCGTCCACTGCTAGACATAGGCCTCTCCCAGTGAACGCCACAGAGCCCGGTCTTCGGCTCTCCAATTTTTAGCGGCCGCCTTTCGCAGGTCGTCACTCCACCTGGCCGGTGGGCGTCCTACACTACGTTTGCCAAGCCGTGGTCTCCACTCAAGAACCCGTGTACCCCAGCGGTTGTCCGTTCTTCTTCAAATATACTACTATATTTGCTATATTTATATTATGCAAATAAATATTGTCATATTATAATGTATGCTTTTATTATTTATTGAGTCATATATCTGTATTGCTACATCACTATCTATGTAAAATCAATAATTTCCGTAGTTTTTAAAGGTTGTCTGAAAAAGATCACTTCTAGCGATAAGACCACATCTGTAAAAGAAAACACAATACACCGAGGTTAACTGGAAGATAATGCTTGCTATCATTAAGTTCGCCTATGTACCTATCTTATGTGTGCAATAAAGAATTTTCTATCTATCTGTGAAAATACTTAGAATTCTATCTATTTCTAAGTATTTTCCTACTGATATGACTGTTTTTATTGGTTCATAACCAGTTTATATATTTAATTTATAATTCATCTCACAATGGTGTAAATAGTTGAAAAAAAAACTAAGTAGGTACCTAGTTGGATAAACATTAATCGTAATTGTTATATGAAATGTGGACTCTTGTTATAGTACAAAATTGAAAATTAGGTGTCACAATATCAAAACTCCAAGGAAATTTCTAAATTGCTAATTTTCGACTTTGATCTAGCCAATTTTCTTTTCCCATAAGAATTGTCATATTACATCAAACATCAAAAGAACACCATGAGCATCTCATTTAACTTTATCAATGCATAAATAAATACCTAGAGGATCAATAAAAAAGCTTTCAGCTACATTACACCACATTATAACAGCGAAATGTTTTACTACCACGCCACGCCACGCCACGCTAAGCGTATTTCGAATAGTTAGCGAGAAAAATCATAAATATAAGACCACTCAGGTGACTTGGTCGCAACATTAATTTTGTATTCTTAGCGTTATTTGCAAACTCTTAGCTATCTTGAATTTATTCAACCTTATTTTTTAAAACTTAGAGTTTATATTAGTGTGAACTTTATCGTGTATTTTAAAAGGATTTTTTATTAATTCACCAGAATTATTAACTACATAGGTGATGTATGAGTCTAATGTAAATAAAAAAAGGTGTTCGCGTCATTGCACGAGTGTGCTATACTAAATAACAGTGTGACTGTGATGTATTGAGCATTTTAGTTTGTTTATGTTTAGACATTTACAATATTTCTTAAAAAGAAATTAATAGGCAGGTGTTAGGCGAAAGAGATATTTTTATGTTACTGAATTCGAAATGTAGGTCGAGGAAAATTACTAGTAACGCCATCTACAAATTGTATGCTCAACTAACAGTATCTCTTAATAAAGAAAAAGTACAATGCAGTGATTGTTTTGGATGCCGTATTTGTATTTTCTTTGGTAATGACATCGACGCTGACAGGAAGCAAAAAGTTCTTCGAGTTGAGTCTTCAAGTATCTTGTCTCTGTGGTTCTTCTATCTGCATTTTTTTTCTTTTACCGAACCTTGGTTTGTATTCATTAATTTGGTATTTACGCCGAAATGTTCACAAAAGCACATTATGTACTTTGATTGCAACTCCAACTTCAGAGGCACAAATAAACCTAAAAGCGAATTGATACCGGTATGACACCGTTTCTCGGAAACTTCGAATATCTCTACGTCGTCGCGTCGTTTTTACCGCGAGTCTCGACACTTTGAGCCTGTTTCTTACAGCCGTGTATGGCACATAGTAATCCAAAAATATGGGTAAAAATCAAGGTTATACAGTCAGGATATGTAAATAAGTTCTAAATTATTATACATCCGACTAGAACCACAAACGAAATTAATGTAATTATATCAATTAAAATCGAAGTAAGGGATGAGAATCCAATCTACCAAATTATATCTCAATCACAGCAGATCAATCACGCGCACAATAAATCACGGGCCGCGAAATCCCCAAAAATCCCGGACAAGGAACGTTTATTAAGATCCCGCGTTCTTACTAAAATATTCATTAATTGATTCCTACCCCTCCGAGTTACCCCTCATTACTTGAGGGTTGATTAAGCGCAACCTGGATGTACGTGGGAGATTGGATTTTGAGGGTTTTAGGGTGTACGATTTTTATATATGTATGTTTGTATTGGTCACATCCTGCAAGCTGAATTAGAAACACTTCCTCTTATACTACGAAGTTGAATTTTTGCAAGTTGGTTCAGTTCCGATGACAATGCATGTTTATGGTAAGCATGATCTGATTTGACATCCAGGTATAGCTCCAGATAAAAGAACTCTTCAACGGACAACAGCTCAGTCACAAAATTTTGTGTGCGCATGATATTATGCTAGACAGTTTGAAGTTTTAACATGAAATGGCTTCTGCACTCCAGACTGGCCCCTGACTGGCCCCTGACTAGGGAACTCCTCAACGGTTAATAGCACAGACATGAAATGTTGTGTGCACATTATATTATGCTAGCCGGTTTGAAGTTTTACCATGACATAGTTGCTGCACTCCAGGATGGCTCCTGATTAGGGGACTCCTCAACGGTTAACAACAGATACGAAATGTTGTATACACATTTCATTGTGATAGCCCCTTCAAGTTCATGACATGGCTGTATAAAAGCTTTTTTTTAAATGTTTTTAAATTTACTTATTCATCGGATTAAATTAGTAAAACATTTTCTAATTGTTGAATAATTTAAATCAATATGATTAATATTTGGTTATTTATGCAGATTGGAGAAATGACAACCATGTAAATAATTACGGTATTTTCGTCATATATTGTCATATCAGGGTAAAAGATCATGTCAGAAGCCCTCGGGCAGGCTGACAAACTCTGACACCAGAGATCATCACTGCTTTCTACGGCAAGCAAGCAAGTGAAAAAGATATTGAAAAATTAAATTGTTCAATTCAAAATTATTTCAGAAAGTGTGTGGTACTTTCTGAAATAATGTTTAGTAGCCAGCGTCTTTGTTTCCCAACAAATACCATTTGGGTCTTTCTAGGCGACCGTGATCTATTTTCGGCCGCATCGTCAATTACTATCGAGTGAGAACGCGGTCAAATTCATTCCAAACATGTATAAAAAGATTGGCAACTGTGTAACAATGATGGAGGCTTTAGATAGACCCAGGCTGCTTTCACAGCTCTGCAGATGGTCCGTATGGCCCGGAGCTGTTTTAGTCTATGGTAAATCTGTCACCGCCATGTGATGCGTGTTGATGTATGACGGCCCTCAGTGCGGATCGTCTCATGATGCTGTTTTCCAGAGCTGTGAAAGCAGCATAATGCTTCGAACATCATTTCATTGCTAAGTAACCTCGCCTATAAATGTAGTCCAAAGGTTTAAACTGGACTGCAAATTATGACTTGGGCTTGTTCTGTGGATTGCAAGTGATATACCACGGATACAACAGACTGCCATAGCTTGTTAAATATTTAGTCTAGTCGGTTGGTGTAAAGCAGCCCCGCGTGTGCGAGGCAGCGCGATGACTGCTCACCGCTAATGGGTTGATGTCATTGTCCTGTCAGGAAGCCATGGAGTCGATCATCTATTTGTTGAGCTATTTATAGATAACACTCATTTTTCTTTACCGTTCATTTTATTTCTAGAGAAACGTCATTGTTGTCTTTGCAGTGTGTTTTTGCTTGTAAATTCGTTTCGCTGATGAGTTTTCAGTATAAGCGTCAATAGTTTTATAAATATATAACGAGTAAAATAATTACCTTATAATTTCCAGGGTGAGGTACTCCACATTTTAAGGTGAATAAAGTAAGTTTAACGACTTTTGAGATTACGAAGTTTTTCATTCATGAATTTACTTTTAAAGATCATTTCAGGTACAGTGTTCTTCAAACTCTAGTAGCACATAATAAATAATAGTCCTAGATAAGTAGGTCAGGTGGAAAAAAACAATAAAGGGCCACCAACTTATCTGAACAGTCGAGCGGGGCACCACTATCCTTACGATATTGACAAGATATTGACTGTGAACTATTATTTCCTCATTAGTTCATGTTTTGTTAACTGAACAGATAAGTTTGTGACACCGAACCTTGACCTTGAATTGGTGTGTTGCCAAGTTTGGTTGACAAACCTCGCGTTTCAAAAGTTTACTGGGCAGTAATCAGTCGAACGTCAGAAGTGAAAATTTGCACGTCAGATACTACTAATAGAATTTATGTGAATTATTTTGTACAAAGTTATTATTATGTTATTTCTGATTACTTTTAAGTTCTCCACTCAACGGGGTCTTTCCTTCAAGTCTTTCCATGCGAGGAGAGGCCTAGCCACCTGAACCCGCAGATGTATGTACATCATTTTTGTGTGACGTAATAAATCATATCAAATCTTCATTTATCTTCATTGATCAGACAGAAGTAACAAAATAAAACTACCTCTGTGAGGAGCAGGTGCCTGAAATAGGTTTAAAAACCTTAAGTACTGGTCACCAGATAGATAGAAAAGAAACATTTAGAGCTGTCGCAATTTTTTTTTTGGTATGTCAATTTTAAATACTATGTATTCAACTATTGCACACTTAAACGAATTTACATGCTTGATCGAAACATACCTGCTGCAAACATATAAGGCTATTCAATGACACGTTGTATATAAAATCATTAACTCGGATCAGATCGTTAAAACAGATAAAAATCACAAAATATGGCATCAGGTTTTGCACTCATTCTTTAAAGAAAGAGTGCAAAACCTGAGAGTTCAAAGTGGAAGGTAAACTAGTAAAACTCGCGTGGTACAATCGTCAGCACAGACCAGATTCGTCAAAACGTCTCTTGGTTTTTAATCAGAAAATATCATAGAACTCCTTTCTAAATAAAAGTCATACAGGCCACTCTATCGGTGACTTTATCTTACCTACTGAAGTATTAATTAGAGGTAAACAAGTTCCTTCGTAAGATCCTCGGAGCGTCTCTCCGTTCGCGGATACGGCACCGAGACAATGGGCGCTTTTATGAATTATCGTAGCACGGCATTTTTCTACCGTCACCATAAAAACTCAATGTTTTTAGGGTTCCGTACCTCAAAAGGAATAAATTAACTCTTATACGATCACTTCGTTGTCCGCCTGTCTGCCTGTCTGTGAAGACCCTTTTTCTCAGGAGCGCCTTCATCCGTTCCTGAGAAAAAGACAGACAGGCGGACAAGTGATCGTATAAGTGTATTTAGTTGAAATTATTATCAAATGCTCCGTTCTGCAATCCCTTGGAGCGTGAAAAAATAAATTTCTAAGTCGACGCAATCGAAAGATACGGCAGTGTATGCCTAAAATTTTCACTCGCAAGGGAATCAAAACCTACAGGGTACTTTCCTTTTGACCTAGAATCATTAAATTTGGCAAGAAGCAATGTACAACACAAGTAAAGGAAAATTCGATAACCGTAAATTTGTAGTTACATAACATTATTAACCCTTTTGCAGTTGGTAAACTGAACGTGACCTATCTCGATGTATGGGAACAACAGTTTTTCAACGGCAAAGTTAAGTTTGTACGGAACCCTCGGTGCGCGAGTTCGACTCGCACTAGGACGTTATATTTTTATTTTTGCCTCTCTATCTAGCGGGTACAGGTCTTTTCCGATATAACAAAGTAATACCTGTGGCAATACCATGCTAAGCCCGTAACATCTCCGTGCATCAGTCTCGTCCCGGTAGATTTGAGGAAGATCCATCATAAGCAGCGCAGCGAGGTGTGACTGGCGCCTAATTACCGCGACGACTGTCTAATAATTGATTATCTGTGGCAAGTCTGCCGCGGCCCTAATTATACTTCATCTGAACCTGGCCTGCTTTCTGCTATATATGAAGCAACACGTTTTCGTGATGGCAAAAGCCGTGCTTGTCACAATTTTGCAATGCCGCCTATCGTTTTTCACTTGTGTAAGTCGGTATTCATATTTCTAGTCCTATAAAGTTTACTCTATCTACACTAATATTATAAAAAGGAAAAATTTCATTTATTGTATGTTTGTATGTGAGTATGTTTGTAATGGATAAATTCAAAAAATAATAAACTAATTTAAAAAATTCTTTCACATATAGAGAGCTACATTATCAGCGTGACTTTTTTTTTTAAATATTAGAGGTCCCTTCTAAAATTGCAATAAGGTGTGTTGGTTTTTAATGGATAAACTCAAAAAATACTGAACTGATTTTAAAAATTCTTTCACCTAGAAACAGCTACAATATCAGCGAGTAACCTGTGATGTATTTTATTTAAAAAAAAAATAGAGAACCCTACAAAAAATGCAATAATGTGTGTTTATTTGTAATTGATTAACACAAAAAATAGTAAATAGATTTTAAAAAATCTTTCACCTATAGAGAGCTACATTACTAGCGAGTAACATGTGTTTTTTTTTAAATTATGGATCCCTACTAAAATTGCAATAATGTAACCCAAGGTATCAAAAATTTGCCTATGAAAATGATGATTATTCGCTTTAAGGAACGGAATGTCGTGTTGCCATGGAAACAAAATAATATAATAATAAAGTTTGAATTACGCTTATAGGCGTGGTGCTGCTATACTTATAGGCGTGGTGCTGCTATACTTATAGGCGTGGTGCTGCTATACTTATAGGCGTGGTGCTGCTATACTTATAGGCGTGGTGCTGCTATACTTATAGGCGTGGTGCTGCTATACTTATAGGCGTGGTGCTGCTATACTTATAGGCGTGGTGCTGCTATACTTATAGGCGTGGTGCTGCTATACTTATAGGCGTGGTGCTGCTATACTTTATAGGCGTGGTGCTGCTATACTTATAGGCGTGGTGCTGCTATACTTATAGGCGTGGTGCTGCTATACTTATAGGCGTGGTGCTGCTATACTTATAGGCGTGGTGCTGCTATACTTATAGGCGTGGTGCTGCTATACTTATAGGCGTGGTGCTGCTATACTTATAGGCGTGGTGCTGCTATACTTATAGGCGTGGTGCTGCTATACTTATAGGCGTGGTGCTGCTATACTTATAGGCGTGGTGCTGCTATACTTATAGGCGTGGTGCTGCTATACTTATAGGCGTGGTGCTGCTATACTTATAGGCGTGGTGCTGCTATACTTATAGGCGTGGTGCTGCTATACTTATAGGCGTGGTGCTGCTATACTTATAGGCGTGGTGCTGCTATACTTTATAGGCGTGGTGCTGCTATACTTATAGGCGTGGTGCTGCTATACTTATAGGCGTGGTGCTGCTATACTTATAGGCGTGGCGCTGCTATACTTATAGGCGTGGCGCTGCTATACTTATAGGCGTGGCGCTGCTATACTTATAGGCGTGGCGCTGCTATACTTATAGGCGTGGCGCTGCTATACTTATAGGCGTGGCGCTGCTATACTTATAGGCGTGGTGCTGCTATACTTATAGGCGTGGTGCTGCTATACTTATAGGCGTGGTGCTGCTATACTTATAGGCGTGGTGCTGCTATACTTTATAGGCGTGGTGCTGCTATACTTATAGGCGTGGTGCTGCTATACTTATAGGCGTGGTGCTGCTATACTTATAGGCGTGGTGCTGCTATACTTATAGGCGTGGTGCTGCTATACTTATAGGCGTGGTGCTGCTATACTTATAGGCGTGGTGCTGCTATACTTATAGGCGTGGTGCTGCTATACTTATAGGCGTGGTGCTGCTATACTTATAGGCGTGGTGCTGCTATACTTATAGGCGTGGTGCTGCTATACTTATAGGCGTGGTGCTGCTATACTTATAGGCGTGGTGCTGCTATACTTATAGGCGTGGTGCTGCTATACTTATAGGCGTGGTGCTGCTATACTTATAGGCGTGGTGCTGCTATACTTATAGGCGTGGTGCTGCTATACTTATAGGCGTGGTGCTGCTATACTTATAGGCGTGGTGCTGCTATACTTATAGGCGTGGTGCTGCTATACTTATAGGCGTGGTGCTGCTATACTTATAGGCGTGGTGCTGCTATACTTATAGGCGTGGTGCTGCTATACTTATAGGCGTGGTGCTGCTATACTTATAGGCGTGGTGCTGCTATACTTATAGGCGTGGTGCTGCTATACTTATAGGCGTGGTGCTGCTATACTTATAGGCGTGGTGCTGCTATACTTATAGGCGTGGTGCTGCTATACTTATAGGCGTGGTGCTGCTATACTTATAGGCGTGGTGCTGCTATACTTATAGGCGTGGTGCTGCTATACTTATAGGCGTGGTGCTGCTATACTTATAGGCGTGGTGCTGCTATACTTATAGGCGTGGTGCTGCTATACTTATAGGCGTGGTGCTGCTATACTTATAGGCGTGGTGCTGCTATACTTATAGGCGTGGTGCTGCTATACTTATAGGCGTGGTGCTGCTATACTTATAGGCGTGGTGCTGCTATACTTATAGGCGTGGTGCTGCTATACTTATAGGCGTGGTGCTGCTATACTTATAGGCGTGGTGCTGCTATACTTATAGGCGTGGTGCTGCTATACTTATAGGCGTGGTGCTGCTATACTTATAGGCGTGGTGCTGCTATACTTATAGGCGTGGTGCTGCTATACTTATAGGCGTGGTGCTGCTATACTTATAGGCGTGGTGCTGCTATACTTATAGGCGTGGTGCTGCTATACTTATAGGCGTGGTGCTGCTATACTTATAGGCGTGGTGCTGCTATACTTATAGGCGTGGTGCTGCTATACTTATAGGCGTGGTGCTGCTATACTTATAGGCGTGGTGCTGCTATACTTATAGGCGTGGTGCTGCTATACTTATAGGCGTGGTGCTGCTATACTTATAGGCGTGGTGCTGCTATACTTATAGGCGTGGTGCTGCTATACTTATAGGCGTGGTGCTGCTATACTTATAGGCGTGGTGCTGCTATACTTTATAGGCGTGGTGCTGCTATACTTATAGGCGTGGTGCTGCTATACTTATAGGCGTGGTGCTGCTATACTTATAGGCGTGGTGCTGCTATACTTATAGGCGTGGTGCTGCTATACTTTAGCACTGGTTTTTTTATATTTTAAATATGATACATCAAAAAATATACTACATGTTTATAGTACTACTCATCATTATCCACAAAAAAGACCGGGAGGCTATATGTACTCGTATGTACTCGTATGTACTCGTATGTACTCGTATGTACTCGTATGTACTCGTATGTACTCGTATGTACTCGTATGTACTCGTATGTACTCGTATGTACTCGTATGTACTCGTATGTACTCGTATGTACTCGTATGTACTCGTATGTACTCGTATGTACTCGTATGTACTCGTATGTCTAACTATTATAGTTAAGTCACATTAACCGTTTTTGTTCAAATTAGTCAGTCAAAAAACGGATAGAATCGTATACTAATAAAGAGAAACATTTAGCTACCCGTGCGTAGCCGGGGCGAGTCACTAGTGATAAATATACAGGTAAGGTAATAAATAGATAACCCGGCAGGTATTTGCAGGACAAACAAGTGCTCCGAAAAACCCTGTATACCTAAATCTTTTCTCAAACATGCTTGGAAATTTTTGGTATTCTGTTCTAAATTTGAAGAACAGTTATTTGTAAGTGAATATATTTTGTTATTGCTGGCAAAGCTAGTCACTATACTGTACTAATTTCCTCACAGAAAAGCATTATAGGTACATCAGCATTATAGGTAGTGAGAGTTATAATTCTCAAACTGCAAAATAGCATTTTTTTCTTGCACTCGAATAATGCAGGTGTACTTAGGTACCTAGTACAACACAATTTAATAAAACCAATTACTACAAAAATTTACACAACCTTTTATTGTTTATCGTGTGATCGATGAATGGTGAAGAGCTAAGATTACTGACGACAAGGTTGTACAAGCAGGTCATTCGTGTGATGGTAATAGTCATGTCTGCCCGTAACAGTCGTAGTGCCACCCAGAAGTTTGGATAACATATTCATGCACGGCACTACACGGCACCCGTCACTCTGATACATTGGTTTCAGCAATTCTTCCTAAATACAAGGTATACTTACCTACTTATTATTAGTAAATAAATAAACAAAAGTTTCCCTAATCTTCACCTTACAAGCTTATATATCATCATCAGCTCGTGTTAGTCCACTGCTGGATGTAGGCGTCTCTCAAAGCACGCCACTAAGAACGATCTTCAGCTCTTCTTTTCATTTGCCGCCAGCCACCTTGCGTATATCGTCGCTCCACCTAGCCGAAGGACGCCCTGCACTACGTTTGCCCAGTCGCGGTCTCCACCCATGAACACATCTATCTCAATACCTTAGTACCTACCTAATATAATGTAGGCCACATAGCACAGGAAATTTTCAGTTTATATTACAGTGAACCTATGTTACTATAAAGATTTTTGTTGCTGAACTAAAGTATCCTATTAAAATATATGCGTTTATTTTTTATATCACATTTCTACTACATCATTATCCAACCATTTCCAATAAAACTAATTTACAATCTTTAACATGTGTCCTACTCAATAAACCATAATTTCCCCGAACCCATATAAAGTTCAGGAGAAATTGGAACACTGCCGTGAGACTTCATTCATGCAGAGGGAGCGTGGGCGGCGATGGTGGCGCGCCTAGCGGCGAGTAGCGGGAACTAGTGAGGGTTCGTTTATAAGTCGGATGGTGCGTGTTGGGTGATTAGTTGGGAAAATAAGTTTATACCAATATTGTGAAAAGTATTATTATAAAAATTATTGAATTCATTATATATAGAAGATAAGTTATGTTATGTAGAGTATTTTTAATATTAAATCACGCTTTTTCTTATAAAGTCAAAAACGTGTGTTTCAAAACGTAGGTGGGTATGTAATGTATTGAGACAAGAGGTTAATTGAGGGGCTATTTTATAACATTTAAAGTAAAAGTTATTATGAAAGAAAACCTTGTAACTGGTTCATTGGTTCAAATGATATCTAGGTAATAAACACCACCTTATATGGTCGCTGCTTATGTTTAACTCGTAAATTATTTATTTTCAGTTCGCCAAAACTTCAGCCAGTTACCTATTGTACCTAAACGACACAATACATTCATCACTGCATTCGCAGCTTTTTATTATCCTTAACCAAACACTAATAAAAATCTCAATTTAAATACATACTTGCCCAATAATATCCACATAACAATGTTTATACTGACCACTGATGATAAAACAACAGGCAAACAATGCTCCATTCCCATCCCCTTCTCAAAAATAATTCAAATGTTTATTGCTGGCACTCGTTCCATATTTTATTGACCTATCCTATCCTATAGTATATTCACCTTTATTGCTTTATAATCCCCATTTCAAATAAAATAAATATAAAAAATCGTAATGTCTGTATGACCGTTATGCCCGCAGCTATGCTTAAAGAGGGTGCTTTCACAATTGTGCAGTAAAGTTTAGTTGATTGAAATCTATTTGATTTTTAAAACTAACGCGAGTGAAATTCATATTAAATATAAATAAAACGGCTAAAACTCACGAAATAGAAGATCGGAAATATTCCGACCAGTTTTTTTGTGTTGCGTGGTGACGTTCGTAGCGCTCGTCGCGGCTTGTCGGCGTAACACTCCCAGATGAAGGACTTAAAAAAAAAGTCCGAAACTGGTCGGAGTACATCGTATCTTCTATTTCGTGAGTTTTAGCCGTTTTTTTTTGATTGAAATATGACTGACAGGCGATATGAAGATTTATGAGCTTTGATGCCAGATGAATCTTAAAATAGATCACCCAACCTTTAAATAAATAAAATATATGTGATGACCTGCAAAAAGCGACTGGAAGAAAATGGATGAGGATAGCTGATGACCGAGCTCAGTGGCGTTCATAGGAGAGAGAGGCCTATGTCCAGCAGTGCACAAATTTAAGCTGAGATGAAACTGTTTATTTATTTATTTAATCGTGCGACACAATATTCTTTTGTATGACTTGCCCTTGTGGCCAGGTGCCAGGTGCCAGGTACCCAGATAGTGGGTGAAGATCTTGCGATCTGCACCCACCTGTCTGTTTTTGTCTACAAACTAGCACCAATACGAAATCCCTCATTCGATACCCATTCTATTTACCGAATTCTGTACTCGCTTAAGGTGAACGCTAAATTAAAACTTGCGAACAATAGTTGGCCTCGCCCGCGGGTGTAATAATAAGGGATGAGGGTGCACGAGGGTGTAAGTGCTGTCGGGGGTAGTATCGATTTTTTAACATCTGCGGATTTGAGTGGGTTAATTTTTTGTAAAACGCGCGTGCATTTTGGATTGCACAAAAAGAGCCGTAGTTGACTTAATATAAATATTTGATAACATTCATGGTATAAAATTTTATAGTTTAGTCTGTGGTTTAGTTCTAAAATAAAATAATACAAAATAAATGATTGTATCAAAGTTCTTACTAAAGTACGAGCAGATTGTGTTTTGTATCTATGTATCTATCTATATATTTCCGTCCAGGAATCTTCCAACACAAATTACGAGCACTTCCCGATGAGCTATCCGGCTGAAAATGTCAAAGCACCTCACAACTCGATGACAATGCATAAAAAAAACTCATTTCACATTATTTTTTTGTTCCTTATATGGTGTAATAAAGTGTTTTTTTTTTATTCAAATTTTTAAATTATACTGTTTAGTTAGTTCACTTTAATTCAGTTTAATTTCTTATGGTATATCTATTATTATTTTGAATTAATATTTTAAGATTTCTGCACTGTTGCAAGCCTAATCTCACAAAACAAAAAAAAGGTAACTAATATATCATTTTGTATAGATCGAAGGTAAATTTATAATATGTACTCTATTATACTAATTCTTAGAAGGTATTAGAATAAATTAATTTATTAATATTTTACTCGTTTCCAGTAAATTCACAGGTTATTATATAGATTGTCGATATTAACAAAGCTGATCTTTTCATATTATGACTTATAAACCCCAGAAAAAAAATATATTGATTTATATTTTATAACTAGCTGTACCCGCGGCTTC
This sequence comes from Alsophila aescularia, assembly GCA_946251855.1. Classification (NCBI taxonomy): domain Eukaryota; kingdom Metazoa; phylum Arthropoda; class Insecta; order Lepidoptera; family Geometridae; genus Alsophila; species Alsophila aescularia. The sequence goes on from OX276375.1 coordinate 1,675,418, forward strand.
ACACGCGTGGTCATTTTTTTAGATTAAAAGTACTATAATGTGCTATTCCAAGACCTAAAATACCAATATACTAACATTTTATTAAAATTTCCTCAGACGTCAATTTTTTTTTATCAATTTGCTCGGCTTCTAGTCGCCAAATACCAATTACACCAATTTTTAAGTCAAGCCCTTAGCTATCGTAGGATAGCACTGAAAACCGCATAGCAATCGGTCCAGTAGTTTATACGTGATGCACAAAAATACAGACATACAGATAAAAATACGTGAATTAAAAAAAATAATTGTTCTGTAGCTTATTTTAGGGTACCCTAGACCATTTTTTTCATTTGACTTCTTTGTTTAGTCTTTTTCGTACCTATTGCTTTATTATAAGTATAGATAGATGACTGTGCCAAGTTTCATCAAAATCCGTCTAGTAGTTACAGCGTGATACATGTTCTTACAAATAAATTTCAACCCCTATCCTACGGGACCACTTAAATTTTTCGGGATGAAAAGTATTCAATGTCTTACCTCGTAGTATGAACTCATATCATACCAAGTTTCATTTGAATTCATTCAGTAGCCTCGACATGATACGCGGTCAAGACAGAACACACAGAAAGTACAAACAGAATGATAGACAAATATGAAAAAAATACTGTTGTGGCTTCACTATCGAATATAGAATACCCTCCAAAAATGAATCATTTATTATTTCAAAATTAACATAACTTTGAACCCATAACCCGGAGGAACCCTTTATTTTTTCGGGATAAAAGGTATCCTCAATTTTTACCCATATATATAAACTATGACTGTGAAAATGCATCAAAATCCATCCATTTGTTTCAGCGTGATACGTGTCCTTTTAAATACCTTTCCACCCCTTTTTTGGGATGAAAAGTATCCTATGTCCTACCTCGAAGTATAAACTCAAATCATACCAAATTTCATTTGAATTCATTGAGTATTTTCGGCGTGATGCACTACCAAGGTGACAGACAGACACAACGACAAAAATAAAAAAATACAGTTTTGGCTTAAAAAAATTAGAAAATATCTTTAATTTACAGAATTGGGGACATTATCCCGCAGGAACTCTTTATTTTTGCGGATAAAAAGTATTCTTAATTTTAACTAATCACATAAACTATGACTGTGCCAAGTTGCATCAAAATCCGGCCAGTAGTTTCAGAGTGGTAAGTGTTTTTTAAATAACTTTCAACCCCAATCCCGCGGGAACCCTTAAAGTTTTCGGGATGAAAAATGTCCTATGTCCTACCTCGTAGTATGAACTTCGAAGTTCGTACGAAGAAGTCAAATTATGCCAAGTTTCATTTGAATTCATTCAGTAGTTTTGGCGTGATGCCTAGCCAAGATACAGACAGACAGACAGACAGACAGGCAGACAGACAAAAATGGAAATAGAAATAGTTTTGGCTTCAGTATCAAATATAGAACAGCCCCCAATTTTTTTTACTAAATATCTTCAATGTACAGAATTAGACTTATTACAGTTTTATTTTAAGTATATAGATTTAACGCAAAATTCCACAGCACCCAGTGCTATGCTCAACGGCTCCCAAACTATCGATCACTCTAATCTCCATTATATCTAATCGCATCCCCTGGCATTACCTCAGTCTCTGCACCCTCATCCTCTCACGAAGCAGTCCGACACAGTATATACATGTAGACAGAGACAAAACTTATATGTATAACAACTTTGCACGGAAACACCTCAAATTCGTAAATATTATGACATTCTTCACACATAGGCATAGGCATATAGTCAGTATATCGATAGTATTTTATACGTCATACTTATTGCACTTTATGGGTAAGCCGCAACTCTCAATAACTAAACGGGAGTTTAGCTTTTTAGCCAAGCTAAGTCCAAAATTGTCGAAAAATAAGCAATAATAATTTATTATAAACTATGGCGTTATTAATAAATTATTTGTATATGTAATTATCAGCAGGAACAAACCGTTTTAGATGGATAAGTAAAATAGCAATAGCACACGAAATTGACAGTTGTATTGGCTGCTTGGCGCTTCACAACCACCCGAATACGGTAGGCGTATGACAGACAAATACTATTGTTACAATACTACTCTAAGATCTAAACCTAACTATGTTTTTTTTCATTCTATCTAGATAGGTACTGAGCAAGTAACCTAACTTTGTTGTTACCATTGGATTGCAAGACAGGAACACCTGAGTGGCGTTAGTACATCAGTCCCTGTGAACTTCGGGCGCACCTTAGGTACTCGTAGTTAGACTAAGTCATCGCTGCCTTGCTAATCCTAGCATCTTTATTTATCAACCAAAATAGCTCTTCTTATGGTACAATGGTTGAAACATCGATACGAAGAAGAAGGATTATTGATACACATGATACGCGTAATAATACACACAAATGACAATATTAATTTGTATAAAGTTCCATAACTGCCACCCAGTGGGCAGTCCATCCCCTGCATAGCTGCACAGAATAATCCTGTATTGTGTACCTGCCCTAAAGGGATCGGGAACTGACGCGATCGGTCACGGATCATTGAATTTTTTGATGCGTGCACGCTGCGTCTGTGTACCAATTTTGTGGGTAGCTGTTAAAGCAATTAAATCATAACTTTGTAGGCCGCTTTTTTCAGATACTATGTTTTAATAGGAATCTTCTTAATACCAGAAAGGTTCGTAAAGGATTCCATCAACTTTTCTGTTTATAAAAATCTGATAAGTATGCATATTAGACAACAAATAATTCTTCTGTGAGATATTGTATGGGTACCTAATCATTGTATGGTGGTACCTAATCATTGTATGGTGGTACCTAATCACTGCTATGTCTAACAATTCTACAATAAAAAATCATTTGATCCCGTCGTCTGAGGTATTAAATCAACACTGTCGTAGAATCCTGTAGAGTTCTAAGGACAGTGATCTAAATCAAACATTAATAAATCAAATGGAAGAGACGAAGCCAAGCGCTTATATTTAGCGCTAAGGTAATCTAGAACAACAATAGGAGCAAAAAAACACGCGCAAGATGTAATCAAACTTGGCTAAGCTCTACCTGTGTTGTAGAGTCCCACTGACATTGATGTAGTGCACCTATAAAGAGATCAAATGGAGTGTCTTTACTACGAGTATGATTATACGAGTACTTTGTGCAAAGGTGATCTAAATGAGAAACAAACAAAGATTATTTACTCATGAAGATTTATTTGGATTTATTTTTCAATTACTCTGATCAATTATTATTACACCACATTACACGAATCGATATAAGTATATCTATACTTATAATGAAGCTATAAGTACGAACAAGTCTGTACAAAGGCATGTCCAGGGTACCCACTTAAAATAAGCTACTGAACAAGAATATAACATTTTTTTTAAATCGTTTCTGTCTGTTTGTCTTTCTGTTTGTTTGTTTGTCTGTATGTTTGTTCGTGCATTATGTACAAACTACTGGACCAATTGCTATGCGATTTTCACTGTTGGATAGCTTAGGGTTTGACTTAAAAACTGGGGTACTTGGTATCTCAATCCGATGAACAAAAGCCGAGCAACCGATAAAAATCTTTGTGACGGCTGAAGGAATTTTGATTAATTGTTGGTACATTGTTATTTTAGGTCCTGGAATAGTACTTATAGTACTTTAAACCTAGAGAAATGACTTTATGTAGGTATTATTTTATATTTAAAGTAAATTAGCTTTGTCCTCATAAACATGCGGCTTCGCATTAATTTTTCAATTTTTAAAACTAATAGTGCGATTTCCAGGATTAAAATACAGTATATTTCTATCTCCTATCACTCCACCATAATTATAATTATCCAATTTCATCCAAATTTGTTCAACCGATAAATAACTACATAAACAAAAATGTTCAAATCCGATAACCTTGATACAACTCTTAACAAAATAACTGACTTGTAAACAAAAATACGGACTCCATCATAAAGGTACTCGTCCACTATCCCTGCTCGGTTTATAATAAAGAGCCCGCATTTGTCAGCGATACCTTGGCGGGGCGACTTCTGAAAAACAAAATTTTACGCAACACATATCATAGTGGACAGGGGTCGGGTGTGTACTCACTGGGGGGGGTAGATGCTTAGTTTTTAGTTTATTTTATGATGAAAAATATTTTTTAAGTCATATTTTTTTTAAATTTGCCTATTTCTAAATTATACCTGATGGATATTGATATAATCAATAAATAAGCATGCCAGCTTTCTTAAAATAATCATCTTTACAAATCTCAGTCACGCCTTGGTAAATTTAGGGTGCCTTTCTTGGCTTTATTTTTTCAGATTCTGAACAAACATCGACTATTTCAAAACTTACACAAAAATTATTAAGTTTTATAATTATTATTCAGATTACAAATTGAAAAATTACAAATGGTAATTAATTATATTTTTATGATTTCGTCCTTATATCAATATATCCGTGCTAACTTAACACAATAAAATGAAATATCTGAATTAATCTTTCCTTTAAAGAGTCTTGTAGTTAAATGGGAATGTAGTAAAAAAACCTAGTGCGTGACTCCGCGGCGACCACACAAGGGGCGAACCGTGGACACGGTCAGTGCGCCCGCTCTAAAGAAGTGAATAAATCTGCCCACGGACGACAAGGTGAATATAAATATAAAGAATCCGCGGACAAACTTCCGGATTTCTAGGGTTGCTTCACTGAGAACATTTTAAAGTTATTATGAGCGACAAAGATTTGAGATCTGAACGCTTCAATGGCTTAATTATCAATTATGTATGATCAAAAGACATATTAATTGTTTTGTAAGACATATTAAAACACTAAAGCGAAATCATTTGATGCATGCACTATTTATTTAAACAACAATTAAAACTTGAATGAAGCATTTGTTTTATTTGTAATTTGTGTAAAATGGCGGTTCGAAATAACTTATCAGTAGATGACGTAAAGCGTCTGCCACGACGCAACATATACAAGGGAAGGAAAGATTCGGCATTCGAAGTAGGACTAGGTTACAGGGAGAGCAACGGAATGGTATTCTGGAGGTTGCAGTTTAATGTCTAGCTCCTTGGTCGCATTTTCATTTCCCAAAAACGTGCAAATCAACTGATCGAAGCAATTATAACTTATTTATTTTGATATAGCATAATGTGCGTACGATAGTTTTCAAACTCATTTAGGTTTTTGAAGTGTACAATTTTAGTTTTCTATTAATAAAAATAAATAATATTTGTTTTCTACTGGAATGCGTAAAAACATATTATTATTTAGGTATAGCATGATCTGACGAAGATTAAATACATGTCACCACAGACCTATCTGAAAAAATACTTATAATGAAGCTATTGTATCAGACACAAGTTTTTAACGAGTACATAATGTATTTGAAAGTTACTCGATCATGACAACCCTAGAATTTGCGACGCGGCAGACCGGTCACCGTGAAAGGCGAGGTGATCATAAAGCCTCGTGCATGTTCTTACATAATAATATTCTTGAAATATTATTCCCTTAGGGGGCAGACAAACTAACGGAAAACATAAAAATACATGGAGACGATGCATCGACTGGTAAGTAAGACCAAACAACAGTTATTGAGAACTTATAAGGCTTACCGAGAAAACTTTAGTATCCATCAGAGTTAAAAAAAAAACAGCAAGCATTTATCAGACAGAATCTTCACTCAGACCCCGGGAAGACTCTGTAATGGTCGTGCTTACCTAAGCAAAGCTAGAGTTAATATAACACAAGTAATAACTTGCCCCTGCGCTGCACATACCTTTAAAGAATTCGGCTACCGTGACCGAGGCATTTGTGCCGCGCAGAGGCACGGAAAGTGCGGTTTCATGTCCCGTCCATGATCAAATTTTTCCCTTAAAATAAGAGGAGTCAAATGAATTTATTCTGTTCTTTTATTAAGTTTTACGAAACATTTTCAAAGTTTTAAGTTTTTCTTAAAAATTAAATCAAGTGAACTGTTTTTAAATATCATTAGCTGAGCCCCACGGCTGTACACGCATACAAATCTTTCATACAAATCTCTTATTCTCCTTTTTCCCACATTAAATTTTTCAATTACAATCTGATCAATGTTTTAGGAGCGCATAGAAGACAAACAAACATACAAACTTTGATTGTTGTGTTTATATAATTTTAGCATTAACGCCTGCTTAGCGAGAACCTAATATCTAATAACCACGTCCATTTCGTTTAGAAAATTGATGACTTATACAAACATTCATTTTTATATACACAAATGTCAAGCGATTTACTTTAATTCCATATAACCGCAGTGGGGTTTTTCTCTGTAGATTGTAATTTTATCTATTTAACGTGTTCTCAACGCATTTTTGTCCCGCTCACAGAAGGGATGTCCCGGAAACGGTCAGCGCAGAGACAAACTACTCGGCCGCGCGACACGCGTCATAACGCGGCTCCGACGCTGCGTGTACATGGGGCTTTATGTTTTCGAAATGTAGAGACCTTGTTTATTCAGGTTTTGGTTGTGAATCTACATCAGTGGTCATGCAGCGTGAATTTAACGCAGACACGCAAATTTTTATTGCTTGAAAAGAAGAAAATTGCATTTTATTTTAGTTCTACCAAAAAAAAAGGACGAACGTGTCGATCACAAAACAGGAATACCGGTCGCCTATTTTTCAAGTTTTTTTTTTTTGGATTTTATAGAACCTGAAGTAATAGATGTATTAATTTCTTATCGAAACCATTTTTATTTTAAGCAATGAAGCATTAAGAAAATAAGTATATTTTCTTTGTGCTGGGACAGATATCTCCAAGATTAGTCTTGATTTATCACGAAGTCGATCAGCATTAAAACTAAAATAATAAAAAACATCACACACGTCACGACTACAAACGCAACGTTGTCAGTGATGCACCTCTTTGCAATTGGGCGTGATATTCTGAATTCGAACTGAAATGTCAAACAGTGCCCTCTTAACCGTTAAGCGATTCGATTGGTTACATTTTATTGTTTACGGATTTAACTGTGTGGTCTCCAGACAGTAATAAATGTATGGGTGTGTGAATTTTACGTCGTTTTTCTTTTCTGTGACCACTAAATAATGTATAAGTATTTTGTAATTGTTTCAGAGTAAATGAGTCGCCATCCATTATCAGTTAACCACTAAGGTGTTTAGGACTTAACTGATTTAGGTTTTAGGCGTCATAAATAGGTATAAAAGATCTTTAGGGTTTCATTACAGTTTCTTCAGAATCTAAAAAAGCCTTGTTCAAAATCAGGAAATAAATTGGTTTTCCTCTGAAAGTCAGTATGCTGGAATCAATAACAGCGAGTCCCAAGTCACGTAATGAAAAATCAGGTGACTGTGCACACACGAATTAAAAGTAAAAAAAATGAACCAGCATTCCGTACCTTAAACACAAAGTGATAAAGACAGTAGCCCAAGTACAGACGAAAGAATTGCGTAACAGTAAAAGGTACTACTGCCTTGCTCGCGCGCGAAAAAGTTACCACGCGCACGACCACGTGCATAGTGCGCGTGCGCACGCATAGCAAGATAGTGGAAATGACCCAAAAAAATAAAATTATAATGAAAACAAGAACTCTTCGCTGGTACAGCGTGCAAAAATGAAATCCCCGTTAACGCGTTTGAGATCGATAAAAAGAACTACGTTATATCAGTGAAAGTGTTGACTGATAATTGAACAATTGAAAATTTTTCTATTTTTTTAAACTTGTTTTTTGATTTTAGCAAATCTATCAACAACAAAAAATTAAGTAGATAAGTGTACCTTTAGATTGACTGTTGACACGATAATAACCGAAGTTTTTTTAAGAGCAACAATCGATTTTATGAGAATACGAAACAAATTAAAAACCTTTAAAACATATATCGTTACGTGCCACCCAGTGGCACCGAACCATTGGAGCGGTTTAAAAATTGCCACTGCGCTGAACCATTAGGAGGAATTATAAAAAAACAAAAAACAGATTGTGAATCAAACCAAAAATCTAAAGCTTCTTTACCAAGCTTTAGATTTTTGATTATAATTTATATTGCATTATAATATAAAATGCATTCCGAGGCATGAAGAGTTAGCTCGCCAGTTTCTAGATGATCCCGTCAAAGGAGAAACTAAAACATGATTCCTCCGACTGCACGTTATATATCAACTTCAAAAATCAAAAGCTTGTTTGCCTCATTCAGAAGTTATTTTGATCTAATCTAGCAAGTCTACCTAGTTGGCATCATTTTCACTATTTGTTCGAAGTTACATACTGTATGTTCGATCTCACTGCGCTTAAATGAAGCCAACATTTTCTCTTTCTGTTTCGCTCCGCACCGCAATCACACACTTATTCAAACATTTTCTACTTTTAATGTGTTTTTTATAAACAAGGGTTGCTCTGAATAATAACGCGGTTTCAAAGGAGCCTTATGAGCAGTGAGTGTGGAATGAATGAGGTAGTGGGAAAATGTTGTTGTTACAGCTTTGTAATTAAGTTGTAGATGTTATACTGACCTACTATGTACGAATATGATCTTTAAACTATAGATACGATCAGGAAATAATGTATATCATGAGGAAGGACCTAGTTTGGGTGCACATTACCTTCTAAGAATTAATAACTTGATAACTTCGTTTTAACAACAGCTGCCAATAAGTAAATGCTAATTAAGTTTTATAAGTTTGTTATCTATCTATCTATACTTATAACAAATAAATAAGAACGAAATAGTTTGTACAAAGATCATAATAAAAAAAACTTGTTTATGGTGCTTAAAATAAGCTACGGAACAAGTTTATTTTTAAATCGTGTCTGTTTGTTAGTTTATTTGAATGTTTGTTCACACATTACGCAAAAACTACTGAACCGATTGCAATGCGGTTTTCACAGATGGATAGCTTGGTTTGACTTAAAAACTGGTGCACTTGTTATCTCAATTCGATGAGTAGAAACCGAGCAATCGATAAAAAATATTTAGACTGCTGACGAAATTCTGATCAATTGTTGGTATATTGGTATTTGAGATCCTGGAGTAGTACATAGAGTACTTTTAACCTAGAGAAAAGACCACGCGTGCGAAGCCGCGGGTACAGCTATTACATGAATAAATCATTTCATTACATACGCAACTTTTTTACCATTTACACAGAAAATAGGTTCGAGTAGGCAAAGCCGCTGGGCACTTCTAGTAGTATTTATCTATGTATCTTCTATCTATACTTATAATAAAGCAATATGAACGAAAAAGTCTGTACAAGGAAGATAATTAAAAAAAAGGTCAATTGTACTGAAAATAAGCAACTAAACAAGAATATAACACAAAAAAATGTGTATGTCTGTTGTCTGTCTATCTGTTTGTTTGTTTGTCTGTATGTTTGTTCGTGCATCACGTAGAAACGTAATTCAGTTTTCACTGTTGGATAGCTTAGGGTTTGACTTAAAATCTGGGATACTTGGTATCTAAATCCGATGATTAGATGACGAGCAAATGATATAAAACTACATGGCAGTGGATCGAATTTTGAAAAAACATAATATAACATAATTATTGTACTTTATAGGTACTTTTGGTGCTGGAGTAATACGTATGGGCTACTATTAAAAGAAATGACCACGCGGGCAAAGCCGCAGACACAGCTAGTAGTTATAATAATGCGGTAAGTACCAAAAAAAAAACAATAAAAAAATAATTAAAAAATAGGTTAGAATGGTTAGTAGTTAAAATAGGCAACTGAACAAGAATATAACATTTTAAAAAAAACGTGACTGTCTGTTTAACTGTTTGTCTGTATGTTTGTTCGCATATCACGTAAAAATTACTGGACCGATTACGATGCGGTTTTCATTCTTTGAAAGCTTAGTTTGACTTAAAATTTGGTATACTTGGTGTCTCATTCCGATGAGTAGAAGCCGAGCAATCTAAAAAAAAAGCCGTTAGGCTGAAGGATATTTGATCAAATGTTGGTATATTGGTATTTTAGGTCTTAAAATACAACAGTATTTTTAACCTAGAGAAATGACCAAGCGTGCGTAGCCGCGGGTACAGATAGTATAATATTTAGCGACCTTTGTTCTCTGAGCGTAGACACAGAATATTGTTTGTTTGTCGGTTGTGCTACCTTCTCGTGTCAGAGTTTGTCAGGCCGCCTGCGCCCGAGAACCTCTGAATGGCCTAACGACTGTTATTAATCAAAACTGTCGGGACTGACAGGTTCACGTGCCCTCCGAAGCACGGAAAACCGATGTAACTTGGAAAAGTCATAGGTGTGGAGCCTAGGACCGAACCCAATATCAAATTGGATTCCAAATTGCACTTTTAACAGTTAAGCTACCACCGCTCTTACATAGTATGTCTATGTAGTACACAAAGACAAAAAAGGTTACTACTGACTAATACTGAAGGGCGTTGTGAATAACTGAAAAAAAATAAGATTTTCACAATTTTCTGCCAAATACCCAAAAGCGGAGGTTTAGCCAGCAGTGGGAAGGAAATCATGATTACGTCAAGCATTTCAAAGTTGTCTCCCCTGATGGATAGTGATATAATAATATATATAATAGAAATTATGTCATTTACTAGGTAAGAATTATATATTCTGAAGTCTTTGATATAATGGGGCAGAAGTAATAAATAACTATCGAACTTCTTTGAAAAAGTTACCCTACTTTAGAAACTTTAATTTAGCAAACAAAAAGCAATCAAACACGGTATATAAACACAAGTGCTCACGGGAACAGCGTACAGGCACATCTGTCCACCTCCTGTAGAATTTAATACACCCTATCAACGCAGCACCTTGTCACGATAACAATATTTTGTGTTCTATTGAATAGTGCCGTAAATTCAAAATTTCTTATTGTGTTAAGGTACCTAAGTTTGTATCTGTACTCTGCCCTTCAGCGCGATTTTCCCCCACGACTGAACGACTGCCCCGCGCCGCCCGGGGCAATCATATCGAGGACCATTGTGGGAGATATAAAGGTAAAAATATTGGCTGAGATAGTTAAATAGTAGGGTTTGGATGTGGTAGTTATTGAAATATTACTTACATCATATTATTACAATATAATTATCTTAATATTCTTGAAAATTTGTAATCGAGTTAAAAGGAGGAGGTTCTCAATATTAAAAATAATTATAACATCTCACAGATTTTTGAGACAATTTGAATGATTTTGTTTTTATTTGAAAATACCCAGTATGACTCCATTTTTAGCGTTCCGTTCTCAAAAAGAAAAAAATACCCTTATTGGATCCCTCCGTTGTCCGTCTGTCTGTCAAGACTCTTTTTCTCATGATCACATAGTACCCCTATGTTGTCCCAAGTTAAAATTATGCCAGATACTCAGGTCTGCAAGCCCTTGGAGCTGTGAAAAAACAAACTTACAAGTCAAAGCAATCAAAAGATATGGGCATTTATTTATGCCGCATATTTTGACACTCGCAAAGGAATCTAAACCTATTAATAGGACACAACGGTTTTCCAACGGCAAAATTAAGTTTGTTCGGAACCCTCAGTGCGTGAGTCCAACTCACACTTGGCTGTTTTTTTGTTGCATCATGTCCAGATAGCGAGTGCATCACTATAGGAGCGATAAAGAATCTCGACTTCGTGTGCACAAGGTCAACCATAACATTGGAATCGCGGCTTTTTCGCATCTGTACCCCTACCGCTACCAACCATGTTAGTAATGTTTTTTTTCTTGGTTTTCAATCAAAATGCTTTATTATTACCATAAATATCATGCGATAAGATGTAGATAATGTTTAATCAAATTCTATAATATGTAGAACAACACATCCACGCCACCACTTCTACATCCCTGCGCCGATGCATTTCCCCCAGTTTTCGCAACAAGAAGCACTCAAGTGGTTAGGTGTGCTCTTTCGGTAGATCGGTCTACATTATGATAGCTATTATTGAACTTTTACCTCTTTGTGCTCGTTTAAATACTTTGTGGGTCAAAAATAATGTTCTGAATGTTTACAATTTAAATGGGTTCACTACGCTACTTCGAAACACGTTTCACCTAATTTCTTATAGGGCAGTTTTGTAAGAATGCATTTATGATACCTACTTTGCAGTGATTATAAGCGACAGTCACAAGTATTCTTTAGTAGGTAAGTACCTAAACATTATAATAATTTTCAACAGTATTTGACTTCGAAAAAATATCCTACTCTTTAAACGGAGTTGGATGTTTTAAACCCCTGACCGCAAAATAGGTATTAGGGTATTAGTTTAACGTGTATATCTATGTATATCTATTGTTTAACGTGTATATCTATGTATATTTGTGTGTCTGTCTGTGTTATCGTAGCTCCCAAACTATTGAACCAAATTTGATGCAATTTCTTCTTTCTGAAATCTGATGTGATCAATATGGTTTTTAGCTATAATTTATGCCGGGAGTTGTTTTATTTTTATTTATGGCAAAGTAAGGCTAACCAACCTTCGTTTTGCCGACGACATAGTAATCATTTCCTCCACAGCTCAAGAGCTACAGCCAATACTGCAATAACTAAGCACCGCAAGCCTTGAGATTGGACTGAGGATGAATATGTCAAAGACCAAAGTCATGAGCAACACCACAGCATGCCGAATTATTTCACAGAAGTACATTTGTTAAAATCAAAAGATGAAGCAAAATGATACATAATAAACTATAATTATTAGATAAATGAAAAATAACGGAATAAATGTAAAACGAATCAGAACAGATAGAGGAAAGGAATTCCTAAACTAAACTTTGTCGAGATTTTATGAACAAAATGGTATAAAACAAGAATCAACATGTTACACACCGCAACAGAACGCAGTATGTGAGTGATGAATGTAAAACAAATCAAAACAGATAGAGGAAAGGAATTTCTAAACGAAACTTTCTAGAGATTTTATGAACAAAATTGTATAAAACAAGAATAAACATGTTACACACCGCAACAGAACGCAGTATGTGAGAGAATTAACAGAACACTTAAAGATAAAGTAAGAGAAATTTTGCTAGAAACTAATCTACTTATATATTTATGGAGCGAAGCAATAAGGTGTGCAGCATACACATTAAACAGATCGCTAAAAGAACATATACCAGCAAACATATGGTATGGTAAGTCAAAGCTTGATAACTTGAGAGTATTTGGATCAAAAGCATGGAGTGTAATACTACCTAGACAAAGCAAGCTAGAACCTCGTGCAAAGCAAATGATCATGATTGGATACTGTGGATCAGGCTACAGATTATGGGATCCAAAAACAGATGCAGTAATAGTATCACGAGATGTCAGATTCAATGAAACAAACTATAAGTACACAGAGAAAAATAAAGAGAGAATCATACACATACTATGAAGGAAAAGAAAATGGACCAGTAAAATATAAAGACATATCAGAAAAAGAAAAGTCACCACAAAGTAAAGAAGACGAGAAATCAAATAAAACAAAAGAGATAAAAAGGTCACCCCCTAAAAGTATGTTTCAACAAGAAGATGATCTATAATTTGCACACGCTGAAAGCGAAGACTCAGAAAAGGAAAAAGAAAATGAAAATATGAAAAATAAACGGCAAAAAAGCTTACTCAGTGTTCTATAATATGTGATCTATCAAATATAGTAATATGCATTAATAACAACAGATCCCACTAGCTACAACGAAGCAGTTGAATAAGGTTGGACAGATACTATAGAGCAGAAGCTCAAAGCTTACAGAAAGCTACAAACTTGGGAAGAATGTAATTTACCAGAAAACTGCAAAGCTATTGATACAAAATGGGTATTTAGAACTAAACCTGATGGCACAAAGAAAGCTAGACTCGTTGCAAAAGGATTCCAAGAAGAAACTACTATAAATGTCTACGCACCAGTCGCCAGAATTGCTAAAGTTCTTCTCTTCTTAAATAAAGCTCTACAAGAAGATTTATCTATCAGGCAACTAGATATTCCGACAGCTTTTTTGAATGGAATTTTAAAGACAGACATCTGTATAAAATATCCCGAAGGTTAACAAAGAAAAGAAGGAAAGTACTGAAACTAAAGAAATCTTTAATTATGGTTTAAAAAAATCATGTTGGAATGGCTACATGATTTTCTGATAAAAAATAGTTCAAAACAATCTCAAAGCGATTTTTTTCTATACACAGCGAGTAATGTATTTATACTGATCTTTATCTACTATATGCTGATAATTGGAAATGGAATGAAAAAAATAAATTTAAAGAAGAATTTCAAGCTAAAGATCTGGGATATATCAGTAAATTTTTAGGAATGGAAATAACGAAATCTAAAGAAGAGATTAAAATAAAACAAACACATATTATTGTCAAATTTTTATTAAAGTTTAATATGCAAGACTGTAAAGGCATAAGTACCCCGATGGAAGTTAGCCTAGATGTTAATGAAAAGGAAAATATATTCACAAACATCCCATATCGAGAACTCGTAGGATCACTAATGTATCTGGCTACCGCCAGCAGACCAAACATAGCATATGCAACTGGATTCCTCAGCAGATACATGCACCATCCAACAGCTACATTGCGGAAAGCGGCAAAGAAAGTCCTGATGTACCTGAAACAGACAAAAGAAAAAGGATTAGTGTACAAGAAAGAAAAGAATAACAATTTATTTGCTTTTTCAGACGCAGATTTTGGTTCTGAAAAGATGGACCGTAAATGTGTGAGTGGGGTAGCAATTTTCCATCATGGCAACCTGATAAGCTGGAGTTCTAAAAAGAAATCTGCAGTTAACCTGTGAGAGTGAATACTATGCAGAATCATTGACTGTAAGTGAAACTGTATTTATTACTGGAGTGCTCAAAGACTTAAAGTGCAATGATAATTAAAACTGTGTTTTACTAATTGACAATCAAAGTGCAATAAGTATGATTCAAAGTTTTGAAAATAGTAAAAGATCCAAGCACATAGATAAAAAAGTGCATTTCATAAAAGATTTTGTAAACAAAAGTTTTGATAAATATTAAGTATATTCCAAGTTCTGAAAATAGAGCAGATGTACTTACTTACCAAGTCATTGTCCAAAGGCATGATTATAAAGTTAGTTTACTAGGATTCACTTGAAGTTTTGTTTATGTTGTAAGATAATCTTGATGTTAAAGTCTAATAAGCACTACCTATATTTTTGGTCATCTTTATAAGTGACTATGGTTATAAACAACATATTTCATGAATAGTTCATTATTTTTCACCAAAATGGTACATTTTGTCCTAGAGTAGATTTTTCAAATTTGTAGGTTTGTTTATCCTGAAGTTTTTTTTTTTATTCAATGTAACATGATCTGTAAGATGTTTGATACTTTTTATATTGATCAGTGTATAATTACAAAGGATAACTGTACCATTTTTTATTTTGTAAACTGGTAAAATGTACAATGCTATCAGCAGTTATGTGTTTACATTTTGTTTTGAAGTATGTATGTTATAAAGTCAAAGTGATCGATGTCAAATTGAAGTTGACATTGTGCATTGTAGATGTTGCCAGTACTTTAGTTTTAAAATAGCTAAAATAGTTTTAGTGTTACAAGTTAAAGTTTAAAATGTTTATTTTAAATAATTTTAAGTAACTTGAACTTGAGCCGGGGTTTTGGAGATTAATTATGTACTGTGGTAGGACATGTAATATGTGCATTGCTTTTTTTTTGTCTGGGCAACACGTAGAAATAGACAACTTTTCTCTCCTTCCGGCAATGGTGTAGGTGTAGGATGTGCGTTAAACGTAATAAATAATACTTTTCTCTCTAATTAACAGTATTTCACTGTTATTTGGGGATTTCAATATCAAATTCCATTAATAGTTTTAGAAATAAGTTAAAAATATTAATTTGTAAACACCAGATTACTCAGGAAACACTCTGTAAAGATACTAGTGCTTTTTAAATTTTATGAAACTCATGTTTACACTAATTTATGTGTACACACAATAGTTCGCTATAATAATATAATATATAAGTACAATATGTAATTGTTTAGAATTCATTTTTGAATGTAGATATTTATTATTTATTTGTCTCCTTAAAATATATACTATATTGCCAACCATGACCATGTGTGGTATATTGTATTTAGGGTTGTATAAGACGACAAGTAACACTGGTCGTGGAGGGATCCGTGACGTCACTTACCGGCCCCAACGGAAGAACAGCGCTGGTTGTTGATCTGTCGATACAACCAGCATGACGCTGAGTTGGGACCGATTCATGACAATTTTCTTTGCATAGTCTATTTATTGTGTTTTAATTTGTTTTGTTTTTGTTGTGAATAAATGTCTTATCTTTCTTTCTTTCTTTCTATATTCATATGTTCAGTAGCTTAGATTAGGTCCCCTAGGCTTTTTTTAGTATCTGCTTTGTGTAGACTTTGTTACTTGCTTGCTTCAGTATAGTTATTTGATCATGGTTGACTTGGTTTTTGCTAAGAAAACTTTGTATTAACTACTTGAAATTTATATCATCGATCTACAGGCACTCTACAGAAAAGCAAAGAGCTCTAATCAATAAATCTAAAATGAATCCCGCCACCTTTTTATCAATCACAAAATCGGTCACCAGGAAACCCCAAAACGTGCCCACTGACATTTTGTATTTAATTACACAAATTCGGCCGTTGTAACCTCGGATGGTCCAACTTTTTCACATCTGATCGCGCGGAAAATTCCACGATTATACAAAAAGGTTTCTCGTTTAAATTCGTGTGAATTCAAATATAATTTGGGGGTTATTTGGGTGGAAGGCTGCTATCGGTTTAAATGAAATAAAATGTTCGTAATTCGGATAATTGTAATCGCTTTTTTAGACTTTCGGATAAATTTGAAGGAAATAAACTGGCTTTATCTGCAGGCTTGCATCAGTTTCAGCTCAATAATAAATTGCGTAACAATTACATAATTTTTGAAACTGATCTCAAGTATCAATGAATGTGAGGTCCAATCCTCAGTTCCCGACAGCAGACTCCATTAATTACCGAACATGGAGTCTCGGAGACCTTATCTCTCCGCAACAAAGTCCAACTGCATTTAAATTTAAATCTACCATCCACCTTGGCAGTAAGTTTTCAAGTAATTTACGAGTGAATATTTAAGTATCACCTACCAGGGGCTCAGAACACGCCAGGGGTGGAGTTTTGTGTGTTTTACTAATTGCCAAAAGATGTTAATCAGGTACCAGAGACCTAAACCCGTCTCACTCCTCCGTATAAAATTAGACGTCCTCTATCTCTGTCGTTCTTGAAGATATAACTCAAAAGTCGAAGCAAAAACCATGACAAGGAATTAATTAGAACTCAAGGTAAATAATGAAGATTGTCGCCGGTACTAATGAGTTTTCTAGTGTAAGTCCTCGGTTGGTAAAATAATTATGGGGCAGGTAATTAAGAAGTTTTGGGGTGGCATGCAAATGGGGAGTTAATTGTCCAGAAAAATGTGACGTTTCGGGAATAATGGCCTTTTGGGGAGATCGGAATGTTGTAATGATACCGAAATAGCTTTGAAAATGCTGATTTCGACAGTGAGGTTTAGATACTTTACTTTTTGATTTTGAAAACTAACGCGACTGTTATTCGCTTGCCGGCATTAAGCAAGCTCCCTGAAGAAAGACTTCAAAATAGTCCGAAACCAGGTCTGAGTATATCTGTCTTCTTATTCGTAAGTTTTTAACTGCTTACAAAATTATCCGTATTTTTATTCTTTATCGCATTCGATTCCTTGGATATTTTTTTGCCAAGATCATGATTGCCATGATTTCTATAATAGTTACAGTGTTAGTTATAACAGTGATTCGAGTTTCAGTGATATATATAAAAATGACGACAAATCAGTTCAAAATTTTAAACTTATACTATTCAAGAACCCTTGTTAGAAATGCAAAAATATGATCGTACTAGCTGTGCCTGCGGCTTTGCCCGCAGGGTCATATCTGTGGGTTAAAAGTAACATAATGTTATTTCAGAAACAAAAGTACCAATATCATCAAACTTCATTCAGACATCAAATGGTTTTTTATCGCTTGCTCGACTTCTACTCATCGGATAGAGGTGCCAAGTACACCAGTTTTTAAGTCAAATCCTAAGCTATCCAACTGCATCGCAATTAGTCCAGTAATCCACACGAATTTAAAAAAAACTCGTTCTGTAGTTATTTTAAGTACCCTAGACCATTTTTTTATTATCTTCTTTGTGCAGACTTTAATTTACTTACTGCTTTATTATCTATACCTATATATAAAAGTGAAACTTTGTCTGTTTGTTTGTTTGTTTATTTATTTGGGGAGCTTTCACGCGATAACGGCTGGACGGATTTTGATGAAGTTTGGAATGGAGATAGCTTATACCCTGGAATAAAACATAGGATACTATTTAACCCGGAAAATTGTAAGTTTTCACGGGAAAACTGGAAAAATGTTGATTACTCGCTGTAAGTAACGGTTTCCATGGAAACGAAAAACCAGTATGTCAAAAAATATCAAGAGCATTGGTGCTATACTTTCTAATTTTGCATTGGATTTGAATTTGAATTTGAATATACCAGAAGAACATAGGATCCTTTTTTTACGCGATAAACAGTAGTACGTGCGGACGAAGTCGCGGGCGAGAAAGCTACTAAGTATATATACAGAAGCATAACTCCCAAACCTAAGTTTCGTCCACCGTCAAAGTTCCGGCACCACCTGATCCCTCAGGGTCCATTATTGAAGGTGCGATGAACAGACAGCCGACAAACTGGATTATACTCCTCCATCATAGCTTGATTGATGAGGTGGCCGTCCACATGAGCATAAGGCGTAATTGAACAAAATACTCCGTGAAAAGGTACGGTAATGTAGGCTTAAGGTGCTCTGAAATAAGGTTGGGTTGAGTGAAAAGTTAATTAAGTTGATGAAGTATTTTAAATTCCTGAATAGTTAGACGAGCAGATATTTTGCTTGTTGGTAAGCGTCATGCCTTCTGGATTCTAGTCTTGTACGGAAGAGGACATCACTTTTTTTGAGATACTGTGGTCTAGATAGAAATATAGATAAACGCTTTATTGCACCCCAAAGAAAACAAACACCATGAATATACAATTTACTTAAATCGAGTACCATGGGCAGTCTTATCGCTAAAAGCGATTTCTTCCAGACAACCGTTAAATGGAAAGGATCACATTTAGTTGTCATGGACGGTGGTGCTCAATGAATAGCGGAGATGGTAAATGTAATGGTTCTGCCTGCTGAGAACTGCTGTCCCGGGTTCAAAACATAGCCGAGGCAAACATTTTTGTGATGATCATAATAATTTTGTTCTTAGGTCTTGGATTTTTTGGTGTGCTTACGTATGTCCATGCCAACCGCGACACTGCGGGAATCCTAGTGTGGGGCTATGAGATTGTTTTTCTTGAAATTTCACGATGTGAGTGTGTATTTTAAATACACTATGGTGTTAAAAATAATACAGTTATATGGATGCTACACATATAACTAAAGTATATTTAGAAATGCAGATTTTGGTCAAGTATCCCACCTCCCTCCCGCAGTACGTACCTACTATTTGTTGAAATATTTTCCGAGGAACAGCTATTATAAATATAACCCTAAATAATGTTGTAACTACAGCGAAAATAATGTTGTATCTAATACCATAAAAAAACTCCAAACTTTTTAATTCCATATGCCATTAAAGCTACCTCAGTTCGTCTCTAGATGGCGTGACGTCTAGACGCATCCAAACGATGTATTAATGCCCCATTTCACCTACAACAACGTTTTAAATGGTAATGGAACGACCACGGGAGAATTGGTGGGTTTACAATCAAAGAAGGCAAGCTTTAATTTGCTTTGGTGGTGGTATCACCTCTCGTTACGGATTCGATACTATACAGAAACTCCAAGTTTAGATATTTTCATAACGCGCTGAGTGACTTTAGGTATGTATCAAGGAATGGAATTCCTTGCCTGCATATTTCTGTACTACCTGAACATCCTCATAGTAAGAGTAACTTCTAGATCTCCAGTGTTTCTTATTCAGCCACAACAGTCGCTCAACATCAGCTGGATGGTGGTCAAAAGTAGATTTATTAACGATATAGAATGGTGAACCTCTGCGTTTGTCCTTCCAATAGTTTAAAGTATAATCACGACTAGTTTTCAATGTTTGATTAGACGCCAAACAAGAAACAGACCATAGCTGTAGTGGTGGAGTCATAGCAACGCTATCGTTTTCTTTAAAGACTGCTGAAAGTTTGAAATGAAAAACGTAGCGAAAAAATAGTCATGTATATAAGAATAGGTACCCAAAGATAATAAACTGCTAAAAGAACCTGATCAATCTCTACCATAGCTGTTGTAAAAACGATACATTTCCCAAAAGCCGTTATTATAACGATAAAATCTAATGCCTGCACTCCGTATTGGCTATGATATATATTTTTATAAACAGGGGGTACTTTTATCGCAGGAGAGAAATATTACTGTCAATGGGGTCAGATATGGATGAAGGTGAAATTGTATGGACTTATTGGCTTTAGGTGACCTTGAAGTCTTATTTTGAAGATTATTGTCGATTTTTATACAAAAAAAAACGAATGATGAGATGACATTATGAAGTTTAAGATAAATAATTCTCCGTGTATGTGTCGTTATGCATTGAAATTTCTTACGGAGCCGTACTAGACAACTACAATATCTGTAATTTCGGTTTACTACAGAAATTGGCCGTTTTTCCTCTGGTCGCATGCATGGCACCGGCACAGCAACAGCGACAACCAGGCAACCGGTTTTATTTATTTATTTATTTAGACGCACAAATAACATTACAATCAAAAAATAATATGAAATAACAAAAATACAGTTTTGACCTGGATTGCAACATAAATACATGTGCGTACAGCTAATCAGAGCAACCATAACAAGCAAGACTGGTACACATACATATATGTTCAAAGCTAGGTTGAGGACAAAGACATTACATACAATTTACATGGAAAAGATGAATGTAGATATTCTATTTATAAAGTTAGACAATACAAATTAGAAAACTGCAAAACTATCTACACGCCCAACACATAACACGTCATGTTACATCAAAACAATGACATGATATGCAGACATGCAACAAAAATAATATTAAAAATATATTATGTTAATGATATGGTTGGATATCCAAGACACCACTGTTAGCGACTGAAATAGCCAAATTATGAAAATGGAGGATCTCCTTAATATTATTTATAAAAATGCTTAATTTGGGACTAAAAATGTCAAGTTTAAT
Source organism: Alsophila aescularia (assembly GCA_946251855.1). Lineage (NCBI taxonomy): Eukaryota > Metazoa > Arthropoda > Insecta > Lepidoptera > Geometridae > Alsophila > Alsophila aescularia. The sequence continues at coordinate 1,696,664 of OX276375.1, forward strand.
ATTGTTTTTTGCTAATTCGTTATACTGACGAGCCATCCTAGTCAATGGGTTGTAATAAGAAATATTGTTTTTAAAGATTTGTAAGACAAAAAGATTAGTTTCATTAGATTTACGTGCTCTGAATCAAATACTGAATGAGATTTCCGACAACAACTCTGGGGAATCAATTATATTATGAATTATTTTGTAAAGATAAACCAAATCAAAGTATATGCGACGTAACTCTAGTGATTGAACATTAAATTTAGAGAGCCTCTGTTCGTAAGACTTGAGCGACCCGGTTTCTGTCGATAACTCAACATTCTAAGGCATTTCTTCTGAATTCGTTCAACTTCATTGATATGAACCTTATAGTTTGGAGACCAAATTGGACTACCATATTCTTAAACACTTCTTACCAGAGCAATGAAAAGGTACAACAAAGTACGAGGTTTTTTAAAACCTTTTGTTGACCTGAAGACGAAACCCAGAAGTTGGTTTGCTTTTGTTACAACGTATTGATAGTGCGCACGAAATGAAAGCTTATCGTCAAACAAAACGCCCAAATCTTTAGCAATGTATGAACGATTTAACATGTGGCCTTTGATGTTATAGTCATTAATGATTTTATGATGCTTATTTGTAAACGAAATGGTAAAACACTTATTAATATTTAAATTCATATGATTTGTTGTACACCACTCAGTTACAGTATTCAAATCATTTTGTAGAGCTTGACAATCATCAACCTTTGTAATTACGCTGAAGATCTTTAAATCATCAGCGTACAAAAGACAATTAATTACAAGATAGGCTAGATAGGTTTTGTTTTCTTTTATTTTTATTACTTACTAGGCAATCGTTTGACCACGATCTCACCTGATGGAAAGCGATGATGTGGTCGAAGGTGTAGCACGCTTGCCTAGTAGATACCTAGTCACTCTTGACTTGGACACACCTGGGTTATAATTTACTGCAAACACTGACGGGGGCTGGGCATTTCACTCCTTTGCAGTTCTATAAATGAAGAAGCGAAACGCTTCGTTCTTGTGCGAGGTATTTCAACGCTTTAACTATCGTCTAGTCGTACGGTGATGGAAAGGTGATGAGGGAATCATATTGTGCAGTTCTTATGCACACTATCCATAGAGCAATCTGTAGACTACTGACAGGCTTGCGACCTCACGTCGATGCGCCAGACATTGAAACTTATTCTTTATCTTTACTTTATTGTCATCCTCAATGAGCCTCACAGCAGATTTTCCGGTGGAAACTTGTATCTAATTATTTCTGTCCCGGCAGCCGTGAAAAATGCCCATAGATATTTACATAATAGCGATGGTAGCCTAACGCTTCAACAGTGGGTTCCGTCCTAGGCTCCGCAACAATGATTTTTCTATGTTATGTGCTGTTTTCCATCATAGGACCAACAGACCGACAGCTTAAAGTGCCCGTTAAGCTGTCGGTCCCGGCTGTTATTGATTACTAGAAGTCGCCATGTCAGAGGCCCTTGGGCGGACTGATAAACTCTTACACCAGAGGCCAGCAACACCTCATACGACAAAACACCAACAACAACATTTATATATAAATTAGTATCTATAATAATAAAATTGTAGACTTAGTACCATTCTTTTAAAATTTGTAGTTTTCATTGAATTGCTTAGCTCCCACTCATTGGTTTGAGATGCCAAGTAAACCAGTTTTAAAGTTAAATTCTAAGCTATCCAACAATGAAAACCGCATCACAGTCGGTCCAGTAGTTTTATTCAAAACTCAGTACCACAAATTTAAAAATTAAATATTTCGATTTTTTATTAAATTGTTTGGCTCTTGCTCAACGCATTGAGATACCAAGTACACCAGTTATTAAGTCAAACCCTAAGTTATCCATCAGTGAAAACCACATAGCAATCGTTCTTCTAGTTTTAACGTGATGCGCGATCAGGCAGACCAGTGAAGGCCAGTGTATTATTTTTGCCACGTCGATAGACGATGGAACGTAAGCTTTTATGGGCTCCCTTATTATACCTATGATACAGAAAACCAAGCTTCCATTGGCATTCTGCTTTCTTTAGAATGCTAAGAAAACAAATACTAGTACATGGCTACAGTACCTAATAGCTAGACCATATGATTTGAGATACAAGTCATCTTCAATCTGTTCTGCGATGTGTATGTCTTCTCAGCCAACCTGAAACAGACAAGGTGACATATTGCCACCAATAGGTTGTAGCACGTAATTAGTAAATGCATTAACCAACCGCTAATGGCGACTGCTGGTCGGGTAATTAGCACTTCTAGGAATGTACGAGTAGTTATGTAAATAAATATGTAAATGTAGGTATTAGATACGTACATGCATGCAGGTCTAATTTAAAACGAGCTGTTTGTTCCGAGTAGCATGCTAACAACTTGCTCTAAGTTTTCAGGCTTCAGTGCCGGCTGAATAGAACTTAGATAAATTATTTTTCTAATTAACATTTGTTGAGGAGGTACTTGTATATTAATTAAAAATGAACTTCAATACAAAGAAATTACATATATTAAGTCTTTAGCGACAAATTTGGTGTTTGAAGCTTGCGGAATAGAAATACTAGCACATAATCTGATAATAATTTGTATTTATAGGGTTCCTAAATATGAGGTGGAGATTTTTCTGAAACGACTGGACGATTTATTGAAATATTTGACGTATCAATATAAAAACAAAAAAGTAATTCTGTGCGGAGATTGGAATATTGATTTACTCAAAATAAATAACACGAGTAAAGAGCTATTAACTGTACTTAAAAATTATAATTATGATTTTCTAATCAAGGTTCCAACGAGAAAGCTTGCGTGCATTGATCAAATTGCAACCAATATTAAAAAAAACGTACTTTCAGGTATCCATTATTTGGCATTATCGGATCATGAAACTGCACAAAGAGTTACCATTGAATTAAAAACGAAAATGGCTTGTCCCGAGTACCTAGAGGATAAAAGAGACTTCACCAGTGAAAATATCAACAAGTTTTGTGATTGCATTACTTCCATTAAATTTACTGAAGTATATGAACAAATAACACAACGAAGCATTTGATGCATTTCACAATATGCTTTTAATGTTTTTTGGTCTTTGTTTTCCGGTAGTCAGAATGAAAATAAAACGTAAAAATATCTATAAATGTAAATGGATTACAAAAGGAATAAAAAAATCATGCATACAAAAAAGATTACACTATTTAAAATATATCCATTATAAAGATAACAAAAAATCTAACGTCCAAACGTACAAATCATATAGTAAATTACTTCAAAAATGTATAAAGAAATCACAACAAATACAGAATACTAAATATATAATTCATAATAAAAACAAAGGAAAAGCCGTTTGGAACGTCATACGCAATAACATAGAAAATGATAACGTACAATCTAATGGAATTGAGGCAATTAAAATTGATAATATAACGTTTAATGATTCAAATAAAATATGCAATATGTTTAATAATTATTTTATCAATGTATCAACAAATGACAATAACTTAACTTCACAATCTAGAAATTTATACAATTCTTCAAAAAATAATCCAATTCATTCAATATTTTTAAATCCAACTGATGAATCTGAAATATTAAATATAATTAAATCACTAATTAATACTAATTCGGTTGGTTATGATAATAATAATACTAAAATTATAAAAATTTGTGCCCCTCACTTGTGTCAACATCTTTGTCATATTATCAATTTGTCATTTGCTGAAGTTTCATTTCCCGATAAGTTGAAGATTTCTATCGTAAAACCTCTGCACAAAAAAGGTGAAAAAGACAACATGAACAATTACAGACCGGTAACTCTCATCCCAGTATTGTCTAAATTTTTTAAAAAGGCCATTCTTTCAAGACTGAATGAATTCATGACAAAAAATAAGATACTCAGTCCTGATCAATTCGGTTTTACGAAAAACAGTTCCACCACTTTGGCGTGCTTTAATTTAATTAAGTCAATAACAGACGGTCTTAACAATAAACTAAAGGTAGCAGCCATATTCCTAGATATGACAAAAGCATTTGATTTAGTTAATCATAATACAGCGCTAAATAAACTTAATTTTTATGGAATTAGAGGAAACGCTCAAAATTGGCTAAAAAGTTATTTGGAAAACCGAACACAATGTACAGAAGTTTATAAAATTATGAATGGGCACAAAAGAGTTTATAGGTCGGAGCTTCAAACAAACAAAACCGGTGTTCCTCAAGAGAGTATACTGGGACCTTTCATTTTTCTAACTTATATAAATGATATTCCCAACGTGACAAAACATCAGTGTATTTAAATGCCGATAATACTACAGTAGTCGTTAAATCGAGAAGTAATGATCAACTTAAAGTGGATATTAACAATACATTAAATGACATAACAATGTGGTTAAATCAAAATAATTTGAAAATCAATCTAAGTAAAAGTAATGTTATCCAGTTCCAAACTTATCAATCTAAACCAGATGCGCTAAGCATCAACTACCAAAATACACAGTTAATGGAAGTGGACACATGTAAATTTTTAGGCATAACAATTGACAAGAACTGCAATTGGAAGTGCCACGTAGAAAATGTCAGTGACAGACTCGATCGCTTTGTCTACGCTATAAGACAACTGTGACTCTCAGTTTCCAAAGATGCTGCCTTGTGTGCGTACCATGGCCACGTGTCTTCGATTTTGTCATACGGACTACTTTTGTGGGGCAACTCTGTTGACATTAATAGGGCGTTCGTTGTACAAAAAAAATGCGTTCGGGCAATTTGTGGTGCCTGGTCTACCGCCAGTTGTCGACCACTTTTTAAACAGTTTCAAATTCTCCCATTACCCTGTATGTATATTAGGGAAGTCTGCGTGTTTGTAAAAGAACACCCCAACATGTTCGACGAACACTCAAAAATGGTACAAAGAAGCACTAGAAATTGTAATAGACTTTATTTTCCAAATTGTCGATTAGACATATTTAAGAAAAACGCTTTTTTGATGGCTATCAAAATTTATAATAAATTGCCAAAAGATTTAAAATCCATGTGCATACATAAATTCAAACAAAAACTAAAAGTCTGGTTATTGGACAAATGTTTCTATAGTGTAAAGGATTATTTACATACTAAATTATGATTAATAATGAAAAATCCCTATGTATTTAAATTTGACATATTATTAAAGTTTATATAATTTTTTGTTCATTAAAACTTTGACATATTTTACGATTACTATTATGATGACTTAACTTCCATTATCATTGCAACTATTTGACATTGTGATGAGAATAATTGATTGAGATATAACTTTTATTTGTGTAAATTGTGTAACTAACATAAATGTAAGAATTACAATAACATAGTTATAATATATTATAACATGCATGCTAGACATGTAATTATTGCACACCTCTGTTGAGGTAGATTGTACGGGACTCATAGCACTGTAACAACTATCAATTTACCTACATCTATGGCAATAAATGAATTTGAATTTGAATTTGAATTCAATAAGTCACCACGCAATATGATCTCAAGGAAAAACAATCGCAACCGTGCCTGAGATGCATTCTCTCTAATTGTCGTGACAAATAACTACGCATGATTTGCTATTCTCTGTGACTCGGCCATATAATAGAGGTCTTAGCTTGGAACTGCAGCTTAGTACTGTACAGGAGGTACCAATGGATTTAGACTAAGAAAGCAATGGACATCCCTCATCTCATGCTCAGCTCATCAGTGTTCTAAAAAATACTGGCAAAGTGCGGTTCTTCGTCAGGGTTCCGTATTTCATAGACCTTAGATTCATTTTGTATTATTTTTGTATACTTACTATAATTTGATAAGATAAGTTTTTTGTATGTATGTTTGTTTGTAATGGATAAACTAAAAAAATACTTAAAGAATTTTAAAATTCTACACTTTTCCAGATGAACATAGGCAGAGATATCATCATCATGTCAGTCTTTAGAAGTCCACTGCTGAATATAGGCCTCCCCCAAAGAGCGCCATGACGAGCGGTCTTGTGCCACCTCCATCCACCGACTTCCTGCGGTGGCTACAATGTCGTCGGTTCATCGTGTGGGGGGTCTCCCTACACTTCGCTTGCTTGTTCGTGGCCGCCATTCTAGAACCTTTATTCCCCAGCGGTTGTCGGTTTTACGAACTATATGGACTGCCCATTGCCACTTCAACTTGCAAACTCTGAGAGCTGTGTCGGTAACGTTCGTTCTTTTACAGATTTCCTCATTTCTGATTCTATCACGTAGTGAAAAACGAGCATATCTCTTTCCATTGCACGTTGCGCAACTCTGAGCTTGTGTATGAGACCAATAGTTAGCGACCACGTCTCAGTGCCGTATGTCATCACACGCACTGATTATAAACTTTCGTCTTGAGGCTCTGCGGTATCTGTGACGAGAAGATATGGCGAATTTCCCGAACGCTGCCCATCCGAGTTAGATTCGTCGGTTGACCTCTTTGTCGAAGTTGGATCTACCCAGTTGGATCGTCTGACCTAAGTAGACATAGTGATCAACAGCTTCAATAATATCGTTCCCAACATTAACCGGCATGGGTACGACATGGCCATTTGACATGATGTTCGTCTTGCCCATGTTCATTTTAAGACCCAACAGTTGGGAAACAATATTGAGGTCACTGAGCTTCCAGGATTTCTGCCATGATGACTATATCATCAGCAAATCGAAGGTGAGTGATATATTCGCCATTGATGTTAATACCATATCCGTTCCAGTTCAGAAGCTTGAATATATCTTCCAGTGCAGAGGTGAACAGTATCGGAGAAATAACGTCTCCCCATCTCACCCCTTTCTGCACGTGGATAGAATTCGTGCTCTGATCTTGAAGACAGACTGTCATGGTGGCCTTACTGTACAAACACTTCAACACTTCGATGTACCGGTAATCAATCTGGCACCGCTGTAATAACTGTAGCACTGCCCAGGTCTCGACTGAATCAAAGGCTTTTTGTAATCCAATGTTGGTCTTCTGTATAATCTGCCGGAGCGTATCTATGTGGTCTAAGGTGGTAAAGCCTTTCCGGAATCCAGCTTGTTCGGGAGGCTGAAAGTCGTCAAACTTACGAGCGAGACGGTTTGTAACTACTCTCGAAAACAGCTTATACACGTGGCTCAGCAGCGAAATGGGCCTATAATTCTTCAAGAGCGTTTTATCACCTTTCTTAAAGAACAAAACCACTCGCTCTTGTGCCACGCCTCTGGCGTAGTACCCTCAAGGATGACGGAGCTTCTGAAGGACTTTAAGCACCAGTGTTCCACCCGCTTTCACTAGCTCTGGCATTATTCCGTCCTCCCCTGGTGCCTTGTTGCTCTTAAGCTGTTTGAGAGCCATTCTGATCTCGTATAGGCTGACGTCCGGGATATCTTCGGTATAATGTCGGGTCAAACGGGCTCTTGCATCGCTAGACGTGCTAGGAGTACTACGCGATGAGATGTATATTTGTCCATAGAACTTCTCGAGCTCACTCAAAATCTCTGGCTTCGACGAAACGATGCTGCCATTGTCGGCTTTCAGCTTCATCAATAGGCTTTGCCCAAAAGACAGAGCTCTTGCAAACACTTTGGAGCCCTTGTTCCGCTCTATTGTATTCTTAATACAAGTAGTATTATAGGAACTCAAATCGTGTCGTATTGAATTGGAGATCTGTTTATTAAGCAAGCTGTAACTCGACATATCCACTGAAGACTGCAGCCTCATCTCGCCTCGTTCTGTCATAAGTTAGAGTGTATGGTCAGAAAGTTTCTGTGTTCTTTTTTTGCAAGGGGTCTTAAACAAATCCGACCCGACCGCGTGGACAATTTCCACCAGCCTGTTGTTTAATTCGTCCACTGTATCGCATTCGGTAAAGATTTGGAAGCGATTTAAGAGCTCCAACTGAAAGCTCTCGGGGTTTTGGATTAGGGCAGGACTTGAGCGAAGAGTAGATCTCATCAAACGAGATCTCTCCAGCTTTACGTTGATATTCAATGAGCCTCTTACCATGCGGTGATCACTGCCGGTTTTAACCCTGTTGATCTCAGAGACATAATTGAATATATGCTTATTGGTCGTCAAAATGAAATCTATCGCCATAGTCACCACGCTTGGTGGCCGCAAGCGTGGTGACTATGGCGATAGATTTCATTGGCGGATTGGTGGATTGGTGACCGCAGTGTAGCAAATATGTGCTCGGAGGACGCTGCTGTCCATCTTCCGGTGTGTAATCCCTTAGTCGCCTCTTACGACTTTCACGGGAGGATTGGGAAGGGTCTTATTCTAAACCGAGATCGCCACGGCCAGATAGGCAGAGATATGCAAAATAGTTTATCAAAAGTATTTCAATTCAAAATCCAAATGCTTGGTTATTTTTTTTATCTATACTTATAATAAAACTGTAACAGGTCCAATTCTGTACTTTGAAGAAATTTTGTAATTGTTTTTGGAGGCTGTTCTATACGAGTATTCGATACTGAAGCCAAAGCAGTATTTTTTTGTCTGCCTTGGCCTTGCATCATGCCAAAACTACCCAGTTAATTTCAAATGAAACAAGGCATGATTTGAGATCATACTACGAGCTAGGGTATAGGATACTTTTCATCCCAAAAAATTAAAGTGTTCCCGCTGGATAGGGTTCGAAGGTTATATAAAAGAACACGTATCACGCTAAAACTACTGGACGGATTTTAATGCAACTTGGCGCAGTCATAATTTATATGATGGATGGAAACTGAGGAAACATTGTATCCCAAAAAAAAAAGAATTCCTGTGGGATAGAGGTCCAAAGTTATGTTAATTTTGATATTATCAAATAAAATATAATAAAATGAAATAAAACTGCTGTAGCAAAAAAAAATGCAATCGTTTTATTTCCCGTCATAAGATTATTATCATTATCTGGGACCGGTCGACACGCGCGCAGTGGACTGCGTGCTGCCACAGAACATATAATAGTTGGTACCGCGGCCGGCTGATAGGCAAGGCGTAGTGCATATTGCCAGGGAGAGGATAATTTATAGAAAGTATTTTAGATTTTTCATTAGATACGTTGGTTGGTTTGATTTAAAATTTTTTGTTTGTTTGTTATGAAGTTCGTAGGTGGGTATTAAGGTAGGTATAGAGTTGCCTGGTCGAGATGATAAAACTTACCTTTACCTACTCTGGGTTCCCAAGATACAGGCGTTGCCTAGTTTGGGGCCCGTAGTCTACACAACCTGTCTACCTACATAATACCTAACTGTACTATAATGTGTTCAATTTTTTATATTTACTGATTAAATTAGTTTTGTTATATTTATGTATTTTGTTAGTTTAATTTTTAATTTGATTTAATTTTGTCGTTTGTTTTTCAAAATCTGTATATGTAATGTTTTTTTGTGTAATATTTTCTATTAAATAAATGATTATCTTATCTTATCTTATCTTATCACCTACCTATTTACCTGATTACCTACTGAGCGAAAATAATTTAAGGATCTTAGTTTAGAATTTTGTTTATGGATTGCTTACGTTTGTTTGTGACTTTTGTGAGGTATTTATTTGGAGTTGGTATTCAAGTTTTCCGGTTTATAGTTACTTCCGTAGTGCACCAATAATAATAATAATGAAAGAATATTCTTCCAAATGTCAAATCCTTTGGTCCACCGGCTTAGGCTGTGCGTTGTCTATCAGTCTGTCAATAGGTATAACACGTTACTGTTTTTTGCATGATTAAAATTAATTAATAAAACTTTTCTTTTTTTTTTTGCCCTGTAGTGAAAGGCGTTATTCATAAAGTCCGGTCAATTTTTATGCTCAATTGTTATTATCATATTGCCCTTTCATATTCGGCATTTTTCAAACTGTCCGGGCATCTACTTATTTATACTTATAATGAAGCATTTAGTAACAAACTTTCTGTACAAAGAAGATGATAAAAAAATGGTCAAGCGTACTTAAAATAAGCTACTAAATAAGTTTTTTTTTAAATTGTGTGTTGGTTCGCGCATCGCGCATAAACTAAGTTTTGTCTTAAAAACTGGGCCCCGATTCTGTAAGCTATTGAACAGCGATAACGCAAGTCAATCGCTTGATTTTTTTTGAGAAATTTTCTTATTTAACTCTTAAAAGTACTAGAAAAGTGTTTTTTTTTTGAAAATATTGAAAAAATAAAAATATGGAAAATAAATAACAAAAAAAAAACAAAAAACGAAAATTTTAGCAAAATTTTCGCTTCCAGCACTTTTAAGTGGTAAATAAGAAAATTTCTCAAAAAAATTCAAACGATCGACTTGCGTTATCGCGGTTCAATAGCTTACAGAATCGGGGCCCCGGTGTATTTGTTATCTCAATCCGATCAAAAGAAGCCGATCAATAATAATATAGCACCTTTGGTACACATTCGTTACTTTTTGCCCAGTTTTATGACCGCGCGGGCAAAGCCGCGGGCACTGCAAGTTCAAAATAAAATAAGAGTAGGTTAAGTACATGGAAATGTTACAATTATTTACCATAACTACTTCATATAAATTTATTATGTTCATAAATCTCAGTAGTTAACTATGATCAGTAAATCTCGGTACGAATATATAACGCTTATAAATCATATATAAATGTTTTGTTTTTCTAGTATTATCAATTTTTGTTGGCTTCCATTATGTGACCCAACCTAGGTATTATTATTTTGCTACATTATTGTATTGTTCTAAGAGATAACTTTTTAAATAACTGACCCATGATACCTACCAAAGAATTATTTAGGTTAATTCCGAGCGCATCTGACGCTTAGCATCGCTGACAGTGCGCTGGACGACTTTCCATAGAAATTGCCACTTTAAAGTTCGAGATAGAGTAGACTATCCCTGTACCACAGTTCTTTCCTTGAGTTTGCTGTAATGATCTCCCTGAGGCGTCAGTATAGCCGAGTTTGCTGTACTGATCTCCCTGAGGCGTCAGTATAGCCGAGTTTGCTGTACTGATCTCCCTGAGGCGTCAGTATAGCCGAGTTTGCTGTGCTGATCTCCCTGAGGCGTCAGTATAGCCGAGTTTGCTGTACTGATCTCCCTGAGGCGTCAGTATAGCCGAGTTTGCTGTACTGATCTCCCTGAGGCGTCAGTATAGCCGAGTTTGCTGTACTGATCTCCCTGAGGCGTCAGTATAGCCGAGTTTGCTGTACTGATCTCCCTGAGGCGTCAGTATAGCCGAGTTTGCTGTACTGATCTCCCTGAGGCGTCAGTATAGCCGAGTTTGCTGTACTGATCTCCCTGAGGCGTCAGTATAGCCGAGTTTGCTGTACTGATCTCCCTGAGGCGTCAGTATAGCCGAGTTTGCTGTACTGATCTCCCTGAGGCGTCAGTGCAGCCGAGTTTTTTGACCCATCAAACTTTAAGATAACTTTTTTACTACATGCTACTGATTTGGAGGTTCATTTCATACCTATTATACTTTTCGAACAAGTTATTAATGATATCTAATAATTTTCTAACGGAAAATTTTGGATCACCAAGCATTAAAGTAATCTGTAGGTACTTATATGTATAAGGCAATAATTACGAAAAAGACTGTACAAAGAAGATAAACAAAAAAGAAATGTCTATGGTACTAAAAATAAGCAACTGAACATGAATAAAACATTTTAAAAATCGTGTCTGTCTGTTTGACTGTTAGTTTTTTGTTTCTCTGTATGTTCGCGCATCACTTAAAAACTACTGGACCGATTGCAATGCTTCTTTCACCGTTGAATAGGTCAGGGTTAGACTTAATAACTGGGGTACTTTACATCTCAATCCGATGAGTAGAAGCCGAGCAATGGATAAACATATTTTTGACGGCTGAAGGAATTTTGATCAAATGTTGGTATGTTGGTATTTCAGGTCCTGGAATTTCTATTCCAGGACCTGAAATACCATCATACCAATATTACCACCAATATTACCATAGAGTACTTTTAATCTAGAGAAATGACCATGCGTGTGAAGCCGCGGGCACAGCTAGTAATTATAATAAAGCAATATGAACGAAGAAGTGTGTACAACGAAGATAATTTAAAAAAAAATATGTAGATAATAAATAATAGTTTAAAAAAACTAAAAAACTCGCTTTGTATATAAAACCAAACTAAAAAATAGAAAATAAATTTTAATAGTGTAATTAAGAAAAAAATGTTTTATTTCAAAAACATACAAACATACAAACAAACAAACATACAAGTGAAGCTAATATAAAGCGTATAAAAATAAGGTCATGGGTACATAAAATAAGCTAGCTAATAGGAATAGAACATTTTTAAAATCGCGTCTGTCTGTTTGTTTGTTTTTTTGTTAGCTGTATGTTTGTTCACGCATCACGTTAAAACTATTGGACCGATTGCGATGCGGTTTTTCACTATTGGATAGCTTAAGGTTCGACTTAAAAACTGGGGTAGGTACTTGATATCTTAATCCAATGATTAGATGCCGAGCAGTCAATATAAAAACTATTTGATGGCTGGACGAACTTTGAAGAAATGTAGTATATTGTACTAGACAGGTACTTTTGGTCCTGGAACAACACATATGGGCTACTTTTAAATGAAATTAACTCGCGGGCAAAGCCGCGGGCACAGCTAGTAATTATAATAAAGCAATATGAACGAAGAAGTGTGTACAACGAAGATAATAAAAAAAAATAAAAAAATGTAGATAATAAATAATAGTTTAAAAAAACTAAAAAACTCGCTTTATATATAAAACCAAACTAAAAAATAGAAAATAAATTTTAATAGTGTAATTAAGAAAAAAAAGTTTTATTTCAAAAACATATAAACATACAAACAAACAAACAAACAAACACACAAGTGAAGCTAATATAAAGCGTATAAAAATAAGGTCATGGGTACATAAAATAAGCTAGCTAATAGGAATAGAACATTTTTAAAATCGCGTCTGTCTGTTTGTTTGTTTTTTTGTTAGCTGTATGTTTGTTCACGCATCACGTTAAAACTATTGGACCGATTGCGATGCGGTTTTTCACTATTGGATAGCTTAAGGTTCGACTTAAAAACTGGGGTAGGTACTTGATATCTTAATCCAATGATTAGATGCCGAGCAGTCAATATAAAAACTATTTGATGGCTGGACGAACTTTGAAGAAATGTAGTATATTGTACTAGACAGGTACTTTTGGTCCTGGAACAACACATATGGGCTACTTTTAAATGAAATTAACTCGCGGGCAAAGCCGCGGGCACAGCTAGTACTTATAATAAAGCAGTAACTACAAAAAAAATTACGAAGAAGATAAAAAACAAAACTAGGGTACTTAAAATAAGCTACGGAACAAGAATATAACTTTTTTTTTTAAATCGTATCTGTAGTTTGTTTGATAGTCTGTTTGTTTGTCAGTATGTTTGTTTGCGAATCACGTAAAAACTACTAAACCGATTGCGATGCAGTTTTCACTATTGGATTGCTTAGGATTTGACTCAAAAACTGATGTACTTGGTATCTCAATCTGATGAGAAGAATTCAAGCAATCGATAAACTACTATTTGTCGTCTGAACGAAGTTTGATGATTTTGGTTCTGGATTATCACAGAAAAATAACCATGAGCAAAGTCGCGGGCACAGCTAGTAAAATAATCAATACCGTCCCGAGCTTGCTTTTTAGACACTAGTCTCAAAGTATATTGTAAAATATTTTATTTTTGTTAATTATAAATGCCAACAGATAAAAAATTACAACTTTAACCACTCTACTCCTAAATTAATATTTCATAGATAGGTAGCTAACTGCCGTGCAAATTTCAACGTCCCACCGCCTCGATATATAAGAGCGACCGTCATCGCTCGTGTCGCTCTTGCATGATTATAATTGAACCGTTAGGATACCGCGGTTACTGTTCAATTATAATCACTGCAACTTACAGGCTGTTATTGATTAACTATAAAATAATCAATATTCCTATAAAAATGAAACAAATCGTTTTTCCAACGTCTCGTTACTTTTTGTCGTTTTTTGTATGGCGTTTATGTTAAAAGCTGACGGACAGTAAGCGAAAACGGTTCGTTTTAAGATATAGGAACTGACCATTACAGGCTTTTGTAGACCGGTTGGTCTAGTGGCTAGTGATCCTAGGTAAATAATCAAATGGTTGCGGATCCTGCAAGGTGCAATCATTTGTGTGATGAGCAGAAATGTTTGTTTCCGAGTCATGGATGTATATTTTCTTATCTATGTATGTTTATCCGTTATCTAGTATCCATAGTACAGGGTATCCTAGTTGGGGCTAGGTAATTGGTGTGGAATTGTCCCGAATATATTTACGTATTTATATTTATTAATAGCTGTCATTAAGCCATGTCAGAAGCCCTCGGGCAGCCTGACAATCTCTGACACCAAAGGCCAAAACTACCTCATACTATCTGTATGAGGTAGTGCTGGCAAAGGTTTCATATATATTCAGATCCAGAAGTGCGTGAAATCAAAAATCTATGTTTTTTACGAAAACAAACGGCTTTTCACCAATATACCAGAGTGAAACAAATAATATACCTAGTTATGGTGTCAAACTTTCAATAGACTTTTAACCACAACAAATGAGTAATTTCGATCAGCATGCGGCACATGTGTCCACATAACAGCTTTAATTTATTCCCCACCTTATCCCTGCAATCCAATCAGCATATATTGAATGCGCGGGAGTCGGGAGCCGAGAGCTGGGGAGCTGGGGAGCCGGGAGCCGAGAGATGGGAGCGGCCGGCGACAGATGCTGTGTAATTGTTCCTGTGACAATTTTTTGTTGGCCACCCCCCTAATGTTGCCGTGATCGAATCTGTTTAAGTGAACAGGAAAGTGTGGAGACTGCTTTCCTGTAGGTATGTTTCAATATACCGAATGCCTTTTCCTTTCATTTTTTTCACGTAACGGAATGTGGTTTTATGGTTTTTGCATTAACGCCTGCTTTGCAAGTTAAATCTAATAATTTTCAAAAGGAAAATGGAAACTATGAAGGAAATTGGCTGATTTGCTGAACTAACCAACCAACACGTTCAAACGGTTACCATCTCCGTATGACGATATAAAAACTGAAGGGAAAAGTTGAATAGCAATGTAGTGGTTACGGTGGCCAAATGGGTAAAGGCTGTGTCCTGAGGCAAGGATGATGCTGGTTCGAGTTCTGTCAGTGGTACAATTTTTTTATTTAGAAAATTATTTGATTAGAGATAAGATTCAAAAATAAGATGCTATACCGTTTGTTCAATAATTTAGCAGGTAAGTGCCATTAAAATCCGATAGGTTGGGTTATGGTCACACCACATCTTCAGCCGGCTACCGTCCTCTGTTGAGCAGCAGAGTCCCCCGCAGAACGCGGCGACGACCATTCGCTCACTGTTTGTCTATCATATGTGATAGACAAACAATAAACGAATGATGAGAGTTTGCCATAATCAGCACGCTTGACAGATTGTTTGATGATTGGATTGATTGGAGATAATAATAAACAGGAACAAGCAGCAAATTTATACCTAAAAAAGTAATATTAAAAAGTTTTTGTTAATTCATTTTCGTCGATTTGTGTACTACCTTGAAAGTTTCAGCCGGATATAGCTAATCAGTAATTACTCAAAATTTTAGTTACAAAATTCCACCCGGAATAATAGACAGGCAGTCAGAAAGACAGACAAACATGAAAGTTACTTAATTAATAAAAAAACGTGGTAAAAATAACTATGCTGCTTTCCATTTCCTAAATATTCTGGTTCTCGCAGTGCTGGCGGGGTGAGAACTGGTGGCCCTATTCTTATGCTTCTCGTGCACGGAGGGTTCCTTATAAACTTGTAGGTATGTAAATATTTCGTCCATCACGGGCATCGAATCTCGTTTTTTTCCATATTTTAAAATTTCACTACATATTCACGGTTTTTAGAGATTCCCCTTTATTTGTGCTTTAGGACATTGCTTCTTACCCAATTTGATGATCCTAGGTCAACAGGAGGTACCTTAAAGGTTTTGATGCCCTTGAGAGTGTCAAAATATGTGGCATGAACGACCGTATCTTTTGATTGCGTTGACTTCGATTTATTTTTTCCAGCTCCATGCGTTCCTGAGAAAAAGGGTCATGACAGACACGTCTTGGTCTGCCCTCGTCACTGTTACCAGTTAAATATAGCCCTGGTGTGTTCAAGTCAAGAGTGAATAGGTATCTACTAGGCAAGCGTGCTACACCTTCGACCACAACATCGTTTTCCATCAGGTGAGATCGTGGTCAAATGATTGCATAGTACGTAAAAATATATAAAAAATACGGACAACAAAGTGATCCTATAAGGGTATCTTTTTCCTTTTGAAGTACGGAACCCTAAAAAAACAGAATAGAAGCCACGGTAGAGAATGCATATTAATGAAAATTGACAAATATCCTCCAACAAAGCGAAGTTCATAACCTGGGCATATCTGATAAGAGAGCTTCTATAAATTCTAGCTGAAAATTATCCCGAACAATAAGCCTATTCCACGCTGTTTAGCTTTCATCCCCCCGTAATATACGCAGGGGTGCAGTGTACTCAGGTGTCGAATCGCGATTCGCGAGAGGTATGTGTGCACCGGCCCTTGTGTTGCTTATGCGCTACATAAATGGACGTCGGTTCAACTCCGATAAATTAATTTAAAAAACATTTAGATTAAATATGTAGTAGCCACATCATGTCACGAGAACCAAATGTGTGTGCCAAATTTCAGCCCGATCGCTTCAGAGGAAGTGGGTGAAATAATAATTGCAAAATTCCAGGACATACAAAGAAATTAAATAAAAGCTTTTATAATATTATGAAAGAAGTTGGCTTAAATATTATACTACCAATTGAGAATAGTTATTAATTGTACGAACTGAGCGGTAAAGGTAAGCTTTTCTTTTAATTTTCATAATGTCTAAGATCATGACACCAATGTAAGCACTTCTTATTTCGATAATCTAAAGTCATGCATGGGACTGGTCTATGAAGCAATGAAGACTGGTTGGTAGATGTAAGGTAACACAATTATTATTAGTTTGGTTTCTCAAATTAATTGATGACAATTATTGTGAGAACGAAGATGGATCGATGAAGTCAGTAAAGTCACGAGTCGACATGAATACTATAATAGAAGGAACTGGCGCAGATGGAAATGTACGTAGCAGTGGACATAATTAGGATTTTGTTGATTATGATGACGGAGGTATGCTTTTGTTCGGAAGCTTGCATTAAAGACAGAACCTAAAGGTATGAATTCCATACAATCGATAACATATCGTATAACGACCAACTTATTAATGGCATGTCTAGTATATCTTCACATGAGATCTAGCACACAGTCACCTCTCACCAGCATCCGTAACACGTCGCTCCCTGCCTCGCCGCGCGGCCTGCACCCCCGCTAGAAGGGTGGACAGTCCGCGAGGGTCGTTCCCTCGGAACTCTTTGATGTGGTCTCCGTGACCGTGAAAATGTGACGTCATTCTACTCCGACATTAGAGGAATCCGTAATTGCTTGCAAATTGCGCTCTTTGTTGGCTTTATCGTGTTTTTAAAGCAATATTAAAAGCATCGAAACGGTAAAGGTATACCGGTGTTTATTTACCGCATGCTCTGAGTACGAAGTTCCAGATTTCCTAGATATAAGGTTATTTATACTTTTATGCTTATAATAAAGCAGTAAAAAAAAGTCTATGCAATGAAGATAATATAAAAAAATGGTATAGGTGGCTTAAAATAAACTACTCATCAAACAAATAATATTTTTATAATGATGTCTGTCTGTATGTTTGTTCGCGCATCACTTCAAAACTATTAGACCGATTGCGATGCGTTTTTTTTTAATAGCTTCGTGTTTGACTTATAAACTGGAGCAGCCGAGCCGAGCAATCGATACAAATATTTGACGCCTGAACGAAATTTAGTATATTGTACAATAAAAGTGCTTTGGTCCTGGAATGAAATAGGCCTGGTATACTTTTATCCCAGAAAAATGGACATTAAGCCACAACTTTGTTAAAAGAAAAATAAAATAAACTTAAGGCGCTATGGGAGGCAAAATTTTTGTCCTACTCTTCAAGGTGCAGGTTAAGCAGGACAGGTGATGCATCTCAGGAGCCGATTTTAGTTAGCACCAATGCTCTTCATGTTTTTTGACACACTTGTCATTTCGTTTCCATGGCAACCACAGACCATTCTGTGATGGCAACCGTTCCTTACAGTGAGTAATCAACATTTTCCAGTTTTCCCGTGGAAAAATACAATTTTCCAAGATAAAAAGTATTCTTTGTTTTATTCCAGGGTATAAGCTATCTCCATTCTAAATTTCATCAAAATCCGTCCAGCCGTTTTCGCGTGAAAGCTCCCCAAACAAACAAACAGACAACTTTTCACTTATATATATTGGTATGGATTTTCTATATTTTTTTATTTATTTTAATACGAGTAATCTTACGATATTTCAAAAAACTGATTTCAATCAAATCAAATCAATAATTTATTTGCTAGAATACACAACATAAAGTTCTTAGTATTAAAAGTAGGTAAAGTGCATTGAGCCTGCCTGCAGCGTGCAGACGCGCAAATATTAACTAATATTTTCGACAAAAAAATCTACAAATTAATACTTTGGAAACAGTAGAAAGAAGACAGAAGTATTTGAACGTTTATTGCGATTATACATTTATTTTTATTGTAAAATTAAGTAAGTTTAGTAAGTACTCGTACTAATTGAAGTTGATTTATTCCATCGAGGCACGGGAACGTCAAACTGGTGTTTTTTAAAAAAAATAATGTTTTTTTTCTATCAAGACTAATTTATTTAATCATGTTTTAGTGACCACATCCGGATAAAGTATTTTGTGAACATTTATTACACATGAAAAAATAAAGTCAATTATCTGTTTTCAAAGGTCTAGTTTTAAATATTCGTGAGGAAGAATCGTCAAATTTGCATAACCATTTCACCAGTAGCGATGGCGAATCATCTGATTCCAAAGATAAGCTGTTTTTTAAAAGATCGTATCTAACTTGCAATGTTTGTATGTACTCGTATGTCTGTATGTATATCTGTATGAATGTTTGTATGTATGTTTGTTTAGGTCAAACCTGCAAGATGAATTAGAATCACTTCCTCTTATCCTACGGAGTTGAATTTTTGCATGTTGTATCTAATCTAAACGAAAAATTTGAATCACGGGTGGGGTTCAAACCCGCATCATTCTGTGCCTCTGCGCGGCACATGCCTTTAGTCGAACTTGGCAAAGGTTAAGCTAAGCAAACAGGCGTTAATGCTAAAATCATATATTATTACGCATGTTGGTTCAGTTTCGATAATAATGCATTTTTATGGTAAGCATGACCTGAATCGAAATCCAGGAACAGCTCCAGATAAAAGAACTCTTCAACGGTCAACAGCACTGTCACGAAGTTTTGTGTACATTCTATTATGTTAGTCGGTTTGAAGTTTTACTTTGACATGGTTGCTGCTCACCGGGTTGGCTCCGGTTTGGGAAATGCTCACCGGTTAAGAACATAGACACAATATGCTGTATACATCCTAATTCTCATCACGACTTGGCTACTGTCACTGCGTACTTTTTTTACCGAGCGAGCGCGAAGCGCGAGCGAATCGTTTCTGTTTCAGCTTGGGCTAAAATGCTTTCATATATCCGGCTGTCCGCCGTCCGCCTGTCCGTCCGAATCTCTGTTCGCCTTTACAGGTCACATTTCTCAACCGAACTAGACGAAACTTGGTTAAACGAATTTTAAGAATTTTTTAGTCGCTGGGGTTTTTTGGTTGGGTACTTCCCCTAAAAAGGGGCAAAAAGGAGGATACTGAATATCTCCGCCTTGCTAGATCCGATTTCGATGGTTCTTTTTTTATTTGAAAGGTTACATACTACCTTTAACTTACTTTAAGTTGGTCTTATAAAATTCGGTGAAGATTTGATGAGGATCTTCGGCGTGATGAGCTTCTGCTCACCAAAATGCAGTAAATTGCTCTCTTTTAGGTTTCTACCAGTGGAATCAGCCCTTTACTTACTAAGTAGGCATTAATGGAGCACCTTGGTTATTTATGTTAGTTATACAATAAGGTAACTAGATGGTGCTACTGTGCACTGCTAGGTGGTTTGCAAAAAAGTTTGTACCTACGCGCGAGTTTTAAACAACTCACCGAGTTTTAAATGTTTTATTTCTCTTTTTTTTAGTATCAATCATAAAGTTAGGATTTTGCTTCTGGTGAAATACAGACTAAGTTTATGGTCAGATGTTATAAGTTTAGTGTGTGTATGTATATCAATATCACTGTATATGTGTATCTGTCTGTGGCATCGTACGAATAGACATTCGTTTGGGAGTTACGATGCCACAGACAGACACACATACCTATTTTAGTTATATATTTAAACGGGACTTAATCACGCTGAAAACTTATTTTTTATTTGCCTCGACGTTTCGATCAAGTTGCATTGATCGTGGTCACGAGAAGACTGAAGTAGCGGGTGTCAGCGTCGAGAAGGGCGAGCGTCGTCTCCAACTACCCGCATTTGTTTTTGTATACATTCAGTATTGTCACGACACACAACACTAAAGACATCTGCAGATTTCTTCTGACATAAACCGCGACGCGAACACTTGCTTATCACGGGATTCCAGGACGCAGCCAACTTGAAACTATCCTCTCACCTATACCTATTTTGATGTAGTTTTTATTACCTATGTTACAACTGTAGAATCCAACTGATGGATTCTAGATGGTTCGTAGCTCGTAATGGGGGCTCAGGATCGTAGCTCCCACTAATGAACCGATATTGATGCGGTTTTTTAATATATGAAAGTTGGTGTGATCGAGATGATTTTTAGCTATAATAGAGGTGTGGGGGTCGAGTGTTATATGCCTATCAAAATTGTGCTTGTTCAAATAATTTTCAGTTGCTTCAGTCTGACTCTAATACAAACACCTACTTATGCAATCGAAATTTCGAAGTATCGAAGCTAGTATATTGCCATAATTAAATTTTATAATCAGATCCAAATCAATATACCCATTAAAGCAGTACACATTAGCAGTACAGTGCTGGCCAGTTGCCAAGTCACACCGGCTGGCGGCAATGTTAGCAGGTATCTTTATATTACGGTGCGTTCGCACTGAGAGTGTAATCGCTGGCAACAATGCTCTACAGTGGAACACAGTGTTTTAATGTGCAGACACTGCAGACACCATTGCTTGGCGCCAAATATCTGTAAAACATTGACACCAAAGTCTTCGATTGTACAAGTGCATGTTGTGCGTAAGAATTTGCTATCCCTTTCTAGATGGTAGAGCAATTGTAAGGTTGCAGTGCAATGGTGGCCAAGCTGAATAGGTACTAGTGCGCGTTAGAATACCACAGTACTGGGACCGATCCTTGGCTCCACAATGAATTTTCAATAAATTTTCGCAATGAATTTTCTATGTTATTTATTTATTTACTAGCTTACCCACCCGCGACTTCGTCCACGCGGACTACAGTTTATCGCGAAAAAAGCATCCTTATATATATTTAAAACTAATACAAAAGTAGGTATAGCGCCAATCCTATTGTCATTTTTTGACATACTTGTTATCTAGTTTCCATGACAACCGTTCCTTACAGCGAGTAATCAACATTTTCCAGTTGTCCCGTGGAAACTTACAGTTACAAAAAGTATACTATGTTTAATTCCATGGTAAAAGCTATAGCATTCTAAATTTTATCTAAATCCGTCCAGCCGTTATCGTGTGAAAGATCCCTAAATAAACAAACAAACAAATAGACAACGGTTCACTTTTATATATTGGTATGGATTTGACCATCAGCAGTTTCGGTTTGAAGGACAATGTTGGCAACTGGGCAATGAGACTTAACAACCAATGCCACAAGATGCCGAGCGCAGTGCGGTGACGCGCAAGATTTTGCAACCAATGTTCTGGGTGCCACTGCAACTGTTATGGGCATCAGGCAAGCAGCCTGCCGTCTCGTCACACAAAGTAATAAAAAATAAGAAACAGTTACTAGCTCATCAACTGGCACCGTGTAGGCACGGTAATGTTATAGATAACATTACCGTGCTGTAGGCGCCGCCACCTCCACTAGTGCGATAAAACGCAGGTATTTACGACGAGCCTGCGGTCTATTGTTTCGATACGGCGCCCGCCCCTCCCTCATACGCGATAAATTTAAAATGTTATCAGGATTTGAATTTTTAATGGTAATTAACTAACTAGACATTAAAACATGATCAGATTTAAGTTGTCTTTAGGATGACGGATTGAAAACTTTTAGAAAAGACATTAGGTATATTGAGAACTGTATAGTTATAGTTATTATTCCTGTAATAGATACGCATAATTTTTAAGACATAATTATATAATCATGAGTGTTTAAGAGTTGTAAGTTCTAAAACTGACACTCCAGATAATAGTGTATGAAAATCTGAATACCATTTATGACGCAACAGAAGGAACTCATCTATAAGATAGCACATCTGTACCCAAGAAACAAGATAAAACAGAGCTTCACCCAAAACTTTTAATCCTATCCAAGAAAATTGCACTTGGTCATAAAATTACCAATTTTCCCAATAGAATCTGCAAATAATAACATCTGTGGTACATAGGTACAGAGCTCGAGAGGAGTTACCCGAGCGCGACCGGTACACTTCTCGGTAAAAGTACCGGAATAAATTCAGTAAAGGTATTTGGGAGCAATGCGCCGATCGATATGCACAAAGAGCTGATAATACCGCACTTTTAAAAGGACAATTATGCACATCGATCAAAACTTATTGTTTAAATAAAACGAGACAATATAATAGTAAACTACGATCATAGAGTACCTACATATTGTACCTATATCTACTTCCTACAGAAAGTGGGGTTTTAAACAACGCCATGTCGCCATGTATAACTTAAGCCATAAAAATAAATAATAACACTTATTTAATCATCCATGAGATCATGGTCGGGATTCAAACCCGCATCATCCTTGCCCCTGCGCGGCACATTTCTTTAACTAATTCGGCTACCGTGAGAAAATTATTAGATACCTATATTATGCTAAAATCATAACATGAAGTAACTAGCTGTGCCCATGGCTTTGCCTACGTGTTCATTTATCTGGGTTAAAAGTTACCAATGTGTTATTCCAGGACCAAAAGTACCCATAATGTACAAAATACCATATTTCGTTCAGCCGTTCAAATAGTTTTTTATTGTTTGCTCAGCTTCTCCTTATCAGATTGAGATACCAAGTACACCAGTTTTTAAATCAAAACCTTAGCTATCCAACTGTGAAAATTGCATCGCAATCGGTTCAGTAGTGATGCACGTACAAACAGACATACAAACAAACAATATATATTGTTTGTTTGTTTGGGGAGCTTTCACGCGATAACGGCTGGATGGATTTTGATTAAATTTGGAATGGAGATAGCTTATACCCTGGAATAAAACATGAGATACTTTTTATCCCATGAAAATATGTAAAATGTTGATTACTTGCTGAAGGAACGGTTGCCATGGAAAACAAATAACAAGTCTGTCAAAAAACATCAAGAGCATTGGGGCTATACTTTTCATTGGTTTTTAATATCCTAGAAGAACATAGGATGCTTTTTTCGCAATAAACTGTAGACCGGGTGGACGAAGTCACGGGTTCCTGTTCTTCGTTTTAAGTTTCAACCATCGGTTCTGCTGATGGACGTTTTAAGAATCGGAAGGATCGATTTCGCTACTCGCGGAGGCTCTTGTTTCGTACTTCTACTATCTGTTTGATACTTGATTGATTGATTGATTATTTGTCATTAGTGGGATCTTCTGAAGATTGGACATTACAATGCAGATTTTGTTTGATTCAATTTTGGTTACATGACAATAGCTTAGTTCATCTATGCTGTTCCTTATAGTTAAACCATGAAGAAACAAATGTTTAGAGCTGATGTAAATCTTCTTCTAGAATTATTTAATTTTGGAAACTCTATACACTTCCCTTCGGTACAGTCAACATACAAAACGGCCACGTGGCACCAACACCAGGTGCGCCAACCGCACGGCTCTAAATTTAACGTCTTTATTTCTGTTTCTGACCGTACCTAACTGCTCCAATGTTTTTACATTTCTGCGGACCCTACTCTAATTGAAGGTGATTCAGAAATAACTTGGATTATTTTCGTATCACCGGGGTTCTTAGGGTGATGTTCTTAGAAGCTGTGTTTCACCTGCCGATAGGAGAGGATGTTTTAAAACTGTGCTAATTTCGTTTTATGGCTGTACTTTAAAAGGTGTTTCTTTGGTGCTTGGTTTAAGTTCTTTGTGGAAAAGACCCGAGGGAAAGTAGTATATAACTTTTTCTCCGGATGGAGTGAGAAAGGAGGTACCTACCTAGGTACTTATATTGTGAATTTTGATACGTTTCTGAAAGTAAAATTAACCACGAAACAGGTATTGAACCTGCGACTTCAGAATTCCGTTTCATTATCAGTGTATGGTCTTTACTCGTACCTACGTTTCTTGATTGAATAAACTGAAATAAGCATTTTATTTGTATTTTTGTGTTTGTGTATATGTTTTATTGACTTCTTATTAAGTTCAATCACAATATTCTACCTATTCGATCCTAGGCTCCGCACCAATGACTTTTCTTAGTTATGTGCAGTTTTCTATAGCTCCGTGCTTCGGAGGGTACGTTAAACTATCGGTCCCGGCTGTTTTTGATTAATAGCAGTCGTCAAGCCATGTCAGAGGCCGTCGGGCAGCCTGACAAACTCTGACATCAGAGGCCAGCACTAGCTCATACGACAAATAAACAACAACAATATTCTACCTTCGCATCTTGCACCGAATTTAACTAAAAGTGTCTGCAAACTAAATAAGCTGTATCAAAGAGATCACCGCTGACCTGAGACGGCAACGAAATAACGAAATTCTGAGCACGGTAATTAAACCGTGGCCAGATACCACATTAATACTTGATAACACAATTAATTCCAACGCGAAATGGGTTGGGGCATGGTTAACGCGGAAACGGACAGAAGGCACAAGTTAGAATTTTTAAATGTTGCAGTGGTGTCTGTATTTGCTGTTAGTAAGTGATATGATGAAGTTCACAGTACAGTTGTCCCGATTCGCACGAGTAATGTCAAAAATAATAATACAAAAGCTTAATAATGTCCTTGAATAAAAACGCCCAATCAGAAAAACGTCTAAGCATAGAAACATCCAACTAGAAAAATTACCAAATATAGAAAAGGCCATTTAGAAAAATGTTCAGAAATAGAAATGCCCAACCAGAAAAATTACAAACTTTAGAGATGCCACGATTAAGATTCAGTCATAATGAAGTAAGTTTTATCTTGGTAAAGCCAACACGAGCAATGTCGCAGGCAAAGTTTAGTTTGCACCTGAATCTTCTAACACAATCACAATTTGACAAATGAGGTATCTTAGAAGAGTAGTGATCGTCGCTAAAGACGCAATTTAACTCGCTATTGTAATAAAAGAAGCGTAAACCGGCTGTAAGTCTTATGTGACATCATTACATCTGCTTCATTATAAAGAAAATAACATAGGGTACCTTTCATCACGATTTAAAATAAAACTAGTGAGTTATAATTCCCAAGAGAATAACAACAAAAAAACAGACAAAAAACGATCATTCACAGTTATCTTGGTTATTATCGTTCACCAATTAACGCAGCGTTTCTCTCATTCACATTAATATAATAATTATCTGTAAGACAGCATAAGTTTTCGTACTTTACGTAGTTTGTTTGAGTGATGGTAGCCTAACGGTTCCATAGTGTAATTTAGAATCCAACGATGCTGGGTTCGGTCCTAGACTCCGCACCAAAAACTTTTCTAAGTTATGTGCGGTTTTGTATCATTCCGTGCTTCGGAGAGCACGTTACACTGTCGGCTCGGCCCCAGCTGTTATTGTTAGCTGTTAATTAATAGCAGTCGTTAAGCCATGTCAGAGACCCCTCGGGCGGCCTGACAAACTCTGACACCAGAGGCCAGCACTACCTCATACGACAAACAAATAAACAACCAAACAACGTATTTTGTTCCGCTACCCGCTAACAGTACCACCATTCACCAAACCTCGTAAAATTTTCAATTTGCCTCTGCTAAAGTTTCACCTGATAATCGCGGAGTTAGGTGCGGTAAAAGGAAAAGTATTCCGCAGATAAGGGCGAAGAGTTCCCTAATTACATCTGTACTGGCAATTATAATTCTCCAAGTTCTGAAGATTCGCTTTCGTGGAGAACTTTCGTTTTCAGTGAAATTGATAAGAAAAGTATCAAACTAATTCATGGTTGAACCTGCAATGGCAAGTGATGGAATTTGAGTTTTAGCCCCCGAACTCGAAAAGAGAGGGGTAAGGGTACGTGTACGTGTGTAGATTTCTGTCTGTGGCATCAAAGCTCCCAAACGAATGGACAAATTTTGATGCGGTTTTTTAATGTTAAAAAGCTGATGTGATCAAGATGGTGTTTAGCTATAATGGGGGGAGTGGAGAGTAGGGGGTTACATACATGTTTAATTTGTGCTTTCAAAATGAATTGTGCTTTAAATATTTTTTTCATACTCTGTATTTTGTGATGTTACGAAATTTTTTCGTTATGGAGAACTAATCGAACTGTGACTGATCTGACTGTGACTAATCTAAATGTACTCCTATTTTTTGTTTGAAATATTAATAGCCAGCGCGTCGGAATAAATAATAGTACTAGTTGGACAAAACCAAGGTTACGTTCATCGAACATGTTATTCTAGAACCAATTGCTGATAACGGAACTGCTCACGATGTTGTTCAGGAGTATGTTTATCTGGGGCAAAGTTTCCAACTACGTAAAAACAACTTCGGGAGAGAGACCCGCAGAAGAATACAGCTGGGCTGGGCAGCATTTGCGAAACTTCGTCGAGTCTTCTCGTCGCCAATACCGCAAAGTTTGAAGACAGAAGTCTTCAACCAGTGTGTCCTACCTGTTATGACATACGGAGCCGAGTCGTGGACACTCACGGTACGACTAGTCCACCAATTTAAGACACAGCGGGCTATGGAAAGGGCTTTGTTTAGAGTTTCTCTGAATGATCGTATCCGGAATGAGGGGATCCGGCAGAGAACTAAAGTTGTCGACATAGCCCTAATCCTAAGGGCTATGTCGACCTAAGCTGAAGTGGCAGTGGGCTGGTCTTATCTGTCGAAGGATTGATAACCATTGGGTAGACGTGTTCTTGAGTGGAGACTGGGACTCGGTAAACGTAGTGTAGGGCGCCCTCCAGCTAGGTGGAGCAACGATATACGCAATGTAGCTGGCAGCAGTTGGAAGAGAAGAGCCAAAGAGCTCAGTGGCATGCTTTGGAAGAGGCTTGCGCAAAATCAAAAAGCACTTAAACAAAAAACAAAAAACACTAGAAACTTTTTGTTGACTAGCAATAATCCAAGGAGTATACCTAACTGTCAAAATAATACAAGGAGTATACTTAACTGTCAAAATAATCCAAGGAGTATACCTAACTGTCAAAATAATCCATGGAGTATACCTAACTGTCAAAATAATCCAAGGAGTATACCTAACTGTCAAAATAATCCAAGGAGTATACCTAACTGTCAAAATAATCCAAGGAGTATACCTAACTGTCAAAATAATCCAAGGAGTATACCTAACTGTCAAAATAATCCAAGGAGTATACCTAACTGTCAAAATAATCCAAGGAGTATACCTAACCGTCAAAATAATCCAAGGAGTATACCTAACTGTCAAAATAATCCAAGGAGTATACCTAACTGTCAAAATAATCCAAGGAGTATACATAACTGTCAAAATAATCCAAGGAGTATACCTAACTCTCAAAATCTAACGCAGCTGGTTAAGAAAATGAAGCAGATAATTCATTTGACCAAAAAGTTTACTTTAAGTGTATTTACTAAAAAATACTACTAAACCAATGTTGATGAAGTGAAGATTCATCCTTAAATAAAAAAAGAGTCACACGAAGAAGGTCAAGGTTCATAAATTTGGGAGATTTGAGTAAACATTAAAAAAGGTAAAATTAAGAACCTCGATTTTGAAGTTTATTCAAAATTATAAACAAACAAGCATCCCTTAACCTTATCTAGACAGAATAAGAAATTAAATCCCATAACTTCAGACCCGGAAACCTACGATTATTACAATGGTATTTGCCCAAACATTATAACCTCACCGATGCCGTTTACCTCGCAAACACATAAAAATAATACGCATGTGTTTGTAATTATTGCCATAAGTGTTATTATACTGAGAGCAGCTGCGAGACATTATTTTAAAATAATAATGTTTACCTTCGCAGCCATGGTGCAGCATGTTTGGCTTATATTCGAATGTTGTTTGGAATACATTTCGGTTTGTTGAAAGGTATTGCGGAGAAAGTGAGCGAGAAAACAAAATTTTTTGCAATTTCAATACAAACTAAAAATATTCGGAGTATTTTCGATGTTTGCTTCGGGAGGTCGAGAGGAGGAAATGTCTTATTGTCGTGAAATATGAGAAAACTGTCTAGCAATCTATCGTTCCTGTAGGAATTACATAAAGTCACAAGTTAAATTATTCTAAGAATACAAAAACCCGACTGCGAACCAAATGATTGCGTACGAGCTGACAGCCCGCAAAAATAATCACACTAATATTATCGAGGCGAAAATTTGTATGTATGTAAGGTTGTTTGAATGTTTGTTTGTTACTTCTTCACGCTTAAATGCCTGAACGGATTTGGTTGAAATTTGGTATAGAGGTAGCTTATACCCTGGATAAACACAAAGGCTACTTTTTATTCCGCAAAAATGAACGCTTCCTGAGGGACGTGGGTAAAACCACGGGGCGCAGTAGTATTTATATAAATTTAATGTTTACTTTAATACAATTACAACATTAGACTATAGTATTTATATAAACTTGTATAATCTAAAATTGTTTTTTTTTAAGAAGCTTAAATTTCAATTGCTACTGTATAGTTATTGAAAGAATTATACATTTTTGAAATGGTGTTATAAAATCCTTTATTACGGTACCTCACTCGATAGGTTTTGGTATTTTTTGGTTCCATCAGAAAGACAGTTCAGGTATCATTGGATTCGTCTTGAGCACTCTCGTGATCAAGACGAATCAAATGATACCTCATTTATTCAAATCCATCAAGCCGTTTAGGCTGTAGGACGCGCCTAAGAAACGTACAAACAAACAAACATACAACCGAAATACATAACCATCCATGCAGTCGGGTAAAAACTATAAACAAATAAATTTTGCGATATCGTGAGTAGCTAGCTTAATCTTTGGTCCTGCCAGAGGTATAGACAACAATAATTTGGCATATATCCACTTATTGAACATCAGCAAGTCTTTACACTTTTAACTTAATCTTTGGTCCTGCCAGAGATATAGACAACAATAATTTGGCATATATCCACTTATTGAACATCAGCAAGTCTTTACACTTTTAACTTAATCTTTGGTCCTGCCAGAGATATAGACAACAATAATTTGGCATATATCCACTTATTGAACATCAGCAAGTCTTTACACTTTTAACTTAATCTTTGGTCCTGCCAGAGGTATAGACAACAATAATTTGGCATATATCCACTTATTGAACATCAGCAAGTCTTTACACTTTTAACTTAATCTTTGGTCCTGCCAGAGATATAGACAACAATAATTTGGCATATATCCACTTATTGAACATCAGCAAGTCTTTACACTTTTAACTTAATCTTTGGTCCTGCCAGAGATATAGACAACAATAATTTAGCATATATGAAGAAAATGCTAAATTATTGTTAATGAAGAAAATGTAAATACTCGCTGTAAGAAACGGTTGCCATGGAAACGAAATAACAAGTAAGTATGTCAAATAACATCAAGAGTGGTGCCATACCTAGGTTTGCATTAGTTTTTAATATTCTAGAAGAACATAAGGATGCTTTTTTTCGCGATAAAAAGTAGTCCGCGCTCATGAAGTCGCGGGCGGGAAAACTAACTGTTAAGATATAAGAAGTGTCAAAAATTGTAGTCCGCGCGCATGAAGACGCGGGCGGGAAAACTAACTGTTAAGATATAAGAAGTGTCAAAAATTGTAGTCCGCGCGCATGAAGTCGCGGGCGGGAAAACTAACTGTTAAGATATAAGAAGTGTCAAAAATTGTAGTCCGCTCGCATGAAGTCGCAGGCGGGAAAACTAACTGCTAAGATATAAGAAGTGTCAAAAATTGTAGTCCGCGCGTATGAAGTCGCGGGAGGGAAAACTAACTGTTAAGATATAAGAAGTGTCAAAAATTGTAGTCCGCGCGCATGAAGACGCGGGCGGGAAAACTAACTGTTAAGATATAAGAAGTGATAAAAATCTAATAAGGCGGCTTATATATTGCCATTTGTATTGTTACTAGTAGAAGTTGTTTTGTGTTTGTGTTTAGTTGTTAGAGTGATGTATCAAAATAAAGGTCTTCAAAAGACCATTCCAAAAATATATAATTCTTTTACATAAGCCGTAATTTGTATTATAAGCTATTTGCAAAATTAAAAGAAAGAACTTAAGTACCTAATTTTAATTTGTTAGTCGTCCATTGTCATATATGTCGTCCATAGTCCATTGTTGTAACTATTAAAGTAAAGTAAAATATGTGAGACAGTAAGAAACGTAAAATGTATATTACTACTAGTTCTCCCGCCCGCGACTTCGTCCGCGCGGACTACAGTTTATCGCGAAAAACAGCATCCTGTTTTCTTCTAGGATATTAAAAACCAATGCAAAAATAGGTATAGCACCAATGCTCTTTATGTTTTTTATTTCGTTACTTTGTTACTTGTTATTTCGTTTCCATGGCAACCACAGACCATTCTGTGATGGCAACCGTTCCTTACAGTTAGTAATCAATATTTTCCAGTTTTCCCGCGGAAACTTACAATTTTCCGGGATAAAATGTATTCTTTGTTTTATTTTAGGGTATAAGCTGTCTCCATTCTAAATTTCATCAATATCCGTCTAGCCGTTATCGCGTGAAAGCTCCTCAAACAAACAAACAAACAAACAGACAACGTTTCACTTTTATATATTGGTATGGATTATGTTCGCTTAGTGGTTTTACCTGCGTGGATATTGATGATGATGATGAAAAGTAGCCTATGTGTTAATCCAGCATATAAGCTATCTTTGTACCGAATTTCATACAAATCTGTTCAGCCGTTTGAGCGTGAAGGAGTAAATTATGACGATATGATGATGATGAAGAAGATGATAAAAAGTAATCCATGAGTTAATCCAGGATATAAGCTATTCTGGTACCAAATTGTATCCAAATCAATTCAGCCGTTTGAGCGTGAATGAGTTACATGCATACATAGATATTTTTTCCGTGATCGAAGCTTTATACTCGTACTAATAGAGTAATTATTTTTGCGGGTGGTCAACTCGCATTGCGTCCTAGCGGCTGAAAAGCAGAAACCCAGGCATGTTTGCGTCGTGTCCTGCCTGCGCCCCACACCTTCACCGCTCTGTGAATCTGTTACATAGTACAGGTAAAACCCAGGCATATGTTTGCGTCGTGTCCTGCCTGCGCCCCACACCTTCACCGCTCTGTGAATCTGTTACATAGTACAGGTAAAACCCAGGCATATGTTTGCGTCGTGTCCTGCCTGCGCCCCACACCTTCACCGCTCTGTGAATCTGTTACATAGTACAGGTAAAACCCAGGCATATGTTTGCGTCGTGTCCTGCCTGCGCCCCACACCTTCACCGCTCTGTGAATCTGTTACATAGTACAGGTAAAACCCAGGCATATGTTTGCGTCGTGTCCTGCCTGCGCCCCACACCTTCACCGCTCTGTGAATCTGTTACATAGTACAGGTAAAACCCAGGCATATGTTTGCGTCGTGTCCTGCCTGCGCCCCACACCTTCACCGCTCTGTGAATCTGTTACATAGTACAGGTAAAACCCAGGCATATGTTTGCGTCGTGTCCTGCCTGCGCCCCACACCTTCACCGCTCTGTGAATCTGTTACATAGTACAGGTAAAACCCAGGCATATGTTTGCGTCGTGTCCTGCCTGCGCCCCACACCTTCACCGCTCTGTGAATCTGTTACATAGTACAGGTAAAACCCAGGCATATGTTTGCGTCGTGTCCTGCCTGCGCCCCACACCTTCACCGCTCTGTGAATCTGTTACATAGTACAGGTAAAACCCAGGCATATGTTTGCGTCGTGTCCTGCCTGCGCCCCACACCTTCACCGCTCTGTGAATCTGTTACATAGTACAGGTAAAACCCAGGCATATGTTTGCGTCGTGTCCTGCCTGCGCCCCACACCTTCACCGCTCTGTGAATCTGTTACATAGCACAGGTAAAACCCAGGCATATGTTTGCGTCGTGTCCTGCCTGCGCCCCACACCTTCACCGCTCTGTGAATCTGTTACATAGCACAGGTAAAACCCAGGCATATGTTTGCGTCGTGTCCTGCCTGCGCCCCACACCTTCACCGCTCTGTGAATCTGTTACATAGTACAGGTAAAACCCAGGCATATGTTTGCGTCGTGTCCTGCCTGCGCCCCACACCTTCACCGCTCTGTGAATCTGTTACATAGTACAGGTAAAACCCAGGCATATGTTTGCGTCGTGTCCTGCCTGCGCCCCACACCTTCACCGCTCTGTGAATTTGTTACATAGTATAGGTAAAACCCAGGCATATGTTTGCGTCGTGTCCTGCCTGCGCCCCACACCTTCACCGCTCTGTGAATCTGTTACATAGCACAGGTACAATTTGTATTCAATAGTTTTGTTCGGGATTTTTGTTTTATTTAATAATATTCATTACTTTGAGATTATTCAAGTTATGTAAGTACCTACCATAGTCCAATGTTGCAATTGCAACTATTAAAAAAAGTAAAATATGTGAGTAAATATGAAACGTTAAAAATTAAAATCATATTAGGTACCTACTATATTATCTATTATTACGGGTGGGCGGTGCGTTCGTCCGATATCGCGGCTGAAAAGCAAAAACTGGAGCATAATGTTTGCGTCGTGCGTTCCGCGCCCCACGCCTGCACACCAGTCGTTTTTT
Source organism: Alsophila aescularia (assembly GCA_946251855.1). Lineage (NCBI taxonomy): Eukaryota > Metazoa > Arthropoda > Insecta > Lepidoptera > Geometridae > Alsophila > Alsophila aescularia. The sequence continues at coordinate 1,729,762 of OX276375.1, forward strand.
TTTAATTTTAGAACTAATTTTTACTTGTTATTTGGAGATTTTTCAATTTACTTACAATATTGTTTCCATACCAGTCAGGCAAATCACATGTATTTATACGACATAACTACATCATTAATTTTGGTACCTACCTACCTTCTAATAAATCACGAACATAATATGGTACATTTTGAGCTGTACTCCGGCCTTTAACAGAGTGAGGACCTGTTTTTATACCATGGTGCCCTATATATTCATATATTTTTATTAGATAAATCACTACAAGATGATGTACTATTGTCGCGAATTCCGTGTCTCCTATAATATCATATAGCTATCTACTAACAGGTACCTTCAACCTAATTGCCCAATAATTCTGTCAACACTGCACCACACAGAAACTACACAACAAGTAGACAAAAACAGTGTAACCGTCAGGTCACCTGCATTTCCTTGCTGCCGCAATGTCCAACCAGATACTTCACATACCTACTTCAATTCTGCACACACAATTCTGTAACTCACCTTTAAATAAACTGGACACCAATCATTCACACCTTGCCACCAAGTACGTAGGTAGGAGCGCCAGGCATGCTGCGCGCGCGCGTCTTTATTACACGACGTGAACGCAGCGGGCTCGCCGCGGGCACGCATCGGGCACGCAGCGGGAACGCAGCGGGAACGCGCGTGCGTCGCGCGTCGATGACAATCCGAGGTGCTGGCGATTTATCGACGCTGGATTGTTTTGTAAAGGTGAGCGCTAAATTAGCAGACGAGATTCAATGAATCAGTTCTGGTTCTGAATCATCAGATTAATTTCATTCATTCATGAAACATTTCTGATTTGACATTTTGTAAATACAAATTGATGCTTTGGCAAGAGCATCAAAAGGAAGTTTTTTACCAAGATTAATTATATTCTTGATGAGCATAATAGTATTTAATACCTATCCAATGCTGGATCACTGGCCTTCTCTCAAATATCCTCCTCGTTCTAGGCCAATGTGTGTTCTACGGTTGAAAATTAAAAATTAAACATGACAATAATATATTCCTCATAGTAAATCTTATATTCTGATCCATATAGCTGTGATCAAATAGGTAACAAATAAATAGACCGCCAATGAATCCTACTTCCTCTCTCAAAATTGTTAAAATATAGCAACGCTGACAAACATAACAATATTAAAAGCACACACGACTCCGACTAGACAGACCATTTAAATTAACAAATGACCCGCCAAAACAACCGAACCATACTTATACGATTTCTCACCTAAAAACAGGTGTGGATCTTAATCGTAAAAAAATATATTCAAATAAAAAGTAATCAGTGCCGATACCGGGCGAAAGAAAATAAATAGATTTTAAACGAAAATAAACATGGATGTAACGCGTCCGGTGCGCCGATTTGTATTACCTGTTAGTTTTACTGAAATGTTGATGCGTTTGCGCTTGATCGACGTATCCACCTCGATTGTGCGGTCTTGATACTTGATTATAACACATAATATTTGTTTATGAAGGCGTGTTGTATTTGATTTGACTCATACATAAGCAACAACTAAATAATAATTACCTACCATTTTGGCAATAATGGAAAAATATTGTTTTTGTTTTCCTTTATTACATACTAGTTGCCAAAACTGTATTTTTTTCATTTTTGTCTGTTTGTCTGTCTGTCTGTCTGACTGTCTGTCTGTCTGTATCTTGGCTAGGCATCACGCATTTATATGATTAGTTAAAATTAAGAATACTTTTTATCCGGAAAAAAATAAAGAGTTCCTGCGGGATAATGTCCCAAATTCTGTAAATTAAAGATATTTTCTAATTTTTTTAAGGGCCGTTCTATATTCAATATAAAAGCCAAAACTGTATTTTTTAAATTTTTGTTCCTCTGTCTGTCTGTCCGTCTGTCTGTCTTTACCTTGGTAGCGCACCACGTCGAAAATACTTAATGAATTCAAATGAAATTTGGTATGAATTCACACTTCGAGGGAGGACATTGGATACTTTTCATCCCGAAAAAATTAAGTGATCCTGTAGGTGCAGGTTAGGGGTGGAAAATTATTTAAAGAACACTTAGCACGCTGAAACTATTGGACGGATGTTGATGCAACTTGGCACGGGCAGAGTTTATAACATATGTGAAAATTATGGATACATTTTGTCCCGAAAAAATAAAGGGTTCCTGTGGGATATGGGTCCAAATTCTGTACATTAAAGATATAGTGTTTTTTTTTTTTTGGAAATTGCTCTATATTCGATTATGAAGCCTAAACTGTATGTTTTTTCATTTTTGTCTGTATATCTGTCAGTCTGTATCTTAGCCGCGCATCACGCCGCCGGAACTATTGAACGAATTCAAAAGAAACTTGGTATGATTTGAGTTCGTACTACGAGGTAGGACATAGGATACTTTACATATCGTAAAATTTATGGGTTATTATTTAGGGGTTGAAACTTATTTAAAAGAACACGTACCACGCTGAAAGTAATGGACGGGTTTTGATGCAACTTGGCACTGTCTTAAGTTATATGATGGGTTTAAAATAAGCACACGTTTTATCCCGAAAAAGTAAAGGGTTTCTGCGGGATATGGGTCCAAAGTTATGTTAATAATTAAGTAAAAAATTATTTTTTGGATGGTTCTCTATGTTCGATACTGAAGCCAAACTGTTTTACTTTTTAATTTTGTCTGTCTGTTTGTCCGTATCTTGACCGCGCATCGCACCCAAACTACTAAATGAATTCAAATTAAAAAAATGCTCTTGGGTGCTTAAAAAAGGTATTGAACAATTTTTTTTTGTTAATCGTGGCTTCCTTTCTGTTTGTCTGTATGTTTGTTTGTTCACGCATCACGTAAAAACTACTGAACCGATTGCGATGCGGTTATCATTGTTAGATAGCTTAGGGTTTTATTTAAATCTGTTGTAATTGGTATCACAATCAGGTGAGTTAGAAGCCGAGCAATTGATAAAGTATTTTTGACGGCTGAAGAAATTTTGTTCAAATGTTGCTATATTGGTCCTGGAATAGCACATTATGGTACCTACTTTGAACCTAAAGAAAATAACACGCGTGCGAAGCCGCGGGTACAGTTAGTGTATAATAATAATTTAAAATCCAAGCATGAGTTAGGTACCTACGTACCGATGTGCGAGATGCCACAATTTTCTTACTATCTTTACTGATGTACCTGATTTGTTATTTGAATATGAGTTTTCAAATAATGCAAGTATCAAGACTGCCTATATCCAGTCTCCCGTAAACAGCGGCCATGTGTTTCGTGTCCGTGCGCGAGCGCCGCAATTTGCCCGCTATCATTACCTATCTACCTGCTCTGATATTTTTATATGCGCTATTTCGACACATGTTTAGAAATGTTCTTTTTATTATTTTTTATTTAAACCGATATCGTACGGGATGTTTGGATATAATTTGAGCAAACGATGTGAATTATATTTTTGAAAACTGCTGAGATTTTGCAAGTTCTGTTTTTTTTTTGTTTTTTATTTTATTATTATTCGGGACATTTCCACACCAATTACCTAGCCCCAAACTAGGATACCCTGTGCTATGGGCACTAGATAACGGATAAACATACATAGATAATAATATTACATCTATGACTCGGATACAAACATTTCTGCTCATCACACAAATGATTGCACCTTGCAGGATTCGAACCCGCGACTGTTCGATTTCGTATCTAGGATCTCTAGCCACGAGACCAACCGGTCGTCAAAAAGTAAGAGTATGATAAAGAGTGACGAGTCGTTCTAGTAAAGCCAAACCTAATCATCAGGCCTAACTATATCAGAGCTACGGATACTTTTAGATTGCAAAATTATTCAAATCATTCAATCATCACTTTGTCTATCGTTCTAAGCCTTTTTACACGACTGCCCGAAAAACGAGTGTATTTTTTCAGAGATCGTGTGTTTTTATCTGTATGTATGTAAGTGAGTTTCATTATTCCACCAGAACTTGAATTCCTGAACAGATTTGGATGTACGGGGTAGTCAGAATCCTTACATCATCCCCAGTAACATAGACTTTTTATCAGTATGGCTCTAATTACAAATAGGAAAAAAAAACTTGAAATTGTACAATAAGGGAATCAAATTGAACGTCTTGGTCTTGATGAGCATACATTCCAACAATATATAATTTATTGGCATAAATTAGTTTTTGGCAGGTCAGCCGTGTTTTTTATACGCTTTATATTAGCTTCACTTGTATGTTTGTATGTTTGTAACCGACTCCTTTGGACGCTATTTTGACCCACTTTAAACGGTCAGATTTCATTCAAATTTTGCACACCTGTTAAAGACAGATGACAATGCAATAATTCGAAAAAAAATATGTAGAAAATAAATAATAGTTTAAAAAAACTAAAAAAACACGCTTTATATAGAAAATCAAGCTAAAAAATAGAAAATAAATTTTAATAGTGTAAATAAGAAAAAACTGTTTTATTTAAAAAAAAAAGCGTGGGGTGCTTCTCATATCTGTCAATGAAATATTTATAACTATTGACCCATGCAAGCCACGATTTTTTTGAAATAAAACATTTTTTTCTTATTTACACTATTAAAATTTATTTTCTATTTATTAGTTTGGTTTTCTATATAAAGCGTGTTTTTTAGTTTTTTTAAACTATTATTTTTTATTTATCTCTTGTTACTTGCTAAACATAGACAGTTGTTATGTTTTATATTTTAAGCGTTCCTACTAATAGGTACTTTGCAAAACACCAAACTCCAAATGACTCCATCAAGACAGTTTCATTCACAAAATAAGATACTTACATATCTTACTTTGTAGCTGAAACTTCGCATAATATTATCTTCTCAGAAGCAATGAAAGTTAATGTCACCTGTTCTGTGTATAATCTCGTTGGGGACAAACAAACTCCATTCCATTCGAATGTGAACATTTGATTTACGCAGGGAGCACTTGTTATGAGCTGTTGATGAACGCAATTAGAGGAAGTTGTAAGGTTTACCTACCTTTTGAAATATTTTAAACTTATGATCTCAGATGCATTAGAAGCATGTACAATTTTCGATAGAACTTGACTAATATTAAGATTTTAATATATAATGGTTAAAAACTGTCATTAGAAACGGAATTATATTGATATGTATTTAAATTATTTGAAGAAACGTGTGAGAAGGAGGTAGATATATGCCTGACCAAAAACATCAGATTGCTTGTGATCAAGGCGCCTGCAACGGAGCCAACAACTCAAAACAAATAAAGTACATGGTAGATTAGATACCTCGTTTCTAATGATATTGTTTTTCTTCGATGATAAAATATTGCAGGGGCTTTGTGGATTATTTTTCTTAAACATTTAATTACAAGTCGATCCCTAGTTGTAACTGCTGACTGTAAAAGTTGTAATCCCATCCAGAACTTTGAACTTTACTCATACATACATACCTAATTTCTGACAAAAAATACTGTCAAAACAGCTACACGAGACTTCATTCATCGTTTAATATTGTGGATTATTTTGTTCTTAGAAGTAGGTACTAATTGAAATAATAAACTGCTAAAGAACTCATAAAAAATAATTATTAAGAACAACACAACACCAGAAATAATAGTACCAAAGAGTATATAAAAATAGTGGTACCGTACAACACTACTAATACATTAGGGTTGTCGCGAAATGAAATTATACAAAGATCCACACGCACTTGCAAATAATACACCATTTAATCTTAACCACATTATGTCTACCATCGTCTGCCACAACTTTCAACCTTCGTCCTTTGAAAAAAAGGCCGTTTGTTGGAATATGTTTAAGTTTGTAATAGGAAAGTTAAGACAACCTGTTTCACGTGTGAGTTGGTTCCTTTTATCTTAGGTGACACGCCGTGGTTTATTATTTCGCTTGAGATATGTTGTTAATTTTCCTTTGTGGTAGTCGGATTTGTATAATGTTACGTGTCTGTGGGAGAGAGATTACCTTGTTATGGGTTGTAATTAAGGTTCGGTTTAATTTTAGAGTGAAAATCTTACAAGCTCGCACTGTCGACTTGTCGGCAACCGGTTGGTCGATATCAGCAAGAAATATTTTGAAGTTACAAACTGAATGACAATTTAACCACGGTATTGGTTTAACCGTCATCCGAATTTTGGTAAATTCCAGCATTAGCAACATTGTAGCTTGTTGATTTAGTTAAGTAGTGTGACCACAATGTTTCAGATTTTTAGAGCATCGAGTGACTACTGGACACTAGAGATGGGCTTAAGGAAGTTAGTCGTATACGGAATAGATGGAATAATTGACGACCAGTTGGTCAAGTAGCTAGAGGAGACTCTAGGCACGAAATCAAACGGTCGCGGGTTCGAATCCTGCTAGGTGCAATCATTTGTGTGATGAGTGGATATGTTTGTTTCGAGTCATGGATGTAATATTGGTATCTATGTATGTTTATCCGTTATATAATGCGCATAGTACAGGGTATCCTAGTTTGGGTCTAGGTAATTGGTGTGGAATTGTCCCTAATATATTATTATGAAATGAAATGAAATAAATTCATTTGCATGAATACAGGTGGTACATTTTAGTTGTTAATATAGTTCAGGGATCTCTGTATTCGACTAGTGTGTCGCGTAAATGTTTTAAAATTACAAGATACTAACCCCCTTACTTATAAAAAGTTATGCAATGATTAAGTAATGATTAGTAATTCTGCGCAGTACAATATTGTACTCCGCAGAATTACTAATCATTGCATAACCAATGCATAACTTTTTATAAGTAAGGGGGTTATTAACCATATTATATAAACAATAGATTTCATGGAACAAAAATTCAATTTAAAAAAAAAAAACAAAAGAATATTATAATAACTTAAGTAAACAAACAAAATTAAAGTATTAATTAACATTTAAAATATTCGTCTATTGAATAAAAACAGCTGTCGCATAGCCATTTGTACATTTTATTATTAAATTTATTTCCTTTTAGCTGTCTTAATTCATTAGGAAATTTATTATAAATCTTAATAACAATTTTGCAACAGTTTTTCTCACACATTTTCAATCTATATCTGGGCACTACTAACGGCTTTTGTACTAATACTTAAATAACACGGCTACAGCTAATACCGTATAAATAATATTATACATTTTACTGTAGATTCCCAGTTATAGACCTAATATTATAACTACTACTCTTAAAGTAAAAGACAAAACTGTCAAAAATACCTAAATGACACAATGTACTACCAAAGCTACAAAGACGGATTTACAGAGATCAGTCTCATTCAGACAACCGTGCATAGAGAAGAATAACAGTTGCCTTCATTTATAATACACGTAACTACAAATAAAACGCAGGTTATACATAAAAGTATACGTACCACGAAAACAAGCTCCATCAAAATATATGACAAAAAGACATAAGTACAAAAACTAAAACCCGACTAAGGTCGGGTAAAAATAGCCTATGACACTCTTGCGATGTAGACGATTTGATTGATACCTCGCTAGTCAAAATTAGACCAAGTTTTTAGTTTAAACACATAACCCTGCCTTTGCTTTGTATGGTAAAAAAATGCATATGACACACACACATACACACACTGATAGTGCCATTAGCAAGCAGCAAATGTAGATTTAGAAAACCAATCTCAAACCACGTTTATTTTCTAGAATGCATTGTCATTCATTTTTGAGCTACCCTGAAAGTTTCAGACGGATATCTAATCGGGAAGTGCATGATATTTGAGTTCCAAGATTTCACCTGGAGCGAAAGACAGGCAGACAGACAAACAAGAAAGTGACTTAGTAAAAATGTGGTAATAAAATAGCCTATGACTCTCTTGCGATGAAGACGAATCGATTGGTACCTCGTTTGCCAAATCGGACCTCGGGTTTGCTATGGAGGAACATCCATATAATATGTATATATATATATGACTTTTTAAACTAATTACCCTTCCATTGCTTCGCTTTAGTCAGGATATGCGAGTATTTTGATACGAGTATGTGACATCACTATGAAAACAAAATTGTTTAACACGAGTACGAGTATTCTGATTTCATTTCTGAGTGAGTTCCGTCCGACTAATACTTTGAAAATGTTTATTCTGCTCTGTTATAGAATGATCTACCGCCGCAATATTTAATGTACCTGAGTGTTTAGTCTGTGGCTGGATTAGAACCACTCAAACGGTTTTATTTCGGTTTTATGGACATACTTGCTTATATCGTTGAAGCACAGTAATCTTGTGCAGACTATTTTGAAGCACGTACACTTTGTGTATAGTATTTATTCAGTAACTAAGTATTATATACATATTTTACTAAATTAAATAACTTAGGTCACTTCTTTCGGGAATGTCCATGAGAAATAGATATTATATTTTAAAAATGTATTCGAAAATAAATGTTTATTATACAATCGACTATAAATGGATTTATTTAAAAATAACTGCTGTACCAATTTTGATGAAAGTTATTTGGAACTACACTGGAAATTTAACTTTTCAACAAAAACAAAACCCTGGAAATACGTGGTAACATTATATATAAAAAAAGACAACTTGAGAACTTTGAAAAAAAATATTGTTGGACAACAAACAGGAAATGTATATCTTCTATCTAGACTTATAATAAAGCAGTAAGTACGAAAAAACTGTACAATGAAGATATTAAAAAAAAAGTCTAAGTTACTTAAAATAAGTCAGGGTCAAAGTATTTATTTGTAAATAGGCAAAATAATATCACTTTTACAAGTCAAAATTAACACTTCGTGAACTACGAGAAATACATAAAATACTTATTATAAAAACATAAAATCAATGAAATTTAGGTAAACTTAGTATTCTTTGAGTTTGAAAAGGAAATTTATTTTTCATGTGCCAACAGAGTTAAATCTCACACTGGAAAAGAAAATACCCTTCTAACTCTACCGGTGCTTCGGAAATACACCCGTTAGAGAAGAGAGCACCAATAAACTCTAAGGGGATGTCATTTTTCCATATTTGTTAATTCTTTATATTTATTTTTTTCATTTGTCGCAAATTATATTATAACATAATTGTGTAAATTACAAATATAAATCATAAAAGTGACAATGAGATGTCCCACAATCATCAACCAATCAAACTGGGAAAAATAAAGTAAAAATTCTAATGGATATGTTGTAACAACGTGACATCATGTCATGATCTCATGGCATCTTGTGAGACATCTCACAAAGTACTTTGAGCATTTTATTCACTTAACGTAAACATCGAAGTGATTACTTATTATTATTTTGGAGCTTGGAGACATCTGGCCATGCATTTCTGTCATTAATGTAATCATTTACATTGTAATACGCTTTCTTTATGAGATTTACTTTAACAAAAGTTTTAAACCTATGCATTGATGATTGGTCAATGCCGTCAAGTAACGTCAATACAGTTCCCCATATATTATGAACCACTAACTTTCTTTAACCGAAATCCAGACTCTTTCAGAGGTCTGTCTTTTTGACGTCTGAACGAAATTTGATGGTTTTGGTACTTTTGGTTCCGGAATACCACAGGATCCTTATATCCCAGAATAATGACCACGCGGTCAAAGCAGCGGGCACGGCTAGTACGTATTAGAAAGCAATAAGAACAAAAAGTCTGACCAAATATGATAAAAAAAAGGGCTGGGGTACTTAAATATGTAAGCTACTGAACAAGAATATAACTTTTTTTTTATTCGTGTCTGTCTGTTGTTTGTTTGTCTGTATGTTTGTTCATGCAACACGTAAAAACTACTACACCGATTGTGATGCGGTTTTCACTGTTGGATTGCATAGGGTTTGACTTAAAAACTGTACTTGGTATTCTAACCGATGATAAAAAAACTATTTGACGGTCGAATGAATTTTAAAGAAATATCGTAGTATATTGTACTTTATAGGTACTTTTGGTCCTGAAATAACACGTATGGGCTACTTTTAAATGAAATGATCTCACGGGCAAAGCCGCGGGCACACCTATTTATAAGTATAACGTAAATGAAAAATCAATCAATCAAGTATCAATATCTGTAAATATGTTTAAACTATTTCACATATTGATACTAGCTTTTTCCACTGCTTTGCGCGCGTGGTCATTTTTTCGGGGATAAAAGTATCGTGTATATGTAATTCCAGGTACAAAAGTACCTAACTATATGGTACTATGTACCAAATTTCGCTCAGCCGTCAAATCGTTTTTGATTGATTGCTGGGCTTCTAGTCATCGGATTGAGATCAGATCAGTTTTTAAGTCAAGCCCTAGGCTATCAAACAGTGAAAACCACATCGCAATTGGTGCAATTGTATTTACGTGATGCGCGAACAATCATACATACACACAGACATGATTTAAAAAAAAGTTATATTCATGTTCGATAGCTTATTTTAGGCTATACTATAAGTCTAGAAACTAACCGTCTGTAGTTATTGCTATGGAATACCTATTTTTCCCGGTACCTCTAAGTAAATAGATACTCGTACCCTGCATCCAGACTAAACAGCTAACCTGTTGAATTAATAGTCGATTAGTCTCCATTACCTCGGCTTAGTTGTCAAGCACTAATAGTTACTAATGCGTTGTCGTTACACAGATTAGGAAGTAGTTAGCGGCTTAGGGCTGCCAGGGATTAGTATTGGATTAATGAGACACTGGAAAGTTTTCCATTGTTGAGTTTAAAAAATCTTTTATAAAAGATACGTAAACTATTTATAATTTTCAGCTGGGCCCGCGGCTTTGCCTGTACCATCAGTTTTTTTTTCTTCTTATTTAAGAGACCAATTCTTGTCGGTGAAGTAATTACCAGCATTATCTATCTTTGCCCAAAGCTTTGACTTCCCATAGTTTTTATGAAGTTGTCATGTCGTATAAGGTGGTCAAACATATTTTTTCCTCTCCTTTCTATGGTCACTATTAAGGCCCACTTGCACGAAAATAAAACAAAGCAACTAGTTAGTCCAAAAATTATAGGTATATCTTTTGGGCTATTGTCTGCGCATGTCTCTCTATCCTACTACTGTCTGCGCATGTCTGTCTATCCTACTTGTCTGCGCATGTCTCTCTATCCTGCTTGTCTCAAATGTTTAGCCCAGACTAGACTCTAGCCCGGGGCTAAGACAGTCAAGTCAAGTAAACAAGTGCAAGTGGGTCAAAGTTTCGTACAAAATAGAGACAAAATACCAAATTGCGTTCAGGTGTCATATATTATTTTATCGATTGCTCGGATACCAAATACACAAATTTTTAATTCAAACCTAACAGTGAAAACCGCATCGCAATCGGTCCAGAAGTTTTCAAGTGATGCGCGAACAGACAAACAGACAGAGAATTTTTTATATATATTATATTCTTGTTCAGTGGGTTATTTTAAGTACCATTTTAAAAGGCAAAAACGGGATTTACTCACGTAAATTTGTTGAATTATTCCAACAATACAGTTGAATCCAGAGCGTGAGCATTCCGCACTCGCCTTGATACCGGATTGGATGTGGTCAAAACTATTGTTGGAATAGTTCAACTAATATACATACTAGGTACGTGATTATTCCAACAATACAGTTGAATCCAGAGCGTGAGCATTCCGCACTCGCCTTGATACCGGATTGGATGTGGTCAAAACTATTGTTGGAATAGTTCAACTAATATACATACTAGGTACGTGATTATTCCAACAATACAGTTGAATCCAGAGCGTGAGCATTCCGCACTCGCCTTGATACCGGATTGGATGTGGTCAAAACTATTGTTGGAATAGTTCAACTAATATACATACTAGGTACGTGATTATTCCAACAATACAGTTGAATCCAGAGCGTGAGCATTCCGCACTCGCCTTGATACCGGATTGGATGTGGTCAAAACTATTGTTGGAATAGTTCAACTAATATACATACTAGGTACGTGATTATTCCAACAATACAGTTGAATCCAGAGCGTGAGCATTCCGCACTCGCCTTGATACCGGATTGGATGTGGTCAAAACTATTGTTGGAATAGTTCAACTAATATACATACTAGGTACGTGATTATTCCAACAATACAGTTGAATCCAGAGCGTGAGCATTCCGCACTCGCCTTGATACCGGATTGGATGTGGTCAAAACTATTGTTGGAATAGTTCAACTAATATACATACTAGGTACGTGATTAACTCCCGTTTTTTGCTTTTAATATATAAAAACCACGTTAATTTTCATTATAATACTCTAGACCATTTTTTTTTTATTATCTTCATTGTAGAGACTTTTTGGTACACTTACTGATCTGATAGATAGACAAGATGATGAATTTCCTGGAGAATTTAAGCTGAATTAGATGAATTCCGAAGAGAATGGTGTAAAAAGAGAAATCTAGGCCCACAATCATGTTTATTGAGACGGAAGTTTTAATCAATACGTATTGTGTTTTTTGATCTTATATGCACTGTGGTTATACTCGACGAGCTATGGAAGGAGCAATGCTTGGTAGATCTGAATTTTTGATCTTATATGTACTGTGGTTATACTCGTCGAGCCATGGAAGGAGCAATGCTTGGTAGATCTGAATTTTTGACAATAAATGGTCTTACAAAAAAAAAATGATTAAAAAAAAACAAAAGCGAACAAAACCAATAAGAGAAAGAACAAGCTTTAGATTCTTGTTTTTCAGTCATAGTTTTCATGACTCTTCATAAATTCATCAAGCCATTTAGGACATATTTTTTTGTAGGACGCATCAAATATAAATATATACAGCCCAAACACATAACTCTCCGCAGTCAGGTAAAAAATACTGCATTTAAAGACTTATACTTTGCGCATAGATTTCACTGAGGCGAAAAAAACTATAATAATCCATACCAATATATAAAAGTGAAACGTTGTTTGTTTGTTTATTTGCTTGGGGAGCTTTCACGCGATAACGGCTGAACGGATTTTAATGAAATTTAGAATGGAGATAGCTTACACCCTGTTATAAAACAAAGGATACTTTTTATCTCGGAAAATAATAATAATAATGATATATTCGGGACAATTCCACACCAATTACCTAGCCCCATACTAGGATACCCTGTACTATGGGCACTAGATAACGGATAAACATACATAAATACGAATATCAACATCCAGGACTCGGAAACAAACATTTCTGCTCATCACACAAATGATTGCACCTTGCAGGATTCGAACCCGCTACCGTTTGATTTCGTTCCTAGAGTTACTAGCCACTAGACCAACCAGCCGTCAAATTGTAAGTTTCCACGGAAAAAACTGGGAAATGTTGATTACTTACTGTAAGGAACGGTTTCCATGGAAACTAAATAACAAGTCTGTCACTAAACATCAAGAGCTTACTTTTGCATTGGTTTTTAATATCCTAGAAGAACATAGGATGCTTTCTTTCGCGATAAACTCTAGTCCGCGCGGATGAAGTCGCGGGCGGGAAAGCTAGTTACTAATAAAATTGCATTTTTACATACCATTCACTGACAAACCTGAATATCAGTGCAGTTTGGCATGTCCCTAATCACATCCGCACAACATTTGAATCGGTCGTTTCTCTGAAAGCTGAACACGCTAAGCAGGTGGCAAAAGGTTACACAAACATAGTGTACAAGCAGATGCGCGACGGGACCTGTTAAGGGCGTCACAGACGACGAAGATGCTATAATATTTTATGTTAAGATATCTGCATACAAAATATTATGGCATAATAAGGTCACACACGGTTATGGTAAGATAATAATTATTCATTCTCTCGAAGGCTTTTCTAGGTGCCACACGTATTTCTGCACCAAATTCTGAATACAGGCTGATAAAATGTGAATAATAAGGTTTCACTATTGGATTCATTAGATCAGAACGATGACGATGATTTTGATTTATAATTTGACATGCAATATGCATTAGCACACTTTAAAAGGCGTACAATTTACATAAAAACTCATTTTTAGAAAAAAAACACGTTGTGTCTAATCTATATGCAGATCTTTTATCAAAAAAAACAAACACAGATAATTCATAACTTGGAAGACACTATGAAACAAAATGCGAACATACAAGAGAGCATTTCTACTGAAAAACGACTTGCAGTATGTTTAAGGCGATTAGAGTAAATCTATACTTGTAATAAAACTGTAACAGGTCAAATTCTGTACATTGAAGATATTTTGAATTTTATTTTGGATGGTACTGTTTTTCTTCTTTTTTTTCTTTTTGTCTGTCTTATCTTGGCCGCGCATCACGCTGAAACTACTAAATTAATTCAAATTAAACTTGGTATGATTTGAATTCATACTACGACGTAAGGCACAGGATACTTTTCACCCCAAAAATTAAAAGGTTCTTACAGGATAGGGGTTGTAAGTTATTTAAAAGAACATGTACCACGCAGAAACTACTGGATGGATTTGCACAGTCATAGTTTATATAGTTATAGTAGTCAGTCATAGTTTTATCAGTTTTTAATTAAGCGTGTTGACCAAGTACGACGTATGCAACTAGATTTAGATATAAATTAGTACTGCCTTCGTCCAAATGAAAAATGCTTAGTTCTGGACGAAATGTTATGTCAGTAAAAATACGAGTATATAATAAAATACGGGATTGATCTAGAATCGAGGGGCAAGAGTTGGGGAGAGGGGTTTGGGTGGGGGGAGGGTGGAAGAGGTACCCCCTGGTACCCCTCCCCCGCGAAGACGCCTAGTTTATAAGATATTTCAGTATAAAATTTAGAAAAAATACAAGGATTTGGGAAGGGGGTGGGCTCGGTAGATGGGCCGGGACAAGTGGAGAGGGCTGGACAAGTGGAGGATTACCCCCTGGTATCCTCCCTCCCCCCACCCCGCGAAGAGGTCAGAACAGCCGTAAACACAGTTTGTTCAAAATTGTAAGCTAACCTAACCTAATCTACCCTGTTTTAGTTATTTTGAAGTTCTAATTTTGTAACCTGCTTCTTCCTACATTGCTAATACAATATTTTATGTTTGAAAAAATAAACTATTGACTTGGTTGTCGCTTTCCGGTACCTATTAGGTTCTTTTAAGTGGGGATTCAGATCGTATTGTAGACTGTGGAACTGGGTGGAACTCGAGGAATGAAAATCTGATATTTTTGGATTAGGTGCGGATTGATCCCTCGCAATACCCTGATTCCTTGACCTAATCTATATTTATCTATCGACCTAAACTAAAAATAAATCAATGAGAACGAAAAAGTCTGTACAAAGAAGATAATTAAAAAATGGTCTTGGGTGCTTAAAATAAGCTACTGAACAAGAATATAATATTTTTTTAATTCGTGTCTTTCTGTACTGTATGTTTGTTCTTGCATCACGTAAAAACTTTTCGACGGATTGCATTGCAGTTTCACTGTTGAATAGCTTAGGGTTTGACTAAAAAACTAAGGTACGTGGTATCTCAATTCGACGAGCAGAAACCGAGCAATCAATAAAAAACTTTTTGACGGCTGAAGGAATTTTGATCAAATGTTGGTTAAATATATTAGTAGTTTCGGTCTTGGAAAAGCACATAGTGTATCTCTAAGCTAGAAAAATGATCATACGTTTGAAACCACGGGCACAACTGGTCTTATAATATAAGTAATATTATAAGGAGGTAAATTTTGTCCGTTTTACGTTAATCTTTGAAACTACTGATCCGATTCTGAAAATTATTTCATTAGTAAGAAGCTCTATTTTCCCCGAGTGCCATAGGCTAAGTTAAATACAGATAAAATTGTTAACAATAAGAAATCACAATAGTTCTAATCCAAGTCAGAAAAGAACAAGCCGTTCGGCTGCTCTGGGAGCGCGGCGTGCGCTGACAAACGGTTTGAAGTCTTCGTTATGACGATGTTTCCATTAATTCTGCCTGGCCCGTTTTTGTATCTACTTTTACTGTATTTTGTGGCGTAAAAGTGTAAAGACGCGGGTGCAGGACGGGTGGACGGGCTGCGGGCGGGTGGTCAATATAGGTACCTAATATTTTGTACAATCTTTCCCGCCCGCGACTTTGTAAGCGTGGTCTACTGTTTATCGCGAAAAAAGCATTCTATTTTCTTCTTGGATATTAAAAACTAATGTAAAAGTAGGTATAGCACCAATGTTCTTGATGTTTTTTGACAGACTTGTTATTTCGTTTCCATGGCAACCGGTCCTTATACTGAGTGTAGGCGATGGATCGCAAGGTCTACACGATGTACTGGATGGAGACTTCGGTTCGTAGCTCCTAGTAGTTCAGGTTCCTGGTTCGATGTGGACTGTAGTTCAATTAAACACTGTTGCTTGTTCAAGTTCCGTTGATTGAATGGTCGGATCCAATCACTTCGACTACTTCAGTTCGACTACATTTATTTACCAAAACTTATCGCTATATATACAGTTATACGGTCTTAAAACTAATGCGGTACACACGGCGCAGTTAAAAGGGGCGTGGCCTATTTTGCATGTTGTCTGCGTTCATGCTGTCGCGGGCAGGCTCGGCGTCCACAACATCTCTCCCCCCGGCGCAGCTCGCGTAGCCTCTTCTTCCCTTAGCAGGACGGCGAGTTTGCTGGTAGGGCGTCGGAAGGTACCGCTCTTAGTTTTTACGTCGGCGACTCGGACGCCGCCATCTGGACCGGGATAGGTGCGCTCAACAATCCCGATTGGCCAGACGTTCCGGGGCAGCGTGTGGTCGACCACAACCACGATGTCGCCGGCTTGCAGTTGTCGTAGGAGGTTAGCTGGCTCCCCCCGTGGTACAAGCGTGGGGAGGTATTCCCGCAGCCAGCGCTTCCAGAAATGGTCAGCGAGCGCTTGGCTTGCTCGCCAAGTTCGTCGGTCAGCTTCATCGCAGGGGCCTGTGGTAGGTAGGCCGATCGATGATCCCAGCAGGAAATGGTTCGGTGTGAGTGCTTCTGGGTCGAGTGCACTCACGCTGACGTAGGTGAGGGGGCGAGCATTGATAGAGTGCTCGGCTTCGATCAGGAGGGTCTGCAGAACCTCTTCGGAAGGTGCCTTTTCTCTTAGCGTCGTGTGCAGAGCGGTCTTCACGGAGCGTACTAAGCGCTCCCACGCTCCACCCTGGTTGGGCGCGCCTGGTGGGATGAAATGCCACTTCATCCGGTGTAATAGCCCTTCGTCACTTAGGGCGGGTGCCCATTCTGCGTATGCCTTCTTCAGCGCCACGTCGGAGCCCCGGAAGGCCGTTCCGTTGTCCGAGACCATAAGACGTGGCCAGCCTCGACGTGCAGCCATCCGTCGCAGCGCCATCAGAGCTGAGTCAGTGGACAACGAAGCTACGAGCTCTAGGTGCACGGCGCGCGTCGTGAGACAGGTGAATAGGGCACCCCATCTCTTTTCTCGGCGGCGCCCCACCTTGACCTGCATTGGCCCGAAGTAGTCCACCCCGCAGTTAGTGAACGGACGGTGAAATGGGTCAAGGCGGGCGCGTGGCAGGTCCCCCGTGGCGGGCGGCCGCGGTCTTGCTCGTCGTACTCGGCAGAGGGCGCATTTACTTTCTACGGCGCGTACGGTAGGTCGCAGGTGAATGACCCAGTACCGCTGCCGTAGGTCGTTCGTCACGCGCTCTCTGTTAGCGTGACCGGCGGCGCAGTGCTCCCTTAGCACGATGAGCTTTGTCACGTGGTGACGGCCGTCAAGGATAACCGGTCGCTTGGTTTCCAGGGGCGCGCTGGATGCGTCGATGCGCCCCCGCACCCGCAGAAGTCCGTCTTCGAGCACCGGGTCTAGCTTGAATAGTCTGCTTGCTCTAGGGACGGGGCAAGCAGACTCGATCCTCCTCAGTTCGGTCCCGAAGTTGTCTTCTTGGGCGCGTCGTATGAGCGCTTTCTCAGCGCGTTCAATGTGATCTGCTTCCATGCGCGTCGTACGGCGCCGGCATATGTCGACGAATGCCAGCACACGCGCGGCTGCCCGCACCAGCGTCTCGTATTTAGAGAAACGAGTGGGTTCAGGCAGCCATCGGTCACTATATTCATCCCGCTCGTTCGTGTGCGGGATCTCTAAATGTTCGTCCTGCTCGCTCGTGTGCAGGACCTCTTGTTGGTCAGTGAACGCTTGGTGTGTGGGCCATTCTTCTTCGGGTTCGCAAAGGAAGCTGGGCCCCTGGAACCGGCGATCGCTAGCGGCTATGGGCGTGCGGCTCAGTCTCGTCGCGTCGTCGGCTACGTTATGTTCGGTAGGCAGCCATCTCCACTCACGTCGGTGAGTTAACTCCGCTAACTCGCCCAGCCGGTGCGCTACAAAGGGCGTGTAGCGCTTCGCGTCGTTGTGCACCCAATGGACTACGGTCGCAGAGTCGGTCCAGTAGGTGGTTTTTGTTACTTGCACGCGATGCTCCTTTTTTATAACGTCCGCGAGCCTCGCGCCGATGACCGCTGCCTGAAGTTCTAGGCGCGGTATGCTCTGCGCGCGTCGCGGCGCTACCTTGGCTTTAGCAGCTACCAAGGCAATGGTCACGCTGCCGTCGTGGTGGATGGCCCTCCAAAAGGCCACCGTAGAGAATGCCTGCTCGCTCGCATCGCATAGTATGTGCAGGTCTACGCGCTTGTGTCCCTCTAGCGCGTAGCTACGGCGTAGGCGCAAGCGAGTTATCTCGCTCAGCTGGCGTATCCATTCTGCGAAATGTTCGGCTTCTTCTGCAGGTATCGGCTCGTCCCATGGCATGTGAAGACGCCACAGGCTCTGCAGGATGATCTTCGCTCGAATGGTGTACTGACTGAGGAGACCAAGCGGGTCATAAATGGACATGACCGCGCTGAGGGCCTCTCTCTTCGTGGGTGCGCGGATCTGCGCGCGCACCTCAGCCGGTACGCGGTGCATTGCGGTGTTGAACCCCAGTTCGTCTCTGTTGGAGTCCCAGCAGAGCCCGAGTATCTTGCTCTCAGGGCTCCCTGCTCCCAACTGAGTGGGCGTAGTCGCTCGTAGCTCTGGCGGTACGTCTCGTAGCACGTTCGTGTTGCTAGCACTCTAACTGCGCAGAGTGAAGCCAGCGGCCGCGTGCACCTCGCGTAGCTCTTGTATGGTGCTACGGGCCTCCTCTTCATTGGCGTAGCTGTCTACTAGATCATCCATATAGTGGCTGTTCGTGATGGCCACTAGAGCGCGTGGGTGAGTCTGTGCATGTGCGCGCGCATTGTGGTTGCGCACGCTGTGCGCCATAAACGGTGAGCTGGCGGCGCCGAAAATCATGCTCGCCATCTTGTAGTGGCGAGGCGGGTTAGTTCGGTCCCGGCCTCGCCATAAGAACTGCTATGCGGGCTGGTCTTCAGGTCGGATCTTCACTCGTAGAAACATCTCTTGTATGTCGGCGGTGACGGCGATCGGCCGTTCTCTGAATCTGAAGACGATTCCTTGTAGTGATAGTAGAAGGTCCGGGCCCTCCAGCAGCTCGTAGATCTGCGTCGCTCACTCTCGAATGGATAGCGACGCCGAGCGCGTCGATGCGGAAGTGCGCCTCCACAAGCTCGTGTAGGCGCTGGTCGTGCTCGTTCGTACGCTGGTCGGGCGCGTATACGTGCAGCACGCTCTCGTTTTCGTAGATCAGGCTGCGAGGTGCGGTTCCATGCATCACCCAGCCAAGTCGGGTCCTCGACGCGGCCGGTTCATTTGGCCCGCCAAGACGAAGCTCACGGGATACAATGAGCTCCCAGTGGTCGGCGCCTACTAAGATGAGGGGGTGTGCCAGGTCGTAGCACACCTCTGCCTCCATCAAGTCCCGCAGATGATTGTGTCGAAGAAGCGAGCTTGGGACGGACTGCCGGTGTAGCTTCAGATCGCGCACCGTGCGCGCTTTGATGTCGTGACGTGTCGCCTCCTTAGCTCCCCTTATAGAGAGAGAGACGGTTTGGCTGTCTCCCTCTCGCTGCGACATGTTCACGCCGTTCAGATGTAGGGGCTGCGTAGGGCCTTCTGCGCCGATCTTCTTCGCTAGTTCATGGTCGATGAGCGTGATGGTGGCGCCTTCGTCCAGCAGCGCGTAAGTGTCGACCTCCCCCCGTGGACCGGTGACGACCACGGGGCAGATCTTAAGCATCACGGTCTTCAGGCCAGTAGCATTGGTGGGTGCTACCGACAAGACCGCTGCGTTGTGGCTCGGTGAATGTTTGGGTTGCGCAGCAGATGGCTCGTTAGGTCGCGCAGCTGATCGCGTATTATGTCGCGTGTCTTCGTGCAGTGTTGAGTGGTGCGGGCGGTGGCATTGGTTAATGCCGCACAGCTTCGCCTTGCATTGGTACCGACGATGTTTCTTGTCGGCGCATCGGAAGCATACGCCTTTCTCTTTGACCAGCTCCCAGCGCTTATCGACGGTCAGTGCCCGGTAGGTTGGGCACTGATGTAGCGCATGGGCTTGGTTGCAGCTCTGGCATAGGTCAGTCTTTGTTTCTTGTTCCGCGCCCTCGTCGGTAGTGTACACGGCGTTCCCTTTCTTCTTAAATGCCGCTGGTCTCGTCTCACGGGCGGCAGAGGTCGCTGCCGGTGCGTATGTAAAACTCAGTGCCATGTCTGCTTCTCGCATGAGGAATCGAGACAGCATGACAATTTCTGGCTCCGAAGGTGACTGGTGTTCGTTGGCGTAGTGGCACCACTGCGTTTTGATGTGCGGGCTTAGCTTCTCCAGCACCTCACGCGCCAGCATCGGGTTATACAGGTACCCCCGCCGGTCGATGTTCTGTAGCACGCAGACGACGTTCTGAAGTTTGACAGCGAACGTGTTGAGGTCGGTCGCTGTCATCCCTGGCTTCGGGAACCTTCTTAGCTCTTCTAATGCTCGGTCGATGATGAGCTCCGGTCTCCCAAAGCTCTGTTCCAATGTTTTGATGATGACGTCAGGATCAGTGGCTGTGTGCAGTAATGCAGCCACGGCGTCACGTGCGTCGCCCTTGAGGCAACTTCTCAGCCGCTGTAAGTTCTCAGCGGCTGAGATGTGGTACAGGGCTGTGGAGTCCCGTACTGCTGCCTTGAATGGCAGCCACTCGTTTGGTGCCCCAGTGAAGACGGGCAGGTCGGAGTTGCAGCGGGCCCGAGGTCTGGCCATTCGTTCAATAGCCTCGGCGAGTTGTTCGATCCCGGATCTGCGGTCAGATCGACCCGGGGTGGGTGATCTTGTAGAACGCTCAAAGCGTGCTCGTCGTGGTTCTTCTTGTTGCCTCTCGGTGTTGAGGCGCGGCACATCCCCGCTCTCCCCCCGTAGGGTGGAGGGGTTTGTGCGTTGCAACCAATCGTCCACCTTCTGGTGGTTGTCGTTGTTCCGCACGGTTGGCTCGTCGTGAAGGCTCTGATCTTCTTCAATATTCGCGATCTGAGCCGCCAATCGCTTCTTCACTAGGTCCGCTTCCATTTCCAACTCCTTTCTCTTCAATTCAGCAAGTTTCTCGGCCGCCTCTAACTCCGCCAGCCGCAGCCTTAGGGTGGAGTTCGCAGTTCGTTGCGAGTGCGCCGGTGATTTGCTTCGTTCGATGTTGCCGGACGGGCCAGCGGTCGTGCCAGCAGCCGTGCCAGCGGCCGGCACAGATGGTGATGCCGGCGGCTCTAGGGATAGCCTTCGAAGGCGCTCTTCGTCCAACCGCTTCCGCTCTTCCAGCTCTGCCAGGTCGCTTTGGCTCCTCGTGACCACCATGTTCGATGGGCGGCAGACGTTCACTGGATAAGCTGTTGGTCGCTTAAGTTCTTCTGGTTCTATCCGGTTCGAAGGACCAAAATGTAGGCGATGGATCGCAAGGTCTACACGATGTACTGGATGGAGACTTCGGTTCGTAGCTCCTAGTAGTTCAGGTTCCTGGTTCGATGTGGACTGTAGTTCAATTAAACACTGTTGCTTGTTCAAGTTCCGTTGATTGAATGGTCGGATCCAATCACTTCGACTACTTCAGTTCGACTACATTTATTTACCAAAACTTATCGCTATATATACAGTTATACGGTCTTAAAACTAATGCGGTACACACGGCGCAGTTTAAAGGGGCGTGGCCTATTTTGCATGTTGTCTGCGTTCATGCTGTCGCGGGCAGGCTCGGCGTCCACAACACTGAGTAATCAACATTTTCCAGTTTTCCCGTAGAAACTTACAATTTTTCGGGATAAAAAGTATTATATATTTTATTCCATAGTATGAAAATGTCCATTCTAAATTTCATCAAAATCCGTCCAGCCGTTATCGCGTGAAAACTCCCCAAACCAAACAAACAAACAACGTTTAACTTTTATATATTGGTATGGATAAAGAAATATTTATATAAACATTTAGCTACCCGAACGAAACCGGGGCGGGCAGCTAGTATAGGAATAAAAATTGTTGTTATACCCAATAAAAAACGAGTGAGCTTTAGAGTAGTCACATATGATGTGTACATCTAAGGTATGACTCGTGATGGATGATGATTATGATGTGTACATCTAAGGTATGACTCGTGATGGATGATGATTATGATGTGTACATCTAAGGTATGACTCGTGATGGATGATGATTATGATGAAAAGTATCCTATATGCTATTCCAGGGTACAAACTATCTCCATTCCAAATTTCATCAAAATCCATTCAGCCATTTGAGAGTGAAATAAGATGATGATGATGAAAATTATCCTATGTGTTATTCCAGGATATAAGCTATCTCCATTCCAAATTCCATGTCAGAGGCCCTCGGGCGGCTTGACAAACTCTGACATCAGAGGCCAGCACTACCTCATACGACAAACAAACACACCAAATTTCATCAACATCCGTTTAGCCGTTTGAGAGTGAAGCAAGATGATGATGTTAAAGTTTTACACTTTTTAACACATTCTTTACGCTTTTCATGAAATCGCTCCCATAGAGTGCAGAAAAGCGAGCTGAAAGATCAATAAAAATATCGTCACTGATACAAAACAGAGCGACCTTCAACTTCTTCTTTGTATCTTAAGTTAGTATGTTACGATATATTTCGTGTCTTAAGATGGCATCTTTAAAAAAATCCATATCGCTCGATATTTTGGGATACTCTAATATGAAAATATATATTATCTTCGCCGTTTGTCATATTTTATATAAATTGTATGGCAAGCGATATTTCATCTTAACATGAAATATTGTAGAATCTTCGTCATCTGTGACGCCCTTTACGACTCCTTTTGTAACATACAGGCGCATCGGGCATGTTACCACTCCTTTCCCAACAAACAAACCGGGGCCCGGGCCATGTTCTTACTCCTTTTGCTCTGCAGAGGAACTCAGGTGATTAATCCTGATTAAACAATTTGTTTGCTAAATGAGATCTCATGACACCTTTGTAGAGAACGAAATTAACGAGCGCTCGTTTATACACTCACGTGCAATAAATCGGGTAAAAATATTCGAACTCAAGCCCGCAATTAAATTTTTGTTATTCGAAATTTTTAAGCTTGCTATAAAAATACCTAAGATACTATATAATTAAAGTGAACATGAGATCTGTTATTTGTGAGATAAAATTGAATAAAATGATTCGAGATAGGACTTGGTTTCGAATGAGTCCGCAGGGGAAATAAAATAACAAAAAGTTATCAAATTAATAGGTTCCGGAATTTTTATAGGCTATCGTGGTGTGTAACACCACACACAGCCTATAAAAATTCCGGAGCCTTATCGAGGAGAGCAATATTTACGAGACGTAATGCTAGCTATTGGTCTCATACACAAGCTCAGAGTTGCGCAGCGTGCAATGGAGAGAGCTATGCTTGGTGTTTCACTGCGTGATATAATCAGATATGAGGAAATCCGTAGAAGAACAAGGGTTACCGACATAGCTCTCAGAGTTTGCAAGTTGAAGTGGCAATGGGCAAGCCATATACCACCTTTATTCCCCAGCGGTTGTCTATTTTCATAGACAACCGCTGGGGGATAAAGGTTCTCGAATGGCGGCCACGAACAAGCGAGCGAAGTGTGGGGAGACACCTCATACGATGGACCGACGACATTGTAGCCATCGCAGGAAGTCGGTGGCTGGAGGTGACACAAGATCACTCGTCCTGGCGCTCTTTGGGGGAGGCCTATGTTCGGCAGTTCTAAGGGCTGACATGATGATGATGTTGAATTCTAAATGTGTAGGTACGTAGGAACACGGAGGACACGGAGGATACGTAGGTACGTAGTTATTCAGTTTTAGATGTAGAGTTTTTATGTATTTTTTCTAAATACCTAATTAATATTACCAAATAATTGATTTCTTCCTAAATAAAAAAACAATATCAGAAAAAACGTATCCGATTTCACGCTTAGGAGCAGACGCGGTTCATTGCAAGTCTCAATTATATTAAAGCATAATCGTTTTCATTTGTCATTTTATGATCACAAAAATTTTGGATGTGGTCACGGCACGGTGTAGAGATGAAATATACAAGAAAACAAAACTCATACAAAAATTCATACATAAACAATTGTTGAAGACAAGTTAATAATGATAATGATTAGGATCTACTCAGTAGGTATTGTAGGTATTTACGAGTATGACAAATGAGGTAGTGCTATCCTCTGGTAATAGTTTGTCAGGCCCTGCAGCTCGTAGGCCCCCGAACGTGGCTTAACGACTTCTATAATTATTGTTGGAGACCGCCACTGACGACGGCTTAATGTGCCCTTTGAAACACGGAGTGAAACAGAGGATCAAACCCGGTGTCGTTGAAAAGCAAAGAGCACATTTTAAATATCTACGAATCACTACTCAACGGATGCAGATGCTTCGACGTAAGTTCCACTCGAAAGATAGTGCTGCGGGCAAAGACAATAAAAATGTTAATAAACTTAGGGAGTGTCTATGCCAATTTGCAATTATGCCCAATTTTGGACAAATTCCCCAAAGTGTGTAACTAATTTAGCAGGTGCGTCTCCGGCCATGCCAAATGTTGTGCGCAATAACAATGATAGCAGGGTACAGTCAAGAGTGTTAACAATCATGTAGATCTTTCTACATAATAAGTTAATTCAAAAACATATTAATTTAAAAAAAAGAATTTATGCAGTAGCCATGTCATGGTGAAACTTAGTGCGGGCTATTACAGTTAAATGCGTATACAACATTTCTTGTCAGTGCAATTAACCATTGAGGAGTTCCCATGTCAGGACCCAACTTAATGCAGCAACGATATCATAGTAAAACTTAAAACAGGCTATCATAATATAATGCGTACACCAAATTTCATGTATGTGCTGTTGCCCGTTAAAGAGTTCCTTTATTTGAAGCTGTTCCTGGATGTCGATTCAGGTCATGTTTACCATAAACATGCATTGTCTTCGGAACTGAACCTTAATGATAATTGGAAGTGGTTCTAATTCAGCTTGCAAGATTTGACCAACATACATACATACATACAAATATTGCAACTTAAATAAAAGCCTTTAAAAAGCCGTTCTATACAAAATGTATGAGAAAATGAAATAAAAACATAAATCTACTAGCTTTCCCGCCCGCTATAGATATAGGATATTAAAAACCAATGCAAAAGTTGGTATAGCATCAATGCCCTTGATGTTTTTTGACAGACTTGTTATTTCGTTTCCTTGGCAACCACAGACTATTCTGTGATGGCTACCGTTCCTTACAGTGAGTAATCAACATATTCCACACGGAAAATTTCCATTTTCCTGGATAAAAAATATCCTATATTTTATTCTAGGGTATAAGCTGTCTCCATTATAAATTTCATCAAAATCCGTCCAGCATTGGTGCTTAATGCTCTTAAAGTTTTTTGACAGGCTTGAAATTTCGTTTCCATAGCAACCGTTCTTTGCAGCGAGTAATCAACAACAAACAATTTTTCGGGGTAAAAAGTATCCTATGTTTGATTCCAGGGTATAAGCTAATCTCAATTCCAAATTTCATCAAAATCCGTCCAGCCTTTATCGCGTGAAAGCTCCCCAAACAACCAAACAATCAAACAAACGAACCAACAAACAAACAGACAGACAACTTTTCACACACTTTTATATATTGGTATGGATGCAACTGCGCTGTCTTACTCATTACTAGCGATTCGCCCCGGCTTCGCACGGGTAGTACACCACGTCATTTTTTCTTATTATAGCATTTTTATACCCGTTGTAACTTTTAAATGAAAAGTCCCATTTAGTATTTATTACATGTACAAAATCAACCTTGATTATGAAATGCTTGGCACCGCCTTCAAAAAACTCTTTCTTATCTTATGTTGTATTTATGCATTATTATTACGTTGGTAATTTCGAAAAAGTGATACTGTTCTGGCTCAATTGTAAATTATTTTATTCTTGTTAGTGGTTGTTTACAAAATATCATTTTTATTATGAAGGCTTTTTTTTTGGGAAAATATTTTATCTTGAAATATTGTTTTAAATCGGTTATTTCTTTTTGAGTTTATCTATTACTAACAAACAATACACAAAAACTATTAATTTCTCCTTTAAATAAATCACCAATTTAATTATAATCAATTCATATTGTAATCGAAAACTAACATTACTATGCCGAGATGTTACGCACACTTCATTACTATGCCGAGATGTTACGCACACTTCATTGATCAAAAACTAACATTACTATGCCGAGATGTTACGCACACTTCATTGATCAAAAACTAACATTACTATGCCGAGATGTTACGCACACTTCATTGATCAAAATTTCAATAAAAAGCTATAAAGCTGGAAGTACTTTTGACGCGACTGTACACACATATGTATTGTACAAGCAAACAGTAACGGCACCGTTGGCCACATTACCGGCAAGTGTGCTTAATGGCACGGCAGTGGTGCCACTATTTATGCCGTAAAGGTGTTGTGCTGCCTTTGAGCAGGACAGTAGAACTGGATTGGAATCAGAAATGCATGAATACTGAATGATCAAGCTATAGAAGCAAATATTAGAGTAGATCACATTACAGAAAACTGATTTTCTGCACTATCTATAATCTATCTATCTGTGTCTCTTACTGTCTCTACCTGGCTTTAAGTAACAATCAAACTACGCCTATAGTACTAACCATACTAGTACTCACTGCTACGGTCATCGTAACGCCGAGGCTATTTAAAATAATATTTTGATATTAATTTGAGCGGATATAAACATATGAAATAAATTCGCGAAAATTTCAAAAGTTTGAAGTAACGACCACGTGGTGGTTAATAAAAACGTAGTCTTCTGTATACTTTAGTATTTATTATTTACTAGCTTTCCCGCCCGCGACTTCGTCCGCGCGGACTTCTGTTTATCGAGAAAAACAAGCATCCTATGTTCTTCTAGGATATTAAAAACCAATACAAAAGTAGGTATTGCACCAATGCTATTGATGTTTTTTGACAGACTTGTTATTTCCTTTCCATGGCAACCGTTGTTTACAGCGAGTTATCAACATTTTCCAGTTTTCCCGTGGAAACTTAAAATTTTCCGAGATAAAAAGTATCCTATGTTTTATTCCAGGGTATAAGCTATCACCATTCCAAATTTCATCAAAATCCATCTAACCGTTATCGCGTGAAAGCTCCCCAAACAAACAAACAACCAGACAACGTTTCACTTTTATATATTGGTATGAATTAATTGAGACCCATTATAACACCTTAACTGTATACGCATCAATGCGATGTTATAACTAACTAAACTCTAAATGTTTCCGTGCAATTTCTGTGTACTGTCTTACTACTGTCATTTATATTCAACATTTGCATCTTCTTCTACTAAACTAGTTATTCATTACGTTGCTCATTCAGATTAGATACATTCTTAAAACCTATGCCAATGCCATAGGTTTTAATCTGCTGAATAGGCCAGTACCACAGCAAGCAGATTCCACAAAAAACCTATTTAAGTCACCATGAGGACTTAATCTGAACTTTAAATCTATTTCAGTTTTTTTCACGCAGAATAATAACAAAATAACATATAATCAAACTCGTTACCACACACATCTAGTGACGAAAGTTCCAAGTAAATAATATAATCTATCTCCTATTACAATAATAATTATAGTCTCTATAATCCTTGGCATTAAATGTTCAGTATTGTAGATACTGACGATTGATCTACGTTCAATTAACGCATCCGTAATATTATACTGTAAGCGATTTTATAGCGATTGGATTATATTACATATTGCTGAGTCGACTAGATCAAAACATACACAGTTTCATAAAAAATATTACTGATCTTATTACCGTTCGTAGAGAGCTTAGAAATAAAATTCAATTCAATTAAAATTCAAATACATAATATTCAATGTTACGTTTCTACTGGAAGGTTACGACGAACAATTTGGTAAGTCACTGGCTCAATTAACTGCTCAGTTCGAACGTGCCAGCAATAAACGCAGGTATTTACGAGCCACGCGTGAGCTGCCATGATTGTTTCAATTGCTCTTAGCTGTTTAGACTGGAGCGATGTAAACGCACACTAGTCGTAAATAGACAAGCGATAATAATACATAGTCTATGGCCACCATAGTCGCGTATAGCAAATCCATGTTATTTCTTTACCATTACCATCAGCATATCAAATTCTGGACGTAGGTTTCTCCTAATGTACACCACAGAGCTCGGTGTTCAGCACTGTGCATCCAGTTTCTGCCAGCCGCTTTTCGCAAGTCACCTACGAGTTTACCGCAATACTATTTTTACTTCTATGCCTAGACGTCACAATACGTGTTCTCCACTTGGGAACTCGTCTACGTGTATCGATTCTTCGGGAATGACTAATTTCACCTATTTAACTTAATTTTATCGCTATTGTATTTATATGTATCGAAACTACTCTGTGAGTACACTTCCTAAACAAGCAGCAGAAGTAGATTAAGAAAACAAATCTAAATACCTATTTTTTAGAATGCATTGTCATTGACTTGGGTGCTAGCTACCCTGAAAGTTTCAGCCTGAAAACTAATAAAGAAGTGCTCGAAATTTAGTTGCTAGACACCTGGAACGACAGACAGACAAACAAGAAAGTGACAGTAAAAAGTGGTAAAAATGCAATTATACAATAACAACAGCAGTTGTTACCACCTAGCACTCTAGCCCGTCATAAACCTTGCCAGTGCCGCCTAATCTGCTCCCAGATTTGAAAATAACAGAACGTTGGAGAATCTCCGATGAAAATACAATGACCCACAATCATCTGGGACAATAAATCCATTCATTTGACAGCACACCACGTATCATACGTACGTCACATAGCGTCCGGCGCCAGGTTCGCCCATTGATCAGGTCAGGTATTTGGCACGAGTTTTTCCATTGTATAACGATGTATAGATACCTCAGCTTCCCTGTTGCGTTGGCATACGGTGATGGGGTTTGCTATGTAGAATATTGCAAGGGAAGGAGATGGACTCGGCTTAATTGTTAAAAAAATGTTGCAGAACCTTCGTTGAAAAGAATACCGTCTACAAGCATCACGCTGGGTAATAAATCCACTTATTTGACTACAGCAACATCATGTCCCGGCGCCAGTGCACGCCCACCGCCCGCCCATTGATCAGGTATTTGGCGCGCGTTTTCCATTGTAGCGAATGTGATGTCACAGCTTCCCTGTTGCGTTTGGCATACGGCGCTGGCGTTTGCGATTTGGAATATTGCAAAGAAATGGTGTGGAGATGGACTTTTTTTAAATATTGTGAGGGTGTAGTCGGTCCAACGTGGATGCATAGGTGTTCGCGAGGGAGTGAGAGCCATGACAAACCATGAAAATTTGATGATCTATAAAAGCAGCTGTCGTTCGTTTTATTTTTTCAATTCGCATACATCTCCATTAATGACGTACAAATTGTCTTCTCCTGATCTCAACGAATAGCATTTTGTTTATTTTTAGGGTTTCTTACCTCAAAAAGAGAAAAGGAACCATTATTGGAACACTTTGTTGTCCGTCTGTCTGTCTGTCAAGACTCTTTTTCTCAGTAATTACCATGAAATTAATATCAAATACTCAGGTCTGTAAGCTGTGAAAAACTCAAACTTCTAAGTTAAAGATACGGCCGTTTATGTCGCATATTTTGATACCCGCAATGATGTACCTATAGGGTTCACCTTGAATCATTAAATTTGGCAAGAAGCAATTTGCTTGAGCACAATCAAAAAACCGATTTTTTTTATCTAAAAACCGAAAATTTGTAATAAAATAATTAGAAAAAAAAAACTTTCTCGATTGCCATGATGGATGAACTATTGACATACCTACAAGTTTGTACGGATCACAGCGCGCGAATCCGACTCGCACTTGGCCATTTTTAATACAATATACTGTAATACAATAATAAATAATACAATAATAATTTTTAATACAACATTTTGTTTGGCAAATATTAATGATGAACGTATGAATAGTCGAAGTTTATTAATTAATAAAGGTATAATTAATTTTATAAATGTTAATATAATTAATAAAAATAATAATAAAATAAAACCAATTAAGTCTTTAAATGCCATCTCCAGACTAGCCAACTAAACGCCGTACTTACTTCTGCAATTATATTTAGCGCCCCACACCTAGGAAGTTCATTAAGGCGACACTATGTCGGTGATGTGCGCGCGCTCTAATTGAGCATGTTGTCCCAACGACGCGCGAGCTCGTGGCGCGGCGCTGTAGCACAGGTTTTATGATTATTTGGAATCGCAATGCACTTTTAATATGTTCTGTATTCAAAGTGTATTTAAATGAAACCAAATTAATAATTTATTTGCAAGAATACACAACATAAAGGTCTTAATATAAAATAATCTAACGCTTATAATATGATATTATTATTGTTCTCAAAAAAGTGACTATTATGTCTTTTTTGTGAATACATTTCTTTACACCTAAATATACAGGCTGAATGCGCTGTACCTACTACACTGCATTCAGCCTGCACGCAGACGTGCAAATATTAAAAAGTATTTTTGTCACTTAATCCAATAAATTCCTTTATGCTATAAAAATAGTTACTTATGAGCCAGTTCCTTATAAGTATCTTAAAACTAAAAGTGACTGGCTCTTCTCATATTTCAAAATCATTGGAAATTCTAATATAAATCTATGTATTTTTTTTCTTTCCATGGTCCACCTCAGTTCACCTGGCTGTACCAAGGGCAATTTTTTCTTCCCGTTTCATGTTTTAAAGACTATTAAATGTAATATTCCCGCAAAATTACACATTGTCACTACAATAATATATTTATGCTATTTATTTATTCATGTTTATCACGAAAAATACTTTAGATATAAAGAATTTTCAGATGATTGTATCAAGAAATTTTCTCAGAGAAAACATCTATCAGTTTTGAGCAATTTCTAGAAGATTTTTGTATCATAAATCCTAAAACTATAACTATACTATAAACATAAATTATTTTCGTCTTTGCATACGTTCTGCAGTCTCTCGCAGACGCATGATGAATGGTCGCGGGGCAAGCGGCAGTCATTTACTAGTCTAATTTATGTGCTTTATAGATTATCTACTACATATTAGTAAATTGTGGATGAAAGTGGCTGAGGTCGAAATCGAATAGGTATTTTTGATATTGGAAGAATTAACAGTAACATAGAAAACAGTAATTTCCAATGAGTTTCAACTATTGCTAAGCCTTTGACTGTGCCAAAGTTTAACTAAAAGAACTCTAAATAATAGGTATAACATAGCCTGCCCGGCAACCTCCAATTCTTTCTAGAAGTTTCGGTCCTGCTACTTTTTCTTTGTAAGTAGACAAATTACTATGTAGGTACCTCATTAACTAGGTATTCCAAATTTCAGCTTCCGAGGACTACTGGAAAAACCTTCCTAATATTTTTGGCATGCGTAGATATTTGAATAACTTTGAAACTCGAAACTATAGTAAAATAAGTTTCAGAAACTATAAATTCGAAAACTCTGTAGATTTAAGAGAAAAACCAAAACAATTCTTGTAAAATTTCAATATATTTTGTCATGTTTAGAAACAGAGACATAGTTATGTGCTATTTTAATTGAATTTTTGTTTTCAGTTTCACATTTTTCCGTCGACCATTAGTCTACAATTCGCTCCGGAAATCACGCATTTGTAGCACAAACATCAGGTAAACTATCCGTAACTTTCTTTTCTTTTATTTCCCAACCGTTATAATTTTCTAAAATTCCACCTTTGTTTTCGTCGGCTCCCATTGACCTGTTTTCACCTAATAGCAGTCTGTGATTTGGCATGGATATGGATGGACGGAGTGAGGTGGGACTAAGGGGCCCTTATGAAAAAGATCAAGGCCTGCAGTCTCGACATATAGATCGTGATTGCTTTACAACCGAATTCGGTACATACTGATGGCAATCTTTACCTTTGACAGTTAATTGTCAAAGTCACCATAATAGTCCTAAGTAAGAAGGACACTATTCGTCTCATAGTGTTTTTTTAAACCACTGGCACAGAATATATAATAGTACCATCAGTGGCGATCTGAAAAGCATGTCGTACAACCAGAGAATCAGTCGATTTATTTAAATAACAAATTCAACTGGTTCATAGGCTCAAGATTTGGGGCTACTGGTATACACGCTACCATTCGAAGCCAGGGTGCTAATTTGAATGACGCTGTTTACGTAATGCCATAGACAGATAGAACGTTCAAAAAAAGTTATAAAAGCTGGCAAACATATATTTTTTTATTCGAATGTCCATACCAATATATAAGTAAGACATTGTCTGTTTGTTTATTAGTTTCTTTGGGGAGCTTTCACGCGATAACGGCTGGACGGGTTTTGATGAAATTGGGAATGGAGATAGCTTATACCCTAGAATAAACATAGGATACTTTTTATACCGGAAAATTGTAAGTTTCCACGGAAAAACTGGAAAATTTTGATTACTCGCTGTAAGGAACGGTTGCCATGGAAACGAAACAACAAGTCTGTCAAAAAACTTCAAGTGCATCGGTTCTATACATACTTTTGCATTGGTTTTTAATATCTTAGAAGAACATAGGATGTTTTTTTCGCGATAAACTGTAGTCCGCGCGAAGTCGCGGGCGGGAAATGTAGTATATTATTCGCCTTTTACAAGCAATGTATATGACAATGCCTAATTTAGCAAAGGATAAATAAACACTACTGACCACTAAAGGTAGATATTTACAATGCAGCATCTTCATTTATTTAAACGGACCAGGGACTAGTTTGCGAATCGGTTCAGTGATTCTGTTCAATCACTGGCCTTTTACTGGCCGCGTGTACTAATACATTTGAAGACAGTTCAGTAAGTAAGTATCTTCAAATATCTTTGTACACGATACCAATGGAAGGCAAGTAACTGAACTGAATCACCGAACTGACTCGCAAACTGGCCTTGTATCTCGAGACAATTATTCAATGGGTCTTGAAGCAAGATTTCACGGGGACATAGAAATGCTTATGTCCGTATTCACTGAGTACGTCCAACGTCACGGGTATTATTTATTATCGCGACTGCTTTCATCTATACGAATAATTGGTTGTGACAAGGTCGCATGTATTGTTCACGCGTCGTTTGCCGGCGTGCGACGGCGTTCCTGATATATCATAGGGGGTATTGTGAGGACGATGTGGGAACGATATAAAACGATACAAGTGTGGAAACAATAGTATGGCACGTATGTATTTTTGTTTGTCCACTTATTTCACAGAAGCTTTAAGTTGCAATCATTATTTATGTAATGATTTTAGTATCTTGCAACTTGTGGAATAAAAGTTCCATAAAATTAGTTCAGTAGTTTAAAAGATAACTGCTTACAGAAGGGTTTTTTCGATAATAAACTTAAGCATTCACTTATAATGAGCATTCTAGAGAATGTTATATGACAGGTAAAAGCTAACATGAAATAACGTTGTTCTAATGTTTACTGTGTTAAACTTTCATTTAGTACCCATAGACCGATGGTGGCCTAACGGTTCTATAGTGCAATTTAGAAATCAACGATACCGGGTTCAAAACCTAGGCTCCGCACCAATGACTTTTCTGAGTTATGTGCGTTTTTCCATCGCTCCGTGCTTCGGAGGGCACGTTAAGCAGTTGGTCCCAGCTGTTGTTGATTTATAGCAGTCTTTAAGCCATGTCAGAGGCTTCGGGCGGCTTGACAAACTCTGACACCAGACGTCAGCACTACCTCATACGACAAACAAACAACAGTACCCATATTGAGGGCATTGAAATAAAGTAAACCGGCATTTTGTGGTGGCGGCCATCTTGGATTTGGATTTTTTAATGGTGTACCTTATTTTACTAGTTAAGCCCTTTCATTTGACACCCATACTGAGGCGGTTGAAAAAAAAACATGTAACAGCCATTTTATGGCGGCAGCCATCTTAGATTAACAATGATATTTAATATCTATACTTATAATAAAGCAATAGGAACGAAAAAGTCTGTACAAATAATATTATTAAAAAATAAAATGGTCTAGGGTACATAAAATAAGCTACTGAACAAGAATATAACATTTTAAAAGTTCATATCTGTCTGTTTGTCTGTCTGTATGTTTTTTCGCGCTTACGTAAAAACTACTTGCAGTCCAGTAGCTTTTACGTGATGCGTGAACAAACGGTATTGCCATGCGGTTTTCACTGTTGGACAGTTTATGTTTTGACTTAAAAACTGGGGTACTTTACATCTCAATCCGATGAGTAGAAGCCGAGCAATGGATAAACATATTTTTGACGGCTGAAAGAATTTTGATCAAATTGGTATTTTAGGTATTGGAATAGCACATAGAGTATTTTTCACCTGGAGAAATGACCAAACGTGCAAAGCCACTTTATGGAACAGCATAAAACTGTTTAAAAAACTATTAATACATTTCATGACAAAAAACAGTTTTATTGTTCGGTCCTTCCTTTTCTATTAATATAATTTTTTGGACAAGTTTATCAATTAAATCAAGTCACGAGCAATGAGTACTAAAATTTTCAAACTCGTTCCATTATCGTTCCTTAAAATATCCACAGATACAACTTTATTGCGTTTGCTCTTACAATATTCAATTAAAAGATGGCGGAACATTCTCACACTGAAATATCATGTTTGAAAACAATGTCTTTCACATAAATTACGTGAAATATTTCTATTCGGCCCGAGGCGCTAACGTTAAATAGTTATTTATCTTTCAAAATCGTTTCACAAGCTCGTAAATTTCGGTTTCACCTGCCAAATGTTTTCTGAAATTAAAATAATTTTATTTTCAGTCATCGGAACGAAAATGTTTTATCTTAGCACACAGAAACTTTTTTTCTTGATGTTGTGCGATGGTTGTCATTTAAATAATTTATTTTTTGGCTTATGAAAAGAAAATAGAGATTATTTATAACTAAAGTCAATATTTTTGTAATAATTCAATTATAATTAAGTCTAACAGGATTTTATTCAGCACAGTTTAATTTAGAATTGCTACCCTCAAAAGTTTAATATTTCTTAATTGTATAACAAAAAATCCAAACTAAGTATGATAATTACATATTATATTTTCACACTAGTTGTACCCGTGGCTTCACACGCGTGTTCATTTCTCTAGGTTAAAAGTACTCTATGTACTATTCCAAGATCTAAAATAACAATATACCATTTACATTTGATCAAAATTCCTACAGAACAAAAACAGCCGTCAAAAAGTTTTTATCGATGGCAAAGATTCTAATCATCGGTTTTAGATGCCAAATACGCCGGTTTTCAAGTCAAACACTAAGCCATCCAACTACATCGCAATCGGTTCAGTAGTTATATACGTTATGCGCGAACAAACAATCAAACAAACAGACAGACAAACAGACACACACATTTTTTAAAATGTTATATTCTTGTTCAGTAGCTATTTGAACTTCCCTTTGCCATTTTTTGAATTATCTTCTGTTTACAGACCTTCTTATTGCTTTATTGTAGGTAAGTAGGTATAGATTAACTGATTGGCTCAAAATTTCGCTCATGGTGATTTGTATTTATTTATCTACCTATCTTTATTTATAATAAAACATTAAAACACAAAGACAGTAAAATTAAGGTACCGTAAATGGGGTGAATAGAAACATTTTTGAACTTTGCACACATTTTTCTACATATTACTTATATATTATATTTTAAATAACGGATAGTTTAGAACTCCTTCTGGAACCTTAGAGATAAAGTCTAGTTTATTTTTAGTTTATGATCAGCCAGTTTATCCAAAAAAAAAGAAGCATTTTCTATTAACCCGTAGTTTGGGGTGAATAGGAACGGTAAAGGGTGAAAAACAAAAACCTAGGCTGTCACATATTTTTCTATTAACCCGTAGTTTGGGGTGAATAGGAACGGTAAAGGGTGAAAAACAAAAACCTAGGCTGTCACATATTTATATCGACTACAGCAATACGAAATTCCTTGGTAGGTAGTTAGGTACCTATAGTTTTATCACCTGAAATAATTTATGAGTTCCAGCTACGTTGAGTACTACACACATCTAAAGCCGCACAGAAGTTTAGAAATTATGATGAAAATATAACTACCTAAACCAAAAATAATCTATCAAATCTATCTGCTTTTTTCACCCCACTTGTGTTTCTATTTTCCTGTTCTAGGGTTCTAATCACCCCATACCGACTTATCCCTCACAAGATTCTATTCAACCCATTGTTCAAAGTTTTTACCAACATTGTTTTGAGTAAATTTACCAAAATAATGAAGTGAAAGTAAAAACTCAAGCTATACATAATGTCTAAAGAGTCCGCTAAACACAACTTCACTGTAATTATAATTATTACTCTCGCGTTATTTTGCTCAAGAAGTTAATATGACCAAAATTTTGCAAGTCGCCAACTGCTTGAATAAATAAATAATAGTTTAAAAATACTAAAAAACACGCTTTATATAGAAAACCAAACTAAAAAATAGAAAATAAATTTTAATAATTTTGAATTAACAATAGTGTAAAAAAATCTCATAAATATAAATGAATAATAAGTGTAAATAAGAAAAAAATGTTTTATTTCAAAAAAATCGTGGGGTGCATGGGTCAATAGTTATAAATATTTCATTGACAGATATGAGAAGCACCCCACGCTTTTTTTTAAATAAAACATTTTTTTCTTATTTACACAATTATTCATTTATATTTATTAGAATTTTTTACACTATTTTTAATTCAAAATTATTAAAATTTATTTTCTATTTTATAGTTTGCTTTTCTATATAAAGCGTGTTTTTTAGTTTTTTTTAAACTATTATTTATTTTCTACTTTTTAGTTTGGTTTATTTTATTGCATTGTCATCGGTCTTTGACAGGTGTGCAAAATTTGTATGAAATCTGACCGTTTAAAGTGGGTCAAAATAGCGTCCAAAGGAGTCTGTTACAAACATACAAGTGAAGCTAATATAAAACGTGTAATAAAAAGGAATGTATGGCAAAGGCAACCAGTTTTGACATTTATCGTGCTGTTCTTGAAAGAAAAAAAATATCAATTCGATGAGTAGAAGGCGAGCAATCGATTATAACCATTTGACGTCTGAACGAAGTATGAAGTACTTTCGGTTCTAGAATAAATATAAATCAATAAATAAATATATATTTGGGACAATTCCACACCAATTATCTAGCCCCAAACTAGGATATCCTGTACTATGGGCACCTCAATAACACCTTTAAGAACCTCACATCCCAGAAAAATGACCACGCGGGCAAAGCCGTGTGCACAGCTAGTAATTAATATGTTTATATCGATTACAAACTTTTATCATCTGTGTCTACTTATGTATAATAAACCAGAAGGTAAGTAACAAAAAATCTGTACAAAGAAGATAATAATGAGCTACAGAACAAGAATATAACGTTTTTAACACCGTGTTTGTCTGTCTGCCTATCTATCTGCCTATCTATCTGAATGTTTGTTCACGCATCACGCAAACACTGTTGAATTGATTAAATTGCGGTTTTCACAGTTGGATATGTTTGGTTTTGACTTAAGATCTGGTGTACACCAGACCACCTACTTCATAAAGATCGTTTAACTAAAATGAAAACTATCAACATCCCGACCTCTAAAGCCGAGTTCTCACCGCACGGGGCTAATGTGCCTCTGAGTGGTTTCACGTGTACCCTCACCTTAACCCTGTGGGGCGCCTTAATCCGTACTCAGAGTTTTTTACACTACTTAGGTAAGTGCACTGTATCGCTTCTGTAAGAGGATTTATCGGAACTTTGGTATTAAATGAAGGTATTTTGAGTTTTACTTCGTTAGGTAAGGAACCTTGCTGCGAGAAAATCGTTTGTGCTGTAAAAGCTACTGCTCGATCAGTCATTATAAAAATGTATAAACCCTTAATATTTTAAACTGGTCAATGGTTTCGTGGTCATAAGCATTAGAATTGTCGTTAGTAAGAGATATTTACCAGTAATTTATTTGTTTTGTTTTCTCGATTTTTCGGCTCCAATGCAGGTGACAGGTCACAAGACAACTGGTAACTAAATATCTCGTTTCTAATGATAATGCTTATAATTATGATTATGACACCTTATTCGACTTTTTTTATTGTATAGCCCTTTAAACATTGTATAGTAAAAACAAAGTAAATTGGTTATGAAAAATGTATTTTTTGCTGAAATATCTTTAAATTAGTCAATATTTTATATGTTTATTTAATATAATCTGCACCCCGCAGCTTTGCCCACATGCAAGCTTTGTCACTTCCTTTCATGCCTAACGGTTCAATAGTGTAACTTAGAATCCAATGATACCGGGTTTGGTCCTAGGTTCCGCACCAATGACTTCTCTAAATTAAGTGTGGTTTTTCATCGTTCTGTGCTTCTGAGGGCACGTTAAGCTGTCGTTCTCGGCTGGTATTGATCAATAGCACAATAGCAGGCGTTAAGCCATGTCAGAGGCCCTCGGGGGCCTGACAAACTCTGACATCAGAGGTCACACTACCTGATACGACAAATAATCAAGAAATCTCCTTAAAGGTACATTTTAAAAACTCCTTCCTTATTGCACCTCTAAGATACTCAAGAAATATTTCTTCTATATTTCAAATATGTCGGACCACCGGTTTATGCTGTGCGTTGTCTATCAGTCAGTAAGTATGACCAATTTTTATGTAGATATAGATTTTATTTTGTATAATTTTAGCTAACGTTATTGAAAGTATATATTTTTTATTATATCTAATATTACTTCTCCGCCATTATTTTTCTTACTTGTCCAGATAGACTGACACAAAAAAACATTGCTATGTGTCTTCCGTGTACCTCTTATGATCGATTTCGTCAAATAATACATAAATAATACTTCATTCTGAACATTTCGACTACAGTCACGGTAATAAAATAAAAATAAGCCTATACATATACCGTAAATACATGATTTCATAATATTTAGTACTTGCTGTGCCTACAACTTTGCCTATGTTGGTCCTATATCGGTATCTATGGTATACAGCAACTGCATAAAAACATTAAATTCGGTCCAGCCGTTATGCCGTGAAAACACCCGAAAGAAACAACACACACCAACAAACAAACAGACTACGATTTACTTTTAAATATTAGTGGAGATTAAAGTAGTATGTATGGTAGTATTTTTATATCCTTAACACACACATACCATCACACACACATCCTCACAATTGCAGCAACAAAATATTGGATGAACGATGTGGCTGTCGAGTATAACGCACGTAATTCACTTTATTCTGGTTGACCAATTTATCATGTCCGACTTCATAAACTATTTTTCCGCCAATCAAGAGAACAAAAATAATGCAATGGTTACGACATACAATTTTCATATCCCCTAATATTTAAAAGTAAAATGTTGTCTGTTTGTTTTGGGAGTTTCCACGCCAAAACGTCTGGACCGATTTTTATGATAAATTATATGTAGATACTGTCTGCAACAGAGGCCAACATAGGGAATTTTTTATCCCGGAAAAGAGAAAATTGACTCGGGAAATCGGGAAAATTACTCTCTTTCATACCAAAACAGCTATGATGAAGTTGTTAGTATAGGTAGCTACAGATACATCTACAGACACTAGGTACTATAACATAGAGATCACATAGAGTTACAATTACATTTATCCCGGAAAATTGAAAGTTCAGGCGGTAAATCGATATTTTTTTTGGTAGATTTATTAGCTTTTACATCAATACGGCTAACGTCCAATTCCAATAATCGAGCACAATCAATTTTTACCAAACCAAGATAGATAATATTTCAATCCATTTCTTCAAGTTTCAATAAGCGATCCACAGATTTCATGATCAATCCCAAATTGCAATCCAACCTTGAAAAGGTGCGATTGTGTTTACGGATCGTCCTCTGTTCTTTATTGACAGCTATCTTAACGCGTCCCAATAACTGATTTCAGACTGACAAATCCTTTGAAGTCTATCTATTTTGCCTTTTTTTCCAAAAAGTTATGGCTTCATTATCAAGCAATAGTGACAGTGACAGTAATATGGAGGTGCTAGAGCAGCTTTCGGATTGGGATGATCATGATGATGAACTTCCTTCGTCTCGTAGAAGTTATAACCACCTGGAGTACCTCAATGATTCAGAATTCACCTTTAGATTTAGATTGAACAAAGCTGCAGTTGAATTACTTTTGTCGGAAATAATGCCATTAAAATAGTATCATCATCAACAACCTATACTAGTCCACTGCTGGACATAGGCCTCTCCCAAGGCGTGCCACTGAGCCCAATCTTCGGCTCTTCTCTTCCAATGACTGCCAGCTACATTGCGCAGATCGTTGCTACGTTTGCCGATTCGCGGTCTCCACTCTAGAACTCGTCTACCCCAACGGTTATCGGTTCTACGACAAATGTGACCAGCCCATTGCTACTTCAACTTGCTTATTCTCTAAACTATGTCAGTTACCTTAGTTATCTGCCGAATCACCTCATTTTGGATTCGATCTCTCAAAGAAACTCTGAGCATAGCTCGTTCTATAACTCACTGAGCGACCTTGAGCCTATGGATCAGTCGCACTGTCAGTGTCCACGTTTCGGCTCCGTATTTCATTACGGGTAGGACGTACTGGTTGAAGAATTTTGTCTTCAGACATTGTGGAATGAGCGATGAGACGACTTGACGAAGTTTTCCGAAGGCTGCCCAGCCCAGCTCCTCAGGAATCCTCCTACTGGTTTCCTTCTCAAAATTGTTCCTACCCAGTTTAACGATTTGTCCGAGGTAAATATACTCCTGTACAATTTTGAGAGGCATGCCACTGACTACTATTGTATCCGGTATAATATTGTCATTTATCATGATTTCTGTTTTGTTTATATTCATGCGGAGACCAATTCGTTGTGAGGCTTTGGCCAGGCTAGCCAGCATCTGACCCAGCTCTAGCAATGACTCCACCATAAGTACGATATCATCTGAAAATCGCAAGTGTGAGATGTACTGGCCGTTAATGTTGATGCCCACCCCTTTCCAGTCCAGCGTCCTAAACACGTCCTGCATTGCGGTCGTAAACAGTTTCGGGGATAAAACATCCCCCTGTCTTGCTCCTCTGAGCAATGGGATAGGCTCAGTACTCCGGTCCTGTACTTGGACTGAGATCATAGCAGCATCATACAGACATCTCAGCACTTCGATATATTGCCAATCCATTTGGCATCGCTGCAAGGAATCCAGAACAGACCAGGTCTCGATTGAGTCAAAGGCTTTTTTGTAGTCCACAAACGCTAAGCACAGTAGCCGATTATACTGACACACTGCATGGATGTGGTCTACGGCGCCATATCCTCCTCGAAACCCAGCCTGCTCGGGAGGCTGAAACTCGTCAAGTCTTCGCGCGTGACGGTTTGTGACGACCCTCGAGAACAATTTATAGACATGGCTCAGAAGTGAGATGGGTCTATAATTTTTAAGCAAGGTTTTATCACCCTTCTTGAAAAACAGTACTACCACACTCCTATTTCATGACTAGGGAGTTCTCCCACAGTTGACAACGCAGTTAAATAGGACCTGAAGCTCCTTGAGAACAGGTTTACCACCCATTTTAGAGCCTTTAAGAGCTCCGATGTAACTCCGTCTTCACCGGAGGCTTTACCATTTTTAAATTGTCGCAGGGCCATAATAAAGCTGGTCTCATTTTTGGTAACACCATCCGGGCTTCGCCACGTCCACTTTCTTTGGGGCTGTTTTTTAAAGAAATAATTCATTACGAAGAGCCCCTCTCTCTCAAAAAAGTTTACAAGCATTTCCCCTCTGGCGTTTCCGTGTCCGTGAGGTCCTACTTTCGATTTTTTGCCAGCTTGTTTTCCCACTTTGGCCTTCAAGTCCCCCATAACAACGTTGAAGTGGGCCTTCCTGGCGTTACGTAAGGCCTTAGATATGTCCTCATACATATCTTCTACTTCTTTATCTGTGTGTCTTGAGGTGTATGCGTATACCTGAATCACCTTGAGAGTTTATCTCTTGGTGAGCCTGATTATAAGGTACCCTGGTCGACACACTACAGATTCATCATCGTTATTAGCAAGGACTCGGTGAACAAGGAACCCGACGCCGCCTTGGGATTGTTGATCACCCTTTCTGAACTACATAAGATGCCAATATAAAAAAAGCCAAATCCTTAAATTCTTCAGGAAGACTATTGAAAACTTTCACTGCCATGAAATGTACGTTTTTTTTTGTAAAGACAGCTTACACTTCGGTAATACCAAACGGTCATTTGTTTGAGTACAAAGTTGACGATGGCAAATCTCTTGGTGTCTAATAAAAAGCTCAGGATGCTGCTTAACAAAAAAAACTAACTGTTTTATGTACATTGATGAAAGAGTTAGTAA
The DNA here is from genome assembly GCA_946251855.1 of Alsophila aescularia. Taxonomy (NCBI): domain Eukaryota; kingdom Metazoa; phylum Arthropoda; class Insecta; order Lepidoptera; family Geometridae; genus Alsophila; species Alsophila aescularia. Next base: position 1,772,455 of record OX276375.1, read on the forward strand.
CTTAAGGCATCTAAAAAGAAGTCTACAGGGTTCCAAGTAATGGGAACCACAAATAGCATGAATGGTATTTTTCTGTGCTCTAAAGGCTCTATCACATTCAGTAGAATTACCCCAGATTATCAAACGGAACGGAAGCTACATAGCCGTGATAAGCTTGGAGTGCTACTTCTTTCGAGACTACTTGTCGTATCCTTTTGAGACCAAAAACAAATCTATGAAGCTTCAGACAAACGGTATTTATGTGAGTCTCACAGGCTATCGATTTCAACGCCAAGGATTTTTTGTGACACACAACTTCTTCTATGCTTTCATTTTTATACATTGCACGTAACACCGGGAGTTTACTATTCCATGTATGGAATTGCATCATCTTGGTCTTTGAAATATTTACTTGCAAGTGATTTTTAGTCAGTTAATCAATTACATATGCTATTGTTGTGTTTATTTCATGTTGAAGTTTACATTGGTCTTTACTTTTAATGATAATAGTAGTGTCATCAGCAAAAAGAATTGTCTCATAATCTATGCAAGAGGGTAAGTCTTGATGTATAATAAAAACAATACAGGACCAATAATGCTTCCTTGAGGTACCCCATATTGGTTAAGTCTGAAATCAGACCTGTACGTCCTTTTTCTAGATTTATAGCACATATTTAAAATCTCTGTACACTGATGTCTATTATTTAGGTAGCAAGAAAACCAGTCAAAAGCTGCCCCGCGGATTCCATATTTGTAGAGCTTTGATAACAATCTACATTATGGTGAACAAAATTGTATCGGAAATCGAATTCAATCTTAGATTGATATCGATCTCGGATTATAGGTTCCTTATTGGGATCAGCCGTAAACCGATTAATAAAAAATTCAATTCACAGTTTGAAAATAGAATTCTTATTATCTTCTTATTAAAAATAAAAATCTCGCGGCTAAATAGAAAACGGTTTAACATAATATGTTGTCAAAATTTTGAACATCACGGAAAAAAGTAACTGAAAACGTAAACCCCATAAAATAGAAAAATACGGAAAAACGTAAATGTATAACGGCTTATCAGATTTCGATGAAATTTTGTACATAGGTACTGTATAATTATAGAGATAAACATAAAATACATTTATCCCGGAAAACTGTAGAGGAAAGCAAAAATCTGTTATTTTTTGTACATTGGTTGTAGTCGCTAACACATCAAAACATATCGGGTCACCCCAATACCATATAGGATACCTTTTATCATTGAATACGCGGGTAAAGCCACGGAACGCAGCTAGTTCATAATAATAGAAACAACTGCATTTTTATCATGTTTCTTGTGAAAAATGGATATTCATGGAAACCTTGAATTTTTAATGTCTGTGTGTATGGCCTTAGTTATGGAGTATTTGAAATGAAAACTAAAATAAACTAAATTTCAAAACTCTCTTCTAAGATATGTACTAAATAGGAACCTATTGTTATACTCTCGTGTGATATAATAATAGGTATATACGCAAGTCAAGAATATATTGGAAAAAAAACAAAAAAGAAAACATTCAATAACAATTCAAATTCAAAAACAATTCAATGTTATTCTTGAATAAATGATCGCGCGCGATTACTAAATAATTTTAATTTTACAAAAATAAATATAAACACAAAATTACAAATTTAAATCAAGCACACACCTCACATGAAATAACCAAAATTACTTCAAACTTTGCTATATGAAATGCCACTAAAGTGTATATTTATTTGTTTTCAACAAATGTTTCAACATTACTTCGGCTGGACAAATTAGTTCCTTTACAAAGTCGTATAATGAGACCCAATTTGTTTTGACAAGCATGTGTACCTAAGTTGCGTCTGAAAAATACTTTGTTGATATTATCTTAGGAATTTCTAATATATTTTTTTAAATAATTATACCGAATACAAGCTATCTTATGTTCACTTCATTATTATACCGAATACAAGCTATCTTATGTTCACTTCATTATAACCAAACTATAGTTAAACTAATAAGTTTTGGTTTTCAATCAATCAAGGTAACAAGACATAAGTTTAAAAATCTAAAACCCAACTACGGTCGGCTAAAAATAGTTTATGACACTCTTGTGCGCACGCTCAGTATGCGCGTGGTAGTGTGCGTGGAAGCTTTTTTTGCGCGCGAGCAAGGTAGTAGTTATGACATTTTATACATGAAGATGAATCGATTAATACTTCGCTTGTCAACATTGGACCAAGTTTTAAGTTTTAACACATAATACTTCCTTTGCTTCGCAGTAGTCAGGTAAAAAAATTGCCTATGATACTCTATATCTGAAGACAAATCGATTGACATCTCGCTTGTCAAAATCAAATCAATAGGGGCGATGCAATGGTGGAACAACCACATACCCACATACATACATAGATACATACATATACTATACTGTTAAACTCATTACCCTTCCGTTGCTTTGCTGTAGTCAGGTACAAAAATGATTTTACTAATCTAAAAATATGTTTTCATCTTCAGTATTTATTGACCTGTCTCTCAGCTCCTCATTCACTAAATTTACCCGTAACCTGTGCCGTAACTCAGGTACATAAACACTCTCTCCGCGACGAGTGAGTGACAGCGAGCGGCTATAACTCGCACGTTTAATGGCCACACACCCACGCCCCGATCATAACAACGTTTGGAGATGATGTGACAAAGATTACTTTGTGACGCCTCACTAATATTATGAATGCAAAAGTAAATCTGTCTGATTATTGATTTTTCAAGCGGCAGAATCGATCTTGTAAAAATTTGAGAAAGAGAAAGAATCATGAGAATATAAAAAAATAGCCAATGTTCTTAGGTAATTTTTTTTTCATTCTATTTGTAAAATACTGCGACACCCACGTCTGCGAAGTGCAGCCAGTATTAAAAAATGGTTATTGAAGGATTTTATCGCAATATCTATGTATAACCTGAATTTTATTAATTCGTGTCTTGCTGGGCATGGGCCCCTCTCCCAATGAACGCCACAGACATAACAAAGCCCGATCTTTGGCTTTCTGCTGGTCGCCTTCCTTAGGTTATCACTCCTATGCTACGTTTGCCAAATTGCGGTCTCCACTCGATGACACTTCTTCTACCCCAGTGGTTTATTTTATTTATTTTTATTTTATTTATTAAGCTTAATGTACATCGAGGATAGATCACGGTTAAAAAAAAAGTCATGCAAGGTAAAGTACATTATACCCATTAAGGGCGTTGCCAAATGGTGTTAGTAAATTGTGTTAGTATTTATACATCAAAATTAATAAATTAAATTACCACTATTATAACATCATGGTTATGGTGGTGGTGGTATCATGGTTGGTTATTGGTTCTGTCTTTCAAAAAATGTGGCCAACTCATTGCCACTTCAACTTGCTAATCTTTTGATCTATGCCTAGCTAGATGTACCATATTAGTTGCAAAAATATGAATTCTTGAAAGGAACTTTCGACTCCATCTTATCATGATGTACAAAGGAAGAGGTACACGCCGTGCTGGCATAAGTTACCAAGTAACTATTATTTAATCTGTGGCATAATAAAAAGTCTTGATAGTGGAACATCACCGTGATGAATGAAATTGTGTAATATTAATATATATAAAATAACTATTAAATAAGAATTGTAATAAAGTAATCGGCACTAACATACCTACTTAATAATATTAAAATAATGTATCAAACTAAAATAACTAATAATTACTTAACCTGATTTGCGACGCCTTTAACGGGTATGATGTATTTAAACTTCTGACTAAATTAAGATCTATCCTTCGATGTACATTAAAGCAAATTATAAATGAAATGAAAAATGAAAAAGTGAAAGGACGAGCATCACTACCAACGTTGAACATCTCTTTCGCTTGGTAAGTACGACAAAAGATCGATGAGCTGATAGCAAACATAAATAGGAAGAAAGAAACATTATTTTTCTTTGTCTGATATTTAGGCCAGAATGGAATGTGCTATACTAATCATGTTGCAATGTAATGTTTATTTATAGCATTCACATATACATGCATTAAATCAACCTCATTTCATAATGCAACAGTCACAAAGAGTTTGAACAGTTTAATTAAGCCGACACCTATCAGCCGAAATAATTACGAAGTAAATCGCATTACCAGCCGATACTTTTACACGAGTGTTAACAGTTTGGACAAATTGACGAGGCTAAAGCTACCGTTAGACGTACCAATTCAGTTGTGTTAACCAATTTAACTGTGGCCATCTACAGAAAGGGCAGTACACGACACAAGAACGAATGAGTCTTACAATTATTTTGGGTAATTTTAAACAAGTAAATGGTTATATTCAAAATGACATAATTATGATAATTATTTTACGATATAAGTTTATATTTGGCTTCAGTTGAAAATAATAACGTGGAAACTCACGGTCAAACTAGTCCACAAATTTAAGGTCACTCAGCTAGCTATGTAGAGAGCTTGGAGTTTCTATAAAGGACAAGATTTGTAATGAAGATATCCCACAGAGAATCAAGGAAACTGACATAGCTCTAAGGATAAGCAAGCTAATGTGGCAGTGTGCTGATCACATTTCCTGATGAACTGATAACCGTTGGGTATACGAGTTCTCGAGTGGGGACCATGATCAGGTAAACGTAGCGTAGGACGCCTTGTGGCCAGGTCACTCCACCTGGCCAAAGGGCGTCCTACGCTACGACCTGCAAAAAGCGGCTGGAAGAAAATAGATGAGGAGAGCTAAAGACCAAGCTCAGTGACGTGCATTAGGAGAACCTACGTCTAGCAGTGGATAAGTAAAGACTGATGATGATGATGAAAATAAGGCTACGTGCTTTGGAATGGAATAGGTATTTTGGCGAATGCTATAGACATAAACAGCAATAGTTGCGCTATTTCATAAATTGCTGCTTTTGCTATCCTACATAATTTCCAATCCTGCTGGATTGGATCCTGACTATAATTCACACCCAGGCTTGTCTGTCGCCGCCACAACACTGCAATCTGCGGATACATCGCCTCATAAGTTGATTGCGTGCAAAATGACAACTGTTAATCCCATCCTCTCATTCGCAAATATGCTCCTGATTGCCAAATATGCCCCTGATGCGCAAATATGCCCGTCAATAGCGAATATGCCTCTCATTTCGATGCCTATTTGATTTTAGTACTAAAGCAATTGGGGATGTTAATTTTCGGTAAGTTTTATGGTGTCGGTGTTTAATTTTATGGTGCAGTGATCGGTATAGTGAAATTTTGTTTCACAGCTGAATCAAATTAAATTTTGATTTTATAGGACAGTAGTAGGTAATTGTAATTCAAGGTATAGGAGATGAAGGATATAGCGTAAGGATTTAAGTTGTAATTTAAGGTTTTAACTGACCAAAAGTATAGCGTTATTGTACGCTGGACGTCACGAAGTACAGTGCCTTGGAAAATCCGCACGTAACTCAAAGTCATTGGGGCTGAGGGTCGAACCCAGTGTCGTAAAATTGCAAAACATATTACGACTATTTCATGTAGTCCTAAGATATGTCATCGTACATATCTTCAACATCATCGTCTGAGTGCGACGAAGTCGGTGCGTAGACCTGTATCACCTTGAGAGTATATCTCTTGGTGAGTTTAATAATGAGGTACGCTACCCTAGTCGACACACTACAGACTTCTTCAACGTTGTTAGCGAGGACTTTATGAACGAGGAACCCAACATCACCTTGGGATCTGTGGTCTCCTTCTCTGAAGTACATTAGATGGCCTGATTTCAGGGTAATTGGGTCCTCCCCGCTCTCCGGATTTCACACAATACCAAAATGTGCCATCTGATATTGTCCAGTTCTACTTCCAGCTGTGCCATGTGATCATCCAGCCATTGAGTGCGTCCATTATACGTACGTCCATTATAGGTTACGTTAGGAAGGCCACCAACAACGACTGAATATGGATTCAGTCGTTGTTGGTGGCCTTCCTAACGTAACCTGGGGATTCTTAGCACCCCCCGCCCTGCCGTTACCATGACCGCCACCTTGGTCAGAAATAGGAGAGCTGCTGGGAACTGGTGGCCGTTTCTTTCTGGTGTCTATCATTTGGAGGAAATGCCCGTAATCGCCAAGCTGGGCAGGCGGGTTGGCGATTGCAGGTCGCAACTCTTCGCACCAGTGGCGCTGCTGCCTGTCACCGGTCGTGCCATTTAGCTGCGCAGATTTTTGAATGGATATATCGCCATTTGGCGGTCGCCAGAGCCTCGTTCGTTTTACGGCAGGGTGTACCACGTGCAGGTGAGGTTGGTATGGGGCACTTAGTTGGTGATTGTACTCCCTTACACTCCCTTACACCAGGAGGGCTCACTTCAAGGTTGTTATTGGGGACTTCAACGCTAAAGTGGGAGTACAAAACTGCAATGAATCGAGGATTGGGTTGGCTTTGGTAGCAGAAATGCCAGAGGTCAAATGCTTGTTAACTTTCTGGAAATGGAGGGGCTCTTCTTAATGGATTCTTTCTTTAAGAAGCAGCCCCAGAGAAAGTGGACGAAGCCTGGATGGCATTACAAAAAATGAGATTGACTTTATCATGACGGAAAAAAAGCATATATGCAGAGATGTCTCTGTGATCAACGATTGAGATTGCGATCTTTTACCACCTGCATCCACCAACTTCCTGCGATAGCTACAATGTCGTTGGTCTATCGTGTAGGAGGTCTCCCCACACTTCGCTTGCTTATTCGTGGCCGCCATTTGAGAACCTTTATTCCCCAGCGGTGGTCGGATCTGCAAACTTTTTGCAAACTCTGAGAGCTATGTCGGTAACCTTGATTCTACTACGGATTTCCTCATTTTGAATTCTATCACGTAGTGAAACACCGAGCATAGCTCAATCCATTGGACGCTGCGCAACTCTGAGCTTGTGTTTGAGACCAATAGTTAGCGACCACGTTTCAGTGCCGTATGTCATTACTAGCAACACGCACTGATTATAAACTTTCGCCTTGAGGCTCTGCGGTATCTGCGACGAGAAGATATGGCGTAATTTCCCGAACGCTGCCGTGAGTTGGATTCGTCGGTTGACCTCTTTGTCGAAGTTGGATCTACCCAGTTGGATCGTCTGACCTAAGTAGACATAGTGATCAACAGCTTCGATAATATCGTTCCCAACATAAACCGGCATGGGTACGACATGGGCATTTGACATGATGTTCGTTTTACCCATGTTCATATTAAGACCCACATGTTGGGAAACAATATTGAGGTCATCGAGCATTGTGCTTAGGTCTTCCAGGGTTTCTGTCATGATGACTATATCATCGGCAAATCGAAGATGAGTGATGTATTCGCCATTGATGTTAACACCATATCGGTTCCAGTTCAGAAGCTTAAATATATCTTCCAGTGCAGAGTTGAACAGTTTTGGAGAAATAATGTCTCGTTGTCTCACCCCTTTTTGCACCTGGATGGAATTCGTGCTTTGATCCTGAAGACGGACTGTCATGGTGGGCTTGCTGTACAAACACTTCAAATTTTGATGTACCGGTAGTCAATCTGACACCGCTGTAATGACTGTAGCACTGCCCAGGTCTCCACTGAATCAAAGGCTTTCTCGTAATCCACAAACGCTAGACATAGTGGCCGATTATACTCTTCGGTCTTCTGTATAATCTGCTGAAGCATATGGATATGGTCTACGGTGCTAAAGCCTTTCCGGAATCCAGCTTGTTTGGGAGGCTGAAAGTCGTCAAAACTACGAGCGAGACGGTTTGTAACTACTCTCGAAAACAGCTCATAGACGTGGCTCATCAGTGAAAATGACCTATAATTCTTCAAGAGGGTTTTATCACCTTTCTTAAAGAACAAAACCACTATGCTCCTGTGCCACAGGCGTAGTACCCTCGAGGATGACGGAGTTAAACAGCTTTTGAAGGACTTTAAGTACCGGTCTTCCACCCGCTTTCAGTAGCTCTGCCGTTATTTCGTCCTCTCCTGGTGCCTTGTTGCTCTTAAGCCGTTCTGATCTCGTATAGGCTGACGTCCAGGATATCTTCGGTATAATGTCAGTACAAACGGGCTCTAGCATCGCTAGTCGTGCTAAGAAGACTATGCGATGAGGTGTATGAAGCTCATCGCGTTTTTTTCGCTCAAGCCAGAAATTTTCAGTGGAGCTCACTGAAAATCTCTGACTTCAACGAAACGATGCTGCCACTGTCGGTCTTCAGCTTCGTCAGCAGGCTTTGACTAATAGGCACATCTATTGCAAATATCTTTGAGCCCTTGTTCCTCTCTATTGCGTTCTTAATACAATTAGTATTATAAGAACGCAAATCGTCTCGCATAGACATGCAGATCTGTTTATTAGGCAAGCTGTAACTCGACATATCAACTAATGACTGCAGTCTCATCTCGTCTCGTTCTGCCATAAATTTGAGTGTATGGTCAGAGCGTTTTTGTATTCTATTTTTGCGGTGGATCTTAAATAACTCCAACCCGACCGCGTGAACAATTTTCACCAGCACGTTGTTCAGTTCGTCCACTGTATCTCATTCGGTAAGAATTTGGAAGTGATTTTGGAGGTCAGACTGAAAGCTCTCGAGGTTTTGGATTTGGGTAGGACTTGGGCGAAGAGTAGATCTCATCAAACGAGACCTCTCCAGCTTTACGTTTATATTCAATGAGCCTCTTACCAAGCGGTGATCACTGCCAGTCTTAACCCTGTTGATCACAGAGACATCATTGAATATATGCTTATTGGTCGTCAAAATGAAATCTTTCTCGTGCATATGACCGCCGGGGTGCAGCCACGTCCATTTCCTGGACGAGCGCTTCTTGAAAAAATTGTTCATCATAAAGAGTCCCTCCTGCTCCATGAAGTCTGCCAATCGCTGACCCCTTTGGTTCCGCTGTCCGAATCCAAACTGCCCCACTCTCAGTTCATCGCCATCCAGCCGTGCGTTAAAGTCCCCCATCACCACTGTGAAGTGTGTTTTCGGGGCATGTATGGCATTAGAAATGTCGTCATACATAGCCTCCACTTCATAATCCGGACGTTTCGAGTGTGGGGCGTACATCTGTGTGACCTTCAACCTCCAACGAATACCTTTCGGTGGTTCTGAGTATAAGATATGCCATCCTGCTTGAAACGCTTTAAATCTTCACAATGTTGTTGACTAGGGACTTGTGGACGAGAAACCCGATACCGTGTTGGGACTGCAGGTCACCTCCCGGTAGTAGAGTGAGTTTCCCGAATTGAGGGTCATCGTATCCTCTCTCTTTCTCTCTTCGGACTTCTGATAACCCTTTAATAACCCCAGCGCAACTTACTTAGTACTTCTTACAGCTCTATCAACTTCTCATCGGTACTCAAGGTGCATGCGTTGTAAGTTGCCAGGTCCAGAGATCGTGGGGATTGATAGCTCGGTCTCTGCCGGGTATTCTACCCCCTGCTCCGCCGTTACCGTGGCTGCTATCGGTGCCAGGAATAACGAAGCCGCCGGGGACTAGGGGCCCTCTTTTCAGTGTGTTTATTATATTAGGAGGGTTTGCCGTAGTCACCACGCTTGGCAGGCGGATTGGTGACCGCAGTGTTAAAAATATGTACTCGGAGGACGCTGATGCCCATCTTCCAGTGTGTATTCCCTTAGTCGCCTCTTACGACATCCACGGGAGGATTGAGAGGGGTCTAATTTTAAGCCAAGACCGCGACGGCGAATTTATATTACGTAACTTAAATGTATTTCATATTTGTGTATATTTCTTTGGTGTGCAATAAAATGTTTGTCTATATTATCTATCCATCTATCTCGTTTATAAAACAAGGCTTTTAACCTCGACTTCAATATATAGCCTCATCTTTGGCTCCGGTGGCTAATTGTCTCCGATAAAATGGCTTATTTTATGTACTTGTTAAAAAAACGACCATAACTCACATTATTTTAACCTTCACGCGCTCGCATGGACCAACCGACCAGTACCTCTTGTTTATAACAAAATAATTGAGGTTTACTTTTTTACTTAGGTACTTAATAAGTTTTTGTAATATTATTACATCTCAAATAGATTTTGGCAAAGTTAATTTAACCAAAATCTTTATAAATAACTTAGTAACGCACTCATTACCCCGAAGAGCCAAGACAATGGGACGCCGCTTCCTGTCACTTTCCTGCGCGTTTGATGTCGCAAATGACAGGAAAGGGGGAAAGGGTGGGGCAGGGGGTTAACATTTGAGGATCACCGCGAACAAAGATTTAACTGGAGACAAAACACGCTTACTTAAGGTTGTTACCTATTTGGGTGATACAGGCTGATGTTACCTGGAAGTATCTATAACTTAATTCAATTTAAAAAATATTAGAGGAGCTTAGTCAAAGGATGGGGAAGATTATCCACGAGATAAAAATGATTTTGAATGATTTTGATGTTGCTTTTTCGACATTGCTTTAGGTAAATTATTTTAACTTTGATTTGTTCAAGTCGAGAGTGAATATGTAACTATTAAGCAAGCGTTCTACACCTTCGACCACATTGAAAAAAACTCTTTTTTCCATCAGGTCAAACGATTGCCTAATCTATCAATCTATACTCTATACTTATAATAAAGCAATATGAACGAAAAAGTCTGTACAAAGATGATAATTAAAATAATTGGTATAGGTTACTTAAAATAAGCTACTGAACAAGAATATAACATTCTAAAAAAAACATGTCTGGTTGTTTGTTTGTCTGTATGTTTGTTCGCGCATCACGTTAAAACTACTGGACTGATTGCGATGCGGTTTTCTTTGTTGGTTATTTGATTTTTGATTAAAAATCAGAGTACTTGGTATTTTAATCAGATGATTATAAGACGAGCAATCGATAAAAACTGTTTAACAGCTGAAGCAATTTTGATCAAATGTTGGTATATTGGTATTTTAGATCTTGGAATAGCACATAAAGTGCAAAATAAAATAAATAAACATTTATAAATAATTTAAAGTATTACCTATTATTTATTGGCATTACCATACTAACAAATAAATAGGTGTAGGTAGAAAGGATTAGTCCAAACTGAAGTAATTAAATACCCACGGTATGTATACGTAATGTTTTGTTTAATAACGATTATGCTCTTGGAGGTATATAAATATAAACAATTTATCCTGTCCAATCGGCTTTAGATGGCTTGTTAAGAACAGCCTGTAGCGCGTCACCTCTCACTCCGCGGTGTCGCCCGCACGCGGCGCTCCGCTAACTTTTTAACGAGCTACTCTACATTATCTGTATTGAGACGGGCATTGTGATGATCTCATAGTTATGGAGGCAAATTTGTGTACCTTCAGCCTTTGTCAGGGGGTTTTAAGAGCGATGGTGAACTAACGGCTTAGAGTGCGGCTTAGAATCCAACTATACCAGGTTCAGTCCTTGGTTTCGCACCAATTACTTTTCTGAATTATGTGCGGGTTTCCATCGCTCCGAGGCTCGTTAAGCTGACAGTCCCGGCTGTTATTGATTAATAGCAGTCGTTAAACCAGATACCTTTGGGCGGGATGACAAACTCTGGTACCAGAGGCCAGCTCTACCTCATACGACCAGCATGCAAGGGGTTTTCAGGAGATATCTACGTAGTACAGAACCTACTTGAATAGTTCTACAGTGACCTACGATGTATCATCATCTGCTTACTATAGGCTGCTTTAGTCCACTCCTGAACATCATCTTGGATTCGTTAGCCTTATTGATGAGAGTTGTGTTGTACTGTTCTTACTATTTTCATAGATATCATCTGTTTCACGGCGATATTATTAAGCGATCTTTGTCCAGTTTGACCATGGAACTGCTAGACATAATATTAGGCCTCTCCAAATGCTCAGCACTGATTTTTAAATTGCTACCAACTACTACGCGCTAATGGGTACTCCCTCAAGTTGAAGGGTTTTGACAAATCTATACTATCTGTCTACATCTACGCTTAATATTATAAAGAGAAAAGATTTAACTTTTTGTATTTTTGTATGTTTGTGTGCAATGTTTGTATGTTTGTGTGCAATGGATAAACTAAAAAATACTTAACCGATATAAAATATAATCACATGACAATAGACAGCTACATTATCAGTGAGTAACATAGGCTATATTTATTTTAAAGAAGTAGAGATCTCCATGAAAATTGCAATAATGGAATGGTATCATTTTTTTCTATAAAAGTATTTGGCGTGTGCTGCGAAAACTATTGATGATACATAACAAAATTTACTACATATACTCATCATTACCCACAAAAAAGTCCGGGAGGCTGTATGTCTTACTATTATATTTAAGTCACAATAACAATTTGTTTTTCAAAGTAGTCAATCAAAACATGAGTAGAATCGTTTACATATAATGAGAAAGCGTTGGCTACCCGTGCGAACCCGGGGCAAGTCGTTAGTGTACACATAAAGAGAAACCCTTTGCTATGTACCCGTGCGCAGCCAGGGTGAGTCGCTAGTAAAAAGATACATATAGTTAAAGAGATGCTGTAATTAAAATAAAGTCGAATGTAAGTTTTGAAAAAGTAAGCTTGTTACACCATTTTCCACTGTCCAGTTTTTTCACAAAATATATCAGTATTTTATTTTCAACCGGACATACATAACTCATAACTCATATAGAAGCCCTTATAATAAATCCAGCCACACATAAAGTAAAGCATCGCCCACCTAGGGTCATCCGTCATTTCTTTATCAGCGAAAAAAGGCAATTCACCTTCGGAAAAATGAGGTAGGCCCGCCCTTACGCCCTTTAAGACAACTATTTATCGGAAAGAAAAAAATGCCATAAATCTGGGTGTATTTTTATCTTGCAATCATAAAGTAAGAGTGCAGACGAGATGCAGTTCTGTGTAGCCAAAAAAATTACGTGCCTGCCATTTTTTTTAATGGTCATGTCAAGAGTGAACAAAAAAAAGTGAGTGGTTGTGTGTTCATGTCTTCTAGGCAAGCGTGCTACACGTTTGACCACATCATCACTTTCCATCACGTGAGATTGTGGTCAAACGATTGCCTAGTCCATAATAAAAAAATAAAATATAATGTCTTCACAAAGTAATGTTTCGTAGTAATTAATTTATCCTGCTAATTTCTAATAGATAATTTGCGTAACGAGACGTGCCGCACGGCCTCTAATAATAAATATATAGATTATAACACTGTTTTTTGAACTACACAATGCTTTAATAAAAAATAACATTATAATACAGTTATGGCCTGACCAATGAAGTTTTAATTCCGTGTGGCCGTATATTACCTAATGGCGACGCACCGCGCTACAGCGCATGCGCGGTAGATTGCTGGACTGGATTTTGGCGCCATGAATTTCCTTAATTTATTATTACTTGTTTACTATTTTTTTTGTAGGTTAAAAGTTTTATTCTAAGAAAAAAATACTCACATCAGTGATATTATTGAGGAGAATTTGACTCCACTTGACATCATGGAAACAGCAACGAATATGACGAAAAATCAAGCGTCTAGATAAAGTAGTGTATAAAACGGCACATAAATAGGTTTTAAAACACTGGTGATAATATTAAACAAGACATAAGTTCAAAAACTAAAACCCGACTACGGTCGGGTCAAAAATAGCCTATGACACTCTTGCGATGAAGATGATACCTCGATTGATACCTCTCTTCTCAAAATCGGACCAAGGTTTTAGTTTGTACACATAACCTTTCCATTGCCTTGCCGAAGTCAGGTAAAAAATAGCCTTTGACACTCTATAAATGAAGACAAATCAACTGATAGGTACCTCGCTTGTCAAAATTGGATCAAGTTTTTAGTTTAAACACATAATCCTTACTTTGACTTGCCGTAGTCGGGTAAAAAAACCCAGTGACACTCTATACCTGAAGACGAATTGATTGACACCCTGCTTGTCAAAATCGTACCAATAGGGGCGACGCTATGGTAGAACATCCACATAACCACATCTAGAGATACATAGACTGATAAACTCATTACCCTTTCATTGCTTAGCTGTAGTCTGGTAAAAATTCGCAAGCAGCTCGTTTTTAAACACACATTCCTATTTTAATAGCCCCTGTTATGAAACTATTGCATGAACTACTAACATTATGCCTTGCATTTCAAAACAATCTTAGGATTACATAAATGTATATAGTTGAACGCATATTAATTTAAATCTAGCCACAAATCTGCAGCTCGTCTACAACCACATAGGTGGCGTGAGCATAGTGGTGCTGGTCGCGAGTTATCGACCGTGTGTATCGATAATATAAATGTTTTATGGCGATTGCTTTTATAAATGGCTTATTGTGAATGGACAGCTTTTGTGTGAAACAGTGGAGGGTAGTTGTGGAGAGTTGCTCGTTTGGGCAATTCACCGATTTGGTACGCGTGATAACATCAAAACTATGCAAAAGAAAATTAAATTACAATTGAAGCAGATACAATAATGTTGTATTACTAATTGGATTACTGGGTGTTATGGGTTTTTTTTCCACTCATATCTCAGAGATATTTAAACTAATTTATACATATATTAAACTTAAATATAAGAATAATTAAATTTAATCATAGGTAGTTCAAAACTTACAACCATCATAACAACAGTGAGCAAATTTGTACTAAAATCACATACCTATACGTACAATAGTCATGGGCTAAAGTCAAAATCATACAGGTTGGATTTTTGAGATAGAGCAAAATAAGGCAGGGTAGGTACCTTAACCGTTATAGTTTCAGGAAAACGTTGCTACGAGACTGTCCTTAACTTTTGGAGATATTTTATCTTTTTTAGATATTTTTAGATATTTTGACCTGCATTCACAGATTTAAGAAAAAACTGTCGTCGAGAAAATGGTCAACTTACACAAATCCTTTTTTTAATGCCAATCAGGTATTTTTGTTAATTGTAATCCTGTTTATTATAAGGATCGAGCCGAAATGTACTCCAAATTTGACGATTCGTCCTCACGAATATTTAAAACTAGACCATTGAAAATGGTAAATAGACTTTATTATTTTATGCGTAACAAATTTAATGTTCACAAAATACTTCAGCAGGATGTTCACCGATACGAGTTTAAATAAATTTGGCGTTTTAACGTTAAAAAAAAAACACCCGTTTTGACGTTGCCGTCGATGGAATGAATCAACTCCATTCAGTTACTACCGAAGATATTTTTACAAAAAAAAGGGTGTAATCCCAACAAACATTCAAATACTTCTGTGGAATCAGTTTAAAAAAAATTAGTAAGAGTAAATAAAAAGAAGTAAAATAACATTGAATATTAACTAAAATTGGCTCCCAAGATACTTCACCTCTCCTGCCTAACCAGCGTGTTGAAGAGCTGGACAAAAAAATTGTGGCGCACGGCGCCTTAAATGTATTTACCGAACCAATTGAGGTGTGCAGTATCAGTATAGCTATTACAGTACTACGGGTTGCAAAATGGCAATAAATTCATCCGATTTTCCAGAAAAGTTAGTACCAAAGATTACAGAAGAATAATAAGAAATTATATCTACACAAATCGATGATTATTAAAACGTCTGGCGCATCCTTGGTATCTTAACTAAGTCATCGCAGTCTAGCTGGCCAATCTTGGTATCTTAACTAAGTCATCGCAGTCTAGCTGGCCAATCTTGGTATCTTAACTAAGTCATCGCAGTCTAGCTGACCAATCTTGGTATCTTAACTAAGTCATCGCAGTCTAGCTGGCCAATCTTGGTATCTTAACTAAGTCATCGCAGTCTAGCTGGCCAATCTTGGTATCTTAACTAAGTCATCGCAGTCTAGCTGGCCAATCTTGGTATCTTAACTAAGTCATCGCAGTCTAGCTGGCCAATCTTGGTATCTTAACTAAGTCATCGCAGTCTAGCTGGCCAATCTTGGTATCTTAACTAAGTCATCGCAGTCTAGCTGGCCAATCTTGGTATCTTAACTAAGTCATCGCAGTCTAGCTGGCCAATCTTGGTATCTTAACTAAGTCATCGCAGTCTAGCTGGCCAATCTTGGTATCTTAACTAAGTCATCGCAGTCTAGCTGGCCAATCTTGGTATCTTAACTAAGTCATCGCAGTCTAGCTGGCCAATCTTGGTATCTTAACTAAGTCATCGCAGTCTAGCTGGCCAATCTTGGTATCTTAACTAAGTCATCGCAGTCTAGCTGGCCAATCTTGGTATCTTAACTAAGTCATCGCAGTCTAGCTGGCCAATCTTGGTATCTTAACTAAGTCATCGCAGTCTAGCTGGCCAATCTTGGTATCTTAACTAAGTCATCGCAGTCTAGCTGGCCAATCTTGGTATCTTAACTAAGTCATCGCAGTCTAGCTGGCCAATCTTGGTATCTTAACTAAGTCATCGCAGTCTAGCTGGCCAATCTTGGTATCTTAACTAAGTCATCGCAGTCTAGCTGGCCAATCTTGGTATCTTAACTAAGTCATCGCAGTCTAGCTGGCCAATCTTGGTATCTTAACTAAGTCATCGCAGTCTAGCTGGCCAATCTTGGTATCTTAACTAAGTCATCGCAGTCTAGCTGGCCAATCTTGGTATCTTAACTAAGTCATCGCAGTCTAGCTGGCCAATCTTGGTATCTTAACTAAGCCATCGCAGTCTAGCTGGCCAATCTACCAGAACGATGATTCAAATAAAATAAAGTAAAGAGGACGTTAAAGTATATTCTTCTCAACTATTTCGATACATAACGAACAAATGATAACAAAACACACGTAACTAATCCCCCTTCAAACACCTACAAAATTTACAAAGGCCTCACCTCTGCAGATAAAACAACAGTGTCAACCCCAACGCAGGGTTGAACAAAAGCCACTTGATGCCCGCAATTAAAATCTTACGTATGAGATTAATGCGTACCTTGGGTAGAGATGGCGAATGATGAGATATGAACTAAGTTACACTATGAATTAAGCTAATCTAAGCTTTGTTATATAAAGTTCCACCGGAAATTAATTGTAGTAATTCAATAAATGAATAAATAAATATATTCGGGACATTTCCACACCAAGCCCCAAACTAGGATACCCTGTACTATGGGCACTAGTTAACGGATAAACATACATAGATAAGAATATTACATCCATGACTCGGAAACAAACATTTCTGCTCATCACACAAATGATTGCACCTTGCAGGATTCGAACCCGCGACCGTTCGATTTCGTACCCAGGATCTCTAGTCAATAGATCAACCGGTCGTCAAACAACGATGATCAAAAGTGACGATGAAGGGCGTTTTTTTGACGGTCAGAGCCCATAAAATTGCAGTCTAACTTTGTAATGCAGGCTGAAAACGGTCACAAAGCTACATACAATATCATAGCAATATACAAATAAACATTTTCATCGATATTTATGTCACAACCCTGTTTTACATCGTCATGAGGTAGGTTAGACTTAGAATTAAATTACTCGTCACATCTCGACTAACTCCAAACAATAATCTTTAGCCCCTCACCTCCTTCACTTTCAACTTCACCCCCGTGAGTTCCTTGTAAAACGGACGTATCCAGGTCGGGGCAGGGTGGGAAACTTTCTTTTTCCTATACGTAATAACCGTCAAGGACGCCGTTTTTTTTTAAATGAAATTGTTTATAGTGCGAAACATGGTCACATAAATTAAAACAATTACACGTGCGTACATATTAAGTTCAATGTGCTTCATCATTGCTGGCATACAAATAATAAATAAAAACAAACTAATTTGAATTAAATTAAAATCAACGACTAAGTTAAGTTGCCGTTGTAAATATATCCAGTGACCTAAGACCAAATAAGTGAATACGCGATAAAATGAAATTCAGTCCTCTTCTTCAAAAAAGTAATGCTGAACAGTTTAATAAAACTTAAAATGTCACATAAAAGTAACCATCCTAGAGTGATGATAATGATAATGATGATGAGATATGCATAATTATTTACTGAGATTATGAAAAAGTTGTTGTGAAACTTGCGTCTTCGTGGAATGATTGAATACTAAAGCGAAAAGTCTTCAAAAATTACGTATAGTTAGCTTATAGAGCACATCAACATTTTAGGTAAGCAAGGGTTAAATTACGTATAGTTAGCTTATAGAGCACATCAACATTTTAGGTAAGCAAGGGTTAAATTACGTATAGTTAGCTTATAGAGCACATCAACATTTTAGGTAAGCAAGGGTAAATTACGTATAGTTAGCTTATAGAGCACATCAACATTTTAGGTAAGCAAGGGTTAAATTACGTATAGTTAGCTTATAGAGCACATCAACATTTTAGGTAAGCAAGGGTTAAATTACGTATAGTTAGCTTATAGAGCACATCAACATTTTAGGTAAGCAAGGGTTAAATTACGTATAGTTAGCTTATAGAGCACATCAACATTTTAGGTAAGCAAGGGTTAAATTACGTATAGTTAGCTTATAGAGCACATCAACATTTTAGGTAAGCAAGGGTTAAATTACGTATAGTTAGCTTATAGAGCACATCAACATTTTAGGTAAGCAAGGGTTAAATTACGTATAGTTAGCTTATAGAGCACATCAACATTTTAGGTAAGCAAGGGTTAAATTACGTATAGTTAGCTTATAGAGCACATCAACATTTTAGGTAAGCAAGGGTTAAATTACGTATAGTTAGCTTATAGAGCACATCAACATTTTAGGTAAGCAAGGGTTAAATTACGTATAGTTAGCTTATAGAGCACATCAACATTTTAGGTAAGCAAGGGTTAAATTACGTATAGTTAGCTTATAGAGCACATCAACATTTTAGGTAAGCAAGGGTTAAATTACGTATAGTTAGCTTATAGAGCACATCAACATTTTAGGTAAGCAAGGGTTAAATTACGTATAGTTAGCTTATAGAGCACATCAACATTTTAGGTAAGCAAGGGTTAAATTACGTATAGTTAGCTTATAGAGCACATCAACATTTTAGGTAAGCAAGGGTTAAATTACGTATAGTTAGCTTATAGAGCACATCAACATTTTAGGTAAGCAAGGGTTAAATTACGTATAGTTAGCTTATAGAGCACATCAACATTTTAGGTAAGCAAGGGTTAAATTACGTATAGTTAGCTTATAGAGCACATCAACATTTTAGGTAAGCAAGGGTTAAATTACGTATAGTTAGCTTATAGAGCACATCAACATTTTAGGTAAGCAAGGGTTAAATTATAGGGATTTCTTTGAGTATTATCAACTTATCTCGCCAAGACTCTACATATTCATAAAAGGCTTATCTAGGATGTAGGCTTAGGAGATCGTTGCGATCTGCTTGTTCAGTATACAACCATTGATCCGATAATGAAACGGTGTTTTTAAAATGATTTTATCTAGTGGGATTGGTTTCCCCCCTAGATATGATCCTAGCTCCTTCTTAAAGTAAGCCTTTTATGAATATGTGGAGCCTTGGCAAGACGAGATAAGTCGATAATGAGAGAGTTTTATCGACAAGGTGCTGGGTTTAGTTTGGCCATGTTGGTTTATAGTGATGGATCAGTAGGACTGGAAAGAATATTTTAGCAGTTTTTTATGTACACCATTTTTTTATCATGAACTAAAATGTTTAGAAGACAAAAACGGATATAGTGACGGTCTTTAAAGTCACAACTTGAACGAAACCACAGAACGGAAACGTCAAGATTAGTCAAAACGATATTTTTAATTAAATATGTGTGCGATTAGAATATACCCGTTATATTAAATTAATTAGGAAAAATACATAAGTTCTAATATCAACCTACTTGTAATTTCCAAATTAATTAATAAACAAATAGTGCACTGTTATAGTAAAGTTACTGGATATAATCACCTCAAAAATATCTTGCAAGTTGATGACAGAAAAGTATTACGTGTGAATTTGTTGTTAACTTTGGTTTTGGAGTTCTTTTCATCAGGCCTCTGCCTATTCATTGTAAGTATTTTGATGATGTAAAAAACAAAATGATTAACATTAGTGGATTAAACATGTACGTATCTGTGGAACGGGCAAGTAAGCCTGATGGAAAGTTAAATTTACTGTTGATTTCAGATCATGAAAACCTAACTATTTGAATGCTATACGTATTTAATCAATTAATAGCCGTTAATCACCAATAGGTAATCCTACTAAAATATCACTTAACAGCTGACCCATCCGGTCCCAACCTCAATAGACGACGATACAGCCAAATTGGGCAAACAATTTAAAGGGGTACAAAACGACCCCAATTATTAGCAAGGTGCTTGAGGGTTGAATATATTATGTGTTAATAGCGCCCGATGTACGTCGGAGACAATTAAGCTAACCTTAAATTAAATTTACCTGAAGGGACGTTTTGACCCCGCGGGGTGCTATAAGGTTACATTTTGGGTGATAGTTTAGGTAATTTTGTCAAAATTAAGATAGAAATAAGTAGGAAAGTACATAAAATTTATGTGGATTTTCAAGACAGACTGGACCAACTACTATCGTACCCGTCGTGCCCCACTGCCTGCACTGCAGAAGATCTCGATGATGCAAAAACCTGTAGACCTGGCAAGTTATCTAGCAGTAAGAGTCGAAGAAGAATATATAATTTACATAAAATTATATTTTCCGGGTTCTGTTTCGTTTTTAGACATCATTTGCTTCGAACGACATATAGTAAGATTTCCATTTCAAGTCAGTTTTCATTGAATTATTTTCTTGTTTTCTTTAATAGGGACGCCTTATATGCGTATCTTTCTATTTATTCCTGAAGGTGAACTTGACAATTACATATATATAACATTTGAAGGAGTTAGATTAAAAAAAAAGTCTAGATTTTTTAATTAACAAACGGTTTACATTATATTCAGCATTATGTAGGAAATAAAAATTTTCATTGCTTAGTTTTTTGATTACGTGCATAGCAGATGAGCCGAAGGGACAGAAAGTATACGATTTCCATAAAACTTAAGACACTGCAGCCCAGGAAAAGACCAGCCATACCACCAACAGCAACTGCAAGAAATAAAAAGAAAAATTACACTTGATTCGTTTATATTTTTAATCGGCTCCAAGAAGCAAGTTAGCTGTACCTAGTTACATAGTAGTAGTTATACAGGTTATAGGCCTAGCTTAGACTCCTGAGGCTCATTAACTTTTATCCGACTGCACGAAGGGTTATGTTTTTGGGTTGTATGTATGTTTGTGAGTTGTTTGTTTATACGTTAATTACGGAGGCCGCAGCCGGAGGATGCAAAGAAACCCAAATGTGCTATAACTAGGTTTATTAATATATTTAAACTACATTTTACATTCTAACCTAAAGTAATGTGTACTACCAGCCCAATGCTAGGTACCGAAGTGGCAGAATTGGGAGATGCGCCGCCGAGCAGCGCGTGTTGCATCAGCGCCTCGTGGTCTGCATTGAGGTCACTGGTTCAGCAGAAGTATAATGCAGGATAGCAATTTACGTGGAGGTGCCATACATAACACGTTTCTTAGACGCATTCTACAGCCTAAACGGCTCGATGAATTTTGATAAATAACATGAAATGCTATAGGATATATTATACTAGCGTCCCCACCCGCGACTTCGCCGGCGCGGACTAACGTTTATCGCGAAAAAAAAATATCCTATGTTCTGCTAGGATATTAAAAACCAATGCAAAAGTAGGCTTAGAACCAACGCTCTTGATGTTTTTTGACAGACTTGTTATTTCGTTTCGTTCTTTTCAGCAAGTAATCAAAATTTTCCAGTTTTCCCGTAGAAAATTTAATTTTCCGGGATAAACAGTATTCCATGTTTTATTCCAGGATACAAGCTATCTACATTCCAAATTTCATAAAAATCCGTCCTACTGTTATCGCGTGAAAGCTCCCCAAACAAACAAACAGACAACTTTTCACTTTTATATATTGGTATGGATAGTACACTCTGACATTTTCTTGTTGATATTAAATTTAGAATGGAGATAGCGTAGGTATACCCTGGAATAAAACATAGTATACTTTGTATCCCGCAAAATTATAAGTCTCCACGGGAAAAATGGAAAATGTTTATTACTCACTGTATGGAACGGTTGTCATCACAGAATGTTCTGTGGTTGCCATGGAAACGAAATATCAAATCTGTCAAAAAACATCAAAAGCATTGGAGCACCTACTTTTGCTTTGGTTATAATATCCTAAAAGAAAATAGGATGTTTTTTGTCGCGATAAACAGTAGTCCGCGCGTGCGAAGTCACGGGCGGGAAAACTAGTATAATAATAATTCTAATATACAAATAATTCTCTGACGTCATAAAAACATGTTCCAACAAGCCACCTTAACATGTTCCAATAAGCCACCTTAACATGTTCCAACAAGCCACCTAAACAGTTTTGTCTTGTATTGTTTAAGTGGTAACTCTCTTTTATCCTGATTATAAATGTCCGACAGCATTGTTAGTGAGGACAATTTGACTTCACCTGACATCACGGAAACAGCAACGAACATGACAAACGAGCTTTTACCAGCAAAATCAAGAAAATATTACGACAAATACTTTTCATTAAAAGTAAGTTCCTATTTCATGAGTGTATATAAAGTAGAGTATGAAACGGCACATAACTAGGTATTATGCAACCATTTTATAAACTAGTATTGATCGTCATAACCAAACAGCCTTTATAACATAGAGTAGATTAGCTGGTAAGCAACGATAACCTTGTTGGGTCTCAACATTTTATTGTAGAGTTAGCTTTGTCTTTATAATGGTTAAATATGTTGCACGTTCTTTAACGAAACAGCCTATTTGGAAAATATATAGCGCTGTTAATGTTAATAGGTTGAATTTTATAAAAAGTGGTTTTCGTTATCATTATATATTGGTTATCATTTATCCGACTCCACATACGAGCACACCGTACAGCTCGTACAGCTCTAATGTATTTTGTTCATCAATGTAAACTCTTTTGATGTTTGTGGAGTTATCCCACATTACGAGACCATATCTAAGTACCTACTGAGGTGACATAGTAACTTTAAACTTTCGCGATTCGAACACATAGTTATAATATTTAAAGTGGTCACGAAAAGACCACGATCAATGCAATTTGATCGAAACGTCGAGGTAAATAAATATTAAGTTTTCAGCGCGATTAAGTCCCGTTTAAATATTTAACTGTGAGGTGACATACCCAAAATAAGCAGTCGGTGCAGTGTTTTGACCTGAGGTTCGTCTCAATCTCTTCAGTGGAAATATAAAACGGTTGAGCTTCTTACATGTGTGTACCCTATGCTTTTTTAAAAATAAAATATCTTTTGACTTTTTCAATCTTTAGCACGGTGTAACTGAATCTCACAAAACGCGTGCGTGATATACTTAGGTAATTTTAACCATTATTTTGTGCACGTTAAAAAACGTCTGATGGTTCCGTGAATGTGTGTAGGACCGTGATACCATGATCCTCTCAGCTCCTGATTTCCCAGGTACAGATGATCCGGAAACTGAACACTCACCAAGTACATCAGTGAATCCGAAGATAATATCGCGTCTGTACCTCATTCTAGGATACGTCACCATGCCCCACTGCAGGTTCGTCCCTAGAAACCACTTTTGTAACACCTGAAAACGAAGAATACATCTTACTTCGCATTGCCACTGTGATTATTCTTTGGAATGGTGCACGGCTGTGTGTTGCCTTTGCTTCGTATTGGGCTAGTTAAAAGTTTATGCACCAGTTTCATTTTTGATAGGGTTCCGTACGTCTGAATGAAAAAAAAGGAACCCTTATAGGATCACTCGTGTCTGTCCGTCTGTCCCAATTTCCTCCGAATCTACGGTACCGATTGAGTTGAAATTTGATACACATAATAATTTCTGCTACCTAGGCACGGACGTGTACCAAACGTACATAAAATAACTTTGAATACGGGGGTAATATTTTTTTGCAAGACAGAATAAAAAAATGCATACTACACTATACAAATACTTTCAATGTTAATTAAAAAAATAGATGAATGTTGAACATGACGCTTATTTTCGAAGACACTGACCTTACAATTTTCTAAAATTAGTATTTCTTTACTAATAGATTACCAACAGGAACACCTATACGACGTCTATGTTCTTAAAATGATAAGGTAAATCTCTGAATATTATGAGATTCATCGTACGGTATTCTCTCCACGTGAGTTCAACTCGAACTTGTCCGGTTTTTTATAAGAGGTAGTTGTTAGAGAGGTTCACTTTTTGTCAGCAACTGCAATGAACTAGTTGTTTATGAGTAATCCTGCGCTAATACTTACATTGGACTGCAGCACATAGTTCACATCATCACACAAAGGGAAGCATTCACAGTTTATCTTTTTCCCGTCTTTATCTTGCAGCTTATAAAGCTCATCTGAAAGCAACATACCTTTAATTGAAAATTGGTTCTTATGACAAACTAGCTTACCCGCTCGCGACTTCGTCCACGCGGACTAAAGTTTATCGCGAAAAAAGCATCCTACGTTCTTCTAGGCTATTAAAAACCAGTGCAAAAGTAGACTTAGACTTCTTGGTTATGGCCTCTGTGGCTTGTTGTTGGTATAGCATCAACTACTTACTTTGTAGCACCAACGCTCTTGATGATTTTTGGCAGACTTGTTATTTTGTTTCCATGGAAATCGTTCCTTACAGCGAGTATTCAACATGTTCCAGTTTTCCCGTGGAAACTTCCACGGAATTCGTGGAATTTTCCGAGATAAAAAGAATCCTATGTTTTATTCTAGGGTATAAGCTATCTCCATTCAAAATTTCATCAAAATCCGTCCAGCGGTTATCGAGTGAAAGCTCCCCAAACAAACAAATTGTCAGACGAAATTTCACTTTTATATATTGGTATGGATATATTATAAGCCATATATCTATTACCATCAATGCATTTCCACATAATTAAATTACAACCCAATATAATCAGATCTCATCTACTAATAGTGATAATGTTCTAATTGGTCAGTATAACATATTTTCTGCTACCAGCCTTTTGCGTGTGCTGCCAATTTTACTCAAAGCGTCCTAGAGCACTTGGCCTACTTACTTGTATTTATTTAATCCAGGTCTGAATAGTTAGATTTTTATGTAGCAGTTATTTTAACACCTGTTAAAGTGCTTCATAAAAAATAGGTTGAAAATGTTACCTTCGTATTTCGCCAGGCACTGCATGCCTTTAACGTCGCAAACTTTCTCGTTCCCTGACAAAAATATAACAGCAACGTTATTTCAAAGCTAACGCAACATTTTGCTATGATTATGAAATAAATAAAACATTTAATTTCTATTATTTTCAAAAAGCTATACGAATAGATTATAGGCGAAGCCCAAAAGGACGGCAAACGACAATTTAAACCCTTTTCTTGCTGATGAGTTATTGCACAGCTACTTGTCGAAAAACGACAGAGTTGCCTTGTAACACGTTTTTGCCAAGAACCAACATTACAGAGTACGTGAGGAGCAGGTCATTCAGCTGATGTTAAGCACCACGTCTGTTCATGCCAGTAGTTACCACGTAGCAGTTTGGATTGCAAATTATTGCGTCGCACTATTACTGCGCTGGTCACCCTGACACGTTGGTTCTATAAGACCTCAAAAACAGGCTAGATATACGCAGCAAATATACACCTAGCCAAAAAGCTATTGCAATACAGAGCAATAAAGTTGAGTACACTGCTTAACTCACTGATGCACTCGCTATACAATCGAGGCAATAATTGCTGAAAAACCGTTTACGAGGACCTTTAAGTGTCATATGCCAGTATCACACTAGTATCGTGCTTCGGAGGGCACGTTTAGCTGTCGATCTCAGCTGTTATTGATTAAATAGCAGGACCTCGCTCTCGAGGACCTCCGGACAAATTCTGACAAAAGAATCCAGCACTACCTAATCCAACAAACAAATATAAACAATCACACTAGTAGGTGTAAAAGTAAAAGTATTACACTTACTAAATAACCAGGAACCTAAAATAAAACGTGAGACATAGAAAATATAAGCCAAAACATAGCTTAATATAATGGAACAGTCTGTAGTTACCAATGGTCCTGTAGAAGTGAGGGATGCAGTTGCAGCGCTTCAAACAGAGTCGGATCCGGCATTCCATGCGGCACAAAGTGTAGGAGTAGATGGGGTTGTGCTTGAGGCTGTTCTCTTTGGGGAATCGGCAGCGGCGCTGGGCTACGCTTAATCTGGAAAGTGGACCAGCAGGGTAGACACGATCACCATGAAATTTGACTATTAGTAATACATCGCAAACATCAGTTATGTATCAATAACACACAGGCAAACATCAGTATTGCCTTTGGGTTATTTTAGGGTATGGAACCCTAAAATCTCTAAATAATATATTTACTTCAAAAGGTTATTTATTTTATAAAACTAAGGGACGATACTAAGGTGTAATTTAACATTAGGTAAATTACTTATAGCACGCACGTAAGTACCAAGCCTCCCCATAATCACAGAATAAATAATAGTACAAGCCATAATAGCTCATTTTAGTGGCTAAATACACGCGGTCACCACAGAAACCTTTTCCCTAGCGCTAAATACATGCGGTCGCTGTGTAAACCTTTTATGAAAATGTTATTTTTGAGATTAATCTTGGTTTTATGAAATACTATCTATACCCGCGGCAACGCACGCGTGGTTATTTCTCGAGGTCAAAAGTGCTATTCCAGGACCTAATATACTTATATACCAACATTTCATCAAAACTCCTTCGGCAGTCAAAAATATTTTATTGATTGCTAGGCTTCTACTTATCGGTTTAAGATACCAAGTACCTCAGTTTCATAACCTAAGCTATCCAACATTGAAAACCGCATCGCAATCGGTCCATTAGTTTTAACGTGATACGCAAACAAACATATAGACAGACAGACACAATTTAAAAAAATGATATATATATATATATATATATATATATTCTTATTCAGTAGCTTATTTTAAGTACCCTAGACCGTATTTTTATTTTTTCTTCTTTTATTTTTCTCGTTTTTGACGTCGGACATTTCGTTCATATTGCTTTATTATAATATGTATAGATAGAAATATATTAATTACTTCAAAATTAACACAACACTTTGGACCCTATCCTGCGGAAAACCTTTATTTTTTGAGATAAAATGTGTCCTCAATTCTAACACGATAACCCCCTTACTTATAAAAAGTTATGCAATTAAGTAATGATTAGTAATACTGCGCAGTATTACATTGCATAACCATTGCATAACTTTTTATAAGTAAGGGGGTAGATGCAATGATGTTATATATAATCTCATTGGGTAGATGACTATGACTGGGCCAAGTTGCATCAAAATCCGTCAAGTAGTTTCAGTGTAAAATGTGTTCTTTTAAATAACTTTCAATCCATATCCTGCGGGAACCCATTAATATTTCGGGATGAAAAGTATCCAATGTCCATACCATATCAAGTTTTATTTTTTTATTATGATCTCATATCATATCAAGTTTTATTTGAATTCATTCAATAGGTTCGGCGTGATGCACGGTGAAGATACAGACAGACAGACAAAAATGAAAAAGAAACAGGTTTGGCTTCAGGATCGAATATGGAGTACCCTCCAACAAAAAAAATATATTTTAATGTACAGAATTTGACCTGTTACAGTTTTATTATATGTAAAGATTGTCATTATTTGTAGCTTTTTTGTTGTTATATAGTTAAAAAAAATAGTCTAGCGACCCTGTAAATATCATTTAATAGCCAGTTTAAGATTATAATTTTGTTCAGTCTCGTTTTTGACGTCAACTTGCTCGGATTGCGGGGGGCACTGTTTTACGTTTTTCGTGTTACGCATTAACGTAACCGTAGTTACGGTTGCTAGCGACCACAACAGGTAAAAATGTTGATCAAGATGAATGAACAATAAAGACTTCTTGGGCCTAGCCCTAGTTTTTTACTGGATTTGAGTGTAACAAGTGATGTTGAATCACCCACATTAGGTACGTAGAGAACTTACTGGTAGAGTCCAGGATTAGATTTGAGTGTAACAAGTGATGTTGAATCATCCACATTAGGTACGTAGAGAACTTACTGGTAGAGTCCAGGATTAGATTTGAGTGTAACAAGTGATGTTGAATCACCCACATTAGGTACGTAGAGAACTTACTGGTAGAGTCCAGGATTAGATTTGAGTGTAACAAGTGATGTTGAATCACCCACATTAGGTACGTAGAGAACTTACTGGTAGAGTCCAGGATTAGATTTCCGTTTTAGATGAAGCCTACGAATATTATAATTAAGGAAAGCATACTTTGCTGCATCCGGTGCCGTGTAGACGGTAAAAGCAGTCACATACAGCTTCATATAGTAATCTTCTTCGGAATGCTGAAACTTTGTTGAAATATCTGGGAACTCTTGAGGTCCGTGAATGTATACCTGGAAAGAGATTTTACTTAGGTCTGTAACTGAAACTTTCTGAGTTCTCAATGGGACTTTATAATTATGTTTATGATAATTATATTTATTGCTTTTCAAAGTATGTTCGCTCACTGTCAATTTTTGCATTCTTAGGAACAATTGTAATTGGCCTAGTCTTCCGTATGGGACGTCTCAAATAACTTCTTGCAACCTTTTCACCGCCACATCGGGGCTTGTACCTAAATCATATACATCTATGGATATCATTAAAAAACGGACATAAAATAAATAAAAGATGCATTGTCCGTATGTTCTCTATCGATACGCATAAAATATAATGTCATAATTAAGCGTGGCATAATTTAACTTATTCTAATAATGTGCAAGCATAACAATTATTACGCATAAATGTTTAGGCATAATCGTATTTACCATATCTAAAGTTAGCATAACTATAAACAAGCATATTATTTCGTAGCATAAAAATGTCACTCTTCACTTCATTCAATTATTTTACGTTCCTACCTATGTAAAACAAATAAGTTTGCGGCTTACGCCACACCTCCTGTCACAATATATTATCTAGATTATATTTTTTGTGACCATAATAATAATAATTATTATTTTGAGCCTGTAGTGTCCCACTGCAGGGCAAAGGCCTCCCTCCCCTCCTTCCAATTTTCTCGATCTTGGGCTGTAGCTGGCCAATCTTTCAGGTAGGCGTCAAGATCGTCCCGCCATCTCCTCCTGGGCCAGCAGCGTCGCCGTTTTAAAATATAAATAAAAAATAGCCTGTGTGCTAATTCAGGTTATAAGCTACCTCCGTGCCAAACTTCATCCAAATTCGTTCAGCAGTTTAAGCGTGAAGAAGTAACAAACATACAACACGCCCTTACCCCTTACATACATACAAGTTTTCGTCTATATTAGTGTGATTATTTCTGCGAGCGGTCAGCTCGTATTCAATCATTTTGTTCGCAGTCGGGTTTTTGTATTTTTATAATAATTGTACTTGGTTCATAATTGTATTACTAATAGCCAGTTCCAGAAACATTCAGTATGACCACGTATTCGAACATGTTATGAATAAGCACAAATAAAAAAAATATATAAACCCTGACCCCCAGCCCCCATTTTATCTAAGAAACTTCTCAATAACATCAGCTTTCAAACAAAAAAATACTGCTTCAAAATTGGTCCATTCTATTGGGAGCTACGATCCCAATCCTTCCATTATTTTTTTTTTTTTTTTTTAGAAAGGATATGTGCTGTTGGCCTATAACTGACCTCTACAGCGTCACCGGTGGTGGGGCGGGCGCAAAAGCGCTCCGCCGCAATGCGTGTCGCATAAGGCGCACGCCAAGGTTAAGTTTTTGGCCACTTGCTCAAGGGCACTTTGGCCACTTGCTCAAGGGCACTCTTCAACCCCCTCCTCCACCCTCCGCCACCTTATTATAGCTAAAAACATCTCGATCATATCAGGGCTCCTAGTTGCTATGACTATTCACGCACGTAACGCGTCACGTTAAGATATCTTCGTGGAATCGTTCGGCAATGGTCGTAATGACGTCACACGTTTTTGGCAAGGAATTACATGTGGCATAGTGAATAAGCGCCCAGCTTTCAAACAGAAAAACCCGCATCAAGATTGGTCCATTCGTTTTGGAGATACGATGCCACAGACAGACATACAAACACTCTAAACTTATAACACCCCCTCGCTTTTAGAGTTAGGGGGTTAAAAACTAAAGATTTTATTTAGAGCTAAGCCACATTTATGCTTGTATTGATAAAAACTAAAGATTTTGTTTAGAGCTAAGCCATATTTATGCTTGTATTGATAAAAACTAAAGATTTTGTTTAGAGCTAAGCCACATTTATGCTTGTATTGATAAAAACTAAAGATTTTGTTTAGAGCTAAGCCACATTTATGCTTGTATTGATAAAAAAAAACTTGCTTTAACGACACTAAAGTCTGGTTCCTATATCTTAAAACCAACCGTTTTCGCTTACTGTCCGTCAGCTTTTAACATAAATGCCATACAAGAAACGTCAAAAAGTAACGTGACGTTGGAAAAACGACTCGTTTCATATTTATAGGAATGGGGGGTTAGCCGCTGCCTGGTTCAACGGCTTATAACTCTCTACAAGTAAAGAGGTTTAAAGGTTTCGACCTATTCTGTGCCGCTGCGTGTCACTATACCCTGAGTTTTAGTGTCCCAGGTTCGAAATTTAAGTGATGATTACAAATGTTTTTTCTTTTTGTGATGTGTGTCCATGCCACCGGAGGCACAATGAATAGTGTGGGGATGTGAGTGTGAATACGATTTGGAACTTACATCATAGCCAGTAGACAAGTTCATGATCTGCGCAAAAACTTCACCATCCAGAGGATGGATATCCAGAGTCTTGTTGTGGGTTTCTATTAAGTCCCATCTATTTGCATTCCTGTAGCTGTAAAAAATTGATCGTAGACTGTATTACGAGGTTAGAAGGAAGAAACAAGCACAAATTATACATTTGTATAACCCCCAAACCGTGAGGGTTCCCACCCCCCATTATAGCTACGAAGCATCTCGATCACATCAGTATTCAAACAGAAAAAAAACGCATCAAAATCAGTCCATTCATTTGGGAGCTAAGACATAATTATATGTACTGTGGCTACGATGCCACAGGCAGACACACGGATACACACACACAGTGAGTAAGTGATACACACTCATAACATATAACGCCCGACTCTTTGTTCGGGGGTTAAAAATATCGAGTTTTTAGCTGTGTTTTTAGTATTTAAATTTGTAATAGACGTTGGATTTACCTTGGAGAGTTATAAATTGCCACCTTCGAATTAACAGCATAACATAGTCCCATTTCCATAACAGTGGGCACAATATTCAGTAAGACTCCTGAAACTCCAATAGTAAGAGACGGTTGGAAATTTGGAGACAGCTGCAGGATGAGTTCCATGTACATATCAGGAGATATACCATCGTAGATGGGAACTTCTTTGAAGGTTCTGTAAGTGGCGTTTGCGAGACTTAAGACGAACTGTTCCAAAAGTTTTTTGTTGGGCTCTGTTGAATTTCTGGAACGAAAAAATTGGACTGCTTTTTTGTCTTTATTTCTATGAATATGGAGAGATCACAGCATGACGGCATTCTCCCGGTATTGGTCCCATAAGTTTCTATGAATATGGAGAGATCACAGCATGACGGCATTCTCCCGGTATTGGTCCCATAAGTTTCTATGAATATGGAGAGATCACAGCATGACGGCATTCTCCCGGTATTGGTCCCATAAGTTTCTATGAATATGGAGAGATCACAGCATGACGGCATTCTCCCGGTATTGGTCCCATAAGTTTCTATGAATATGAAGAGATCACAGCATGACGGCATTCTCCCGGTATTGGTCCCATAAGTTTCTATGAATATGGAGAGATCACAGCATGACGGCATTCTCCCGGTATTGGTCCCATAAGTTAAACCAGCAGAAGGAGGACAAAGCTTTTTTTATGGTACGGAGTACATTTATTTGGTAGTAAAAGTGCTTGTGTTGCATACAAATTCTAGGCAGCGGTCACCGAAGAGGGAAAGACGATAAAAGATGTGATGCTCTGTGGTAGTGGGCCATACTTGTCATGCCTGTGCACACCTATGACTTAAACCTATACCATGCTAACTTCTCTCCTCTGAGTATCTCTTCTCTGTAATTCTATTATTTGTGGATCTTTTCAGTAACATACTTTACTCACTGGACATACTGCTCCACCTTCGTCATGTTGAGCTTATTGGTAGACGGACAGACGGTGACGCAAGGGAAGGTGGTGTTCCATGCGTACATGTCACGATCCATGGACACCACGGTGGGGGAGGACTGGTAGCGTGCCCACGTGGTCTGCGAGAGGTAGAGTGCACCGAACACTGACAGGACGACGGTGGTAAGCCAGAGCAGGCTGAAATCAATTTTTTGTTATTTCATTCAAATTTAATACTAGTTTATCAAACGAAAAAAAGTCCACCACGATGCAATCCTGGAACCTAAAACGTACACCACGATGCAATCCTGGAACCTAAAACGTACACCACGATGCAATCCTGGAACCTAAAACGGTGGCAGTATTTTTTTACCGACGAGACAAGCAAAGTACCCACATTGGTGACCCAACCAGAACTTTGAAGATCTTAAGCGGTTCTGGTTCATTACTTTGAGAAATTTAAAAATTATCATAACTAGTTGATGCCCGCGGCTTCGCACGCGTGGTCATTTCTCTAGGTTAAAAGTACTATATTATGTGCTATTCCAGAACCTACAGTAAAAATATACTCGTACCAACATTTGATCAAAATTCTTTCTACCGTCAAAGTTATTTTTATCGATTGCTCGGCTTCTACTCATCATTGAGATCTTGGATTGAGATACCAAGTACCCCAGTTTTTAAGTCAAACTCTAAGCTATCCAACAATGTACCGCATTGCACTCGGTCCAGTAGTTTTTACGTGATGCGCGAACAAACATTGAGACAGACAAACACGAATTAAAAAAAAAGATTCTTGTTCAGTAGCTTATTTTAAGTACCTTAGACCCTTAGACCTTTTTTTTTTAAATTATCTTCTTTGTACAGACTATTTCGTTCATATTGCTTTATTATAAATATAGATAGATAGATAGACGGCGAGAAATTTCATTTTAATTCGTTTTCCTATAATAAAGAGTCTGTGCTTGAGAAAAGTGGAAAGGTAGCGGCAGAATGACCCATAATTCATTTGCTCGCAGCTGGTAGCTTTTGTGCCCATACCAAGTATTGCGAAACAGGTATTAACGATAAATTTTTCAATTGAGCGGTAAACCTTAGGTTCTTAATGGCAATAGTTGATGTTGTTGGGCAGGCAAGACAGGCTGCTTTCCTCAAGCACGTTAGTTGATTTGCTGGG
The DNA here is from genome assembly GCA_946251855.1 of Alsophila aescularia. NCBI lineage: Eukaryota > Metazoa > Arthropoda > Insecta > Lepidoptera > Geometridae > Alsophila > Alsophila aescularia. The sequence goes on from OX276375.1 coordinate 1,805,701, forward strand.
TTTTATTAGTGTCCAAAATAAACAGTCCGAATCACAGCAATTATGCGTATTAGGCAATGCTGGCCTCTAGGTGTCAGAGTTTTTCAAGCCCTTCAAGGGCCGAGGAATGTAATAGACTATCATTCTAATGATGGAGTCGTCTAATCAATCTTTTGGAAGTCTGTGTATTAAGATATTTACAACAACAAAAGAGTAAGTATTAAAAAAAAGTTGTAGAAACTTACATTTCAAACGGATGCCTTCCATACGCAACCAAGTGATTCAACCCATGTATCGAAGAAGTTTCCAAAAAGAGCTTTAAATAAGTCTTGGCTTGATATACTGTCTTCTCTACGGGACCTTTTTTCTTTGTCCCTACTTTTGGAGGTCTTGGAGTTTGTTTCAGGTTATCTCGAATTATTTGAGTTTGAAATGATCGATCAAAGAACATGATGATTACTTTCTTAACTTTATGTAAACTTGCCTTGACCCTACTTTTCAATACACATTATTGCACACTATAATAAAATAATTAAACACGACATAAACAAAAGAGTACAATAGCTAAGTATAGATGACGATTTACTTTTATACCCGACTACAGCAAAGCAAGAGAAGGGTTTTGAGTTTACAGTCTATGTATGTATGTATCTATGTACCAGATGTGGGTATGTGGATGTTCCACCTTAGCGTCGCCCCTATTGGTTTAATTTTGACAAACGAGGTGTCAATCGATTTGTCTTCAGGTATAGAGGCTTTTTTTAACCCGACTACGGCACGGCAAAGGAAGGGTTATGTGTTCAAACTAAAAATTTGGTCCGATTTTAACAAACGAGGTATCAATCGATTTATCAAGATTGTCATAGGCTATTTTTTACCAAACCGTAGCCTTTTAATTTTAGAACTTCCGCGAAAAATATTGGTTTAAGATTATGAGAACGAAAAGACCTTTTTCTTGTTCGTTAACCAGTTATGAACCAGCGAAATAAAATATGTTTTAGAGTTAGAGAACTTGCAAGAAATATTTCTCATTGATAGCCAGTTATGAAACAGTCAAAATACCTCCTTCATAGCTGGTTATGAAAGAGGCAAATTGGCCAAATTATTCATATTTATCAAATACAAGATTTCCCGCTCGCGACTTCGTCCACGCGGACTACAGTTTAACGCAAAAAAATATAGCTTATGTTCTTATAAGATATTAAAAACAAATGCAAAAGTAGGTATAGCACCTATGCTCGTGATGTTTGTTGACAGACTTGTTATTTCGTTTCCATGGAAACCGTTCCTTACATCGAATAATCAATATTTCCCAGTTTTCCCGTGGAAATTTACAATTTTCCGGGATACAAAGTATTCTATGTTTATTCCAGGGTATAAGCTATCTCCATTCTAAATTTCATCAAAATCCGTACTGCCGTTATCGCGTTTAACGTTTCACTGTTATATTTTGGTATGGATTTATTAAATATCAGTTAAGAAACAGTAAGAAAAATCTTTTTCGTAGCTAGTGAAGATGTTGTCGTATTTATTTCCTCTCCATCCAAAGGTTATCTGGAAGAGATCGCTTTTTAGCGATAGCACCGCCCATTGTATGATAAAATTTCTTAAGTTTTAGTTCATTTGTATTTGTAAATTTTTGGTGTGTATAAAGAGTTATTTATCTATCAGATATATAGATAACTAGTTAAGAAAAATAGTAATGAAAACTGCACCAGGGTATTTTTGTTTTGGATTTCTAAATAGTTGGCATCTTTTTATAATACTAATTATCTAGGTACTTAAAAACTTTTTACGCGGCAATAATCCTGTTCTACGATACGTGTACACTATTAACTTGACAATGTAGAGTGAAGTAGATTATGGCCTATTATCAACTTCAAGCTTTCATTATGACATGGTATTCATATGGCACGGTCTAATTTGCGTGTAGCATGTAACATCTCTTATCAAAATTAGATCTTTCACGCGAATGAAAGCTTTATTATTTCGAGGGCTATTGCATATATATATATATATATATATATATATATATATATATATATATATAAACATTTTAGTTATACCTGAATATATTCATGTTTATGATTAAGTAACTCAAGACCATATCTAGCAAAGTATGAGCCGCACAGAGGCACGGAGGACGCGGGTTCGAGTCACGTCCGTGAAAAAAGTAAGGGAGTCATAACACTTTAAGTTAACTTCGGTTTACTATGTGTAGTCATGTTCAAACCTAACCTAACCTAGTTTTTGCAACTAAATTATAACATTTCTGTAAATGGGTCTTTCTTGTAGCCTCAAATACTCCACAATAACGTCACCAAAGTTCGCGGGATGATTTAGGTTAGGTTAGGTTTAGGTGCTTTTTAGAGTTTGGCGGTGCTGGGAGTGACGGGTCGACTGGGGACGGACTTGGCAAGATACCGAATGGAGGAGGGTCTGGGTTGTGATACCCAGACCGGGATGGGAAGGCCTCGGCAGAAGACTTTGTCCATGCGGTGCACTGCAACTTGGGTAGTTGTGGTGCATCGCAAGGTGGTGAAAGCATGTGACGTGGAATCCACTCATTTTCTTCCCACTTGATTTCCGGGCGACTTGTACTCTCGTCTTGTCGTCGCGGTGAGCGAGGGGGAAGCTTTGTGATGTCGCACTCTTGACACTGCTGTGGCAATTTCGCAGCAGTGTCGGAGAAAAAAGGAACATGCCTCTACTCTTACGGCTCCCACTGAGGCGTGTCGTGCAGTGTTTCGGTGCACGCCACTTCAATGGCGGCCAAGGGGTGGCGAATAAATCTATCTCCGCCCAACCGAGAGGGGATCTCCTCTACAGGACCAGCGCCATCGGAGCCGCGGATAAGTGCAAAAGCGTACCCGTGGAAACCGGCACAAGGCGTCGTACGGAACACCGTGGGGTTTTAGTCGGTAAGAGTCCGACATAACCACCTTGCTGCCGCCGTATCTTGGTGTTATCAAGATTTCTTGTTGAATAAAAAAAAATAACAACAAATAAAACCTTAAAATTATACCCAATAGTGAAAAAAACCTGTGGATGTTGATGGTAACTAGATAGTAAGAATCTTGGCTAACTTAAAGTAAATCGTAAAGCACGTACAGGAGCAACAACTAGTCAAAAATCAGAAATGATATCACACCAGCTGTACAAATTAAGCCCGCTGTTGGTTCAAATAAATTTTATCAGCTAATTACGTTCGTGACACGAAATCGGTATTGTGTTCAGCATTTCATATCCTATTCCAATACAGAATAACCAATTTTAAAATATTCTAGTCAGTACTAACATTAAAGAATATGTTTGTTTGTTAGTCCAGAAGGTATGCTAATCTAGAAGTCAAACAGGTGATCCATTGAGATAGGTCAGTATGAAAAAAACATATAGTAATATATACCAAAATAAATGTCAGATTTAAGTTAGATATAACTATTGTTATTTTTTACATAATTTAGACTAACTACCTTATTGAGATCAAAGTATTCTTTGAACCAGTAAATCGATTGAAAAATTACATAGATTTACTACAAAAAATAACTCCGTCTAGGTGGAGTGACGATATACGCAAGATGGCTGGTAGCAGTTGGAAAGGAAGAGCAAATTTGAGTAGAAACAGTCCAACAGTAGAAGTGCCTTTAGAAACTGTTCTTTCGTTGAGTGAGTTGAATTGAGTGAATTGTATTTGGGTGGCATTACATGTTAAAACCAAGGAACAGTCAGGGTAACAAACTAATAGATACCTACAACAAATCCGTTCGTGCGTTTAATGAGTGGTGATGCTTAGTCAGTATGGTTGTATTGTTTGCTATTAATTTATCGGTAGAAGGTGATTTAAAATTCACGTGACACAAATAAGAGCACAGAACAGCAATTTTTTATTTCACTTATTTTTTATATCAATAATACAAACTACTTGAGAACCTCCCTCTTTAAAAAGTCGAAAATATACTTTACAAGTATTGAGAGATGGGTAAGTACATCTAACTAAACTATATTTGTAACAAATTTCATGCATTTCAGTTCTATTTGGCCTTTGACCAATCTGTCAATCTGGGCGAATTAACGAACAAATAGACATACGGACCAACTGGACATTTTATAAGTGTACCTTGTTTGACTATAGATATAGATACTTGGTATCAACAAGCTGGCTCAATCAAAATTAAGTACCATTATCTGGTTTTCTTAGTGATCCAACATTCGAAATTGCATAAACTAAATATAATTTACTGAAGCAATAGGTACGTACATACCAACCTTTGGACACATGGCATGCTTTCAACGCTACTTGGCATTTCTTCCTAGGTGTATCCATTATCATTTTTGAAAAAACTCAAACAAATCAAAACAAATGCCTACAAGGAAAACATAACCTTTAAAACATCGTTCCCCAAGGTAAACAAGTTGAAACCTTACCTACGGAAGCGAAAGCCCTTCTAAAGTCTAATAATTTCCGAAGTGTCATGTCGTCGAGAAATAAATGAAGTGGAGAAAATAAATTTCATTTAAAAATCAAGGCGGACCATTATTTTCCTGAGCTTCCCCTAATTAATTTCTTGTCACCGTCTGGATCGGCCGTTGTGGCCGTGACAGCCGCTAAGAACGAGACGGAGATATGAGAAAGAGAGTTATCAGAAAAAGATGGGTATAGAAAGGTGAGTACGCTTCATTATCATCTTTTGGTAGTTAGCGCAAGAACGAAGTTAACTCCGGTCGAGTTCTGCTCGCCTGGTATCTGCTTCTTATTAATGACTGCGAATAAGTTTTAAAGTTTTTAAAACAAGTCTTCTTTGATTTTTATTTTTCCCAACTTCAAATCAGGACCATTATTCTCTTTGAACAGTCACACGCGTAACGCGTCTCGCTGGGGAATCGTTTGGAAAAGTACGGCAATTCTCGAACATGCATAAACAATTCCACGCAGATATCTTAACGCGGCGCGTTACGTGGCCGAGTGGCAATAGAGAATAATGGCCCAGGACTAGGTCCTCAATTCAATGCCTATAATATTGTTTCCAAACAAACCATAAAACAATAAAGATTAAAATTATATTCCGAAGATGTGTTCCTACTGTGTATATAATTATTTCTAAATGAAATGGAAAGTCAAAGTACACTGTTACATGAAGATTTTCTAGACTTAAATATGTAGTCAAACTTAGTATAGTTAATGTACTATAATTTATTTGTTCTGTCGAATAGTTTTGGATACATATTTTATTTAACACTTAGAAAAAAAAATGAAAGAAATTTTACAGTGATCGACCGGTATCAGGCAATTTTAATTAATTGTGTGGTACTCTCATCTATAAATATTAAATTAAGTGAATTAATTACCTATACGCGGAATCTCAACCGGAAAAGGCAGCGTACACACGAAGTTAGATAATTAAACAAGCTTAATTTTCTTGTAAAGTAACTCGCATTCGAGCGCTAGGGTTGTATTTACAGAAAGTAAATTGTAAATATTGCAAACGCTGAGGTAGAAATCTTGGCAAGGTGGTATGGTATGGAAGACGCTTCATTTGTTCGTTTTTTTTATATCAGTCTAGCGACTCGCACCGGCTTCGCACGGGTAGCTAAGGATTTCTCATTATTTGTACACGATTCAACCCGTGTTTTGATTGACGAACTTGAACAAACATTTAATTATAATAGTTAGACATAAATAATATAGCCTCGCGGACTTTTTTGTGTGTAATGAGTTTTTTTTTTAGTATTATAAATATGTAGATCATTATTGTATGTATCATCAATAGTTTTCACAGCGCACGCCAAATGATGACATTTATTTTCAAATTTTTGATACATTGGGTTATATTATTGCAATTTTCGAAGGAAACTGTCTTGTTTTGAAAAATAAAATACTTTCCATATTACTCGCTGATAATGTTACCTTCTATACATATGTGAAACTCACGATATTATGATTTATTTAATTATTTATTCTAACGATATCTGATTATTATTATTTTAGCAGTGCCCTGCTGAACAAAACATAACACCTAATACGAGTACAAAAATAGTAGGTCTGCGAGGAGTAGACCTCGCGAGCATAAACTTTTATATCAATCTAGCAGTGCATCGCCATCTAGTGACATTATTGTAACTATTATTGTACTATTGTAACTAACATTCAATCAACATAACAATCCATCAATCCCTACCTAGTAGGTAAAGGCTGATTCCACTGTTAGAAACCTAAAAATGAGCATTTTACTGCATTTTGAGGTGCTATTCTGCTCATCACACCAAAGATACTCATTAGATCTTCACCATTTTTTTATGAGACCAACTTATAGTTATTACTGATCAAATAAAATAAGAACCATCGAAATCGTAACTAAAAAGGCGGAGATATTTGAGACAGATTTAGAGGAAGTATCCCCAGATGAAAAACCACTAACAACTAAAAAAAAATGAGCCGTCGCGTGACGCCTGGCAGATGTTAAACATCAAATATCGCCGAGCTGACGCGGATTGAGCCGACAAGTCACGAGCGATGCATAGCCATTCCAAGAGTCGGCCTCACTCCCGTTATCCCGTACTGCGCCATTAGATGTTTCATACCAAAAAAAAAAAAAATGTTAGTCCTGTATACCAAGTTTTGTCCAGATCGGTTGTAAAATACGCCCTGTAGAGGAGTACTAACAAACTGATACATGAAAGCAAATTTATTGTACTTGTACAGAGACTTGAGCTCGCTTCGCTCGCTCCGTCAATTACCATTGATGTACTCGTAGAGATCATGTGCAGGACTTCTAAACTTAACTTCTCAAATAACATCAACTTATTAACAATGATATTGCTTCACAAAAAGGAACATTTTGCTAATAATTATAAAGTAGGTAGGTAATTAACATATTTTTTTTTAATATTTAGTATAACAATAATTTGTTCTATGTAACCACATATAAAGACTTATGAAAAAGTCACGCTCTCAAATTCAAATTACGTGGGTCTTCCTCCACACTTATTTACCACCAACACTGCCACTTAATTTGAATATCCAGCGAGCAGAGTGTTTAATAAAACATCGCCATTTTGATTTACGTCCGTACAAATCCGTACCTTTCGCTTTATTCAGTGTAAACACACCCTTACAACGTTACCTCTGGTTTGTAATTTGAAATTGCGTTTGAAATTTCAATTTAGTGTTTACTTTCAAATTTTTCTTTGATTTTAAACTTTAGCTATGTTAAGTAGGTATTCTTCTTTGTTTCGTCACAGTACATATAGGTATAGTCCTCACGGACAGTAGTGTATCGAACGTGTATCGAAGCATTGTTTTCGAGTTTGATGTCTAATCACTTTTGGAGGCCGAGGGTTGCTACTGGCGGGTATTTACCCGGCTACAAAAAAGGAGGATCATGATTTTATCAGAATAACTATGATTGTTATAACTATAATAATAATATAATAATCATTTTTAAAATAATATAACATGTTTATAAATCGTGTGAGTCTGTTTGTCTGTTCGCGCACCAAGTGAAAACTAATGGACCGAGTGCGATGCGGTTTTCACTGTTAGATAGCTTAGAGTTTGACTAAACAACTGGTGTATTTTAGAAGCCGAGCCATTGATAAAATACTCCGACGCGCGAGGGCTGAACGAAATTTAGTATTTTGTATTTTATAGGAACCTACTTTTGGTCCTCGAATAACACGTAGATAGATAGATAGATAGATAGATAAATTCTTTATTGCACACACCACAAACAAAATCAACAAAAAATAAAGGAAAAATAGCAGAAGAAGTGTACAATGGGCGGCCTTATCGCTAAAAGCGATCTCTTCCAGGCAACCTTACTAGGTACCTTAGTAGGTTACTTTTAACTCAAAGAAATGAGCACGCGGGCGAAGCCGCGGGTACAGCTAGTACTTACAATAAAGCAGTAAGTAACAAAAGGTTAGTACAAAGATGATTAAAACTAATGTCAAGGGAATTTAATATTTATGCTACTGAACAAGTTTTTTTTTTAATAGTGTCTGTATGTCACCGTAAAAGCTACTGAACCCATTAAAATGCGGTTTTAACTGTTGGATAATGGAAAACTAAGGTTTTGAGTTTAAAAGTAATGTAGCAATCGATCATTGTATCTCAATCCGATGAGTCTATCAATCGAAGAAAAAATATTTGACGGCTGAACGAAATTTGGTAAATTGTACTTTATCCTACTTTTGGTCCTGGGAAACAGGCTACTTTTTCCCAGAAAAATGTCCACGCAGGCAAAGCCCTGGAGGATAATTTAACTACTCAATACCTAAGAGATCCCCGCCACGTTTCGCTCACCGCTAGACTTACGTGCCGCTAGCTATACTTGATATTAGGAAAAATATTGAGAATCAACAATTAAGTCACAGCCGCAATTGATTCAAAAATATTTTTAAATGAATGCAAAACAATAATAATATCGGAAATCGCAACACCAATTCAGTTAAAAACGAAACTAACAACATTAAAAATCTAATAAAAGCCGGGGAAGACACACGGCACGCTAATATAAAGGTCGTTCCACACGCCCCGGCGAACCAATCGTACCCGATGATACGAGGCAATAAAAGGCAGGCAAATAGCTCCTGCTAGGTAGCACCTCCTAATAAAAATTCCAGCAAATCAATACGTTCTCTTTTACGCTTTTTGTATTGTATTTTATTCTGTTATTCGCCTTTAGCTCGAGTTAAAGGGACAATTCCGGGATCTAGCACGCTAGTTGGATTCAGGCATTTTGATACTTTTATAAAGGTAGTCTGATTTTTATGCTGGTTGTCTTACGCATACTTAACAACCAGTATCCATCAAAATTACTTTAAAGTAACTAAATGCAAATGTTGTTCAATAGTTTGATGTAATTTGTACCCAAAATCAACAGCTAATCGGCATAATTTAAAATGTTATACGAATTAGGCGCCATTACAAATTAATTTAAAAAAAATGACTTTCAATCGTATAAAACATAAAAGAAAGAAATAACTAAAATTATGCCCAAACTGATTAAAGTTACTACCTAGCACAGACCTCATTCTCTTGAATTATTTTAAATTTTATACGATTCAAATCGTCGGTTTAATTCTATTTTAATTAGGTTTACTTAGTTTTTTAGTTTTGTTAAAGTAGGTGTATAAAAATATTCCGTTCTTTGAGAAAAAGCTCTACTGGAAACAGTTAACTGTCATAACTTTTAAACTACTGAACCGATTTTAGTAAAACTTAAAAAAAAAACTATTTTGAAATCTCTCCATTCAAAAATACTAAAACTATTACAAAAATAATTGTTGCAATCAGATTTGTAATTTTTGAGAAATACGTGGGCAAACATACATACATGCACACATTCATACATATATGCGTGTTTTTTCTGAACAAATGTTCAGATGCTCATATAGATAAACAAAAGTATATGAATATTAAGCATTTTTGACAATATTACATGCATAGACATTAACATGAGAACCTTATTTTTTTGAAGTCGGTTACAAGAAATGTTTTATGTTACGGACCAATAAACATTTAAGATTTTAAAAAACCCCTTTAACTTTGTTTGCGGAACGTCCGGGAAATGCAAACAAATATGCTTTTGAAAGTGCTCCATACAGAACAAAAACACTATTATTTTAGGAACTGCTCCTCACCAATGTTACCATTACGGAAATTCATAGCATCGCGGCGGATTATCAAAAAAAATAAGTATCAAAACTACACAAGCTTAGTATAAAGGCAACAGTAAATAGAATACACGTTGGATTCCGTGTTCTATCTTTGCGATTTGCATGTCCCTGTAAGTATGAGTGCGTAATGTGTGTGTGACGTGTGTATGTGTGTGCGATTGACATAAAGGAGCTAAATGCCGTGGGGTGTGAACAAGCGGTAAGGGTTGAGACACATTGACAAATTTACTATACTAAATTGTTTGATGAAAAGGCAAAAAAAAACACACAAAAATGTTTCTATGTGTTATACAAAACTAACGTCTAGAATAAAGACTATTAATATTTCAATTTAATCCAAATCCTTACTCCGTACGGTTGAGAAACAAAGATCATTTCAATATTCATCAATAATTTAATAACGGAAGTTATTCAAAGTACAAACATAGTTTAATAAATGTTCTTATTATTGTTTGTTTGTTAGATTGTTAAGTAATTTATTATGATTAAACCCAATTCAAATTTTTATTACATTCCATACGTAGTAATTAGATGGATAATAATACAACAATATAGATCGTTATGGACCCTGTCGGGCAGCAATTAGAAGAAAGGAGGACTTCAATAACAGTTAAATCATTATTATTATAATTAATTCTTGATATAACATGTATATAAATATACATGATAGAGTACCTTTCGGGCTGCCTGACAAACTATGACGCCAGAAGCCAGCACTATACATAAGACAAGACCGGTAGATAACGTTCCCAAATGTATAATCATGTAATCATAATCATTTTATTGATAATCTCAATTTATAAGTCAATTTGGTATACCTACTTACTTAGTCAGAGAAACACATGTTTTGCTTCGTGTATGACAAATATTAGCAGCGAGATTTTTCCCACAGTGACCCCAACCTTACCCCGTATTTATTGGCACGTACAGAAGCGATTGGCGAAAAATTCCAATAAAAGTCCACCCGGTATTCCGAAGAAGAAAGAATAATGTTTAATTTGTCCCGATTAGGGACGCCAGAGATTTATGTGACCTTTTTAGAGGACATTGAATTAAAATGTGACTTTTTAACCCTCGGTCAGAACGTCTAAAAAAGTGGAGTGAAAAATAGGAGGAAAGTTATATCTGGAGGTCACCAGCCGTACAATCTAAGTTAAACTACAGCTACCGTGAAATTGACAATCATTTTTGAGTTAATTTTGGTGAACAAAACAGCTAGCTTACAGATCTTTTCATCCAAACATTTCATCACGAAAGCGAAGAAAATTTATACAAAGGAAAACGTTCTTAAATTAGGTTCTGCCAGTAATTATCGTAAAATCATACGACGACATTACAAAATTATCTTCAACATAGATCTATTACCTTTAATTTCTGTGTTAGTGCCTAAAGGAAGCTGTTGTGACGAAAAGCAATTCTTCCAGTAAAATCAAAGTCTACAGTTATTATTAACTGACTGCCATCGGATTTGGAATACCATGCGAGAAGAACTGCCAAAAATCTCAATGGTGTTTATTTATCTATTTTTTTCATCAATGGTAGGTAGATATAAAGTTACATTAAATATTATACTTTGTTTTTAATTAATTAAGTCAGTGTCATTGTGTTAGTAGGTAAGCTGTGAGTGAGTCACTCAACTACTACAACGTTAAAATATTATGTTCGCACCTCGTCCTCAAGATTGATATATAAGCACATGTTTATAGCCACCCAGCTCCTCTATTATAGGCACAAGTTGAGAGAAAAAAAGTTGAAGAAAACCTTGCTTCATTAAAACCTTCCCGTATTTTTCTATTTCTAGTTATGTCATTCGCATATCTGTACTTTACTTAAGCCGTGGAGACTTAAGCACATCAAATTGAAATGTTTTATTAATTTTCATTGTATTTTACGTGTTTCTACCATCAATAAAACACGCAAATAGCCAAGTGTGTAAAATAAACGTTCCAAAAAAATTATATCATGAATTAGATCAGAATTATAATGTTATTATCCAACTGAGGAGGGTTATGTGTTTGCGTTGTATGTATGTTTGTATGTTTGTACGTTTTTTAGGCACGTCCTACAGCCTAGACGGCTTGATGGATTTTAATAAATGAGGTATCATTGGATTTCTCTTGATTACGCGAGTGCTACAGGAGATAATGAAGTGTCAAGAAATGTAATATGGCGGCTGATAGCTGCTCAATAGCTAGCTTTCCAATGAAACAAAAAATGATCACAACCTATCAAGTGAGGTATCAAAATACTTTAAAAATATATAATTCTTATAACTAAACAGTAGCAATTTTCTTTTAAGCTTCTTAAAAAGACAATTTTATATTATTCAAGTTAATGTAAATACTTTAATCTAATATTGCAATTACAACTATTAAACTAAATAAAATATTTAGCTTAAAAATAAACATTAAAGTTATATAAATAATAGCTGTGCCCGCAGTTTCAAACGCGTCCCTCAGGAATATTGCATTTTTCCGGAATAATTGTGTTAATCATATAGAAGTCCGAAAAATATAATCAGCCCCTGTGTCTTGCTTTTGTGGACTATGAAAAGGCCTTTGATTCCGTTGAGACTTGGGCTGTTTTGGAGTCACTGCGGCGATGCCAAGTGGACTGGCGGTATATCGAGGTGCTGAGATGTCTTTATGACGCCGCGACTATAGTACAGAATCAGCAGTCTAAACATATCCAGTTGCGAAGGGCGGTAAGACAAGAGGAGGTTTTATCCCCGAAACTGTTTACCAACTCCTTGGAAGATATGTTGAAGATTGTGGACTGGAAAGGGAAGGGCATAAATATAAACGGCGAGTAATCTCACACTTACGATTTGCCGATGACATAGTCCTTATGGCGGAATAAGTGCAAGAACTTGAGCAAATGCTAAACGGCCTGGCTGATGCTTCCAAACAGATCGGTCTCGGGATGAACTTAGATAAAACCAAGATCATGTATAACGATTTTATTACCCCAAGACCTGTAGCTGTCAATGGTGAGCCTCTCAAAATTGTTAATGAATATGTCTATCTCGGACAAACTTTGCAGTTGGGTAGAAACAACTTCGAGAGGGAAGCCAACAGAAGGATTCAGTTCGGCTGGGCAGTGTTCGGGAAACTTCGTCAGGTCTTCTCGTCGTCCATTCCACAGTGCCTGAAGGAATGGACGACGAGAAGACGATGAAAGTCGAAAGTCTTCAATGCGTGCGTCCTACCAATGCTGAGATACGGAGCTGAGACGTGGATACTAGTGGGGACTAGTCCACAATTTGAAGGTCACTCAGCGAACTATAGAGAGAGCTATGCTTGGAGTTTCTCTGAAGGATAGGATCCGGGACGAGGAAATCCAACGGAGAACCAAAGCCGACATAGCTCAGAGGATTAGCAGGCTGAAGTGGCAGTGGGCTGGTCACATTTGTCGAAGAACGGACAAGCGCTGGGGAAAACGGGTTTTTGAGTTGAGACCAAGGCTTCGCAAACGTAGTGTAGGACACCCACCGGCCAGGTGGAGTGACGACCTGCAATAGGCGGCCGGCAAAAACTGGAGCCGAAGACCGGGCTCTGTGGCGTTCATTGGGAGAGGCCTATGTCCAGCAGTGGACGAATACAGGCTGATGATGATGATGATGTGTTAATCCAAGGTATAAGCTAACTATATATAAAATTTCATCCAAATCCGTGCAGCCGTTTAAGCGTAAAGAAGTATCAAACATACACATACATAAAAACTTTCGCCTTTATAATAGTGAGATTATTTTTACGGGCGATAATTCTGTACGCAAGCATTTGTGTTTTTATTATAAGCAATTTTACTTATTATTATTGTTACATTCTGATTTTGTTTTATTTCCATATTTTTTTTTAAATTCAGATATTATGTTGTTTGTCTTAAAAATGCTCGTCTCCCCTGTTTAATTAAAAAAAATATAAGAAAAAAACAACTTTGTAATTGTGTTTTTAGCTTCTTTTTATAAAAAACTCAAAATGAGTTTTGTAGGCGCATAAAGCATATATGGTTCCTTCTAGTTTTTTTAACCGACTGTATCTGACTGTGTTTGTATGTGTGTTAGTATATTTGTACGTTTCTTAGGCGCGAAACGGTTTGATGGATTTTGATAAATAAGGTATCATTAGATTCGTCTTGATCACGAGAGTGCTATAGGATAGGATATATGAAGTGTCAAGAAAACCAACATGGTAGCTTACAGCTGCTATATTTTATTTCTGACTGAACAAACAATTACCAAAACCTATCGAATGATGTATCAAAATACAGGTATTTAAAACACCATTTCAAAAATATATCATCCTTGAACTAAACAGTAGAAATTTTCTTTTAAGCTTATTAAAAAAAATTCAATTTTAGATTATTCAAGTTAATGTAAATACCATAGTCTAATATTGCAATTGCAATTATTAAAGTAAAGTAAAATAGAAAGTTGGTGGAACTTCACTTACAGGTAGTTCGTTTAATCAATAAGTATATTTTCAATCTTGCAATTCTCAGCGCATAAAAGAGAAGGAATTTTTAAACTATCTCCATATTCATTGCCTCAAATAACAAAACTAACTAGTTTCATAATTAATAGGAGGTTTATATAAATAAATTCAATTCCGAAGTATCTTGATACTTACATGTGTATCAAGATACTTCGGAAAAGCAAGACGATAAACAAGCAGTAAATGTAGTTTAAAAAACTAATAAAAATGAACAAAATAAAAATATGTAGCTTACTTCCGCCAAAACTATAAGTCAGTCAAATGATAAAATTAAAATATAACAAAACAATAAGTCAGACAAACGATAAATGGTAAAATTAAAATATAACAAAACAATAAGTCAGACAAACGATAAATGGTAAAATTAAAATATAACAAAACTATAAGTCAGACAAATGGTAAAATTAAAATATAACAAAACAATAAGTCAGACAAACGATAAATGGTAAAATTAAAATATAACAAAACTATAAGTCAGACAAATGGTAAAATTAAAATATAACAAAACAATAAGTCAGACAAACGATAAATGGTAAAATTAAAATATAACAAAACTATAAGTCAGACAAATGGTAAAATTAAAATATAACAAAACTATAAGTCAGACAAATGGTAAAATTAAAATATAACAAAACAATAAGTCAGACAAATGATAAATGGTAAAATTAAAATATAACAAAAAAGTAAAACCCCCCACGCTTCACAAACCCTACCCAGATTGAACTATTGTAAAATATAAATGAAATGAAAGACAAGGCCTGGAGGCCGAAAAAACACTTATATATTTATATACATATAATATATGTATACAATAAAAAACATATACCTCGATCCAAATACCAAACGTTTGACATCAATACGACACGTGTTTCGCCTCTGCACGAGGCATCTTCGGGTAATGTTGACTCGTCGATTACTGGATTGAGAGACAACTATACTATAAAACTATATAGGTACTATCAACTATAAAAAAATAATCTAAAACACGTTTTTTCTCTTTTTTTTTATGCTTCATGGGCTTGTGATCTACCCTGAATGTTTCAGACGGACAGCTAATCGGGTAGTGCTCCAAATTTGAGTAGCAAGATTCCACACAGAACGACAAACAAGAAAGTGAATAAAAACGTGTTAAAAACCAAGCTAGAATATTTCGAAGTAATTTTTACCCTAATTACAATAACTGCATAATGTCGTTCAGAAGTAAAAAAATAGATTATACAAAACCCTGACTACCATTCACGCCAATTTGATAGCTAAATTCGCTCTTGGTGGTCGGCTGTTGCAGTGCCGTGTATGTCATATTTACAGACGGTGGAAAGGGACTTTGTTTTATACTATGTATTGGTAACATATTATTATATGGCAACAAAGTATGATGTAGCACAATAAAAAAAACAAAGTTCTGAGTAGCAACTGTCATGAGACGTGACGCTTACCAACAAGCGAGGGCCTGCTCGTCTCGTCACACAATGAAATAAAGTTCTGGGTAGCAACTGCCATGAGACGTGACGCTTACCAACAAGCGAGGGCCTGCTCGTCTCGTCACACAATGAAATAAAGTTCTGGGTAGCAACTGTCATGAGACGTGACGCTTACCAACAAGCGAGGGCCTGCTCGTCTCGTCACACAATGAAATAAAGTTCTGGGTAGCAACTGTCATGAGACGTGACGCTTACCAACAAGCGAGGGCCTGCTCGTCTCGTCACACAATGAAATAAAAATAAAAGTAAATATCAAGAAGCCGGCTTTTCTGTTTTAAGACATTTCATCTTGTTTGTGTTTAGTTATGTCAATTTTTTGGGATTTCTTGTATATATCAGGGTAATCTTCGAATGTGGCCTCAAAATAAGTTTCATCAAAATTGTTCCTATAGTATAGTAAATCTATTATAGATTTTTGGTCCAAAGAATTACTTCTATCTGCTTAAACTTAATTTGCCAAACTTAATCATTGTAACTTTAAATGATTCAACCGTATGAGTTACAATGAGTTGTTTAACCGCGCACATTTAATTACATGCCAATGCCCGCGCGTTAGAAATTCTTCATAATGGAATCTCCACATGACAACTTTAAGGAGGATAATCATGTTTTCCTTGTACATTCTAATATTGTAAGTTGGAAGTTTGTTTGTAAGTGTACAAGTATTTACCTCAGGATTTATCCATGTGTGTTACCGTCGGCTTCGTAAAGACTGAAAAGTTTTCAATTGTATTTGGTTTACAGGACTTTAGGCCCTGTAATATATATATATTATATATATATATATATATATATATATATATATATAGTGCGCGGGTAACATAATAAGAAACTTTATATCATCATACACTGCTTTTATAAAATTAATATGTAACTACTACCTATGCAAGGTGAATCTTTAAATAAAAGTAAAGTGATTCCTCCTTCCGATCTATGATGGCCTGTTACTTAATTCGAGGTGGAGCCACTAGTATAAATATCAATGAGTAGTATTGAACTCGTAGAAATGCTCTGGTTGATTTCGACAAAAATAAGCCAGATTTTAAAGAATTTGAAAGTTTTCTGTCGATGGACAACAAAATTATACGGGATCACGAAGCTTCTAGTGCCCGAACTAGTTAAAAACTGTGTTTCAGAAACCAATCAAAATACACTTTATAGAAGAAAGAACCGATTGTTTGTTTGTTTGTTTGTTTATCGTTTGAGGTAGTGTTGGCCTTTGGTGTCAGAGTTTGTCAGGCCGCCCGAGGGCCTCTGACAAGGCTTAACGACTGTTATTAATCAATAACAGCCGGGACCGACAGCTTAACGTGCCCTCCGAAGCACGGAGTGATGGAAAACCGCACATAACTTCGAAAAGTCATTGGTGCGGAGCCTAGGTTTTGAACCCGGTATCGTTGGATTCTAAATTGCACTATAGAACCGTTAGACCATCACAAGGAACCGATGAAAGAAGGTAATTACTTTAAAAAAAACTGTTTTCTGTTGATGTTCCAGTAAAATAGTAATTAGAATTAAAGGTGCCTACAATTAACTCCACTGAATACATTCTGTTACAAAAATTTGAGTGTTTTTTCTATTTTAACGAACTATGATAGAAGTAAATAATAAAGTAAGTACCTAAATGTATACATTTGCTGAAAAAGATGGGGAACAAAATTTGGTCGAGGAAAAGGTTAGAAAAAAATACATTTTCAAATCCTAACACAGATCCTCACGGGAGTTTCAGCGTTTGGTAGCTAAGATTTCAACTTAGAATCTGAGATATAGGTAAGTGAATAGGACTTAACTTGTAGTCCACGTCGACGGAGTCGCAAGAAAAAGCTAGTTCACGATAATTTTTCCTCATTGCAGCTTATCTGAGGTCCTCGCGTACGTTGTTTGCTATTTTCTTGTGTGTTTACATTCATAAAGTGACCCGGCGATGTGTGAGCCTGCCAGTATAAATACGCGAAGACAGTTCAGTGCCAAACAGAAGAGCAACAGGAAGAAAACAGCAACATTGACAAGATATTTTTAATATCACAATCAAAATCCTAACAATGGTTGATTCTATTAAAGCTGCAGTACTTCTACTTGTTCTGTGTGCAGTCATTGTAAATACGGAAGCTATCAATAATTGGATTCGTGTTGGGCCTTGTGATAAAGTTTGTCCTCGAAGCACCCCCGAGAAAGATGAGTGTTGCAGAGCGCATGGCCACTCGTCATTTGCCAATTGTCATGGTGGTATGAATTGTTATCGTCGTTAATGTGAAAATAATTATTTTTTCTTTGTAATAAATGATTTAACCACAGTTTTTTTTCTAAATCACGTAATGATACTTTCACTACCAGTCAATTTGCTTTAGATATGAGTAAAATCCACAACAGTGGTGGTAGTATTATATAAAGTGGGAGAAAGAAAAGGTTTATGCCCAGGCTCCATTTATATGACTACATGTTCCAACTCACCACTCCCCTCCACACAACAAGGCATTTTAGTGCAACAAGCACTAAAATGCCTGCGTAATAAGGTTGAATATCGCGAGCACTGTTTGAACACACAATTTAGCTCGGAACTAAATGACGTAAGTCTCAAAGGTCTTGACAGTGGGTAATAATAGTTATTTGTTATGCAAGGCTGCAAAGTGTTTTTTTGGCGAGAGTACTTTAATTGAAACCTGAGCGTAGCGAGGGTTTCAAAAGTACGAGACGCCAAATAACTTTGCTGCCGTGCGCAACACAAAACTTTTCACCTCACTACAGCGAGGAAAATGCTAGGTGCAAGAAAAACAGCTAAAATAATATAGTGTATAGTGTAGTATATACTATAGGGTCGAATAGGGTTGAAAAGAGTCAAATAGAGTCAAATTAAAACGAAAAGAGTCGATTAGAGTCGAGAAGAGTCGAGTAGGGAATAATAGAGTCGAGTAGAGTAGAATAGAGTAGAATAGAGTAGAATAGAGTAGAATAGAGTAGAATAGAGTAGAGTACAGTAGAATAGAGTTGAATACAGTAGAATAGAGTAGAATACAGTAGAATAGAGTAGAATACAGTAGAATAGAGTAGAATAGAGTAGAATACAGTAGAACACAGTAGAACACAGTAAAACAGAGTAGAACAGAGTAGAACAGAGTAGAACAGAGTAGAACAGAGTAGAACAGAGTAGAACAGAGTAGAACAGAGTAGAATAGAGTAGAATAGAATAGAATTGAAAATGAAAAGAGACGAATAGAGTCAAGTAGAGTGGAGTAGAGTTGAGTAGAGTCGCGTAGAGTCAAGTAGAGTTGAATAGAGTCGAGTAGACTTGATTAGAGTCAAGTAGAGTCGAGTAGAGTCGAGTAGAGTCGAGTAGAGTCGAGTAGAGTCGAGTAGAGTCGAGTAGAGTCGTGTAGAGTCGAGTAGAGTCGAGTAGAGTCGAGTAGAATCTAGTAGAGTCGAGTAGAGACGAGTAGAGTCGAGTAGAGTCGAGTAGACTCGAGTAGACTCGAGTAGACTCGAGTAGACTCGAGTAGAGTCGAGTAGAGTCGAGTAGAGTCAAGTAGAGTCGAGTAGAGCCGATAAGACTCGAGTAGTGTCGAGTAGAGTCAAAAAGAGGCGAATAGAGTCAAGTAGAGTAAAATCGGATCGGATAATAATAGAATATAAATAAGTACTTAATAAAGTATTTTCAGTGAATTGTCGGTATAGAAAATTATTGAATAGAAAGGTTCGAATTTTAAAAAAAGTTGACCTAGCATGTTTATGGACAAAACCCTTACAAGAACAAATTAAAAATTTATATAATCCCCGACCCCCTATTATAGCTAGGAAGCATCTCGATCACATCAGTTTTCAAACATAAAAATCCTTCCATCCACACCAATTACCTAGCCCCAAACTAGGATAACCTGTACTATGGGTACTAGATAAAGGATAAACATAACACCGGTTTTAACACCGGTTGGTCTCGTGGCTACAGATCCTAGGTACAAAATCGAACGGTCGCGGGTTCGAATCCTGCAAGGTGCAATCATTTGTGTGATGAGCAGAAATGTTTGTTTCCGAGTCATGGATGTAATATTCTTATCTATGTATGTTTATCCGTTATCTAGTTCCCATAGCACGGGGTATCCTAGTTTGGGGCTAGATAATTGGTGTGGAAATGTCCCGAATATATTTATTATTATTATTATTTGCGTTCGGACACTTTTGAGCGCGAACCCGAGTTCCATTTGGTAATAATTCAATGATTCCTTATTATTTATTTACTTTCCTTATGTACCTATAATTTAATTTATCATAGTATAACTCTTTGGCGTGCCCACTTTCAATCACAGTTTCTGCACCTTGCTTTCCTCATCCATTCCGTCACACATATTTGTGTAAAAATGTCTTCCCATCTCCTTTTTGGCCTTCCCGTTTTTCTTTTGTCTTCCCTTAGCAGACATTCTATCACTTTCTTAGTCCTTCTATAGCATTCCATCCTGCAAACATGTCCAGCTCATTTCCATTTCAGTAGTCTAATGGGTTTTTTAATGTCTGTGAAATTAGTTTTCTATGTAATATTTATATTGTTTACTTTGTCTGCTCATTTCCATCTTTCTTTGATATACAGCCAGTATATTTTCATCTTCTTTCCTTAGACCCATGACTGTCTGGCAGCCATATAATTATTTGACAAGGTAAAATGACTACCTCACATACTTTACTTTTAATCATTATGTTGATAACTCTGTTCTTCTTTATTTCTTTTAAGCTCTAATACTTCTTCCACGACATCCCAATTTTTCTCTCTATTTCTTTTCCAGTGTGATCTTCGAAAGCTGACTAAGGTATATTTGTCAACATATTCTAATCTTTATTGTTCTACTGTCACCTTCAGCTCAACACCTTGATCTTGGTTTTGTATGGTTCTATCAAAATTACTTGCAAACATTGTAAGATAATAAATATAAACTAAATGTTACTAGTTTATATTTATTAACTTATAAAGTTTTTGAAATAAGTAAAACAAAATGTAAAGCTCGACTTACAAAAGCAATTAAAAAAACTAACAGCGGTCATGTTTTACGAATTCGTTTAAAAGTTTGTCTGGTCTATCCCCTTTTTAATGGTATGCAATATGACTTAAAACGTTTTACTATATTACTATAACTTCAATAATTTGCCAGCATTTTGTTTTGGAACGCATAGATGTTTATTCTCGCATCACGTAAAAACTACTGGGCGCTTATTCCTTGTCAAAAATGTGTGACGACAATTACCGAATGCTTCCAAGAAGATATTTTAACGTGACACGTTATGTGCGCGAGTGGTCAGAGCAAATAAGGGCTCTGGACCGATTGAAACACGGTTTTCTCTACTGATATCGAGTAAACTTAAATCAAACAATCCATAAAAAACTATATGACAGCTGAGCGAATTTTGATAAAATGTATATTGATTAGAGGTAATATTGCTTAGAGGTAAGTTTGCTCCTGGAAAAATTCATACATCCTTTTTCACATCTACACTCTTCCAGATGGCTATTCTCCGGCAAAATGAAAATATTTCAGTGGCATAGCGAGAAAAGTAGGGGCGGTGCCGTAGGGCAGAGCAGCTGGTACATAATTATAATATTAAGTAGCAGTGCCCGAGGCTTTGCCCGTGTGGTCATTTCTCTGGGTTAAAAGTAACCTATGTGTTATTCCAGGACTAAAAGTAACCTATGTGTTATTCCAGGACTAAAAGTAACCTATGTGTTATTCCAGGACTAAAAGTAACCTATGTGTTATTCCAGGACTAAAAGTAACCTATGTGTTATTCCAGGACAAAAAGTAACCTATCGGTTATTCCAGCACTAAAAGTAACCTATGTGTTATTCCAGGACTAGAAGTACCCATAAAGTACAAAATACCAAATTTCGTTCAGCCGCAAGATAGATTTTTTGTCACACATCGGATTCAGAAACAAAGTATTCCAACCAAAAACAAAACATAAAAGTAAAGTAGAAACCTAAGCTGGCTAATAATAAGAACCGCATCGCAATCGGTTTAGTAGTTTTTACGTAATACGCAATAAACGCACAGACAAAAAGACACCTGTTAAATAAATGTTGTATTCTTGAACAGTAACTTATTTTAAATCCCCTAGAACTTAACTAGTATGGTACATACTTATAATAAAGCACGGTACGTGGCCGTACGTGGTGGTACGGTGGCCATATACCAACATGCTACTTTTATATGTTTTGTAGGCGGACAATGAATATTGTTTATACTAACGTAATACCAAAACCAGTTGTACCTGAAGCATATTTGTACCTTCCATTATTATGCTATTATTCGTATTTGGATAGTATTTAGGTTTTTTGTAGTTTCCTAAATGTACCTTTTCTTTTCAAAATACTTCATCGTCATCAGCCACAGCCTTTTTCGTCCCACTGCTGGGTATAGGTCTCTCTTTTAATACACCATTCGCCTCGGTCCTGTGCCAATCGGATCCAGGTTCGACCCGCGATCTTAACAATATCGTTGGCTCATCTAGCTGCTGGACGACCAACGCTTCGCTTTCCCTGTCTTGGCCACCACTCGCTTACCATCCTACTCCACCTGTCGTCACTTCGCCGGGCTATGTGTACTGCCTAACTCCATTTTAGTCTTGTTACTGTCGTTCCGAGTTCGGCACGAACTTTAGTTCTTTGTCGAATCTCAACATTACGGACTCGATCTTGAAGTCTAATTGCCAAGCATAGACCTCTCCATGGCTCTCTGCGCTACTCTGATTTTGTGCACAGCCTCATGCGTGAGGGTCCATGTCTCAGCACCGTATGTCATGGTGGGCAGGACACACTCATTGAAGAGACGAGTTTTGAGACACTGTGGGGTTTGGTGTGACTTAAGGATGTCATCCAGCTTTCCGAATTTCGCCCAACCAAGTTGAATTCGCCTGGCGATCTCTCTGTTTTGATACTCTTTGCCAAAAGATAGAACATGACCAAGATACACGTAATTTTCGACCACCTCTATGCTTTCGTTACCAACAAGAATTGGATGGGATTTAACAGAATCGTTCGACATCACTTTGGTCTTGGCCATATTCATCTTTAGACCTACCCTCAAAGAAGCATCCGATAGTCCTTGTAGCATGCTTTGGAGATCGTACAAGTCTTCAGCAAAGAACATGAGGTCATCTGCAAACCTTAGATGAGACAGGTAGACAGACGCCGCTGATGTTTATGCCGCATGTGTCCCATTCAAGCCTTTTCACTACGTCTTCCAAAACCGCTATAAAAAGCTTGGGTGAAATGGTGTCTCCCTGTCTTACCCCCCTCTTGATCGGAATAGAGTTGGTTAGTTCGTGCAGTTTCACTTGCATTGTTGCAGAACTGTAAATCTCCCGAAGCATATCCACATATCGTGCGTCGATGGAGCAGCGATGGAGAGAGTTATATACGGCCCAGTGTTCAACAAAGTCGAATGCCTTCTCATAATCGACGAAGGCCATACACAGGGGCTGGTTATACTCTTGACTCTTCCCAATCAGCTGCTTCACCGCGTGGTCGATGGTGGAGAACTTACTCGGGAAATCGGCCTGTTCAGCAGGATGACATTCGTCAAGCTGGCGTGTGAGTCGATTACAAATAACCTTGGCAAACAACTTGTATATGTGTGAAAGGAGACTTATGGGTCAGTAGTTGCTGAGTTTTTCTATGTCCCCTTTCTTGTGGATGATAGTGACAATGGCTTTTTTCCAAGAATCTGGAGTGTGGCCATTAATCATGACGTCAATAAATAGTTTCACAAGTATATTAAGTACTGGTTGTCCGCCTGCACGGAGCAACTCAACTGTGTACCGTCCTGGCCAGGAGACTTCTCACTTTTCATCCAGAGTAGAGCCTTTTCTACTTCACAAGGTATTACGAGAGGTAGGTCTTCGTTACTTTCACTTTCTACAACCAGAACACTAGTCGTCTCCTGTCAGTTCAGGTTCTGCAGATTGTGATGCGTATAAGTTTTCGTAAAACTCTTCAACGACTGTCAACAATTTCTGCCTATCGGTCAGTGTATTGCCACTGGCATCTTTTAATTTAATTATCTATTTGGTTCCTGTGCAGAGTTTTCTTTTGTTAGACTTTTGGACCCCTAAAGCTTTCAATAGTTTTAACTATAATGCTTGTGTTGTTCTTCCTAGCGTCTTTTTTAATTGCTTTGTGTATTTTCTTATTTATTTCCAGGAAAGATTTATGTTCTGTTACTGTAGTGTGCTTCATACGTGCTCGTATCCCTTCTTTGTTCTAACATACCTTGAGTTTCTGCCGTAAGTTTACATCTTTTCCTGTTCACAAGGCCCAAATACTTTTTAGTGATTTCTGTATTGCTATTATTAGACAATTCAATCAATTAGATTAGATTAATTAGAAGATTATATTTATTTAGACTAGTTTCAGGTTGATTTTGTCAACATCCAAATTCAACTCTTCCAACCCTTCAAATTGGTTCCTAAGGTATTTTTGGAACTGGTCTCCAAGAAAAGCAATGTCTTGTTTTTCATACCTTGTTTGAGCGGTGATCATCTTAGTTCTTTCTTTTCTTAAGTTGAATTTGAACGTTGCCCTGACCAACCTGTGATCGTTGCCTGTTTTAAACCGACTGAGAACTGACACATCTTCAACCACATATTTCTGTGAGCTTATAATGTAGTCTAGTTCGTTTTTATGTTACCGCCCGGGCTCGCCCAAGTCCACTTCCTTGAAGGTCGCTTTTGAAAAAATGTATTCATAGCATAGTGGTGTTCAAGAAAGTTAACAAGAGTTTGCCCGCGGCTATTGCGCAGTCCAAGCCCGAAGTTACCAACAGATTTTTCGTGAGACAGTGACGGACCAATCTTAGCATTAAAATCTCCTATTATTGTGGAGAAGTGACATGGGGTATCATCAAGGGCCCTCTCTATGTCATCATAAAACACGTCCACTTCTTCGTCTGAGCGTGATGACGTTGGGGCGTATACTTGAATAATTTTGTGTGAGTAGCGTTTATTACATTTTAGTACCACAAAGCATACGCAGGTTGATATACTCTTTATATTTTGGATAGCAGGTGTTAAATACTTCTTCAATGGAATCGTCATGATCTGTATAGTAGAATAGGTCACCAGAGACGAACTTAATGAGGTCTTCACCCTTTCTTCTCACCTCTGATATGCCTATAAGGTCCCATGTGATATTATCCGTCTCGCTTAGCAGTTCAAGCAATCGTTCGTCCGTTCGCAACGTCCTGGCGTTATAACACGCCAGGGTCAGGGTCGTGGTGTTGTGGCAGCCGGATTTCTTCCAGAGATTCTTGGCACCCTCTGCTCCGCCGTTACCGAGACCGCTGCCGTAGTCCGGGATAGCGGGGCCGCTGGGGACTGAGGGCCTTGGCATTATTGGCGTGTTCATAAAAGAGCAGGTTTAGCCTTAAAACGCCACGCTGGCCAGAGCGTCTTGGCGAGTTTTCTTCCTGCTACGTTGGCCTGAGCTAAGTAGTACAATAGTTGAATTATTGTACTACTTATCACAGTTACCAGGGGGAACCACGAGGAGGTGTAGCTAGGAATTGGCGTCTCAATATCATACAGCGCAGAGTATCTACGGTACCATGAATACTGTCCACCATATGACACTAAGCTGAAAGTTGGTTAGCAACCACTAATTCTTATAAATATAAACTAAAAAGTATAAAATAAACATAAAATATTATAAAATAAAAAAACGACTGCGATCAAAACTAAAAAGATTATTTTTAGATTTTAGATTTTGGTATGTAAGATGCAGTCGGAGGCATCATATATTTCATTTCTCCTTTGACGGGATCATCTAGAACCTGGCGAGCTAACTCTTCATGCCTCCGACTGCATCTTATGTTTAAAAAACACAAATCTAGAGCTTGTTTGCCTTTTTTAATTTTGTTAACAGTCGGGATTTTGTTTTTTTTTTTAATTATATATATTTTATGAATGGACAATTTAATTCTCCGCGCCTACACCTTCATAATTTTCCACAAAAGGAAAAAATAGTTGAAAATAAAACTCGTTTATGTCTCAGCGGAAAACCTGTAACTTTAATCTACCGACTAGGTATGGAGATTATCTAGTCGTAGCAATAAAAAGTAAGCGAAGCGTTCACCGCTCACTTCAGCTCACCTCAGCGAAATGCAATTAGATGTGTCTCCTGAGACTGACGGGAGCGGGCGGTAGACCAGGAGTTAGTGGCTGGGAAACCTGTCTTAATTAAACTTGCTTTAAACAATTCTCATCTAACCCTAATTATAGAACCTTCTTAAAAAAAAACTAATCAGTTGGTATTCGCGTTCACGCACTGTAGCTAAAACAAAAAGGTACTTCAAACTGGATTTATTTTTTAATAAAAAAGCAAATTAATAAAAAAAAATGCTGTCGCCATGTAATTTCGCTCATCAAGCCCTTTCATTTGATACGCGTATCATAGGGGTTACTATGGAAATTATAAATCGCCATTTTGTGACGATCACCGTTTTGTGACGTCCGCTATATTGGATTTATAATGACGTTACTTTACTAATTGTGTTTCGCTCATCAAGCCTTTTCATTTGATACCCATTTCAGGGGTTGCTGTGGAAATGATGAATCGCTATTTTGTAACGTCCACCAAATTTTAATAATAATGGCGGCATTCAAGTAATCGTGCAATGTCAGAAGAGCCATACGTGTGTGCCAAATTTCAGCCCAATAGCTTCAGTGAAAGTAGGTGAAATGTTGACTGCAAAATTTCAGGACATACATACATACAAGTGAAGTTAAATAAATGCTTTTAAAAAGTACTGAATCATTTTTTATGAAATTTATGTGGAACTACTCTGAAGGTATTTTACCCTTTCCAATAAGTAATAGTCGTAGTTATCCAAATCGGTTCAAATTCTAAATCCCGAAGAAATAAGATTATAACACACCGTAGATTTAGAATCAATCTAAGAGAAATTAATATAATAATGATTGGTCTATTAGAACGACACACAAATATAACTCTTAGTTGAACCAAGAGTAATAATTGTGTTACAACACACAATTATTACTCTTGGTTCAACTCCTGACTAAAAGCATTCAAACAAAAACACAATGTTACATAATAGTTTAAAATATACTTGTATTGGAAGCTCTACTTCATTTTCCTCTTATAACGCCTGGCAGATCAAATGATCAAAATTCAATAAATACGGGTCTAATATACTCATAAATACTTAAAGTGGTTTCACAAAATCCGTCGTTAGATCCCAGGCTACACTCGCAGGGCCTGATTTACATATAAATTGTAGCTAACTCACGCGGCGTCTGTTACTTTTAACTGCTGTAACCGCACTCCCGTGGCCCCTCTGTCCTCTGTCCTCTGTATCCGCACTCCCGTGGCTCTCCTCTGCTCACCTTTTCATTGTATCGCAAAGTCGGGACAACCCTGTTTTTTTGTCTACTCGAGAAATAAAGTGTAAGAGACTAATGGTTTTAACACTGCAGTTCAAAACGGTTCCACTATTCTCTTGACAACTCAATTATTTGTCATCATCACCATATACAGCCTGCATTTAGTTCACTGCTGGACATATTATGCCTCTCCTAATGCGCATTACTGAGCCTAATCAATTATTTTCATTGATGTGTGCTATTTGTTATTCTGTTTTATTTTTAGTTATACAGATAAGCATCACCTACTGATGAACGCGGTTGAAGGTAGAACAATATTGTCCGGTATTCAATATGAGTGGTGATTGTAGTTACCGTTACTCTATACAAAAAACCAGTTATGCACGTGCACTCGCTTTGAGCCTCTTATAGAAAACTTACTGAATAATTATATTTTAGAAAAAGAAGAAGACAAAGAAAAAAGTTTTTATTGGCACAACAAATAAAATATACAAAAATATAATAATGACCTACTAATACAAATTAACATGTGCATTATACGAGTACATGAGTGTGCCAAAAGGGCCAGTGCTCAGCAAAAATGACCAGTGCTAGACACTGGACGCTGGTTTTCAGAAAGGCCCCGCGCGGGTGATGTTAAAAAACGTGCGAATACATAAGGGGTATTATAGGGTTTCTCTCTCTCTCTCTCTCTCTCTCTCTTATCTTATCGGAAAGACTCTCAGATCATAGTTATAAGGAAATAATGACGCTGGTTAAGGTTTCCTTGAAATGCAAAGGCACGCCTTTAGCCAAAAAAATATATATATAGAAAAAAATAGGTAATCTTTAAAGAGCTTTTGGTTTTTAATGGATGAACTTTTCTTTATTATTTTTTTGTTGCATTTTCACTTATTACGTATTAAAGTGTTTTTATTGTTTTCCCTTTTTGTTACATTTTCACTTATTACGTATTAAAGTGTTTTTATTGTTTTCCCTTTTTTGTTGCATTTTCACTTATTACGTATTAAAGTGTTTTTATTGTTTTCCCTTTTTTGTTGCATTTTCACTTATTACGTATTAAAGTGTTTTTATTGTTTTCCCTTTTTTGTTGCATTTTCGTTTTTACGTTTTATAGCTTTGTCATCGGTTTGTGAGCTAGTGCACGAAATTTGAATTGCAAAATGCTAGGACAGACAAAATACATATATACAAAATACATAGATACATCGATACATACAAGTGAAGTAAAATAAAAGCTTTTAAAAATATAAAATAAAATGTGTGGAAGTATTCAAGGTCTAACATCCTAGTGCCATATTATAATTGATAGATATATAGATAGATAGATAAGTCTTTATTGCACTAAAGAAATTTAAATTATGGCACATCAACAATGACCTTAAAATAGTACAATCGGCGGCCTTATCACTAAGCAGAGACCTCTTCCAGGCAACCTTAGATTATAAAGCGAGAACATGAACATTAATGAACGATAGTGATATGGAAGTATACATTTACTGAAATTAATAAATTTATGTTGATTTAAATGTATAATTGATTAATTAACGGTTAACTTGAAACGGCTCTAAGCACAAAAATCGTGTTATCAGTTCTTTTGCCACTTTTCAAATATTGACAAACACCAGCCGTAATTAAAATCATCACAACACCATAGATTCAAACCAGCGAGTATTGTACAACTACACAAATTCATTCCCGTCACCGACTCACATCCATCATACATTCCATACAATAACATCACAAAGGAACGAAATATATCTCTAAGTTAGTGGACAGTGTAATTCAATTTACGAAATTAGATTTTCCGTCGAGTTACCTGCATCTTCGCCCCTCGTATCATGTGATGTTATAAGATGAAAGTTGGGCTGACGCCTGAGGTTGGGCCAGCGTTTGGGCCAATGTTTTGAAAAAAACTTGTTTTGTTGCGTTGAAATTTCATAATAATATAATAACATACATTTAGTTTAAAAACATTTTACGGTGCCTCTTAATATTATAGTTTTAGCATACTTTATGTATTTATTGCGGCGGAGCGCTTTTGTACCCGCCCCACCGTCCGTCCGGTGACGCTGTAGAGTTCAGCTATAGACCAACATCACATATCCTTTCTAAAAAAAAACTTTGTCTACATTAAGTTATAAAATAATTTAAACACGGAGATCTAACTTCTGTGGAGATCGCTCTAAACGAGCTGATCTTTCATTTATGTGGTTATATATTTCCTTTTGTATATATAACATTTAAAAAAAAAACAGTAAAAAAATAGTATTTTAATTATCAGTACAAATTAGTCATGTTTCTAGATTTCTCGTTATTTTTAATTAACATTCTGACTAATGTTTAGATGTATCTTGGTACGTCAATAATCAATCAGAAATCAAAATCAATCACTCAATCTAATAAAAAAGTCTCTAATAAAAAAACATAAATTGATCTAAAAGGTTACACCAACTCACATTCCAATATGAACCAAACATTCGGCCAACGTGAGAGGAGCCAAATTAGATTGCTACAAGTGGGGTCAAGCGAGACGACGCGAAGTGGACAATGACAGGTCCACGGAAATATGAAATTATTTCGCCTCTCTTACCTAACAATACACGGGGATATCAAAGGAACACAATGGGGAAATGTGGAGAACTTGCGGATGTTTCTTTTACGTAAAAAGGCGATATGGAAGATCTGGGAATCATGTACCATTTGACTGTAAATGTTATTGTACTTACATACAGCATACAGCTTATGCTTTTCTGAAGCGCATAGCGTTTAGAATTAGCAGGTATTTGTCTAGGGCGCTTAGGGACCTACTAAGAACATAATTATTTAAAAGATAATTAATAAACGTTTAAAAAAAGCTTTTATGCAGTAGCCATGTCATGGTGAAACTTGGAACCGACTATCACAATTAAATGCGTACACAAAATTTCGTGTCTGTGCTGTTAACCGTTGAAGAGTTCCTTTATCTGGATCTAATCCTGGATGTCGATTCAGGTCATGCTTACCATAAAAATGCATTGTCACCATGCATTGAATATACAAACATTGCGAGTTAAATATAAGCTTTTAACTTTTGAAATAATAGCGGCGCGTAGCACAACACCTTTAGAGACTTCAATAAAACAAGTGCTGTAAAATATACTCGTACCATGGTACAAAAATATCGACATAATATTCATTAACTATTACCTAAAAAGCCTACTGATCCAATTTTGATACAATTTTTTCATCGAAAAAAAAAAAGAATTTGGTGGGCGTTTTTAGTGTGTTTACTTTACGATCTGTTGACTCAAGTACAAGCCGACATCTTTCATTTTTTTGTTAATCGACTTCAGAAAAGGAGACGGTTATAGGTTCGGCTGTATGGTTTTCTTTTTTATTTTAATTTACTCTTTTATTCTTCTAACTTTTCAGGCACTAGCGCCCCTTTCAAACTTCTTCAGACACTCGTTTCTAATTTTATTCTTTCCCACACATCCATCCCAACATTCGCATCTCTGCTGCATTCAATCTTCTTTCATCGGACCTTTCATTTACATTTGACATTTTCCCATTATCTATACTATAATAAAACTAACTGGGCTAAATCTGTACATTAAATATTTTTTGAAAATTTTAATTGAGTTAAACTTCAAAATCGATATGGAGTGCAAAAAGGTTATTTTTTATTCTGTCTGTCTGTCTGTCTCTCTCTTTGAACACGCATCACGCTGAAACTACCAGACGGATTTTGATACAACATAGCACAATTATAGCTGATGTTATGGATTAACATTTAAAATACTTTTTATCCCGAAAAAATAAAGGGTTCCCGCAGGATAAGGGTTGAAAGTTATTTAAAAGAACACGTATCACGCTGAAACTACTGCACGGATTTTGATGTAACTGGGCATAGTCAAAGTTTACATTATCTATTAAAATTTAGAATACTTTCACTCCCGAAAAAATAAAGGATTTTTAAGGGATAAGGGACCAAAGTTATGTTAAATTAAAGTAATAAAACATCCGTTTAAAGAACGGTACCAAATTTCGTTATCCGCTCAACGTAACGAGTGGCCAAGTGGTAACATGCATGGAAACATAATCCAGACGTCTGTGAAACCACGCGCATTTAGATTTTTTTGCTCCATAATTAAGAGCATTTACATATTTTATGCGTTATTTTTACATTTTTTAACCCACGAACAAAGAGACGGGTGTTATAAGTTTAGGGTGTGTATCACTGTATGTGTTTGAGTGTGTGTGTATGTGTATTTTTTCGTTTTTTTTTTAGAACAATAAGCTTCAATTGCTTATTATACTACCAAAAAAATAATACGAAAAAGACTGTACAAAGAAGATAATTAAGGTTGTAACAAGTACATAATTTACCAGAATCAACAACTCCAGCGCATAAACCAAACACATCAAAGTTCTGCCTAACTAGATGGCGCTGATTGACCTTAAAACACGCAAGCATTTCATTCACTGCAACCAAGCATCCCGCTAAATTCAAATCTATAAATTGTTGGTGCGTTTATTCTAGCGTTTATTTCATATTGTATTATATGCGTTTATTCATCGCAATACATGCACTTCCATGACACTCCGTACTTCACAGAATATGCATTATAAAAACGCAAGGTAGCCTAGCCTTATTCTGATGATTAGATGCCGAGCAATCTATAAAAAACTATTTGACCTAAACGAATTTTAACGAAATGTAGTAAGTACATTATTGGACTTTGTAGGAATTGTAGGAACTTTTTGGTCCTGGAATAACACGTGTGGGCTACTTTTAAATGAAATGACCACGCGAGAAAAGCCGCGGGCACAGCTAGTGTGTAATAAAAAAAAAGACTCATACGCGATCACAGTCATGTTGTTTCTGTGACCCTGTCACCATTTCGGTTCATGTCACGTGAGAGTGAAAAGAAAAAGTCATATTGTACAGGAAATATTTTCTAAAACGGGCTAGTTTTACGGTATTTTCTAGTTTTTTTGTTTATCTGGGTATTCTATATGGGCTAATAAAAAATTCGAACGTTTGAAAGTTGATGTGATCCTAGCTCCTAAATGAATGGACTGATTTCGATGCGGTTTTTTATGTTTTAAAGCCGACGTGATCGAGATGCTTCTTAGATATAAGGGGATGCGGGGGGTGGAGGTCAGGTCTAATATTTTAGTTTTGAAATTTGTGCTTGTAAAATCAATAGTAGATTTTGAAAAAGTATGTCTGTCTTCTAGCTATTCTATTCTAAATGAGGTACTTAATTCCGTACGCTAAGAAGAAAATCGTACTGAAAACAGTTAAGGGCCAAGACCGGCTGTGCAAAATTTGAAATTTGACTTTTTTGTGTCCTTACCACAGAAACGACTTCAGAATATTTCCGAAAATTACTTTAAAAATAAATGCATGAATGAAGTGACACAGTTTTAGTAAGCAGTTTAGTATTTTAATATGTAAGTTATTGTCTCAGGTCAGGGTTGCCAAGCGCAGTGCCACAGAATAAATAATAGTACAAAATAGTTAATTACCACGCAAGATTTTTGAATACAATGTTCTGGGTGGCACTGATTGTTATGGGCACGCGTGGCGCCATAGACCATCAGGCGCACGACCTGCTCATCTCGCCACTCAATTAAATAAAAAAAACTCAAACCTCTTTAAATAAATTATTCGTAGCCTTTACAGATATACCTAAATAAATGGCTAACCATTTTTTTGATAACTAATAATTTTATAGAGAAGCGACCTCCAATCATTTTTCTTGGTGCGATAAAAAATAGAACTGACGTCCACAACACCTCGCAGGTCACAACACAAAATTGTTTACATCTTCCGACTAACATTACTAAGACTACTCGTCAAAATGGGTAAATTCTTAAAATGTAGTCTTGAAAGCGTAGATTTAGAGCATTAAAAGGGAAGAAACTCTTTAACTCGATTGTATAATATTCAGGTATGTACCATAATTAAGAGGATAGAGGACACCCACGTGGCTTCTACAGGTTTTGCCTTAATTTTTCCACGAAATTAACAATTTGGCAGAAAAAGTTTCAACCATACTAAATCTTAACCAAATCCAATATTTATGGTCTTTTTATTAATTTCAGAATAAACTACATCATAGTTTTTGATTCCCTTGCAAGTGTCAAAATATGCGCATAAAAAGCCTTATCTTTGGATTGCGTTGACTTAAAATTGTTTTTTCACAGCTCCAAGTGCTAGCAGACCCTGAGTATTTGATATTAATTTCAACTTGATACCTTCACACGTTCTTGAGAAAAAGGGTCTTGCCAGACAGACAGACGGACGGACGGACGGAAAAAGTGATATGCTATAAGGGTTCCTTTTTTCCTTTTGAGGTTTGGAACCCTAAAAAGACGAAGTCTACACTGCCAAATCAAAAGTAAAGTACCCAAAGATATGCCGTATGCACAAGCATCACGCATACACTTACACCATGTTATGCCGATCAGTCGCCACATCGCAGCAAGATTTTCACCTAGACAGTCGTGTTAATTCTGTCAAGTTCTCACGGAAAATCAAAAACAGGCCTTTCGTGATGACATCGTGTATCTACCACTAACACCACAAATCATCCACTCACGCACACATAGGCAGCACGCACGCGTAGGCAGCCGCCATATGCTTATACTTCACACGTTTGTTTGGCGGTATATAGACTCCATTTTTTTAAACCTCCTTGATTAGAAGTTGTAGGCATCGTTTCTAATAACTTCAATATTTTATAGATACTTAAGTTCCAAAAATGACTGGGTGATATTTATGACAGCGCTACCTAGTCGTATAACCCGACCTGTTTAAAAACGTAATCAAATCAAATCAATCATTTATTTGCAAGAATACAACGACGTACAACGATCGTGCCGCATCTTCTGAAGGCTGAAAGCATCCTGAAGCATTTCTGAATCAAAACACGGCCCGTTACCCATGAGAGTGACTTGCGGAAAATTGGAAAGCGAAACAAGGTGAAAAATATTATTAAGTGGTACGCTAGCCCACTGCACTCGGGGGACTTAAATGAGGTATGTTACAGAGCGGTTTTAACAACCTGTGCTTTTGTAGTAGATTAAAAAGGAGAGTTATAATAATTTTATGAGAATGGAGCTATAAAAAAATACCCTAACTCCATTTGGTGGCACTATCATTACCAATTATTCGCACCTATTTATCCAATTTTGAGCATGAAAAATACAATTATCCAATTTAAAATAGATGGATATTTCTTTATGACTACACTCAACACATTTTCCCGATTACATAAAAAAGGAAAAAAAGAAGGTGGAACTAGTGGTCCTGGAGAGTTACTAGAGGTACATAGTTGTCCCGCTAGTACTCCTGGGGGTACTTCACTGGCACACTAGTGGTCCTACGGTACGCAACCATGCATAAAAAGTACTCCAAAACTACTAGGTACTACCAGTACTAGAGGTACATAGTTGTCCCGCTAGTACCCCTGTAGAAACTTCGAGGGGGTACTAGAGGTGCATAGTTGTCCCGCTAGTACCCCTGGAAATACTTCGCAGGGGTCTAGTGGTCTTAGATAGGAATTGCTGTAATTGCCACCGCAGAAGTCATATGTAATAAATTTAAAAAAAACCGTTGATCGATATTTTTGAACAACGAGTATGCACCAAGAGATTGAAAGTTTTTATCTCGGTTTTATGATTGTGGGACATCGCATTAGGGCTAACAATATAATTTGTATTCATTTATGATACCAAATTTATATTGTAATGATTATTTTTTATATTTCGTTCGTCCAGAGTTTCGTGGTCCTCTTTTCTCTAGAGGTCCTATTACCAAAGTACCCAGTACAGTCTGAAAGGTGTTAGTTATACCGTTTCTTGTTCCTGATTCAGCAATCGACACCATAGTGAGGGATTTTCAAATTCAAAAGTATAAATAATCAGCCAAATTGATTAAATTTGTTCTGCTTGTAGTGTTTGATAATTGTGTTTTTTCTCCTCGTAAGACAGATAATTTGTAAAAGTGCCTATATACAAAAACTTCCTAGCATGAAATCTCTTCTTCAGTTATTGTGTAATGAGTGAGTACGAATGAACCTGCGTTATGTGAATGTTATCAAAAACTCGGTAGGAGTATATCTACCGTTGATTATATGCGCAGTTCCGTTTGCGCTTTATACAAGACTTGTGTATGTGAACATGCATGCATCTTTTAAACATTTTTATCATTTCCACATTTGTTTCTCTAACTAGCCGATCCAGTTTTCTCCCAACACCCTCCTACCGTCAAGCCACTAAAGGTAAGTAGGGCCGACTATTCATTGCGAGTCGATTGGCCCACAAATCGTCCGGTTAACTTGTGGCCGACCCACGGCTTTTAGCGACCGAATGGGTCGGGACAAGCGTTTCTCTTGATAATGGTAAGACGCACGCACGAGAGGGAGACTTTTAGGATGAGTGACGGAGTTAATCTGATGCTCGAGAGGTTTAATTACACCTCTTATTTAACCACATAGCAGTAGATGGAGACAATAAAGAACATGAGAGAACAGGGTACCTATTCTGTGGGTTTTCTTGAATCCCTCTAAAAATACAGATTTTCGTTTGATTGCTTTATTTAGATCTTGCGCGTCACGATGAAAAGTCATGCGAATAATTCAGTTAGGTATCATTTCTCTTATTATGGTTTGGTTTCGACATATAACTGATCTGCCACTGGAAATAGGTATTTAGGTACGTTTAAATTTTCCATTACCAGACCAAAGCTAAAAGGCAAAATTTACAGTTACAAAGGAACATTAAAGAAAGCTGTGGAGGAATTTTAATAAATCAATCCATCTATAAACCATAAAATAAACCTAACCTATATAAACCTGAGCGTAGCGAGGTTTTCAAAAGTACGAGACACAAAAAACTTTGCAGCCGTGCGTAACATACAACTTTTCACCTCACTACAGCGAGGAAAATGCTAGGTGCAAGAAAAACAGATTAAATAATATATTAAATTAGTGTTTATAATAATAATAAAAAAAACGGTGCGGGACACCTGGCAGATGTGTAAACAATAGAATTGAATTGAATAGAATCGAATGGAATCAAATAGAATCAAATGGAGTCGAATAGAGTCGAAATGAGACGAATAGAGTCGAGTAGAGTCGAGTAGAGTCGAGTAGAGTCGAGTAGAGTCGAGTAGAGTCGAGTAGAGTAGAGTAGAGTCGAGTAGAGTCGAGTAGAGTCGAGTAGAGTCGAGTACAACTGTACTCAACTGAGTAGGGTCGATTAAGGTCGAGTAGAGTCGTGTACGGTCGAGTAGGGTCGAGTAGGGTCGAATATGGTGAGATGAGTCTAGTAGAGTCGAGTAGAGTCGAGTAGAGACTAGTAGAGTCGAGTAGAGTCAAGTAAAGTCGAGTAGAGTCGAGTAAAGTCAAATAGAGTCGAATAGAGTCAAGTAGGGTCGAGTAGGGTTGAATGGAGTCGAGTAGAGTCTAGTAGAGTCTAGTAGAGTCGAGTAGAGTAGAGTCGAGTAGAGTCGAGTAGAGTAGAGTCGAGTAGAGTCGAGTAGAGTCGAGTAGAGTCGAGTAGAGTCGAGTAGAGTCGAGTAGAGTCGAGTAGAGTCGAGTAGAGTCGAGTAGAGTCGAGTAGAGTCGAGTAGAGTCGAGTAGAGTCGAGTAGAGTCGAGTAGAGTCGAGTAGAGTCGAGTAGAGTCGAGTACGGTCGAATAGGGTCGATTAGAGTCTAGTAGAGTCGAGTAAAGCAGAGTAGAGTCAAAAAAAGGTCGAGTAGGGTCGAGTAAGATCGAATAGGGTCGAATAGGGTCGAGTAGAGTCGATTAGAGTCGAATAGAGTCAAGTAAAGTCGAGTTAAGTCGAGTCGATCGAGTAGAGTCAAGTAGAGTCGAGTAGAGTCGAGTCGAGCGGTATTAACCGGTATTCCAGTGGTAGTTACATTACTTTTGTGTTGTGTTATGCTCAGTACGAGTAAGCTACGTGAGTGTACCAAAAGGGTCAGTGCTCAGCAAAAATGGCCACTGCTAGACACTGGACGCTGGAATAAGGGCCCTGGAAAAACACATACTTTTAATCCAGAGAAATGACCACGCGGGCAAAGCCGCCGGAACAGCTAGTACTTTAATAAAACTGTAACTAGGCAAAATCTGTACTTTGAATATTTATTGAAGATTATAATCGAGGTTAAATTTATTTTTTGATTTTAGTCCCCATTTCCCTCTTAGGTGGGATGGCTGGGTGGGATAAGTAGAATAGCCACCACTTGGCACAGTCATAGTATTTATTATGGACTAGCTTTCCCGCCCGCGACTTCGTCAGCGCGGACTACAATTAATTTCGAAAAAAAAAGCATCCTGTGTTCTTCTAGGATTTTAAAAACCAATCCCATTGTATATAACATAGCACCAGTGCTCTTGAATTTTTTTGACAAACTTTTTCTTTTCATTTCCATGGCAACCGTTCCTTACAGCGAGTCATCAACATTTTCCAGTTTTCCCGTGCAAACTTACAATTTTCCCCAAACAAAAAAGCAAACAAACAGACAACTTTTCACTTTTAATATGTATGGATTTATGTATGGATTAACATTTAGAACGTTTTATCTTGAAAATCCTGAAAAACAAAACAGGATTAATTATGTTTCTTTGTTATTTTATTTGGAGTTAATATGCAAGTTTTATGGTTATCTAACCGTACTAATATTATCAAAGCGAAAGTAACTCTGTCCGTCTGTTACCTTATCACGACTAAATAGCTGAACTGATTTTGATGGAATTTAGTATAGAGATAGTTTGAACCCTGGGGATGGACATATGGTACTTTTTATCTCTGTAAACAGCTCTAGTCCGTGCGGAAGAAGCCGCGGGAAAAAGCTAGTAAAAAATAAATTTACTAGCGATAACTTGCAGAACAATATTCGGGAGAATAGTGCAATCCCCTACTTCCGTCCATCTACCCTCCAAGGCGGTGAAAACTGAGAAAATGGTGAAATTCACGGTCGATCGGGCACACCTCGACTCACCTCTTTAAGGCTGCCCGGACTTGATAGTGGCAATTACCGCTGGACCCGTGGAGAATAGTGTAGATACGACATTGATCAAAAAAAATTACACAAGACAAAATCTTGACTGTATGACAGGCCACAATGGCGCAACATCTAGGTGTGAGGAAGTCATACAGGAAGACATTTGGCTTACAAACATCGAATGCCTTATATCTATCTTAGGTATCTATCTATCTAATCAGCTGATATGGGCTGATTAGATAGATAGATACCTAGATAACCAATGCTGAGTATAAACCTCCCCTCATTTTTTTGCCAGTTTTCTGGTTCGGGCTCGTGGACTGAGGATAAACAAATAAAGAGTATTATTATCATAATCCAGGTGCTTGACCGCTTGCAGATATACGGTCCTATGTTCAGACATAAACATCAAATGTTATCTTTCTTGGTTGTTGGAAGATGGTCAGATCTATATTATTCTGTCACTGATTTCACGATTTATGGCGGTCAGTCACCTTAGACTTTGTTACCACGGGCGGGAAATTGCTCTTAGCCCTAGAACTACCTATTCATTTATACCTACTGAAAGACCGTTGCCCGGCTAAGGTTACGGTCCTCCTTCTCAGGTAAAGGCGGTAATTTAAACAAGATGGTTAATTCAATAACAAACGGCTTTATTACAATAAAAATATACACATATGTTATCAAAGCTTAGTTCTCTCCCCTTTACTGAGGAATTACCTAAGTTTATTCTGCATCAAAAATATGATCTACACAGCTAATTCTTATCATAAGATTTAAATACTCAAATATGATCACAACATTTTCTTATACATAAATAGTATATAAATTCGGCATGTACGATATGAATCTACATTAGAACTGCAGAAACCTAGGCTAGTAGAAAACTTATAGAGACAGTGGTCAGCAGTTCATGATATACCGGTCACAACGCAACGGAATACTGTCGTATATGCCTAAGCACGTTCTAAATCATAAGTACTTGTACAAACAGGAGTGTAGTGTAAGGTTGTGTTTCCCAGAGAGATGTAAAACTTTGAAACGGAAAGTATCTTTCAAACTATATCCTAAAACGCAACAAGGCCAAGGCTTCCTTCAGTACCGCAGCTCGCTGACTAGAAAAGATTTGGAACGGACCAACCTGGAAGCTTCCCAGGCCGTCGTACTGTCGACTCGCGTGCCGCCGCGTATCGCCTCCTTCACTCTACTCGTTCAGCTCCTCGTGCTCTCCACGAACGGTGCCTTCCGCTCCTCTCGAACGGTTTCTGCGTCTCCCACAGTCGGTGTCTTCTACGGGACAGATGGTTCGCCGGAGATCGGCTGGTGACACCGGGAGATCGGCGCAACAGCAGCTTGCAGTGATAACGGCAGCTCGTCCGTCGATGCCGACTACTTCCTGAAACCTACGTTCCTCTGTGTTTAAATGGTGTCTCGAGGTACCCGTCTTAGATGGTCGCGACACAAAATTAAAACAGATATTTCGTTAGAACAATCCTTGAATCACGGGATATCTCACTAACCTGGCTTTTGCTCTCGTATACTTATTTCACCGGTTACCAAGTAGTCACGGTTTCCGCGCTTCGTTCTAGACGTTCCTCATTGCGTATTTCGGTCGCTCCCTTCACACAAAAGACTGCGTGCCTGCTGCTGCCTGTGAATTAAAACCCGTAAGACAATGCCGATTTCGCACAGAATCTACTGAAACCCAGGAACAAACAATTTTCTCACCTGCGCCGATCTTAATAACGTGCAACTATGTGAAACAAAGTAATTCACTGTCCGTATTGGAAATGCTCCCTGCAGGCCTTCCTCTTCTTATTTATACGAATTTTGGTTTTACGATGAGTAGCAAATTGCACCACAAAACACAAAATCCGGGTTCCAGCATTTTCTGGAAACAACACTGCAGCTTGCATCGCAATCCAGACCCTGTCGGCCTAGCTATACGGGTCACAGTACTTTGGCAAGGTCCGGTCCAATCCAGTCAAGTTCCGCCGTGATTAACTTGTTTTATAACAACTGGAAATTTATTGTGTTCTACTCGACCCGTCAAAACATTCCATGGTGTGACCATCGCAAGCGATTTGTATGTGCAAATTATTTCTCACATATGAATCGCTGCCATCTGAATTTCTGATTTGTTCGCCAACTCAAAGATACGGCTTATGCCGGATATTCCAAATATTTTGCTCTTTGTTTGAAGCTATCCAGGGCCTGAAAATAATCCTGAAACGTTTATTATAAGGGTAACACCAAAAGTTGCGCTACTTCCCGACAGAGGTTTCCGCATGGTTTACACCTTCCTTCTAGTTCATGTCTCTTGACACTAGCTGTCGCTGCGTGGATTTACTATTTCAACCATTTTGAGAGATAAAAAAATTGCCTTCTCCATTATCCATGGATTTTTAGAAAGGCCAAATTATCATTCAGACTTTAGTAAACATTGCTTACATTTGATCATTTATCGACTGGCCGACTACGAAACGCAGCGGACGGTCGTTCGGCGTTGCTTACTAAACTTGGAGCTGGTTTCCACTTGAGGAGAAAACGCACCTCGATCCGTTAGATGGCGCTTCTACCAATAGGTCTTGCTAACGCCGGCATTATTTGCGATCTCGGAGAGAAGACGCCCCTCCTCGCCAGATGGCGTTGTAACCAATATATTCTATTTAATCGGGATTATAACAAAACTCCCTCGGAGTCATGATTTAACACGCTACACTACTACTAAGTACATTTCCAAGAAACAGCAGTTCCACTAAATCCACAGTTTCACAGTTACCTGCTTTTGGGACTTTATCGAGAAGAACGTAAAATATTTTTATTTACGTCGACTTTTTGAAGAAGTCGCATCGATCGTGGGCACAAGAAGACTGAATTAGTGGGTATCAGTTTTTAAAAAGGGATAAAGATCGTCTTCAACTACGTGTACCTACTGGAAAGGATTGTCACAGCACACGAAATTAACGAAATCTTTCTTCTGACATAAACCGCGATGCGAATACTTGCTTAAGGCTCAAAGCGAGCGCAAGCTCAGGAACCAGTTTTTGTATAGAGTAATGGTAAACTTAGTTACCGCTCGTATTGAGCACACACATTTGATTTCATGACGCAGCAAACTTTAAACCATCCTCGAGGTAAAAATTGGATCTCTTCTTAATTTCAAACGCTTCACGTGCCTTACTGGAGTACCAGTCACTGTCTGTGGAGAAGATGAGTTGGGGCTGATTTGAACAAATGTTCAGCGATCTCTGATTTATTTCCCTGGCGGTTTTTTACTTTCCGCCTTCAAATATTCAGAGTCACATAGGTATTCGGTTTTCGGGTTATCAATTGTGATTTTAGAAAGTCAAAGGCACACATTTAGAAGGTACTCGAACGAATTATTATCGATTCTAACAACAATTCGATCCCCAAGTTACTCTCCAAACTCCCGAGTGCATAAAAATACGTTGTTCCATTAAAACAAACAAGAGGACCCCGAAACAAACACCTGAGCCGGTCCTGTTTGCGGATGTTAAAAGGTGGTGTCTGGTTGCCGCTCACCAGCGGTGTCGGGTGACTAAACGCCGGGACATCGCGGGCAAATACGGGGGAATCAATTACTGAGGAATCGTGGAAGGCACAGATATAGTAAGGTATGGATGGAGGTAGAATTTTCTTGTGAAGTTTATTTTGGTAGAGGAAACTGATTGAATAAAAGTATTAAGTCTAGTAGACTTCCCTTATCTTTACACTTTTGCCTCCAGAATTAAGATTAGTAACTAATAGACTAATCCATATTAATATTATAACAAGACATATGTTCAAAAACTAAAACCCGACTACGGTCGGGCAAAAAAAAATAGCCTAATGACAATGACACTGTATACCTAAAGACGAATCGATTGACACCTCGCTTGTCAAAATCAGACCAAAAGTGGCGACGGCTATGGTGGAACATCCACTTTAAATATAAATAGAACGGCTAAAAACTCACGAAATAGAAGATCGGAAATACTCCGAACATCCACATACCCACATACATTATACATACATACATACATACATACATACATACGAGTAGACTGTTAAACTCATTGCCTTTCCCTTGCTCTGCCATAGTCAGGTAAAAGTAAAAGTACCTCTCTCCGTCTTTTATTTATTTATGATACGCCAACAGTGTACATATTTAAATTAGACTAAGAAACAATTGCCATTTTTATGACCGTAGTCATAATTATAGATTCCGATATGTGCACCTTTTATAGGCGTATACATCGTTCACAAAAAAAACAGTGGTACAAGACAAACTAACAACTACCTTAACAGTAAATGCACCTGTAACTCATGGATTTGGCATTAATATATTTATATATAATTAATTAACTAAAAATAAGTTCGAATGTATTAAGCTATGGAAAGTATGATGACAAAAAGGCTAAACCGATCTTGATCTTGATATAATTTATATGACAGATTGAACCCTGAGGAAGGCCATAAAATACATTTAGTCGAGATAAACAGACTGCAGTTCACGCTGACTAAGCCACGGGCAAAAACTTGTTTCTCTAAATAGGTAAAAATCCTAATTTCTTTGTTAACTTGAATTCTGTCCTACAGCAGGGCAAAGATTAAACAAAGTTTTAAATTATAAACATGCACAAACTAAAAATGTATATCCATTCATCTATACCAATATATAAAAGTGAAACGTTGTCTATTTGTTTGTGTCTTTGTTTGTTTAGGGAGCTTTCACGAGATAACGGCTGGACGGATTTTGATGAAATTTAGAATGGGGACAGCTTATATCCTAGAATAAAACATGGAATACTTTTTATTCCAGAAAATTTAAAGTTTCCGTGGCAAAGCTGAAAAATGTTGATTACTCTCTGTAAGGAACGGTTGCCGTCACAGAATGGTCTATGGTTGCCATAGAAACGAAATAACAAGTCTGTCAAAAAACATCAAGAGCATTGGTTTTTAA
The DNA here is from genome assembly GCA_946251855.1 of Alsophila aescularia. Taxonomy (NCBI): domain Eukaryota; kingdom Metazoa; phylum Arthropoda; class Insecta; order Lepidoptera; family Geometridae; genus Alsophila; species Alsophila aescularia. The sequence goes on from OX276375.1 coordinate 1,848,678, forward strand.
TATCCTAGAAAAAAATAGGATACTTTTTTTGGCGTTAAACAGTAGTCTGCGTGTACGAAGTCGCGGGCGGGAAACTAGTAGGTAATTATATCATTTATTATAAGAACTGCAGAAAAGTGGAATGCTCTGCCCTCGTCAGTGTTTCCGGTAAAATATAACCCTGGTATGTTTAAGTCAAGAGTGAATAGGTATCTACCAAGCAAGCATGCTACACCTTCGACCACATCATCGCTTTCCATCCCGGTGAGATCGTGGTCAAACGATTGCCAAGTACGTAACAAAATAAAATTACAAAAATACGGGTTTTTCCACTGACTGGACTGAGGCTATCGACTGACTAGGTCTACGACACAAATTGGGATCAAATTCCGTCAGATCTCCCCAACCTGATTCATCCAACTGTCTCAGCCGTGTCATGTTGTCTGACCGTGTGTGGCTACCATAAGAATCGGTGGGATATTCACAACGACCTGCCTTTATGATTTTAACGGAAATTCATGAAACAACAAACATGTGCATTCTCCCCATTCTGAAGTTCCGTGCCCAGACATGGTCATTAACGATAATTCAGAAGTTGGATATGTCTTAAAAAGTGTAGATACAATTTAAAAAATATCGTCTTATATTCCTTGTCCTAGGATTCGTTTCTGCAATTTACTGACTTTAGTTTAACTTCTCTGCAAGCGTCCTGGCGAACACTATCAGTGGCAAAATTAGCAAAGATGCTAAATAAATGTATTCGTTACAAATAGGTTGTAAAATATCATATTATCAAAACACATGACATGACATAACATGATGTAATGACACGACAGCGGACAACACCACATCACATAACATAATTTATTTTATCTTCTATCTATCTATTTTATCTTCTATCCATGCTTACAATAAATCAATTTTGATTAAATGGTACATTGGTGCATTAAATCCTGCAACAGCAGATAGAGTACTTTTAACCTAGAGAATGCCCACGCGTGCAAAGCCGCGGGCATAACTAGTCTTATTTATTACTACTTTTCCCGGCCGACTATGTATCGCAAAAAAAAGGATCCTGTGTTCTTCTAAGATATTAAAAACCAATGCAAAATGTAGGTATAGCACCAATGCTCTTGATGTTTATTGACAGACTTGTTATTTCGTTTCCATGGAAACCGTTCCTTACAGTGAGTAATAAACATTTCCCAGTTTTCCCGTGGAAACTTACAGTTTTCCGGGATAAAAAGTATCTCATGTTTTATTCCAGGGTATAAGCTATCTCCATTCTAAATTTCATCAAAATCCGTCCAGCCGTTATCGCGTGAAAGCTCCCCAAACAAACAAACAAACAAACAGACAACGTTTCACTTTTATATATTGGTATGGATTTATTTTAAACACAAGTGAATAATGGTCGACAAAGTTGTCAGTATAAGTAAATTATTTTAAAACAAGTGTATTGAAAAGGTCGAATTGTGTTTTGAATTTCGCATAGTGTTGTAGGCACAGATATCGAACAAAGTTGTCGGTATACAAAGTGTCATAAACAACGTTTGTTTTTGTAAGCAATATACTCTTTGGCCCAAAGCTACTTTACTATCTGTTGCCCGCGCCTACATCCGTGTGGACTTTCAACTGCGTTGGGATCATTTTTACCATATTTAGTTTTACAAGGATCCCGTAAAGATGCTTTTAGTCCGTCTGCCAGTCAGTCAGTATGTCACATTTTATTCAGACTTTTTTAAGGCCACAGGTTTAAAATTTGGCATATACAATGTGTTTTGAATATAAAACTCGGATACCTAAACAGTGAGTTCAACAATTTCATCGATAAAAAAGAGGAGTGCATCTGGATAATTATGCCAGCTAATTTACTTTTTCAATTGTAAAAATTATTTGATTGACTTTAATAATTGATACCTTTTTTTCTTTTTTGTTGTGGACTAGACAATCGTCTGACCACAATCTCACTTGATGGAAAGCGATGATGTGGTCGAAGGTGTAGCACGCTTGCTTAGTAGATACCTATTCACTCTTGACTTGAACACACCTGGGTTATATTTAACCGGAAACAATGACGAGGAACTACAAGAACTGCATACTACAATACAACTGCAAAGGAGTGGATGCCTTTGCAGTTCTTATAATAAATGAAAAAGCGTAACGCTTCGTTCACGTGTGCAGTTTTCAACAATAAAAGGGTGTAAATATTATATCATATCACCGAAGTTAATGAATTGATTAATATCATAACTGAGACAAAAAAATGATTTTTCTATTATATTCCAAGTACGTACAGACATCACCATCGTTGTAGTTTTATTATACTTTAATGTGATGATGATAAGACTTTATTAATTTTGGTGTATCAGCTCAGAATACATAACAAGTCAAAAGTAGAATTTCGTCGGGAAAATGAAATTGAGGCGTAGTTTTACTTTGAATTACTTTCTCAAACTTGTGTTTCTTTGAGTGTTAATGTGTTATATTTGTGAAAGAATCTGTATTCTTAGGCATAAACGATACTAACCAATAATTGTTCATCAAATAACGCAAAATAACGTGCTCCACTACTTTACTGAATCGTGACTTTGGCTGTGACTTGAATAGACTTTTGACGACCTGACTGACTGGGACTCGACATTTAGACTATTTAGTGAAAAAAAACATACAACTTGTCAATGTTAAAAAAAACGGAGATGAAATATCTCTTTACTGGTCAAAGCAACACGTGACCAAAATGCTGGTTACTTTACTCAAAGACTACCTAAGCGTTGCCATATTACAACGCTGCCAATGCTGCCAACATTTTGGGAACCTTGCCTGCTGGTCATGGCTTTTAAGAGTACCTAGGTTTAGCATGAGCTAGGTTTAGGTTAACACTTATTTTTTGAGATATATTTTTTCTGAATAAAGTCTCTTTACTTGACGCTGGCTAAATGCAAAAAACGCGCGGAGCCAATAAAAATAATAAAGTCAAAAAAGTGAAATTACGCTTACTCAATAGAGGTACAACTGAAACAGAAAGGCTCTTTACTACACGAGCCTCACGAAGTATTACAGATTCATGCTTTACAATAGCTTAACTTTTTATTCATATGACCTTACAGTTTGACAGAACAAGACAGAAGTTGTGTAGGTACGATTGTCAAGCATCCATTTTGAAACAAACTTTTAAGTACTGTACTGATTGAAATGTGGTTGTATTCGTAACTGTTGGGTAGCATACCAGGTTTTGACTGGTGTACTTTGTATCTCCATCTGTGTTTAGAAGTCAACGACTAATTTATACCTAAACTTTCGCCATTTTGAAATAACATAATCATGATTTCTCGGCCATCAATGATACTAGATCAAAGTCTATCGAATGGAAAAATAATAAGAAAGTGTAATTTTGTTTCTCTAAGTGTTCATCTGACATAAGTGAATATGGCTAAAATAAAGGTCAATGACGTAACAAATGTCTATATGACAGGACCGGTCATGTCTGACGTCACATGAAGCATAGCAAAGTACTGGAAATTCCCAAACTCATAATGATGTGACCCATAAACAACAATTGATCGAATCTAAAGACTTTTACTTGGTATCGATTTCATAAAAACTTGACGTACTTGCTACCTATGATTTTTTTATGAAGTCAAAGCGCTTATATGAAAAAACAATGTCGAGACTTTAGCGTCCGCTGCGATTTATTTGTTTCACGTCTTCAAAATACATAATTATGTAAAATGTAAGTGAGCTATTAATAATAATATTAGCTAACTACTATGTGTACGACCCACGGCTTAACATGCATTATCACCATCATATCACAACATCTTTTGGAAAATATCGTCGAAATGAGGTGATTCAGCAGTAAACTAAAGAAACCGATACAGTTCAGAGAATAAGCAAGCTGAATTAGCAATGGGCTCGTCACATTTGTCGTAGAACCGATAAACGTTGGGGTAAACGAGTTCTAGAGTGGAGACCGCAAATCGGCAAAAGTATTGTAGGCAGTCATTGGAAAAGAAGAGTAGAAGATCGGGCTCAGTGGCGCGCCATGGGAGAGGTCAATGTCCAGCAGTGGACTAAGTTATAGATTGTTGATGATGATTATAATAGTATGCTGATAATCATGTGGTCAGCGTCTTTCCATAGACAAGATTTTAAGGCTATAAAACCTTACGACATCTCTTTATATTTGGAAACTTTTCCTTTCTTTATGATAAAGGCAGGATATATTATGCCAATTTGTATAGTTATATTACCGTCTGCCCCCGTAAAATGCCACCACGTGGGGCAGACTCCAAATAGATATCGTCTTTAAATCTTGAAGTTTATTGATAACAGTGTCATCCTACACTAAACTAAAATCGAATGAGGAATATTCATTAATTAAATTAGTTCTTAAAACTCAAATCGATATTACTCGTACATACTTTATTCAGCTAAAATACGGCAATTATGTAGGTACCTCCGTCTGCACAAGGTTTTACAATCCAATTTTCTGGGAGCACTGTAATTGTCTGGGAAATTTGTGTTGTATGGCAATAACAAGCTTTGATTCAACTTTGATTAGTTACTAATCAAAATACAATAAGTTTGTTATTTGCCTATAGCAACTAAAATGTATGGAGAAATAAATATTGTTAATTATTCTTTTCCCTCGCAATTTTCTTACAAAGCCTTTGGTTTTGTTAGGTATGAAATCACTAAGAATTACCTATTTTGTAACTCAAATAACATACAGAAACATCGACATTTTCATTCTACAGGGACAGGGACTATAAAAATTGCTGGTTATTCGAATTCCTCAGTTAAAAATTTAAAAATTTGCTTTTGGTAGGAAATTCTGGCACTTTTTTTTGAGAATAATTTGGAGTTGATGCAAGTTCATGTCCCTGCTAGGAAGTATGACACAAACAGGTGACATATATATTTGGAGTTGATGCAAGTTCATGTCCCTGCTAGGAAGTATGACATAAACAGGTGACATATATATTTGGAGTTGATGCAAGTTCATGTCCCTGCTAAGAAGTATGACACAAACAGGTGACATATATATTTGGAGTTGATGCAAGTTCATGTCCCTGCTAGGAAGTATGACATAAACAGGTGACATATATATTTGGAGTTGATGCAAGTTCATGTCCCTGCTAAGAAGTATGACACAAACAGGTGACATATATATTTGGAGTTGATGCAAGTTCATGTCCCTGCTAGGAAGTATGACACAAACAGGTGACATATATATTTGGAGTTGATGCAAGTTCATGTCCCTGCTAGGAAGTATGACACAAACAGGTGACATATATATTTGGAGTTGATGCAAGTTCATGTCCCTGCTAGGAAGTATGACACAAACAGGTGACATATATATTTGGAGTTGATGCAAGTTCATGTCCCTGCTAGGAAGTATGACACAAACAGGTGACATATATCAAATACTAAAGAAAAGTAGGTCATTGCAAAATACTACACTAGCCTTAGATATTTTTATTTATATTATTTATTTATATGAAAAACAAAACAATACCAATAACAATACATCGGTACCGTGTATAAGATAAGAATGTATCAGCAAACATCGACCCCGGGGGACAGAGGAGATTAGGTATTACATATTAGTTAATTAAATTCATCAATCAGCGCACGACATTGATTGAATGTTTGTTTTTTGGCTTGATAAGGAATGTGTGTGGGTGTAAGGTATGAAAATATATTATACCTTGGTACCTTAACCTGTGGAATTGAAGCTTCAATTAACAGTCATATTAGTATGTGCGTTAGCAATTATTATTACGCCTCAACATTGAAAGATATTCTCAGAAAAAAATGAATGATTATTCCTCAACTTTTAAATGTAGTACATATAGTACCAAATTTTATATATATCTTTCAAAGCCAGATATTCTTTTTTTTTGTTTTTTAAATTGAAGCAGCCGTTGTTCTCCCTAAAGAGTACGTGCTTGTTTATCCCCTATTTACCGGACACCTTGTATATCTGATCTTATCAAACCTCATTTGTCAAAATCGATCAAGCGGTCAGCTGGGCTACAGGGTGCGCCAAAGTAACATACATAAATACAACCGAAAAAGTTACTCTTCTTAACTGCAGTCGGCTAATAATACATAGTTAATTAATTAGGAAAAGCACAAAAATAGAATACATTTTCTACTCACTACATTTTCTAAAAACCACTCTCAATAAATGATTTCTAAACCTCAATACAACCAGTGTTCAAACGGTGGAACACGTGGGTAATTTTTCGCCATTTTCTTTCAATTGCTTTGCCATTTCGCCATTTGCCGCTAAGTAAAGGTGTGGCGGAGAGAGCACGTACGAATGGCGTAATGGCGGATTATGGCAGGTAATCTCGACCACTTAATATAAGGCGAAAGTGCTACTGCTTATTATATGGGGGTTTGACTTTTATGTTTAGCGGATAGAGGATTGAATAAAGTTTCACATCCCCTTAACTTTTTGGAAGGGTTTTCTATTCTGAACAGTTAAATTCAATGGCCAGCAAATATTAGTAACTGGCTGGCCCACGGTTTTGCCCGCGTGTTTTTTTTTCTTTGGGTTAAAAGTAAACTATGTGTTATTTCATAACTAAAAGTACCTATAAAGTACAAAATACCAAACTTTGACCAGACGACAGATAGTTTTTTAGCCGATTTCAAAAAAATAAGGTTCTCATTTTGATGTGTATGTATATAACATTGTTGAAATTGCTTAATATTCAAATCTATCTATCGATGCTTGCGGCAACAAAGGTCGTAAAAGCCATTTTGGCGAAAATGAGCATTGAGCCCTTGTTAGTTTTTGACACTGCGTCGACCTAAATAGATGAAACTAGAATTCGCCTCAAAAAATATATTTTACATTCATATGTTTCATATAATCAAGATTTTTTAGAAAAGATGTTAAGTATAACTCATATTGCTTAGAACACTATATTAGTTGTGATTACATCCCATAATCATTTTTAAAACGTAAGCTCTGCTGAGAAAAAAATGTCTTGATGTCCTTGGTCTTGGAGATTGAGTGCATTGATTGATTGCTTTGAACATTAAGCTTAGAGACTGTCGAGGAAGATGAAATTTCTGATTACTAGTATATGCAATTCTTAAAGAGTTAATTTTAATTATAACTGTTTTTCTATAACTCTTCTTATGATTTTTAATTGGTAATTTGAATGCGTGTCTTTATTTTTATTAACTTGTCTCTTTTAAAATGATTTGATCAGTAAGCTACGTAGAATGTTTTTTTTTTTTGTAATAATTAATATTGATAAGTTTAGAAATTTCCTGTTTCAAAATCTTCGAAAATCAGTTTATTTGAGAGAAAATGACTAAAAGCAGTATATTTTTAATTATATCTGAGGTTAAGTACGTCTTTTGGGGTAGTCTTTACACTATAGGCACCATGTTAACTGAAATGCTTAAGTATGCAATACGAGACGATGCAATAATTTGTCAGATGTGTATTCAAAATGTACGCCTAAACACTTTAGTGCTTCGCAGTTCGAAAGTTTTGTTCATATTATTTTCTTTTAAAAATAGCTTTGTAATCTGATTGGTGTCGAAACTTTTTACTTTGAATTTGTAAAAATGCCTTCTATGTATCTATCTAATCAGCCCGTATCCACCCACTGCTGAGTATAGACCTCCTCTCGTTCACGTCTTTCCGGTCCTGTGCTAATCTAATCTATTGGACCCCAGCGTACCTCACAATGTCATCTGACCATCGGGCAGGTGGTCTGCCTCGAAGCCTTAGCCCTTCTCTTGGATACCATTCGGTGACTGCCTTGGTCCACCTATTTTCGTCCCTTCTTGACAAATGTCCTGCCCATTTCCACTTTAGCCTGGCAATTTTCATACTTAAATCTTCAACTTTAGTACGACGTCGAATTCCAACATTTGGTATGCGATCTACCAAACGGATGCCTAGCATGGCGCGCTCCATAGCTCGTTGGGCCACTCTCATTTTATATATGTGCTCCTTCGTGAGCGGCAACGTTTCCGCACCGTATGTGAGTATGGGCAGGACACATCGGTTAAACACCTTGCTCTTCAGGTTTTGGGGGAGTTTAGATTTGAAAACATCTTCCAGTTTTCCAAAGGCAAATCCGAGCTGGACTCGCATAGTGATCTCCTTCAGCTGGGAGCCCCGTTTAAAAGACAAACAATGTCCAAGAAAAATATACTCATCAACTATCTGTAAGGGGCAGCTATTGACGATTACATTAGGTCTTCGTGACGGAAGATTTGTCATAACCTTGGTCTTGGACATGTTCATCCTCAAACCGACGCTCGCAGACGCTTTGTGCAACTCAGTCAGCATGAGTTGGAGATCAGCAGTGGTCTCAGCTACCAGGATGAGGTCGTCAGCATACCGCAGGTGTGACATGTGGCAGCCGTGACACCTCTCTCGCTCCAGCTTAAAGTCTCCATTACGTCTTCCAAAACAGAGGTAAATAGCTTCGGTGAAAGAGTATCTCCTTGCCGCACGCCTCTCCTAATTGGAATAAGGTCAGATAGTTTTTGCGCACCTGCATTTTGGCCTTGCTGTATAGCTCCCGGAGGATATTTACATAACGTTTGTCAATGCCGCAACGATGGAGAGAATGAAACACGGCCCAGTGTTTCATACACTATCGAAAGCCTTTTCATAATCGACAAAGGCAAAACACAAGGGCCGGTTATATTCTCTGCATCTCTCCACCAGTTGCTTGACAGCGTGTATGTGGTTCATTGTTGAGTATCCACTCCGGAAGCCAGCTTGTTCCATAGGTTGGTATTCATCGAGTGAGCGAGACATTCTGTTGCACAAAACTTTGGCGAACAATGTATATATTTGGGAGAGGAGGCTAATAGGGCTACTTCCTCTCCCAAATATACCTAAATAATATATAAAACTACCGTTTAGAAGTAAAAAATGGTAAATCAATGCCTTGCTTTACCTTTATTTTGATTGAGTGAATTTAAAACAGACCGAATGACGACGGTCATTTAAAAACCTATTTCACTGATGTCAATTTGTGCTTTATTTTATTTTATTCATTATAAGTAACGAAAACTATGAAAACTAAAATTACCGTCTAAAATTCATTGATTTCCTACAGATGTTTTCATGTGTTTTACATACCCTCGCATTGGGTCGTGGTGTTTACATTCATCTTTATTTGATTACATGGTTTTTTAAACCAAAACCAAAGCTATTGTATTTAAAAACTGGTGCATACTTCTTACTTTCGTAATACTAATTGTTTTCCGCTGATTTATTAGTGTTCTTAAATACCAATTTCTTGATTTTTCTGGTGAGTATATCCAAGCTACTTTTAAAATAAACCAAAATTTTTTTTTTGTTATTCGTCATTGTGTTATTTTGGCTTTTACGACCTTTGTTACCAGAAGCATCGATATGTTAGTCCATATGAGTGTCTAAGCATACCTACGTACCAAATTTCAGGTATCTATGTTTGTCTATGTATTTCTCAGAATTTACACGCCTGAATGTTTTTTTTTTTTTTAAAGTATCTCTCAACTTAGGGAATAGTTTAAGTTTCATAAAAATCCATTCAGTAGTGTAAGAGATATGGACTGTTAAATGTTTCAAATTTGTATTTTTTCATAGTGAACCGAATAAGTACATCATTTTCTTAGACCTACTTTACCGAAACTAATATTTGAGAAATATAAAGTACATAATAACATTCAACCGACTTCATATCGTTTACAATGTCAAAGAAAGAAATAATTCAATATGTTTGATGTCTGTTCCTATTTACTTACTTTAGTCGGTTTTATTTGTATTCTCTCTTTTTAGTTTTATACGATTTGAAGTCGGTTTAATTAGTTTTTATTTATCGATTGCTCGGTTTCAACTCCAGTTTTTAAGTCGAAACTAAAGCTATCCAACAGTGAAAACTGCATCACACTCGGTCCAGTAGTTTTCACGTAATGCGAGGTCAATTTTATTCAGTAGATTATTTTACGTAACCTATGCCGTTTTATTTTAATTATCTTGTTATCTTAACATTTTGTTGTTTACTGCTTTATAATAAGTATAGAAGTATAAATATATATTATATTACTATTGGTCTCATACAAAAGCTCAGAGTTGCGCAGCGTGCAATGGAGAGAGCTATGCTCGGTGTTTCACTACGTAATAGAATCAGAAATGGGGAAATCCGTAGAAGAACGAAGGTTACCGACATAGCTCTCAGAGTTTGCAAGTTGAAGTGGCAATGGGCAGGCCATATAGTTCGCAGAACCGACAACCGCTGGGGAATAACTGGGGTTCTCGAATGGCGACCACCAACAAGCAAGCGAAGTGTGGGGAGACCCCCCCCCCCCCCCCCACGATGGACCGACGACATTGTAGCCATCGCAGGAAGTCGGTGAATGGAGGTGGCACAGGCTCGCTCGTCATGGCGCTCTTTGGGGGAGGCCTATGTTCAGCAGTGGACTTCTAAAGGCTGACATGATGATAATGATGATGATAGATATATATATCACACTAATCACACTAATATTATAAATGCGAAAGTTTGTATGTGTGTGTGTGTGTATGTGTGTGTGTGTTTGTTGCTCCTTTACGTTCGAACGGCTGGACAGATTTGGACGAAATTTGGTACCAGGATAGCTTATATCCTGGATTAACACATAGGCTACTTTTGATCAAGAAATAAGGGAAAATAAAAAAAAAGGAAAAAAGAAGAAAAAAGTATTTCTAAGTACCAGGAGAGCAGAAACACCTAAGAAGTTGGAGATACAAAATTGACAAATAAAGTTATTAAAAGTGAGTATAGCCTCCCATGAACATTAAATAGTGTGATTATGTTTAAAAAATGTATGTCAAAGTACCAGGAGAGCAGGAAGACTTTAGAAGTTGGAGATTAACTGGAACTGCAGTAGATAGTGAGAGGTTTTCATAATTGTATTTGGTATTAACAATTATGAACAATTTATTAATGAGATCCAAAATACGTAACTGGCTCTGGAAACGCTGCGCTATTTGATTTTACATTGAAAAATAATGATATTAAAAGTGACTATACCTCCCCGTGAACATTAAATTATTGTGATTATATTTAAAAAAGCATTTTAAAGTACCAGGAGAGCAGAAACACTTTAGGAGTTGGAGATATGACATTGAAAAAACGATCGTGGAGTCCCTCCGCGTGGAAAAAAATAAACTTATTAAAAGTGAATATAGGTACCTCTTCGAGAGTGTAGTAGCCGAAGATTGTGCTTTGAGAGAGGCCTATGTCCAGCAGTAGACTGACACGGGTTGATGATGATGATGATGATGATAATACCTCCCCATGAACGTTAAATAGAGTGATTATATTTAAAAAAAAAGTATTTCGAAGTACCAGGAGAGCAGAAACACTTAAGAAGTTTTATCATCATTAATACATTTTTGCAAATTCTTTGTCAAAGTGACATGGCGGGGGTGGAAGTTGAGGGTTGTTGGTAAAGGTTTTAATGGTGACGGGGCAAGGGGGAGGAACATGGGACCAACATAAGGAAGAAAATGGAGCATTGAAGGAATTTTCAAAATGATAAGTGTCAAAGTGACAGGTGTAAAAGTTACAGGTGTCAAAGTTACAGGTGTCAAAGTTACAGGTGTCAAAGTTACAGGTGTCAAAGTTACAGGTGTCAAAGTTACAGGTGTCAAAGTGACAGGTGTCAATGTAGCAGGTGTCAAAGTGACACCCTAGGGATGCAAAAAGGAGGGATTTTGTAAATGTCTTTGTGGTGTCTAATGTGGTGGGTGTGGCAAAGATTGACCGCGGGCGAAGCTGCGGGGCGCAGGTATATAAAATATATTTAACTATTGAATGTTTTTGTGTGTAACATTTTTCCGCTCGCTTTGAGTGATTTAGTGAAAAACTTAACCAATGTGTAATCAGAAGTGTGTAACCGAAAGTGTAACAGGAAGCTATTAGATTTGACCAATGAGCTCCCGCGGTGCGTTCGAGCTAAAAGCCATCATATAAAATGTTTTAAGTGCAAAATGTAAACACTTCAGTCGGTAGTAGAACTCCAGTACTTCAGATTAGTAGTCGAGCGTTTGCAAGCTGAGCTATCCAGACATACAGTTTCTGACGGAAAGTAAGATCTATAGATCAGATGAAGTAGTTGCTGATTCACAGTTGACCAATGAGCGCCCGCGGTGCTAGAATATGTTAATGTTCCTTATTACCAAAGTGAAAAGTCAGATGTCACACACAATTTGCGACTACTGTAATGCTCGTTCGTTTTTTTTTTGGTATAAGATAATAACACATTTATCCCAGAAAAAGTACCAAGCAGGCAAAGCTATGGGACGCAGCATGCTTATAATGATTTGTAATCTTCAGGTGTCATAGCTAATCACTTACGTTATCGAAACGCGATCCAAAACCGCAAAGATCATCAATCTTCATATTTTCTCCAAACAAATTCAATCAATTTTCTAACTTAACATTTAACACTTCAAAATAATTTCACTAATTGCTACACAATAAAAACACAGTTGTTCACTGCAAGTGACTGCTCGTTTGCAAACTTCCCCTTACGGCTCCATCGCAGGATTCTCACACTTATTGCCTATGGAATAAGATCCTTGGTGGGTGTTACAGGTGGGGTTGTTTTCTTTCCTTCCTGGTGGAAATATCTTGAAGGTTTGTGACGTTTAATCTTGCGTAGGACGCGGCCGCGGCGCGTATCACTTGCCAATGGCGATTAGGGATGGGAGAGGCTCAATTAAATTGGATTTATTTTAATCATGGTAATTTAATTTTGAAGTCATCATGGTGTCTTCATTAATGGTTTTCATAGACTGCTTTAGGAACGACTCATTTTGTACAAAGACACATAAATTGAAAGTCTGATGTCATATTTTATTGGAGCTTCTTTATCGCACCAACCATTAGGTATTATGCGACAGCGACAAAATAATAAATTATTTATCTGTACAGATAGGTACAATACATACATACTCTTCATGCTCAGTCATTAATGTTGTGACTTTGTAGTACATAATTATAAACATTACACATGTGAATATGTACCTACGTATTTACTAAATATGTTCAAGACAATTCACACCAATTACCTAGGATGCCCACTACTACTGCCCTGATGTAATGTGGGTACCAGACAATGGATAAACATACATACATACATACATACAAACATTACATCCATGACTCGAAAAAAAACACAAAATATGTAATGCACCTTGCGGAATTCGAACCCACAATTTATTGAAACAAGAATCCGGTATCAGTATGGAATTGAGTTGTTAAGTCATCTATCACGAAACATAATACGATAGGAAAAAACTGCTGGGTGTAGTAATAAACTTCAAAGGTGGTGATAGTTACCTAAAATACAAAATAAAAAAGCTCATTGCATATAGCATTGATTATTTATCAGTTTTTTTATTTATTTTTTATTTACAGAAAAAAATAGACTCACCCCATCCCTACGCCAAACCGTCTGCAGAAATTCAATTAACATTACCTCCAGTCGCCTGCACCTTTATTTCCGTTCGGAGTCACTTAACCCCCCTCTCACCCCCTCGAGTCAGGGTGTGGGGGGTAAGACGCCAGTAATGAGGTCCGGTAACCGTTTAGTTCGGAGGTAATGGCTTACGTGAGTTCCAGACCTACTTTTTCGCCTGAGTTGGCCGATAAATGGGACGTTTACCTTAGAGATATGGCGGCAAGGGACGAAGCCAAAAGTAGGGTAGATGAGGTAGTAAAGTTTCTTTGGCAATGTCTATCTACTTTGAAGAATGAACCTTACTAATAAATGAAGCTACGAACGTGAGTCAGGGCTCACTATAATTGAGTAACTGTTTTGATTAACCCGCGACATGTGACGTGAATTTGACTAACATATTTGGTGACGCCGGTTCTACGCACCGGGTTTATTGTAATACTCCATACTTTTCTTAATTGGCCAAATATTAAAATGACATGTTTTTTAATGATACAACACAGATATATGTATCATAAATCAAATTACATTTATTAATCTTTACACTTATGTACCCAGAACACTACGAATTTCCACACTTCTCTTAATTAGCCAAATATTAAAATGACATGATTTTTAACAATACAACACAGACATACTCGTATATCTATCATAAATTAAACGTCGTTTATTAATCTTTCCACTTATGTACCCAGAACTCCACAAATTTCCATACTTCTCTTAATTGGCCAAATATTAATACGACATGATTTTTAACAATACAACACAGACATACTCGTATATCTATCATAAATTAAACGTCGTTTATTAATCTTTCCACTTATGTACCCAGAACTCCACAAATTTCCATACTTCTCTTAATTGGCCAAATATTAATACGACATGATTTTTAACAATACAACACAGATATACTCGTATATCTATCATAAATTAAACGTCGTTTATTAATCTTTCCACTTATGTACCCAGAACTCCACAAATTTCCATACTTCTCTTAATTGGCCAAATATTAATACGACATGATTTTTAACAATACAACACAGATATACTCGTATATCTATCATAAATTAAACGTCGTTTATTAATCTTTCCACTTATGTACCCAGAACTCCACAAATTTCCATACTTCTCTTAATTGGCCAAATATTAATACGACATGATTTTTAACAATACAATACAGACATACTCGTATATCTATCATAAATTAAACGTCGTTTATTAATCTTTCCACTTATGTACCCAGAACTCCACAAATTTCCATACTTCTCTTAATTGGCCAAATATTAAAATGACATGTTTTTTAACAATACAACACAACATATACATATATCTATCATAAATCAAATTTCGTTTATTAAACACTTATGTACCCAGAACATCACAAATCACCAAATGTTTCCAATGCTTATTAAAAAATATATTTACATATCTAAACTTTTAACAATCATACTAAATCAGCCTATAACAGACTTTAGACGTTAGGAACAACAAAAAAAATGTTACCCTTGCAACCAAAAAAAACACATATCTGTGACCCAGGTCTCACGCACCAGGCTGGTGCCAAAACTTCAAGATGTGCATCCGGTGCCGTTCTTGCGAGGGTGGTCTCACGGGGGCGCGCAATGAGGACACAAATTCCTTCTTAATTTCAAGGCCTTTTTGAACCACCGGGTCTTACAGACACGTCACAAATGGCGGGTTAACTGTGTCAGGTTTTCTCTCATAGAAATTGGGCTATGGTAGTCCACCTATATTTATGCCATGACATGGTGCCAGGCAATATAAGGACCAAGAACGCTATAAAAAGCATGTTAGAATAAGAAGAATAAATTATTGCCAACAAACTAAAAATTAAACAAAAAAAAACACGCGACAACAAATCCATGATGGCTCAATATGAGCCAGCTTCTGTGATCCACGTTGTGCCGCATGTTACCTTGCATGTTTGGCAATTGTGTAAGCTCAGCACTGTACGCAGGGCTGGTTTTCAGCATACCCTAAAGGGTAAGAAAAACCTCAGTTCAAGTAAACTTGAACTGAGGTTTTTTGAGAGCAAAAAAATAAATAAAATAGAAACAAATCAGGTAAAAAAACACAAAATGAATAAAACAGCACTCATAAATTATTAATATAATTTGACCTGGGACCAAAGAAAAAACTGTTACTTATATTAACACTTCAATGTTTGTGTATAATCGGGCTGACGTCTTAACGTGCTCGCTCTGTAGCACGGTGCGATGGCAGACACGCACATTACTTATTAAGTCATTGGTGCCCAAGGATCAAATCCGATGTCGTTGGGCTATAAATCCCAGATATTACTACTCCCACCTATAATATAAGTACATTAAACTTGTACACCAAAATCAAAAAACAACGCGGAGTTACTATTATTTAATCTGTGCCGAAAATTTGACACAAAAGCTGACCGAAGAACATTTTCCGCGAAACTACCGTGACGTGGACTGATGACAGATGATTATCAGGAGATCGCTGATCTCGAGGCGAGGGGGAGATGGGGTGAGGGAAAGAGACCCTGCCTGATGTGTTCCCGGTGTAAATACGAGCCGGTGTTTTGTTTAGTACATTTCCTACGCAGATCAAGATTACAAAAACAATACTAAGAATTAAAAATTCTTATAACATACATTAAACATTTATGAGGGTGTCCTAGATGTGCTCAGTAGATATAGCAATTGTCACTTTGGATCACCAATTTTTTACATACACTACATGTTTTTACTAGACTGCGCAACACAAAGGCCGAGTAATGTGTTTATCAGCCTATCTGTTATGTATGTATGTATGTATGTATGTATGTATGTATGTATGTATGTATGTATGTATGTATGTATGTATGTATGTATGTATGTATGTATGTATGTATGTATGTATGTATGTATGTATGTATGTATGTATGTATGTATGTATGTATGTATGTATGTATGTATGTATGTATGTATGTATGTATGTCCTGTGTGGTACTATATATACCACCGTTTTTGATGATTCGTCAATCGTCTTCATCTTACAAGTTCTACTAAAACAAGACGGTAGTCAATCAAAATATAATATTGCGAGAACCAGACGCCATTATTGTGAGAAAGAAAAAAATGAAAGCCGACGAAATAGTCCAATTATAAGATCCTTTATACATTTAGATGTGAGCATAATTCCCATGTAATAAAACAAAATATACACAATAATCAACTGTTTTATTCTATTTTTTACATAAATCTTTAACAACAACCTACTTTTATGTATAGGAACTATGAGATCATTTGACAAAGAATTTAATTGATATCAGACTTACTCGGGTTAATCAAAATTGAACAATAAATAACTGTTTTATTATAAATTTTGCATAAATATTCAACAGTAACCTACTTTAATGCATGTGAACTATCAGAATCCCTTATAATTATAATTATGAGATAAAAACATAAGAAAGTAATAAAAAACAGCTTAACGTGCCCTCCGAAGTATGGAGCGAATGAAACCCGCACATAACTCAGAAAAGTCATCGGTTAGGTTTTGATCCCGGTATCGTTGGATTCTAAATTGCACTATAGAACCGTTAGCACAGTACATATATTAGTCTTTACAGACAGTAGTGTATCGAGGAGTAACCGGCTGATGTGTGGGGGCCGGGAGGCAGGGGTCTCAGCGTGGTTTTGATAAGAACGCTACGAGCGAGTTTCGCGCATGAAGTATCATCACGTAAAAATACGAGAAACGAACGAGGAAGAAAGATTGTTTTCTAAGAGTAGGATGCCAGTACCACAAATGGATTGGACCAAAGAGTATAGTAATTTAAGTATATATCAAGATTAGACTCTTTAGTTCAATCTTTAACCACTATTGGGAACCGAAAAAAAAACTTCATTTATTACCCGATTGCGGAGGGTTATGTGTTGGGTAGTAAGTATGTATGTATGTTTGTTTGTTTTTACGTTTCTTTGGCACGTCCTACAGACTAAACGGCTAAATGGATTTTGTTAAATCAGGTATCATTGGATTTCTCTTAACCGCGAGAGTGCTATTGAAAATATGAAGTATCAAACGGCTTACAAATGCCATATTTTATTTCCGACGGAAAGAAAAATGTTTGAATAACTCTAAAATCTCACAAAATATATCGTTTATAAATATGTATACCTTGATCTGGCAAAAAAAAACGTAAGATAATAATAAACTAGAATAATACAGGTATAGAGTAGTTTTATATTATCCTCCGCGGCTTTGCCCGCGTGGACATTTGTCTGGGGAAAATGTAGCCTGTAACCAAAGTACATATTACCAAATTTCGTTCAGTCGACAAATATTATTTCATCGATTGACGGGCTACTCATCGGATTGAGATACAAAGTAGTAGTACATTAGTTTAGATACCTATTACGTACCCATATACACTAACATAATATGAATACTACTAATGAGTACTAATTTTTTACAATATTACATACTAGCCCGGTTTCGCACGGGTAGCGAATTATTCTTTTGCAGCAACGATCATGGTGTTTTTTTACTCATAGACAATAATTGCATCATTACTCCAATGACAGTAAGAAATGTCTAATCATTACTCACGTACGATTCACGTACATAATAGACTTGTTATTATGTCGTTTCCATGGCAACGTGTCATTCCGTTGTATATTTTTAATCGACTTCACAAAAGGAGACGGTTATATGTTCGACTGCATGTATTTTTATTTTTTATTGATGTAGTCCGATTTCTTTGAAATTATTTTTTTGTTTGATTGGGTATACTGGTGAAGTGAACCTATATAGTTAGGAAGAGAGAATTGAGAAAAGGGGAGGTAAGAAACTATTATAACTCTTTCTATTTTAAATTGTATTTATGAATTGGTATTACATTTTTACTTTTCTTAAAGTGATGTTCTGGTTCTATTGTAATTATTTTATTCATTTTACTGTTTGTTTAGAAAAGAATATTTGAATACGAAGTCTTTTTTTTTTTTTTAGAAAAAATATTTTTATTGATTCCTTGGGTTACCATATTGCAATTTTCGTAGGGATCTCTACTTTCTTGAAAAATAAAATAGTGCCCATGTTACTCGCTGATAACGTAGCTTTATAATAAGGGAAATATATTTTTTAAATCGGTTCTGTATCTCTTTCGTTTGTCCATTACAAACAAACATACAAAAATACAAACATACAAAAAATCAAATCTCTCCTCTTTATAATATGAGTGACATACACATACGCGTGAAATCGATAGCCTCTTTTTTGTATGTAAGTTTTTGTAAGTAGCTTAAAAATTCTGGTTTTACTTAAAGAAGATTCCTACAAATTTAAAATGTTGGCTGTAAAGTGTGGTCATGTACAAACAGACGAACATACATCCATACATTAATTCATGCATACATAGGTATTCTGATAAAATCATAACCCTCCTTTTTTGTAGCCGGGTAAAGATCCACAGGTGGCAACCATCGGTCTCCGACTGACAGTAGACATCAAACTCGAAAACAATGTTTCGATACACTACTGTCCGGAAAGACTCGTATATGTACTGTGCCGTTAGGCCACCATCGCACTTATGTAATAAGTTATTATGTGGAGAAGCATCATTTGAATAAACTAGATAATACAACGTTAAAATATATATTATATTATTTATTAACATAATAGTAATCCAAAACATTGAAAAACAATTAAAAAAATTTGGAGTAACTTAGTTTTATAATCTGTGATATGACTTCCTGTTAATGACTTAATGGTCATATAACGGCAGTATAATGACTTACAGCAGTTTTTTACTCTTCCTGTAACACGTTTTGCACAATTATTTACCTAAATGACGGACATAAAACAGTACCTATCAGAGGTTTTACAAGAGCACCCACACATGAACACATGTCACAAGCACTGATGCGACACTGTTCTGACATCTGTGCCACTTAGAGAGTTCTCTGTTCTGCCTGGGAGTTTTTTCACAGTACAGTTATGACATTTTTCTTGAGTTATAGTAAATTAAAATCATAATCTCATGGCATACTTAACACAAAACTCGTTTTTTTTGTGTTATGACAGTTTTTTAAAGGCTGTGCGATATCATTTTCGATTGACCATGGTATAGCAACCTTAATATTTTTTGCCTTTTATTAGTTATGTTTGCAGTTGCACTTTTTGTGAAGGTGCTTGACCGTCCTTGTTAGCTTTTAGTTAACTTGCAATGATTGCATGTATGTCACTTCCTCTACGGAGTTGAATTATTACTTGTTGGTTCAGTTCCGATGGCAATGCATTTTTATTGCAAGCATAACCTGAATCGACATCCAGGATTAGCCCCAGATAACGAAACTCTTCAACGGTCAATAGCACAGTCACGAAATTTGATGCACTCATTTTATTACGAGTATGATAGCCGGTTTTAAGTTTTACCATAACATGTGTCGCGAACTGCGATATTAGAAAGTATAATCATTGGATTTGCTTTAGGTTTTCTCTTGGGGTGTCCCCACCTGTGTCGGTGCCTCTTAGTTTATGAGATATTTCAGTTCTAAGTTTATAAAATATCGACTGTGAATGACGTTTTTCACAGATTTGAAAATTTTGCGAATGCATTCGCTGCATCAGTAACCGACACAGTATTTCCACTGAATTCAAATTCACGGTTAGATTTACTTACTGATTGCTGATCTTTGACAAAATATTTCCAAAACCGCTTAGGATTTTGTTTAATATCAGATTCAGTTTGATTTATGTATCTTTGGGACCTTTCAACCCTTTTCCATGTAATATTAACCAAAATGTTGTTTGTTTGTCGTATGAGGTAGTGCTAGCCTCTGGTGTAAAGCGCGTCACAGACGACTAAGATACGATAATATTTTATCTTAAGATAACATATCGCTCGCTATACAATTTATATGAACCGTCACAAACGGCGAAGATAATATATATTTGCATCTTACAGTATCTTAAGATATCGAGCGATATGGAATTTATTAAAAGATGTCATCTTAAGATACGAAATATATCGTAAAAGATACAAAATATATATTAATATACTATCTTAAGATACAAAATATATCGTATATGTTCTACAGGTTGCTCTGTTTTGTATTCGTGACGGTTTTTTTAACTCCTGAACAAAGAGATGGGTGTTATAAGTTTAGGGTGTGTATCAGTGTGTGAGGGTGTGTGTGTATGTGTGTGTCTCTGTGGGTGGCATCGTGGCTCCACGAATGGACCGATGCGGTTTTTTCTGTTCGAAAGCTGATATGATCGAGATGGTTCTTAGATGTATGGGGAGAGGGAGGGGGAGGTAGAAAGAAAAAAGAGGGGGGAGGGGTGAAAATCGTAGCTTCCAAACAAATGGACCTATTTAGCTGTGGTTTTTTTATGTTTGAAAGCTGGGGTAAACAAGATGATTCATAGCTATAATTTGAGGATGGGGGGGGGGGGGGGGGTGTGAATCGTAGCTTTTAAACGAATGGACCGATTTAGCTTCGGTTTTTTATGTTTGAAAGCTGAGGTAAACGAGATGGTTCTTAGCATACTGAAAGTCGTTGTTCTGTACAAATGCTCTCGCGCATGTTCGTATTTTGTTTCACTAAATCTTCCTTAATCAAATTATAAATTTCGAGAAAAGTTTCCTTCGACTTATTAAAATAAGTTTGTTTTATGTTTGTACAAAGATCTGCGTAAAGATTAAATTCACCGCGGCTTTTTCTAAATTTAATGTAATTTTCTATCCAAATTGATCACCTTTTACAGTGCGCTAATGCAATTTGCATATCAAATTCAAAATCAGAATCTTTGTCTGATGAGCTATCTAATAAATCTAATAGTGAAACCGTACTAGAAAGCGGTGAAGAAATACGTGTGGCACCTGCGGACGGCCTGCGAGCGAATGAATAATTTCAATATATTATCGTATATTAGCCGTGTGTGATACCCTAAGATGCTATAATATTTTATATGCAGATATCGTAACATCAAATATTATCGTATCTTAATCGTCTGTGACGCCTTTAAGAGTTTGTCAGGCCACCTGAGGGCCTCTAACATAGATTAATAACTGCTATTAATAACAGCCAGGACCGACAGTTTAACGTGCCCTCCGAAGCACGGAGCGATGGAAAACCGCACATAACTTAGAAAAGCCATTGGTGCGTGAGCCTAGAACCGAACCCAGTATCGTTAGATTCTAAGTTGCACTATGGAACCGTTAGGATACCATCGCTCTAAAAAAAACAACCACAAAATGGATTTACAAATAAATCGGTTTAAAAAATCTCGGTAACATAAAATGAAGTAAAATAATAAAAAAAAAACTAATTTATAACTTCCTAATTATTGAAGATGGTTAAAAAGTACCCCATCACATCACCTCACTCCGTAGATATGTGGACAGGCCTCAAAAATCCCCAAACAAAAGAGGCGATCCATCAAACATACCTCAAGAGCCCTCAGCTCTCGTCGATCAGTGACATCTGTCGATCGAATCGCGGACCATAATACATCACCAAGACGGATAGGCCAGACCTCCGGAATCCCGTAATCCTGGGATCCCGGCTCACCTGCGGGATTAAGCGGGATCCCGCACGGACGTTTGATTCGGAATTAGTGGTAAAGTTTGTTCAGTGGATGTTTAGTGGACGGTCAATAGATTTTGGACGGGTTTTAGTTTGATAGTTGAATGAAGTTGAAGTTCTAATTTGGTATGACATCGAAATCGTATCCGTCAATGTAGAACCTATTGGTTTTTAAACCCATATCGCGAGAAGAGAGAATGTGTTTTAAGTTTAGGTTGTGTATGTGTGTCTATGTCTGTCTGTGGCATCGTAGCTCCCAAACGAATGGACCGATTTTGATTCAAGTTTTTTCTATTTGAAAGCAAATGTTATTGAGATGGTTCTGAGCAATAATTGGAGAGGTGAGTCTGGAACGTAGCTCCCAAAAGAATGGATCGTTTTAATGCGTTTTTTTGTTTTTTAAGCTGATGTGATCTAGATGATTCTTACCTATACGGGGGTCATAAAAATATTATACAAGAACGATGCCACAGCCATGGCAGATACATGGATACAGTGATACATACTTACACACCCTAAACTTATAACACCCTTTCCTTTGGAGTATGTGCCACAGTATACGTTATAATAACAGTCAACCTACTTCTGGCGCAAGCAGCCTACTGCTAGTGCATTCAACCTACTACTAGCGCACTCAGCCTACTACTAGCGCACTCAACCTATTACTAGCGCACCCAGCCATTTTCTTTTATTTTATTTTCTTTAGTCCTCATGGATACTACCAATCTGCGGGGCAAAAAGATGGTTATGTCGGACTCTTACCGCCAAAAACCCCGCGGTGTTCCACACTATTCCTTATGCTGAGGCTACGGGTACGCTTTCGCACTTGTCCGTGGCCCCGAGGGCGCTGGTCCTGTAGAGGACCCCCTCTCAGTGAGATGGAGATAGAGCTATTCTCCACCCCATTGCCACCATTGAGGGGCGCATAGAAACACAGTGCGCGCCACTTCGAGGCCTTTTGCTGTTAGCAGACACCCCCGTGTCCACCACCTAGGCCTCAGTGGGAGAAGGGGCATGTTGCTTCCTTTTCCGACTCTTCGTGTAGTCCCACTCCTGACACTGCCGCGAAGTTGCCACAACAGTGTCAAGAGTGAAACGTAAGCTTCCCCTTCGCTCACTGCGGCGACAAGTGGAGAAGTACATATTGCCGTAGAAAGAAAGGAGGAAGAATATGAGTGCATTGAAAGAAAGGTCACAAAATCCAAGTCACATGCCTTTACCACCTTGCAATGCACCACAATTACCTAAGTTGCAGTGCACCGCAAGGACGAAGTCCTCTGCTGAGGCCTTCCCCTCCAAACCTGGGTATCAAAACCCAGAACCCCTACCGCCAACCTGTCACCCCCAACACCACCGCTAACGTGTAAACAATCCGTTAACGTGTATGAAGCAGTGCTGGATGCAACGGGTCAGAGGCCTCCTCCTGCAACCGTCACAGCCGCCCATACAGCAGCGCTGGATGCAGCAGGCCGCGAAATTTCATCCCACTCTCAGCACTATTGCCCGTACTGCTGGCTGAAAGTGGGACGCCACGGACCTTCCCTCAAACCCTCCACAATGCATTGCGGAAAAAACATTGCACTGCGGAGTGAATGAGGAATAGGTTGAGTAGAGTCAGAGAGAAAGTGCCTCTCCAACTCCATCCTACTCCCGTTTTCCCGTTTCCCCCCTCGCAGCGCACCACACGGTGACTTGTAATGCACCGCAAGGATGATGAAGCCTTCCATTGAGGACCTCCCCTCTCGACTCGGGCAACAAAGCCCGGGCCCCCCTCCACGTCACATTCCCTGTTTCACTACTGAGCAACTGGGTGGAGACAGACTACCCAGCAGCAGCGCAGAGAACGGACCTGTCATTCTCACCACTGCCGATATTCAGTAGTGATAAGAGCGTATAGCCCCCTCCGCTCGGCATCTCACCAAGCCCGCTAAGCCGCAAGACGAGATAAAAAAATCTAAAATAGATAAAAGCTCTTTTCAGAGGTTATCGTTCTGCCGTCCAGGTAGTAACACTACCCGGACCTCCTTACCTTTATCCACTGTGCCCTCTGCTCATCAGAGGGACACGCGGAGAAGCCTTTGCCAGATATCGGCCTCGGCCTATAATCCCCCGAAGAGAATTATTGACTGATCCCCGCGAGCGCACTCAACCTACCACTAGGATACTCAACCAATTACTAGCGCACTCTACCTACTAATAGCACATTCAACCTACTACTGGGGCACTTAGCCTACTACTAGTGCACTCAACCTACAAACCGTCGATAACTTTGTATACCTCAGCTCAAACATCAGCAACAACGACTCATGTGAATAAGACTTGAGAAAGCGCATAGGAATGGTTAACAACGCCATGTCTCATCTCCTTGACATGGAACGACAGGCTCAAATTGAAAATCTATCTAGGATAAATAAACAAAATTTGACTAATATATACCTATTATATTAAAAAGGTTTGAAGACTTGTTCGAGACATGACTTCTTAAAAATACAAAATTATTACTAGCCCATAAACTATAGATACATTTTTAAATTAAGTCACCTTTCATTAGGGCGTTGAATCACATTAGGCAACCAAACACGAAAGTTCAAAAGAATCATTCAACTAAAAGCTCTCTGTGAATTGGGTGCTTAAGAAAGTTCACCTGAAGACTAAAAACTTGGGAATTTTAATGAAAAAATAATTTCAATTTGTAAAGTCCCGCGTTGCCCGGGGCCCGTGCCCGGACTTTATTCCCGGAAACTTGGATAACGTCATTACCTCCGCATATTTGAGTAGACGACACTTTCAAAACATTCTTAATTTTATGGAAGAATTTTATTTTTATTTAATGAAAATGTGAGGTCGCTGAATACTTACCACAGGTGATATTTCAGCGGACGAATCTCAAGTGATTCTGACGTATGTATTTACTTCAATCTAGTCGTTAAATAACGCTGCATCTGCCTGTAGCAATCTGAGTGCAAGGTATTTGCGATCTCAATAGTTAAATGTAAAACCTGATTTTACAAACATAAAGGGAAGCGAGAAGCTCGTTGGTTGAGTTAGGTTCAAGCCCGACATTGTCTTAAAATTATAGTGAAGATCGGGCCACGGTACTATAACTCCCCTCCCTTCCTGTTCTGTCACTCGAAAGCGTTGGCGTTGTGTAGTGTTGTCCTAAAGGAACCCTATTACAAAGCCTATGCCGCCGCCCGCCGTCCTTCTGCCTGTCCGTGTGTGTTTTAAAACGCTGTATTTTTTGAACACAATAGGTAGCCCGTTGACATTTTCACAGAATTATGGTGGATATCCTAAGAAATTTTAAAATGGGGAAAAAAGTGTGTCCCCATGCAAGTACGAAAACCTCGCTATGCGAGTACGACTCGGACTTTGTCAGTTTTTGTCCTAACTAACGACGCTTTGAGGTGCCAGAAAGGGCTTCGGAAAAATGCGATTCAGGATAGACAGGTAAAGTTCAACCTTTACACAAACCTTACTGTCACAAAGTTCGTGCTCCTACGTACTCGACGTTGGCCCTAACTTTTCCTTAGGTAGCCAAGTTCCTTCAACTCCGTCTATACCTCGCGGGCGACAATCTGTCAGACAGACGGCGACTGTCACAAGTTACCAACTTGTTGTTGTTCGGACGATTAACACCTGTACCGGTGGGAGGCAGTCATTTGTTACTATGATTTAGATGAGCTTTATTTTGTGTGCGATACAAGCGTGATGGTGAGCGGCACGCTTGCCCATAACAATGTGTGCGAGACAAGCGTGATGGTGAGCGGCACGCTTGCCCATAACAATGTGTGCGAGACAAGCGTGATGGTGAGCGGCACGCTTGCCCACAACAATGTGTGCGAGACAAGCGTGATGGTGAGCGGCACGCTTGCCCACAACAATGTGTGGGAGACAAGCGTGATGGTGAGCGGCACGCTTGCCCATAACAATTTAATTGCAGTGCCACTCTGACTTTACCCAAAGCTTTAATTGCAAAATATTGCATTTCACAAAATTTGATCATGGTAGGTATCCATCGGTCGTCATGGCGCTCTTTGGCGGAGGCCTGTGGAATTCTAAAGGCTGAAATGATGATGATGATGATGACCCATTTCTAATTTTCTTTTTATCTACATCTACATTTAGGCACATCTACAAATATAGTAATATTATAAAAAGAATACATTTGTTTATTTTTTGTATATTTGTATGTTTTTGCACTTTTTTTTTAAAGCCAAATGACTTAAAACTCTTTCTACGTGAAATAACCTATATGATATTATAGTTGAAAGTCATCGTAGCAAACCGTAGCTTAATAAATTCTTGACACGAATGAAGTGATTTTGCCAACCTGACGGAAAAAGTTTTCAAGATGTGACCAGTTAGTGCGCACGCCCCTAAGAGTTATTCCAGGACCAAAGTACTTAATATTAATTTCTTGAAAATTCGTTCAGCCGTTAAATATTTTTTTATCGATTGCTCGGCATCTAATCATCGGATTTAGATACCATGTAACCCAGTTTTCCAGTCAAACCCTAAGCTATCCAACAGTGAAAACCGCATCGCAATCGGTCCAGAGTTATACGTGATGCGCACAAGCATACATAGGAACAGAGAGACACGATTTAAAAAACTTACTACTGAACGTAACCTATTATAAGTACCCTAGACAAAATTTTTGAAAATTTTCTTCTTTGTACAGATGTTTTGGTACTTACTGCTTCATTATAGGCATAGAGTATAGATAAACTACTGCTATAATTAAATAGATATATTTTTAATGGATTACTTGTTTATCGGACTATAGGATTAATATAAAAAATATACCCGTGACGATCTTAATTTTTAATCGACTTCAGAATAGCAGACGGTTATATGTTAGGATGAATGTATGTTTTTTTTATGTATGTCGGTTGATATCTCCGTCAATTTATTTTGAAAGGGTATACTCTACACAGGTGGTCCATATAAATTGTATCAAAATTGGTTCAGCAGTTTTTCTAGAATAAATAGTTTTGTTGATTAAATCCATTCGATTTTGTGTTTATCTCTAAGATTTCTAAACCGATTTAGATGGTTGTTTTTTTATTCAAAGGGTAAACTTTCCGTGTAGTCCCAAATAAACTTCATCAAAATTAGTAATGTAGTGTTATTAGAAAATCAATTTGTTTTATAGTGTTCTCGAATATATTGGGATTTCTGAACCGAATTAGATGATTGTTTTTACTTTAGTAAGAAGACCTCTAGTGTAGTACTGTATAATTTTAATCAAAATTGGTTTAGTAGCTTTAAACAAGCTTTAATTTAATTCACTGTGTTATTATGGTTGGGACTGGATTGCAAGTAAATTTTGAACAATTTAAAGACATCCAAAGATGCTGAAGTTTTGCACATGGGTGTAGTTCTGATGACAATTCAAAACTACAGTAGTAGTAGTAGCAGTAGCAGTGGCAGTGGCAGTGGCAGTGGCAGTGGCAGTGGCAGTAGCAGTGGCAGTGGCAGTGGCAGTGGTAGTGGTAGTAGTAGTAGTAGTAGTAGTAGTAGTAGTAGTAGTAGTAGTCAAAGGAACTACACAATCGGATGATGGAATCCCTTTGAGTTTGGGCTCGTTTGGTTTGTCTTGATGAGATCATGTCTGGTTTTATGTGGTATCTAGGGTCTGATGATGGAGCCGGAAGGTAGTCACAGGAACTTAACAGCAAAATGATGGAACCCCTTCGAATTTGAGCTCATTTGGTTTGTCTTGGTGAGTTCTCTGGTTTTATGTAGTATCCAGGATCTGATGATGGAGCCGGAATGAAGTCACAGAAAATCAACAACAAAATGATAGAACCCCTTTCGTGTTTGGGCTCATTTCGTTTGTCTTGATGAGTTCTCTAGTTTTATGTGGTATCTAGGGTCTGATGATGGAGCCGGAAGGTAGTCACAGGTACTCTAGAATAAAATGATGGAACCTCTTTGAGTTTGGGCTCATTAGGTTTGTCTTGATGAGTTCTCTGGTTTTATGTGGTATCCAGGGATGATGGAGCTGGAAGGTAGTCACAGGTACTCAATAACAAAATGATGGAACCTCTTCGAGTTTGGGCTCATTTGCTTTGTCTTGATGAGTTCTCTGGTGTTATGTAATTTTCAGGGTTGATGGAGCCGAAAGATAGTCACAGGAACGCAACAACAAAATGATGGAAAATGTCAAAACTAATTCAGTTGTTATATATATGTAGGTTTTATTCATCCTTGGTTTGAATATTACCAACGCTTTGAGTCTAAAGTGACTGAGTGTCTACTATTTTGTTTGGCATATATTCTTTCCAATGTTTTCTTAGGCCACTAAAAATCAAAAAATTAAATATTTTTTTATATGGCATCAGTCTAGGTCTCCTGAAGACAAAAAACAGCTGAGCAATGTTACGAAAAAAGTTAAGAGGCAAATCCAAAATTTTACTGATGTCTCCACTAACAACTATCTCCAGAAGCTTAACAGTAAGCGCAGTACAGACTACTCATTATGGAAGGATACTAAAAATTTAAAAAGGCCAATTACCCAAATTCCACGAATAAAAGATGTTAACGGGAAAAAAAGCTACAAGGTTTGCAGACCACTTAGAAAACATCTTTCAACCGAATGAGGACGGAACAAATGAAGCCCTTCCTTTAGACGATAGTATGATAGTACACGGATGTGGTGAAAATATTAAATTAGTCACACCGAGAGAAGTTGAACGAGAAATGAAATCAAGTATAAACCCAAATAAATTACCTGGCTATGATTTGATATCAGGGGAAATATTACATAATCTACCAAGAAAGGGTATAGTTATGCTAACAATCCTTATCAATGCCTCACTATGTTATGCTAACACTAAAGAGTGTACCCGATTTAAGGAAAGTTGCTGAAGTTATAATAATACCAAAGACTGGAAAACCGCCTTATGAAGCTACTTCATAAAGGCCGATCTCTCTGTTACCCGTAATGACAAAACTTTTCAAAAAACAGTTGCTTAAAATAATAAAGCCAACTATAGATAGCATGAAACGCCGCCTTATGAAGCTACTTCATAAAGGCCGATCTCTCTGTTACCCGTAATGACAAAACTTTTCAAAAAACAGTTGCTTAAAATAATAAAGCCAACTATAGATAGCATGAATCACCGCCTTATGAAGCTACTTCATAAAGGCCGATCTCTCTGTTACCCGTAATGACAAAACTTTTCAAAAAACAGTTGCTTAAAATAATAAAGCCAACTATAGATAGCATGAATCGCCGCCTTATGAAGCTACTTCATAAAGGCCGATCTCTCTGTTACCCGTAATGACAAAACTTTTCAAAAAACAGTTGCTTAAAATAATAAAGCCAACTATAGATAGCATGAATCACCGCCTTATGAAGCTACTTCATAAAGGCCGATCTCTCTGATACCCGTAATGACAAAACTTTTCAAAAAACAGTTGCTTAAAATAATAAAGCCAACTATAGATAGCATGAATCACCGCCTTATGAAGCTACTTCATAAAGGACGATCTCTCTGATACCCGTAATGACAAAACTTTTCAAAAAACAGTTGCTTAATATAATAAAGCCAACTATAGATAGCATGAATTGCCGCCTTATGAAGCTACTTCATAAAGGACGATCTCTCTGATACCCGTAATGACAAAACTTTTCAAAAAACAGTTGCTTAAAATAATAAAGCCAACTATAGATAGCATGAATTGCCGCCTTATGAAGCTACTTCATAAAGGCCGATCTCTCTGTTACCCGTAATGACAAAACTTTTCAAAAATCAGTTGCTTAAAATAATAAAGCCAACTATAGATAGCATGAATCTTATACCAGATCACCAATTTGGTTTTAGAGAAAAGCACTCAACCATAGACCGAGTGCACAGAATCACAAACATTATCGAAAAAGCATTTGAAGATAAAAAAGTGTGCTCCACCGTATTCCTAGATGTTGCGCAAGCTTTTGATAAAGTATGGCATGAGTGCCTCATATTCAAATTGAGAATGAAGCTGCCAAAACAGTATGCAGATATTATAAAATCATATATATCAAACAGAACTTTTCGTATTAGACAAGAAGATGCCTATTCTGAACCAAAGGAAATAAAAGCAGAGGTACCACAAGGAAGTGTTTTCGGTCCGGTCCTATACATACTATACACTTTTAATATACCTGAAATAGAAAATAACATCATTGGGACCTTTGCTGATGACACTGATGTAATGGCTATTGGAAGTACCCACGAAGAAGCAGCAGAAAAGGTCCAAATGGCTGTCAATAAAGTCTATGACTGGACCAAAAAATGGAAAATTAAACTGAATGAATCTAAATCAATCCTTATAGACTTTAGCTACAAAAAGCATCATTATTCACCAATATTTATTAATGATAAGCAAATCTCTTATGAGAATACAGCAAAGTACCTCGGTATGATGCTTGACGCTAAGCTCCACTGAAAAGCTCATGTCAAGAAAAAAAATAAGAATTAGAACTACGGTTTAAAAGAATGTATTGGCTGCTTGGGAGACACTCTACGCTGTCAATACATAATAAACTTTTACTACATCAACTAGTCCTAATGCCAGTGTGGACCTATGGTATACAGCTGTGAGGCTGTGCCAAAAAGAGCAACATATTATCAATACAATGCTTCCAGAATAAAGTAGTACTGAGGGAAATAGTGAATGCACCTTGGTACATAAGAAATGACGATCTCCATCGGGACCTTAAAGTAGAGTTCGTTGATAAAGTAGTCAAGAAATATGCAGAAGCTCATGAAAAAAGACTTCATCATCATGTGAATGTCGAGAAAATCCAGCTCCTCGACCACACGGACATAGTGAGAAGACTCAAAAGAACAAAACCGTTCGAGTTAGTTTAGTGTTAGTGTATTAGTGAAATGTGGTTCAAGTGCTACGTATAAAGAACACATGAACAAAGTGTCTTCGCCTTAATAGAAACTGTAAGAAAAGTTTTATTGGACACATTCTTAGTTCTATTCATTCTTATTTCTATATATATAGATATATATATATAGAAATAAGAATGAATTCTTAGTTCTATTCATTCTTATTTCTATATATATATATCTATATATATAGAAATAAGAATGAATAGAACTAAGAATATATATATATATATATATATATATATATATATATATATATATATATATATATAGAAATAAGAATGAATAGAACTAAGAATGTGTATATATCTATATATATATATACCTTATAATAAAGCAATATGAACGAAAAAGTCTATACAAAGAAGATAATTAAAAAAATGGTCTAGGGTACTTAAAACATGCTACTGAACAAGAATATATATAATAAAGTTTCTGTCTGTTTGTCTGTATGTTTATTCGCGTATCACTTAAAACTACTAGACCGATTGCGATGCAGTTATCACTATTGGATATATTAAGGTATGACTTAAAAACTGAGGTACTTGGTATCTTAATCCGATGATTAGATGCCGAGCAATCGATAAAAAACTATATGATGGCTTATCGAATTTTGAAGTAAATGTAGTAAATTGTTCTTTATAGATACGTTTAGTCCTAGAATAACACTTATAGGCTACTTTTAAATGTAATGACCACGCGGGCAAAGCCACGGGTACAGCTAGTATTCATATAAGTAAGAATAAAACAAACGCACGTGTATCTAGTTGTAGACGAAAACTCGGACGCACTGCATGAAACCAAATTCAGTAAGTACCTGCCTATCGTTACCAAGTTAAAAATCACTCGCCCATCTAATTCCAAAAGATCAAGCTCCATCGCTAATAAATTAAGATACGGTAAGTATAAAATAAATCAAGATAAGATAACCCTTTCAATTACCGAACACCTTGAGCGTGAGCGGCACGCAACTGGCTAAGTCTAAAACCGTGTTTGAGCCGGTTCCGGCCGCTTTGGACCGGAATAATCCGCTTCAAACCGGTCCACCTGATCCGGTGCTATCCGACTTGCGGGTTCCACCCGTCGGATCGCGTGTGGGGATTTTAAGTTTTGAGACGCCTATCCGTTTAAAGGGTATGGGAGGTATGCGTCAGTATTTGAGATCATTGAGTAAATTTTATGAATAAATGTTTTTCTTTCTTTTTTATTATACAATAATTTTCAGGCGATTAATTATGAAAGAAACATCGTGAGGAAGCCGACATTGTCAATGGCACGTCTCCACCATTTTGCATGCATCATCGTTGTGTATTATTGCCCTAATTTTTATATCTCGTTTCATATAATGCAATAATTCCAGTAATGAGGACAAAAGAAACATCATGTGTATCGTCTGGTATTAATTAAACTTAGGTTTATTTCTTAACACGACACGTAGTATTATTAGGTACTAGCTGTACCCGCGGCTTCGCAAGCGTGTTCTTTTCTTTAGGTTCAAAGTACCATAATGTGCTATTCCAGGACCAATATACCAACATTGGAACAAAATTTATTCAGCCGTCAAAAATACTTTATCAATTGCTCGGCTTCTAACTCACCGGATTGAGATACCAATTACACCAGATTTAAATCAAACCCTAAGCTATCTAACAATGAAAACCGCATTGCAATCGGTCCTGTAGTTTTTACGTGATGCGTGAACAAACAAACATACAGACAAACAGAAAGAAACACACGATTAACAAAAAGTTATTGTTCAATACCTTTTTTAAGCACCCAAGAACAGTTTTTTGATTTAATTCATTTAGTAGTTTGGTTGCGATGCGCGGTCAAGATACGGACAAACAGACAGACAAAATTAAAAATTAAAACAATTTGGCTTCATAACCGCAAGTGCGTAAAACCCGACTGCAAATAAAATTAAGTAAAGAGGCAACTTTTTAGTGAGAATGGTTGTTAATTAACTTTAAGTCGTTATAGATCCTAAATGGTCATTCAAAATGAAAAATGATAAGAAAATCCTAAAGGTGATATTCAAATATCTGTTTAATGATACCCCATGTAACATAGCACGTCGACTACTTTTTTTTATTAGCACTCGCAAGATTAAGAGAAATCGATTGACGTAAGAATTATCAAAATTGTTCCACGCGTTTAGTCTATAGTGCCACAATGGCACAAACATACATAGGCTGATTAACACATTAGCCTCCGCACAGTTGGGTAAAAAAGTCAACGCTACAAAAATCAAGCCCACCTTACGTTCATTAATTTACCACTGCACCTCAAAGGCTGATATTTTCCCGCATGCTACCGAACAAGACTAAGTACCTAAACCTAAAAAAAAATAGCTTAATCCCAACTTCACCACCAGTAATCCACTAAAACGCCGTCGTAGTTGTACAAAGGGTTAAAAAAGGCGAGGGGTGCGTTCGAATACCTGAGTAATTCATGCAAACGAATGCAAGCCAATTAATTAAGGGGCCGACTGCGTTCTGAAATCTGCTGCCGTCGGTAAACTGAGGCGATCTGAGCGGCGTGTGCACACTGGAGGAAAAACGCCGCGTTTATACTGTTTACAGTTTATATATATAAATATTCGCTACTAGCTGTGCCCCGTGGTTTCACCCGTGTGGTTGATGATAATGATGATGATGATGAAAAGTACGAATAATATCCATCGTTCGTAAATGTTTCACCCCTGAACTTGAAATGAGAGTTATAAGTTTAGGGTTATATGTATCACTGTGCCTGTCTGTGGCATCGTAGCTCCCAAAATAATGGACCTATATATATGTATGTATTGGTTCCCATAGGTCATAAATAGTAGCAATGGGGCGGTTTTGACGTGGCTCTATTCTTTTAGGCTAGTTTTTTTTACCCGGCTGAGCGGATAAACACAGCCTATGTATGTATGTATGTATGTATGTATGTTTGTTCTTTTGTGGCACTATATAGACCAAACGCGTGGACCGATTTTGTTGATTCTTACGTCAATGCGGCGGGTACTACTAAAGACATGACAGCAATCAAAATTCAAAATGGCGACAAGCAGATGCATAAATTGGGAATAGAAAAAAAAGCCGACGATCTAACGTGGAGTATCGTTGAAAAGGAATTTGAAAATAATTCATTATATTTTTTATTTTGTATGGCCATTTAGGATCTAAACTTGACAGGTTTTTACATAGGGCATACATTTTCTTGTACAAAAGGACCACTATAAACTTGCAGGTGGAAACTGCATTTTACATTTTTATGTTCTTTGGTTCTTGTTCTTGACTAAACTTGATGAATGTGTGTTTGTTCCAACAGTGTGCAATCATCTTTACTCAGTAATTAATATTGCAATATCTCGAGTTCCTTGCAATGAGATTCTGTAGAGATTAAGGTGTTTCATTATACAGATTTATTATCTACTTGAATTCTTTAAAAGAAAAAGGGCTGCTTGAAGCGGTTGGCCATTTTGAACAATTTAGCAAAAGCTATAACGTGAGTCCAATCAGTTGGTGATGATTTCTGCTATGGTGGATAATGTACCGATATTTGACTCGGTCTTTTTGTTCTTCCTTGAACATTTTTCAAGACACGAAAAGAAACAAGTCATTAAATTCTAACCTAATTTGAGCACAAGAAACAAAGCAACAAAGAAAGCGTTTTTTCTAAATATTCAGTTACCGTAATATTCAACTGTGATAATTTTTTTAATTTTCCCTACTTAGGAGCATAGGTATCGAGCGTGTAAATGATTCCAGTTCCAAAAGGTTTTCTGTTTTTTCTTTTTAGTCTAATATGTTTTTATTTTTTGATTTCTTATCTCATTGTTAACTCAATTTTTCTGTCCAGTCAAAGGTTGTCTGGAAGAGATCGCTTTTAGCGATAAGAACGCCCATCGTACCTTTTTTCTGAGTGTTTTTCTATGTCTGTATCATTTTTATTTTATTGGTGTCAATCAAATTCAATGACGATCTATCCAATTAGTAGTCGATGGTGTCTATAAAGAGTTAATCTATCTATCTATCTATCTATCTATCAGAAAATTCCGTTGTTTATATCGATATAAGCCGGACAGGGTTGTTACTTGTTCTTCTTGGTTATTAATTAATCAAAGTATTATACTTCCTACTATGGATTGTTGATTGTTCTTCTGACTTTCACTAAAGTATCATTTTCTTATTGACCAGAGAGTTCTGGCATAGTGTATAAAAAATTATGATCGTCGCCGCGATACATTAGTTCCCGAAATAAGAGTGAAATCGCGTGTTTAGAACTGAGTCGCGCGGCTGACTCCATAACATTAGTCAAAGGACCGTGTGTCCTAAGGGATGTAAAATTTCATCATATAGAGTTATATCGATAGTTTTTTTGTCATCGTGTGTGATGGAAAGTGATTCACACCACGCGCCTTCAGTACGTTCTGTTTTTTGGAAGGACTGTACAATATATACAATCGATTTTGGGGGGGGCGGATGGGTGGAGAGAGTAGGGAGGGGATCTAGAAAAGTTCCGCATTGATCGATTGTATATATAGTACAGTTTAGCCTGATTTTCTAATTAAATCTCAAACTGAACTAACATAACTCCATGAAAATAAAATTACTCGATGACGTTTATCTGTTTGTAGAATGAGGTACATAATGTTGACCTCCGTTGTCAGAGTTTTTCAGGCCTCCTAGGAGCCCCTGACGTGGCTTTACGACTGTTATCAATTGCTAGCAACCGGGGCTAAATGCTCAACGTGCTTCCAAAGTACGGGGCGTTAGCAAATCCGCACATAACTTTTTAAAAGTTATTGGTGGCGGGGCCAAGGATAAAACTCAGTGTCGTTGGATTGTCAGCCACTATCACCTCACTAAACCATATATGTGATGTAAAAACAGAGGACCTAAATGTTGAAATTTCAACGGTACAGTCATTAGAGCTGTACACTGAGTGTCGGATGTGTAAGAAACCTCAAATCATATTAATAAATAATAAAGTCTCGTACAAGAACGAAGCGGTACCCTTCTTCATTTATTATAAGAACTTCTAAGGAGTGGAATGCCTTGCCCTCGTCAGTGTTTCCGGTAAAATATAACCCTGGTGTCTTCAAGTCAAAAGTGAATGGGTATCTACTAGGCTAGCGTGCTACACCTTCGACCACATAATCGCTTTCCATCAGGTGAGATCGTGGTCAAACGATTGCCTAAACATTAATAAAAAAAAACAAGTAATTTGACGCACAGGACACAGCATATAATAAGTTTTAGATATCCAAAATATGGAAATGGATAATTACTAAATTATTTCTGGTTACAATATTGACTTGTAGCTTAAAATATTTCCCTTACATCGATACTTATACTTCCATTCTTTCCCCCATCACACCCCTACGCTCGCTGAGCTATGCAGTCTGGCGTCTGCCGAATATCGATGAGTTATTGAGCTATTTACATTACATCACTAGTTTAGATACATACCAGTTCTATAGAAAGTAACTTTTAATGAATTTACTTGAATGTTTCGCGGTTTATTTTTAAAATAACTTGCTTTTTGTATGGCCAAAAGGTCAAAATCAAAAATCAGCCTATTCCCAGCAGTGGACATTAAAAAGCCGAAAGTCCAACCGAAGCAATCATCAAATTAGTAATTTAACCACGAAACACCAGCAACGAGCTCATTGTCACAATTTTAAATTCGCATTGCTCCCAGGAGACAAACAAGGCGGCGTAAATAAAATTAATTGTATATTCCGTGCCTTACCTGTCTCCACCCATCCCCTGTCTGAAGCCAGTCTGCGATGAAACTGGGAAGACTGTTTACATTTTGTCTTTACTTTTTGATTAGTAAACGAAGCTATTGAAGAAGGCTTTGTAATTTTGGGTCGAGGTAAGTAATGAAGATAGGAAAGGAAGCTTGCTACAGCCACACAAATTGATCCTCAAAAACAATGGTAGAATACCATTGATATTAAAAAAAGGTTAATATTCAAATGTGTGCAACAAAAGTTCATATTTTCAAGATTTTATCGGACATTAATAAATAGATCTCCATAGGGAAGATTAGGTACAAGTACAACTTTTTAGGCAAGGACTGCATAAATTATCTGCAACGCACACAATTCGCCTTCTTTGTGGCCATTTAAATTTCATCAAAATCCGTCCAGCCGTTAACGCGTGAAAGCTCCCCAAACAAACAAACAAACAGACAACGTTTCAAATTTATATATTGGTATGGATCAGTATCGTTTAGCGGCTTGAGCACTAAGCACAAACACTAATACACACAAACTATCGCATTTTATTAATATTACTAGCTGTACCCGCGGCTTCGCATGCGTGGTCTTTTCTTTAGGTTCAAAGTACCATAATGTGCTATTCCAGGACCAAAATACCAACATTTGATCAAAGTTTCTTCAACCGTGAAAAATACTTTTATCAATTGCTCGGCTTCTAACTCACCGTATATATTCAATTCAAGATTTATATATCAATCTCTTTGGACTAGGCGCTCCTATAATTATGATAGAACTTCACTTACAGGTAAGTTCGTTTAATCAGCAATTATATTTCGCTTAGTAATTATAGTCCTCTAGATTGATATATAAACACTGTAGAGCTTGAGAGATAACGGTAATATCATCAATGCAGAAGTTTGTACCTTCACAGTACATTTTTATCACTAATTAATTTGTGATAACGTTAATGAACAATTAACTTTAGAACTCTGTCTACTAATATAACATATTGCGACCAATAACCGATATTCTTGAGATTGTGTCACCATTACCTATCGTTTTAATTGTTACAGTTACTTCTTTATTTTTATTTTTTATTTAAATCCCGCTCTCATCCAGATTGCTTTTATTAAGCAATTAAATGTTTGCACAACTACCAGTTTGCGAGGCTTATTAATACATGTAAAATAGATCTTCAGACTTCCATTAAAAAACGATGTACAATACAACAATGTAAGAGCTTTTCAGCTGAGCGTATTGACGAAAAATAATAATAATAATAAAATATCTAACTATAACACACGCTTATCCATGTGTGAAATATTATATCTACCATAATACATATCTGAGATTTCATCGTGATACGGTAAGGCAATATACCAAAATTATCAATTTTATAGACAAACTTAAAAAAATATCGGAAACTATCATAATATAATTATAATCATCAGCAGAGCTAAAAATATCAAACAGCTTCATTCAAAAGTGTAGCATAAACAAAAAACTCCTAATTAGAAATTATCATTGAAATTATCCAAAACAAAGTTAATATCCCATGTGGTAACTACTGTGTGTGCTACTGGTAAGCTTCGAACGAAGTAATAATTTACAAATTACTGTTACGTATCATCGGCAACCTGAAGGCATTGAATTAAGATCCTTTAATTGTTCCTTCTAGTCCATGGTCCTATATTATGAGCCATTATCAAACTAAAGAGTTCAAAAAATAAATAACTGCCGATATTGAATTCTTACTATTTGACAGTCTTCTAATAAAAATTCCACCATCTCACAGTATATACAGTATGAAAATTATAATATTTTTTATAATATCAAGATGCGATCTGGAATATCTCTTTGACAATAATACGAATACATTGCTAAATAAAAGAAGAAAAAAGTTGGGTCACAGTACGCGAAACAGGAGTCTTCAATCAGTATTGTAAAAAAACAAAG
Source organism: Alsophila aescularia (assembly GCA_946251855.1). NCBI lineage: Eukaryota > Metazoa > Arthropoda > Insecta > Lepidoptera > Geometridae > Alsophila > Alsophila aescularia. Next base: position 1,887,275 of record OX276375.1, read on the forward strand.
GTGGAATGGCTTAAATAACTGAATAAAATCACATCTTATTATCTTTAGTGTAATCGAATCAATGACTAAAACTTCCGGGTCACTATACAATATAAAGACTAGGCACCGAGTAACCGTTGAGTTTTCAACGTATATATCTAAAATACCGAAAGGTAATATATGGTAAATTGTCTCCAAGCGATAATTATGTGTCAAAAAGCCACATATTTAAATCGCCACGCTGACAAAACGTCACCTCACGACGAATGTCGGCGCGAATGTCTACGCGCGTGCATACGGGTATGATACATACGGTGCATCACTAGACATTTCAGTGGTTTTGATCTCAGTAGAACCCATCATTCCTTATGGTAATAATCATCGCGATTATATTTCTTGTATGTCTATCAGCCGTATTAATGAAATAAAAACATTAAAATTCTGATCTAATTCGTGATCTCTGTCTGGCGGTAAGATGAATTTAACTCTATGAATATTCCCAAAAAAAAATATTATACACATATAATATACACAGATTTCCATTGTTTTTTTTTATGTTTCATTATCTACTGATAACAGAACAAATTGAAGGAACCTGATCGATTTAAATGTACCGTTATAAAGTCGCTCGCTTGAAATTCAGTGTTATACTACCAGCTGCGACGTAATGTTGTTTAAATGAACAAAAAACCGGCACCATAATATGGTATGAATAAATCAGGCCCGCAGGTCATACTAAATTAGCAATTAGGTGACATCAAAATAATTAAAAAATAAGATCAAAATTGAGACTGAGTTGTTGAAGCTATTTTATAGATTCCGTATCTCTTCCGGGTACATTAACAGATATAGGCAATTATATTAAAGTGGAAGTACATAATGTAATGAAGAGGTTAAGAGGTAGAAGTTTAGGTTTGCCCTAAACGCGCTCTAATGTGCCCGTAAAAATTACTCAAAAGATGTTTTACTTGTTTAAGCACTCCGTCAGCGCAAGGCAATCTAACGTCACGGTACAATATCTTCGTGAAACCGTTCGGCAATTGCCGCAATGACGTCATACGCCATCCGCAAGAAATCTCGCGCGGCACAGAGTACGAGCTCCCAGGAGATCAGCGATGCAGCGTGATCGAATTTGAAACGTCATCTTGTATGATTTGGTCTATAATAGATGTCATGGGATATAGGTATGATCTTGAAATTGTAATAAACCGAGGCACGAGGCGAACGCGAGGTGGACACTGTCGACAACTGATGTGAGGATCCTAAACTGTTTGTGTACGCCAGCGACAATAGTGAAAATGGTGCGTGCGTAAGTGAGTCTTCATCTAAGTGAGTCTGGGCATCATGTCATCTGGGCTGGGGCTCCCCCGCCTGTAGCACCGTCGCCGCCAGCGCCACTAACGTAATAGATGACACGTGCGGTGGTCCGCAGTTCACGTCACGCCATCGCTGCGCAAACTCCCGAGGATGGACATCTTTAACGTCCGATTACCGGTCGAATTTAATTATTCGACGAAACTACTCGTGAGTAACAGTCGAAAGATATCTTTCAAGTCGAAACAGTTTTACAATTCACAAATTCTAGTGATGTGTCTAAATTAAATTCAAAATGATAGATTATTTATGATAAACATGGTTATTTTATGATTTTTATAGCAGTTAGCGCCTGCTAGCGTAAATATATATAATAATTTCACGGACGAGATGGTTATTATAATATTTAATTAAAAGGAGTCGAAGTTTACTGCAGATACTTCTCAGCCCAAGAAAAATACGTGAAATAAGTTGCTTATCATACATGTTTACAATGCATTACTCGTTTGTATAGGTTATTAAGGACTTAACACAAGGCACAAGTGGTCTACAAGAACTTTGCGTGGCCTGGATGCTGGAAAGATCAACTTTGCAGCTTAACTATACATCTTAAAATAAGAGAACTGCTGGATCTAGATCTGTTAAAAAACACAAGGACCTTGGTGAGGCTCCTTGACTTTATCCTCGGTTATCTCGGTAATCTCGTTTGAACTCAGTGCCACGTAAATACTTCATGTGTTATTCTAAATGACTAAACATGGAATAAAATCGTCATTATTTACAAATATTATCATGATAACAATTCAATGTAATACAACATATTTCGGTAACCAGCGTCACGTAAGTACTTCATAATATGTGATGTTCTATGACTTAAGTCAAACATGTAATTTACCTAAATAGGTAAAAGTAAACGACTGTAACTTCAGAGCAAGAACCACTTGTGATATTTCTATGGCAAGATTAATTTCTCAATGAAAAGAACGCAAGCCAAGATAATAATATCAGATTAGGTCTTCTTCCCGGAGCGGAAGTAACGCCAATCTTTCATCGGTGCAGAGATCAAGTCCCAGACTGGTCAGTCCAGACAGGTCAGATTGCATTCTCATCGTAGCGTAAATACGCTTTTTCAAGATGTGAAAATATCAAAAAACTGGAATTTCATCCAAAGAAAAATACCTGGCTTTAATGTATTGCAGAAGGAAATAGTCATCATATCTACAGGCGCACACCGCCTGCTGTTTTGATATCCCAATATATATATTTTGGAACGTTTATTTAACACATTTAGACATATTCGTCTATTTAACTTCGTAGAATCACCCTAAAAACAATAAAAAAAAAAAAAAATATTTTATTTCGTGTGCAAATGTGGCACAGATTATGCGAATGACATAACTACAAATAGGAAAATACGGGAAGGTTTTAATGGAGCAAGGAGGTTTTCTTCAACTTTTTACTCTTTACTTGTGCATAAAATGGTGGGACCGGGTGGCGATACTACATGTGTCTAAATATCAATCTAGAGGACTAGGCGCGAATTATAATTATAATTATAGATTACAGCCAAGAAGATTTCAAAAACCAGCCAAGTGCGAGTCGGAATGGCGCACCAAGGGATCCGTACATTTATATGGTTCCGTACCTCAAAAGGAAAAATGAACTTTTATAGGATCACTTCGTTGTCCGTCCGTCTGTCTGTCTGTCTGTCCGTCAAGACTCTTTTTAACAGGAACGCGTGGAGATATCAAGTTGAAATTAATATCATATACTCAGGTCTGCAATCCTTTGTAGCTGTGAAAAAGTTAAACTTCTAAATCAACGCAATCAAAACTTGCGGCCGTTTATGCCACATACTCGCAAAATTATTAAAACCTAGGTACTTCCTTGACCTATAATCATGTTTGGCAAGAAGCAATGTCTTTCCTGAGAAAAAGGGTCGGGACAGACAGGCGGACAACAAAGTGATCTTACAAGAGTTTTTTTTTTATTTTTGAAGTTCAGAGCCCTAAAAAGATAGACATACCGCCAAACAAATGAGTGAAGCATTGTATTAATAAGTAGCGGCTGCGAATGTGTTGTGAGTGGATAATTTGTGGTTACAAGTATTAGACAATTTCATCACAAAATATGCATTGTGTTTGATTTTTCATGAGAAATCGACAGAATTAGCATGACTAAGAAGGTCGAGAGCTTGCTCAGTCTTTTAAAAGCTTTTATTTAATTTGCAATTTTTGTATGTATGTATTCTGTATATGTATGTCTGTCTGTATGTATGTATGTATGTTCAGGTAAAATTTTGCAAGCTGAATTAGAACCACTTCCTCATATCTTGTAGAATTTTTGCATTTTGGTTAATTTCCGATAACAATGCATTTTTATAGTAAGCATGACCGAAATTGACATCCAGAAAAGGCTCCAGATAAAGGAACTTCTCAACGGTTAACAACACAGTCACGAAATTTTGTGTATGCATTATATTATGAAACCCGGTTTGAAGTTTGACTATGACATGGTTGCTGCACTCCAGGTTGAACTCCTCAATGATTAACAGCCCAGACACAGCATTTTATGTACGCATTATATTAAGCTAGATGGTTTGAAGTTTTACCATGACATGGCTGCTGCACTCTAAGTTGGCTCTTGATTACGGAACTCCTCAACGGTTAACAGGATAGACACAAAATTTTGTATACGCATTTAATTGTGATAGCCCGCTCTAAGTTTCATCATGACATGGCTACTGCATAAAAGCTTCTTTTTATAACGTTTTAAATCAACTTATTTCAAACATTATAGGTAGCAGCACTACTGCTTTTTCTCCCAGTACCTGTAGTCTCATTTTCGCATAATAATGTGAGGAATAGCACAATGCTACAATTTATTTTGAGGCTTCAGTACGTACAATATGGTTTCTGGACTTTAGCCCGCTGCGCAGTGGTTAAACTACCTACATACATTTTCTCAAACTGATTTCACCAACGGTAAAGATTTGTCCAGTGGTCAGACTGCTAGTTAGACTAGATAGAAAGTTTCTGTACTAAGTCATATAGCTTTCACATTACCTGCAATATTCTAACTCTTAAACATACTTTAGAGAAATATTTATTTCAAGCCCATACCAAAGAATACCACTTAGTGAAATCGATCACATTTGTGTCCTTTTTGCCCATATCAACCGGTTGGCTGTGATAATCCACACTATTAACCGTACGAAAAGGTCCCAAATCTCTTTCTAATCAGATGACAGATGTGTTAAACTTGCAAATCAACCTCCAGCAGAATACCTCATTAATAAACCTGCATTTACTATCCCCGTCCCGTCCCGTTTAGGTCCCGTTTGCCCACTGACCGACATCCGGCACAGAAGGCACATTTGTACCCGTCTGCAACCGGGACGGGTAATCCGGGACCACTATTAACCGATTTCGAAAGGTTCGCAGGGATGTAACCAGGTCAACGGTGGTTGGGATTAGGTATTTTGTGGTTATTTAAATGCTTCAAGCCATTTTCCAAATTGAACCTTCCAAGTGTGCCGAGGCAGTTCTAAGCTTTCAACTACATTTTAGAACAATGGACACTTCTTGATGGTCGGTCTATGTCAGCCTAATAGACCTGTCCCAAAACATACCAATGAGCCCGATATTCAGTTGACTACTACTTGCTGTGCCTACTATTCGTGACTTTACATAGCTGGAGTACTCTAGCCTGGCTAAAAGGTTCTCTGCGCTTATGATGACGTGTCCTGCTCACGTATTTGTACAAACCTCAATGAGTTTTCTTAGATGATATGAAATTTGCAATCCATCAAGTTTTGCATAGGTTTCACTTCAAGGAGGTTGTAAATAACTGAGAAGGAAATGACCAAAATTATAGATCATTACAACAAAATTAACAATTTCTACAATGTAACTATCAATATTTAAAATACCTCCACCGAAATTCTCACCTCAACATTATTTTGTGCCCAAACTCGTATTTTTCTTCGTAGAAACGTCTGGCAATTCAATAATCCCCTAGGAAAATTAATTACACCCAAATCCATCCCTTTGTGACAAAGAAAAATTGTAACGAACGAAGTGGGACCCAAGAACAACCTGCGGAAAACATTTTCTCAACCTTCGCGACGGAATTTTAAACCCTATTGTTATAGGTGGATGAAAGGGAATTGTTTGTTTCGAATGTAGATTACCTTTGTGTTGTAAGACGTAAGCATTCAGATATGTACTTAATATTAACTACAAAATATAAGTTGAATGATGCAATCGGTTACGTAGGCAAGTTTTATTTTACTAGTAGGTGTCGCAATTTTGATCGTCACTCTGTATTATAAATAAAAAATATGGTTAGCTTTAACCAAAACCGCAGCTGCAAGTAAATGCATCCCTTCTTGCATGCATGAAATGCATTCTTCTAGTTGGCTAACAATTATTTTTTTAGTTTTTTTTTTACTCTCTAGGCAATCGTTTGACCACGATTTCACCTGATGGAAAGCGATGATGTGGTCGAAGGTGTAGCACGCTTGCCTAGTAGATACCTATTCACTCTTGACTTGAACAAACCAAGGGTATATTTTACCGGAAACACTGAGGGCATTCTACTCCTTAGAAGTTATTATAATAAATGAAGAAGCGTAACGCTTCGTTCTTGTGCGAGGTATTTCAACCATAAAAGGATGGCGCTTTGCCGATCGTCTAGTCGCACGGTAATGGAAAGGTGGTGGGGAAATCATATTGTGAAGTTCTTGTGCACACTCTCCATAGTGCAATCTGTAGAATACCGACAGGTTTGCGACCTCACGTCGATGCTCTAGACTTTGAAGCTTACTCTTTACTGAGTATCATCTCCAATGAGCCTCATAGCACGAAATTGAATCCAAAGCCTCGAGCTGATACTTGGCAGAACCATCCCAGAGGTGGCAGCAGTACTCCATACAAGATCGGATACATCTATTCATTCAAATTATTGTTGGTTGGTTTGGATTTTTCTTATTGAATATTTTCCGGTTGGCCTAGCGGCTAGTTACCCTAACTACGAAGTCAATCGAAACGGGTCAAGGGTTTGAAACTGGCAAGGTGTAATTATTTGTGTAAAGAGAAATAGGAGCAGAAATGATTGTGTCTTAGTCATGCATGTAGTATTTAAATCTATGTATGTTTATCCGTTATAGAGTGCCCGTACTTTGGTACAGGGTATCCTAGTTTAGGGCTAGGTAGTTGATGTGAGTTGTCGTGAAGATATAATTATACCAGTGACTGCCCCGGCTTCGCACGGGTAGCTAAGAATTTCTCTAAATATTTATTTGTACAAAACGTTGATTGACTAATTTGAACAAAAAACTGTTATTGTAGCTTAACGATAATAGTTAGACATATAGCCTCGCGGACTTTTTGTGCGTAATGATGATTACTATAAACATGTACATTATTTTATGTATCATCAATAGTTTTCGCTTAGAAACTTGGGTATTTGGTTTATTGTAATTTTTGAAGGGATCTCTTATTTTTTGAAAATTGTTGTGCAGTCCATGTTACTCACTGATAATGTAGCTAACTTATGGCGAAAGAATTTTTAAAATTGGTTATGTATTTTTTGACTTTATCCATTAAACATACAAACATACAAACGAGCATACAATTAATCAAATCTTCTCTTTATTGTATTAGTGTAGGTATAGATTATATTATTATTGAATTGAATATTTTCCCTAACTGTTCTAATAATCAATATAGTTAATTAAAATAAATCCATTACACCTCTCTTCCCTTGCACCACGCACCCCTAGCAAGGTAAGTCAAGCAAGCCGGCTGTCATTAATACACTGCTCAGGAAGACTGATGGCGGCTCACGAGTATCCGCAGCTACTGTGCCTCTTACAGCTTATTTCACGACCCATTCTCTCCAAATCGTGCGAAAACTTGACCGAGTCGCTTGGCGGCAAGTTTTAGTACCTTTTGTAGTAGCTCGTAGTCAAAGTATTGTACCTAATGAGCAGTGACAGGCCAAATATTGGTGATAGGCTTGATTATTTAAGAGATTCGCTATAGACTGAAACAGAAACTCAGTCCCTCGGGTAGTAGGTGGACGGTGAGTAGTTTCAGTCGAGGATTTACTCATAAAGACGCCAGCTTCAGTTACTATTTTTTAAACTATGTGCTGGTATAGATTGGATATAGATGATCTAATCGTTTGCCACACGCACGATCTTTATTGCTGCACGACTGCCTAAAAAAGGACTGTAATGTTTTCAGGGTTCATGTATGTATGTATGTTTGTATGTTTGTGAGTTTCTTTGTTCCACCATAACTTTTAAATGCCTGAACAGATTTGGATGTATGGAGTATCGTTAGAATCCTTACATCTTCCCGAGTGACATAGACTACAAAAATAATTGAAAAGATCGTTTTTTGGCAGAGGGGTCGTGTTTTTTCTCATACTTTGATTATTGTCGGTAGATGATGTACTTGTGTAGTTGTGTAGACAGGGTAAGTAGTAACAGAAATGCTGGTTAAAGTCGCAAATTTATGTATGCGATTTTTCATAAAATATATAATGCCTTTCGTCCGTACGATCTGTCGAGTGCCTTATATAATATAGTCTTAATATGTTAGTATGCGAAATCTAAGCAAACATAATATAACACTAGACAAACTCGTAATTATGCCGCTTGGTCTAGTGGCTAGAGACCCTAGGTACGAAATCGAACGTTCGCGGGTTCGAATCCTGCAAGGTGCAATCATTTGTGTGATTGATTATCAGAAATGTTTTTATCCGAACGAATATTATATCCGAGTCATGGATATAATATTCGTATCTATGTATGTTTATCCGTTATCTAGTGCCCATAGCACATAGCACAGGGTATCCTAGTTTGGGGCTAGGTAATTGGTGTGGAATTGTCCCGTTTCTTTTTTAATTGGTTTTATGTGCTTTAGGAGCTAAAACTGAATATTAGCATTCAGCGCGCGCTGTTTTATTGACCTTTCTTAATTACCACTTGTCCGTTTTGTGGCTGAAAATAAATAGGCTTAGCCCCCACAGGTTACCGAGTATTGTGACTATGACTATGACTATGACTATTGATCGGCTGAAACTTTGATAGCTTTGTTGGATTAGTCACCCCATTAGGTGTACATCTTTACCATTAGTGATCCAACTAATTTTAAATTGTGCACACTTACATTTTATCTTTATGACATAGCAACCGACTGAACTATTGATCTATTTATTAGTATTTAGTCTGTGGGGCCCTAAACATACATACCTATACCACAGAATAAATAATACTACAAGTACCTATACTGTCACAGAGTACCCACTACAAGTACCTATACTGTCACAGAGTACCTACTACAAGTACCTATACTTTCACAGAGTACCTACTTAAAGACATAATAACTTTTGACTGAAATCTCCTCTGACGATGCTTTTGTAGACAAGTAATTTGCTTTTGTAGACAAGTAAGTCCAGTCTGTGTATGAAACGGTGAATATTACTACACTTACTCATACAACGATTGAACAGTCCAGTCGACAGTCCAGTCTGCGTATGAAACAGTGAATATTACTATACTTACTCATACAACGATTGAACAGTCCAGTCGACAGTCCAGTCTGCGTATGAAACGGTGAATATTACTACACTTACTCATACAACGATTGAACAGTCCAGTCGACAGTCCAGTCTGCGTATGAAACGGTGAATATTACTACACTTACTCATACAACGATTGAACAGTCCAGTCGACAGTCCAGTCTGCGTATGAAACGGTGAATATTACTACACTTACTCATACAACGATTGAACAGTCCAGTCGACAGTCCAGTCTGCGTATGAAACGGTGAATATTACTACACTTACTCATACAGCGATTGAACAGTCCAGTCGACAGTCCAGTCTGCGTATGAAACGGTGAATATTACTACACTTACTCATACAACGATTGAACAGTCCAGTCGACAGTCCAGTCTGCGTATGAAACGGTGAATATTACTACACTTACTCATACAACGATTGAACAGTCCAGTCGACAGTCCAGTCTGCGTATGAAACGGTGAATATTACTACACTTACTCATACAACGATTGAACAGTTCAGTCGATAGTCCAGTCTGCGTATGAAACGGTGAATATTACTACACTTACTCATACAACGATTGAACAGTCCAGTCGTCAGTCCAGTCTGCGTATGAAACGGTGAATATTACTACACTTACTACCGATGATGTGGAATTGCTCTGTGTCAGATTCTTTCAACAATAATAGACAGATAGATAGATTAACTCTTTATTCAACACCACACATTCAACGAAAAATATAACTAAAAATAGAATAATGCGTCATGGAACTTAATTTTGCTTTTGTAGGATTTAAGGTCGCTCAGCGCGCTACGGAGAGAGCTATGCTTGGAGTTTCTCTGAAGTACAAGATTCGTAATGTAGATATCCGACGGAGAACCAAGGTAACCGACATAGCTCAAAGGATAAGCAAGCTAGAGGGCTGTGGGATGGTCACATTTCCCAAAGAACCGATAACCGTTGAGGCAAACGTAGTGTAGGGTGCCCTAACTACGTTTACTGCGAAAAGCGGCTGGAAGAAACTGGATGAGGAGAACTGAAGACCGAGCTCAGTGGCGTGCACTAAGAGAGGCCTACCTACGTCCAGCAGTGGACAAATAAAATGTGATGAGGACGATGATGAATGACAAGTAGTTCCTTAACATAATCTCACTCCGTTAGATTTGTTCTACCAAAAATAGATCTAGTTACGGGGGAGGATGCAAAGCGCGCTTAAATATCACTTACTTAAACAAAGACTGGACTAGATACAACTACAGACAACTAACTACACTTACACAGCACCGTCACACACCAACAACAAAGAACAACGATTCTATGAAATGCAATCATTGAAAGACAGATAAATAAATAGATAGATAGATAATACTTTATTGTACACCAGTTTACAAAAAGCATACAAGCATAGGAACGATCTTATAACTAAAGTACAATGGGCGGACTTATCGCTAAAATATAATAAGTTTGAACTCTTTTTCTGTCTGTGGCGTTGTAATTCCCAAACGGATAGATTGATTTCGATGCGATTGTTGTATTTGAAATTTGAATTAAGCCGTTCCCAAGACAAAGCTCTTGTCTCTTGCTAAGGAAACTCGGGCACTATTACAGAATATGTCAAAAATCACTAGCATTTGTTAGAGATACAGGATTTACAGTTTCGGCAGGATTGCTAATCGGGAAGTGCTCGAAACTTGAGTCGCAAGATTCCAGGACAGACAAAAAAGTTCTTGAGACATCTATCTCAAGGGAAAAAAGCACGCGTTAGAAGAGGCATATTTTTCTCTTCAATCGCCTTTTCTCGAGACGAATCATCAAACATCTCCCAATCCTTCATGAGTCCTTATTAAAGTTATTTTCCCGCTTTCTCAAACTGACGATATGAAACAATGGCACCTAGACTTGCAATGAGCGTCGGAGCACAGGCTGTACCTTTGTTTCATTTCCTGGTACCACGAGATTTTTTGCTTTTCTTTATCGGCGTGTTTGTAAGTGTAAAGAAGGCTTTGAAGTTTTATTTTTAAACATTATTTTTTGTATAATTATATACTAACTATATAAAGCCCAGCGACTCTCTCTATCTCTCTCTTAAAATGAAGTTCAGTGTCCCAGAAGTGGGATTGTAATAGATTGACGATGTGTGATGGATTAGATGGGTCTGTTATTACATCCCAGTGAGACTGTTCTATTTCCAGCAGTAGACCCGTTGATTAACACCAAGCTAACAGCAGCAAAATGTCCATGATTTGTATCTTTGCGAACTTGTTCAGTTAAAAAAAAAACATTTACCAAGGTTCATTGTTAAAGAAGCTCAAAAATTACAATTATATCCGTATAATTTAGATTTACTGAGGTAAGATTTTACTGGAAGGCTTCGTTGTCATTTTGTAACCTTCAAAAATGAAAGATTTAACTTTTATACACTCACACACATGCACTAGGGTTCTCGGCGTTGCGAGACACGCGTCAACTCATCACAAACATCCAAGACTCCAGAAGAAACATGCTCATCACTCAATTTGCCTCAGCCAGCATTCGTAGAGACGCTCAGCTCAGCTGGCAGAGCCACTACCAACTGCGCCAGGGTGTTGTTATACACAAGCCTAAAATAAACAGCCTATTTTTACGCGACTGCAGAGGGTAATGTGTTTGGGTTGTATGTTTGTTTGTTTGTTTGTACGTTTCTATGGCGCGTCCTGATGGATTTTGTTCTATGAAGATATAATTGGATTCATCTTAATCACGAGAGTGCTATAGGATATATGAAGTCTTATGAAAACTGGCGGCTTACAGCTGCCATATTGTATTTTCGACTGAACAAAAAATTACTACAACATAGCAAGTGAGGTATCAAAATAAAGGACTTTAAAAGAACAATCCAAAAAAATAAAATATATAAAAATACATTATTATAAAATAGCTAGCTGTGCCCGCGGCCTTGCCTGAGTGGTCATTTCATTTAAAAGTAGTGTTATTTCAGGAATAAAAGTACCTACGAGTATAAAGAACAACATTATGCTACATTTCTTCAAAGTTCGTCTAGCCGTCAAATAGTTTTTTATCGATTGCTCAGCGTCTAAAAATCAGATTAAGATACCATGTAACCCAGGTTTTAAGTAAAACTCTAAGTTATCTAACAGTGAAGACCGCATCGCAATCAGTCCAGTAGTTTTGACGTGATGCGCGAACAAACATTCTGACAAACTAACAAATAAATAAACTGACAAACAGAGAGAAACGATTTAAAAAAAAAAATTGTTCACTAGCTTATTTTAAGTAAGCTAGACTTTTTTTTTATTATCTGCGTTGTACAGACTTTTTCGTTCATATTGCTTTATTATAAGTATATAAATAGGTTAAAACCTGACTGCGAACAGAATTTAAAAGAGGTAAGCAAGCTATAGATTCTTCATTTTGATATATAAGGTACAGTCGGAGACAAAATGCATGTCATTCCTCCTTTGGCGGAATCAGCTAGAACCTGCCGAACTACTTCCGACTGTACCTTATATTTCAAAATCAAGAATCTAAAACTTGTTTGCCTCTGTTTAGGTTTATTCGCAGTTGGGCTTTTGGTTTTTTTATAATAATTTATTTTGCCAACAAGCCTCCTCCACACTCTCGTCCCTATCACGTTATTAGGTATGATCGCGCCGAACTGCGGATTTCAATAACGAACGATTCTTTTGTTACGTGCGCTACCAATATTTGAGCACGGCTCACCGCTGCCAGCTCACAGATATTACGTTTCTCTCTTATCAACGGCTACCCACTGTTAGAACTCTATGTAGAGTTTTAGAAACATACGTTTCGTTATGTAGAAACTCTATAATGATTAATTTGACTCTCAGATGTTTACAAATACTCTATTTGAACATTTGTCTTATATGATTATGGCTATACCTAAAGGTAACAGCCGCATTCGACCATAAATTAAAGCTATATTGAAATAATAATCTGATTCAATGCTTGATTACGATTAGCAGTAATTGACGTTTCTGCCAGCGATAATTTTTACTACTATGATTTTAAGATTGGCTTTCTGCATCGTTTTGTGACGTCATTTAAAAAAAAACAATGTCATTGTTATTCATTGAATATAACAGTCATAGGTGTTTAATTCAAAATTAATAAAAAAGCCGTAAAATCGTAAACTTATAAGTTTCTTTAAAAATTAACCATACCATCTTTTGGTACCTACACAGTTGTGAGCAATACATTTTTGATTCTGATATGTATCGAAAAACTGTGCCCGTTCTTCTGAAATATTTTTTATGTTTAAATTGAAACAGCGACTAAATAAAAATCAGAGTGGTTTACTCTGATTTAATAAAAACATTGCTTTTAAAACTCCAATATCCATAAGTTTAAGCACAAGAGCGTCCCACCTGGCCTCAAAGTTTCCAAACGAAATGAATTCTTTATCCTTATCGACGAAGTTGTGCGCTGCCATGATTTTTATATTGTGAAGTTGGGTCATTGCCCATGCATTGTCTCACAGCTACAGAAAACATACTTTTTAATTTTATGGGATAAGAGGGTGTCCGAAAATGTTGAATTTTGGACCATTTAATATCGGATGGTTGCCAATTACTGTATAACAGTACGATTATGTATGTCCATACTATCCATACCCCATATATATATTATAAAAGCGAAAGTAACTGTCTCTAATGTGTCTTTTGATACCTTTTCACGACAACTGTTGAACCAATCTTGTTGAATTTTGGTATAGTTTGAGCCCAGGGAGGACATTTAATTCATTTTATCCATTGAGTTATATTTAATGTGATAAAATGTGATCTGCGCGGACGAAGTGCAAAAGATAATACTATATAATTAAGGATTTTGAACGTATACATATAGCCCACCACACTTAATATTCCTTTTCGGAGGCCCTTAGACAGGAAAGTACACCAAATCTGTCAAAATGTTTCATATTTAAATCTGACCCAGGATCACGTTCCTAAACCTTGAATAATGATGAAATATTCACGGTCCTGACGTGCAGGTGGCGCTCTCATGCGCCATTGCGGGAATTTCTTTATGCATGAGATCCTCTTGTGATTCGGAACGCAAGTCGCAGATATGTGGACACAGATTAGGTACAGAGGAAAATCTTCGCAGACGAGCATGTTCGTCTACTAAAGAATGGTAAAATTTATTAGTGCAAAATTATACTAAGTACTTAATATTTTAAGCTATTATTTTATTATATTTTACACTTGTATCATTTTGGTGTATCAGATCTCCGTCGGCTTCGGCATGTATCACTGTCGCTAGTTTTGACGCAAAATGATAGGCGTCATGTCAAACGCAGTAGCTGATACACCCCGTTCCGTATGTTAATACTGGGCGCTTATTCACTATGCCGCATGAAATTCCTTGCCGAAAACGTGTGACGTCAGTACGGCAATTGCCGTACGATTCCACGCAGATATCTTACCGCGGCGCGTAACGTATCTTATTGGCAATAGAGAATAATGGCCCTGTCATATAGGATACGTATGAATCGCGATCGGCAGTATATACGTAATATGGAAGCATTTTGATACTGTGTCACGATATGACTATGTCGTTGTCAGAGGAGCTCCTGATATAAATTTGTTATTGATTTCTGTACTGAACAAGAGTTGATGCTCGAACTGAATGAATCGTGTCGGTCTGAAGAGAAAGATACGAGGATCGGGGCATTTGGATACGAGGATCGGAGACCGTCCTCATTGCCAACACGCGTGCACGACATGCTGACAGCATACAGTATCATTAGGTATGGAACTGTTTTTTTGCATAACAAAGCGAGCAATAAGATCTGATACGATATGGTCGAAATGGGCGTCCATACTAAGGATATGAATACTCGATACGATACGCGTGATTTTGAACGTCAAGATGATAAAAGTGTGGACCCGGCTTTATGTGTCCTCCGCTCGATCTACTGTAGAATCGTTTAGCGACTCAGTTGCTTACCACTTGAACAAAAAGCGCTCGAACTTGTCACTGTTTATCTTAGCAATGTCATATTACCTAAATGTTTTTTATTTTATTGTAACACCACTAGAGCACCACGAAACCCCTGACCGTAGAATAACAAACAGATTAAGGCAGTACTACTTCAGATGAACTGGTTAAAATGAAGAAGTAGGAGAAACAATAAGCTAGTTTGCCTCTCAGAAGCTTCAACAAAATAGGCACATCTCATTTCCGTGTTCCATCTCTCCCTTCACGATCAGCGCTATCTGTTCAGAGTGGCGTACCTCAAGAACATTTACATATATATTGGCCTCGTCCTGAGTCCGACTGGAGTCCAACTTGGCCTCTCGACGATCAATTCAATTACAAGTCTTTTGGTGTTCTCATTAGGTTAGAATTTCAAGATGATATTGATGAACATTTTGCTAGAGGTTTGTTAGCTATATTCGGTTAGTAAACAAAATAGATACAGATATCAGGTGCATGTAGAAAACACATGTATGTACGTGTATGAAACACATGCAATTCAGATGTAACATTTACAAGAAAAAAAGCTACATGAGTAGATTGTTGAATTTCCAAATGTGTTGGCAAATATGAGTATCTCTATTTTGTATTTTGCATATTAAAAAAAATACTGTTTGAAGGAGATTCGTTGCCTGCTCAAATTATCACACTAAAGTTCAGTGGTGAGATGAACTTATCCGGCAGGCGCACAGATCTGCGGCAGGTTTAGTCTTTCCACAGATACTCTTCGGGGGATAAGTGTACTATGGTTTTCTGTTCTCTTTTGTTTAGTGACAAGAAAAATGGTAATAGATTTTATATCTTGTCTAAAGTTTTGAACGTTCCAGAATTTATTTAGAAATAGTACAAAAATAACTGACACTGTGTGGATGACACTATTGTTATATATGCCCAGTAACTAGTCACTCTGTCTCCATGTAACTATGTTTGTTACCTGCATAGACTAAATGACAAAAATCTTCATTAAATTTGACAAGGAAATAGTGTGCATCGTAAGGAAGATCTTAGGTAATTATTACTTACTTTGGCTCCCGGAAAAAATTAAACGCAGGAAAAATCGCGCGTCACAGATATTGCTATAAATAGAACAAATTATTAAAGTAATCTATTACGCTAAATTAGGTAAAATAATAATCATCGAAATTTGAAAAATAAATTTTATTTTCGTGTTGAATCTTCTTCAGGAAAAGAAAATAGCCATACCTTTCTGAATCTACCGGTGGTGCTTCGGAAATACGCCCGTTACATTGATTGTTGTATGAGGTAGTGCTGGCAAACTGACAGTAGAGTCTCTCAGAGTTTGTCAGGCCACTCAAGGGTCTCTGACATGGCTTAACGAATTACACGAAGCGATGGAACCCCGCAAATAACCCAGAAAAGTCACTGGTGCGTAGCGCAAGAGCGAATCCAGTATCGCTGGATTCTACCCAACTCGCACTAGTATACCGCGAGGCACCGCCCTTTACATTAATACATCGTAGAACACACAGTGCAGTGGTAAAAAGCTGACTTAATTTTCTTTACTTAACGTTTTCTTCAAAATGCCAACTTACCTGCACGACTTGTCAGATAATAATGAATTATTCATAGAGGCGCCGCAACACGACAGAACAGCTCGTGTTTGAACAACAAAACAACGGAACAACTGTAATCCTATTAATTCTGTAAGGGTTTTAAACAATGAAGAATTAATGAAGTAACGCTTATTGCTTGTAAGATTTTGTGCTGAATTTCGTGAGGAATTAATTAAATGATCAGGGGCTTTAGGTATAATGTCTCATCTTATTTTTATAACAGTAAGAAATTATTTTATGAGAAAAGATGGAGCTCGCCAAGTGTATTATTTAAACCGATAAAAAAATTGGAAGGTCTTCAAGTAGGATGTGTTCTTTTAATAATATATATACTATAATAAAACTGTAGCTGGGCTAAATCTGTACATTAAATATATTTTGAAAATAATTTTTGAGATAAACTTCAAAATCGATATGGAGATGCAAAACGATTTTTTTTATTTTTTGTCTCTGTCTGTCTGTCTGTATGTTTGTCTCTTTGAACATGCATCACGCTGAAACTATCTGACGGATTTTGATGCAACTTGGCATAGTTACAGCTGATGTTATGGATTAACATTTAGAACACTTTTATCCCGAAAAAATAAAGGGTTCCCGCAGGATAAGGGTATTGAAAGTTATTTAAAAGGACACGTATCACGCTGAAACTACTAGACGAATTTTGATGTAACTGGACTTAGTATAAGTTTATATTATCTGTTAAAATTTAGAATACTTTTAATCCCGAAAAAAATAAAGGTTTTTAAGGGATGGGGGCCCAAAATTTATGTTAAACTAAAGTAATAATACATCCGTTCATAGAACGGTACCAAATTTCGTTGTTTGCTCCACTAACTACAGTGGCGAAGCGGTAACATGCGTGGAGATGTAATTCAGACGTCCGTGGATCGAAACCACGCGCTTCTAGTTTTTTTTTGCTCCATAATTAAAACATTTACATATTTTATGAGTTATTTTTACATTTTTTAACCACCGAACAAAGAGACGGGTTTTATAAGTTTAGGGTGTGTATCAATGTGTGTGTGTGTGTGTGTGTGTATGTCCAAACGAATGGACCAATTTTGATGCGTTTTTTTTCTATTTAAAAGCTGATGTGCTCGAGATGCTTCATAGATATATAAGGTATGGGAGGGGGGATGAGAAAAGGGGGGTGAGAATCGTAGCTTTCAAACGAGTGGGCCGATTTAGTTGCGGTTTTTATGTTTGAAAGCTGGGGTAAACGAGATGGTACTTAGCTATAATGGGGGAAGGACGGGGAAGGGGTTGAGAAAAGGGGGGTGAGAATCGTAGCTTCCAAAAGAATGGACCGATTTAGCTGCGGTTTTTTATGTTTCAAAGCTGATGTGATCGAGATGCTTTCTAGCTATAATGGGGGGTAGGGGGCTTTTTCTTGATATCCTTGATATTTTTAAGGCAGCTGTAATTTATTCTTAAGTTTTATTTTAAAACAAGCAGATAAACATATACAGACGACTGCGCGTTTATTATATCTTGGGATATTGATAATGTATTATACACAGAGACCGTATTGGCGTCGGGCATGTTTTAAAAAAAGCGAAAACCCAAAGTTTATGGCTGAGCTGACATCGGGTATAGTTTCGAATTTAGGATTTCGCGTAGCTTATTTCGAAATATAACACACAACACACAACGCTACATTCCTAATTCTCTTGATTCAGGGAATCCTTGTAAGGGATGATAATGATACAGAAATAAATTTTTAACGCTTAAACAATGCTACTCGCACACTAAGATTCCGTGTCGCGGGTGGAATAGACTCATGCATACCCACACCACAAAAATCCAAGCGGAGAACAAAACTGTATGCTTCACACTCAATAATTGTTTACCTGGATTCAAACCTGGGACACTAAGATCAGCAGACAGGGGCACCACCAACTGCGCCACATTGCTGTGTCGTCACTCTACATACCCATATGATTGTGTTAATCATGAGCAAACTCTGTAGAACACACTAGATATTTTTCAATATCACCCCTAACTCAGTAATAAACAGAGTCCATCGGAGATTAACCGCTTAATCCCCCAAATTGGACACAGTTTCACCTGCCGACCGGCCTGAGGGGATTTGGTCCCGGTAATGAACGGAAACGTTAAAAGTTAATCTGACATGCTTCCCTCGGGATTACGCGTACTTACTCGTGTACTAGTACTGTCAGTCTGTCTAGCTAGGAATAAGTACTAACATGTGTATAGGTAAGATAACCAAAGAATAAAGCGAACAACAAATCTATCAATATTATGCATTTTCAACAATATCTATGTATCTATACTTATATTAAAACAATAGGAACGAAAGAGTCAGTACAAAGAAGATAATTTAAAAAAATGGTCTAATCTAGCGTAGGTACTTAAAATAACCTACTGAACCAGAATATAACATTTTTTTAATCGTGTCTGACTGTTTGTTTATTTGTCTTTAAGTATGTTTGTTCGCGCATCACGTAAAAACTACCGGACCGATTGCAATGTGATTTTCACTGTTGGATAGCGTAGGGTTTGACTTAAAAACTGGGGTACTTGTTATCCGATGAGTAGAAGCCGAGCAACCAATAAAAAACTTTTTGACAGCAGAAATAATTTTGATCAAATGTTGCTTTATTGATGTTTTAGGTCTTGGAATAGAACATAGATAATATAATAGAACTTGTAACCAGGAGAAATGACCACGCGTTTGAAGCCGCGGGTACAGCTAGTAACTTAATACACGTGAACTTGACATTTGAGCTTATGATGGCTCCAGACTATATTCCATCTGAACAATGAAGCAAGCAAGCAAGCAAGCAACCTTGTTTGCTTGCTTCAAAGAGTATACAAATAGGTACTACGTTGCATGTACTCGTAGTAATGAGGTTGTGCTGGCCGCCCAAAGGGCCTCTGACTTGGCTTAACGACTGCTGTCAATCAATAACAGTCGGGACCGACTGCTTAAACGTGTGCTTCGAAGCATGGAGCGATGGGAATCCGCACATACCTGTTAAGTTGAAACACTGTTGAAGCACTACGAAAGCCCGGACGCGACTGTGAAAGAGACTGCTAAATGCGCACTGATTTATTTGTATAGGTAAAGGGGCGGGCGAAGCCGCGCTTAGGTGCATACTATCTGAAGGCATACATAACAAAAACCTTAAAAAAAACATTGGTCGAGATCGGAAATTGAACCCGGTATCGTTGGATTCTTATACTGTGTACCGCGGGGCTACCATCGCTCCATGGTTGGTTTTTATGTATAGTTTAGGCTTTGTACCCATAAAATGCATGTGAGGCTCGGTTCCATTTCAATATAAGTAGATATTTGAATAAATTCATTAATTTGGGAATGGAAAGATTTTATCATAAAGAAGGACCTATGTCCTCCGGTATGTCGTTCCATTTACGTATTTTGGTTGCAATGTACGAATCAAATAGGATGACTGTGGTGTGAAAAAATCTTCTGAATCGGTGTGTTATTTATTGAAAATTTCTGAATCAGCCTGCTGGCATTATGATCGAAGATGATACAACTCCCAAAGCTAGTATAGATAATACTAGGTAGGTACCTACACTTTGAGCAATCCCATATTTGATTATACTTCCAAAACTACACGGTTGAGACTAGGCATGAAACGTTTCTAACGATTACTGATTATTTATTCGCACACATTCACCATTTACCCAACCCTATTCCATATATTTGTTTAATTTCAAATCTAAGCTTATGACGAATTCATTTCGGTATCAATCGGTTACTGTCAAACTCACCCACCTCATTATACCTTCCTATACATAGCAGTAAGGACAACGGTAGCAATGAAGGTGAATCAATCAATGTCTGTGAGCGTTCTGTGGGCTTCAGCTATTTGGGCGGGGAACTTAATCGGGTAGATTACATTTGTTTTTGTCTGTTTTTCCATCGGTATCGAGAACTGGCACTGGAAAATAACTTTTGCTTATCTATCTACGAGTATACCTAACTATACATATAATAAAGCAATATGTACGAAAAACTGTGTACAGAGATATTTAAATAAAAAATGGTCTAGTGTAGGTACTTAAAAGAAGCTACTGAACAAGAATAGTGTCTGTCTGTTTGTCTGTATGTTTGTTCGCGCATCACGTAAAAAATACTGGACCTATTGTGATGTGGTTTTTACTGTTGGATAGCTTAGAGTTTGACTTAATAACTAGCTTCAAAGCAAAAAACACGCCTCCATGCCAAAAATAATAATAATGACAGTAAATTATATACTGTTGGAACGTGTTTAACAAGGCCTTCAATTTGATAAAAAAAAAACGTATTTGATAATGGAGCCATAAAAATGTAATAAGGTTTTTTTTTAAATTGGCTTCTTTTTCTCGGAGGGATGTAAGGATTATATCGGTAGCCCATACGTCTAAACTTGGTCAGGCTAACTAACTTGTTTGTTCTTCTTGTTATTTAAAAGTTATGGTGGAATAAAGAAACTCACATACATACAAACATACATGAATCCTAAAAACAAAACACGACTGTTTTTGGGCAGTCGTGTAAAAACTGGTTTGAATGGTATCTCAATCTGATGAGTAGAATTTGAGCAATCAATACAAATACCATACCATATGAAGTCTGAACGAAGTTTGATGATGTTGATACAGCCAATAATACATAGATCCTCAAATTTTCTTGTAATCTAAATAGTAGATCTATGCTCAGATTCTCAAACGTAAAAAGAGGGAGATGGCACGCTGTAATATCACGATAACGAAAACGTGATTATGATGATTGATATGATTATGAATATTTGTTTGTCGTATGAGGTAGTGCTGGCCTCTGGTGTCAGAGTTTGTCAAGCCGCCCGAGGGCCTCTGACATGGCTTAACGACTGCTATTAATCATTAACAGCCGGGACCGACAGCTTAACGTGCCCTCCGAAGCACGGAGCGATGGAAAACCGCACATAACTCAGAAAAGTCATTGGTGCGGAGCCTAGGTTATGAACCCGGTATCGTTGGACTCTAAATTGCACTATAGAACCGTTAGGCCACCATCGCTCTATGCTTATGAATTAGATCCATACTTATGTATTTACACAAGCTTTTACCTGCTAGTTCAGCTACTCGTCCCGCATCAAAGTCGATCCAATAGGACGAGTTAATGAATTCAAAAAAAAAACGTTCAGTAATTCGTACCGTTCGATTTATACTTCATTTTATTCAACAAAATCTATACTCAGCTATATAAGTTTATTTATTAATTGTTTATTAGTTAGGTTAGGTTAGAAAAGAATGAGTCAGCACTACTTTTCATCGCATCGCTTGTTTTGTGTTACAAGGCCACTGTGAACTATATTTAAACTAGTTGTGTTACATAAATAAATAGTATGTTCATTGTAGAAGTTATTTTATTTTTATATCATGTTCATTCATATGTAATATAACATATTTGTTTTGTCTTTGAAACATGGGTTGGTTTAAACTATTTGAAATTGTTGTTGTTTACATACACTAATAATATAAAGAGGTAAAGTTTATTAAAAATTTGTTTGTTACAGCTAATCTCTGAAACTGCTGATCCGATTCTGACAATTCTTTCAGATAGTAAGCTACACTATTCCAGGTGGACATAGACTACTTTTTTCTTCAGGAAAACGCAAAATTTCCGTGGTATAACGGAAACACAATCGGCAGGGATATAGGGCTCAGCACCTAGTAATTAATAAACTGGTATAAACTTTATAATAATAATCAAAATTTATGAAAATTTTCCTATTACATTTTTTTAATAATTTATCATAAGTACCCGGTTGATACAGTACACTAGTTCCATTACTTCTATCAAATACGAGTACGTTAAGTAAATGAAATGGTGCCTCAGGATCATGTCAGGGTCTAACTGCCATTTTGTTTAGACAAATCGTATTATAAATAATATTTTAAAATGTTTCATATATTTTAATGAAACTATTTTATACAGATACTGTGTGAAACCTCTTTCATAAATTCTTAATTCTTTCATAATCCATTTCATTCCATTTGATAGTTTGTCATTATTAATTCTAAATACAAATAACCTGTCATTCCCATATTGTCTTTGGATTAGCAAAACTGGAATTTTACGAAATAATATGTTATAAAATACCTAAATAAGTTTATTACAACTAGAGTCTTTTAAATATATATGATAATACCTTCGTTAGTGGTTGTTTTTATCCTTATTGTTGAAGCACGATAAATCTGTGATAATAACAATACTAGAGCCCCAAGGATACACTCTATATATTAAATTGAGAGAAGACTGAATAGAATAGTCGAGTGTAAGCCGCTGTTTATGAAAATCTCCGTGTGCTTCTAATTGTTCCTGTACTTTTGTGTCCACTGAGGTTTGGTCCCTGGGCTAGTGGAACAAACCCTAGGACCGCCTCGTGACAACTGTAAGTGGACCTACTCGTAAGTACACGATGTCTTTGTTTGATAATGTATTATTTACTTCATAGGTAGAGAAATATCACAATCAGAACCCTTGACTTTACATAAGCAAGATGAATTTAATTTGATTGCATCACAAAGAAGCAGGTCTCTTCTTCTTCGCAGAGGCATTAGTGTGACGAAAAATTAAAAAGCAAAAGAAGTTTGGCAACAATTATTTTTGTTACCCTACAATTATTCTTGATTTAAGACTGATTGTGTTTTAATGTTGATGTTGTGATCATATATGTAATTAATGTGTAAAATAAATTAAATATGTTTTTTTTTAATACACATATTTTAAACAAAACCATATCTAGACTTTTATTAATCCACTACCTTCGCCCCGCGGTTTCACTCAAATATGCTACTAAAAATGTAAATTTAACTTCCTATCAAACACTCATGACAAGCAACTTCGCTCTTCAAACACTTATATGACTTCTTATATGAGCCACTCCTATTCATACCACTTCTTTCCTTGATCACTCCTTCCAGGTTTCAGCAGTCCGTCTCTGGAACTCACTTCCAATTGACATTAGAAAGTGTCAAACTAAAGAAAATTTTAAACGGTTAACTCGAGAGCATCTAAAAAAAGACTTATTAACAACACCAGCTGTTTAATTTTATAATATTTATATGTATTTTATTTTTATTATAATATATGTTGTAATATATATATATTATAATAATTGTATATGCATATTTTACAAAGTTATATATTTTAGTATTCATTTCAATTAATTTATCTTTATTTTCATTTACTGTCCATATCACGAGTGCACGCCTATACACATCTTTCTTGCACAACCAGTATGACTGGCAGAAAATGCTGTCTTAGCATTAAGTGCTCCACTGTACACTGTTTTTGTGCACAAAGTATTAAATAAATAAAATAAATAAATAAAAATGTGTTTTTCCAGGATCTAAGGTATCAAATTTCATCCAAATTCTTTAAAATATCTTCATACAAGAACCACTTCCCATTCCCCATTCAATCTTGAGATTAATTTTAGACGTAACCTTAAAAAATTTACCTTAAAAATCAGTCAAGTAATTTTAACGTGAAGCGTTAACAAACAAGCATACAATTTAAAAAGATGATATATTCTTGTTCATTAGCTTATTTATACCATATTATTAATATTATTGCTTATTTTTACCCATGACCATATTTTTTTCTTTGAGCAGACTTTTTCGTACTTATTGCCTTATTATAAGTATATAGTGTAAAATATAAACTAGTTTTTGGTTTTGAGTAGGTAGGTACTTGATCTAGTACAATACCCATGTCATCCGGAAATTATAAGTATATAGTGTAAAATATTAACTAGTTTTTGGTTTTGAGTAGGTAGGTACTTGATCTAGTACAATACCCATGTCATCCGGAAATTATAAGTATATAGTGTAAAATATAAACTAGTTTTTGGTTTTGAGTAGGTAGGTACTTGATCTAGTACAATACCCATGTCATCCGGAAATTATAAGTATATAGTGTAAAATATAAACTAGTTTTTGGTTTTGAGTACTCGATCTAGTACAATACCCATGTCATCCGGAAATTGTTGGAAATCCAGATGTTGGGCCTGGATGACAAAAGTATGTTTTGCTTAACACTGATCATCATATCAAATCATCAAAAATACTAAAATTAAAGGTAAAAATAAAGGTGCGCACCACAAAATGGCCAACTTTTTGGACCGACCAATAACTCACTAATTGTCGACGCGCCGCCAATACTACGTACTACCGGCATGGAGTTTATTCTCGACACAAATCCCTCTATACATTTTTATTGGCCACTTCCACCTTCGCCCCGCGACGTGACCAGGGTGTTGAGAGAGATGATCAGCGCACATTGAGGCAAAGTAACGCTTCGATTTCTTTAGGAAGAAGAAAACTATCAACATAAAGATCTAAAATAATGTTATATGCTACTTTTTTAATCTTTGCCCGTGGCTTTGACCGCGTTATCATTCTTCTTGGTTAAAAGTAACTTATGTTTTATCCCAGGACCAAAATTAGCTATATAAAGTAGGTACATTTCATCAAAATTCGTTTAGCCGTCTAATAGATTTTTATGAAAACGCTCGGTTTCAATCTATCCGTTTGAGATTTGAAGTAGGTTTGATTTTAAGTCAAAACTTAAACTATCCAACAGTAAAAACCGTGTTTTAATCGGTCCAATATTTCTTACGTCATGCGAGAACAGAGAGAGAGAAAACACACATATATAAAGAGTTTATTTTCTAAATGTCATTTTCTTGTTCAGTAGCTTAATAGACCATTTTTATGGTTCTGTCCGTCGGAATGAAAAAATAACGGAAACCTTATAGGACCACTTGTGTGTCTGTCAGTCTGTATGTCAAAGATAATATGCACCGAATCTACTGCACTGATTAGGTTGAAATTTGGTACACATACGAATTTCTGTGATCCAAACACGGAAGAGAAAAGTAAAAATAAGGTTAGGGTTGGGTAGGTCTCATTTTTTATAATTTAAAGATAAGCGAAATTGTTTAAAAAGAAACCGGAAATTGTACATTACTTATAGATTACATGAAAACCTATAAGTTGACTATAGTCTTAAAATAACATGGTAAATCTATAAATATTAAGAGATAATACATTCATCGTACGGAGCCATATCCAGGCGAGTTCAACTCGCAATAGTTTTTTATGTTCTTTGTACAGAGTTTTAATTACTTATTTACAGTTACGTTTATTTACAGTTACGTTTGTTTACAGTTACGTTTATTTACAGTTACGTTTATCACCAAACAACTAGGTAAAAAATATAGAAAAGAGTAGCTTAAAAAACTTTAACTTTGGGCGATATTATCTCTAGACAGCGATCTCTTCCATCCAACTATAATAAATAATAGATAAATCATTTTAAGAACCCCACACTCAAATAGAAAAGTCTGCATTTACTTTCTTACTCACATTCATTGAGAACTAGCTGTGCCCCGCGGTTTCACCCGCGTGAGTGATGATGATGAAAAGTATTATATGTGTTCCAGGGTATAAGCTTTATCCATTCCAAATTTCATCAAAATCCGTTCAGCCGTTAGAGCGTGAAGGAGTACATACTTATAATAAAGTAGCTTAACTTAGACCTTTTTTCATTAATTATCTTCTTTGTACAAATTTTTTCGTACAAATAACGCGTCGTTACCAAAGGTTGCTATTGTCACTTTGCATGAATATGTGCATTGAGACATAATCGCGGCGCGCCCGTCAGGTCAACATAGCCAATCTACTTTGAACACAAAAAATTAAACTTCTCTGTGATACAGAAACACCAAAATTCCGTCTCTCCAGTATACGCCGCTCCTATAGCACGTGCGATGTGAACTGTTTGATTTGTTTCCGATTTCCAGCCGGAGCCGAGGGCTGTCCAGCGACCACCAGGTAAACACCGGTGCTAGCACATGTGGTCACAATATTGGACATACAGTTGAATCTCTTTAGTGAAGTTTTAATAGTCTCTCAACTTCAACAATCGGTGGCGTTTGTTGTGTTTGCTTTGACAATAACTTTTGAAACGTTGGTTATCCGATATTTATGAAATTTTGTATGTAAGTTCAAGAATGTTTTAAAAAAGGCGGATTTTTCGCAAGTTTTGCCAAGCATCTTGAGCAGTGTTTAGTAAATATAACTTGAGAGCAAGTCTATTTTTTGCGTGGTTACAACTACCTATATTTTCACTTCACTCTAGATGAGATCGGATACGTCAAACTCTACAAACTGTAATTTTTTAAATTATGAATCTACATCGGTTTTATGATAATCCGTACTCTATTAAAACCTCGTTCGAACTACTCAATTCGCGCCAATCGTTCCCAGTCTCACCGATCTTTTTATTATCCCGCCGCAATAAAAGAGGATTACAGATTCAATAAGTGGCTCTGATAACGGCGGAACACCTGCACCGGTTTACGATCACCCTTCACCGGTTTGAGTGGGAAACTTTTATGTCATTTCAGGGTTCAGGCAGGCAATATCTATTCAACTCCTTCGTAGATCTCTTTACTTGGCTTTAGTCAATTATAGCCAATCGAATTCGTGGCGATTTAATTATGTTCTGTACGAGTTCTTAAACTTCTTGAGTGGAGACCACGTTAGGCTGGCTTACTTTAGGATGCCTGCCCTCCAGTTGGAGTGACAACTTGCGACAGAAGGTTGAGTGGCGCTCAATAGCCTGGCATCAAGCTGCATAGTATGGGCTGGCGATGATGATGATGGAGTTGACATTTAAGCTTGGCTCAGGAAGTGAGCTTTGGATAGGAATTGCGACGGTGTCAGATAAAGCAAACGAATTATTTAACAGATTTATATGCAGCTTCAGTTGCTCCGTAAATAAACATACCGATGCCGCGATGATATTAACAACCAAAAACTGTAAAAACATAATCGCACATTTTCTTTCAAGTGAATATTTAAGTTAAAATTCAAAACTCAGTTGCAGCATTAATAAACAAAAGCTAAGAAAGCTCCCGGAAGAGCTACAACTCGTTGCACTAAGCTGCAGTGCAGTGCAAATAAAGTGCACACGTAGTCTGCGCACGAACACCTGAGTTAGTAGCGACTATGTTTATTATAACGCAATTGTACTGTTGGACAAGAAAGTGTGCACTTGAATAATCACACCAATTTTTTTTATTGCAAATTATGAAGTTACTCGGGCAAGTTACTTCTACAAAGCTTTGTAGATGTAATTTGACCGAGTAACTCTTTTCTTATTCAATTAATGTATTTCCTTTTCTACATCCATCATATAGTATCTTGCCTTACACTACCAATGGCGATGATCCACTAAATACTCAAAACGTAAATTATATCTTCATTGAAAGTCCAAAATCACGCAATCCCGTCTACAGCACCGAAACAATCGAAAAGACAAAATAAATGGCTGTAACCATAGACATTTCGACAATATCTTTTATTCCCTTTCATCAAAAACGTCGGAAAGCGTTTAGCTCACCTGCCCTCCGTTTTGTTTGGAGATAACGAAAAAAGCAGCGGCCAGTCCAATCAATCCGGGGAAATAAGAAAAAATGATTGGATTCACCTCACGCGCCGTCGGGGCCGGGAAAAAAAGTCCGAACAAAAAATATGTGTAGATATTTATGTTTGCAACGATGTGTATTCGGAGTGCGCGTGACAGTTTTCTGTGCTTTTGTGTTATTGTAATTACTGGGGATTTTTATGAGGGAGGTGTGCGCGGGGTTTAAAGAAGGTTTTCTTCAGGTGACTGTAATTGCAGTGGAGAAGTTTTATGTGAAGCCGTGTAGGTATCGCATCTATAATTTTGACTATGTATAGTATACTGTACGAGTATGTATAGTATTTTCGTAGTTTCATAGACGGATATACCTGTTTTGTTGCGTGTTGAGGCCCGCAGCGCACGTCGGGGCAAAAATTTTGTAGTACAATTTTAAGCCATGTATAAAATGTAAATGTATATGATGTTACAGTAAAAACCCATTTTTAGTAAGAATGCGTTTTAATCTCTAGAAGCCTTCGTTAAAACTAGTTTTGGCTACTTGTCATTTAAGTCATTACTGGTTGTAACTAGATAGAATGCGTTTCAACTAATCAGTATTTAAACTTTCAACACGGTTTTCAAGGCGAGACAGGCTTGGCCAAGAGTGGGCACAACAAATAAATTTTGAAAAATGTGATAAGGTGCTTTGGGGTAATTTAAAAAGGGCAATATTCCGATTATTTCTAATACTAATAACCCAGGTAATATTGTTTGCTCTGGGCCTATAGTCTCGACATAGATAACGAAGCTACCGTCGTTAAATAATAACGACAAAAATTGTTTACTTTACGTCAAATGCAAATCTCTATAACCGAGGTACCGAGCAAATCTCTATAACCGAGGTACCGAGCAAATCTCTATAACCGAGGTACCGAGCAAATCTCTATAACCGAGGTACCGAGCAAATCTCTATAACCGAGGTACCGAGCAAATCTCTATAACCGAGGTACCGAGCAAAATTGACTATTATCTATTAGTGATCATTTTGGGCGAAGGGGATGCAGTAGCGCCACCTGGCTTTACATAACTTAATTATTGTATGAGGTGAAAAAGTTAAATATTATGATTTTTGATACACATAGATATGTAGGTGCATAATGTACCTAAATTATGAAAAAAAAAACATTTAAGTATCAACTAATCAAATAATATTACAAAATTACCCCAAAGCACCTACTCTTTTATCAATGAATAAATATTTGTATTTAGAGTTTAAACTGTTTTGATAAAGCAGTTAATTAGGTTAACATGAATGATTTCAAATGAATGATTCGAATAGCCATTGAAACCAAAACGTTCATAAAAGATTTGTTTTTTTTATATTCTTGTATGTTTGTTAGTAATGAATAAACTCAAAAAAGACCAAACCATTTCATTCTTAGAAAGCTACCCGGATTGACATTGGCTACCTTTAACTTTTTTTTTCTTTCATTGCAGTTAAACGGTAAAACTACGGGCGGAGCCGCAGGGCAGAGCAGTTTATAAATGAACGTACTAATAAATCTCATGAACGAAAAATCAATCAAACCTTAAACTTTAATTAATACTATCTCAGTTCAATTGCATAAGTAACAAAGTCACCAGGTCTAAGTTTGCTGGCGATCGCAGCCGAAGTAAAGTTCACCTAATGAAAACGCTAAAGTTTCCGTTTTTCGTCTTCGCTCCAGCGGTTTCAATTTGGGAACAACCGATCGTAGGTGTTTCATTGCGTTACAGACTCGCTGAAATGTGCTCCTGTGACTTCTGGATATTGTTAAAGTTTAACTTAAGTTTTGCCAGAGTTACGGGATGGAATCTTTCAAGTTGCGGTCACTTTACCTCCATAATTTAAAAAGTTTAGTTCTATCCACTGATTTAATTACAAGTAGAAAGATTAGGTACCGGCTCCTCAGGCGTGTACCGCAAAAGACCTCCTTTGGCCTTAGACACAATCGGACTGACGTTTGTGTAATACGTGTTAGCAGTGACACTCATTCGCGCTACAGCTTGCTCTATATTATTTTGTAGATGCACATGAAGCATGACGATAGGAATGTAGCTATGTGGGTGTGTTTGTATGTAGTTGTATTAGGTCCAGTTTTTGTTTACGTGATATAAAAGCGTGCCATATCTTTCCCCCTTTTAAACTAGATCTATGGTTTTATCGGAGACAGTGGAAGATTTTCATGCATTATGCGATTTCCAAGGTTTCGTTTGCATTTTCGTTTTGTTCTAAGATATTCTCATCTGAAATGGTTTAGTTGTTACTTAATTCAGTGGATGGTAAAAGTTTGCTATTAATTCAGTTCTTTTAACAACGGTTCTGTACATTTTTAGAAAAAAAAATATGTAAATGCTTCAATTTCATGATTGAAAGTTTTATAAAACAATGAAAGCCATAATACGAATTTAGTATAGGTAATGATCCAGTCCCTGTCAAATGCATAGCTTCAGGAAATTTGAGGTTTCAACATTCAGGCTTCGCGCTTACCAACAAGCAAACAACCTGCTTCTCGTGTAAATAAACTTTTCAAACAAGTGCCATAGACAAAAAAAAACGGTCACTCTTAGTTCTTTTTACGGAGACCGGAGCCGAGACAGGTTTTAATTACCGAACCTCAAATACTGCTCGGCGTAAAAAATCGCGCGCCCTTAACGAGTTTACTGAAGGGCTCGAGTTAACCAGTGCCACAGAATAAGTAATATAACCTTAAGCAAAGCTGAGGCATGAATAAGTTTCTGCGAGCTTATAATATACTTAATTAGCATTACTCGTATATAGCTCGAAAATATATGAAAAAATTCTTAAAATGTGACCAAAACATAAATGAGCCCAATCTCGATGACTTTACTAGTAGACACTGAAAAGCTCCACTGCACACCTTCTTGTTCCATCGTCAGAACAACTGGTACCATTATAATTGCATTGTGTTCAGATTTGCGCAAGTTTGCAAAGTTTCAATTCTGTACGACAATAATTAGAACTAAAAGAACAGAAGTTAGTGAAAAGCGAGATGTAAGATTTGGCTAATAAAAGCTTGTTAGTAAAAGAAGTCACTTGTTTCTTTTTAACAGCTGAACTCGAAAAGAAAGATATGGGTGTTATAAATTCAGGGTGTGTATCCGTGTGTCTATCTACGGCATCGTAGCTAAACGAATGGACCAATTTTAATGCGTTTTTTTTTTGTTTGAAAGCTGATGTGTTCGACGAACCAAATATTATAGCTAAGAACCATTTCGAACTTCGAAATGGTTCTTAGCTAAAATTTTTTATTTTTTTTTATTACTGACTAGTCAATCGTTTGACCACGATCTCACCTGATGGAAAGCGATGATGTGGTCGAAGGTGTAGCAAGCTTGCCTAGTAGATACCTATTCACTCTTCACTTGAACACACCGGGTTTATAATTTACTGGAAACACTGACGAGGGCAGGGCATTCCACTCCTTTGCAGTTCTTATAATAAATGAAGAAGCGTAACGCTTCGTTCTTGTGCGAGGTATTTCAACCATGAAAGGGTGGCGCTTTGCTGATCGTCTAGTCGTACGGAGATGGAAAAGTGATGGGGGAATCAGGTTGTGCAGTTCTTGTGCACACTCTCCATAGTGCAATCTGTAGAATACCGCCAGGCTTGCTACCTCACGTCGATGCGCCAGACTTTGAAGCTTATTGTTTACCAGAGTGTCATCCCCAATGAGCCTGATAGCATGTCTCTCAATTGAATCCAAAGACTCGAGCTGATACTTGGCGGAACCGTCCCAGAGGTGGCAGCAGTACTCCATACAAGATCGGACCTGTGCTTGATAAAGATTCAAAAGCTGTCCCGGTGTGAAGTACCGCCTAACCTTAGACAAAATACCAAGTTTTTTTGCAGCTACCTTGGCTTTGGATTCAATATAAGACCCAAAATTCAGGTTTGATGCGAGTTCGACAGCCAAAAGCTCCAAATGGTCGCCTATTGGTATTGTTACACTTTGGAAAGACCGAGATCGATATTTGGTAGGAAAGTACTCCCAAACGAATAAACCAATTTTGATGCGGTTTTTTAAATGAAAGCTGATGTGATCGAGATGCTTCTTAGTTATAATGGAGGGAGGGGAGGGGGGGGAGGAGTCAGGGTTATATACATTTTTAATTTGTGCTTGTTTCAATTATATGTAGGTCTACTGTACTTTTGGACGATCAGTATAAGTAAGTCGCTATTTACGTCATCCATAAAATCTTTTTGTTTGCAAGTATAATTATAGCTTGGATGTGTTTATCGACTCATGCTGACTGTACCATGACTTTAATAGTAATGTTAATATTCCTACCACTCCTCATTCTGGAAGTGATTTACCGTCAACAAAATATTATGTAACTTCACAAAACTACACTACCTGTTATCTTGCCGAACTTGCAAACAACAGGTAGGCGACTTAGGCAAGCCCACTGAACTCACCGACTTCTGAACTATGCGCTCGCATAAATCACGAGGTCAGAGAACAGATAATAGTTCAGGGCAGGTGGCTGTGCGAGATACCATGGTTTATTTATGGCTGAGAAACTAGTGCGATGGTTAAATGCTACAAACATTTTGAGGAAGCTTCTGAAACTATAGAATCATGCGATTAAAAAAATCATGACCTTTAATTGTATTGCGATGATTTTTGAGTATTGAGTTAAAATACTAGGAACAAAAAGTATTTTCTTATCCTATTCTTATCATGTAAACGTGTGTTTTCGTCCAAACCTTCTGCCCAAAAATATGTCTTGTTTTTTAACTATGAGATATGGGATGTGACCAATGATTTTAGTCTGAGTTAAGTTAAGACTAATCATTGCAAACTACAAGAAAAAAAAGTAAGGTTGGTTTAGTGAATACTAACTTGATTCTGTGAGCAGACACCATAACTTAATATTACGGCAATAATAACAGTACTAATAAATATTATTATTATTAATTAATATTATTAAGTGACAATAGCAGGTACGGTCAAAGTGCAGGTGGTGTGAGAGATAATAAGAGATTGACATTATGCGAGTTGACCAACTGCTTGACTAGCTGTTATGCTTACTCGCTGTAAGAAACGGTTGCCATGGAAAATAAATAACAAGTATGTCAAAAAACATCAAGAATGGTGCTATACCTACTTTTACATTGTTTTTTAATAAAAAGATAAAAACAAAAAACATAGAAAAAAGAAAGAACATTGGAACAAAATCTTAAAAGAACATAGGATGCTTTTTTTCGCGATAAACAGTAGTCCGCGCGGACGAAGTCGCGGGCGGGAAAACTAGTTCAATTACGAGTATAAGTGTTTAGACTGTCACAGTAAAAACCTGATTTATTTAGAAATTGTTTAGACTGGTTAATAAAACTAGTTAATACCTCAAGCCTTTTAAAAGTAGTTTTAACTGTTTTAAAATATAAAATGTTTTCTCTAACAATAGACATATTCCAAGTCACAAAATATTTCTGTTGTAACAAACAAAAATAGGTCACACAGTTAATTTTAGACTAATTCCAGTGTTAACAAAAGCCTTCAGTAAAACTAGTTTAACTAATGAAATCGCGTTCTAACTTAAAACGGGGTTTTATTGTACTTAAACCCTTCTAAGATGTCGATACTTATTTGAGCAAAGTCCTACCGACAGCCGAACAACCGTTGAGGTGGACTATCGACCTGAGAGTCACTGGGAGCCACTGGATGAAAACTGCTAGCAATCACTCGTTCTGGCATTCTATCATCATTAGCAGCCCGCGTCAGTCCACTGCTGGACATAGGTAGGCCTCTCCCAAAGCACGGAACTGAGCCCGATCTCCGGCTCTTCTCTTCCAACTGCTGCCAGCCACTTTGCGTATATCGTCGCTCCACCTGGCCGGAGGGCGCCCTACACTTCGTTTGCCGTGTCACGGTCTCCACTCAAGAACACGTCTACCCTAATGATTATCAGTCCTTCGACAAATATGACACTTCAGCTTATTAATCCAAGGGCTTTGACGACAACTTTAGTTCTCTGCCGGATTACCTCATTGCGGATAGGATCTTTCAGAGAAATTCCGAGCATAACCCTTTCCATAGGCCGCTAAGCGACATTATATGCAGGAGTTCATGCGTCAGCGCTCTATATGGAGGCTTTATGTTAGTAGACGTCTGTCTGCAGAAGATGATTTGACTAAAACGCAATTTTAGTTAAAATGGTAAAGTCTCACTAAATATCCTAAAGGTCTTCATCCAAGCAATAAGCACGTGAGCAATTATCGTAGTTTAAAAGCATGCGTCAGCATTCGAAGCCGGAACCATCGCTCACGGCGCGGATCCCGTCGACGCGACCATTTGTCTTGCACCACCTTTAAAAGCTATTCAAAGCCATTTTTCTTTTTTAAAAACCTTTAGACACTTCCTTTTCGTTTTTCAATCGCCCCCCGCCTGGAGTTATCGCGATAAATGCTTTTGTTTGGGCGATGCTCGATGGGTGTTCATCGAGATGATAAAACCGGTGATGGAGTGATTGTAGATATAATGACTACCCAGTAAATCATGAAGGCCAATCCGCTCATGAAAATTAGTTTCTTCCATTTATCTCTAATGATTTTGTTTCCGTTTCAACTAATGTTGGATTTTGTGTCGTCTGGTTTCGCCCACCAGGGTTATTATTACAGAAAACCCCATCATTTCTCCCATACGACGGAGATAAAGACCAACGTGTGGAGCTTGCAGATTTATAAGATACTTCACGTATTTCTTGAAGTTATCGTAGAATAAGGCCGGTGACAAGGAGGAACGTAGCTGGCAAATCACACTGCTATTACACTTGAATCTTAATAACATCTGACAAATTGATTAGAGGTTTTACTGGCGTGACCGAGAGTAGGCCTCACTCAGCAATTAATGGAAACAAGCTGACTAGCCAGCTCAGCTTAAGATAATGTATCAGCTCTATAGAGATCCACAGAACCGTTGAGCCGGCCGGACAGGTGAATGGATGTCTCGGCCCGCGCCGCCGCAATCACTCACAAATACCGTTCTGCAACTCGGCGCGATATAAACGACGGAGAGTCAACCCCTTTGAAGCTATAGCTGCTAGAGTCAGGCGGATGGAGAATAACACCCTGTGAATATATGGAGGACTAAGTCAGGTGATAGCTGCTGGATGATGTGAAATTGGCTCTCTGAGACATATTTTATCTCTACATTTACATATACATAGATTTCTTACACATTTTTTTGTCGTACTGTCAGTGGTGGATTTGATACAGAACTTGCTTGCTTGTCGTATAAGGTAGCGCTGGCCTCTGGTGCTAGAGATTGTCGTGCCCGAGGGCCTCTTATCAATCAATAACAACTGGACCGAAAGCTTACTAGCGTGCCCTCCGCAGCACGGGCCGGTGGAAACAGGCACATAACCTATAAACTTTATTCTCTAGTTTCTTTGGAAAATGTTAGCGAAGTTATCTGCGATCATTTCAGTTTTTATATCGTAATTGTTTGGGTGCTATGGTTTTACCAAAGATTTGATTTTCCAAAAACAATAAATCTTAGCAAAACTTTGCAATTGGTACAGAGTTTATAAAAACAAAACACAACTTTAACACAGAACGTTCAATAGCCTTTTATTAATCAGCCTGGCCATCCTCTAATTGAAAGCTGTCCTGTGCCGCCATCAATACACGGGGACGACCATAAATGTCGCTGTTTTAGATCTTTTTGATGTAATGGAATTTAAAGCCGTTTGTTTAAGCTTCAACGTGTTTAAGTAAACTTTTAGGGTAAAGTGCAATTGGGTGCAATGCTGCTGCACTTTTACAGTCAAAGGTCATGACTTACACATATTATGGCTCTCGCTTTCGCCCGCGACTTCGTCCGCACGGACTATAGTTTATCGCGAAAAACGGCATTCTATGTTCTTCTGGGATAATAAAAACCAACGCAAACGTATAGCACCAACTCTCTTTGTGTTTTTTGACAGACTTGTTATTATTTCGTTTCCATGCCAACCGTTCCTTACAGCAAGTTATCAAAATTTTCCTCACCATTTTCCGGGGTAAAAAGTATCCTATGATTTAATCCACGGTATAAACTATCTCCATTTCAAATTTCATTGAAATTTGTCCAGCCGTTCTCGTGTTTTTTTTTTTTTTTTAAATAATAATATATATTCGGGACAACTCCACACCAATGTGAAAGCTCCCCAAACAAACAAACAGACAACGTTTCGCTTTTATATAATGCTCTAGTTTTTTAGTGTCTATAGATCTCTAGGGAATAGGTTGGGTATCCTATTTCTTTTGATTGAAACCAATAATTATTATTGTCTTATTTTTACTACTAATCCCACAATTTGACCTTCACTTCCACAGAATATCACACTTTTTTCTTTCTATATTACCTTCCTTATTATTCGTATATTTATTTAAATACACGTTCTAAATCTATTTTAAAGTATAATTGGATAAAATTTAACTCATTTTACGTATGTACCTATAATAATGCTCTAATGTATCGGACATCTGTATAATTGACAATCAAAACAAATAAAACCAAATCCCAAACAGGCTATCACATTGACACTCAACCCATTAAGGTCTGTAAAATCCCCATTCGCCCATCACGGGTACAAAAGGCCCCACCACACTGCAAAGGACAAATCCACGCGAAACGCCGGCGAGGTGAAAACGGCTGGAAAATGGACGTATTCACCCCGTGCGGGATTTATTGCGCTTTTTATGGGCTACGTGATTGATTCCTATATGAAAGCAGTTCTATTTATAACGTGGGAGATGAGAACTGGTTACTATGTTATCTGTTACGGTACAGGATTTTTGTGTTAAAAAAACAGCAAAATTAATACTGTTTTTAAAAGCGTTTATTTAACTTGCAATGTTTGTATGCATGTATGTTTGTTTAGGTCAAATTTGGCAAGCTGAATTAGAACCACTTCCTCTTATCTTATGGAGTTGAATTTTTGCATGTTGGTTCAGTTCCGGTGACAATGCATTTTTATGGTAAGCATGACATGAATCAATATCCAGGATCAGTTCCAGATAAAGGAAGTTTTAAACGGTCAATAGCACAGCACTGTTATGAATAAAAATGTTTTTAAATTAACCCATTAAAATCTACTGCATGTGACTTTGGCTAGTTTGAGTCTATATGTCAAGCTTCAATACAATAAAACCACACTAAAAGGAGTAACTGTAAATTTGTATGGATGAAATTTAATCCGACGAATCAGTCACATAATCTCTTAAAAATCGATGTATGATAAAAAACTATATATTACGTGTCTAGTATTCATTTTGTCCCGTAGCTTATAAATAATATACCTAGGTCTGTAGCAAGTCTGTCTGACTGTTTGGTCCCACTTAACGATAAGGATAACGTGGCTAGACATTTATGAAGCCACCACGTCATGGTCCCATGGAACCCATGTTACATACATCATGGTGAAATATCCTCCTCAATACACTTCCGTCAGAGTGTGTCAATGCCTTAACTGTCGGTAATTTTTCATACCGATCTACGGTTGTAAAGAAGTTAAATAAAGTTTGGAGGTGGCATTCCCCAGAGAAATGTGTGATTGTGTTTAGTTGGTCACCATAATATGTATTGCTGGATTGTCAGACGGGCAAGAACAACAACAGAAAGACAGTTTAAATCTGTAACAAGGAAGAAGCAGTGTGAAACTAGTGGTGCTCTATCATTTCAGAAATAAGCATAAGAAAGAGAAGTTCGTTTAATAAATTCTAGAAGTTTGATCTGTTTTGTACGCTTGATTTGACTGCCACCTCTGACGACCTTGATGAGGGCTTTACCTAACAATAAATAAATGCGATGTGTTATGATAAACCGCTAATAATGTTGAATGTACGCCAAAATTCAACCTGACCTTTATATGTTATTAGCAAGCATCATTCTCATCATCCTATTAAGTTCCCACTGCGGGACCACAAAATTTCTCGCAGTGAGAAAGTAGACATAAAGTCAAATTACAAGGTCAAAGAGTGACGAACGTAGTACAGTGCCACGCAAAATTTTGGAACCAAAGTTCTTCAATTAATTTGGGCAGGTGTTGTTTAAAGACCTGTTCGTCCCGTACTTTAGTTGTAAAACTGGCCTTAATTTTCTGTCACATCCACCATGTCCCACCTCCAAGTTTCCCACGTGAATCGCTCCGTCACGATGTGACGTAACACGTGATGTGACAGGTGACGTGTTTACACGGTTTTTATGGCCATTGGCGGGTTTAAATAGCCTCCCCATTCACCCCTCTCCCACGGAAACATCGCGATAATGTTCCTGGTGAAAAATGAACAGTTTAATATGTTCCGGGATGCTTGATGCCTGTCGCTTGTTTTGCGGGTAATTTGTTTACGATATGGAATTCTAGGGTAGAGAATAAAAAGTAAAAACTAGGTAGTTAATGTCCAAGTGAATATTATTGACAGTCTTAAGCCGCCAATTTTCTTGCTGGTTCTTCTCGTGCCATTTATTTAGAAATCTTTGACGCTTATTTCATCCCATTAGGAATACCGAAATAATTGTATACCGACGGCTTTGAAAATGCCATAATAGTTACTTTACTTGTTAAACTATCTAATAATCCAGACGAAAACGCTGAGGACATCATAGATCATAGAAAATATCACTAATAGAACACATAATGATATCACAAAACTATCACGCGAACATAATTTTTTTTTGTGGTAGAAGCGTGAAAGTTTAAAAATTACAAGATCTTAATAAGAGTTAAGAAAAACTTATTTCACCCCAAACTGATCTCAATAAAAGGCATCCCCACCGTTCATCATTTTTCGCTATAAATCTCCCTTCAGGTGTAAGCTTACAGATGATTTATCACATGGTAGGTGGCCGTCGAGGTGCCACGTACGGAGTCGATTTGCGGCGAGTTACACCCCTATTAGGTATTGAGGGGTTGTTCTTTTTCGTTCGATACCAACGCGGGTGGTTGTGAACAAGGTCTGCAGTTCAGGATTCATTTCCGTTCAATTGTATATAGCCTTTACTACTTGCGACAGTATTCATGGTAATCTGCTTGGAGTAGAATATTAATACAAATAATTTCACGCGCGGAACCTGAACGTGAGACCAAAAAAGCAAATACTTTTTTTTGCTTTTTTGGTCCCACTTTCGTATTCCGCAAGTGACATCTGCCTTTCTCTTTTAATTTGTGTATCCGCTAGTACCTATTGATCAGACTTGTTCTATATTAAACAAGGTATTGTTAATTTTAATAAAATAATAATAATAAACATCATCATCATCATCATCATCACCATCATCATCATGTCAGCCTTTAGAAGTCCACTGCTGAACATAGGCCTCCCCCAAAGAGCGCCATGACGATCCATCTTGTGCCACCTCCATCCACCGACTTCTTGCGATGGCTACAATGTCGTCGGTCCGTCGTGTGGGGGGTCTCCCCACACTTCGCTTGCTAAAAATAATAATAATAAAAAAAAATAAAAAAAAAAAAAAAAAAAATATGAATAATAATATTAGACAAGAAACATGTACATAATCAAAGGAAGAGAAAAAAACACGACAGGACTGCCAAAAAAGGAACTTTACAAAATAAATACTTATTTCACTCAGGATGATGTAAGGATTCTAACGATACCCCATACATTCAAATTTGTTTAGGCATTTATAAGATATGGTGGAATAAAGGAACTCACATCCAGTTATACATGAACCGTGAAAACATTAAACTCCTTTTTTGGGCAGTCGTGTAAAAACTGATCTGTTTTATTAATTGTAAGAGAATCAACCGCCGTTATTCGTTTTAAAGTAGGTAGGTACTGTCGAGAAGTAGGTAGGTACTGTCGAGAAGTAGGTAGGTACTGTCGAGAAGAATCACAGAGAATTAATTAAAAAGTCCTATAGTATTTCTTATTCAATTTCTGGACTGATTTGGATGATTCTTCTTTTTATTTATTTATTACTATTGTGGAAATTCATCAAAACTGATTCAGTTGTTCTTTTCGGTAAATTTTGAATCGTTTTTTATTAATGTAGTTTTTTTCTAATCTCGTGTTTCTGCACATTTATATGCATGTGTTGTGTTTTTGTGCATTTATGCAAGCACAAGCGGCGACAGTAAGCTAACCTCGGTATTATTACATTTATGCAAGCACAAGCGGCGACAGTAAGCTAACCTCGGTATTATTACATATTTGACCCTTTTGGTGTTTAGTCATTGGGACAGTGGGGACCGGGAGCTCATCGTATTTACAAAAATCTATCTGAGCAACCTGGTCGATGCGTGCGAAGGAGGCAATGCCACCAGAATGTTAGGTACGATGCTAACTGACAGTGGGCGAGAAACACTTGAGTTATAAGCTGCTGTAATGGCATGTCTGCGGGTTGTCTAACTATTTCATGCAGTAGTTAGCTAGCTGTATTATCCACACTAATATATAAAAGTGAAACGTTGTCTTTGTTTGTTTGGTTGTCTGGAAGAGATGAGCTATGAGCGATAAGACCGCCCATCGTGCCTATTGTTTATGTTATGTCTATTTTGTAATTTGTTTAACTGTGTGTCAATAAAGTGTTATTGTATTGTATTGTTTTGTTTGTTTGGGGAGCTTTCACGTGATAACAGCTGGACGGATTTTGATGAAATTTGGAATGGATATAGCTTATAATAGCCAGAAATAAAATTAAATAATAACAAGTCTGTCAATAAGCATCGGGAGCGTTGGTGCTATACTCGTACATTGGTTTTTAATATCCTAGAAGAACGCCATAATCTTT
Organism: Alsophila aescularia; assembly: GCA_946251855.1. Classification (NCBI taxonomy): domain Eukaryota; kingdom Metazoa; phylum Arthropoda; class Insecta; order Lepidoptera; family Geometridae; genus Alsophila; species Alsophila aescularia. The sequence continues at coordinate 1,927,949 of OX276375.1, forward strand.
AGTCCGCGCGATGAAGTCGCGGCGAAAGCCAGTGTATTATAGTAGTAAGTAAAAACATGTACTAGCACGTCAAATAACCCTCTTTTTTGCTTCGCCGTAGTTGGGTAAAAACAACTCATTTGTTTGCCTGATATTTTAGTTGAATACTTGTACTATTGTGTATTCTGTGGTTGAAACAATCCCGTCACTTCAACCAAACTGACTTCCCACCGAACAGCTCACAAGTCTACCTACATTAACTGACTTCCCACCGAACAGCTCACAAGTCTACCTACATTAACTGACTTCCCACCGAACAGCTCACAAGTCTACTTACATTAACTCCGCAAGCCAAAACAACTACAAGGTACTAAAGACAACTAACTTAATCAGGCAGGTTAAAGTGAAGGGCAATAAGACCGCTCGTACAATTACAAACGCCGGGGTTCCGTAGCTTTAGGGTTCCCCAGGGACAGATGAAAAGCAGAGGTGAAGAGATAACACTTGGAAGGGTTTATTTTTCTCACAGGCCTCGGTGAGGTGGGATTATGAGTTGAGTTTAGTTTAACGAGGTTCGGGCATGGATATCACCTTTGAAATAGCGCGGTTGATGAGCCTGAAGGAATCACAACTTACACACTGTGTTATATTCCTCTGGAAAAAGCCAGTAGCAATTTCCTGAAGAAAAGAGCTGGAAGAGAAGAGCCAAAGATCGGACTCAGTGGAGTGCTTTGAAAGAGACCTAAGTCCAATATTGGACTTGTTTGTTTGTTTGTTTGTCGTATGAGGTAGTGCTGGCCTCTGGTATCAGAGTTTTTCAAGCCGCCCGAGGGCCTCTGACAGGGCTTAACGACTGCTATTAATCAATAAAAGCCGGGAACGACAGCTTAACGTGCCCTCCGAAGCACGGAGTACTGGACTGACACGGGCTGATGATGATGCTGATTATTATTTTAGTGTGTACCAACTATAGCGATCACAGACACGCCTGCTAAGCGTGGTGATTATGTTAAAGGTCTCTTTCACAGACAAACAGAGAGCGGTCGCCCAGTGGGGAGGAGCGCTTTGGGGGGCTGATGTTCAGCACTAGACGTCATTCGGCTGTTATTGATGTAATCATTGCCTCTTCGGTGTTTGCTGGAGTGTGTACACTGTTGCTTGATGTTGACCTTATCCTTGAAGAATCTACGAAGTCAGTAGAGTCTGAGCCACGAAAAAAATCCCACAGGCGAGTTTTTATTCGAAAGTGAAAATGTTAAAGGCATTGAACATTTTTAATTCTAGGAGCTGCGGGACTTATTAAGTCACGCGGATTCTATGTAAAGCACGATATAATCAAATCAAATAATTGAATACAAATAAGGCGAAGCTATAAGGAGTGAAACCTACTGAAATAGTTTCAAATACCAAGAATGAATGCTAAATAGTCTAAATCTATTATTATTCCGGTTATTCGGATGGTAGCCAAAATTACTCTCATGAAAGTGTATTTTGATTTTTTGAATTACTTAGGAACAAAAACTTCTGGCACATTAACAATTGGGACGAAACGCTGGCCTTGTCATCCAATTCTATTCTAACTTGTCAATTATTTATAACAGATGAGATAGTGATCAAACGCCACATAATATTTAAAAAAGCAACTGAAATATAGAGAAACTGTACTTGAAGATAAGAAATGATTATGCAGGTAACCTTTGACAACGCATCCAACTTCTGTAACATATTATTTTAATCATTAAAAAGTAGATGTTTTTAAAGTCTAAGTCCGTCTAACAACAAAAAATAAGAAAGTTTACAGAAAAAATACTTTCACAGACAAAAATCAACTTTAGCGCAATACTTGAAAGCAAATATTTGTCAAACTAGCAGCGATAGTGTGGACGGCTAATCTAACGTGCCGGGATTCTTGGCAAGCGCGCGTCCAACTTATACCTAAATACTGCCAAGTTGTACCTAAGTACGACCAACTTAGGGCATAACTTAACCTGAGGTGAACACTTCGTAATGAGTTTACTTTTTCTTGGCGGTTTGTTTTTGGGTTATACGGGTGGAAAGTGGAATTAAAGAGATATGTTTAGTGAGAAATTGGTTTCTCTAATTGAAACCTGGTTGAGTCAAATACAATCCGTCACTCGAAGTTACCTCACACTGCTGCAACATTTAACCTACAATTTATACTACTACATTAGTTTTTAATGCCAGCGCGGCAAAATTTGGCAGAACGCAAGATTGCTTTAATGTTAGCAACCTGACAAAAAAAAACGATAAGGATGTTGAACATTGTTTAAACGCAATCGTGTATTTGCCTACCATTAAAAATCAAAAGCAACAGTAAAGTAAGTGTGGATCAGCTGAAAGTAGCGCTTTGTCTGGAATCCTATTCCCACGAAGCGCATCCACAATGCACCGAATCTCACAACAACACTAACCTATCTTCCACGCAGCTTGCATCCTTTGTTGGAAGACTCGCTGAAATTAACCATGTCAAAGGAGGTCATATTGAACAACAACTTTGTTTTTCTTGAAATGTACTTTTTTCTAGCGTTACTCTGAAACTTTGATATGCCAATTGACCGAAAAATACATTTTCAATTAGTAAAACTTCGTAACGGACCCTATAAAATCTAGTGTGGCTTTTTTGGACCATTTTTGTGATATACAATCGAGTCAAAGTCAAATTCTTGTTCCTCGAGCCATTTATACAAACCAAACAATAATATTATTTTCACCTCACAAGCTCGGAAAAATTCTGTTTGTCATTCGAAATCTGAGTGGAAAATTGCATTTTACCCGCTAGCGTGGAAAGAGTTTTTAAAATTCGAACCTCTATTCAATAATTTTCTATACCGACAATTCACTGAAAATACTTTATTACTAATTTATATTATATTATTATCCGATTCGATTCTACTCTACTTGTCTCTATTCGACTCTACTCGACACTACTCGACTCTACTCGACTCTAATCAACTCTACTCGACTCTAATCGACTCTACTCGACTCTAATCGGCTCTACTCGACTCTACTCGACTCTAATCGACTCTACTTGTCTCTACGCGACTCTACTTGACTCTACTCCACTCTACTCGACTCTATACATTTTCTATTCTATTCTACTCTGTTCTAATCTGGTCTACTCTGATCTAATCTGTTCTACTGTATTTTACTCTGATCTACTCTTTTCTACTCTGTTCTACTGTATTCTACTCTGTTCTACTGTATTCTACTGTTTTCTACTGTATTCTACTGTGTTCTACTGTTTTCTACTGTGTTCTACTGGGTTCTACTATGTTCTACTGTGTTCTACTGTGTTCTACTCTTTTCTACTCTATTCTACTCTATTCTACTCTATTCTACTCTATTCTATTCTACTCCATTCTATTCTATTCTACACTATTCTACTATATTCTACTCTATTCTACTCAACTTTACTCGACTCTACTCTTCTCTACTAGACTCTTTTCGTTTCAATTTGACTCTATTTGACTCTTTTCAACCCTATTCGACTCTATTCGATTCTATTCGACTCATTTCGAATCTATTCTATTTGATTCTGTTCAACTCTATTCTATTATGTTTACACATCTGCCAGGCATCCCGCGACGGCGCATTTTTTATTATTATTATAAACACTAATTTAATATATTATTTTAGCTGTTTTTCTTGCACCTAGCATTTTCCTCGCTGTAGTGAGGTGAAAAGTTTTGTGTTGCGCACGGCAGCAAAGTTATTTGGCGTCTCGTACTTTTGAAACCCTCGCTACGCTCAGGATTCTATATTTGAACCACTCGCTACGCTCGTGGTTCAATCCTAGAATCCTTCGCTTGCTCAGGTTTCAATACAAGTACTCTCGCCAAAAAAACACTTTGCAGCCTTGCATAACACATAACTATTCTCATTACCTTGCTGCTAGGTAATGAGAAATAATATTAAGATAACATACATAAGCCTTTAAGATACAGCCAACTTTTATAATGGAGTTGGCTCTGCTTGATGGCCCTAGCAGATGTAATTGTATATTTAAGACTTAAACGGCAGTTAATAGACGACTACCTAGTTATATACTTCTTATTTTACTTTAAAATTATATTGTACAAAATAATTATTTAATCACCGCATCTTCTAGAGCCTATGGCTGGTCTAATTTTATACTTATCTGTTAGCTAATAGGTTGAGGTACTACTACTACGCGTAAATCTAAGCTTTCTTACTATTTAAATACATGTACATTTAACTATTAATACTTTACGAAATACATACTATTTACTACCGCAGCTTCAAGAGCTTTTGATTTTTCGAAAGCCTTCGCAATTCGGCAAGACTATAACGTAAGGATTAACACAACATCATGCCAGGCAAAGACACAAAATAACTTTTCTAATCCTCCGAAAGTCCTTAAAGACTTATTTGTTTCCAAAACACAATCCCACTCACCTCAGCCACGTAAGCCGCATGTAAGGTGAACCTTGCACGAAGCCATCTCGCGAATGGCTCGCATCCTTCAGATGGTCTCCACATCTCTCTGATGGCTAGCATATCTCTCTGATGGCCACACATATCTCCCAGATGAAAATGTGTCTAGACCACCTTCCTCAGAAAACATCATATTTCACGCTTACCGCTAACCCTTTCCTGGGTCGGTTTGTCGAAGGTTACAAGTCTTGTCACAAGTAATTTTTTGAAGTATCTTAATTACAGATATATACTTAGACTACGTAAACTAGCAATTGAGTAGAAGGTTTATGAGACAAATAATCTCAATACAATTTTCACTCCGTTTACTTATTAACCCCCGACCACAAAAAGAGAGGGTTTAACGTGCATAATCTATATATATATGAAGGGGTAAGGGGAAGTATTAGCTAAGTCACATTTACAAAACTTTACAGGAGAGACGATTTAAGTTTTGAAAACATTTTACGGTGGATTTGAAATATGCTCACACATTAGAATGAATGATTTTGAAAGGACATTTTAATGTTGTTTTTTGGAATTGTTTTTTGTATAAAATATGTCTAATAATAATAATAACCGAAATTTCAAACTAAGGGTGCAACTGTCTGAGCAAATTCCAGGACCTGTTTTTTCCGTGATTATAGTTATCATTAAGTCTCATTTTGTTTTGTTTAAATACAGATTAACACCTTTGTAGAACAATTATTTATCAACAATAACCATTCAACCAAAGATCGCATAAAACAAACGACACTCACGGTCAAAGAAAGTCTACGTCAATGTGACATTTCTCGAGTGCGTTCCGTTTGTAGGGAAGACGTGGTCAAGTCACGGACTTAGCTAGTTATTCACTACTAAAGAAGAAATACAACATATAAACTTGTTACGCAACGCGTTTTTACCCTTGTTTTAGATTTCATATTATATAATGAGCATTTTGTGGCCTTAGACTCCAAAAAAATAATTTGAGAAACAATGGACTTAGGCATTATTTCCCCTTAACCTTTCATATGTGTCTGTCTGTGGCATCGTAGCTCCCAAAAGAATAGACCGATTTAGATGCGGTTTTCTCTGTTTGTAAGTTGATGTTATCAAAATTGTTTTAACTATAACTCATGTGTCATGGGGTTATATAAATTTTTAATTTCATTTGAAGGAACACGACGTATCATCATCGACGTTTCGTACTACAATGAGAACAGGAGTACTTACCTAAATATATTTTTGGTCGTTTATGTATCTAGTACAGACTCGGAAAATTGCTTTACTCCTTAGCGTTACATAATGTTAGCTATTGAAGTTAAACGTTTCGTGCATACAAATTCTAAAGTACTTAATATAAATTATGTAAACTTTCTATACAAGACACAAGTTGTATGTTTTGGAAGAGCGAGCTTTCAACCGCTTTCAACTAGATTAGGTTTGGCTTCACAATTAGAGAGTGTGTTTGAAGAAGCAGCAGGATTTCTAAACCAACTCTATATAGGAGGTGTAACAAAGAAAAATACCATTCCAAAGTAAGTGTTGGCTTTGGTTTCAGTCATGCTAATGATGCATTTTGGTACAAGTACTTCTTGAACAAAGCATTGCGATTGTGGGAGAGCGGTGCCGGAGCCGGGGTAGCGATGTGAAGAAAATTAATCGACTTGTGATTTGTAGTAAATAAATTATCATTACCTTCCATTAAAAATAAATAGGATAAAACAAAACATCCTCGTTCATTTTTGTTTACTTTATTAGTAAAAAAGTACATTTTATAAATCCTGTATATCTACTAAAATTTTACTTTGGCCACAAATAACAAATATAGCCTAACCCTCATTTTCTGGTATTATGTGATGTGACCCATTATCCCATCAATAAAATACAATACAACAACACTTTAATGCACACCAAGAAGAAGGTAATATATAGGATAAACTCATGAAATGAAAGGTACAATGGGCAGCCTTATTGTTATATAGCAATCTCTTCCGGGAAACTTTTGGATGGAAAGGATTACTTAGATATTAAAGTCATCGGTGGTGCGTAATAAATAAAATAAAATACAAAACATTAATAAACTAGAAATTATACCTACTAAATAAAAATACATACCTACACACAAGAAATATACTATTTACACATAAATAAATATACATATATACAAGTTCAATAATAATAAACATGTTTGTTTGTTTGTTTGTTTGTCGTATGAGGTAGTGCTGGCCTCTGATTCAGGTTTGTCAGGCCGCCCGAGGGCCTCTGACATGGCTTAACGACTGCTATTAATCAATAACAGCTGGGACCGACAGCTTAACGTGCCGTCCGAAGCACGGAGCGATGGAAAACCGCACATAACTTCGAGAAGTCATTGGTGCGGAGCCTAGGTTTTGAACCCGGTATCTTTGGATTCCAAATTGCACTATAGAACCATTAGGCCACCACCACAATAAACATATAACTATAATTGTAGGCGATGGATCGCAAGGTCTACCCGATGTACTGGAGACTTCGGTTCGTAGCTCCTAGTAGGTCAGGTTCCTGGTTCGATGTGGACTGTAGTTCAATTAAACACTGTTGCTTGTTCAAGTTCCGTTGACTGAATGGTCGGATCCAATCACTTTGACTACTTCAGTTCGACTACATTTATTTCAAAAAACTTATCGCTATATATACATTTTTACGATCTTACAACTAGTGCGGTATACACGCCGCAGTTAAAAGGGGCGTGGCCTATTTTATATGTTGTCTGTGTTCATGCTGTCGCGGGCAGGCTCGGCGTCCACAACATCTCTCCCCCCGGCGCAGCTCGCGTAGCCTCTTCTTCCCTTAGCAGGACGGCGAGTTTGCTGGTAGGGCGTCGGAAGGTACCGCTCTTAGTTTTTACGTCGGCGACTCGAATGCAGCCATCTGGACCGGGATAGGTGCGCTCAACAATCCCGATTGGCCAGACGTTCCGGGGCAGCGTGTGGTCAACCACAACCACGATGTCGCCGGCTTGCAGTTGTCGTTGGAGGTTAGCTGGCTCCCCCCGTGGTACAAGCGTGGGGAGGTATTCCCGCAGCCAACGCTTCCAGAAATGGTCAGCGAGCGCTTGGCTTGCTCGCCAAGTTCGTCGGTCAGCTTCATCGCAGGGGCCTGTGGTAGGTAGGCCGATCGATGACCCCAGCAGGAAATGGTTCGGTGTGAGCGCTTCTGGGTCGAGTGCACTCACGCTGACGTAGGTGAGGGGAGAGCATTGATAGAGTGCTCGGCTTCGATCAGGAGGGTCTGCAGAACCTCTTCGGAAGGTGCCTTTTCTCTTAGCGTCGTGTGCAGAGCGGTCTTCACGGAGCGTACTAAGCGCTCCCACGCTCCACCCTGGTTGGGCGCGCCTGGTGGGATGAAATGCCACTTCATCCGGTGTAATAGCCCTTCATCACTTAGGGCGGGTGCCCATTCTGCGTATGCCTTCTTCAGCGCCACGTCGGAGCCCCGGAAGGCCGTTCCGTTGTCCGAGACCATAAGACGTGGCCAGCCTCGACGTGCAGCCATCCGTCGCAGCGCCATCAGAGCTGATTCAGTGGACAACGAAGCTACGAGCTCTAGGTGCACGGCGCACGTCGTGAGACAGGTGAATAGGGCTCCCCATCTCTTTTCTCGGCGGCGCCCCACCTTGACCTGCATTGGCCCGAAGTAGTCCACCCCGCAGTTAGTGAACGGACGGTGAAATGGGTCAAGGCGGGCGCGTGGCAGGTCCCCCGTGGCGGGTGGCCGCGGTCTTGCTCGTCGTACTCGGCAGAGGGCGCATTTACTTTCTAGGGCGCGTACGGTAGGTCGCAGGTGAATGACCCAGTACCGCTGCCGTAGGTCGTTCGTCACGCGCTCTCTGTTAGCGTGACCGGCGGCGCAGTGCTCCCTTAGCACGATGAGCTTTGTCACGTGGTGACGGCCGTCAAGGATAACCGGTCGCTTGGTTTCCAGGGGCGCGCTGGATGCGTCGATGCGCCCCCGCACCCGCAGAAGTCCGTCTTCGAGCACCGGGTCTAGCTTGAATAGTCGGCTTGCTCTAGGGACCGGGCAAGCAGACTCGATCCTCCTCAGTTCGGTCCCGAAGTTGTCTTCTTGGGCGCGTCGTATGAGAGCTTTCTCAGCGCGTTCAATGTGATCTGCTTCCATGTGCGTCGTACGGCGCCGGCATATGTCGATGAATGCCAGCACACGCGCGGCTGCCCGCACCAGCGTCTCGTATTTAGAGAAACGAGTGGGTTCAGGCAGCCATCGGTCACTATATTCATCCCGCTCGTTCGTGTGCGGGATCTCTAAATGTTCGTCCTGCTCGCTCGTGTGCAGGACCTCTTGTTGGTCAGTGAACGCTTGGTGTGTGGGCCATTCTTCTTCGGGTTCGCGAAGGAAGCTGGGCCCCTGGAACCAGCGATCGCTAGCGGCTATGGGCGTGCGGCTCAGTCTCGTCGCGTCGTCGGCTACGTTATGTTCGGTAGGCAGCCATCTCCACTCACGTCGGTGAGTTAACTCCGCTATCTCGCCGAGCCGGTGCGCTACAAAGGGCGTGTAGCGCTTCGCGTCGTTGTGCACCCAATGGACTACGGTCGCAGAGTCGGTCCAGTAGGTGGTTTTCGTTACTTCAACGCGATGCTCCTTTTTTATAACGTCCGCGAGCCTCGCGCCGATGACCGCTGCCTGAAGTTCTAGGCGCGGTATGCTCTGCGCGCGTCGCGGCGCTACCTTGGCTTTGGCAGCCACCAAAGCAATGGTCACGCTGCCGTCGTGGTGGATGGCCCTCCAAAAGGCCACCGTAGAAAATGCCTGCTCGCTCGCATCGCATAGTATGTGCAGGTCTACGCGCTTGTGTCCCTCTAGCGCGTAGCTACGGCGTAGGCGCAAGCGAGTTATCTCGCTCAGCTGGCGTAGCCATTCCGCGAAATGTTCGGCTTCTTCTGCAGGTATCGGCTCGTCCCATGGCATGTGAAGACGCCACAGGCTCTGCAGGATGATCTTCGCTCGGATGGTGTACTGACTGAGGAGACCAAGCGGGTCATAAATGGACATGACCGCGCTGAGGGCCTCTCTCTTCGTGGGTGCGCGGATCTGCGCGCGCACCTCAGCCGGTACGCGGTGCATTGCGGTGTTGAACCCCAGTTCGTCTCTGTTGGAGTCCCAGCAGAGCCCGAGTATCTTGTTCTCAGGGCTCCCTGCTCCCAACTGAGTGGGCGTAGTCGCTCGTAGCTCTGGCGGTACGTCTCGTAGCACGTTCGTGTTGCTAGCACTCCAACTGCGCAGAGTGAAGCCGGCGGCCGCGTGCACCTCGCGTAGTTCTTGGATGGTGCTACGGGCCTCCTCTTCATTGGCGTAGCTGTCTACTAGATCATCCATATAGTGGCTGTTCGTGATGGCCACTAGAGCGCGTGGCTGAGTCTGTGCATGTGCGCGCGCATTGTGGTTGCGCACGCTGTGCGCCATGAAGGGTGAGCTGGCGGCGCCGAAAATCATGCTCGCCATCTTGTAGTGGCGGGGCGGGTTAGTTCGGTCCCGGCCTCGCCATAAGAACTGCTGTGCGGGCTGGTCTTCAGGTCGGATCTTCACTCGTAGAAACATCTCTTGTATGTCGGCGGTGACGGCGATCGGCCGTTCTCTGAATCTGAAGACGATTCCTTGTAGTGATAGTAGAAGGTCCGGGCCCTCCAGCAGCTGGTCGTTCAAGCTCACGCCGTGACATTGGTGAGCTGCGTCAAAAACAAGCCGTTGTTTACCAGGCTTGTTCGGGTTCTGTACTGCGAAGTGCGGGAGGTACCAGCAGATGGGGCTTCGTCGTTCAGTCCCGTCGCATGGCACCGCATAATTCTTAGCCAACAGATTTTCTATTTGCGCGGCGTATTGGTCCGCGAAGTCTGGGCAGGCGTCCATCTTTCGTTCGATGCTTTGTAGACGCCGTAGAGCCGCGCCGTAGTTCGACGGCATGGTGACGTCATCTCGCCGCCAAGGCAAGCCCACTTCGTAGCCGCTGTCTGTTTTCTTTATTGTTTCTTCGAAGATCTTCGTAGCTCGTAGATCTGCGTCGCTCACTTTCGAATGGATAGCGACGCCGAGCGCGTCGATGCGGAAGTGCGCCTCCACAAGCTCGTGTAGGCGCTGGTCGTGCTCGTTCGTACGCTGGTCGGGCGCGTATACGTGCAGCACGCTCTCGTTTTCGTAGATCAGGCTGCGGGGTGCGGTTCCATGCATCACCCAGCCAAGTCGGGTCCTCGACGCGGCCGGTTCATTTGGCCCGCCAAGACGAAGCTCACGGGATACAATGAGCTCCCAGTGGTCGGCGCCTACTAAGATGAGGGGGTGTGCCAGGTCGTAGCACACCTCTGCCTCCATCATCACCTCTGTCTCCTCTCATCTCATCGGTGTTGTAGAAGCGAGCTCGGGACGGTCTGCCGATGTAGCTTTAGGTCGCGTACCGTGCGCGCTTTGACTTTGTATAGCGCTGTTTCCTTTGCTCCCCTCAGTGAGAGTGAGACGGTTTGGCTATCTTCCTCTCGCTGCGACATGTTAACGCCATTCAGATGTAGGGGCTGCGTAGGGCCTTCTGCGCCGATCCGTTTCGCCAACTCATGGTCGATGAGTGTGATAGTGGCGCCTTCGTCGAGCAGCGCGTAGGTTTCGACCTCCCCCCGTGGACCAGTGACAACCACGGGGCAGATCTTCAGCATCACGGTCTTCAGGCCGGCAGCATTGGTGGGTGCTACCGACAAGACCGCTGCATTGTGGCTCGACGAATGTTCGGGTTGCGCAGCTGATCGTGCGTTAGGTCGCGCTTCTTCGTGCAGTGTTGAGTGGTGCGGGCGGTGGCATTGGTTAATGCCGCACAGCTTCGCCTTGCATTGGTACCGACGATGTTTCTTGTCGGCGCATCGGAAGCATACGCCTTTCTCTTTGACCAGCTCCCAGCGCTTATCGACGGTCAGTGCCCGGTAGGTTGGGCACTGATGTAGCGCATGGGCTTGGTTGCAGCTCTGGCATCGGTCAGTCTTTGTTTCTTGTTCCGTGCCCTCGTCGGTAGTGTACACGGCATTTCTCTTCTTAGTTGTCGCTGCCTGTCTCGTTTCACGGGCGGCGGAGGTCACTGCGGGTGTATAAGTGTAGCGCAGTGCCATATCCGCCTCTCGCATGAGGAAGCGAGATAGCAAGACGATCTCGGGTTCCACTGATGACTGGTGTTCGTCGGCGTAGTAACACCATTGCGTCTTGATGTGCGGGCTCAGCTTTTCCAGCACCTCTCGTGCCAACATTGGGTTATAAAGGTACCCACGCCGGTCAATGCTCTCAAGCACGCAGACAACGTTCTGAATCTTGACAGCGAAGCTATTGAGATCAGTCGCTGTCGTTCCTGGCTTCGGAAATCTTCTAAGCTCCTCCAGAGCTCGGTCAATGATGAGCTCTGGTCTCCCGAAGCTCTGCTCTAATGTCTTGATGATGACGTCAGGATCGGTGGCTGTGTGCAATAATGCAGCCACGGCGTCACGTGCATCACCCTTCAGGCAACTTCTCAGCCGCTGTAGGTTCTCGGCTGCTGAGATGTGGTACAGGGCGGTGGAATCCCGCATTGCAGCCTTGAAGGGCAACCATTCGTTTGGGGCCCCAGTTAAGACGGGCAGGTCGGAGTTGTAGCGGGCCCGAGGTCTGGCCATTCGTTCAATAGCCTCGGCGAGTTGTTCGATCCCGGATCTGCGGTCAGATCGACCCGGGGTAGGTGATCTTGTAGAACGCTCAAAGCGTGCTCGTCGTGGTTCTTCTTGTTGCCTCTCGGTGTTGAGGCGCGGCACATCCCCGCTCTCCCCCGTAGGGTGGAGGAGTTTGTGCGTTGCAACCAATCATCCACCTTCTGGTGGTTGTCGTTGTTCCGCACGGTTGGCTCGTCGTGAAGGCTCTGATCTTCTTCAATATTCGCGATCTGAGCCGCCAATCGCTTCTTCACTAGGTCCGCTTCCATTTCCAACTCCTTTCTCTTCAATTCAGCAAGTTTCTCGGCCGCCTCTAACTCCGCCAGCCGCAGCCTTAGGGTGGAGTTCGCAGTTCGTTGCGAGTGCGCCGGTGACTTGCTTCGTTCGATGTTGCCGGACGGGCCAGCGGTCGTGCCAGCAGCCGTGCCAGCGGCCGGCACAGATGGTGATGCCGGCGGCTCTAGGGATAGCCTTCGAAGGCGCTCTTCGTCCAACCGCTTCCGCTCTTCCAGCTCTGCCAGGTCGCTTTGGCTCCTCGTGACCACCATGTTCGATGGGCGGCAGACGTTCACTGGATAAGCTGTTGGTCGCTTAAGTTCTTCTGGTTCTATCCGGCTCCGATGGACCAAGATGTAGGCGATGGATCGCAAGGTCTACACGATGTACTGGAGACTTCGGTTCGTAGCTCCTAGTAGGTCAGGTTCCTGGTTCGATGTGGACTGTAGTTCAATTAAACACTGTTGCTTGTTCAGGTTCCGTTGACTGAATGGTCGGATCCAATCACTTTGACTACTTCAGTTCGACTACATTTATTTCAAAAAACTTATCGCTATATATACATTTTTACGATCTTACAACTAGTGCGGTATACACGCCGCAGTTAAAAGGGGCGTGGCCTATTTTATATGTTGTCTGTGTTCATGCTGTCGCGGGCAGGCTCGGCGTCCACAACAATAATACCAGCTTCACTACACACAAAATAAGTTCTGATCAACAAAGCACGTCTTCAGATAAGTACAAGTTTATAATAATAAACATATAACTATAATACCAGCTTCACTACACACACAATAAGTTCTAATCAACAAGGCACGTCTTCAGATAAGTACAAGTTTATAATAATAAACATATAACTATAATACCAGCTTCACTACACACACAATAAGTTCTAATCAACAAGGCACGTCTTCAGATAAGTACAAGTTTATAATAATAAACATATAACTATAATACCAGCTTCACTACACACACAATAAGTTCTAATCAACAAGGCACGTCTTCAGATAAGTACAAGTTTATAATAATAAACATATAACTATAATACCAGCTTCACTACACACACAATAAGTTCTAATCAACAAGGCACGTCTTCAGATAAGTACAAGTTTATAATAATAAACATATAACTATAATACCAGCTACACTACACACAAAATAAGTTCTAATCAACAAGGCACGTCTTCAGATAAGTACAAGTTTATAATAATAAACATATAACTATAATACCAGATACACTACACACACAATAAGTTCTAATCAACAAGGCACGTCTTCAGATAAGTACAAGTTTATAATAATAAACATATAACTATAATACCAGCTACACTACACACAAAATAAGTTCTAATCAACAAGGCACGTCTTCAGATAAGTACAAGTTTATAATAATAAACATATAACTATAATACCAGATACACTACACACACAATAAGTTCTAATCAACAAGGCACGTCTTCAGATAAGTACAAGTTTATAATAATAAACATATAACTATAATACCAGCTACACTACACACACAATAAGTTCTAATCAACAAGGCACGTCTTCAGATAAGTACAAGTTTAAAATAACAAACATATAACTATAATACCAGCTACACTACACACAAAATAAGTTCTAATCAACAAGGCACGTCTTCAGATAAGTACAAGTTTATAATAACAAACATATAACTATAATACCAGCTACACTACACACACAATAAGTTCTAATCAACAAGGCACGTCTTCAGATAAGTACAAGTTTATAATAACAAACATATAACTATAATACCAGCTACACTACACACAAAATAAGTTCTAATCAACAAGGCACGTCTTCAGATAAGTACAAGTTTATAATAACAAACATATAACTATAATACCAGATACACTACACACACAATAAGTTCTAATCCACAAGGCACGTCTTCAGATAAGTACAAGTTTATAATAACAAACATATAACTATAATACCAGCTACACTACACACACAATAAGTTCTAATCAACAAGGCACGTCTTCAGATAAGTACAAGTTTATAATAATAAACATATAACTATAATACCAGCTTCACTACACACACAATAAGTTCTAATCAACAAGGCACGTCTTCAGATAAGTACAAGTTTATAATAACAAACATATAACTATAATACCAGCTTCACTACACACACAATAAGTTCTAATCAACAAGGCACGTCTTCAGATAAGTACAAGTTTATAATAACAAACATATAACTATAATACCAGCTACACTACACACAAAATAAGTTCTAATCAACAAGGCACGTCTTCAGATAAGTACAAGTTTATAATAACAAACATATAACTATAATACCAGATACACTACACACACAATAAGTTCTAATCAACAAGGCACGTCTTCAGATAAGTACAAGTTTATAATAACAAACATATAACTATAATACCAGCTACACTACACACACAATAAGTTCTAATCAACAAGGCACGTCTTCAGATAAGTACAAGTTTTTAACCAACAGCTTGAAAGTTGTCAGAGACTGTGCTCGTCTTATTGGAAGTGGAAGGGCATTCCAAAGTCGTGCAGCTTGCACTGTGAAAGAACCGTCGTAAAAAATACTACGGTGTACAGGCGTTTTTAGTGTGAGATTTTATGATGACATATTAAGAGAACGGAAATGGGAGCAATGGAGAAATTCAAAGCGATATTTGAGATACTGTGGAGTGGTGGGATTGAATAATATATTGTATAGTAGAGATAATATGTTAGAATTCCGGCGAAGACGTATAGGAAGCCACTTGAGCTTGAGCCACAGATGATGATCTGTGTTTGATGACCCATGAGCTTATTATGTGGGTTAACACATCTGCCTATAGCATATGAGAGTCCGCAATCTAACAGATAATAATGAATAAAACAATCGAGTTTGTAGGGTCAAAGTATATTTCAACTTGCTATTAGCCCCTCGGCCATACTAAGCTTTATGTCGAATTAATGAAGGTGAAAACACTCAAATTTTCTCTCTTTCCAATACAAATGAGATGATATGGCCAAAATTCACTCGTTTTTCTTAATTAGTTATCTTGACATAAAGAAGTTAATCTAACACTTGTGCAAAAATTCTTGAGAAAATCAAAAATCAACATATCTAACAAGGTATGTAGTAACATCAGTCAAAATAGTAACATTCGTATTTACAAAATAAGGTTGCAAATTTAAATTTGTTTAACATTCCAGTAGTCTCCCGTGGGATTCTGAAATAAAGTGATGACTCTGAAGCAGTGGCTCGTAAGTTATAGGGTTGTCAGTTTTGCAAATTGCGGTGTCCTTGTTGTTAAGCTTTTAAATTGTTAGTATTGGTTTTTATCTCTATCAAATGGATAGTTTGTGCATACTTTGTGATATATCTGGCACGCCGCGCGGGCCTGCTGGCGTAAAACTAGGTGCACCCGTTCTCTCCCGCGATTGCTCTGAGATCCAGCAAATGTAATCCAGGGAATTGGCTGCAGCATTTTTATGTGGGGAGGAGAAATAATAATAAAGGCATCCTTTGGGACCTTAATATAGGCTGAAGCCTATATTAAGGTCCCAAAGGATTCCTTTGATTATGATTGAGCTAACTATAGATGATTGAGAATGATTAGCTTGTCTTCTTTTTTTTGTGTATACTGTACCACTGCTGGGCAAAAGCCTCTCATAATTTCTTCCAAGTGTCCATCTCCCTTTTTTTTACAAACATAAACTATTAAGTACTTATGCAGAACATAAACACACAGTAATGACCAAAGGGCTCATTAATCTCGTTATTTTCCGGTTAATATCACAGTACCACTTAATTTATCCCCGTAAATACTGAGAGAAACAATTACCTATCCCGTGCCCAAGGGTGGAAATAGTTGGCGGAAGGGTAAACCACCCCATTATTGGCAGGTGCTAATCGAAAAACTTCCGTACGTGGTTATTGACTCGCCAACTTTTCTAATAGACGGAGTGTACGTATTCTATTTGCGTAGTTGGCTACAAATGGGAGCATCTAGGTAGGTGTACCTAACTTTGGTACAAACATGAATGAACTAGCTGCGCCCTACAGTTTCACCCGCGTGGTTTATGATGATGATTATGAGATGAAAGTATCCTATTCCTATGTGTTATTCCAGGGTATAAGCTATCTCCATTCCAAATTTTATCAAAATTCTTTGAGCCGTTTGAGCGTGAAGGAATAACAAACATACAAACATCCTCACACACGCATACACATACTCAACCACATACTACCTTAAATACAAAATTTCACCTCTATAATATTAGTGTGATGATTGAATGAATGAATGGTTTATTTTATCTTAAACAATATTTGTTTTAGACAAGTACTTAAAATTAAATAATAGATACGTGTCAGTATTTGTCAAACCACCCGAAGGCCGCTGACATGGTTTAACGACTGCTTTCAAACAATAACAGCCGGGACCGACAGCTTAATGTGCCCTTCGAAGAGCGATGGAAATCCAAGAAAATAGCTTGCGTCATAAATGAGTAGCCGAAGACTGAACCCGATATAGTTGTCTCTCTTTCAGACTTTACTAGTAAGGTAACAGCAAAATTATACCCCGCTAAAAACTCCACAGGAAAAGATTGTAAAACTAAAAAGAAATCCTGAAACTGTCTCCGCCGCTCCTATCTTTAATTTGTAACTTCCCCGTAGGTTTTAATTTAGCGTCCAAGTCTAGGCGCCCTAAATCATACCTGGGTGACGGTTACGGCCGCGGGGGCCAGTCGCCCGTGAAACTGATAGTAATAAATCGGGCCCATAAGTGAGGCAAGGACGAACGGAATCTATGGGTTCAATAGGGTATGGCGTCGTAAAGCTGCAGGTGATTGGGTGCTGATTTGGCACGGTGAAGACGGTTATATCTTGGTGATGCCTCGGTGTTGTAACCGGACATAAAAATGTGACTGACTAATCGGATATCGGACTTAAATCTGGTTAGTGCCAGACTGGATTTAATTAACATGGAGGTTTCAGGTAAGGGCTTCTACTTACTAACTCGTAATGTGACGGTTGCTCTATATAAAAAACAATAATACACATATACATAGATAGGATCTTGTTTTTTTTTGATGATAAAAATCATGTTAGAAGCGAAATATTAGTAAATGAAATGATATAATTGATAGATTCAGGCGTTACTTTGCGGAAATCCATATTTAAAATGAACAAAATAAAAATATGTAGCTTACTTCCGCCAAAACTGTAAGTCAGACAAATGATAAATGGTAAAATTAACACAAGTAAAACCCCACGCTAAACAAAACCCTACCCAAAATTGAACTAATGAAAAATATAAATGAAAGAAAAGCTAAGGCCTGGAGGCCAGAAAAAACACTTATATACAAATAATATATATAAATATATATACACAATAAAAAACCCCAAGCTAAACAACCCTACCCAAATACAAGTATCGATACACTTATATATTCATATACATATAATATAAAAACACAATAAAAAACATATACCTTGATCCAAATACCAAACGTCTGACATCAATACGACACGTGTTTCGCCTCTGCACGAGGCATCTTCGGGTGATGTTGACTCGTCGAGTGCTGGACTCAGTCCAGCAGTCTCTGTGTTTTTATATCATATGTATATGAATATATAAGTGTTTCGATATTTCTATTTGGGTAGGGTTTGTTTAGCTTGGGGGTTTTTTATATTTATATATATTATTTGTATATTAGTGTTTTTTCTGGCCTCCAGGCCTTCCTCATTTCATTTATATTTTTCATTAGTTCAATTTTGGGTAGGGTTTTGTTTAGCGTGGGGTTTTACTTGTGTTAATTTTACCATTTATCATTTGTCTGACTTACAGTTTTGGCGGAAGTAAGCTACATAATTTTATTTTGTTCATTTTAAATGAAATGATATATTACTAGGTAATATTTTATGTAAGTAAAGACTTACAGTAAAAAAGTGACCACATTAGTACACTGGCAGATCCTACATACCACTTAAAACAACCTCTTCCGACCTTAGGCATCACTTTGGATATCTCCGGTACACACATCAAATCCAAAAATACGGTAGAAACTTACAACTTCACTTAAAATCAGTACTTATTACTCAATGCTATAAAGCTCCGGAAGTTTCAAAGACTTCCGCTGCTGCAAAAAGTAGGTAAGCACAAAAATTGCAATTTAAGTCTCTGCTTAGCAGTCCAGACGTAGGGCTGGAAACTGGGGTTGGTCCCCTGAATGTTAATGCACTTGTGCTAATACCTGCCTAAAATTGACACTCGTCTAGATTCAAATGAGGCGTCAGAAAACGTAGTAGTAGTAGTACGACCCCATTGGCACTTATAAATTTGGCAATTTCTAAGTACCTAACTAATAGGTATTATTTATAATTGACTGAACGAGCGCGAAGCGTGAGCGAAGCGTCAAAAAAATGCTTTCGTATATCATTTTTTCGTATATTCAGCAAGGGCAAAAAAATGCTTTCGTATATCCGGTGGATATCCGGCTGTTCTCCTCTACAGGTCCGCATTTCACGATTCACGTGAAATTTTGTGAGCAGGTTTGATAATTATATTATTACAAACCAGAAGCGGGTTCATTAAAAAAACATGTCAGGTGACACACACTTTAATTATATTTTTTGATAATCAGATTCAGAATTATTTTGAAGATCTAAACCTAGGTTCACGAAGTTTGGGACTAAGGAAAGCTTTGGTTTTGACCAGGCTTACTCCGGACTTAAAAACGTTGGTACGAGTATTATGGTCGCGGGACTAAAAAGATTGGATGATCCCGAGCACCACACCAACCACAGATAAGATGTAAACTTCATTAGTTAAATAAAACTGTTCATTCAAAACATTCCAATCTATTAATTAGTACAAAAAAATATAAAGTAAGTATTACCAAACAGAACGCTAATGTACCTACCTACATTAGATAATTCATATCGGGCGATCGGAAGGGCAATTACATAAGCCAATGCGATTGGTTGCAATCAGATTTTCAAAGCAATATCGACATTAACACGTGCACGTGATAATGAAAAGTGATGGTAGATTTTGTCGATATTTTTTCACGAATTTTTTCAAAATTTCGTAGGTGTGGCGGTAGAAAACGTAAAAAAAAAACATATTTGAGCCATTTATAAAAAACTAATCATTCATCCACATTTAAGCTATGCAAAAACAGACTCGCGAGGTCTACAGCTAGCTAGTCATAATATGAAATTAAAAAAAGGAAAAACCTGGCAAGTGCTAACTGAACTCGTTTGGAGAGTGTACCGTTATACGATGAATATTTATCTCACAATCTTGAGATATTTACTTCGTTATTTTATGAGCATAAACTTCTTATAAGTGATCCTGTAATCTATAGGTAAAGAACTACTTAACTTGTTATTTTATGAGCATGAACTTCTTATAATTGATCCTGTAATCTATAGGTAAAGAACTACCTACCTTTTTATTTTATGAGCATGAACTTCTTATAAGTGATCCTGTAATCTATAGGTAAAGAACTACTAACCTTGTTATTTTATGAGCATAAATTTCTTATAAATTATCCTGTAATCTATAGGTAAAGAACTACTTACCTTGTTATTATGAACATAAACTTCTTATAAGTGATCCTGTAATCTATAGGTAAAGAACTACTTACCTTGTTATTTTATGAGCATGAACTTCTTATAAGTGATCCTGTAATCTATAGGTAAAGAACTACTTACCTTGTTATTTTATGAGCATGAACTTCTTATAAATGATCCTGTAATCTATAGATAAAGAACTACTTACCTTGTTATTTTATGAGCATGAACTTCTTATAAGTGATCCTGTAATCTATAGGTAAAGAACTACTTACCTTGTTATTTTATGAGCATGAACTTCTTATAAGTGATCCTGTAATCTATAGGTAAAGAACTACTTACCTTGTTATTTTATGAGCATGAACTTCTTATAAGTGATCCTGTAATCTATAGGTAAAGAACTACTTACCTTGTTATTTTATGAGCATGAACTTCTTATAAGTGATCCTGTAATCTATAGGTAAAGAACTACTTACCATGTTATTTTATGAGCATAAACTTCTTATAAATGATCCTGTATTCTATAGGTAAAGAACTACTTACCTTGTTATTTTATGAGCATAAACTTCTGATAAGTGATCCTGTAATCTATAGGTAAAGAACTACTTATCTTGTTTTTTTATGAGCATAAACTTTTTATAAGTGATCCTGTAATCTATAGGTAAAGAACTACTTACCTTGTTATTTTATGAGCATAAACTTCTTATAAGTGATCCTGTAATCTATAGGTAAAGAACTACTTACCTTGTCATTTTATGATCATAAACTTCTTATGAATGATCCTGTAATCTATAGATAAAGAACTACTTACCTTGTTATTTTATGAGCATGAACTTTTTATAAGTGAACCTGTAATTTATAGGTAAAAACCTACATACCTTGTTATTTTATGAGCATAAACTTCTTATAAGTGATCCTGTAATCTATAAGTAAAGTACTACTTACCTTGTTATTTTATGAGCATGAACTTTTTATAAGTGAACCTGTAATTTATAGGTAAAAACCTACTTACCTTGTTATTTTATGAGCATAAACTTCTTATAAGTGATCCTGTAATCTATAGGTAAAGTACTACTTACCTTGTTATTTTATGAGCATGAACTTCTTATAAGTGATACTGTAATCTATAGGTAAAGAACTACTTTCTGTATTAATTACATCGGAGATATACGTTTTTAAACTTATCGCATTTTTTTATGATTTATTTAATCAGTTCGTCACAGTGGCATAGTAGGTACATTCTAACAATTCAGTTCTTTATCAGTTCAGTTAAAATTGTCAGTCAAAAGTGATCGCATGTGGCCGGTGTTAGAATGTAGGAACTTTAACGCTTTTCCCGATGAATACTATTAATTGCAGATTGCAGAAACCGCATCAGAAATTTAGTACACACGAAAGCACTTCTCACCAAATTTGCCATCCTATAACGAACTGGTCCAATATCTGCCTCCCCCATCGCGTAGGTACATTACTGCATAATACAGGTGTTAACAATTGGCTCACGTTCTGCTGTAATTAGATGAACCTCATTACGTCTCCTTGCGACTGCCGGCGGTTTTGTGTACGAAGGTACTGTCGCATGTGTTGTTGGTGTGCGTATTCTGTCTTTACTTTTTAATCGACATCAGAAAGGGAAAGGTTATTAAAATTTGACTATGTTTTTATGTCCACTCGTATCTCCGGGTCTCAGAACAATTTAAATTAGTTCTTTTTTATTTGCGTCCAGTGCAATCTTGTATAAATTTCATCAAAATAGCTTCAGTAGTTTTGTTAAGTATTTCCAATAATTAATTTTGTTTTATTTTTGGACCAAAGATTTTATTGAAAACAAAACAAATTTTGTTAAAAGATCGAATAAGGTCACCGCAGACTTAACGCCCCGGCACCGGATGGACAACGCCTTGCCTTGGCGTTACGGAGTAACTATTTAGTATACCGTGCTTACGTCTCGAGGTCGCCACAGCTGCAGCTGGCGGGTGCCACTTGCTACTCGCAGCCTGCTCAACCCACACCGAGTGTTGGAAAAAAAAAAAGAAAATGATTAAAAAAATACCAATAATTTATTGCCAAAAACACTTAAATTAAACAAAACCAACTCAAGTAATATGTACCTATGTCAATGGAAAATGCATGTTTGGCAAATCGGGTACGCTCAGCACTGTACTCTTCTAAGTTTACCAGTTTTTTATTTTTTTCAGCACTGGCTGAGCATACCCGAATTGCCAAACATGCACTATCCATTTACATGTTGCCGTGGTGGTATCGGCTTAGAATAAGACCCCTCCCAATCCTCCCGTGGATGTCGTAAGAGGCGACTAAACGAATACACACGGGAAGATAGGCAGTAGTATCCTCCGATTACATATTTGTAACACTGGTGTCACCAATCCGCCTGCCAAGCGTGGTGACTATAGCAAAACCCCCCAATATGATAGACACACCGCAAAGACAGCCCCCAGGCCACGGCGGCTCAGTTATTCCTGGCACCGGTAGCAGCCACGGTAACGGCGGAGCAGAAAGTGCTAAGAATCCCCGGCAGAGACCCAGCTACCAATCCCCACGATCTCTGGATCTGGCAACTTATAACGCACGCATCTTGAGGACCGATGAGAAGCTGATAGAGCTGGAAGAAATGGTAAGTAAGTTGCGCTGGGGTATTATAGGGTTATCATAAGTCCGAAGAGAGGGAGAGGATACGATGACCCTCAATTCCGGCAACTTACTCTATACCGGGAGGGCGACCAGCAGTCCCTCGTCAACAACGTTGTGAAGATCGAAAGCGTTTCGAACAGGGTGGCATACCTTATACTTAGATTTACCAAACGGTATTCGTTGAAGATCATACAGGTGTACGCCCCACACTTGGAACGCCCAGACGATGAAGTGGAGGCTATGTACGGGAACATTTCCAATGCCATACATGCCCCGAAAACACACTTCACAGTGGTGATGGGGGACTTCAACACACGGCTGGGCATGAGGAATGGCGATGAACTGAAAGTGGGGCAGTTTGGATTTGGACAGCGAAACTAAAGGTGTCAGCGATTGGCCGACTTCATGGAGAAATACTCTTTATGATGAACTCCTTTTTCTAGAAGCGCCCATCCAGGAAATGGACGTGGCTGCACCCTGGCAGTCATAAGCAGCTTCAGCTATGTAACAGCGTGCTGAGAGACAGTAGGCTGGCTGGAACCCACATCTGCTCGGATTGGTGAACAATCTCCACTCAACGGAGTATTTCCAGCAACGCGCAAGTGAGGAGAAGCCAGCCAACCTGATTCCGCAGACGGAGCAGTTTGTATGTAAATACTTACTTTTTTGTGGTCGTGAGAGTGATAATTAACATTTAGGGTTGTCGCAAATTTTTATTTTTTTCTTTGTATGGTAATTTTAAATACGATGTATAGAACCATTGCACACGTAAACACACAAACTAATTTAGATTCTTGATCGAAACAAACCTGCTACGTACTTATAAGGCTATTCAGTGACTGATCTGTTGCTGGGGCGTTAAGTGTATTGTGACCCATAATAGGTAGTCGCTCTGGGAATATTGCAGTCAAAGGCACAGAATAAATACAAGTCAAAGGTTCTGAACTTCATATATTAATAATTGTTATTTTGTCTCTCTGTTTGGTTCAAATTGGCTTTTTATTATTTTTAATACATATAACACGTACTTTACACTTGAAATGTTAAGTGTAAAACTTTCAGAATCAACCAAACTAAAGCTCTGGAAACGTCACCTCAGAATAAATAACAATATTAAGTTACATGACGTGGTAAACATTTAAATGTATTTTCAGGAACTAATAAAATCGTCCACAACTCAACCTAAGACTAAAAAATATGGGAACACTAACGCTTACATCATATCAAATACCTTCATAATAACCTAACTTTTCACTTAGTACAGAACGTTACTATATGTATGACCCCGTTTTCGATTGCTAGAACATCCTATACTAAGTGAAGAACTAGCTTTTTATTCTAATAATAGGTATTTTCCACTATTGTATTAATTGGGCAAATACTTCCAGAGTACCTATTCAATATTATCTATCCCATACTGCGTAATACAGGTGTTAGCAATTGGCTCACGTTTTGCCAGCTCGGTAATTAGATGAGCCTCATTACTGTTACCGTCGCAAGGAGGTCCTGCCGCTAATACTGTTATGTGCTAGGGTTTTTGCATTCGACACTCGCGTCTGCAGGTTTTGTTTTGTATCCATTTGGTCACAGCTGAATGAGAGGGGAGATATGGACGAGGTGCGTTTTAGTTATTCCCTTCTTTTTTGACGACTGCCCAAAAAAGGAGTGTATTGTTTGTAGCATTCATGTATATTTGTATGTATGTGAGTTTCTTTATTCACCATAACTTTTAAATGCCTTCACAGATTTAGACATATGGGGTATCGTTAGAATTTTTACATCCCTCCGAGTAACATAAGCTATATATTTTTTGAAAACGTCCAATATGGCGGCAGTATGGCTCTAATTAAAATGGCGAAAATATATATTTTTCTATTAATTTTGCAATATGGGTATCAAATTGAAGGCCTTAATAAGCACACGCCAACAGTATATAATTGAAGGCCTTGATAAGCACATGCCAACAGTATATAATTGAAGGGCCTTGATAAGCACATGCCAACAGTATATAATTGAAGGCCTTAATAAGCACATGCCAACAGTATATAATTGAAGGCCTTGATAAGTACATGCCAACAGTATATAACTTATTGGTATAAGTTTTTTTTGGCAGGGCAGGCTTGTTTTTTTAGCTTTTAAGCTGGTACGTCAATCGATTTGTCTTAATCTTGCGAGTGCTACTAAAGACATGGCAGTAATTAAAATTCAATATGGCGACAACCAGACGCCATATTGTGAAAAAGAAAAAACTGAATGAACTATGTCAACTGGAATTGAATAGGTATTTGATAATTATCTTTAGGTTTATCTTATCATTATTCATTTACAATTACCATTTCGGATCTATAAAGATTTAGCGCTTGTTATTACCAAAAATCCTCACATACATTTTTGCTTCATCTAGGGTTTGCAGGAAACTGGCAATTCCTAGGTCTTTTATTTAGAAACGATTGTTAAGTAGGTATGTATGTCTTTCTATAAATAAATTCCATTGAATTAATATATAAGATAACCCGACTAATAAGGAATAAGGTAGCTTCTGCATGCTTAATCTACCTATTATTACACATACAGGAAAAAGTTTTTACTTCTGTTTGTTACTTCTTCACGCTCAAACAGCTGAACCGATTTGGATGAAATTTGGTACAAGGATAGTTTATATCCTAATTCGGCACAATTAATACTTTTCATCATCATCATCATCATTCACGTAGGTAAAACTGCGGAGTGTAGCTAGTAACTATATAATATTAAAATCAATTGCCGTGCGTTAGTCTCGCAAAAACTCATGGCTCGACTGATTTGTTTTTTTTTTTGTTTTATTCGCAACGCGTAATTTTTAGTCTATTTTTTTTATGAAAAATACTAAAAAAATATCTTTGTCTACGCGTGTGAAGCCGCGTGAATAGAGTGAAGTGAACTTTAGGGCTTGTTTCTACTCAAAACTCTACTCCGAGAACAAATTTGAGGTTGATGGCGGAAAAAACAGAACAAATTAACGAAAAAAAAACGAAACTATCTTTGATTATTTTACAACAGAAAAAGATGCAAGGGTATCTACGCGTTGACCCATTATATTGTATATATTATCTCCCTCACCTCACAAAGTTCAGTATTAAGCACCTTCTATTTACCCCAACCCGTGTCTACTTTTGACCCCAGTAAACAGCCGGCTACATAAATCAGCGCACCTGACCGGTCCACTTGTCCTCTCGCATAAATCTCGGCTGATAGGGACCCGGCTCATAAATATTGAACTATTGACTCGTGGGTTACCAGACCAGCGTCCAATGATAGTGCGGCTTACGGGATTGTGCAGGTCGATGTTTAGTGGGTGATTAGGGTGTCCGGTATAAAAGTGAACGAAGCTGAATCACAACTACTTACTCATACAATACGAAAAGATGAAGACGGATAGAATCACAATGGACTGCTAAACTTGTCAGTCTATTTGGATGAAAATTGTTATTGTGTTCGGAATAATTCTTATTGATCTAAAAACCTGACTTTTTGTCCAATACTTCTATTTATCTATATCTATGATAAAGCAGTTGGTAAGCAAAAAAAGACAACAAAAATATTTTTATGTTAAGAAAATGGTCTCGAGAAATGAATTATTATACTTACTGAACAAGTATTCTTGTCATATATTTTTTAATCGTGTTTGTCTATCTGGCTGTCTGGATACTTGTTCACGCAACACGTAAAAACTACTGGACCGATTGAAATGCAGTTTTCATGGGATAGATTAAGATTTGACTTTAAACCAAATGAACATGGAATCTCGATGTGAAGAGAAGCTAAGCAATCGGTAAAAGGAACAGAGTGGGTATCAGAATCAAACGTAAAATATATGGTATTTTGTAGTTTTTCCAAAACTCTCTCGGAAGTTTCAGTGAAACGTCCAAAATTTTACTGAATCATGACTTTGACCGTTGACTGTGACGTGACGATATGTACTTGTTATATCTCTATAATTCGCATTGCTGAAATTGCTGGCAATTCCACCCCAGAATTCATAAAAATAACATTTCAAAACATAAATTTACTTTCGTCCACAAAATTCCAAACGTAACGCCAAAAAATGATAATAATTAGTTTCTTTTTTACTTTTTTTTTAAAAAAAACTAAATAATTTGATTTATTTTTTGTATTTTGAAAATATGTGCTGAAAGACTTATAGAAATCGATAGAATATAATAGAATAAAAAAAATTATAGGCCTTATCACAGCTAGTCAATTTTTACATCAAATTAAATTACATTACAATTTTGTTCTTGCACGATCCTAGTTTTTTTTTACTATATTATATAAAAAATATATAGGTAGGTATAAAAATATATACTCACTGATGACTTCTAATCGTGCAAGAATGAAGATTCCGTATGGATGCATATGGATGACCGCTGTATTCTTTTAAAGAATTTGTATGTAAGTTTGTAACACATAAGTGCAATTTATTGTACATATATATTTTCGTGTTAATTCCCGGTTTTTAAACTTTGATTAATCTCACTATAGGCTTTATTAATTTATCTTTGTTGCGTAGATTGTATGTATGTACATTTTTGTTGTTAGTTATATTTCCCTTTTCTTCGTGAATCTTGAAGAGACTGTTATAAATGTATGTGGATATAAATTTAATTATTTTATGCTTCTTGATTTAATTACTGACTGAAGTGCGTTTCCATAATCCAAAAATTATTCTTATTGCCCTCTTGTGGTAGTCAGTACCTTTCTTATGTTTACAGTGATTCCCCAAACTGTAATAGTGTACCTAACTACCGAACGAATGTAAGCATAGTAGACTGATACTTATATCAGTCACAGACTTATTATCAATTAGCGGTTTAAACTTGAGCAAAGCATAATTGGCATTTCATTTTTTTTATAAAGTATTTCAATTTGTGTTGATTGACTTATTGTATAATCTACTGTATATTCGAAAAATACATTATTTTCAAGCCTATATTGCTGTTGTTATTTTTTCGTGTTTGATATTGCATAATAACACTCTTATCGGCATTAAAAATGATTCCGTTGGAGGCTTTTCTGTATTCCATACTGAAGTCAAAAAGTTTTTTTTTTCCTTTTTGTCTTTTTGTCTGTCTGTCTGTATCTTGGAAAGGCATCGCGCCGAAACTACTGAATTAATTTATATGAAACCTGGTATGATTTGAGTTCATATTTGGTTTGATATAGAATACTTTTCATCCCGAAAAATTAAACTTTTCTTGAAAATAATGAAAATACAGGAATGGGGTTGAAAGTTATTTAAAATACCACTTACCACTCTAAAACTACTGGACGGATTTTGATGCACCATGTCATACTTTATAAATGACGGGAGAAAAATTTGGGACACTTTTTATCCCGAAAAAATAGAGGGTTCCTGCGGGTCTATCTGTCTGTACTTTGGAAGCGCATCACGCTAAAACTACTGAATGAATTCAAATAAAACTTGACATAATTTGAGTTCATACTACAAGATAGATAGATAGATTAACTCTTAATTGACACCAAGAAAACGATACAGACAGGAAAACACTTAGATTATAGGTACAATGGGTGGTCTTATCGCTAAAAGCGATCTCTTCCAGACAACTTTACAAGGTAGGACATAGGACACTTTATATCCCGAAAAAATTAAGGTTTCCCGCAGGATAAGGGTTGAAAGTTATTTCAACGAATACTCATCACGCTGAAACTACTGAATAAAATCAAATGAAACTTGCCATGATTTGAGTTCATACTACGAGGTAGGACATTGGATACTTTTCACTAAAACTACACGACGGATTTTGATGCACCTTGGCACAATCATAAATTATAAATGATGGATGAAAATTTGGGATACTTTTTATCCTGAAAAATAAAGGGCTCACAATAAAGAACACATTTCACGCTGAAACTACTGCACGGATTTTGATGCAAATTGGCACAGTCATAGTTCGTATGAAGAGTGTAAATAAAAAATATTTTTATACCAAAAAAATAAAGGGTTCCTGCGGGATATGGGTCCAAATTCTGTACATTGAAGATATTTAGTCATTATATTTTTTGAGTCTTTTCTTTTATTCGTACTAAAGCCAAAACTGCTTTTTTTATTGCTGTCTGTCTTTCTGTATCTTGGACTTGCATCACACCGAAACTACTGAATGAATTCAAATTAAACTTGGCATGATTTGAGTTCATAATACGAAGTAGGACATTGGATACTTTTCATGCCGATAAATTAAAGGGTCCGCGCAGGATAGAGGTGTGGTGTGGTGGTGGTGTTATTTTTGGAGTTAGTATTCACGTTTTATGGTTTATTCTTAGTTCCGTAACAAGGAATATTCGTCCAAATTTGAAATACCTAGATCCACCAGGTTAGGTTGGGCATTGTCTGCCAGACAGTCAGTCAGTCAGTAGGTAGGTCACGGTACTGTTTTATAGGCATGATTGGAATAATGTAATAAAACACATATTTTTATTATTCTGCCCAAAAGTGAAGGGTTTACTTTACTTATAGTAAAGCAATAAGTACCAAAAAATCTGTAAAAGGAAGATATTTAAAAAAAGAAGACCTAGGGTACTAAAAATAAGCTACTGAAAAATAATAAAACATTTTTAAAATTCGTGTCTGTTTGTCTGTTTACACATCACTAAAAACTACTGGACTGATTGCGATGCAGTTTGCATGCAGTCACTGTTGGATACCTTAGAGTTTGACTCAAAAATTGGTGTACATATTATCTCAATCCAATGAGTAGAATCCAATTGATAAAAACTTTTTGACGGCTGAAGGATTATTGTTTAAATGTTGGTATATTGGTCATTGAATAGTAATATAGTTCTTTTAACCTAGAGAAAAGACCACGCGTGAGAAGCCGCGGTTACAGCTACTAATAAATAAAATTGGTATGGTATTTTGCACCATATTATTATTTAAAATACTCGTACTTAATTTTCAATTTATCCTAAATTATTTTGTTCATGATAAACTTTATTATTTTTTCTTAATGTTTTGTAATAACCAGGAATTATGATAATGATATATATTCATAGACCCCAAAACGGCTTATTTGATGACTGACTCTGCGTTTGAATAACAATAATTCACTATCATAAGAAAAACGTGTGCTGTGAAAACAATGCTCACTCACTTGGCAATGACCTCGCAGCATCAGGCTTTCAGTAGTTTCAGCGTTACCATCAAAAATTCAAAATTGTAGAAGCCGTCGCTCAGCCAGATTTTAACTAATGTTGTTTGCGTAAACCTCGCTTCATATCTGCTTATTTCGAGTTACAATCACTTTCCCATTAAGCAGCCAAGATACTTAAACATTTACTCAAGCAGACGTGGAACATTATTCACGCTCGAGCTCGAAGGGCGGCGAGCAAAACGGCCTAACGGCTAAAATACAATTTATTAATTTGCAAAAAACGGCGCGACGGCGTCACCTGTCACGGCCCGTGACGGCGACACCCCGAGAACAGGCAACGACGTGATGAATTGTGGAAAATAAAAATTACGACGTAAACGGATAAAAAAGGAAGGGGGTTGAAACATGTTTAATTTTTAATCGACTTGAGAGTCCCTCAGAATATTTAATCTCGTTTCTTTACCTTTTGTCTGTAGAACATTTAAGAGGGAAAAAGAAATGGTGTCCTCTTTTCAGGTTTAATGTATATTGATATTTTAGGTCTTGGAATAGTTTTTAACCTAGAGAAATGTCCTCGCATGCGAAGCCGCGGGTACAGCTAGTATAGTTATAGCTAGCTGTAATAGCTAGCCTGAATATATAGAGTTTCTTCAATCGTTAAACACAGGTAAAGTAAGGATAATATTTTAATAGGTATAATGTTGAACTTTCGAAACAGTTTATTAGAAAAAATCCTGTCATCACTAAAGGTTTAGTTAAGTGCCACTCAATCGGAAAAAGCTACAACCACCAATAAACAAATACACCAACGTTAACGACCAAATAACTTTTAAACATAACATCTAACATTTAATATTCAGCCGAGAACGCATCCGTAACTAACATAACATCTAACATTTAATATTCAGCCGAGAACGCATCCGTAACAAACGTAAAACTATTTCGCCATTTATTTTTCTCGCAAAACAACAAAACACTTCGCTACACGCGCGCCGTCACGTTACGGCGACGCGACGTGACGGCGTCAAACGCGACGCGACACGACAGCATGCGACAGGTAACAACGTTGCCGCCAATTTTTAACGCGCCAACATTTAAATTAAATTCTGACACAGAATACAGAGAAGCAGTAGATGATTGCATATAAAGTTGACCAACTGCGTGTCTTTAGTTACCTATCTATACCTACTTACACTAAAGCAATAAGTACGTAAAAGTCTATACAAAGAAGATAATTAAAAATATGACCTATGGTACTTAAAATAAGCTACTGTAAATCATGTCTGTCTGTCTGTCTGTTTGTTTGTTCACGCATCGCGTAAAAAAATACTAAACTGTTTGCAATGTT
Source organism: Alsophila aescularia (assembly GCA_946251855.1). Lineage (NCBI taxonomy): Eukaryota > Metazoa > Arthropoda > Insecta > Lepidoptera > Geometridae > Alsophila > Alsophila aescularia. The sequence continues at coordinate 1,959,074 of OX276375.1, forward strand.
ATTGTTGGATAGTTTAGAGTTTGTCTTAAAAACTGGTGTGTTGTATCTCAATCCGATGAGTAGAAGCCGAGCAATAGTTAAAAATGTTTTTGACGGCTTTAAGTATTTTGATCAAATGTTGGTATATTGGTATTTTAGGCCTTGGAATAGCACATAGAGTACTTTTAACCTAGATAAAAGACCACGCGTGCAAAGTCGTGGGTACAGCTAATAGTTAAGATAGTATAGATTTTGGGGACATTAGATACCTCGCTTAGGTATTGGCCTCGAATATGATGCCTGCATGCCTTTTTACCGGCGCACAGTGGTTCCATTTTGAAAATTTGCAGACTTAGGGTCGAAAGTCGGAAGTTTGATCTAATTTTTTTATATGTGTTGGAGAATTACTTGCTTAACAATAGTTGTGGGGAGGACTTTTCTGACAAACGGATATTTTACAAGTTTTTTTTTTTGTATTGAAGAAATCACATTATATTTTTTTTCTTTTTTTGTTTAAATTTGTTTAGGTTGTGACTTTATAATATCAATAGTTCAAGTCATTGACAACCCAGAAAAAATATAACCTGTTGCAGTCACTTGCCGCCGCGCGAGTTTTAAGGCGCTAAACATAGCAACTTTTTTTCATCTATTTTGCTAAGAATGCACCATCTTGCTTGCTTATTTATTATATTTGTATGATTCTACCTCAATAAAAAACCAAAAGATAACATGATTTCCCCAAAACAAGTTCATTCAAATGTAATTCTTATTAATTGGTAGGCAAGCGACCTTGTATAACAGTAACGATATAACGATATCTCTTTGTTCAAGACAAATTATTTGTAAGAATTCATTAGGTTAACGCCTCAAAAAGTACCTATTTAAAAGTAAATGTACCCTATCTACCTTTTCCAAGTACCTACTTACCGACCTATTTTATTTCCATGTTTCTATGAAACGCTAATGATATTAGTGCGCAAACAAATGAGTCATCTATGATACTAAGCTCCCGTTGTTCACTGTGCTCTGATTGGTTGTCACAGCTGTGCCAACGTCTATCGCGGAGATAAATCAGCATTGAAAATATTTTATATGAAAAATATGACGGTTTTGGTTTTGATGTCGTCATATAGAAACATTGATAAAATTGTAGCCCTGAAAAGGACTGTTTTATTTAGTCCTGAAAAGGACTAGGATAAGTGTGGCTATGCACAAATCCAGATTATAGCAATGGGTCAGAAATATCTTCAGCCTCCATCACTACAATCTCTTCTTCTTCAAAATCATTGCCAATCGAATCAACTTGAAGTAATTGAATTGCTTCAGGAAATAACTCACTGCATTCAGATTTCGACAATTTGGGTCTTATTCTGGAAATATGGGGGTCCGAGCTTATTAAGAGTCCGTGAAGAATGTCTTCATTTGTTTGTACTCTACCAACTTTCCTGGCGTTTTTCTTTCTCACATTCCTGAAATCTTTATTCCTTGCTTCTGATGCTTCTTCTGATAAGAATCCTGCAACAAAATTAGACGTTAAAATTGAAAATAAAATTAATTCATGAATCTAATATTAACGGAACAAACATAAATCTTGTTTGTTCCGTTAATAGATGGCTTACCGATGGGGAGAACTGAAAAATGACTGCAGATTTCAGCTCCATGCATCAAAAGTTTGTGAACGCTGACTGGCATATGGTACCATGGGTACAAATGCACAAACATTTCTGCCGTTTCTTTGCAGTAACCTCGGAAGTTATTAATTATCAACTTCTTCCCTGAGGATATAGCTTGCAAGATAACGGCAAAGCGTAAAATCAGGTCTTCGTTAATTCCAGTGATCTTCGATGTTCTTTTGTAATCATGAAAGAAACGCCTCGCGGTATTTCCATCGTTAGTTGTCCCAAACCCCTGCAATCAAAATAAATGTTATTAAATGTAAAGGATAAGTAGGTACAAAAAAAGAGTTAGGGATGTCATATAATAGGTAGAATATATACCTGCTTAACAATATCTATGAGTGCTCCAGTTTGTTCCCGAAATTCTTGTTGTGTAGCATGTTTCTTCGCCTTTTGTAAAATCTTATTTTCACCTCTGGCACTCCATCGTTCAAACTCCATATTGTAAGAAATATGGAGCAAACACTCCATACAGCGAATCTTCATGTGCAGCGATGAAATTCCATACTTGTAGATATCTTCTCGCAGTGGTTTTGTAGCCAGCAGCTCTAAATTGTTCATTTCACTTGGTTTCGCAAGGCAAATGGGGCACGTTGCCGATGAACGTACATCAGCGACAATGTTGGCTACTTTACCATCGATCATGGTCATATGCAATTCATGACTTATTTCAGAATCTGCACACTGCGTAGACACCAATTCAGAAATTTCTCGCTGCATATCAGATTCTTCCGACTTTATGAAGTCTGAGGTTTCTGAAGTAAATGTGAACTTCACCGGCCGACAATAAAGAGTTGAACCAAGATTTGGGTTTTCCCAAATAATCAACTCTTTGCCGTCAACCAGACGAAGAGGGACGATACTGGTCACCACCACAGAGGAATCATCAAACTCCGGATCTGAGAATCTCTGTTTGTAATTGCTCTGTGATGAAGATCCATCAAGGCCCCATTTCCACATTAACTTCAGACCTTCATTGCTAGAACTTGAAATGGGTTCTAAGTCCAGGAGAATCCTCTGTACTGTGTGGTCCAAAAGATCTTGGAGTCTGAAACAATTTAAAAAATATTAGTTTTAAGTTTATTGCAATGAGCATCACACTTTTTTTCGTTTTATTACATTTTACCTGACACGTGCTCCTTTTTCTGTTACTTGTATGCTACCGGTTAATGGGTAACATCTTCTTTTGGCATCTAAAAGCTTCTGATAAGACGGGAGAGCAGCGCAAGTCTCTTCCAGTAAAAATGTCCTAAGTGTCGAAGTCGCCATTTAGAAAGCGCAAGTGTTGTGCAGAGCGCTAAAGTTTTATCTTCTGAAATCTTGACTACTGCAGGTTTCTTCTTATCGAATAGAAGCTGCGTCACAGCTATAGCATCAGCATTCTTACTAAGATGGTCCACAATCTTAGCTAAGGCAAGTTTGCCATTTTTTTTTTTAACTTTGACGTGTACATATATTGTAGCTCTTCTTCATCTGTTGCTGTCACAGTCGGGTCAGAACGTCTGTTTTTCTGTTTCTCACCCAATTCTTTAAAATCCACTCTTTTTTGTGCTTCAGTAGATGTTCCTGCTTCCGCAGTGCAGACGGATGGGATTATATTTTCTGCCTGTGTTGGATTTGGAAGTTCCATTGGTTCCATTGAAGTTTCCATTATCATCTTCAAATCCACTGAATCGCAAGTTGGCCACGTGATGCTTGTCTCCAACCACGTACGGTTCACTTCTCGGTTTAGAAAAGTTTTCTGACATCTGTTTGCATTGTTCCATTTTTTTAGTAGACGTGTCGTGAAAAGTCGGGTAAATTCCATGATTTTGGCTTGGTCTTTTTGGGATATCTCGAATGGTATTTCAGAAACTATAACATTGTATAAATATTGGAAATCGTTCAGGTCACCACCACTACTGCGAAGCTTCTGGTATAGGTCGAGATTATAAAATCCAGCCATAGCACTTCCTTCACACACTTACTTTACACTCTTTAAATAATATAATAATATCTAGTCCTTTTGCAGTCAAACGACTCAAGCGTCAGGAGCAGAATGTAGTAATATCCGACATTATTTTAAAATGGTAAAACCTAATTAGTTGTCATCAACCAATCAAAGCTCAATATCGCATAAAATAAGTACTATATGCGATACTGCGCTATGATTGGTCGTCGGTAGCATGTTTGCGATGGCAGATGTGACGACCAATCAGAGCACAGTGAACAACGGGAGCTTAGTATCATAGATGACTCATTTGTTTGCGCACTAATATCATTAGCGTTTCCTAGAAACATGGAAATAAAATAGGTCGGTAAGTAGGTACTTGGAAAAGGTAGATAGGGTACTTTTACTTTTAAATAGGTACTTTTTGAGGCGTTAACCTAATGAATTCTTACAAATAATTTGTCTTGAACAAAGAGATATCGTTATATCGTTACTGTTATACAAGGTCGCTTGCCTACCAATTAATAAGAATTACATTTGAATGAACTTTTTTTGGGGAAATCATGTTATATTTTGGTTTTTTATTGAGGTAGAATCATACAAATATAATAAATAAGCAAGCAAGATGGTGCATTCTTAGTAAAATATATGAAAAAAAGTTGCTATGTTTAGCGCCTTAAAACTCGCGCGGCGGCAAGTGACTGCAACAGGTTATATTTTTTCTGGGTTGTCAATGACTTGAACTATTGATATTATAAAGTCACAACCTAAACAAATTTAAACAAAAAAAGAAAAAAATATAATGTGATTTCTTCCATACAAAAAATATATATTTTTTCTTGTAAAATATCAGTTTGTCAGAAAAGTCCTCCCCACAACTATTGTTAAGCAAGTAATTCTCCAACACATATAAAAAAAACAGATCGAATTTCCGACTTTCGACCCTAAGTCTGCAAATTTTCAAAATGGAACCACTGTGCGGTGTAGCGCTGCAGAATAAATAAAAGTGCAGCTCAAAAAGCGCTGCGTTTTTTGTTACCTCTGTTTACGATGGATCACATGTCATTAAAATTGCTTTAGCAACACGTTGATCAAATTGATTTTAGAGACATTTTCTGTTAAGTATATACTGAAAAGGTGCTAGAGTGGAATGCTTTCCCTTCGTTTGTGTTTCCGATAAAAAACAATTTAGTTTTTTTTTCAATTAATGACTAGGCAATCGTTTGACCACGATCTCACCTGATGGAAAGCGATGATGTGGTCGAAGGTGTAGCACGCTTGCCTAGTAGATACCTATTCATTCATAACTTAAACACACCTGGGTTATAATTTACCGGAAATATTGACGAGGGCAGGGCATTCCACTCCTTTGCAGTTCTTATAATAAATGAAGAAGCGTAACGCTTCGTTCTTGTGCGAGGTATTTCAACCATAAAAGTGTGGCGCTTTGCTGATCGTCTAGTCGTACGGTGATGAAAAGGTGATGGGGGAATCAGGTTGTGCAGTTCTTGAGCACACTCTCCATAGTGCAATCTGTAGAATACCGACAGGCTTGCTACCTTACGTCAACGCGCCAGACTGAGGCTTACTTTTTACTAGAGTGTCATCCCCAATGAGCCTCATAGCACGTCTTTCAATTGAATCCAAAAACTCGAGATGATACTTGGCAGAACCGTCCCAGGTGTGTTCACGTCAAGGGTGAATAGGTATTAGGTATCTACTTAGCAAGTTTGTTACAACACCTCCGGCTACATCGCCATCTTGGATTTAGAATTTTCTTACTGTAATGTATTTTACTAGTTAAGCCCTTTCATTTGATACCCATACTGTGGAGTATGAAAAAAATATGTAATCCGCCATTTTTTGGCGGCAGCCATCATAGATTTACAATAATACTGAATATACATAAATGTATTGTCATTAGAACTAAAGGTGACAAGTAAATTTCAGATCAATTGGTCAACAGGAAGGGGGTACAATTTCAATTACTAGAGTTGCTCCAAACCTACAAACAATTAATCAAAGAAACAAAAATAAACAACAACAAACAGGTCAGTCTAAATAAAACCGTTTAAAAAAGTTTTAAAGTCTTACAGTTCAAACAGAAATAAATATTGTTCATACTAGAATTTGAACGCATGGTCAATAATAATTTACCGATTACAGTTTTAATTCCTACTTCAAACACATCTTTGTGTAATGTGTGATGGAAATATGTCAGGTCTTAAAGATTGCCTACTGGTACTATAACGCATACTGTGAGTTCGTAGAGCGGTGCACGTCCCGCGCCCCTTAATTTAGGCAATTACAGATAAAACGCTTATCTCTCACTTATGGCGTCGCGGCGTGTGGCGGCGGACGAATGTGCTGTGTCGTGTCACTGGGCACGTTCTGGTGCATGTCGTGCCAGTGTTACCTGTTACAGTTGTGGTTGTACAACGACATGAGCTCGCATGTGAGATACATGAACTTCAAATTTTCTTAGGGCCCTGCTATCGTCCAAGATACAACAAGCAATTAATCCACACCAATATATAAAAGTGAAACGTTTTCTGTTTCTTTGTTTGTTTCTTTGGGGAGCTTTCACGCCAAAACGGCTGATTCGATTTTGATGAAACTTTGTACATATGTACTGTACAATATAGAAACCAAGATGGTATACTTTTTATTTCGGAAAATGGTAAGTTGCCACGGGAAAACTAGAAAATGTCGATTACTTGATTTTTTTAGCTCATTGGTATAAAAGCTGAGGCCCGAACCCGTTATCGTTGGATTCTAAATTACACTAGTATACTGCTTGGCTAAAATAGCTGACAAAGAGACCAAGGTATGTTTAATTTCCACACCAAAACGTAAGATTCCTAAGAAGAGAGCCTAAAAGAAAAATATTATCGACTGTTTACAGAAAAAACTTGATTTACTAGGTAAACAGCAAATTCAACAAACTGACGAACCAGACAAACAAAACAACTATGTATGACGATTTATCGCCAATTACATTAAAGGGCTAATAGTAAACATCGTACCTATGAAAGTGAAAACGTCGAGAAAAAACTACTTGGAACAAATCCCTGGGATCAGCACTAAACTTGCGAAACAACAGCTCCAAGATTTATTTGGGCCCGTTAATGTATTTTCACTAAATTACTAAGTTAACTATGTTTAACTGTATGAACGATAACAAAATGGCAGAAATAGTCATGATTAAAAATATACTGATTGGTGTTTGCCTTTGTCCTTTTGTTCTTTAAGAGAGTAAGAGACGGAATTTAAAAACAATATTGTAAAATACTTAGGTGTCAGTATGTTTATTTACATGTACTTAGTTGCTAAGTATATTCTGCTTATCGTATTACAGTTATTGACTCTGAACAAGTTCTAGCTGCTTCGTTACCCTACTCGTATCTAGTCGTAATATCATCCTATGGTCACGATATAAGGTCTGTCGGTATTCGTTCGTTTGACTTTATCAGCTTGAAATTATAATAAGTCTTCAAATTTAATCGGTTGTGTTTAGTGGCCCCAGCTCTTGCCACTCCAGCCACCGTCGTGCCCGCCGTAGCTTCCCAAACCGTTCACAGCTATTGGAGCGGCCACTGCTACAGGCGCTGCAGCTACTGCATGTCCTGAGATCACAGCTCCAGTAGCGACTCCTCCACCGACGGCCAATACAGCACCATCCCCATGGTTCCTGGCAACCGCGTCAGCAACACTCTGCGCATGCGCCGCGCTGTTAGCAACCGCTGCAGCCTGAGCTCTTGCAGAATTGGCAATACGGGCGGCCTCAAGCGAGCGAGTGTTGGCAATGGCGACGGCTTGAACGTGAGCTGCGTTGGCTATACGGCCAGCCTCATTGGCGCGGGCGAGTTCAGCAGCAGCACCGGCACCGGCACGTCTGGCAGCTTCCGCGGCTCTGGCGCTCTCCCAAGCAGCGGCCGCTGATCTATGCTCGTTGGCAATACGTGCCGCATCCAAGGCTTGAGCGTTTCTGATGGCGTTGGCCTGTCCTTCTCTTGCAGCGGCTTCAGTAGCGCGTGCGTCCTGGATGGCAGCAGCAGCGGAGTTTCCGATTTGTGCTACTTGGACAGCTTGAGCGTTCTGCAAGGCACTGAGCTGTGCTGCGCCGGCAGCAGCTGCTTTGTTGAGAGCGGCTCCAGATCCGATAGAAGGTGCGGCGACTACTGCAGCAGGGGCGGCGGCTACGATCCCTGGTCCAGCGATAGCACCCTCACTGATGCCGACAGTAACGGCTCCGACGGTCGCCAAGCCCAGTCCGTGACCTCCATGCCCTCCTCCGAGTATTGCCGGTCCGTATCCAATACCACTTGCCTCTGACCGTGAGTCCTTCACAGGACCACCAAAAACTTCGTACGCTATGGAGAGCACAAAGAAAATCTGTAAAAAAAACGGTAGGTATAGCACATCCCTTACAACTAATTTAACACCAAAATTACTGTGTAACACCATGAATATCTTACCGTAAGCCGAGACATTGTGTGCAATAGTTGAACTCGACCGCGCCACACCACTAGTTTGGACTGTTAGCTCGTATGTAATAATTATGCCAATTGCGCGTGCTTATATACTGCACTGAAGTTGTAATAAAATCGATTATTAACAATTCTAAACAGCTAATCGAAACAAGCCCCTTTGGATATGATTAATTGATTTCGGTAAAAAGTAATCAATGCAAATATGTCGGTTGGTAACAAATTGGCATACAGGTACAACATCGCCGTGGACCGACAACCTATCAGACCATGACCATAGTTGAAACAGTCAACTGCCCTGACACTTGTGGAATAACTCGCTTGAAGACGTCGCTTTGGGACAACTTGGGTTGTGGCAACCAGAACAGTAAATACTTAAAAGATGTTATGTCAGTACCTCGGTCAGTGAATAGAAGAAATACCGAGGAAAACCTATTCTATCTTATCACAGATTTAGTACCTTCTTACTTGTGCCTCGCAGTTTCACTCGGTTGATGACGATGATGGAAATTATACCATGTGTTAACCATGGTATTTGTATATCATTTATATACACTACCATGATCAAAATCCGTTTTGCCGTTTCAGTGCTTGCTTGCTGAATGGATAAAGTCACGTTTAAAATATGCTAACATACACACAAACTTTTGCATTTGTAATATTACTATGATTTTATTAGCCCTGTTTTGGTGCATTTTTTAGGCGTTTATTTAACTTGCAACGTTTGTATGTATGATTCGCACTACTAATGTCAAAAAAAGAAAAATTCCCAAAGATTATGTCCATTAATAAAAATGACCATGTATGTATAGTTGTTTAGGTCATATCTTGCAAGATCAAAATAAAACCACTTCCTATTATACTTCCTATTATTGTACATGTTGGTTCAGTTCTGATGACAATGCATTTTTATGGTAAGCATGACCTGAATCGACAACCAGGATTAGCTCCAAATAAAGGAACTCTTCAACGGTCAACAACACAGACAAGACATTTTGTGTTTTACACATATAACTATGATGGACGGTTTTAAGAATTACCATGACATGGTGCTGCACTGAAGTATGGGTCCTGACGAGGGAAATTCTCAACGGTTAACAGCGCAGACACGAAAATTTGTGTACGCATTTAAATGTGATAGCCCGTCCGTTCTAAGTTTCACTATGACATGGCTACTGCATAAAAGCTTTTTTCTGAGATTATCAGTTCAGCACGACAATATAGGAATGATCATAATCCCCTCCTTTAATTCAGGTTTTCTCTCAGATAGATAGAGTAAGGTATATTTGCCACAATTCACAATGCTTGCAGTTAGTTAGGTATGAAATGTCAATCTCAATCTGAAAATTGGCATCTGAAGGAGCCAAGTCATTAAACTATTTAACTATTTACTAGGAAAACGAAAACGTCTTCGAAATACATTCCATCTTGTCATTGTTGCCAATGCTGCAATCATAGTCACAAGAACCAACATTTTTACAATTCATGTAATTTGTTCTTGTGAAGTAACATAGTACGCGTGTGCAGTGCAGGCAGTGCCTGGTCAAGCGAATCAGACTCGCAAGAACCCATGTTAGAAATCATGCATCTTGTCAATTCTGGATTTTGCCGTAACAGATAAGTAGAACGTTGTCTGCCGTAACAGTTTGGAGTTAAGTCATGTCTGCAATTATCTTCGGTCTAGCGCCACTTGCACCCAAAAATGCGTTGTGATTACCGCTAGTCCGTGTACTGTTATTTAATCAACGTTAGCTGGTACAAATAGACATGGCGGTGCCATAAATATTTAGTTTTCTGAAATCTGGGGAAGCGCCGTTATGACAAAAATAGCTGACCTACAAATATTACATATCAAAATAATAAAAATATTATTTCACTACCACTTTTTAACATCTACTTTAAAAATATATAAAGAAACCAAGTTAATGATTAGTATTAGTGATACCTGCATTCTCGTAAGAAAAATATTAAACAAGTCACTCCACACTAACTTATCTGTTGTTCGAGTAGCAAATAACGAAACGAAGTACGCAAGTTTTCTGGGCCTACAGTCACAGAACTACAGTCTCGACATAGATACGTCACGAGGCTACCGGCGCTAAATAACCACGACATTACGTCAAATGCAAGTCTCTACAACCGAGGTACCGAGCAAAATCATCTATTGTTGACCTAGCGAGCGAAGCGTCTCCGTTTAAGCTTGGGCAAAAATGCTTTCGTATGTCTGGATGTTTGTCTGGATCTCTGTTCTCCTCTACAGGTCCGGATGTTTATCTGGATCTCTGTTCTCCTCTACAGGTCGCATTTCTCAATCGATCTAGACAAAACTTGGTTTACAAATTAAACGAATTTTTAGAATTTTTTATTCGTTGGGGATTTTGGATACATCTCTTTGTTCAGGAGATGTTAATTTTGACTTGTAAAAGTGCTATTATTTTTGCCTATTTACAATAAAATACTTTGACTTTGACTTTAACTTAAAAAAAAAAAAAGAAAAAAAAAAGGGATTGATGGAGCACCTTGGTTGTTAATGTTACTTTTACATTAAGGTGTAACGTTTTAAAAGAGTCAATGTAATCTAAACCTTAGTTAGGGTTTAAATAACGCTGATCTTCTAAAAGCACCCTGCCTAGCCAGTGGGGTAGGATGGAGAGGAATGAGACAATAAGGAAGGTTTACTTACACATTTATTAAAATAGGAAAGACAGTATAAAAGAGACATAAAAAACACAGGAAAATTATTAGAATAAAACAGTTAAAATACAACAAGTTGGGCGCCTTTAAATTACAAAATGCTGCGGATAGAGGTTAAGCCTCGTCCACAAGGATATAGATCTCAGGGGAGATATGTGTTCGGCCTACACTGTCATGCCTTACAACCAAGTTATAATACACTCTAGGGCAATGAATCCGGGTCACTTAAAGAAACCTATAAATCTCAGAAACTAAGAATGCTAGCTTAATGAAATAAATGTGTGTTTAATAAACAATTAAATACTTTTTAAATTAAGGTATTAAAACTTCTTAGTTATTGTAAAGTTATGTCATAAAAAAAAATTGAAAAAGGGAGACTTTCGTAGATGGAACTACGAAATTACTGCATTTGATTTTGCTTTTGTTTCTAATATGTCATACAAATGGGTATACCATATTGATAGTGTTCGATATTTAATAGTCAAGCTGTAATCATGTCGCAAGAATGCACCAGCATTCTCACAATGCTCGAAACCGGCCGGAGTCAGCGCGATACAGCCAGGACTGTCGGTGTGTCGCTGTCAACAGTACAAAGAGTTCTCCGACGCTAAGAGGAAACTGGCTCTAACTGCTAAAAACTGCTGAACCAATTTGGATACAATTTATATGGGATCATCTGGAGAGCATAATACATCCATGACTCGGAAACAAACATTTCTGCTCATCACAAAAATGATTGCTCCTTGCAGGATTCGAACCCGCGACCGTTTGATTGCGTACCTAGGATCTCTATCCACTAGACCAACTGATCGTCATTTGAGTTCATACTTCGAGGTAGGAAGGACATTGGATACTTTTCATTCCGAAAAATATAAGGGTTCCCTCAGGATAGGGGTGGAAAGGTATTTAAAAGAACACGTATCACGCTGAAACCACTAGACGGATTTTGATGCAATTTGGCACTGTCATAGTTTATATGATGATGAAAATTAGAGCTACTTTTTATCACGAAAATATAAATCGTTCCTGCGGGATAGGGGTCCAAATTCTGTACATTGAAGATATTATGTAAATTTTTTTTGGAGTCTATTTTATATTCGGTACTGAATCCAAGACTGTTTTTCTTTTCATTTTTGACTGTCTTTCTGTTTGTTCGTCTGTCTGTATCATGCCGAAACTACTCAATGAATTCAAATGAAACTTGGTATGATATGAGTTCATACTACGAGGTAGGACATTGGATACTATCATCCCGAAAAATTAAAGTGTTCCCGCAGGATAGGGGTTGAAAGTTATTTGAAAGAATACGTATCACGCTGTAACTACTGGACGGATTTTGATGCAACTTGCCACAGTCATCTATCTATATTTATAATAACGCAATAGGTATGAGAAAGGCTGTACGAAGAAGTCAAATAAAAAGAATGATCTAGGGTACCCTAAAATAAGCTACATAAGAACATTTTTTTTTATTTATATTGATTCGGCTGCATCTCGCGACGAGCCCTGACAGGTCACTTTGGCAGCATGTCTGTAGGTTCTTCCATGTCAAAATGGAACCATTGCGATGGCGTGACATACTGCTATGGGTTGGTTCTTCGATCTATTTCCGACGCAAAAACATAAATTAATACATATTATTTCAAACAACTAATGTAATAAAGTAACTTCTTGAGACATAAATATACTTGTATTTCTTTACTGGTCTCTTACATTCTACTTTACATTTGAATTCTACGTTTCGATGCTGAACTAGATCTGACTACAAGCTCGCCATGTTTTTTTTCCCCTCCAAATAAATGTGGTGAACTTGAGACGTTTCCGGTAATTTATATAGTAGTAGTCAAGTTAAATTATAAATCGACTGAGAAACCTTTCATTTTCAGACCAAATATTATTAAAGTATGCTGCTAGCCCCTCATCTTCTCTACATAGCATAAAACAAAGGCGCTTTCCGCGTCTGTCTGTATATCCGCTAATTCTTCCTAAGGTACTCAACGAATTTCGATGCAATTTACACCATCAGTCAGATAATTTTTCACGGCAGGTTTATATAAATAATAAAACTTAATTAAGTTTTTATGTAAGTAGAAAAAACAATATTTTGCAACCAAGTCGCCGAAAATAAATGTACATGGCTTACGTTGGCTAAACCTTAAGAGATAGGTACATAAACTGAGCTATCTAGCATACGAGACCTGAACGTGGTGGAAGGTGGCGAGCGAAGTGAGCCACCGACTCCCGAAGTGGAGTGAGGGTTGAGTGTACGATAACTTCACATTATTCATATTTATTTTTACTAAATTACACCCGTGCGGAGCCGGGGCGGGTCGCTTGTTTTATATATAATAAGACATAAGTTTAAAACTTAAACACTACGGTCGGATATAAATAGCCTAACACACTCTTGCCATGAAGACGAATCGATTAATATCTCGCATGTCAAAATTGGACTAAGTTTAGTTAGAACACATAACCCTTGCTTTGCTAAGACGTAGTATGGAAAAAAATTGCCTATGACTCTATATACCTGAAGACGAATGGATTGATACTTCGGTTGTCAAAATCGGACCAATAGAGGCGACGCTATGGTGGAACATCCACATACCCACCTACATACATATACTGTTAAACTCATTACACTTCCGTTGCTTCGCCGTAGTCGGGTAAAAGTTGAAAAAACATGACAGGAAAAACTTATAATTGCTAAAACACACAATAATACCAGTATTTACTAGCTAAATAGCCTAGCCCTATAGACCGCGACATGCCAACCGCAGTAGTGATGTACGGGCAGTACCTCCCCCTCCGCAATCATTGCCAGGATAGAGTTGGAGCTGCCATGCACTCGCGCACCAGGGACGAGCTCCGCTTGCGCACTTTCATAAGTTTAAGGCTGTGACATCGTAGCTCCCAAACGGACGGACCGATTTCCATGCAGTTGTCTTATTTACAAGCTGGAGTTGACGAGATTAGCTCTTTTCTGCAGCTTAGTTCTGGTCAATTGTTCAGTTTCGATTACGTTATCACTCACCTTCGATTTGCCGATGATATATTCATCATGGCAGAAACCCTGGAAGACCTAAGCACAATGCTAAGTGACCTCAATATTGTTTCCCAACAGGTGGGTCTTAAAATGAACATGGGTAAGACGAACATCATGTCAAATGCCCATGTCGTATCCATGCTGGTTTATGTTGGGAACGATATTATCGAAGCTGTTGATCACTATGTCTACTTAGTAAGACGATCCAATTGGGTAGATCCAACTTCGACAAAGAAGTCAACTGACGAATCCAACTCAGATGGGCAGCGTTCGGGAAATTGCGCCATATCTTCTCGTCGCAGATACCGCAGAGCCTCAAGACGAATGTTTATAATCAGTGCGTGTTGCCAGTGATGACATACGGCACTAAGACGTGGTCGCTAACTATTGGTCTCATACACTAGCTCAGAGTTGCGAGAAATGGAGAGAGCTATGCTCGGTGTTTCACTACGTGATAGAATCCGAAATGAGGAAATCCGTAGAAGAACCAAGGTTACCGACATAGCTCTCGGAGTTTGCAAGTTGAATTGAAATTGGGCAGGCCATATAGTTTGCAGAACCGACATCCACTGGGGAATAAAAGTTCTTGAATGGCGGCCACGAACAAGCAAGCGAAGTGTGGGGAGACCCCCCACACGATGGACCGACGACATTGTAGCCATCGCAGGAAGTCGGTGGATGGAGGTGACACAAGATCGCTCATCATGGCGTTCTTTGGGCGAGGCTTATGTTCAGCAGTGGACTTCTAAGGGCTGACATGATGATGATGATGGCATTATTTCAACCAGGTACCTGCCAACACTTCAAACTTCTTGTTTAGCTCATTGAATTAGTATTGCAATTCAACTGCCCGCGTGTTAGGTCCGATGCCAACCAGTAGTGGCTAGAACAGCCTGAAATGGCTATGTAATGTAATGGTTGTCAAATACAAATACAAATACAAATTCATTTATTGCCATAGATGTAGGTAAATTGATAGTTGTTACAGTGCTATGAGTCCCGTACAATCTACCTCAACAGAGGTGTGCAATAATTACATGTCTAGCATGCATGTTATAATATATTATAACTATGTTATTGTAATTCTTACATTTATGTTAGTTACACAATTTACACAAATAAAAGTTATATCTCAATTAATTATACTCATCACAATGTCAAATAGTTGCAATAATAATGGAAGTTAAGTCATCATAATAGTAATCGTAAAATAATAATGGAAGTTAAGTCATCATAATAGTAATCGTAAAATAATAATGGAAGTTAAGTCATCATAATAGTAATCGTAAAATATGTCAAAGATTTAATGAACAAAAAAAATTATATAATCTTTAATAATATGTCAAATTTAAATACATAGGGATTTTTCATTATTAATCATAATTTAGTATGTAAATAATCCTTTACACTATAGAAACATTTGTCCAATAACCAGACTTTTAGTTTTTGTTTGAATTTATGTATGCACATGGATTTTAAATCTTTTGGCAATTTATTATAAATTTTGATAGCCATCAAAAAAGAGTTTTTCTTAAATATGTCTAATCGACAATTTGGAAAATAAAGTCTATTACAATTTCTAGTGCTTCTTTGTACCATTTTTGAGTGTTCGTCGAACATGTTGGGGTGTTCTTTTACAAACACGCAGACTTCCCTAATATACATACAGGGTAATGGGAGAATTTGAAACTGTTTAAAAAGTGGTCGACAACTGTCGGTAGACCAGGCACCACAAATTGCCCGAACGCATTTTTTTTGTACAACGAACGCCCTATTAATGTCAACAGAGTTGCCCCACAAAAGTAGTCCGTATGACAAAATCGAAGACACATAGCCATGGTACGCACACAAGGCAGCATCTTTGGAAACTGAGAGTCGCAGTTGTCTTATAGCGTAGACAAAGCGATCGAGTCTGTCACTGACATTTTCTACGTGGCACTTCCAATTGCAGTTCTTGTCAATTGTTATGCCTAAAAATTTACATGTGTCCACTTCCATTAACTGTGTATTTTGGTAGTTGATGTTTAGCTTATCTGGTTTAGATTGATAAGTTTGGAACTGGATAACATTACTTTTACTTAGATTGATTTTCAAATTATTTTGATTTAACCACATTGTTATGTCATTTAATGTATTATTAATATCCACTTTAAGTTGTTCATTACTTCTCGATTTAACGACTACTGTAGTATCATCGGCATATAAAATACACTGATGTTTTGTCACGTTGGGAATATCATTTATATAAGTTAGGAAAATGAAAGGTCCCAGTATACTCCCTTGAGGAACACCGGTTTTGTTTGTTTGAAGCTCCGACCTATAAACTCTTTTGTGCCCATTCATAATTTTATAAACTTCTGTACATTGTGTTCGGTTTTCCAAATAACTTTTAAGCCAATTTTGAGCGTTTCCTCTAATTCCATAAAAATTAAGTTTATTTAGCGCTGTATTATGATTAACTAAATCAAATGCTTTTGTCATATCTAGGAATATGGCTGCTACCTTTAGTTTATTGTTAAGACCGTCTGTTATTGACTTAATTAAATTAAAGCACGCCAAAGTGGTGGAACTGTTTTTCGTAAAACCGAATTGATCAGGACTGAGTATCTTATTTTTTGTCATGAATTCATTCAGTCTTGAAAGCATGGCCTTTTCAAAAATTTTAGACAACACTGGGATGAGAGTTACCGGTCTGTAATTGTTCATGTTGTCTTTTTCACCTTTTTTGTGCAGTGGTTTTACGATAGAAATCTTCAACTTATCGGGAAATGAACCTTCAGCAAATGACAAATTGATAATATGACAAAGATGTTGACACAAGTGAGGGGCACAAATTTTTATAATTTTAGTATTAATATTATCATAACCAACCGAATTAGTATTATTTAGTGATTTAATTATATTTAATATTTCTGATTCATCAGTTGGATTTAAAAATATTGAATGAATTGGATTATTTTTTGAAGAATTGTATAAATTTCTAGATTGTGATGTTAAGTTATTGTCATTTGTTGATACATTGATATAATAATTATTAAACATATTGCATATTTTATTTGAATCATTAAACGTCATATTATCAATTTTAATTGCCTCAATTCCATTAGATTGTACGTTATCATTTTCTATGTTATTGCGTATGACGTTCCAAACGGCTTTTCCTTTGTTTTTATTATGATTTATATATTTAGTGTTCTGTATTTGATGTGATTTCTTTATACATTTTTGAAGTAATTTACTATATGATTTGTACGTTTGGACGTTAGATTTTTTGTTATCTTTATGATGGATATATTTTAAATAGTGTAATCTTTTTTGTATGCATGATTTTTTTATTCCTTTTGAAATCCATTTACATTTATAGATATTTTTACGTTTTATTTTCATTCTGATTACCGGAAAACAAAGACCAAAAAACATTAAAAGCATATTGTGAAATGCATCAAATGCTTCGTTAAGTGTTATTTGTTCATATACTTCAGTAAATTTAATGGAAGTAATACATTCACAAAACTTGTTGATATTTTCACTGGAGAAGTCTCTTTTATCCTCTAGGTACTCGGGACAAGCCATTTTCGTTTTTAATTCAATGGTAACTCTTTGTGCAGTTTCATGATCCGATAATGCCAAATAATGGATACCTGAAAGTACGTTTTTTTTAATATTGGTTGCAATTTGATCAATGCACGCAAGCTTTCTGGTTGGAACCTTGATTAGAAAATCATAATTATAATTTTTAAGTACAGTTAATAGCTCTTTACTGGTGTTATTTATTTTGAGTAAATCAATATTCCAATCTCCGCACAGAATTACTTTTTTGTTTTTATATTTATCCGTCAAATATTTCAATAAATCTTCCAGTCGTTTCAGAAAAATCTCCACCTCATATTTAGGAACCCTATAAATACAAATTATTATCAGATTATGTGCTAGTACTTCTATTCCGCAAGCTTCAAACACCAAATTTGTCGCTAAAGACTTAATATATGTAATTTCTTTGTATTGAAGTTCATTTTTAATTAATATACAAGTACCTCCTCTTTTACCGCTCCGGGAATAAGAAGAAGCTAAATTGAACTTATGTATTTTTAGTAGGGATTCATTACCTTTCTTTATAAATGTTTCACTCAGACATATTACATTTACATCAAAATTTTCTTTTCGTGATAACTCTTCTAAAGCTACTTCTATATATTCTGCTTTATTAATAGCTCCAGCAATGTTCTGGTGTAGTAATGTAAAATTATGGCTTGAATTATTCACGAAAAAACTGATTCCTATTGTTTCTTTGAGGCTTAGGACAATGAAGGTTTGAAGACCCTGCCCCTGGGCCTGTTCCGGGCCCTGCTTCTTTAGTTGAACTTTCGTGCTTTGATTTCGAATCAAAATAAAAAGGAATTGTACCCTTTACCCCACCAGGGTTGATCTTAGTGTTTGCATTAATTTTGTTTCGCGCTTGATCTTTTAAGTCATTATTTATATCTTCGCAGTCTACTTTTAAATTAATAGCTCTACTCACAGCTAATAAAAATGATTTGTTATGATTTGTATCTGCATTTATTTTAACAAATTTACAATTTTTATAAGTCCCAACAAGAGCCGCAATGTGGTTATTCAACGTACTCTCCTGTAAGAAACGGGTTTTTCTGACGCTTAAAACATATACCTTCTTGTTTTTTAGTAGATTTAAGGCAATGCTGAGATCGTTCAATAATTTAAACGGATTTTTGTCATTCGAACCAATAATTAATACAACTCTATCGTTTTCATTAAGAGTGACGTTAAGATCTTTGCAATAGCTTAATGCTTCTGAGCATCGGGCACCCGGTTTAACGACAGCTGTCACCTCATACACATCGTTCCACATCCTTGACTTTCGCTCATTGATAATGAGGTCAGAAAGTCCTGAAGCCTGTTGATCTCCCACGATGAAAATGGTCTTCTTTTTTATTTCAGTTTCCGACTTTATTGATGTATTTAAATCATCAGTGTCTTCCTGAAATGGTTGTACCGGGGCTTCACAGATTGCCGTGGCTGTTATAGTCTCAGGTACCCTGGTTGTCATTTTTAGTGTATCATTCATTGGTGATACGGGCGCCGTTTTATTCTCAAACTGACAAGAAGCTAGTTTTTGCTTGTTTGGGGTAGACGATTTTCTCGTACTGCTTTCGCTAGACCCTATAGATTTTAAAAATTTGATTGTGTTGTCACGGCTTTTTATTACTTTTTTTAAATTCGTATTTTCCATATTTAATCTATCTATTTCTTCAGTAGCTATAATAAGTTTTAGTTTTAATTCTTCAATTTCCTTTTTATTCTCCTCCGTCTCGCTAGTGTTTGAGCAATTTTCAGGTAAGCTAGTGGAGCTCATGTCCACTAGAGTAGAATGTGAATCTTCAGCAGGTAAATCGCTGATCGATTTGCATCTATGAAGCTGAACCCCCTTTTTCACAGTGACGTTCTCATTCTGAGGTTCTTGAATATCATCTGAAGGTGTAGCAACCGTTGGTATGGGCGTGAATTTTGACGGCGCAGGATATATTTGCTTTGACGGTGTAGAAACCGTTGGTATAAGTTTGGGTTTCGTCGGCACAATACTTATTTTGGGCTTTGTAATGCAATTAGTGCACATCCATTTATCGCGTCTCTCCATAATTCTAAATCGTGTCAATGATACATTAGCACAATCAATGTGGTATTTATGGTGACAATCCGAACAACATAAAAATTCTCGTCTCGGTAAATCCCTCTTACACTTAACACAAATGTTTTTTGTTTTCAAAGATGACATTTTGCGAATTACACTCAAGTTTTGTATTCTTATTTTTTTTTTCTATTATAAGCATATAAGTCAATTATTGGAAACTAAATAACACCAAAACTAAATTGTGGAGTAAAAAATATGTGCAAAAAGTCAAAATTGCGATTTCACCTCTGACCAGATTCGAACTAGGTCAGAGTCCAAAGTTCAATTACGTTTGAATAGTGACGAGTTGAGTTAACCGAAACATTTTTGGGTATTTTTAGTTAAAACCACTATTTCACTGGACCGAATTTAATAATTTATGAACTGTTTAGTTAGTCTAGTTATAAGGAACGTTATTATGCACTTGTAATAGTATTCTGTTCGGTATTTAGTTCATACACTTCTCGGTTTTTGGAGTTATGTCTAAATGAGTTTCACTGGTCCGTTTTAGCTTTAAACAATATCACTTGAGTATCACAGAACCATGATCACTATTAAGTGGCAATTAACTTGGAATATTCAATAAATACATTTAAAATATTTTTTTACTACGGAGCAGATGTTTACCGTGCAGCGCCATCTGTCCAACTAGTTAATTTTGTAGAAAGCTGTATTCTGTACCATTTAATGAAGATGCTTCAGACTTCTGGTTGCAATATCTCTTCAACATACATGATAACTGCACCGTACAATTCAAACCACAAAAAAACAATAAACTCGGAACTGTCCGCAGACTTGGCTTGGCTCCGACCCCGCCCGCCTCGCCTCACATCATACCTGTTGTATAGAGGGCGCTGATCGCCGTTCTGCTGCCAAATGGTTGAACGCTGCCAAATTAGACCGTAAAGGTTAAATGTGGAGGTACACCATACAGCTTTAATGGAATTTTATGTCCGAGTAATGTTTGGACGGCATTATTATACGTGAATAGCTAAGGATTGAAACGACATAGAGGGTATATATGATTTATGTTATCAGACGGAACGTGAGGTTGTTTTGTCACTTCCCTATTTTAATTTTTAATTCGATGCAGCAAACTGACAGCTCCAAATGGTCATTTCATGAAATAATGCTACCATACCAATCCGATAGTGCTTGCTGTTCGTAAATGGAATGGTTTATTAAGAGGAAATATTAATGTTGTAGGTCCGTGGTTTTTCTGTATACAATATAGGTACCTACTACAAAAACAATCGCTAATAAAGTAGCTTAAAAGCTAAAAAAAAACACGCCTACCCTGCCAAAAAAAAACTTATGCCAATAAATTATATACTGTTGGAATGTGTTTATTAAAACTTGCAAATTGATAACCATATTGTAAAATTTGAAGATAACATATTTTTTTCGCATTTGCCATACAGCTGCAATACAGACTTTAAAAAAAATGTTACTCGGGGGATGCAAGGATTCTAACGATATCACATACGTCCAAATCTGTTCAGGCATTTAAAAGTCATGGTGGTAGGTACATACATACAAACATACAGGAACCCTAAAAACAATGCACTCCTTTTTTTTGGACAGTCGTATATAAACTAATCCAAATCAGCTTACAAATCTGATCTGTACTGATATGAGTAAACAGTCGAGAAACCTTCTCTGTTTGGAACTAGATTTTAAAGACTAAGGTACAGCACATGATTTTGCATTTCACAGTTCTGGGTGACAATCCCATTTATAAAGACACGTGTGGCCTAAACAGGGTCCGTCACTCGAAGTGTTACCTACTAACTTCACATTGCTGCTATATTTAAACTGTTAATGACAGCACGGTTAAATTTGGTAGAACGCAAATAGCATTCTTTAAGAAAAAATAAAAAAATAGCAAGCAAAAAAAAGCTATATGTTCTCGTGCATAGCTTGTAGATGCGCGTACTCGGGTATAGCTTTCGTGCAAAAAAAAACTGAGACACTGGATTAAACAGGGTAAACTCAAGCGAGTACGAATATTAAGCGTTGGTTAAACGCAATACTGTCAATATTGTTGCATTTGGCTGGAAAATCAAACCATTCCATCATCGTTTAAGAGCTTCAGCGCTTGCAGGTGAACAATATGAAAGTGTAGATACGCTGATACTAGGCTTCGTCGGGAATAGGACCTAATTATACAATAACATACATTCGTTCAACGTGCGATGCCTTTGTCGGAAGACTCGATGCCATTATCCATGTCAAAGGAGGTCATATATTAAACAATAACTTTGGTTATTCCTGAAATTTTATTTTTTCTAGCATCACCTTGTAATGTTGACAAATGATGTTAACAAATAACAAAAAACAACATTTTCAATTAGTAACACTTCAAGTGACGTCTCGACATATCAGTTTTATAAAATAACATTTCGAGTTCCTCTTAGCTCCAAATAGCAATTCGTTCGATCGTCGATACGATCGTCAGGCGGCAGGCGCTGAGTGCGCGAGGTGTTCCTCTATCTCAGCTTGGCGCCTTGCCTGACGCAACTAACAGGTTCAGCGCTGCTGGATTTATTTGCGACCAAATGTAGATTGTGAGTGTACCAAGATGTTCAACACATATTTGGTGTACTCACTGCAATTACCTGTTAATTATACCTACCTACCATAGGCAAGACATTGCTGAATGAATATAGCTTTTTATTTATGGACATGTGAAGCAAAGAGAACACAAATACTACGATATTATGTTGATTTTGTAAGGTTTCATATAAATTCGAAGTAGCAGCTGTCACTTGTTTTTTTTTTTGTAAAATAAATTTGTTCGCACCAGTATGCACCGCTGCGACGATAGTGGGTTGGTGGGTGAACTTGTTCGCACCAGTATGCACTGCTGCGACGATAGTGGGTTGGTGGGTGAACTTTGTTCGCAACAGTATGCACCGCTGCGACGATAGTGGGTTGGTGGGTGAACTTTATTTTGTTTTGCTTTTGTGAAACAAAAGGTGCAGATTTAATAAAGTAAAATTGTTTATACATAATTTACATGGAAGAACGAATAAAACGGTATATTTCCGTGATAGTCCAGCTAGCAAGTCTAATCATCACTGGCCATTATTTTTTTACAGAAATTAATGTTATTATATGTTATGGATCACCACCGTGTCTGCAACCATCTAGATCTTATTATTTTTTTCATTTTATCTATATTGCATCAAGCCTGTCACCAATTGGCATAAAACAATTTTCCCTCCCCGACAAGGTTAACCTCCCATCATAAAATAGAAAAACAAAATAAAGGTAAACAAGAAAACCTTTACCGTTCAAACGTAATTTGCGAAGGAAAAAAACAGTAGCTATTACCATTCTTATCTAGGGTAAGTCAATTTTCCCCACTCTACCTTTGTGAAGCAAAGTTAAATCGAATATGGTCAAGGTAATTTTAACTTTATGTATTGAGTGGTAAAGTCGATGCTGAGAGTAGTTGTAAGGTGGTAATGTAACAGTGTCCAACCTGGGTATGTGTAAGAACGTTGACAAGGTAGAGGCTGATCGTATAATCCTCATAAAATAAGGTAGGGAGAAATGTGGGGTACACTGAGAGCAAATTAATACGTGTAGTGTTTTTATCCTCTTAAGACCAAATATAGGATTGTGTAGCAATCAAAACCTCTGCTTATCAATAAGTAGATAATTACGTTTTCAAAATTAATAAACTGAATATTTTCAGGTCAATTACAGGTTGAAATGTGTAAAGGGGTGCCTTTTCAGGTCGTTACGTAAAATATTCCCACTTGCATTAATACGTAATTGGTCATTTTTATTTTTATTATGGCCCAAGTATTTAACATAGGTTTAAATAAAGTAATCCTTCAGTTAAATGATGCCGATGAAACCGCTTGCAACTTAGGCTGGTGCTTAAAAGCATTTATTAGGTAGGTAAACCACTGAGAAGCTGCAATATAGAAACAAAATCTGTGAACAACTTTATCTTCATCGTCATCAGCCTATATAGTTCACTGCTGGATGTAGGCCTCTCCTTGTGAACGCTCTGAGCCTGTTCTTCATTTCTCCTAATCCAGTTACTTGCCGTCAATCCACCTGGCCGGCGGGCGCCCCACACAAAGCCTGAACGAGGACTACTGCGACCTTGAATAATTTAAGCCAACCCAGTTGAAAAATGCGCAAAGACTATCACTCCATTTTGAAATAACTACTTATTTACAATAACACTAAACAAAAATAAAAACACCTCCCACTGTGTACCCAAGGCACCGGTATAATCGGATGTGCCGGTATCTGCCGATTCCGGGCCGGCAGTAAACCGGCTGGCTGGAACCGGCGACGTTAATAGCCAATCGAGCCACGTGCCGGCTATCCTCTCCCCATATCTTACCGTATTCTTGAACCTGTGTCTTTTTTGATTAAAGTTATGGATTCTTAAAAGTTTGAGAGCTAGGATTATTGTAGGATATAGGGGATCTCATCATCATTATCATCAGTCTATATCATTTTGCTCTAATAGACGTGAGCCTTTCAACACGTCTCTAAACTCTAAGCTTTCTGCATCCAGTTTTACCAGCCGCTTTTTCCATCTGGCCACATGGCGTCCTTCATTATGTTTGGTTTTGAAAACTAACGCGAGTGATAAGTATGCTACTTTGTATAATCATGTTTACTACATTTGTATAATCATGTTTACTACATTTGTATAATCATGTTTACTACATTTGTATAATCATGTTTACTACATTTGTATAATCATGTTTACTACATTTGTATAATCATGTTTACTACATTTGCCTAAACATGGTATTTACTCGAGAATTTGTCGTTATAGTATTTTACTTCTAATCTACTCTATGTCAGATTTTACCGTTCTGCAAGCAGGCGATGAAGCCGAGCGAGCGGTGAAAAATAAAACAAAGATATCAAAATCTAAGCAAGGTTGCTGTATTTTTCAGTATGCTTGATTACAATAATATAAAAAATATGAACTGCAGAATTTGAGATGCTTCTACCATAGATTTTAGCATAACTAGGTAAAAATACAACTTCGTGTCCATAGAGTGCACGATGTTACTTATCTTATCAGTCACACATATATGTCAATGTATCAATTGACATATATATGTGACTGATAAGATGTTGCTACAAGATCAATTATATAATAAACTATTTAACAGAGTTTTTCAGTTTAATGCTGGTTAATAATATGAGGTAGTGCAGACCTCTGATGTCAGAGTTTGTCAGGCAATAACAGCCAGGACTGACAGCAGGGAGCGATGGAAAATTGCATATAACTTAGAAAAGTCATTGGTGCGGAGCCAATGGCCGAACCCGGTATCGTTGGATTCTAAGTCGCACTAGTTTACCGCTAGGGTATTATCACCATACTTTAATATCGTGCTGATATCAAGTAAATTCCATAAATTGCCTTCTTAACGTCAGTTGATGATGTACCAGAAGTATTCGTATTGCCCTATTATGAGAATCGTATCGGTGGTTTAATGGTCACTTAAGCATAGTTGCCTTCCGAGCAGTTAATCAAGTTCTTTTTCAAATTGTCTTAGGCAAAGTACATTGCAATATTTCAACCGCAATGTTGTGAGACTTTTTTGTTCGGCTACAAAATTCAAAGAAATAGTTTAACAACATTTAGTTACTTGAAGAAGTCACTGATCCTAGTTAAAACTTCCCCAGAAATATTAGTATTCGTTTTTTTCGCAAAACTCACACGAATGCGAATTTACGTTCACCTCCGTGAATAAATCACGCACTATAAGCTCAAGGCACAGAATAAATAATAGTACAAGTACTCAAGGTCTATTCCATAAGCACACCGCATTCGTGAATGGTGCTACGCAATCGTGTACCGTAAAACAATATTTTTTGTGCCGCCCGCCCGCCCAGGTGAACGTAAATCACTTGTCTAGACGAGTTTTATAGCCCTGCTGATACACGCACTATAATACAGTTCCGTGGTTCTCAAACTTTGAGAACCTAGGCTATCTGGTTGCATAGTGCTAATTTTGATATAGATCCAATGTCGAAGAAGCTGATTCAACTTAGTGCCTTTTCATTAATTCATATCCATACCAATATATAAAAGTGAAACGTTGTCTGTTTGTTAGTTTGTTTGGGGAGCTTTCACGCGATAACGGCTGGACGGATTTTGATTTGAAACTTGGAATGGAGATAGCGTTTTTCCAAGTTTCCACGGGAAAATTGGAAAAACTAGAAAAATGTTGATTACTCGCTGTCAGAAACGGTTGCCATGGAAACGAAATAACAAGTATGTCAAAAAAACATCAAGAGTGGTGCTATACTCGTACCTAGGTACTTTTGCATTGGTTTATAATATCTTAGAAGAACATAGGATGCTTTTTTTCGCAATAAACAGTAGTCCGCGCGGACGAAGTCGCGGGCGGGAAAACTAGTATTCATATATAACCTCAGTTTTTTTGTTATTACTGTGTAAGTGTGTAAGTGACATGAGCAAAGCGCTAGCGCTAGCGCTATTTTCTTTTTTTCTGTTCAAAATGAAGTACCAATCTAAAATTTTTTTTTTAGGTTTTAATTAAAAATCATAATTGTACATAGGAAATTAAAAAAAAGAAAGAGAATTCTGCATAGCGATAGTATAAGAATAATTAAATAACTGAAACCCGACTACGCTCGGTTAAAAATGAGCCTATGACACTCTTGCGATGAAGACTGTCACGAGGCGGTCCCCGGGTTTGGGTTTGTCCCACTAGCCCAGGACACAAACCTCAGTGACACAGAATTACAGGAACAGGAACAATAGGGAGCACTTTGGGAATTTCGTGGTGATACAATACTGATGAAAATAATCTATTATGTAGGTATTATCATATATATATTTAAAAGAGTAATTCAAGTTGTTACAAACTTATTTATGAATTTTATAATATTATTTCGAAAATGAACAAAATAAAAATATGTAGCTTACTTCCGCCAAAACTGTAAGTCAGACAAATGATAAATGGTAAAATTAACACAAGTAAAACCCCACGCTAAACAAACCCTACCCAAATAGAAGTATCGAAACACTTATATATTCATATACATATGATATAAAAACACAGAGACTGCTGGACTGAGTCCAGCATTCGACGAGTCAACATCACCCGAAGATGCCTCGTGCAGAGGCGAAACACGTGTCGTATTGATGTCAGACGTTTGGTATTTGGATCGAGGTATATGTTTTTTATTGTGTTTTTTTATATTATATGTATAAGTGTTTCGATACTTGTATTTGGGTAGGGTTTGTTTAGCTTGGGGGTTTTTTATTGTGTATATGTATTTATATATATTATTTGTATATAAGTGTTTTTTTTTTTTTTGGGGTTTTACTTGTGTTAATTTTACCATTTATCATTTGTCTGACTTACAGTTTTGGCGGAAGTAAGCTACATATTTTTATTTTGTTCATTTTAAATATGGATTTCCGCAAAGTAACGCCTGAATCTATCAAATAATATTATTTCGGTTTTTCTAAAAATCAATATATCAAAGACCGGTTATTTGTATTTAGAATGAATAATGACCAACTATCAAAATGAAAAGAAATGGATTATGAAAGAATTAAGAGATCAAAAGAGTATTATTATGAAAGAGGTGTTGACCTTGTCACAATACGAATCGATTGATACCTCGCTTGTCAAAATCGGACCAAGTTTTTAGTTTGTACACATGACCCTTCCTTTGCTTCGTCGTAATCGGGGAAGTTGGTGTTCATGAGGCATGGTGCCAAGAACGCTAGCTGCATTTCCGCGTTGAATAGCATTAGCTATTCGTTGTGCAAGAAACGAGCCAGCCCTGTTATATCGAAATGAACAGTTTATCAGCAAACACACGGAGATTTATGAATTCAATTTCTACGAGATACACGTATTAATGCCGAGATTGTTTATCAATATTTTTTTTTAAATATCAAACATATTTTTGAAGGTCTTTCAAGTTTGGAAACCTCCGACTTAACCCGCTTTATTTTATCCGACGCATATCTTTCAACCAAATACAGAACCAGATTGGATTTTGAGAAAATCAAACTTTCAGTCTATTGCGGAAATCGAAACGAATTATATTCAAAACCGCTGAGCCTGGTTTTTGCTTAAAGTACAAATAGATTAGTGTTAGCCCAGAGCTCTAAAGTTCAAATGAATAAAAACCACAAATAAAATATTCAAAAACTCCCGACCCGCCTACCACTCATTATAGCAAGGAGCCTAGATCACATCAGCATTCAAACATAAAACAACAAATCAAAATCGGTCCATTCGTTTAGGAACTACGATGGCACAGACAGACATAATGATACATACACCCTGAACTTATATCACCCGCACTTTTTTAATTCATTATTTTTACATTTAAAAATCAGATGGAGAGACTACAAAAAAAAAAAAAATTGACTTCTAACGTTGTCACACAGTAGGCTGTTTATTTGACTTCTAACGTTGTCACATAGTAGGCTGTTTATGTTTATGTCACACAGTAGGCAGACAAATTGGACGGAGCCGAGATTTTAATAAAATAAACAACAAATTAAATTTGAAGTTAATTTTATTGGTCTTACTTTTGACCGTACAATTCAAGCGAAGATAAAATAATGACAATTTGTACTTAGTAACTTCCTCATATAATTTTTATAAATGCGTAGGCGATTTCTAGTACATTATTCATTTGCAATAACAATTAAGTAGTTACATTTCTCATACTTTAGCGAGAAAAACATCTAAGTACATACATGCTTATTCAGCTATGCGCAATTAAATCAAATCAATATGTAGAGTACCTCTACTGCGCGTTATTCATTGAAAAACAACATTAGTACAAAAAGTGCTTAATTGGTACTTTCACAATCGAAGGAAGTACCTACTTGTATGATTAAATATGTCGCAATTGGACTTCGATAAACAACGGTGGGTTTGTGGTACATATAACTTCTCCACCCTGATATTGAAAATTATCTGAAAGTTCATTTCTTGAAGTCGGATTATTTTCAATTTTACATAATATCAAAATCTCATTTTTATATTTTATAATAAAGTATACAATAATTAAAATCATTATAATATAAAGTATTAATGTCCATAAACTAACACTTTTTATTTGCACTTTATTGACCATTTCACTCATTTCACTATATTCACTATTTTCACT
Source organism: Alsophila aescularia (assembly GCA_946251855.1). Classification (NCBI taxonomy): domain Eukaryota; kingdom Metazoa; phylum Arthropoda; class Insecta; order Lepidoptera; family Geometridae; genus Alsophila; species Alsophila aescularia. Next base: position 1,987,737 of record OX276375.1, read on the forward strand.
TTTCTTCAAAATATAATTCAGCATTTGTAGATTTTCCATGTTTACTCCATCTAAGTTAACAGGTTTCCTTTTGAAATTATTTGTAACTGGAACACTTGGTAAATTTATCAATGGTAGTTTAGGAATATGTAAGTTCATTCCTCTGAACAATTTCTTCCGTAGAGTAATATCTTCAACTTGTATTTTACAATTATCGTCCAAGGTTAAAATATAAGTACCAAAGATTTTCTCTCGAGTAATCTCATTTTCACAGGTTTTTGTCAAGTACGTTTGGTAACTTGCAAAAATTATCCATATGTTCATTTCAATTTGTTGAACTTTTATCTCTGAGGTTTCTATTAAAATTGGAGAACACGACGTAATATTCAACGTAAATTTCATTTAATCAGTTATACATTTATCTTGTTCCAATACGACTGCACAACTTTCTTTTTTACAAAGAAATAATTTCTCATCAATCTCGTCGCATGGCTTGGAGAGCAATGTGATAGAGTTCAAATCCTTCACGAGGATAAAAGGATATTTAGGAAGTATCAAGGATGTAATATTATTAAAAGTATCAAGGATAGGTAAGGGGAATAACTGATAATATTTGTAAGTGTTTTTGCGTACAATTAGAATTGCCAGTACAAATGTAATTTGCCTACCCTTAATATAAGCTTTTATCCCTATATTTTGCTCTATATTAACTAAATTTTCATAATTAACAGGGAAAATTGACTTATCTGTTCTCTCAATATTATTTAACAATTCAAATAATTCATTAGTATCAATTATTGATCTATGTAATATCTTATTTTTACTTAATGCGATTGCTGTATCAATCTCATCTAACTTAGAAAGAATTATTTGAAAATTATGAGTTAACAAACTATAAGCATGAGATACTTTATTTTCAAAATCATTTATTTTACTTCTATTCAATGCTTTCTCTATATCAATTAAATTATTCTCAAATTGTATAAAATTATAATAAGAAGTTTTAGTAAAATTTACAAAACCATCAACCATTTCTGCAACCAAAGTAACTTTCTTTGAAATAGCATCTTGCTTAGTTTTAATTTGATTAATTAATTCATTATATTTGATTGCTTAAATTAAAAATTGCATATCTATTATTTTTTTCTTCATTCGTATGATTTAATCACAGTTTAAGTAGATTTTCAGATATTATATCATTTAATTTACGTCTGTTTCCATTTTTCAATTATATTATAATCATGAACATAAAAAAAACAATTGTAGCCATGTCGTAACATTGCTACATTAATTTAGTAGTGAGGCTGCACAGCCTACAATTCTACTTAAATTACACGAAATAAATATAATCATTGTGCTGCTGTGGATCATTGTGGTCACTTCCACTTAAGCTACGTACATATTCACATATTGAAAAAATAAATTTTATATATTTAATTCCCATCAAATTTAGGAATCCATTTCACAATTTCATTGGTTATAATCCTCATAGGTTCCATTTTAAATTATTATTAAAAATAAATCAAATTATCAAAATTGAGTATGCGTTTGTACAATATAACACATAAAACACACAAAAATTCAAAATATAATTAAAGAAAAGGACATAAAAGTTCAATAAAAACACTTCAAAATCAATAAAAGCACATAAAACTCAATAAATTCACATAAAACTCAATAAATTCACATAAAACTCAATAAATTCACATAAACATTCAATAAAGACATAAAAATCAATAAATTCACACAAAATTCAATAAAAACGCATAAAAAATCAATAAATTCACATACAATTCAGGCAGGGCCAGCGTGTTCTTTAGCTTATAAGCTAGTTATTGTAGTTAAAAACCCCAAAATTATTTCATTCACATACAATTCAGGCAGGGCCAGCGTGTTCTTTAGCTTATAAGCTAGTTATTGTAGTTAAAAACCCCAAAATTATTACAAACATGTCAGACGATTTTTGACCTTATGCACATGAGCTAAGTACCTTGTGTTTTAACGTTTTTTGACTAAATGAACACAGTAAATGCCAAACCTAACTAAATCAGATTAATATCAACAAGGGTCAAAATCGTGTGACGCAAATTTTTGTAACGTAAATAATTTTTCAAGTGTCAGACGATTTTTGACTTTATTGACTTGAGCTGAGCCCCCTTTTTTAACGTATTTTGACTAGATGAACACAATAAATGCATAATTTGAATAAATCTGATTAATGCCAATAAGGATCAAAATCGTGTGACTCTAATTTTTGTCATTTACATACCTTCAAAATCATTTAAAGCACCTCAACTTGTCACCACCAATTTGCATCCTGCATTCTCCACTTGTTTCCCCTACTTGTTGCCCCACCTGACGTTTAACATATGGCATTTGACTTTGACTTTATCTAATTTTTATTCCCACTCATCCTCATACACCTACCCATCGCCTTCCATCCGCAACCAGACAAATACTTTGCATTTTTGACATTTGATATTTGACGTTTGAAATTCCCCCTACTTTCCCCTACCTTCCTCCAACTTCCCTCACCCTTCCCCAACTTTCCCCGCACTCTCCTCACTTCCCCCAGCCTCTCCTTACTTACTTCTACTTCCACGCACTTACTTCCACCTTCGCCACTTCCCCAATACCTCAAGCTACATCCCTTCCCTACAAACAGTCACTTTGGCACCTGTCCCTTTGACACCTGTTACTTTGACACCTGTCACTTTAACACCTGTCACCTGACACCTTTCACATGTAACTTGACACGTTGATAGCTGTCAACTGTCACTTTGACACCTGTTTCCTGACACTTTTACACCTTTCACTTATCACTTTGACATCTGTCATTTTGACACGTGCCAGGAAAAACCGTGACGCGCAGCTACTATAAATATATGTATATGTAGCTTGGTTGTGGTTGGAGAGTAGACTGTACTTGAGCTATCTATCTTACCACGGAAACCTTTTGCTGTAGTCAGATCAATCTAACAAAGCAGTCTGACTATGGATATCTACCGAGTTTGTCTACCACTGTAATTTAACCAGTCTTACCATGGACACTGTGTTTAGTGTCCGTGGTCATATCAATCTAACAAAGCGATCTGATCATGGATACCTAACGACAAGGGTATACCTATTAACTATTCCTACTTTATGACGTCATCGCTTTATAAATATATTAAATATAAATATAAATATATTTGGGACAATTCCACACCAATTACCTAGCCCCAAACTAGGATACCCTGTACTATGGGTACTAGATAACGGATAAACATACATAGATACAAATATTATAACATCCATGACTCGGAAACAAACATTTCTCATCATTTTGTGCTCATCTCACAAATGATTGCACCTTGCAGGATTCGAACCCGCTACCGTTTTATCACCTAGGATCACTAGCCACGAGACCAATAGGTCGTCATAAAAAAAATTTATAAAGTCTGAAAACGTATTAAAAATCAACGACCGTACATAAAGCCAGAATATACAAATTACTTTCCTAAAATAAAGTTTAGTATCAGTAAAAAATATAAAATAAATACAAAAAAACTTTACATACCGAACCTATCTACGGCTTCACTCCAACCGGTGAATACAAACATCATGTGGAAACCCGCGTATCCAAGAAACTCAAAGTTTGCACATTGGATTACGGTCCATAATCTGCATCATTGCAGTACCAATACACTGGTCGAGGAACTACAATTTATCCAATACCCATTTATAATAATTCTTTAACCCCTACTGAAAAACAAAGCAGTCTCCTGACCTTACATCAGCACCCCGGGGTGCTACATTCGCATATTCGGCTCGCACTACCCACATAAACATGGCGGTCACAAGGTGTGCCTTATAAAAAAATACTGTCATTTATTAAAGGAGATGTATTGCCAGGTTGGTTGAAAATACCCTCAAAATTTTGCAAAAATATTGTTTGCTATTAGATTTTTAGGATTTAAATCCTGGATGTTTCGTGGAATTTATGTAATTTTCAGTCGTGGCAAATGTAACTTTTTTCAGTAAATAAATGTCAAATTTGTTTAATCTTTACGTTGTCGAAAGACAAACAGTAAAAACAAACCTTTACATAAATAAATATATGACACTAACGATAATGTCGGACAGTTAAAATATTACTAGTTATGACTTAAATGGTTTGGTGTTAGCATTGCAGAAATTAAAAATAAATAAAAATTAAGCTATTCCAAGACGCCACATTAATTATTTCCAAGAGTTAACTGGAAGAAACGGTGAGTGCACCATTGTTTTCAGTTTACTGTTTTGGTCTTCTATGTATTTTTTATTTAAGCTCTTTTTGATTTTTGATAAAGTTTCCCAAAAGAACAAAAAAATCTAACTTTAGAACCTAAAACATGCCTAAAAACCACCGCCGTCATCAAGGTAACCCTCACACTAGCAACACTGTAAAGGGTTCCACTTGCAAGGCAGGTCACGTAGCACACCGGCCAGATTTGAAAGAAGGTATGGTAGTTCCACTCTTTGATATAAACTTTCCTTAGCCCTCCTTTTCTATATTGAAATCGTGGAGAAACTGTGGACGTGATTCCGTGCGTGTTTTGTTTTTGGGCGCCCACTTTAAGAATAGATAAAATGAGGTACTACAAGACCCTAGCAGGATTTATTTATATATAAAAACAGAGCTTTGAAACAAATCTAATTACAGAAAGAGTAAAAGATTTACTGACCTTCATATTTAATATTTATTTTACTGTTCCTTCATGAACAAATTGGTCTTAAATATAACATTGATAACTTACAACATGGAACCCTGGTGGGCACTACAGAATATAAAACCGTAAATAATAAGGAGCAGTCCATTATGTGCTTTTGTAAAAATTAGACACCTTGGTGTAAGTTGATTCAGACGATTCAAAAATCCATCCATGCCAATATCTAAAAGTGAAACGTTTTCTGTTTGTTTGTTTGTTTGGGGAGCTTTCACGCTATAACGGCTGGACGGATTTTGATGAAATTTGGAATGGAGATAGCTTATAACCTATAATAAAACACAGTATACTTTTTATCCTGGAAAATTGTATGTTTCCACGGGAAAACTGGAAAATGTTGATTTCAAGCTGGAAGGAACGGTTACCATGGAAACGAAATAACAAGTCTGTCAAAAAACTTCAAGAGCATTGGTTCTACACTTACATTGGTTATTATTATCCTAGAAAAAAATAAGATGCTTTTTTCGCGATAAACAGTAGTCCGCGCGGACGAAGTCGCGGGCGGGAAAGCTACAGTAGTCCGCGCGGACGAAGTCGCGGGCGGGAAAGCTAGAATTCCTGTATTTTTGTGTTATTTTTGGCCACGTAGAAATTTTTACAGGGTAAAGACGTATTCTATGTGTTTCTGTATGACTATAGTATACTATTCTATGTAAGTATGTATAGTATACTATGTACCAAATCGCATCTATAATAATAAAGCAATATGTTCCAAAAAGTCTGTACAACGTTTACTGATAAAGCAGTAAGTAACTAAATGTTTGTACTATGAAGGTAATTATACTGTTTTTTATTCTGTTTATTCTGGATGTTTGTTCGCGTTTCACGTAAAACTTCTGTACCGATAACAATGTACTTCTCACCGCTGGATTCCTTAGAATTTTGAGGCGATGAGTAGAAGACGAGAAATTGATAAAACTATTTGGCAGGCCAGTAATTTTGCCCCTAGAATAACACATAGGATAGGATCTGCGGGCAGAGCCGCTGGGCGCCGCTAGTTTAAATATTAGTAGGCTGGTATGGTTCTTACCTTTCACAAAACACTACTCAATGCAAATAAAAGGCATCCAACAAGTCCCTCGCACGTCATTTATCACAGATAAAATCCGAACAAACAAACGAACTATCCAAACATCAGGTGCGGCCTAACCTCTGGGAATATTTTAATACAGTGCCGGCGGAGACCCTTCGCAATCATTTTATTTTCATACCGAGTCCCTCAGGCCCCGAAGGTCTACCTTCGTGATTTGCCATTCAAAGTGCGAGACGTGACGGCGCATCAGGTATTGGGATCATTCTGACCCGGACAGCGACAGAGGGTTAAAATAATTCTGTTGACAGATAGTGTGGAATTCGATTGAGAACATCTTATTGAGAAAATCAATTTGTCTTTTTAAGACTTTATTCTTTTGTTTTTTAATGATATATTGGACACTAGCTGCACCCCGCAGACTTTGCCACCCCATTTCACCCCCTTTGGGATGGAATTTAAAAAAAACCTTCCTATAGGATATACTCAAGGAATATTTCTTCTAAATCTCAAATCTTTAGTTACCACTGGTTAATGCTGTGTGTTGTCTGTCCGTCAGTCAGTCAGTCAATCAGTAGGTATGTCACGGTACTACTGTTTCATATGGTATATATTACATTACCTTTTCAAGGAACCACTTCGGAGTTGATTACTTGCTAAAAGCATTTTCCTTTTTTACACGACTGCCCAAAAAAGGAGTGTAATGTTTTTATGATACATGTTTGTATGTATGTATGTATGTATGTGAATTCATTGTTTCACAATAACTTTTAAATGCCTGAACCGATTTTGATGTATGGGGCATCGCTAGAATCCTTACATCATAGACTATAATTATATTTTTTAAATTTGTTTTTTGGCAGTGCAGCCATGCTTTTTCTCTTATTTCGATGATGTTCTTGTTAATTATTCTGAACAGACTTGTTTAGTTACCTCAGAACCTGCCGTGAAGGGTGAAGACTGAAGGGTTACGTAACGAGTAGGAGTCGGCTTTATTTAGCATGGAGTTAACTATCCGCCGGATTAATGAAGATATCGCTCTTAACTCGGGATGTTACACAGGATGTTTACATGTTTGTGTACAGGTGGAAACTTTTGCTTTCTTGTTTGGGCAGTAACGGGCCTACTTTGAACTCCCATCCGTATAAAATGATTGAAGGAGTGATGGCTGTTACACAATTCATAGTCATGAATGAGTGTTGTTTGTGGGACTGGTCCAGTCGGGTTTCTTATTTTATATGACGACCGGTTGGTCTAGTGGGTAGAGACCCTACTACGAAATCAAACAGTCGTGGGTTTGAATCCCGCAAGGTGCAATCATTTGTGTGATGAGCAGAACTGATTCATATCAAAAAAAAAAATTATTTGTCGAACGCACTTGTACAATAATAATGTATAATGGTAAAATTGATGTAATATCCCTATGCACTCTACCATTTACAAATGGTGTGCAAATATTAAAGTTTGTTAAACATATTAATAGTACATTTTAATTAATAAAAGAAAAAATATATTTCATGAATGTCAAAAATTGAAATAAAGTTATGTCAAATCTATACTTATAAGTATAGATTAACCTTTTTTTTAAAGACTATTTCGTTCTTATTTCGCCTTTAAAGCAATAAGACAAAGATAGTCTGTACAAAGAAGACAATTTAAAAAAAAGTTATGGGTACATAAAATAAGATAGATAGATAGATGAACTCTTTATTGAAACACCACAATACAGAAATATACAATTAATAAAGTTAATCTAACAAAAACATGTTACAAATGGAGGTCTTCTCGCTTAAAGCGATGTCTTCCAGACAACCGTGCATGGAGAGGATTAACGTAAATAAATTACGAACGGTGGTTTTTCTTACAACAACAACATAAATTCAAGTCGTTCATTGAGACAATTTATTATAAATTTTGTTTTTTTTTAGTTGTAAGATTTTTATTTGTGTGTTTCAATAAAGAGTTATCTATCTATCTATCTATCTATAAATATATCTACTTAAATAGAAATGAAAACTAAATACCAAAACATAACAACCATACAAATATATACAAAAGGTTGTCTGGAAGAGATCGCTTTTTAGCGATAAGACCGCCCATTGTCCCATTTATTTTGTATAAATGTTTAAGTTATTATTGTATTTTTTGTTCTATGTGGTGTACAATAAAGAGTTATCTATCTATCTATCTATCTACATTATACATACATTATATAAGCTACAGAACAAGAATACAACATTATTAAAAATCGTATCTGTCTGTTTGTTAGTTTGTCTGTATGTTTGTTCACGCATCACCTAAAAACTACTGTACCGATTGCGATGCGGTTTTCACTGTTGGATAGCTTAGGGTTTGACTTAAAAACAGGTTTACTTGGTATCTCAACCCAATCAGCAGAAGTAGAGCAATCGATAAAAACTTTTTGAGGGCTGAAGGAATTTTGATCAAATATTGGTATATTGGTATTGTAGGTCTTGGAATAGTACTTTAGTACTTTAACCTTGAGAAATGACCAACCTGTGAAGCCGTGGGCATCAGTTAGTTAAATGATAATATGTAATGAAGTCAAAAGAGATTGTTTTCGAGTTATGGATGTAATATTCGTATCTATATATGTTTATCCGTTATCTAGTGCCCATAGTACAGGATATCCTAATTTGGGGCTTTGTAACTGATGTGAATTGTCCCGAATATATTTATTTATAATTTTTTATTATGCATATATCCCAGGATTGTTGATTGTGGGCCATCTTATTGGCACTCTAGCAATTTAATGTATATATTAGATATTTCATACAATCATCAGCCTATATCTGTCCACTGCTGGAAGTAGGCCTCTCCTTATGCATGCCACTGAGCTCGGTCTTCAGTTTGCTTCATCCATTCCGTTCCAACTGCTTCTCACAGGTCGTCACTCCACCTGGCCACAGGGAACCCTGCAATATGTTTCTCTAAACGTGGTCTCCACACGAGAACTCATCTACCACAACGTTTATCGGTTCTTCTGGAAATGTGACCAGCCCATTGACACTTTAGCTTGCTTATCCTAATAGTTATCTCGGTCACCTTGGTTCAACGTCGGATATCTTCATTACGATTCTTGTCCTTCAGAGAAGCTCCAAGCACAGATCTCTCCATGTTTCACTGAGCGACCTTAAATTTGTGAACTAGTTTAACCTTGACGTTTCGGCTCCGGAGGTCATGACTGCTAGAACACACTGATTGAAGACTTTTGTCTTCAGGCACTATGGCATGGACGACGAGAAGACTTGACGAAGCTTCCCGAATGCTGCTCAACCCAACTGGATTCTTATGTTCGCTTCCTTCTCAAAGTTGTTCTTACCTAATTGTAATATTTGTCGAAGGTAAATATATTGTAGGACAACTTCAAGAGGTACACTGCAATCGTTTCTGCGTCAATAAGGTCGTTAAACGTGGTCTTAGTCTTATCTATGTTCATTCCGTGACCGATGCGTCGAGAAGCATCATCTAGGTTGGTCATCATACTTTGCAAGTCTTGCAGCGACTCCACCATTAGGACGATATCATCTAGGTTGGTCATCATACTTTGCAAGTCTTGCAGCGACTCCACCATTAGGACGATATCATCGGCAAATCGTAAGTGTGAGATATTCTCGCCATTGATATTAATGCCCATTTCTTTCCAATCCAGCATCTTAAACATATCTTCCAGGGCATTAGTGAACATTTTCAGGGATATAACATCTCCCTGTGTTACTTCCCTGCTAGCTGGGTATGTTTAAACTGCAGGTTTTGTACTTGGACTCTCATAGTCGCGGTGTCATATAGAAATGTCAGCATTTTGATGTATCGCCAGTCTACATGAATCCAGAACCACCCAGGTTTCAACGGAGTCAAAGGCCTTCTCACAGTCCACAAAAGCAATACACAGTGACTGATTATACCCTTCATACTTCTGTATAACCTGGCTCACTGAGCCACTGTCTAATAATAATAATATATTCGGGACATTTCCACACCAATTATCTAGCCCCAAACTAGGATACCCTGTGCTATGGGCACTAGATAACGGATAAACATATATAGATAAGAATATTACATCCATGACTCGGAAACAAACATTTCAGCTCATCACACAAATGATTGCACCTTGCAGGATTCGAACCCGCGACCGTTCGATTTCGTACCTAGGAAAAAACTAACTAACTGTCGAGCTAAATCCTCCGCGAAACCTGGCCTGTCCAGGAGGCTGGAATTCGTCAAGTTTTCTTACGAGACAACTTGACATGACCCTTGAAAACAAATTATAGACGTGGCTCAAGAGTGAAATAGGTCGGTAGTTCTTTAAAACGGTTTCATCCCCTTTTTGAAAAAAGAGAACTTCCAATCTTCTGCTCCTCGCCACTCGAGTTCTCCCCCTGTTAAGAACAGTGCCAAATAAACCCTGAAGCATCCAAAGTACGGGCTTCCCTTCTGTTTTCAAGAGCTCCGAAGGTATATCATCTTTACCGGGGGCCTTCCCAAACTTAAGTTGTTTGAGCGCCATCTCAATCTCGTCTAGGCTGACGTTGAGCAGTTCAGCAGTGTAGTTGCGAGTCAGTATTGCGTGGGAATCCTCTGTGCTGGGTTCAGGTCTAGAAAATTGTGAGTTGTACAATTGGCCATAGAAATCTTTAATCTCAGAAAGAATCTCTGGCTTAAAGACGTCGGTTGTGCCATAATTTTTCTTGAGCTTCGTCAGATGGAATCTACTTAATTGCTGGGCGAAGAATTTTGACCCCCAATTGGGGGTCAAACGCTATTTGGTGTTTATTGGAGCATCGGAGGTCACGTCGCACCAGCTTACTGAATTTTTGATTGAGCTCCCTTTTTTAACGGTGTGAGGTTGGGTTGGAACGTAGACTTTAACAGATGGCATCATTCAAGCTTGTGGTCGATATTCAATGAGCCTCGTACAAGTTGGTGATCACTACCGATATTAAACCTACTGATTACTGAGACATCCCTGAATATTGTTCGTCACGATGAAGTAAATCTCCTTTTTAGTCACAGTCCACTTCCTAAGGGATTGCTTTTTATAAAAATGGAAAAATCAAAATGATCCACTCTTTTTCCAAAAAGTTAACTAGCATTTACTTCCTGTGGTTCCTGTCTCCATAGCCGTGTGGACCTATTGTCGATTCACTGCAAGTCTTTACTCCCACTTTGGCGTTAAAGTCCCCCATGATATTGTTGTAGTGGGCCCTTGTGGTGTTATTTAGGGCTGAAGATATGTCATAAAATACATCTTCTACCTCATTATCTGAGTATGCCAAAGTCGGAGCTTAAACCTGTACGACCTTAAGGCTACACCTTTTGGTCAGCTTAAGAATCAGGTACGCTACCCTGGTCGACACACTGTATATTTCTACAACGTTATCAATAAGGACCTTATAGATGAGGAATCCCACGCCACCCTGAGATTGCTGATCTCCCTCTCAGAAGTAGAACAGGTGGCCGTATTCTATCGTCTAGTTGTGCGGTGATGGAAAGGTGAAAAACAATAAAATCCCTTGTAGACTTGTGTTGATCCCGTATTATCTAACGAGCGTATTTCAGAGGCTGACTCTAAATCAGGATTCAGCCATGCAAAATGCAAACTTAATTATACCTAACTTATTTTACTTACCTAAAGTATATTTAATTCTGTTAATTCATAATTTTACGATTTATTTTTTCTGTTTGTTCATTAGATATTTAAGTATTATTATGTTGTCCTCTTAGGATTTTGTTTCTTGTATACTGAAACTGAAGCTCAAAAATATATATGTATAGTTGCATAACAGCTTTTAGTACTATATGGTTTAATTTTATTTTCGACTAGCTGTACCCGCGGCTTCGCACGCGTGTTCTTTTCCTTAGGTTCACAGTACCATAATATGCTATTCCAGGACCAATATACCAACATTTGAACAAAATTTATTCAGCCGTCAAAAATACTTTATCAATTGCTCGGCTTCTAACTCACCGGATTGAGATACCTATTACAGCAGATTTAAATCAAACCCTAAGCTATCTAACAATGAAAACCGCATTGCAATCGGTGCAGTAGTTTTTACGTGATGCGTGAACAAAAAAACATACAGACAAACAGAAAGAAAGACACGAAAACAAAAAAAAATTGTTCAATACCTTTTTTAAGCACCCAAGAGCATTTTTTACATTTGAATTCATTTAATAGTTTGGGTGCGATGCGCGGTCAAGACACGGACAAACAGACAGACAAAATTAAAAATAAACCAGTTTGGCTTCAGTATCGAATATAGAGAACCATCCAAAAAAAAATTGTATGTATGTAATGTATGTAAAGTATCCTATGTCCTACCTCGTAGTACGAACTCAAATCATACCAAGTTTCTTTTGAATTCATCCTGTAGTTCCGGCGGCGTGATGCGCGACTAAGATACAGACAGACAGACATACAGACAAAAAAGAAAAAACATACAGTTTAGGCTTCATAATCTAAAAAGAGTAACTTCCAAAACAAAACACTACATCTTTAATGTACAGAATTTAGACCCATGTCCCACAGGAACTCATTATTTTTTCGGGACAAAATGTATCCATAATTTTTACCTATCTTATAAACTATGTCTGTGCCAAGTTGCATCAACATCCGTCCAATAGTTTCAGCGTGCTAAGTGTTCTTTTAAATAATTTTCCACATCTATCCTGCAGGAAAACTTAATTTTTTCGGGATGAAAAGTATCCATCGAAGTGTGAACTCAAATCATACCAAATTTCATTTGAATTCATTGAGTATTTTCGGCGTGATGCACTTTCGGACAGACAGACAGAATGACAAAAATTAAAAAAATACAGTTTTGGTTCAGTTTTTTTACAGTTTTTACAGTTTACAGTTTAGTAGTAAATATATGTAGAACGGCCCCTAAAAAAAATACAAAATATCTTTAATTTACAGAATTTGGGACTTTATCCCGAAGGAACACTTTATTTTTTGGGATAAAAAGTATCCTCAATTTTTACCCGTGATATAAAATATGACTGCCAAGTTTCAACAAAATCCATCAAGTAGTTTCAGCGTGATACGTGTTCTATTAAATAACTTTCAACGCCTATCCTGCAGGAACCCTTTCATTTTTTGGGATGAAAAGTATCCTATGTCCTACCTCGAAGTATAAACTCAAATCATACCAAATTTCATTTGAATTCATTGAGTATTTTCGGCGTGATGCACTACCAAGGTGACAGACAGACACAACGACAAAAATAAAAAAATACCTTTTTGGCTTAAAAAAATTAGAAAATATATTTAATTTACAGAATTTGGGACATTATCCCGCAGGAACTCTTTATTTTTGCGGATAAAAAGTATTCTTAATTTTAACTAATCACATAAACTATGACTGTGCCAAGTTGCATCAAAATCCGGCCAGTAGTTTCAGAGTGGTAAGTGTTTTTTGAAATAACTTTCAACCCCAATCCTGCGGGAACCCTTTCATTTTTCGGGATGAAAAGTAGCCTATGTCCTACCTCGTAGTATGAACTCAAATCATACCAAGTTTAATTTAAATTCATTCAGTAGTTTCGGCGTAATGCCTAGCAAATATATACAGACAGACAGACAGACAGACAAAAATGTCAAAAAATACAGTTTTGGCTTCAGTATCGAATCTAGAGCAAGGTCCAAAAAAAATTTCAAAATATCTTCAATGTACAGAATTGGACCCGTTACAGTTTTATTATAAGTATAGATTTAGGTTATTAGAAGGATACTTACCTTCATGGTCACAAACAATAAATATTTTTTGTTTGATTATGATTTATGATGTAATGAAGATGACATAATGTAGGCGTGATGTTTATTAGGCTTTGAATACGAAATGAGTTAATTAGCAAATATATTAGTAATTTTACCGAGTATTTTACTGGTCGCAATATTTAATTTTACCGAGTATTTTACTGGTCGCAATATTTAATTTTACCGAGTATTTTACTGGTCGCAATATTTAATTTTATGAGTATTAGTTAATATATTTTGTTGTTTTGCAAAATAATTCCTGTTACTTATTATTCTTTGTAAAGTTAAAAAACATTATATTTTATTATATTTTTATACAATAAACTCCAAAGACAAAATTAAATACATAAAGTTTATTTTGATAATAATATGTAAAAACAGTTCTATCTTTAATAAAATATGCCAAAAAAATATGAATGATAATATAAATATAACATTTACCAAGGTCATTCATACAAAATAGTTCAATGCTTCACCTGTTCAACAATTTCAACCGTTCAACAGTTCGCGTAATTTTCCATCCCCTGTATACACTCGTACCTCCGAGGTACTTCTCGGGGGTAGTTGAATAAATTACTCCGAATAATTCCTGAATTAACATTTTTAATCTCGACGAGATGTTATGCGAATAAATTAAGGATGTCTTGCTGATCGCAGACTAATGATAAGAGCTTTGCTAAGTGGCCCGTTTATCTTGCTTGGGGTTAAAATACAGGTAGAGTTATACATTTAGGTTTTCAATACTTATTTTAGTTATTGTTTTCTTATGTATTAGAGTTCTCTTATGTTTGCATTTCATCAGACTGCACGTTTATTTGATAATCCATTAAAAAATGCAAAACTATGAAATCCAACCCCAACCCACTTGGTATTCCGTATTCAAACGCACGGCAAAAGTTCATATATCACAGGTCGCGAAACCCGCAAAACTATTCCCGTCGGTCCCGCACTAAAACAGCAATAACGAGGCAATATATTACCCAGGCAGGTGACTGATTCACTGGCCACTGGACACTGGATCCCAGCGACTGGGGTACTGGAAATTGACTGGAAATGCGCACGCATTCTGATGAACTTTTCTATGATGAATTAGCTTCATTATCATCATGGTCAGCTCGAATAGCCCACTGCTGGGTATAACCACCTACCCCTAGGTGTGTCACTTTGATCTACACTTAGTTACTCTTATCCAAGCCTTTCCTGCCACCATCTCTATATCATCAACCCCAGATGGGTCTGACAGTACTTCGTTTGCTTTTTCTTGGCCACTACTACGTCAGAACCTTGCTCCACCTATCGTCAACATATCTACCATTTGAGTCCCGCAATATGGGATTCGATATCCTGGACCTTAGTCCATCTCTGAATTTCCGTATTACGTACTCGATCTCGTATAGTAAATAGGCTAAATGTCAAGCAAAAAAATTTAGTCCACTTTGTTTAATGATTATAAATAGACCAAATCAATAAAATAGGAAACTAACTATACATTCAGTTTGAAAAGAGCATTTCCTTTGCCGTTGCCTGTTATCAGAGATAAATCTCGCACTGAAATAGGAAATACAGAGATGACAGAACTAAGAACTTTACGGGGATGTAATTTCCATATATTTTTTGAATGTTACCTGTGGACAAACTATATCTGAGCCATTCTGAGCTCTCGCTGAAAGTATCAAATGCGTTTAGTCATTACCTGTGACACCTAAGCTGTGTTATCTGCCACAAGCACACAACCTTCCTAGGTCTGTTATTTTAAATCTCCAGTTGTCAAATGTCCGTGATTTTCCTAAGCTCACCTACTGGTTTCCCAAACCCAACGGTCACTGCGCACAATGACCCGCTGACAAACGGTAATGGTGCCACGCGGTGTCGCGGCCAATGTTGCTGGCTATTGATGCACTGGACAAAGTGCGGAAAACAGGTATAAATTACCTTGGTGCCTGGCTGCGAGAGGAGGACTGGGCTGGCTAATAGTTAGACAGAGGAATGTCTAGTTATTTCCACCTATCTCAAAAACTGGAGCTCGTATCTATCTCGCCCAGAAGCAAAAGAGCCAGGATAGTGAGCTCATGACAGTTCATTATAATATACAAAAGAGCCAGGATAGTGAGTTCATGACAGTTCATTATAATATACAAAAAAGTAAATCATCAAGGTAAGAGAAAAAAACACGTTTTTGTCTCTCAGAAGGAACATTATCTAGAAGATATCCCATCTTATTCCATAGACGTTTATTATTTTAGATCAGGTGATAACTCTGAACAGCGATCTAATTACTGTCTATACAGAATCCAAATGGAAGAAAACGTTCCAAAACTACACAGATAAGCATACCCTAATTTTCTTTAACCCTCTATTTTTGGACGCAGGTACCTTGAAACTCGATATTTTATAGTTATACTTGATCCCAAAGCTAAAACGTTTTGTTCGCCCCTCCCGGATGAATCCATTGCAAACACTGGATTTGTA
Source organism: Alsophila aescularia (assembly GCA_946251855.1). Taxonomy (NCBI): domain Eukaryota; kingdom Metazoa; phylum Arthropoda; class Insecta; order Lepidoptera; family Geometridae; genus Alsophila; species Alsophila aescularia. Next base: position 2,003,746 of record OX276375.1, read on the forward strand.
CGCCCCTCCCGGATGAATCCATTGCAAACACTGGATTTGTACGCCCCTCCCGGATGAATCCATTGCAAACACTGGATCTGTATGCAAATAACGACCACTGCAGGTGTCCCTCGACAGTCCTCACTCTAGACAACAGAATGGTAGAACAGTGAGGGAAACAATTGCTTTATTTGATAGAAATAAAGCAGAACATTGTGAACATTAGAAACTCTGAAATATTCGTAGCAATGTTTGACTGTGCGTTAGAGTAGGAATAAATGTCATTTTTGGGCTGTAGGTTAGTTGTAGGTATCTTCCGTAAATAGGAACTCATGCTAAGAGAAATCGTTATAAAAATAGACTTCTACTAATTTTATTAAAATTACATCAACTCTTTTCAGCGTAGGCAAAGACGAGAGAAACCTACTTCACTCTTAAAACTTACTTTTAGTGGTTGGGTCAACATATATAGTTGTAAGGTTACCGGATTTGATTCCCGTGATAGGGCATTCATTTATTCTCTGTATGGATGTTATTGGGTCCTTAAAACTTACTCTTAGTGGTTGGGTCAACATATATAGTTGTAAGGTTACCGGATTTGATTCCCGTGATAGGGCATTCATTTATTCTCTGTATGGATGTTATTGGGTCCTTAAAACTTACTCTTAGTGGTTGGGTCAACATATATAGTTGTAAGGTTACCGGATTTGATTCCCGTGATAGGGCATTCATTTATTCTCTGTATGGATGTTATTGGGTCCTTAAAACTTACTCTTAGTGGTTGGGTCAACATATATAGTTGTAAGGTTACCGGATTTGATTCCCGTGATAGGGCAGTCATTTTTAGGCGAGAGAAGGGCATTCATTTATTATCTGTATGGATGTTATTGGGTCCTTAAAACTTACTCTTAGTGGTTGGGTCAACATATATAGTTGTAAGGTTACCGGATTTGATTCCCGTGATAGGGCAGTCATTTTTAGGCGAGAGAAGGGCATTCATTTATTCTCTGTATGGATGTTATTGGGTCCTTAAACTTACTCTTAGTGGTTGGGTCAACATATATAGTTGTAAGGTTACCGGATTTGATTCCCGTGATAGGGCAGTCATTTTTAGGCGAGAGAAGGGCATTCATTTATTCTCTGTATGGATGTTATTGGGTCCTTAAAACTTACTCTTAGTGGTTGAGTCAACATATATAGTTGTAAGGTTACCGGATTTGATTCCCGTGATAGGGCAGTCATTTTTAGGCGAGAGAAGGGCATTCATTTATTCTCTGTATGGATGTTATTGGGTCCTTTAATTCAGGTAAAAAACTAAGGGTATATTTAGAATTTAAGTAAGTGACCGTTTGTTGTTTTACTGTGTACCTACTAGTTGCGCCCCTCGGCTATGCACGTATACAAACCTTCCCCTGCCCCTCTACCACTCACCCTTTCTTTCTTGAATTTTTCTGTTTATGTGTCGTGGCGATATCGTAAAATTGATCATATCATGAAATGGTTGACCACATCATATTTTATGAAAAAAATATCAATGAATGATTAGCGTTTGACGATCAACATTGATTGTATTTTTTTTTACTCCTTTGTGTGTCAAATCGTGCAGGTCGGCTCGCCTGATGGTAAGCATCACGCCTGCCCATAACAGTTACAGAGCCACCCAGAACTTTGTTTACAAAATCTTACGCGTCACTGCACTGCGCTCCTCAACCTGAGGCATTAGTTTTCAAGTCTCATTGCCCAGTATTTTCACTGGAAAACATTACCCTTCAAACTGAAACAGAAATGTTAACACACTACTCCTTGGCAGTTGAATATCTGGCAAAGATGTTTTACTTCCCCAGTCGGACTTTTGTGTAAGAAGCACAACAAATTATGAAATTGATCAGTCTTTTTTATGAGGAATGCAAGTTATCTAAAGTCTACTTGGTTTCTTACCATATTATTGAAACATTAATCAACATGTTGACAATATATTGATATTATTTCCGATACTCTACGACCCATAGTATGAAAAAAAACCTTAAACGCTCGCGCGGGTTACAGGTGTAGCCCGTCAACTTCATTGACGATTTATTCCCACGTCCGTATGCCGTGGGGGTTGGCTCGGTACTCTACTAGAGAGAGCGGGGATAAGTACCTACTTAAAGAGCACATGAGACAACAGACCACGGAAGTTGAACTTCAAAAAATATACGACAGTATTACACCCTGCACTACTGGCCTAGCTCAATAGTGAGCAAAACATGTTGACGTCATCGCCGCTAGTACCTGAAAAGATTGAAGAATATCGATGAAACGGCAGTAGATATAATACAAAAGCTAGCTTTACACATTCCAATCCTATTTCCAACCTTTCAATTCCCCAAGCTTGTACAAATCCGTAAAACAACTAGGTCAGATTCCTTCAAAGTTTTACAGCGTTCTTCAAGGTAAATCGGCTAAGAAATAGATACTTGTACATTCTCCGGCAGAAGTTCTGGCAGTAAAAGTGATAATGCTGCGAACTGGCAGGCAACTGCCAAGTGCGGGGCGAAACTGTCGTCAAGGTAGAGCTAACTTTTCTATCGGAATGATGGCTGTAGGGACGGGGTTAATCTTGTTACTATTATCGATAAACTTAACTGATATACACTATGTGGGTCATGCTAAGTTAAATCCATGTTGGGTTGAATGAATTGTGATTTTTTATAGTATTCTTTTAGCTGGTTGGGACAATTTGTAAGTTATGTTTAACTTTTATCAATTTCAAAAAGTTGCGTCATAATGTTTAATAATGTACTCGTATACCCAGGTAATCACCCCATACCTAGAAAAGCGGAAAAAAGGTCAGAATCTAAAAACAATGTTATTACTTATGTCAAAGCCTATGTTCTCCTTCTTACAATTACATCGCAGGCTTATGCCACACACCTAGTTTTGTATGATTTTAGGGACTTCGTAGGTGTAACTGATACAGCTATTACAGTTGCAGCTCTTGTCCTTCCAAGAATTTATCTTTTATGACATTTTGCGAAACATAATACTTATTTATAGTAAGTTGACTGAATTATCAATACGATTTGCCGGTGATATCGTCTTTATGGCGGAGTCACTGCTAACGGTCAGACAAGTCCACAAATTGAAGGTCTCTAAGTAAACTATGAAGAGAGCTATGCTTGGATTTTCTCTAAAAGACAAGATTCGCAATGAAGTGATCCGACAGAGAAACTAAGTAACCGAAATAGCTATCAGGATAGGCAAGCTGAAGTGGCTTTAGGCTGGTCACATTTCCCGAAAAACCGACAACCCTTAGGGTAGATGAATTCATGAGTGGAGACCGCGCTTAGACAAACGTAAAGCAGGGCGCCCTGTGGCCAAGTGGAGCGATGACCTGCGAAAAGCGGCTGGCAGAGGCTGGATACAGAAAGCTGAAGACTGAGCTCATTGGCGTGTATTAGAAGAGGCCTACGTTTTGCAGTAGACAAGTATAGGCTAATGATCATGATATCTGAATTTTTGACACAATAAAGTGAAGCGAGTTAAATATGAAACAAATACAAATAATGTCGCATATCGATAATTTGTCTAAAAACTCATTTCCCCATCCCTATTTGGTGAGTAAGGAAACGGGAAAGTGAATTCCTTTCACCTGATAGCTCGGTTATTAGCCAATTGGAAGCTCATTCCGATCCTAATAGAGGTATAATAAAAGGACCCCTCGCTGTTTTTTCGTTTATTCGTAGAGAAGGTAAAAAAATAAAATTTCCTTTTCAATTTGTGCAGACTTTAGTTCTTATGAAAACTTACTTGTCATTTAGCTACATACATAATATTTTATCGATATTAAAGAAATATAATTTCTATAGTTATACTTTTTTGAATTTATCTATTCATAGTTATCGACATTGAGCGACACTGAGTCCTGGATACCCAGGGAATGTACCACAAGAATAGATAATCCAAATAACTGCATCCAGTGTTACTAACGTCACATTTACTATTATAACTACATTATTCAATAACAATTATGTATCTGTTGTTTAGGAATAGATTTTAGCTGATATATAAATACCTAACTTTAATATTTTGAATTAATGTCTAAACTTGTAATCCGCTCATCATGTTCACATCCACGGCTGACAACGCAGTCCGAGCGGTGACAGCCGAAAAACAGTGCAAATGAGAATGTGAACGCAGCACATGCTGAGCTTACCCTCTTTGCCGCTTAAAACTGCAGATAGCCGTTTTTAGTTCGGAAATGATGTTTGTTGTTTGTTGTTGAAATTACTATGTCCCCGATGGATCAGCTTGCTGAGACATTAAACTTAAGGACCAGCCTCACTGCGAGTGTCTAAGTTTCAGCTCCGTATGTCGAAACCGGTAGGACGCAAGCGTTGAAGACTTTCGCCTTTAGGCATTGCGATATGGAAGACGAGAAGACCAGACGTAGTATATCAAATGCTGGGCAGAAACTACTTGCTCATTTGAACATTCTTTTCCCTCAAGAGTTTGCTGTACAAGATTAATCCTGAATATAAAACTTTAGTTTTTGTGGATTAATCTCGTACTTCTACTATATAAAAAGTAATGTTTGTTTGTTTGTTCGACTTCTATGCCTGCGCGCATCAGTGCACGCATTTTGCAATAGCAGGCCTCTTAAGCGAGAATCTGCTTGGGTAAGTACCACACCTTTGACAAATATTCAACCGCCACGCAGTAGTGAGTAGACGTTTCTGTGTTTCGGTTTGAAGGGTAATGTTTCCAGGGAAATTACTGGGCAATGTGACTTAACAACCAATGTCGGGTGACGAGCGCAGTGCAGTGACGCACAAGATTTTGCAACCAATACTCTGGGTGGCACTGCAACTGTTATGGCCAGACGTGACGCTTACCATCAGGCGCACTCGCCTGATGGTAAGCGTCACCTGCTCGTCTCGTCATTCAATGTAATACAATATAATACAATTAAGTTAAAACTTTGTACAGTTGTAGTTGTTACTTGCGAGAAGGTTTCCGACATGTTAAAGATTGAAAGAAAAAAACATTGAAAGAGGCTTTGCGACGCATTTATAGTTATAACTTGCTGTGCCCGCGGCTTTGCACGCGTGGTCGTTTCTTTAGGTTCAAAGTACCATAATGTGCTATTCCAGAACCAATATACCAACACTTGATCAAAATTTATTTTGCTGTCAAAAGACTTTATCAATTGCTCGGCTTCCTACTCACCAGATTGAGGTACCAATTACACGAGATTTAAATCAAACCCTAAGCTATCTAACAATGAAAACCGCATTGCAATCGGTGCAGTAGTTTTTACGTGATGCGTTAACAAACAAAGATACAGACAGAAATACACGATTAAAAAAAACGTGTTTAATATCCTTTTTAAGCACCCAAGAGCATTTTTTTTATCTTGTATTGACAGCCTTTTTTGTACCTATTGCTTTATTATAAGTATAGATATATATCTATGCCAAGTTGCATCAAAACCCGTCCCTTAGTTTCAGCGTGGTACGTGTTCTTTTAAATAATTTTCAACCCATATCCTGCGAGAACCCATTAATTTTAGTATGAACTCAAATCATATCAAGTTTCATTTGAATTCATCCAGTAGTTCCGGTGGCGTGATGCGCAGCCAAGATACAGACAGACAGACATACAGAAAGAAATGGAAAACATACAGTTTAGGCTTTATTATTGAATGAAGAGAAACCTCCGAAAAAATATTCACAACATCTTTAATGAACAGAAATTTGGACCCATATCGCGCAGGAACTCTTTATTTTTTCGGGACAAAAACTATCCATAATTTTCACCTATCTTATAAACTATGCCTGTGCCAAGTTGCATCAACATCCGTCCAATAGTTTCAGTGTACTACTTGTTCTTTTAAATAATTTTCCACTCCTATCCTGCAGAAACTCTTTAATTTTTTGGGATGAAAAGTATCCAATGTCCTACCTCGAAGTATCATACCAAATTTCATTTGAACTCAGTGAGTATTTTCGGCGTGATGCGCTGTCAAGGTACATATAGATAGACGGACAGACAGACAGACAGACCAAAATTACAAAAATACAGTTTTGGCTTTAGTATTGAATATAGAACGGCCTCCAAAAAAAATACACAATATCTTCAATTTACAGAATTTGGGACATTATCCCGCAAGAATGCTTTATTTTTTCCGGATAAAAATTATCCTCAATTTTTACCCATTATATAAACTATGACTGTGCCAAGTTGCAACAAAATCCATCCAGTAGTTTCAGCTTGATACGTGTCCTTTAAAATAACTTTCAATGCCTATCCGGCGGGGACCCTTTAATTTTTCGGGATTAATAGTATCCTATTTCCTACCTCGTAGTATGAACTCAAATAATACCAAGTTTCATTTAAATTCATTCAGTAATTTCGGCGTGATGCCTAGCCAAGATACAGACAGACAGACAGACAGATATACAGAAAGACAAAAATGAAAAAAAAAACAGTTTTGGCGAATATAGAGTACCCTCAAAAAGAAATTTTCTAAATATCTTCAATGTACAGAATTGGACCCATTACAGTTTTATTATAAGTATAGATAATGCAGTTAGTAACAAAAATCTGTACATGAAAATGGTCTGTAAGATACTGCATACGAACAGTTAAAACGTTTAAAAAATGGTATCTGTCTGTTCGCGCATCACGTAACAAATAATAAACTTATGTTAATGCAGTTTTCACTGTTGGATAGCTTAGGTTTTTACTTAAAACTGGTGTACTTTATTTTAATGCGATGAGTAAAAGCCGAGCAATCGATAAAAACTATTTGACGGCTAAACGACATTTGTTACTAATAATATAGGATTTCCTAAGGAAAGGATTAGCAAGCTGAAGTGGCAGTGGTCTGGTCACATTTCTCGAACGACGGACAACCGCTGGGGTAGACATGCAAACCCGCAGGGCGCAGCTAGTAAAGAATAAAGGAATATTATGCAAAAAAAATATTGAAAATGTATTATCGGTGAAAGTGAGTAAGAACGCTGCATTAGTTTGCTTCATTGATGAACGTAGAATGTACTGGACCACTTGTATATAATTGTCATCTATGTAAACACTATATTCTTGCAAATACATGAAATTGAATTGAATTGAATTTGGCAAAAATATTATTAATAATAATAATAATATTTATTTATTCGCAGAAAGTTACATATTAAACTAAGAAAATTACATTAAGACATGTTCAAATACTATAAATATTAGCGACGGGCCCCAAACTAGGCATCGCTTGTTTCTTGGGAACCCAGTGAAAGTGTGATTTCCCTGATTCACAATGCAGTATTGTGCAGTGATCTACATAATATTGTACATCACTGTCGTAATATTATACAACTAAATTGAATTCTGCTTGTCTTTTTAGTTTTTGAACTTATGACTTGTTTTTTATGACAAAAGATTTAAATAAATAATAAATCCGTTGCAAGTTTCTCGAAATGACATGCTTTGTTAAGCTGTCACTCACAATGTGGTGCAATAGTGGCGCGACCTTGTGAGATCATTCCAGCTCAGACTGGTTCGCGTCGATGCAGTAGTGCAGACGCACTGGCTCAGGGGCGTTGCCTATATAAGGGAATTTTTCACCATTGCTTAGTCACTCTCAGTCCAGCACTCGACGAGTCAACATCACCTGAAGATGCCTCGTGCAGAGGCGAAACACGTGTCGTGTTGATGTCAGATGTTTGGTATTTGGATTGAGGTATATGTTTTTTGTTGTGTATTTATAATATATGTATATAAATATATAAGTGTTACGATACTTGTATTTCAGTAGGGTTTGTTTAGAGTGGGGGGTTTATATTGTGTATTATATTTTTTTTATTTTTTTTGTGGCTTCATCCTGGCCATAACTTTCTTTTCATTTATATATTACAATAGTTCAATTTGGGTAGGGTTTGTTTAGCGTGGGGTTTTACTTTTGTTTATTTTTACCATTTATCATTTGTCTGACTAACAATTTTGGCGGAAGTAAGCTACATATTTTCTATTTTGTTCATTTTAAATATGGATTTCCGCAAAGTAACGCCTGATTCTATCAACTATTGTACAATCAGTTGTGAATTATAATACATGCTTGCCAATATATTCATAATTAATTTGTCTTCATGGACCTGCGGAGCATAATGTATGAAAGTTTTTTAACGAGAGCAATGGATTCATGGTTGGATTATACTAATACATTAATTTATGGCATATACATAACTATGATAGTGTATATAAAAGTTTTGCACAAAATAGTGTAAATGGAGTGACTTTATGATGCTAAACGGCATTATGTAAAAGACTCCAGGCAATGAAAGAAAAGAATAAACATGTCGGCTCAAAGCAATAAGCACAAATTTAAAATGTATTTAACTCCCGACTCACCCATCCCCATTATATACAAGAAGCACCTCGAATACATCATTTTTTAAACAGAAACAACTAAACCGGTCCATTCTATTGGGAGCTGCGATGCCACGAACTGACACACAGATAAATACAGTGATACTCGCCCTAAACTTATAACACTCCTTGAATATGGAGTTCGGAGGTGTGGCATTGTGCCTCCCAAACGAATGGACTGATTTAGATACTGATGTTTATGTTTGAATACTGGTGGCTTGGCTTTCTGCTGATTAATACCTTGTAATATTAAGGAAAACAAATCATTTTAAATATGGAGCACCTAACGATAAGAAAAACCATCCGATCAACCAAACGCACTTTTGATTGTTCCTGCATCTCTCTAACATTTCTCCCACACGGGCCTGCGTTAAAGGCCCTTTAATGACAGGAAAATGAAAAGTTTCGACGTTCGACAAAAAGTTGGCCGACTGTCGTGGAGTGTGTGCTCGGGAGATAATGTGGAAATGATGACTGATGAGGCGCTACCGAAGAACAGAAATTGAATAGATTTTTCATTGCTTGTTTTATATGGTTGAATTAAAAATCAGTAGCAAGGCTCAAATAAAAGATTTAAGAGAAAATAAGTACCCATGTAGCTAAATAAATAAACTATAACCCATATAGTTTTTTCTTTTTCAATATTATTATTCAGAATAGAGTAGAATAAGGCTGTGATTTAATACAATTCAATTTAGTGCACATATCATAAGTTGCACCTCGCTGCTGCTGTTCCGATCTGTCATCGGTGGCGGGTAGACGTTCCCCCTGAGCTGTTTCATGTGGCATAGAGAATAACCTCGCTTGCTGGTTTAAAATTACATCAAGTAAAAAATTTAAGCAAAAATCCTAGAAAACTTCAGGCCCTAAAAGATAATATCCACCGATAAGTGTGTGCCTGTGCCTCTAATGATAATAGCAAATGCAAAAGCTTCCTGAAAACATTGTACAAGTTACAGTAGGTACCTACAGCACACAAAACACGTATCGCGAACCATTATTCCACCGGAAAGATACGGCAAGAAGTTATTGAAATTCATAAATCACGTTCTTTCACCGTTAGCCAATACACAGGATCTACACAGGTCCGCTCCACACGTGCGGACGAGTTGTTTAACAAATACTTAGTGTGTTGCTCCGTGCGTGTTCACTTTGGCGAGCTTGGTACAAGTCTTACACCTCTGCGATGAATTTTCTCGGCATAGTTGAAATATCCAGGGTATTGTACTGACTGACTGACTGACTGACTGACTGTAAGTCCCACGCCGCGCGTGAAGACGAGTTGTCTAAGAAATATTTCGTATGTTGTTTCGTGCACGTTTACTTTGACGGCTTTGACTCAATTCAGAGCCTCTCGTTTTAAAAAGCTTTTATTTAACTTGCAATGTTTGTATGTATGTTTGTTTAGATCAAATCTTGCAAGCTGAGTTAGAACCACTTTTTCTTATCCTACGGAGTAGAATTTTAACATGTTGGTCCAGTTGCTATGATAAGGCATTTTCATGGTCAGCGTGACCTGAATCGATATCCAGGATTAGCTCCAGATTAACGAACTCTGCAACAGTCAACTGCACCGAAACGAAATGTTGTATACGCATTCAATTGTGATAGCCCATTCTAAGTTTCACCATGACATGGCTACTGCATAAAAGTTTTATTTTTAATGTTTTTAAATTAACTTATTTTCTCAGTACGCGTAGAAGCATCAGCGAGCCGCTTACCTCTTGTCACAACCCTCACACCGCACGCACATGCAATAGATCAAATGCACCTGTAATATTAACGCCGACTATCACACACAGATGGCGCCATGAGCATCGCGCGGGAACAAAAAGTATTTGTCAAAAATGTTCTCCCCTACCCTGCCCCGCCGAGTATTAGCGAAGGAAATGATTATTTCATGGCATGTGTTACATGCTGCACCTTGCGTGTTACGTGGCTTGTTTTGATGTAAAGATACGTTTTGAACGTGCGACTAAACGTTACGATTAAAACGTTTTACGACTTAATCTTCTATTCCTTGTTAGTTTTGATACTTTCAATCAGTTTAATCTGTCACAGACTTCCGTGATACAGGCTAGCAATAATGCGGGACTACCTAAAACAATTTGCATCATTTGGAAATAATAAAGTAAAATAAGTCCTGCCATTATGACAATCACCAACAATTCGATTTTAACTGGGTACTTTCCAGTGGCAGGTGGTTTCATTTTCACTGAATCCATACAAAATGTTGCCATCTTGGCGTTAAGTTTCAAGCAGAATCTAAGACCCTGGTCAATTTATCTACTTTATTTTGCGTCCATTCTCCGTAAACCACCACCAAACAACAATTATCTTGCATCTCCGCAGAAATAGCTTTCATATCCTTGAAAGAAAAGCAAAAATTCAGGTAAAAGCTCCACTGAAACCTCTTTGTGTCTGACAATCCATTAACGCTATCAGATGTTCTCTGTACTCTAGAGGTAGGTAGGTTACCTTCAGTGCACTCACCTAGATCAAAGTTAATCAAAGGAGAAACCACAAAGGACCGAAAAAGGAGTTTCTTTGTGGCAAATAGTCCTGCATGGTAAGATAGAAAGCTGCTCTACTAAGTGTGATATTTCCTATCAGATTCGATAATTAAAACAGACAACGTGCTAACTAACTAACGTTGTAGTTTATTTTATGACAGACTAAAGCTAAGTACTCACATTTTATAATTAAAAGCTAAATACCTCACACCTCCACCCTTATTTAAACATACTTTAATGATCTTAAAACTAGTACATTGTAAGCTATAATAACAGCATGAAATTATAGTAACATATAAGAACATAAACATAGGAAAACAGGTAAGTCTAATGACAATATGAGTTGAATACATAATCTATTGCTTATTCCATTTGCAACCTACTTACTGGCTTACGCAGCCTTTCGGAACGGTTCACAGGCGGCTCCGGATTTAAATGAGGCGAGCCGGGTTCGCACGAGCCCGGCTGCGTAGAGTGTGGCGACGCTGGTTTCGGCGTGCTGAACATGTCGACGTCGTGCTCACCACCCGAGTACTCGTATTTAGTTGTCGACATCGACGTATCGTTTCATAAGCTAAACCACAAACCAACTGGTCACGCAAGCTTTCATTCAGCCACTGTCCAAATTCACACGTTTTTTACATTTTTTTCAACTCCGCAACGTACGAGTACGAGTAATCCGATATTTTATCGCCTTTATTTTGCTTTCGATGATGAAACTTGAAGCGTTCGGCTAGTATACTAGGCCGCGGTTGAAAATGTTTTCTAAGATGTCCGCCAAGTCCTTGAACGTCTTTGTGGTGAGTTTATCCGGAGTGCGCAAGTTTACTAACAGCTCATAGCTAGCTGAACCCATCACAGCCACTAGCGTTGGCACTTGTAATTCACTTTTAATACTATTTACTAGAAAATACTGTTCCATCCGTTCGACGTATAACCTCCAATTATCGGTTCCCGCATTGAATTCGGAAATCTTGCCGAGCGACATTGTTCTACACACACTAATGGTTTATCCCCCCCAATAATACGCGGACTCGTAGTTTTGCTCGTCGCCCGACTGCAAAACTGCTGTTTGTACTGTGATATTTCCTATCAGATTCGGTAATTAAAACAGACAACGTGCGAACGAATTGTAGTTTATTTTGTGACAGACTAAATCTAAGTACCCACATTTTATAATTAAAAGCTAAATACCTCACACTAAGATTAAAATAAACATATATATTCTGAGCCTTTCATCACGGGTAGGCCAAAAGGGGGCCGTGTTCACTAATCACAGATGAAGTTGAAAATGAGCTATTTGAAATTCTAGTTCGCCCATATTTTGTGTCACAAGTAAGTACCTATTTAAATAAACAATCATCTATTTAGGTAAGTGGAGCAAAAACAGAAGACTACCGTATCTACACGTCCCACTCCTGCTTCCATTATAGTACATTCATCAAAATACTATGTTATCATCATCATCATCATCATCATCATGCCAGCTTTTAGACGTCCACTGCTGAACATAGGCTTCCCTCAAAGAGCGCCATGACGAGCGATTATTGTGCCACTTCCATTCACCGACTCCCTGCGATGGCTACAATGTCGTCGGTCCATCGTGTGAGGGGTACTATATTATTAATTGCGTGCTTAGAACTAACTATAGAGTAAATAAGTGTCTCAAACTGAAACTGAATTGTCTATCTTGTAACGTTTATCACTGGGAAATTGTGACACGAAGACACATGTCATTATTATAATAGCATTAATGTTCTATTCTCCCTTTTGACGTGAAACATCGACAGGTTAAAAATCACTTCGATACATACGGGGTACCATGACTAAAAGAGCGACTGTAACGTGAGTATATTGTCTCGCTTTTATAACTCTGTAACTCCAGAAATCTAATTTTAGTGTCAATTTGTTCACTTTTATAGCTTTAATGGTAAAATCTGATGTACTTTGTATATGAAAACAACCATCTAATTATTATTTATATCGCAACCGATACAACAATTTAAAACAGCGGAACTAATTTTCATGAAATGAAGTATATTGTAATTTATAAGTATTTTGGTCCAAAAAATAACACAAAGGTTAACATTAACCCAGATAAATTACCACGCGGACAAAACCGCGGGCACAGCTAGTAGAAATTAAATCTATGTGTATCTGTGCGAAGTAGAGCATCATTCGATACAAGATATGCATCATGTGAGACTCGCCTGTTTCCATCTCCCCGTCAAAGATGCTTTGTACGTACTGAGCTACACCGAGGTGTTAATGCGCTGTTTTATTTCTGCTGCGTGCAGATTGAAAGTTTACGTCAGTAAGCGTAATTTAACCTCCTTGTTGCAGACGCACAGCGTTTCACATTGCATCCGTGACAACAATGATTATTTTGTCCGGGTCTACTTTTATTTTTGGGTTTCATCGGGAACACACGTTTTAATAGTTTATTGATTTATATTTATGAAGTTTTAAGTGAATACCTACTTTAATACCTACATAATTATTTTATTAAAGGTTTGTTGGAAATGAGTACCTACTTATTTAAAAAGTAAGGAGCATTATTGATTCGATGTTGGTAGAAATATTTTGTTTTTACAGAAGAATGTGCTATTCGTACCATGGTTCCGTACGTTTTTACAGAAGAATGTGCTATTCGTACTATGGTTCCGTACGTTTTTACAGAAGAATGTGCTATTCGTACCATGGTTCCGTACGTTTTTACAGAATAATGTGCTATTCGTACCATGGTTCCGTACGTTTTTACAGAAGAATGTGCTATTCGTACCATGGTTCCGTAAGTTTTTACAGAAGAATGTGCTATTCGTACCATGGTTCCGTACGTTTTTACAGAAGAATGTGCTATTCGTACCATGGTTCCGTACGTTTTTACAGAAGAATGTGCTATTCGTACCATGGTTCCGTACGTTTTTACAGAAGAATGTGCTATTCGTACCATGGTTCCGTACGTTTTTACAGAAGAATGTGCTATTCGTACCATGGTTCCGTACGTTTTTACAGAAGAATGTGCTATTCGTACCATGGTTCCGTACGTTTTTACAGAAGAATGTGCTATTCGTACCATGGTTCCGTACGTTTTTACAGAAGAATGTGCTATTCGTACCATGGTTCCGTACGTTTTTACAGAAGAATGTGCTATTCGTACCATGGTTCCGTACGTTTTTACAGAAGAATGTGCTATTCGTACCATGGTTCCGTACGTTTTTACAGAAGAATGTGCTATTCGTACCATGGTTCCGTACGTATACCCATCGCAGTGGCGTACCCTGAGTTTCTGCCGCCCGGGGCTAAGTCGAAATTTGTCGCCACCTATTAATCGAAACAATTAAAATTGTGAGCAGAGCATTAAAAATCATTCAACTACAAAAAAAAACTATAAATTTTACCTAACTATTAAGTTAATGAAGCAGTAAGTACCAGAAAGTCTGTACAGTGAAGATAATTAAAAAATGGTCTAGGGTACTATAAATAAGCTGCTGAACAAAAATATAACATTTGTAAAAAATCGTGTCTATCTGTCAGTTTGTTTGTTCACGTATCTTGTAAACTACTGGACCGATTACGATGCCGTTTTCACTGTTAGATAGCTGAGTGTTTAACTTAAAAACTGGTATCTCTATCCGATAGGTAGAAGCCGAACAATCGACAAAAAATATATTTTACGTCTGAACGAAGTTTGATGAAATTTGGTATATTTGTACTTTTGGTTCTTCAATAACTCATAGGATCCTTATTTCACAGAAAAATTACCACGCTGGGCTTGCCGCGGGCACAGCTAGTTTAGATATAAATTTATTTGTTTTGTAGATATAATTATTAGGTAACAATTTTAAGTAAATACAATTTAGAGGATCGTGCCAGTACTGCCCCTCCAGAACGGCATTGGCTGCCTCCAGAATGAGGCACCATGGTGCCATACACTCCTTGAGATCCCGTGCTAAGACGGCCTTGAATCAATCAAGCAGAAATTTCAAAACAAATTTAAAAAAAAAAAAGAAAAATGTACCTGTTCTTTTAAAAACTAGGCATTATGTGCACTTATTAAGTCGAAAAAAAATGTTTAGAAATTAGCCTTCGCTCATAAATAATAAGAATCATGACTGTTTGTTTAAGTCGGTTGCTCGCATGCCGGGCGGCATTACGTAGGTACGGCGCGTGTTTTCTAAAATTAAAGGGTTTCTGCAGGATAGGCGTTGAAAGTTATTTAAAAGAACACGTATCACGCTGAAACTACTAGACAGTTTTTTTTGAAACTTGGCACATTCATAGTTTATATAGTGGATAAAAATTGAGGATACTTTTTATCCCAAAAAGAAAGTGTTCAAAAATCCAAAAAAAAAAGTGTCCAAAATTCTGTAAATTGAAAATATTATGTTTACATTGTATTTTTTTTTATTGTTGTCTCTCTGTCTGTCAGTCTGTACGTCTGTCTGTCTGTACCTTGGCAGCGCACCACGCCGAAAATACTCATTCAATTCAAATGAAATTTGGTATGATTTGAGTTCATACTTCGAGGATTGGATACTTTTCATCCCGAAAAAAAACAGTGTTCCTGCAGGATAGGGGTGGAAATCTATTTAAAAGAATACGTAGTACGCTGAAACTATTGGACGGATGTTGATGCAACTTGGCACAGACATAGTTTATAAGATGGGAGAAAATTATGGATACATTATGTCTCGAAAAAATAAAGGGTTCCTGTGGGATATGGGTCCGAATTCTGTACATTATAGATATAGTGTTTTTTTTGGAAGTTACTCTATTTTCAATAATGAAGCCTAAATGTTGTGTATGTTTTTTTTTAAATTTTTGTCTGTATGTCTGTCAGTCTGTATCATAGCCGCGCATCACGCCGCCGAACTACTGGCTGAATTCCAATGAAACTTGGTATGATTTGAGTTCATACTACGAGGTAGAACATAGGATACTTTACATCTTGAAAAATTTATGGGTTCTCGCAAGATAGGGGTTGAAACTTATTTAAAAGAACACATACACGCTGAAACTCATGGACAGGTTTTGATGCAACTTGGCACAGTCTTAAGTTATATGATGGGTTAAAATTGAGAACACGTTTTATCCCGAAAAAGTATAGGGTTTCTGCGGGATATGGGTCCAAAGTTATGGTAATATTTAAGTAATAAAAAATATTTTTTGAATGGTTCTCTATATTCGATACTGAAGCCAAACTATTTTACTTTTTAATTTTGTCTGTCTGATTGTCCGTATTTTTACCGCGCGTTGCACGCAAACTACTAAATGAATTCAAATGAAAAAAGTGCTCTTGGGTGCTTAAAAAAGGTATTGAACAATATTTTTTTTGTTAATCGTGTCTTTCTTTCTGTTTGTCTGTATGTTTGTTTTTTCACGCATCATGTTAAAACTAATGGACCAATTGCAATGCGGTTTTCATTGTTAGCTTAGGGTTTGAATTAAATCTGGTGTAATTGGTATCTCAATCCGATGAGTTAGAAGCCGAGCAATAAAAATAATTTGGACGGCTGAAGAAATTTTGTTCAAATGTAGGTATATTGGTCCTGGAATAGCACATTATGGTACTTTGAACCTAAAGAAAAGACCACGCGTGCTAAGCCACGGGTACAGCTAGTCATAAAATATAAATACATTTATAATTGATAAACTACAGAATTAATGTTGGTAAAAAAACGGATCCGAACCCTTTCAAATCAAAAAATTGTTATAAAACAAGAAAGTTAATTAACAAATAAATATGGAATAACAAATAGGTAAACAAAAATTAAATAAAAAAATACAGACCACGAGCCTCCTCCTTTTACCATCATCATCATCATCATCAGCCTATACATGTCCAGTGCTGGACGTAGGCCTCTCCCAGTGAACGCCACTGAATCCGATCTATGGCTATTCTCATCCAGTCGCTGCCAGCTGTCTTTCGCAAGTCGTCTCTCCACCTGGCCGGCGGGCGTCCCACACTACGCTTGCCTAAACGTAGTCTCCACTCTAAAACTCCTCCTTTTAGAAGTTGATAAAAAATAAAGACAGATAATTTGAAACCAGTAACATTTATTCGCTATCCTATCCGCTATTTGATTTGCAAGAGTCCAACACAAGACGGTCAGTCATCAAGATTCACATCCACTTGTCGGTTACTTGAGACTAGATTGGTTTTTGAGAGCCGAGGATTTACTAAAATTAGGCGACGGGAGCGACGGGAAGGTGAGAGGCAGTCGGCTGGAATCCGAGCTCGTTGGCGACGTAGGTCAAGGTGTAGACGACGCCGTCTGGGCCGGTGTAGGAAAACTGGCCGCGGACCTCGATGGCCTCGTTCTCAGTGCCTTCGTTCTTCAGCTGGCCTTGCTGCTGTTGAGATATGCCGTTGGAGGTCTCATACCTGAAATTTTAAAACACAAATCAGATAGTTAAGCTACTTAATCTCGATCTGAAGATACAAGTTATTTGCTCGGCTGTTGTTAGAGCGACAAGTCATCAGTTCGGTAGAAGTAACAAGTGAGAGGTTCGATAGGTTTCGTCGTTTAAGTGACAGTTACCTTCACACATACCTATACATCGTCTCATCATCATCACACCTTTCCATTATGTGATCGTGTTCAAATCAGATCGTCATTAAAATAAAAGGAAAACTTTGAACTTCTAATTTGGTCACACGTGAAGATCAAAACACAACACCTATCTAACCTCTTTCACTTTACTAAACCTCATCATTATGTTTATGAGCAGGAAAAGGTCCAATGTTAAAGGTAAGCCTCTTCCATGGAATGTAACGACGAGCGGTTGCTCACTGAGTACATCCAGCAGCTTCCCTCAACTCTGGTCAGGTCATTAGTCCACCCCGTGGGGGCTTTCTTACACTTCGCCTTCGCTTGGTCCTTTCTTCCCCAACAGCTATCGGTTCTACTTGCTATGTGGCTGCAAGCTACAAATACTGACCCGTAACTGTGAGCACCAACACCGATGTTGTCACTGTCTTGGTTCAGGATGGTGGCATCTTTATCAGTGCCAGAGACGGCAGCAGCTGCAGCTGCAGCCACAAGGAGAGCGAAGGCAATGAACTGCAGACAAATGGGACAGAGTTATAATTCCTTGAAATATACAAATAATTAATTTTCTAAAAAAAACTGCAGGAATTGTAGGGGGACATTAAAGATCATATAAATAATTTATTCAGAAATCCCAGAAATATTAGTGAACATATTTTTTTCTATTACAAACATGCAGCTGAATTGACGATCTCCTCAAAACAATTTAAACTTGAATAAAATTGAATAATTTTTTTTACTTCTAACTAAAGCTTAAACCTTTTCCTCTATTCACATCTAACAAGAAATGATCGTAACAAGTACAAAAAGCGCATGATTTAAAATCTCACGATTTTGTGACATATCATTTATTTTATTGGTCAGGTGGATTCATCGACATCCATAATTACGTGAAGACTCAAATGTCAAGGTTGATCTCGAGTCGTTAAGAATTCCGCAAACGAATGAACATCACAGTTCCCAATCAGAATATAACAAATCCTATTTCAATAACGGCTTAGTAATGCTCGTCTGGATCAAAATTTTCAACGAATAAGTTACCTATTTTTATCAAATAAAGTTAAATTGACCGATGGATTTTTTTCAAGATTACTCAATAATTATCAGTTCAATAGTTGTGAACAAACATATTAATATTCGTACAATGATGCAATGCAAATATTACGAAAATAACATAAATATGATTACTGACAGACACTCGATGTCGAGATATGTAATGGATGGTGATGCTTCGAAAGTTCACTTCCATATCGCAATAAATCTAATTACTTTGATAATGCCATAACTTGACCACTGATTTTATTTGAATCAGCCAGAAGTGTATTTGAATCAAAGATAATTTTGATTGTTGAATATGACATACTCGTACAAGCTGCGACTCGCAGTTGAATATGACATACTCGTACAAGCTGCGACTCGCAGTTTCACCCGCTTGTATGATGATAAAAGTATTTTAAGTCTTATTCAAGGGCCATAAGTATGTATATACCACATTTCATCAAAAGCCGATCAGCCATTTCAGCCAAAGAAAATAACAAACATACATACACACACTCACTCAGAAACTTTCGCATCTATATGTACTTATAATCCACATCAATATATAAACGTGAAAACGTTTATTTGTTTGTTTGGGGAGTTTTAACGCGATAATGGCCAGATGGATTTTGATGAAAATTGGAATGGAGATAGCTGGAATAAAACATAGGATACTTTTAATACTGGAAAATAGCTTCGGGAAAACTGGAAAATATTGATTATTCGCTTTAAGGAATAGTTGCCGTGGAAACAAAATAAACAAGTCTGTCAAAAAACATCAAGAGCGGTGCTATACCTATTTTGCATTAGTTTTTAATATCCTAGAAGAAAATAGGAAGCTTTTTTCGCGATAAACTGTATTCCGCATGGACGAAGTTGCGGGCGAAAGCTAGTAATCAAATATAATATAGAGTCAACTTTGCATTGCGCAGGTACGCAAACCTAGACATGATGAAGACGCTACATCACGCGCTGATTGGATAATCATGTGTGTGAAATATGAAACAATGTTGAAATAAATGTATTGTTGTGTATTGTAGTTTCCTTTTGAAACATATATTAAAAGGCCAATAAAATAATAAGAACAGTCATAAAGGCAAAGTTATCTTGAGATTTAATTCTTGTTTAGATCGATAGAAACAATTAATAAGAACAGTCATAAAGGCAAAGTTATCTTGAGATTTAATTCTTGTTTAGATCGTTAGAAACAATTAATAAGTATCTAACTATACTTTTCTTCATAAATTATAAGTTAATGCAAATATGAATAATGAGTTAAATTTTAAGGCTATTACATTTTTTCGTTAGACAAATTAACAATAGAATATAATATAAAAAAATATATCACAAAATGTTTATTTAACCAAAATAAAATTACAAATAAATAAAATTGCCTGTGGTCCCCGCACTAGGTCAAGCCTGTGTCGTAGGAGGCCGATAAAAATTAACAGATCAGATTTAAAAAAAAGGAGAAACAACGGTTGACACAGAAGGCAAAGTAAGTGACTAATTTAAAATTTTACAAATCATAATTATAATATAACATATTATTATATATTATAGACAGAGGTGTCAGTAGGATCTGAAGAGTGCAACAATGACTAGTGATACGTGGTTAAGGCCTTTTGAAAAATAGCTGACGCAGTGTAAGGACATTCGTTTGTATATAAGACATAATGTTAATGACAATTGTTAAATTGTTAAAATAGCTGACGCACTGTAAGGACATTCGTTTGTATATAAGACATAATGTTAATGACAATTGTTAAATTGTTAAAATAGCTGACGCACTGTAAGGACATTCGTTTGTATATAAGACATAATGTTAATGACAATTGTTAAATTGTTAAAATAGCTGACGCACTGTAAGGACATTCGTTTGTATATAAGACATAATGTTAATGACAATTGTTAAATTGTTAAAATAGCTGACGCACTGTAAGGACATTCGTTTGTATATAAGACATAATGTTAATGACAATTGTTAAATTGTTAAAATAATTTTGATTAATGTTTTTTATATAAGACATTATTTCAAATTATAGCTTATTTAAATTATGATATTAAATTGAAATGAAAAATGTTAAAAGGGTAGGAAGGTATAATGAAATAGTTCAAAAGATTATATAAAGATGAAATCAATGAAAGCTATATTTTGGGTAATTATTATGGTGCCCTTAATATGATGAGATGAAGCATTGAAGACTATCGATTGCGGCACAAGTTATATCTACTTACGAATTTCATGTTGACGGTTTTGGAGGTGGGTTAGTCTCGTGAGAAGATGATATACCGAATGTGACTGCAATCGCGAATCCACACACTTATATAGTTAGCGTCACCCGACTTCTTTGCATATGTATATATATATATATTTGAATACGTTTATCTAGAGACTAGAATATTTAAACTTTATTGGATACCAGATATAACAATTGGTATTCAACATCAGATTTTCGTGGTTATGAACTTAGATTCTTTCTACAAATATTAAGTGTTAGGATTACATTGGAAAAAATGTGGTTTTGTGTTGCATAATCTACACTATATAATATAATACAATAATATTACAAAGAGGAAAGATTTTATTGTTTGCTTGTTTGTTGGTTTGTTTGTTTGTAATGGATAAACTCCAAAAATAATGAACCGATTTTAAAAATTCTTTCTCCCATAGATGGCTACATTATCAGTGAGTAACATGGGCGGTATTTTATTTTTCTAAATATTAGAGATACCTACGAAAATTGTAATAATGTATCTCAAGGTACCAAAAATAAAGAACGGAAATTTTGTTGCCATGGAAAAAAAACAATAACAAGTCTGTCAAGTAAGTGAGTATGCAGTTGTCTATGAAACAATAACAAGTCTGTCAAGTAGGTGAGTATGCAGTTGTCTATGAAACACTGCTGCCAATGATTTTGAATCACGCTTACTTTTGTTTTTTTTTTTAACCCCCGAACAAAGAGACGGGTGTCATAAGTTTAGGGTGTGTATCACTGTGTCACTGTGTTACTGTGTGTGTGTGTGTGTGTGTTTGTCTGTGGCATCGTAGTTCCCAAACGAATACACCGGTTTTGATGCGGTTTTTTCGGTTTGAAAGCTGATGTGATCGAGATGGTTCTTAGCTACAGTGGGGGGAGGGGGGGAGGAGAATCGTAGCTTCCAAACGAATGGACTGATTTTGAAGCGGTATTTTTATTTTTGATACTGATGTATGTAATCGAGATGGTTCTTAGCTATATGGGGAGAGTCGAGAAAGGGGGGAGAGTTGAAAAGGGGGGGGAGGGGGGTTAAGAAAAGAGGGGTGAGAATCGTAGCTTCCAAACGAATGGACCGATTTTGATGCGTTATGTTTCGGCTTGAAAGCTGATGTGATCGAGCTATAATGGGGAGGTCGGGGGTTATATAAAATTGTCATCATCACCATCATCATTATACTTCACTCTCAAACAGCTGAACGAATTTTGATAAAATTTGGAATGGAGATAGCTTATACGATGTAATAACACATATTATGATACTTTTCATCATCATCATCTCTCTCACATGGGTGAAGCCGTGGGGCGCAGCTAGTATTTCATACATTGCCTGTTATAATTTTGGTATTATGTATAATCAATACAATATGCAGCGTTATTTTTGTTTATCGGCATTATCATCATCATCATCATCATCATAATGGGCAGTACGGGGTATAATCTGGAATAGATCGCTCAGAATCAGAATAATTTGTTCACAATAATGTAGTATAATGGGCAGTACGGGGTATAATCTGGAATAGATCGCTCAGAATCAGAATAATTTGTTCACAATAATGTAGTATAATGGGCAGTACGGGGTATAATCTGGAATAGATCGCTCAGAATCAGAATAATTTGTTCACAATAATGTAGTATAATGGGCAGTACGGGGTATAATCTGGAATAGATCGCTCAGAATCAGAATAATTTGTTCACAATAATGTAGTATAATGGGCAGTACGGGGTATAATCTGGAATAGATCGCTCAGAATCAGAATAATTTGTTCACAATAATGTAGTATAATGGGCAGTACGGGGTATAATCTGGAATAGATCGCTCAGAATCAGAATAATTTGTTCACAATAATGTAGTATAATAGTAGATTGTTATAATAATTGTATATATACATTACATCCTACCAAAAAAATTGTGTGCATTCATATCTACACAAGAACATAAAATTATAAAATCTATCTATTTATACTTTTAATAAAGCAGTAAGTAAAAAATATATACAAAGAAGATAATTTTGATTTTGAAGATAAAAATGGCCTAGTGTACTTAAATTATAGCATTGGTGCTGTACTTACATTCACATTGGTTTTTTAATATCTTAGAAGAATGATGCTTCTTTTAGCGATAAACTGCAGTCCCGCGGACGAAATCGCGAGCGGGACAGATAGTGTAGTATATTTATACTTGATAGGTACTTATGGTCCTGGAATAACACGTATGGGCTACTTTTAAATTAAATGACCACGCGAGAAAAGCCGCGGACACATCTAGTACAATTAAAAGAAGCAACATGCAACAGTAAATTATAGAGCTTATTATAAAATGAATGTCAAAATAATATGTCTAATTATATGTCAAAGTTAATCAAAAATTATGTCAAAGTTGTTACCAAGCATTACATAATATTATATAGTATAACGAGAGAGCAAAATAATTATATGATGGCGACGGCGCTATTTTGAGTCCAGAGCCTCCACTCTGGATTCAACTACTCTAGAATCCTTCACTCTTAAAGGATTCTAGAGTAGAATCCCGAGCGTATCGAGGGATCGAGAGATTCAATATAAGTCGCCAGAGAAAAAATAATTTTACGTCCGAGTGATACACTCCTACTTTTCCCTCAATGAGAAAAATAAATAAAAGGTGCTTTTAGATACTTTACAACTCATACCATTTATTGAAAGGGTATTAAATCAAAATTTACGTCCTTCAGACCATCTTCAGACAAGTCTTCAGATATTGTGTTCTAAATTTTGTGTAGATCTCAATTTAAATTTTATTACTGGTACTGGCCGCCAACATGTGAAGGTTGCTTATTTGGGTAATTCTTGAAAATAGGTACAGGTTTACGACAAAGACTTCGCTTCTTATGCTTTTCCCACTCGATAAAATTGTTATAAGCTTTCAAATATTTTTCTCGGGATCTAATAGATTCTATATCACATTTATGGCGTAGTACTTCCAGGTGTAAGTAGTATAATATTTTAGCTACACTTGTATTTTCGTGAAATTATTTAGTGATTGCACTGTCATTATTCCACGTCTCCTTGACGATTTATCGTAATTTGCACGCTTTTCATTTTTTCTTCCTAACTGTACATCCTGATCTCTACCAATAGGCTTTGTTGTCTATGCCGTACATCCACATGATTCTTTCTTCAAATACATACACGCCACGCGACCCAATGAATAAAATTCCATTGTACGTAGGATATGTCTTAGCAAAATTCACGTTCCAAATTCAAAACTCATTACTACCCTCTCTGAAAGTCTTGAACTGAAAAGATCTACTTTGCTCCCACTTTTCGAGAAACCTATAACTAGCTTAAAAGCTAAAAAAAACACGCCTGCCCCGCTGGAAATGAACTTATGCCAATAAATTATATACCATTCGGAATGGGCTTATCAAGGTCTTCAATTTGATACCCATATTGTAAAATTCGAAGAAACATTACCTATGTTACTCGGGAGGATGTAAGGATTTTAACGATACTCCATACATCTAAATCTGTTTAGGGATTTCAAAGTTATAGTGGAATAAAGAAACTCACATACAAACATACAAACATACACTCCTTTCTTGGGCAGTCATGTAAAAACTACTGATCCGATTTAGAAGTATATTTTTTTATTGAAATTGTAGGACCCTGATTAGTTCACATTTTTTCTTGTCAAAATTGGTACAGAAGTTAAAAAAAAAGTTTTTTTAAAATCCACTTGATTTTGTGCTTATATTGCCTCATATCTCTAAAATTTCTAAACTGATTTGGATGATTAATATTTAATTCTAAAGTGTACATCTTCTTCTTCATCCATTTCGTACATGAGTGTAGTTCATTGTAGTCCCATATAAACTTCATCAAAATTGGTGCGGTGCTATTTGTTTCAATGTTTATGTTTTCTCATGTCTTCTGGTTTTCTGAACCGAATTAGTTGTTTTTTTTCTTTATTATTATATTCTATAACAAATTAAATTCTACGGAAAAAAATAAAAGAATCATCTGTTTTTAAACTCAAACCTAAAATTAATAATTGGCTGAATACCCGTGACAATGAAGGAACTGAAAAACTATTAGAGTTTGTCCGCTAATTTTATAATTTTGCAATAAGCAAATGGACTCTTAAATAATGTACACACACATATTCTGCACAACGTATCAAAATTAAAATTTATATATAAACGATATTCATATGTATGTTTATTAAATATATATGTATTTATTGATATTAACCTATCATTGTACCATATGTTAGTATAACTAATAATCTTTACCTTGTCTAACTATAAGTTAGGCATATAAAATTGTAAAAATTGTATAGATTACTACTTTTATATCTATATTTGGGGAGGACCTGCCTCTTGTAACACAGTTTTATAACTAATGCAAAAGGCAACACATCCCAATTTTAATATGTACTCCGATTTATGCTGTAATAAAGATATTATTATTATTTGAAAAGTTGTCCTTCAGTGTGGTACTGTATTAATTTCATCAAAATTGGATAAGTAGCTTTTAACAAACTTCTATGTAATTCACTGTATCATGGGACGACGGTGCGGGCCATGGGCATTGGTCAGAGGGTGCGCGTGCGGCCACTTTGGCATTACTGGACGAGATAGCGTAGGAGCAATACGAACTTCTCTCAGTCAGGGAGTCTGTAATTTCTCAATTCATGAATTCTTAGATATAACCATGTGTTATGTGCGGTTTTCCATCGCTTCGTGCTTCGGAGGGCACGTTAAGCTGTCGGTCCCGATTGTTATTGATTAATAGCCGTCGTTAAACCATGTCAGAGGCCTTCGGGCAGCCTGAGAAACTCTGACACCAGAGGCCAGCACTACCTCACACGACAAACAAACGAACCATGTGTTTTGTGTAATCTGGTAAACAAAATACATTTCCGCAAACAGTCCGAACGCTTCGGTTTCTGAATTAAAGCGTTCGGACTGTTTGCGGACAGTAACTAAGCTCATTAATAACTCGATTACGATACACAACACTCGCATATTTGGAAGGATATTTCTTCGGTTACTACAATTAGTTACTTCTGTTATCCGTGATCATGGTGCTTGTTATAGTGCCAAAATATCGGAAACACATTAAAAATAGTATCCATGGTAATGATCCCATTTCTAATATGTTTATAATTTTAAGGTTCTCAGACGACGGATTGGAAGATGAGCGTAGAACGGCCCTCACGAGGTGGACCGACAACCTGGTCAGAGTTGCGGGAGCAGCTGTATGCAAACAAAGAGCAGCTGGATTTTCGCAACGAGCAGCTGGATACACACATGGAGCAGCTAGATGCACACAAGGAGCAGCAAGATGCACACAAGGAGCAGCTGGATGCACACAACGAGCAGCTGGATGCATACAAGAAGCAGCTGGATACACACAAGGGACATCTTGATGCACACAACGAGCAGCTGGACACACACAAGGAGCAGCTGGATGCACATAAGGAACAGTTGGATGCACACTGCGAGCAACTGGTCATTATGCTGATCTATGGGGTAGGTCTATGTTCAACAATGGACGTCCTTTGACTGATGATGATGATGATGGTGATGTAGTAGCTGAGAGCAACACATGCGAATTGAATAACAAAATGACGCCATAACGAGATTAGCTCAAGCACGCCTACTCCTCCTAATATGTTCACATTGTCCAGATCCACGGCTTGTGAGAGCTTATTTAATTTTTGCACAAGGTTTTTTGCTCCCCACTACGTCCACATACCGCAAACCGCAATGGAAGCTGAAGGGTTGTAGCAGGATCCATTCAATATAAAATTATGCGTAAAATAGACTTTCCTTTGTATTTCGGAGTTGACACGCAAATTTGTGTGAGCTTTAATTTAAAGCGCATAAAATTAGATCAATGACCAATTAAAATATCTGCATCTTCACGCTCTTTAAGGTTGCTATAATTTATTTTAAATGGCTCATAAATATGGCTGTAGGTATACATATTAGCTCAATTTATCTGCTTGAATATTGAATATCTAACGAATATTTATTACTAACTGGCTGGTAACTCGCTACTATCTTGCAACAAAAGTATTTAATAGCTACCTACGAGTAAGTATAAGTCAGGCACATAAGTAGTACTCATCTATACACATCTATACGAATGTTGTAGTGCACGAGGGCCTCTGACATGGCTTAAAGACTATTAATTATCAATAACAGCCGGGACCGACAGCTTAACGTGCCCTCCGAAGCACGGAGCGATGGAAAACCGCACATAACTTAGAAAAGTCATGGGTGCGATGATCTATAACTAATAATAAAGCTATAACTAACAAGAAGTTCAATGAAAATCATTTAAAAAAATCCATAAAGTAAACACTGCAAAAGGCTTATTTAATAGTAGATTATGCACCAAGGGGATAAAGCAGTGTCTTACGTCACGGCGGCATATTATTGGACCCTGAGGTAACGAGGGACTCAGAGTTAACTCCCGAGCGAATCGAGGGGGTTTAAAGTTAACTCCTGACCTATGTTTCAACTTGAAAATTATAAAATATAACATTAAACACCGTCTCTTGTTTGTTTCACATTTATTTACAATTGAGCCTTTTTTCTTATATTTTTGTGTTCTGCCTAGGTTCCAAATTCAAATCACATTATATGCAGATGTATGAAAAATCTTTTTCATACTACCTACTCGACAATGTCCAATTACATATCACGCAACCTCAACGTAAAGCAAGTCATTACATCACAAGGGAGATAATGTTACATGAAACTCCCAAGGGATATAATGTGATTTCAATTTGGAACGTTCAAATTCGTATGACTCTTAGCGTAGCTCTTAGCATAGATACTGGCATTGTCTCTCTTTAGAGTTTATTCGATAATTGAACGGGCCACCATAAGCAGATCACAAAAAAATAAGAACTGGTTACGATTCGGCGTAGTATTTGTATACTCTTTGCGCTCGGGGTCCAATATACCGCCCGTGACGTAAGACACTTTATCCCCTTGGCGCATTATCTACTATTATCTACACTCATTTCGTAAAATCCGGATTATTAACTCATAAATGGTGGCATAATATCATTCATTACACACGGTTCGTCTCTAATAAGAAAAAAAACATTATAACACTGTTTTTTGAACTAAACAATATTTAGTAAAAAAAAAACAGAAATGCATCAGTTTGGCTCCGTACAATGAGGGTTTTCGCCATTTATTATCTATGGGTGGTATGTGTAAGACCATATGCGCGCGAATTCGCTATGGACTGGATTTTGCCACCACAATTTACTTTAAATGTAATTAGTACCTACCTAACCAACTTAATGTGTTATGTGTTTTTGTTGATCAAAAATTTTATCCTGATTAAAAATGTCCGACAGCAGTGTTAGTGAGGAGAATTCGACTCCTCCTGCCATCACGGAAACAGAAACGAACGAGCTTTTACCAGCAAAATCAAGAAAATATTATTTGTATGTTCCTATTGCATAAAGTAGTGTAAAAAAAAACATTTGAGTGATACAATTAAAAAAACTCGCCTATTCGCTCTAGTGTTTTAATAGCCCACGTTATGCAACCGTTTCATAAACTACTCTTATTTAACTTACAATGTTTGTATTACGAGTATGTATGTCTGTATGTATGTTTATTTAGGTCAACTCTAGCAAGCTGAATTAGAAACACTTCCTTTTATCCTACGGATTTGAATTTTTGCATGTTGGTTCAGTTCCGATGACAATGCATTTTTATGGTAAGCATGACCTGAATCGACATCCAGGAACAGCTCCAGATAAAGGAACTCTTCAACGGTCAACAGCACGAAATTTTGTGTACCCATTTAAGTATGATAGCTGGTTTGAAGCTTTACCATGACAAGGTTGCTGCACTCCGGTTTGTCTCCTGACTAGGGAACTCCGCGACGGTTAACAGAACAGACATGAAATTTTGTGTACGCATTTTATTATGCTAGCCTGGTATGAGTGATGGTAGCCTAACGGTTCTATAGCAGAACTTAGAATCCAACAGGGTTCAGGTTACAGGGTACAGGGTTCGCATCAATGACTTAAGACTCAGTTATGTGCGGTTTTCCATCGCTCCGTGCTTCAAAGGGCACGTTAAGCTGTCGGTCCCGGCTGTTATTGATTAATAGCAGTCGTTAAGTCATGTCAGAGGCCCTCGGGTGGCCTGAGAAACTCTGACACCAGAGGCCAGCACTACCTCATACGACAAACAAACATTATGTTAGCCGGTTTGAAGTTTTACTATGACATGGTTGCTGCACTCCGGGTTGGCTCCTGACTAGGGCACATGCAATTCTAGTAAAAATATCATTTTGGAGCCGAATATTTCGTAAACGGAATCAATTAGAAAACACAGTTCAAGAAATCTCAACATAATTTTAAAAGACCAATTCACTCGACGGGGTGCAACAAAATTGACACGTTCAAACTATAAGTGTTCCTTGTTTGACTACGGAACCCTAACAATGCTGTCTGTCTGCGTGTGGCCGCACCACGTAACAACTGCGGTGTCTGCCTGCGTGTGGCCGCACCACGTAACAACTGCTGATGAAATTAGTTTAACAGGTATAGAAAGGCGAAGGTTTATTGAGGGTTTTTAGGAGTTGGAACCCTGAAATCGCTAAACACGAATCGCAGTTTCAATGCTGATATTTGCAGCTAGTGGGCCATTGTACCACTAGCTGCAAATATCATCCTTCGAATAAAACAGTGATGCTTGCACACTACTACTTGGCGCTAGATCGCATGTCGCAGAATAGTACCACGGTTGCATGCCAGTTATATATATCTACAATAAATATATACGAGATAGCTATATCACATAATTTGTCGGGTCTAAACCCGATACATTATCGGAACAAGATGGCCTTGGCATTCACTTTCCACGACGAAAATGAAGACGATTCTTATAAAATTATTTAACAGTTCCCAAACCGGTTTCGAAAAACTTGTAAGATTATTTACAATACCCGACACGATCACCCGAAGACATGCAACCTTTACTATTCATTTATAAAAGTAGCAGTAATTGTGCATTGCACTATCACAATTAGCACATTTTTGTACATAATAAAACATTTCATCCAAAAATAATTAATAAAATTGTAATGTATCATTAAAATCAATCAATGATAGTCGTAATGCGTTAAGCGCTTTGTACTTTGTTACTTTGTATCTACAATGTTATGGACACAAAACTCGGCCCTTTATCGGCTTATTAAACACTGAATTTTATACATGAAAAACTTAAAGAGGAGGGGACAACCCCAGTTATGGAAGAAATAATAAATTTTCAAGTGTAACAATAATTTGATAGTTTTTAATAATTAATATCTACAGAAGTAAAGGCATTCCAGCCATAAAAATAGGCTCATCTAAGAGTGACAATAATACATATTATGTTTTGATACAACAATAACCTACTGTTAAAAATAACTACTTACACATCGTGGCAAGAACATGCTTAATGTGAAAATTAACTATTTACACATCGTGGCAAGAACATGCTTAATGTGAAAATTAACTATTTACACATCGTGGCAAGAACATACTTAATGTGAAAATTAACTATTTACACATCGTGGCAAGAACATGCTTAATGTGAAAATTAACTATTTACACATCGTGGCAAGAACATGCTTAATGTGAAAATTAACTATTTACACATCGTGGCAAGAACATGCTTAATGTGAAAATTAACTATTTACACATCGTGGCAAGAACATACTTAATGTGAAAATTAACTATTTACACATCGTGGCAAGAACATACTTAATGTGAAAATTAGTGAAAGAAATAGGGTAGGGTAAGTACCTTTTTTACGCGACTGAGGAGGGTTGTGTTTGGGTTGTATGTATGTATGTTTGTTTGTTTGTTTGTATGTTTCTAAGGCGTGTCCTACAGCCTAAACGGCTTGATGGATTTTGATAAATGAGGATTCGTCTTGATCACGAGATTGCTATAGGATATATAAAGTGTCAAGAAAACCAATATGGCGGCGTACAGCTGCCATATTGTTTTTCCGACGAAACTAAAAATTACCAAAACCTATCAAGTGAGGTATCAATATACAGGTTTTTAAGAGACCATTTCAATAATATATAATTCTTAGACTAAACAGTAGCAAACTTATTATAAGCTTCTCACAAAATTTAAATTTTTATGTGATTCAAGTTAATGTAATTATTATAATCTAATGTTGCAAAGGCAACTATTAAAGTAAAGTAAAATATGTAAGTAAAAAAGAAACATTAAATTTATATAAATACTAGCTGCAGCTAGCTGTTCCTGAGGGCAGGAACCGTTCATTTTCCAGGATCCAGGTACCAAAAGAAACATTAAATTTATATAAATACTAGCTGCAGCTAGCTGTTCCTGAGGGCAGGAACCGTTCATTTTCCAGGATCCAGGTACCAAAAGAAACATTAAAATTATATAAATACTAGCTGCATCTAGCTGTTCCTGAGTGCAGGAACCGTTCATTTTCCAGGATCCAGGTACCAAAAGAAACATTAAATTTATATAAATACTAGCTGCAGCTAGCTGTTCCTGAGGGCAGGAACCGTTCATTTTCCAGGATCCAGGTACCAAAAGAAACATTCAATTTATATAAATACTAGCTGCAGCTAGCTGTTCCTGAGGGCAGAAACCGTTCATTTTCCAGGATCCAGGTACCAAAAGAAACATTAAATTTATATAAATACTAGCTGCAGCTAGCTGTTCCTGAGGGCAGGAACCGTTCATTTTCCAGGATCCAGGTACCAAAAGAAACATTAAATTTATATAAATACTAGCTGCAGCTAGCTGTTCCTGAGGGCAGGAACCGTTCATTTTCCAGGATCCAGGTACCAAAAGAAACATTAAATTTATATAAATACTAGCTGCAGCTAGCTCTTCCTGTGGGCAGGAACCGTTCATTTTCCAGGATCCAGGTACCAAAAGAAACATTAAATTTATATAAATACTAGCTGCAGCTAGCTGTTCCTGAGGGCAGGAACCGTTCATTTTCCAGGATCCAGGTACCAAAAGATACATTAAATTTATATAAATACTAGCTGTTCCTGAGGGCAGGAACCGTTCATTTTCCAGGATCCAGGTACCAAAAGAAACATTAAATTTATATAAATACTAGCTGCAGCTAGCTGTTCCTGAGGGCAGGAACCGTTCATTTTCCAGGATCCAGGTACCAAAAGCTACCCCCGTACCAAATTTCATAGAAGTAACAAACATATATAACATATATACACACACCCCTCAAATACATACAAACTTTCGCCTTTATAATATTAGTGTGATTATTTTTGCGGGCGGTCAGCTCGTACGCAATAATTTTGTTCGCAGGCGGGTTTTTTGTAATTAAATAATAATACTACGACTTAAAAGAACAAAACCGTTTGAGTTATTGTAGTGTATATTATTATTGTATTGGTGAAGTGTAGTGTGTAACAAGTGCTACTTATAAAGTAAACATTAACAATGTGACTGCACCTTAATAGAGACTATAAGAAAAGTTACCTTAATAGAGACTATTAAGAAAAGTGTAATGGACACATTCTTAGTATACTCAACCTAAAAGTTTAAGTTATAATCAAATTAGTTATTAGCCAATTTGTGGCTAGATTGTTATAAAAATAGGGTGCTTATGTAAGTCTTAAGTACCCTAAGAAATAGGAAAAAAAGCAAACTTGTTGGATTTTATACTCTATTGCAGAAACTAAATTGTTAACACTTTATTAACTTATGCTCTAATGATAGCTTTTAATATGTTCTACTATCGACACTCCATTCTCTATTTTAGTAGTCTATTTTAGTAGCTATTCTTTCGAATAATGATTATGTATCTGTGGTCATCCTATTGGACGCTATTTGGATAGTTCCTTTCAGATTTACGATTTGTAATAAATAATTGTTAAATTTACAGATTTATTATTATTTTCTATCCTAGTTCATCTAATTGACCGAGCGAAAGCGAAGCGTCTCCGTTTCAGCCTGGGCAAAAGCTTTCGTATGTCCGGCGGATGTCCAGCTGTTGTCCTCTACAGGTTGCTTTTTATACGCTTTATATTAGCTTTACTTGTATGTGTGTATGTTTGTAACCGACTCCTTTGGACGCTATTTTGACCCACTTTAAACAGTCAGATTTCATTCAAATTTTGCACACCTGTCAAAGACCGACGACAATGCAATAAATAATAGTTAAAAAAAACTAAAAAAACACGCTTTATATAGAAAACCAAACTAAAAAATACAAAATAAATTTTAATAGTGTAAATAAGAAAAAAATGTTTCATTTAAAAAAAAGCGTGGGGTGCTTTCTAAGATATTATCGAAATGATAATCCTTCTTCTCATATCTGTCAATGAAATATTTATAACTATTGACCCATGCACCCCACGATTTTTTTGAAATAAAACTTTTTTTTCTTATTTACACTATTACAATTTATTTTCAATTTTTTAGTTTGGTTTTGTATATAAAGCGTGTTTTTTTAAACTATTATTTATTTCAACTGATTCTCGAAATCTTGAAATTTAGTGAGCAGGTTCGATAATTTTGTGTTTTTTTTTTCGATTTAGATTTTAGAAATGTTTCAGAATAGCGGAGATATGGGGGTTGAAAAAGTAAAATAAAACATATTTCAGCAATTTCGAAAAATGTTCAAATGTTGTGTGAGGAGGTGTAAATAATGAAAAAACGCAAAAAGACAGACTCGCGAGGTCTACAGCTCACAGAGCCACTAGTACAATAATGTTCGTCTTATACAAGATGTTCATTTTAGAATTTTGTTCGAACATCTAGTCCAGTTATTCCTCGTAGCCTAATCAGTAGGCAAGCTAGTTAGGCCACGAGGAAACGCCCGTCTATGTTATGTTAGCAACAATGATGTTAATCATGTAGATATTTATTTATAAATGTTTATGTATCATCACCTGCCTATACTGCTCTACTGTTGGCCGTAGGCCTCTCCCAATAAACGCCACTGAGCCCGAACTTCGGCTGTTCTCATTCAGTCGCTGCCAGCTGTCTTTCGCAAGTAGTCTCTCCACCTGCCGGCGGTCGTCCCACACTTCGCGTTTGCCTAAGCGTGGTATCCACTATAAAACTCGCTTTCCCCAAAGGTTGTCGGTTCTGCGAGAGATGTGACCAGACCATTGCCACTTCATTTCTCTGGGCTATGTCAGTTACCTTGGTTCTCTGGCGAATCACCTCATTCCAGATCCGGATTCCGATTTATGTAATGCATCCTTAAATATCTTATTTTAGTTTAAATTTAGTTCATCATCCTCATCATCATCAGCCTATATCTGTCCACTGCTGGACGTAGCCTCTCCTAATGCACGCCACTGAGCTCGGTCTTCAGCTCTCCTCATCCATTTTCTTCCATCCGATTTTCGCAGGTTGTCTCTCCACCTGGCCATAGGGCATCCTACACTACGTTAGGCTGAATATGGTCCCGTGGTGAAAATATAGTTAAAAATAATGAACTGAGAAAGGATATGTAGCTTAATTTGAACAAACGTACATTAGAATGATGTGTGGTTTTCTGTCGAAGTAAGTTTGAGCTATCGCTCGTGGGAGCGCGAATGCGAGCGATTAGCGGATTAGCTGTGAATTATTTCCTTTTATTTCGTTCTGCTCGTTTTTCTTCCCTAATCTGTGACAAAGTACTATTATTTATTCAGAGCTGAGTATGTGCTTTAGTGTCGCCATCAAAATAAATATTGGCATAAATAATATAATATTAATTATTTTATGCCATTATACTTATGTGTAAAATTGTACATGTATAGTTTATATTCATCATAAAATGAACATTACTCAGTAGAATTGTATTATTGGCTGCGAGCGAGATTCCCAAATCACCATCAGTGAGTGGGCATTTGATGAATGTGTGTATGACGATAACATGACAATTTGTTGTATCTACACTAATATTATAAGGAGTAAAGTTTTTTTGGTTGTATGTTTTTTTTTTATAATTGATAAACTCTAAAAATACTAAGCCGATTTAAAAATTATTTAAAGAAAGTGACATTATTAGTAACATGGGCTGTATGATAAGTGACATTATTAGTAACATGGGCTGTATGATAAGTGACATTATTAGTAACATGGGCTGTATGATAAGAATATTGCAGAAAATTAGAGATCCTTTGCAATAATGTAACCCAAGGTAAAATTTTGCTTATAGAAGTCATTAATTGGCGTGCACTGCGCAAAATATTGATGACTAGCTGATACCCGTGACTTCACACGCGTGGTCATTTCTTTAGGTTAAAAATACTCTATGGGCTATTGCAGGACTTAAGATACCAATATACCAAAATTTGATCAAAATTCCTTCAGCCGTCAAAAGAAATTTTATCGATACTGCCCCAGTTTTTAAATCCAACTCTAAGTTATCCAACACTGAAAACCACATCGCAATCGGTCCAGTAGTTTTACATAAAGATAAACAGACAGAAAGGCATGATTTAAAAAAATGGAATATTCATGTGAAGTACCTCAATTTAAGTACTTTAGAGCATTTATTTTTATTATCTTCTTTATACAGACTTTTTCGTACTTATTACTTTATTAGATACATAAAATAGTGTACTACTAATTTATAGAAGATATTATTACCTACTGTTGGGTTGTTTGCTTGTGAGGATATGTTGGAGATGCGTGTTGCAAGTGGGGGTGCTCATTGGAAACACTTAGGGTAATGCTCTAATACCTTTTATTTGGTTTATACGAAACACATATTGTTAACGACTATTGCAA
This sequence comes from Alsophila aescularia, assembly GCA_946251855.1. Taxonomy (NCBI): domain Eukaryota; kingdom Metazoa; phylum Arthropoda; class Insecta; order Lepidoptera; family Geometridae; genus Alsophila; species Alsophila aescularia. The sequence goes on from OX276375.1 coordinate 2,039,261, forward strand.
GTGTGCCGTATGTGGCGGTTGGGAGGCGACTGTCGGTGCTAGGGGCGGCGTCACTGCCGCACACGAAATATGCTTATTTAGCGTTTCCGACAATCGCCTACAATATTCCTCCCCTAACGAATACATTTTTGACAAAAAAATACTATATAAAGGTAAGTTCCTATTTGGGTGTTGTTTGCTGCAAACAGTTTATATTTACTTTCGCGACGGTTTTTCGCACTAACTTTGTTCAATGGAATAACTGATACGTTTGCGCCTGTGTCGATTAAAAAGCTAATATAAAATAATTATATTATAAAATAATAATTAAAAAGCCAGTTGCAAGGTGTCTCACATGTCATGGCTCTCTCTCTGTACCGTAGGTGATATTTACATAACCATTTTGGGGTTTCCGGCGTTATGCGGGGCGTCCTTGACCTCGAACGAAAATTTCGGTAATTTCGACGACCTCCTCTATTGCCTCTAAATGCGCTACGGCCTCGAACTTCGTTGACTTCTCCACGAAGCTGCTGTAATTCCAGCCACAACATCGCCATTTGCTGTAAAAGGTCAGCTTCCCTGGCTTCCGTAGATGTTACGGCGGTGACTTCTCCGGTACGCAAACTTTCCATGATTCTATCTGCCATGGTGGCTTAATTATCTAGTTTTGTATCTTGGCTGACTGTGAGTACTGCTCGCACTGCTGATGGTAAGCGCGCGAGCCATACATTTTTAAGAGCCTCGTTTGAAACCTGAGTGTTCCGTGCTAACTCGGTCATTTTCCACAGTAACTGTGATGGACACTGTGTTCCTAAGTCCATTTCGCCTACAAGTTTTTGGAATTGTCTTTCCGCACTTTCCTCAAAAACAGCTAACAATCGTTGTTTTAACGTCTCGTACTTGTTATCCTCCGGGGGAGACAAAATCAGGACGCTAACCTGCTGTAACGCGTCGCGGCTCAGCTTGGCCACGACCATATTATATTTGGTAGAATTGTTTCTGCGGTGCTACTACGGACTCAAAGTGCGCGAACCACATTCGCGGCATGTCCGTGCAAAATTGAGGTACCTTTGATTCCATTCCGATCGCTGCTAAGTCACGGGTGGGCGTTGAAGGCTCCGCTGGTGGTCGCTGAACAGGCGTCACTGACGATCCAGGAATACGCGCCGCCGGTCTAATCTGGTTACCGGCGATCATTTTTCACTGCGCACTTGTCTTTTACCCGCGTTGTCAACGGGGAATCGGCTCCCGTGGCGCAACAGCGCACTTATTATTTCACTTAATTTGAGCACGCACCCCACTTTTTAAGTAACGACGGTGGGTCACCACTTGTTGGTTTTATTGCTTGTGAGGATATGTTGGAGATGCGTGTTGCAAGTGGGGGTGCTCATTGGAAACACTTAGGGTAATGCTCTAATACCTTTTATTTGGTTTATACGAAACACATATTGTTAACGACTATTGCAAGTGTGCCGTATGTGGGGGTTGGGAGGCGACTGTCGGTGCTAGGGGCGGCGTCACTGCCGCACACGAAATATGCTTATTTAGCGTATCCGACAATCGCCTACACCTACAAAAAAGTCCCGGAGGCTATATGCCTTACTATAATAGAAAAGTCACAATCAACGTTTATTGTTCAAATTAGTCAATCGAATATATCTTTCTATCTACTCGTATCTACCCGTGCGAAGCCGGGGCGAGTCGCTAGTTTAAGACGAGGCTCTGCTTTTTAAGGGTTTTTTCCATATATATGCTGGGTCAACCACAAACCTGCTAAATGTGAAACTTAACGTATATATGTTTTTAAGATCTTTATCTCTCTAAGGCAGACAAAAACATGGTTAACAGAATTTCATTCGATTTATTTTCTTATCAAAATGTATGTTATTTTCGGTAATATTTACATTTTTCTACTCAACGGCTTAAGTTTTATCTCTAAAATAAATCTCACAGCAAAAAAATATAGTTTATTATCTAATGCTTAGACAAAATTTACCTAACTAAATTATTAGCCTGCCAATAAAATAAATAACTTTTGAGACATACGTCATTTAGTTCCGAGCTAAATTGTGTGTTCAAACAGCGCTCGCGATATTCAACCTTGTTACGCAGGCACTTCAGTGCTTATTGCGGGTAGCGGGTGGCAGAGTGTAGGGTAGATGGCAGGGGAGTGAGGAGTGGGAAAATGTAACCTTGGAGCCTGGCCTTAATAATAATTTTGCTGATAACTGAGATTTTCTTTTCGACCCGCTTGCACGCTAAACCCACCTCGGCCCACGCTAAGATTACCTCTTGCGTAACAAGGTGAAGGTCAACGGGTCGCGCGGCAAAAGGTTAAGCGCTTTGCGAAAACGTCTTTCGTGTGATTATGAGAATACGCACTAAATCAATATGTGGACATTATTCATTGGTGGATTTACATGAAGTAGACCTTTGCATTTTCGATTAGTTTCCAAATTGAAATCTAATTTTCGAACAGTGTGCGCGTTTATGAAAGAAACTAGTGCATTTGCAAACCGGAAATCTGTAAAGCTGATTTGCAATATTTTGTTATATTTTAACATTTCAATAAAACAATTGTGGTCACGCATGTGCGTATCAGACACTAAAAGTTCTATTGTACTTAAGGCATTTTCTACTTATGGTTACTTTGTTTGCATTCTCAATTTAGCTAAAATGACGTACTTAGTGTTGTACTTCCTGTGTCATTTGTTAACCGACTCAAAAAAAGGTTCCCAGTTCATATTTTTTTGATTTTCTGTCATTCCCGATTTTTTTATTAAATCTGTTCATAAATACGGAATCACATACAGGCAGTCTTTTTATGTATTAAAGCCATTTAAAGTCTATTTTTTGTTCATATAATATGTAGTTTGAGAAGCACTTATCTATCTATACTTATAATGAAGCAATAAGAACGAAAAAGTATGTCCAAAGAAGATGATTAAAAAAAACTGGTATACATATGTTCAGTAGCTTATTTTTAATAAGTAGCTTATTTTAAATAAGCTACTGAACAAGAATATAACATTTTTTTAAATTCTTGTCTGTCTGTTTGTCTGTATGTATATTCACGCATCACGTAAAAACTACTGCAACTGATTGCGCTGGTTATCTTTGTTGGATTGCTTAGGGTTTGACTTAAAAATTGGAATATTTGGTATCTCAATCCGATGAGTAGGAGCCGAGCAATCGAAAACACTTTTTGACGGCTGATGGAATTTTGATCAAATGTTGGTATATTGGTCTTGCAATAGTACAAAGAGTACTTTTAACCTAGAGGAATGACCACGCGTGCGAAGCCTCGGGTGGTTGAAAAGAATATTTAAAAAAAACCGCCTCACCGCCAATTTGAGAGTGAAGCACCCAGGATCCGCCGAACATCGCCACATCGCACCAAGACCTCGTATCCTTGTTAGTCGTTTTAATTCCTTCAAATGTCTCACAAAAAACTCAAAATTCATGCCGTCTTTTGTGATGATATTGTTTATCAACCACAAAACAACACAAATCATCCACTTACACACCTGCGCAGATGACCTCTGCTATGCTTCCACGGAGTAATATGCAGTTGTCTATGTACCTATACGAGTACTTCACGCGGAAATTTGACGGTGAGGAAGAATTTTCTGTGTAGTCCCACATAAACTTCATCAAAATTGGTTCAGTAGTTTTATTATAAAATCTATTTGTTTTATAGTTAATGTTCTCTAATATCTTGGGATTTCTGAACCGAATTACATTATTGTTTTTACTTGAGTAAGAAGACCTCTAGTGTGATACTGCATAAATCTCAAAAAATTGGTCTAGTAGCTTTAAACAAGCTTTAATTTAATTCATTTTGTTATTATGTTTGAGACTGAATTGCAAGTCAATTTCGAACAATTTAAGGACGTCCAAAGATGCTGAAAATTTGCACATGGATGTAGTTCTGATGACAATTTAAAAACTACAGTAGTAGTACAGTAAAGAAGCTACACAATCGGATGATGGAATCCCTTTGAGTTTGGGCTCATTTGGTTTGTCTTGATGAGATATCTAGAGTTATGTGGTCTCCAGGGTCTGATGATGTAGCCAGAAGGTAGTCATAGGAACTCAACAATCAAATAATGGAACCCCTTCGAGTTTGGTTTCATTGGGTTTGTCTTCTTAAGTTATCTGGTCTAATGATGTATCGAGGATCTGATGATGGAGATGTAGTCACATGAACCCATTACCCAACCACCAAATGATGAAAACCCTTCAAGTTTAGGCTTATTTGATTGGTCTCGATGAGTTCTCAGGTCTAAAGCGGTACTGGTGGTCTCGTAAAACATTGCTTTAAAAAAGGACACATACATCATTACAGCATTTACAACTTATAAATCCATTTGTTTTGGTTTTATGTTTCCTCTTATCTACGAGATGTGTAACCATTTTTTTAAAGAAATCCATTTCTATCCAGTGAAATTATACATAATTTTCGTCAAAACTAATTCAGTTGTTAGTTATTTATTTATTTTTTATTAGGAAAATTAACAACTTAAAATGTAATTAGTTACACAAATAGGTAGTAAAAAAGTCAATTACAAGTTTCCACTTACAGAAATACTTTGGGTTATTAAAAGCTTTAACATAATAATATGGTAGATCGAAGTTAGAAACAAAATATGTGAGAATATGTGAAAATAATATTACTAGTGTAGTACAGTATTACATTATACAGAAGTATACCATAGGCAAAATTAGAAATTATACAAAAGCAAATCACTTTAATTATTATATTAATTTAATCCATCAAAAAACCTTTACCGAGCTGTCTCCTCACCACTGCAATACTATTATAGAATAGGTCAAGGTCAACATTGACAAAATCTTGAGGTCTTTGACAAAATTGTTGAATGATTTACACGCTCGTTGAGTAAACGTGTTCCTTCGGTAGTTAGTTGAAACTAATGGAACATATAGAAGGGGACTATCACGAAATGTTTTACTAGGGACATACAAATTAAATTTATCTAAAAGCGCCGGGCAGTCAATGGCAGAGGTAAGTATTTTTTTAAGAAATATTAAATCAGAAATATTACGTCAATACTGCAAGGGAAGAAAATTATACTTAGCACACTGCTTGAAATAATCTTTCTCCCTACAGCTTGTTCGATAGTTTAGGAACTTAACAAAAATTATGTTGGATTCGTTCAATGCGGTCAATATATATTGCATAGCTTGAATTCCATACTTCAGAGGTATATTCCAAATGGCAACGCACGCAACGCGTTACTCCTTTTTTAAATCGGCATTACATTTTGAAAATGAAATCTCGTCGCAAGTCTCACCTGGCATGCCTGCTTTTTGGTGTCGTAAGTTACCAGGATCCCTCATATTTGTACGACAAGATAAAGTGGTTATCTGATAGCAAGAAATATTCTAGTAGGCATGGCTCTCAACAGTTGTCAATACCGCGGCACCGTACTACGTCTTTCAAAGGTTGCTTCCGCTATGCTGCGACAAAGTGTTGGAATAATCTGCCGCCACCAATCCGGGGGCTAAGAAATTTATACTCTTTTAGGCGTAAACTCAGGCAATATTTAATTAATGAGCAGAGGCAGCATGGCAATATTAATATAGACATATCGTTTTTGTGATATATATATATAGTTATTATTATTATTTTTCTTTGAAATTCATTTCTTCTCACTTATTAGTTGCACGTAATAGTAGAGGTTATTTCGCTGCTACCCACGTGCGTGGTATTCTTAATAGTCAGCGGAACTCTTACGCAATTTTGACGACACTTTCTTCGTCAGTTATTTGACACCATTCAGACTACATTATTTTATTCCTTTGTCGTTGCTATATTTTATATATACTTTTTTATTTATTTATTTATTTATCTATGTTTATTTAAATTACTTATATGTAATAATAATTATTATTATATATATATATATATATATATATATTATAAATGTATTCATATTTAATTTCATTTTTAATACTCTTATGTTTATTTTTTCCGCTCCCTCTGGGCTTTAGCTGAAAACCAGCGCAGCGTGCCTTCGGCAAACAGCCTAATGCTGAGTTAAGGCCCATTCATCACCACTTTAATTATCTACTTTTACCTTTTCTTTGTTTTCCTGTTCTATTGTTCCTACTTAATTTTTCTAATTATTTGTATCTTTTATTTTTGTGTGTGTTGAATAAATGTATTTCCTTTCTTTCTTTCTTTCTTTTCTAGGGACTATACAAAATTTTAAGAGTTTTAACTCTTATGAAGTCTTTGGATATATAAAATTATAAAGCCTAAAGATGTTGATGCTTTCGATACGAAGTTATAAATATGATCCTGGAAAAGTAGTTTTGAGTCATGCAGTACTCCCAGATCTCTCATTTCAGTAACCCGTTTTGAACATTGTTTTTTTAGTGTATAATTAAATAATAATAGACATAGACATAGACATAGCTTTATTTATGGCAAAAAACAAGTACACAAAATAAAAACATTAAAGAAATAAGTTAGTACCTAAGTAGTTAGGTTTTTGCCATCAGCCGGGCCCAACTCAGCATAATGCTGGTTAATAACAACCAGCGCTGGTTTTCCGTTGGGAACGACAGGTGATGTCACGCACGGAAATGTCACATAAAAAAAAATAACAATAATAAAAATTACACATTAGGTACAAAAATACAATATAAAGTAAAGTGAATAGGAATTGGAACAAACGAATTAATATATAAATTGGCAACACTATTCCACACAAAAACTAGAAGTGAAGTGAGCACAGAATAAAATAATACGAAGTGAGCGTCTCCTATATAGTCTGTGGAAGTGAGGCATATTCCATATATCTTAAATGATGTGAGATATTAATGTGCCCACAGACCAGTCAGCAAAATAAAGTGATGTTGGTAGACAACAAACTGATGGTTTATAGAACAAAATTTATGTATATAAAAAAATGCTTACACGGAAAATACAAGTAAGTAGGTATAAGGAGTTTAAAATCACTGGTATCGTATTTTAGAGGTTCTTCGCTTTTTTGATGCGCGTATATAAATCTTTTAACGGGTTTCAAAGGGGAAAATCGACTACTTTGGCTTCCTATAATTTGGTACATAACGTTCTTTTAAGTTTGGACAAAAAGATGCAAACTATGGCCGTCTTCTTTGATATGTCAAAAGCTTTCGATTTCGTATCACATTCGTTGCTTTTACATAAATTAGATAATTATGGCATAAGAGGTCCTGCTTTGGAATGGATAAAAAGCTACTTAGCAAATCGAGAACAATGTGTTGAAATTTCTAATTTAGGACCAAATTCTGCAATATTTCACAATCGATCAACATACCAAACAAATAGTTACGGAGTCCCTCAAGGCAGTGTACTAGGGCCGTTACTATTCTTATTATATATTAATGATTTACCTGATATTACGCATAATAAATGTACATTATTTGCAGATGACATTTCTATTATATTAACAAGTAAAAAAATATACAAATTTTGACATTGAAATTAATAAAACAATCAAATCAATTATAAAATGGCTATCTGATAATAATCTTAAAGTTAATTTGACGAAAACTAAATATGTACAATTTCTGACTCATGGATCTAAATCCATTTCTAGACAAATAATGCATGATAAAACAAAATTGATCGAGACGAATGCCGTCAAGTTTTTGGATATCACTGTAGATATTGATGTAGATAGATAGATAGATAGATAAATTCTTTATTGCACACACCACAAACAAAATCAACAAAAAATAAAGGATGATGACGACGACTGGACGATGATGTAGACTGGAAAGACCATATAAAAGACGTATGTACCAGGGTTAATAGATTTGTTTTCGTTCTTAATAAACTTCGAAAAACCGCATCACGAAAGACCGTGTTACTGGCATACCATGGGTATACAAGCTCCGTCCTACGGTATGGTCTGCTTCTCTGGGGTAACTCGACTGATATAAATAAAGCTTTCTTATCGCAGAAAAAGTGCATACGCGCGGTGGTAGATATTCTCCCATACGAGTCCTGCATGCCATTCTTTAAAGATCTTGGAGTCTTGACGTTGACTTGCATGTACATTTTTGAAATAGCGTTATTTGTTCGTAGTCATTCTGATCTGTTCACCGCGGCTAAAGATGTGTGTCCACGTAACACAAGAAATTGAGAGAGACTTGTTCTCAGACACCATCCGAGACTGGCGCTGTTTCATAAGAATTGTTATTCCATGTGCATCACTGTTTATAATAAACTACCGACATCGCTAAAAGAGCTTTCTTATGGAATTTTCCGGAAAAAGCTAAAGACGTGGTTAATCGAAAAATGTTTTTATTGTCTAAAAGAATTTTTAACATATAAATATCAATAGTAAACTTGTTATTTTTACGTTGACATAAATATTTTGCAATGACATGACCATGCATTTGACATTGAATTGTTTAACTTCTAGTACTTTGCTTTTTTTTATACAATAATTTTAATCATTTATAATGAGCAAATTCACATGCCGAGTAACGGCAAAATAGGAGAACATAAAAATTATTCTGAAGATCAGTGTATAACCCTATTTTTAGTGAATTAATTTCATTTCATTTCAGCTTAAATTTAAATCCATGTATACTTTGCAGGTTCCTCACTGGCGTTGGGATATTATTCCAATACTTGGACGCAGCATAACGGAAACTTCCTCAGAAGGCGGCTGAACTGTGCCGCTCTGTCACAAGCTGCGTCGAGCATTGGCGTGACTCAAGGGACTTGCGACTAGACTTTCAAGACAACTTATCATATATATACGTCAGTTACTTTTGTTTGTGTTTGTTGTTTTTGTGTATGTGCGAGTTCAAATTCTATTTTTGGTTAAAAAAGTTATTTTTTAGATTTTATGCGTTATCGGAATTACCCCGCATTCTATATCTCAGAAATTTTATTCGTAATCTTTTTAATTGTAATATTTATGATAGATAATTGGGTTTGGTGCTTTATTTTGTGAGTTGGGATGCGCTAGCTATCGTTTTTGTGAGTTGGGATGCGCTAGCTATCGTTTTTAAGTTTTTTGCGGAAATACCCCAAATGACTGAAAAAAATGTGATCAAAATTTAAGCATCATATCAACTAATCAAATCATATTTCGAAACTAGCTGTACCCGCGGCTTCGCACGCGTGGTCTTTTCTTTAGGTTGAAAGTACCATAATGTGCTATTCCAGGACCAATATACCAACATTCGAACAAACATTTTTCAGCCGTCAAAATACTTTTATCAATTGCTCGGCTTCTAACTCACCGCATTGAGATACCAATTACACCAGATTTTAAATCAAACCCTAAGCTATCTAACAATGAAAATCGCATTGCAATCGGTCTAGTAGTTTATACGTGATGCGTGAACAAACAAACATACAGACAAACAGACAGAAAGACACGATCAAGAAAACTTGTTCAATACCTTTTTAAGTACCCAAGAGCATTTAATTATTTATGTTTGTTATTGTAGCAAATAAACTTACTACTTTTATTTATCTTCTTTGTACAGCCTTTTTCGTACATATTACTTTGTTATAAGTATAGATATATTACGGTGCCAAGTTGCATCAAAACCAGTCCATTAGTTTCAGCGTGGTCCTGCGAGAACCCATTATTTTTTCGGGATGTAAAGTATCCTATGTCCTACCTCATAATATGAACTCAAATCATACCAAGTTTCATTTGAATTCATCCAGTAGTTCCGGTGGTGCGATGCGCGGCCAAGATACAGACAGACAGACATACAGACAAAAATTAAAAAACATACAGGTTAGTCTACACTATCGATTATAGAGCAACCACCAAGAAAAAAAATAACAATATTTTTAATGTACAGAATTTGGACCCATATCCCGCAGGAACCCTTTATTTTTTCAGGATAAAAATTATCCAATATTGTCACCGATCTTATAAACTATGACTGTGCTAAGTTGCAACAAAATCCGTCCAGCGTGTAACGTGTTTTTTTAAATAACATTCAATGTCTATCCTGCGGGAGCCCTTAAATATTTCGGGATTAGAAGTATCCTATGTCCTACCTCGTAATATGAACTCAAATCATAGCAAGTTTCATTTAAATTAATTCAGTAGTTTCAGCGTGATGCCTAGCCAAGATACAGACAGACAGACAAACAGACAGACAAAAATTAAAAAAAAACAGTTTTGGCTTCAGTATCGAACATAGAGTAACCTCCAAAATAAATATTCTAAATATCTTCAATGTACAGAATTGGACCCGTTACAGTTTTATTATAAGTATAGATAACCTTAAAGCACCTTAACCCTCATATTCTCAAAATGTATACTCACTTATAATAAAACTGTAACGGTTCCAATTCTGTACATTGAACATTTTTTTTTTTTTTTTTGATCTTACTCTAGATTCGATACTGAAGCCAAAACTGTTTTTTTTTTTCATTTTTGTCTGTCTGCCTGTCTGTCTGTCTGTCTGTATCTTGGCTAGGCGTCACGCCAAAACTACTGAATGAATTTAAATGAAACTTGGTATGATTTAAGTTCATACGATTAAAGTTCATTGATCTAAGTTCAGTTATGTCCTACGAGGTAGGACATAGGCTACTTTTCATCCCGAAAAATGAAAGGGTTCCCGCAGGATTGGGGTTGAAAGTTATTTCAAAAAACACTTACCACTCTGAAACTACTAGATGGATTTTGATACAACTTAGCATAGTCATAGTTTATATGATGGGTTAAAATTGGGGGGGATACTTTTTATACAGAAAAAATAATGAGTTCCTGCGGGATAATGTCCCAAATTCTGTAAATTAAACATATTTTGTAAAAAAATTTGGGGGCCGTTCTATATTCAATACTAAAGCCAAAACTGTATTTTTTTTAATTATTGTCTTTGTGTCTGTCTGTCCGTCTATCTGTCTGCATCTTGGAAGTGCATCATGCCGAAAATACTCAATGAATTCAAATGAAATTTGGTATAATTTAAGTTCATACTTTGAGGTAGGACATAGCATACTTTTCATCCCGAAAAGATAAAGAGTTCCTGCAGGATAGGCGTTGAAAGTTATTTAAAAGAACACGTATCACGCTGAAACTACTTGATGGATTTTGTTGAAACTTGGCACAATCATTTTTGGAGGACATTCTATTTTCTTTACTAAAGCCAACACTGTATTTTTTTAATTTTTGTCTGTCTGTCTGTCCATCTGTCTGTCTGTAACTTGGCAGCGCACCACGCCAAAAATACTTAATGGATTCAAAATTAAATTTGGTATGATTTGAGTTCACACTTCGAGGTAGGACATTGTATACTTTTCATCCCGAAAAAAATAAGTGTTCCTGCAGGATAGGGGTGGAAAGTTATTTAAAAGAACACGTATCACGCTGAAACTATTGGACGGATGTTGATGCAACTTGGCACGTACATAGTTTATAAGATAGGTGAAAATTATGGATACATTTTGTCCCAAAAAAATAAAGGGTTCCTGTGGGATATGGGTCCAAATTCTGTACATTAAAGATATAGTGTACTTTTTTTGGAAGTTACTCTATATTCGATTATGAAGCCTAAACTGTATGTTTTTTAATTTTTTTCTGTATGTCTGTCAATCTGTATCTTAGCCGCGCATCACGCCGCTGGAACTACTGGATGAATTCCAAATAAACTTGGTATGATTTGAGTTCGTACTACGAGGTAGGACATAGGATACTTTACATATCAAAAAAATTATGGGTTATTGTTTAGGGGTTGAAACTTATTTATAAGAACATGTACCACGCTGAAAGTAATGGACGAGTTTTGATGCAACTTGGCACTGTATTAAGTTTTACTCGTATGATGGGTTAAAATTGAGGAAACGTTTTATCCCGAATAAGTAAAGGGTTTCTGCGAGATATGGGTCAAAGCTATGTTAATATTTAGGTAATAAAAAATATTTTTTGGGTGGTTATCTATATTCGATACTGAAGCCAAAATGTTTTACTTTTTAATTTTGTCTGTCTGTTTGTCCGTATCTTGACCGCGCATCTCACCCAAACTACTAAATGAATTCAAATGAAAAAAATGCTCAGGGGTGCTTAAAAAAGATATTGAACAAACAATTGATTGTTCACGCATCACGTAAAATCTACTATACCGATTGCAATGCGGTTTCCATTGTTAGATAGCTTAGGGTTTGATTTTAATCTGCTGTAATAGGTATCTCAATCCGGTGAGTTAAAAGCCGCGCAATTAATAAAGTATTTTTGACGGCTGAAGAAATTTTGTTCAAATGTTGGTATATTGGTCCTGGAATAGCACATTATGGTACTTTGAAACTAAAGAAAAGAACATACGTGCGAAGCCGCGGGTACAGCTAGTAGCTAATAAAAATATGTCATCATGATTCTAAAATATTTTAAATGGGGTTGAAAGTCTGTAAAAAAGTTTTGGTACTAAAAATTTATTAAGCCACGTATCTCCGAAACAGTAATAGAAAAAAATAAAGAAAAAAGTTGTATACATACCATTGAAAACATATGAAAGTATTATTTTCCAAAATTTTGACGCTTTATAAAAAAGGGCAGATGTTTTTTTTTTGTAATTAACCGAATCTCATTTATAGTAGGCCTATATTCACCTATACTAGGTACATGGGCCTCTCCCGCGGCGCGCCACTGAGCCCGATCTTCGGCTCTTCTGTTGCAATGAATGCCGGCCGTGACACCAAGCGGGATTCGCTACGTCCACTTCTTTACTAGGTACATGGGCCTCTCCCGCGGCGCGCCACTGAGCCCGATCTTCGGCTCTTCTGTTCCAATGAATGCCGGCCGTTACACCAAGCGGGATTCGCTACGTCCACTTCTTTACTAGGTATATGGGCCTCTCCCGCAGCGCGCCACTGAGCCCGATCTTCGGCTCTTCTGTTCCAATGAATGCCGGCCGTGACACCAAGCGGGATTCGCTACGTCCACTTCTTTACTAGGTACATGAGCCTCTCCCGCGGCGCGCCACTGAGCCCGATCTTCGGCTCTTCTGTTGCAATGAATGCAGGCCGTGACACCAAGCGGGATCCGCTTCGTCCACTTCTTTACTAGGTACATGGGCCTCTCCCGCGGCGCGCCACTGAGCCCGATCTTCGGCTCTTCTGTTCCAATGAATGCCGGCCGTGACACCAAGCGGGATTCGCTACGTCCACTTCTTTACTAGGTACATGGGCCTCTCCCGCGGCGCGCCACTGAGCCCTATCTTCGGCTCTTCTGTTGCAATGAATGCGGGCCGTGACACCAAGCGGGATTCGCTACGTCCACTTTTTTTGGGGCAGCTACTTAAAGAAAGAATTCATTAGAGCCCCTCCCTATCAAGAAAATTTACAAGCTTTTCCCCTCTGCCATTTCTGCTACGAAATCCATGAGGTTCTTTTGATTCGTTGCCAGCTTGTTTTCCCACTGTGCGTTGAAGTGGGCCTTCTTGGTGTTATGTAAGGCCTTAGATATGTACGTCCACAAGGTCCTCATACATATATTATCATCTACTTCTTCATCTGCGTGTGCCGAGTTCGATGCGTATACCTGAATCTACTTGAGAGTATATCTTTTGGTGAGCTGGATAATAAGGTATGCTACTCAAGTCGACACACTACAGATTTCTTCAACATTGTTAGCGAGAACTCGGTGAACGAGGAACCCGACACCGCCTTGAGATTGATGATGTTCCACTCTGAAGTACATTAGATAGCCCGAATTTAGGGTTACTGTGTCCACGTTGGACTTCACTCAACCTCAACCTCAAAAAGTGCCATGTTATGTTCTCCAGTTCCAATTCCAGCTGCGCCATGTGTTCGTCCAGTCTCGAAGTGCGTCCATTATACGTAGCAAGGGTCATTCGTTTATGGTGGCCTTCCGTAGTCTGGGGGTTCTTAGCAATCCCCATCCTGCCGTTACCATGACTGCTACCGTGGTCAGGAATAGCAGGGCCGCCGGGAAATAGGGGCCGTTTTTCTGGAGTACTATTCATGGGAGGAAAATTATGTCCATAATCGCCGCGCTGGGCAGGAGGGTTGCTGCTGCCCGTCACCGGTCTATGCCATCTAGCTGCGCAGGTTTTAGACGAGCAGGTGAGGTTGGCTTGAGGCTTGTTGGCTTTATTATCTGTTTCAATATTATTTACAAATGACCAATTTAATTGTCTTTTAGGTATATTTTTCCAAAAACCCCTACCGGGATGAACATTGATAGGTAATATTTTTCCTCTCTCGAGCATCATTTTTGATTTAAGAGACTAAAACATGGTTGTACTAAAGATTAATACAAGTGATTACACTTAGCATTGTTGAACTAGTATATATAATGAAGTACCTAAATGTAAATAGTATATTTATTGTGTGTAGGTAGTTATATGTACCACAAACCCACCGTTGTTTACCGAAGTCCAATTGCGACATATTTAATCATACAAGTAGGTACTTCCTTAGATTGTGAAAGTACCAATTAAGCACTTTTTGTGCTTATGTTGTTTTTCTATGAATAATGCGCAGTAGAGGTACCCTACATGTTGATTTGATTTAATTGCGCATAGCTGAATAAGCATTTATGTACTTAGATGTTTTTCTCGCTAAATTATGAGAAATGTAACTACTTAGTTGTTATTGCAAATGAAGAATGTACTAGAAATCGCCTACGCATTTATAAAAATTATATAAGGAAGTTACTAAGTACAAATTGTCATTATTTTATCTTCGCTTGAATTGTACGGTCAAAAGTAAGACCAATAAAATTAACTTCAAATTTAATTTGTTGTTTATTTTATTAAAATCTCGGCTCCGTCCAATTTGTCTGGCGCAGCCGGTAGTATTTTTTTTTAAAGTCGTGGAAATTTAATTTGTCCGGCGCTTCAAAAATTGTGAAATATAATTTGTCTGGCGCAACCTACATATTTGGTGCAGCTGTCCTGAATAACTTCAGTGTGTTCCTGACAAATCCACGTAAAAAAATACCCGAACCAAACAAATACGACTGTATTGTAAAAAGGAGTTGAGAAACAATTCAGCGAGTGGAATAATCACCGAGGCATGGGATCGAGCGGTTTTAAGTGAGTCGAAAATCATTCACTTTCCGTATTCTTGCCCTGCTATTCGACCCTTAGTGTTTTTGGACAAAAATTGCCAATACACTTTGTTGTGGACGCCGAGCCTGCCCGCGACAGCATGAACGCAGACAACATGCAAAATAGGCCACGCCCCTTTAAACTGCGCCGTGTGTACCGCATTAGTTTTAAGACCGTATAACTGTATATATAGCGATAAGTTTTGGTAAATAAATGTAGTTGAACTGAAGTAGTCAAAGTGATTGGATCCGACCATTCAATCAACGGAACTTGAACAAGCAACAGTGTTTAATTGAACTACAGTCCACATCGAACCAGGAACCTGAACTACTAGGAGCTACGAACCGAAGTCTCCATCCAGTACATCGTGTAGACCTTGCGATCCATCGCCTACATTTTGGTCCTAACGAGCCGGATAGAAGAACCAGCGACTACATTTTGGTCCATCGGAGCCGGATAGAAGAAGAACTTAAGCGACCAACAGCTTATCCAGTGAACGTCTGCCGCCCATCGAACATGGTGGTCACGAGGAGCCAAAGCGACCTGGCAGAGCTGGAAGAGCGGAAGCGGTTGGACGAAGAGCGCCTTCGAAGGCTATCCCTAGAGCCGCCGGCATCACCATCTGTGCCGGCCGCTGGCACGGCTGCTGGCACGACCGCCGGCCCGTCCGGCAACATCGAACGAAGCAAGTCACCGGCGCACTCGCAACGAACTGCGAACTCCACCCTAAGGCTGCGGCTGGCGGAGTTAGAGGCGGCCGAGAAACTTGCTGAATTGAAGAGAAAGGAGTTGGAAATGGAAGCGGACCTAGTGAAGAAGCGATTGGCGGCTCAGATCGCGAATATTGAAGAAGATCAGAGCCTTCACGACGAGCCAACCGTGCGGAACAACGACAACCACCAGAAGGTGGACGATTGGTTGCAACGCACAAACCTCTCCACCCTACGGGGGGAGAGCGGGGATGTGCCGCGCCTCAACACCGAGAGGCAACAAGAAGAACCACGACGAGCACGCTTTGAGCGTTCTACAAGATCACCTACCCCGGGTCGATCTGACCGCAGATCCGGGATCGAACAACTCGCCGAGGCCATTGAACGAATGGCCAGACCTCGGGCCCGCTACAACTCCGACCTGCCCGTCTTCACTGGGGCACCAAACGAGTGGCTGCCATTCAAGGCAGCAGTACGGGACTCCACAGCCCTGTACCACATCTCAGCCGCTGAGAACTTACAGCGGCTGAGAAGTTGCCTCAAGGGCGACGCACGTGACGCCGTGGCTGCATTACTGCACACAGCCACTGATCCTGACGTCATCATCAAAACATTGGAACAGAGCTTTGGGAGACCGGAGCTCATCATCGACCGAGCATTAGAAGAGCTAAGAAGGTTCCCGAAGCCAGGGATGACAGCGACCGACCTCAACACGTTCGCTGTCAAACTTCAGAACGTCGTCTGCGTGCTACAGAACATCGACCGGCGGGGGTACCTGTATAACCCGATGCTGGCGCGTGAGGTGCTGGAGAAGCTAAGCCCGCACATCAAAACGCAGTGGTGCCACTACGCCAACGAACACCAGTCACCTTCGGAGCCAGAAATTGTCATGCTGTCTCGATTCCTCATGCGAGAAGCAGACATGGCACTGCGTTTTACATACGCACCGGCAGCGACCTCTGCCGCCCGTGAGACGAGACCAGCGGCATTTAAGAAGAAAGGGAACGCCGTGTACACTACCGACGAGGGCGCGGAACAAGAAACAAAGACTGACCTATGCCAGAGCTGCAACCAAGCCCATGCGCTACATCAGTGCCCAACCTACCGGGCACTGACCGTCGATAAGCGCTGGGAGCTGGTCAAAGAGAAAGGCGTTTGCTTCCGATGTGCCGACAAGAAACATCGCCGGTACCAATGCAAGGCGAAGCTGTGCGGCATTAACCAATGCCGCCGCCCGCACCACTCAACACTGCACGAAGACACGCGACATAATACGCGATCAGCTGCGCGACCTAACGAGCCATCTGCTGCGCAACCCAAACATTCACCGAGCCACAACGCAGCGGTCTTGTCGGTAGCACCCACCAATGCTACTGGCCTGAAGACCGTGATGCTTAAGATCTGCCCCGTGGTCGTCACCGGTCCACGGGGGGAGGTCGACACTTACGCGCTGCTGGACGAAGGTGCCACCATCACGCTCATCGACCATGAACTAGCGAAGAAGATCGGCGCAGAAGGCCCTACGCAGCCCCTACATCTGAACGGCGTGAACATGTCGCAGCGAGAGGGAGACAGCCAAACCGTCTCTCTGTCTATAAGGGGAGCTAAGGAGGCGACACGTCACGACATCAAAGCGCGCACGGTGCGCGATCTGAAGCTACACCGGCAGTCCGTCCCAAGCTCGCTTCTTCGACACAATCATCTGCGGGACTTGATGGAGGCAGAGGTGTGCTACGACCTAGCACACCCCCTCATCTTAGTAGGCGCCGACCACTGGGAGCTCATTGTATCCCGTGAGCTTCGTCTTGGCGGGCCAAATGAACCGGCCGCGTCGAGGACCCGACTTGGCTGGGTGATGCATGGAACCGCACCTCGCAGCCTGATCTACGAAAACGAGAGCGTGCTGCACGTATACGCGCCCGACCAGCGTACGAACGAGCACGACCAGCGCCTACACGAGCTTGTGGAGGCGCACTTCCGCATCGACGCGCTCGGCGTCGCTATCCATTCGAGAGTGAGCGACGCAGATCTACGAGCTACGAAGATCTTCGAAGAAACAATAAAGAAAACAGACAGCGGCTACGAAGTGGGCTTGCCTTGGCGGCGAGATGACGTCACCATGCCGTCGAACTACGGCGCGGCTCTACGGCGTCTACAAAGCATCGAACGAAAGATGGACGCCTACCCAGACTTCGCGGACCAATACGCCGCGCAAATAGAAAATCTGTTGGCTAAGAATTATGCGGTGCCATGCGACGGGACTGAACGACGGAGCCCCATCTGCTGGTACCTCCCGCACTTCGCAGTACAGAACCCGAACAAGCCTGGTAAACAACGGCTTGTTTTTGACGCAGCTCACCAATGTCACGGCGTGAGCTTGAACGACCAGCTGCTGGAGGGCCCGGACCTTCTACTATCACTACAAGGAATCGTCTTCAGATTCAGAGAACGGCCGATCGCCGTCACCGCCGACATACAAGAGATGTTTCTACGAGTGAAGATCCGACCTGAAGACCAGCCCGCACAGCAGTTCTTATGGCGAGGCCGGGACCGAACTAACCCGCCTCGCCACTACAAGATGGCGAGCATGATTTTCGGCGCCGCCAGCTCACCGTTTATGGCGCACAGCGTGCGCAACCACAATGCGCGCGCACATGCACAGACTCACCCACGCGCTCTAGTGGCCATCACGAACAGCCACTATATGGATGATCTAGTAGACAGCTACGCCAATGAAGAGGAGGCCCGTAGCACCATACAAGAGCTACGCGAGGTGCACGCGGCCGCTGGCTTCACTCTGCGCAGTTGGAGTGCTAGCAACACGAACGTGCTACGAGACGTACCGCCAGAGCTACGAGCGACTACGCCCACTCAGTTGGGAGCAGGGAGCCCTGAGAGCAAGATACTCGGGCTCTGCTGGGACTCCAACAGAGACGAACTGGGGTTCAACACCGCAATGCACCGCGTACCGGCTGAGGTGCGCGCGCAGATCCGCGCACCCACGAAGAGAGAGGCCCTCAGCGCGGTCATGTCCATTTATGACCCGCTTGGTCTCCTCAGTCAGTACACCATTCGAGCGAAGATCATCCTGCAGAGCCTGTGGCGTCTTCACATGCCATGGGACGAGCCGATACCTGCAGAAGAAGCCGAACATTTCGCAGAATGGCTACGCCAGCTGAGCGAGATAACTCGCTTGCGCCTACGCCGTAGCTACGCGCTAGAGGGACACAAGCGCGTAGACCTGCACATACTATGCGATGCGAGCGAGCAGGCATTTTCTACGGTGGCCTTTTGGAGGGCCATCCACCACGACGGCAGCGTGACCATTGCCTTGGTGGCTGCTAAAGCCAAGGTAGCGCCGCGACGCGCGCAGAGCATACCGCGCCTAGAACTTCAGGCAGCGGTCATCGGCGCGAGGCTCGCGGACGTTATAAAAAAGGAGCATCGCGTGCAAGTAACAAAAACCACCTACTGGACCGACTCTGCGACCGTAGTCCATTGGGTGCACAACGACGCGAAGCGCTACACGCCCTTTGTAGCGCACCGGCTGGGCGAGTTAGCGGAGTTAACTCACCGACGTGAGTGGAGATGGCTGCCTACCGAACATAACGTAGCCGACGACGCGACGAGACTGAGCCGCACGCCCATAGCCGCTAGCGATCGCTGGTTCCAGGGGCCCAGCTTCCTTCGCGAACCCGAAGAAGAATGGCCCACACACCAAGCGTTCGCCGACAAACAAGAGGTCCTACTCAAGCAGGACGAACATTTAGAGATCCCGCACACGAACGAGCGGGATGAACACAGCGACCGATGGCTGCCTGAACCCACCCGCTTCTCGAAACAAGAGACGTTGATACGGGTGTCCGCGCATGTGCTGGCACTGAACGACATATGCCAGCATCGAACAACGCCCATGGAAACAGAGCAAAGTGAGCGTTGGCCACCTGACCCGGGCGGAGCGAGGGAGCAGCAAGTACGCTCCGTGAAGACCGCTCTGCACACAACGCTACGTGAAAAGGTGCTATCTGAGGAGGTCCTGCAGACCCTCCTGATCGAAGCCGAGCACTCTATCAATGCTCGCCCCCTCACCTACGTCAGCGTGAGTGCACTCGACCCAGAAGCACTCACACCGAACCATTTCCTGCTGGGATCATCGATCGGCCTACCTACCACAGGCCCCTGCGATGAAGCTGACCGACGAACTTGGCGAGCAAGCCAAGCGCTCGCTGACCATTTCTGGAAGCGCTGGCTGCGGGAATACCTCCCCACGCTTGTACCACGGGGGGAGCCAGCTCACCTCCGACGACAACTGCAAGCCGGCGACATCGTGGTTGTGGTCGACCACACGCTGCCCCGGAACGTCTGGCCAATCGGGATTGTTGAGCGCACCTATCCCGGTCCAGATGGCGGCGTTCGAGTCGCCGACGTAAAAACTAAGAGCGGTACCTTCCGACGCCCTACCAGCAAACTCGCCGTCCTGCTAAGGGAAGAAGAGGCTACGCGAGCTGCGCCGGGGGGAGAGATGTTGTGGACGCCGAGCCTGCCCGCGACAGCATGAACGCAGACAACATGCAAAATAGGCCACGCCCCTTTAAACTGCGCCGTGTGTACCGCATTAGTTTTAAGACCGTATAACTGTATATATAGCGATAAGTTTTGGTAAATAAATGTAGTTGAACTGAAGTAGTCAAAGTGATTGGATCCGACCATTCAATCAACGGAACTTGAACAAGCAACAGTGTTTAATTGAACTACAGTCCACATCGAACCAGGAACCTGAACTACTAGGAGCTACGAACCGAAGTCTCCATCCAGTACATCGTGTAGACCTTGCGATCCATCGCCTACACACTTGTTATTTTTGATTTATTGTATGCGAATTTATGATTTTTATGTGAATTTTTGACGTTTATGTGTTTTTATTGATTTTAATGTGAAATTTTTGACGTTTTATGCGTTTTTATTGAATTGTATGTGAATTTATTGATTTTATATGTCTTCATCGATTTTTATGGGAATGTATTGATATTTTATGCGTTTTTATTTGAATTTTATGTGAATTTATTGATTCTTATGCGTCATAATTGATTTTTATGTGAATTTATTGACTTTTATGCGTCATAATTGATTTTTATGTGAATTTATTGATTTTTATGCGTCATAATTGATTTTTATGTGAATTTATTGATTATAATGTGTTGATTTTTGTGTTTTTATTGAACTTTTATGTGCTTTTGTTTAATTATATTTTGAATTTTTGTGTGTTATACGTGTTATATTGTACAAACGCATACTCAATTTTAATAATTTGAATTTATTTTAAATAATAATTTAAAATGGAACCTATGAGAATTATAACGAATGAAATTGTGAAATTGATTCCTAAATTTGATGGGAATGAAAAATTATTAAATGTATTTATTTCAAAATGTGAATATGTGCGTAGCTAAAGTGGATCCGAAGTAACAGCAGCACAATAACTATATTTATTTTATGTAATTTTAAGTAGAGTTGTAGGCAGAGCAGCCTCACTATTAAATGAAAGTAGCGACATGGCTACAATTGAAAATCTTTTTATTCAAGTTAATAATATAATTGAAAATGGAAACAGATTGTGAATTAGATGATATATTATCTGAAAAACTATTGAAACTTAGATTAAATCATATGAAACAAGAAGAACGAAATGCATTTTTTTTTTGTTGATATAATCAAATATGATGAATTAATTAATCAAATTAAAACTAAGCAAGATGCTATTTCAAAGAAAGTTACTTTGGTTGCAGAAATGGTTGATGGTTTTGTAAATTTTACTAATATTTCTTATTATTATTTTATACAATTTGAGAATAATTTAATTGATATAGAGAAAGCATTGAATAGAAGTAAAATAAATAATTTTGAAAATAAAGTATCTCATGCTTATAGTTTGTTAACTCATAATTTTCAAATAATTCTTTCTAAGTTAGATGAGATTGATACAGCAATCGCATTAAGTAAAAATAAGATATTACATAGATCAATAATTGATACTAATGAATTATTTGAATTATTAAAAAATATTGAGAGAACAGATAAGTTAATTTTCCCTGTTAATTATGAAAATTTAGTTAATATAGAGCAAAATATAGAGATAAAAGCTTATATTAAGGGTAGGCAAATTACATATGTACTGGCAATTCCAATTGTACGCAAAAACACTTACAAATATTACCAGTTATTCCCCTTACCTATCCTTGATACTTTTAATAATATTACATCCTTGATACTTTCTAAATATCCTTTTATCCTCGTGAAGGATTTGAACTCTATTACATTGCTCTCCAAGCCATGCGACGAGATTGATGAGAAATTATTTCTTTGTAAAGAAAGTTGTGCAGTCGTATTGGAACAAGATAAATGTATAACTGATTTAATGAAATTTACGTTGAATATTACGTCGTGTTCTCCAATTTTAATTGAAACTTCAGAGATAAAAGTTCAACAAATTGAAATGAACATATGGATAATTTTTGCAAGTTACCAAACGTACTTGACAAAAACCTGTGAAAATGAGATTACTCGAGAGAAAATCTTTGGTACTTATATTTTAACCTTGGACGATAATTGTAAAATACAAGTTGAAGATATTACTCTACGGAAGAAATTGTTCAGAGGAATGAACTTACATATTCCTAAACTACCATTGATAAATTTACCAAGTATTCCAGTTACAAATAATTTCAAAAGGAAACCTGTTAACTTAGATGGAGTAAACATGGAAAATCTACAAATGCTGAATTATATTTTGAAGAAAAGTGAAAACAGTGAATATAGTGAAATAAGTGAAATGGTCAATAAAGTGCAAATAAAAAGTGTTAGTTTATGGACATTAATACTTTATATTATAATGATTTTTATTATTGTATACTTTATTATAAAATATAAAAATGAGATTTTGAAATTATGTAAAATTGAAAATAATCTGACTTCAAGAAATGAACTTTCAGATAATTTTCAATCTCAGGGTGGAGAAGTTATATGTACCACAAACCCACCGTTGTTTACCGAAGTCCAATTGCGACATATTTAATCATACAAGTAGGTACTTCCTTAGATTGTGAAAGTACCAATTAAGCACTTTTTGTACTTATGTTGTTTTTCTATGAATAATGCGCAGTAGAGGTACTCTACATGTTGATTTGATTTAATTGCGCATAGCTGAATAAGCATTTATGTACTTAGATGTTTTTCTCGCTAAATTATGAGAAATGTAACTACTTAGTTGTTATTGCAAATGAAGAATGTACTAGAACTCGCCTACGCATTTATAAAAAATATATAAGGAAGTTACTAAGTACAAATTGTCATTATTTTATCTTCGCTTGAATTGTACGGTCAAAAGTAAGACCAATAAAATTAACTTCAAATTTAATTTGTTGTTTATTTTATTAAAATCTCGGCTCCGTCCAATTTGTCTGGCGCAGCCGGTTGTATTTTTTTTTAAAGTCGTGGAAATTTAATTTGTCCGGCGCTTCAAAAATTGTGAAATATAATTTGTCTGGCGCAACCTACATATTTGGTGCAGCTGTCCTGAATAACTTCAGTGTGTTCCTGACAAATCCTGATTAAAAACTAGACTTGGTATTTTAATCCGATGATTAGGTACCGAGCCGTCGATAAAAAACTATTTGATGGCTGAACGAATTTTGAAGAAATGTAGTCTTTTGTACATTATACGAGTAGGTATTCCAAGATCAAAGTCCTGGAGTAACACGTGTGGGCTACTTTTAAATGAAATGACCACGCGGGAAAAATCGCGGGCACAACAATCGCTAACTGCTACGCGCCTTGTCATGATTGTTTTTCCCGCGGTTTTAATGATATAGCCTCGTGCAGAATTATAACAAAATCGGTCCTTCACTTGGGCCTATGTGAACAAACCTTTTCTTGAATACCTCAAGTTTTTTCTGGTACTATTCGTCAAAAAGAAGTTTTCTGTTCAAGAGTACAATATAGATATTATTGTTATTAGAGTATCAACCAAACGTTCGAAACTAAGCCCAAAACATCGTAATCTGGGATCAGAGTAAGGTCCCAGGGTCCTGCGACCTTATCAAAACATCGTAATCTGGGATCAGAGTAAGGTCCCAGGGTCCTGCGACCTTATCAAAACATCGTAATCTGGGATCAGAGTAAGGTCCCAGGGTCCTGCGACCTTATCAAAACATCGTAATCTGGGATCAGAGTAAGGTCCCAGGGTCCTGCGACCTTATCAAAAACAAAACGCTACTGGGATGGAGCTAATAAAAACAATTTACCATAATAATTAATTAAACTAAATTGTTTTTATTAGATTGATTATAATTTGATTGATATTTATTTTCTATTTCATTGTGTTATCTGAGATTGAATGAATACATATCATTTACTATTATTCTAATTGTCACGCTAAAAATAGTCATTAATGTTAAATAATGTCATGTTTGTCTGATATTCTTAGCTGGTTTTATTTTCCAAATAAAAATGACTAACTCGAATTATTTCGGCTCGTACTTTAATATTAATTAATTGGTTAATATTTGTTATGTATGCTAAATATTTTAAAGTCAATACAAGCTGAAGGCAGACCTTAAAATTACATAAGGTTAATATTCGGTAAATATTCGGCACATCAACCGAATATTCGGCCGAATACCGAACATATAAAATCATGCCGAATATCCCCAATACGAATAATTAACGAATATTCGGCGCATCTCTGATAGATATGTATACTTTGCTAAGAAATATTTGATACCAATTTGTTTTTGTGTAGATATTAGTTACGTTTTTAGGGCCTAGTAGGTACCTACTCTCGCTTCAATCAAATTAGTTAGAGAGTTTTTGCAGAATACTTATCTAAACCAGAAATAATATATAGAAAAACTATTAAAAAATGCAAAAACCAAGTAATTAAATATATATTATTAATATCGAATTTAAATGAATTAAAAACATCGCCTACTTTGTCACTTTTTATACCTTTAGCAAATATTGTGTCCCATACATACACGCACCTCCGTACTTCTCGACCCTTTAAGGATGAGGTTATGTGGGTCACAGAAGCACACAAACATATTATAATAATGGTGGCCGACGGACTGAGAATGTTAGAATAGAACCACTGCCGAGATTGAAGAACAGCCGAAGATTCTAAGTTCAAATGTCACAGAGCGTCATTGCCGCGCGACGATGCGCGGGCACAGTATAAAAACCAGCTCCCTCAACACCAGGGCATCAGTCGCTCGATCGCATCCCAATCTCCAACACAAAAAAAACAACCAAAACTCAAAAATGAAATCGGTACGTTAACCGCGGCTTTTGTAATCAGTTTGTTTACTCATAGTGTAGTGTGCCCTGCATTCATTTACTAATTCTTCCAAGTTTATTCTGTAATATCGTCAAAACGTGTGATTCTTCAAAAATATATTAAATATTATTATTTCATTACTAGCTGTTCCTGCGGCTTTGCCCGCGTGATCACAATTCATGGGTTTTGCGCGGAACCCTAATACTTTAGAAAAAAAGTTGCCTATGTTACTTCTTATAGCATCAGCTATCTTCCAGTGAAAGTCTCATCAAAATCGGTCGAGCCATTTTGGAGATTAGCGGGAACAAACAGACAGACAGATAGACAAAATCGTAAAAAAAAAGTGTTTTTTTGTTATAAGTACAGTATATACATACTTTCATATGCATTTAGTAAAAAGCTGTTGTTTTGACATTACAAACAGACAATACAATTTTATTTATTTGTCTACTACTAGATAATACATGTACATATACATGTTTTCGGCAGTTTATATCAACTTATGGATATGACAAATAATGGATATCTTCTACAGCCATTTTTTAAATTAAAATCTGTTTAATGTCACTACTCACTTCTAACTAGTCACATAATGTACTAGGTTTGTCTATTTCTAGTTGATATGTCAATGTTGTTGTTTGGTTCAGTTCATCGTTCTCGCCCTGTTCGTCGCCGCCGCCGCCGCCGCGCCCGCTGGCCCCGAATCTGCCGCCCAAGTCCTGCGCTACGAAAACGACAACATTGGCATTGGTGGTTACGGATATGGGTAAATTACCTGCTAGGCTGCCAACAATCGGACAGTAGAAACAGTAACCAAGCCGCTGACGTTTACCGTATATTATTTTCTTTAACATTTTAACTTTATCCATGGCTTATTTTATTTAAATATATTATTTTGTTTTTATATAAATAAATAAAACAAAAAAAATAAAAAAATGTGTGTACATACATACTAGCTGCGCCCGTGGCTTTGCTCGTGGCATAACGTTGATATTCCGGGACCAATTTTGTACCAACTTATAAAGTACAATATGCCACATCAAAATTAGTACAGCTGGCATTTTTTATCGTTTGCTCAGCTTCTATCCATCGAGATACAAAGTACACCAAATGTTATTTCAAATCTTACCTAACTAACAATGGAAACTGCATTTTAAACATCCCAGTACGTGATGCGAAAGCACACCAGTAGACAGACAGACAAAACCCATTTAAAAATGTTTTATTCGTGTTGATTAGCTTATTTTAAGTCCTTGCTAGTTTTTTTTAGTATCTTCATTGACAGACTTTTTTTATTATTCTTTGGTTGGTATATGTAGAACTCCAACAGTGAATTCAGCGACAAAAACAAACTGTCGAACAATTGAGATTTTATCTAATCATTTAATTTTTGTAAGACGGGCTTACAAACTAAGCGAAAAATTTCAAGCATGCAGTTCCCGTCACGGTAGCCGAACTTGGTAAAGGTACGTGTCGCGCAGAGGCACGGAACGATGCGGGTTCGAACCCCATCCGTGATTCAAATATTTCGTTTCGAAAAATTATTAGATTTGTTCACGCTAAGCAGGCGTAAATACTAAAAATAAAAAACATAGAAATTGAGATTTTAATAATTTTAGGCTTTATTTTTCGCAAATTTGATCCATTCGTAACTGTAACAATAATTTCAGTATAGGGTCACTCGTCTATAGTTGGGTCTAACTGTAACAATAATTTCAGTATAGGGTCACTCGTCTATAGTTGGGTCTAACTGTAACAATAATTTCAGTATAGGGTCACTCGTCTATAGTTGGGTCTAACTGAACTCTGTCAAGTAGGTACTATGATATTCTCCTCTATCTAATATAGGCATTAGGTCGCATCATCAATAACCTCTTTATATTTGAACTAACAAGCTTCCTTCCTGATTCGATCCTTTAATATATGTTATAGCTATGAGACCGAGAACGGCATATCTGCTCAGGAGCAAGCTAAGCTGAATAACGCTGGCACTGAGAACGAAGCCATCGAAGCCACCGGCCGGTTCTCCTACACCGGCCCAGACGGCGTCGTCTACACCGTGGAATACATCGCCAACGAGAAGGGATTCCAGCCCAGAGGCGCTCACCTCCCAGTGGCCCCTCAATAAGTCAATCAAGCCCTACTCACAAATCTAGTCCAAAAATACTCGTTCTTTCCTTTCCCCTGTCCATTGTTAATATACCATTCTCTAAGTGATCTGTGATATGATCCCGATTGATTGTTAATAAAACAATTATGGTAAAGTAATTTAACTCATTTGTTTAATTCTCTTCTCAACCTTATTAATTATGCTTCATTGTTTCTAGTTATATTATTATCATGTCGTTAATGAGGGCGTCGATAATAGTGAAGATTTTCACAACTACTAATAGAGAAATTAGTTTAGATTTAAAATCTAAAGTCAAACGTTATCGACGAAATAGGTACCTACTACACATGCTTACTGCTCTATTTTGTTATTTGTTTAATCAGTGTCTAAAATAAAACTATTCTTTTAAAATTCATCGCACGAAATGTGGTATTTAAATTAAACAAGTGCTGAACAAAATAGCATGGTACAAACAACCGACTTCAAAGGGATTCGCTAAAAAAACTATTGTACCAATTCTGATGAAATTTTATAGGAACGATTACTGGATATCTACCCCTTCAAATAAAGAAACAATTTTTAAAATCAGTCCGCAATTGACCGAGATATTGTTAAACACTCATAAATAAACTACTCAACCAATTTTGATGAATTTAAAACAGTACCTTACTGTAGTTTTATTTTTTGAAGTAAAAATTCTAAAATATGAGAGAAAATTAACGCCGAAACAAATTAATTTACTAATTAAAAAAAAACTTTTATTTTAAATCATGTTTCTACAATGAAAAGTCTACCCGCTTAAATAAACTAAAAATAATTCAAATCGGTATGGTCTTTTCTCCCAATAAAAAACAGCTGAACCAATTTTGTTAAAAAAAAAATAGGTCCAACTTGAGAGTACAACTATAATACCCTCTCACACAAAAAAATATTTTTCAGAATCGATCCGCAATTGACAGAGAAATCGGTGAACATACATTAAAAAAAAAACATACATACAGACGAACTTAGAACCATCTCCTTCTATGAAGTTGAATAGATATATTTAAAATGGTTACATCACGACCGCGACACCACAGTTAAAGCTGCATATATATATACAAATATTCTCGATCCGAAGGCTTTTGTGATTTACCATATTATTATTGTTTCACGGCAGATGTTGGAAGATCGGAGCCTATAACTATGTGGTAATAATGTCTACAATGACCTTCATATTCGGACAGTCTCTAGCTGATAGCTCATTAAATATAAAATTAACTATTTTTGGAATCCTTAATCCTGCATTAGTAATTTTACCAGTTTACTTTTTGAAATACTTTGATGTGACAAATTTTAAGCGTGGAATGAGTTACCAATTCTGTTTAATTCATATTTGTAGAACTAGCTTCCGCGGTTTCTCCCGCGTGGCTCACAGGATTGTAGTACTCGTACAAAGATATTTACGTACAGAATTTTACTGTCTAAACAATAATTGTTAGGCAAATCGTATATTGGTATTACTATATTTTTAGTGAGCTAATACAATACAACAACTCATTACTGCACACCAATAAAAAGGTAATATTATGCATAAACTTATAAGGTACAATGGGTGGCTTTATAGCCAAATAGCAATCTCTTCCAAGCAACTTTTGAATGAAAAGGATTACAGTCATGGATTTATAATTAATCAGTCGGTAAAATAGTAAACAATAATAAACTACAATAATAATAGATACCTAGTTATATGTACCACAAACCCACCGTTGTTTACCGAAGTCCAATTGCGACATATTTAATCATACAAGTAGGTACTTCCTTAGATTGTGAAAGTACCAATTAAGCACTTTTGTACTTATGTTGTTTTTCTATGAATAATGCGCAGTAGAGGTACTCTACATGTTGATTTGATTTAATTGCGCATAGCTGAATAAGCATTTATGTACTTAGATGTTTTTCTCGCTAAATTATGAGAAATGTAACTACTTATTTGTTATTGCAAATGAAGAATGTACTAGAAATCGTCTACGCATTTATAAAAGTTATATAAGGAAGTTACTAAGTACAAATTGTCATTATTTTATCTTCGCTTGAATTGTACGGTCAAAAGTAAGACCAATAAAAATTAACTTCAAATTTAATTTGTTGTTTATTTTATTAAAATCTCGGCTCCGTCCAATTTGTCTGGCGCAGCCGGTTGTATTTTTTTTAAAGTCGTGGAAATTTAATTTGTCCGGCGCTTACTTCAAAAATTGTGAAATATAATTTGTCTGGCGCAACCTACATATTTTGTGCAGCTGTCCTGAATAACTTCGTGTGTTCCTGACAAATCCACGGAAAAAATACTCGAACCAAACAAATACGACTGTATTGGAAAAAGGAGTTGAGAAACAATTCAGCGAGTGGAATAATCACCGAGGCATGGGATCGAGCGGTTTTAAGTGAGTCGAAAATCATTCACTTTCCGTATTCTTGCCCTGCTATTCGACCCTTAGTGTTTTCGGACAAACATTGCCAATACACTTGTTATTTTTGATTTATTATATGCGTTTTTATTTGAATTTTTATGTGAATTTTTGACGTTTTATGTGTTTTTATTGATTTTAATGTGAACTTTTTGACGTTTTATGCGTTTTTATTGAATTGTATGTGAATTTATTGATTTTATATGTCTTTATCGATTTTTATGGGAATGTATTGATATTTTATGCGTTTTTATTTGAATTTTATGTGAATTTATTGATTTTTATGCGTCATAATTATTTTTTATGCGTCATTGATTTTTATGTGTATTTATTGATTTTTATGCGTCATAATTGATTTTTATGTGAATTTATTGATTTTTATGCGTCATAATTGACTTTTATGTGAATTTATTGATGTTAATGTGTCTTTATTGTTTTTTTGTGCTTTTATTGAACTTTTATGTGCTTTTCTTTAATTATATTTTGAATTTTTGTGTGTTTTACGTGTTATATTGTACAAACGCATACTCAATTTTAATAATTTGAATTGATTTTAAATAATAATTTAAAATGGAACCTATGAGGATTATAACGAATGAAATTGTGAAATTGATTCCTAAATTTGATGGGAATAAAAAATTATTAAATTTATTTATTTCAAAATGTGAATATGTGCGTAGCTAAAGTGGATCGGAAGTAACAGCAGCACAATAATTATATTTATTTTATGTAATTTCAAGTAGAGTTGTAGGCAGAGCAGCCTTACTATTACATGAACGTAGCGACATGGCTAGAACTGAAAAATCTTTTTATTCAAGTTAATATTATAATTGAAAAATGAAAACAATTGTGAATTAGACGATATTTTATCTGAAAATCTAACGAAACTTAGATTAAATCATATGAATCAAGAAGAACGAAATGCAATTTTGGAATATGATAAATGGAAGTTAATTAAGGTATTAGACTTAAGCTTAATTAAAGATGATTTATATTTAAACATAAATAAAATGAAAGATTTAAACATATATTTAAAAGATAAAGTTAATTATACGATTAATTTTAATGATGATAAAATACAAACTGAATTTATTAAAAACTTAACTTTAGAAAGGTATGAGCAATTAGTCCCAACTTTACGTGTTAAAAGAGGACTTATAAATCCTTTAGGATCAATAATTAAATTGATAACTGGAAATATGGATAATGATGACGCAATCAAATATGATGAATTAATTAATCAAATTAAAACTAAGCAAGATGCTATTTCAAAGAAAGTTACTTTGGTTGCAGAAATGGTTGATGGTTTTGTAAATTTTACTAATACTTCTTATTATAATTTTATTAAATTTGAGAATAACTTAATTGATATTGAGAGAGCATTAAATACAAGTAAAATAAATGATTTTGAAAATATTTTATTTTCATGCTTATAGTTTGTTAACTCATAATCTAATGAATTATTTGAATTGATAAAAAATATTGAGAGAACAGATAAGTTAATTTTCCCTGTTAATCATGAAAATTTAGTTAACATAGAGCAAAATATAGAGATAAAAGCTTATATTAAGGGTAGGCAAATTACATATGTACTGGCAATTCCAATTGTACGCAAAAACACTTACAAATATAACCAGTTATTCCCCTTACCTATCCTTGATACTTTTAATAATATTACATCCTTGATACTTTCTAAATATCCTTTTATCCTCGTGAAGGATTTGAACTCTATTACATTGCTCTCCAAGCCAGGCGACGAGATTGATGAGAAATTATTTCTTTGTAAAGAAAGTTGTGCAGTCGTATTAGAACAAGATAAATGTATAACTGATTTAATGAAATTTACGTTGAATATTACGTCGTGTTCTCCAATTTTAATTGAAACTTCAGAGATAAAAGTTCAACAAATTGAAATGAACATATGGATAATTTTTGCAAGTTACCAAACGTACTTGACAAAAACCTGTGAAAATGAGATTACTCGAGAGAAAATCTTTGGTACTTATATTTTAACCTTGGACGATAATTGTAAAATACAAGTTGAAGATATTACTCTACGGAAGAAATTGTTCAGAGGAATGAACTTACATATTCCTAAACTACCATTGATAAATTTACCAAATGTTCCAGTTACAAATAATTTCAAAAGGAAACCTGTTAACTTAGATGGAGTAAACATGGAAAATCTACAAATGCTGAATTATATTTTGAAGAAAAGTGAAAACAGTGAATATAGTGAAAAATTATATAAGGAAGTTACTAAGTACAAATTGTCATTATTTTATCTTCGCTTGAATTGTACGGTCAAAAGTAAGACAGTTAAGAGTAAGTTTTCACTTTTCTTCAAAATATAATTCAGCATTTGTAGATTTTCCATGTTTACTCCATCTAAGTTAACAGGTTTCCTTTTGAAATTATTTGTAACTGGAACATTTGGTAAATTTATCAATGGTAGTTTAGGAATATGTAAGTTCATTCCTCTGAACAATTTCTTCCGTAGAGTAATATCTTCAACTTGTATTTTACAATTATCGTCCAAGGTTAAAATATAAGTACCAAAGATTTTCTCTCGAGTAATCTCATTTTCACAGGTTTTTGTCAAGTACGTTTGGTAACTTGCAAAAATTATCCATATGTTCATTTCAATTTGTTGAACTTTTATCTCTGAAGTTTCAATTAAAATTGGAGAACACGACGTAATATTCAACGTAAATTTCATTAAATCAGTTATACATTTATCTTGTTCTAATACGACTGCACAACTTTCTTTACAAAGAAATAATTTCTCATCAATCTCGTCGCCTGGCTTGGAGAGCAATGTAATAGAGTTCAAATCCTTCACGAGGATAAAAGGATATTTAGAAAGTATCAAGGATGTAATATTATTAAAAGTATCAAGGATAGGTAAGGGGAATAACTGGTTATATTTGTAAGTGTTTTTGCGTACAATTGGAATTGCCAGTACATATGTAATTTGCCTACCCTTAATATAAGCTTTTATCTCTATATTTTGCTCTATGTTAACTAAATTTTCATGATTAACAGGGAAAATTAACTTATCTGTTCTCTCAATATTTTTTATCAATTCAAATAATTCATTAGATTATGAGTTAACAAACTATAAGCATGAAAAAAAAATATTTTCAAAATCATTTATTTTACTTGTATTTAATGCTCTCTCAATATCAATTAAGTTATTCTCAAATTTAATAAAATTATAATAAGAAGTATTAGTAAAATTTACAAAACCATCAACCATTTCTGCAACCAAAGTAACTTTCTTTGAAATAGCATCTTGCTTAGTTTTAATTTGATTAATTAATTCATCATATTTGATTGCGTCATCATTATCCATATTTCCAGTTATCAATTTAATTATTGATCCTAAAGGATTTATAAGTCCTCTTTTAACACGTAAAGTTGGGACTAATTGCTCATACCTTTCTAAAGTTAAGTTTTTAATAAATTCAGTTTGTATTTTATCATCATTAAAATTAATCGTATAATTAACTTTATCTTTTAAATATATGTTTAAATCTTTCATTTTATTTATGTTTAAATATAAATCATCTTTAATTAAGCTTAAGTCTAATACCTTAATTAACTTCCATTTATCATATTCCAAAATTGCATTTCGTTCTTCTTGATTCATATGATTTAATCTAAGTTTCGTTAGATTTTCAGATAAAATATCGTCTAATTCACAATTGTTTTCATTTTTCAATTATAATATTAACTTGAATAAAAAGATTTTTCAGTTCTAGCCATGTCGCTACGTTCATGTAATAGTAAGGCTGCTCTGCCTACAACTCTACTTGAAATTACATAAAATAAATATAATTATTGTGCTGCTGTTACTTCCGATCCACTTTAGCTACGCACATATTCACATTTTGAAATAAATAAATTTAATAATTTTTTATTCCCATCAAATTTAGGAATCAATTTCACAATTTCATTCGTTATAATCCTCATAGGTTCCATTTTAAATTATTATTTAAAATCAATTCAAATTATTAAAATTGAGTATGCGTTTGTACAATATAACACGTAAAACACACAAAAATTCAAAATATAATTAAAGAAAAGCACATAAAAGTTCAATAAAAGCACAAAAAAACAATAAAGACACATTAACATCAATAAATTCACATAAAAGTCAATTATGACGCATAAAAATCAATAAATTCACATAAAAATCAATTATGACGCATAAAAATCAATAAATACACATAAAAATCAATGACGCATAAAAAATAATTATGACGCATAAAAATCAATAAATTCACATAAAATTCAAATAAAAACGCATAAAATATCAATACATTCCCATAAAAATCGATAAAGACATATAAAATCAATAAATTCACATACAATTCAATAAAAACGCATAAAACGTCAAAAAATTCACATTAAAATCAATAAAAACACATAAAACGTCAAAAATTCACATAAAAATTCAAATAAAAACGCATATAATAAATCAAAAATAACAAGTGTATTGGCAATGTTTGTCCGAAAACACTAAGGGTCGAATAGCAGGGCAAGAATACGGAAAGTGAATGATTTTCGACTCACTTAAAACCGCTCGATCCCATGCCTCGGTGATTATTCCACTCGCTGAATTGTTTCTCAACTCCTTTTTCCAATACAGTCGTATTTGTTTGGTTCGAGTATTTTTTCCGTGGATTTGTCAGGAACACACGAAGTTATTCAGGACAGCTGCACAAAATATGTAGGTTGCGCCAGACAAATTATATTTCACAATTTTTGAAGTAAGCGCCGGACAAATTAAATTTCCACGACTTTAAAAAAAATACAACCGGCTGCGCCAGACAAATTGGACGGAGCCGAGATTTTAATAAAATAAACAACAAATTAAATTTGAAGTTAATTTTATTGGTCTTACTTTTGACCGTACAATTCAAGCGAAGATAAAATAATGACAATTTGTACTTAGTAACTTCCTTATATAACTTTTATAAATGCGTAGGCGATTTCTAGTACATTCTTCATTTGCAATAACAAATAAGTAGTTACATTTCTCATAATTTAGCGAGAAAAACATCTAAGTACATAAATGCTTATTCAGCTATGCGCAATTAAATCAAATCAACATGTAGAGTACCTCTACTGCGCATTATTCATAGAAAAACAACATAAGTACAAAAGTGCTTAATTGGTACTTTCACAATCTAAGGAAGTACCTACTTGTATGATTAAATATGTCGCAATTGGACTTCGGTAAACAACGGTGGGTTTGTGGTACATATAACTAGGTATCTATTATTATTGTAGTTTATTATTGTTTACTATTTTACCGACTGATTAATTATAAATCCATGACTGTAATCCTTTTCATTCAAAAGTTGCTTGGAAGAGATTGCTATTTGGCTATAAAGCCACCCATTGTACCTTATAAGTTTATGCATAATATTACCTTTTTATTGGTGTGCAGTAATGAGTTGTTGTATTGTATTAGCTCACTAAAAATATAGTAATACCAATATACGATTTGCCTAACAATTATTGTTTAGACAGTAAAATTCTGTACGTAAATATCTTTGTACGAGTACTACAATCCTGTGAGCCACGCGGGAGAAACCGCGGAAGCTAGTTCTACAAATATGAATTAAACAGAATTGGTAACTCATTCCACGCTTAAAATTTGTCACATCAAAGTATTTCAAAAAGTAAACTGGTAAAATTACTAATGCAGGATTAAGGATTCCAAAAATAGTTAAATTTATATTTAATGAGCTATCAGCTAGAGACTGTCCGAATACGAAGGTCATTGTAGACATTATTACCACATAGTTATAGGCTCCGATCTTCCAACATCTGCCGTGAAACAATAATAATATGGTAAATCACAAAAGCCTTCGGATCGAGAATATTTGTATATATATATATGCAGCTTTAACTGTGGTGTCGCGGTCGTGATGTAACCATTTTAAATATATCTATTCAACTTCATAGAAGGAGATGGTTCTAAGTTCGTCTGTATGTATGTTTTTTTTTTAATGTATGTTCACCGATTTCTCTGTCAATTGCGGATCGATTCTGAAAAATATTTTTTTGTGTGAGAGGGTATTATAGTTGTACTCTCAAGTTGGACCTATTTTTTTTTTAACAAAATTGGTTCAGCTGTTTTTTATTGGGAGAAAAGACCATACCGATTTGAATTATTTTTAGTTTATTTAAGCGGGTAGACTTTTCATTGTAGAAACATGATTTAAAATAAAAGTTTTTTTTTAATTAGTAAATTAATTTGTTTCGGCGTTAATTTTCTCTCATATTTTAGAATTTTTACTTCAAAAAATAAAACTACAGTAAGGTACTGTTTTAAATTCATCAAAATTGGTTGAGTAGTTTATTTATGAGTGTTTAACAATATCTCGGTCAATTGCGGACTGATTTTAAAAATTGTTTCTTTATTTGAAGGGGTAGATATCCAGTAATCGTTCCTATAAAATTTCATCAGAATTGGTACAATAGTTTTTTTAGCGAATCCCTTTGAAGTCGGTTGTTTGTACCATGCTATTTTGTTCAGCACTTGTTTAATTTAAATACCACATTTCGTGCGATGAATTTTAAAAGAATAGTTTTATTTTAGACACTGATTAAACAAATAACAAAATAGAGCAGTAAGCATGTGTAGTAGGTACCTATTTCGTCGATAACGTTTGACTTTAGATTTTAAATCTAAACTAATTTCTCTATTAGTAGTTGTGAAAATCTTCACTATTATCGACGCCCTCATTAACGACATGATAATAATATAACTAGAAACAATGAAGCATAATTAATAAGGTTGAGAAGAGAATTAAACAAATGAGTTAAATTACTTTACCATAATTGTTTTATTAACAATCAATCGGGATCATATCACAGATCACTTAGAGAATGGTATATTAACAATGGACAGGGGAAAGGAAAGAACGAGTATTTTTGGACTAGATTTGTGAGTAGGGCTTGATTGACTTATTGAGGGGCCACTGGGAGGTGAGCGCCTCTGGGCTGGAATCCCTTCTCGTTGGCGATGTATTCCACGGTGTAGACGACGCCGTCTGGGCCGGTGTAGGAGTACTGGCCGGTGGCTTCGATGGCTTCGTTCTCAGTGCCAGCGTTATTCAGCTTAGCTTGCTCCTGAGCAGATATGCCGTTCTCGGTCTCATAGCTATAACATATATTAAAGGATCGAATCAGGAAGGAAGCTTGTTAGTTCAAATATAAAGAGGTTATTGATGATGCGACCTAATGCCTATATTAGATAGAGGAGAATATCATAGTACCTACTTGACAGAGTTCAGTTAGACCCAACTATAGACGAGTGACCCTATACTGAAATTATTGTTACAGTTAGACCCAACTATAGACGAGTGACCCTATACTGAAATTATTGTTACAGTTACGAATGGATCAAATTTGCGAAAAATAAAGCCTAAAATTATTAAAATCTCAATTTCTATGTTTTTTATTTTTAGTATTTACGCCTGCTTAGCGTGAACAAATCTAATAATTTTTCGAAACGAAATATTTGAATCACGGATGGGGTTCGAACCCGCATCGTTCCGTGCCTCTGCGCGACACGTACCTTTACCAAGTTCGGCTACCGTGACGGGAACTGCATGCTTGAAATTTTTCGCTTAGTTTGTAAGCCCGTCTTACAAAAATTAAATGATTAGATAAAATCTCAATTGTTCGACAGTTTGTTTTTGTCGCTGAATTCACTGTTGGAGTTCTACATATACCAACCAAAGAATAATAAAAAAAGTCTGTCAATGAAGATACTAAAAAAAACTAGCAAGGACTTAAAATAAGCTAATCAACACGAATAAAACATTTTTAAATGGGTTTTGTCTGTCTTTTTGTCTGTCTGTCTACTGGTGTGCTTTCGCATCACGTACTGGGATGTTTAAAATGCAGTTTCCATTGTTAGTTAGGTAAGATTTGAAATAACATTTGGTGTACTTTGTATCTCGATGGATAGAAGCTGAGCAAACGATAAAAAATGCCAGCTGTACTAATTTTGATGTGGCATATTGTACTTTATAAGTTGGTACAAAATTGGTCCCGGAATATCAACGTTATGCCACGAGCAAAGCCACGGGCGCAGCTAGTATGTATGTACACACATTTTTTTATTTTTTTTGTTTTATTTATTTATATAAAAACAAAATAATATATTTAAATAAAATAAGCCATGGATAAAGTTAAAATGTTAAAGAAAATAATATACGGTAAACGTCAGCGGCTTGGTTACTGTTTCTACTGTCCGCGGATATGATTGTTGGCAGCCTAGCAGGTAACTTACGCAAATCTGTAACCATCAATGCCAATGTTGTCGTTATCGTAGCGCCGGACTTGGGCGGCAGATTCGGGGCCAGCGGGCGCGGCGGCGGCGGCGGCGACGAACAGGGCGAGAACGATGAACTGAACCAAACAACAACACAAGTCAAATATCAACTAGAAATAGACAAACCTAGTACATTATGTGACTAGTTAGAAGTGAGTAGTGACATTAAACAGATTTTAATTTAAAAAATGGCTGTACAAGATATCCATTATAGATCGCAAAGTTGATATAAACTGCCGAAAACATGTATTATCTAGTAGTAGACAAATAAATAAAATTGTACTGTCTGTTTGTAATGTCAAAACAACAGCTTTTTACTAAATGCATATGAAAGTATGTATATACTGTACTTATAACAAAAAAACACTTTTTTTTTACGTTTTTGTCTATCTGTCTGTCTGTTTGTTCCCGCTAATCTCCAAAATGGCTCGACCGATTTTGATGAGACTTTCACTGGAAGATAGCTGATGCTATAAGAAGTAACATAGGCAACTTTTTTTCTAAAGTATTAGGGTTCCGCGCAAAACCCATGAGTTGTGATCACGCGGGCAAAGCCGCAGGCACAGCTAGTAATGAAATAATAATATTTAATATATTTTTGAAGAATCACACGTTTTGACGACATTACAGAATAAACTTGGAAGAATTAGTAAATGAATGCAGGGCACACTACACTATGAGTAAACAAACTGATTACAAAAGCCGCGGTTAACGTACCGATTTCATTTTTGAGTTTTGGTTGTTTTTTTTGTGTTGGAGATTGAGATGCGATCGAGCGACTGATGCCCTGGTGTTGAGGGAGCTGGTTTTTATACTGTGCCCGCGCATCGTCGCGCGGAAAGGACGCTCTGTGACATTTGAACTTAAAATCTTCGGCTGTTCTTCAATCTCGGCAGTGGTTTTATTCTAACATTCTCAGTCCGTCGGCCACCATTATTATAATATGTTTGTGTGCTTCTGTGACCCACATAACCTCATCCTTAAAGGGTCGAGAAGTACGGAGGTGCGTGTATATATGGGACACAATATTTGCTAAAGGTATAAAAAGTGACAAAGTAGGCGATGTTTTTAATTAATTTAAATTCGATATTAATAATATATATTTAATTACTTGGTTTTTGCATTTTTTAATAGTTTTTCTATATATTATTTCTGGTTTAGATAAGTATTCTGCAAAAACTCTCTAACTAATTTGATTGAAGCGAGAGTAGGTACCTACTAGGCCCTAAAAACGTAACTAATATCTACACAAAAACAAATTGGTATCAAATATTTCTTAGCAAAGTATACATATCTATCAGAGATGCGCCGAATATTCGTTAATTATTCGTATTGGGCATATTCGGCATGATTTTATATGTTCGGTATTCGGCCGAATATTCGGTTGATGTGCCGAATATTTACCGAATATTAACCTTATGTAATTTTAAGGTCTGCCTTCAGCTTGTATTGACTTTAAAATATTTAGCATACATAACAAATATTAACCAATTAATTAATATTAAAGTACGAGCCGAAATAATTCGAGTTAGTCATTTTTATTTGGAAAATAAAACCAGCTAAGAATATCAGACAAACATGACATTATTTAACATTAATGACTATTTTTAGCGTGACAATTAGAATAATAGTAAATGATATGTATTCATTCAATCTCAGATAACACAATGAAATAGAAAATAAATATCAATCAAATTATAATCAATCTAATAAAAACAATTTAGTTTAATTAATTATTATGGTAAATTGTTTTTATTAGCTCCATCCCAGTAGCGTTTTGTTTTTGATAAGGTCGCAGGACCCTGGGACCTTACTCTGATCCCAGATTACGATGTTTTGATAAGGTCGCAGGACCCTGGGACCTTACTCTGATCCCAGATTACGATGTTTTGGGCTTAGTTTCGAACGTTTGATTGGTACTCTAATAACAATAATATCGATATTGTACTCTTGAACAGAAAACTTCTTTTTGACGAATAGTACCAGAAAAAACTTGAGGTATTCAAGAAAAGGTTTGTTCACATAGGCCCAAGTGAAGGTTTGTTCACATAGGCCCAAGTGAAGGTTTGTTCACATAGGCCCAAGTGAAGGTTTGTTCACATAGGCCCAAGTGAAGGTTTGTTCACATAGGCCCAAGTGAAGGACCGATTTTGTTATAATTCTGCACGAGGCTATATAATCATTAAAACCGCGGGAAAAACAATCATGACAAGGCGCGTAGCAGTTAGCGATTGTTGTGCCCGCGATTTTTCCCGCGTGGTCATTTCATTTAAAAGTAGCCCACACGTGTTACTCCAGGACTTTGATCTTGGAATACCTACTCGTATAATGTACAAAAGACTACATTTCTTCAAAATTCGTTCAGCCATCAAATAGTTTTTTATCG
Source organism: Alsophila aescularia (assembly GCA_946251855.1). NCBI lineage: Eukaryota > Metazoa > Arthropoda > Insecta > Lepidoptera > Geometridae > Alsophila > Alsophila aescularia. The sequence goes on from OX276375.1 coordinate 2,079,655, forward strand.
ACGGCTCGGTACCTAATCATCGGATTAAAATACCAAGTCTAGTTTTTAAGTCAAACACTAAGCTATCCAACAGTGAAAACTGCATCGCAATCGGTCCAGTAGTTTTTACGTGATGTGCGAACAAAAATGCAGGCTAACAGACAGAAAGAAACGAATTAACGAGAAAAAAAACTTGTTCTGTAGCTAATTTTAGGTATCCTAGAGCATTTTGTTTTATTTATCTTCTGTGTACAGCCTTTTTCGTACCTATTGCTTTATTTTAAGTATAGATAGATGACTGTGCCAAGTTGCATCGAAATCCGTCCAGTAGTTTCAGCGTGATACGTGTTTTTTTAAATACCTTTCAACCCCTATCCTACTTAAATTTTTCGGAGTAAAATATATCCAATGTCCTACCTCGTCGCATGAACGCAAATCATACCAAGTTTAATTTGAATTCATTCAGTAGCTTCCACGTGATGCGCAGTTTAAAATACAGACAGATAGAAAGACAAAAATGAAAAATAAAACAGTTTAGGCTTCAGTATCGAATATAGAATAACCTCCAGAAATATATCATTGATTACTTCAAAATTAAATTAACTTTAGACACTATCGCACAGGAACTCTTTTTTTCTTCGGGATAAAAAGTATCCTCAATTTTAACCCATCATATAAACTATGACTGTGCATCATAATCTGTGCAGTAGTTTCAACGTGGTACGTATTCTATTATATTATTCGTATTCCATATCCCACAGGTGTTTTTTTAAATAACTTTTAACCCCTATGCTGGGAACCCATTAATTTAAATAACTTTTAACCCCTATGCTGGGAACCCATTAATCTTTTAAATAACTTTTAACCCCTATGCTGGGAACCCATTAATCTTTTAAATAACTTTTAACCCCTATGCTGGGAACCCATTAATTTTTCGGGATGATAAGTATCCAATGCCCTACCTTGAAGTATGAACTCAAATCATACCAAGTTTCATTAGAATTCATTGAATATTTTCGGCGTGATGCGCTGCTAAGATACAGACAGACAAACGGACAAACAAACAGACGGACAAAAATGAAAAACAGTTTTGGTTTCAGCACCGAACATAAAAAAGACTGTTTTTTTTAATGTCTTCAATTTACAGAATTGGACCTGTTACAGTTTTATTATAAGTATAGATTATAAGCAGAGATTTTCTTAAATATTACACTTTTAAAAGGAGGAGGTTCTCAATTTGTTTTTGTTTTTATTTTATTTCTTCCAGTAATGATCCTATACACTTCATCAAAATTGTTTTATTATATCAAATCCACTGGTCTATTTTTTATGAAAAACAATTAGATATAACTACACAATTGAAATACTTGAAGAACAATACCTATCATCTGGGGATAGGCAACAATACCTATCATCTGGGGATAGGCAACACATAAATGCCAGTAATGCAGCACGCAGGTAGGTACTTTCGTGTTGGTTATGTCATCATCATCATCATCAGCCTATACTTATCCACTGTTGGAGTATACATTATACTCAAAGCTGGCTTCTCTTAATGCACGCCACTGAGCTCGGTATTCAGCTCTCCGCGTCCCGTGTTTGCCAGCCACTTTTCACAAGTTATTATGTCATTATAAAATATATTTTAGTAAAGATAGTACATGTTAAAAGCCCTACCCTACGCTGAATACATTTCAAAATATTGTAAACTACGCAGTCCACTTTAGCGCATGTAGCTTATGTGTGGTTATTGGTTAACAACTCATAACACATACTAATGGAATATTTTATGTACTTATGAGCGATGATAGCGTAACGTTTCAATAGTGTGAATAAGAAGATAGTTGGGAAGAGGCTCGTGCACATGCTGAAGAAGGTCTTAGAACAGTGACTGATTGGTTGCGTGAAAATCTGCTCTCCCTTAATGTAGATAAAACCAATTTCATCACATTTACAAATGCAAGAGGCCGCACACCTATCATTGAAATTAGAGTACATTTGAACTGTGCAGTAGGAAGCTGCAGCTGCCCAAAATTACAATGTATTCCATATATTAAGTACCTTGGAATAATGATAGACAGAAGACTGACCTGGACTACTCATATTGAGACTCTCAGCTAAAGAGTCAGGAAACTTATATATGTTTTTAAAAATTTGCGTGACGTAGCTGACCGAACGTTGATATTCTATGTGTATAACGCACTTTGCAGATCAATCCTAACTTATTGCAACACATCGTGGGGTGGCGCATGCGGTACCTATATGTTAAAGTTAGAACGCGCTCAACGAGCAGTACTAAAAGTAGCAACTTTTAGACCATTTAGGTTTCCAACCGTAGAACTTTACAAAGATTGTGGAGTATTGACTGTTCGACAATTATATATAAAAAAACCTTATTCTATTCCAACACAAACAGATTAATGCAATAGATCTAAAATCGAAACTAAAAAACAAAAGAAGAAAGGACAGAGTTTTCTGCTGACCAAAATTTAAAACGAAACTAGCCAAACGTCATCAGTCTTTTCTCGGCCCTTATTTGTATAATAACGCATGTAAATCAATAAATATTCTAGCATCAACTAATATCAGAAACGCGAAACTAGCCCTGGACAATTGGCTGAAAAACCTTAACCATGACGAAACCGAATTATTACTGAAGGTATTGGTATGATCGTCAGAAATATGCTTATAAATCAAACACGCATACTCATACACAACCGCACAACCACACACACACACACACACACACACACACGCGCGCGCACACACGCACGCACGCACGCACGCACGCACGCACGCACGCACGCTATATATTGGCTAGTGACCCTAACTACCAAATTAAACGGTCGCGGTTGCGAATCCCGCAATGTCTTAGTGTGACCCGCAAGATTTTTGCAACCATTGTTCTGGGTGGCACTGGCACTGTTATGGGCAGGCAAGTCGCTTACCTTCAGGCGAGCGATCTGCTCGTCTCGTCACTCAAACAGACAATAACAAATAAATACGTTTCCCATTGTCACCATGTCAGATTATATCATATTTTATATTGGTTCATGATATGTATCTATTATAAAACATTAAACTAGGATTACCTGTTTTTTGAATTTGTATGAGGCACATTTGGTCGCTTAATTTTTCCAAAGGTGAATGTCGCATCGATATAATCTGGAAGGCCCAGCATCTAAGGAACAGCTGAGTTGAAATCGTAACGGCCGGTTACGACAATTCCATTAACAACTTTCAAATTATAAAAAAATACTTTTGAAAACTATTTATCAATAATTTCAAATGAATCAATTTTTCATTTGAAAGCTTTTAGCAACCTCAAATGTTTTATTTTTACTATTGAAAGCTGTTTATCAACTCCAAATGAAAAAGACTGTTGCTTATGATCTATATAAAAATGAATAAAACTGTTACAGTTAAAAGCTCTATATCTATATACTAGCTGTTGCCTGCGACTTCGTACGCGAGAGCCTCGTACGTTATTCTGAACTCTCTTCATTTTCACATTCTTTTTTATCTTAGAAACTGAATACATCCCTGTATAATAAGACAAGACATGAGTTCAAAAACTAAAATCCGACTGCGATAGAGTAAAAAAACTACGCATGACGCTCTTGCGACGAGGACGAATCAGACCAAGTTTTTAATTGGAACAAATAACCCTTCCTTTTCTTCGCCGTAGTCGGATAGAAAAGTATAGGTAGCCTATGACATTCTATAAATTAAGACGGATCGATTGATACCCGCTAGTCAATTTTTTTTACACATGTATCTAGATGGGCAGCGGGTACCTGAAGGGTATAAACATATATCTAGATGGGCAGCGGGTACCCGAAGGGTATAAAAGGGTAAAATCGGGTAAATTGGGTTAATATCCATTTATACTGGGTATTATGTATACACAATTATGTGGGTACAAATAAATTTGGAATAGATATTATTAAAAATCACACGCGCAATTGGGTTACATTAGATACTAATATTCACACAATTATGTGGTCAAATAAATCTGGAAATTATAATATTTAAAAATCGCACATTATGTTAGATACTAACCCAAAAGTACCTAATTAGTTTGATATGATATACTCGTAATATACTTCTAAAATCAAAATGATTATACAGGGATGTGAATAGAATTGTTTCACTTACCTACTTAAAACGGCATATTGACAATAGGGCAAATAAAAAATATTTGGTTACTGTTAATAGGATACTTTAATAGTAAAAAATAACTAAAATATGTAGGTACATATTTTTAGTGATAATTAGGAATCACAAAAAATATGTAAAATGAACTGCTAAAAGTGAGAAATAATTAATCTAAACTAGCCATTAAAGTTCCAAGACACGATTTAAATACTAAAGCGGGCGAAAAAAACACTTATTGGGCGAATTTTATACCACGTATAAGCAACGTGGGTGGACTCTGCCTCCAGCTTGGAAAACTGTGCTTATTGTTTCCTCGACGCAGCAAGTGGTAGGTAGTCTGGAGTGTGATACGGTCAGCATTGTGTGTGGCAGCACGTTTGGCGATGATGCAATGGATAGCGATGGAGTTCCATCTCCGTCGACGGCGGTGCAGAGCAGTACGAGCACCGAGCGTCCCCGTTCCCAGTCGCCATCGCATCTCACGCGCCGTTCGCAGCGGACGGCAGCCCGCAGTGCGCGTCGTGATCTCGCGGCGTGAACTCCTGAAGAAGAGCGACGGATACGCTCGAAACCTAGCTCGATGTTTTCGACTATATACACGTGAGTCATAGCCGGTAGTGATATTTAAAATTATGTATCAGGTTCACGAAAACTTAAACACGTCACATGGCCACCCTATTGCATGAATGGCCATGTGACATGGCCTCAGCCTATTACAATAACTGTGTGAGTGCGACTATCTATTATGCGAGTGAGAGGGCTATAAAGTACATGTGCGAATGAGAAGTTAAAGATACGTCATAGAACCTGAATTTTTGGTCTTACATTGAATCCAAAGCCAAGATAGCTGCTAAAAAACTTTGTATTTTGTCTAAGGTTAGGCGGTACTTCAAACTGGGACAGCTTTTGAATCTTTATCAAGCACAGGTCCGATCTTGTATGGAGTACTGCTGCCACCTCTGGGACGGTTCTGCCAAGTATCAGCTCTAGTCTGGATTCAATTGAGAGACGTGATATCAGTCTCATTGGGGATGACACTCTAGTAAAGAGTAAGCTTCAAAGTCTGGCGCATTGACGTGAGGTAGCAAGCCTGTCGGTATTCTACAGATTGCACTATGGAGAGTGTGCACAAGAACTGCACAACCTGATTCCCCCATCACCTTTCCATCACCGTTCGACTAGACGATCAGCAAAGCGCCACCCTTTTATGTTGAAATACCTCGCACAAGAACGAAGCGTTACGCTTCTTCATTTATTATAAGAACTGCAAAGGAGTGGAATGCCCTGCCCTCGTCAGTGTTTCCGGTAAATTATAACCCAGGCGTGTTCTAGTCAAGAGTGAATAGGCATCTACTAGGCAAGCGTGCTACACCTTCGACAACATCATCGCTTTCCATCGGGTGAGATCGTGGTCAACCGATTACCTAGTCCGAAAACTGCAAATGAGATGGGAATAGTGGACATAAGGAGCACATAATTTACTGATCAATAAATTTTCGTCCTTAACAATATTAATATCTATCTAACATTGAATTTTAACATTCATTCAGTCTGACTCTGACAACAACAATAGATAAATTGAAAAGAAAACTACAAACTAGTTTTCATAATCATTGCTAGTGTATATATATATATATATATTTATATTCTATATATTTAGAGAGAGCCTAATGTCCGTAGATTTTTATGGAGGTGAATTAAAGCCATATAAACGTTAGTAAATAGGAATTGGTTTATTATTCCCCAATATCATAGAATATTTTTTCAATATTGACAATTGACACGTAAAACACAAGACAAGTGAGCATCACTTCTAATACAGCAGTCTATGGTAATTAAGACTCCTTTTTGAGATGCGTGAGTTGTGTAAAGAGTTCTATTCTGAACATCACTCCTCCTCACAACGATCGCTAATGCAATCCTAAAGATTTCCTCAGCTCTTGATGACGAGGTCCTGCTAACCCTTTTGTTAGCACATCTGCAATCATCTTTGATGAGCCTTTATATTCCACAATGATGGCTCCATTTTGTATATCCTCTTTTAGAAAATGAATTCTAATATCAATGTTTAGTTTTGCTGCTTATAACTGCATTATGACACAGTTTCAACGCTGCTTGCATTATAAATTGTTATATTTTCTTGTTTTCGTGCTGTCATGTCATTCAATAAGATCCTTAGGTGTAGAAATTCTTTAACAGCATCTGATAGTGCCATATATTTGGCTTCTGTAGTAGACATGGCAGTTGCTGGTTGCTTTCTGGATTCCCAACTGATGACACCATTTGCCAGTATAAAACAGTATCCAGTATATGATTTCCTGTCTATGGTGCATGCTGCCCAATCGACATCTGCATATCCCACCATTTCTTTCCCTTCAGTGTTCTCAAAACTCAATCCAATCGTTCTTGTTCCCTTTAGGTATCTTAATATTCTTATGGCAGCCTTGAAATGTTCGCTTCCAAAACAATTGTTGAATTGCGAGAGAAAACTTATGTCAGGTAGCGTAGCTACTGCTAAAAACATCAAAGATCCAATGAAATTGTGGTAGGGTATCGTTTCATCACTTTTCTCTTGTTTTTCCAATTTGAGGCAAGGCTCTATAGGCGTAACACTTGGCTTACAGTCTTCCATTCCAAATTTGGTAAGTAATTTTTCGATATACTTTTCCTGCTTTAGTTCTATTTTGCTTTCTTTTTGCTTTATTTCTATCCCGACAAAATCTTTCACAGTACCAATGTCTTTCATATCGAAAATGTTCTTCAATTTTACGCTGACTTTTTCAAACATTTGTTTACAAGAGTATGCCATCAGCATGTCAAAGTACTTCAAAAGTGCTCCACCTTTCTCCAGTACAAAAATGCACAGATCAGCTGTTGACGGGATGAAGCCAAGTTTCCTTAGTTCATTGTCTAACTTCTTGTACCATAGTCACCCGGATTGCTTTAGACCGTATAAAGCTTTTTTTAATAGACATATTTTCTCTCCTTTATTAATTTTTATGTCTTCCAGCATTTCCTTTGCTTTATTGAAAACAGTTGTATCTCTATTTAAGCTTTCATCTATCATAATTTCTACGATGTACTCATCCAAATACTCTGGCTTCTTCATTATTATTCTTTCATCTAGGTCACCATTCAGATAAGCACTTATAAGTTTATAAAGTTTAAATTTTTCTTGGATGGCGGTAGCTAGCAGTAATCTTATGGAACTCAGCTTTGCAACCGGTGCCCAAGTTTCATTGTAATCTATGCCAGGTCTTTGTGTAAATCCTCGTGCAACGAGGCGAGCCTTGTGTAAATAGAGCATTTACGTTTTTATTTCTATTACAAGTTGTGATATCCAGAAAATTCACAAAAAGAACGAGAATGGGGAAATTTTCAACAGAAGTGGAGAACAAAATGTTATGTCGCTACCTTTAGAAGGAACCAAGATCCATTGGCACCTTAGGCGAGTATTAGAGGACAAAATTCCATGTATTTTCCTTTTGTAGGAACCAAGATCCATAGGCTCATGACCTAGTCAGCAAAAGTAGACTAGAAACTTAATTTTTAAAATCACCGAAAGTGAAACTCCGAGCATTGCTCTCTCCATTGCAAACTGCGTGGCATTGAGCTTGTGTATGAGACCAATAGTGAGCGACCACGTCTCAGTGCCGTATGTCATCACTGGCAACACGCACTGATTATAAACTTTCATATTGAGGCTCTGCGGTATCTGTGACGAGAAGATATGGCGTAATATCCCGAACGCTGCCCATCCGAGTTGGATTCGTCCGTTAAACTCTTTGTCGAAGTTGGATCTACCCAGTTGGATCGTCTGACCAAAGTAGACATAGTGATCAACAGTTTCGATAATATCGTTCCCAACATAGACCGGCATGGGTGCATGTATACAAAAGACCGGAGAGTATAATCGGCCACTGTGTCTAGCTTTTGTTGACTACGAGAAAGCTTTTGATTCAGTGCTTTTGTTTTGGGCAATGCTACAGTCATTACAGCTGTGCCAAATTGACTACCGGTACACCGAAGCATTGAACTGATTGTACAGCAAGGCCATCATGACTGTCCATCTCCAAGATCGGAGCACGAATTCTATCTAATTGCAAAAATAGGTGAGATAGGGAGACGTTATTTCTCCAAAACTGTTCACCTCTGCACTGGAAGATATATTCAAGCTTCTGAACTGAAACGGATATGGTTTTAACATCAATGGCGAATGCATCACTCACCATCGATTTGCTGATAATATAGTCATCATAGCAGAAAGCCTAGAAGACCTAAGCACAATGTTCAGTAACCTCAATATTGTTTCCCAACAGATGGGTCTTAAAATGAACATGGTTATGACGAACATCATGTCAAATGTCCATGTCACACCCATGCTGATTTATGTTGGGAACGATATTGTTTAAGCTGTTGATCACTATGTCTACTTAGGTCAGACGATTCAACTGGGTAGATCCAACTTCGACAAAGATGACAACCGACGAATCGAACTCGGATGGGCAGCCTTCGGGAAATTACGCTATATCTTCTCGTAGCAGATACCATAGAGCCTCAAGACGAAAGTTTATAATCAGTGCGTGTTGCCACTGGTCACATACGGCACTGAGACGTGGTCGCTAACTGTTGGTCTCATATACAGGATCAAAGCCGCGCAGCTTGCAAAGGAGAGAGCTATGCTCGGCGTTTCACTACGTGATGGAATCCGAAACGAAGAAATCCGTAGAAGAACCAAGGTTACCGACATACTTGCAAGTTGAAGTGGCAATTGGCAGGCCATATATTTTCAGAACCGAAAACCGCTGGGGAATAAAGGTTCTGGAATGGAGACCACGAACAAACAAGCGAAATGTAGGCAGACCCCCTACACGATGGGCAGACGACATTGTAGCCATCACAGGAAGTCGGTGGATGGAGGTGGCACAAGATCATCATAGCGCTCTTTGGGGGAGGCCTATGTTCAGCAGTGGACTTCTTAAGGATGACATGATGATGATGACAGCTTTAACTTTCGCTAGAGCGCTCCGCCACATTGCGTGACGCAGAACGCGCACGCCAAAGTTAAATTTATGACGACCAGCACAAGGGCAACCAGAGGGTACGGACTTCGGCTTGGACGGTCGTCTTGATTACGAGGATATCGAACTAAAGACCCCTGGATCGCTAGTGCACTAACTACTGTCGTGCTGCTCAATCGTGTATCTTGGCATGATGATAAAATGCCATTATGTAAGAAACTGTATATTTCAATCCTAAAATAACATACTTCAATTCATAGACTACATTTCACCGACGCTCTCCTAAGACTTAGACAAACCACGTAACTTAACTTTCACGAGATAGACAAATGTTGTTATGGTTATTTTAGGAATATTATGGATACGTAATTATTATTAAAATTCACAAATAATTAATGCCTTTTTGTACAAAAATCTCCACCAAAAATTGTCAGTGATCGCTCAGCACCGCTAGGAGTAATAGTGTTATGTAGCTCAGCGGTCGAAGCATTCGGACGTGAGTTCTGTCACAGAATAAATAATAGTTCTGTGTCAATTTTTCGTCTACCGTCTCGCTCTAGCATAGTATGTGCCTCTCGCTCTGATCAAATAAAAAGTTGCTCTACTTAATTCGTATTTGTATATTTTTCTAATCTCAAATAATTGTAGTGAAGGTAACTTAAATGTTACAATATTTTTAATCGATTACAACGTGTCTTCATAAAAACGATGTTTATCTCGTGTTTAGAATGTATAATTTTTATCATTAAGCTTTTTCAGACTATTTTAATTACTACTGTATCCAGATTTTAAAATGGTGTAAAGTAATGTATATTTTTATCGACTTTTAGAACGAGGAGATTCTCAAATAGTCTTCATTTTTTTGTATGTTTGTTACCTCATATCTATAAAGCTCTGAACTGTTTTTTTATAGTGTTGAACTCCGATTAGGTTCCATTGTTTTATCTAAATTTAATCAGTAGTTTATTAGTAGAAGGATAAGGATGCAGAATTTATGAACCGATTTGAATGATTCTTGTTTGTTTTAAACGGGTAGACTTTTATGGTATTCTCATATCGGTTTCATCAAAAATATTTTAGTTTTATTATTAATCCTAAGAAAACTAAATGTATCAAATTCTCACTACCCAATGTCAGAGGGGTTCCTACGAATTCAAGTATTTTAATAAATAGTGAGCCTGTAGACTTTGTGCAGTCAACCACATTTTTGGGTATTACTGTAGATTCAATATTACAGTGGGGTCCTCATATGTCGTTGATAGCTGATAGATTGAGCTCTGCAGCCTATGCAGTACGTAAAATTAGACAGTTTACCGATATAGCCACTGCAAGAGTAAAGCACTATACAAGCCTTGGTCCACAATGACTGCCCTGCTGGCCACGCTATGATGGCCTCGAGCTTTGCTTAGTTAAATTCTCGACCATCATCATCGCTGCCAGCAACGCAGTCATTACAGACCGCGGCAGTAATGTACTATTACCTTATTTTTTCCAGTTTGATTGTTTGATGTTTGTGGGACATCTCACTGTCACTTTTATTTTTATATTTGTAGTTTACATGTTTTGTTATAATTGTGACATATGAGAAAAAAAAACGTATTAACAAATATGGCAAAAAATACATCCCCGTAGAGTTTCTTGGTGCTCTCTTCTCTAACGGGCGTTTTTCCGAAGCACCGGTAGAGTCAAAAAGGTATTTCCTTTTCCAGTGTGAGGTTTAACTCTGTTGGCACATGAAAGGGGAATTTTCTTTTCAAGCTCAAAGAATACTTAGTTTATCTAAATTTTGATTGATTTGATCTTTTTATAGTATTTTATGTATATCTCCTTGTTCATGAGATGTTAATTTTGACTTGTAAAAGTGATATTATTTTTGCCTACTTACAATAAAATACTTTGACTTTTCAAACTGATTTGTTTTGGTGTTTATAATCTCAGTTTTTCAACATTTTTGAATCCCGTACTGGACTTCCGGAACTGTGCCGATTTTTTTCACATTGTAGTATTTAAGTAACTCAAAACATTAACTGAAAATTTAAAAACCAACGAAGTTTAAAATTTGTAGGGTTTGTAGGTACCTAATTACTTATTATTAATTGTTAGAAAGTGTACTAAATAAGCTATCATTCTTTTCTAGATTCCTTCAATCCTGGCATTTTCGCTATATGACTTAATTGAATTGTTCTAAACAATGAAATTCGTAGACACTGGCTGGGAAAGATTAAGTCTATATCCATATATAATTGTCATATAAATGAATAAACAAAAAATAGTTTTGAAATGTACAAGTAAACGCGTGTCATAATTATTATGCCTAATTTAATGCCTAATTACTTTTTTTTAGATCCTGATATCCAACAACCCCGGATAGATTCAGATCATTACAAATTAAAAAAGATCTACATATTATTATCACCTAATTAACAAATTTCAGGAAGCTATACATCAATTTTTCAAAAAATATTGCCTCAAGGCCTTGTCCATGTTTATGTGGAAGATACGTATTTTTTTCCGAAGATTCGTGTATCGAGACAACTAGTCAACGAGCGCAATAACAACCGAGCTATAACTATAAGAAGATACATGTATGGCTATAAGTAGTCATGTATAGAATCGTAGAGATTTAAGATTGTAAAAGAGCGCAACTGAAACCTACAAATATATGTAAATGGGTAGGTAAAGAATAGCAACATAAAATAATACGAGTAGGCTCAGGTGTTACAAACACTTTGCGCCATAAGGCAAATGGGTAGGTTAACGCATATAATTGACGATCACGATATTAATTGTTTTGTATGGGCTTAGTAAACAAGCAAACATAGTGAAAAATCTCTTATGACGTCTATAGCATACGGGATGGCCGTGTACCTCTTTAGGTAAATAAATGAGAACATGCAGCCACAGAGAGACTGATGCTCTCTGTAGTTGCATGAATATTTGGTATTGGTTGGCTCAGGAAAAGCCCCATTTTGTAAAGGTACAGGTTTACAACGCGAGGCGAACCTGAGCCGATCTAAAGGTAATTCTAAAAGGTAATAAACAATACAGATAGTAAGAGCGAGAGGAGGCTCAATGGGAGAAGCTTTTCTAAAATCAGTCAAGTGTGTTGACAAATCGCCCAATAGTCGAGTGTTTTACGTTTACTATAAATACGCATACTTCGAAATATCTGGGTGCATTTCGTCAAAAGTTCCCGTTCGCGGTAGCCATCGAAACAAGAAGCTCTCCTATAAGTGACCAACAATAACTAGTAGCACCACGAAGTTATATTAAGACTCCGATAGCCAACTTTTGTAACCGGGATAACAAAAACTATTTTCCATTTCTATCCTTGTTTACTACATATGTGAATGAATATACCAACTAAAGTGTCAACAAGTGCGTTTCCGTTTCATCCTCCTATCCTGAGCTCAACGAAGTCTCATTTTCTCTGCAACTGGGACCCTGCACCTATGTGAGATTCCGCAACACAACTGTAGTATACACATAAGTATTCTTTTAAAGTTAACGATAGCTCCCCTTATTTTTTGGAAAAAATAAGTTTCGCGATCGTACGGTGACGGTGCTATCGTTAACTTTAAAAGAATACTTATGAACATAAAAATTAAGTGTCCTTGACAAATTTTAATCAAGTAGAGTAACTTTCATTGCTTTAGGATACAGCTTTTATATACACTGTTTGTTATTCTGTGGTAGGAAGCACAAAAAGCATAGCTGGTCTTGGCCCTAGATAACTTGCAATTACCATACATGTCCTATCATCTATCATCTAGTCTAATCGTAGTTGGATCGGTCACTTTCTGACCATCAAACTTACCTCCAATGTTCACCATAAATTACATTAATTATTCGATATTAAATACAAATCAAAACTTGTACCAATATGCCCGCAAATCTACATAAAGATTGAAACTTATTTATTCTAAAATAAATTAAGACGTTAAAGTATATGTTTTGTTATTAATATGTCTTTAATAATATAATATAATCACCGATGACGTTTTATAAATAACTGCGCCACGTGTATATTTTTCCGGGATAAAATGTATCCATGATTGGTCTCTATAGTGTACAGCATCTATATACAAAATTCTATAATATCGTTCCAGCCGTTTCGGCCTTAGGAACACGTTAAGCCGTTGGTACCGGTTGCTAAAATTTGATAGCAGTTGTTAAGATACGTCGGAGGCCCTTGGGCGGCCTGACAATCTCTGTCACCACATCTACTCCTGAGCGCCATCTGATTTGTTTTTATACCTTTACAGGTTTACCTCAGTCGTTCAAAACGACTAAAGCAGTCGTTTATCATAACACATTAACAGCCGTTTGCATTGCCACTTTAAAATTTTTGGATTGCCAACTTTGGATTAAAAATCTTGTGCGACACTACACTGTCGTCATTCTGAGATCTATAATGAGAAATAATTTTATTTATTATATATGTGGTTACAATGCCATCAACTTGTCTGTAATCTGCCATTGATCCTAGTAATATTTTGACATGCAGTCCCGCAGTCAGTCCATTAACAGTGTTCCCACCAAAACTATGTATTGATCTATGAAGCTTTCTCTGCCTTCCTACTTCATAATCTCTCTTGACAAAGAAGTTTTTAATATTGTCTGTAGTAGGTACCAGAAAGAAATCAAAAAATCCTGCTGTAAAAAAGTGCCTGAAAATAATCCTAAGGATAAGTGACCAATATACGCTTAACCGTCGGTGAGATTGTATGTTGGTTCATCGTATCATTTGCAAGCCCGCCTTACCGAATTACGTCGTAAAAATGCGTAAAATTATTAACAAGCAGGTTAAATCTCCATGGCCGTGATTACTTAAAGCTAACAAACAGCACATGGATATTAATATTATTTTACTTTTAGAGTTCCGTAACACGGAACCTTTATAGTTTCGTCATGATCGACTGTCCGTGCTTTAGTATTTTGTGGTCCGTATTTCAGTAAGTCCATCAGTATACTGCTATTTTATTCCGATACTATTAACACAAACGCTTAGAAATTTGGCATATGTATATATTAGATACTAGCTGTGACCGCGGCTTTGCACGCGTAGTTTTCTATGTGCTATTCCGAGACCTAAAATACCAATATACTAACATTTGATAAAAAATCCTTCAGCCGTCAATTTTTTTTATCGATTGTTCGTCTTCTACTCATCGGATTGAGATACCAAGTACACCAGTTTTAAAGTTTAAGCTATCCATCGGTGAAAACCGCATCGCAATCGATCCAGTACTTTTTACATGATGCGTGAACAAATATACAGATAAACAAACAGACAAACAGACAGACATGATTTAAAAAATGTTATATTCTTGTTTAGTAGCTTATTGTTAGTACCCTTGACCATTTTGTTTTTAATTATCTTCTTTGTAAAGACTTTTTTGTACTTATTGCTTTATTATACGAGTAATTATATATAGAAGATTACCTCCAATTAGTTGCATAATTTTTTATTTTTTTTATTGTCTCCCATACTTGAAAAGCAAAGAAAGTTTTTTTTATATCTCTTTGAGTGGGATCTCGTTGAATAATAATAATAATCACAAATTAATTTATTTTAGAAAGAGTTCGATAATAAGTTATTAACAAACTTATACTGCTAGGTGTTACATGTTATAATTAAGACAAAAAATATATTGATAATAATAAAAAATTGGGCAGAACACTAAAGTTATAACCCTGCATCTCTGACACTAATTGCACCAACGGCTTGACCCGCGTCAACCAGTGTCTCATGATGCATGAGTTAATGTGTTCAGCTACTACAGTCAGAAGACTGTTGGCGCTCCCACGCAAGCGGCTCATCAGGGATGCAGTTATTTTTTGCATTATCGCGAAAAAAACATCGGTGCGCGCATCCGCAAACATCCCTGAAGCGCTTCAATAACGAGACAGCCCCAGCAACATTTTGAAACCGTTGGTGTACTGGATACGTAAGGCGTTGTAAGCTTTTTGTGTATATTTGACCTACAGACTGCACGTGTCTTTTACACGTGCAGTCTGTGGGTCAAATATACACACTGACTGGCAATGTGCCTTAAATAAGGTCACTTTTACTGGCATAGTGCAGCATGTAAATCTACGAGCCAACATAATGCACCTCACTGTCAATGCTCTACTCTTCCTGTCGATATAAGAACGCAGTTAGAATACTGTTCTTCTATGTGGTCACCTATATATAAAACTGATATTGACAAGGTTGAGTCTATTCAGAAGCGATTTTTAAGACAATTAAGCATTAGACATGGCTTGAGACGTACTCTTCCCGAATATGACAATCGTCTTCAGCATTTTAATTTTCATAATCTTGCATTCAGGCGCAAAATCACTGACCTTTGCCTACTCCATAAAATTGTTAACGGCCAGCTAAGTGATGAACTACTAATTCATTTAAATATCAACACTAATAAGCATATGTTTCGAAACCCTCGATTATTCAGTATTCCAATTTCAAACAATAAAGTTTCACATAATAATCCACTTCATCGTATGTGTCATCTTTATAATGGTGTTTGTTCCGAACTCGATATTTTTCATCAAAATCTTTGCAGTTTTAACCCTCTATAGCATTGTGTAGACTGTAGGTAACATACCGTACAAACGCCTCGAAATTTAAAATAATTGATTTCATTCCGTAATCACGCACTGTAACTCGTAGTCTACACTCCGAACTAACGAACTAGTCCCAAAAAATACGACTAGATGGCGCTTCATGTAACAAATTGAGATTTGTGTTTTGACAGTCGGTATTTACGAAACGAGGCGGTTAACTGTGATTTAAAAAAATATTTAAAAATTGTTCAGCTTGTGTCCTGTGTATGATATTGATAAAATGGAGAGGTAAGTGTTTGAACTTTATTGTGTAACGTTATTTTTGAATACTTTTCACATTTTATTTGGTTTTTGTTAGTAAATAGTGATTGTTGCCCGTAGGCTACATCAGACGAAAAGTGTAAGATTTTGTTTGGTACCTATTATGCTGATTATTGTTTTTTTTTATGTTCCAGGATGTCTCGTAAGCGGCCCCTTGGTGAAATAGACATTAGTTTTGCGCTAAATGATAATACAGATAGTGAAGATGGCCTAGATTTGGATGACGACAGCCTAGCCGATCCAGATTTTGTTCCTGAATTGGACACCTTCGAAGATGAGGCTCCAGAGGTAGATATTGATGTGGATTCCATAATAGAAACTCTAGAAAACATTGACGAAAGTCTTTCCCCTACCACGGAAACTGCACCGTCACACGAGAGCACTGCTGGACCTTCCCAAGCTAATATCCCAAGAACAGGTGCTAAACCGAAGCCAGCTAAACTAAATTTACGCTGGAAGAAAAAAAATCTAGAGTTGAATGCAGAACAGCTCATGTTTATGGGAAACAATACCCTGGGTCCTGATCTTCTTGAGCTAGATACTCCCATACAGTTTTTTCTCTACCTATTTCCAAATGATCTAATCAAGAAAATTTCTGAAGAGACCAATTTCTATCAAGTGCAGAAAGATCCTAATAGCGGTTTTCGGATGTCTGAAGAGGATGTCAGGCAATTTATAGGTGTGGCATATCTAATGTCTCTCGTCCAATTACCTAGAGTTACCAACCACTGGAGTCCCATACTTGGAACACCTCTAATACAGGAAACCATGAAATTGAACAAATTTGAAAAAATTCGTCAAACTTTGCATTTCAACGACAATAGCAAAGATCTTCCTAGGAGCAATCCTGATCATGATCGAATTCACAAAATACGTCCAGTGGTAGACTCCTTGAATGAGGCATATAGTAAAGTCCCAATGGAAGAGCACCTTTGTGTGGACGAGCAAATGTGCTCCACTAAAGCACGGAATACGTTGAAGAGATATAATCCTAATAAACCACACAAGTGGGGTTATAAAGTCTTCGTAATGAGTGGCGTTTCTGGCTTTGCCTATAAAACAGAAATCGAAACTGGCAAAGAAAATGTGGTCCTACACGGAGAGCCAGATTTAGGCGCCTCATCTAACGTCGTCATGAGGTTTGCGCGTATGATTCCAAGGCACCAGAACTTCAAACTCTATTTTGACAACTATTTTACTTCTCTTCGTCTGATGCAATATCTGGCCAAAGAAGGCATTCTTAGTCTCGGTACTGTGAGAAGAAATAGAATACCAGATTGTAAGCTGTCATCAGAAAAGATAATTATGAAAAAAGAAAGGGGCTATTCAGAAGAATACGTAGCCGACGTCAACGGGATCGATGTTTCAACTGTCGCATGGAAGGATAACAAAATCGTCAATCTGGCTTCCACCTTTGCTGGGCAAAAACCTGAAACTGATGTTCGAAGATGGGACAAACAGAACTCAAGGTATGTGAACATAAAGCGACCCAATGTTGTTGGAGAGTACAATCGCCATATGGGTGGCGTTGATCTTCTTGACAGCATCATGGGTATATACAAAATACGTTTGCGAAGCAAACGATGGCCCATGCGACTATTTTATCATTATTTGGATCTCACGATATCCAATGCATGGATACTTTATAAAAGAGTTGCTAAATACAAAAACCTTCAATCTGGCCGCTTATCTTCAGCAGATTTTCGTCTGGAGGTTGCTGTGACCCTTTGCAAAATGGGTATAAAGCCTAGTTTATCTAGTCGGCGGTCGCTTGAGAGCGAGATTCAAGCGAAAAAACATAAAGGACCTGCTCAGCATGTGCCTCCGAAAGCGGTCCGGCAAGACCAGATTGGGCACTGGCCGCAATGGTCTGATAAGAAAATCAGATGCAAGTTTCCGAAGTGTGTTGGCTTTACCCATAATGTATGTGACAAATGCGGGGTAGCCTTGTGCTACACGAAAACCAAGAATTGCTTCAAAAACTTCCATCTTTCGTAACATGTCATTGTGCTACCGTACTCTAAAGATTTTGACCACTTACCTCAGTGTTGCCTAAAAGCAACACTCCCTATTTTTGTAATTTTTTCTTCCAAATAATTAAAAAAAATTAAAACCCAGAAATACGTGTATTTTATTTTTTTGTAATCATCTCCAATCCAAAAAATCAAATAAATCCCAGTTTATGAGTGATAGAGGGTTAAAAGTTAATTATTCAAAATTAATTTTATTTAACAGTAACTATAGTTTTGACGTTGTTTATTTTTAATTAATATTTTTGGTTAATGCTGTGTACTCTGTTTTGGTTATCAAATTTAATAAGTTGTACTTTATAATTAAGTTTAGTTTTTTAAAGTAGTAATTTGATAACTGCTTTTGTACCATTAAATATAAATAAATAAATAAATATCCATATCATCAGACATGTCCTCTGTAACCCAGTGGCCCAAGTACTTAAACTGTTAAGTGCGTGAGTTCGACTCGCACTTGGCCTTTTTTCTTATAAACTGTGTCCTACATATGACATTAGCCATTTTGTTCATGACACGTGTAAATGATTCTTTAAAGATTTTCTTGTAGGGAACACTAAAAACGAATACGTCTTCACATTATTCACCATCCACGTCCGCAAGTTCTACTCCGCAGAAATGGTATGTACAGTGCAACCAACTAATGTGTTTCCGTATTTTCTGGGTTTTTTTATTGGTCTACTTATCGATTGACTGGAACACTCACGCCACCATTCAGTTCACAGATAAGCTGGTGGAACTGTAAGCGCCTACCAAAATATAATCAATATCAAGCCACTTGGTCTCACAATAAAATATGGAAGAAGGCCGATTTAAAACTCTTTTTTGTTAGTGAACCCTTATGATGTCGATTTTTTTGGTCATAATCATTAAATTCAAATTCAAAAATATTTATTGTGATTAAATGTAATATACATATTTTCACACTGTCACGACACGACTGAAATGTATATTAATAATACACACCAATATATAAGTGAAACATTTGTTTGTTTCATAGTTTGGGGAGTTTTAACGCAATAATGGCTGGACGTATTTTGATGAAACTTTGTAAACAGGTACTGTACAATATAGAGACCAACATAGATACTTTTTATCCCAGAAAATTGTAAATTTCCACGCGAAAACTGTAAAATTTCGATTACTCGCTGTAAGGGATGTGTCATGGCAACGATATTATTGCGTTTCCATGTCAAAAGGTCAAGGGCGTTGGTGTTATACCTTTGCATTCGTTTTTAAAATCCTAGTAGAACATAGGATGCATTTTTTCGCGAAAAACTGAAGTCTCCGCAGACGAAGTCGTGGCGTAAAGCTATTTAATTGTCTTTGTAACGCTGGACCAAGTCGCAAGGTTTGTTATCTCCCATATTCTGATCTACTTTGTAGTAAGCTTTCTTTGTGAGTA
Source organism: Alsophila aescularia (assembly GCA_946251855.1). NCBI lineage: Eukaryota > Metazoa > Arthropoda > Insecta > Lepidoptera > Geometridae > Alsophila > Alsophila aescularia. The sequence goes on from OX276375.1 coordinate 2,099,136, forward strand.
GTGAATTTACTGTCTTTTTGAATTTTGGTCCAGTTAGTTTTTGAACTTTGAGTGGAATTTTATTGTAAAATTATATACTATGTCTTGAACTAGACGGACTTGCTTACCTTAGAAAATCTAGTTTTGAGCAATGCCAGTTTATCTCTATTTCAAATGATCCAAAGTTTTTCCACACATATATTATGATCACGTATATAAAGAGGGTTATTATTAGTTTTGAAAAACTCTCTCGAGCACCAAGTCCTTATGCTGACCTAACCGCCCGTTTCTGAAGGTTTTTTTTTTCATATTGCTGTGGGGGCAAGCAAGCTGCCATATGCCCCTGCTGAATGTCTTACAAGGTATTTTATTATGTTTTTACACGGGAAAAACAGCTAAGTAGGAAGTATGATTATGAAACCACGGTCTTCATATTCCCTGATTCCCTGGAAACCAACAAAGATTCCTTGTTAGAAGTTCTCATCTAACAATTTGTAAAATAGCAGGATTATCATAATATATCTTTGTATCATCATACTTCACACTAATATTTACACCATACTTTTTTGCTTTTCATACTCATACTCTTACTCGTTTATTGATAACAATATCGTTACAGGCCATACATACCACTTCTTTACTTAAATCAGAAGGGTAAAGTAGAGTCAGAAGGGTATTTCCTTTTCCAAATTTAACTCTGTTGGCACATGAAATTTTTAATTTATTTGATCTAATTATAATATTTTATGTATTTCGTCTTGTTCATCAGATGCTAATTTTGACTTGTAAAAGTGCTATTATTTTGCCTATTACAATACTTTAATACTTTGACTTTGATTTTGATAATACCTCAGCAGTCCGACTCTGGAACTCACTTTCAGTTGACATCAGAAAATGTTTAACTAAATAAAATATTAAACGAATCGCGAGAGCTTTATAAGTAGCAATCATCCTTGTTTTATTCCTTATCTCTACTAGCTGTTTAAGTATATACTATTTAAACGTATAAAAACAAGAATTTTGTATTTACGTATGATTATATGATATCAATAATTCATAATTTATATTTTACTGTTTATTATTTCAAGGCATCTTTCTTGCACAAGCAAGATGACTGGCAGAAAATGCTGTCATATTCTGTACACTGTATATGTCCGTAACGTATTAAATAAATAAATTCAATTATAAAAGCGAAAGTAAAAGGACTTTTTGGTCTCTTTTCACGACTAAACGGCACAACCGATCTTGATGAAATTTAGTTTGGAGCTAGTTTGAACCCTGGGAAAGGATATATGATACTTTTTATTGTGAATAAGTGTAGTCCGCGCGGACGAAGTCGAAAGCATAAGCTGCATAAGCTAGTGTTATAAATGAAGCCGTGGCCTGAGGTTCAGCCTAGGAGCAAGGTAAATAAATATAATTTATAAATGAAGCCGTGGCCTGAGGTTCAGCCTAGGAGCAAGCTAAATAAATATAATTTATAAATGAAGCCGTGGCCTGAGGTTCAGCCTAGGAGCAAGCTAAATAAATATAATTTATAAATGAAGCCGTGGCTTGAGGTTCAGCCTAGGAGCAAGCTATATAAATATAATTTATAAATGAAGCCGTGGCCTGAGGTTCAGCCTAGGAGCAAGCTAAATAAATATAATTTATAAATGAAGCCGTGGCCTGAGGTTCAGCCTAGGAGCAAGCTAAATAAATATAATTTATAAATGAAGCCGTGGCCTGAGGTTCAGCCTAGGAGCAAGCTAAATAAATATAATTTATAAATGAAGCCGTGGCCTGAGGTTCAGCCTAGGAGCAAGCTAAATAAATATAATTTATAAATGGAGCCGTGGCCTGAGGTTCAGCCTAGGAGCAAGCTAAATAAATATAATTTAGCATATTTTTTTTCAGTCTTTGGCACGGCCTTCATGTTTTTTTGCAGAGGAACAGTGGCATTTCAAGAAAGTGTATTGATGGTACGGTTTTATGTCTCACGCCCTGTAATTTTGCAGGAAGAAAAGCTCTTTAAACTGGAACTTTTATTTATCTATCTATCTATCTATCTATCCATACCAGAATATAAAAGTGAAACGTTGTGTATTATAAGTAGCAATCATCCTTGTTTTGTTCCTTATCTCTACTAGCTGTTTAAGTATATACTATTTAAACGTATAAAAACAAGAATTTTGTATTTACGTATGATTATATGATATCAATAATTCATAATTTATATTTTACTGTTTATTATTTCAAGGCATCTTTCTTGCACAAGCAAGATGACTGGCAGAAAATGCTGTCATATTCTGTACACTGTATATGTCCGTAACGTATTAAATAAATAAATTCAATTATAAAAGCGAAAGTAAAAGGACTTTTTGGTCTCTTTTCACGACTAAACGGCACAACCGATCTTGATGAAATTTAGTTTGGAGCTAGTTTGAACCCTGGGAAAGGATATATGATACTTTTTATTGTGATTAAGTGTAGTCCGCGCGGACGAAGTCGAAAGCATAAGCTGCATAAGCTAGTGTTATAAATGAAGCCGTGGCCTGAGGTTCAGCCTAGGAGCAAGGTAAATAAATATAATTTATAAATGAAGCCGTGGCCTGAGGTTCAGCCTAGGAGCAAGCTAAATAAATATAATTTATAAATGAAGCCGTGGCCTGAGGTGCAGCCTAGGAGCAAGCTAAATAAATATAATTTATAAATGAAGCCGTGGCTTGAGGTTCAGCCTAGGAGCAAGCTATATAAATATAATTTATAAATGAAGCCGTGGCCTGAGGTTCAGCCTAGGAGCAAGCTAAATAAATATAATTTATAAATGAAGCCGTGGCCTGAGGTTCAGCCTAGGAGCAAGCTAAATAAATATAATTTATAAATGAAGCCGTGGCCTGAGGTTCAGCCTAGGAGCAAGCTAAATAAATATAATTTATAAATGGAGCCGTGGCCTGAGGTTCAGCCTAGGAGCAAGCTAAATAAATATAATTTAGCATATTTTTTTTCAGTCTTTGGCACGGCCTTCATGTTTTTTTGCAGAGGAACAGTGGCATTTCAAGAAAGTGTATTGATGGTACGGTTTTATGTCTCACGCCCTGTAATTTTGCAGGAAGAAAAGCTCTTTAAACTGGAACTTTTATTTATCTATCTATCTATCTATCTATCCATACCAGAATATAAAAGTGAAACGTTGTGTATTTGTTTGTTTGTTTGGGGAGCTTTCACGCGCTAACGGCTAGACGGATTTTGATGAAATTTAGAATGGAGCTTATACCCTTACCCTTTATATTATAATGGATAGCTTATACCCTGGAATAAAACATAGAATACTTTTATCCCGAAAAATTGTATGTTTCCACGGGAAAACTGGAAATACTGGAAAAATGTTGATTTCTCGCTTTAAGAAACGGTTGCCCTGGAAACGAAATAACAAGTAGTGTTGCAGACTCTCGCGTAGGTGCAGGGTACCAGTTGAGAAATAATGAGACTTCTTCGAGCACAAGACGTTCGTTCAGGAGTCAGTTGAAGATAAACGCAGTTTGTTTACACTTTATAGTTGGTATATTATCCACAATAAACAAAGATGGTACAGAATATAGTTTTGTTATCCCGGTTATAAATGTTGGCTATCGGAGCCGTAATATTCTTTGGTGATGCTATGTAATATTGGACACTTATAGGAGAGCTTATTGCTTCGACGGCTACTGCGAACGGGAACTTATGACAAAATGCACCCCGATTTTAGGAACTATGCGTGTTTATAGTAAACGCAAAACACTCGAAGCTCTCCTATTGCGCGATTTATTTCATTCCATTCGTAATAATATATCTTAGCCCCTTTGTTCTCTGCCCTAACTTTCCCACGCTCGAAGACATTCCTGTGTGTGACTCATTGCAAGTCAACACACTTGACTTCTTTAGAAAAGCTTCTCCCATTTAGCCTCCTCTCGCCCTTACTATCTGTACTGTTCATTACCTTTAGAAATTATCTTTAGAAATTACCTTTTAGATCGGTTCAGGTTCGTCCCGCGTTGTAAACTAGTACCTTTACAAAGAGGGGTTTTTCCTGAGCCAACCTGTACCAATATACATGCAACCACAAAGAACTTCAGTCTCTCTGTGGCTGCATTATAAAAAACACAAGAAAAAAAGAAAAAAAAAGAAAAAAAAAGAGGTACGCGGCCATCCTGTATGCTATAGACGTCATAAGGGATGGCACGTAGACTCTGAACTACTTTTGCTTGTTTTTTAAGTTTATACAAAACAATTAATAACTCGCTTATGCGTTAACCTACCCATATGCTGAATGGCGCAAAGTGTTCGTAACACCTGAGCCCATTATTCTGTGTTGCTACTCTCTACCCACCTATTCACATGTAGTTCTAGATTACTATTGCGCTCGTCAACAAATAGGTATGTCAAAAAATATGAGGGGCATTGGTGCTATACCTACTTTTGCATTGGTTTTTAATATCCTAGAAGAATATAGGACGCTTTTTTTCGCGATAAACTGTACCTAGTCCGTGCGGACGAAGTCGCGGGCGGGAAGCTAGTACTTATAATAAAGCAATAAGTGCCAAACAAAACTGTACAAAGAAGATAATTTAAAAAAATGGTCAAGGGGCTAAGTACTGAACAAGAATAGAACATTTTTTATAACATGTCTGCCTGTTTGTCTGTATGATTGTTCTCGCATCACGTAAAAATAACTGGACTGATTGCGATGTGGTTTTCACTGTTTGATAGTTTGAGTTTCACTTAAAAACTGGGGTACTTGATCTCAATCCGATTATTAGAAGCGGAGCAATCGATATAAAACTGTTTAACTGCTGAACGAATTATGAAGAAACGAGTGTACATTATAGGTACTTTGGTCCTGGATAACACGTATGTATGGGCTATTTTTAAATGAAATGATCACACGGGCAAGTCGCGAGCACAGCTAGTTAGTATATCTATAAAACAGTACCGTGACATACTGACTGGCAGACAACGCACAGTCTAAGCCGGTGGGCTCAAAGATTTGAAATTTGAAGGAAATATTCCTTGGGTATCCTAGAGGTGTGAAAGGATTTTCGGGTTTCAAAAAATGTTTCCTTAGTGTGTGTGTGTGTGTGTGTGTGTGTGTGTGTGTGTGTGTGTACTGTTTGGGCTGTGTGATTTCTGTAAGTCAGTGAGGCAGTAGTTTCTGTCACGGCACTGTTTTTACCGATCGAGCACGAAGCGTGAGTCTCCATTTCAGCTTGGCCAAAAATTCCGGATGTCCGGCTGTTCTCCTCTATAGGTCGCATTTCTCAACCGACAAAACTTGGTATAAAGGTTAAATAAATTTTTAGAATTTTTTGGGCGTCGGCGTACTTTTTCCAAAAAAGGTCAAAAAGGACATCTGAATATCTACGCCCTCGTAAAAATTTGGTGAAGATCTGATGAGGAGCTTCGGCATGACGAGCGGAATAGCTCTTCAAAATGCAGTAAATTGCTCACTTTTAGGCTTCTACCAGTGGAATCATCTCTTGACCTACTAGGTAGAGATTGATGGAGCACCTTTGTTATTAATGTTAGTTTTACAATAAGGTAACTAGAAGACTCTACTGTGCACTGCTAGATTGTTTGCAAAAAAGTTTGTACTCGCGAAGTCTATAGCTCACAGAGCCACTAGTATAGGTAGGTATAGATTGTACGATTTTACAATAATAACCTATTGCCTTACCAGCCCATAAAGAAAACCACATCATTAAGCAAGTGCCCTAAAGACAGTACACAACACAAAGTTATGCGTTCTATTTGACCTGGACGGCAATTCTGCTTTGTGCGAAATAATCTCTATCACTGACATTTGTCTATACTGGCGTAATGTCGCTTGTAAACCTAACTGTGATTTTACGTTTCATTTTTGATTTTCCATTTTTTAGACAATGGATTTTCAAACGAGTTTTCAACTTTAGAAAATATAATATTACTATAGTAATATTATACAATAGTACTATAGTAATATTATTACAGCTATTCTCTAATAAACATATATGTTTATTAGAGAATAGCTGTGCCCGCGACTTTGCTCGCCTGGACATTTATCTGGGTTAAAAGTAACCTATGTGTTATTCAAGTACCAAACGTACCTATAACAGAATAAATGCTGAGATAAGGCCCTTTCAGCACTTTTATTATCTACTTTGTTATTTATTCTAAGTAATTATTTCTTTATCTTTTTTATTCCTTGATTATTGTAATTAAATGTATCTTATTTTTGTGAGTGTTGAATAAATGTATTTTCTTTCTTTCTATAAAGTACAATGTACTACATTTAATAAAAAAATACATGCATCAAATTGTTTTTATCGATTGTTTGGCTTCTTCTCATCGGATTTTGATACTAAAGTACACCAGTTATTAAGTCAAAACCTAATAAGCTATTAAACAATGAAAACCGCATTGCAATCAGTCTATTCGTTTTTATGTGATGTGCGAACAAACAGAAAACCTGACAGACAAACAGCCAGACAAACAAACAGAGAAACAGACAGACACAATTTAACAAAATGTTATATTTTTGCTCAGTAACTTATTTTAAGTCCCGCATTTTATTTTTTGTACAGACTTTTTGTAACTGCTTTATTATAGGTACATAGGTATAGATAGAATAGATAGATGACAAACTGGTCTGTAGGTACTTGTCAGGTATTAGTTGTTCTGTGGTGCAGAGAAGAATTACCCCGGGCGCTAAATAGACACTTAAATTGTAAAATGAAGGAACCTGCGGAACCGGCTCGAAGATGCAACTCCTGCGCATGAGTTGCAGGTTGCGTCATCGCGTAAGTGTTTTATAGTTACCGGTGAAGAATGCGCCTGACCTTGAACGGCGCAGCTGGAGAAATTTATTGGGTTGTTATTATTTGTTGAGATTTTAAACTTGATGATTGATGTGAAGGTGCAATTTTCTACATGTTTTTTTTTCATAAAGCAAAGTGACGATTCGAGTGTAGATGCACTATATCTATGGATTGGCTTTGCATTACTTTCATTTTAACCGATTCAAAGCGCACCCACCGAGCTTCAATGGAACTAAAAATGACACCGATTCATCTCCTGACGTTAGTCACAGAATAAATAATACTTAGTACGTTAGTTACTATTGCCAAACTACTGCTATCAGCGCCAAAAAGACGATAATGACTTGCTCTCATTGCGACATTCGTCAGAATATGTTTAATAGATGCGATAGGTCGCTTGGCTTACATTAAACTCACAGCAGTGGAACCGCTCCATGCTTCAAACAATTACAGATCTCATAATTAGAATTCTAGTAAAGTGTGACAATTGTCTAAATAAAATAGGATACTAATAATGTTTTTTTTATATCTTAGCCTTTACTTAAATTACTGGGCAAGCAGTGCCGTGCTGCCACAGAGTAAATAATAGTACTGCCGGTGCTGTGCTGCTTTCAAACTTTTGTGACAAACAAATAATTATGAGCAGCGCTGCAATTAGGAATAACAAACATCTATTGTGGACCGAATGATGAGCTGTTAATGAGATTGTTGCTGAAGCCAATGAAATCGATCCAAATTAGATGTTTTAACTTACAAAGTGCACGTAATAATAACGTGCATAGTTAAGTAATTAGAAATTTAAATTTAAATAAAAGCTTTTAAGCAGTAGCCATGTCATGTTACGAGAACCAAACGTGTGTGCCAAATTTCAGCCCGATAGCTTCAGTGGAAGTTGATGAAATATTGATTGCAAAATTCCAGGACTTACATACAAGTGAAGTTAAATAAAAGCTTTTCAGAACATCTAAATCTAACTTTGATTCTCAAACCATCAGCTGATAGTGCAGTCTAGTGCACTTGCTACCAGTATCCTATCCTACTTACAGACCTCCTACCTACAGACTAAGCGAAAAATTTGAAGCATGTGTTGTTACCTGTCACGGTAACCGAACTTGGTAAAGGCATGTGCCGCGCAGAGGTACGGAATGATGCGGGTTCGAACCCCGTCCGTGATTCAAATTTTTCGTTTAGCTGCAAATATGTTTTTTTTGTTAGTTCTAATTTACGGTTTTTGAATTTTTCCCTTTACATGTTCTATAGAGCATTACTTCTTGCTAAATTTCATGATTATAGGTCAACGTGAAGTAGAACGTTGACCTATAATCATGGTTTTGATTCCCTTGCAAGAGTCAAAGTATGTGGCATGAACATATCTTCCATATAGTATCTATTGATAGCGTTCATTTAGTTTGTATTTTCACAGCTCCAAGGGATTGCAGACCTGAGTATTTGATATAAAATTTCAACTTGATACTCCACGCGTTCCTCAGAAAAATGCTCTTGACAGACAGACAGACCGACAGACGGACAACGAAGTGATCCAAGGGTTTTCTACCGATTTCAAGAAAAAGTAGATTCTCAAGTTTGTCTGTCTGTTTGTTCACGCATCACGTAAAAACTACTGGACCGATTGCGATGTGGTTTTCATTGTTAGATAGCTTGGAGTTTGACTTAAAAACTTATGTTCTTGGTATCTCAATCCAATGATAAAAAATCGAGCAATCGATAAAAAAAATATTTGAGGTCTGAAGGGATTTTGAGTGTTGGTATTTTAGGTCTTGGAATAGCACACAGGATAATCATAGCCCAGAGAAATGACAACGCGGGCAAAGCTAGTATATATAATTTATATTTTAGGTCCTGGAATAGCACACAGGATAATCATAGCCCAGAGAAATGACAACGCGGGCAAAGCTAGTATATATAATTTATATTTTAGGTCCTGGAATAGCACACAGGATAATCATAGCCCAGAGAAATGACAACGCGGGCAAAGCTAGTATATATAATTTATATTTTAGGTCCTGGAATAGCACACAGGATAATCATAGCCCAGAGAAATGACAACGCGGGCAAAGCTAGTATATATAATTTATATTTTAGGTCCTGGAATAGCACACAGGATAATCATAGCCCAGAGAAATGAAAACGCGGGCAAAGCTAGTATATATAAAGACATTTGGCATCTTTTAATTATTAATGAGGTTAACTAATATATTATAATTGAATTATAAACTTTATTAACACATTTATTACACCAATTAAAATGCCTACAAATCTAATTATTTCATAATGACCTTCATAATCACCTTAAAGAAATCTACAAAATTAGTCTGATCTATACAGCTTTGATGAATCGAAAAAAGAATATATGTGCCTTCAACTAAAATGGCGTGGTATCATTTGAACAATATTTAATAGACTTGCAGCAGATTTTAGTCACTTGCACCGTTGTAGGTCCAATGGACTCAATATGCATGGCGAAGATCAACAATGTATCTTCTTTATTCATATGGTTAGTGACCGTACCAGTAGCATAATTTATAAAATGACCATGTATCTAATGACCATCTTCCCACTCAAGTTCATAAAAGGCTTATGTGCACTTTGGTACGAATTCATTATATTTTTAACATACATTTTATAGCAGCTCATAAATGATGTGGTTCATAATATGTAAATGGTGGTATTTTGTCTGGGTGTCTGACAACTTGTAATGGATTTACGACGTTTTGATGGTTTTTAATGTCAACAAGAACAACTAGCTATCTACTGCAACACTATATAATATAGTTATTACTTGGTTCTTGTTATGTTGCTGCTTGGTTGGGAACTCTATTGCAACACTATATAATATAGTTATTGCTTGGTTCTTGTTATGTTGCTGCTTGGTTGGGAACTCTATTGCAACACTATATAATATAGTTATTGCTTGGTTCTTGTTATGTTGCTGCTTGGTTGGGAACTCTATTGCAACACTATATAATATAGTTATTGCTTGGTTCTTGTTATGTTGCTGCTTGGTTGGGAACTCTATTGCAACACTATATAATATAGTTATTGCTTGGTTCTTGTTATGTTGCTGCTTGGTTGGGAACTCTATTGCAACAATATATAATATAGTTATTGCTTGGTTCTTGTTATGTTGCTGCTTGGTTGGGAACTCTATTGCAACACTATATAATATAGTTATTTCTTGGTTCTTGTTAATTGCTGCTTGTTTGAGAACTCTATTGCAACACTATATAATATAGTTATTGCTTGGTTCTCGTTATGTTGCTGCTTGGTTGGGAACTCTATTGCAACACTATATAATATAGTTATTACTTGGTTCTCGTTATGTTGCTGCTTGGTTGGGAACTCTATTGCAACACTATATAATATAGTTATTGCTTGGTTCTTGTAATGTTGGTGCTTGGTTGGGAACTCTACATGGAGACAATTGTCATCCATACTAATATTGTAAAGGTGAAACTAACTATGTCTCTCTATCTGTCTGTTTGTTACCTTTTCACAACTAAACGGATGAACTGATCTTGATGAACTTTGGTATAAAGATAGTCTCAACGACGGGGAAGGACGTAGTTTTATTTTGGTTATAAAATCACGACTTACGATTTTAGGTTAAAAAACGTTACCCTTTGTGGGTTATCATAGTGATTTTTGTAAAGGTACAGTAGTCACCTAATCAGTATATTCTATTTTTGTAAAGGTACAGTAGTCACCTAATCAGTATATTCTATTTTTGTAAAGGTACAGTAGTCACCTAATCAGTATATTCTATCTTTCTATAGCTATAATTAAGCAGTAAATAACAAAAAAAAATGTTCAACGAAGACAATTAAAAAAACTATGAGACTTAAAATAAGCTACTGAACAAGAAATATCTTATTTTTGAATCGTGTCCGTCTGTTTGTATGTTTGTTCGCACATCACGTTCTGCGGAAACTATTGATGATACATCAAATAATGTATGTACTACATGGTTATAGTACTCATTATTACCCACAAAAATTCTGCGAGGCTAAATATCTAGCTATTTTATATAAGTCACATAAACCGCTTTTTGTTCAAATTAGTCAATCAAATCACGGGCAGAATCGTGTACAAATAAATTGAAACCCTTAGCTACCCGTGCAAAGCCGGGGCAAGGCTAGTTAACCCATATAATAATTATTATGTATCAACGAGAGATTAAATATTATCAAAAACGATCATAAAATAGAACATAGTAGAACATCTAAACTCGGACTAGCCTTCTATATTACAAAACGGTTCCACATGTTTAACCTTGCAAGGTGTGCATGCAAAGGAGCATCCACATTTAATTTAATAACGTTTAACGATATTTACGATTCTGAATAACTCGTTATTCTACAATTCGTTATTTTATTGGACTATGAGGAAGTAGTTCTAAGCAGAAGAATACCATCACCATAGATCCAAGGTCAATATGGACATAAACTATTTTTTATTATAGTATTAAAATTTGCAAGATATTTGTGAAGGTGATTCATAAAGATAACGTGTATTTCATTACACATCAGGTGTTTTAATTCTGTTGCTAAATAATATAATATAAACTTATCTTTATTTCAAAAAATGACTCGCCACACCCCAACCAAAAGGGAATTCTGAAAATGACTCGCGACACCCCAACCAAAAGGGAATTCTGAAAATGACTCGCGACACCCCAACCAAAAGGGAATTCTGAAAATGACTCGCGACACCCCAACCAAAAGGGAATTCTGAAAATGACTCACGACACCCCAACCAAAAGGGAATTCTGAAAATGACTCGCGACACCCCAACCAAAAGGGAATTCTGAAAATGACTCGCGACACCCCAACCAAAAGGGAATTCTGAAAATGACTCGCGACACCCCAACCAAAAGGGAATTCTGAAAATGACTCGCCACACCCCAACCAAAAGGGAATTCTGAAAATACTGAATAACTAATAATACTAATAACATAGTACCATACTTTTAAATTGATACAGTAGATTATTAAATTGTTTGGCCCCTTCTCATTGAATTGAGATACAAAGTACACCAGTTTGTAAGTCAAAACCTTATGCTATTCAACAGCGAAAATTACATCGCAATCGTTCCAGTAGTTTTATTCAAAACTTAGTACCACACTTTCAAAATTAATACTCATCGGATTGAGATACCAACTGATTTTTGTTTTTACGCAGGAAAAGTAGGTACAGACTGATTTTTGTTTTTACGCAGGAAAAGTAGGTACAGACTGATTTTTGTTTTTACGCAGGAAAAGTAGGTACAGACTGATTTTTGTTTTTACGCAGGAAAAGTAGGTACAGACTGATTTTTGTTTTTACGCAGGAAAAGTAGGTACAGACTGATTTTTGTTTTTACGCAGGAAAAGTAGGTACAGACTGATTTTTGTTTTTACGCAGGAAAAGTAGGTACCGACTGATTTTTGTTTTTACGCAGGAAAAGTAGGTACAGACTGATTTTTGTTTTTACGCAGGAAAAGTAGGTACCAACTGATTTTTGTTTTTACGCAGGAAAAGTAGGTACAGACTGATTTTTGTTTTTACGCAGGAAAAGTAGGTACTGACTGATTTTTGTTTTTTCGCAGGAAAAGTAGGTACAGACTGATTTTTGTTTTTACGCAGGAAAAGTAGGTACAGACTGATTTTTGTTTTTACGCAGGAAAAGTATGTACAGACTGATTTTTGTTTTTACGCAGGAAAAGTAGGTACCGACTGATTTTTTCATCGATAAATATAGGGTACAAGATATAAATAAGATCGCCAGCTGCGCTCCATACTAACAAAGCTTGATCCTGTCATCATCATCATGCTATACTAGTCCACTGCTGGGCGTAAGTCTCTCCGTATTAACGCCACTGAGCCCGATCTTCGGCTTTCCTCATCCAGTCGCCGCCAGTTGTCTTCGCAAGTCGTCTCTCCGCCTGGCCGGCGGGCGTATGTAGGTATAGTTCCAATATTCTCCCGGTTCATAAGCTCATTAAAACGGGATAGAGAGATTATAGATTTGCAAAATCCTCTGGCACAGGAAAAATAATATATTTTATAAAAGTTTTACCTACATTCTCGTGTTATATTTTTTGTCAGAAACTATTTTGCACGGCCTGCTATTATTTAATATTATTTTAAACAGCATTAAATATGTTCCTCACCGCTTCAGTTTGATGACCATCCAATTCTTAATATAATTTGAAGATTTCTTTCAAATCAAATTAAATCAAACCAATAAATATTAACAAGTATTGTTGTCACAAAATTCTACAAACTCCTTAATACTATAAAAACAGTTACGAGCCAGGCATTTAAAAGTTTCTTAAACCTGTTGCCTTCTAATGTTTTAAAATCATTGGGAATTCTACCATAAATTGAAATACACATATTAAATACATTTTCCTTATAAACTTCTTTATGACAGGAGGTTGGTATAGTAGGTTCATTAACTTTACTTATTGTACTTATTTCACTAAAACGTTACGTTACCTTACGTTACGTTTCATAAAAACGATAGACGATACAAGAATATTGCATGTCTCTGGACTTTCCGATGTCCTGTGTAGCCTTGACATGTTTGCAAACCTGTCTTTTCCCATTGAAGTCATAATGATTCACTAAAGATGTAAGCTATTTTTTGTCAATGATTCACTGGAAATGGTTATGTAACAGTTTGCACCATATTGTGTCAGCCAAATCTGTGTTCTTAAGAGTTTATGTGGGTGGACAGTTTTGGACTTAGTTCTGTTAAAGATGTTTAAGGTTGAATCGTTGTTATTTAATTTATTACGTAGGTACCTGTCATTGCCAGAGTGCGTGTTAGTAGAAGCAGGTATATTTAAATAAAATTAACATTTATAAAACAAGTTATATGTTTTCTTCCTAAACTGGCAAGATTTAAATCATTGTCTAATAGAAAAAGTTTTAAAATAACTCTTAGTTAATAAGTTTTCTACGTTTCATTCGCCCATGGTTAAATTCGACCATGAAGCAGGACCTGAACCTGCACCTCGAGAATGTCGTTCCATCGCTCTGCCAACTGAACTATCCGTGGCCTTACCTCGTACGCTGAATTTTTCCTTCCTTTGTATCCGTCTTGAGGGGACGCTTTACTTCATCCATTGATAAGTTATTTAGAACATAAATTACCGTTGCCTAACTGGCGTCCGCCTAACATAAGCAAATGAATTTGATAGTAAATATAGGTATGTAAATATATATATATATATATATATAATGTATTAAATATATATATAAAGATATATAATATATATATATTTTCTTAAAATCCACACCAATATATAAAAGTGAAACGTCTGTTTGTTTGTTTATTAGGAAAGCTTTCACGCCCAAAACATCTAATCCTATTTTGATGAAACTTTGTAAATAGCTACTGTACAATATTTAGACCAATATAAGATACTTTTTATCCAGGAAAATGGTAAGTTTCCACGGGAAAACTGGAAAATGACGATTACTACCTGTAAGGAAAGCCAATGGAAACGAAATAATAACAATTCTGTCAAAAAGCATCAAGAGCGTTGGTATTTTGCATTGGTTTTTAATATCCAAAATAAACATAGGATGCTTTTTACCGCGATTAACTGTAGTCAGCGCGGACGAAGTCGCGGGTGAAAGCTAGTCACTGATAAACGGCCGCTAATAAGTACACAGTCGATAATAACATACGAATTATTCCCAACTGCACACATCTGCATAGCACAAAGTTGCGTTTACTAATTAGGTAATGTTTTCAAGCTTTCAGCCATAGGTCAATCTCTATGATATGTACACATATCTGATTTACCAACACCAATATGATATTTGTCTAACAAGGCAAGGCCTTTATTAACTTACAACTACTACAAAACAAAACCAGCTAACTACTACATGAAACAGTTGGGCAACGGACATGCCATTGCAGGCTCAGAGGTAGTCCAAGTGTTCTACCGCTACCTGCTGGCAGCGTACACAACATGCTGGCGGCATTGCCCCGTGGAATTGCGCAATATCTCGATGAACCACATAAGTACCAGCATTCACGCGATATGATATTATTCATTATAATAAACATCTATCTAACATTAATAATTTGACAGAAGGACATTATGTCACTGGGGTGCAACGATTAATAAGTAAATTAATTTATGTTAATGAACTGTTAATTAAGTTGATTCAAAGTAGCTAGTGCTATTAAATTAATTTCTAAAAAGATTAACAGCAGATGTCTTGAAAATTGGAAACACAAAATATAATTAAATATAAAACTGCAAGGTTATACACCTTAATATAATTATAATAATTATAGGATCAATGATTTTAGATACTCTAACAAAACAAAATTAATGTGGCAGTGGTTTACCGCAAACTTCCATAGACTGTTTGCGGTTTTTCCATGAGCTGCAAAATATAGCTAACGAATCAGATAAACTGTTGGTTACCAACCACTGCCACGTTAGCCATGAACTTGGGGCTTCATTAAGGTCAACACGGTCTACTTATTATTAACGAGCCGTGCCCGAGGCTTTACCCAAGTGTCTCTGGGTTAAAAGTAATCTATAGCAAAAGCACGTACAAAGTACATTATAAGTATAAATGTAGGTAAGTTATTATGATTGAGGTTCAATACAGGTGTCACATGTCAGATCTGAAAAAATGTGATAGATTTACTTCTTAATTTCTATATCCTAGATTCCGTTAAATCGACCTTGAATTGTTTATAATAAGTCTATTATCCACATTTGTTAAAAGCTCACATTGAACTCAACGTGTTTGTATGGGATGTTTTTA
Source organism: Alsophila aescularia (assembly GCA_946251855.1). Classification (NCBI taxonomy): domain Eukaryota; kingdom Metazoa; phylum Arthropoda; class Insecta; order Lepidoptera; family Geometridae; genus Alsophila; species Alsophila aescularia. The sequence goes on from OX276375.1 coordinate 2,114,725, forward strand.
ACTTTGCAAGCTTCGCGACTTCCATTGAAGTACCTATCTATGTAGTTGAATTTGTGTACAATTATAGACACGATTACTACTTGGCTTTTGTGGCTAGTTGCCACAATTCTGACAAACATAACTTGACGATGCTTCAGTCAGGATCAGGAGTGACAGTGACACATGGCAACTGCTAAAAACTTTACGTGATTGGGCTCATTTTGCTAAACGACTACTTGGCGGCTGTTCGAAAGCTTTCTTTTAAAAAGTTTAAACAAAACTTATTTCTAGAATTACAATCACATTTTGAACACCCATCACATTCCTTATGGTCACTTACCCAAACCAGGCGTGTCATCATACCTAGACTTTTACCAATATCTGTGACTATAATTTTTACTCGCAGCTTCACCTACCGCAATAACAGGGCTGTAAACGCAAGTTGTACAAAATAACAAACAGATAAACAATATGCAATATTGATTGTGATAACGTGGTTTCTCATATTCTCGGGAGATATTCTTTTTATTGACTTCTATAATGAGGAGGTTCTCCATTTCGCTGATTCTGTGTGTGATTGTGTGTATCACTCATATATCCGGGGTTACTCAACCGATTTAGATTAATCTTGGTTTATTTGTAGGGATGATTTTTAGTGTGGTACAATATAAAATTCATCAAAATAGGTTGAGTATTTGAAGTTTATTTGGTTCTTCAATCTTATATATTTATTTTCTTTTTATGTATTGTTTTGTGATCAAAAGCAATGTAACCATATAATATCAATTCATAAAATTTCGCCGAAATATGTTCAAACAGTACGGCTTCATTGAAAAATAAACATCCGAACTTTCACATTTATATTATTAGTTATAAATTACATAAGATATCTGACGCACAATATGGTCTGTAGACTACAGTCAGACTGACAGATGCTCTGACGAAACCTGCGACCTCTTGAGAGGTGCCCATTTAGTAATTATTGCAATAACCTATGTTGTGAGAACTCCTTAGTATGTATTAAAGAAACTTATATTAGTGTGTTAATACATGTACCGCGCCCTGCCCGCGGTCCACCTACATTATCCCAGGCCCATCCAGTTATCTTGAGGTGGGGTACGGGAAGAAAAGATTGCCCCTGGTACAGGCAGGTGAACTATTTAGGCGGGCCACGGGCAGGGAGCGGTAGGTACTTATGTAGATACTATTTTATGAATGTGTTACGGAATAGTAAAGAGTAAGTACCGAAGAGACCAAGAAGAAGTATCAAGAAAAGAAGTAGCTGCATGACGTGGACCTACGAACTTATTTCTTGCAATGGATACGTATATGTTGCTTCCATAGGGAGGCAATCCAAAAAACTGATAATAACAAAATCGTGGTATACAGTTTTGTGTTGCAACTATCATTGACATCCACAATTTAATTACACTACTCGATTGTTAAAGGATTAAATAATTGGTTACATAAGTAACAAAATATAATAATAAAACATGGAAATCCGAAGGCCCGTTACGTAGAGACACGGCCGTTTCCACGGCACTGCCACACTCCGATTTTTTTATTCCGTTGAGTGATTAGACGAACAAGTCACTCGCCTGATAGTAAGCGCCACGCCTGCCCATAACAGATATGGTGAGAGTCACGGGAGTTGCTGGATGCAAGCAGCGAGCAAAGTTGTGGCGATATACGGAGGAAGTGTAAGGGGGAAGGAAGTGGGGAAGGAAGTGTAAAGTCTAAAGGGAGGTTAGGGGAGAGGTCTAGGGAGAGAACTAAAGTGAGGTCTAGGGAGAGCTCTAAAGGGGAGGTCTAAAGGGGAGGTCTAAGAGGGAGGTCTAAGAGGGAGGTCTATGGTTAGCAGTGGATTTTTTTCAGCTGGTGATGATGATGAATGCTGTTGAACTTTCTTTATATGCTATACAAAGTGTTTGTGTCAGTGTATTTGAGACGGAGCAGTAAGTGCAGTTAGATATCCAATCTAACCTAACCAGCTATCCTATCCCTAATATAATTTATTACCGTCTGTCCCCAAGAACGGCCACGTTGTGGCAGACGGTAATACTTATGGCTATCGGCCACCACGTATGAAAAATGGGGATTGACGGTAATACACTTAGGTATGGCTAACGGCACCCACTCCCAATATTTTTACATGACATACTATATTCTCTACATAAAGCAACTATTATTTATTATGTGCGTATAGTGAGTAGATTTAGCATTTATTTTGTAGTGGTAGGCGTCTTACGCATGAATCCGCCTGGGGAAGTAGATTCTGTCAGATATTCAGCCGCCAAGCAGTAGTGTGTAAACATTTCTGTTTCGGTTTGAAAGGCAACGTTACCAGCGAAATTACTGGGTAATGAGACTTAACAACCAATATCTCATGGTGACGAGCGCAGTGCAGTGACGTGCAAGATTTTGCAACCAGTGTTCTGGGTGGCACTGCAACTGTTATGGGCCAGCGTGACAATTACCATCAGGCGAGTGACCAGCCGGTCTCGTCGCTCAATTTAATAAAAAAAAGACTTCGCTTTTTGTTAAGTAACTCTGGAACGTAATAAAATGTACCTTCTTAATCTTGGTCTAGATCACATATACTAGTTACTTCACGACGCAGACAGTAGCACTCAACACCAGTAACAGCAGTTTGTAGTCCATCAGCGCGGTAATGAGCCGTCACTCACTGAGTCAGCAGTGGCCTGTATTATGCCATCATGTACTGAATTTGATCCATGATGATTACCTAAAAAAACTGCTGTTCTGTGATGATAAAGTACGTATTATTTAATTGAGTGGTTCGTGTTGCATTTTCAGCCAATTTGAAATTTGTTTTGGAGTTGTAAGTAGCCGCGTCAACAGTCTGTTGGCCTTCAAATGTTCCGGATGCCGGTATTAAGGCAGAAAAGGTACCACATTTTGTTGTACATCGGATTCGTGATCGCATTTGATACATTACGCCACCTTGTGCTGCTCCTGTAACACTTAGTAATATTAGCCCTGGTCAAGTTAGTTCGTGAACTGCTGGCAGCTCATGGCTGGCGGACTAGGTTAACTGCTGCTTAAAACCACCCAGAAAATTAATTTATCTATGGCAAGTGTAGCTTCACCATATGGGAGTGACTTGTGGTTGGGAACAATCAAGGCAGGTACTAGATGCGTCATATACTCGTAGTTGTAACTGTATTTTTCGTTATGTTTTTCGCTATAAAATGATTGGGAAAAAAACAAATAAACGAAATGCTCTATTCCGTATGCACCTGATACAGATAGCCTTACCTCAAAGCCATTAATCTAAGTGCAAATAAAATCAGCATGTGACGCGCCGATGATCGAGCGTTTGACATTTGCACTTGACTGGAGATGCGCGGACACAAATGTCAGGAGTTTCGACAGAAAGTGTTGTAAAGCAGTAGAGAAGCGTATAGAGAACTGGTCTTTATTTTCCTGTTTTGACTTCTTTGATGCGGTGATTATTTTTTGGAAATGATATGATATATTAAAATCGTTAAACGAATAGATATGTTGTAACTTTTAAACTTTCGCGATTCGAACACATAGTTAAATATTTAAACGGGACTTAATCGCGCTGAAAACTTAATATTTATTTACCTCTATGTTTCGATCAAGTTGCATTGATCGTGGTCACGAGAAGACTGAAGTAGCGGGTGTCAGCGTCGAGAAGGGCGAGCGTTGTCTCCAACTACCCGCATTTGGTTTTGTATAAATATTAAGTTTTCAGCGCGATTAAGTCCCGTTTAAATATTTAACTATGAATAGATATGTATCCACAAAAAAAAACTTCGTGTATGAAAAATTGAATGGAAAATAATACGAAAATAAGAATAGAATTAGAGTCTAAACAGTAGTCGGAGAGAAAATAATCATTATTTTACAGAGACAAACAGAATTCCAAATCAATAGTATAAATTAGGAGTAACTGAAAATGAATAAATTAATATAATTACCTTAATGACCTTATCTCGAAGTTCTTACTAAAAAAACGTAACACACGTATGTAGGTTTTAATATGAGCTTATCTTTGGTAAAAATATAAATTTTTATCTTTTCGAATGTCCACGCAGTCACGTGTCCCATCCCGTTCTCCCGCGTTCTTATTATGTCACTTTCTTGTTTGTCGTCCCGGGTGGAATCTTGCAACTCAAATTTCGAAAACTTCCCGATTAGCTATCCGGCTGAAACTTTCAGGGTAGCTCACAAATCAGTGACAATTCATTTTAAAAAATACGTGTCTTTTGATTAGTTTTTTAATCTACATTTGCTGCTTGTTTTTATGATTTATTTGAAAATCTATTTTAAAATCTACAAACGATTCTGTGATTATTAAATAGAGACCTGAATTATTGGATTTGGTTATGGTTTAATATGGTAGAAACGTTTTCTCCCAAAACGCAAATTTCACGGAAATTTGAGGCAAAACCTGTAGAAGCTGCTTGGGTGGGCACCCAAGCAGCTTCTACAGGTTTCGGACTTAATATATTAAATAGATTTCTTCTCTTTCAATAATATTAATTCGTTTTAACAAATTTACTACACTGATCTATAAGTTTATTAACATTCTAAAATTCGAGGTCACAGAGTATATAAAAAACATAGAACAGGTAGACAATCTCTTCATCAATAAAGAATTAATATTAATTTACCTATTCAATCCAGTATTATTTAGGTATGTGGTTTAAAATATTCGTATATTAAGTAATAAAAGTTGATAATCCTGATTGCTATGCAAAAAGTATAAATAATTAAATGTCAATTCACTGTTCTAGTTTCCACATTATTAAAATTTCCGCAAAAATAGATGATTCTTGAGTCGGTAGGTATTGCACGCTATTTATTTCAAGGACACTACGAAATAATATTGCTCTACTATTTGTTTACGTGTATTATTCTTATTTCATTTGTCACTTATTAATAATTATTGGTTAGTAAAGGACAAAACTTTGTTCGCGACTTCGTTCATGTAGACTTCGAAGTGCTAAGAACTGAATTATGGGCCACATCGCGGTTTGCCCGCTCCCGCGCCGCGTGGACAATGAGAGTTATTCTAGGATCTAAAGTATCTCCCAAGTTTCATCACAATCCATCCAGCTTTAACGGAGCTTAGTGGCAACAAACTTATTACTAAGTCGTACCTACACCGAAACTTTTACATGAATATTAGTAAGATAACATAATATCACAGCAAAGAAAATTTCTTAAATAACTTCAATTTAGAGACGTGGCTCTGTTATATATTTATAGCAGAAGGTTTAGAATAGGTTAACTTATACTAAATACTAGCTGTACCCGTGGCTTTGCATGCGTGGTCATTTTTTTAGGTACAAAGTACCATAATGTGCTATTCCAGGACCAATATGCCAACATTTGATCAATATTTCTTCAGCCGTCAGATATACTTTTATCAATTACTCGGCTTCTAACTCCCCAGATTGAGATACCATTTACACCAGTTTTAAAATCAAATCCTAAGCTATGTAACAATTAAAACCCCATTGCAATCGATCCAGTAGTTTTTACGTGATGCGTGAACAAACCAACATACAGACAAACAGACAGAAACACCCGATTAAAAAAAAAGTAATTTTCTTGTTCAATACCTTTTTTAAGTACCCAAGAGCATATTTTCATTTATCTTCTTTGTTGCGGAAACTCTTTAATTTTTCGGGATGAAAAGTATCCAATGTCCTACCTCGTAGATGAACTCAAATCATACCAAGTTTCATTTGATTTTTTTCAGTAGTTTCGGTGCGATGCGCGGTCAAGATACGGACAAACAAACAGACAGACAGACAAAAATAAAAAGTAAATCAGTTTTGGCTTCAGTATCGAATATAGAGAACCATCCAAAAAAATAATATTTATCACTTCAATATTAACATAACTTTGGACCCATATCCCGCAGGTACTTTATCGGATTAAAACGTGTCCTCAATTTTAGCCCATCATATAACTTAAGACGGTGCCAGTTTGCATCAAAACCCGTCCATTATTTTCAGCGTAGTACGTGTTCTTTTAAATAAGTTTCAACCCCTATCCTGCGACAACCCACTAATTTTTCGGGATGTAAAGTATCCTATGTTCTACCTCGTAGTGTGAACTCAAATCATACCAAGTTTCATTTGAGTTCATTCAGTAGTTCTGGCAGCGTGATGAGCGGCCAAGATACAGACAGACAGACATACAGACAGAAATGAAAAAACATACAGTTTCAGATTCATTATCGAATATAGAGTAACCTCCAACAAAAAATTCACAATATCTTTAGTTTACAGAATTTGGATCCATATCCCGCAGGAACCCATTATTTTTAAGGGACAAAAAGTATCCATAATTTGCACCCATCTTATAAACTATGTCTGTGTTAAGTTGCATCAACATCCGTCCAATAGTTTTAGCATGCTACGTGTTCTTTTAAATAATTTTCCTCCCCTATTATGCAGGAACCTTTAATTTTTCGGGATGAAAAATATCCAATGTCCTACCTCGAAGTATGAACTCAAATCATACCAAATTTCATTTGAATTCATTAAGTATTTTCGGCGTGATGCGCTGCCAAGGAACAGACAGACAGACGCACAGAAAGACAGAAATAAAAAAATACAGTTTTGGCTTTAGTATTTAATATAGAAAGGCCTCATTTTTTTTACAAAATATCATCAAATTACAGAATTTGGGACATTATCCCGCAGGAACTCTATATTTTTTTGGGAGCAAAATTACCCTCAATTTTTACGCATTATATAAACTATGTCTGTGCCAAGTTTCAATAAAATCCGTCCAGTAGTTTCAGTGTGATACGTTTTCTTTTAAATAAATTTCAACGCCTATCTTGCGGGAACTCTTTAATTTTTCGGGATTAAAAGTATTCTATGTCCTACCTCGTAGTATGAACTCAAATCATACCAAGTTTCATTTAAATTCATTCAGTAGTTTCGGCGTAATGCCTAGCCAAGATACAGACAGAAAGACAGACAGACAGACAGACAACAATTAAAAAAAAAAAGGTTTGGTTTCAGTATCGAATATAGAGTATTCTCCATATGTACAGAATTGGACCCGTTACTGTTTTATTATAAGTATATAGATTAGCCGCTACCATAAATTTCAGCACAAAATAATTACCTAAAGGATAAAGAATACTATATTTCAACAAATATGATGTTTAACTTTTGCGCTTTATCATAGAACAAAAAGCTACAGCTCACCCGTGAGCCCGAGACTAATCCATTGACATCAGCCGAGTCCCAAATAATTCAGGTATCATCACTGAAGACACAGTAAATGCAGTGGACACACTCTGAAGGAGCAACAAGATTCTACTTACAAAATGCAAGTAGATAAACGCATTTTAGATTTAATAAAACTTTTTGCTAACTACCTAAGTACCTATAACTGCTGGAAAAATAATTACTAGAATTTATCTCCGAAAACCGGTTGCCGAGGGCAAATAAATGAAGAGTTGGTAGACCATCTGCCAGTTGGGTCTGCTACTTTGCGGCGGTCAAAGGAAAGACCTGGATGAGGTCAGCACAGTCCAGAGTCGAATGGCACAAAGGGGAGTAGGCTGATACCCAGCAGAGGGTGGAAACAAGCTGACGATAATGATCTCCGAAAACAAGCGAGTGTTTTTAATACTTTATGTAATTTGGAGAAAACTCGATGGTTGAAATATTAGAATTGGTTTTATTACAATGGCAAAAAATTAGCTTTTATCCATACCAATATATAAAAGTGAAACGTTGTCTGTTTGTTTGTCTGTTTGTTTATTTGTTTGTTTGTTTGTTTGGGGAGCTTTCACGCGATAACCGTTGGACGGATTTCGATGAAATTTGGAATGGAGATAGCTTATACCTTAGAATAAAACATAGGATACTTATTATCTTGGAAAATTCCACGGATTCCGTGGAAGTTTCCACGGGAAAACTAGAACATGTTAAATACTCATTGTAAGGAACGGTTGCCATGGAAACGGAATAACAAGTCCGTCAAAAATCATCAAGAGCGTTGGTACCACAGATTAAGTCAACAAGCCACGGAGGCCATAACCAATAAGTCTAAGTCTACTTTTGCATTGGTTTTGTAATACCCTAGAATAACGTAAGTAGGATGCTTTTTTCGCGATAAACTGTAGTCCGCGCGGACGAAGTCGCGGGCGGGTAAGTTAGTATAGGTATAAAAATAATACAGACAATAACTTCGTATTTTCTTTAATATCTTGACTGTTCTTCTCGATTGTTGTTTTCTTAATGCAGTGGTCGAGTAAATACTCAGTTCTAAAGGTTTCTTGACAGGCTTATATTATGGTATAAGCTATGGGTTAGCTTCTAAGTACTTAGAAATTTTATCTTTTTCGCTTTTAATTTTACTGTTTTTTATGACGTTTAGCTACCTTGTACACTTACATCTTAAAGTTCTCCTTCTGTTAATGGCACTGTGCCGAAGGCTAGGCCATACTGGAATGCGAGATCCAAGCTTTCTGATATTACGACGCGCTTACCTTGACACGGGATGAATGTCGCGCCTTTGCATAATTTACAGAATAATAAAAATAAAAAGTATAACTTGGTTCGGAACGAACGTTAGAAGACACCCACTCACCACGTGATCGGTGCGTTTGCGTTGGCATATACGATTGGGTATTACACGAGGTTTACACGATTCCCTATTCAAATTTTTGTTCAAAAGACGAGATGGCGACGACGTTGGAATGATGGTATGCACTGGTTCTTAGGGGGTTTGGGAGTTAGAAGGGAGGACATCCAACTCTCAAAAAAAACACTTTGAAGGCGAATATTCAGAAAAAAAACCTACCAAAACCTGTTTTTTTAAAGTGGCCTTCTCTTTGACACCCATGCACCAACACCATTACCAAACCATGATGTTGAACTATCTCATAGCATCTAGCTAGTTTAAAATTAATTTACTGTGAGTATAAAGTACATCATGATGTGTACAATTTCCATCATTCTAATAGGTAAAATTTTGTTTATATATATATATATATATATATATATATGTTTATATATATGTTTGTTACTACTACTTTACCCATAAATGGCTGAACGGATATGGATGAAACGTTTTTTTTTTGCCTCTTCAATGCTAAAGTTACAGGTGTCAAAGTGGCACGTGTCAAAGTGACAGGTGTCAACCTTAGGAGGGCAAAAGGGAGGGATTTTTTGAAATTTCTTTCTTATAGTGATGCCGGGAGTGGCATATAATCTATATATTGTATGTACAAATACAACATATGAAACAGTTTGTGTTCTTACAGTATGTGTGTTAGAGCGCTGTTATACCATAACGTAATCGTCGTCATCAATCCACTCGGGTGAAATCACGACGCGCATATAGTGTAATATAATAACTATTAGTATTTTTCTTAAATATGATATTTCGTTATACCTTGCACGTTATCCCGTAACAGAATGGACACGCACAAACTGACTGACACTCGCATGATGTGTCCGGCATGCATAATCAATATCTGCCTACCTGAACATGCAAATTACCTAATTAATGGAAATACCAGATGAGACGAGCTGGAACTGGTGAACCGAAATGATATTTTGTATAAAAAATATATTTTGTACTAGCTTTGTGTTCATTTCTCTCGGTTAAAAGTAAGCTATGTGTTATCCCGTACCATAACTATCTATAAAGCACAATAATAAGTACCACATTTCATCTAAATGTGTTCATCCGTCAAGTAGTTTTTTTATCGATTACTCGGCTTCTGCTAATCTGATAGATACCAGAGTATACCAGTTTTGAAGTCAAAACCTAAGCTATCCAATAGTGAAAGCCGCTTCGCAATCGGTCTAATTGTTTTTAAGTGATGCTTGAACAGACAAGCCGATAAAAAGACACGACTTAAAACTTAAAACTTGTTGAGTAAGCTACTCAACAAGTTTAATTTTAAATCCCCTAGAGCATGTTTTCTTCTTCTTCTTCTAATATCCTACGTGCCTGTGAAACGTGGGCAATGAAGAATAAAAGTTGACAGTTTTGAGCGCAAAGTCCTGAGAAAAAATATGGTTCTAACAAAGACGCTGTTGGTAACTACCGCTCTAGGATGAATCAGTAGCTGGAGCAACTGATTCAATAACTAGCTAACAAGCTATTAAATAATAGTTTAAAAATAATAAAAAAACACGCTTCATATAGAAAACCAAACTAAAAAATAGAAAATAAATTTTAATAGTGTAAATAAGAAAAAAATGTTTTAATAAAAAAATAACGTGGGGTGCCCCATGCACCCCACGATTTTCAATAGTTATAAATATTTAATTGACAGATATGAGAAGAAGGATTATCATTTCGATAATATCTTAAAAAGCACCCCACGCTTTTTTTTTTTAAAGGAAGGACTGTATCCTTCCATCTTCAAAAAATTCTAAGTTATGGCGCCTTAGAATTTTTTGAAGATGGAAGGATACAGTCCTTCCTTCCAGTAATATTAACCGAGAGTGATCACGAACCCCGCAATACAAAAGACCCAGAGGGAAGATGGAAGGATACAGTCCTTTCTTCCAGTAATATTAACCGAGAGTGATCACGAACCCCGGAATACAAAAGACCCAGAGGGAAGATGGAAGGATACAGTCCTTCCTTCCAGTAATATTAACCGAGAGTGATCACGAACCCCAGAATACAAAAGACCCAGAGGGAAGATGGAAGGATACAGTCCTTCCTTCCAGTAATATTAACCGAGAGTGATCACGGACCCCGGAATACAAAAGACCCAGAGGGAAGATACAAGGATACAGTCCTTCCTTCCAGTAATATTAACCGAGAGTGATCACGAACCCCGCAATACAAAAGACCCAGAGGGAAGATGGAAGGATACAGTCCTTCCTTCCAGTAATATTAACCGAGAGTGATCACGAACCCCGGAATACAAAAGACCCAGAGGGAAGATGGAAGGATACAGTCCTTCCTTCCAGGAAGAGCTGAAAAATATGGGAAAGTTTACGAACTGGAGAAGGACTGCTAGTGATAGGCTGCTGAGGAACTGTTTTAGGAGGTCAAAGGGTTGTGGTGCCATAGGAAGAAGAAGCAGACTATTTTTAATTATCTATTTCGTACCTAACTGTTGTTACTTACTGCTTTATTATAAGTACCTAGGTATAGATTTCCAATATTTGGCCAAATATCGATCGCGAAGATATCTTTTCTTTACGTTATATTTGAAGCGATCCAGTCCATGTTTAATAGTCATTAGTGGAATGTAAGAGAATCTAAAGTTTAGTGAAAACTCTGTCTAGTTTACTTACTATGCACCTTATGGTTCATCAAAATACAAATGTGAGATGCTTCAAGGAACTCAAAATAATTGTATCTATATATTGTACTAGCTGATGCCCGCGGCTTCACACGCGTGGTCATTTCTGTAGGTTAAAAGTACTCATTGTGCTATTCCAGGACCTAAAATACCAATATACCAACATTTGCTTTTACAAAACATAAGCTATCTAACAGTGAAAACCGCATCGCAATCGGTCCAGTAGGTTTTACGTGATGCGCGAACAAACATACAGACAGACAAACAGACAGACACGAATGTTTAAAATGTTATATTCTTGTTCAGTAGCTTATTTTATGTATCCTAGACAATTATTTTTTTAATTGTCTTCTTTGTACAGACTTTTTCGTTCCTACTGCTTTATTATAAGTATAGATTAATAAACTCTCTTCGTCTCTATTCCTGTCTCTCAGTTTTCTATTTTCTCTTTTTTTATGTATTTATTCATACAAGTTAATAGAAAGGTTTGATTGAAGCAATATCGTCAGGTATTCCTTTATTTTACAGATTCATAAAAAAAATACAACATTTAAAGCAAGATCGTCAATTCCAATGCTAATATTCGTTTTGACCATCACCTTGAAAGTAATTGGCTTAAACTTTGCGAAATTACCAAAACGGATATGATAATAATTAATAAACACTAGCGACACTCCGCGGTTTTTCCCTCGTGGTCAATTTAAACACTAGCGACGCTCCGCGGTTTTTCCCTCGTGGTCATTTTAAACACTAGCGACGCTCCGCGGTTTTTCCCTCGTGGTCATTTTAAACACTAGCGACGCTCCGCGGTTTTTCCCTCCTGGTCATTTTAAACACTAGCGACGCTCCGCGGTTTTTCCCTCGTGGTCAATTTAAACACTAGCGACGCTCCGCGGTTTTTCCCTCGTGGTCATTTTAAACACTAGCGACGCTCCGCGGTTTTCCCTCGTGGTCATTTTAAACACTAGCGACGCTCCGCGGTTTTTCCCTCGTGGTCATTTTAAACACTAGCGACGCTCCGCGGTTTTTCCCTCCTGGTCATTTTAAACACTAGCGACGCTCCGCGGTTTTTCCCTCGTGGTCAATTTAAACACTAGCGACGCTCCGCGGTTTTTCCCTCGTGGTCATTTTAAACACTAGCGACGCTCCGCGGTTTTCCCTCGTGGTCATTTTAAACACTAGCGACGCTCCGCGGTTTTTCCCTCGTGGTCATTTTAAACACTAGCGACGCTCCGCGGTTTTTCCCTCGTGGTCATTTTAAACACTAGCGGCGCTCCGCGGTTTTTCCGTCGTGGTAATTTTTCTAGGATAAAAATATCTTACACCAAATTTAATTAAAATGCGATCCGCAGCTAAGTATTCTTTTTATAGATTTCTCGGCTTTTACGCGACAAACTGAGATGCTCAAGTACTTCAAACGTTAAGTCAAAACAGTGAGAACCTCATTTCAATCGGTCGGTCGATCCAGGAGTTTTACGTGATGCTACAACAAACAGACCGACACAATTATATAAATTCCTGTTCTTGTTCAGTAGCATATTGATTAAGAAGTCCCCCAGATCATTTTATAATTATCTTCATTGTACAGACGTTTGTTCTAAGTACTCACTGCTTCATTGTACAGACGTTTGTTCTAAGTACTCACTGCTTCATTGTACAGACGTTTGTTCTAAGTACTCACTGCTTTAACAAAGTATTAGCTAATGAAAAGTTAAAAGACATATCACCTAGTCCAAAACTAAAACAGCATCACTGAGCTCAAAACATTTTAGCCAATAATCTACAATGCCACAACGTGTTCACCTCTGTTCTACCTAGTTGGTACCGCGGTCGGTTCACGGGCGATGATTCGTGCGTTACGGAATTACGACATTTGACAGCACCACAGAGTCGGCGCGAGGCAAGCGCTGAGTAAGCTAAGCAAGCGCGTGTTTGCAGCTCAGTAATCACTTGGGTAAGCATTGTAAGTAGATTGACAAATACGAGTTTCCATATTTACAAATAAATTGCTGCTGCAATTTTGTACGACTACTTTGTAGGAAGGTACATAGCGTAAATGAGTTTAGTCGATTTCATAATTTTACGGGCACTGACCTAAACTAACTCTTTTACGATGCTAATAGAAGACTACTATATTATGTATGTCAATATTCATGACACAAATATTTTTAATAACATTGGTACGTATTTCCGAAGCACTCGTAGAGGCAGAAAGGTATTTCATTTTCCTGTACGAGGTTCGACCCTAAATCGTTTTTTTAAAACTCTATCTTACTCTAATTTCTTCAAAGTGTACCTAATTTATTTATTTAGGCTATTTACAATCTTTTAAACTCAATTTTATTCTCCTTGTTTTTGATTTGTAAAAGTATAATAATACCTCATTCAAGTTTGAAGTCTTATAGTTCCGGTTTTTCTACGCAAAACATGATGATACAGGTTTAATCACAAAATAACAAGAATGTCCCATGAGTAAGTTGAAATTACAGATATTTAAGAAAAGTAGATTTGGTCGTCAAACAAGATGGGCCAACGAAATTGTTAAGGTCGCGAGTTGAGCCTGGATCCGATTGGCACAAGACCGAGGCGAGTGGTGCACTAAAAGAGAGGCTTATACCTAGCAGTGAGACGAAAAAGGCTGTAGATAATGTGAAGTGTTTTTTTTTATATATATTGCTTTTGTGTCTAAGCTTGGACACTATATCAATATCAAGATATTTACGACAAGCGAGACAAAAAATAACACAAGGCTATGGAAAAGAAGCTTACAGCTGTTTTACATATGTCCATTATTGTTTTTAAAAGAGCATTGAATTCTAGGACCTTGTTAAAGGTCAGATGTTTCACAGATCAGCGTCATTACGAAGCTTCTATAACTATTTACATATAGCGTATAACAATGATGAATACCTATGACATAACTCTGCGTTATATGCAGCTCTGCGAATACATTCTTTCCCAATATGGAGACTAGGTACTGACTACTGACGACACACTTTTGCCTATGATGGTCTATAAAGTTAGCGGAAACAAAAAGTGGACGTCCACTCATATTTAAATTCTGGGCGGATCCGATCGCGTTATCAATGGATACGACTGAACGGATCGCGCGAACTCTGTGTTTACGATCCGGGAATCTCTTTGAAGGATACTATTTCCAGACAAATTATTCATCATCATCATCATCAACCTATACTAGTCCACTGCTGGACATATGCCTCTCCTAAGGCGCGCTACTGAGCCCGATCTTCGGCTCTTACAAAAAGACAAGTCAAATTATTGGGCGTACGAAACTAACGTGAACACTGTGGTACAGAACACTGTGAACTAAATGGTTTAGTTAAATTGACTAAAACATCTCAATAGTACATATGACGTCGCGACTGATTTACATCAAGTGTTATTTTTCAAGGTAGCCATTGATATTTTTTTCAGTAAAAAATCGCAGCCTTGATATATTGCACTATATTCGATGTATGCATGTTTTAAAGCACGTCCACCATGGATGAAGTGGAGCGTTTTAGTTATCTTAATGTTTCCTAATTATACGATTAGGTCACTTTGTAGCCAATAACACGTGTCACAGTGTACAGTTGGTAACAGATCTGTTATGTCAGACAGATCAAAATTCGTAATCAAATTCATACAATTAATGTGAGCAACTTGAATTAATTATTAATTAAATAAAAATATTACTATATAACTCAATTTAGGTTGACAGATAGCGATCACCTTTGAAACGTTTTAAATACAATACCTACAGATAACTTCATAACTTAGTATAAGTATTTCTTGTAACTAACCGCTCTCTTAATTGGTCTTCAAATAATCGCTCACCCCGTGGCTCTACAATATGATTATCACGTGAATGTTTAGCTATTACAACATTATTGAATTTTAACGAATCCATCGCCTAATACGTTAAATTATTTGTCAATTTAGCAATTCAAATGTAATTTTATTTATTTAATAGTTTTTAGGATATCGAATTAATTAAATAAATTTCAATACCCTAAAAACACATTCAAATCGGTCTATACGTTTGGGACATAAAATGTCGCAGACATGTCACAGACAGACACGCAGGTAAAACAATGTTTCAAACTCATAACACCCTTCTTGCATCAGAGGTTTAAAATATCATACATTACTAAAATTATTGTATGAATTTGATGACCTTGTTCGCGAAGGAGAAGAGAAATAATTAAAGGAATATTTTCTGTTTTTTTTTTTTTTTTTGACGGCGTTGCCATGCCGATGCATAATTATTAATATTATTGAGCTTATTCAAAAAGATAGTGTCTTAAACGGCTTGACGTGCTATATAAAATAATAAGCTTTTAAAGTAATTATCTACAAAAACTTTATCATTTACTAGATTGCTGTATTCGTGTCAATCGGTTTGTGAACGTGTGAAAGTCAAATTTTGCTCGTGTGAGTCTCTTGTTTTGTCTCTTCTGCGTTTCGTGTTTTGTATGAGGGTGCGTCATAGACAACTGCATATTACTTCGTACGTAGATACGTAATAGTATGTATTAATTTTGTAAAGATATTAGATTTAAATGATGCCTGGGTTTGGCCTTCAAAAAACTATGTTATGTTGTATTTATGCATTATTATTACGTTGGTAATTTTGAAAAAGTGATACTGTTCTGGCTCAATTGTAATTATTTTATTCATTTTAGTAGCTGTTCACAATTATTATTTTTTATTATGAATTCGATATATTTATTTTTGGAAAAATATATTATTTTTTGATTTTTAGTGGCATAAGCAACTATCAGAAAGAATATATAAGAAAATAGTAGACACTCACTCACTTTATACCCAAAGCGTTGGTAAATTAAAGCCAAGGATGAATAAAACCTACATATATTGACATTTGACGGCTGGTTGGTCTAGTGGCTAGTGACCCTGGGAACGAAATCAAACGGTCGCGGGTTCGAATCCTGCAAGGTGCAATCATTTGTGTGATGAGCAGAAATGTTTGTTTCCGAGTCATGGATGTGATATTCGTATTTATGTATGTTTATCCGTTATCTAGTGCCCATATTACAGGAAAACCTAGTTTGGGGCTAGGTAATTGGTGTGGAATTGTCCCGAATATATTTATTTATTTATAATTATATACAACAACTGAATTAGTTTTGACCATTTTCCGTCATTTTATTGTTGCGTTCCTGTGACTACCTTCCGGCTCCATCATCAGACCCTGAAAACCACATAACACCAGAGAACTCATCAAGACAAACCAAATGAGCCCAAACTCGAAGGGATTCCATCATTTTGTTGTTGAGTGCCTGTGTCTACCTTCCAGCTCCATCATCCCTGGATACAACATAAAACCATAGAACTCATCAAGACAAACCCAATGAACCCAAACTCGAAGGGGGTTCTATCATTTTGTTGTTGATTTCCTGTAACTTCCTTCCGGCTCCATCATCAGACCCTTGATACCACATAAAACCAGACATGATCTCATGAGAAAAAACCAAATGAGCCCAAACTCGAAGGGATTCCATCATCCGATTGTGTAGTTTCTTTGACTAGTCCTACTACTACTACTACTACTACTACTACTACCACTGTTGTTTTTAATTGTCATCAGAACTACACCCATGTGCAAAACTTCAGCATCTTTGGACGTCCTTAAGTAGTTAAAAATTGACTTACAATCCAGTCCTATACATTATAACACAGTGAATTAAATTAAAGCTTGTTTAAAGCTTCTAAACCAATTTTAATGAAATTTATACAGTACTACACTTCTTACTACTCAAGTAATCATCTAATTCGGTTCAGAAATCCCAAGATATTAGAGAACATAAACTATAAAACCAATTGATTTTCTAAAAAACTACTGAACCAATTTTGATGAAATTTATATGATACTAAACGGAAAACTAACCCTTTTGAATAAAAAAAAACTGAGAGATAAACACATAATAAAGGCAATATAAACACAAAATCGAATGGATTTACTCAACAAAACTATTGATTCTCGAAAAACTGCCGAACCAATTTTGATACAATTTATATGGGACCACCTGGAGAGTATACCCTTTCAGACAAAAAGATTTTTTAAATCGGTCCGCAATTGACGGAGATATCGACCGACATAAATAAAAAAAAAAACAAAAAAAAAAAAACAAATGAAAAAACACATTCATACAACCGAACATATAACCGTCTCCTTTTCTGAAGTCGATTAGTGAAAGAATTACCTAAACATAGACAAGATGTCGCAAACGCGATCCTATACTAGGCTTTCATTTAGTTTTGGGAAGTAAAGCCAGACCACAGTACATATATTAGTCTTTACCGACAGTAGTGTATCGAGGAGTAAACGGCCGATTTGACGCACGCGGTGCGGGGGCCGGGAGGCAGGGGTCTCAGCGTGGTTTTGAAAACGAGCGAGTTTCGCGCATGAAGTATCTTCACGTAAAAATACGAGAAAGAAAGATTGTTTTCTCCGAGAAGGATGCCAGTACCACAAATAGATTGGACCAAAGAGTATAGTAATATAAGTATATATCAAGGTTGGACTCTGTAGTCCAATCTTTTCGACCCACTACTGGGATCCGAAAAATAAGTAACTTTATTTATTACCCGATTGCGAATGGTTATGTGTGGGGTTGTATGTATGTATGTATGTATGTTTGTTTGTTTTTACGTTTCTTTGGCACGTCCTACAGACTAAACGGCTAAATGGATTTTGTAAATGAGGTATCATTGGATTCGTCTTAACCGCGAGATTGCTATTGGAAATATGAAGTATCAAGCGGCTTACAACTGCCACATTTTATTTCCGAAGGAAAGAAAAATGTTTGAATAACTCTAAAAACTCACAAAATATATCGTTTATAAATATATATACTTCCATCTGGCAAAAAAAACGTAAGATAAGAATAAACTAGAATAATACAGGTATAGAGTAGTTTTATATTATCCTCCGCGGCTTTGCCCGCGTGGACATTTTTCTGGGGAAAATGTAGCCTGTATGTATTTATTCCAGAACCAAAAGTACAATTTAACAAATTGCGTTCAGTCGTAAAATATTATTTCATCGATTGACGGGCTTCTCTTCTCATCGGATTGAGATACAAAGTAAAAGAAAGAGAAGAAAGAAAAGACGTTTATTGTGCACAAACAAGATACATATTCAAGGTATAAAAGTTAAGTACTTAACTAAATAAACATTCATGCATCTGCTGAGCACAAAAGGAGCAAGTTCAGCATAAATGCTGCGAGGACAGTAGTCTCGCAACGCTGGTTTTCAACTCGCTCCTTTCTCACATGTAGGTTTTAAAGCATATTATGCAGGTAGTTACAAATTAATTCTTTACTTCCAATCTTCACAATCAATAAAGAACAGCAGAAACTGCAAAGTAGCATTATTATTTTAAGCTGTAAAATTAACAAGGTAATACTAAGCACAACTGCAGATTGCTAGAGCTGTAAACATTTAGTAAAATATTACGATTTGAAATTAAAATATTACTAGCCACTCGATTAATCTTATATTATAGCTTAGGTATATGATATCATACTCGTAGTTAGCATGCAAATATAGAGTCAACATTAGACATAGATAGGATAATAATAATAATAATAATAATAAGGGGTGTAAGGGAGTAAAATGGGGAGGGAACTCCAAGCCAACCTCACCTGCACGTGGTGCACCTTGCTACTACTAATGAGGCTCTGGCGAACCGGGGGGGGGGGGGAGTGCAGTTAGAGGAAGTGCGGTTGGGGGGGGGGGCGTAAAGGGTAAGGTTGGGGATAGTAATAGGGATGGAAGTAAGGTTAAAGGTAAAAGGAAGGGAATTAGAGAAGTAGAAAGGGGGTAAGAAAAGAGTGTTTGAGGGGTAGAAAGGGAAAAGCTGGTAGCACAGAGAAAGCAGATGGAAAAGATGAGCTACCTAGGGCATCGGTTTCGAGTGGTGGCGAAGGAGTATCAAGTATACCAACGGTGGCACTCACGGACTCAGTCAGGTAGTCTACTGTACACTCTCACATTCTGGACAAGTGCGGTGAGTTATTATCCGTCCAACAAACAAATATGATAATGAAGCCAATACACAATCCCCAAGTGCCCGGCGGCTCCAGGAGGAGCCCTGATGATGGTAACCGGCTACCTCGTGGTGCCAGGGAAGAGAAGAATCTCCGGGTGAGAATCTTAAACCATCAAACGACCTATGCTAGTAATTTGGACTACGAAAACAATAATGATGAACAACTAGAAAAGCAGAATGGGAGGTACAATTTAAGATCAACAACAATCAACACACAAAATTTCATCAGGGGGGCCTCAGTAGCTACCTCGCAAGCTAATATTCAGGACGTAGGAGCAACTGCGATGGATGAAGAAATAAGACCACCGACATCTCCAACTTCTACTGAAAGTCTGTTTGATTCTCCAGAATCATCACCATATCCTTTTGCAGCTCAATTCAGACCCCGTTCTGCACCAACTTCGACAATGTCAGAGGATGTTGTACAGGAGGCATCGGCCACTAACACTGTACCCACCACTGGCAAAAATCGCGCGCGAAAAGAGTGGACAAGTGAAATGAACGAATTCATATGGCGCACATATCTAAGTGTTACTGAAAACGAATCTAAAATAAGAGGCTATTTAGACCAAATTCATCATCATTTCACCCAAAAATTTCCAGAAATGAATGTCTCAAAACAAAGAATAGGAGATCAACGCAGAGCTATAATTAGAAATAATTTATTGTCACCGAATGTGTTAGATAAAATCAAACAAGACGTTATTAACCAACAAAATCGTACTACTACTAATCAAAACCAATCTACAAATTATAAAAAATACAACAGCACACACCAAGTCAATACAGCATCACAACGAACTAGAATAAAATGGACTGACGATATTAATGAAACTATCATGAAATAATACTACAAGATAACACAATTAGAAAGAAACAAGACGGCGTACCGTAAACAACTACATATTAACATAATAAATACTTTTCCATGCATATCTCATGTCTCAGAACAGCGTATAGCCGACCAAAGACGCGTGATTATAAATAACAGATTAGTAAACGATGAAAAATTGCAGGAAATTAGACAAGAAGTTGAACTAGAATTAATGACACATGCCCAAATAACACAACCAATAAATAACAGTACAAACCTACTTTACGTGAGCCATGAAGACAATATCTTAATGATAACTACAGAAAATCAAACACAAAACGAACACGACCCATTCCGTAATGCAGGAATGCCAGATAACATTAAAAAAAACTTAATAGTAAAATAAAAGAATTATTCCCAACTAACTATGAAAAATTCAAAAATAGAGACCCCCACAACCCGACCTTTTATACCAAAACAAAGTACATCAAAAAAATTATCATACATAGTACATTATCTAAATACAGAAGTGTTACCGAACTATCTTAAACCAGATATTGATTTTGATACCACCCACACCATTATATACGTGGCAGCTTACACTGCAGCTATTTGTAATGGCGCTAAAATAAAAGGAACGTTAGAAACTACACAACCCAAAAAACCCATAATACAGCCCTGGCAAAAGAGATTACGAAATTAAATTGAATACCTCAGAAAAGACATTGACACATTGAAGACATTGGAAGAATGACACAATACATAGCTGGAATAAGAAGTAGGAATCTGATAGAGCACATACATAAAATTAAAGATAAGTATAAAACACATTCACGATACGAAGAACTTAACTTAACAAACGATCAATTTTTAGATACTTTAAAACAAAAACTCACTGCTATCAAAAGCCGATCTAGGAGATATAATAATTGCACCTTAAGAAAAAGCCATCAGAAACACAAAACAGAAACGAGAAATGATATTATAGGACCATGACGTCACAAACACGCGACACATCTTGTTATACAGACACCCTTACCTACACCTGAAAGTATGTTTACTTTTTGGTTCGATATATGGAGCAATAAGGTACAACATAATCAAAATGCTGAATGGATAAGAAAAGACTTGGAACACAGTGAAAACTACAACGAGATGCAATTTGAATATACCCCCGTGGATATATTCAAAGAAGTAATCTAAAATACACATAATTGGAAGTCACCCGGAACAGATAATATCCATAATTATTGGTACAAGAAGTTCACTGCCACACATCCCTTAATCCATACCCATATAAACAAGTTTGTCAAATCACCGGAAACAATGCCTCAATACATAACCCAAGGGAAAACTTACATGATACCTAAAGAAAATGACCAAATAAAACCAGCTAAATATCGACCTATTACTTGCTTGCAAACAATCTATAAAATAATTACATCGTGTATATCTCTCCTCGTAAATAAACATGTCACACAGAACAATGTCTTAGCTGAAGAACAAAAAGGCTGCCGTAAGCCTATGCTTATATAGTTCTGTCCCAGTAGAGTCTGTAATGGCGGTTTTCAAGAACAGATTCCGGTTTCTATTTGTAGTAGTGTACTTTTTCTGAAATAAGTTTGTATTTATATGCAAGGGATTGATGGATAATTGCTGATACCTGGTCATGTCTATGTTTATAATCTGTTTGTACTATTGCTTTACATGCTCCGGTGATATGCTGGATAGTTTCAGACCCACTACAGCACCGTCTGCACATGTCATTTATGTTGGGTGCACGTATAATATGCTTCTGGTAATTACGTGTATCAATAATCTGGTCCTGTATAGCCAACATAAAAGCTTCAGTCTCCGGGAAGAGTTCACCTTGCTGCAGCCACGCGTTCGACGCTGTCTTGTCGACTTGTGGCTGTTGCAGATCATGGCAATGTCTTCCATGTAGAGACTTTCGCTCCCATGCGGCTAATTTGTCTAAGTTAAAGTCTAAGGCTATTGTTGTAATAAGTTGTTCTTTATAGCCAAGGCTTTAAAGAACAACTTATTATAGACTCAGTAGCAATGAAACAGGCTCTCTCTAATAAACAAGACCTTAATATAATGTACATAGATTACCGCAAAGCATACGACTCAATTCCCCATAGTTGGTTAATTTATGTACTTCATCATTATAAAATACACCCAATTATCATACAGTTTTTAGAAAGCACTATGAAACACTGGAGAACAAAGTTAACGGTTAAAAATAATAACGGATCCATTCAAACAGAAGATATTTCAATAAACCACGGTATATTACAGGGAGACGCTCTCAGTCCTCTCTGGTTCTGCCTTGCGTTGGACCCTCTGTCTAGAATGTTAAATAGTTCAAATAAAGGCCTTTACATCAACAGCGATAACGACAGTCATACATTAACACATCTTATGTATATGGACGATGTTCAACTATATAGCAACAACACCGAGTCACTACACCACCTCGGAGATATAACACAAATATTTTCAAATGACATCCAAATGCAGTTCGGCATTGATAAATGTAGAGCTCCATTCAGAACCAGTCCATCGTTCTTCGACCCTACACTCTCAACACTGGTGAAATAATTGAACCAATGGACGAAAACAACCTCTATAAATATCTTGGCTTTCATCAGGCGCACCAAATTTTCCACAAAGAAACAAAATCTGAAGTCAAAACAAAATTCAAACACCGTCTTAATTCTTTACTTAAATCTCAGTTAAATGGACGTAACCTAATACAAGCAATTAACTCATATGCCATCCCTGTTCTCACATATACTTTTGGTGTAATCAATTGGTCACAAACCGATCTTAGGAACCTACAACGCACCATTAACACGTCTGTGACCACCCACCGCAAACATCACCCACGATCGTGCATTCAAAGACTAACACTGTTAGTGTCACCAAGAAAAGAGGGAGGCAGAGGAATTATAGATATAACTAACTTACATAACAAACAAATTTCAACTGTTAGGAAGTTTTTCTTTGAACGAACGCAAACATCTTCACTACACCAAGCAATAGTTCTTACTGATAAAAAAATAACACCTTTGAACCTTGCTAATAACAATACACAACGTAACGAATATATTACTGACCCCAAAGACAAATTAGCCGCATGGGAGCGAAAGTCTCTACATGGAAGACATTACCATGATCTGCAACAGCCACAAGTCGACAAGACAGCGTCGAACTCGTGGCTGCAGCAAGGTGAACTCTTCCCGGAGACTGAAGCTTTTATGTTGGCTATACAGGACCAGATTATTGATACACGTAATTACCAGAAGCATATTATACGTGCACCCAACATAAATGACATGTGCAGACGGTGCTGTAGTGGGTCTGAAACTATCCAGCATATCACCGGAGCATGTAAAGCAATAGTACAAACAGATTATAAACATAGACTTGACCAGGTATCAGCAATTATCCATCAATCCCTTGCATATAAATACAAACTTATTTCAGAAAAAGTACCCTACTACAAATAGAAACCGGAATCCGTTCTTGAAAATCGCCATTACAGACTCTACTGTGACAGAACTATAATAACTGATAAAACTATTCACTACAATAGACCTGACATAACTGTACTAGACAAAATCAACAAATCTGTTCTTCTCATTGACATAGCAGTTTGTAATACACATAACCTACAAACAACATACACGGAGAAAATCGCAAAATCAACAAATCTGTTCTTCTCATTGACATAGCAGTTTATAATACACATAACCTACAAACAACATACACGGAGAAAATCGCAAAATACACAGACTTATCAATCGAAATAAAAACACAATGGCAAATTAACACAGCTAGAACAATCCCGATTATACTATCCACCAAAAATACCAAATACCAAAAACACTGCTCACAAATCTTGAGACACTAGATATACAATCTTCAGCTCACCTCAGCTTACCTAGCCGTGCGTGGTTTCGCACGGGTAGCGCTCACACCGTGGCATTTTTACAATATTACCTAGCCCGGTTTCGCACGGGTAGCGCTCACACCGTGGCATTTTTACAATATTACCTAGCCCGGTTTCGCACGGGTAGCGCTCACACCGTGGCATTTTTACAATATTACCTAGCCCGGTTTCGCACGGGTAGCGCTCACACCGTGGCATTTTTACAATATTACCTAGCCCGGTTTCGCACGGGTAGCGCTCACACCGTGCCATTTTTCTTACTTTTAGAATATTTACACGCATCGTAACTTCTAAAAAAATGGTGCTTTTTTACCCATAGACAATAATTGCATAATTACTCCAACGACAGTAAGAAATGTTGTTATTATTTAGTTTCCGTGGCAATGTGTCATTCCGTTGTATATACTTCACAAAAGGAGACGGTTATATGTTCGACTGCATGTTTTTTTATTGATATAGTCCGATTTCTTTGAAAATTATTTTTTTGTTTGATTGGGTATACTGGTGATGTGAACTTAGCTGTATTGAGGGGGAGTGGGGGGGGGGGGTAGAGAATTGAGAAAAGGGAGGTAAGAAACTATTATAACTCTTTATATTTTAAATTGTATTTTTACTTTTCTTAAAGTGATAGTGCTCTGGTTCTATTGTAATTATTTTATTCTTTTTAGTGTTTGTATACAAAAAACATTTGAATACATTACATTACGAAGTCGTTTTTTTAAAGAAAAATATTTTTATTGTTTCCTTGTGTTACCATATTGCAATTTTCGAAGAGATCTCTACTTTCTTGAAAAATAAAATAGTGCCCATGTTACTCGCTGATAACGTAGCTTTATAATAAGAAAAATATATATTTTTAAATCAGTTCAGTATCTTTTTCGTTTGTCCATTACAAACAAACATACAAAGATACAAACATACAAAAAAACAAATCTTTCCTCATTATAATATGAGTGTAGACATACGCGTGAAATCGATAGCCTCCTTTTTTGTAAGTAGCTTAAAAACTCTGGTTCCTACAAATTTTAAATATTGGCTGTAAAGTGTGGAACAAACAGACGAACATACATACATTCATTCATGCATACAAAGGTATTCTGAGAAAATCATAACCCACCTTTTTTGTAGCCGGGTAAAGACAACCAACAGGTGGCAACCATCGCTCTCCGACTGACAGTAGACATCAAACTCGAAAACAATGCTTCGATACCACTACTGTCTGGAAAGACTATATATGTACTGTGGCCAGACCAACCTGAGTTACTTTTTAGGGTTAAGTAGTCAAACAAGGAACCCTTATAGTTTCATCATGTCCGTCTGTCCTTCCGTCAGTCCGTCTGTCCATTCCAGGAAAGTGAGGAAGAACTCCGTTACTCCGTTGAGTGAGGTCTCGTTATATAATGTTTTAAAATTATAAATAGATTAGCTTTCCAGCCCGCGACTGCGTCTGCGCGGGCTACTATTTATCGCGAAAAAAGCATACTATGTTCTTCTAGGATATTAAAAACCAATCCAAAAGTTGGTATAGCACCATTGTTATAAGTACTTCTAAGGAGTGGAATGCCCTGCCCTCGTCAGTGTTTCCGGTAAATATAACCCTGGTGTGTTCAAGTCAAGAGTGAATACGTATCTACTAGGCAAGCGTGCTACACCTTCGACCACATCATTGCTTTCCATCAGGTGAGATCGTGGTCAAACGATTGCCTAGACCGCAATAAAAAAAACGCTCCTGATGAACGACAGACTTGTTATTTCATTTCCATGGCAACCGTTCCTTACAGCGAGTAACATTTTCCAGTTTTCCCGTAGAAACTTACCATTTTCCGGGATAAAAGGTATTCTATGTTTTATTCCAGGGTATAAGCTATCTCCATTCCAAATTACATCAAAATTCGTCCAGCCATTATCGCGTTAAAACTCCCCAAAAAAACAAACAAACAAATAAACAGACAACGTTTCACTTTTATATATTGGTATGGATTTCTTTGACTGTTTTTTTTCTATTTGAAATGTGAATGCATACCTTTATAGATATTGGTAGCAATTTGGTAATTTTACTCTTTAAACTAAACTAGACTAAATTTATTCAAATGTAATTTAAACCTTGTCAACTTTGTAACAAGGTCTTTTTGCCCCTGGCATCTATTCTAAACTTACATCAATTTAAGCTGCACCGCTTTAAATAACGCAATTAAAACAGGTTTTTAACACGGATTAATTCTTGGATAAATTCAGACACGTTCTGTGACAGCGTTTGGACAAATCGGGACTCTCACCGCGTGGAAATAAAGTTGATTTTACGCTGACAGGCTTTAGTGATAGTTTAGTGAGTGAGGTTTAGATGCCAGGGGAAAAAATACCTTGTTACGAAGCCAACAAGGTTTAAATTATATTTGAAGAAATTAAGTTTAGTTCAGGATGTCCGAATTGCTACCAATGTCGTTCATAAAGTCCAACAGAACTAAAAAAAACAATTGAATCTAGTTCTGTAGCACATAATACGAATTTACTATCAAAATATTCCAGAGTTTACGGTTTACTAGTACGAGATATGAGAGTATAGCTCTTGGTCTGTCGTCGACTCCGAACTAACCAATTCCGTAGTGAGAGACAAAACCACGACCACCGTAAAAACAAGTTTGTTAACGTGTAACTTAAAACCTTCTGGATGGACAGATTGCATGCGGTTTTCTTGGTTGGGTAGCCTAGGATCCTGGCTACGGAGCCTTAAGTCTATCCGTGTCCAACAATCTTTTGCCCGGTATTTTTACTAAGAAATATTTGAAGACATTGTGGAAAAGTACGCCTTGTCACCGCGTCGTGACGAACGCGATCCCATACTAAAATGTTGATTTGGAAAGTATTTAATTGACCTACGGAACCTGACTTAACTTTTTTTGTGATTGGCTAGGAAAGTTTTTCACCTCGATCTCAACAGATGGAATTAATGATTTGCTTCTTCATTTAGACTGCTGCAAATGCATTTGATAAGGTATTGAACCGATAACTTTAGAGGTGCCTGAAATGCCAAAATTTGCAGATTTTTCTTCTTTTGTTTGCTGACCACAAGTGGCCCAATTCCTTTCATTTGCCGACAGAATAGATTTTAAAGGTGACCAAAACGGCAATTTAGTGATGATGCCTTTCGTGTTGTGCGGACAAAGCCTCAAATACCGTAGGTAAATAAAAACATTTAAAATATTTTCAATACAAATTATACCTTACGTCATTTCCCAATTACAAATATCAGTACTTAATTATGTATTAACTGGCCTAAAACATTGTTTCAACTGATTCATCTCAATTACCCTTTCGAAGACGAGTAGGTACTTGTCCGGCGGGATTCGATCCCACGACCTTCGGCACACATCCTGCACGATTCCATAAGTTTATTAATTGAAGACCTTTTAGTAATTGCTACTTGAGGCTATTGTCCTGAATAAAGATTGAAAATAGAAACAAAACAACTAAAACTAATTTGTTACCTACTAGCTGTGCCCGCGGCTTTGCCCGCGTACTAATTTTTCTGGGATATAACGAGCCTGTGTTATTCCTGAACCAAATGTATCATCAAACTTCGTCCAGACGTCAAAATATGTTTTTTTATCTATTGCTCGACTTCTACTAATCGGATTGATATACCAAGTACACCAGTTTTTAAGTCAACAGTGAAAACCGCATCGCAATCGGTCCAGTAGTTTTTACGTGATGCGCGAACAAACAGATACTATAAAATAATATTATATTCTTGTTCAGTAGCTTGTTTAAAGTACCCCAGGACCTTTTTTTTTTTAATTATCTTGTTTGTACAAACTTTTTGTTACTTAAGTACGGTTTCATTATAAGTATATAGATAGAAAGATATAGGTTGCAACCAAAGATCTTACGAGGCAACTTTTCGATGTATGAAAATATAACAAAGATATCTGCACAATAACCATTTTCCATTCTACAAATTGGGTTCCATTGTAGGAGACCTCCGTAAATACTCTGCTTTCTGGGCATTTAGGTAGTTGAATTCACATCATCATGGTACTGGTTTCAATACTACAGATTTAAAACATAAAATAAATGACGTATTTGTGTTAGAATCACCATCTTGTACGTTTTATTTCTGTTATGTCACATAACGTGGCAAAACTGGCAAAATATGAAATTCCCCCGTGCCTCATTACGGAAAGCACCAAAGCCCCCGTTATTGTACAGAACCCCGCCAAAGAATAGCAGTGAACCCTTTGTAGATGTCACGCGTCGGCGTAGATCAAAGAGCACGTGTCTTTTGATCGTCACCGTGCGCCGACAAAGTATCTACGGTGTTGTTATTTCGGATGTTATTGAGTAATCACTGTGTGATTAAATGCTATTAGATAAAAGTTTTTTTTTCTTAATTTACAGTTTAACCAAACCAGGAACCCTTAAATATATAATATTGAGGTACGAACGTTAGTTTGTTAATATCAACTCCTGAAGATATTCCCTAGTAATAATAATAAGTTCAATTAATAACATTTATAAAAATATTTTATTCAGTAGCCATTTTACTATGAAACTTAGAACGGGCTAATGCGTATACAACATTTCATGTCTATGCTCTGAACCGTTAAAGAGTTCCCTAATCAGGAGCCATCCCGGAGAGCAGCAATCATGTCATGTTAAAACTTCAAACCGGCTATCATAATAGAATGTGTACACAAAATTTGTGCTGTAGACTGTTGAAGAGTTCCTTTATCTGGACTGTTCCAGGATGTCGATTCAGGTCATGCTTACAATAAAAATGCATTATCATCGGAACTGAACCAACATGCAAAAATTCAACTCCGTAGGATAAGAGAAAGTGGTTATAATTCAGCTTGCACGATTTGACTCAAATAAATATACATACAGACATACATAGAGACATACATACAGACATACATACATACATACTTACATACATACAACATACATACATACATACATACATACATACATACATACATACATACATACATACATACATACATACATACAAACATTGCAAGTTAAATAAAAGCGTTTGAAAGTGCGTCTGTATTTGTTCAAATATGTTTGTTGCCATCAGCTCTGTTCAGCTGAACGGATTTTGATGAAACTTGTTACATAGATAGGTACTTTAGGTACGCGCGCACAGCCGCGAGCTGAGCTAGTTGAGTCATAATAATTTTCTGTTAGTTTAGAATGTGTGGAATAGTAGAAAGATAGAACTGCTGGTGCCACTAGTGGGTAAGGTAGCGGTAGCTGGTGATACAGTATCGACGAGCCGAAATTCGACAGATTTTGCTGTCTCGGCGACGCGTATCGAATTAATGAAAGGTAAATTGATGATGAAAATATCGAGATTAGGTATCATTAAGCCCATCCATAAAAAAAACTAAAAATTACGTTAACAATTATAGGCCCATAGCGCTTCTGCCCACATCTTCTAAATTATTTGAAAAGGTGATGTACAAACGCCTCGAATCCTTTTGTGAGAAATATAACGTCTTTGACGATTCACAAAACGGCTTTAGGAAAAACCGCTCAACAACATTGGCTGTGTATAAATATGTTCATGACATATTAAATTATATTGATGATAATAGCGATTGGTATTCTTTTAGATATGACGAAAGCCTACGATAAAATTCAATATAATATACTACTGAGCAAATTATACGGTATAGGAATACGGGCCTTAGCACACCAATGGCTTACTTCGTACCTAAATAATCGGGAGCAATTCGTGGAAATAGGAAACTTTAACAATAGAACTGGCATAATAAGTAAAATCAAAATCTGTACAGATTAAAAACAAACAAAATCTGTACAGATTAAAAAAAACAAAATCTGTACAGATTAAAAAAAAACAAAATCTGTACAGATTAATAATTCAATACCTCAAGGAAGTGTACTCGGGTGTATCCTATTTTTAATTTATATTAATGACCTTCCAAAAACAATTGACGAATCCTGTTCGCGGATGATATTTCCCTTTTGACTCCTTGTAGAAATAATTTAAAGGACTATGCCAGATCTCCAAAGTGACTTAGGCTCGATTTAAAATTATCGCGGACACAACTGAATAGTATTTTTATTTATAAAGCATTATGTTAAAAGCTTTTGTGTGTTAGTAGTTTTATCTGGGAACTTTTCAAAAATAAGTTATGAGGAAATAAAGTTAACTTTTGTGGTTATGTGACTTTCGTTAGATTATGACACTGTTTATGGTCAAGGGAATAATATAGCCAAGATAAATATTAAAATCTAATATTAAACTGATATATTATGTAGGTACATACACTTTACGATCATGTTTAATATAATTTATAAAGTATTATTACTTATCTATACCTGCTATAGTAGAAGGCACTTAGGTACTCAATCTGAAAATCGAACCCTGGGCCTTCTCGGCTCTTGTCATGAGCTTGGTACCTAAACCACTGAAACATTTATACAACAAATAATGAATTAACGTATAAGCAGAATAAAAAATACGAATGCGTTTATTGTTGTTATTTCTAATATCATAAAATAATGTACTGAAATGATTTCTATTAGAATAAACTAAGATGGCATGTAGTTTTTTTTTCATTGGTTTTGTTTATCGATTTATTAATAGTTTATTTGCACTAATTACGAGTCAACCCTATTATTATACAGTGTCAACCCTATAATTTGTAATTAGTATCAATTCACTGCAATTTCCGGTCAATTCTATTCATTTTAATTCTTATTTTTTTAATAACAGTTTCTGAAAGTTATTATTTTACTAAGAATTAATTACATTATTTTATGTGGTCAATAATGTGGAAAGATTTCGTGTCCGCAGCATTTAACTTTTAAAAGTCTTGCACAGCTATTTCCGGTCATTTCTATTCATATTAATTGTTTTTATTCTAATAACAGTTCCAGAATGTTATTGTTTTAATAAGAATGAATTAAATTATTTTAAATAGTCAATAATGTAGATAGATTTCGTTTCCGCGGCATTTAATATTTAAAAGTCTTGGAAGCCGAAAGCTGGCATACTCCTTTAAATTTTAAACTCAATAAAATACTCACAAATATTATGAGCTGGATGACGGACCATAATCTTGAAATAAATTTTTCTAAATCAAAAATAATACAATTTAGATCTTATCAAAAAAAAGGAAATTCAAATATTAACTGGAAATATCACGTCCAAAAGATTAAAGCTAAACTGTCGAGCTTCACATATGCACTAAGGGAACTGAAAAGGGCGACTGACTTCAACACTGCCTTATCTGCGTATTATGCGTATGCATACTCGTGGCTAAGGTACGGCATCATCCTGTGGGGCAACAGTGTTGACGCACTGGACCTCTTTATTTTACAAAAAAAATGTGTCCGTATTCTTGTAAATATAAAAGTAACCGACAGTTGTAAAGCACACTTTAAATATTATAAGCTTTTGACATTAATATCAATTTATATAATGGAGTAATTTCGTACGGAAATACCAAATATTCTTTTCTAAAAAAGTAGACCAGCTTAGAAGATTCGCAACTAGGTATGGATATGATCTAGCTCTACCTCCTTCCAAATAAAAAAAACGCAGTTCTGGAACGAATAAAATGGCAGTAAAAATTTATAATAAACTACCCGATATAATATAAAAAGAAGAAAAACAAACAACATTCCATAGTTACCTAAATAACTTTTTAATTAATAAATGCTATTATACCCTTGACGAGTATTTAAATGATAAATCTACATATATAATTAATTGATATAATAGTTAATGGCTCGGTCTGCTTGCTACTTGTTGCTATACCCTGTGAGGGTCATATGTTGACAATTACACCTTAATGCCTGTGTTTTTTATTCACTATGTACATATGTTTTTGCAATAAATAAATTGAAATTGAAATTATAATTATATGCTAAGCTTGAGGGGTGTATAATCCGTTCGAAAACGTCATATATTTTTTGGGAAGAGAAGAGAAGACCTGTAACTACCACCATGGGCCTCAATAGTCAGAATATGTAAATTAAAGTTGACCGCAGCAGCAGATTCAAATAAACAGAGAACTAAGGTTTTTTTAATTTCTAATTTAATTTCTACTTGAATTAAAGGCTCGAGACACCACAGTAATTAGTACCTACTCAAAGTTAGGCTTTGTATAACTCCTCAAGTCTGGTAAAGCTGGACAGTAAATAGAAATAAATAGTACGAGTAGTTTCAACAGCTTGAGCAAACTGCCACCCTTTTCTGATTGAAATACCTCGCACAAGTACGAAGCGTTCTTCATTCACTATAAGAACTGCAAAGGAGTGGAATGCTCTACCCTCGTCAATGTTAACGGTAAACTAGAACTACAACCCAGGAGAGTTCAAGTCTTGTCTGAATAGGTATCTACTAGGCAAGCGTGCTTCACGTTCCACCACATCATCGCTTTCCTTTAGATGAGATCGTGGTCAAACAATTAACTAGTTAGTATAATAAAAAATAAGTTTACTCTTATACAAGCAATTTTCTGCAATCAAAAATTTTCTAATCAGAAAATAACATGCATCTACATTCCACCCCTTCAAACCTACCCTTCTAATCACCCTTCTCTGCAGTAATCCAGACACTGTCTGGTCAGTTTTTGCCCCGCGAGCAGGTGCCGTATTAGATGGGAACTTCTCCGCAAAAACTATCTGTGCCGGCGGCGGCGCGATATTATACTTGTTTAGTTCAGGCAAGCACAGCTTTTTGTACGTTTACTGTAAGAATGAAGGTTTGTGAGTTTGTCACTAGGGACCGTGGAAGTTGAGCTAGGTTTATCATTATACTATGCATATTATAAGTATACGCACAACGGTGTATAATTATTTTCGTTGGGTGCGTGTCGATGGAGGTCCTACAAATTACAGCTCCACATGAGCAAAGTCTATTATCTATTATTTATTATGTGTCTATATAGACTATAGACTATCTACTATTATCTATACTATAGACTATAGACTACTGTCTATACTATAGACTATCAAAAGTGTCTAACAAAGAAACTGCACTAAAGGCATATCACGGAAATTCAGTTCAAATTAATGGAGTATTTATAGCACAAAAACAATGTGTGCGTGCCATTTTTGATGTGTGTCCTATGACGACCTGCGGCCTCTGTTTAAACAGGTAAACTTGTTAACGGTACCTAGCCTATACATTTATGAAATTTGCAATTTTGCTAAAGCTAACTGGACACTCTTTACAAAGAATTGCGAAAAATGCAACTTTAACACTCGTTATCCTCAAAAACTAGTCCTGCCTAGTATAAAAACGAGTCTATGTAGCAAAAACTCCTTTAGTATGTGCATTAGAATTTATAATCGCCTACCACAAGGTATGAAAAACATGAATGCTTATCAATTAAAAAGTAGTTAGCATTCATGGCTAGTGAATAAATGTTATTATTCTGTGAATGATTTCCTAAATACTAAACACTAGCTTGACATTCTGAGTTTGGCTACTGTGTTTGATATTTCAAAATTGTATTACTTATTTTTCTGCTGACATTTAATTCTTATTTTTACTAAATATTTAATGAAGGACTACCTATGTAATTTAATTTTAATTTTTAATTAGTAACGTATGGTTTTAATAAAATGAAATTGTTTTATCTTTGCTCCTAAGTATATATATTACGAGCGTGTAAAAATGTTGCATGCCAGCAATGGCTAATATGTTGGACTACTATATTTAACTTGACATCTTTATAGCCATATTAATGCAATAAAGAATTGTATATTATATTCCTTGGAAAATCCAGATATAACAAGGCAAATGGCCTAAAATTATTATGCAAAAATCTTTGGAATAACAAACAAACCTGCCTTTTTTTATAATACTGTATAGGAAATCGTATGACCACGATTAAATGAGAAAGAAAATAAGTTTCAAAAGAGAATGTCCAAATGTTATTTTCACGAAGTTGTAGCAACTTTAGAAAAAAATGTTCTAACAACTTTTTATACGTTACAAGCGTTATAGGCGGCACACACCGAGCTTCAGTCACCATACAGGTATACGTAGTACTGTCACATGCAACAAATACTTTATGAAAGTACCCGAATCTAGTCACTCAAACACTCAAAAATGCCATCCAATAAATCCCCTCGCCCCTACCTGCCCCTTCTACCATAAATACCCCATAACCGTCTCTAAGTCACAAATGATAGAGGGTGACAACGTCTAACACATAAAACTTGCCAATTTATTGCCAAAAAACACCATTGTCTGCGAGAAGGTGATACGTGAACAATGAAATACTTTACCGCCTTCTTTTCATAACCTGTAAAAGTAGTAAGTGGAATTGTTTGCTATAGATTTATTTCTTTCGATGTTATTTTGCGGCCCTAACATTTCAATTTCTAGGGTTCCTTACCAAAGGCTCCTAAACGGAACCCTATTTTTGTGGCAACTGTATTTTTGTCCATCGATTCCATTCAGCCTTAACTGAATATTATAGCTATTTCGATCATCGGGTGGCGATATATCTAACACTGCGCAATACTGAGCGCATACTGCGCGTGCGCGTCGCGTTAAGCAACTGGATAGTGACTTAAAATTTATACTTATTATGATGACACCTGATTCAAAAAAATGGTTTTTATGTAGGTAGTAAAAAACATCAATCTTCTTATACATTATTCTAGAACCTAAAGTATTAAATGTCCTTCCCCTCCTCTATCGAGCTGGTACAAACATACTTTCACTTTATCGAGCTGGTACAAACATACTTTCACTTTTATACTATTAACTTAAGCTTTTTATTACTTTTTAATTATTTTCTTGTGAATTAAATTTCCTATACTACATACGATGACTAATTTTTATCCGACTGAGCGGAGGGTATTCTTTTTATCAGCCTATGTATGTTAGTTTCTATGTAACACTTTATAGACCAAACGCGTGGACCTATTTTGAGAATTCTTACGTCAATTGATTTGTCTTATGATAATAATCTAAATTCAATATGGCGACAACCAGCCACCATATTGTGAAAAAGAATAAAAATTAGGTCAACGAACTATGTTAAACAGGGTATTTTTAAAGGTATTTAAAAATCTCAAATTTTAAAATAGGTTTCTCTTTTCATTTCGAATTACCATTTAGGATCTATGACGATTTAAAGTTTGCAGTCGGGTTTTTCATTAAGATTAAGATTATTTACTGCAACCGCTAAATCCCCCTTGGCTGCTGTGGCAGCCAAATCCCCCATGCCCGATCCCCCTTGGCTGCCACAGCAGCCAAAATAAAACATGATAGATAAGTTTTACATTTTTACCGATTTAAATGTAATCTCACATTTATTAACTGATCTGTGTGTTACTTTCCCTTAAGGGATATATTTACTCTACTATAAAACACCAAAAAATAAAATGGAAGAATAAAAAATAAAGATAGTTGTGTTTCTCCCTGATACGTCATTTTTTGCAATTTTTGGTGATTTTCACAATAATATTCTGGTCACTTTTTCTACTAATTTTATGATGAAGTTTGATGTTAGCGGATAGATAGTTTTATGTAGTAATTAAATAAAACTTTAATTTCCATATTTTTTTTCATATAGTTCCCATTTTTGGCTTCGTCATTTATCCACGGTGATGTCTCCCTACATAATAAGTTTATAAATCTTTGGTTCGGTTAGTACGTGGCTACTTTTATTCAGCCAATCACAGGCAGAGTTTTGTACTATTGCGCCAAGCCACTGAGAAATGATTGAAATTAGAATACGACAGGACAACAATTTTTTCGCGCCATTTTGCGGTTTTGCTGCAGTGATGTCATGGTCACGTGGTCGGGTTGCCTGAATGGGTGTTTTAACGCGGGGGAAGTAACCAGATGGTAAACACGGTTCAACATATACAATGAGTGGTGGTGCAATATAAAATAAAATTTGCATTTATCTGTTAAGATATGATTCTCAGAATTTGTTCAGTATCATCATATGAACAAGTTCATATAACATATTCAAAATAAATATTTATTGTTACATAAAATACATTAACTACATTAATTACTCGATAAATCCAAATTTCAATCGGTTTCGGCAACTACGGGTTTAAATCCCGATAAATCCCGACTGCGAACAAAATTATTGAATACAAGCTGTCCACCCGCAAAAATAATGACATTAATTTTATAAAGGGGAACTTTTGTATGTATATAAGGGTGTGTAACAAATTTGTGTGTGGGTGTATGTGTATGTTTGTTACGTCTTCTTGCATAAACGGCTAAAAGGATTTGTATGAAATTTAGTATGGAGGCCTTGGATACTTTTTATCCCGGAAAAATGCACAGTTCCTGAGGGAAGCGGGTGGAACCGCGGGGTGCAGCTAGTATTTATTTTAATGTAATGTTTCTTTTTACTTACATATTTTACTTTA
Organism: Alsophila aescularia; assembly: GCA_946251855.1. Lineage (NCBI taxonomy): Eukaryota > Metazoa > Arthropoda > Insecta > Lepidoptera > Geometridae > Alsophila > Alsophila aescularia. Next base: position 2,151,246 of record OX276375.1, read on the forward strand.
CTTTAATAGTTTGCAATTGCAATATTAGACTATGGTATTTACATTAACTTCAATAATCCAAAATTGAAAATGTTGTAAGAAGCTGAAAAGACAATTGCTACTGTTTAGTTATTAGAATTATATATTTTTGAAATGGTCTTTTAAAGACCTTCATTTTGACACCTCACTCGATAGGTTTTGGCAATTTTTTGTTCCGTCGGATACAATATGGCAGCTGTAAGACGTCATATTAGGTTTCTTGTCACTTCATATACCATAGAGCACTCTCGTAATCAAGACGAATCCAATGATACCTCATTTATCAAAATCCATCAAGCCATTTAGGATGTAGGATGCGCCTAAGAAACTTACAAACAAACAAACATACATACAACCCAAACACATAACCCTCCGTGCAGTCGAGTAAAAATAGTTGGACCTCGACCCCCAATGAAGGCCCGTATTGCAACTAGTTGGACAGATCAGTTGGACCACTGCCCCGAAACGATTCAATTGAATAACTCAATCTAGATAACCTAACTGTCAAGAATTAATGCTACGGTTTTTGTTGTAATTATAACATCGTAACCTTTTTAAAGATGTTATTAATAAGAAAATGTTATCTCTACAGCTGTTGTTGTTTTGTTCTAATGTCAAGGATTCGATTCTATTAATGTTAATAACGGTTTGTGAGTAGGTATGCATAACTATGCAAATTATTTAATTGCAAACATTTGACGATCACATACAGTTATCAATCGTAATAAAACTTAATTAGGTAAGTATGGTGTTGTTCAATTTTATGAACGATCGTTTGATTGACTGTGTTCTTGAATATTCGCAAAACTTGGATAGTCTGAAGTCGACAATTTTGTTTTATTTTTATATAATTTAGCAAATATTTATTACTTTTTTTACTCTATCAATTATTAGCAATACTTAGACCTAGGGACCCTCACAGAGTGCAGCAATCAATAAGGCCACCTAATACAGTTTTATATAAATGGTTTAAATTGTAGTAGCATTTACAATAAAGAAGTTTTTTAACCGGTGTGTAAACATTTATCATTATTAGCCTGTACTTGTCCACTGTTAGACGTAGGCCTCTCCTAATGCACACCACTGAACTCGGTTTTTAGCTCTAGTTTCTTCCAGCCCCTTCTCGCAGGTCATCACTGTATCTGGCCACAGGGCGTCCTACACCACGTTTGCCTGAACCTGATCTGCGCTCTAAAACTCTTCTACCCAATGGTTATTGGTTCTTCGGGAAATGTGACTAGCCCACTGCCACTTTTGCTGGCTGAGCTATATCACCTTGATTATCTGTCGGGTCACTTCTTTAAAAATCTTGTCCTTCAGAGAAATTCTAAGCATAGCTGTCTCCATAGCACGCTGAGGGACCTTAAATTTGTGGACTACTGTTTATTACATTGCCTTTTATAATGCTCTGATTTTGTTGATTATATTATGTTTACTGAGCGATATTTATAAATTAATTTGTGAATCTAGTATTAAAGCGGCTTCACTTGATCATCTTTAAATATCACGGCACGAACAGATCAAGGCACGAAATTGCGGCAGTGACAGATAGTGCTTTTCAAGTTAATTTTTCAATTTATATTGAAAAATTAACTTGAAAAGCACTATCTGTCATTCAATATTACACAAAAGTTAGCTCGAGGATAAATCTTAGTACCATAAAGTTCGTCTATGTAGATATTTCTCCTCATCAATTTTATATTTCTATGTATCGCGTGATCGCCTCCCGTGTGCGAAACGCTAAGCGTAAGCACCGCGGAGTATCCGTTCCAAAAGTAATTACAGGATGTGTAATAAGTTAGCGCGTGCCTGAAATATTCGCAGACCTATTACAATGGCAGTTATCATCGGCGTGGCTCGCGGCACCGCGGGCGTAGGCTGCTTGCAGGTGGACGACCATTTATGTAAATTTTTCGTAGTTTCATGACTTTCTGCCGTTTATAGTTTAAATACAAGGTATGTCCAAAGAGTTTCGATCAATTTTTATTTTTGACTTTAATATTTCGACATCTACCATATTGGGATAAAATTTGTATGCTGTGAAATGGCAGAAAGAACAGCAGTGACGTAAAAATCCCTAGCTGTTTGTTTTAATCAGTATCACTGAGAATAGTACTGGGAAAGAACAGAGTCGTTTAGTGAAACAAGTGCAGTGCTTATGACTTGTAAGATGTAAAGTTCTGGGTAGTACTGATTGTTAAGATATGAAAAGTTCCGATTACATCCACCGGGCGAATGACTAGACTCTCGTCAAGTCATCACTTCTTCTTAGTCATGTCATTGGCCGGGAATGCAAACTACCTATATAGTTCTGGACCGAAACTTTGCAACCTTCACATCATTAGCGGTGACCAAGTTAAGGTCCTGTGTTATTCAAGGGGTCGTTCTCATCCGTCCCTGATTGATTATAATAGCGTTGTGCCTAAACAAAAATTCGCAGCTGTGTAAGCAGCTTACACTCTGCTCAGATTGTATTATTTATTGTGCAGGTAGTTTGGCCGGCCGCCAGCAGATAGCGAGCACAAGATTTTTAAACCCCCTGTATGCTTGTATTTTAGGACGCCGTAATTTTAAACATGAATCACGGGAGGTAGAAAGAACTTGCATATTGTTGTGAATTCATTTTTACTGCCGCGCCCGTTACTTCTTTGTTTGTTTTTCATTTTGTGATATTAGTTTTTGAAGCGATAGGTACTTGTTATTCAATGTTGCACTGATAAAAATCTGTAAAATTCTACAAGACCTCATTGTCTTATTGCATTCAGTTTAGGTTTAAGTCAATGTTTATTAATGCGTGCTCTGTTTAGTAAGACGAGATTCTGCTAAAATATTATAACTGGGAGTAATTTGTCTAAGCACTGGATTGAATTCAGAATTACCCTTAGAAGAGCAACGGATCGCTGAAAAAGCGATGCGGGGCAAGCGGTGAAACATTTTTTAACGAAACATTGCTGTTATTCGGTCAAGGCCTTTCAGCTTTCAGTACAGTGCCTACTTGTCTAGATAATCTTACGTTTGACCAGTTTTCCATATGGTTATTTATTACAATCTCTAGTTGAAAATACCCTTGTACTTTACAACATTATATGATGCATCGTTTGCTGTACAAGCTGTTAGACTATGGAACAGTCTACCAGTCCTGATACGTCAGTCTCCATCATTAAACGTATTTAAGGAACTGTACTACTTACTTACGGTTTACTTATCGCAAATTTGAAGAATAAATTAAGTTATTGTATTCATTTACTTTGTTTGTGTGTATATATATATATATATATATATATATATATATATATATTATATTAAGTCTATGTAGATGTGTGTATGTATTGTATTTTAATATATTTGTATATGTGTAGTTGTTGTTTCAGTTCTTGTATCTTTTAGATTTATTTATTTTTGATTTATTTATTTTTTATTTTTGCACCACCGTCCATAACAATTAAATGTTTCCTCTCCATTCAACGGTTGTCTGGAAGAAATCGCTTTAAGTGATAAGACCGCCCATTGCACTCTATTTAAGTTAAATGTCTATTCTTGTGTATGATTTATTTGGTGTGCAATAAAGCGTTTAACTATCTATCTATAATGCAATCGACAATTTAGCAGTTCATTAATTTAAGACATTAAGCACGCATGCACAAATGTTCCTTCATTATCACTTGAACAGCGCCAGTTATTAATATCAACTATACTATAAAAAAAAGGTTTCGTTTGCTCTTTTGGATCGTGACCCTAAAAATATACAAGTAAAATCCTTGGTAAACAATTTGTTTTTACGTTACCGGCTGTAAAATATCTGTTTACAGTGTGTCGGCACCTGAGATGTAAAGTTAACTGGGCTCGCCCCATTACCTCGCTTACAGTGTTATTTGTAGCAGGAATGGTGGCATACAGGAGTGAAACATTGAATGCGTCCCTAAAATGCAAAACTCTTAGCTTATTATGGGATTGTACGATTTGAAGTAAACTTAATTATTTGGTATTTATAACTAAACATTATTTTTCGTATTTCGTAAAAGACCTTATTCCACTAAGTTCAACTGTAAGTTCAATCAGTTGAATTAACTGGACAAAGATATTAATAATTTTCCGAAGTTAATATTTTCTGACATTTTAAAAGAGGGGCTCTTGTTAATGAATTCGTTACATAAAAAGCAGCTCCAAATGAAGTGAAAGTGGCAGAGCCCCGATACTGTGAATAAAAATGAGATTGACTTCATCATAACATCGGTCATCGGCTGCAGCGCACTGGTACGAAATCCAAACTCTCGGTGGAGACTCTTCGGCTTATGGAAGAGATACGTAATGATGTCAGGCCACTTCGTCAGAGAAGCGGGTCCTCAATCGAAATATTAGCAAGCTGGTGTGAAAGAACCTCCTATGCTACACGCCGCATAGAAAAGGTAATAGAGCAAAATCGGGGGCCCAAAGTCTTCGCTGAGCAATTGAAGAGGAAGCCCCCATCTGAGGAAGCTTAATACATCTTCTGGCAAACCCGTCACTTCAAGGTCGGATATTCTCGCCGAGATAGAGGATTTCTATAGCCACCTGGACGACTCGCATGCTCTACGAACCGAACCTAGTAGTGAGGATTCCCGAGTCACATTTACCCGCCACTACACCAATGATTTGCCGGAAGTCAGCCAAGGCGAGATCGAGATCGAGAGAGAGCCATCAAACAGCTTAAAAATTTAAAAGTCCCTGAGGATGACGGAGTTACTTTAGAGCTTAGGAAAACCTGTGCCTTCGAGAGCTCCAGAAGTTGTTTAACTCGTTCTGAACGATGGGAGAACTCTGAAGGCGTGGAATAAAAACATGGTAGTTTTATTCTTAAAAAAGGAGATAAAACTCTCCTTAAAAACTACAGGCCCATCTCGCTTCTGAGACACGTCTTTAAGCTGTTTTCGAGGCTTAATCTCGAATCGTCTAGCGAGAAGACTTGACAAGTTTTCGCCTCCAGAGCAGGCTGGGTTTCGGTCTGGTTACGGCACCATATACCACATCCATACGGCAGGTTATACAGAACACTGTAAAGTATACCCAGCTCCTGGCTGGCTAGTGGACTGGATACATTGAGGAGATGAGAAGCTTGTATGATGCCGCAAATATGTTCGTTCAAGTACAGAACCAGCATACTAAACACATTCAGCTGCGCAGGGAAGTGAGACAGGGGGATATTAAATCCCCAAAACTTTTCACTAACGCCCTGGAAGATATGTTTAAGACACTGGACTAGAAAGGAACTGGCATAACATAACATAACATAAATGGAGAGTACCTCTCACTCCTACGATTTGCCGATGATATTGTCCTTATGGCGGAGTCGCTACAGGATCTTGAACGAATGCTGACTGACTTAGCTGACACCTGTTGACGTATCGGTCTCGTGATAAACATGGACAAAACCAAAGTTATGTTTAACGGCCTTATCGGAGGCCTTAGGATCGGTTGCGGGGCTACCGCAACCGATCGTCGTTTAGGAATATGTTTACCTCGGGCAGATTATGCAATTGGGTAGGAACAACTTCAAAAGGGAAGCTGATAGGAGGATTTAGTGGAATTGGGCAGCATTAGGTAAACTACGTCAGGTTTTTTCGTCGTCCATACCACAATGCCTAAAGACAAAGTCATCAACGCGTGCGTTCTACCAGTTATGACCTACGGAGCCAAAACGTGGATACTCACGGTGGGGCTGGAAGTCGCTCAGCGAGTTATGGAGAGAACTATGCTCGGAGTATCTCTGAAAATCAGGATCTGGAATGAGGTGGTCTAGAGAACCAAGGCAACCAACATAGCCCAGAAAATAAGTAAGCTGAAGTGGCAATGGGCTGGTCACATCTCTCGCAGAACCGATAACCGTTGGGGAAAACGAGTTTTAGAGTAGAAACCACGTTTAGGAAAACGTAGTGTGGGATACCCGCTGGTCGGAGACGGCTTGCGAAAGACAGCTGGCAGCGACTCGATGAGAAGAGTTGAAAATCGGGCTCAGTGGCGTTTATTGGGAGAGGCCTACGTCCAGCAGTGGACTAGTATAGGCTGATGATGATGATGAATATTTTCTGTAATAAATACTCTCTCTCTCCTTATTATGTTACTTGGTTCAGCTACGACTAAACATATAGGTTTTTTTCTATCAACTTATGAAAAATAGTTGCAAAATACAGACGCTAAAACCTATTTGTGTAAAACAATACAATTTCTCGTATTTTCAGTTTTGCGTTAGTTTACTAATTTATGCGCAAATGAAGACTCCAGAAATAGTATTTTTTTCTTGACGCTTCACTATATAAGCCCATCCATTTCAGACAACAACCCTACAAGGGCCAATAAAGACACGGGAGGGCGCGTTAAGCCAGTCATCTTGTTTTTGTAAACATCCCTAACCTGGCTACGGGCTACGGTGCTACGCCGTAGTCAACAACCCCCGACCTTAGTAGCTTCAAACTACGCCGTAGATGGGAACTACGTCGTAGCGAGGTTTTGATGACATGAAGAAACAGGTAAGTTGTACACATTATTTCCAGGATATATTAAGTGTACCGTGGTATCAAAGTTTATTTTCACCAAGAATGTTTACATAAATACGAAGGCTACACCGCCAAACAAACGATTGAAACATAGCAAATAGCGGCTGCGTATATTTGTAATTTTTAACTACTTATTAATTATTATTAAGCTTATTAATATTAATTTATCCATAAATTTATTTTATTAAAAAAAAAATAGAATAATGTTCTAAATAGTGTATGTCCGAAATGGATAGGCTATTGGAACGTTTTTTACATTTAGGTCATGTGGTCTTGTACACAGTTTTTTACAATAATATTTTTCTATTTCTTTTTGTACCCGACTGTAGTCGGGTTTTAGTTTTTGATCTTATGTCGTATTATAACGACTATTTTTATTAGTGACATGCAGCTGCCTTATTTGACCACAGAATCTTTACTTATAATAAAGCAATAAGTACGAAAAAGTCTGTACGAAGAATATAATTTATAAAAAAGTCTAGTTTACTAAAAATAAGCTACTGAACAAGAATATAACTTTTTTTTAAATCATGTCTGTCTGTTTGTGTGTCTGTACGTAAAAACTACTGGACTGATGCAATGCGGTTTTAACTGTTGGATAGAATCCGAGCAATAGATAAAAACGTTTTGATGGCTGAAGGAATTTTGATCAAGTTTTGAGTAGAGTACTTTTGACCTAGAGAAATTACCACGCGTGCGAAACCGCAGGCATAGTTAGTATCAAATATTAGTGTAATGTTAGCAAAATAGTGTAGTGAGTTGCTATTAGCTTTCCGTACAATCAAATCGATTAAAATATAATTCATTGCACAATAAAACTGACTTCAAATGTTATTACAAAAAACCTACTGAATCAATTTTATATGAAATTTATAAACCAACAAATAAAATGAAAAATATATGATTAAGAATTTAACCCTCTTTAAGAAATCCCGAAGATATAAAGGTTATTTTTTTCTTTATATAACAAGCTTTATCGATAACGATTATGTCACTCAATAAGAAAAATCAATATAAGTAATTTAGAAACCTATCATGGAGAGGGCCTATGTTCATGATGGTGATGGAACCAAAAAAAATGGACAAGAAGACCTCCTCTTTTTCAAGGTTAAAATAAGTGAGAAGACAACTACTATTATGGTTTTATCACGTCTTATAACTTTTCTGAAAGAAAAATTAGTAAGGATCCAGTTCATAATCCAAATTAGTAAGGATCCAGTTCATAATCCAAATTAGTAAGGATCCAGTTCATAATCCAAATTAGTAAGGATCCAGTTCATAATCCAAATTAGTAAGGATCCAGTTCATAATCCAAATTAGTAAGGATCCAGTTCATAATCCAAATTAGTAAGGATCCAGTTCATAATCCAAATTTTCTATGAGGAAAATTATAAGATGTGACTAGCAGTGGCTTTTTTGTTTTTATTTGATTGAGTGGCAAGTGTCGCTTGCCTAATCACGTCCCGCCTACCCATAACAGTTGCAGTGCCACCCAGAACTATGGTTGCAAAATGTTGCGCGTTACTGCACTGCGCTCGTCACCATTAGACATTCATTCTTAAGTCTCACTGTCCAATATTTTCGCTGAAAACATTGCCCTTTAAACCGAAACACAGAAATGTTTACACACTGAATATCTGTCAAAGGTCAAGGTACTTCCCCAGGCGGACTCTTGCGTAAGAGGCCAAGAACAAAAAAAAACATATTGTTTAGATTTAATTTAATAATCTTTGAACCTTTAAATTAGAAACAAGCCTAATTCTCCAGCTCTAATAGGCACCCCATGAGGTCCATTCATAAATCATAACTCAGTACTAAGCTTACGGAAACAAAACGTAGAGTAAAAAGCAACGAACGGTCAGTGCACTTTATTTTTCCGTCGTTAATTATTTCCAGTTAACAAGGTGTTGTCTCTGTGCTTATTTATTGCCCTGTAGCGGTGGGCTAGGGCGGTGTTGCTTGGTAGGGATAGGCAGGATTTATTTGCAGTTAATACAATGATTACAACATAAAAAAGTGATAATAATACGTACTTTTTAATGAAGATCTACATAAAATAAGTCTCTTTGAACCAAATTTCGTGCATTTCGATTCATAAAACTAGAAGTTAAGACGCTGTGTCAGACTGGGACGAGCAGAAAAATGGACTGTGCAATCCGTTCAGATGTTATATTGATTCCTTTTTTTTTTTTGTAGCGTAACCGACAAAAAAAAGGTAAAAGGTTAAGTAACTTTTAAAGGTACTCACGGAAAAGTCGCTGTACATTTTTACACCTCATCGTGTCACTCTGATCAATGTTACCGATGCTGTTGGTACTCAGCAGAGTAACTACGGGGCATGATAAACCACGCTGGCCCAAAGCATGGATGTCACTTGCCCTTGAAACCAAGCTTCCCGGAACAGCAATCCTCGATACGTCATTTTAATCAGGTCTTTAGAATGAAGTCACAGAACGCCAGTGTGCGAAACATATATTATCTTGGCAGTGGAGTCCAATCCTCCTGTTTTCCACCAGGCTAGTTAGTCAGCACCTCTAAAGAATGAACTGGTGTATTTTGACACTTATTACTTACGGCTGCAACGTTTTATTTTACCTACTGGAAGATTAACGTTCCGAGCCCAGCGTGCGACTTCTTTGTAACGTTATTAATGGAGTTTTAACTGGGGACTTGATTGTTTTTATTTATTTTGGCTTGGAAACAATGAACAAATGTATTCATATAATTAGCATGTTATTGAACATGAGTTAGTTAATGAGAATATTAATAACCATTTTAATATAATAATAAGTAAAAAAAACAACATTTCCCCAACAGATCCCCAAGGGATTTCCATGGGGAAATTTCTTAATTTCATTTTATTCTGAGTGTCAATGTTACTGATTAAATATATTTCATATAAATTAACGTGCCCTTGAAGCACGCGGAACCATGGAAAATCTGATTACTAGTGATCTGATTTATGGTTGATCTCTTTGTGACTTGCGATCAGAAATCTAGTTGTGATCCAAATCAAGATAACTGTAGCTTTCATCCATATTTTTACCGGTGGGCATAAGTAATGCATGGTCAACTTAGTATCATTGTCCGTCAACTTAGTATCATTGTCCGTCAATTTCTTGCATACTTCTGATCATACTCGCACAACCATTCCCTGTCCGCGAAATTAAGCAGTATCTTAATTTAAAATAATTATTAATAAGAATTCTTGTCGGTACAAAGAAGATAATTAAAAAAAAAAGTTTATGTCTATCTGTCTGGATGCATGTTCACACATCACGTAAAAACTATTTAACCGTTTGAAATTCAGTTTTTACTATTGAATAACTTAGGATATGAATTAAAATGTGATCAAATTAGAAAAAAGAAACAATTTGAAAGCTGAACGAATTTTGATGATTTTGGCATTTTGTACTTTATAGGTACTTTTATTCCAAGTAAATGTCCACGCGGGCAAAGCCGCGTGCACAGCTAGTCGACAGTAAAACAATTCGTGTAACATTTGTATCGGAAGCGACTGGCACATTGCAGTTAAAGAGAGCGATATATTGGTCTGTCGCTCTCGAGGTGAGTCAGGTGTCCGCCCCGCACTTACTCTCTGAACTCTATTGTAGGGTCGCATTACAAATAGACAAGAGAAAAATGGAAGTGACATTAATAAGAGCGGTTAAATTCTTCAATCCAGGGTTACATTATAAGGAATGATTGATACGCGATGAAAAGGGAAATATTATTTAATATTCACGTTAAGAGTATTGATGATTGGGTTCTGAATGGATATATTCTACTAATTCATAGTACAAAAATATATCAAGTTATGGATAGTAGCCTCATATATAGCAATAATAGCTCTACACTTTATAGTAGCACAGCAACAGGCTTGCAAAGTGAGGTCCTTCTTATAAAACTTCTTATAAAATATTAGTTGTAGTTCCACGTTAAGCTGCTGTCCCGGCTATTATTGATTAATTAGCAGTCGTTAAGCCATGTCAGAGGTCCTCGGCAAAAACTATGACTCCAGAGGCCAGCACCACCGCATACGACAAGTAAGTTGTCGTTCGAAATATATATGAGGGTTGAATAGTAGTGCTGCGAAAATTGTGTAGGACTTGGTGGAAGCAATCACATCCATTCTTTTTTACATCTCCGTTAATCTTTGCCTTCTCCTATAAATTACCTCTTCCCCATAGACAATCTGAAAGCACACGGGGGTGAAAGTGGACGCTACGCACTATCGTGTGAGTCGGGTGCCTAGTGCCCGTCCAGTCTAGACTGCCGTGTGTCGCGACCCTTGTTTATGGTACGTGTACAACCAGCTATTGTGTACTGTGTGGTGTTTTCAATAAAAAAATATAAGGCGTTTTCGAATATGGTTGTGCATTGTTTTCAAGGAGTACATTTGTTTATTTTAATTATCGCAGCGAAGTCTTTCAAACAATCTATGAATAAATAAGATGTGATATACATGTCGAGAACGGAGTGGGCTTAACAATACCTATTACCTGTCAAAAAATTGATTTGAATGTTGAACATGATCAGATTGTTTTGTGTGTAGGTGAGAACGACAGTAATCCCAGTAAATTACTGTATGAGCTTTCAGGGGTGTTTAAAAGATTGCAGAAATGTAATATTATAGTTACAAAAGTAAATAGTAATCGAATTTTGAATAATGAAAAATTAAATAGCAAGATTAAAATTTTGTGTAAATATGTTCCTAATTGTGACTTTGTAAGTATTGAAAAAAGGGATTTGTCAAATATCCATTATCTTTTGGAACTCTGTAAAAAAATAAGCTATATTGTTGACTACAGATTTTACAGCTACAATTATTTGAGTGTAGAAAAACTTAGAAATCGTTTGCATTGTGACGATGGTATGATGAAAAATCTAAATAAGCTGACAAAGACAAAAAAAATGGTACAAACCACATTAACCCATTACTTAATAAAAACAGTGGCTAATAGTGAATATGATGGTAGTACCCAGGCCCAGCCGAAGAAAATAACTTTTTTGGATCATCTCCCTATCGTTGCTAAACATTCAAAAACACAAAGTGAACGAGATATTACAGCCGATAGCACTTGTAAACCAAGCTGTATTTTTTTTCGTTCCCCTTCGTAGTAACAATATCTTGACAATATTCCATCAAAACATAGCAGGACTGTTGAATAAACTTGACACATTAGAGTTATGCATTGACATAATAATAAGTGATCATATAATATCATATATATCATATGATATCTCATTGTCACTTTTACCTTTTATATTTGTAGTTTACATGTTTTGTTATAATTGTGACATTTGAAAAATATATAAAGAATGAACAAATATGGAAAAAATACATCCCCGTAGAGTTTCTTGGTGCTCTCTTCTCTAACGGGCGTATTTCCGAAGCACCGGTAGAGTCAGAAGGGTATTTCCTTTTCCAGTGTGAGATTTAACTCTGTTGGCACATGAAAGGGAAATTTCCTTTTCAAACTCAAAGAATACTTAGTTTATCTAAATTTGGATTGATTTGATCTTTTTATAATATTTTATGTAAATCTCTTTGTTCAGGAGATGATAATTTTGACTTGTAAAAGTGCTATTATTTTTGCCTATTTACAATAAAATACTTTGACTTTGACTTTGACAATTTTCTGCAAAACGAAATATATATTGATGTAATTTGCCTATTAGAAACTATTGTCAAGGTCAGAAATGATTGTAATATTTCTCTTAAAGGTTTTCAAATGGCAACCTTTTATTTGAGAAAAAAAGAGAAACGTAGAGGTGTATCTATTCTAATACGAAATAATTTTGAATACGTGGAATTGCCACTGTGTAAAATAATTTCGGTTGAAAAACATTTTGATTGTTGCGGAATCACTATACCTACTCTGAATATCATAGTATTATGTGTTTACCGGACCCCAAATAGTAATGTAAATATATTATTTGACAATATAGAGACAATTTTGCATAAAATTACACTAAAGCATAATAAAAAAAATATAATTACAGGTGACCTGAACATTGTCATTCGTAAAATTAATAATATTACCAATCATTTCCGTGACATAACTCTGAATTGTAATCTTATTTTCCATATCACGAAACCTACACGACAAAAATCATGCATTGATCATTTTATAAGCAATGTACAAGAAGCTGAGGGAAAAATCCATGAACTATGTCTTTCAGACCACAACACTGGACAGACGTTATCAATTCCTGTTTCGGAAAAACCAACAAAACTAAATAATTGGTATGTGGAGACAAAAAAATTATAAAAAAGAGTATATATACAAATTCAAGGAATGTTTGTCTTCCTTAAACTGGTCTGATGTTTTTAATATGGATAATCTCAATGACTCTTTCAACAGTTTCCATGATATTTTTTGTTTATTCTATGACCTTTGTTTTCCTACTGAAAAGAGGAAAATTAATAATAGTAATGCACCTCCATCCTGGATTACTACAGGTTTACGAAAATCTAGTAAAGTTAAAAGAAAACTTAGGTATCATTATTATAAAAAGAACACACGTGAAAAGAAAATAGAATTGCAACAGTATAGCTCACTTCTAAGGAGATGCATCCAGATCTCACAACAAAAGAGTAATTTGAAACATATAAAAACAGCAAAGAATAAATGTAGAGCTACTTGGCAAATCATAAAAAATAAAAAAGACTCAGTGCTGTCATACAAAGGCATCGATTCTATTAACGTAGAAAATGACATTTTAAGTGATCCGATGAAAATAGCAGAAGCTTTTAACAAATTCTACATCGAGATTTCTAACAGCACAACCAATTCTAAACAAATTGTGCATAAGTTGAGTATACCGTTCGCAAACCATAGCATGTTTCTGCAACCATGTAGTGAAGATGAAATAATTAAAATTATATTGTCACTCAATAAAACACGGGCAGTTGGATTTGATGGTATAAGATCACAAGTTATTAAAGAGTGTGTGATGATAATTTCCCCGATCTTACAGCATCTTATAAATTTGTCTTGTTCACAAGGCCTGTACCCTGATAGGCTTAAACAGTATATTATACGGACTCTTCATAAAAAAGACGATAAACAAAATTTGAACAATTACCGTTCTATTACTTTAATACCTGTCTTTTCAAAGATTTTTGAGAAAGCCATGCACCGTCGCATTAACGATTATTTAGTAAAATTTGAAGTTATCAAAGAGGAACAGAATGGTTTTCAAAAAGGAAAGTCAACGACACTGGCGGCCTACACTCTGATTAGTAGAGTAGTAGAACAAATTGATAAGCGTATACCAGTAACGGTGCTTTTCTTTGATATGAGCAAAGCCTTCGATTTTGTTAATCACAACATGCTTATTGACAAATGTGAAAAATATGGGATTAGAGGACCAGTGCTTGACTGGCTTCTTAGTTACCTTTCTGATCGGAAGCAATGTGTAGAAATATCTTCCCTTAATGAAAAACTTGTCTAGACGGCTTATAAATCCACCAACCAGCCGAGCAAGTGTGGATTGCCTCAAGGCAGCATTCTTGGACCATTATTGTTTTTACTATACATAAATGATTTGCCTGCAGCCATAAATGTATACTTTTTGCAGATGACGTGTCGGTAGTAGTGACCGACAAGAATTGTATGACATCTATAAATCATGAAAATTTAATAAATATTGCTACTGACTCAATAATGGACTGGCTAGCTCACATTGATTATGTTTGTTCCAAACTCAACCGCTTCGTTTTTACTTTGAAACAGTTAAATCATACTCCAAGTTAGATTTTGTTATAGATCTCGATAATAGAATATATTGTACAACGCCATCTGACGAGGAGCAGCGTCTTTTCTATTAGATCAAGTTGTGTTTTCTCCGTATCTGAAAACCAGACGCCGAGTTTGTAAAAAACGCCGAACTCCACCGCGCGTGCGCCACTTTCTTCGTTAAAGGAATAATGAAAGCTTTTCTTGTTGAAGACAGATTGATAATTTCGCCTATCTAAGAATCAAGAAATAATGGTTGAATTGGCCTCTGCGAGTGAAAGGGAAAAGTTTTCATCTACTGTCTCAAAATAGATAAAATGGTTAATCCACGTAGCGACAGCTAGCGACAAGTGGCGTGAACTAGAAGAAAGGTGAAAACTAAGTGGAGGTATCTGTCGGCAAGTAGCGAGCTTCTTAGTGTTGCTATTAATAATTGACGTTCCAGGAATATTTCGGGCTATGAATAACTTTGGAAGAGGAACGGCTTGTTTAAAAATCCAGAATAGGTCGCATCTTTAAGTTGGCTAACAAATAATAATTACAGAATGCAGCGTTTGATATGTCGAAAATAATTTAAATCTAGAAATCGCTTGCGATGGTCACACCATGGAAGGTTTTGACATAACGCAAAAATCACGTCAAAGTTCCAGAGAAATTCTTTTTTTTGTATGGACTTCTTCGAGTAAACACCGGATGCTGGCTGATATGTACCAAATCTGGCTGGAGGAAAGTGACCAGTATTACTAGGCCGACAAGGTCTACTTTACGAAGCAAATGGCAGAGTTAGTTCTGGATTTTTCGAGATAACCGGAAGTTCAAGGTCTCAGTAGAACGCTACTCGAAGATGCAAAACAAGATAGTATATAAACAAGTGAGAAGCCTGTGGATTGGATTTGGATTTCGGACGTAAAACCGAATTTACTTTACATAGTTGGCACGTAATTAAGATCGACGCAGGCGGCAGAAAAATACGCAGTTTCTCTTGTGTGAACAAAACGACCGAGGCACGCTGTCCAGAACGAAGCTGCCCTGTTACAGGCGAAATAAGTATACCAGTGCAAAAGCCAGGTTAGTGTGTTTACCCGTGACTTCAGTTTTGATCCAACGAAATATCTGATTTGATTTTGCACCGCGTCTATCTAAGGCGGGCATCTCGAGACACATTTGAACACGAAGGAACGTGGGTTTCAGGTTATATCGTGCATCTACGGTCGGCTATTGTCGTCACCACTGCGAGCTGCTGTGCGCGATCACCCGGGGCTCACCACCGTTCGTGGAAGAAGCCGGTCTACGAGGGACTCCAGAAGGACTCCAACACACCACCTGTCCAGTAGAAGATATCACCACCGTTCGTGGTCAAGCAGTAAGAGCTGATCGAGTGGAGTAAGGAGGCGTTCCGCGGCGGTACGCGAGACGACCGTACGGCGTCCCAGGAAGCTTCCAGGTTGGTCCACTCCAAATCATTTAAAGTCAGCGAGCTACAGTGTTGAGGGAAGCCTTCGCCTTCTAATGTGTTAATATTGTTGAAAGATACTTTCTGTCTAATTTCTGTTATTATCAATATTACTTTCTGATATTATCTAGATACTTTCTGTTTATTTTCTATGTACCTTCTGTTTTACTTCTGTTTACTTTCTATTTTAGAGTTTGATTTCCCTCTGGGAAACACAATCATACACACACACTCTGTTTGCACAAGTTCTCTTTTAATTTAGAACATTCTATGGCAAAGACAAGAATATTCCGTTGCGTTGTGACCAATACATGTTAATCTGCTGAGCACAGACTCAAAGTTTTACTAGCCTAGGATTCTCCAGTACTATAGTAAATTCATATCATACAGGCCGAAGTTAAGTACTAGAATTTATATGTTTGAGGATATTGTAATCACATTTGAGAATTTTGAGTTTTGAGTATTAAGTTAGTAATATTTCCTATTATAAGGTCTTGCTGTTTATAATTATGTTGATGCAGAACAAACTAAATTAAGTGTAAAATATTTATTTTTAAATTCCTCAGTAAAGGGGAGAGTACCAATATTCGATAACTAATGTGTGCTTTTTCTATTTTTTGTAATAAAGCCCTTTGTTATTGAATTTACCATCTTGTTTTAATTCCTCGCCTTTACCTGAGAAGGAGGTCCGTTTCCTTAGCCGGGCAACGGCCCTTTCAATGGCGCCCAACTGAATAAATTCACATATATTTTTTCATATTTTACATATATTTTTTTTCATTTATTTTTTTCTTACAAACTGGCGCTCAGGTACAGTGGCGTTCAATGTAAATTTGTTGGTTTTTTCTGCATCATATATCAGAGAGGATTTCTTGTAATAGATAATAGGCACAACGCTTAAAAATAATTACAAGCAAACAGGTGTGTACATGAAAGTATCTTTCAAACTGCCCCGTGGTCACGTGTAATATTACTATGTGAAACTAAACTATAATATCTCTTTGTGTGTTGAACCTATAATACTGTTTGTGTTATTTTAAAATCTTGGTATGTTATTTGACTGTTTTAGGAAAAATATTATGTGTATTTAATGGTGATTCATGTGTAATTGATTGTATTTTTTTTTCTATCATTGGTTTATGTATTGGTGTGATATTTAAAACAGTATAGATCTGTTAGTAGAGTGACTTTTACTTTGTAGGTAGGTACGTACCATTTTATTGCAAGTGTGTCACAACACAACAGCATTTTTTTTATATATTGTTTAACATATCGGTTCCAAAACATTATAGAACAATTTAATTACACAAAACACACACATTTTTCCTTCTGTTCATTGGATTTTAGGGTTAATTCAAAATATTTGTGAGATTCCATAGTTTTTTTTTTAATCTATTGGCAGTAGTTTTCTTTTTAGGATTTCATTTACCTTTTGTTCATTATACTTTAGGGTTCAGTAAAATATTTATGAGGTTCCGTAGATATTGTTTTTTATTCATTGTTTGGTAGTAGATTTTTTAGGATTTAATTTTCCATTTTATTCATTGTGTTTAGGGGTCAGTAAAATTATAAGTGGTTCAGTAGCATTTTTATTCGATTGTTAGTTGGTTCGGGGGCTTTCTTTTTGCTTCTCATTTTTGGAAAGTCATAGCTTTTACCACAGAGATGGAGGCACGTCCATTACCGATCTATTCCTTGTCTAAGGATGAGCTGATTTACGAGGTGTCCATTCGTTCAGAAGTACCAGAATCTACTGTAGAGAAATTGCGCAAACAGCTCAAGCGTTTAATAGTGGAGATCCCTTCTGAAGAGATTTTAGAGGAAGAGGTGTGCGGCCTCGATGAAGAAGATATAATAGAAAAGAAACTGAATGATCTCAAAAACAAGTGGGAAGAATACGAGAACTCATACGATAGAGGCTGTTTCATTCGGGCCCGGGCTCTTGCATATCATCTTTATTTCAGACTAAGTCGTACATCACTCGAAATCGGGGAAGAGCCACAAACCTTTAAGAAAAATTTTCTACAAACAGTTTCAACTTTTTTGATAAAAATAGAAGGAAAAGGGACAGGCTCGATTCAAATTGTTTCAGATCCGGGGGCTACGTCTTCACCAATTGATCATCAACAACAAAAGCAGCTAGTTGTCGAATGCCAGGGATCAGGTATAGGGAAATGGAATATCAAGTTTAATGGCACTTCCGATGTCCGTTCCTTTCTCGAAAGGGTAGGTGAACTCTGCAGCGCGAATAATGTACCCATTTCTAGACTGTTCTCTTCCGCATCAGAGTTATTTGTAGATCAAGGTCTGTTATGGTATAGAGGAATAAAGGAACAAGTGTCGTCTTGGCTCGAGCTAAAAAACCTATTATTAGAAGAATTTGACCCAATAGACTACGATTATCGACTGATGGGAGAAATAAGAGCCAGGACACAAGGGGCCGAGGAACAAGTCAACATATATTTTTCAATTATGAATTGTATGTTTGCCAGAGTAAAAAACCCTCTTCCAGAGGAAACAAAGCTCGAAATTCTGCTCCACAACATTAGGCCTTTTTTCTCAGAACAACTGGCGTTATTTGAGGTCACAACAGTCCAATCTTTGAAGGAAAAATGCAAGAAATTGGAAGCAGCGCGACAACGCTCAGATTATTTTGTAGAGCCATCTAAAGCAAGCAGCCACACTCTAAATCCAGGGTTCTCCTATAAAGGATCGAGGACAAAAAATCAGGTCGCGACACTGGAACAAGGTGGAAGACCATTAAAATGCTACAAATGCGATGCCACAAATCATTTCTTTGCAAACTGCCCGAATAAAAGGAACAACACTAGAATTCGATGTTTTTCTTGCGGGGAATTAGGATACACCACTAAGAGCTGTCCAAAATGTTCAAAAACAAAGATTGTGATTTCAGAACAAATTAATGCAAGGTCAAAAAACTAGTAAGGCAGAACCAAGGTGAAAGGACCACCAAAGCAGAATGGGAAAAGTGGCTAAGTTTTATAAAGAGTTTCATGCGTTCACGTAAAGATGCGTCTTTTGCCTCGGTTCTGTTCACACCACACAACACAGATATACGGCCATATATTAAAGTAGACCTTATGGGTTTAGAATTTTACGGATTACTCGATTCAGGCGCATGTTTGTCCATCATAGGAAACGACGCGCACCACATATTGATAAAGCTAGGACACACAATCCAGGACATTGATAAGTCGGTAGCAGTAGCAAACGGGATGGAGATTCGAGCTATTGGTTTTATGTTGTTGCCATTAACTTTGAATGATGTAACACATATCATAAAATTTTATATCATCCCAAGCATCACTTCTGAGATTATTTTAGGGATTGATTTTTGGAGAACCTTTAACCTCGCTCCTGACATTTTGGAAATGCGAACGACCATTACAGATAAACCGGCTTCATTTATAGGAAGTGTGACCCAAGACCCGATACACAAAGTCTTGTCATATCAGGCCTTGTCACCATCACAGAGAGAACTTGCAGACACAGTCATTGCTAATTTCCAGGAGGTCTCATCAGATAGAAAGGGCCTTGGACGTACTTCATTGATGGAACACAAGATTGACACAGGCGATTCTCCTCCAATCAAGACCAAACAATACCCGAGATCTCCAGAGAAAAGAGAAGCTTTATGTAAAGAATTGGACAAAATGTTAAAACTAGGAGTCGTCACACCAAGCGAGAGTCCATGGAATAACCCCGTTCTTTTAGTTCCAAAAACAGATGATCAGTGGCGATTTTGTCTCGACTGCAGGAAATTGAACGCAGTCTCAAAAGGGGATGCTTATGCAGTACCATATATCCCTCAGATCCTGGACAGCTTGAAAGAGGCCCGTTTCCTGTCATCAATCGATTTGGCATCATCCTTTTGGCAAATACCATTGGAGGAATCCTCGAAAGAAAAGACTAGTTTCACCGTACCCGGTAGGGGCCTGTTTAAATTTGAGGTCTTACCATTTGGCATAGCTAGCGCTTCTGCTAGGCAACAACGTCTTATGGATTTTTTATTCCACGACGGTTTTGCAAGTGATATATTGAACGGTCTTGTGTATATTTATGTCGATGATATCATAATCGTAAGTTCAGATCTAAATTCACACCTGATTTTGTTGAATAGAGTTCTTGAAAAACTGAAGTTTGCAAACCTAACAATAAACTTCAAAAAATGCCGTTTTTTCCGAAGCTCATTGCGTTACTTGGGATACGTAGTAGATGAAAATGGCCTGAGAACAGATCCCGAGAAGGTCCGCTCGATTTTGGATTTTCCGATCCCAAAAACGGCAAAAGAAGTCAAAATGTTCTTAGGTACAGCATCATGGTATCGTAGATTTATTAGAAATTTTACTACTATCGCTGCTCCACTAAATGCATTGACCTCAACTTCTAAGAAAGCTCCAAGCTTTAAGTGGAACCAAAAGGCTGACGACGCGTTTAATGCCCTAAAGGAGGCATTGGTTACAGCTCCAGTATTAGCATGTCCAGACTTTGAGAGACCTTTCACGATACATTGCGATGCTTCATCTTTTGGCATAGGTGGCATGTTAACACAAACTTTTCAGGACAACGAACATCCAATAGCGTATACTAGTAGATCACTGTCAGGAGCCGAGCGCAACTACAGCGCTACAGAAAGAGAAGCGCTAGCCGTTTTATACACGATAGAAAAATTCCAGGCGTACCTAGGGACGAGGCTTTTCACTGTAGTAACAGACCACGCGTCACTTAAATGGTTTATGCGCTTGGAAAATCCAACCGGAAGGCTAGCGCGTTGGGGTTGTCGTTTGTCACAGTTTAACTTCGTCATAACCCACAGAAAGGGCACAGAACACACTTTTCCCGACGCCCTCAGTAGATTAATAAAAGTCGAGGCTATCGTAGACAACCAGCAAAACCAAACAAGCGATAAATGGTACGACAACATTCTAGAAGGTGTTCGTTCAAAAGCAGAAAAAATTCCAAACTATCGTGTAGAAGGTAACAAACTCATGAGGTTTTCAAAAGCAAAATACTCCCTTTGCAAAGAATTTGAATGGAAGGAAGTTGTAAGGACATCAGAAAAAGACTCCATCTTAGCAGCGAATCACAATGATCCACTCGCAGCCCATTTAGGGATTTTCAAGACTCATCGCAGAATTAGTCTACGCTATTTCTGGCCTGGAATGTTTAGAGATATCCGAGATTTTGTAGGAAAGTGCGAGACTTGTGCATCATACAAATGCAGAAATAGGCTAACCCCAGGTATCATGGGAAAACCTAAGGTTTGTTCTCGTCCATTTCAGGTGTTATCGGTAGACATGGTAGGACCCTTGCCAAAGTCAAAATCAGGCTTCATTTTTCTGTTCGTAGCGACTTGTTGTTTCTCGAAATACACGATGCTGTTTCCACTTCGCAGGGCAATAAGCGCATTAGTAGCCAAAACTTTAGAACAAGGTGTTTTCCTGATCCACGGTGTACCAGAGACTATCATCGCAGACAATGCAGGAACCTTCACGGGACTAGAGTTTTGTAATCTGTTAAAGCAATATAAGGTACCAAGATCACACTATACTCCACGCTACACGCCCCAGGTCAACCTAGTGGAACGCTACAACAAAACAGTAATGACTGCAGTATCTTCTTACATCAGGGAGGATCATAGGTCATGGGACATAAATTTACCAAAGATACAGTTCGCCATAAACAGCGCAGTAAACGAAACTACAGACTTCACTCCGTTCTTTCTCGTCCATGGTAGAGAACCAATCATAGATGGATCATTTTATTCAACTCCACAAGGTGATTATGAACCCGGAATGCCCAGGGAAGAATATGCAGGGGATTTAGAACATCTCAAGGAGATCTTCATAGAGGTTCAGAAACAAATGCTGAAAGCCCACCAAACTAATGAGAAATATTATAACCTAAGGAGGCGCGACGTGAAAGTAAAAGAGGGTGATATTATATGGAAAAAAACATATCCCCTAAGTGACGCGTCAAAATTCAAAGCAGCAAAATTGTGCAAAAAATATGAGAAATGCAAGGTAAAACGGGTTTTATCTCCATTGGTTTTCGAATTAGAAGACATGTCCGGAAAAGCATTGGGATCATGGCACATGAAAGACCTAAAAGTCTAAAGATAATGTTTTTAGAATTCAACCTTCACTTTATTTCTTTAAAATATTTTAAAGTTTTCACAATTATTACTTCGATAGGGTTTGTCTCCTAAAGGTTTAGTTCCAGCAACAAAATTATTTGATGTTTTTTTTTTTTTTTCTTCTTTCTTTTGCATTATTTCAGTTTGTCCAAATTCTATCGCTATACTATTACACACAGTCTGTTGTCGGTAGATGGTATCAGAGCTGAGGACAGCTCCATATTTTCAGAGGAGGGGTAGGGCCGCTTGTGCTTTCTCTCGCTCACCTCTCATTGTCAGCGTACGATACACATATTTTGCGTATAAACATGAAGAATGACTAATCAGAGAGTATTTTTGTTTTGGTGATCGTATATTATGAGATACATAATGATCGTTTTTTATAGATTCAGTCGTGTTCGGAAAATTGGTGGGGTGGTGCCGGTTACGACGGATCTGGTTTTGTTTTGGTGATCGTATATTATGGGATACATAATGATCGTTTTTTTATAGATTCAGTCGTGTTCGGAAAATCGGTGGGGTGGTGCCGGTTACGACGGATCTGTTTTTTTTTTTTTTGGCACGCCCTAGTGGTGTGACAAATTTTGTAGCACATATGTCTATGCGCGAATTTCAGGCAAGAATAACCTTAGCCGGGTTAGACTGATGGCCGGATACACGGGTGCGGATGACAACACCTGAACTAAAGAAGCCTGGGTCAAAAACATGGATTTTCATGAAGGTTTTTTGTGGAGAGTATAGAAACCCTGGACCGCATATGGTTGCGTGAACATCTGTCCCGGGGAAGGCTCATTACTAGGAGATGATTTCTGGAATAATAGAGAAAGAAAGATTTAATGGGTAGTCCAATAATATTTTGTACATATTTTCTTTGTTAGTTCTATATTTTCATGGAGAGCAGGGTCAGACCTAACCCTGGACCGCATGAGGTTGCGTGAACATCTTTCCTGGGGAAGGCTCATTACTACGAGATGATTACTGGAGTAATAGAGAAAGAAAGATTTTATGGGTAGTCCAATTATTATTTTTTAGGTATATTTTTGGTGATTTTTTTTGTTGTATTGTTATTAGCTGGCGAGTTTTGCAGGGTAAATTTGGTTTAGATTCTCAGGTTTTGGTTTCTTGTTTTAGGTTTAGCTCAGCCAACTTAGAATTTTTGTGTTAGAATATAGGATTAGCCCGGACGAGACAGGATTTTTTTTTGATGTGTAGAACATTGGTCCTGGCAGTTGGAATAAAAAAGGAATGGCAATCTCGATAAGGTAAAAATGTATAGAATTGGGGTAATCACTCATGTGACATTTACTAAACGATTTAAAGTACATTATTTGTGTCAATGTTTGGCATGTTACTTTGATCGAAATTTAACAGTAAACTTTAGTGACTGGCTAGGTAGTTGGATATTTTTGTTCAGGCATATTATGTTATTTTATTTAGAAACATATTTGATCCTAGTCCAGCATGTAATTTTTTTTTAGTTTTTATCAAACGAGCGCAGAGGCGGTTTAGACTGGTGACCTCTTTAAACTCAAGCCTAGAAACTAGTTAACCAAACAGAGGCGGTTTTTTCTGGTGACCTCTATAAATGAAAAGCCTAAAACCAGTAAAAGCGCGAAGAGGCGGATTTCCTGGTAACCTCTATAATAAAAAGCCTAATTACCAGTAACAGAAATTCTAAAGCGGGTTTTCCACTCGATACTTTTCTTTACAAGGGGATAGGGGGTATGAATGTTTTACCAAATGTAGCATAAGTCCCAACAGCTAAATGTTCGGTACTGTGTCTATATAGGTTGTTTAAAAGGAAAGTGAATGCTCACAATTAGGTGTGTAGCAGGACTTATGGTATGAAAGAAGGATATATAGCGACTTACTTACTGACTATACCGGATTTGTAGTGATTGATTTTTGTCAGAGATTTTGTTAATAAAAGGAGTGCAATGTAAATGTATAAATTTTTTGTTTCCACAAATAGATTCACCCGAATAGATTGGCATTATAACAAAATGATTAGGAAACATATAAGAGGAAATATGCTAAATTAGAGATCTTGATAAATATATTGTACCCGGTTGAAATGTCACATGAATGAAGGAGACAGGAGGAGAAGGGACTTAGTGCATAGGTTAATTTCTTTTTTTTTTTTTTTTTTTTAGAAAGGTTTGTTGGTAAAATTTTAGTTCCAGGATTGAAATTATTGTTAACTTTCGGCCTGCGCCTGCAGCAGCGAACTTAGAACTGCGATATTCTGTTGGGGAATTTGGTCATATTTTTTTTGTTTTCATTCTTCGTTAAAGTTTGCGTTTCAGAGTTTGTTTGATTCAATATATTTTGTTTGGGGATTTACAATATACCCAAAAAGGTCCAGGAAGTTTTTTTTGGTTTCCACATTGTCAATGAGTTTTTTTTTTTTAGTCTGGTTCTGTTTGCTTTTAAATCTCTTATTGAAATAGTTCCAGTGACTGTTATCGCTGAGGGCAGCGAGTGTTTCACATTGGCATGTGAAACTTTGGCAGGAGAGGGTGTATTGTAACATGTTAAATCATACTCCAAGTTAGATTTTGTTATAGATCTCGATAATAGAATATATTGTACAACGCCATCTGACGAGGAGCAGCGTCTTTTCTATTAGATCAAGTTGTGTTTTCTCCGTATCTGAAAACCAGACGCCGAGTTTGTAAAAAACGCCGAACTCCACCGCGCGTGCGCCACTTTCTTCGTTAAAGGAATAATGAAAGCTTTTCTTGTTGAAGACAGATTGATAATTTCGCCTATCTAAGAATCAAGAAATAATGGTTGAATTGGCCTCTGCGAGTGAAAGGGAAAAGTTTTCATCTACTGTCTCAAAATAGATAAAATGGTTAATCCACGTAGCGACAGCTAGCGACAAGTGGCGTGAACTAGAAGAAAGGTGAAAACTAAGTGGAGGTATCTGTCGGCAAGTAGCGAGCTTCTTAGTGTTGCTATTAATAATTGACGTTCCAGGAATATTTCGGGCTATGAATAACTTTGGAAGAGGAACGGCTTGTTTAAAAATCCAGAATAGGTCGCATCTTTAAGTTGGCTAACAAATAATAATTACAGAATGCAGCGTTTGATATGTCGAAAATAATTTAAATCTAGAAATCGCTTGCGATGGTCACACCATGGAAGGTTTTGACATAACGCAAAAATCACGTCAAAGTTCCAGAGAAATTCTTTTTTTTGTATGGACTTCTTCGAGTAAACACCGGATGCTGGCTGATATGTACCAAATCTGGCTGGAGGAAAGTGACCAGTATTACTAGGCCGACAAGGTCTACTTTACGAAGCAAATGGCAGAGTTAGTTCTGGATTTTTCGAGATAACCGGAAGTTCAAGGTCTCAGTAGAACGCTACTCGAAGATGCAAAACAAGATAGTATATAAACAAGTGAGAAGCCTGTGGATTGGATTTGGATTTCGGACGTAAAACCGAATTTACTTTACATAGTTGGCACGTAATTAAGATCGACGCAGGCGGCAGAAAAATACGCAGTTTCTCTTGTGTGAACAAAACGACCGAGGCACGCTGTCCAGAACGAAGCTGCCCTGTTACAGGCGAAATAAGTATACCAGTGCAAAAGCCAGGTTAGTGTGTTTACCCGTGACTTCAGTTTTGATCCAACGAAATATCTGATTTGATTTTGCACCGCGTCTATCTAAGGCGGGCATCTCGAGACACATTTGAACACGAAGGAACGTGGGTTTCAGGTTATATCGTGCATCTACGGTCGGCTATTGTCGTCACCACTGCGAGCTGCTGTGCGCGATCACCCGGGGCTCACCACCGTTCGTGGAAGAAGCCGGTCTACGAGGGACTCCAGAAGGACTCCAACACACCACCTGTCCAGTAGAAGATATCACCACCGTTCGTGGTCAAGCAGTAAGAGCTGATCGAGTGGAGTAAGGAGGCGTTCCGCGGCGGTACGCGAGACGACCGTACGGCATCCCAGGAAGCTTCCAGGTTGGTCCACTCCAAATCATTTAAAGTCAGCGAGCTACAGTGTTGAGGGAAGCCTTCGCCTTCTAATGTGTTAATATTGTTGAAAGATACTTTCTGTCTAATTTCTGTTATTATCAATATTACTTTCTGATATTATCTAGATACTTTCTGTTTATTTTCTATGTACCTTCTGTTTTACTTCTGTTTACTTTCTATTTTAGAGTTTGATTTCCCTCTGGGAAACACAATCATACACACACACTCTGTTTGCACAAGTTCTCTTTTAATTTAGAACATTCTATGGCAAAGACAAGAATATTCCGTTGCGTTGTGACCAATACATGTTAATCTGCTGAGCACAGACTCAAAGTTTTACTAGCCTAGGATTCTCCAGTACTATAGTAAATTCATATCATACAGGCCGAAGTTAAGTACTAGAATTTATATGTTTGAGGATATTGTAATCACATTTGAGAATTTTGAGTTTTGAGTATTAAGTTAGTAATATTTCCTATTATAAGGTCTTGCTGTTTATAATTATTTTGATGCAGAACAAACTAAATTAAGTGTAAAATATTTCTTTTTAAATTCCTCAGTAAAGGGGAGAGTACCAATATTCGATAACTAATGTGTGCTTTTTCTATTTTTTGTAATAAAGCCCTTTGTTATTGAATTTACCATCTTGTTTTAATTCCTCGCCTTTACCTGAGAAGGAGGTCCGTTTCCTTAGCCGGGCAACGGCCCTTTCAACGGCTGCGCTCACTTCCTATCACGGGAATGTTGCATCTTTTCTAAGGTATGGTCTTTTACTCTGGGGAAATTGTACCAATATTAACAGTGTTCCTTGTACAAAAAAAACAGTTCACTAGTCGTGATTCTACCAGGTTAAGGTTGGCCAATTGCAGACCTGCTTTGCGTCACCGGAACTGTAATTTTATGGCCATCAAAGTCTTCAACAAAATTCCGAAAACAATCAGGGAGCTGCCAATTAAATATTTTAAACTAAAATTACACAGGTGGCTTACCGAAAATTGTTTTTATGACATAAAGGAGTTTTTTGATTTTAAAATATATAAATGACTTGTTATATTGACATCATATTGACATAAATACTGAATTGAATCTAATAATGTATTATGATTGATCAAATATGATGTGCTTAGTATGACATGGATAATTTTAGTTTTATTAATATTTATAATTCCTTTGTCATAATTTGCGTGAATAATTTTAATTTTGAATCTTTTTAATCATTTTGTATAATTTCTAATTCTATTGTTTTATGTATAAAAAATAATATTGTATGCCAGTTTCTGGTGAAACATGCTGGACTATTTCACGTATACTATACCTACCTACTACCTAATTGTACCATGTTTCGGACAAATAAAGCATTTTCATTTTCATTTTAGCTAACCAAATATATTAAATGCATATGGGTTCTGCAGTTTTTGCTAACTTTCCGTAAAGACGAAGACTTTATTACCATTCGACACCTCCAGAGCTATTACCACTCTGAGCGGGCGGCGAGACCGGAAGCGCGGCCATTTCCGCCCTCCACCTGTCGCCGCGGTGACTTCCGGTCGAATCCTTGACCGCTATGCTCTATCGACTTTATTTATTTTTGGACTTATATTGGAAAGTAGAGTTTGGAGCTAACAACATTGGTAACATTTATTTTACAAGGTAGAGAAAGTGTAGAAACAAGATGTTGTGATGTTTTCTTAAAATATCCCCGAAAGGAATTTGGTATATAGGGTGTCACAAATAGATGTAGCAATACTAAAATCACGCACAGAGAAGCCTGTTTACAATTTGGCTCTAAACACTGATTACTGAAAATTAAACTAAATAACAATTTGTAAGTTAAATATTTTATATTTTGTTATAAAACATATAAGTTACAATCTTTTGTTCATTTAACTTATGTTTAATTAATCTTTTATTTTTCAAATGATTTGTCTCTGGATATACATACCTGTATTTCAGTATTGATACACATGTTTGTTACATCATGTGTAATGGAAAAACTAAATTTTTAATGCATGGAATAAATAAGAACTATATCATTAAGGTACGAACAGGCATGTCACTGCGGTGGCGGCCCCGGTAGCAGTGGCACTGGTAATCCTCTTCTATAGTATGTAGTGGTAGGTTTTTTCTGCGAGAGATCTAGATATTCAACTGCTAAGTTACTGCTGCAGAAGCAAATATTACTGTCTGTTCTGTTTTAAAGGGCATTTTCTCCAGCGAAAAAAAATGTCGATTTTGCAGCTTCTGTGTGGTATTGTAATTGTTAAGGGATAGTGTGGAGCTTACCAACAAGCGAACGGCCTGCTCGTCTCAGCACTTAATTGTATAAAAATAAAAAGCATACCAAACAAGTTCAAGGTCACAAAGTAAAAAAAGCATTTGTTTACTTTGTGCCACCAGACCCATCACGTTGGGGATTATTCCTGAAATCCCACCAGACCGTCCCCACAGTGAGGATTTCGGGAAAAAGCTCAAAAAGTTTTTTCCGTATAACGTGTGCGTAATATTACCTTACTGAAAAAGCTAAACAAGTTTTCTCGAATAACACGTGCGTAATCTTACCTTACTGACAAAATTAAAAAAGTTTTCCCGAATAACATTTGCGTAATCTTACATTAATGGAAAATCTAAAAAAAAAACGAATAACATGTGTGTACCTTACTGGAAAAGCTAAACAAGTTTTCCCGAATAACATGTGCGTAATCTTACCTTACTGAATAAATTAATGTAAGTACAGTTGAAATAAAAAACAAACGACAACAGAAACTTGAGATACAACCTAGGCCGGGCTAATGCACGATAGAGCCATGCCTGGAATTTTGCCAAAGCTGTCTGCGTCTCGCATTACTACTTTCTGATGCTACCTGCTATTGCACCCTTAATTTCTGTTCATTTTTTGAAATAATTCACTTCCCAGACGACAGAGAGCTGTAGTTTGTAGGCGGAACTTTGTTGGCTTAACTGAAATTTTAATGTTTTGTTAGTTTTTAAGATCCTGTGTACTAAGTTAAATTAATTAAAGTAGCAACACTGTACATGGTGTCGATGTTTGTACACAAACGCTTAGTTGCTAGTTTCAGTATGTCTGAATAAATAATTTCTTATCTTCATGCCTTCATGGTTCATGGCTTCATGGTACCCCCGTTGCTACATCATCGACAACAACTTCAAAAATTAATTTGACCAACCTAATTACCTTTTGTCTCCCTTTCATAACAGGATGACTGACATACAAGTCATACTCGAGAACGCTTATGGAACGTGCTTATGGGGTTTCTTATTTGTCATTGTATTTTTAATATTTTATTATTTTAGGTTCGGGACATCTCATTGGCACGAAATATGATATGTAAACGTATAATTATTAAAATTTCTATGAACATATACTTACTTAACAAAAATAAGTTAATTTAAAAACATTTAAAATTTTAAATATATATATATAAAAGGTTTTATGTTGGATTTAGAATAATTTTACTTTATTTATTGTGTTTTGCTCATCAAGCCCTTTCATTTGATACCCATATCATAGGGGTTGCTGTAGAAATAATAAATCACCATTTTGTAACGTCCGCCATATTGGATTAAAAATGACGGCATTTAAGTAATCGTGCATTGTTACAAGAACCAAACGTGTGTGGCTAATATCGCCCGATAGCTTCAGTGGAAGTTAGTGAAATATTGATTGCACAATTCCAGGACAGTATACAAGTGAAGTTACATAAAAGCTTATTAACTAAAAAAAAGTATTGTCAAAAAATGATATCTCTGTAGAGTTTATTGATGCTTTCTTCTCAACCATCGCGGTGCCGCTGTATTAGTCACCCTTGGATGTGTATGGACCTTTACACATGGCACCGTAGCTCTCAACTAATGTACGATTTTAGTCGGTCGTTTGAGGCCGTGTCGCTGGTTCTGCGGTGACAAGCCGCAGCTCCTGCGGCACCGCGGCGTTTGAGGTCGTGTCGCTGGTTCTGCGGTGACAAGCCGCAGCTCCTGCGGCACCGCGGCGGCGAAAAATGCTGCCGCTGCGGCACCATGTGTTAACCTCTAACAGGCGTATTTCCGAAGCAAGGTCAGAAGTTATTTTCTTTTCCTATGCGTGATTCAAAAGTTGGCACATGAAAGGAAACTTTCCTTTTTAAACATAAGGTATGGTTGACCTAATGTATTGATTTGTTTATTTTATAATATATGTACTAGTTTTCCCGCCCATGACTTCGTCCGCGCGGACTACTGTTTATCGCGAAAAAAGAATTCTATTTTCTTCTAGGATATTAAAAACCAATGCAAAAGTAGGTATAGTACCAATGCTCTTGAAGTTTTTTGACAGACTTGTTATTTCGTTTCTATGGCAACCACAGACCATTCTGTGATGGCAACCGTTCCTTACAGTGAGTAATCAACATTTTTCAGTTTTCCCGCGGAAACTTTCAGTTTCCTGGGATAAAGCGTATCCTAAGCTGTCTCCAGTCTAAACATCATAAAAATCCGTCCAGCCGTTATCGCGTGAAAGCTCCCCAAACAAACAAACAGACAACGTTTCACTTGTTATGGATTTTATTGGTATGGATTTTTGCTCCTTATTTAGGAGACATTTAAGATTTCGACTTGTAAAAGTGCTGTAATGTTGCCAATTTATAATTAATCATTTTCAGTTTGAGTTTTGACGAGTCAAATATCCGGATATTTCCAGTAGGCTTCTTATATACTCTCACTAGTCAGACTACTGGGACCTTCTACCCATATAGACTAGACTATTGGCCAGAATTATAATCCATTCATCGTAGGTAGGTTCCGCGAGTTAGCAATGTATCGTGCGCACTGGGAATGGAACTTCTTGCCATCTTCCCGAAAACTTCACCCGATGCGTCTCCAGGTACGAGTATCTCCTAGATCTAAATGCTCCATTTACGGACACATCGTCCATTACCACCATAGTGGTAATAAAAAGCAAATCTATATTGTTAAAAAAAGAAGTAAATGGTTGCGCATTGTTTAGTGACGTAAGCATAGTGACCGGTGTGAATGAAATAATGTATGTTCTTCCCATCTCATCTATGGACTAACTATTTGTTGTGGGCTTAAAGTCTCTCCCAATGCCACGTATGATGCTTAAATATATTTTGAAAATTCCCTCCAGGTCCGCTGCGCAGCAATAACTTACGGCACGGGAAGGTGCGTGTGACGCGCCCGGCACGCTGCATTCGATGATATACTGCACTGCCAAAGTACAAGTATTAGGTACAGAAGTGTCGCTGAAAGAAGTTATCTACCTTTTACTGGACGAGACAAACTTGAATATTTGTTTGTAAAATTAAAAAGTAAATTATAAAATGTAAAAGCGACTGCATAAAGAGCAAATTAAAGAGAAATATTATGATAGATGCATGCAGTCGGAAGCATCAGATAGATATTTCAACTAAATAGCTTATCATATGGTTATGTCTAGCTAGGCATTATTATCATATCAGTAACAAAAGGATGGCCCATGGCCTTTGCCTGTGTCTGTAAAAAAAACAATAGTCACTTGACTGCAAGACTTAAAGACGAGTAACCTTTTGAACGACATGAAACAAAAAAAAACTAAACGATACTTTTACAATACTATCCTGTTTCAAGGAGTCAAATATAGTCACGATTACGGACTCAAATGATTTTCTTAGCTACGTCTTAGTACAAATACCTAGTAACGTGTATAGTTTCAGCCAGAGAGCCGCAGTTTTAAAAAAAAAACACAAATACTTTTACATGTTGTATTTTTTTATCGGTAACCCCAAAACAATTTGTCAGAAGAACTAGCAACCTAGTAAAATTCCAAAAAAAACTATGTCATTATCACAGCGATCCCTATCTGGAACAAAATTTAAATAATAACAAATTTAAATGAAATTAATTTCAAATCGTTTAGAACTAGAAGCAAGAAATAATTCAAATTGTTCGAGGTCTGTACTGCTTAAAACGAGTAAAGTAATTAAGCACCCCCCACAGACCCCAAAAAAATTGAATTATTTCTTTCCAAGTTTATACAATTTGAAATTGTTAGGCCTATGAAAATGCTAGCCTTACCTGCTTATTGCATTCGCTAAGAAAAAAGTCATACTAGAAACAGTTAATATATCTTTTAAACTACTGAACCGATTTCGATGAAATTTAAACTGATATCTAAGTTGAAAGATACTTAAATTATTACAAAATTAATGATTGCAATCAGACTTGTAGTTTCCAAGAAATGCGTGGACATACATACATACCTACATATATTCGCGAAATTTGGTATAATTGTTCCAGATACTCATGTAGACTAACATACATAATTAATAAGCATTTTGACATTATTACATACATACATACATGAAATTAGGTACATATGCTTAGACACCCATATAAACTAACATATATGAAAGTTACGCATTTTCAAAAATATTACATACATACACAGCTTGATGCACCTCCTTTTATGCAGTTAGTTAAAAATATAGCAATGTGTCCCTTCTGTTCATTATTCTTGCCTCGCTGGTTAACAAATCAACGTGCGTGTTGCCGGTGCCGGCGCGGCGGCGGCGCCGTACCGCACCGTACCGCTGAAATACATCAATTCTAGCTTAGTTCTTCGTAGCGCTGTGGCCTTACAAACCTAGCTATCAATATATTATATTGAATTGCAATTGATGAAATGGATTACCAAATCACGGCACCGATCTATATTCGTTACCCTGATGGCAGTCTAGCGGTTTACTAATGCGACTTAGAATCCAACGATACCGGGTTCGGTCCTAGACTCCGCACCAATGACTTTTCAACACAAGTTATGTGCGGTTTTCCATCGCTCCGTGCTTCGGAGGGCACGTTAAGCTGTCAGTCCCGGCTGTTATTGATTAATAGCAGTCGTTAAGCCATGTCAGAAGCCTTCGGGCGGCCTGATAAACTCTGACACCAGAGGCCAGCACTACCTCATACAACAAACAAACAAACCCTGAGAAGTTTCTTTTGAAGTATCATTATTAAGGCTAGCAATTTTGCTGTGTATATTGTCTATCAAAACCATAGAAAACAAACACAAATTAAAAATGTATACAACCACGACCCCTCCCCATTATAGCTATGAAGAATCTCGCTCGCATCAGCTTTCAAACATAAAAATTGCATCAATATCGGTCCATTCGTTTGGCAACTACTATCCCGACCCCTCTCTCCCGGGTGAGGGCCGAGGTATTATAAGTAAGAATCATATCTAACACATCAGCTTTCAAACAAAAAAACCTGCATCAAAATCGGTCCATTCGCGTGGGAGCTACGATACCTCAAACACTTTAATACAATGGTACAAACATACACCCCCTAAACTTATAACACCCTTATCTTTTGATTTAATTAAAACAGAACAAAACAATGTTTATTTAATCGATTAGAACTCCCTTTTCACCTATCCCGCTGGTCCACAAACACATTTTTGCAGAAGGCGGTCAGCGCTACGTCTAGACGAGTTAATTCTTGAATACCTGCGGACAATGGGACGCTGCGCGATGGCGAACGAAATCATCGCATTTTTCACCACAATAAGGCGAATGGAAGTATTTCAGTTATTGCTTCTCGGCAGGTGGTTGCGTTAATACCTTCCCTGTTTTTTTAATCCTCTACCACCTCCTTACCAAACCCTTAAAAGGATTTATGCCTCCTCTTGTCCTGTATTTGCCCTAAACTTACCGAACTTATATTTTCCTGTCCTAAACGTATTCTACGAAAACTTTCTAACCTCTACGACTAGTTTCAGAATTGGTTGAATCGATATTGTAGAGTTTTACTTTTCTACAAAGATTCAACTGAACCTGTTCAGTGAGAGCTATTACCAAAAGGCCGAAGCCCCGGCTTCACCTCTGCGGTGCTTTAATTGTCCGCTCCCTGTAGCGGCATATTAACTTCGCTGCCATTCCCGCTGCCAATAAGTCAGTAGCTTTCCATTTGTTCCGACACGAATTGCCACTGAAATCATTGGTAATGTGAATATTGGATATAGTATAATAAAAACTTCTGTATGAGAAAACTAGCCGAACTAAGTAGGGATTATGATAACTTGCCTAAAAAATGCCTTTTCCCCACCATATGGATGTACACAGAATTCGATTATATTCAAAACTAGCCTATTCACCCGCGACTTCGCGGCGTCCGCGCGGACTACGGACTACATATTTATCGCGAAAAAAAGCACCTAATGTTCTTCTAGGATATTAAAAACCAATGCAAAAGTAGGTATCCGTATATACATAGTACTCTGGGGTAAGTATAGCACATCAATGCTCTTGGTGCTTTTTGACATACTTGTTATTTCAATTCTATGGCAACCGTTTCTTACAGTGAGTAATCAAATTTTTTTCAGTTTCCCCGAACCCAAATCCTTCAGCCGCTTGAGCGTGAAGGATTAACAAACATACACAAACACACCCTCATACACACACTCACACTCATACACACTTTTAAAGATAAAAGATAGACGGCGCTAATCGGTTTTATACATTTTATGACGTTTTGTATGGGCCGTCAGTTCTAATGTATAGAGTTCTGAATCGCGCATTTATTTTGAATACTCTAAGCTTTGATTTGCCTGTTTACGACAGTGACTACACTTCTCTGATTTATAATGTTAGTGTGATGTAATGTCGAATACAATGGAAAAATCCCCCGTCCGGTAGAATCGCGAGGAGGCTAATAAAGTCGTCTCATCGCTACTTGCGGCTAATCTCGCGCGCGCGCCGCCGTGTGGTTACACCTTAATGTTTTGGCCTAAGACAACAGCGAATAATTAAATAACTGCGCCTAAGTTATTTTTGAAAATATGTATTCCTCACCGCCAAGTCGAATGTGAACCAGATATGCCGATCTGCTCGTACGCACAAGCCTCACGAACACACTTACTCCATGTTATGCCGATCGGCCGCAAAGAGTGTATAATAAATATCGGCCGCCACATCGCAGCAAGATCTCGAACTTGTTAGTCAAGTTATCCGTTTTGATCAGTCCATTTGATCGAGCCGTAGTCTATAAATTAGCCAAATAGTGGGCCTTAGTGACAAGGCCAGCGAGGCTTAAAGATATAAGTTTAATATAGTAGGCATCTAAAAATACACGATATTTTTTAAAAGAATCTTTCTTTTTTCTTTCCAATTCAAATATACAAAGTCCCTGTCATCTCTGACATCGAATCCTTATTTTATTTTTGAAATAATATCAAAGAAAGGTCGAATATAAGACAAAAAGTAAAATACGAACAGGTAGAAAATGAAAAGATGAACGCTACAGTACTTTTTTATTCGTAACTCTTCTAGAGCGTACTACTACTAAGTTATTGATTCCAAGATACGAAACATCCTCAGCAGGCGTGGAATAACAAGATACGAAACATCCTCAGCAGGCGTGGAATAACAAGATACGAAACATCCTCAGCAGGCGTGGAATAACAAGATACGAAACATCCTCAGCAGGCGTGGAATAACAAGATACGAAACATCCTCAGCAGGCGTGGAATAACAAGATACGAAACATCCTCAGCAGGCGTGGAATAACAAGATACGAAACATCCTCAGCAGGCGTGGAATAACAAGATACGAAACATCCTCAGCAGGCGTGGAATAACAAGATACGAAACATCCTCAGCAGGCGTGGAATAACAAGATACGAAACATCCTCAGCAGGCGTGGAATAACAAGATACGAAACATCCTCAGCAGGCGTGGAATAACAAGATACGAAACATCCTCAGCAGGCGTGGAATAACAAGATACGAAACATCCTCAGCAGGCGTGGAATAACAAGATACGAAACATCCTCAGCAGGCGTGGAATAACAAGATACGAAACATCCTCAGCAGGCGTGGAATAACAAGATACAAAACATCCTCAGCAGGCGTGGAATAACAAGATACAAAACATCCTCAGCAGGCGTGGAATAACAAGATACAAAACATCCTCAGCAGGCGTGGAATAACAAGATACAAAACATCCTCAGCAGGCGTGGAATAACAAGAT
This sequence comes from Alsophila aescularia, assembly GCA_946251855.1. Lineage (NCBI taxonomy): Eukaryota > Metazoa > Arthropoda > Insecta > Lepidoptera > Geometridae > Alsophila > Alsophila aescularia. The sequence goes on from OX276375.1 coordinate 2,187,163, forward strand.
ACAAAACATCCTCAGCAGGCGTGGAATAACAAGATACAAAACATCCTCAGCAGGCGTGAAATAACAAGATACAAAACATCCTCAGCAGGCGTGGAATAACAAGATACAAAACATCCTCAGCAGGCGTGGAATAACAAGATACAAAACATCCTCAGCAGGCGTGGAATAACAAGATACAAAACATCCTCAGCAGGCGTGGAATAACAAGATACAAAACATCCTCAGCAGGCGTGGAATAACAAGATACAAAACATCCTCAGCAGGCGTGGAATAACAAGATACAAAACATCCTCAGCAGGCGTGGAATAACAAGATACAAAACATCCTCAGCAGGCGTGGAATAACAAGATACAAAACATCCTCAGCAGGCGTGGAATAACAAGATACAAAACATCCTCAGCAGGCGTGGAATAACAAGATACAAAACATCCTCAGCAGGCGTGGAATAACAAGATACGAAACATCCTCAGCAGGCGTGGAGTAACAAGATACAAAACATCCTCAGCAGGCGTGGAATAACAAGATACAAAACATCCTCAGCAGGCGTGGAATAACAAGATACAAAACATCCTCAGCAGGCGTGGAATAACAATATGATCCCGTCAAGACAGAACTCTGAACACTTGTGACTCGCACCGCAGCAAGGTCTTAAGCCCGGCCAGACGAACGGTTTAAACTAATCTTATTATACTTGAGAACGTTTATGGGATCACTGCGGCGGAGCAGGCATTGTGGGGCCAGGTGAGGTTATCTTAGTTTAGTAGGGAAGCAAAATACTCGAGGCATGTCTAAACTTACTCTAACAGAACATAATACGTAAACGTAGAGTGAGAACCAGTTTATCTTGCTAAATTCCAACGCATAGTCAAATGGATTTACTTACTTTATTACTGTTAAAAAGATTCCTTTCCCAACTATATACCTTCCACCCCAATGACGGTGGTTGGTGCTCCCTGGTCCAGCCCTATCATCCTATCTCCATCAATTTATCCTCATGTAGTGTTGTCACTGGAACCAATTATGAGTGTTTATTTTATTTTGATATGTACCTGGTTTTTTTATCTATAGAACATTTTAAGTCGACGAATGACTCGTTTTAGTAACGAACATTATAATTTAATTAGCAGGCGTAAAATAAAACCATATTACAAAATGTTTGTTACTTACCGATGGGAGGATTACGTTCCATTAGCATAGTTTATGGAGATGATAGATAGAAGGAGTTCCTATAAAAAAACGTAAAAAATCAAACTACGTAAGCTTGTCACCGTAAAAATCTTGTGGAACGCTATTTGAAGCCTCGTTATTAATAGATTGATCGGTAACTGTGAAATTGACGTATTGTTGATTATAGAAACCGGGCATAAGTAGTCGTTATAAGACGATATAAGTAAGTAGTTATTAGTCGTTGAAATATATTATAGAAACGTTAGAAAAAACCGACAATAGAGGAAGTTGGGATCAACCTAAAACCCAAGATGATGACTCCAGTGCACTAATCCGTGCAGAGTTAAGATGATGACTCCAGTGCACTAATCCGTGCAGAGTTAAGATGATGACTCCAGTGCACTAATCCGTGCAGAGTTAAGATGATGACTCCAGTGCACTAATCCGTGCAGAGTTAAGCTACTCAAAGGTTTGAGTGGAATTGAAATATGATCGGGCGCGTTTTGATTAAATTCGGCCGAGCGAGTCGTTTTCGTAACTTTCATACTCTGCTACATAAATCGGCAAAGTATAACAGAATTTCTAATACTGTTATTTTAAACACCTACCTACTATCCTATATTCTCTATTTTGCCCATATTAAAGGCTATAAAATCCTAATCAATCACACGTTATCACCACCGCTGATAGATCGTAGAGAGGTGGAAAGGATATCATTCGTCAGGATTACCGGATTTTGCACTGTACCTTGATGCATCCTCAGGGCTCTTTTGGAGGGATATAATAATCATTGAGATTTAAAAAACACATGAGTGATCCTATAAGGATTCCTTTTTTCATTCGAACTCTAAAAACAAATAAAAATACAATAAACGGAAGTAAATTCCCAACTAGTAATGAAAACAATCGTTCCATCTATCTCGGAAACTAGCCTTCACATGCCTCGTTTTGAGTTTATTTAATAAGTAGGTACCAAAATAGTTTATAGATATACGATTTCAATGGAGTGGTTATAAAGTAACAACAGCTTTCAATCAGCTTTAAAAGATACCCATTCCAAACTTGACAAATAAAATAAACACGAGTTCCAAATCTACGTATTTTTATTCCAAAATTGACATAAGAAATACAAATTCTACATATATTCATCAAACGGCTCCCATAAGCCGAAGAAGTATCATTTCCATGCGACATTACATTGTGCATAAAGCAGTGCGGGCGGGGCAGGCGGGGCAGGGCGGGCGGCGTTTGCACAAAATATCTGTATGTAAAGCAGAAAAGCAATCCACTTATGGCGTCTGTTACCTGCACGGTGCTCGTCCGTTACACGCTACCACTTGCAGATGGACAGCGAGGGCTGTGGAGTAGGTAAAGTAAATAGTATTCAGAAAATATTTATTAATTTAGAGATTTGTGAAAAATGCAAGTGTTCATTTCGGAACAATTTTGCAGGATATATTTAATATGAATTATACGCACGCTATTAATCTAAATTAAATGATGTAGGATGTCATCGTATTGATAATCAATTGATCATAGTCCGTAATAAGCTAACTTGGAGTAGAAATTTAAAGTGATACCACGCGTCACGAAGTAACAATCATGCCAGTTGGTATGCGGCAGTGAAACATGACCACAACGCATTTTGTTACGTATTTGATTGTTACACACACAACGCATTTTGTTTGTTACATATCTTCTTCTTCAACGTGGTTTTAATCTTGTTGCAAAATCAATATCGAGGAGGTATCCGTAAAAACATGATGAAATTGTGTTAATTGTATAATCTGCTAATATGAAAATTTATATTTTTTAAACCGCTTCTTAATTTGTATCAAAGTTTATGCATTCTACCTGTATACATGCTAATCAAACTAAATTACGAAACTTATTGCACAACATCGACTCCACACCTCTCGTATCCCAGACAATTTGCCGAGGACTTACCTCTTCATAAAGAGGGCAGGAATTTTTCTTTATTGTCCGGATTATTTGAGCGCCCTCTCGTGAAAGGTTTACGCGATCTGAAGATGCCGGCAGATCTTTTACGACATTATCAAACTGCCGTTCACCTTTATACCTTATATTAAGTTATTGAAGGGCTTTAGAGTTGCTACTTTGTTCTGCAGCTTAAGTGGCATGGATATTCAAATTGGAGAAGCTTAAAAAAGCTGTAAGTACTTTGTTGAGTCATTAAGTCGGACTTAAACGAGATCAACGGCTAGAAATTAAGAATTTCTTGGAGATAGATCATATTTAGTGCTCTTTGGAATAGTACTAAACTTCTCCATAAGTATTTATTTATTCTTTAGCACACAAATACAATGTACAAGGACTAAATGCTTAGTAGCATTTTCTACCAGTCAACCTGGAAGTGCAAGAAAAATGGTAGCATTCTCTATATCCTAGCCCTGCTCTTCAAGTTCAACGTTAGTTCTTGCCCTAACTCATACGATGCCTCGAAGTCAATGTTCTTTAGCTAAGGAACCCTAAAACATGAGATCTCATCAAATGAGTCAGGCTCTCGTGGCTGTTGCCTTTATTAGCCAACGTAAGGGGTCGCTCGCTACTCAATGTCACAAATTCTTCTTTAACATTCCTATCGACACACAAATGTGTTTGTTTGTCGATAGAGTGCAATCTGTTGCAAATTCGTATATTGCGTTAAGCTATTTTGCTGATTGCTAAATAAGTAATGTTATAAAGTCGATTATTAACAGTCCTGTTGGATCATTTCTGTTTTCTTCACATATTTTATGACATTGCGTCTTGCCAAGTTTCATGATTCTAGGTCAACGGGCAGTACTCTATAGGTTTTGATTCCTTTGCGAGCGGCTAAAATGTCGAAATATGCAACATAAACCGGTGCGATATCTATTTATTTTTTGGTATTTGAGTTTTTCATATAAATTTCAACTTGATATTAATCTCCACGCGTTCCTGAGAAAAAGGGTCTTGACAGACAGGCGGAAGAACGGATGGAAGGACGGACTACAAAGTGATCCATTAAGGGTTCCTTTTTCTCTTTAAGGTACGAAACCCTAAAAATGATGAACCCAAAAATAAAAGCTCGTCAACAACAAACTTTAATGAAAATGTCCCCTTTCCCATAGTAAAATAAACACGATTTACTTACGGAATAAATCTAAATTTTAGATAAAAAAAAAACTTTGATAACGCACCAACTCGTTGTATGCACATCTAAGCGGTCGGGCGACCGCGACGCACTGTTGGCGTGTGCGTCTGTGGACGCTTCTAGTACTAGATGTGTCCCTATCGATCAAGCATTGATTTAATACTAAATATTATTTTTACCCGCTTTGACTTGGGGTCGGAAGGGTAAGAAACCCGTCCGTCCCCAAGTTCTAAAAACGAAACGAAGATACCATCGTCTGATGTTTTACCATAGAACACCGTTTTTTATTATTTTCCTACCTTTTGATATTACAGGGAAAATCATCTTCTAATTATTTAGAAAACAACACTATTTCCTTCCCAGTACAACAACGTCACAAATTCCGTTCCCCTGCGGCATTCCAACAAATAGATCGCAAAGACCCAAGTACTCGTGTCCAATGTTAGCGGCACGGCGACACACGGACAACGCGCACGTAAATTATCATTAGTGCACCGTGCTCACGGTAGATGCACTTTCTAGGATGTCCAAAGATGTAGATGTGGTACATAGATAAGTTAGAAGGTAAGGTTATATGGTAGAAATACCACGCACAAGAACGAAGGGTTACGCTTCTTCATTTCACTAATATTATCAAGGCTAAAGTTTGTATCTGTGTATGTTTGTTACTTCTTCACGGCTCAAACGGCTGAATGGATTTTGATGAAATTTAAAATGAAGATAGCTTATACCCTGGAATAACATATAAGATACTTTTCATCGTCATAATCCTTCACGCTCAAACGGCTGAACGGATTTTGGTGAAATTTGTAATGGAGACTGCTTTTACCCTGGAATGACACATGTGATACTTTTCATCATCATTATCATCACTCACGCGAGTGTAACCGCTAAGTTTATTGTGAGAACTGCAAAGGAGTGGAATGCCCTGACTTCGTCATTGTTTCCGGTAAGTTATAGCCCAGGTGTGTCTATTCTAGAGTGAATAGGTATGTATGTAATAGTCAAGCGTGCTGCACCTTTGACCATGTTTTCGCTTTCCATCAGGTGAGATACGATTACCTAGACAGTTTTTTTTTTTTAAGTTATTGTTACTTAATTTCGCTAAGCAGGCCTATGATCACTAAAAAAATATGCCGTCGAAATGTAATCCTTAGAGCGCTAGTAGCACTCTAGAGTCTGTTTAATCTAAATTTGCACGCCCTTCTACTAAATTTAGGTATTTACCTACGCACAAAATCCAAACAACCAAAACCATATAACTATCGGGCTGGTGTCTCGTGGTCTATCTCGATCTCTTCGGCCTTTTATTGGGTGCTACACTGGTCTCAGTCCACCAGTTTCAATTCCTATTTTCCAGTGTCCTGCCCATCTTCACATAAGGATTCACAGGAGGAGGACGTGTTCTGATTTCTGTGCGAAGTTTTGTGCCTTAGCTAAGTAAGTGCTCTTCCTTGAGAGTCCACATTTTGGCATCGTAGTAAGTGCAATAGTGTGGTTCCTGCCACCACTCTAAACTACCAGGTCTAAACTTTTCTACATCCGTCTATAAGTGTGACACACATGCAGCGCACTTACCGTGCGAACGGTACAAATTGAAAACGCAGCGGACGGTAAACGACACTGATTTGTTGACTTTACCCCGAATTTACTTTCGCAGACTTTTGGCTAAATATAACAATAGCTTCCTGTTTCAGAGCGAGCTGCTGGATTTATGTGCTGTTTGTTGCTCTTCAGGAGATTGGATTTAAATGTAGGATTTAAAAGGTTTATACCACAGAGTAAATAATAGTACTTCGTATTTATACTAAAAGGATGTATGAATCTGTATTAATAGCTTTTGGTCTAGAACGTTTTAGCTCGTAGAAATCCGTGGTGGACCGTGCGCATCAACTTCCTGCGTAGGCTCCACAAGAGTACAGTACATAGACAGAAGAAAAATATTTTGTAATGATGAAAGAGTTATGCACATAATAAAGATAGTTCAATTTTCCAGGCAGCCTGATTTTGTTTGAACTAAACATTAACTAAATTTTGGTATTTCAGAGAGTGAGACCAGCCATCCCAAGGCGTTGTCGGGTCCCTGGTTAATAAAGTACATTCTGACAGCTTGATGAAATCTCCAGTGTGTCGACAAGGGTTGCATACCTAATAATAAAAAAAAACCGAAAGGTTATTCAGGTATACGCACCGACCTCGTCACACTCAGATGATGAAGTAGAAGATATGTACGAGGACTTATCCAACGCCTTGCACATCTCCAAGGCTCACTTCAACGTTGTCAAGGGGGATTTAAACGCTAAAGTGGGAATGGAACTGGACCACCGACTTGTCCGAGAGCTGAAGACCGAACTCGGTGGCGTACATTAGGAGAGGCCTGTGTCTCCTCTTGAAGTTGTTCAAGAGTATGTTTACCTTGGGCAAACACTGAAGTTGGGTAAAAACAAATTTAAGAGAGAGGCCCGCAGAAAAATACAGCATTTGGTAAACTTCATCGAGTCCATTCATCACCAATTCCCCAATGCCTGAAAACTAAAGTCGTCACTAGTGCGTCCTACCTGTTATACTTACGTAGCTGTGACGTGGGATCTCACGGAACGACTAGTTCACCAATTCAAGGTCGTTCAGGAGGCTATGGAAAGGGCTAAGCTCGGAGTTTTTTTGAGCGATCGAATCTGAAACGAAAGAGAACTAAAGTTATGGACATAGTTCATAGGATTAGCAGGCTAAAGTGGCAGTGGGCTGGTCATATTGTCATATGTCATATTGTCGAAGGACCGATAACCGTTGGAGTAGACATTTTCTTGAGTAGAGACCGCGACTCGGCAAACGTAATGTAGGACACCCTTCGTCTAGGTGGAGCGACGACATACGCAAGATGGCTGGCGGCGGTTGGAAAAAAAGAGCCGAAGATTGGGCTCAGTGGCATGCTTTGGGAGAGGCAGTAGACTGAAGCGGGCTGATGATGATGATGATGAAACTTTATATACCTCTCTTGAAAGAAAGGTAGATCTAAAGATAGGTAGTACGTACCGTGAAAAGTCATTAATTTCTCCTTGAACTTTATAAGCATTGGTTTCTGGCTAAAATTGCCTATAACTATACTCATATCTCCCTACCTACTTCTCCCTACGGCTCATTTTTTACCGGAAATTCACTTAAAACTTTACGAAAGTCTCGTCAGCCCGTCATTACTTCCAAGTTTCTGTTCAAAGCTACTCCTGTATATTCTGTGGCTCAGGTAAGGGTTTTTTATCTGGAAAATCCCGGCAAGTAATCGACAGTGTAAATTAATGTGGCGTCACTAACTCGGTCGGAGTTTTTAAAATCTTTCTTCTTAATTTTTACATCGTTGCAAGGTGTTAGAATGTTTCTGGTGGGGAATTTGGGGTGCCGATATCGATGAAAATTAGTCTCGTACTCTCGTATTATTTCTTGAAGCAGGGCAGAGGAGCAGAGTTTGCTGATTCACAGCCTGCCATTCCTATTGTTAATTATTTAAACGGGACTTAATCGTGCTTAAAATATTATTTTATTTATTTCGACGTTTCGATCAAGTTGCTTTGATCGTGGTCACGAGAAGATTGAAGTAGCGGGTCTCAGAGTAGAAAAGGGCGAGCGTTGTTGGAAGGTCCAACTTACCGCATAGTTTTGTAAAAATTCTGAATTAACACGACACAACACCTATGAAATGTGCAGATTTCTTCTGAAATTAACTGCCACGCGATCACTTGGTTATCGCGGGATTCCACGAAGCAGACAATTTTAAATCATACACCAGGTTGAAATTGGGATGCTTTTTATACGCTTTATATTAGCTTCACTTGTATGTTTGTATGTTTGTAACCGAATCCTTTGGACGCTATTTTGACCCACTTTAAACGGTCAGATTTCATTCAAATTTTGCACACCTGTCAAAGACCGATGACAATGCAATAATTAGAAAAAAAAAACGCTCTTATAAACCAAACTAAAAAGTAGAAAATAAATAATAATTAAAACAAACTAAAAAACACGCTTTATATAGAAAACCAAACTAAAAAATAGAAAATAAATTTTAATAATTTTGAATTAAGAATAGTGTTTGAACTTTAAAAAAAGCGTGGGGTGCTTTTTAAGATATCGAAATGATAACCCTTCTTCTTATATCTGTCAATGAAATATTTATAACTATTGACCCATGCACCCCACGTTTTTTTTAAGTTCAAACACTATTCTTAATTCAAAATTATTATAATTTATTTTCTATTTTTTAGTTTGTTTTCTATATAAAGCGTGTTGTTTAGTTTTTTTAAACTATTATTTATTAGTTTCAACCTTCACGTACAATCCTGGAGTAGTATAGTGACGTTTCATGGAGAGGATTTTCGGGTCGTGGAATTCAATCCAGTGATTAGGGCATGACTCGAACAAAAGCTCAGCGACTGCAGATTTATTTATCTGGCGGTTCTTTGCAGCTACGATATGTTGTTAGTACGCTTGGTTTGTCCAATGTAGGAACTACCGTAGCTGCAATCTACTTATATACGCCAGGTGTTGTTGTACCAGGTCATTCTTGGTTCTAGCGTTATACAGAAATCGTAACACTTGGATATATCGCCAGATAATTTGGCATCGTTGCAGGGATTCCAGATCTCGATAGACTCAGTTAGGCCTTCACATAAAAGATAAGAACTGAACTCATGGGCTGATTATAATCTATACGGTCCAGTTAATGTGGCATAATAATATAAGCCTACACCTCATGAGTAGGTATACCACATACATCCCATTAATACACTTTTTAATATAACAAAATATCTATGATATAGGTAGGTAACACACGTTAAGGTACAAAAAAGCGCAATTATGTCTATTAAAGAAGGTACCTATTAGGAAAGTAGAAGAAGAAGAAGAAGAAGAAGAAAAACGTTTTTATCGGCACAACAAATAAAACATACAAAAATATAATCAATACCTAGTAATACAAATTAACATAAGCATTACAAGCTATGCCAATGTAAGGTCCAGTGCTCAGCAGTGCTTTTAAAATCAACGCGCAAGTGATGTTAAAAAAATAGGTGCTTATTTATTTATAATACATAAGGGTACGCAGCAGTTTACGCAGTCTTTTAATCACTAATTCACATGTTACTTTTGGTACATATGTTAGTAGGAATCTGCTATTCTTTTTAGATGGCCTGATGCATATCGATAATTCAGCTTTTTTAAATACCCACCCCTACTCCCGTCCACAAAAACCTATTTATAATTCGCGGGTGAAAAAGTTCAGAGAAGTGTTTTACAGGCTTCCCTCCGCTCCGCACCTCCGCTCCACATCTCCGCTCCGTCATTAATTACGTGACCTCTTGTTGATGATATTGTTGCATTTTCTATGAGTCAGCTCCAGGGGTGTTATGGAAACTGTTGTGATTTTGCAAGGTAAGGATTTTAGCATATACTTACTATTAACTTTCGCCCACGACTTCGTCTGCGCGGTTTACAGTTTATCGCGAAAAAAGCATCCTATGTTCCTCGTGGCCTAACTTAGTTGCCTAACTGATGTGGGTTAACACATAATTACCTCATGCTTTGTTTACGAGTACTATCGAGTATTCAAATATTATTGTAAATTTATTATTTTTCTTTCTTTGTGAGAACTTATATATAGATGTAATGATGCAAAGTTATTAACATACTTAAAAGGGCTTTGTCTCGAAAACGATTGATCCTAGACTAGTAGTTTCTTGATAAGGGGTAGATCACATCGAGATCTTCATTTCATATAACAGCTGCCAAATAATGAGAAATTAAGCAGTTTTACTTACTATAGGGCACTTTATCGCCTGTAGTAACTAAAATTGTTTCGGATAAATCCGGGCACTACCTATGTAATTTTTGACATTGCTTGTTATTTCTGACATCAGCTGTCAATACTGACTGTTTGACAGCTGTCACCTGATAATTTGACATCTGTCACTTTGACACAAATTAATTAATCAATTGTTGTATATAATTACATAATTATTTCGATAAGTAATAGGTCGATTGGTTTCCTACACTGGTGTGACTACTTATATTTTACTAGTTTTCCCGCCCGCGACTTCGTCCGCGCGGACTACTGTTTACGGCGAAAATAACCATCCTATGTTTTCTAGGATATTAAAAACCAATGCAAAAGTAAGTATAGCACCACTGCTCTTATTGCTTTTTGACAGACTTTTTATTATTTCGTTTCCATGGCAACCGTTCCTTACAGCGAGTAATCGACATCTTTCAGTTTTCCTGTGGCAACTTACCATTTCTGGGATTGAAGTATCCTATGATGGTCTCTATATTTTACAGTACCAATTTACAAAGTTTAATTAAAATCGGATCAGCTGTTTTGGCGTGAAAGCTACTCAAACAAACAAACAAACAAACAGACAACGTGTATTGGTGTGGATATAAGCGTTTTTGCCCATTTGTAGATTGTAGTGCATGGATGTATTAAAATACATCAATGTTGTAGTGTTATCGATTGTTCATTCAATTATTTGAATCTGATAAACTAAGTACATTATTAAATTATTGGAGCTTTGGTTTGTTAGTTCGTTTTGGTTGTCCACAATGTTGGGTGTGTCTACACAATATTACTGCCTGCTATTTTAGGTACACCTGAGCTGAACCTGATTAATTTCATTTTTGATATGGACACATTGTAATTTCGAATTATATCAAATCAAAGAAAATGTTTACTTAAAGACATGGTACATAATCTATACTTATAATAAAGCAATAAGTACAAAGAAGATCATAAAAAATGGTCTAGGGTACTTAAAATAAGCGACAGAAAAGTTTTTTTGTTAAGTCGTGTCTCTTTGTCTGTTTGTTTATTCGCGCATCGCGTAAAAATTAACGGACCGATTGCGATGTGGTTTTCACTATAGAATATATTAAAAACTGAAGTACATGGTATCTTAATCCGATGATTAGATGCCGAGCAATCGATAAAAACTATTTATCGATTTATTTGAATGCTGAACGAATTTTGAAGAGATGTAGTATATTATTATTGTACTTTATAGGCACTTTTGGTCCTGAAATAACACGTATAGAGTACTTTTAAATGAAATGACCACGTAGGTAAATCCGCGGGTACAGCTAGTATAAAATAAACACAGATCTTATGCATGAGGTTAGGTTCACGTGTATTTTGCTTAACCTGAAAGCGTACAGTTTTTTAAAATGATGTGCCAATTAGGTACGATTACAAAATGATTGCTGTTCTGATGTCCTCTTCCTTAACGAGAATCACTTACCAACCTACTTTTTATATTTGAAATTTATTTCTTCTACCCAATAAAACTTATCTCTTTTGACCAACCAACCCTCTTCCAAAACTTTCCGCCCCTTACCTGTTCAATTCATCAAAAACATCATCACTCAACAGTTTTAAAACTTAATACGAAAACTTCCAGTTTTTTTCGCGTCCGTCAAAACAGGAAGTTGCCTAAAGCGCTTCCGGCCGATAACAACATCCGGTGCGAAAGTTTTCGCGAAGTTTACGAACTTCGGATACTTTGTGACAGTATAAGCGTTTCAGCAGTAGCTTTATATCATACAAAAATAGCTGTAACACAAAAACCCTTTTACAGATAGACACAATCAAGTACGAGTATTGAAAAAATATAACAATATACATATATATCCATCCGCTTGAACGCAGCGGGTAGCTTAAGCGCCAAAAAACGAACCCCAAAAACAAACCCCGTTTCATAACGGTAAATTTCAAGCAAGAAGATTCACCCAAATTGGTTCAGAATTCCAGAAAATATAAGTGTACGTTCACCTAAAGAAAAAACATCAAATGGAGTATTTCCTTCTTTTGGAAGTATATTGAAAACATAAAACTTTTTTCTTTCTGACTAAATAATGTTATTAAACAAATTGTATTGAAAATTGCCATATTCATCCTCGCTTAACATGGCGTAGTCAACCCCCAATAATGTGATCAAAATAATACATAAATCTATATACATACTTATCTATATAAATAACTAAAAATCAATTGCCGCATGTCAGGGCGACCGCGTTTGAGCGATCGTAATGGAATTTTAATCGTTTATGACGTCAATGCATTGTCCGTCCTTGTCGTATCGCAACACAAAGACAAGGACGGACAGTGCATTGGTATCGCTATCGCTATAGCTTTCAGTTAGGCGTTCACCGGCAGTCACCTAAAACGGATTGACCGTTTTTGCTGTTTAAAAACAGTTTTTTTGTTCGTAATCAGGACAAGAATTAAAAAAAAAACTAAGAAAAATAACATTCATACATTTTATCATCATCCACGCAGTTGAAACCGCATAGGGTTGGGGGTCGGGGGAGTTTTTGGTTGGTAGGGGTTTTAGAGGGGATAAGGGGGAGGGCAAAATTTGCACACGTTCAAACCCGGGGGTGAACGGGATGCAGCTAGTTACCTACTATTTTTCAAATGGTTTAATTTCTTGGGAAAATCTATGAAACGACCGCGCCAGGGACATAAATCATCAAATCATCTGAATTTAGCGATTTGTACAAAGTTATTTTACTGTCCACCATATTTCAACTTTCCCAACTCCCAGTTTTCCGAGAGCAGGTGCTTGTTTCGGATAAAAACCCACCTTTTGTCGGCAGTCCCTCAATCTTTTTATGGGGATAAGTTCTGAGACAGTTACAGTTTTATACAGGGTGCTTATCGTCGTTTTGCGACGCCTATAATCTCCGCTTTAAAAAGTTCGGGAGATTGTAATTATTGCTAAATCTGGTTAGGCGTACTGGTAAAAATGCCTAGAGGATAAAGGTAAGTAAGTGGTTACCCTTTTTTAAGCTTAATCTCTTATTGTGTCGTCATTATTTTTGGGATGTTTTTTGCGATAGAATGGTATTTAGAGCACAACCTGTCGTACTAAAATGTAGGTAGGTACAGTATTAGTCTAGGAGCATTAGGACCTACCTAACATCCATTAGCCATACACATACGCCTCTCACATTCAAGACTTTCTCACTATTTTGGATTGCCAGTTTTAGAATTATTCCGGTAGATTTATCAACGAATTCAACGATCGCAAGTAAGGTTCATGTTCTGCTATAGCTCTTAGAAACTAACTTGAACTAATGATATTGGACGGATTCAGCTATATATTGAAAACAAAGGCTGAAAATAGAAAACACTAACACATTTTCAATATTGACCCTAGTGCTGTACCTACAAGGTACTTATAAGTTATCGACGGAGGTGCTCACCGTAGCAAAGACGGCAAGCGCTTGCCGCGGCACGTTCCTCGACTATCGACACTTTGCAATGTGTTCTGTAGTGCCGTGTTCTTTATCGACAGGTTTATTGTTATTCATGTTCAAAGTTTACCTAACTTCATAGGTTTTATGTGCAGCGTATATATAGTTAGTTCTGTGAAATGTTGATTTCCTAGGTAAGTATTTTTCGTTTTTAGTGAACATTGTCAGGTCCTAGACTGTTTTTTTAAACGGTCAACAAATCAACGCAATATATGTCATGGTAAACAGCGCTTGTTTGCGCTTTTATTAACATTTAGCTAGGAACCTACTTACAGTAATATTTTGTGTAGACTTTGGGTATTATTGAATTCGCAACATTCAGGTTTCCGAATGTATGCCTATAATACTACAATGCTAATTAATATAATAAGTGTCCACGTTAAGTACTTACAGTTATCGATATCGACATCCCACGGAACATCCCCTTCACTACCCCTGACACCTTGCGAATATATTACTCCGTGCCACTGAATCTAATCACAATCTGACGGATTAATATCTGCCGTTTCCGTGTGTACCGACCGAACCTAAGCGTACCTATTAACCATTACATCATTACTACAACCCTCGTCTTAAACCTTATTACAGAGATTACAGAGGTCAATATTGATTGTTTTATTTGATAGTGCAACTTTGTACGTGAAACTTTTACCTTAAATCTTATAATTCATGAAATAGAGGCTATTATCGATTGCACAAAATTGAAGCCTTAGGCAATCGAGAAGATTTATTGTACGTACCTAATAGGTACCTGAGTTAAAATTGTTGTTTAATGTTCTCGAGATTAGATCGGAGCTTATGATGGGATGATGGATGAGACGGATTTCACGGATAATTCGGTGTGAGATAGCTTCATCAAGTTACCGGCAAAGTCTACAACAGTGTACTCATGCATTTCTTGACATTAGCCCGAACAAATATAGATAGATAGATAACTCTTTATTGTACATCACATAGAGCAAAAATACAAAACAATACAATACAACAACACTTTATTGCACACCAAGAAGAAGGTAATATATAGGATAAACTCATGAAATGAAAGGTACAATGGGCGGCCTTATAATATATATTAATAATATATAATATATGCTTATTAATAATATATAGCAATCTCTTCCAGGCAACCTTTGGATGGAAAGGATTACTTAGATATCAAAAAAATCGGTAACTAAAACATACAAAATTTATGGCACAACGGGCGGTTTTTACGCAAAAAAGCGATCTCTTCCAGACAACCTTTGGATGGAGTGGAATTAATATACGGCCAAGACGGTGGTGCGTTATAATATAATAAATAAATAATAAAATCTGAATACAATGAATAAATATATTAAAAAAATAATAAATATAACTACATTTACTACATATTTATTTATTAAAAATATATTAACAGTGAAACGACAACAGAATAACAACAAAATAGCAAGAAGTGATATTACTTAGAGAGATAAAACTTCATATATTTTTTACCTGCTTGCCTAGTTATTGTATAATTTCCATGTGTCTGCCAACATAGTTTTAGAATAAGCAAAAGGTTCCTGTCACTGATTGGTAGGAATCCTTGGAAATGAACTCATACAGGGGCGGTATACAATTTCCTACAAGAAGCAAGAAACGTCCTATTCATTCTCTTCACTATGTTGTATAAAATCTCCGCGAACAACCCGCATGTCCCGACACGTTTAAAGGCAAACTTCACAAATAACTTACAAAATCTCTTAATGCTTTTCCCAAAACTGTCACTTTCGAACAGAGTGCAAAACAAACAGCGATACTTCACAGTCCCTTAAAGGGCATGTTTACTGAAGCGCCCCCTGGAGGGCCTTCGTAAGCAGGTGTCCTGTCAGGTGGCGAGGGCCTGCAATCAGTTTTTATCACTACGACCCTCGCGGGGGCAGAGGGTAGCTTTGTAGCGTTTAAATGTCCCACTACTTCTAATAGTCTTGAATATTTGAATAAATGAAATGTTAGATCACTCAATAACTATACTACGAGTATAACAATAGTTTACAAAATCAAGCTTTAGTTATTATTATTTGTTTAAGTTTTCTTCAAGTTTCTCTTCGTAATTTATTCTTCAGCAAGAGAATATTTAAATGTTAATATATTATTTCCTAAAAACAATTCGTTTCTGTTTTATGTATTGTGTTACCTACAGTAAATAATTTATCGAAGTATACTACGGTTAAAATCTTTTTATTTAAGTACCAGTAAAATCCACGCGTATTAATAATTCTTCGAAACAAAAACCGACTTCAAATAGATTAAAGTAAAATCCACGCGTATTAATAATTCTTCGAACCAAAAACCGACTTCAAATAGATTAAAGTAAAATCCACGACTATTAATAATTCTTCGAACCAAAAACCGACTTCAAATAGATTAAAGTAAAATCCACGCGTATTAATAATTCTTCGAACCAAAAACCGACTTCAAATAGATTAAAATAAAATCCACGTGTATTAATAATTCTTCGAACCAAAAACCGACTTCAAATAGATTAAAGTAAATAAAAACACTGAACCATTTTTATTAAATTTCTATGGATCCAACGCCGAAGTTCCATCTCGGAGAAATCTGTAAAAGATACGCATTGAATTGATAAACTTCTCATTTTTGAAGTCGGTTAAAAACAGAATCGCGTAGAGTGAGTAGGTAGGTTTACCGACATGATACCTACCTACCATCGCCAATTATCTAAAGTTGTGTAGCTATGTACTTCAAACGACTTCAAACGATGTGTAGCTTCAAAGCAATAATACTAAAAAAAAGACCCGATTCCACACCGTCAAGTCTAAAGTGAAGCGCCCAATATATGTCCATCCACTCATACGCCTACGCTCATGTGCCTCACGCACACACTAATACCATATTATGCCGACGGCCGCCACATCGCAGCAAGATCTCAACCTTGTTAGTCGTGTTAATTCAGACAAGTTCTCAATAAAAATGCACTTTTTTGTGATGAAATTGTGTGAAGTTGTCTAGCAACCACAAAACACTACAAATTATCCACAGCCTACTCACACACACATCCATCTGTTATTTATGCTTCACTCGTTTGTTTGGCGGTGCAGACTCCGTTTTTTTAAACCTTCTTGCTTGAAAGCAAGACACAAGATTGGTTTCCAAATTACAAGGTGGGTCACCTCGCGACTGGCCCGTTTGGGCGTCCCAAGACACAATGCTCCTAATCACGTCGCCTGTGATCAGGAGTAGGTAGCCTGTAATTTCAGTAAACTATAGAACTCTTACCTAATTGCCACCTCTGTCTGCGGTGTCTAGAGTATTGCCTGACCCTCGTGATAGCAACATCAGTAATTCTGCTTACCTGCCGTTATTTTAAAACTTCATCTATTGAGTACAGTCATTAACGGTATAGTTAGGTAGCTTTTATGATCAAGATCCGTTGAGCACTCTACATAAAATAAACAATTGATTCTAAGTTCATAAAAGGATCTTATACGCGATCCCTTTAACATTATTCCACGACGAGACGTTGCAAATAACCACAGCAATAAATAAAAATAAATAAGAAAATATAAGAATACTAAAACTTACTCCACATTACACCCACAGAAAACTAACATTTTGTTTTTTAACTTAACTTTCCATCGAAAATAAATAGGTCCAAGGACCGTGTTCTGCGAATTGGTACTAAATTATTATAAAAACAAAAAACCCAACTGCGAATAAAACTAAAAAGAACCAAACAAGCTTTAGATATTTGTTTTTGAAATATAAGTTTTCTTTTTTTATTACGTTGAATGACAAGACGTGCAGGTCGCTTGCCTGATGGTAAGCGTCACGCCTGTCTATAACAGTTGCAGTGCCACCCAGAACTTTGGTCGCAAAGTCTTGCGAGTCACTGCACTGCGCTCGTCACCCTGAGACATTGGTTGTTAAGTCTCATTGCCCAGTAATTTCGCTGGAAACATTGCCCTTTAAACCGAAACACAGAAATGTTTACACACTACTGCTTGGCGGTTGAATAAGGTGTGGTACTTCCCCAGGCGGACTACCACTACTAAAGATGCAGTCGGAGGCATCATGCATTTCATTTCTCCTTTCACGGGATCAGCTAGAACCTGGCGAGCTAACTCTTCATGCCCCGACTGCATCTATATTTCAAAATCATAAATCTAAAGGCAATCTCTATCTCTTTTTAGTTTTATTCACAGTTGAGTTTTTGTTTTTATAATCATTAATTTTTATGTTCAACTTTTTAATTTATATTTATAAGAATTAGTGAGAATGGTTGCTAATATCTTTAAATCGTTATAGATCTTAAATGGTCATTCAAAATGAAAAATTATACGAGAAAACGCCCATTCAATGATACCCCATGTAACATAGTTTATAGATTCATTTTTTTAACAGACTCCAAAAAAGGAGGAGGTTCGAACCGTACCTATGTTTTTTTTTATATTTGTTACCTCAGAACTCCGTGATTTGTGAACCGATTTCGAAAAATATTTTTTTGTTTGCAAGGATATACTTTCAGATTGGTTCCATCGTTTTTTTTCTTTTTCATAATATGGCGTCTGGTTGTCGCCAAAAGTGTAGTGGTTGCCTTTAATAGCACTTGCAATATTAAGACAAAACGATTGACGTAAGAATAATCAAAATCGGTCCACGCGTTTGGTCTATACTTACACTCTTTATAGTGCCACAATGGAATTGACATCCATACATACCTTTAAATCGTTATAGTTTCAAAATGGTAACTAAAATGAAAAAAAATGATAAGAGAAACCTAAAATTAATTTTCAAATAGGTCCTATTTAATGATACCCTAATTGTTATAGTTCGTCGTTTTTCTTTTTTCTTTTTCACAATATTGCGTTTAGTTGTTGCCATATTAAATTTTGAGTAATGTCATGTCTTCAGTAGCACTCGCGAGATTAAGACGAAACGATTGACGTAAGAATCATCAAAATCGGCCAACGCGTTTGGTCTATATAGTGCCACAAAGGAACAGACATACATGCACAGGCTGATAAACACATTACCAGGCCTTTGCGTTGCGCAGTATGGTAAAATTACATTATTTCGCAAACTCCCAGTCAACATCCGTCAAGCCTTTCGCGTACCATTCAGCAGTGCCGTCGAACGCGCTAATCGGCTCAGACAGGTGGACGGTGTATTTTAATTTCCAACTAATTTCGGGAGCAAAGCGGATTGCGAAATTTGCGAAAGGCGAAGCGGAGTTTATAATTACGCGAACGAAAGTTACGCGTCGCCGGCGACCGTCGCAATCTGTTTGGAGTTTGCGTCGATATTTGTGAGGCTTTGGCGGAATGTATAATGGTAGATAGACTTTTTTTTGTGTGAATTATCATTGTCCACATAAGAGTAATTGAGCATAGTTAAGCAGAAAGTGACCAACCCCGGTTTTTGCGAAAATGAGTTATAATGCCTATGACATAAAAATGTAATTACTCTACATATTCCAAAGACACGTTTCTCAAAGCTCATTCTGATGTCAATATATTAAATCCACCACCAATAAGACCACCTGCCATTATCACACATTTTTTTGGGTAAAAGCCGACCATTTTAGACTATGGTCTAGCAAAATATCCAGAAAAGAGAATATTGTGGTAAGCAGAATCCGACTATAGCAGTTGGTCTGGCTTCTGCAAATTTAATTTGTAATGATATGGTTTGCATTTTTATTTGCAGAAGTGAACCACCGCAATGGTCTAGTTCTGCAAAAATAATATTGCCAAATTATAAAAAATTTGCACGATAAGATTTCGTCTATGTTTTGATCTCGCGTAGCATCATCATAGGGGGCAGGGCTATGTAGAGAATAATAACAAGCAAGCGAAGTGTAGAGAGACCCCCCCACACGTTGGACGGACGACATTGTAGCCATCGCAGGGAGTCGGTGGATGGAGGCGGCACAAGACCGTTTGTCATGGCGTTCTTTGGGGGAGGCCTATGTTCAGCAGTGGACTTCTAAAGGCTGAAATGATGATGATGAATAACTTATGTGCGGTTTCCATCACTCCGTACTTCGGAGGGCACGTTAAGTTGCGGTCCTGGCTATTATTGATTGATAGCAGTCGTTAAGCCATGTCAGACGAGGGTCTGACATGGCTTTAGGTCTGCTATCAAGCTGCGCGAGCTATTGACAAACTATGACAACAGAGGCCAGCACTACCTCATATAACAAACAAACAAACAAACGTAAATTTACAGGTCGTCGAGAGAAGTTCGGAACTGTTCAGCACTTTGGTGATCAAGACAGTATCACTGGAACACTGCGGGACTTACACCTGCGCAGCTTCTAACCACGTGGCGAAGGTTACTCGCTCCACGGAACTTTACATCAGAGGTACTGAACTAGTATATGTAGACATTGGAACGTTATTTTCCTATTCAGTACTAAAGTTACTCTCGTATAGAACGTGAAATGATACGTTAGCTCATTTTCCTCTCAGCGGAACTATCTTCATGAACAGTGATGGAAGCTGTACCGCTTGGTGTTCAAATATTTGTTCCGTGGAGACCCAGTACCAAAAAGTGTTTTAGGAATTAGTTATTTATCCGAGGCTTCGAGAAAGCAACCAACTCCATGAGTAGCGTAGTGGCTGTAACTGATGATGATAATAAAGTAGGTATAATAAAGCAGTCTGTACAAAGAAGATAATTACACAACTACTAAACTAAAATAATAACGTTTTAAAAATCGTGTCTCACAGACTGTTTTTTACGCGTATCACGAATACAACTGTACCCCTAGTACGAGTTTTGATAGTTTCGAAAACTATCAAAACTAAACGAAATATAGTTTCTTTAGTTCCATATAATTACTGCAGTTCCTGCAAGTTTCCACTAGAGGCGCTGCCAGTAAATGTATGGAACTAAACGAAAGTACATTTCGTTTTTGAAAACTATAAAACTCGTACTAGACCCCCTGGATGTTTTGAAATACGTTTTTCACTGATGGACAAAATAAGCCGATTAGTTAAAAAACTTTTTGTCGGCTGAATGAAGTTTGATCTAATTTGGTATATTGCTGTGCCCGCGGCTTTGCACTCGTGATTAATACTCTGGGTGAAAATAACCCTACGTGTTATCCCATTACCTAAAATACCAATAACTATACCAAATTAGATCAAACTTAATTAATACATATGCGTAAAAACATGTCTTTTAATGACACCCTCCACGAGCTTTCACAGCCCCCTACAACCTATTGCTGATACCCTATAAGTAAGTAAGTACTTTTTTAAGAAGAGGTAGGTGTAGAAGTGCCTACCCGTACTTTAGAAAGTATATGAAGTTCTTCAGAAACATGTAGGGTACAAGGGCGGCCCACGGCCCACATATTGGTGGCCTCGTGAACCATAATCGAAGCTAAGCACCTGCCCTCACCCCGTTTGCAAAACGCTGACTACCCTCTTACGTGTGAGCGATCGTGAAGGGATGTGAAGAGAGTATTGGAAAACTATCGATAAGTTTGATATAAAACTTACGATATCTCAATTTACTTCTCGATCGTAATACTTAGCTAAATCTGAAATCTAAGTAGTGTATGATTTTGTGAGTCAACGTAATAATAAATCGATCCACCGCCAGGCTCCACCGGTGGAGCCAAAGCTAATTTTTTCTGCTCTTGAATCCACCAGTCGACCTATCCCTTCGAGTGTCGAAGCGCGTGCGCATGATACATAATATGGTGTATCATGCGGCTGAGTAAAGCCTTGAAAAAATGACCCGTTATACTTGAAACAGTAATTCACATGAAATATACCTATAATACTCTAGAACTATGTATTTGTACTGTATTTTCTCGTATATTACGGAACACAAATATAAAACACGTAACATTCAGGAAGAAACACACAGGAAAATATGACTTCTTTATTACAGTACACATAATATATTAGATATAATTTAGTTTAATCCGTTTTTTATGACAAACTAGGTACAGTCACGAGCAACAAACAACATGTAAATATTGTGTCAAAATAGTATAAATGTTGCGTCACGTTTGTCGTTAGTTTATACTTACATTTGTACTCTAATTTCCCAATATCTAGTTACCTCAGTGCAAGAAAGAAAGTTTTCAAAGTTTTACTCATAGGCCTTGCAGCCCCTGAAAATAAAACTCTCAAAACCATATTTTAATATCGGAACAAAATGAAAATTTAATAATACCTAATGTTTGTCAAGGATTTTCTAATGTTTGTTTAAAGACTTTTATTAGCATTTTAGGGTTCAAAACTCGAAATAGCTTCTGTTTACGAGTACATGCGGCCAATGTTATGCACGCTGAAATTGTCACTCATATCAGCATAGCATATTATTGTTGTTATGTTGTGAGTGTTTTAATATATGTGATGTGGCTGTGCTTATTAAAGAAATAAATAAATACTGTAAATAGGGAACATTAATATAACACTTATACAAGTCAAAATCTTGAATGTCTCCTAAAAAAAAAGAGAAGTAACTAAAATATACTTTAAAATATATTATAAACTATACTTTGACTTTAGAGTTTGTTGCCGACTCAGAGTTAAAAAAAAACAACAAGAAAAGGAAATAGGTAGGTACCCCTAGATATAGCTAAGCAACATTAACAAGCACAAAATAAAAATGTATATAACCCCCGACCCCCATTATAGCTAAGAAGCACTTATCGATCACATCAGTTTTCAAACATAAAAACCGCAACAAAGTCGGTCCATTCGTTTGGGAGCTACGATGCCACAGACAGACACACACACACAGACGCACACACAGTGACACAATGATACACACCCTAAACTTATAACACCCGTCTCTTTGTTCGGGGGTTAAAAATATAGGCATAACAAATCTTAATTGCACCTTTCTCGAGACTCCCGTCGATAGGTAGTTGGTCGTATGATCGCATCACTAATGCATCAGCGGCGGAGTGATCGACTCGACTCGATACATCGGTTGTCGAGCACGTGCCGCCTCTCACACACCTTTTAGCTTCTCTCTGGGTCATTGGGGCAGGTAATACTCGCCCAGCGGCTATCTAGGTTTTAGAAGCACTTCATTCTACGTGAAGGGGGAAACGAGTTGAGCTATGTGGAAAACTGCTGAGAGATATCTTTGGAATCTGTTTGACACATGAAAGTAAGAGTTCTAGTTTGGTTGAAGGTTCTAGGACCTTTTAAAAAGCCCCTAGTACTAGGTAGTGCGAATAATCTAAGTAATAAGTACTTTCTTCTTCTTCTTCTTCTTCTTTTTGCCGTTTTGGGTCCATTTCTGGACATAGGCCTCTCCCAATTTCCTCCATGACACACGATCCCGTGCCTTGGCCATCCAGTCATGTCCTACGCATTCCCGTATGTCATCCTTCCAACGCTTAGGAGGACGACCGCGTGGTCTGGTGTTCGCCCACGGTCTCCATTCGAGGACTCGTCTGGTCCAACGGTCCCTGTCCATGCGAGCAATATGACCGGCCCAACTCCACTTTCGCTTCGCGATTACTTGGACCACATCCCTTACTCTCGTTTTCCGCCGGATCCACTCATTCCTCTTTCGGTCGCGCAAAGTTATCCCGAGCATAGCTCTTTCCATCGCTCTTTGCGCTACTCTGAATTTCTCGGCTGACCGTTCAGTAAGTGACATGGTTTCGGAGCCATATGTGAAGACTGGCATTGTGCATTCCTCGAACACTTTTAGCCTTAAGTTTCAAAGACAGTGGGCCTCGAAGTAATTTCTTATTTGCACCAAATGCTGCCCAGGCTTGGGATATCCGTCTTTCTACTTCCGCTGTTTGATTTGCGCTTCCCAAAGTTATTTTGTGGCCGAGGTAAATATATTCGGTGACAAGATCCACTGGTAGTTGATAATTGTTTGCTTCTGATATGTTAGTCATTATTTTTGTTTTAATAAGTACCTACTCTATGTATAATAAATAATAACGCCTGATTTTTATCTTTATGGCCACAACTGGCTACAAATGTGCAGTGCGGAGCTGCGCTGAATATATCGGGCTGAAAATCGAATCAGTAAGGTTGTAGATAAGTTAAACCTTAGTACTTATGTTACAAATAGATTAATATATTACACATATATATAATGCAGTTAAGAAAAATAAAAAATATAAGTTCAAAAACTCAAACCCGATTACGGTCTTAAAAGTCACAAACAAGAATATTCAATTTTTTTAGAAATTTAAAACTTTAGAGCAGTGGGACTGCGCTTTAGTTAAAGTGTCCGTCACTACAGCCGGCTATTTGTTTGTATTCAGCTCAAAACTCCTAAAAATTGTAGTGCTCTCAAGTGCTCTGTAGTGCCCAAATATAAATACTGATAAATTGATGTCCAGCCCTAAAGTTTTAAATTTCTAAAACGATTGTATATTATTTTTTGTGACTTTTTAGTGATCGTAGTCGGGTTTTAGTTTTTCTATTATTTTGGGGTGATAATTTATATACTTATTTTCGAATTTGATACCAAGCACGGCACCAGCTTTTTTTTCTCTTTTATATTTTCTCTAGAGGGCGCCATATTCAATTTAATGTACGCCACATAGCCTAACCAGCGAACGATGAAGACGCTTCCAATTACACCTTATATTTTGTCTTTAATTCTGATGAGTAGTTTATAAGTTATGAGGGAACAGCTTACATACATACATACATACCGCTTAAAATCATAACCCTCCTTTTTTGCTTCGCCGTAGTCGGGTAAATAGATAGAAGAAATTATTACCTCCAATTTTATGTCATCTATGGAGTTCCTTGCTCAACTCAATCCCCTTAAAGTTTACCTACTACATTTTAGTACTTCGTCGTTATAAGGATCTGATAGCATTTCCTTGACTAATGAAGCAAGTGTAATAATATAAAATACGACATTGTTCTAACTTACATATTTAATTTTGATGGAATTGAATAAAACTACTATTTGAATGTATTTGTGGAAAATTTTATTCGTGATCAAGTAGTAAAATAAAAATTGTACTATTAACACACTACGTGATTACATCCTACGTGCCTCGCGTTATGGAAATAATAAGGCACCACACCTTATATTATGATTACATCCTACGTGCCTCGCGTTATGGAAATAATAAGGCACCACACCTTATATTATGATTACATCCTACGTGCCTCGCGTTATGGAAATAATAAGGCACCACACCTTATATTATGATTACATCCTACGTGCCTCGCGTTATGGAAATAATAAGGCACCACACCTTATATTATGACATCAAACATGAAAATGTACCCATTACAACTTCACCTGGTCCTTTGGGATCGTCGTAGGCCTCATACCAAAATAACATTCTAAACAGGCCTGCCGGGAGATTATGGGCCATACTTGAAAGACCCGAGTGGCCAATAGTGACAAGTTGACAACGTGTTATGTAGGCTTTTGCGTTTAGAAGACATGTTCCAAGCAACAGGAAAAGTTGCTGGGGCCTATTTCACGACCTACAAGTAATGTTTCAAGTAAGCTGATCGTCAGTTAGTCACCAGTGACTACGTATGAATTTCACCACGTCTGAGTAATACAAGCAAGAATTAAACTTGCCTGTAATTTACTTGTTACCTACTTCATCTGCCGGTTAACATATTTAATTGACGACTGTTTTGTAATAGGCAGAACCTTTTGTTTATCAAAACTTGTTGCGGATTCATATATAAATCCTTGAAATTATTTGACAGATTTCGCTTGTCTAAAAATGCAGAAACAAAGAAACTGTGCATAATCCCAGCATAGTTATTAATAATAAATCAAAAACATACATTTAAATACCTTCAATAATTTGATGTTTTTGTACATTCAATGTAAAGTACCCCATTAATCCAAACTAGATTTAGCACTTTGTTCTTTTTAATAGTT
This sequence comes from Alsophila aescularia, assembly GCA_946251855.1. NCBI lineage: Eukaryota > Metazoa > Arthropoda > Insecta > Lepidoptera > Geometridae > Alsophila > Alsophila aescularia. The sequence goes on from OX276375.1 coordinate 2,212,613, forward strand.
ATCCATGATAAACAAAACTAGTATGTAGTTCATAATAATTAAAATTTATCACAAGCACAATAAACAACGAAAAAGAAAAAAAAACTATTTTGACTACTACTGACTTGAGACGTTTGATAATTGACATTTGAGTTTACTCGCGGCGACTATTGAACGAACATAATGTACGATTTCCATAAATCATTCCTTTTAACCACCGAGTTATTAATTAGAACTTTGTTTTTGTGTGTGAAACTAGTAAAAAATACTCGTTACTGTTACTTACCGAGCGACTTTATTTAGGAAGTAAGTGATCAACACTTTACTTGTAGATCGTGAAAGGGGCTCAACTGACTTTGTTATGAGGCCGATACGGTAATGGCAGCCATAGTAAATAATGCTACCCTCGGATCTCGGATAAAAAGGTTTATTGTAGTACCAAGTGAAATTATTATCGGCAACAATAATAGCCGCCAGTAAACATATATCAGTTGGCGGGCTCAGTATGAAATTATTATCGGCAACAATAATAGCCGCCAGTAAACATATATCAGTTGGCGGGCTCAGTATGAAATTATTATCGGCAACAATAATAGCCGCCAGTAAACATATATCAGTTGGCGGGCTCAGTATGAAATTATTATCGGCAACAATAATAGCCGCCAGTAAACATATATCAGTCGGCGGGCTCAGTATGAAATTATTATCGGCAACAATAATAGCCGCCAGTAAACATATATCAGTTGGCGGGCTCAGTATGAAATTAAAGAGAAACTTATTAGTATCACATATAAATAGTTAGATGCCCTCATTCTCGATATATTTTTACAGGCGAACCGATTGAACATCGCAAAAATATGTCTACAAATACTTGATTATGTCTTACGAAATAAAATCAAAATAAATTATAGCGAAAATTAAGTCATTTTGTTATTAATAATATTTGAGTTCATCATCTTTTATGTAAAAAAAAGATCTCGTTTTGGACGGAAAAATAAAACAAAAATGCACGCATTTCCTAAATTAATCACAAATAATGTACACCACACACGACGCGGCGCGACGGTCTAAATAAAATCGCAACGATATACAAATCATAAAATTATATACTACCTAAAATTATCTTATTTCTAATTTATATCTTATGTCAATGATTTTGACCGGAAGTTCTTCAATATGACTGAACTTAAGGGACATAATGCTCAGACGGCGGACATTTCGTTCGCGAAGACTTCTTCTCTTTCTCACACCTATGGCATAGAACTGTTGCTTTTCACTCGCACTTATATAATATCTATCCGCCGCGAACAAAATTTCCGTCGTCTGCGCAGGCTTTTTTAGGTGTCAAAAATTGGCGTCGTTCGCTTGCTGTCTTTCTCTTCTAGTATCGATCTGAGAGAGACATTGTGTAAAAAAAAAAGACATTTTAGTATCGATTATTTATCGACAAAAGTGAGATTCTCAAATCAGTATTAAACACAAGTAAATGATCTCATAACCACTACCTTGCTACGCGTGCGCACGGGCAGTATGCGCGTGGTCGTGCGCGTGGTAGCTTTTTCGCACGCGAGCAAGGATTATACTTATCATTGGAAAGTTACAAAAATCCTTATTGCTATGTCCGTGTCCTTTACGACTAAACCGATTTAAATGAAAGACAAAGAAAAATTTATAAAAATAAATATCCCGCTAAAAATTAATGTGAATACTGCGTGCAGAGCTGCGGGGTGTAACTAGTTTGTAAAAAGCAAATGCATTGCTCGGTTAGGCCTCAAGTTTACCAAAAGTATGATTAATAGCTCCTTGATTAAAATTATAATTAATAATACAATACAATAATAAATTAATTAAAGTGTGTAAACAGTATAGTCAAGTATTCATGTGTCGAGATTTTAATCAAGTGTTTTTTTAGAATAACTGATGAAATGATGAAGAATGCCCAGTGGCACGTTAGGGAGAAATAGCTTAGAATGCAGTACACATAGTAATGAATGATAATATTAATAATACTAGTACATAGTAAGGCTTTGCTCTAGTAAATGCGAAGATACAATTACATTTATTTTGTTAGCTCCAACAGAGCAACAGAAAATACGAAATTATGTGAAAGAGATTGCTACTTCAACAAGAACTAGCAACTTTAAATATTAAACGTTTTTGTGATCACTCAGTTTTACGCTAAGTGGAAGTACTTTGTGGTATTAACATTTCTCTTTGACGGACCTAATAACTAAGGTTTTTATTCATTTAAAGCGAATTAATAGCGATGGATATGCTTTAATGTAATTTGTACGCGTGATTCATAGATAATACAACATGTTTTTTTTTATATTGTTCCACAAGGGCTTATAAAGTACATAGAAGAAAATTCGAAGTAATGTCTCAGAATAGTGACAATTATGAATAGGTCTTAGAATATTTCATGCCTCCGTATTTTTTAATCGACATTTCCTTGACACAAATCATTTGTTCGCGTAACTTTTGTTCGCGTAACATTTGTTCGCATAACATTTGTTCGCGAAACATTTGTTCGCGTAACATTTGTTTTTTTTAATTACTTTTTTTAATATAAGTTTTGGATATCGATTTTTCCATCGAGATCGATATTAAAAAGACAAAAAACGTACAGAGCGTTCATTATAACTTGTCCCGTTCATACAATGTTGGCACTACTGATTATCAATGTAATGACAGTTGCCGCCATTACAGGTAAGTAAAATAGAGTTGCCATATCTCGAAATCGATACGTAAGGAACCCCAATATATTATACTCGATCTATAAGTGGAGTGTGGATAATAAAATGGAATTCAATCCTTTGAAGTGCTTCGAGATGACTTTTTGCAGAAAACGACATCCTGTAGAATTTATCTATAAGCTGAACTCATGTATAATATCAAGATCCTCTTCTGTTAGAGATCTGGGTGTCCCGTTTGACCAAAAACATGACCATATAACGACAGTGGCTAAGGAATCTTTTCAGCGACTAGGTTTTGTTCTTCGGAACTCAGAACATAGGGGTCATCAAGCTAATCTTCAGCGCCTTGGTTCGCAGTAAGCTAGAAGCCAGTGCATGTGTGTGGCACCCACACGAGAGTAAATATGCACTTTTATTAGAAAAAGTACAGAAGGCTTTTCTAAAGTACTTATACAAGCGCATATATGGCTATTACCCTTACATGTACCCAACGAAATTTCTTCTAGGTTGCTTAGGGTATAACTCTTTGGAGGTCAGAAGATCTCGTGACCAATTTGCGATGATGTGCAAGATTCTTCGAGGGAAGGTTGACGCCCCTGATCTAAATTGTAAGCTGTGTAAATTATTTGTTCCCAATAATTACCATCGGAGCAGAAAACATAGATTGTTTGCGGTCCCGGTGTGTCGTACCAAAGCCCGTTCTAGATCACCTATACCACGGACTCTCACTGCGCTCAATGCCCTCCTGGTAGATAGTCCGAATTGTGATGTGTTTGCAGATGAATGGAAGGTGCTCTTATCGGGATGTTTGGAGTACTGTGAGATGCTTGCATGATTATGACATCTGAATTTTTGTTAATTATTTATATTTTACTTGTAAATTTGGATATTTGTAGTTTGTCTTAAATATTTTATTTGACATTTATTATTATTTTGTGACATTCTAGTTATAATTCAAATTTCTGTGTTTAGAATAGGACTGAATTTAATGTATACTGGAGTTTAATGTGATTAATTGATATAATAGGAGTTACCGTTTCAATTGAATAAATAAATAAATAATAAATATTTGATTGGATGATGATGATGATGCATAATTGTTTTTGGGCTAAAAAACTAAGGGGTCTAAAAAAACTAAGTTAAACAAAAAGAACCCTTTCATGTGAGGGTTACCAAACCTGACCTGACTGATATATTAACGCCTATCACTTTCTACTCATTTATAAATGATACTAGCTGTGCCCGCGGCTTCGCATCGATCGAAATTCCTACGGCCGTCAAATAGTTTCTATCTATTGCTCGGCATCTAATCATCGGAATGAGATACAAAGTACCCCACTTTTTAAGTCAAACCCTAAGCTACCAGCAGTCGCCCGACCCGCATCGCAATCCAAGGTCCAGTAGTTTTTACGTTATGCGCGAACAAACATACAGACAAACAAACGAACAAACAAACAGACAGAAAATACATAAAAAAATATTGTTCAGTAGCTTGTTTTAAATACCCTAGACCTTTTTTTTTAATTATCTTCTTTGTACAGACATTTCGTTCCTATTGATAGCTAAGGAATAGGATATATTATTTAAATTATAAAAGCTTATCATTTTCTATATTCCATCTCATCTACCTTATTTTTGGGCTGTTAGGAAAAATCTGGCAGCCCCACTACTCAGGGCTACCAATTCCTGAACTAAGGGACAAGTTATAGTGAACGGTCTGTAGTTGTTAATACAGATCACAGATTAACAAGTAATAGATGGCGCAAGTTCGTAACATCGTCGAGAACCAAGCGCGCCACATACTTAGCAGCTTCGATTACGTTACGAGAGCTGTTTGGAGATGGAAATGATTGGTTGATTAAAACTTGAAATTTAATTATGGCGTAATTAGGTAATATTGTGTTTTAATCGAGTTTCTACGTCACTAAAACAAACGTAACGAGCTTCGCGACTAACTACACCATCGCTACACTTAGGCTCCAATTTCGGGCAACACCGATCAATTACACAACAAATCAAATCTAATCCACACTTGCTCACGCGATAATTTTGATTGGATTAGACAGTTACGGTCTCGACACAGCTTTGACAAGGACCTCTTCGAATTTGGAGTTACGCAGTAACTCAAGTGCTGTTTGAACCACATACTAATTGTATGTGCCCTCTCTTTTAGTATTTCGCAGTACGGAACTCAAGCTCGCTAAGAACGATATTATTATTTATCTCAACGTTTCGATCAAATAAAAGTGGTCACGAGAAGAATGAAGTATCGGGTGTCAGCTTGGATAAAACGACGACGTTCAGGGTCGTCTTCAATGCAAATCGAACGAAACATCGAGATAAATAAAAATAACGTGTTATGTTATTTATGTCTAAGTGTGTATGAGAGAGGGTGTGTGTGGTTGTCAGATTGTCTGTGCGCAGTAGTAGGGAGGACGGAGTGGTGCGGTGTCAGTGCGGTGCTATATGAAGAACTCGCGGCGCTTGGTGACGCGCGGGCCGGTGGCGGCCGCCAGCGCCGCGCTGTCGGGGTCGGCCGCGCCGTCGGCGCCGCGCTCCTCCTGGACCACACACGTTTAATAACTAATCAACATTTCTGGATCATCTTCATGGATCTAGGATAAACTATCGATCAATAACATTCTAAATTTGATACTAATTTGAAATTATAACATACCAGGATATGGTGTCAATTCTCTTGGTCAAATAACTAAAATAAAATAGTTTTTAATTTCGTTTAGAAATTCATAAAAGCTATTCTGTTGATCATTATATGCTAACAAAATTTAGTTTAAGAGGTTCTGCTGATCAATTTTTTTTTTCGTAAAATCTTTTCTCCTGATCATTATATTCTATTTAACTTCAAGATTCTGCTGATCATTAAAACTTTTTTTTTGTTAATTTCTTCCCAAACCATTGTGGTGATTATATAATTGCAATCTACACTTATGACTATTAAGTAATTTAACTTTAACCCAAGTGTGAAAAACGGCCCCGAACTGTCAAGTTTAGTTTAAAAAGTTTGTAACAAGAGTATCAGTGTAAAAGGACTAAACTTAAAGGAGTTGGTCAGAAGTGGTACTTTATTCCGAGAAGATTCCAGCAGCTATGATATATACCTCATTTAAAAGCTTATTTACTGGGCTACATAAATAAATGTAATTTATATTTTATTGAGCCTATTTCATAAACAAAAGAGAAAATATTTTCCTACATAAAATACATAAAGTTGAACAAAACTTTTAATATTTTCCATTCTATTGAGTTAGTGCGTTTTTCGTGCACTGGGAATAAAATAAAACTGATTTCTATATTTTATATGTTTTGCTATTTCAATTATTATATGTGAATATAAATAATAATAAAATAAAAAACGTTCTTAACGCAATGTCATCAAAAAAGAACCCGTGTGAAATATGTAGAAAAAAATTACTTGAGGTCCTGTCATCTGTCATCCATCAGCTGTTAGTGCCAGATCTACATACATTGTGCCGTGTTGAATTGAATGTCACTGTCATCAGTAGTGTCTAATTAGAGTTGCCAGTTGTTGTTTTACCTAGTGTGCCAAGTTTATTCTTACTACCAAAACAAAAACAAAACTAAAATAAAAAAGAACTGGAGGTTCTTTTATGTTTTCATTTGCTAGTCATTATCAGAATAATATTCCATTTCTTCACAAATATCTAATATATTGTTTAGAATTTTAAATTATTTTAGTACCAGCTTTCATACATTTTCCGAACATCTCTTTTTACCTATTTAGTCTAGGTGACAAGAGAATTGGCACCAATTTCTTCTTTGAGTGTTCATAAGGGGAATGAAATTTATATTCTAGTACTCAAAACATGACAGTTTAATGTAATACAGATTGATGTATTAACTAGAGACAATATTTACCTGAGTGAGATATTCTCCCTTGTGCCGCGACAGAGCTCGCACGAGCACAATCGCCACTACGATAAGCAGGAGGAATATGAACGCCAACACGGCTGAAAATATAACAAAATTATATCAGGTTGTACATACTTGGCAAATGTTGATCCGACGGCATGTTGGACGAGTTAAATGTTGATCAAGGTCAGGATTCATAATGTCACACAATATATTTCTACTATGTCCCACAATATTTCTATTATGTGGTTATGTTTTTAAGATGGGCATTATCAACCGAATGTCTTTACATTTTCGTCAAAAATAAGTGTTTTTCGTATGATTATCTACTCTAATCAATCAGTCGTTCGAAAGTAAGCCCAAAACTTCGTAATCTGAAATCAGATTAAGACTCTCCTGTGACCTTATCAAAAACAAAACGCTACTGGGATGGAGCTAATAAAAACAATTTTGCTTAATTAATTATAATTTGATTGATATTTATTTTCTATTTCATTGTGTTATCTGAGATTGAATGAATACATATCATTTACTATTATTCTAATTGTCACCATAAAAATTGCCATCAATGTTAAATATGTCATGTTTGTCTAATATTCTTAGCTGGTTTTATTTTCCAAACAAAAAATCTAATAATTGGGCTCGTATTTTAATATTAATTAATTGGTTCATATTTTACATGTATGCTAAATATTTTTAAGTCAATACAAGCTGTAGGCCTTAAAATGACATAAGTTTAATATTCGGTTAATATTCGGCACATCAACCGAATATTCGGCCGAATACCGAACATATAAAACCATGCCGAATACGAATAATTAACGAATATTCGGCGCATCTCTAATTTCTACTATGTCCCACAATATATTTCTTCTATATCCCACAATATTTCTACTATGTCCCACAATATATTTCTACTATGTCCCATAATATTTCTACTATGTCCCACAATATTTCTACTATGTCCCACAATATTTCTACTATGTCCCACAATATTTCTACTATGTCCCACAATATTTCTACTATGTCACCCAATATTTTATTATGTCTACAATGTTTTCTACTATGTCATCCAATTATATTTTTATGTCACTCAATATTTCTACTCCGTGCTGCGGAGGACACGTGGAGCTGTCGGTCCCGGCTGTTATTTGTTAATAGAAGTTGTAAAGCCGTGTCAGAGGCCCTCGGACGGTCTGATAAACTCTGACACCAGAGGCAAGCACTACCTCATACGACAAACAAACAAACAAACAATATTTCTACTATGTCCCACAATTTGTATACTATATCAGCCAATATTTGTACTATGTTACACAATATTTCTGCTATGTCACACAATATTTCTAATGTATCCCAGTTCCACAATACGATGCCACCCAACCAAAAAGCTGCGACACTCACTGCCCAGTATAGCCTCGTCGGTGTTGTTGAGGTCGAGCTCCCTCTGCAGGTCCACGTCGGGCGGCGGCCGCGTCTCCACCGGCTCGGGAGGGTGGGTCACTGGCTCAACGCCGCAGAAGTCTTCGTTCAGGTTACTTCCTGGAAAGGGAAATGGTTTGTGAGAACTACACTCGACCCTGCTGATACAGATGTACAATCTGTACCGTGAATTGAAATAAACTATCGGTATTGAATTGATTTGATGCAGCCCACGAAGCCTTCGTTCATACTTACCGAGACTCCTAACATGACGCGGCTCGTCTTGTTGGAACAGTAACTTCAGCGGGTTTATGTCGTCGAACTCGACTCTACTGACGCAGCTCATGAAGCCTTCGTTCATACTTACCGAGACTCCTAACATGAGGCGGCGGGTCTTGTTGGAACAGTAACTTCAGCGGGTTTATGTCGTCGAACTCGACTCTACTGACGCAGCTCATGAAGCCTTCGTTCATACTTACCGAGACTCCTAACATGAGGCGGCGGGTCTTGTTGAAACAGTAACTTCAGCGGGTTTATGTCGTCGAACTCGACTCTACTGACGCAGCTCATGAAGCCTTCGTTCATACTTACCGAGACTCCTGACATGCGGCGGCGGGTCTTGTTGGAACAGTAACTTCAGCGGGTTTATGTCGTCGAACTCGACTCTACTGACGCAGCTCACGAAGCCTTCGTTCATACTTACCGAGACTCCTAACATGAGGCGGCGGGTCTTGTTGGAACAGTAACTTCAGCGGGTTTATGTCGTCGAACTCGACTCTACTGACGCAGCTCATGAAGCCTTCGTTCATACTTACCGAGACTCCTAACATGAGGCGGCGGGTCTTGTTGGAACAGTAACTTCAGCGGGTTTATGTCGCCGAACTCGACTCTACTGACGCAGCTCATGAAGCCTTCGTTCATACTTACCGAGACTCCTAACATGAGGCGGCGAGTCTTGTTGGAACAGTAACTTCAGCGGGTTTATGTCGCCGAACTCGACTCTACTGACGCAGCTCATGAAGCCTTCGTTCATACTTACCGAGACTCCTAACATGAGGCGGCGGGTCTTGTTGGAACAGCAACTTCAGCGGGTATATGTCGTCGAACTCGACTCTACTGACGCAGCTCATGAAGCCTTCGTTCATACTTACCGAGACTCCTAACATGAGGCGGCGGGTCTTGTTGGAACAGTAACTTCAGCGGGTTTATGTCGTCGAACTCGACTCTACTGACGCAGCTCATGAAGCCTTCGTTCATACTTACCGAGACTCCTGACATGCGGCGGCGGGTCTTGTTGGAACAGTAACTTCAGCGGGTTTATGTCCTCGAACTCGACTCTACTGACGCAGCTCACGAAGCCTTCGTTCATACTTACCGAGACTCCTAACATGAGGCGGCGGGTCTTGTTGGAACAGTAACTTCAGCGGGTTTATGTCGTCGAACTCGACTCTACTGACGCAGCTCATGAAGCCTTCGTTCATACTTACCGAGACTCCTAACATGAGGCGGCGGGTCTTGTTGGAACAGTAACTTCAGCGGGTTTATGTCGCCGAACTCGACTCTACTGACGCAGCTCATGAAGCCTTCGTTCATACTTACCGAGACTCCTAACATGAGGCGGCGAGTCTTGTTGGAACAGTAACTTCAGCGGGTTTATGTCGCCGAACTCGACTCTACTGACGCAGCTCATGAAGCCTTCGTTCATACTTACCGAGACTCCTAACATGAGGCGGCGGGTCTTGTTGGAACAGCAACTTCAGCGGGTATATGTCGTCGAACTCGACTCTGCTGACGCAGCCCACGAAGCCTTCGTTCATACTCTCGTTCTTGCCGATGTACATGTACTGAATGTTGTTGAACTGTGCGTCGGCGGACTCTTTGATGTTGAAGTTGTACTCTTGTGTCTCGTAGTTGTCCACCTGCAAATATAAATTTATAAGAGTATTAGAATATGTAGCTATGGTCCTTATTCAATATGGCATATTGCACTTCAATATGCGCAGGGTGAATTTTCCATTCAAACGTAATATCAAAATACGAAATATAAACTAAAATTCCATTGTGCATATAAATAAGGAAAATGCTATAGTTATTTGCTTATATTTGGTTTCAGGAAAGTATTTTGAAAACCATATTGTAGATAACTTAGATAAATACTATGCGAATCCGAATAATATCATAACACTGTGAAAACCATATTGTAGATAACCTAGATAAACACTATGCGAATCCGAATAATATCATAACACTGTGAAAACCATATTGTAGATAACCTAGATAAATACTATGCGAATCCGAATAATATCATTACACTGTGAAAACCATATTGTAGATAACCTAGATAAACACTATGCGAATCCGAATAATATCATAACACTGTGAAAACCATATTGTAGATAACCTAGATAAATACTATGCGAATCCGAATAATATCATAACACTGTGAAAACCATATTGTAGATAACCTAGATAAACACTATGCGAATCCGAATAATATCATAACACTGTGAAAACCATATTGTAGATAACCTAGATAAACACTATGCGAATCCGAATAATATCATAACACTGTGAAAACCATATTGTAGATAACCTAGATAAACACTATGCGAATCCGAATAATATCATAACACTGTGAAAACCATATTGTAGATAACCTAGATAAACACTATGCGAATCCGAATAATATCATAACACTGTGAAAACCATATTGTAGATAACCTAGATAAACACTATGCGAATCCGAATAATATCATAACACTGTGAAAACCATATTGTAGATAACCTAGATAAACACTATGCGAATCCGAATAATATCATAACACTGTGAAAATATGCTCCAATTACAAACGATTTTGGTATAACGTTTGTATAGAAAATTCAGCCTCCGCTGGACACTTAAGACAATGGTATGTGTTTGAAATTGTAGAGCGTATTTTAAGTGAACGTTTCTCTGCCACTCGAAACATGTTGTGTGTTCAACAGAGTTGCATCTATGTTTACCTGCAGCACCATGGTGGCACCCCCGTTCCTCCTGGACAGGCGCACGTCGTGGTACTGTCCCAGGGCGAAGTGCTTCCCTTGGAACACTATCTCCTGCCGCTCGAAACCGAAGTCGAACACCACGCGGAGATGCCCTGGAAGGGAGCCGAGTTACTGTCATTCGGTCCTGGACTAATTTTCTTTAATTAATTGATAGTTTTTGGAAGTCTTTATTTTAGCAAACTGAAATGAAAAAAAAAAATGAAAAACAAACAAAAATCATTATATTTTTGCACTTTTGAGAGTTGTTTAATTGAATCACGCCACAATCAAGCTACTATTGCTGAAAAGGCGACCGCATGACGTCACTATGTACAAACACAAGACAAATACGTAAGCCACACGGGAACAAAACAACCGAGAATTTAGGAACAACGAAGTCATGCCGTACAGCGCAGTGTTTTAGTCAAAAGACAACTTAATTTTTTGTTTATGTTATGTATTTTTAAGTCATAAATTCTTTATAATTATTCTATTTATAATTAATAATATTTGATTCAGATCGATTGTAATATAACGCTTGTTATCTCGTTCGATTCACGAGTTTATTACCTTTGTTTTACTAAAGAAAGAAGTGGGTAATATTTTTTGGGAAAGGTCCAGGTACATTTTGTAAAACTTCAGACTCAATCTTAACCGATCCAAATCGATACTTACACACAAAATTATCTAGAATCAAAGTGCAAACTAGATACACAGATATAGAATAAACAGAATAGCTAGATGAATACACAGAACCTAAGGTGCTGGCTCACCCGAGTTGGAGACCATGAGCGTGAGGTACTCTCCCGTGATGTTGGAGTGAAACCCGAGCAGGAACCCTTTGGGGTTGGTGGTGGTGAACCCCACGCGGATGTGCTCCGCGATGGTGGACCGCCACGAGCCTAGGAAGTCGTACTTGATGAGGGAGTTGGCGCGGAGGTTCACGCCGATCTCTGGAGGGAAAGGAACGTGTGATCAGGTCACTTTGTCTAACAAAACACGTACATGCCGCAAGAGTCACAGGCCTTACTTTGATTCAAAAGTACGAAGAACTTTTTAAATTCTGAGGTATATTACTCCTCCTATCAGTGACACGAAATTAATGGAATTGTTAATTTATTAGGACGCACAAAAAACATAACAATAAAAAAACTGTTTTGATCTGGGTTGCAACATAAATACATGTGTATACAGTTAACCCGAACAACCATAACTAGCAAGACTGATATAAACATGTTCAAAGCTAGGTTGAGGACAATAAATACGTTATACATGGCAAATATGAATGTAGACATTCTATTAATCAAGTTAGATAATACAAATTAGAAAACTGCAATATTACCTACAATTATTAATTGTAATTGTGGCATACCATTAAATTGATGTCTATGTATATGAAGCCTCGGGCTTAGTTTCAGACGCTCGATTGGTACATCATTGATCATACTTTATTTTTAATACTTAATTTGGCATAGCGAAAGATGACAACCATCACAAAAAAAAACAGTTTTCAAATGACTACCAGTCGATTTTCCGAAACAAAGCCCGAAACAAGTTTGTTTTGAACGAGATTTGCCTCACAGGCTCGGTAGCTGGTCTCTCTGAGCGATCACTCGGCCTTATTTTGTATCCAGTGGCGTCTAGAACTCTTGATCGCCGACACGAGCATTGTCCATAAATGTAGATGGTGGCGACCAACTCTGCTAACTGAACTCGTTAGACAACAATAAAGACACCGCAATCTAAAACCCGACTACGACAAAACTATTGCAAGTTTTGTGAGTAGCTAGCTCCTGAATTCTCCATTTTAAACATTTAGATGATGATGGAATATCATCGGATATCATCATGATGGTATCCGATGATATTTATTTGTTAGTCTATAACTTTCCGCATTAGTCCGCGCATTAGTTTGTGAGTAGCTAGCTCCTTAATTCTCCATTTTAAACATTTAGAATATCCCATCATGGATGGTATCCGATGATATTTATTTGTTAGTCTATAACTTTCCGCATTAGTCCGCGCATTAGTTTGTGAGTAGCTAGCTCCTTAATTCTCCATTTTAAACATTTAGAATATCCCATCATGGATGGTATCCGATGATATTTATTTGTTAGTCTATAACTTTCCGCATTAGTCCGCGCATTAGTTTGTGAGTAGCTAGCTCCTTAATTCTCCATTTTAAACATTTAGAATATCCCATCATGGATGGTATCCGATGATATTTATTTGTTAGTCTATAACTTTCCGCATTAGTCCGCGCATTAGCTAGCTCCTTAATTCTCCATTTTAAACATTTAGAATATCCCATCATGGATGGTATCCGATGATATTTATTTGTTAGTCTATAACTTTCCGCATTAGTCCGCGCATTAGCTAGCTCCTTAATTCTCCATTTTAAACATTTAGAATATCCCATCATGGATGGTATCCGATGATATTTATTTGTTAGTCTATAACTTTCCGCATTAGTCCGCGCATTAGCTAGCTCCTTAATTCTCCATTTTAAACATTTAGAATATCCCATCATGGATGGTATCCGATGATATTTATTTGTTAGTCTATAACTTTCCGCATTAGTCCGCGGATTAGTTCTTTACCCGACTACGACAAAGCAAGGGAAGGGAGTTTAATGGTCTATGTGTGTGTATGTATATTTCTATGAATGTGTTTATGTGGATGTTCTGCCATAGCGTCGCTCCTTTTGGTCCGATTTTGACAAGCGAGGTGTCAATCGGTTCGTCTTCATCGCTAGGCTATTTTTTACCCGACTATAGTCGGGTTTTTGTTTTTTAACTTAAGAAATATATTATCCTGTCTCACGGACAATAAGAAATATATTATCCTGTCTCACGGACAATAAGGCAAATTAAACGATAGGTACCTTAGTATTTGTATACTCTTTGATAGGTACCTAGAAGTTGAAATCGGTCAAGTGTTTTTTTTTACGATTTAGACAATCGTTTAACCTTTATCTCAACTGATGGAAAGCGATGATGTGGTCGAAGGTGTAGCACGCTTACCTATGTAGGTGCTATGAGCGATTGTTTGTTTGTCGTATGAGGTAGCCTTTGGTGTCAGAGTTTTTAAGGCCGCCCGAGAGCTGGAGAGATACGGCTTAACGACTGCTATTAATCAATAACAAACAGCCGGGACCTATAGCTTAACGTGCCCTCCGAAGCACGGAGCGATGAAAAACCGCACATAACTTAGAAAAGTCATCTGTGCGGAGCTAGGACCGTACCCGGTGTAGTTGGATTCTAAGTTTCACTATTGAACCGTTACGCTATCATCGCATCGCTCTAAATGAGGCTACGAGGGATCAAACAAACATACATACAAACATTGTTCAAATCATACCCGTTTCGTAGTTGGGTAAAAAGTATGTTTAGATATATTGCTATATATAAAATAACGTAAGCGTGTTTTTTTCTTATAGATATATACCGACTGTCACTCACGTGACACACTCAGGGGCGGATTGTTCTACGAAATAACTCCTGACTGACAGTCGGAATTATCCTTAAATTATCATCATCATCATGCTATATCTGTCCACCGCTGGACGTAGGCCTCTCTTAATGCACGCCACTGACTTGGTATTCAGCTCACCGTATCCATTATCTTCCAGACGCATTCCGCAGGTCATCCCTTCACCTGGCCGGCGGGTGTCCTACCCTAAAGCGTTTGCGTAGGCGCGGTCTCAACTCGAGAACTCGTCTGCCCGAGCGGTTGTCGGTTCGTACAATAGTCTAGATATTATAAGATGTGGAGTAGACTGACCGTCGGCGCAGATGGGCCCCTTGAAGGCGGTCCAGCGGCAGTCGCACGCGTACGAGTCGTATCCCTCCAGGCACGTGCCGTTGTTGAGGCACGGCGACGAGGCGCACTTGCCCACGCAGCCGCTCGTCACGCCGTACAACCCTGCAATACAACACATACAGCATATGGAAACAAACTGCCTTACGATTATTACATACGTTTTATACCTTTGTCAAGCAAAACCGTCAAAAACTAATTCACTACAACATTATATTATTTTATCTACACTCATATCGTAAAATCCAGATTATGAACTCAAAAATTATGGCATAATGACATACTTTACGTACGGCACGTCTCTAATAAGAAAAATACCATATAACTAGGTATTAAAACACTCGAGTGGATCCTATTATTCCTATTGCATGAGTGCAGCTAAAGTAGTTTATGAAACGGCACATAACTAGGTATTAAAACACTCGAGTGGATACTATTATTCCTATTGCATGAGTGCAGATAAAGTAGTTTATGAAACGGCACATAACTAGGTATTAAAACACTCGAGTGGATACTATTATTCCTATTGCATGAGTGCAGATAAAGTAGTTTATGAAACGGCACATAACTAGGTATTAAAACACTCGAGTGGATACTATTATTCCTATTGCATGAGTGCAGATAAAGTAGTTTATGAAACGGCACATAACTAGGTATTAAAACACTCGAGTGGATACTATTATTCCTATTGCATGAGTGCAGATAAAGTAGTTTATGAAACGGCACATAACTAGGTATTAAAACACTCGAGTGGATACTATTATTCCTATTGCATGAGTGCAGATAAAGTAGTTTATGAAACGGCACATAACTAGGTATTAAAACACTCGAGTGGATACTATTATTCCTAT
The DNA here is from genome assembly GCA_946251855.1 of Alsophila aescularia. Lineage (NCBI taxonomy): Eukaryota > Metazoa > Arthropoda > Insecta > Lepidoptera > Geometridae > Alsophila > Alsophila aescularia. The sequence goes on from OX276375.1 coordinate 2,228,295, forward strand.
TGCATGAGTGCAGATAAAGTAGTTTATGAAACGGCACATAACTAGGTATTAAAACACTCGAGTGGATACTATTATTCCTATTGCATGAGTGCAGATAAAGTAGTTTATGAAACGGCACATAACTAGGTATTAAAACACTCGAGTGGATACTATTATTCCTATTGCATGAGTGCAGCTAAAGTAGTTTATGAAACGGCACATAACTAGGTATTAAAACACTCGAGTGGATCCTATTAAAAAATATTTATGCCTTCAATTTGATACCCATATAGTAAAAAACGTTTTTTTTTTTCGCTTTCGAATATGGAGCCATACAGACGCCTTATAGAATTTATTGAAAGAAAAATATAGCCTATGTTACTCGGAGGATGTAAGGATTCTAACGATACACCATACGTCTAAATCTGTTCAGGCATTTAAAAGTTATGGTGGAATAAAGAAACTCATATACATACATGAATCCTAAAAACAATACAATCCTTTTTTTTTGGGCGTCGTGTAGTAAGCTGAATTATGAACCTAAATACGTTGCCATAAGAGTCACTTTACGAGCAACTGTGTTGAAAAATATATTATAGCACTGTTTTTTGAACTAAACAATGCTTTAATTATATTTTTTCTCATTATAGTAAAGTCATGGCCCCGACCAACGAGGGGTTTGGCCATAACCATAACTGTGCTATTATCACCAACAACCAACACTCGTGTTTTATTAACCCTAATCATATGACAGTTGCGTAAACTACTATTACCTGGTTGGCAATATAACGACCGCTATAAAACCATTTGAAGGCTGAACGAAGTTTGATGATATTGGTACTAAAATAACACAGGATCCTTATATTCCAAAAACAATACCTTGCGGGAAAAGCCGAAGGCACAGCTAGTGGTAACATAAATAGTTGGCTCAAACCAGATATTATTGGCATGAAAGAAACGTGGTTAATGCCTGCGGTGAGTCAACTCACCTCTAGCAGCGTATCCCCTCAGGTCGATAGGGCTGCCGTTGAGCAGCAAGGCCCGCATGCAGCCGACGAACCCGTCCTTCCGGTCCAAAGTGCCTCCGAGAGTGAGTCCGGTGGTGAGGTGCAGGGCACGCACGGGCTCCTTGGCGGTGCGAATCTCGTTCTTTAACGCACCGTCCACTACTACGCGCGCTTCTTTCCTAGTATCAGAAATGAAAATAGTACTGATTTATCCAATAGATGATTTGTAAGAATGTTGCGCGAAATCACAATGAACAGCTTGATGTAGTCCTGGAGAATCTGGGATACAAGCCTGGTTACCTGTTTCGCTCGATAGAGACGGAGTGCCAGTTGTTGTCCGCGAGCCGGTTGCTGGTCTCGACAGACACGCCGAGTGGAGTGTCCCCTACTTGGAACTGGAACTGCAGTTGGTCGCCTCCGATGATGGACAGCTTTATGTAGTCTTGTGGACCCTGGGGGAATACAATAAAGGTCAGTTTTCAATGGTAGAACTCTCTCAGTTTGCACATTTGTCACAGTCATAATGAAGACAGTACTTCGCATTCGCCCCGCGACCGTCCGTCGAGCACTGACCTACTACTACATTAGGACCAATGCGCGTCCAAATCGCGGCGCGGATTGATCTTTTCCGCGTGCGGGTTGCTCTCCAAGAGTCCTTACTGTACAATATTTTTTTAATGTTGCGAGCCTTGTGTTACCTTGGAGTGTAACAGCACTGCGTTCTCCTTGGTGGTGCGGAACTCGAAGTAGATGTCCCCGCTGTGGCCCAGGTCGAACATGGGCAGCTGGATGATGCCGTCCGATATGCGGAACGTGACGGCATTGCTGAATAGATCTGTACGGACAAGATTACTTGATTAATTACTCGTTTTGTCAACTATTGTTAGTGATTTTGTCAAACTTTATTTGCGTTCTGCACATCTGTAAATGTACAAATAACGGACAATTGTGGATACTTAAGCCATTACTCACACAGCACGATCCGATCCGCCGACCCGATCCTAAAACGCGTTTTCAATACGGTTCGCAGGATCGAATCGCGCTGTTTTGCTAAAGGCTTACCAACGAAGATCCGTTCTGCGATAAATCAAAAATCATCCATTCTACTTCAAGATTGCATTCGGAACAGTCGCTGGACTCGTACCAACATCAAACATTACATTCAAATGAAACCTGCATCGGCCATTTTGGAAGCGCTCTCACGCTGTAGTCGATGACATGTTCACTTTATCCTGTGGCAGGTCACAAATAGACCTGCGCGCGGTCTCTGCAACACGATCACACGGAGATGCTGTACAATACAGAGAACGCATGCGTGTCGATCGCATCGCTGAATCTGATCGGCGGATCGGAACAGGTGCAGTGAAAAGGGGGCAGAGCGTGCAACAGTGCGGAACTTGCGTGTGAGATCTTGTTGCGTTTTGAGAACCATCTCCTTTGGAGAGTTAAATCATCCGGCTAGTAACTTGGCATAATATAAGGTAAGACGGTACTTTACACTGGGCTTCTGAACCTTCTTCATTCGCAGGTCCACTCGCTCGAAGCTTAGGAGTCAGTGTGTTGGTGTACTGCAAGACTTAAAAGCGAATAAATACGTCACTTTAAAGTGTTTTGAGAAAGAGGCACGTAGAAGAATACAGCTGGACTGAGCAGCATTTGATAAACTTCGTCGAGTCTTTCATCACCAATTCCCCAAAGCCTGGAAAAATAAAGTCTTCAACCAGTGCGTCCTGCCTGTTATGACTTACGGTGCTGAGAGATGGACTCTTACGGTACCGCTAGTTCACCAATTCAAAGTCGCTCAGCGTGCTATGGAAAAGACTCTGCTCGGAGTTTTTCTGAGAGATCGAATTCGGAACGAGATGATACGACAGTGAACCAAAGTTATCGACATAGCCTATAGGATTAGCAGGCTGAAGTGGCAATAGCCTGATGAAGGACCGAAAACCGTTGTGGTAGGTGTGGGTGTTCTTGATTAGAGACCGCGACTCGGCCAACGTATTGTAGGAAGCCCTCCGGCTAGGTACGGCGACGACATAAGCAAATGGCTGGCGGCGTTTGGAAACGAAGAGCCGAAGATCGGGCTCAGTAGCGTACTTTGGGAGATGCCTATGTCCAGCAGTGGACTGAAACGGGCTGATAATGATGAAGTTTTTAATCTTGAGTAACGTTGTAATCTACACTAATATTATTAAGAGGAAAGATTTGATTGATTGTTTGTTTGTTTGTAATGGATAAACTCAATAAATACTGACCCGAATAAAAAATATATTTGACCTATAGAAAGCTAAATTATCAGAAAGTAACACGAGCAGTATTTTATTTATCAAAAAAAATGAGTTTCTTTCTAAAATGCAATAATGTAAACCGAGGTAATACAAATTTTCAAAAATCTCGATTTTTTCGTGTATGGAACATTGCCATGGAAACAAAATCACAGAACAGATACAATAGAAATAATAACCTGTTTCAAAAATACTAGACGTGGCGTAGACATCTGGTTTTTAAACTCAAGAAGGTTGAATGACGGTTACTTCCCACCCGGTTTTTTAAATCACGGAGGTTAATTATGCTTACTGGAGTTAAAACTTTTAAAAGTAGGTAATAGTAATTCAACCTCCTTGCGTTAAACAGAATAATAATAGTATAGACAAAATGGTACGTCAATATAAAACCTTTAAACAAAACATTATACCTAGCAAAGAGAATAAAATGCAATAAAGTTAATGTTAAATATAAATAAAACGGCTAAAAACTCACGAAATAGAAGATCGGAAATACTCCGACCAGTTTCGGACTATTTTGAAGTCCTTCATCTGGGAGTGTTATGCCGACAAGCCGCGACGAGTGCTACGAACGTCAGCACGCAACTGACGACGCGTGCGAGGCGCGGGTGGCTCAGTGGGCGGCGACTGCGGCTATGACTATGTTCGGCCTGCACAGTCACTTCGTTGTCTGTCGAGGAGTCATCACTGTCACTAACTTCCATTAACTTTGATAGTTGGCACACTGTGCTCGTTGTGTCCGGCTCATGACCCCACATTGTGGTCCCAGTGTCAGTCGCATCAAGAACTGGTCTCCACGCCGAAGGAATAATCCACCAATAATCCATAATCCAACTTTAACCGGGATCGTGATCCCGGCTAAAGTTGGAATGGCGACTTATTTCGATAGCCTCCCGTACCTTTCGAGGAACAAAAAACTTCTCCCTCGCTAGCACAGAAACCTTATCAAAACGCAAATAATGGCCAGAGTCCAAAACTGGTCGGAATATTTCCGATCTTCTATTTCGTGACTTTTTAGCCGTTTTATTTATATTTAATATGAATTTCACTCGCGTTAGTTTTCAAAATCAAAAAGTTAATGTTGTTGTTAGGTTATGTTAATGGTTGTTATAAGGAGGAAACACAAACTAAATAGGAGATACGGGTCCCGTTATTCAATATCTCTCGGTAGCATAGACCATAGTAATTAAAGTACTTGCTCTGAGCTCGGTAGAGAGTAACTATATCCTTTGTTCAAAAAACTCTCTGGATACGGGTTAAGAAGTAGTAGCACAGAATACCTAATAATACTACCGTAGAAAGGAATTGTTGTTAGGTTATGTTTGTGTAAATAATGTATTTAGTGTAAGAAATTGTTTTTAAGTTATTTTTTGCAAATACACATTTTGTCCAAATAATTTTATTTTTCTATATATCTACCCGTGCGAAGCCGGGGAGGGACACTAGTAAATAATAATTGTAATGTAAATGGTGGATACTGTAGAATCTTTCGGATGAATTTCGGTGTGTTTGCGCAATAATTGCACGACCTATTTCTTCTTCGTATGTTATTTTATTTATTTATAATATGCTATACCCATTAGGGGGTATAGCTCCACCTGACGTTCGCAGAAGTGTAGCTTGCTCAATTGAGAAACGCAAACAGGAGTCTGACAGCAGACATCCACTTTTCGATTCGTCATCGTCATCAAAATAAAACATACGACCATCGAAACGACGAAGAAGAATTATGAAGCTATTGCGGCTCCTGAGACGGCTGTTGGCTAGCGACAAATCGAAAAGTGGATGTGTGCTGTTGGACTCCTGCTTGCTTTTCTCAATTAAGCAAGCTACACTTCTGCGAACGTCTGGTGGAGCTATACCCCCTAATGGGTATAGCATATTTAGGGGGGTTGGTTTGAGGCAGCCTGTAATGGTCCTGCACGTCTCATTCAAGACAACATCTACTTGCTTGGCGTGGGTAGAACGATGCCACACTGGGCACGCGTATTCGCCAGCCGAGAAGCAGAGTGCCAGCCCTGATGTTCTGAGCACATGCGGAGAGGCGCCCCAAGATGTGGATGTGAGACGCGAAAGTAAGTTGTTCCGTGTAACCTACCTAATGGATACTACTACTAAAATAGTAACGGACGTTATACGGTTAAGTCATTCGTTATATAGGGTTGATTACCCGTTAACCTTGTATTTACAGGAAAACGATCTTAACTTTTGGAAATACTTTGACACAGCAGAGGCCCCAGCGTGTACCGTCCCTCTTTCTCGTCGAAATGCGAGCCGGTGTCACCGAAGCGAAGTTGTTTCACCGGTAGGAACTCTTTCTCCGTTACGTCGCCGCCGTTTATTTGGAAACTCACCGTCTCCTTCACACAGCAGAGGCCCCAGCGTGTACCGTCCCTCTTTCTCGTCGAGATGCGAGCCGGTGTCGCCGAAGCGCAGTTGTTTCACCGGCAGGAACTCCTTTTCCGTTATGTCGCCGCCGTCCATTTGGGATTCTGGGAACAGTAGGGTAGATACAGTGGGTCACACTTTTGGAAATGCAGGCTAATATTGACGAACACAGCGGTTCACACTTCAGGGAATGCGAGCTAATATTAATACATATAGTGGGTCACACTTTGGAGACTACGGGCTAATATTAATACATATAGTGGGTCACACTTTGGAGAATGCGGGCTAATATTAATACATATAGTGGGTCACACTTTGGAGAATGCGGGCTAATATTAATACATATAGTGGGTCACACTTTGGAGAATGCGGGCTAATATTAATACATATAGTGGGTCACACTTTGGAGAATGCGGGCTAATATTAATACATATAGTGGGTCACACTTTGGAGAATGCGGGCTAATATTAATACATATAGTGGGTCACACTTTGGAGAATGCGGGCTAATATTGATGCATATAGTGGGTCACACTTTGGAGAATGCGGGCTAATATTGATGCATATATTGATTCTCACTTTGGAGATTGCGGGCTAATATTGATGCGTATATTGGTTCTCACTTTGGAGAATGCGGGCTAATATTGATACAAAAGTGGGTCACACTTCGAAGAACTTTGGTTTGATTGTTGATAACGAAGCCGACAACGTTATTCTATAACGTAGTGTTTATATTTTCTTTGTTATTCACCTGAATAAAATTCAGGTCTTCAGCTTTTTTTCAGATTAAATTATTATATTTTACTGTGTTTTTGTTTCACGACAGTGTATATTTTTTGTTTCACGACAGTGTATATTTTTTGTTTCACGACAGTGTATATTTTTTGTTTCACGACAGTGTATATTTTTCGGAATTTTAGTGCTTAAAACTAATATAAATACTTTGCTTTAACAGCAATGACGGACGAAAGAAAATGATAAAATAACGCTACATGGCCAGGAACACTGCTGCGACTTACGTTCGCAAAATGTAGATGAGACCTACCATAAGCTTGTTTTATAGATTTTAACCAACACAGCTTGAATCCTCCGCAACCAAGACCGACCTAGTCCATTAACCCCCTTACTTATAAAAAGTTATGCAATGACTAAGTAATGATTAGTAATACTGCGCAGTACAATATTGTACTGCGCAGAATTACTAATCATTGCATAACCAATGCATAACTTTTTATAAGTAAGGGGGTAAGTGTTTATTTGTAAGGTATGCTCACCATTAGGTTTCAAGTTGGCGTACTCGGCGTCACAGTTGCACCACTTGGTGGGGTCCACGCAGTCCCCCAGGACCCCGCAGGCGCACATGCGGGACCCCGGCGGCGCACCCGCCCAGTAGTCCATGCGCTGTCCCGTGCGCGACACCCACCACGCGAACGGGTGGAATGACGCCTCTTCGCCTAATTATAAATACATTATATTAGCCGACTACGAAAATGGAGGGTTATGATTTCCACAGCGTATGTTTGTCAGTTTCCGCATAGCGCCTAAGCTACTTAAGTGGATGTCATGTGTACATGTTAAAATCGAAAGACACGGTTGTCATCAACAATAAACATTTAACATTAAGAGTCCGGCAGAGGATGAATTTTCCATAAAAAACGTAATACTAAAATCATTTTTTGGAGCATATTTCCACAGTGTAATGATATTATTCGGGTAGTGTTTATTTCCACAGTGTAATGATAATTATTCGGGTAGTGTTTATTTCCACAGTGTAATGATAATTATTCGGGTAGTGTTTATTTCCACAGTGTTATGATAATTATTCGGGTAGTGTTTATTTCCACAGTGTAATGATAATTATTCGGGTAGTGTTTATTTCCACAGTGTAATGATATTATTCGGGTAGTGTTTATTTCCACAGAGTAATGATAATTATTCGGGTAGTGTTTATTTCCACAGTGTAATGATATTATTCGGGTAGTGTTTATTTCCACAGTGTAATGATAATTATTCGGGTAGTGTTTATTTCCACAGTGTAATGATATTATTCGGGTAGTGTTTATTTCCACAGTGTAATGATATTATTCGGGTAGTATTTATCCCAACTGTATTTTGTTTTCAAAATACTTACCTGAACCGAAATGTAAGCAAATATTGCATTTTTCTTATTTTCAGGAAAGACATTCAATTCGCTTAAATTTAGTTTCAGGTAAGTATTTTGTAAGTAACATTAATTTGTCATTTGACTAAAACACTGCGCAGAACGCGTGACGTAATCTATACCAATATATAAAAGTGAAACGTTGTCTGTTTGTTTGTTTTGTTTGTTTAGCCATTATTTCACGCGATAATGGCTGGACGGATTTTGATGAAATTTGGAATGGAGATATCTTTTACCCTGGAATAAAACGTAGGATACTTTAATCCCGGATAATTGTATGTTTCCACAAGAAAACTTAAAACTGTTGATTACTCGATGTAAGGAACGGTTGCCATGGAAACGAAATAACAAGTCTTTCAAAAAACATCAAGAGCATTGGTGCTACACCTACTGTTGTATTGGTTTTAAATATCCTATAAGAAGAAGAAGAAGAAGGTTGTTTTTTTTTTCGAGATAAACATTAGTCTGCGTGGACGGGAAACTAGTGCTTTATAAGTTCGTGGTTATTTTGATCCTGTGTGGCTTGCGGTTTTGTCTTGTATTTGTACATAGTGACGTCATACGGTAACCATGACAACTATGATGGTTTTGTCTTGTATCTGTACATAGTGACGTCATGCGGTAACCATGACAGCTATGATGGTTTTGTCTTGTATCTGTACATAGTGACGTCATACGGTAACCATGACAGCTATGGTGGTTTTGTCTTTTATCTGTACATAGTGACGTCAAACTGTAACCAAAACAGCTATGGTGGTTGTCTTGTATCTGTACATAGCGTCGTCATGCGATAACCATGACAGCTATGGTGGTTTTGTCTTGTATCTACACATAGTGACGTCATACGGTAACCATGACAGCTATGGTGGTTGTCTTGTATCTGTACATAGTGACGTCATACGATAACCATGACAGCTATGGTAGTTTTGTCTTGTATCTGTACAGTGACGTCATACGGTAACCATGACAGCTATGGTGGTTTTGTCTTGTATCTGTACATAGTGACGTCATACGGTAACCATGACAGCTATGGTGGTTTTGTCTTGTATCTGTATATAGTGACGTCATACGGTAACCATGACAGCTATGGTGGTTTTGTCTTGTATCTGTACATAGTGACGTCATACGGTAACCATGACAGCTATGGTGGTTTTGTCTTGTATCTGTACATAGTGACGTCATACGATAACCATGACAGCTATGGTGGTTTTGGCGTGATTCTATTTAGTAACTCTCAAAAATGAAAATATATAATGATTTTCGTTTGTTTTTTTTTCATAAATAATGTAGATGCTACTGCATCCTATAAATGAGTTTACGACAATTAGTCAAGTAACGAATTGCAGATACTCACTAGGCGAGTTGAGAAGCCGGGAGTGCCTGCAGCTGTACTCCAGCCGCTGCTGGCAGGCGTGCGAGCGGTTGAGCAGCGCCTCCAGCTGCTGGCGCGACGCGTCATACGTGATGTCCTGTCGGAAGCTGCCGGGCTCCTGGTACCCGTCCACCGTGGTGCTCAGGTCTGACGAGTGGTGCACTGACGTCATGATGCGACCATCCGCTGGAAACAATTGAAAATGATATCAATGAAGAAACGTGACGGCACCGAGCCGTCCATGTCGATGTGTATGTCTGCTACGCGGGACACTGCCTGCACGTTCTTGTACGTGACAAGGTAGAACTCGCATGTGACGGGGAAGGAGGGCAGCGGCCCGAGCCGTCCATGTCGATGTGTATGTCTGCTACGCGGGACACTGCCTGCACATTCTTGTACGTGACAAGGCACTACTCACAGTAGAACTCGCATGTGACGGGGAAGGCGGGCAGCGGCCCGAGCCGTCCATGTCGATGTGTATGTCTGCTACGCGGGACACTGCCTGCACATTCTTGTACGTGACAAGGCACTACTCACAGTAGAACTCGCATGTGACGGGGAAGGCGGGCAGCGGCCCGAGCCGTCCATGTCAATGTGTATGTCTGCTACGCGGGACACTGCCTGCACATTCTTGTACGTGACAAGGCACTACTCACAGTAGAACTCGCATGTGACGGGGAAGGCGGGCAGCGGCCCGAGCCGTCCATGTCGATGTGTATGTCTGCTACGCGGGACACTGCCTGCACATTCTTGTACGTGACAAGGCACTACTCACAGTAGAACTCGCATGTGACGGGGAAGGCGGGCAGCGGCCCCGAGCCGTCCACGTCGATGTGTATGTCTGCGGCGCGGGACACTGCCTGCACGTTCTTGTAAGCCTGGCACGACAGCGGGTGCACCGCTGCATAATAAAGACAAAATTTAAAGCAACATCTTGGAATATAAATGTTCTTTTTCCAGCTGAATAATATTTTAACACTCGTCTCGCCTCATACGCCGTTAGCGAGCGTTCTACAAATGACAGCCACGCGGTCACCGCGCCGTAACGGTGTGGCCAGTGGAGAAACGCTCAATGCTACGAAACAATAACATAATACTCACAAGTATGACAGACGGCGCCGGCGTACCCGGTTCCCTGACAGTTGCACGTGAACTCCTCGGCAGTCTGCGTGCACTCGCCGCCGTGCTCGCACGGGTTCGGGTTGCATCTATCGAGGACAACAACAACATATAATATACCAGGGGTAGCTATCCTGTGGTAGTTGTGCGGGGGGCTAATTCACGTGATTGTCAACACACCCCTCCCGCACCTCTTCTCTACCGCATGAAGAAGTGCGGGTATATACCACAGGAACCCAGTTACGTGCTAGCCCCGTAGTTTATTAACATCGTGACATATAACAATTACGAGTAAAAAGTATTTTCACTTCTCACGCTCGTAAAGTTCTTGGTTATGGTGGGTGTAAATAATAAATAAATAAATGTATTCGGGACAATTACACAACAAATTTCACACAATTTACCTAAACCCGGACTTTGATACCCCGTACTAAGAGCACTATATAACGGATAAACATAAATAGATACAAATATTACATCCATGACTCGGAAACAAACATTTCTGCTCATTACACAAATGATTGCACCTTGCAGGATTCGAACCCGCGACAGTTTGCTTTCGTATGAAACGGTTTGACGATCGGTTGGTCTAGTGGCTAGAGACCCTAGCTCTAGCCACTAGACCAACCGATCGTCAAACATATAATGTAGGCGGCATAAAACTGCATTTTATGCTTAGTGCATAAAAGTGTTTTACTTATTTAATTATCTATGGTCTCCGACCCAAGCCTAAGGGCTATGATATAGCAAGCACCCCGCGCGCGCGGCCGGGCCATAATGTATGGCGCCTTGACACAGATGATTAAATAGTTTTTAGGGCGCGCGTCCTGGCCGCTTTCAATATCAACTCCCTGACGATACATGAAGAAACATTTTTAAAAAAGTGTCTGGAAAGAAGCGCTCATCTTTTCTTGGCAGTATTTGCATAAGATATTATTGTTTCATTTCCCAGCAATCCAAGTAAAAAGCAGCTCGTATATAACTCGTATATAACTCGTATAAAAAACAAGACATAAGTTCAAAAAGTAAAACCCACTACGTACTCTTGCGATGAAGATGAATCAATTAATACCTCGTTTGTCAAAATCGGAGCATTTTTTTTGTTTCATCACCTAACACTACATTAGTTTCGCCGTAGTCGGGTAAAAAAATTGCCTATGACACTCTATGAATGAAGACGAATCGATTGATACTTCACTTGTCAAAATCGGACAAAGTTTTAAGTTTGAACACATAACCCTTTTCCTTTGCTTCGGCGTCGGGTTTTTTTTTGCCTAAGACACTCAATACTTGAAAACGAATTGATTGGTATTTGTCAAAATCGGACCAAAAGGGGCGACGCTATGTACATACATAGACTGTTAAACTCCCTTACTCCCATACCCTTCCCTTGCATCGCCGTAGTCGGCTAACAAGGAATTTTATCCTCGATTTCAATATCTACCCTCGCCTACGGCTCGGGCAGATAAGTCTCGGGTAAAGAGGCTTGTTTTATGCACTTGTTGTACAATCTACTATTCATTGTCGGTTATTTAATTCCGATTAGTTGCTCGATCTGTCTCAATACAAAAATATCGGACGTAATATTATTGGAATAAGGTTCATTTCAGGATGCTGCAACTAAACGTCTGTCACGATGTGACATGGCTTTATAAAATTACTTAATTATGGTCTGTTCAAAATGGGTTAAAAAGACACAATATATTTGACTGCTGGTCACGTGACGTTGCTTTTGTGTGACATCTTGAAAACAGAATCTATTCTACTAGAGTAACCATAGCAACCCCGTGTTGTTTACTGGCGTTGTGACGTCACGACCCCTGCAACAACCACAGTCGCTAGTCGGGCTGACCTGTCGATCATCTGACACGCGTCGAACACCACTTCATTGGGGCAGCAGTACTCCTCCTTCTTCCAGTCCGTGGGCAGCCTGTAGTTGCCGTCCACGGCGATCTTGCGCATGCAGCCGATGAACCCGCGCGGCGGCGTTTTGCCACCTGCAAACAAACACCACTACAGTACTACAACATTAAAAGTGCGGTTCGATCTAAGTTCATCTTCACTTGTACCACGGTGCATGACAATACGGTCTAAATGCAAGCGCATGGTTTTCTTTGGGTTTTGTTTTGAGCGCACTTAGTGTTGGTAAAATAGAGCCTACAAGTGAAACACGACTCTTTAGAGCACTGGTCTCTAACATTTTTTTGTTTACATTGAAGTCCTCTATAGATTATTATGGATTGATCAGTGGCCGCGATTTTTACTTGTAGCCATGCCACAAAAGTTATAAGGCCTTTTAAGCCAATCGATAGGCATTTTTGCCCTAAAAAGAGGTGTAGTAGAAAATGTTTGTTTTGCTTAAGAGCGGCCAACCCATCATACTTTTCATATAAACGCTCGTACGTGATTATGGCGTTGAAACACATCTTTCTTTGAAATTTTTGAACTAACAGGTATCTTGTACACTGTGTCTAGGTTTCTAGGAAAGCAAAAAATAAAAATTTGGAGAAACAAAATTCAGTATAAGCTTCCAAAAATCTACTTTTTTCGCACTAATTTTACCTGAACTATGGCCGTTCATAATATGCTCATAAATTGTAAAAGTTAAGAAAACATCTTCGTAGAAACCTCGCACATGTAATGGAGATTCTAAATAAAAAACATTTATTTTACAAACTTATAAGGATTACTCAAAAACGCGTATTTCCTGGAACAAGTTTTATGAAATTTCCGCACACTATTTTTCGTTCAATGTTGTTATTATTGTTATAATGCGGAAGTTTCCGAATGCCAACCGAGCGTTCAGACACTATCTCTCTCTTTTTGCCTTGTCTCTTTTTAAAACATTGCGCTGGATGAAACCACATGCTTTTCGCCATGCTCGCGTTGACGATAGACGGACATTTATTGTACACATATTTATTCTGTACGTCTTATAGGAAAAAGTTACAAGCACATATCTTGGGTATATAAAACGGTCAGTCAACAACTTAACTTTGGAAAAAAAAAGTATTTTTGGATTCTTTTTCCGCCGCTTGTATATTTGTATTTAAAAGACTTACAAAATAAACATGCATTACAATTTAAGGCCAGGCTCCAAGGTTACATTTTCCCACTCCCCTGCCACCTCCCCTATACTCTGCCACCCGCTACCCGCAATAAGCACTGAAGTGCCTGCGTAACAAGGTTGAATATCGCGAGCTCTGTTTGAACACTCAATTTAGCTCGGAACTAAATGACGTATGTCTCAAAGTTATTTATTTTATAGTTAGGTAAATTTTGTCTAAGCATTAGATAATAAACTATATTTTCTTGCTGTGAGATTTATTTTAGAGATAAAACTTAAGCCGTTGAGTAGAAAAATATAAATAGGTATTACCGAAAATAACGTAATTTTTGATAAGAAAATGTATCGAATGAAATTTTATTAATCATGTTTTTGTCTTAGTCTTAGAGAGATAAAGATCTCAAAAACATATATGTTAAGTTTCACATTTATCAGGTTTGTAGTTGACCAGCATATTTATGGAAAAACCCTTAAAAAGCTGAGCTTCAAGAGCAGTAAAACTTACCCGCAATGAAGTAAAAGCTTCCCGTCATAAACTTGAGCTTCTTGGTCGTCTTCACAGGTCGGTAGTCCACCGACAGCGTGAGGGTGTCGGTCGCCATGGTCAGCAGCAGAGAGTGCCACCGGCCGTCGTTGAACTCTTCGGCGTAGTTGTCCAGTTTCACTTTAGGCCCTTGCATGTCCAGCTCCACCTTCACTTTACCTTCTTCTAGGTACACCTGGAGATCATTGTTTTATCATGTTTTGTTGATCAAGCGAGGATCGGCGCTTGTATGTTGCTAGGTACTTAGGTTTATGGATAACTTTTGAACCATTGATTTGTGGGCCTTCCTAAACTTCTAGCCCAATAAGCGTACAAATGGTGGAGTAGAAGATGTTCTGATTTGTACTGCTTAGTTACGAGGTCTTTACGATAGAACCAAATTTTCGGCCTCGATGGGTGGGAGAGGCGTTAGCCGCCATCTTGAATTGAAGGGGCCAAAATTAGTTTTTTTTCTAAATAGTTCTTTAACAGTTAGCTTTATGGCAAAAGTGTCTATGAAGAAAGTGTAAAGAAGGCAATATTTGCAACATTTAATGCATTTACGTCGTTCTGTATGTAAGTCTCATGGGTAAAAGTGTCTATGAAGAAAGTGTAAAGAAGACAATATTTGCAACATTTAATGCATTTACGTCGTTCTGAATGTAAGTCTCATAGGTAAAAGTGTCTATGAAGAAAGTGTAAAGAAGACAATATTTGCAACATTTAATGCATTTACGTCGTTCTGTATGTAAGTCTCATAGGTAAAAGTGTCTACGAAGAAAGTGTAAAGAAGACAATATTGGCAACATTTAATGCATTTACGTCGTTCTGTATGTAAGTCTCATAGGTAAAAGTGTCTATGAAGAAAGTGTAAAGAAGACAATATTTGCAACATTTAATGCATTTAAGACGTTCTGTATGTAAGTCTCATAGGTAAAAGTGTCTATGAAGAAAGTGTAAAGAAGACAATATTTGCAACATTTAATGCATTTACGTCGTTCTGTATGTAAGTCTCATAGGTAAAAGTGTCTATGAAGAAAGTGTAAAGAAGGCAATATTTGCAACATTTAATGCATTTACGTCGTTCTGTATGTAAGTCTCATAGGTAAAAGTGTCTACGAAGAAAGTGTAAAGAAGACAATATTTAAAACATTTAATGCATTTACGTCGTTCTGTAAGTCTCATAGGTAAAAAGTTACAAGAAGCGAAAAACACATATGTACTAAAAAGGTCCAATGCAGGAACAACGTATATTCTTAACCGCTGAATGCAGAGACTTAATATTTGGAGAGTATATATTTATGTATATATATGTATATTAAGAGGTAACAACGTATATCAAAAGTTTTTTTTTCTAAAAACCCTTTTATAGTGGTTTAAAAGCAAAAAACACGCCTTCCCGACCAAAAAATAACTTACGCCAATAAATTATATACTGTTGGAATGTGCTTTATCAAGACCTTTAAAGAATTTGATAGCCATATTGTAAAATTTTAAGTTTTTTTTTGCATTTGAAAATGGAGTCATACTGCCGCCATATTTAATTTTTTCATAAAAAATATGGCCTAAGCTACTCGGGGGATGTAAGGATTCTAAGGATACCCGATACGTCTAAATCTGTTACGGCATTTAAAAGTTATCGTGGAATAAAGAAACTCACATGCATACATAAAAACATACATGAATCCTAAAAACATTACACTCCTTTTTTTGGGCAGTTGTGTAAAAAAGAGGTCAAAGTTTTAACAGAATACCTTTATTTTGAAGACACTGTTTACATTAGACCTCCGAGGGCCTCTGACATGTCTTAACGACTGCTATCAATCGATAACAGCCGGGACCCACGGCTTAACGTGCCCTCCGAGACACAGAGCGGTGATAATCCGCACATAACTTAGAAAAGTCACCCGGAATGGTGGGATTCTAACCCGCACTGGTATACCGCATCTTCAGTTTACCATAGTAATTCGAGGTTATTGTGATAATCAGAGTCTGAAGTCCAAATTAAATAAATCGATAAAAGTGTTTTAAATTCACTTCAGAAAAAAAAGTTAGATGTAACTATTTGCCATTTGAAAAAAAACAATGCGCGGGCGCATGACGTCATTCTTCCTAAAGTCGGGGTTATTTTGTTCCCGTGAGTGTGGCTTGCGTTTTTTTTCCCTGTGACCTCATCATACGTTCGCCATAACATTAAAGCAATGGTCGTTTTGAAATGAAATGAAATGGTTTATTTACCAGAGTGTTACTTCCAATTACTTAATTACTACACAACAATAATACAAACATGAGAAAATTAATACTAGGTAACTGGCACGTGGTATAACTGGCACGTGGTATAACTGGCACGTGGTATAACTGCCACGTGCGGTGTAAGGGACTTTGGTCCCAGTTTCTCACCGCGACAACCGGGGTGTTAGTAGAGCGGTACAGCGCAGTGCGCGTAGCGGTAGAGCGACTCCTAAGCAGTGCCTGCCAGCAGGGCGTGCGTCCTACGGCGAAAATGGCGCTGGCGCTGCAGTAACGCGGCAATCTGAACATTGCACGCCAAGCGTCGTTGCACTCGTGTCGCTCATAACCGCCTTATAATAATGCGTCCACAACTCGACCGTGTAGACGCTGGTACAGTAGCTGATGAACAGCTGACTTTTTACCGCAGCGCTGCAGCGGATAAACCGTCTCCCCAGCATGTTACCACGCACAGCGAGGGCTCGTCTTTGCCTCTCGATGTCTGCGTGTTCAGACAGGTCAGCAGCTAATATGTGCCCAAGATATCTAACTTCCTCCACATTTTCCAGCTCAGTATTGTTCAACTTGAGCGGAGGTAGATTCTGGTAGCTATCCTGAGCACTAATCACCATACATACAGATTTGCCGGCATTGTACTTCATATTGTGATCTCCAGCATATCTTTCACACTCTACCAAGAGTCTGCGCATTGCTGCTACTGACGGTGCTAAAAGCAGCATATCACCCGCATAACTTATATGCTTGGTTATGGTCCCATTGATCGAGCAGCCTACGCCTGTCTGGATGAGTTTGTCCGACAGCCCATCCATATACAGGTTGAACAGGGCAGGGGACATGCTTCCCCCTGTCTCACGCCACACTCAAGTTTCGAAGGTGCGGATACCTCGTTCTTCCAGCGCACTCGATTACTCTGCTGCTGATACCAGGTTTTGAGTACCCTAACAATCTGAGCAGGAGCATCTCGATCATGTAGTTTCTGCCATAGCAAATCATGGTCCACGCGATCGAAAACCCTGCTGAGGTCTAGGTAGCATGCTATGACCGAAGTATTTCTGCTCTTATAGTATCCTACGACCTGCTTGAGTACGTAGATGGCCGTGTTAGTCGAAACATGGCTTTTGAAGCCATATTGACAATCAGACGTTTCCATGAAAGGAGCGATATACTTGTGAAGAATCTTCAACAACCTGGCTATCATGTTGGCGAGAGAGATAGGGCGATAGTTATCAGCACTAGATATGCTTTTCCTTCGATTCTTACAAATAGGTACGATAACTGTCTTCTTGAGGGTCTTCGGTAAATGCCCAGTTTTTATAATACCAGTGAATAGTACCGACAAAGTATGGTACATATATACCTAGCTCCTTATATCGTATATGTTCAATGGTCAACCCATCCAATCCAGGCGATTTACCACCAGCTGTCTGTTTCACAACGTCCGATATGTCTGGTAAGGGTATTATAATATCGTCATTCTGTTTAGAGTACGCTATCTCTAACGTGTCATGTTGACCCCTCGGTGCAGGTTGGGAAAACAAGTTATTAAATTTGTCAGCTATATCCCTATCGTTACTCAGACCGTCAGTGTGTGACGGATAAATCGCCGAGGGCTTAACCATTTGATAAATACTGTGCCAGAATTTTGCATTTTTTTTGTGATTCTGTGTGCAATCTTATCCATAACAATTTGGTCTTGGTTTCGTAGGCAGTAACTGTAGGCACGTTTAAATGCAGCACGGTGTTGTTTACGCTCTTCCACTACGAGCCCGCTGGTGGGGCAACCCACTTGGTGCCAAAGAGCTAATGATCGTCGCGAGGCGGCATATTTATCTGCTACATAATCATTCCATCCAGGAACTGTATTTTTGTTCTGTTTTTTTTGCTTTGTGTTCTTTTGAAACAATGTGAAGCACAACTTTGCACAATTTCAACAAGCGAATTATACATAAAATCAATCGCGGATGAGTCGTTAAGTTCAATATTTTGAGACATTAAATGATTTAATTGTTCTGTAACCGAAAAAGTATAATCTTTTATGATAATGAATTTGCCTTCCAAGACCAAGGAATTCGAGATGGTAATGTCATGTTACTACAAGTAGTTAATTCTTGTAGTTCCAATTTGCCACGATTGTTTGTTTATTTGTGATTTGAGGTAATGCTGCCTCTGGTGTCAGAGTTTGTCAGGCCCGGCTGAGGGCCTCTGACATGGCTTAACGACAGCTATTAATCAATAACAGCCGGGACCAACAGCTTAACGTGCCCTCCAAAGCACGGAGCGATGGAAAACCGCACGATTAAATTTGACAACTCGCAAAGATGATACGATTGTCGTTTAATTCTTTCTTAATGTTATTTTTTAATATATGCCTTGCTACGCATGCGCACGCGTAGTATGTGCGTGGTCGTGTGCGTGGTAGCTTTTACACACACGAGCAAGGTAGACATCTTCGGAGGCCAAGCGGTTCTAGCGGTAAGCCTGCAGAGGTCTAGCAGTTCTAGTGGTAGGCCTGCGGAGGTCTAGCAGTTCTAGCGGTAGGCCTGCGGAGGTCTAACAGTTCTAGCGGTAGGCCTCGAAGGAAGGAATTTGGTGTGCCCAACATAACTAACCTTGACATGTCCGTCTGTGTTGAACTTGTGATATATGAGCAGGCCGTGGAGCTCATAAGTGCGGAACTCCAGAGAAATGTTGAGGGTGTTCCCGCCGGAGTAGCCGCGGAGCTTCGCGTACGAACCTTCCTTCAGGAACGTGATGGGGACTACTGGGGGCTCCTGGAAATGAATGTTGCGTTTTAGAAAAAAAGTTGAAGATAAGATAACATTAGGAAATCTATACATACTGTACACAGCACACAGAAACCAACAGAGTAAATTAACTAAAACTATGAAAATACCTGTTTTCAAATTGAAATCTAAGATACCAAAAGGCGAAAGATTTCGAGTATTTTTATTTTTGTTCCTCTCGTCACCGACTTGGATCGAACGGGTGATAAATTGCCACCAAAAAATCTCCTCCAGATGTTCTGCCCGATTTAAAGCTATATACATTACTTACAGGGCAAGCGTACAGCGTGTTGACCCTCTGGAACTTGAAGGGCTCTCCTGCGTCGTACCCCTGGCGCAGGTCCTGGATGACGTTGGTGGCGTTCAGGTACATGTTCTCCACGCACCCCGTGAAGTTCTGCGTCACCACCAGACCTTCTTGGAAGTTGGGGACGCCGCCGATGTACAGCTGGGAACATAAGTACATTGTAGTCAATAACGTACTAAGTTGAGAAATGTTGTATTGTTTTTCTCAAACTTCGAGTGTTCATTCTTTTGAGTGTTCGTGTGGAATATTAACCATTGTGTTCGTTATCATGCACGAGTGTAGACAAACTTCGAGTGTTCATGTGTAATATTGTTGGAATATTAACCATTGTGTTCGTTATCATGCACGAGTGTAGACAAACTTTGAGTGTTCATGTGTAATATTGTTGGAATATTAACCATTGTGTTCGTTATCATGCACGAGTGTAGACAAACTTTGAGTGTTCATGTGTAATATTGTTGGAATATTAACCATTGTGTTCGTTATCATGCACGAGTGTAGACAAACTTCGAGTGTCCATGTGTAATATTGTTGGAATATTAACCATTGTGTTCGTTATCATGCACGAGTGTAGACAAACTTCGAGTGTTCATGTGTAATATTGTTGGAATATTAGCCATTGTGTTCGTTATCATGCACGAGTGTAGACAAACTTCGAGTGTTCATGTGTAATATTGTTGGAATATTAGCCATTGTGTTCGTTATCATGCACGAGTGTAGACAAATAATGCTATTTTGTGTTCTCCCCAAAACTTCCTATTTTGTGTTCTCCCCAAAACTTCCTAGAATGTTTCAGGGAAGCGTTCACCACTTTACTTAATATTGACTTTTACTGTGATTCAACTACACTTTACATAAACATACATACAACTTGTAAATATCTTTATACACACTGGTTAAATGCACTAGCAAAACAGTAATTTATCCGGTCGCCCGTTCTTTCCACTTGACCCCCTTGGAACCCCTGAGGGGTCCATGGATACTCACTATTACACTTGGTCCCCCAACAAGGGGGTTCAAGAATAATTACAAAATTTTAATTCCACTTGAACCCTCTTAGTCAAAAACGAAATAATGAAAAGAAAATTGATACATTTATTATAATTTTAATATTAACATTGGACATAACTGCATATCTTTTTTGATGATGACTGCGCTATTGCTACGAAGTTTAAAAATACCGGTATTTAAATTTCTTGCTTCGTAAAGACCGCTTCAGATTCAAATGGCAGAATACTTGTTACCAAATCTATTCATTTGTCTTCCAAGAGAGTCTTGACACATTCGTTATAGATAGTAGGAAAAGGTTGAAAATTGTGGTCCTTAACTGGTCTCCTACAATAATGTAAGGAAATGTCAACTTTATTCTTGCTTTCGTCTGTTATGCAACCGGGACCATGTGCAACTAATTTTAACAGAGGAATTGTCCTCCTGAAATAGTGAAATTTTCTTTCCTGATTTCTTTCATCTAGGTATTTGTTAATTATTATTTGTACAATACATAAATTCGACTTACGCTAATAGTTATGTATCCTGCGCATTTTAACTTATTTTTATTGGCACACCTCCACAGCATTGATTTATTCTTATAAGTTTTATGTGATACTGGTGACCAAACAACAAAAGCACCTTTCCGTCTTTACAATCAATGATTTCAATATTATTACAAAAATCAGCCATGGTGTTCTCACATAATTATTATTATTATGTCAAATGTCATGGTGAAAAGATTAGAAATCTACGGAGAATTACGTTAATAACTAAACTCTTTGACGTCGACTGCAATGATTTTATGCTCAGGGAGTCCAAGAGTAACACAGAGTATCCGTGGATCCCCCAGGGGGACCAAGTGTAATAGTGAGTATCCGTGGACCCCTCAGGGGTTCCAAAGGAGGGGTTCAAGTGGAAAGAACGCCGTCGCCGCGTCGCGGGTATCAACCCCGCATCCCTATCGTGCCACTGCTCCACAACATCATAATTGTCCCAAAGACTTCCACTACAGTGTAACATGTTAAATCATGACTCCAAGTTAGATTTTGTTATAGATTGCGATAATAGAATATATTGTACAACGCCATCTGACGAGGAGCAGCGTCTTTTCTATTAGATCAAGTTGTGTTTTCTCCGTATCTGAAAACCAGACGCCGAGTTTGTAAAAAACGCCGAACTCCACCGCGCGTGCGCCACTTTCTTCGTTAAAGGAATAATGAAAGCTTTTCTTGTTGAAGACAGATTGATAATTTCGCCTATCTAAGAATCAAGAAATAATGGTTGAATTTGCCTCTGCGAGTGAAAGGTAAAAGTTTTCATCTACTGTCTCAAAATAGATAAAATGGTTAATCCACGCAGCGACAGCTACCGACAAATGGCGTGAACTAGAAGAAAGGTGGAAACTAAGTGGTGATCTCTGTCGGCAAGTAGCGAGCTTCTTAGTGTTGCTATTAATAATTGACGTTCCAGGAATATTTCAGGCTCTGGATAACTTTGGAAGAGGAACGGCTTGTTTAAAAATCCAGAATAGGTCGCGTCTTTAAGTTGGCTAACAAATAATAATTACAGAATGCAGCGTTTGATATGTCAAAAATAATTTAAATCTAGAAATCGCTTGCGATGGTCACACCATGGAAGGTTTTGACATAATGTCTAAATCGCATGAAAGTTCCGGAAAGAGGGTTTTTTTTATATGTAGTTTTTTGATGTAAACAAGGAAGCTGACTGGTATGTAGCAGAACTGGCTGGAGGACAGTGACCAGTATTACTAGGCCGACAAGGTCTACTTTACGAAGCACATGGCAGAGTTAGTTCTGGACTTTTCGAGATGACCGGAAGTTCAAGATCTCAGTAGAATGCTACTGGAAGATGCAAACCAAAGATCGTATATATACAAGAGATAAGCCTGTGGATTGGATTTTGATTTCGGACATAGTTGACACGTAATTAAGATCGACGCAGGCAGCAGAAAAAACACGCAGTTCTCTTGTGTGAACAAAACGACCGAGGCACGCTGTCCAGAACGAAGCTGCCCTGTTACAGGCGAAATAAGTATACGAGTGCAAAAGCCAGGTTATATCGTGCATCTACGGTCGGCTATTGTCGACACCACTGCGAGCTGCTGTGCGCGAACCACCCGGGGCTCACCACCGTTCGTGGAAGAAGCCGGTCTACGAGGGACTCCAGAAGGACTCCAACGCACCACCTGTCCAGTAGAAGATACCACCACCGTTCGTGGTCAAGCAGTAGGAGCTGATCGAGTGGAGTAAGGAGGCGTTCCGCGGAGGTACGCGAGACGACGATAAGTCGTCCCAAGAAGCTTCCAGGTTGGTCCACTCCAAATCATTTTGAGTCAGCGAGCTACAGTGTTGAGGGAAGCCTTCGCCTAATTGTGGGTTAATATATTGTTGAAAGATACTTTCTGTCTATTTTCTAGATACTTTCTGTTTATTTCCTAGATACTTTCTGATATTATCTAGATACTTTCTGTTTATTTTCTATGTACCTTCTGTCTTAGATTCTGTTTTACTTTCTATTTTAGAGTTTGATTTCCCTCTGGGGAACACAATCATACACACACACACTCTGTTTGCACTAGTTCTCTTTTAATTTAAAACATTCTATGGCAAAGACAAGAATATTCCGTTGCGTTGTGACCAATACATGTTAATCTGCTGAGCACAGACTCTCTAAGTTTTATTGGCCTAGGATTCTCCAGTACTATAGTAAATTCATATCATACAGGCCGAAGTTAAGTACTAGAATTTATATGTTTGAGGAAATTGTAATCAAATCTGAGAATTTTGAGTTTTGAGTATTAAGTTAGTAATATTTCCTATTGTAAGGTCTTGCTGTTTAGAATTATTTTGATGCAGAACAAACTAAATTAAGTGTAAAATATTTCTTTTTGAATTCCTCAGTAAAGGAGAGAGTACCAATATTCGATAACTCATGTGTGCTTTTTCTATTTTTTGTAATAAAGCCCTTTGTTATTGAATTTACCATCTTGTTTTAATTCCTCGCCTTTACCTGAGAAGGAGGTCCGTTTCCTTAGCCGGGCAACGGCCCTTTCAATGGCGCCCAACTGAATAAATTCACATATATTTTTTCATATTTTACATATATTTTTTTTCATTTATTTTTTCTCTTACAAACTGGCGCTCAGGTACAGTGGCGTTCAATGTAAATTTGTTGGTTTTTTCTGCATCATATATCAGAATTTTTTGAAATAGGTAATAGGCACAACGCTTAAAAATAATTACAAGCAAACAGGTGTTACAGGTGTTTATATGAAAGTATCTTTCAAACTGCCCCGTGGTCACGTGTAATATTACTGTGTGAAACTAAACTATAATATCTCTTTGTGTGTTGAACCTATAATACTGTTTGTGTTATTTTGAAAACTTGGTATGTTATTTGTCTGCTTTAGGAAAAATATTATGTGTATTTAATGGTGATTCAAGTGTAATTGATTGTATTTTTTTCTATCATTGGTTTATGTATTGGTGTGATATTTAAAACAGTATAGATCTGTTAGTGGAGTGACTTATACTTTGTAGGTAGGTATGTACCATTTTATTGCAAGTGTGTCACAACACAACAGATATTTTTTTTATATATTTGTTTGACATATCGGTTCCAAAACATTATAGAACAATTTCTTTACACAAAACACATACACACATTTTTCCTTCTGTTCATTATATTTTAGGGTTCGCTCAAAATATTTGTGAGGTTCTGTAGATTCTTTTAATTGATTGGTAGTAGATTTTTTTTAGGATTTCATGTACCTTTTGTTCATTGTATTTTAGGGTCAGTAAAAATATATGCGAGGTTCTGTAGTTTTCTTTTTTTTTGGATCGTTTGTTAATTATTTTTTTAGGATTTCATTATTATTTTAGCACAACAGTATGCAGTAGCACAAATGGAGCACGCCTAATGACGCTATATTATTTTTTTAAAGATGAGCAGATTTAGTAGGGTTCTATTTGTTTGGCAGGTTTTAAAGTCAACAACCACAAAGACAAGTCCGTCAATTCAAAATCCATAAAGCGGTGATTGGGGGTTAGTGCCGTTCTAAATCTACCTCTATTGTGAAGCATTGAACAATTTCAGGTTCATTGCTTATGTCCAGTTTTGTTTTTTTAGTTAGGTTGTGATGTTTTCGTTGGTTGAATAGATTAGGTTTGTCTAGTTTATTTTTTAGTTCCATCGGCTAAATCTTTTGTAAAATTTTTGTAATTGTTGATATTTAGTAACCTTTTTTTTTTACAGTTAGTAACAGTTTTTTTTTTTTTTTTTTTTGATAGAATGGAACTTTGTACATAAGTATATATAGCGGTGTCGAAGTTTTGAGGCACATTTTTATGCGCCATTATGGTACCGGTGATGACTTGGAGAAGTTTTTTGATCATGAATTGTGGACAACACATTGATCATCCTTTTGTGGATATTGTTGCGTTTGGGTAATGAATAAAGTTAATCCATACACAACATATCTTCTACTTTTCAGACCTTAGTGATATTGGAGATGTCGGTAGATGGTAGTTATAAGAGCTGAGGACAGCTCCATATTTTCAGAGGAGGGGTAGGGCCGCTTGTGCTTTCTCTCGCTCACCTCTCATTGTCAGCGTACGATACACATATTTTGCGTATATATATGAAGAATGACTAATCAGAGAGTGTTTTTGTTTTGGTGATCGTATATTATGGGATACATAATGATCGTTTTTTATAGATTCTGTCGTGTTCGGAAAATCGGTGGGGTGGTGCCGGTTACGACGGATCTGTTTTTTTTTGCACGCCCTAGTGGTGTGACAAATTTTGTAGCACATATGTCTATGCGCGAATTTCAGGCAAGAATAACCTTAGCCGGGTTAGACTGATGGCCGGATACACGGGTGCGGATGACAACACCTGAACTAAAGAAGCCTGGGTCAAAAACATGGATTTTTCATGAAGGTTTTTGTGGAGAGTATAGAAAAACCCTGGACCGCATATGGTTGCGTGAACATCTGTCCCGGGGAAGGCTCATTACTAGGAGATGATTTCTGGAATAATAGAGAAAGAAAGATTTAATGGGTAGTCCAATAATATTTTGTACATATTTTCTTTGTTAGTTTTATTTTTCATGGAGAGCAGGGTCAGACCTAACCCTGGACCGCAAATATGGTTGCGTGAACATCTGTCCCGGGGAAGGCTCATTATTAGGAAATGTTTACTAGGGAAATAGAGAAAGAAAGATTTTATGGGTAGTCCAATTATTATTTTTTAGGTATATTTTTGGTGATTTTTTTTTGTTGTATTGTTATTAGCTGGCGAGTTTTGCAGGGTAGATTTGGTTTAGATTCTCAGGTTTTGGTTTCTTGTTTTAGGTTTAGCTCAGCCAACTTACTATTTTGTGTTAGAATATAGGATTAGCCCGGACGTGACAAGTTTTTTTTTATGTGTAGAACATTGGTCCTGGCAGATGGAATAAAAAAAGGAATGGCAATCTCGATAAGGTAAAAATGTTTAGAATTGGGGTAATCACTCATGTGACATTTTCTTTAGACGATTTAAAGTACATTATTTGTGTCAATCTTTGGCATGTTACTTTTATCGAAATTTAACAGTAAACTTTAGGGACTGGCTAGGTAGTTGGATATTTTTGTTCAGGCATATTATGTTATTTTATTTAGAAACATATTTGATCCTAGTCCAGCATGTTATATTTTTTTGTAGTTTTTATCAATCGAGCGCAGAGGCGGTTTAGACTGGTGACCTCTTTAAACTCAAGCCTAGAAACTAGTTAACCAAACAGAGGCGGTTTTTTCTGGTGACCTCTATAAATGAAAAGCCTAAAACCAGTAAAAGCGCGAAGAGGCGGATTTCATGGTAACCTCTATAATAAAAAGCCTAATTACCAGTAACAGAAATTCTAAAGCGGGTTTTCCACTCAACTTTTCTTTACAAGGGGATAGGGGGTATGAATGTTTTACCAAATGTAGCATAAGTCCCAACAGCTAAATGTTCGGTACTGTGTCTATATAGGTTTTTTTTAAAAGGAAAGTGAATGCTCACAATTAGGTGTGTAGCAGGACTTAAGGTATGAAAGAAGGATATATAGCGACTTACTTACTGACTATACCAGATTTGTAGTGATTGATTTTTGTCAGAGATTTTGTAAATAAAAGGAGTGCAATGTAAATGTATACATTTTTTAGTTTCCACAAATAGATTCACCCGAATAGATTGGCATTATAACAAAATGATTAGGAAACATATAAGAGGAAATATGCTAAATTAGAGATCTTGATAAATATATTGTACCCGGTTGAAATGTCACACGAATGAAGGAGGGACTTAGTGCATAGGTTAATTTCTTTTTTTTTATTTATTTATTTTTTAGAAAGGTTTGTTGGTAAAATTTTAGTTCCAGGATTGAAATTATTGTTAACTTTTGGCCTGCGCCTGCAGCAGTGAACTTAGAACTGCGATATTCTGTTGGGGAATTTGGTCATATTTTTTTGTTTTCATTCTTCGTTAAAGTTTGCGTTTCAGAGTTTGTTTGATTCAATATATTTTGTTTGGGGATTTACAATATACCCAAAAAGGTCGAGGAAGTTTCTTTGGTTTCCACATTGTCAATGAGATGTTTTTTTTTTTTTTAGTCTGGTTCTGTTTACTTTTAATCTCTTGTTGAAATAGTTCCAGTGAATGTTATCGCTGAGGGCAGCGAGTGTTTCACATTGGCATGTGAAACTTTGGCAGGAGAGGGTGTATTGTAACATGTTAAATCATGACTCCAAGTTAGATTTTGTTATAGATCTCGATAATAGAATATATTGTACAACGCCATCTGACGAGGAGCAGCGTCTTTTCTATTAGATCAAGTTGTGTTTTCTCCGTATCTGAAAACCAGACGCCGAGTTTGTAAAAAACGCCGAACTCCACCGCGCGTGCGCCACTTTCTTCGTTAAAGGAATAATGAAAGCTTTTCTTGTTGAAGACAGATTGATAATTTCGCCTATCTAAGAATCAAGAAATAATGGTTGAATTTGCCTCTGCGAGTGAAAGGGAAAAGTTTTCATCTACTGTCTCAAAATAGATAAAATGGTTAATCCACGCAGCGACAGCTACCGACAAATGGCGTGAACTAGAAGAAAGGTGGAAACTAAGTGGTGATCTCTGTCGGCAAGTATCGAGCTTCTTAGTGTTGCTATTAATAATTGACGTTCCAGGAATATTTCAGGCTCTGGATAACTTTGGAAGAGGAACGGCTTGTTTAAAAATCCAGAATAGGTCGCGTCTTTAAGTTGGCTAACAAATAATAATTACAGAATGCAGCGTTTGATATGTCAAAAATAATTTAAATCTAGAAATCGCTTGCGATGGTCACACCATGGAAGGTTTTGACATAATGTCTAAATCGCATGAAAGTTCCGGAAAGAGGGTTTTTTTTATATGTAGTTTTTTGATGTAAACAAGGAAGCTGACTGGTATGTAGCAGAACTGGCTGGAGGACAGTGACCAGTATTACTAGGCCGACAAGGTCTACTTTACGAAGCACATGGCAGAGTTAGTTCTGGACTTTTCGAGATGACCGGAAGTTCAAGATCTCAGTAGAATGCTACTGGAAGATGCAAACCAAAGATCGTATATATACAAGAGATAAGCCTGTGGATTGGATTTTGATTTCGGACATAGTTGACACGTAATTAAGATCGACGCAGGCAGCAGAAAAAACACGCAGTTCTCTTGTGTGAACAAAACGACCGAGGCACGCTGTCCAGAACGAAGCTGCCCTGTTACAGGCGAAATAAGTATACGAGTGCAAAAGCCAGGTTATATCGTGCATCTACGGTCGGCTATTGTCGACACCACTGCGAGCTGCTGTGCGCGAACCACCCGGGGCTCACCACCGTTCGTGGAAGAAGCCGGTCTACGAGGGACTCCAGAAGGACTCCAACGCACCACCTGTCCAGTAGAAGATACCACCACCGTTCGTGGTCAAGCAGTAGGAGCTGATCGAGTGGAGTAAGGAGGCGTTCCGCGGAGGTACGCGAGACGACGATAAGTCGTCCCAGGAAGCTTCCAGGTTGGTCCACTCCAAATCATTTTGAGTCAGCGAGCTACAGTGTTGAGGGAAGCCTTCGCCTAATTGTGGGTTAATATATTGTTGAAAGATACTTTCTGTCTATTTTCTAGATACTTTCTGTTTATTTCCTAGATACTTTCTGATATTATCTAGATACTTTCTGTTTATTTTCTATGTACCTTCTGTCTTAGATTCTGTTTTACTTTCTATTTTAGAGCTTGATTTCCCTCTGGGGAACACAATCATACACACACACACTCTGTTTGCACTAGTTCTCTTTTAATTTAAAACATTCTATGGCAAAGACAAGAATATTCCGTTGCGTTGTGACCAATACATGTTAATCTGCTGAGCACAGACTCTAAGTTTTATTGGCCTAGGATTCTCCAGTACTATAGTAAATTCATATCATACAGGCCGAAGTTAAGTACTAGAATTTATATGTTTGAGGAAATTGTAATCACATTTGAGAATTTTGAGTTTTGAGTATTAAGTTAGTAATATTTCCTATTGTAAGGTCTTGCTGTTTAGAATTATTTTGATGCAGAACAAACTAAATTAAGTGTAAAATATTTCTTTTTGAATTCCTCAGTAAAGGGGAGAGTACCAATATTCGATAACTCATGTGTGCTTTTTCTATTTTTTGTAATAAAGCCCTTTGTTATTGAATTTACCATCTTGTTTTAATTCCTCGCCTTTACCTGAGAAGGAGGTCCGTTTCCTTAGCCGGGCAACGGCCCTTTCAACAGAACATGGAGGGTTCATAACCACTCATGGCAGGCGTCTTGGTAAAAAGTTGCTGTTGCCTATTTCCTGGTCTTCAACATCACTCTCGGGATAAGAAGAAATATTATTAACCCGCCATTTGTGCACTTTTTTTCGGTCTGTAAGATCGGGTGGTTCGAAAAAGTTGAATAATGTTTTTATTCGGCATCGAATTGTGTTGTGAATTCGTGTACTTTCCTCATTGCGCGTCCCCACCGCGAGACCACCCTGCCCTGGTGCCGTGGATGCACATCTCGGAGATTTGGCACCAACCTGGTGCGTGAAACCGAAGTCACTACCATAGGTTTTTTTTGTTGTTGTTGAAAGTATAACTTTTTTGTTTTTTGTAGTTCCTAGCGTCGTAAAGACAGACAAAGGCTAATTTAGTTATAAAAAGTATGATTGTTTGTTCTTGTAAAAGTTTAGACATTTTACTATAAGTGTAAAGATTAATCAACGAGATGTAATGTTATACCTTCATGTTATTTTAAAAAAAACATTTGTCGAGTAAAAATAGCATGGAGTATTCCTTATTAGGAAAATCTTAGATTGATTAACCCGGTGTGTAGGTTCGGAGTGACCAAAGATGTAAGTGAAATTAACGTCACAAGTGGCGGGTTAAACTTGGTGTTAAGCAAGCGGAAGTGGCAATGGGCTGGTCACAATTCCCGAAGAAACGACAACCGTTGGTTAAGACGAGTACTCAAGTGGAGACCGTGCTTAGGCAAACGTAGCATAGGACGCCCTGTGGCCAGGTGGAGTGACGACCTACGAAAAGCGAATGGCAGACTCTAGGTGCAGAGAGCTGAAGACCGAGCTCAGTAGCGTGCATTAGGAGAGGCCTACGTCCAGCATGGGACAAGTATAGGCTGATGATGTTCATAGTTTTAGTTTTTTTTTTTTTATTCAACCTGTAGTGTCCCACTGCTGGGCAAAGGTCTCCCCCAAATCCTTCCATTTATCTCTATCTTGTGCAAGTTCAAGCCAATTTCCTTCGAAAGTATCAAGATCGTCACGCCACCGCTTCCGTGGACGGCCTCGACGCCTTCGTCGGTCATTGTCACTCAGTTTTAGATTTAAACTACGATATTTTATTACTACACATCAGCAGCGACAGGAAGCTCTCAAACTTGATACGAGCGCAATATAAGCCATTTACAATAGATTATTCTTCTTACTTTGTTTTTACTTCCTGTTACTGTTGTGTCGTCTAGTGGTATCGTAGTAGTATACTTCCTCTGTCGTCGCGAGTTACTGTTGTGTCGTCTAGTGGTATCGTAGTAGTATACTTCCTCTGTCGTCGCGAGTTACTATTGTGTCGTCTAGTGGTATCGTAGTAGTATACTTCCTCTGTCGTCGCGAGTTACTGTTGTGTCGTCTAGTGGTATCGTAGTCGTATACTTCCTCTATCGTCGCGAGTTACTGTTGTGTCGTCTAGTGGTATCGTAGTAGTATACTTCCTCTATCGTCGCGAGTTACTGTTGTGTCGTCTAGTGGTATCGTAGTAGTATACTTCCTCTATCGTCGCGAGTTACTGTTGTGTCGTCTAGTGGTATCGTAGTAGTATACTTCCTCTATCGTCGCGAGTTACTGTTGTGTCGTCTAGTGGTATCGTAGTCGTATACTTCCTCTATCGTCGCGAGTTACTGTTGTGTCGTCTAGTGGTATCGTAGTAGTATACTTCCTCTATCGTCGCGAGTAACTGTTGTGTCGTCTAGTGGTATCGTAGTAGTATACTATAGTTATCTATAATAATAGCAAATATGTAACGTATTTTTTGCCTTAACTTCTTTTTCGTGGATAAGTATGGTTGTGTTGTAGTTTGTTTTTTCTTATTATGGTTATTTTCTTTATTTTTGCAGTTGTACCGTGTGAATGTGGAACGTGACATCACCAAACGGCTCCAACGGAAGACCAGCGCTGGTTAACTGCCAGCACTATGCTAAGTTGGGGCCGATATGTGATCATGCAAATTTTTATTTTCTTTGTGCTGTTTTATCATGTACATACTTGTCACAAATAAACTTTTTTCTATTTTATTCTATGATTAAAGTTGGTTTAGGTATACTCACAGCTCTATTCAAGTTGAGCCTGGAGAACTCTCCCTTGATCCTCTCCTGCACGATGACGCGGTCCACCGAGAATATGACGTCGCGCCGGTTGCGGGAGATCACCACGTCATGCCAGATGTTGTCGTCCAGCAGGCTGCCCACCGACAGGGAGGTCGCCGTACCCGAGCCTGCAGACAGGAACTCAAACTCATTTTTTTACTATAGGCAACAATAATACACTCGAGAGCAATTAATCCGGGTCACTTAAAGAAACCTATAAATCTCGGAAACTAAGAATGCTAGCTTAATGAAATAAATTGTGTTTAAAAGACAATTAAATACTCCTTAAATTTAGGTATTAAAACTTCTTAGTTATTGTAAAATTATGTCATAAAAAAACAAAATTGAAAAAGGGAGACTTTCGAAGATGGAACTACGAAATTACTGCATTTGATTTTGCTTTTGTTTCTAATCTGTAATTTAAGTGGGTATATGAACCATATTGATAGTGTTCGATATTTATTATTCAAACTGTAATAATGTCGCTTACACCTGAAGAATGCACCAGAATTCTCACAATGCTCGAAACCGGCCGGAGTCAGCGCGATATAGCCAGGACTGTCGGTGTGTCGCTGTCAACAGTACAAAGAGTTACGAGGAAACTGGCTCTAACTTACGCAGACCAGGAACAGGCAGAACCAGGTGTACCATAGCAAGAGAAGATCGATATTGGTGAACACCAAACTTCGTAATCGCTTTCTCACAGGAACTGAACATACAAATCAGTTTCGACGCCTCGGAGGAAGTAACCCAAGCGCATGGACAGTAAGACGATGACTTGCTAAAGCTATCTTGAAACCACTTAGACCTACAAATGGCCCTAAACTGGAGCGTGGGCATCGTTTTTCAAGACTAAGATATGCCTAGAACCACTTAAATTGGACTATTGAAGATTGGTCATAAGTTATGTTCTCCGACGAATCAAAGTTTATGCTCTACAAGCACGATGGAAGATACAGAGTGTATAGAAGACCAGGAGAAAGATTCAAGCAAGCATGCATCGTAGAAAAAGTAGCCTACGGTGGTGGGTCTGTACTTGTGTGGGCTGGGCCGGAATTTCATCTGAGTGTCGCACAGAACTGGTGTTTATAGAAAACAGCTCTTTAACTACCGTAAGAGATATGTGGTAGAAATCCTTAATGAACACGTTGGGGGCCTTTTATGGTCAATTTGGGTGAGGATGCTATTTTTATGCATGACAATGCCCGACCTCATACAGGTTGGATTGTGAATGACTACCTTCAAGAGATGAACTTTACTCGTATGGAGTGGCCAGCACGCAGCCCGGATATCAACCTGATCGAGCATGCTTGGGACGAGCTAGGGAGATGCGTAAAACAACGAAAGCCTCCTCCAATCCAATCACGCTTCGTGAACTCAAAATTGCTCTCACAGAGGAATGGGAGAATATTCCCCAAAATCATATAAGGAACTTGGTGTACAGCATGCCAAACCGCGTAAACGCAGTAATGGAAGAACGAGGAGGCAATACAAAGTATTAAAAAAAAAAACAAGAAAATCTTAATGTTGTTCAAAAATGACATGTTTCCTATTTTTGTTTTAAAGCGAGATCAGCAGTTTTTTTCTTTATGTAATTTATAGTAAATAAAATTTAGTGACTCATAAATTTTATTACTTTCATTTAAGGGGTATTATATTGTCTATTAAACATAATTTATTTCATTAAGCTAGCATTCTTAGTTTCCGAGATTTATAGGTTTCTTAAAGTAACCCGGATTCATTGCTCTTGAGTGTATATCACTTTTACAAGTTAAAGTCTTAACTGTCTCCTAAACCAATAAATTAGGTCAACCATACTTTGAGTTTGGTAAGGAAATCTCGCTTTCATGTTCTGCCTCAGAGTTGAATCACGCACAGGAAAAAGAAATAACCTTCTGATTATACCGGTGCTTCGGAAATACGCCTGTTCGAGAAGAGAGCACCAAGAAACTCTATATCAATACTTTTTTGTTTGTTAAATGTCTGTTTACATTAATAATTATTATAATAACACAAATATTATCTATCTATCTATACTTGTAATAAAGCAATAGAAACGAAAAAAACTGTACAAAGCAGATAATTGAAAAAAATGACTAGGGTACTTAAAATAAGCTACTGAACAAGAATAAAACATTTTTAAAATTCGTATCTGTCTGTTTGTTTGTCTGTTTATCTTTATGTTTATTCGCACATCACGTAAATACTACTGGATAGCTTATGTTTTGACTTAAAAACTGGGGTACTTTATATCACAATCCGATGAGTAGAAGCCGAGCAATCGATAAAAATATTTTTGACGGCTGAAGGAATTTTGATCAAATGTTTGTAAATTGGTATTATAGGTCCTGGAATAGCACATAGAGTATTTTTAGCCAAGAGAAATAATCACGCGTGCGAAGCCGCGGGTACAGATAGTAAAACAATAGGAACGAAAAAGTCTGTACAATCAAGATAATTAAAAAAAATGGTCTGGAGTTCTTAAAATTGCCTACTGAACAAGAATATAACATTATTTTAAATCATGTCTATCTGTTTGTCGGTATGTTTGTTCGCGTATCACGAAAAAACTACTGGACCGATTACGATGCGGTTCACGGTTCACTTCACTGTTGGATAGCTTAGGGTTTGATTTAAAAACTGGGGAACTTGTTATCTTAATCCGATGATTAGATGCCAAGCAATCGATAAAAAATATTTGAAGGCTGAACGAATTTTGAAGAAATGTAGTATATTGTACTTTTATAGGTACTTTTGGTTCAGGAATAACACGTATGGGCTACTTTTAATTGAAATGGCCACGCAGGCAAAGCCGCGGGCACAGCTAGTATAATAAGTAGACACAATAGAATACAATCATCATCAACGGAACATCGGCCTCCCCCACAGAACGCCACGACGTGGGGTGCTCGCTTTTTATCTGACAATTGGAGAATTTATAAAAACCACCGCGCTCTCGCAGCAGTTGGTGGTAAGACACAGGTGCACCTGCTGCCCATTTACTGTTCCCTGAGCTTGTCGAGCTCCCGCGGAATGATAATGGGAGGTACTAACACTTCCTGAATGAGATGTAGTCCCCCTGAGTGCCCCGCGAGTACAGCAGCGCCCCCGACGCCGTGGACGTCTTGAACCGGAACCGGATCGCCTCGCGGGACGCGGGTATTTTAACCAGATTGATGATTAGAACGAGTATGTTGTCTCACAGTTGCAGTGTGATGTAGAACCCCTGAATGCCCCGCGAGTACAGCAGCGCCCCCGATGCCGTGGATGTCTTGAACCGGAACCGGATCGCCTCGCGGGACGCGGGTATTTTAACCAGATTGATGATTAGAACGAGTATGTTGTCTCACAGTTGCAGTGTGATGTAGAACCCCTGAATGCCCCGCGAGTACAGCAGCGCCCCCGATGCCGTGGATGTCTTGAACCGGAACCGGATCGCCTCGCGGGACGCCGATATCTTACCCAGATTGATAATTAGAACGAGTATGTTGTCCCTCAGTTGCAGTGCGATGTAGTCCCCCTGAGTGCCCC
This sequence comes from Alsophila aescularia, assembly GCA_946251855.1. NCBI lineage: Eukaryota > Metazoa > Arthropoda > Insecta > Lepidoptera > Geometridae > Alsophila > Alsophila aescularia. The sequence continues at coordinate 2,263,012 of OX276375.1, forward strand.
GCGAGTACAGCACCGCCCCCGATGCCGTGGATGTCTTGAACCATAGCCGGATCGCCACGCGGACGCCGATATCTTACCCAAGTCAATGTTTAGAACGAGTCTGTTGTCCCTCAGTTGCAATGCGATGTAGTCGCCCTGAGTGCCCCGCGAGTACAGCAGCGCCCCCGATGCCGTGGATGTCTTGAACCGAAACCGAATCGCCTCGCGGGACGCCGTTATCGGGTCCCGCAGGAGGTCCATCTTGACCAGGGACGTTCCGTTGAAGTAGAGGGTGTCGGCAACTGTGGGCGATTGTTTGTAATCAACTTTCCGTAGATAATCCATACCAATATATAAAAGTGAAACGTTGTTTGTTTGTTTGGGAAGCTTTCACGAGATAACGGCTGGACGGATTTTAATGAAATTTGGAATGGAGATATGTTATACCCTGGAATAAAACATAGGATACATTTTTCCCGGAAAAATGTAAGTTTCCACGGGAAAACTGGAAAATGTTGATTACTAGTTGTAAGGAATGGTTGTCATGGAAACAAAATAACAAGTTTGTCAAAAAACATCAAGAGCATTGGTACTATACCTACTTTTTCATTGGTTTTTAATATCCTAGAAAAATATAGGATGCTTATTTTTTCACGATAAACAGTAGTCCGCGCGGACGAAGTCGCGGGCAGGAAAGATAGTTGTATTATAAAAAGAATAGCAAGAGTGTGACCTATAAATACGAGGACTGATTTGATCATGTATTAATACAGTAAGCAATCTTTTTTTTTTTTATTACTGACTAGGCAATCGTTTAACCACGATCTCACCTGATGGAAAGCGATGATGTGGTCGAGGGTGTAGCACGCTTGCCTAGTAGATACCTATTCACTCTTAACTTGAACACACCGGGGTTATAATTTACCGGAAACACTGACGAGGGCATGGCATTCCACTCCTTTGCAGTTCTTATAATAAATGAAGAAGCGTAATCTGATATCTGACACTAACTACTGAAATGAAATCGACAGTTCTACAACTCTTTCATACTTCCTCGGCCCATCCGATGGTTGCAGAATGTCCGTTCTTAACTGGGGCTGGCTGTCGTTAGTCTATTTTAGTACAAAAGTGATAATTTATGTGCCTATGGTCTTACCATAATCGCAGCCGTAGACCTCTACCCGCATGGAGATCTTGTCTCGCCACCGCATAGGGTTGATGCGAATAAACTGCGCAATAATCGGCACTTCGAACTCGTTCCTTTCTATAGTATTGCCGTCGTGGTTGCCTTCGAACATCTGGGGACATTAGATTCTGTTGTGTTAAGTGTTTAGCTCGTTTTCGGTTACGTAGAAAAGTTAGTTCAATCAAAGAAGATGAGAAGCATGTGCGAATAGATAGATAGTTAAATCCCTCTAACTACATTGAACAAGTTACCTTTATTTTAATCGAGTTAATTTGTTAGTTCTATTTACAAAATTTTACCTTTGCGGACTTCATTCGGTAACTGAGGGTCTCGGCTTGGCCGCCAAGCTACTATCATCGTATCTAATTAAGACGTATTTCTTGTCACTATTAAGCCTTAGAATCTTTAGTTCGTTAATCTACTACAGCGGATATGCGATGCCTGAAATGCCGGAGATGACTCGAAACAACGAATACACTATGTATGGTACTAATACCTTTGGCGTTACCATCCCCCTAAGACCAAATCTTTCCTTTAGGAATATTTTGATTGTTTTCGCTGCTAAACTACAAATAGTAGAAAAGGCTATAGTAACGAATACGGTAACACGGTAGCAGAGAATTTCCAAAACGTTTTGATATTGCGCTTTCTTTGATAAGCAAAAATCTTGTTTTTATAAAGTCATCTGCATAGATTGCTTCCTAGCAGAAATTACCACGCAAGTATCTATTGGTAACACTAAATTATAAGCTACGATGTTTACTAACACATGTATTTATGTTATCCAAAATAAATAATTTGAATTGAATACCTAGTCGACCGAGCCCAGTGGCGAGTACTAAGAGAGGCCTACGTCCATCTTTGGATAAGACGTATAGGCTGATGATGATGATATAACCTAATTGAATGTCGTCCATGATTTGATCCTTCTGTGAGTAAGAGTCATTTACGCGTACCTCCACTGTAGTAGATTAACAGCTTCACTCACCCGCGTGTACCCCTCCTTATCAGTGACCTGCCTCCAACTCTCGCCATCGTCCGAGTACTGGAGCATATACTCCGAGACGTATTCATCGGTGGCGTAGCGGCCCCGGGTGGCCACCGCGCGCAGCTCCCTCCTCCCCAGCAGGTTGACGGTCAAATGCTGGTAGTAGGAGCTCTCCCGCGGACTCCACGCGCTGGTCCCTTCACCGGGGGGTTAGTTAGTGGGCTGTGTAGTGGTTTGGTAGAACTTGGCAGTGGGTTGGGCGGAGGTTTGTAGATTGGCTAGTTAGATGATGGTACTAACATGATTGGTGCCAAGAACACATCACATGGTCATGAGATTAATAGATAACTTGACGAACCAGGGGCCCATTCTGATATAGGCACCGAGTCCTCTTTCCTATTTGTAGTCCCTATTAGTGGTACCAATATGCCTCTACCGCACCAAGCAACTACTTCAGGGTAATACACCTATAGCCAATGGTATTAGGACTTTAATTGTCTCTTACACATTGATTTAGCAGGATTGGAGCCCTGTTGTGATTGATATGATATCCCCAATTTATTGGACGATATTAACAACCATCCCATTGCCAACTTTTACCAAAACCGCACCTCTGTGTATAAGTTAATAAGGATTTAGTTCATGCTAATTATTTACGTTATGATATAATATTATGCTAAAAAGTATTAACCAAATAGATTAATATGATAAAGAATGAATAAAATTGTAATCCATGTTTAGTCCAACGTTGTTATCTGGTTAAAAAGGAAATCATTAAGTCAGCAAAGTAGAGTTAAGTAGTTATAAACAAAGCAAATCAATGCCCCAGTTACCTCCACGATGCAAATTAGTGTAAATGAATAGGCCAAACACAACACACTACATGCAATACCACCACCAGGCTTGTAAAGTTGTACCTTAACTTCGCCTCCTGCGGCCTTGTACTGGACATAATCGAGTCCATTGGACCCATAACTAATGTGATACTCTTGGACGAACTCCTGGGAATGAGCGCGGCCTTGAGTTGTTACCCTCGTTATGTTCTTAACTGTCCCCAGGTCAATTGTTAGCTGCTGGTCGAAATCGTTCTCCGAAGCCGTCCATGCATTGAGACCTTGTCCAAAAGTTTCTACTTTACTACGGTAGTTTGTGGATATGTTAGTTAGAATTTGAATGTTACACAGAAAAAAGAGTTAAAATCAAATTTACTATATTTTAAAGATTTATTTTATAAAAATATATCCAATTGTACAAAAATTGTTACTAGCTTAATTGATAAACAATAATTTTACAATAACCCCTTATTATTACATTAGAATAATTGATAAACTATAATTTTACAATAACCCCTTATTATTACATTAGAATAATAAAATGTGATTAGCTTTTTTTTTGCTTATTCAAAAATTCTATGCTAAAATTTGGGTCTGATTCGAGTAAAGGTTTCGCTTCTTGCACCAATTCTTCAAAATTGAGGAAAGTAAATTGAGCAGGCTGGTGGTTTAAGCGATCTTCCATTCGCAAGGAAACGGCCACAGCATATGAATCTTCAAGCAAAGTCTCTTCAAATAACCAGTCCATCTTCAAAACATTACTGTTATGCAGGGCAGTGTCTGTTATAACTTGCCCAACATGCAAGTTACGAGTCTGAATATGAAAACTTAGCTGATCCAAGGGTACGTTCAAACCAATGCCTGTGTTCTTTACATAACTTTCTTTCAAGCACCAAATTCGATAGAAACATGTCATCTGCTCCTTCTCTGTTGGAAAACTTTTCACAGTCTCCCATTCATGGCTGGATAACTGTCGGTTCATGAGACGAAAGAATTCTGCAATATTCTTATTGGCAGGAGGTTCAACCTTCATCACATCAATTCCAACACTCTTGCAAGAATTTCCGGCCAGCACAACAAATTCTCCTTGATGAGACACATTGAAACTTAGAGGAACGTCTCCAGCTCCCATCAAATACGGTTTTTGGTACCTGTCTCTGCCAAATCTAATTTCTTCATATGGTACAGAAGTGGCCAAATGCACAAACTTTCGTAGCAATAGACGTCCAAGCAGTGAAGACTTGGCATCATCTTGGAAGACAAACTTGGAGATTCTGACTTTTTCATCATTCTGAATGTAGCTGGAAGCTGCCAGTACCTCGTCATAGGAAGGCTCCCAAGCACTGGCCTTGACTGCCCATCTGAGGTTGTATTTGTCTGCCATGTTTAGAGATGTTTTGTAGGTCTGTGTGGTGTGATATAGCGTTGAGGTCCACTTACTCACTGTTTTATAGTGTTTGCAGACCTGCAGACCAATTAATCTTATTACTTTAGATCTTCTTTGCGTCCCATTGGTTTTGGTTTCTTCTTTTTGTAACAAATGAAAACTAAAGCAAAGATAACCGGCAACTTAGAGGCACTCAACACACAATCGCGCATGCAATCTCAATAAATTAAATGCTTACGAAACCAGCATCGGCAAACTACAATACAAACAGCTAAATAGCATATTTGTTGACATACTTTCTAGTAAAAACCACTAATCTGTGCTTTAATATTCACACAAACACCAAACCAAATGTTTCTCATGAAGCAGAATGAGCTTTAATTTATTCCAATACTACTATTGATAAACTACTATACTACTTCATATAATAAAAATATGTTGCCAATTGGGTAACTAATTTTTTATGGCAATACTAAACCAAATGCATTGGATCAAGTTACTGATCTCATATGTTCAAACCATTATATTATTCACTATTAGATTTATAGCTGTAACAGTACAATGGATAATTTAAAAGCCATACTAGACATGTTTCAAACATTAAAGATCAGAAAATGGTATTTCTTACAGTAACTAACATAAATTCCTCAAAAGAGATTGTTCTATTTGTTTACAATAATTTTGATATTAATATAGAAGCAAAACCACATTATAGTAGGGGTACATTCCGAGACACGATAAAATCAATATTATCACACTAACACGCGTACTGAATCACCGTGAGCGCAACAATGATATCCCTTGTGACGTCACGGATTACGTCATTACATCCGTCATTTTGCGATTACACCGACCAAACAGATAAAATCGAGAGCGCTACTGTCAAAGTGACAGACTGACGATTGTTTGTAAAGAAAACTGTTGTATGAATTCAGTTGTGTGATTTTTGTTAATTTCTCCAAATATTACTACTGACAATTGACCAGTTTTTAGATAGACAAGCAGTGTCTCCAACTCACTCGCTCATAATTACGGTGTAACCAGGGTCAAGAATACGGTAGATACTTTTTACATATATTATTTGAAGAAGTATGTTGCAAAATAACATTGTTGAAATTATATGTTTCTTTACATTATATACATTAAAATAAGCATATAATATTAATTTCTCATATGATTGGTTGACTAAAAAACAAATTTTATAGTTTATTTTTAAATGCAATGAAACGAAAATTTTATTAGAAAATCCTAAAATAAACCAACCAACATAACATAATACTAAGATGAAAGATATTAATAGGTAACTGTTCAGTACATTCAAGTTAGTTACAATAAGGTACAATCCTATTTGGTTGTATTATAAACAAATTAAAAGTTGAAGAGTGTGGGGATTCCCCGTTTAGAACATATCAGTGTTGTCATATAATATCAATGTTACTATACTATACAATAATGACAAATAAACTTATAAAAAATAAAAATTAATGGCCATAGTTTTTGATATCGTGTCATAGATAGCACGGTAGGTGGTAAATGCAGCTAAATTACGGTAAATCTACCGTAATTATGGTAGAGTTGGAGACACTGCCCACAAGTAATATGTTGTATTTTGAGTACATTTTGAGGTTATGTTGTTGTGTCTTGTTATCACACTCACAAGCGTACCAAATCAACTGCAGCAATCAACTGTCTTGAGCACAATATCTGAATGGGAACTCAAATTAGCACTCTGATTTCTCACATTGATTTTATCGTGAATTGGAATGCACCCTAGGTATAATCATTTATTTTTTTATCATTGTTTTATTGACCATTAGTTGATGCAATTTAGAATTTTATTAGAATTTGATTAATTGCATGAGTTGATCTGTTGCTAAGCAGTTGCCAAACAATCTGTTTTATTTATCTATCTGTAACTTACCATATAACTTAGCATTCTCTGGTCCCCGGTCTCTCAGGCTGGATGTAGCAGTTAACTTAGCGTTGTCTACAAGAGGTTCATTGCATTCATAGTCGTAGTAATATCTAGCAGAATCTGAAACATGCAAAACAACATTTTTAGAATAGTTATACGGGTAACTTATTGTGTTGTTTCAATATTTTATGATATGAAAAGATTGCAAACGTAATTAAAAATAGACCAACAAAGGTCTATGAAAAGTTTGCGCAGGAACATTTATTTACCAATTGTATGAATGTTTGTTTGTTATTTAGTCGACATTATGGTACGTCGAGTGATAGTTGACAGAATTCGACAACTTTCCTAACGAACATAACGATGAGCAGTTGAACTTCAAAATATGAAAGATCGTTACACTTACCTGCATGAGATTTGGTAATGCTACAGCAAAGCAATACAAATAAATAATACACAGAATCACTCATCATAATTTCATACTTGTTTTGTGGTGAAATTAATAGTATAGCTACAGTGAATTAGTCAGAAAATCAAATAAATTATAAAATTGTTTGATCATTACGTACGTTACGACGGCGTTGTCGCAATCATCAAGCCGGACAACACCCCTAGTGCGTTTTCATTTACTTATTGATAGAACCAAAAAAGAATACAACGAATAAACTATCAATCAATCACCCGCATTACCATATATCAGAGATATACATTGCTGTAATTGGTTTAAAGTCAGCTGTCATTTATAACAACCAATGAAATTTGTTACTATTCCGGACTAGTGTTACTTCACTTTGTGATGAGCAAGTGATGAGAACTGACTAGATTTTGCAAGGTTACATTACCCCTGCATTCGAGATGATGAGATGGCGTTGTGGGCAGTTCCGAAATTTACATACAAGCTGTTTTCTTTGAACATTTTCAACACTTTTGCCGTTTTTGCAACTTTTGACACTGACGATCTTTTCCAAACCGAAAGAAAAACGTCCTTATCGATGACGGAATAAAGTCCATTTTTTTATGTCAACATATCATCAAAACGAACGGTGATCGACAACGTTCAGAACGCTAATTTCACCCACAAATGTCCAAAGAGAACGCCAAATGTGATCATATTTATAGCACTTTTAACAGTTATTTTCGCCATGTGCTACAAAACGAACGGTCCCTACGTTTCACAATTCCTACGTTCGGATTGGCATTTGGGAGTTCTTCTCAGTTTCAAAATATTTATTTTTTAAAAGCCCTGTTTCGGTTCCTGCCACTAACAATTCTTTCCAGACCGTACGAAAAACGTCCCTATTAAAAAGAAAATAAGGTTATTTTTCCGATGACAAATTTATCTTTCATGTCAAGCAAACATGCAAAACGATTGAAAATATTTCAGAACGCTAATCTCGCCCACTTTCCAAACTGGATGCTAAAGGTCATATTTGCATTATCATATAATTTAGCGTTGTTTTCTGTAGTACTATTAGCTAACTTGGTTTCAATCTGATTTTCGATGTCACTATCAATACTGCTGTGCGATAGAGTCAAAATTGCTATGAAATATTGCTTGTTGCATAATGAAACGAGATAGGTAATTGCTCTGCTGATATTTTAGCCATTTGCATCAAAACGAACGGCGAAATAGTTTCGAACGCAGGTACAGTATTGCCCTATAGAATTTAGGAAGAGGGAATTATTAAGTTTTACAATTACATTCAGGCATACATTCTCAGGGTAGACGAGTTCTCGAGTGGAGACCACGTTTAGGCAAACGTAGTGTAGGACACCCTGTGAACAGGTGGAGTGACGACCTTCGCAAGGCGGGAGGGAAGAAAATGGATGAGGAGAGCTGAAGACCTTGCTCATTGACATGTGAGAGACCTACGTCCAGCAATGGACAGATAGACTGACGATGATGCATTCTCAAATGACTCCTATTTTTCTCTCTCATCTCAATAATTACCTAAACCTAGCCATTAAGTAAGGGCCAATCAGGGCCAATACTTGAATGATTGTTGCCAACCCTTAAAGTTAATTTTCCACCAGACTCGTAGAAAATATCCTAAATTAAACTATGCTAAAATCACACAGTTTTCTCCTAAAAAGTGGAACAAATAACAATAAAAAACAAAACGATTTCTTCCCCATTGCGCTCCGTTCAAAAGTGTTTATTTATAAATATACACATACATACATTTACACATCACAAACCACACACTCACCACACACATACACATACACATACACATACACATACACATACACATACACACATACATTCACATAATCACCCTAATCAGCGGATAATGACTGTATAAATAGGCCTACACTACACTGTATTGGTTCCACGAGTAATCTTTATATTATTTAAGGTTCCTCTTTCTTATGAGTTTTATTTCCAAGGAATGGGAATATGACTATGAATGATAATGAATGAATGTGTGATTTATGAATTTGAATGCATCTAGGAATCCAATCAATTGTATATTGACATTGTAAATAAACATGTTCACCAAAAAAATTAAAGGCGATAACCCAAATTGGTCAATAACAAAAATTCAAAGCAGCTTGTGCAAGTTTCTTTGAAAATTGGCCAGAGTTTAATAAATCCTTTTCAGCTCAGCATTTCCATTATTTTAATTAATTATTTTACTATTTTAACTTTATTAACCTTATTATATATTATATTTTTATTTTCTTTTTTCTTTAGCAATTATTTTTTCCTTTTTTTTTTTAAATGAACCTAATGTTTTGGGATACCAATAACCACAAAATTTTTACATACCTTACTACAAAAATATAATATATTTGTTTACTATCAAAAAAAATATGTTTTTCTCCGGGGAGGTGGGGTATTGTGACGAGGCCAAACCTCTTTCGTAATAATACTCATTTGATGTCTTAATTATTTCATAATCCATTTCATTCCATTTGATAGTTTGTCATTATTAATTCTAAGTTCAAATAACCTGTCATTCCGATATTGATTTTAGCAAAACCGAATTTCACGAAATAATATGTTATAAAATACCTACATAAGTTTATTACAAATATATATATGAGTCTTTTAAATATATATGAGAATACCATCGGTTGTTTTGGATCCAGATTGTTGTAGCACGAAAAGTCTATGCTCATAATGTTCCTGTAATTTTTAATTGTCACTGAGGTTTGGTCCCTGGGCTAGTGGAACAAACCCAAAGCCTAGGACCGCCTTGTGACAATTGAATGAATTGTCGGGTTTTTATGAAACGCATTTCGGTAGTTTGACTGACATTTGTCGATTGACACTTGTCAGTCTACTATAGTTTTATGAAATAGGGCCCATGTCGCACCCATGCCGGTCTATGTTGGGAACGATATTATCGAAACTGTTGATCACGATGTCTACTTAGGTCAGACGATCCTACTGGGTAGATCCAACTTCGACAAAAAGGTCAACCGATGAATACAACTCGGATGGACAGCGTTCGTGAAATTACGCTATATCTTCTCGTCACAGATACCGCAGTGCCTCAAGACTTAGACATTTCCTTCGCCATTGCTCAAGACGAAAGTTTCAGTGCGTGTTGCCAAAGAGTATATAAATACGTGTTGCCAGTGATGACATGGCACTGACATGTGTTCGCTAACTATTGGTCTCATAAACAAGCTCAAATTCGCGCAGCGAGCAATGGAGAGAGCTATGCTCGTAGTTTCACTACGTGATAAGATCCGTAACGAGGAAATCCGTAGAAGAATCAAAGGTAATCGAAATAGCTCCCAGAATTTGCAAGTTGAAGTGGCAATGGGCAGGCCATATAGTTCGGAGAGCTGAGAACCGCTGGGGAATAAAGGTTCTCAAATGGCGACCACGAACAAGCAAGCGAAGTGTAGGGAGACCCCTAAACTTTGGACGGACGACATTGTAGCGATCGCAGGGAGTCGGTGGCCATACTGTTCATGGCCCATGTTCAGCAATCAGCAGTGGACTTCTAAATGCTGAAATGATGGTGATGATGAACCGTAACAGAAAAGTATTTATTTTTATTTTGTGTAGTTTTATTTTTAAATATGGCAAGATTAAACTTTTCGCTAAAAAAATAGTTCCATACGTAGTATCTATAAGTAGTCTGTGATAGTTCCCCCCTTTGTAGTTTGTGGTTATAATGCGCTCTGTGGTGCCCCATTTTTTACTGCAATTGATTCGAAGACACTATTAATAGGTACGTCATATTTTTTTACGACTTCATCGGTTTGACAGTCACAATACTGTAATTTGTAGGTTTTTTGTCTATGCTTTGCACGTATCATTGCCAACAGAATAGAGATATTTTGTTACCATGTGTATTCAGCTTTCCTCCTAGCGTCATTCCTAAACATATTTATTTTACGGCAAAATAATCACTCTTTAGAAGAACAGGGTTTGAAATATTAACATTCTATTGTATTATTAGGGCGAAAACATAGAAATTAAATAAGTAATAGTGTCTATCTTTAAATGTGAGGTAAATTTGTTATCTACGTTAGTGATAACTCACTTGTTGAATCTGTGGTTGCAAGCGATTAATGCATAGGGCTGTGTTCACTTACACGCTCGAATCATCCGTGCGATTATCGCTCGATCATCCGGAGATCGTGAACGACTTTGGACGTCCACATACAATTGACAACTGTCAAGTGTCAGTTTCATACTATTCCTCCCCTCCACTACTATTTTTCGGATGACCCAGGCGAACGCCCGGACGACGCCGTGAACGATTTCGAGTGTACGCGCGTACCGTGGGTGATCCATGCGTCCTCGAACGTTTATGTGAACGGGCCCCAGGTGTGAGTTATTAATTTGCATGTGTTGTATATTTTTTCTATGTGTGTAACATTTTTGACGTTTATAATGGTTTGTTGACATTATTCTTACAGCACAAGCTTACACATTTTTTTGTATGTAGTTAGTGAACCTTCTACCATGTAGATAGAGTTTAATATTGTACTCTATAGCAGCAAAAGATAAAGTTTTTGCGTGAGATGTGCTGTGTAGGTACATTGTAAGAGGCTGTGTAGATAATTTCACATCACAAACTTACACCATTTTTGTATGTAGCTATAGAACCTTTTGCCATGGAGAAAGAGTTTAATATTGGACTTTAAAGTAGCAAAAGTTAACGTTTTTGCGTATGATTTATTTCGTTTAGTATTTGTACTATTATTTATTCTGTGGCTGTGTAGAGATCTTTGGGACGAAGTTTGAGCGGGAAACCCATATGAAATTGTTTAAAAATCGATTTTATTATAAAGATATAAAACGCCCTATTGTATTTTTTCTAAATACCTACCCCCATGGATTGCACTAAACATTACATGTACTACTCCAAGACCTATAATACCAATATACCAACATTTGATCAAAATTCCTTCAGCCGTCAAAAAGTTTTTATCGATTACTCGGCTTCTGCTCATCGGATTGACGCACATATTCCCGCCCACACCGCCTCTTAATATTCAGTATTACGGCGAAGCAAGGCAAGTAAAACAAGGATTACTACTGGACTACCAATATGCAAAAAATCAACTGAATTGTTATGTTGGTCTGGTCAAAAAAAGTAAAAATGGAGTATCTCCGAACAATAAAAAATCGCGGAAATTACATGGGGGCTTATTCGGGTGCCCCTGGGAGTGCTCTACTTCGGGACCTCCACCTATCACTACTTCCTTGGACATCCTGTATATTTATGAGGGTATGTGGAAGTTACACCATAGCGTCGCCCCTTTTAGTCCGATTTTAACAAGCGAGGTGTCAATCGATTCGTCTTTAGATCTAAGTAGTGTCCTAAGCTTTTTTTTTTACCCGACTATGGCGAAGTAAAGGAAGGGTTATGTATTCAAACTAAAAAGTTGGTCAGATTTTGACAAGCGAAGTATCAATCGAGGATTATTACCAAAATCCCCACCAGAACGTCCCCACCAGTTGATCGTCTTCATCGCAAGAGTCTTCATGTCATAGGCTATTTTTTACCCGATTGTAGTCAGGTTTTAGTTTATGAACTTATGACTTGTTTTTATTATAAGTATTATTATGATTTTAGTCCTACCCATATGGTCCAAACTAAACGGAATCCTGTAGCTGTTGCTGTTTTAGTAGGGTAATGGTAATAAAAGGTTCAGTTTAGTAGAACAAAAACGAAAACGAAAATGTAATAATACAAATTATATACAAATAACAATCACAACAACCTAGCACAGGACTTGTACTATTATTTATTCTGTGGCACAGGTGACATTTCTCCTTTATTATTGGGTTCCGTACCAGAAGGGTCCAAACGGAACTCTTTTGCTAATGGTGTAGGTAGTAAGAGATTGAATTAAATAGGACAAAAAAAACGCAGTAGTTGCATATGATGTGTAAAATCAGTTCAATCTGTTTTTTATAGGCAATGACCCGTCCACCCACCGGCTTCACCCACTAGTGGGTGCACGGGTAATTCGCATTTACCCCTCCTGCACTAGAGTTGGAAACTAAAAAAAAAGTAATATTTTATCATCGCTGTTCAAGCTCTGCTTTATCATCGCCCGATGCTGTTTTATCATTTAGGATAGCACTGCGCAAGCTAATTGGTCAATTGTTTCAGTAAACAGTTGACCAATGAGCGCACGCAGCACATTGTAACACTTTTCACAAAATCACTCCCATAAAGGAATTACTACTCATAGATTTAAATAAAGCGAGAGGAAAGATGTTACAAATCAAAAATATTATACAAAATTATAAACAATTAGCATAATGGTCACAATAGCCAAACACAGGCGCGACCTTCCTACTTTATCAATGTTCCTGGAATCAACACATGACATTTTAGTAAAAAACTCTGTCTAGATAAATGGTACAGGCAGTGGTGCAGGTCATATTATAATTAATGGTGTGGTGGTTGTTTTTACAATATATCACTACTATCAGTCTACTTCAGTTAATGAAGACACATCAATGAAGTAGTTAATGAATGAGTTGTTAATAAAAATTAATAACTCGTAGTTCTTTGAATGAAGAATTATTATTATTAAATAATACACTAATAGCAGCTTCAAACTGATGCTTGTATATCATTTCAGATTGTATGTATGTATGTATGTATGTATGTATGTGAAGAATGTTTCATTTTCGATTGTATGCTAGTAAGGAAAGGATCCAATGATAGAAGAAGATTGTGCAGAATATCTTCATTGGTGGCAATATTGCTGTTCACGTATGACTTTCTCGGTATTTGCGGAAGTCTTTGTTCCTTGCCTCACATGCTTCTTCGAATAAGAAGCCAATAGGTATTACTGATAGGTGCTCGACTATCTGGGGTCCATAAATTCATAATTTATTTATTAGCTGTCACACTTACTATAGTATACTTTGAATTTAGATGTTTATCTGTTTGCCTGATGAAATGCATTGCAATATTACAGCAATTCTTTATAATAAGTTCTCATCTAATTCAGTAATATGGGCAGTTGTTTCTGGATCTGCAAAATACTGTCTTGCAACATTCCCGGTATTGGTGTTACCACTGCCCTGTTTGCCTATTTCTAATAGTATGCAGGTTTCTCTTCGAAAAGCTTCTTGAATGACTTCTGTCTTATCTTTCACTTCATTTCTTCACGTTTTGCTTGCTATGATTATATAAATCTTGTTTTTTTTATAAGTCTTCTTACACTGCCTTAGCTCTCACTGCTTCAAAATTATTCATTCCAGTCAGTCGAAATTTGCACAGATCACATACTGAAGTCCCTGAACGAGTGCATTTTTTCATACATGGTTGGCATTAGGCTGTGTGTGGTCATGGCATTTCCGCAATCAGTTGGAGTTTGTTCAGTGATCTCTGACTGAAATCCAGCCAATTCCGTTTTTATGTTTGCATTTGTCTCCTTCATAAACTTAAAAGAAATCGGACGACAGCAAGCAGTAGACGAAATCTTGTCATTTTGCTATACTGTTTCCACTCAAACTTTCAGTGAGTTGATGAGAGGCACAAGGCTTGCCATAAATTCTCACCTTAAAGTGGTTTGTTGACTAGATGCACCATCGAATCCCCACTTACTATGCAACACAACACAAGTCACGCACCTGCATCAAAATTATGATTAAATGATTCCATAAGTCTTTTAGCCATAAGATCTAAGAGTGCTAGCAGTCGTAATTTTACTGTATGTCGTGACAGTCATGTCTTCTTTCTTCGGATAGTAGGTACTTATTCTTCTCCTTCAGCAACATATGATTCCAGACCTAGAGATAGAATGCAAGTGCGTTCTGTGGAGAAATTTCGAGGGGTGTTGTGCAGTGTGTGATGCAGTTCACTTTCTAGGAAATCTATGATCTTGGAGGCATCAATGAACATCTCAGAAAATCTGAAAATCAATCAATCACACAGAATATTAGTGAAAACTGAAGTTGAGAAAAGGAGCGATAATATCCCAACAAACAACGAGAGATAATTTTATTTGCGTTGGCTTGGCTAATCGCTGGTAGGTACCTACCTACGTATAGACATTGCATGATTTAAGAAAACAGGCGAGGCGAGGCGTAGTTACATTATTTGAACCATGAGACAAAACAACATGAACATTACAGAACTTGGTTTCAATCAGATTGTCAGTCTCTTAATAGCAATTTCGACTCTATCGCAACGCATTAGTGATAGTGATATTGAAAATCGGATTGAAACCAAGATAGATCATAGCACTACTGTTCTGTTTACTTTTGTAGCACCATTCCCTCATCCCAATTAATTTAAAACTAGGAAATGGAAATAATTATCGAAAATCTTACACTTATACCGCAAGACCAAGCAAAACAATGTATTTTTTATTTAAAATTACATGCTCTGCCGCTAAGTTTTGTCACTTTCAAAAAGTAGCATTTCGAACCAACAAAACAACATGGGTGTGACGATGCTGGTTTCCGAAGCTAGAAATGTTAACATTTTGCATAGTGGAACGTTTGACGTTTGTTGTTTGTGCTAGCATCGGAGGGCTTGTGGAACGACATTGGGGCTAAAAATGTTAACATTGCTAGCATTTTGCTCTAAGTGGAACGCACCTTTTATGGTAAATAAAATTTCGAAGTGTTTGGTTTGGGGTTTGGTACCAAAGAAAATATATTTGGTACTTTGTGACACAGACACAGATTATAGATATGGTTTGATATGTGATCCACAGATTATTCATATAAAAGTAGTTTTTATTTGAATGCTCGAGACTCAGCTGTCTATTCACGAGCTAACACACAGACTTTATATAAAGAAAAAATAATAATAATAATTAAAAGGGTATAAAAAAATATGTTGTATGAATAACGGCGGCCCAATTGATTGATTTTCAGTGTATTTTTGTTGTACTCAGTTGTACATTTTCCAAAAGATAAACAGTGCTATTCGCATATTTTTCGATTCATCACCTTTTCATTTAGTATCTCATTCTGGAAAGTGTTTTACAACTTTGATTCACAAACAAACTTCTCACTCAAGCTCTACACCCGAAAAAAATTTGCTCTTGCCACGTTAAGTCGGCACCTTGCATTAATAATTCAGAGGAAGATGTGGTGATCGTGTACCACATCTGAGTTATAAGGTAGGTTTATTTGGAAGAGACGAAAAAAGACCTCATTAATAATAAATTATTGACAACTGAGTCACTGCAGTCTTCCAACATGACATCAGACATGTCGTATGGAATCGTTGGAATGCATGTTGAAATCTATTGTGGTGATTTTTATGGTTTTAGATTAATATTTGAACATTGAAGTTACTCTTCTGTTCCACAAGGATACTTGTACAAGTGTAAATACACACTTTACGTAGGTACACTTAGATACTTGTTTTCTAATAGGTATTATGTATTTTAGTATAAAAATACCCTCTTTACTTATCCCCGATAGGGAGTCTGTTGATGATGCAAGTACTCAGTCATTTTATATAATCAATGATAAAGTAACCTATTCAGTTCTAAATATATCCTATTTTGTGTAGATGTTTCCACCAATGTGCTCTGAGATCAGCTGTTAAGGTTGAAACAACACAATGACTAATAGCTGCTGCCTGACACAGCCATTATCAGCCCAGGGACAGGTTTACGTATCACATTTTAAGAATCAATGGGATGGTATATTAAAATTGCACACAGGTAGGCAACTATCTTGCATCCCATATGCAGTTCTTATGAATAAATGTATCAAAAAACACAACATAACATAACTGTGGTCTAACCATAAACTGCAATAATAATGTGAATGAAAAACTATAAAAAAAAATATAGTGATGAAAAGTATTTTATTGTTTCGCAAGCTAAAAATATAATACAATGAAATGTTAGTGTTGTGGTCTACCTGTCAGCTTTGACATCCTCAAAACCACCAACCTGTGATTACATTGATCCAATTTATCATCAGCAGAAGCAACCATGTCAAGCATGTCAGACCGCAAGGTAGAGCTGGAGCGAAAGAAGGCCAAGCTCCAGGCTCTACGGGAGGAGAAGGACCGACGCCGGCGCGAGAAGGAACAGAAAGATGCAGAAGAAGCACTGGTAAGTAACTCAATCATGTGATATTACAGATTTATTTTTTGATTGGAAAGTTTACCACTGAATTGGGTAACTTTGTTCATTTGGTCCTCTATGGCAGCAATTTGCCTTTTATTGAGAAAAATACTCAAGCTATTTTGACTGATGATAAATGTTTGTTGGTGGTGAAGCATGGCATATTTTTAAAATATCATCAAGGGCATTGGCAGAACTGTGACAACAAGCCACAGAGGCCATAACCAAGATGTCAAGTCAAGTGCCAGGAATATTAAATAAAAGGATACAATCAGCATACACATTATAATACATAGTTATGCTGTGTGAGTGCACACCACTTATGGCCAGTTCCTATATCTTAAAACAAACCGTTTTCGCGTACTGTCCGTAGGCTTTTGACAAAAGTGCCATACTAAAAACGTCAAATAGTAACAATACGTAGAAAAAACAACTCATTTAACATTTATAGGAATGGGGGGTTAGTTGATTTGATTGTATCATTTAACCCCCCATTCCTATAAAAATTAAACGTGTCTCTATCTATAATTCTATACTTATATAACAATAAAGCAATAAAAACGAAAAAGTCTCTAAAAAGAATATAATTTAAGAAAATGGTCTAGGGTACTTAAAATAAGCTACTGAACAACTTTTTTTTTTAATTTGTGTCTGTCCGTCTGTTTGTTTGTTTGTCTGTATGTTTATTTGCGCATCACGTAAAGTCTACTGGACCGCTTGCGATGCGGTTTTCACTGCTGGATAGACTTAAAACTGTTGGGGTACTTGGTATCCTAATTCGGTGATTAGATGCCAAGCAATTAAAAAAAACGATTTGACAGCTGCATGAATTTTGAAGAAATATACTTTATAGGTACTGTTGGTCCTGAAATAACAAGTGTGGGCTACTTTTAAATGAAATGACCACACTGGCAAAGCCACAGACACAGATAGTATTGAATGTGAATGAATCAAACTCAATGTAATTTTGTGTAGGTACAAACACAATCTAGAAGTATATCTGTATCAGAATCTATATGGTGTGACAGAAACAACATGAAACTGTCATAAAGAGGCTAGCTATTAACCCCTATCCCATCTAGTGTATGTGGTTGAGGATGGTAAATTAAACTTGCTATGCATGAAGGGCACTGATATGATGGATATGACAACTTTAAGCAGATTAGAGAAGATTGAAAAAATATGTTATTATGTACTACATCACTAGCTTTGGAGCCGAAGACTGCCTCAGTATATCAAAATAATAAATTTCATGCAAAATATATGTACTGGCATAGCTTCATCCATACCAATATATAAAAGTGAAACGTTGTCTGTTTGTTTGTTTGTTTGGGGAGCTTTCACACTATAACGGCTGGATGGATTTTGTTGAAATTTAGAATGGAGATGGAATAAAACAGGATACTTTTTATCCCGGAAAATTGAAAGTTTCCATGGGAAAACTGGAAAATGTTGATTACTTACTGTAAGGAACGGTTGCCATCACATAATGGTCTGTGGTTGCCATGGAAACTAAATAACAAGTCTGTCAAACAACATCCAGACCATTGGTGCTATATCTACTTTTGCATTGGTTTTTAATATCCTAGAAGAAAATAGGATCCTTATTTTAGCGATAAACAGTGGTCGCGGGCGGGAAAACTAGTAATCTATACTTATAATATAAATAATAATATAATATATAACTATAACAGGTCCAATTCTGTACAATGAAGTTTTGTTTTTGGATTGTTCTCTATATTCGATACTAATGCCAAATCTGTTTTTTTTTCTATTTTGTCTGTCTGTCTGTCTGACTGAATTTAAATGAAACTTGATACGATTTGAGTTAATACTACTGGGTAGGACATACAATACTTTTCATCCTAAAAAATTAAATGGTTCCCGCAGGATAGGGGTTGAAACTTATTTAAAAGAACATGTATCATGCTGAAACTACTGGACCGATTTTGATGCAACTTGGCACAGACTAAGACAGACTATATGGTGGGCTAAAATTGAGTATCTATATACTTTTTATCCCGAAAATATAAAGGGTTCCTGCGAGATAGGGGTCCGAAGATATGTTAAGTTTAAAGTAATAAATTATATTTTTGGAGGGTATTCTATGTTAGATACTGAAGCCAAAACTGTATATTTTTCATTTATGTCTGTCTGTATCTTGGCTACGCATCACGCCGAAACTACTAAATGAATTCAAATGAAACTTGGTATAATATGAGTTCATACTATGAGGACATACATTGAACACTTTACAGTACATTGGATACTTTTTATCCCGATATTTAGCAAGGTTCCCTTGGGAGAGGGGATGAAAGTCAAAATGTGTACTTAGTTGTAATTCATTAACGCATAGTCCGATTTTATTCATATTTTTTTTATTGAACCTACTTTAAATATTGTCATGGAAATATTTCAAGGTTATCGAGTTTGTAGTTCAGAAATTACAGACAGCACAACCCTCAGTATTATGTCAAAATAACTTGACACCCGAAATTTACAAGAACGTTTAAACGTATGGCTCATCTTAAGCTGTCCTTCGCACTTTATTGACTGAGGTAGCGCGAAGCGTCTCCGTTTGAAAAAGGGGCAAAAAAGGGGCTACTGAATATCTCCGCCTTATTAAATCCGATTTCAATGGTTCTTTTTTTATTTGAAAGGTAATAACTCTAAGTAGGTGTCATAAAAATTTGGTGAAGATCTGATGAGGATCTTCGGCGTGATGAGCAGAATAGCTCCTCAAAATGCTCACTTTTAGATTTCTACTAATAAACCCTTTACCTATTTGGAAGGGATTGATGGAGCACCTTGGTTATTAATGTTAATTTTACAATAAGGTAACTAGATGGTGTTACTGTGCACCGCTAGATTGTTTGCAAAAAAGTTTGTATGCGCGAGGTCTACAGCTCCCAGAGCCACTAGTCATATAAGATTAACGTTCACCATAGACGCAAACACAACGTAGTGTGGGAGAGGTCCGCCGGCCAGGTGGAGAGACGACTTGCGAAAGACAGCTGGCAGCGACTGGATGAGAAGAGCCATAGAACGGGCTCTGTAGCGTTCTTTGAGAGAGGCCTACGTCCAGCTGAGAACTGGTATAGGCTGATGATGATGATGATGATGTAGACACAAAAATCGCGTTAGGCTTATTCTATGGTTAGGTCGCAAAAATTGTACCGTCCAGGGGCCTAATTCTCTAATTTCAAGACGCCCATTCCACGCCAATTCCACGACGCCTCCGTGGAATTTTTTCGTGATTCCACGCAGGCAGCGTGAAATAGCCGTGGAATTGGCGTGAGTGGTCATACAGACCCTGTTTTTTGGGATGTTGTTAGGAATTTTCGGTCATTTTTCAGATTTTGGCTTATAACATCTAAAATGTGCTTCCCACGGAAAAGTTTTCTACAACACTTTGTTTTGCTATGATGTGTAAATATTTTTAATACATTGTTAAAGTCTCCGAGTCATGTGACCAGAGTCCAGACATATTGTATACTAGCTGTGTGCGGGCACAGATGTGTAAATATTTACACTTCATAGCAAAAAAAATGTTTTATTTGTAAATATGTGTCATAAATAAGGTGTATGTTTAAGATTTTCTAATCTATTGCAAAACTAAGCTGTTTACACTTAGTTATTTTATGCTTAAATAATAGCTTATGATCAGTTCAACTAACAATTATAATACTCCATTTAAAGTTCTCAAAATATTAATTTAGTAGCTATGTTTAATTGACTTGCAAAAGATAGAGCTTTTCAAGTCGTTTGTCTTTCTTTTTTCTTAGTGTGTGTATGTTCCTTCACTACTCCAGGATTTCTATACAGATTTGGATGTTAATTTTTTTAATTTGAATGGTTATTAACTTCAGAATGATGTCACATAAATGTCATGAAAATTGGTTAAGATGTTTTAAGCTAATGTTTTTTTTTGTATATACCTATGTTCCTTAATATCTCTAAAAATCTAATATGATTTGGACACTTCCTTCTACATTTACAAGGATAGATCTCTAGTGTAATTCTAAATGTCTATTACCAAAATTGTTTTTTTTAGTAAATCCTTTTAAGCCGATTTATGTATTTAAATAACTATTGTTTGAATGCGACCCTTGCACGAACGTCGCGAACAATGAAAACAAACATAGATGAACGTAATTTTATCAAATATGTATTCTTTATTATTTCTCTCTTTTAGATAAGATATTCATTTTAGGTGTTTTGTCAGCGTATTACACACGATTATTTGTGTTATTTTATATGAGGTACGCGCAAGGGTTATGTTCAAACAAGAATAGCTCCTAAACTAACATTTTGAGAACTTTAAAATTTGAAGTCGTTTGGTGAAACAGATCGTAAGCACAAAATAATTATGTGTTCACGATTTAGTTTTTGCAGTAGAGCAGAAAATGTGAAAAAATTACGTTATTTTTGACACCAATTTTCATATGTACCATTGTTTTGCCATGATTAGTAAATATTTTTAATAGAAAGATATTACTATCTAAAAAAAGTATTGTCTTCACTCTTATAAGAATCTATTTTTATGTCCAGGGAGCCTCTACTTTCGTAGATATTAATTATTAAAGACAATCAAATAATTGATAACTTTCAAAAAATTAAATTGATGGCTTTAATAGGGGTGGGGTTCCATCTTTATTTTTTTTATTGATTAAATTAAGTGCATAACACGCTGTTAAAGTCTCCGAGACCTGTGTCATCCAGACATATTGTATAAATTTTAAGATTAAGCTTCTTTTTGCCTACCATCACAACACCAGGGCCCCGATTCTGTAAGCTATTGAACCGCGATAACGCAAGTCTATCGCTTGAAATTTTTTGAGAATTTTTCTTATTTACCACTTAAAAGTGCTGGAAGCGAAAATTTTGCTAACATTTTCGATTTTTGTTTTTTTTATTATTATTTTTTTTATTTTTTGAATATTTCCAAAAAAAAACACATCTAGCACTTTTAAGTGGTAAATAAGTAAAATTTCTCAAAAAAAAATCAAGCGATCGACTTGCGTTATCGCGGTTCAATAGCTTACAGAATCGGGGTCCAGATAAAATGTGATCCAATCTTTGAAATAAATAACAATTTACCTGGAAATAGTTGCAGTGTCGTTGTCACTTTTATCTTTTAAATTTGTAGTTTACATGTTTTGTTATAATTGTGACAATTGAAAAAAATAAAAAAGAATTAACAAATATGGAAAAAAATACATCCCCGTAGAGTTTCTTGGTGCTCTCTTCTCTAACGGGCGTATTTCCGAAGCACCGGTAGAGTCAGAAGGGTATTTCCTTTTCCAGTGTGAGATTTAACTCTGTTGGCACATGAAAGGGAAATTTCCTTTTCAAACTCAAAGAATACTTAGTTTATCTAAATTTGGATTGATTTGATCTTTTTATAACATTTTATGTATATCTCTTTGTTCAGGAGATGTTAATTTTGACTTGTAAAAGTGCTATTATTTTTGACTATTTACAATAAAATACTTTGACTTTGTGTAACAAAAGTCCTGCCTCATTCTCCCCCATGCAGCTCAGTCATTGTCAGAAAACTTGTCACTTTTTCCTTCTTCTTTTCAACCAGTAAAGTAGCGGTGGTCGAGTGGTGTACAGGGTGGAATTTAGTTAATTTGAGTCCGCACCATCACTGTTCTGGATCAATTTTTCACTTAGTTTCATTAAATAATTCCAGCAAAGAGCATCCACAGCATCAAGCCTCGACAGTCGCCGAGACTTGGATGAGATGCTATCCTCACTGGGAGTGGCCCCAGTGAAGGACGTCCTGTCTTCGCTGTCATCCATGACGTCACTGACGCCTCCGCAGACGGCCTCGCCAGATGCCAGTCTACCGCACACGGATAAAGCCAGTTTACCTACACAAGGGTGAGTTTTGTACTTGCAACTATTGGAAAACATTTCCACCTACTTAGCTTGGAAGTTTCTTTTTGCTGTGTTGACGTAAGTTTAAGACAAAAGTGTTTGGGGAACTACTAGGCCAGTCATTGGGGGAAAATATGAAGCTTGCGGGCATGTGGTTATGGGCAACCCGCATGCCCAGCGTGCGTTCTCGCAACTTCGGAGCTCTTGAAAGCAGGAGGGAAACCTGTACTATAGGAGCTTCAGGGGTTATCAGCACCGTTCTTAACAGTGGGAGAACTCCAGAAGCGTGGAGTAGGAGATTGGTAGCACTCTTCTTTAAAAAAAATTGCTTTTGTGAATCTGACACATATGTCCCTTCCTTCAAACATTTATATAATACAGGTTGGATTTTTGAGACGGGACAGTAAGGGCCTTAACCTTAACCGTTATAGTTAAAGGAAACAAAAAAAAAGGAAAGGACCTTCCATAACTTTTTGAGATATTTGACGACCGGTTGGTCTCGTGGTTAGTGATCCTAGGTACGTAATCAAACGGTCGCGGGTTCGAATCCTGCAAAGTGCAATCATTTGTGTGATGAGCAGAAATGTTTGTTTCCGAGTCATGGATGTTAAAATATTCGTATATATGTATGTTTATCCGTTATCTAGTACCCATAGTACAGGGTATCCTAGTTTGGGGCTAGTTAATTGGTGTGGAATTGTCCCGAATATATTTATTTATTTATTTATTCTGAACTGCATTCACAAATTTTGTAAAAAATTGCCAGTCAGCAAGAAAATGGTAATTTTACATACAAAACTTTTTGATGCCAATCGATCCGGTTTCTTATAAGGTTAAAATAAACCTTTGGACATTCTTCAAATTAACATCCAAATGTACCTACTTGCGACGGGGAGCAACTTCGTGAATGCAAACGCCATGCATCCAACATTGTGTTATCTTTCATGCCCGCCGGACACGAGGCCAGCTTGAGAGTCAGTACTGTCTTCAAATGTATTCGTACACGAGGCCAGTGAAAGGCCAGTGACTTAACTGACTCGTATATGTATTCGTACACGAGGCCAGTGAAAGGCCAGTGACTTAACTGACTCGTAAATTGGCCTCGTGTCCGGCGGACATAATTTTAGGGAATTACGCAAGTCCGACTCGCAGTTGACCGGTTTGTAATTTTTTGGTATTTAGTTTAGTTTGTACTATAGTAACACCGGTTTGGCGCTTGTATATATTTACTTATTAACGATCGTGCAAAAACATTGAAAAAAACACGCTGTTTACTTGGTTAATAATTTGTAAACTTTTGTTTTATTATTTGTTAGGATACAAACCATAATGTTGTTTGTTTGTCATATGAGGTAGTGCCTTCTGGTTTCAGCGTTTGTCAGCCCGAGGGCCTCTGCCATGTCTTAACAAATTTCGATCAACAAATTTTTCCATTTTTGAATCTTATTATATTACGATTTCCTTGTACGAGTAGTTTTTTATACGTGTAATACCTACTTGCTTTCTTCGATAATTTTTCATTAAATTATACTTAATGCGGGCGCCAGACTTAGCGCACACAAAATGTATTCTCAAACTTTGCTCACGTATCTGGCACCAGCTTTACACATCACATCTAGCATAGCGTTTTTAAAGTTTGTATTGTACACATAGTCTATGTGTCACTGACTGTACACACCTTAAAGACATTTCCTACGTCAATGGTACGCACGAACATTTTTGGAAATATAATCTATAAACCACAGAAATTAACATCAAAAGAACGAATGATTCTTGAAATTGTGTTGGATTTGTCAAAATATTGAAGACTAAAAAGTAACATTCAATTATTACAGTACATACTCGCGTCTACGCATACAATGGTACTGAACCATAGAGAACGCTACTCCTGCTGCATATCCACCGATTTTTATCGTTTCCCCGGGGAAAAAATGACCACCCCCCGTGCTAGGCCTGCTGTAGCACTAATATGAAAAGTTAATAACTAATAAAACTACTTGTAGGAATTATTAAATTAGTCAACATTCAAACTTGTTTCCCTGCGACATGAGATAACCAATAAGTGAAAAGAAATAGACATTTCAGCTTAAAGCTAATTACTTTTTGGTCAGTTACATATATTTTTATTTTTTTTATTGATTGCTATAGAACGATTCCAAATAATGGACTGAATACATGCATATAAGATAAATATCGAAATCAATGTCACGGTGTATACACGCATGTACAAAAGCGAGAATACAAAGGAATTAAAATTTCCTCAGTGAATAAAATGTCCCAAAGCCTCTGTTTTAGAAATGTGTGCTTGGATATCAGAAATTATGATGTTTGAAACAAAGGGCAAGCTATTGTTTTTGTTTTCATAACGTGGAAAACGAATACTCGACCTACAAATAGTAGATTGTATTACTAGGGAGCAAAATAATATTTTGCCGGCGAGGGCGCTATTTTGAATCCAGAGCGGTGTGATGGATTCTTAAATAGAATCCTGAACGTAGCGAGGGATTCAATATACGTCGCCCGAGGGAAAATAATTTTGCGCCCGAGTGATACACTCTACTTTTCATCCCCCTCTATGAGAAAAAGAAATAAAAGGCGCTTGTAGAATCATACATTATACTTTACAGTTCATATATTTATTTACAAGCACAAATTAAAAATGTACATAACGCCCAAACACCCCCGCCCCGTCCCTCAACCCCCATTATAGCTAAGAACCATCTCGTTTACCTCAGCTTTCAAACAAAAAAACCGCAGCTAAATCGGTCCATTCCTTTGGAAGCAATGATTTGCACCCCTCCCCCCTTCCCTCACGAAGAACCATCTCGTTTTTTTATGTTTGAAAGCTGAGGTAAACGGGATGGATGGATGGACCAGAGCTAAATCGGTCCAGTCGTTTGGCAAAGTGCGCGGCAAAGATAATTGCGGCGCACTTATAAAGAGGATTAAAAACTCATTACTGCCCGCTAAAAGTTTCTTATAGAAAACACCACCTTTGGTTGCACTTAAAGGCGAACCAAGTCGTCCTTTTCGAATAGATGGGATGAAAATGTATATTTGCCGCTCTAGTTTTCTCATAAATAACTAAAGTCCTATTATTGTTCAGTTTTGACTACGAGTAATGCTTGCTGTTTCTGTCTCATTCGTTCTCATCGGGAAGTAAATGCGGCTATCTCTTTCGATTATAGTGTTCAAAGATCATCTAAACCTCTCCACAGCGGATTGAAGAAGCCAGCGCAGCTGCAAGTGGTGTCCGTGCAGTCCACAGACATCCCCCCGAAGGAGAACGTGACGTACGCCAAGCAGACGCAAACTACCACCACGGGCGTGTCTGAACTGCGAGATGGTAAGTGTTACGTTATTTTTAAATTAGCAGCCTTATTATACAGACAACGTATATCTAAAGAAATCTTATGGCTATCGAAGAGACCTTTTCATCAGCCGCTATGCGCATGGGTGACTGTCATGTTGAATTCAATTGTATCGAATATTTGTAGTCATTATATAGGTAAACTATTGAACAGCCTTTTATTTAAATTACACTAAAATGATTGTTAAAAATCTATAGAGAATATTTACTATTAACGAGCGATAATATTGTAAATCAGCGCGAGTTTCTTTGAAGAGCGCTGACACTGTTCGAAAAAATTGAATTCAACATGGTGACGCATGCGCATAGCGGCTGATGAAAAGGTCTAGAGACAGCTACATCAAAATATTTAGCTGTCATTTAATTTAGGTACTAGAGAGGGCCTGAGAGGGGGTAGAAAGCCAGTTTTTTTATTTTTTTATTTTTTTGTTTGTTTGGGCGTCACTTAAATCTAAGTGCAATTTGATTTTGATTCAAACAGCACTTAGATTAGGTGTCCCCAAAAATAATATCTGGTGATTTTGGGCACAAAAGATTACTTTTTGCACGACTGCCCAAAAAAAGGAGTGTAATCTTTTCAGGGTTCATGTATGTATATTTGTATGTATGCCAGTTTTTTGTTCCACCATAACTTCTAAATATGCCTGAACAGATTTGGATATACGTTTTTTGGCACAGCAGTCGTGTTTTTACATGACTGCCCAAAAAAAGGGGTGTAATGCTTTTTAGGCTTCATGTATGTATGTGAGTTTCTTTGTTCTACCATAACTTTTAAATGCCTTAACAAATTTGGATGTATGGGGTATCATTATAAGCCTTACATCATCCCGAGTTACACAGGCTATAATTTTTTATTAAAAATTCACTATGGCGGCAATATGGCTCCATTTTGAAATTAGAAATAGAACTTTTAATTTTACAATATGAGTATCAAATTGAAGGCCTTGATAAGCACATTACTACAATATATAGTTTATTGGCATAACGCGAAACTTGACAGTAAAAAGTATGAAATAAAAATAAATTATTAAAAAAATAGCACGGCTGCCCTGCCAAAAACGAACTAAAGATTTTAGTTCGTTTTTGGCACGGCCGAGTTTTTTTAGATACTAGCAACTGGCAGTTACATTTTGAATATTGTATTGTATTAATTATGTGTCTCAACATTAACATTAACCAAGTGCATTATATTTTAATTAATCAGATATTATTGCATTTTGTTTTCATTAACAATTTTTGTCCAAGAGTTTGCATTCCCATAACTTTTTGTTTATTAATTATTTACCTGTGATGTGGCGGTGTCGGTTTAACTGTCTCCTCATTTGCAAATACTTCTTTATTTTTTCAAAGTCAACAGCGTAAGTCAACTGCACATGTTTATAAAATTAATAAAAAATACAATATAATATCGAAGTAAATTTCACCGTGTATAATATAAAAAACAAAGTATTTGCAAATATCTTACTCTCCAACGTTTGACTCCCAAAAATAACCACTGACATCTGAAATTATTTTAATAAGCAGTATTTACTTTTCACGCTAAATTTAGTTTAGAATTTATTCAAAAAAAAATGTTATGTGAACTGTTTCTTGTTCAACGCTGCGATATAGTTACAGCTACAGTTTACAATAATGAGTTCCGTTGATAATGTATCAAAACAGTTCCTTTTAATTTATTTTCCATTCTTTAGACCTGCCCTTTTTATGTTGCATGCAATGTAATCTGAGTTTTGACGAACCGAAGTTTTAAATCAAAATCTCAGTTACTATTAGTTTCAGACGTTATTCGTGTCGTCTTTTTTTTTATTATCTCGTTCCACCATTTCTGTTTTTTTTTCCGCAAAAGTAAATACTGTATGAGAATTCGGTGAAACGTTTGTGTTTGTGCTACCATAAAAAAGGCTGCTCTTCCAATGCGTCACCGCTTGCAGGATACATGGAGGACTGGTGGCGGCCGCGAAAAGGTAATACATACCTAAATAACATTTAACTAAGGTACATTTTTGTTTAACACGGATATGGCAACTATTATAACGTTTTACGACATCTTTCTTTTGAATCTAAAGATGTTGCTATATGCGTGGATAAAATATTGTCTTCATTAGTAGTTAGACAATATTTTAATACAATATGCATGCGATTTTGTTCACAGAGATGTAACAAAACATATTTTTGGATACATCAGTCGGAAGGGTAACCAGTGTTTTTTTTGTTTAGTATAGCAGCCATCATAGTAACGTTTGTAAATAAGTTTTACTATATACTTGTTAAGTGAATAGTATGGGTGATATATGTTTTGTTACATCGTTATGTTTGTAACTAATACACTTGTGAAATCACCGGGTTGTACTAAATGTGGGTACTTGCAACAAATGGCCGAGCATGTTTCATACGCACAGGAGAAACGAACGCATGGGCTCGTTACAATTCAACTCATACAACATTGTGAATATCATTCAATGTTATTTTATTATAATTATATTATTGGATTGTATATAATTATTCAATGTTGATATTATATATGAAGACAATGGCTGCCACAAAATGTAAAACTGACGTATTATTTTTGATTTTTGTCCGATTCTAGCACACGCCACAGATTACTACGGTAAGTCATTGTTCCTCCAGGACGCTTCCTGCAAAGAAATATTCTAACACAATCTCTATATATCATGGTGGTGATTAACTGGGTGTCGGTTGTACTGTATCCATAGGCTTCTGTTCAGATCTGTACATATTTGAGCGTAGGTCTTTCCTGTCACGCTTTTAGAAGTTTCCTACTAACAAAATCTAGGTGCGGTTGTGTCAGATTACTTGATAAATAGATTACAATAGATGTTAGGTTTCATGCGCCATTGTCATTTTATCAAGAAATCTGTATTTCTAAAGGGCGGGGGTCGAGTGACAATCTCACGACATCTGTTTTCGATGTTGTTCAATTAATCATAACAGTGGCCTTCCAGAGTTCTCCACGTAAGGTTTCCAAATGGGACACTATTTATGGCCGCAAAGATAAGGAGTATACGAATTATCATATGTGTATATTGAATATGGTGGTTGTTATGGGGTTTGCCATATCATCTCACGCTGACTTACCCTTCCGACTCGACTAACAAACACTGCACAAGTCTTAACACAAGGATCTATATTTCGCCGAACTTCTCGTATTTACAACTGTACTCCGATTGATCAAATAGATGCATTTGCTAGCAATTTTACAGCATTAGATCATTTGTAAATAACTTTAGTTTGATGAAATATAATCCGTATAGGTCATGCTGTAAAATATATATAAGCACTGTTGATATGCTAATCTATGTATAGAGTTTTGAATTATATTTTATATAATTATAATGGTCGAAAGATACTGACATTGTTTTTTTGTTTTTCCTCCCTTTTTCAAGACGAGTACAATCTAAACCCGGGTTTAGAGTGGGAGGACGAGTTCACAGGTAGGTTTCAAATCCGAATCATACAGACAATCATTTAACTAAAGTTGCCCTCTGTAGAGCCTGTGCCACTATCACTAGCATGGTTTGTTTTGTAACTTACCTCTTCGTATATGTAACGCTATTTATATTTATCGCTAACAACACATCACTCGAGCACATATAATACATTGTTCTGTCGAGTATGTAGGTAATATACAGGTTTTGTTGTTGCTATAGTCATTTATATACCTGTTATACCTGTATACGCTACATGCATTAGATCCCGCGAAGGTTTGGTTATAAACTAAAACCGAACTGGACCTATTTGTCAGTCATTGCGAACAGTAACTAATATATATAGGTTTGCATGTGACAGAAAATATAATATTTGTGTGTATTATGCATGACAAAATATATGTCATCATATTTTAGATGATAAGTATATTTTTGTTATATATATTTTATATTATATACATAAATCCTCTCTAGTGGAGAGCTCGGGAAGTTTCTTTGCATTTTTTATTATAAAGCTTTCTGTCACCTACGATTTAACGCTTGTAAGGTTTACGAAGATTTTGTGTGATTTAGTTGCACTTTGTGTAGGGTTCGGTTTTATTGAATAAAGTCATCATTTGTCATTTTGTTTTTTTTAGAATGATCACAGTTATATACATTTATTGCTTAAAATAAATTGTCTAAGCAATTGATTTTTGCGTTATAGATTCTCCTCAGCAGCGGCTAAATGTTGGTATTGCAATGCAAGGGTCGTACTTTAAACATATTTAATCCGGATATTTTTATTAAAAAAATGCACTTGTTATTTTCTGTTGAGGAGAAACTAGAATTGTTTTATGAGAATATAGTTACAGTAATGCTTTTTTTCGCTCAACGCTGCGTCGTTTAGATGAAGGTATACAATCGAACTGGTATGGTATAAGACTCATTTTGCATGGAATTTATAAAAATAAATGAAAGCTTTTATTAAAAGTTATTTAAGTAACAATTTTATAATGAATTGTTTGAGTGATATTTGATATTTAAACAAAAACATTGAAGTAACGGGCATGTCTCTGTACTGTATTAGAGTTGAAATATTGATTGCACAGAGTATTCTGTAGATTTAAGAGAATATTATGACATACTGTAACTGTAGTCTCTAATTGCTTGTAAGGAAAAAATAACAACTGAATTCACAGTCTGGTTACTACTTTAAAAGTCTAGGAAGTATATATTCTCAATAATATTAATTCATATCTTTATAACAACATTTTCAATCTTATTTTGTTATCTTTGAAAATGTTAATTGCCGCCAAAGTAAATAATACTAATGAGACAGATTTATTAAAAATAAAAACTGAATCCATAACCAAAAAGCGTGTAATCTTATTGGAATACCTAAACATACGCCATTTTGAAAAAACTTATTCTTATGCCATACATCAACCTATTCCCAATCGGTACGAAATATTAATAATACTAAATATATCACACAGGCGATTTATTTAGAACACTTTTTGGTTTTTATAATTTTCCCTTTCGATTGACATTAGTTTCATTTACGGCCAAGAAATCGAGTTTTTTTTCAAAATGGCGGAAGTTTAGGTTGCACCATACAAAAGTGTTAGAGGTCTGGTTATGAATTCATTAAATTTTAGAACGGTTTGGTGAAAACGGCAAAAGTATGTCTAAAGTAAAGTTGTTACATTTTAAAATAACCAGTGACTGTGATTTCGTTGGTCGTGTGTCCATTTAACAGTAGTTATCACGCTTATTCTGCTAAGTCTTCTAAGGTTTCCACATAACATCCACAACATTAAACAGACATTCACACTAAATAAATTACCAGATCGTGAACACAAAATAACCACGAGACTTTGATACACTTATGGTATATTTAGTTTAAACTATAGTCTACATATCGGTAACTTGACAAAATTGCGCTAAGATAAGATTACTTACTATATCAAGAATATTGGTTATTTAATCGATTTTAGCCTAACAGTTAGCAAAAAGTATTTAACAGTCAGGTTTCCTACTCGTAACTATAATTTTTCATATTCAGCGATAGTACAGTCTATTTTAGATTTTAAGTCTCTCATAGGTCAATTTATTTTAGAGATTTTTTTAAACAATTATTTTGTGTTCACTGGTTTGTTCCCGTTTATTCGTCTACACCAGTAGTGTTCCATCCGATCTGATGCACTTGGACCCGTAAGCAGCAAAATGTGAATACTGCATTTCACGAAACAACACTTTTCATGACAATGAAATTGAGACCAGCAGTGCAATTCAGATAACAAACCGCAACGTGATCGCTGCGCGATCATTACCTTTCGGAGTGGCCATACTTAAAAAAAATAAAAAAACTGGAGAAATGTGGGGGATAAAGCATTAGGGAAGTGGAAGAATGTCGGGGAAGGGTGCGGGATATGGAGCAGGTGGTGCAAAGTGGGGGAAGACTTATAGGAAGGGTGGGGGCAGAGTGGGAGAAAGTGAAATTTACGTCCTTCCCCCACCCTTCTCCCACATGCCCTCACCCTTTCCCCTTTATTCCTACCCTTCCCTTATTTCCCTGCGACATTCCTCCACCCTTTTTCACTTTTCCCCCACCCTTCCCCTTTACTCCCACTCTGCCCCTACCCTTCCTTTCAGTCTTACCCCACTTTGCCCCACCTTCCCTGACATCCTCTATCATTCGTCCACTTCTCCCTACCCTCCCTCACTTCCCCAAACCTCCCCCCCATTTCTCTAGATATTTTTTTTAATGAGTATGGCCACTCCAAGAGATAACGATCACCTTGCGATTTATTAGCTGAATACGGGAGCAGTCCTAAACCGTACCCTTTTAAATAAAAGAATGAATCATCGAAATCAACAGAGAAAACTCAGAAATGGTGAAAAAAAAACATCGTATGTGTCGAATTGAGAACCTCCTTTTCGAAGTCGGCTACAAAACTGCATACGTGTCCTTGTAGCAGACGTTCAGTAGATCCTACACAGTAGAAACACGTAGTCACATACCTTACTCTACTTATTCCACACATACACAAGTTTCATGAAGTTACTACATATTTAATATCACATTAATATACTAATGTAACGAAACATTAGAATAAAGTCTCACTTTTGGCACAGTAACTTCACGAAATTAACACATGGACAAAAGTACGACTGACTTATATTCGCAAAAACCATTAGACTCCGTGATACCTACCGTGATGGCTACCTCTACCTCTAATAATAAATCAGAAAAAAAGAGACACTTTCAAATATTTTAACGTTCGTCTCCGGAAAGCCTTCAGGAGAAAAACCACTGATCGTACAAAATCATTATCAAACCACATTAATGTGCTTTAGGTATAAAGTATAAACGTTGGAAATTGTACAATTAGGAAACGTGATATTTATCTTGTTATCTCTTTTTATTTCGATAGTTCGGCACCACGGCAAGCCACGTAATTAAGGAATCTCATATCCTCTTTCTCATACGTTTAAAACGCGCGGGTTTTTTTATTAATAAAGTTTACAGTTGTTTTCTACAATGGTACATTTAAACAGTCCACGTATATGTTGAATTGATTGATAAGTCAGTCGTACACACACACACGCATGCCTCCCGCACCGGCCGGCCGGAGAAGGGCCATTCTTATTCACCGTCCAGTGCTTACATTCGACGGCGACGGCGCGCGACAAGGCGATGAGGAGGAGGCGTTCCACGGGAAGCTGCCCCCTGGCATCCTGCCGCACGGCCTGCCGACTGTCAAGGAGGTGCAGCCGGCGGTCACCGACGCACCTGTCGAGAAGAAGGAAGAGGAGAAGGAGAAGAAAAGTAAGAAAACTTGAGTTTAAACTTATATCTATTGCTAATCATCATCAGCCCGTGTCAGTCCACTGCTGGACATAGGCTTCTCCCAAAGCACGCCACTGAGCTCAATCTTCGGCTCTTCTCTTCTAACTGCTGTCAGACACTTTGCGCACATAGTTGCTCCACCTAGCCGGAGGGCGCCCTACACTACGTTTACCGAGTCGCGGTCTCCACTCAAGAACACGTCTACCCCAACGGTTATCAGTCCTTTGACAGATATGACCAGCCCACTGCCACTGCAGCCACAGATTAAATAATAGTACAATTTAGCTTGCTATGTCGACAACTCTGCCGGATCACCTCATTCCGGATACGATCTTTCAGAGAAACTCCAAGCATAGCAAGCATTGCTAATGATCTTTAGTAATATATACTCTAAGCTGATGATGTTCATGATTTAAATAATAAAATTTATTCTCGAAAAAAACAAGGCTGATAAACAACTTAAAACTAAGAACTTTTCACTAGTTTTACAATTATTCCTGCTTTGACAATATTTAGCTTTCTAGTTCCCTCACTAGGATACCCTTTCTAGTTCCCTCACTAGATACCCTTTCTAGTTCCCTCACTAGGATACCCTTTCTAGTTCCCTCACTAGGATACCCTTTCTAGTTCCCTCACTAGGATACCCTTTCTAGTTCCCTCACTAGGATACCCTTTCTAGTTCCCTCACTAGAATACCCTTTCTAGTTCCCTCACTAGGATACCCTTTCTAGTTCCCTCACTAGGATACCCTGTGTTGTGGGATCTAGTCTCTTCCATGTGCATATAATAAAACAATTGATTTGCATCATCATCATCATCATGATATGTTAAGTTTTGTATTTTATTTTATTTATTACGCACCACCGACCGATGACTTTAATATCTAAGTAATCCTTTCTATCCAAAGGTTGCCTGGAAGAGATTGCTATATAGCAATAAGGCTGCCCATTGTACCTTTCATTTCATGAGTTTATCCTATATATTACCTTCTTCTTGGTGTGCAAGAAAGTGTTGTTGTATTGTATTGTATTGTTAGCCTTTAGAAGTCCACTGCTGAACATAGGCCTCCCCCAAAGAGCGCCATGACGAGCGATCCTGTGCCACCTCCGCCCATAACTCACAACATATAAATAAAACTAGAAAAATAAAAATAACAACATACATTTTTCCTACTCGGAGGTAGGTTTTAAAAAAACGATGCAGTTATTACTTAGAAGTGTTTTTTTTGGGGAAGGATATATGCTGTTGGTCTATAACTGACCACTACAGCGTCACCGGACGGTGGGGCGGGCGCGAAAGCGTTCCGCCCCAATACTTAGTAGTGTGCGTCGGTACAGTGCCTAAATAAAACCTTACTATAGATATTTACGAAAAAATAAGTTAGTTTACGAAGAGTGTGCTTATAAAGAAAGAAAAATAATACCTCGTTTACATGCAGCCCCTGCCGCAGCTCCTCGCGCTGCCGCGATCATTCCCTAAACACTGCCGCAGCAGGGTCGAGAGCAGTGTGTGTTTACGAGTATCGTACTGCCCATCGCTTTCGACCTTCGGCAGTGGCAGACGTCGAAATAAATACAGTGTGCGCGCTGTGTCTTCTTGAAATACATAATTGTATTCATTATTTAAAAAAACATCAAATTAAAAAAAAAATGGGTGGGTAAATAGAATTCTAATTATATTGTAACGTGTTAGAACATATACAACTGTATTTGTACTGTAAAAATTGTAAAAAAACAAAGCGACACGCACATTCGATTCATTCAAGCGCTCGGCTAGGAGTGAGCGACAGAGCTGAATGTAAACACGTACTATATGCGACATATTATTTGCCCAAAGTGTTTATGGTTAAAAGTTGTTATCATTGTCCAGTTCGCGAGCTGTCAGCAGACGAGAAGCAAACCATCATGCTGTCGTCCGAGTTCCAGCGGTTCATGAGCCGTGCGGGACGCGTCATCGAGCGTGCGCTCGCCGAGAGTGTGGACATCTACACCGACTACACAGGCGGTGGAGACAGCGAGAATGCACTGTGAGTATGCAACGTTCACTGTCCAGTTCGTGAGGTGTCAGCGGACGAGAAACGTCTTCTCGTCCGACGTTTCTCGTGACGAAAACATGCTGTCGTCCAAGTTAAAAAATTATTATCGTTGCCTAACTGATAGCTAATTAATTCGTAGGTACAGCCATATTTAAGTACTTTTTCTATGTGCCACATATGCGCTCTAGGGTAAAATTTGTGCTTCCCGGCTAAATGGTTTACATCTTACCTAAAAGACAGAGAACAGTTTGTGGAAATAGAGTATATTAATTTTGATACCAAAGTTATATAAAAAATGTCCGCTCTGATTGCCAAATTATTAATGCGTCAATCCCTCAAGGAAGTGTCGTCGGATGACTTCTATTTTTAATTTACATTGGTGTCGATTCTGAGTGCACCAATTAAAACTAAAACTAAATATGACAGCTCTAAAATTGTTGCTGTCTCTTTCTTTTCCAAAAGGTTTGATAGTGACAGCAATTATTTTAGAGCTGTCTTATTTAGTTTTAGGTTTAATTGGTGCACCCAGAATCGACACCATGAAGGAGCTGTGATGTTCGCTGATGATATTTCCCTACTAACTTCATGTCAAAACAACTTAATACTTAAATGAAAAACTCACCTCAATCCTTGATAAAACTAGTGAGTGGTTGAACTATGCCAGTTATGTAGTATGTATGTATGTATGTTATGTAGTAGTAACCTGGAAATTAACTATGCCAGTTATGTAGTATGTATGTATGTTATGTAGTAGTAACCTGGAAATTAACTATGCCAGTTATGTAGTATGTATGTATGTTTGTTATGTAGTAGTAACCTGGAAATTAACTATGCCAGTTATGTAGTATGTATGTATGTATGTTTGTTATGTAGTAGTAACCTGGAAATTAACTATGCCAGTTATGTAGTATGTATGTATGTTATGTAGTAGTGACCTGGAAATTAACTATGCCAGTTATGTAGTATGTATGTATGTTTGTTATGTAGTAGTAACCTGGAAATTAACTATGCCAGTTATGTAGTATGTATGTTATGTAGTAGTAACCTGGAAATTAACTATGCCAGTTATGTAGTATGTATGTATGTTATGTAGTAGTAACCTGGAAATTAACTTCTGTAAAACTAAATTGATAATGTTTCATCCGTATCAAAAAGCACCACTTAATCTCATATAAATTGGAAACAGCACATTGAAAAAAAAAAAAAACTTTCATCGTGTCCGTGTGCACTCCGCGGAGTTACAAAGACTACTGATCTAAAAACTGCACTCGTAACATATTATTCTTATGCCTACGCATGGATCAGCTATGGCGTGATTTTGTGGGGAAATAGCACTGATTCGCCAACTATTTTCGTTCTCCAGAAGAAACTTATTAGAATAATAGTCAACATACAACAAACAGAAAGTTGCAAACCTTATTTTAAAAAACATAAAATGCTTACATTGACATGCATATACATTCTGGAGATATGTAAGTTTGTAAGGAAATATTCATATTTGTTCACAAAACGGGAAGATATTCCTCGTAACAGAGGCCGCTCAGTACGACATAGAAACCGGATAGTACTACCTACTTCTAGGCTTAGGTTAAACTCGTCAAGTACTTTTACTATGTCGATAAAAATATTTAATAAGCTACCCGAAGTAATAGGAAACGAAAATAATGATATATACTTTACGCGACTTCTTCTTTTTTTTTTGGCGCTTTTTTTTATTATTCGATTGATGAATACTTAAATGATAAAAATGTAGGTAAATGGATGATACTAGAATTAATTATAATCACAAGAATTGCATGAAATATATAAAATAAATATTCTAATACTAATAATTTAACATTAAATAAAGATCCATTATAAATATTTTTAGTTTGTTATTTAAACAAGAATTAATTATAATAATGATTTAACAGTCCTCCTCTCTTCTAATTGCTGTGCCCGACAGGGTCCCTAACGATCTATATTCTTGTATCCATCTAATTATTACGTATGGAATGCAATAAAAAAATAATTTTGAATTTAAATCTCTCGAGCAAAAGTGAAATACCAAAACGGAAACTCAATTATCTTTACATATCTAGATTAAGGTGACATGTTCAGTGGCGTATTTTAAGCGTGTGCCCCGGGCCTATAAGGTTACCGGAGAAAAAACCCGAGAGTTGAATTCGCGTGCAGAGACGTTACGTGTTTTGGTCACCGAAATCGGTCCAGTAGATTCGGAGCCAACTGGCTGTGATAGACAGACAGACATACACACGAGTGATTCTAGAAGGGGTTTCGTGTTTTTTTTATTCGGACGTAAGGAACTCTAAAAAGAGAAATTCTTTCTAGCTATTTATAGAAGTGTAAAACTAAAACATAATTCAAAATGATGTCAAAAGGATAGATTTGTCATAAAGCGTGGGCGTAGCGATCGAGACAATGTTGAGGTATTTGAAATATTGAAAACATTTAACATGATTTCGAATCATATGAATACAAACTCCAAGTAAATAAATGCGAGCGCAGCGAGCGCGAAATGTTGTAGATATTAATTTGAGTAAATTTCTGGCAAGTCAAGTCAAAACGCAATGAAATAAAGATATTTTACGAATTACGATAATGAAAGGCGCCTAAAGATGAGCGCAAGCCTTGCAGCCTGGCCGTGGTCCTTTTGGCCTTAGGTAAATATGCCTCTGGACATGTTACTAGGTGAATCAAAAATGATAAACTCAGAGAACCCTTATAGATTCAAAGTAGGTGACACTCAAACAGAATTACAGTGCCACCAACTTATCTGTGAATTGAATGGTGGCGAGAGTGTTCCAGTCAATCGATAAGTAGACGAATCAAAAAACAGAAAATGTGAACGTATTCGTGGCGGCTGTAGTTCCTTTTTTGCCAGTACACAGATAAATTGGTTGCACTGTACCACGAATTGAGAGCCACCGTCACAGTTAGGTGACATTTAAATACAACAAAATATTTTTATAAAAAAAAAAACGGCTTCATATTAAAAATGTAATTTTGTAAACCAACACTAAAAAGAATAAAATAATTACAATTGAGCCAGAACAGTATCACTTTTGCATTATTATTACCAACGTAATAATAATGCAAAATACAAATGCAAGACTCAAAGCGTGGGTAAATTAAAACCAAGGATGAATAAACCTACTCGTACATATAATAACAACTGAATTAGTTTTGACGAAAATTATCTATGATTTCACTGGAATAAAATGGAACTTTTTAAAAAAATGTTTACACATCTCGTAGATATGAGGAAACATAAACCCAAAACAAATGGATTTATAAGTTGTAAATGCTGTAATTATGTACAGTAGTCGCAGCCCATGTATATATTTGTGAAGTTAGGCTCTGTGACGATTGCGCAGGTACTGCTGTGGAGATAAACAAGTAAAAGCGAGATAGAATATGCGAAAAACGTAAGCGAGTGAGCGAGGCAGTTATACAATGCTGTCTTCACCTTTAACATTGGGATTGCGCCTGAAAAATAGTAGTTTGCGCAGCGACTAGCAGATAACTTCCGAGACACATATTTTCGTTGCGTCTACTATGTGTCCTTTTTATTTAAAGCAATCTTTTACGAGACACCACCACTTAAGACCTGAGAACTCACCGATCAAATAAGCCTAAACTCAAAGGGGTTTCATCATTTGATGGTTGGGTAATGGGTTCCTATGACTCCATCTCCATCATCAGACCCTCGATACCTCATTAGACCAGATAACTTATGAAGACAAACCCAATGAAAACAAACTCGAAGGGGTTCCATTATTTGATTGTTGAGTTACTATGACTACTTTCCGGCTGCATCATCAAACCCTGGATACCACATAAAACCAGAGAACTCATCATGACAAACCAAATGAGCCAAAATTCGAAAGGGTTCTATCAATTTGTTGTTGAGTTCCTGTGACTACCTTCCTGCTCCATCATCAGACCCTGGATACGACATA
This sequence comes from Alsophila aescularia, assembly GCA_946251855.1. Taxonomy (NCBI): domain Eukaryota; kingdom Metazoa; phylum Arthropoda; class Insecta; order Lepidoptera; family Geometridae; genus Alsophila; species Alsophila aescularia. Next base: position 2,302,370 of record OX276375.1, read on the forward strand.
ACACTAGAGAACTCATCAAAACAAACCAAATGAGCCCGAATTCGAAGGGGTTCCAATATTTTGTTGTTGAGTTCCTGTGACTATCTTCCGCATCCATCAACAGACCCTGGATACTACTTAACACCAGAGAACTCATCAAAACAAACCAAACGAGTCCGAATTCGAAGGGGTTCCAATATTTTGTTGTTGAGTTCCTGTGACTACTTTCCGGCTCCATCATTAGACTATGGATACCACATAACACCAGAGAACTCATCAAGACAAACCAAATGAGCCTAAACTCGAAGGGGTTCCATCATTTTGTTGTTGAGTTCCTGTGACTACCTTCCGGCTCCATCATCAGACCCCGGATACCACATTACACTGGAGAACTCATCAAGACAAACCAAATGAGCCCAAACTAGAAGGGGTTCCAATATTTTGTTGTTGAGTTCCTGTGACTACTTTCCGGCTCCATCATTAGACTATGGATACCACATAACACCAGAGAACTCATCAAGACAAACCAAATGAGCCTAAACTCGAAGGGGTTCCATCATTTTGTTGTTGAGTTCCTGTGACTACCTTCCGGCTCCATCATCAGACCCCGGATACCACACTACACCGGAGAACTCATCAAGACAAACCAAATGAGCCCAAACTAGAAGGGGTTCCATCATTTTGATGTTGAGTTCCTGTGACTACCTTCCGGCTCCATCATCAGACCCTAGATACCACATAACACCAGAGAACTCATCAAAACAAACCAAACGAGCCCGAACTCGAAGGGGTTTCAACATTTTGTTGTTGATTTCCTGTGACTACCTTCCGGCTCCATCATCAGACCCTGGATAATACATAACATCAGATAACTCATCAAGACAAACCAAATGAGCCCAAACTCAAAGGGGTTCCATCATTTTGTTATTGAGTTCTTGTGACTACCTTCCGGCTCCATCATCAGACCCTGGATACCACATAACACCAGAGAACTCATCAAAACTAACCAAACGAGCCCGAACTCGAAGGGGTTTCAACATTTTGTTGTTGATTTCCTGTGACTACCTTCCGGCTCCATCATCAGACCCTTGATACTACATAACACTAGAGAACTCATCAAAACAAACCAAATGAGCCCAAACTGAAAGGGGTTCCATCATTTTGTTGTTAGTTCCTATGACTACCATCCGGCTCCATGGTCAGACCCTGGATACCACATAAAACCAGAGTTCTCATCCAGACAAACCAACTCGAAGGGGTTCCATCATCCGATTGTGTAGATCCTTTGACTACTAATACTACTACTACTGTAGTTTTTTAATTGTCTTCAGAACTACACCCATGGGCAAAACTTCATCTTTGGACGTCAATTGTTAAAAATTGACTTGCAATCCAGTCCCAACCATAATAACACAGTGAATTAAATTAAAGCGTGTTTAAAGCTACTAAACCAATTTGGATGAAATTTATACAGTACCACACTAGAGGTCTTCTTACTCAAATAAAAATAATCATCTTATTTGGTTCAGAAATCCCAAGATATTAGAGAACATAAACTATAAAACAAATAGAGTTTCTAATAAAACTACTGAACCAATTTTGTTTTTTTTTATATGGGACTACACAGAAAGTTTATCCTTTTGAATAAAAAAACAACCATCTAAATCGGTTTAGAAATGTTAGAGCAAAAATCGAATCATCATCGTCATCATCAGCAGCCCGTGTAAGTCCACTGCTGAACATAGGCCTCTCCCAAAGCACGCCACTGAGCACGATCTTCGGCTCTTCTCTTCCAACTGCTGCCAGCCACTTTGCGTATATCGTCGCTCCACCTAGCTGGAGGACGCCATACACTACGTTTACCGAGTTGAGGACTCCACTCAAGAAGACGTCTACCCCAACGGTTATCAGTCCTTCGGCAAATATGACCAACCCACTGCCACTTCAGCTTATTAATCCTAAGGGCTATGTCGACAACTTTGGTACTTTGCCAGATCACCTCATTCCGGATACGATCTTTCAGAGAAACTCCAAGCATGGCCCTTTCCATAGCCCGCTGAGCGACCTTAAATTTGTGGACTAGTCGTACCGTGAGTGTCCACACTCGGCTCCGTATGTCATAACAGGTACACACTGGTTGAAGACTTTTGTCTTCAATCTTTGCGGTATTGGCGACGAGAAGACTCGACGAAGTTTCGCAAATGCTGCCCAGCCCAGCTGTATTCTTCTGCGGGTCTCTCTCTCGAAGTTGTTTTTATCTAGTTGTTGTTTGTACCTAGTAAGTTTGCCCCAGATAAGCATACTTCTGAACAAACCTCGAGAGCAGTTCCGTTAACAGCAATTGGTTCCGGAATAACATATTCGTTGAACATAACCTTTGTTTTCTCCAAGTTCATCCGGAGACCAATGCTTTGAGAAGAATCAGCTAGGCTGTCCAACATCTGTTGCAAGTCCTGCAACGTTTCTGCCACAATGACGATGTCATCTGCGGATCTCAAGTGTGAGATGTAATCACCGTTAATGTTAATGCCACATCCTTTCCAGTCCAGAATCTTAAACCTCCAATGCATATGAGAACAATTTCGGAGAAATAACGTCCCCTTGTCTCACACCTCGATGCAGGGGGATATGCTTAGTCTGCTGGTTCTGTACTTGTATGGTCATTGTTGCGGCGTCATACAGATATCTCAACACTTGGATTTACCGCCAGACGACTTGGCATCGTTACAGGGACTCCAAAACAGACCAGGTCTCGATAGAGTCAAAGGCTTTCTCATAGTCCACAAATGCCAGGCACAGGGGCTGATTATACTCTTCTGTCTTCTGTATAATCTGTATGGATGTGGTCTATGGTGCCGTATCCTCCTTGAAACCCAGCCTGCTCTGTTGGCTGGATTTCGTCGAATCTCCGCGCAAGACGATTCGTGATGACTCTCGAAAACAGCTTGTAGACATGGATCAGGAGGGAAATGGGCTGATAGTTTTTCAAAAGGGTTTTGTCATCTATTTTGAAAAATAGGACGACCACACTCTTGTTCCATGCTTTTGGAGTTCTCCCAGAGAAGATAACAGAATTAAACATACGCTGAAGCTCTGTAAGCGTGGGAGTACCTCCTGCCTTTAGGAGCTCCGTAGTAATTCCGTCCTCACCCGGGGCTTTTCCATTTTTGAGCTGTTTCAGAGCCATCTCGATTTCGTCAAGGCTGACTTCTGGCAGCTCTTCGGTATAATAGCGGGTCAGAGTGGCCCTGGAATCCTCGATATCGGGTTCGGGTTGCGACGCGTGTGATACGTACAGTCGGCCATAGAAATCTTCAACATCCGCGAGAATCTCTGGCTTAGAAACGACAACTTTCCCGCTTGATATGGTCAAATTCGTCAGATGGCTTCGACTAAGCTTTTGTACGAAGACTTTTGACCCCCGATTTCACTCGATCGCTTCTTCTATAGCGCTTGTATTGGAGCGTTGGAGGTCTTGCCTTACCAGCTTGGTTATTTGCTTATTCAAAGCCCGCTGTCCTGACGAAGTGACTGCTGGGTCTCCGCGTCGTTTCTTAGTGAGCTGCAGAGACTCCACCGAAACTTTTGATTTTCTGCCTGTACGCCGCATCTCGCAGAACTTCGTTCCCTCTTCCCTCAGGATACCCACCACTTGGTCAAGTTCCTTGTCAATGTCAACGTCAATTGTGCTTTCCAAGGCAGCGAATCGGTTCTCCAGTTTCAACTGGAATGTTTCAGATCCAACAACGGTTTGGAGCAGGTTAGGTCGGAGCGTGGACTTCATCAAATGGAGACGTTCAAGCTTGCAATCAATATCGAGAGTGCCTCGGACAAGTCGGTGATCACTCCCGGTTTTAAACCCAGTGTTCACAGAGACATATCTGAATATGCGCTTTTTGTCTGCTATGATGAAGTCGATCTTATTTTTCGTCACACCATCAGGGCTTTACCACGTCCACTTCCGTTGGGGCTGATTTTTAAAGAATGAGTTCATTAAAAACAGCCCTTCTTTGTCGTGGAAGTTGACTAGCATTTGCCCCCTGTGATTTCTGCTGACAAATCCGTGTTGTCTTACTACCAACTCGCTGCATGTCTGTACTCCCACTTTAGCGTTGAAGTCTCCCATGACAACATTGAAGTGAGCCTTGGCGGTGTTGTGTAAGGCTTTAGATATGTCTTCCTACGAGTAAATATCCTCTACTTCATCATCCGAGTGTTTCGAAGTTGGTGCGTATACCTGAATAACCTTGAGGCTATACCTCTCGGTTAATTTCATTACGAGGTACGCAACCCTATTCGACACACTGGAGATTTCTACAATGTTGTCAGAGAGGACCTTATTAACAAGAAACCCGACACCGCCTTGGGATTGCTGGTCTCCTTCCCTGAAATACATAAGATGGCCCGACTCTAAGGTTACAGTATCCTCTCCCTCTCTTCGGACAAAATCGAATGGATTTAATCAAATAACTATTTATTGTCGAAAAACTGCTGATACAATATATAAGGGACCACCTGGAGAGTTATACCCTTTCAAACAAAAAAATATTTTTCAAAATCGGACCGCAATTGACGCAGATATCGACCGACATACATAAAAAAAACATACATACTATCGAATATATAACTGTCTCCTTTTCTGAAGTCGCTTAAAAATTCACCAAATGACCAATTTTAATTTAATGATACTTGAAAATGAAGTGAGGATAATATTTTTTGGGCATACCTAACAAAATCAGTGATTGGGATACTTACTCCTGAGGAGTTCATCTTCTAAACCGTGGTACAAGTATGGAAGCAGTAATATTCAATTTGGTTTGTTGTAGGTATTCCAGGTGGTATGTACGCAGAACGGTAAATAGTAACAGTTTGGATTTGAATGTTTTTTCCAAGTTTTATCCACCTTCCATTTTTTTTCCAGAATATTTTGCTGAGATTCATTGAGTTCTTATTCGTACGCTACGTGTGGAGTCCTCCAACGTTTGAGCCTTGATTAATCAACGGTTAACTTGAAATTGGTTAACATTGTTATTATGATTTTAGCGTTAACACCGGCTTAGCAAGAACATTATCTAATAATTTTCTAAAGTAAAAATTTGGATCATTCGAACCCGCATCATCCGTGCCTAATCGATCTAACCAATTCAGCTACCATGATCACTACACCGCCCCATTTTTAATCCCCGAACAAAGAGACGGGTGTTATAAGTTTAGGGTGTGTATCACTGTTTGTGTGTGTGTGTGTGTCTGGCTGTGGCATTGTAGCTCCCAAACGAATGAACCGATTTTGTAGCGGTTTTTTTCTGTTTGAAAGCTGATGTGATCGAGAAGGTTCTTAGGTTTAATGGGGGGAAGGGGAGGGGGTGAGTGAGAACCGTAGCTTCCAAACGAGTGGACCGATTTTTATGCGGTTTTTTATGTATGAAAACTGATTTGATCGAGATGCTTCTTAGGGGGTGGGGGTTTTGTATTTTTGTATGTAAACTGATTTGATCGAGATGCTTCTTAGGGGGTGGGGTTATGTATTTTTGTATGTAAACTGATTTGATCGAGATGCTTCTTAGGGGGTGGGGGTTATGTATTTATGTATGTAAACTGATTTGATCGAGATGCTTCTTAGGGGGTGGGGGTTATGTATTTTTTTAATTTGTGCTTGTTTTCCCTCAGTTTCTAAATCCGTATTACGAACTTATATTTTTTCCTTTAGAAAATTATTAGATTATGCATACAGTGGTTCAACCACCGTTCGAATGTTGGGTTACTCCAGCCTACCTAATTGAAATTATTAGATTATGCTTACAGTGGTTCAACCACCGTTCGAATGTTGGGTTACTCCAGCCTACCTAATTGAAATTACCAGATACCTGTGACTTACGTGTGATTTTGTTAACTTTTAATGGCGTTTAAAAAGTTACACGCCTTTTATATTTTTGTCGGTGTGTAATTTGTCTTACCACACCATTAGTGACAAGGTTTGTGGATTTAATTATTGGTTTTTATAACCTTTTGTACGTGTTACTCCCGTTTTAAAACTAATCTTCGTTTTAATAGTGCATACCTACCATGGATGCAGCCATCGTGCATCTGTAGACAACTCCAACACAAACGAGCGCACTCAGCCGCTAGATGGCGTAGGCGTGCTTATTTTTGTGTGTGCATTCAGCTTCGGTCAAGATTAAGTTCCACGTCACGAAGATGAAACTGATCTAAAGTTCTGATGAAAGTATCTTTCTCTCAGCGACGACAAATCCGACGCGCGTCTGTCCCTCGTGCGCACGTTCTACGACGAGCGCTGGTCGCGCGGCCGCTGCGTCACTAGCCTGGACTGGTCCGCCGCGCACCCGGAGCTGCTCCTGGCCTCGTACCACAACTCTGATGACGCGCCCCACGATCCTGACGGAGTGTGCCTCGTGTGGAACACCAAGTTTAAGAAGACCACGCCGGAGGACATATTCCACTGCCAGTCGCCCGTCATGAGCGCTACGTTCGCCAGGTATGTTGACAGAGGAATGAAAGGTGACGGTACGGTTGTCTGTAGTTTCCGTTGATTAAGATCCTATATCAACGGTAGATCACATGGAAAAGTTATCTTAAAAAATAGTTCTAAAAGGAATAACAGTTGGCGTTGTAATCTATTAAAAATAACTAGCTTAAAAGCTAAAAATACACGCGTGCCGCCAAAAAATAACTTATACCAATAAATTATATACTGATGGAATGTGCTTATCCAGGCCTACAATTTGATGCCCATATTGTAAAATCGTACTTGAAAATGGAGCCATACTGCCGTAAAAATGACAAATAAAATGTTACTCGGGGGATGCAAGGATTCTAATGATCCATACGTCTAAATCTATTCAGGCATTTAAAAGTTATGGTGGAATAAAGAAACTTACATACATACATACAAACAAACATACATGAATCCTAAAAACATTACACTTCTTTTTTTGGACAGTCGTGTAATAAATTCGGAAGGCCGCCAAAACCGACTGACTCTGGCTATGTATAACGGACGCAAGTTGCGGCTCGACGAAAATCTGACGCAATTGGAAGAGGAGCTGGGGCACATGAGATGGCACATTCTGGAGTTATGTGAAATCCGAAGAGAGGGAGAGGATACCGTAACCTTAGAGTCGGGCGACCAGCAATCCCAAGACGGTGTTGGGTTCCTTGTCAACAAGGTCCTCTCTGAAAACATTGTAGAAATCTCCAGTGTTTCGAATGATGATGATAATGACCTCGTATGAAATTAACCGAGAGGTATAGCCTTAAAGTTATTCAGGTACACTCTCACCTGAATAACCTTGCGGGGCTATGCACTCGGATGATGAAGTAGTGGATATAGATAGATAACTCTTTATTGCACTAAAAAAACTTAAATTATGGCACATCACCTTTGACCTTAAAGTAGTACAATCGGCGGCCTTATCACTAAGCAGCGATCTCTTCCAGGCAACCTTAGATTAGAAAGCGAGAACATGAACATTAATGAACGATAGTGTGCATATGCAAGTATACATTTACTGAAATGAATAAATTTATATTTTAGAATATAAATACGATAAAATATGATATGTACGAAGACATATCTAAATCCTTGCAGAACACCTCCAAGGCTTACTTCAACGTTGTCATACTTCAGCGCTAAAGTGGGAGTAGACGTGCAACGTGTCGGTGGTAGAGAACACGCGATTTGGCAGCAAAAATCACAGGGGGCAAATGCTAGTCAACTTCCTCGAGAAAGAAGGGCGGTTTTTAATGAACTCATTCTTTAAAAAGCAGCCCCAACACACACGTGCACGTGGCAAAGCCTCGATGGTGTGACGAAAAATGAGATCGACTTCATCATAGCAGACAAAAAGCGCATATTCAGAGATGTCTCTGTGATCACTAGGTTTAAAACCGGGAGTGATCACCGACTTGTCCGAGTAGTGCCTCTGATGTTCAAGTTTGCAATCAATATCCAGAGTGCTGGATATTGATTGCAACGACTCCGTTTGATGAAGTCTACACTCCGACATTACCTGCTCCAAACCGTTGTTGGATCCGAAACATTCCAGTTGAAACTGGAGAACCGATTCGCTGCCTTGGAAAGCACAATTGACGTTAACATTGAGAAAGTGGTAGGAATCCTGAGGGAAGAGGGAACGAAGTTCTGCGAGATACGGCGTACAGGCAGAAAATCAAAACTTTCGTTGGAGTCTCTGCAGCTCATTGAGAAACAACGTGAAGATCCAGCAGTCACTTCGTCAAATCAGCGGGCTTTGAATAAGCAAATATCAAAGTTGGTAAGGCGAGACCTCCGACGCTCCAATACAAGCGCTATAGTACAACAGCTTGGTCGAAGCCATCTGACGAAGTTGACCACATCATCGGGAAAGTTGTCGTTTCTAAGCCAGAGATTCTCGAGGAAGTTGTTTTTTTTCAACTGTACGTGTCACACGCGTCGCAACCTGAACCTGATATGAAGGATTCCCGGGCCACTCCAACCCGCCACTATACCGAAGAGCTGCCACAAGTCAGCCTTGACGAAATCGAGATGGCTCTCAAACAGCTCAAAAATGGAAAAGCCTCGACCGAGGATGGAATTACAACGGAGCTCCTGAAGGCAGGAGGTATTCCAACGCTTAAAGAACGTCAGCGTATGTTTAATTCTGTCCTCTTTTCTGGGAGAACTCAAAAGGCATGGAACAAGAGTGTAGTCGTCCTGTTTTTCAAAAAAGGTTGACCAGACCCTTTTGAAAAACTATCAGCCTATTTCTCTCGTGAGCCATGTCAACAGGAGTCGACGAATTCCAGCCAACAGAGCATGCCGGGTTTCAAGGAGGATATTTCACCGTAGACCACATCCATACAGATTATACAGAAGACAGAAGAGTATAATCAGCCCCTGTGCCTGGCGTTTGTGGACTATGAGAAAGCCTTTGACTCTATCGAGACTTGGTCTGTTTTGGAGTCCCTGTAACGATGCCAAGTCGTCTGGCGGTATATTCAAGAGTTGAGATGTCTGTATGACGCCGCAACAATGACCGTCCAAGTACTGAACCAGCATACTAAGCATATCCCCCTGCATCGAGGTGTGAGACAAGGGGACATTATTTCTCCGAAATTGTTCTCAAATGCATTGGAGGATAAGTTTAAGACTGGACTGGAAAGGATGTGGCTTTAACATTAACGGTGAGTACATCTCACACTTGAGATTCGCGGATGACATCGTCATTGTGGCAGAAACGTTGCAGATGTTGGACAGCCTAGCTGATTCGTCTAAAAGCATTGGTCTCCGGATGAACTTGGATAAAACTAAGGTTATGTTCAACGAACATGTTATTCCGGAACCAATTGCTGATAACAGAACTGCTCTCGAAGTTGTTCAGGAGTATGTTTATCTGGGGCAAACTTTGCAACTAGGTAAAAACTACTTCGAGAAAGAGACCCACAGAAGAATACAACTGGGCTGGGCAGCATTTGCGAAACTTCGCCGAGTCTTCTCGTCGCCAATACCGCAAAGTTTGAAGACAAAAGTCTTCAACCAGTGTGTCCTACCTGTTATGACATACGGAGCCGAGTCGTGGACACTCACGGTACGCCTAGTCCACCAATTTAAGGTCGCTCAGCGGGCTATGGAAAGGGCTATGCTTGGAGTTTCTCTGAAAGATCGTATCCGGAATGAGGTGATCCGGCAGAGAACCAAAGTTATCGACATAGCCCTTAGGATTAGTAAGCTGAAGCTGAGCTGGTCATATCTGTCGAAGGACTGATAACCGTTTGGGTAGACGTGTTCTTGAGTGGAGACCGCGACTCGGTGAACGTAGTGTAGGGCGCCCTCCAGCTAGATGGAGCGACGATACACGCAAAGTGGCTGGCAGCAGTTGGAAGAGAAGAGCCGAAGATCGTGCTCAGTGGCGCAGAATACAACGCTATATTTTTTTGGAAGAAAGAAGCTACATTTATTCACAAGAAATGTCCTTATTGCGGTTGTAAAATCTTATTGTTCTCACTTGGGAGCAGCTAGAGCGGCTGTCTCAAGGACAACAGAAGATTATACAGCAACACGCCATTCGATGTTGTGTCAATCTGTTTATCTTTTAAATGTGTACAGGTTCCACCCAAATCTAATCCTGGGCGGCACGTTCTCCGGACAGATCGTGCTGTGGGACAACCGCGTGCAAAAGCGCACGCCCGTGCAGCGCACGCCGCTCTCCTCCGTCGCGCACACGGTACGTACATACTTAATTCTAGTTCTAGATGAAGCTTATTATAACTCTCCATATCTACAGCACCCCGTGTAATGTCTCTCCGTGGTAGGCAGTCAGAACTCGCACAATTTGATCACGGTGTCGACGGACGGGTGGCTGTGCTCCTTTTCTATATCATGATTGTTACAACGGTGTTCTATATCCGCAGTACCCCGTGTACTGCCTCTCAGTGGTAGGCAGTCAGACCGCGCACAACCTGATCTCGGTGTTGACGGACGGGTGGCTGTGCTCCTTTTCTATATCATGATTGTTACAACGGTGTTCTATATTCGCAGCACCCCGTGTACTGCCTCTCAGTGGTAGGCAGTCGACCGCACACAACCTGAGCTCGGTGTCGACGGACGGGTGGCTGTGCTCCTTTTCTATATCATGATTGTTACAACGGTATTCTATATTCGCAGCACCCAGTGTACTGCCTCTCAGTGGTAGGCAGTCAGAACGCGCACAACCTGATCTCGGTGTCGACGGATGGGCGGCTATGCTCGTGGTCGCTGGACATGCTGTCGCAGCCGCAGGACACGCTGGAGCTGCAGCACCGACAGAGCAAGGCGGTGGCGGTCACGTCCATGGGCTTCCCGCATGGAGATGTCAATAACTTTGTATTGGGCAGCGAGGATGGAAATGTTTATACTGGTGAGCATTTTTTTATACAATGTTGTTACGGAAAAGGAAGATCGACTAATGTATTAGCTATTTCTGCTCATAATAAATAATGCAATGTAAAATATCAAGCATTAAAAAAAAAGGGTTCACAAGATTATTTTTTCCAACCTCATAATACTCTGAATCTGAGTCCACATCTCAGATATTTCGACTGAACCACACAAGCGTTAATTGTCTCTTCACATCACTTTACACATTTCCACAACTGAACTGCATGCAGATTATCTGCAGCGTTCAATACAATGTGCGTACCTACCTACCTACCTACCTCAGTAGATGGCTACCTTCTCCATATCGCGTCTACAAGTTGTTTGTCGTGCCCCAGGCTGCCTGTACGGGCAGCGCGCCGGCGTGACGGAGTGCGTGGAGGCGCACGCGGGCCCCGTGACGAGCGTGGCGTGCCACGCGGCCGCCGGCGCCGTGGACCTGTCGCACCTCTACCTCACCAGCTCCATGGACTGGAGTGTCAAGCTGTGGAGCCTCAAGGTACTGCAGTGGGGACTGAGGCTGCTATCGACTGGACCATCCCTATTGCACTAACAGACACTGAGCCGCATGTTTTGAAGCGTAGGGTTCGCTTTTGCAGACTTAAAATAAAAACACGACGACAAATTTAAAGTAAGATATGGAGAGAGCTATGCTTGGAGTTTCTCTAAAATATAATATTCGAAATGAAGTGTTCTGACGGAGACTAAAGTAACCGCTATAACTCTAAGGATAAGCACGCTGAAATGGCAGTGGGCAGGTCACATTTCCCGAAGAACCGACAACCGTTGGGGTAGACGAGTTCTCAAGTGCAGACCACGTTTAGGAAAACGTAGTGTAGGACGCCCTGTGGCCAGGTGGAGTGACGATCTGCTAAATAAGCGTCTGGAAGAACGTGAATGAGGAGAGCTGAAGACCGAGCTCAGTGGGAAACGCCTGTCTACGCATCAGCTCGGCTTCTCCGCCAGTGCTGGGTCGAGAGAGGGGAACCAGCTACACACCACGCCAGCACCGGCTTTCATATATATAGGGCTACGGCGCCGCCCGCGAACTCTTGCCCCTGCGCCTCCCTTTCGTATTGTACATGCTGATTAACTTATTAACTTTGTATTTGGTCATTATTATGCCACACCTATTATTACAGTCCATTCTTTTATTATCCACCTGTAGTCCCTTTAACAACGCGTACGTCCAGCAGTGGGACAAGTATAGGCTGATGATGCAAAATTCACGTAATATTAGAATATTACTAATAGAAATATTGTATGTTGTCAGGAGAACAAGGCGCTGTACTCGTTCGAGGACAGCGGCGACTACGTGGTGGAGGCGCGTTGGTCTCCCGCGCACCCTGCGCTGTTCGCCGCCGCCGACGCCGCCGGCCGCCTCGACCTGTGGAACCTCAACCGCGACACAGAGGTAACTTCGGAGGCTGATGGCGCTGTACTCGTTCGAGGACAGCGGCGACTACGTGGTGGAGGCGCGCTGGTCGCCCGCGCATCCTGCGCTGTTCGCCGCCGGCCGCCTAGACCTGTGGAACCTCAACCGCGACACAGAGGTAACATCGGAGGCTGATGCCGCTGTACTCGTTCGAGGACAGCGGCGACTACGTGGTGGAGGCGCGTTGGTCTCCCGCGCACCCTGCGCTGTTCGCCGCCGACGCCGTCGGCCGCCTCGACCTATGGAACCTCAACCGCGACACAGAGGTAACTTCGGAGGCTGAAGGCGCTGTACTCGTTTGAGGACAGCGGCGACTACATGGTGGAGGCGCGCTGGTCGCCCGCGCATCCTGCGCTGTCGCCGCCGGCCGCCTCGACCTGTGGAACCTCAACCGCGACACAGAGGTAACATCGGAGGCTGATGGCGCTGTACTCGTTCGAGGACAGCGGCGACTACGTGGTGGAGGTGCGCTGGTCGCCCGCGCATCCTGCGCTGTTCGCCGCCGGCCGCCTCGACCTGTGGGACCTCTTAATAATTGTATTAAATAAATGTATTAAAAGAACTCGTAAGTAAATATCACATTCATCTTTCTCATTTCATGGAAACAGGGTACAGGGTAACATACAACAGGGTAGGGGGTAGGGTTTGGGGCTAGGTAATTGGTGTGGAATTGTCCCGAATATATTATTATTATTATTAATTTTGATTATTACTCAATACATTTTTTACTAGTAGTTTGAAAGTTATGATCAGTTCTTGATGAGAGGATTTCAATTAATTCTGCTTAATCCGTTCTTCGCACCTACTAATACGTATTTTGTGATGTAAATAATAGTGCAGTCGCGGGTGCGGGCGAGCCGCGGGCGTGTGTTGTCAAGGTATTGTTCTTTACAAATAAATATTTAGAGAAACCTTAACTTCCCGTGCAATGCCGGGGCGGGTCGCTAGTAAAGTAAAGAATACAGTTTACTCATTTCTGTGTGGCCGAAAAATAACACCTTGTTATGATGGTTGTGTGACATATTCCCTTGTGCCCTGGCCAGGTGCCCGTGGCGTCGATCCAGTCGGAAGACGGCGCGGCATTCAACCGCGTCTCGTGGACGCCCAACGGACAGCACATCACCGCCGGGGACGACAACGGGAAGATATGGCTCTACGAACTGGCTGAGGTATGTGCTTTTCGTTAGTTGTTGGTTTGTGTTATGAGGTAGTGCTGGCCTGACATAACAACAGCTAAACTAGTGGCTCTGTGAGCTGTAGACCTCGCGAGTACAAACTTTTTTGCAAACAATCTATCGGTGCACAGCGCCATCTAGTTACATTATTGTACAACTAACATTAATAACCAAGGTGGTCCATCAATCCCTACTTAGTAGGTAAAGGGCTGATTCCACTGGCAGAAAAGTGAGAAATTTACTGCATTTTGAGGAGCTATTCTGCTCATCACGCCGAAGATCCTCATCAGATCTTCACCAAATTTTTATGAGACTTATTTAAATTATTAATTCTTGCTAGTGGCAGGGTTGCAATGTATTTTTCTTAATAGGTATACCTATTAAGAAAAATACCTTGCAACCCTGCCACTAGCAAGAATTAATAATTATTTATTGCATAAAATCAGTTCGAAATAACACCAAAGTGATTAACATACAAAGTTTACTGCTGTGAGGACCTCATTCAGTGTTATACAGCTAAAACTCCTCGTTTTAATCTCATAAATCGAGAAAGATAAGTTCTAATTAACTACCTCCAAAATTTTATTATTTCACGACTGTATTTTTTTTTTGACGAATACCCTTGTTATCGTTTTTATTTTGTGTCAAGATCAATTGACAGCTGTCCTATTGTCCCTGACAAGTCTTCTGACGTAGCGAGTGTTACCATACCAGCCACCTTTACCCATATTTAAGGAAAAATACAAAATGGGTTCATGTAGTAAATGCAATAAACAAATTAAGAATACTGATATCAAATCATGTTCTCAATGTCACGCCGTTTCCCATTACCAATGCTTGGGCATAATTGCCGAAAATTATAATAAGGAATCGAAAGCGTACAAGTCAGCTTAGAAATGTCCTGAGTGCAAACCTACAGAAAAGGGAAGCTCCAGTACTCCCGCACAATCTATGGCGCAATCACAAAGCACAAGATCTCCCTCCCCTGACATAGTTGCTGAATTGAAGGAATATTTCGATAAAAAACTTGAAGATTCTATGACTAAGCTTCGGAGTGACATAAAGAATGACAGTGCTGACACAAAGAGTACAATTGGTGAACTGACCGAAAGTCTGAACTTCATGTCCGCCAAATACGAAGAAATAAAGGTATTGCTAGAGAGTAAAACTAAAATTATAGATCATCTTGAAGACAAAAACTTACAGTCACAAGTTAGTGATCTTAATTCGTTTTGCTCATATCGATCAGCAGTCAAGAGAATGCAACTTGGAGATTCAGTGTGTGCCGGAAAACAAGTCTGAGAATCTGAAAACTGTCATACGACAACTAGCAACAACAGTTGGCTTCAGCTTGACTGACCAGGCTTTATTAAATTACCACTGTGTGGCCAAGGTCAATAAGGACTCGAGCAGACCACGTTCTATTGTTGTCAAATTGCCTAGTCCTCTTATGCGCGACGAAATCATAGCTGCTGTGAAAACTTATAACAGAACACACCAGAGGGAAAAATTGAATTCTTCGCACTTGGGCCTGGCAGGCGACAAGTCCCCTGTTTATGTTTGCGAGCACCTGTCGCCATCAAACAAACAACTACACGCTGCAGCTCGAAGAGTCGCCAAGGATAAGAACTATGAATTCGTATGGATACGCAATGGCCGCATTTATATGAGAAGAAACGTCAACTTAAAAAGCTCTATAGTCAAGGACATGGAGTTTCTTAATACCTTAGATTAAGTATACTTAATTTACATGTTTTTGTGTTTAAAGTTTTAAAATTTGGTTTAAAAATTTATTATCAAAATGTCAGAGGTCTTAGTACCAAAACAGAAAACATACTGATCAATGCATTGAGACAAGATTTTGACATCATTTTGCTTACGG
The DNA here is from genome assembly GCA_946251855.1 of Alsophila aescularia. Lineage (NCBI taxonomy): Eukaryota > Metazoa > Arthropoda > Insecta > Lepidoptera > Geometridae > Alsophila > Alsophila aescularia. Next base: position 2,317,750 of record OX276375.1, read on the forward strand.
AGACATGGCTTAATGAATCGGTTTATGACCATGAGATTTTAGATGGTAGATACAACATTTTTAGGCGTGACCGTGCCTCAACTAGTAGCATTAAATCTGATGGAGGTGGCGTGCTTATTGCTATTCTAAAGAAATTCGAATCAATGCGCAAATTACAATGGGAGACAGACGGTGAAGATCTTTGGGTAGTTCTTAAGGTTAAAAAAGGTGCCTCTTTATTAGACCTTTGTATTTTATGAGTATGATTTGGATACATGTACTTTGACTCCAATTTGCAACATCTCTTTTGGATAACCTTTTGGTAGACGTGGTCGCTTTCAACAACATATAATATGCTTAGAAACCGGTGCGATAAAATGATTTTACAGTGTTATTCTAAATTTAAAGCTGATGCTAAGGAACACATTAAAAAAACCCCTAAATATTATTGGAAATTCGTAAAATCTGCTAAGTCAAATAGTCACGACATTCCTGACGAGATGTTTCTTCAAAATATAAATGCGCACGGCGGAAAAGAAATTAGTGAACTTTTTCCCCATTATTTTCATTCAATTTTTAATAAAAACAATCCTAACAGTAGTCCCGATACTAATTACAATACCATCCAATCTCACACATTCATCAATTTTATCAGCTTTTGGAAAACTTTGAGTCGTTGGTGCAAAAAAGATTGCTTCCGTATCTAAAACCGCAAATCAGTCCCAATCAGCATGGGTTCCTGCCATGACGATCAACTACATCAAACCTTACTGACTATGTTTGCTACATATCTGAAGCACTGGAAGATAAATTAGAGGTTCATTCAATCTATACAGATTTTACAAAAGCATTTGATATGGTTGATCACTGCCTATTAGTCCAGAAACTTGGTATATGCGGTTCTCTGCTCAGGTGGTGCGAGTCTTATTTGCAGAATCGGTTACAAATTGTAAAAATCCGCGGTTTTATTTCTGAGCCAAGCGGAGTGCCTTCCGGCGTACCGCAGGGCTTCTCACCTTGGTCCCCTCTTTTTTTACACTTTTTGTTAATGACCTATGTAGCGCTTTTGAATCAAAGGTTCTGTTATTTGCCGATGACCTGAAACTTTATAGGGTTATAAGGTCGTTTATTGATACACAGATTTTACAAAACGACATTGATAAGATTGATTACTGGTGTCAACGGAGTAGAATGTTATTAAATTCCACAAAGTGCTATCAAATAAGATTTTCGAGAAAAAGAAAACCTACGCCTGCTTCATATTTTATTAATGACACTGCCCTTGGCGAAGTTACATGAATTCGAGACTTCGGGGTGAAATTAGACAAGAAGCTTGATTTTCGTGAACATGTAGATCATATTGTTAAAAAGGGAGTCCAGGTCTCGGGTTTCGTGATTCGCCAAACTAAGCTTTTCAAAGACCCTGACATCTCAAAAGTGCTCTTTAATTGTTATGTTCGTAGCCTACTTGAGTATTGTAGTACAGTTTGGAATCCTTAATACAAAGTTCATATTGGTAGGTTGGAGAGATTACAGAAACGGTTCCTCTATCATCTCTGTTTTATTGATAACCGATGCCACGAACTCGCGTCCTACGATGCAAGGGCCAGTCACTATAAAGTAATTTCTTTGGTAAAGCGACGTGCTGTCGCAGATCTCGTTTTCCTGTACAAAATTGTCAATGGTGAAATCGATTGTGCAGATATATTAAAAAGATTACCTTTCTCAGTACCTCGAAAAAGCAGTCGTCTTCATAACAGAACAACTTTTTTGTTGCCCTTATGTCGTTCTAATCTTGGACATCATTCGCCGATTTATCGCATGTGCTCCACTTGCAATAGTGTAGACAAGAAAATCGACGTTTTCAATGCGTCTATCAGTGTTTTCAAGAAGTCTTGTCTTCAACAAGACCTAAATTTTTAATAATAGTATGTTATCTATTTTCTTTTGTAAAAATATCTTAAAGTCGAGTGTTTTTATTCTGTGCATGTTGTGTTCACTTCCAGTAGGTTATGCACTTAGCTAGAAATTTTACTTACTTACTTCAAATGATGAAATGTGTATTAACCAGTTTTGTGAACCAAATAATAAAAAAAAAAAAAAAAAAGTTTTTCTACCTTTCAAATAAAAAAAGAACCATTGAAAACGGATGTAATAAGGCGGAGATATTCCGCGGCTCTCTTTTTGCCCCTTTTTAGGAGAAGGTCAAAAATCCCTGACAACTAAAAAATTCTAAAAATTCGCTTAACCTGTATACGTTAAGTTAAAATAAGTTTCGTCTAGATCGGTTGAAAAATGCGACCTGTAGAGGAGAACAGAGACCCGGACATACGAAAGCATTTTTGCCCAACTGAAACAGAGACGCTTCGTCGCGCTTTTCGCTCACTCAGTCAATAAATAACAGCCTGGACCGACAGCTTAGCGTGCCCTCCAAAGCACGGAGCGATGGAAAAACCGTACATAACTAGAACCGAACCCGGTATTGTTGGACTCGTAAGTTGCATTACTAAACCGTTAGGCTACCATCGCTTCGTTAGATTACTGACATGTAACTGTTGTGACCCTTATAAGCCACACACAAAAAAAAAAAAACAATAATTAAAATACTTGTTTGTTAATATCCAATAGGATAATATGAGTGAAGGATTTTTATGCTATAAGGGATAGAAATCCTCTGCTTCAGTGGATTTTTACCCTTATGCTGCTTAACCATATTGTTGGTAGTTCCTATCGAGAAGAATTACACAAACTAAACTAACACAGACTAATAATTAACAATAATTATATATTTTTAATTCTGTATGTCTTAAGTTGTCTAGAAGAGACCGCTTTTAGCGATAAGACCGCCCGTTGTACCGTTTTTTTTTAATGACCTTGTATATTTGTTTTTATTTGGTGACAGTAAAGAGAGAGTTTATTATTGTTAATACCATTTTTGAATGATTATGATATCATTTGTCAACACATGTAGTAAAACTCTTTATTATTTATGACAGCACGTAGCGCAGCCCCGACATGACGAATGGAGCAAGTTCGTGTATACTCTACAAGAACTGCGCAACAACCAGGCCGATGAAGAGACCGACAGACTGAGCCTCGCAGCTAGCGGGCCTTCCTCGCTCACCAGCCTCACCTCGCTGGCTTCCAACCCGCTGAGGTCAGCATAACTACTAAAGTAAAAGCCTTCTAAAGTGAGCCAGCCTACACTTTTCTGACACATTTCATTTAGTCCCAGATAGGTAGGTAGTTAGTCAGGTCAGCCAAGTCGGAACGTCTGTTACGGATATTAGACATCGTGCTTTTGTTTAAATGTTTTGTTTCGCGTCAAACGACTGAGGCGCGCCATTGATAATTTCAAAAAGCCGACGAAGCTCGAATTACGTCACGTGTCCACACCGACCGCTCCCGGCCGGAGCGCACTGAATCGTCCGCTGAACCTTCCCATTCGACAAAGTTCTCTCACGAAGAAATTTGACTTTTTCTTACCCAATTTTGGTGACGTCATTGTTTTTTCTATTTCAGATAACTGCTTTAATGGGACGTGCGGTGCGACTGGATATTGTAACATTACTGAGGCTTGATGATTGAAATACAATACCACTATTTCAACCAATATAAATTCAATGGTTTGGCCTGAGCGGCGGATTTTTGAAGTCTATCAAGTAAGCGCCGGCTCTCACTTGGTCTCTGACCGTATGAGGTGCGACACTTAAATACAGATTATCTTTTGAAGTCTATCAAGTAAGCGCCGGCTCTCACTTGGTCTCTGACCGTATGAGGTGCGACACTTAAATACAGATTATCTTTTGAAGTCTATCAAATAAGCGCCGGCTCTCACTTGGTCTCTGACCGTATGAGGTGCGACACTTAAATACAGATTATCTTTTGAAGTCTATCAAGTAAGCGCCGGCTCTCACTTGGTCTCTGACCGTATGAGGTGCGACACTTAAATACAGATTATTTGAAGTCTATCAAGTAAGCGCCGGCTCTCACTTGGTCTCTGACCGTATGAGGTGCGACACTTAAATAGAGATTATCTTTTGAAGTCTATCAAATAAGCGCCGGCTCTCACTTGATCTCTGACCGTATGAGGTGCTACACTTAAATACAGATTATCTTTTGAAGTCTATCAAATAAGCGCCGGCTCTCAATTGTTCTCTGACCGTATGAGGTGCGACACTTAAATACAGATTATCTTTTGAAGTCTATCAAGTAAGCGCCGGCTCTCACTTGGTGTCTGACCGTATGAGGTGCGACACTTAAATACAGATTATCTTTTGAAGTCTATCAAGTAAGCGCCGGCTCTCACTTGGTCTCTGACCGTATGAGGTGCGACACTTAAATACAGATTATCTTTTGAAGTCTATCAAATAAGCGCCGGCTCTCACTTGGTCTCTGACTGTATGAGGTGCTACACTTAAATACAGATTATCTTATTTACTCACATGTAAATTATATTCGGTTAAAGTTTATAAGGTTCCGTAATCAAACAAGGAACCCTTATAGTTTCGCCATGTCCGTCTGTCATCTGTGTCACAGCCACATTTGTAACAAATGCACAATAAATACTTATTGTTGAACCATATGTCATCCAGACTCATTGTTGACTCGTTATATGGATAGCAAGTTGTATGGATAAGTCCCCTCCATTCATTTTTTATTGGTCGAAGTACCACTAAAGATTATCCATTTGTCAATGTGTTTATCTTAATGTACAATCTACGCTAGGGAGACTTAGCGCAACCCTTGTTATTGAGTTCATATTGACTGGTGGACATTACAATGTCTGTCCAAAGCGTGACCCGTTTAGATTAAAGCAAATTAGCCATTCTTGGCAATTGAAATCTGAGACTAGACTTGAACTCAACAAAAAAAAAAAAAACTGGAAATATATATATGGATGAACTTTTCCAGACACTGTATTTTATCACTATGAAGAAGAGTTGTATTGTATTTCAAGAATTAATTGGGTGTATGAACTGAAAGAGATTATTTTGAATAAGTTGTTTGAATATTGATGTATATATCTTAAAATTGAAAAAATGTATTAGATATCTTAACGGCTTACAAATGTTCTTTATCTATCAGTATTCAGGGAATATAATCAAATATTATCAACATTGTAACCAAATTCAAAAGGTAACTTGATAAATTATAGATAAATATTATTTTGTCACTGTTTTACTAAATAGGTCATGTCTCACTGTACATTGTTTTTGTTATATATATTATATGTATATTATAAACTATTGCTTAACAATAAAAGCATCTTTCAATGTAAGTAATTTTACTATGAAATACTTAATTGTTTGGGCTTCAAAGCCTTACAATTTAATCCTTATACCACTAAAAATATCTTGTGTAATTTCAACATTAGACAAAATCTAGTTCTAGCTAAGTTTATTTTAATTTTTTTAACTATATTATAGAAACACAGGTTATGAAAAGCTGGCACTTATTTTACGCTTTATTGTAACAGTTCTAAGAAATAAAAATGGCTTAACATCAGTTTGTTATTATTAACATTACAAGCCCAGAATAGGTTAACCTAATCAGACCTGAGACAGGCCAGTCGCACTCCGCAACAAGTACAAATATTATACCTACACTTTGCGGCCGCAACATTGCGGTTCATTCAGTAGTGTCAAGCGTCGCTCGATGAGTCGCGCGCCGTGTGCTTACGATAAAGTACCTACTTACGTAAAGTTTTTATCAATTTTTATTCTTTTCTTAATTATGAGTACCAAGAAGATAGCATATAATTATTTCAATAAGTAATTCGTATTTTGTTTTCCCACACTGGTGTGACTACGAGTCTTATATTTTGTAGCTTACTCGTTCTCACACCAAGTAGTGTGACCACGAGTAAAAATATAAGACTAGTGTGACAAAACGGTGTGACCACGAGTCCGTCGCCGAAGAAACCCAGAATGTACTGCATAGCATTCGGTCTGACAAGTTTCGTAAAATACCTACATACTGTCATTTTATTACGCAGGTAGCCATTTCTTTTTCATTCATTATTAAGCATGGAATTCAGACAGGCACCTTTTATTCATCAAAGTGCAATACCTATTATGGTATAATCAAATAATGAGCTACTAGGTCTAGATTCTGATTAGATATATAGTTAATAGATCTATCAACATTTACAATAATAAGTAAAAAAAAAAACATTGGTTTATTGTGTTACAATATCTAAGTCATAACATATCACAGAATAATTACTAGTGCAAGTAGTTATTATCTTGATACAACCCTGCCGACAAGTGCCGAAAAGGTGACAGCGATCCTGAAACGGCTAAAGCAATGGAAGCTCTCGCGCGTTGTGATACGGTACATTCTAGCGTATGTGTAATAAATCCTAATAGTAAGTCAACTCCTTTGTCGCGGTGCAAAATGCCGACAAGCGACTAGTAGCTATTAATATGCTATGGTTGACAAAAAAATAATATCATTTTTACAAAATAATGTTATTCAATGTAAAAATTTGTATTCCTCATAATATATTATTCTATACTCACTAGCTGCGTCCCGCGGTTTCGCCTGATTCACTGTGATTGTTTATTGTGATCAAAGGAACATCTAAAGAATCATCTTTAAAATCTCAGGATCCGAGAAGGTATCGATATGTTATGTACCTATTTTGTTGAAAACTAGGTAGGTACCTAAATATATCTAATAAAATCTTTACTAACTAATGTACTTAGCTTATTTAACGGATTTATTTTTCCCTAGTCGAGATCACACGGTCTTATATTTATATAAATAGATAGGTACTATTCACAAAGGGTGTTTGGTCCGTGTGCAGCGAGAAGTCCAATTTTTTTCTTAAATGAGATAGCTAATGTAAAGAATAATCTCAAAGTGTGGCAAAAGTAATATCACTACTAATAGTTAGGTTAGGTACCTGAACCAGCTACAAAAGCAAAAAAGCTGTAAAAATATTGAATTTCCCGCTCCAGGCGTACCCAATTAAACAGAAATGAACTTTCTATAGGTATGATTATATAGTTCAACTTCCAAAAGATAGGTAGGTAGGACCTACCTACATAACTAATGGCTATGTGAGCTGTAGACCTCGTTGTTCGTACAAAATTTTGTGCAAACAATGTAGCGGTGCACAGTAGCGCCATCTAGTTACCTTATTGTAACACTAACATTAATAACCAAGGTGCTCCATCAATCCCTACCTAGTAGGTAAAGGGCCGATTCCACTGGTAGAAATCTAAAAGTGAGCAATTTATTGCATTTTGAGGAGCTATTCTGTTCATCATGCCGAAGATCATCAGATTTTCACCAAAATTTTTATGAGACTAATTTAAAGTTACTACCTTTCAAATGAAAAAAGAACCATCAATTTTTACAATTTTTTGGGGGAATCAAAAATCGCCCGTTGATTAAAAAATTCACTTAACGTGTATATCAAGTTTCCTCTAGATCGGTTGAGAAATGCGACCTGTAGAGGAGAACAGCTGGAAATCCGGACAGACATCCAGACATCGAATAATTTTTGCCGAAGCTTAAACAGAGACGCTTCGCTCGCCTATCGCACTCGTTCAGATAATTATTGCTAACAACATAGGTCGCTTTGATTATAATAGCTACCTAATGTTGTGGATATTGATAAGAAATCATATTGCATATCTACTCATATTTCCTCATCCTTTGGAAATTGATCCTCGTTGCGTGAACACCAAACATACGATATAATTATTATGAACTTTGGCAAACACTTGCTAGCGATTTTGTGTACCTGACACACCTAATACGTTGTACCGATTTGCAATAGACGCCCGCCGGTACGCAGCACACGCGCGCGGGGAGGGGGGGACTCCGCTCTCTTTCACACCGCACCTCATCGTTGCTCTGTCAAGCGGCCGAGTTGACTCACCATTAGGATTTATTACACATATGATTCTAGCCTGCACGCATGTATGAGGTAAATATAATTGAAAGATTGCAGCGCTGTACGAGTTAAATTGCACTTTATTGCATTGTGCCGAGAGTTCTTATGTATTTAAATGACTTTACTCAATTTTTTGGGCATCTCAGTTATCCTTCTATACTTGTACTATTATTTATTCTGTGCCTGAGATCAAATAAACAATAAAATTCCTAGATTAAATCTAATTAAATTAAAATAATAAGGAATTAATGAAATGAAAGTTTAAAGGACTCCAAATGACATAAAAAATATGTATTTTTTTATTATATTACTTGTTTCTTTTTTGTTTCATGTTTTCTAAATTACACTGGTACAAATTGTTTTATTTTTTCGCTATTTATATTTCATCATATATCGCCCTATCCGTGGAATAGGGCCACAGTGGCCGTTAGGTCTTTATGTTTTTATTGCATTAATGCATTATAAGGTCCCAAAAATGCAATAAAAACATAAAGACCTAACGGCCACTATGGCCCTATTCCACGGATAGGGCAATATATTCTATAAATTAAGAAATACATTCGTTTTTACATTTAAATGCGTTAATTTCAACAAAATCAATTAAAAACTTATATTGGGCATCCATTTTTCGCTGAAAATTTCAACCGCAAACTCCAACCTGCAATATTTGTACAGGTCCTTCCGTATAATGTCACTTTTTTTTCAATAACCACTTGAGCATAAAAAGCGGTATTAACCGGTATCCCAGTAGTAGCTACGTTACTTCTGTGTAGTTTTGTGCTCAGACATCTATACTGATGGTCCTGTACTATTATTATATATATATAATATTACATCACAAAAAAACGTATGAGGGCGACACTAGACATGTTCATTTCACTTTTTTGGGCATCTCTATAAACTAAAAGCAAAATAAATGCCTCATGGAATCAAATTTTGCTATTTCTCTCAATAACATACAGATGATTTGTTGGATTAATGTATTTAAAGTAACCAGCACTTACATAAAAGGTAAACTCATATTATTTTTAAGCAATGATGTTGATAGCCCACATGCCAAAAGCTGTAATAATTTATTGAGGTGAAAATGGAATTACAAGTTTTCCCTTCGCCATGTTGACTTCTTCCCAACAAGTGCAAACCAAAGTCTTGCGATCCATGGAGTCCACATAGAGCTTGCCGTCAAGGTGGTCAATCTCATGTTGAGCTATCCTAGCTGCCCAGTCTTTGAAACCCTTGGTTGTGGTGGCGCCTTCTTCGTTGTAACCTTTAGATGGTAATGACAGTTAAATTGCAGTGAAAATTAATTTGACTCTAAATGTTTTATCAGAGCAGTAAAGACCCTACTATTTTTTTTTTATTCTACAAAGAACAGATCAATTTAAATAAAGGGAGCATATCTTTGCTGCAGTTGATAAGAATAATAAATCTTACCGGACACTTCTACTTCTTTATATCGCGGCACCTCTGCCTCATATCCCTGTACACTTTCGCAACCCTCACTGTGTACCACTTTGAGATAATTTACCACCTTCAATGTGGGATTAACAAAAACCTATAAACAGAAAGAATTAGTTAAACTTTTTGAAATATTTATAATAATTTTTAGCATTTCATTTCAGTCAGTAAGAAGTATACTTACTCACAGTAAACGGTACGACATCCATACCGCGCAGTGTAACTATTTCTTTAGGAACCTTTGCTATTTGATTGGCTGTGTGCCTCATCACAATTATCCTCATGTTGACCCCAATTTGGGGCGCAGACATTCCCAGGCTGTTGTACTTCTTCAGCACATATTCCAGCTTTTTTATAGTCGCTTGGACTTCGTCTGATAGTATTTTCTCTGGAGGTACTAACTCTGTTACTTTACGTAACCTTGGGTCCCCTATCTGTACTACGTGTTTGTAAGGAGGGGACGCCCGGCCGTGGCTAGGACTTAGCCTAGCGTACCAGTTTAATACTTTTCTAATTACACCCATTGTTTCTCAAGTTACGTTTATTTTATTTACGTTCAATGGAATTGTAAAACGAACGAAGATTACGAAGAGAAGAGCCGGAAGGGAGACCTTGTACATAACTTATTACTTTATAATTTGTGAGGGAGACGATAATACACGACCAAAATAATGTACGACCAGTATTGTACAGCCAATATTATACGGCCAGATATTACGTGTACATGGTTTCGTAATATTTGGATGGCTAATACTGGCCGTGTATTATTTCCCGTACAAAATCAGTCCGGGTTGATAATGCACGGCTAGTATTACGCGACCAATATTACGTGTACAACTGGATACGTAATATCAGCCCGTGCCGATTTTGTACGACCAATATTACATAGCCAATAATACGAAGCCAACCATGGACAAAGCTAGAACTCCTTGATGCCTCGTTTATGTAGGTGAGTGTCAAGATGAAAAAAACTGTCACAGAACCGAACCGGCCAACCCCGACTCCACGTGGTCTTGTCTGCCCTACACTAGTGTTTTTAAAAAGCCGGAGGCACGGAGGGAGTGCAGCCCCCGTCCGCTGGAGCGGCGGAGGCTGGTCGCCGAAGGCGACCAAATAGCCGAAGCTGCGGAGGCGAGCGTTGGTACCTGTGCTTTGTTACGCAAGGGCGGAGGGCAGCACTTCCCGTAGCGCCGGAGCAATCGCAATTCATAATCTGTAGTAAAAGGAAACTGGAATGTGCAAACGAGGCTTTGACTTTGTCATTTCTATATTTTAATTTGTGATGTACACGTAATATTAGTCGCGTATTATTGGCTGTACATTATTTGGTCGCGTAATATTGGCCGTGTAAATTAAGAGCTACGACAAACGTCTCCCTAACACAGATAATAAACAACAATTTATCGTTAAATTCGTTCATTCATTTAAATGTGGGCAAAACTAGCAATTAAATTTAGTCGTTTTCAAAATCAAATTAGTCCTGTCACAATGATGTCTTATTTTAGTTGAAATCAACAACTGATAAAATTTTAGGATTTACTAAAATAAAATAAATTTAGCTTAGTTTAGTTTAGTGAGTCGCTCAACAGAATTGGCGTCATTGTCTTTTGAGATGTAGATTTTCATGTTATAGTACTTCTAAATTTGCGTATTGAATTGAAGTTAATATAAAACCACACGACGACTCCACACTTTGTTACACACGGGCTCAGAAGGAAATCAACAAATGAGAAATTTAAAATATATGAGTTTAGGAGATATGAGGGAACTGATGAATAAACTAATATATAGACTGCTGAAACATAATTCTACTTTTTAGTTTTATGATAAACATTAAATTGACTAATTAATTATCAAATCAAATAAAAAAATACGTCTTTACCAAGCTATAGCGTTCAACGGCCATGTTGTCTATACAGTACGGTAAGCGATTAAACATGAATATAAAATTGCAATGGCAAGATAAATATCTAAAATTTTAGCTTCCCGATGATAAGTTTTTTTTTTTTTTTAATTGCATTTTATGTATAGTGTTTGGTGCACTCTTTCACCACACAAATAGGCATTTTGACACAGTAGCAACCACTGCCGCCCTCCGTCACAGTCGCAGACTGACTAGCTCACGTTGGTGTCACGGCAGTGAGTTTGACAGCGACAAATTGGCGATCTTGTAAATCGTCTTCCGCCCTGTCTTTACGAAGTATATATATATGTCTATGGCCGTAGCATAAAAAAAGAAGTCAAGTGCGTATAGAACCCCCGCCCTGAGGGTTCCGTTCAAATCTGAATGTACCCAAGGTCTTGGTGATGGCTAAATGGTGACCATAAGCCTTAGTACTGATAATAATTTAAACATGTTACCTTTACCCGGTCCTGACAAATGAACCGACAGACAGACAGACAGACAGACGGATAACAAAGTGATCTTCAAGATCAATTGTCTTGATTTGTAATGAATTATTTTGTGGATTATTGACCGGAGCGATTTTAAATTTGTAAGTAATTTTATCCCGGATTTGAAAATTGCCGTAGATTATCCTAGATAATGATTAACATAATAATTTATTAAATAAATCACGTGGATTTGGTTGTCGATTCTATATCCCGCACCTAGCTAGCAGCACAAGCAAGGTAATATAAAATCTGACTATATGCCAATTGAATTGAGTTCAGCCCCCGATTCAGAACATTTCGATAACGAACCGAATCGATTCCATTCGATATTGTGAATGAAAAATGTATTGAATTGAACGATTTCAAACCGAATCCACGGAATAAATAATACCATATCGATCGACAACTGAGTTATCGAATGGTTCTGATTCGGGAGGCTGATTATAGAAGCAAAGAATTAATTAATTGTTTTGGGGTTGGTACGACAGTAAATTTGTGTTGGTAATACTTATCATTAGTAGATCGTATACAAAGCTAGCTTTGAATGAAATCATATCGAAAGAATGTCACTAAAAAGTCGATAGATTATTTCTGTCGCTGAAATCAAATAAAATGTCGCTTTTAATATGAGAATATCGCTGAGTCTAGTAACTAAGTTGGCAAAGCTGATGCGGGGGCTGCGCTGCGGGGCAGCCGTCAGCTGGGTTTGACATATAGGTAATGTCAAGGGAGCGTTTAGGTAAGACGGCGAAATTTTCACCGGATAAAAATTTACTAGCCAGAGTCAAAGGTTTAGCTGTCAAATTCAATGTCAACTTGTAAATTTTTTGTTCCTTAGATCATTTTTATATTATGCTAGCTGTACCCGCGGCTTCGCACGCGTTTTCTTTTCTTTAGGTTCAAAGTATTCCAGGACCAATATACATATACAATACACATTTGATCAAAATTTTTTTAGCCGTCAAAACTACTTTTATCCACTGCTCGGCTTCTATCTCACCAGATTGAGATACCAATTACACCAGTTTTTAAATCAAACCCTAAGCTATCTTACAATGAAAACCGCATTGTAATCGATCCAATAGTTTTTACGTGATGCGTGAACAAACAAACATAAAGACAAACAGACAGAGTGACACGATTAAAAAAAACGTGTTAAATACCCTTTTTAAGCACCCAAGAGCGTTTTTTTTATTTATCTTCTTTTTACAGCCATATTAATGACTGTGACAATTTGCATCAAAAAAATTGTGTAGTAGTTTCAGCGTGATACGTGTTCTTTTTAATAACTTTCAACCCATATTGCGGAAACCCTTTAATTTTTCGGGTTGAAAAATATTCCATTACCTACCTCGTAGTATGAACTCAAATCATACCAAGTTTCATTTGAATTCATTCAGTAGCGATGCGTGGTCAAGATACGGACAAACAGACAGACAGACAAACAAAAATAAAATATTCGTTGTACAGAATTTATGTTACAGCATTATTATAAATATAGATAGCATTTACGAATAAAACAACCAACAAATTGAATCTAACCGCGAATCGAATGACAAATAGCTGTCAATCTGACAGCAGACTAAAACTTAGCAAGCTCAAAAGTTCACTAAAATTTATCCAAGCCAGGCGAAAACTTATACCAGCGGACGCCCGTGAACGGGCAGATTAAATTTTAGTCAGTAAAATTTTTCGTCTCGTGGTGTGCTTGAACGGAATGTCTGACGTTTAGTCAGTTTAAATTTTATACTGGACTAGCGACCCACCTCGACTTCGCACGGGTAGATATATAAAATGATAAAATTAGTAGGTACTTTAATTGGACAAATAGAACAACATTCAATTTCTTACACAAAATGTTTATTTGCACAAATATAACGTAACAACAATTCCTTACATTAAATACTTAATTTGCGCAAATGTTTTGCAACAATACCTGACACTAAATACATTATTTACACAAACTTTTAGGTATCAACAATTCCTTACCATTATTTATTCATTTATTTATTAAGTTTTATTTGTTTATTTGGCCATCTACATAATGCACATAAATACATCGTTGATAAAATTAAAACAAAAATAACACTCGCCTAATGCCATTACAATAAAATACATACAATTACATTTTTTTTCCATCAGACTTATCACACTAAATTAAATATAAACCTGAAAAAAAAACAAAAACATAGTGAAAGTCCACTAGAAAGAAAACACAACAGGCAAAAAATAAAAAATACAAAAACGCCACAAAGCGACGTGGCCACTCATATCCACTCATCATAATACAAGGTAGGTACACTATAGGGCCAGGATATAAAATGTATCAATTATTTATTCTCTGCTATTACTTCCTATCCCGTATCTCCTATATTTAGTTTGTGCTTTCACCTTATACTTTAATGCATTTGGTACATACTGCACATTACTCCGTACTCTAGACTGCTGTAGACGAACGTCACAATGAGCGCATTTGACTATCGCCATTTTGGCACTGAATCTGATAGCAGTAGTTTGGCAGTAGTGAGCAATGAGCATCCACGGAACTAACGGTAATAACGTCAGGACATGAAACAATGTCAATTTTAGTACTATGGATGCTCGGTGGGGCGCTTTGAATCGGCTCAAACGAAAGTACGGCAGAACCTATCCTGTGTTAGTAGTACAGATCAGTGATTTTTTGTATTAAGGTTTTCTATTGACATACCATTTTGTCTATAGTATTATTCTGTTTAACGCAAGGAGGTTAAATTACGGTTACTGTTAAAAGGTTTAACGCCAGTAAGCGTAATTCAACCTCCTTTGGTTTAAAAAACAGGGTGGGAAGTAAGCTTAATTCAACCTCCTTGGGTCAAAAAACTGGATGGGTCGCACGGCTGTTTGTTTGTCGTGAAACGTCTACGCTACGTCTAGAATTTGTAAAATCGGTTAGTGGTCTTTTTTGAGTTTATTGGTAGCGCACACCCCACGGCAATTTTCTTGCTTGTAGCATAACCGTCGTAACTTCTAAAAAAAAACGCCAGTAAGCGTAATTCAAAATCATTGGCAGCAGTACTTTAGACTACAGACAACTGCATCATTACCAAGGAAGTCATATGTACTTACGTACAACTGGAACGACATCTCTCATGTACAGAAGTGGTCTCACCGAAAACGTATTTTAAAAAGAAAATGCGAGTAAAGGAAATATACGTTGAATCGGAAGTCTCTTCCCCTCTCGTACGAAGTTTCAGAGTTTTCGCACAGACTAAAATAAACTTCCGAAACAATCATCGCAAAGACAACAGCAGCCCGATTACAGAACTTGGCTTCAATCAGATTGTCACTTTTTTCATAGCAAAATCGACTCTATCGCAAAGCATTATTGAATTTGATGGCTCGAAACCGTCATGATCAACATTACGTAATCGCACTGCGGACCACAGAACTTGGCTGCAATCAGATTGTCACTTTTTTCATAGCAAAATTGACTCTATCGTAAAGCATTATTGAATTTGACGGCTTGAAACCGTCATGATCAACATTACGTAATCGCACTGCCGGAGTTAGTGAACGACTTTGGACGTCCACATAGAACTGACAACTGTCAAGTGTCAGTTACATGCTATTCCTCCCCCCCTACTATTTTTCGGATGACCCAGGCGAACGCCCGACGACGCCGTGAACGATTTCGGCAGCCCGATTACAGAACTTGGCTTCAATCAGATTGTCACTTTTTTCATAGCAAAATCGACTCTATCGCAAAGCATTATTGAATTTGACGGCTTGAAACCGTCATGATCAACATTACGTAATCGCACTGCCGGAGTTAGTGAACGACTTTGGACGTCCACATAGAACTGACAACTGTCAAGTGTCAGTTACATGCTATTCCTCCCCCCCCTACTATTTTTCGGATGACCCAGGCGAACGCCCGACGACGCCGTGAACGATTTCGGCAGCCCGATTACAGAACTTGGCTTCAATCAGATTGTCACTTTTTTCATAGCAAAATCGACTCTATTGCAAAGCATTATTGAATTTGATGGCTCGAAACCGTCATGATCAACATTACGTAATCGCACTGCGGGTGATCGCACGGGTGATCCATGCGTCCTCGAACGTTGTAAGTGAACGCGCCCTAGGATTTGGAAGTCACTGTCAAAATTGTCAAATGTATGTCAACAAGTTCAACAACGAAACGTGCCATCATATTGTTTGCACTACCCGGTTTTTGATTGAGTGTATACAAGTATACACTCGCTATTATTTTCCAATGTTTTTCGCTTAATTTCAAGATATATTTTATAGGAACACAATCTCTGATAATCTTGTATCTTAGGATAAGTGACAAAAGTGCCGAAACTTTAGATCTATACATTCGTAAGATTTATCAAACTTGTGAATTTGCAGAGGGCAAAAGTTCAAAGTAAGTTTTTATGTTTACTAATGTATTATGCAATGCGTAGCGTTATCTATAGTTATCTCATAATGTTACGTTGATGTAATGATTCTAGAATTTATAAGAATTATTAGGCTTCCGACCGTAACTGGGTATTCATATATTGATACCTGAATTTGAAATTGTAATCAATGAATTAAAATAACTTACTGTACCTAAGTAACTTGTATATAATTAAATAATAATGAGCAAGAAAAACAGTGTTGTTCATTTAGGAATAAACTATTGGGAGCTTGGGAGTGTTGTGTGTAAGAATTATTTTATTGGAATTGTATTTATTTATTAATATAGGAACAAGCAAGCACCATAAATGCTGATGTGTGTGACACATACCACAACACAACACAATGTTGAAAGTCACTTCACATTATTTGTCATTCATGTGAAGATGCTAAATATGTACATATAATGAGTATAATGCACATAGTGCATTTCTATGGTAAACAATTAGTTAAAGAAATAATGGTGTACCTTGCTAGAATATTTGCTGTTGAATCTACTTGCTTACCCAAGTCTCAGTTTGCATAAATAAATGTCTTCACAAAACCTTTAGTAATCATCTTATGCCACTAATTTTCTCTCATACAATAGTACAGTAACATAAATATTATTTTTAGATGTTCAAACTCGGAATCAAGCTAACCAGAACTGTGACGGTATCATTAAAACGAACAATGTCTTCCCAAGAAGCCGATGTCTTATTTGAAACGCTAAACAATGCCGGCATAATCACTCTAAACAGACCTAAAGCCTTGAACTCCTTGAATACATCAATGGTATCGAAACTGCTTCCTCAACTGCAAGAGTGGGAAAAATCTAAAGTACTTGTAATCATTAAAGGGGCAGGAGAGAAAGCATTCTGTGCTGGCGGTGACGTCAAGCTAGCTATAGACAAAGTTGAAGGTCCAAGGTTCTTCTTCACTGAATATAATGTGAACCATGTCATTGGTAAATACAAGATCCCATACATAGCGTTTATTGATGGAATTACGATGGGAGGAGGCTTGGGTTTGTCTGTGCATGGGAGATACAGGGTGGCGACTGAGAGGACTGTCATTGCTATGCCAGAAACCAAGATTGGGCTATTCCCTGATGTAGGTGGATCATATTTCTTACCGCGGCTGGAGGTCAACCTTGGATTGTATCTGGGTTTAACTGGTGAGCATCCCATTTTTTTAGTCCCATGTATCCTTCTTTAGTACATAGGTAAACAAGTTTTTGTTCATATTTGTGAATAAAAATTGTCCACGTGACTAGTGAGGATTGAATTGATTGTGTTGAAGTTCAGATTCTGTTGTGTTTGTGCAAAGGATGCAGTCTTTGAAAGCTGATCTTCTATCGAAATGTCCACGTGACTAGTGAGGATTGAATTGATTGTGTTGAAGTTCAGATTCTGTTGTGTTTGTGCAAAGGATGCAGTCTTTGAAAGCTGATCTTCTATCGAAATGCAAAATTAGTTTTATAAGTATACAATTTGTCTATATAGGTAATTACATTTTGTTCGGAAAAGTTTTACACAGTTTTTGTTAATTCTTTCTAATTTTTATTTTATACTAGCATTTGCGCCCAATTTCAATTTTCCGGGAAAAAACTATCCTATGTTTTATTCCAAGGTATAAACTATCTCCATTCTAAATTTCATCAAAATCCGTCCTGGCGTTATCACGTGAATGCTCCTCAAACAAACAGACAACATTTCACTTTTATATATTGATATGGATGGTCTCCTGTTTCCTTAACCTTTAATTGGAGTTTCTATCAGCCTTACTGAAGACTTACTCTAAAAAAAACTTAAAATTTGCAAAGAGCCAAGGCGAATACAAAGATGAATGCACATCACCTATCCAAGCCCAACACGGCGATTCCCAAAGTTCGGGAGGCAACCATCCCGTATGGATTCTGATGATGCGAAAATAAATCATCCAATGCGTCCAACTCGGCTGGCTGTCTCTGACTGCCTCACTGTTCTTCCGATGCGGTCAATTCGGTGAGGATAGGTGCGCGAGGCCGTTACAAAACTTTGGTGTGTTTGCCTCAGCTAAGTGGGCATTAAGCTTAAAAAACTTCCTAATTTAATTATTACCCGACTATAGCTAAGCAAGGGAAGGGTAATTAGTTTAGCAGTCTATACATGTATGTATGCATTATGTATGTATCTATGTATGTGGGTATGTGGATGTTCCACCATAGCGTTGCTCCTATTTGTCCGATTTTGAACAGCGAAGTATCAATTGATTCATATTCATCACAAGAGTGTATCGCAAGGCTATTTTTTACCCGACCGTGGTCTGGTTTTAATTTTTCTAAATCATCTCCATGGTTTTACAATACATTCTAGGTGACAGATTAAAAGGCAAAGACGTCGTCAAGTCTGGTATCGCCACCCACTTCGTTCCCAGCAAGCGTCTCTACGAGCTGGAAACTCTGCTCTCCCGCTGCACCAGCGACGTTGAAGTCGATAACCTCCTCAACAAGTTCCAAGAACCTCCAGAGGAGTTCTCATTGGCTCCGCATATTAAGCACATTAATTACTGCTTCGCTGCTTCCACAATCGAGGAGATCATTGAGAGACTGGAGAAGGTGCAGAATGATTGGTCAGAGAAGTCTTTGAAGGTAAGCAAATTAACTATTATTTTTAAGCTGTGTATTTTTTATTTATTTTTTCTCATTATTTGAGGAGCTTTGAGTTGTCCAACAACTATAGTGCGTATACTATGTCAGACTATGTGTACGCACTAGCTTTTAACAGCTTTTGACCAACCTATATGTGGATTGATAGAGCATCCTAGCTGCGCCAGATGTTTGCGGCAGCTAAGATGCTCTGGAACAGACCCACATCAAGTTGGTTTATATTTATTACCTTGAATAATTTATCTCACATAGATGCACTCCGGACACACTCCATAAGAAAATCCATCTTCCGTAATATCATATAAATCACAGTTTGATACATTGTTTGATACTCAAAGATTTTTATAATTTCCTAAAAGTAATGTAATTTGAAGATTTTCCCAAATGATACTTCCTAATAATTTGTCTAACCTAACCTAACATGATATTGGTAAATGGATTATCACACATATTATGAACGCAAATGTAACTCTTGTGAAATACCAGTGATTGTAAGACACACAGTCACCCATAACCTTGTGAAATACCAGTGATTGTAAGACACACAGTCACCCATAACCTTGTGAAATTCCCTTCCAGACCATTCACAACATGTGCCCCGGGTCTCTCAAGATCACCCTCCGCGCGCTGCAGCGCGGCGCGCAGCTAGACCTGGGCCAGTGCCTCAAGATGGAGTACAGGCTTGCAGTGCGCGCTACTGAGAATAACGATTTTCCTGAAGGTGACTCTTTCACTTTTATTTTAAATAATGTATTATAACATTTAATAGTACTTAATGAAACGGTTTCTGAAGGGAATTAAAACACGAGAGTGAGTTTAAAAAATGAGCCGTAGGCGAGTTTTTTAATAGTACCTATCTCTCGAGTGTTTTGCACTCATGCAATAGTACCTATCTCTCGAGTGTTTTGCACTCATGCAATAGTACCTATCTCTCGAGTTTTTTGCACTCATGCAATAATACCTATCTCTCGAGTGTTTGGCACTCATGCAATAGTACCTATCTCTCGAGTGTTTTGCACTCATGCAATAGGAACTTACTTTTAATGTAAAAAATAAAGTCGTTATCTTTTCTTGATTTTGCTGGTAAAAACTCGTTCGTCATGTTCTTTGCTGTTCCGTGATGTCTGGTGGAGTCAAATTCTCCTCACGAATTGTTTTCACATTTTTAAACAGCATAAAACTATTGACCAACATAATAAATCGCTTAAAATTGGTTAGGTACTAATTATGTAAAGTAAATTATGGCGCCCAAATCCAGTCCACAGCGAATTCGGGCGTATACGATCTAACACGCGCCGCCATAGATAATAAATGACGAAAACCCTCGTAGGTGCGGAGCTTTAATGGTGCTTTAATGGTAAAATATTATATTATAACATAGTTAATTTCAAAGAACAGTGTTATACATTAAAAAAAAAACTTATCTGAGTCGTGCCGTGTGTTATACCACCATTTTTGAGTTCATAATCCGGATTATACGATATGAGTGTAGATTACGGAATGGCCACTCCCCGCCCCCCACAATCCGCGTCCCCGCAACCCATCTCCGCAGCTCGCGGGTGTAATAAAGTGCGTCACAGACGACTAAGATACGATAATATTTGATGTTACGATATCTGCATATAAAATATTATAGCATCTTATGGTATCACACACGGCTAAGATACGATAATATATTGAAATTATTCATTCGCTCGCAGGCCGTCCTAGGTGCCACACGTATTTCTTCACCGCTTTCTATATACAGGTTGATAAAATATAAGTAATACAGTTTCACTATTAGATTTATTAGATAGCTCATCAGACGATGATTCTGATTTCGAATTTGATATGAAAATTGCATTTGCACACTGTAAAAGGTGATCAATTTGGATAGAAAATCACATTAAATTTAGAAAAAGCCGCGGTGAATTTAATCTTTACGCAGACGTTTCTACAAAAAAATTTCAAACTTATTTTAAGAAGTCGAAGGAAAGTTTTCTGAAATTCATTTTTTACTTATGTTCCTGGAATAACACATAGGTAACTTTTAACCTAGAGAAAAGCCATGGGCACAGCCAATTAAACCAATAACAAGCACTAATTCAGAATGTATATAACCCCCGACTTCCCACCCCCCATTATAGCTATGAATCATCTTGTTTACCCCAGCTTTCAAACATAAAAAAACTACAGCTAAATCGGTCCATTTGTTGGGAAGCTACAATTTTCACCCCCCTTTTCTTTCTCACCTCCCCCTCCCTCTCCCCATATGTCTAAGAAACATCTCGATAATATCAGCTTTCGAAAAGAAAAAACTGCATCAAAATCGGTCCATTCGTTTGGGAGCTACGATGCCACACAAACACAAACACGCACACACACACACACACACACACAAACACGCGCGCGCACACACACACACACACACACACACACTCACACACACACACACACACACACACACAGTGATACACACCCTAAACTTATAACACCAGTCTCTTTGTTTAGGGGTTAAAAAACGTCACGAAAACAAAACCGAGCAACCTGTAGAGCATTTACGATATATTTTGTATCTGTTACGATATATTTCGTATCTTAAGATGACATCTTTTAATAAATTCCATATCGCTCGATATCTTAAGATACTGTAAGATGCAAATATATATTATCTTCGCCGTTTGTGATGGTTCATATAAATTGTATAGCGAGCGATATTTTATCTTAAGATAAAATATTATCGTATCTTAGCCGTCTGTAACGCGTTTAATAGGTTATTTTCGGAGGCCGCCGCGCGCGCGCAATTGGATTCATACAGACAAATCTAGACTAACGGCACAGTACATACATGTACCTACTATATAAGTAGTACAAGGACTATATATGTATGTTCCTACTAAGCTAACGATTTGTGTTAATCCATTCTTGCGAGTTTTTTGTTTAGGTCACATACTCGCATAGTAGGTATGTTTGTTTAGGTCACATACTCGCATAGTAGGTATGTTTGTTTAGGTCACATACTCGCATAGTAGGTATGTTTGTTTAGGTCACATACTCGCATAGTAGGTATGTTTGTTTAGGTCACATACTCGCATAGTAGGTATGTTTGTTTAGGTCACATACTCGCATAGTAGGTATGTTTGTTTAGGTCACATACTCGCATAGTAGGTATGTTTGGTTTTTGGACATGTTGTTTTTTAATCACATTAAAAACATAATTGTGCCTAAATTTAAATGCAAAAATGGATTAGATACTGACGCACTCATAAACTTCAGTTAACCTACAAATAATAATAACAGTTAACCCTATTCAGGCATTAAATCGCTCTTTTTGTTTTGTTTTTGATTGAGTTTAATGTAACTTAGTAGTAAGTACTTACGTATCCCACATTTAGTTGTGCGCCGAATCATAAAATACTTACTGTTAAGTGTTTCTTGGGTAATTACGTACTAAGTACCAGTTGCAGTCTATTATCAAAGACCTAGGGTGCCTAATGCAAATACGATGTGAGCAGTGTTGCAGCCCATATTATATATATTTGGCATGTGTAAAAACGTGATCTGTTTGCATGTAAGAGTTAAATCAACGCCATTACATGGAGTGTCCGACCGGGTATGATATTGCCAAAGATACATATATTAGTTTGCATTGAGATATTCTGCTAAAACTGAGCCAAAAAAAAAACGGGCGTGTCTTCCAGTAGTCTCATATGATGTGCAATATCTGGCATTTGAAGAATGACGCGTGATCGATGATGACGCTGATGATGATAAGTATCCTATGTGTTATTACAGGGTATAAGCTATCTCCATTCCAAATTTCATCAAAATCTGTTTAGCCGTTTGAGAGTGAAGTAAGAGCACACTTTCCCTAATTTGACACTTTGGTTTGTTGGATACTTTCCCTTTTTCGACACTTTCTTGAATTCGGCACATTTTACATTGGACCTGTCCTATCTTGATACTTTGGTATAGTCATTGATAAGACAAATTAAATGAAAATACAAAACAGCTGAATCTATTTATTTTACTAAAACTAAAAATAACACTTTCCGAAGTTGATTAACTAACATTGACTGCAGTAAAGCGAGCGGAAAGATATTACACATCAATAACAATTCAATATACGCTACGAGTATAAATTGCAAGAAACTAGGCTGGACCAGTCCCCACACCGGCAGTAACCGTTCACAAGGATGACTTGTGTACCTGACATCACCCCTCAGCCTTTGACAGTATAGGTAAAACGAGTAGTAAAAGTCGCATTACTTTCCTAGGTGTCCGCGCCCTCCTGATCGACAAGGATAACAAGCCCAGGTGGAAGCCGGCCACGCTGGCTGACGTCACAGATGACTACGTCGAGAGCTACTTCAAGAAGCTGCCGGAGGACAGGGAGCTCCAGTTCCAAGACTCCAAACTTTAACGATAAGGCGAAGGTTATAATATGAAGTTGATGTGATGAAGTTGTCTACCAAAAGTGCCAACATTTTTTTGTCTCTTGCGGCTTTTTCATATAGCTTCGCAGTTTGGATAGTCCACTCTCACCCAAAGATGTTGCGGTACCTAAAAATTGTGATTTTATTGCAATTTCGAGTATAAATCGAAATCCGATAGTCTAAATAAGTAAATCATTAAGGTAAGAGAAAAAACACGACAGCCCTGCCTAAAACGTTAAAAAAACACGACAACCCTGCCTAAACGTTAAAAAAACACGACAACCCTGCCTAAAACGTTAAAAAAACACGACAACCCTGCCTAAAACGTTAAAAAAACACGACAGTCCTGCCTAAACGTTAAAAAAACACGACAGCCCTGCCTAAACGTTAAAAAAACACGACAGCCCTGCCTAAAACGTTAAAAAAACACGACAGCCCTGCCTAAAACGTTAAAAAACACGACAGCCCTGCCTAAAACGTTAAAAAAAATGGCCTATGTGACTCGGGACGATGTAAGGATTCTAACGATACCCCATACATCCAAATGTGTTCAGGCATTTACAAGTTATGGTGGAGAAAATAAACTCACGTATATACATGAACCCTAAAAGTTAAATTGATAAGATTAGAATAGTCCCCATATACAATTATAATTCCATGTGCGAAAGTTGAGATTTAAAGTTGTTAATTACTTTTAATCAGAAGCTGAATACTCGACTGAACGCACGCTCATGTATGTTGTTGAACAAACGGGCGGGCTATATTCACAGGGTACAAATAGTGAACCGTGCAGTAAACATCAATGCAAAGTGGCACAACTAGCTGTATTTGATTTACTCATGTTATGATAAATAATATGAACTGAAATAATGTTATTGTAGTTGATTATAGTTACTAAAAGATTTTGTAATTTTGTAAGAATAATCGATAATTATTGTAGGTTCAATTATAATCTATTGCGTAGTATTGTAGAGTACGTCTCCATGCATTTAACTTCGTGTATTGCCTTACTATAATGTTATATATTTTAATATGGAAAATTAGAAATATTTTATTGATTTATTTACATTGTAAGAACGATAATATGCTTAAGCGTTACAGATTTTATGTCCATCGTAATTAAAAATCATGATGATGTGATGATGATGTAGAAAGCATTAAAGGGACAATAATGTTTATGTATTTATTTATACATATTAAATATTGGTTTATATACAGAATGTTAATGCTACGTGTATTTGTATATGTATATAAGTGTTATCGTCTATTGGGACAGCCATACTTATTTTAAATTGAATAAAAATTATTGCAATATAACTTGAATATATTTTAATTCTGTCACAAGACAATCAGTCTTAATATTGCGCAATTTTCATGAAATTATTAAAAGTTACTTGGTAATTATTGAAAATACAGGATTAACTGAAAACACAGCTCTATTTCTTTTTAA
Source organism: Alsophila aescularia (assembly GCA_946251855.1). Lineage (NCBI taxonomy): Eukaryota > Metazoa > Arthropoda > Insecta > Lepidoptera > Geometridae > Alsophila > Alsophila aescularia. The sequence continues at coordinate 2,342,427 of OX276375.1, forward strand.
ATCGTAGTTTTCTGCAATTCCCTGCTACCACCTACCACTTAAATATTTATTTAGTAATTAAATCAATCCTTTGTCTATTTATATTCGTAATTCAATACATGATACAATTTTCCTAACCATACTAAATTACTGTTTAATTGTCAGGATCACCTCTAATTTCACCAATTAATATAATAACGCTGAACGGTCGTTACATAGAATTAAGTTAAGCAATCCTTCCGATAATATGTCCCAGACATGTAATATAGACTCATTCTAAATTGCCTATAATTCGCTTCTGCCTATCTTTGACGTCTGATCATCAACTATCTTATTAATAACAAGCAACGCCCCGATGTTCCTTCCGCGGTGATGATGATGAAAATTATTCTATGTGTTAAAGTATCTAGAAGTATCTACGTACCAAATTTCATCAAAATCCGTTGATCCGTTCCAGCGATTGTCCTTACAATATGTGTACTGTGGCGCAAAATAACAAATAGCAAACTGCGGTAAGAATATCCATCGTTCGATCGGTCCAGCGGCCAGCCGTTCTCAAGTGATGCGGTTCCCAACGAGCAGCATTTCATTTTTGTTTATATAGAAGAATATCCATCGTTTGATCGGTCCAGCGGCCAGCCGTTCTCAAGTGATGCGGTTCCCAACGAGCAGCATTTCATTTTTGTTTATATAGAAGAATATCCATCGTTTGATCGGTCCAGCGGCCAGCCGTTCTCAAGTGATGCGGTTCCCAACGAGCAGCATTTCATTTTTGTTTATATAGAAGAAGAAGAAAGATGTCTATATTTGTCTATAGAAACTACTAATTCGGGATGGGTTCCCTCAGGGATCCATATTTGGGCCTTTCGTATTACTTTAGTTTCTTGGTTAAGATGTAGAAAGAAGGGCTTTTTAATATCTTGTTATTTCGCTAATTGATCAGAAGGCTACAACATTACAGTGTTATTTGACTTAATATATTACAGAAAATACTGAATATGAAGATTTCACCAACTGAAAGGAAAGAGATTTAGAATTATTCAAAACAAATGACTGGTTATGTTTTATATTATTATGAAATAAGTATGTACTACTCACTGACAAATAAGAACTGTATGACAAATTTACCATACCAAGTCCTTTAATCACGACTGGTTTCTGAAATACAATAAAAAAATAAACTATTCAAATTAGTAGTTAAAAAGACGATCCACTGTGGCGCTTAAATAAATCCTATTATTTTAAAGACGTCCCCAGGCGTCTTATCCCTGGTCGCGCTGGTACTGTTAGACTGAAAGAGTACGTCTCGCAGTTAGGCTGCCCAGGGAAGGACAGGTGCCGGGCCTAGCTCAGCCTGTCTACACGATGTCTCAGGCAAAATGATCATGAAACAAGAACAAGAACATTTTATAAAAAAAAACAGTCGGTGTGAGCAGTCTTTTCTTTATCATTTTACAACAAATAATGTCAAAAATACTTCATAGTTTAATAATTATTAACACTTTTCCGAGATCAGAATTTTGTTCCACTGTACCCCAGGAGTGGGGTTGACTGGAACACCCCTAGGGGCACGGTGGATAAGTCTAAAAATTATTCAGTAAATTAAAGCAAATTATAATTTTTTAAGATGAGTCTTAGCCTGTCGTTTTGTTGATGTTTGCCTTATCCGCACAGTGAAACATGTTCCACCGTGCCCCTTTCAGTGAAACATGTTCCATTATGCCCCGTTCCACTGCGCCCACAGCCGATTTCATACAAACAAAAATCATCACAATTTATACGTTAGGTACCGTGAAATCCTCCAACTTCACCCACCCTTCCAAACTTTACCCACGGAAAAATAACTTCAAACCGATTTTTCGAAATAAAAATTATGTCTATTGACTTTTTTACTCTTTGGTAGGAATCTACGTTATTTACACTGGCTAACACTAGTACTTTAGAAGTTTCTAACCCCATTCATTTAGTCAACAGGTTATGTCAAAGTAGTGTGTGAAAGTGGTGCAAAATTCGTTAACCAAAATCTTTTCCGTGAGCGACAAAACTACTTAAGGGGCGTGATTATGGCTGGCAGCATAGGAAAAACCTATTGAAACAAGGAAGATTTGTTGATTTCAGTGTAAAAAATGTCTTTTATTTTTCAATTTATGGTCTTGGGCATCTTTAGGCAGTTTGCCACAGAATCAACAGTGCCAACATTGCCCAACAGTATTTCAGCACATTTGATGGCGCAGGCCTGACTTGAAATAAAAGCCAGCCCTACATTGCCCAGTTCACTATTAATGAACAAACTGGTGACTTTTATTTTACTTTTATGTTCTGGATCGCATCTTTGCTTCTTTTTCATACTTGATTCTTAAAATAAGCCTCTTAAGTCTTAAAATGGCTTCACAAATGAAGGGTGGTAAAGTTGGGTACGAATCCGCATAACTTTACACGCCTCTTTTTCTTTTGTTTTTAGAGAAACTACGCAAAAATGTAGATTTTTGACCAGTCTAAACGATTCTAAAACGAGTAAATTATAAAACCTTAAGTCACATGTGGCTCAATACCCCGTATTTTTAGACAGTGGCCTAAACAGTGTAAAAAGTGGGCAATGTTGGAGGATTTCACGGTACGTTTTTAGATTATGTTTTATTGTAAAATAAAATCACCAATCACATGCCTAATACACAATTAAAATGTCACTTACTCTCACAGTAGCTAGGGTATTTTGCATAAATCGGAAAACATCACACGTGAGTTTAGAAGAAATTAACGCCTAAAAACCGATATTCCAAGATATTTTTTTACACACGACCCACATTACTTTGACACCTAAATTAACATATCCGCTTGTGCGCTTGATTATGCTGTCAATGAAAACAATCGAAATTATTAAAAAGACAAAGTTATTGCAGGTGTTTCACTCTGCCCCGTGTTCAACTGTGCCCCCTATGACCCTACACGAAAAAAATAATAAAAAAACGCATTTCAAGGGGTTGAAAGGTCGAAAACTTGGATTTTTCATCAGAATCTAGACTTAAACAATATATGTGAAAATCATTACTACACCACCTTCTGCAAGGCAAATTTCTCTACTTACTGGATGTCGAGTAATATGCAGTTGTCTATGCATAAGTCACTCTCGTGGTTAAGACGAATCCAATCTCATTTATCAAAATCCACCAAGTCGTTAAGGCTGTAGGACGCGCCAAAGACTCATACAAACGTATAGCCCAAACACATAACCCTCCGCAGTCAGGTAACAAATAATGAGTTGAATCCCTGATGAATTTGCAATATATACCTGCGCATGGGCTATAGCAATCACCACCAGTTTTCTGATGCCGGAGCTCTTCCCTTGACAGTTGTGCCAACCTGACATATACATGGCTGTGGACAGCTTCGACGCCTCGACGGTGATGTCCCCTGCGTTCCATAGAAAGAACCCGGTGCTGATGAGAACTGCTGTTGCGGTAAACGCTGTGGCTGCAGCGTTCACCATCGTACGCTCGGATTTCTAAAAATAATTACATTAAACTAAATGACTAATTCAGGACTGTATGCTGGCTTCAAAACGAGAAAGCGCCATAATTATTATTTGCGCCTATTCTGAGCAGTTTTTGACCACATCTGGAGCCTCTACTGAGTTTTGCTGAGCGATATTTCTATCTCGACGGCATCGAACAACATTACCGTAAATAATACAAGGAACAAAAGCCGGCCAAGTGCGTGTGGGACACGCATAGACTTAGGGTCCCGTAGCGAACTTTGAAAATCGCATTGCACTCGGTGAAGTAGTTTTGACTTTATACGCCAAAAATGTGGAACGGTTGGATTATGTCTCTTGCTATGGAATTTGTTCAGAGTTGATGCGGGTATATAATGCGTTATCTTGTTCGGCTGTTTCGTAAGCCGTAGATAGCCGTGATAATGCGTATTATGCGCAGAAACCCTAGTTCTTATGTATTTTTTTTGTTTTGTACCTTTTGAGTAGAGGTGAGACATGCAACTCAAATAAAAAGGTCGACAACACCACTCACTCGACGGAGTACAAAAGTTGAAAAAAAAAACATGTTTTCACTGTCGTATAACTGTAGCGGTTATAATATCTATACATGTGTTAAATTTTAACTTAGTAGTGTTAATAGTTACTGAATAATATGTCTGTGACATACAGACAGACGGACGATCCGACGGACATGGCGAAACTATAACTATAAGATTCAGAACCTCGCGATAACTCAGTTGTCGATCGATTAGGTATTATTTATTCTGTGGATTCGGTTTGAAATCGTTCAATTCAATACATTTTTCATTCACTATATCGAATGGTCCTTTAGGTTTGTAGGGATATAGTTATCGGGAGGCTGGTTTGACTCAGGATACCTAATCATTGATACTTATACGAACCATCATTTGAGTCATGAGAAATACGAGCATGAGAATCACGAACACCACCTGAGCGCTGAAGATGCCTTTGCAAATGTTCCTGAATTGTCCAACGCACCTGCGAATGACACATTAATAATGTTCAACTTTGGGCTAGTTTTAAATCACCATTCAACAACCATAGTAATTACAACTCACTCAATGGTATTTGAATGCAACTTAACACCAAGTTTGAATGACTCTTCATACTTGCGTTCCTTCTCCTGTTGCTTCAAATTCTTATCCTCAAAAATATCGGCAAGGCTACAGAAGTAGCTTTGCAAGTTCATGTACTGAAAGCTCATGCTGGTCGCGAGACCTATGATGATGGTGTAGGAGGCGATGACCCGGCTGACGAAGATCCACCAGATGACGTAGAAGATAACTCGCGCAATGTGAGCGACGTCGGACGGATCGTCCACGAGCGGCCACGTTGTGATCACGGTCGTGAATGTTCCTTCTGAAAACCCATTGTTGTTAATGAGGTCAAGACGAATACCGCCAATTATTAACACATGCACATTTTAATTGCAGGCTGAAATCATCAAGAACTCGAACACAATGTATTTATTGTTAATTTTTTACCTGATTTGAGGAATTGCAGTAAGGCACTGATTGTGTGCAAGAGCACCGATATAATGCAACTGAAGGCCAATGCCGTTGAATCAAGCCTTGACTTCTTCAACATCTTCTGTTCCACCTTTTCATCATTGTAGATGCTCTTCAACTTCAGTATGTGCGAAAATAACTTTTTCACGTGTTGTTCGTGGTTCCACATAATCAAACTGTAACTCCACAATATTGGGTGCGATATTCCGTATATAAGTAAATCAGATTCTTGCTTCTTTGTCAAATTTTTTTGAGTGATGAACGATCCTTGTTCAAATGCTATAAAGATTGGAACGACGACGTTCAGAAATTTGGAAAAGATGCGGTAAACTTTGAAGAACGATTTGGGCACATTGAAATCTGCGACCCAGAAGTTCGGTGAACCAAGAAAAAATACTATTAGACTGATTTTGTAATAATATTCTGCTGTTTTATTGGCGAAATCCATTATTTGTTTATAATATAGCCACAACTCTTGCAAGAAATCTCGTCAGAGAGTGATAGAACCGATAGAGTTTAGGTATGTATCAGTAGATACATATGCCTACCTAGTTAACCAATTAACACATAATGATTTTAATGTCACCAATAAAATTACAAACTACTAGTGCTACTAGGTAGAAAATTACTTAGGTAGGTACTCATTTCTCCCTTTCTTACTAATTTGTTCTAGGTTTTTTTTAGAATCTGGAACGAGTAGTTTCCTACCTACCTAACGCGTTCCTGTACCTACCTAAGTACTACGAGTACGAGTATGTTACTCACCTTCTTCACTTGCCCTTAGTAAGTTCCCTCCTTCCACACTTGGGCTACATCTACGCAGAAGAATCGCTACCAAAACATTCACAGGGGGATATTTTCAATTATTATTCGTTATTATTATTAACTAGCTGTACCCGCGGCTTTGCCCGCGTGGTCATTTCATTTAAAAGTTACTCATACGTGTTCGTCCAGGACCAAAAGTACCTATAATATACTACATTTGTTCAGTCGTCGAATAGTTTTTTATCGATTGCTCGGCATCTAATCATCAGATTAAGATACTAAGTAGCCCAATTTTTAACTCAAACCCTAAGCTATCCAATAGTGAAAATTGCATTGCAAGCGATCAAGTAGTTTTTACTTGATGCGCGAACAAACTTACATACAGACCTTCAGTAGTGACCCGACATGGCCGTGATAGGTTAGAAGACGAAGGCGGGAGCTCGCTAAGCTTCGCTCTCGCCTTCGTCTTCTAACTCGCATTCGTCTTCTAACTATTCACGGCCAAGTCGGGTTGCCACTGAAGGCAGAAATCTATCTGTGTTGCAATAGCAAATAAATAATTAATAGGTTGGTCTAGTGGCTAGTGACCCTGGGAATGAAATCAAACGGTCGCGGGTTCGAATCCTGCAAGGTGCAATCATTTGTGTGATGAGCAAAAATGTTTGTTTCCAAGTCATGGATGTGATATTCGTATTTATGTACGTTATCTAGTGCCCATATTACAGGGTATCCTAGTTTGGGGCTAGGTAATTGGTATGGAATTGTCCCCAATATATTTATTATTATTTATTAATGTTTGTACAGGCACCAATACACTTTGTGGAATAGAATAGAATAGCGTTATGTGGAGCGTTATGCTGTAGCTACCGAGAGTTAACTAGCCGCCATCTTGCTAATCACACGAAACAGCTGTAGCTACCGAGAGTTAATAGCCTCCATCTTGCTAATCACACGAAACAGCTGTAGCTACCGAGAGCTAACTAGCCGCCATCTTGCTAATCCCTCGATGGAGCAGTGGTTAGTTTTTAGGACCAATGGTTACTTATTTAACCATTGGTTGTCCTAATTAAGGATCAAAAAACTGATTTTACAAAAGTTTAACCATTTGTTGCTTTATTTAACCATTGGTTGCCTTAACTACGGATCAAAAAACCGGCCCTAAGAAACGGAGTCACGGTTAGTAAATTTTCTTCCTAATCGTCACACAAGTGTGACAGAGCAGTGGGAAGGTTAGTCGGTCGCGAAGATTTGCGTTGTATAAAAAAAATGTATAGGTGGACCACGGGCAATATATATTTTTAAATTACTCTTATTTATCGTAAGGGTGAACCACGGGCAAGAAAAAATGCCCGTGGTCCACCCAGGTGAACTGAGCAGGTGGACCACGACCAATGCTCGTTCGAATGTACCTATACCCGATCGCAGCTCGGCCAGTGACGTCATAAATGTTCGAAACCTTTACGGTGTACTTTCAAAGAATACATTTTTGCTTTCTGGATTTTAAAACATACTCGATGCCAACCACGAACCTCTACAGTGGCCCTATTACAGAACTTGGCTTCAATCAGATTGTCACTTTTTTCATAGGAAAATCGACTCTATCGCAAAGCTTTATTGAATTTGACGGCTTGAAACCGTCATGATCAACATTACGTAATCGCACTGCAGATTCATGATGCCAACACGGTCTCTGACGTCAAGAGCGTTGTGTACGTAATGTATATTTTCGAAATATTATGCAACGACGTCGGCTTTCCTTTAGTTAGTGCATCAGACAGTTCTGTTAGTACAACATGTAAAACATTAAGGATTCTGGCACAGAGTACTATGTATATACAGAAATAGAGGCCTATCTTCGAGCGCAATAGGGGTAAAGCTCAGTGGTGCCTCTGTATTTAGCTAATGGAACTATTGCTTCATGAAAAGTTTTTGTTGAGTGTGTTAGATTACTACTTATTGTATATATAGAAATGTATAAAAATAATACTGAACGAAACATTGAAACGAAGTATTGACTACTTTAAAGAAAAGTAAAGTACCACCCGTAAACTTACGATTTATGTCATCCATCACTATGAAACATCTGTATTATTATGCCATAATTATTAAAATGTATTCCAATACAACTATCAGACATGACTAATGCAATTAATAAAGTAAATGGTAGATATTCGTTGATCTGTTTTCAAACGACTCAAATAGCTCGGACGATGTCGGTAGTCTTCGTCACGGATGACTTCCGCAGCCCGATTTCATAACTTGGCTTCAATCGAATTCTAAGTATCGCAGCCACTAATGCCTTGCGATAGAGTCGAATTTGCTATGAAAAAAGTGATAATCCGATTGTAGCCAAGTTATGGAATTGCTGTGCTGATGTTCAGCGTCGGATGTTCGAAAATGCTATATAAAGGCTCTCTCGACGGCGTGCGCCTTCTGCGTCACGCATTGCGGCGGAGTGCTTGTAAGCGCCCGCCCCCAAGTCCGGTTCAAGCTGTAGAGGCCGATAAGGCCAACAGCATTAGTCATTCAAAAAAAATGAATTTTTTTTTGGCAAAGTTTAATGTTCTTGTGGCCGCCGCACCGAGAGGACCTTGGCAAGTTAAGTACTATTTATATTACTTTATTGTTCTGCTACTGTTTCCTTGTCTCATATTTACTGTGTGTAACTGAGTATTTTGCAAATAGGTAGTTATGCATCCCGGCACCATCCTTATCAGCGCATAGCGCCCGGTCGCCCACACAATTACGCTTAATTGAATGACTATGTTTTATTCTGTGCGATTGTTAGTTGTCGACTTGGCACTTTTGTTAGTATGTAAGGTGTTTATTATTAAGTTTAGAGGAGCTCAGTCTGTACTTAGCATTCAATCAATTAATACATCAATTTTGTATTTTTTAAAACGTCCCTTGGGTCCGTCGCAATTTGAGTGGCGCAGCCGGTAGGATATCCGTTATCCTGCTGCCGGGTTGACGCTTAAGGACCCTAAAATCGGTTGTTCGCGTCGAGTATCCTGCAGTGAATTCGGGTATCCTCGAACCAAAATAATAACTCTCCCGCAGACCAGACCCGAGACGAGGCGGATTGGCCCTGGACAGACTCACGCAAGGAGGATATGGGATTGAGCAGTTTGTGAGTAAACCTCTTCACACCTGTTTTCATAATAACCTATCTTTTCCGTATTTTCCGACCCCAAATCTTTGGCCTAACTAATTACGTCTATCTGATTTTGTTTGATTCAAGTATCGTAATACTCGTAATTGTTAGTGTTTATTAATAAGTTGTGTTTATTGATTATTGAAATCAATTAGACACAGACACAGGAAGCAGTAGATCATTTATAAGTCCTGCTAAAGCCAATTAATTTTTCACTGACTTCAAACAACACGAACCCTTTACAGTCGTAAGCACCCACGCCCAAAGCATTCACGATGAGGTAATATGTATACCATTATTGAAAACGTTCAAAAGTACACTTCCACACAAATTCTTCATTTATGACGTCGACAGTAGATACGATGGACTTATAGGATTTGATCTGCTTAAGAAACTGGCAGCTAACGTAGATATGGGAAATCAGATTTTACATACACTCAACACTGATATACCCATAATATATAATCCACCCTATGAAGTTATGTTAGAACCGAGGTCCGAAACACGAATTAAAATACCCACCAATTATCAAAACGGCGATGCTATTGTGGATTTTACGGAATTTAGTGAAGGAATACGTATGCCAACTGCTCTTGTCAAATGTAGCAATTTCTTTGCTACAACAGTAATCCAGAATATCTCGAACGAAAAGGCTACGATTACTTTTACAGAACCATTTGATGTTACAGTGTTTGAAGGTGAAGAGTGCAAGCTAAATGTAGTGATTGATGACTGTGAGATCGACGCTATCCTAAAAGAGAATTTGACTAAATTAAGACTGGAACACACGAATAAAGAAGAGCATGAGAGTATTTCCAAATTATGTTACGAGTACCACGATATATTTTATTGTGACAAAATCCCTCTCTCTTTTTCTAATCAAGTGAAACATGAAATTCGCACGGTTAATGAAAATCCAATTTATATTCGACCATATCGACATCCACATTCACAGAATGAAGAAATACAGAACCAGATAGAGAAACTCCTCAAAGATAATGTTATGCAAGAATCCCACTCACCTTGGAGTGCGCCGGTTCACTTGGTACCCAAAAAATAGAAGCATCAGGTGAAAAGAAATTCAGAATGGTCATTGACTACCGCCGGTTAAATGAAATCACGGTAGACGACAAATACCCCTTACCAAATATAACCGACCTTTTTGATAAATTAGGTAAATCGACATATTTCAGCACAATAGATCTCGCTTCCGGGTACCACCAAATCGAGGTCAACCCGGCGGATAAACCTAAAACTGCGTTTACAAGCCAGTCAGGACACTTTGAATTCCAACGCATGCTCTTTGGTTTGAAGACCGCACCGGCTACATTTCAAAGGGCCATGGATAATGTGCTACGAGGCCTTTAGGGTTTACACTGCCTAGTATATCTAGACGATATTATAGTATATTCATCCAGTCTACAGGATCACATTTCAAAATTACGTAAAATTTTTGATTGTCTCAGAGAAACCAATCTTAAAGTAACACTGGACAAATGCGAATTTCTCAGGAAAGAAGTGTTGTATTTAGGCCCTGCCATCACCAAAAACGGCCTTATGCCAAACAACGATAAAGTGCAAGCGGTGCTTAATTTTCTGATACCACGAACAACCACAGAAATTAAAAGTTTCCTTGGCTTGGTTGGCTACTACAGAAAATTTATCAAAGATTTCGCCAAGGTCACAACCGTTAATCTCCTGCCTAAAAAAAGCGAAATAAAATTGAGTTAACTCCGGGATACATAGATGCGTTTGAGAGGTGTAAGGAGCTATTAACTAACGCCCCCCTTTTACAATTCCCGGATTTTACCCGACCATTCGTGCTCACGACCGATGCATCAAACTTTGCTCTTGGTGCTGTTCTTTCACAAGGCCCAATCGGAAGTGACAAACCCGTGGCATTTGCAAGTAGGACCTTGAACGAAGCCGAGTCACGTTATAGCACAATAGAGAAGGAAATGCTAGCGATCATTTGGGCCATGAAACATTTCCGTCCCTATTTATACGGAAAGAAATTTACTATATATACGGATCATAGGCCGTTGGCTTGGTTGAAAATGATGGATGAACCTAATAGCAAAATTACGAGGTGGAAGTTGCGTTTGTCAGAATTTGATTTTGACGTTGTATATAAAAACGGAAAGCAAAACAGTAATGCGGATGCATTATCTCGTGTAAGGATTAATGCGTTAGGCGGAAAGGATAATGAGTCAATGGAAAAAATTTGGATGAAAATGAACAAAAGCTTAAGCGACAATTGGATGAAGTTATTGAGGAATTAGTACAAATAGGTAAAAAGCAACACCAAAGTAATGCGTGTGAACAACCAGCGTCCCCAGTTGTAACTTTATCTGATTCAGAGGAAACCATAAGCATTATAGAACCCAACGATCGACGATCCCCATATCTAATTCCGTCTGTAAACAGCAGCACCGACACGGCGCCTGAAAGGCCAAGTAATAGTAGTACGAATACAGTTCATTCTGCACGCGACTTAGATTCAGAAGGTATACTCATCTTACAAGAGGCCATAGACACTAAGCCGAACCAAATACTCGTATATACCTGGAACAAAAACGAAATTGGAGTTAAAAACTTATCAAGACCGAAACAAAGAATACTAGAAGTCCACTTACCTGTAGATAACCCGAATCTCGTCAAACAATTCCTCCTGGAATATATAAAACCCAAAGTAAAGCATTTTTTTTACTTTGAGAGTGAAATTCATCGCAAACGATTTTCCACGGTTACCGCATCACTTTTCAAAAAGGATTCTGTTAAAATTTATGAGTGCACCCAACGAATCATTTACGTAGAGGAAGAAGATGAACAACGCCAGATTGTCGATAAGTACCACACAGGTAAAAATAGCCATAGAGGTGTTAAGGAAACGCTAGTACACCTTAAGCGTACGTTTTTCTGGAATAACATAGATCAGACAGTAGCTAGTATTATAAATGCATGTGACGTATGTAAAAAGATGAAGTATGACCGGAAACCATTAAAACCAGAATTACAGCTATCCCAAACGCAAACAAAACCATTTCAGGAAATATTTATCGACACCTTTACAATAGAAGGAAAAATATACCTTACCATAATTGACGCTTTTAGCAAACTGGGTCAGGCCATTGAAATTAATAACAGATCCACCCCTGAGGTTGTAAGAGCGTTAATAAAATACTTCTCCATGTACGGCATCCCAAGCAGGATAAGTTCGGACCCCGGCATGGAATTTAATAATACATTGAAGGAAATGTTGGCTTTTTATAAAGTTGACCTTCATATCGGCACACCCCATAACACGAATTCGATGGGTTTAATCGAAAGATTCCACTCAACTATAATAGAAATATACCGAATAGCAAAATATGAACAAAAGATAACCGATGCTGCATCCCTTATGATATACGCAGTTATGTCATATAACCACACAATACATGATACACCATGAGATTTGACACCATTCGAAGTTGTATTCGGGCACACCGAGTCCAATAGCACATTTGCGGTTGACTTTAACAAACAGTTTACACAACAGCTCGTTAAAGAACACGTTAGAAGGACTAAACATTTATACGACTATTTGACAGACAAAATTATACAAAAAAACAATTAATGATAGAAAAACGTGGAGGTGAAACAAAATTCGCAATAAAGGAAGGAGATTCAGTTTTCATTAAAGGAGCAAACACTAGGCGTAGCAAAGACAAACCACGCTATCAAAAAGCTCAAGTCATTGGAGAGATTCGTAGAAATGTTGTACCAGTAATTGCACGTGACCGAACAACTAAAGTACCTATTAAAGACATTAAGCGTCCTTCGCAGGTTAATACTTCTGGCGATCCATGCGATCCGAAACCAGGCCCTTCAACTGCACCCGATTGACAAGAACCCCGGGCTGTTACCCATCCGGGAAGGCCAAGCTTTTGTCAGCTACGATAAATGGACCGTTATCAAGATTTTAGATTTAAAATTAGTTTATGAGGAATTAGAATTAAATATAAACAGGTACATAGCGCTTAGAAACCAAGTTCACAGCTGTATTGACAGTAACGTTTTAGATTCAGATTTAATTAACGCGGAAGTTCAAACAGATTACTTAATGAATATAACCATAGCAAAGTACAAGCAGTTAATTCCTTCAGCAAGGGTAAAACGTGGTTTAATAAACCCTCTTGGTTCTTTGGTAAAAATGATTAGAGGAAATCTGGATAATGATGACGCCTTAATGTACGAAAAGTTAATTAATAATTTAAATTCAAAACAGGACGCTGTATCTAAGAAAATGACAATTATCACTGAAATGGTGGGTACCTTTACTAAAATAGCGAATTTTACTAGAAGCAATTCAGATTGAAGAAAGCATTCAAGAAATAGATTTGTATTTAAATGAAACAAGGACTTACCAGAAATTCAATAAAATTATTAATAATTACGGTACATTTCTTCACAATTTTCAAATTATCTTCTTTAGATTAGATGAAATTGAAACTGCCATTGCTTTTAGTAACCTCACCACGCTCTGCTCCATATGACGGAAGGAGAAAGTATGAAAACTAAACAGAGCGAAGAAACTGTGATAGCAGCGACCGCGCACGTATCAATGGAAAGCACCAAAGTACTTCTCAAAGTATGTCCGATAACGACAAGGGGACATGACGGCAAGAAGATTGACACGTACTGTTATATGGATTTTCAAAAACGTCGTTAAAAAAAAAACTGTTTTAAACTTAAACTATTTAATAGATTTGAAGAAATATATATATATATAATACAATATTTCTTTTATAGTTTCTATTGGCAACCGCTCTGGATGATGGGTCGAGTCAGACTGAATTTAATTATAATTAAAAGAAGCATTAACCAGCAAGATTGCTGATCAGGCTAAATGAAACTGCAAGATAGCACTAGGGCTAACAAGGTTGGGGTGTAACATCTCCCCCTTTTAGAGGAGACTTTGGGGTTGAATCAAAGTCTCCGTTAAACTCTAGTTCTAAGTGAGGCGACGGGGCTAGTTAGTTCTATTTCAAGGTCTTGTTCGTCTGTGATGTTTGTTGTTTTCTGAGAAGATTGCGAAGGTGTTTTATCAATGTTGAATTTAAATTGGAATGAGTGGTTGCTGCCAGCTCTACAAATTTTCTTAATAATAAAATATCCTAAGAATATTAAAATCAATATTAATATTAAAATTATAAGTATGGAATAATGTGTCCCATATTTTACAATGTGCGGACTTTGCGGGTGTTCCAAAGTATTTAAATTATTTAGGAGAGACTTTAGTTTTATTATATTTCTAGAGTTAAAATCGTCTAGATCAATATTTTGTAAGTGAACAGGTGACACATTATTTATTACATTATTAAGCTTAACTAGGTTACAACAAGTGTCGTTGATTAGGTTAAAATCTGGAATGCTATTAATAGGAGAGGTAATATTTATAAAACTACCATATTTTGGTATTAATGTAGTGCTTTTACAATAACCTATACAATCTCTGGGAATACTAAGAATACCTGTACCTAAAATATTTGTTTCATATAACTTAGAATTAAGACAGTCAATTGAAATTTTGTTTGGTTCCGATTGTATATAGATCCACTTACTGTTTGTCAGCGGTTTCCAAATGTCAAGGTTTCCTACTAAAATTTTCGTTTCACATTGCACTGGTTTTTCACTTATTACTTTGGCTACTAGTTCACTTTCACAGATCGGTTTCGCGTCGGTAGAATACACATTTTCGAGGTCACAGATAAAGTTTCCCGAGCTCACAGATTTACAGATTTCCAGATTATCAAAAATGCAGTAATACGATTTGTCTTTAGTCATTGCTATGTATTTATTATCAGGTGTGATCAGGCTGAATGAATTTGGTTCCTTATTTTTGTATGGTGTGGGAAGTGCCATGCTGTGGGACAGTACAAATTCTTTGGTGTTGACCAGCGGCACTTGCAGTACAAATATAATCTTATAATTAACATAATAACAAATTAACTTAGAAATGCTTAAAATAAGGTGTATAGAATTAATGTCTAAAGATACGGGCAATTCAAGGTCACTGGGCAAATATCTATAGTTATCGGCAAGCTCTTGGTATAATTGTTTTGGTGTCATGATTGAGGGGTGCAGAATATTTTGGCTACTGAATAGTATGGCATTAGTTACATGTTCCAATTGAAAAGACAAAGTGAGTATTGATGTTTCTAAAATATCAAATATTTCATTAATGTTTGCAAGTAAGTAACAAAGCTATCGACAGATAGCTTTGTTGAGGTTGGCTTCATTATCTTTTATTTTACGTAAAGTATTGTTATTAGAAATTAATATTGAGGTAGTAACTAAAATGTTTTCTTTTAAAAGTGAATTTAACTGTTTTTCATTATTTTGCAAAGATTCAATTGCCACATCATATCGCAGCCCATCGTTCTCGTCTAGGGAGCCAAAGATTTGTTTCAGGATTGTGCCCATACCTCCTATCCACGCGCTACGATTAGTTCTATTATCCTCCAAATGGGAGATGGAGGAAAATTCTCTGCTCATATCTTGGAATCTCGCTAATAATGGTTGCAACATGTTATAGCATTCTGCATCAATTTCTACAATCCGCGTTTGGTTACACAAGTGTCTGGTGTTTCCCAAAGCCGTTTGAATATTTTGTATCTGTGGGCCAAAATGTGAAATGTCTACTGGAGTTACAATTTTTAACTGAACATTATTAATTTTGAGTTTTCCTAGGTAGTCATAATAGAGGCCTGAACTTGAAGTAATCGGCTGGATGAAATCTTGATCAGATTGACTCCGAACGGAACTGCAAATAATAATTAAGCTAAGGTTAGTAAATCTATTTTATGTTTCTTATCTATATTCATTTTTTAATATTATATTTTATTTCACAGGTCCATTTAGATGCACCATCGCGAGGTGAGTACAAGGTAAGTATAACTACTTCTTAAATTAAATAAAAACTATTTACAGGTTTGTTCCTGTAATATGACACTAGACCCAGAAAAGATTTAATATCTTTTGGAGATTGAGGGGTCGGAATCATTTTTCCAATCTGAGTTTCCACTTCTTTCTTGTGACATTCTGGGAATCTACATGATTTTGTATGAACAGGGATATCGCTATTTGTCTTGATTTGATGATCAAGAGCAGAAGTATGTGTTAATTGGTCATCAGGTAGGTGGAAGATGTCGGAATATTGGGAGCTCAGTTCTATAAGGGCATCTTTCTCTTCCTGATTTAAATGATCTGTTCTCAATGCATCAATTACTTCGATAGTTCGTCTAGATGTTCCTTGGAGATATGCACTAGTCAGATATGCAGTGGAATGCAGAGGTTCAATATTGAGATTCAGGTTTGTTTTGACATTTACACAAGTTTCTGATGTGTTAGCAACAGTCAAATTTACACGGTTGTTGTATTTAATTTTAACAATGCAATTGGATATTAGTGGTTATCGGAAAGGTGTTGATCTATAACAAGACCTTCATTAAGTTTTTTTTTTTAATAGAACATTCAATGACAGCTTCAGAACGAGGTGGAATGACGTAAAAAGGCTCAGAAAAATGTAGTTTGATGTATAATTTTCCTATTTTCAAGATATCGTGAGTGTAATCGATTTTACAACCAGAGGCGGTTAGGAAGTCTGTGCCTATGATGCCATCATAAGGTAGATTGATGTCCCTGATGACATGGAATTTGAAGGGTATGGATTTATTTTCATTTAATTTTAATTTGAGTTGGAAATTACCTTCGGTTGGAGTTGGTTCGTCAGAAGGGTCAATGCCCTTAAGTTTAATCGATTCTTTGACTAGTTTTAGTTTTTTTCTGATACTGGATTCCTTCAGTAAACAAATGGCAGAACCTGAATCGACTAGTAAAGATAATGTGATGTCTGAGGCTGATGAATATAGTAGCACGTTTGGTAACAGCCTTTTCGTTGTGTCTATGTTAACTTCGTAGATTTCTTTATGGTTCTCGTTGGAAACGGAAGTGACGTTAGAGTTCTCAATCCCGTAAGAAATATGTTCAATAGTTTTCTGATCGTCGGTTTGGGGCTGATTACCCTGTCGGTTGATCTTGCTTGGTTTTGAATTTTGGGCACTTGTTTGGGGCTGGTCACCCGAGTAGTCCCTAGGATTAGAGATTTGGGCGCTTATTTGGGGCTGGATACCCGAGTGGTCCCTAGAATTTGAGGATTGGGCGCTTATTTGGGGCTGGTTACCCGAGTGGTCCCTTGAGTTAGAGGATTGGGTGCTTATTTGGGGTGGTTACCCGAGTGGTCCCTTGAGTTAGAGGATTGGGTGCTTATTTGGGGCTGGTTACCCGAGTGGTCCCAAGGATTGTACAGTTTGATTATAGTGTCGGCTTTTGTACACTGTCTCGGGCGACACCGTGACGAGACTTCTATTCGTTTAAAGTGTCGGGGGAAAGATCTACTTCGTTTTGGCCGGCCTCCTCATCAGGTTGTTCAAGGAAGTTTACACGCGGGGGCGGACGATAAAATGTTTGGTTAGTCGTTCGGCTTTGTTCAACCTTGAAACGATTGTTATTATATTCACGTTTTTTGCAAATAGAGATATCGTGTCCAGCCGTTTTGCAATAACGGCAAAATGAATTAGAAGCCCCTTGTTGTGCGGGGTTAGATGGCCTTTGAGAGGAGAAAGATGGATTGAAGTTCTGTCTAGAAGGACCGGCATTGAAGTTTTGTCTAAAAGGAGCGGCTCTAAATTTGTTATTATTATTGTTAGTGTTAGGTTTTTGGTCCATCTGTGGCTTTCTATACAGCGTCTGCTGAATGCGTTCCTCGGAAATAGCATAATTAATTGCCTCATTTAGCGTTTTAGGAGACCTACATCTGACAATATTTGAGATTCGGGGATGAAGTCTCATTACAAATTGATGGAGGGCTAGGTCCTCCATGGCTGCAGTGCGGCCGGGCAATTCCTTGACTTTAATGTTAGATAAGGATATCTCAGTCAGTAGTTGTGAGAGGTAAGTCTCCATACGTAGTGCATATTGGCTCACATTATCCTGCGGATCTTGTTTGCTCTCTAAGAGGTCAGCTAAAAGATGCGAATAATGCTTTCGCTCACTGAATTTTAGGAAGTCCTTTAACTGTTCCCAGGATGTGAACTCTTTAATGGAGCAAGCAACTTCCGCCTTCCCATTCAACTGGCTAAGGATGTACTTGAATAAGATAGGTTTCTGAGATTCTGATGCGAGGTCGAATGCGTTGTTGCAATTCACAAGGAATGAGTTGAGAGTTTCCCTACTGCCATCATATGATTTAACAAATTTGAACAAAACACCCAATTCTAGTTCGGTCATTGCGATAGCTGCGGCGGCCCTCCTGGTAAGCCGAGGAGAACCAGTAAGTGACTGAACTGATGTATCACTTGCGACTTGTTCTGGTTCGGGAATTTCAACAGTTAATTTGTCTCCCTCAGCTTTTGGCACTTTTGTCATAATTTTCCAAAACTATAAGAACAAGTCACAAAAATGAGAACAAGATCTAAAAACACAATAAAATAATTAACGGAACCCTAATTTCTCAACCTAGTCAAAACAATGACCAAAGACTCACAGTACGAGCAATGCGTGGGCGACCGATGAGCAGACGGCGGCTTCTGGGAACATTCCGACGAGATAAGGTGCGTCGCAGCTTACGACTTTCTGGTCGTTGATTCTTGTATGATTTTGGATGTTGGATTCTGTTTTTCGTTTTAGATGCAGGATACCACGATGAAGGACTGCGAAGCTGGATGGAAGCACGGAGAATACTTCTGGGTATTTTCTCTTCCAGTTGGAGCTTAGAGCGATCTTCACTCGGCCGGAGTATTTCAGGACGAATAGGAGCAGATCCTTTCCAGGACCTAACAGGATTTCCGTGACGATACGTCAAGAAAAAAGTATAAAGCACTTATGTTATATTCACTAACACAAGGTAAGTTTTAAAACACTTATTTGTTTTATTTAATTTTGTTTTAGGACGAGGATCCGGAGCGAGTCAATGGAGCGGTGCCTGGCACTGGGGATTTCCGGATCCCACCGCTGCCACCAAAATGTTATATGGATTTTCAAAAAAGTCTTTAAAAAAAAAACTGTTTCAAACTTAAACTATTTAATAGATTTGAAGAAATATATATATATATATATATATATATATATAATACAATATTTCTTTTATAGTTTCTATTGGCAACCGCTCTGGATGATGGGTCGAGTCAGACTGAATTTAATTATAATTAAAAGAAGCATTAACCAGCAAGATTGCTGATCAGGCTAAATGAAACTGCAAGATAGCACTAGGGCTAACAAGGTTGGGGTGTAACAGTACGCACTGTTAGATGAGGGATCGACCATTACTCTCATCGACGAAGAGATAGCGAAGTCTATCGGAGCACGGGTCCCAACGAAAGCGCTGCACATACATGGAGCCACGTCCAGTCAGCGCGAACCCGAAAGCCAGATAGTCGATATCGAGATACGAGGCCAAGGTCACTTCAAGGTTAGGTGTATCACGTACTGGCTGATAACACTTCAAGGTTATCAGCCAGTACGAGCGCGCACCGTACGGAACCTGACATTGGGAAGTTAGTCAGTAAATAGAGATTTACTAAAACAGGCGCACTTACGGCTACTTAAACCAGACAACGTATGTTACGCGAACGCGAGGCCGCGCATCTTGATTGGAGCCGACAACTGGCATCTGATAGTAACTCGAAAGCTACTCACCGGCAAGAACAGTCCGGCAGCGTCTCTCACTCGCCTTGGCTGGATTATACATGGAACGACGCCTAAGAACGTGATAACACAAGCAGAAGATAGCGTGTTACACGTGCGAACAGAGCAGGACATACTTAGCTGTTCCGTAGCGAGTGAGCGAGATATCGAGCTACACGACTTGGTCAAAGCGCACTTTGACTTGGACGCTTTGGGGATTTCCATGAAGAGGAAGCCAGTAGCCACTGATGAAAGAGCGAAGCAGATTTTCGATCAAACGGCCAAACGGGTCAATGATTGCTTCGAAGTGGGGCTACCATGGAACTCAGATGACGTCACTATGCCACCGAGTTACGACATGGCTATACGAAGACTGCACAGTATCGAGCGAAAAATTGACAGATCACCGGAGTTTAAAGCTGCGTATACATCGCAAGTGAACGGATTATTGGAGAAGGGATCTCAATATTGAACCTCTGCATTCCACTGCATATCTGACTAGTGCATATCTCCAAGGAACATCTAGACGAACTATCGAAGTAAGTGATGCATTGAGAACAGATCATTTAAATCAGGAAGAGAAAGATGCCCTTATAGAACTGTGCTCCCAATATTCCGACATCTTCCACCTACCTGATGACCAATTAACACATACTTCTGCTCTTGATCATCAAATCAAGACAAATAGCGATATCCCTGTTCATACAAAATCATATAGATTCCCAGAATGTCACAAGAAAGAAGTGGAAACTCAGATTGGAAAAATGATTCCGACCCCTCAATCTCCAAATGATATTAAATCTTTTCTGGGTCTAGTGTCATATTACAGGAACAAACCTGTAAATAGTTTTTATTTAATTTAAGAAGTAGTTATAACTTACCTTGTACTCACCTCGCGATGGTGCATCTAAATGGACCTGTAAAATAAAATATAATATTAAAAAATGAATATAGATAAGAAACATAAAATAGATTTACTAACCTTAGCTTAATTATTATTTGCAGTTCCGTTCGGAGTCAATCTGATCAAGATTTCATCCAGCCGATTACTTCAAGTTCAGGCCTCTATTATGACTACCTAGGAAAACTCAAAATTAATAATGTTCAGTTAAAAATTGTAACTCCAGTAGACATTTCACATTTTGGCCCACACATACAAAATATTCAAACGGCTTTGGGAAACACCAGACACTTGTGTAACCAAACGCGGATTGTAGAAATTGATGCAGAATGCTATAACATGTTGCAACCATTATTAGCGAGATTCCAAGATATGAGCAGAGAATTTTCCTCCATCTCCCATTTGGAGGATAATAGAACTAATCGTAGCGCGTGGATAGGAGGTATGGGCACAATCCTGAAACAAATCTTTGGCTCCCTAGACGAGAACGATGGGCTGCGATATGATGTGGCAATTGAATCTTTGCAAAATAATGAAAAACAGTTAAATTCACTTTTAAAAGAAAACATTTTAGTTACTACCTCAATATTAATTTCTAATAACAATACTTTACGTAAAATAAAAGATAATGAAGCCAACCTCAACAAAGCTATCTGTCGATAGCTTTGTTACTTACTTGCAAACATTAATGAAATATTTGATATTTTAGAAACATCAATACTCACTTTGTCTTTTCAATTGGAACATGTAACTAATGCCATACTATTCAGTAGCCAAAATATTCTGCACCCCTCAATCATGACACCAAAACAATTATACCAAGAGCTTGCCGATAACTATAGATATTTGCCTAGTGACCTTGAATTGCCCGTACCTTTAGACATTAATTCTATACACCTTATTTTAAGCATTTCTAAGTTAATTTGTTATTAT
The DNA here is from genome assembly GCA_946251855.1 of Alsophila aescularia. NCBI lineage: Eukaryota > Metazoa > Arthropoda > Insecta > Lepidoptera > Geometridae > Alsophila > Alsophila aescularia. The sequence continues at coordinate 2,363,909 of OX276375.1, forward strand.
GTTAATTATAAGATTATATTTGTACTGCAAGTGCCACTGGTCAACACCAAAGAATTTGTACTGTTCCACAGCATGGCACTTCCCACACCATACAAAAATAAGGAACCAAATTCATTCAGCCTGATCACACCTGATAATAAATACATAGCAATGACTAAAGACAAATCGTATTACTGCATTTTTGATAATCTGGAAATCTGTAAATCTGTGAGCTCGGGAAACTTTATCTGTGACCTCGAAAATGTGTATTCTACCGACGCGAAACCGATCTGTGAAAGTGAACTAGTAGCCAAAGTAATAAGTGAAAAACCAGTGCAGTGTGAAACGAAAATTTTAGTAGGAAACCTTGACATTTGGAAACCGCTGACAAACAGTAAGTGGATCTATATACAATCGGAACCAAACAAAATTTCAATTGACTGTCTTAATTCTAAGTTATATGAAACAAATATTTTAGGTACAGGTATTCTTAGTATTCCCAGAGATTGTATAGGTTATTGTAAAAGCACTACATTAATACCAAAATATGGTAGTTTTATAAATATTACCTCTCCTATTAATAGCATTCCAGATTTTAACCTAATCAACGACACTTGTTGTAACCTAGTTAAGCTTAATAATGTAGTAAATAATGTGTCACCTGTTTACTTACAAAATATTGATCTAGACGATTTTAACTCTAGAAATATAATAAAACTAAAGTCTCTCCTAAATAATTTAAATACTTTGGAACACCCGCAAAGTCCGCACATTGTAAAATATGGGACTCATTATTCCATACTTATAATTTTAATATTAATATTGATTTTAATATTCTTAGGATATTTTATTATTAAGAAAATTTGTAGAGCTGGCAGCAACCACCCATTCCAATTTAAATTCAACATTGATAAAACACCTTCGCAATCTTCTCAGAAAACAACAAACATCACAGACGAACAAGACCTTGAAATAGAACTAACTAGCCCCGTCGCCTCACTTAGAACTAGAGTTTAACGGAGACTTTGATTCAACTCCAAAGTCTCCTCTAAAAGGAGGAGATGTTACACCCCAACCTTGTTAGCCCTAGTGCTATCTTGCAGTTTCATTTAGCCTGATCAGCAATCTTGCTGGTTAATGCTTCTTTTAATTATAATTGAATTCAGTCTGACTCGACCCATCATCCAGAGCGGTTGCCAATAGAAACTATAAAAGAAATATTGTATTATATATATATATATATTTCTTCAAATCTATTAAATAGTTTAAGTTTAAAACAGTTTTTTTTTTAAAATACTTTTTTGAAAATCCATATAACAGTACGTGTCAATCTTCTTGCCGTCATGTCCCCTTATCGTTATCGGACATACTTTGAGAAGTACTTTGGTGCTTTCCATTGATACGTGCGCGGTCGCTGCTATCACAGTTTCTTCGCTCTGTTTAGTTTTCATACTTTCTCCTTCCGTCATATGGAGCAGAGCGTGGTGAGGTCGGCGACATTCTTTTACTCCACATTTTTTCACTTTGCACTGGAAACGTCTGTGTTTGCTATCCAGGCACTGAAAGCACACGTGAGCCTCTTTCGCCCAATCCCATCGTTTGGGTAAGGGCATGTCCCCGAGTTTCTGACATTTTATTGTCGGGTGTGTAGCTCCGCAACAGAAACACATCTTTTTCCCATCCGTTTCTTCTGTTGTAGCATACACCTTCGCTGCGCGGCTACGTCCGTTCTGTCGAGGCTGTGCTTGTTTGTATGAGCTGGGTCCCGGTGGTGCTGTACACGAATATGAATGACGCATGGCTCTGTTGGCTTCGCGCATCAGGAACTTCGATAACGTTACGATTTCCGGTTCGCTTCGTGACCCGTACTCTTCGGCGAAATCGCACCATTTCAATTTCTCATGAGGGCTTAGCTTCTCGATCACGTGCCGTACTAACATCGGATTCTGTAGACATTCTCTCTCGTCCAAACTTGAGAAGAAAGTCACGATGTTTTGTAGCTTGATCGCGAACACATTAAGCTCGCGCGCGGCTCCCCCCAGTCGCGGCAGCTTTTTGATGTCCTCCATTGCTCTGTCTATTATAACTTCCGGGCGACCGTAACACTGTTTGAGTGTTTTCATAATGACCATCGGGTCAGCGGCCGTGTATAAGAGCGCAGACACCATCTCTTTTGCGTCTCCCCGCAGGCATGATCTGAGACGCGCTAAATTCTCAGCAGGCGTAAATCCGTGTAGAGAAGTAGATTTTCTCATCGCGGCTTTGAACGGTAGCCATTCTCCAACTTGTCCGCTGAATATGGGCAGATCTTGCGTTTGTTTCGGTGGTGCCCGGCTTCTAGCCATACGTTCGAGTGTTTCGGCTAATCTGTCCATTCCCCTCTCTCTCACTCTCGTAGGCGTAGGCGATCTACCTCTCTCCGTCACTCCAAACGTAACTCTGTGAGGCGTAGTTGGTGGATATCGGTCTGTCTCTCTCTCTCTCGCGTTGTAGACGGGTATCGCTCCGTCTCTCTCTCGTGCGTGAGTGTATCTGACGGATATCTCTGTGTGCTGTCGTGTTTCGAGTTCTCTGAACTCCCCCCGTTGTTGACTCTGCTACAGCCAATCTTTCACGCGATGCTGCGTTTCCAAGGGATCTTCTGCTGCTATTACACTTTCTCTGTCCGTTTCGTCACGAGTTGTAGCCACTTCGGCGGCCAGATTCTTCTTGATCAGCATAACTTCCAACTGCATCTCCTTGCGTTGAATCTCGGCGATTTTCTGCTCCACTTCGTATTCGGCTTGTTTGATGCGCGCTGATACGCTGGCGGCGGACTTAACGGAACGTAACGATGGAGCGCGGCGCGGTACGTTTACGGGTTCTGTGCCACCGGTGGCGTTAATGTCGCGGTTTCGACGGTCGCTGGTACGGACGGGGATGCCGGTGAATCTTCAAATACCCGGAGTTCCTCCGCTGCCTTCTTGCTTCTCGTCAAGTGTGCCATCTTCAGCTCTTGTCCCCCCCTAATGACCCTAATACGGCACTTGACACCTCTAACGCCCTAACTTGGCACTTGACGCCCCTAATGCCCTACCACCCTAACCGTCCCTAGCTGACCTGAATGAGGAGGTGCGCGGACCGAGCTGAGCTCGTCGCCGGCGTTCGTTCGTTTCAGGGATGGATGGTAAGGATAGGATAGGTTTGGTGCTACCCTGCAGAGGGGAGTAAGCAGGAACGGGTGCTCAGGCAGTCGGTTGGAAATGCCGACCGCCGTCGGCAGTGCCTACAGTCCGGCCCCCGCCCTAACTCGAACACCCGTACAGGCGAAGCCGTGCTATTCAGTCCGCTTGTGGACTGAAGGTGTCGCATAATCCCACCACACCGATGCTTTCGCAACGTTAACCCGAGGCTCGTCCCGTGTTAACACCGCAACGTGGCCTTGAGCACAAGGGCCGCGGATAAACCGCGTTGTCTTCTGACGTCGCACCCTTTCGGTGTTTTTTGCCGGACTACGGCGTGTTCTGACGTCGCACCGTTCGGTGTTTTTCTTCCGGACTACGGCGTGTTCTGACGTCGCACCGTTCGGTGTTCTTCTGCCGGACAACGGCGCCTTCTGACGTCGCACCTATCGGTGTTCTTCTGCCGATACGGCGCCTTCGGTCTTCTGATTTCGGACTTCAGCAGTTGGTCTCGGGCGAGGAAACAAGGATAAACCGACCCGAGACAAGACTTCACACCTCCTTGAGTGAGAGGAGGTGACGTCGTACTGCACTCTTCTGTTTGTAGGCAGGCTGCACTCGGGCGCGAAACAAGAAAAATCGCCCGAGTACCAAGAAACTTCACACCTCCTTGAGTGAGGGGAGGTGACGTCGACGCTGCGATTCCGTTTATAGGCAGGCTGCACTCGGGCGAGAAACAAGAAAAATCGCCCGAGCACCAAGAGACTTCACACCTCCTTGAGTGAGGGGAGGTGACGTCGATGCTGCACTTCTGACCTCGGGTGTGAAACAAGAAAAATCACCCGAGATCGAGACTTCACACCTCCTTAGTTCGGGGAGGTGACGTCGATGCCTTTCCCGGGCGGGAAACAATGACAAACCGCCCGAGAACGAGGACTTCACTTGATGATGAACTGGAGCTCTTTGACGACGAACAGGAACGCTTCGGTCTTCTAAATCCGGCGACGCTAGGACCACTTGTGGGGTTCCTAACAGGATCTTCAATCAAAACAACACTTTTTCTTCTTATCAAATGGACTGTACATTTCTTCTTTCTTCACAATAGGTTTTTTTACTTCTAGTTGTTCACTGTTCGCTGTCTAAACTTGTACTGAACTCGATCACATATTTTCGAATTTATTTTAGACAGGATATTTGCTGTTGGTCTATAGCTGACCTCTACAGCGTCACCGGACGATGGGGCGGGTGCAAAAGCCCTCCGCCGCAATGCGTGACGCAGAAGGCGGACGCCAAAGTTAAGTTTTGGCCACTTGCTCAAGGGCACCCAGGGGGTACGAACCTCGGCTTGGACAGTTGCCATTGATTACTTGGGGAGTATTGAACTAAACACCCCTCGATCTCTACTGTTAGGTAGTGATCGAGGGGGGCTTGATGAAAATTCGGAATACACCTTCGAGAAGAATTGGCAAGAAACTCGAAGGCGAATAAAGTCGACATTCGACCTCGCATCCGGCGAGGTCGGTGTCTGTGTCTAATTGTGTTGAAGGATGGTGAAGATGGCGGAGTGGGCGAATCAATCGCTGCCTGCACTGCGGCACTGTGTTTTACACAAATTACTTAGCTGAAACTTAGATACCCTGTACTATGGGTACTAGGCAACGGATAAACTTACGTAGATAAGAATGTTACATCCATGACTCGGAAACAAACATTTCTGCTCATCACACAAATGATTTTACTTTGCAGGATTCGAACCCGCGACCGTTTGATTTCGTTCCTAGGGTTACTAGCCACTAGACCAACCGGTGGTCGAATATACGACATCATTTATACGATATCGTACGATATTACATTCAATTGAATTTACTATTGATACAAATAAGAACCAATGCAATTAAATCATTATATTAATAAAAAAATGTGTAGTTTGGGCACAGAATATTAAAAGGGTCTAGAGAACTTTCATTTCGAATGCAGGCAACACACCCAGCTGAATTATTTTTCTCACGATCCATACAGAACTATGGAGAACAGTCAAAATTGTGTAGCACAGAGGTGTGCTGACCTTGAAAAATCCAGCACGCGACCTTCAACAAAAGATCATATCTTTCTATCTCATTTCTTCACAAGACCTATGCATAAGTTGTTCTCTTTCTTGTAAGAGAGCGATGGAAGCTATCTAATGGTTTGGTTGACGCACAACTTCCCATAAACAAGGGAACGCAGAATGTCATACCACACTACTGTTACCAAAACTGTCGCCAACGCCATCTAACGAGAGATAAATAATGCTAAAATGACACTTGGAAAACCGCTCAATAATTATCCGCTCGGTTGTCCACGCGCTGAAGACCGCAGGACCAAACTGTGGCCTAATTACAGAACTTGGCTACAATCGGATTATCACTTTTTTCATAGCAAATTCGACTCTATCGCAAGGCATTGGTGGTTGCGATACTGAGAATTCGATTGAAGCCAAGTTATGGAATCGGGCTGCTGATAACCCAAAAAAAAAATGGCCGACGCGACACATCTAACCTCAAACTGGTAATTGATTGTATATGCGTTGAGACTACAGCAGTGCGATTATGTAATGTTGATCATGACGGTTTCAAGCCGTCAAATTCAATAATGCTTTGCGATAGAGTCGATTTTCCTATGAAAAAAGTGACAATCTGATTGAAGCCAAGTTCTGTAATAGGGCCACGGTGGCCCAATTACAGAACTTGGCTTCAATCGGATTATCACTTTTTTCATAGCAATTTCGACTCTATCGCAAGGCATTAGTGATTGCGATATTGAGAATTCGATTGAAGCCAAGTTATGGAATCGGGCTGCTGTTATTTTCGATCATTCAGCATCAAAACGAACGGCTCCTACGAGAGATGTTCGGAAAATGTATAAGCTAGTACTAAAATAATTTAAAATTCTAAAGAAGTTATTAGATATTTGTGAAGAAATGGAATATTATTCTGAAAATGACTAGCAAAGAAAACTAAGAATCCAACGATACCGGGTTCAAACCCTAGGCTCCGCACCAATGACTTTTCTGAGTTATGTCATGTCAGGCCTGTGTCACTCCGCGTGTAGGTATTAAAAACATACCTACCGGGCGGCGGCCATTGCGCAAGGGCCAATCTAGTAGGCTGCCACAAGCGAAAGAAAACACACGCGTGCGCGCTATATGTTCGACCACGTTCAACTTAATTATTTGATTTGATTGATTCATTATATAATTGCAAGATGGACACAAAACGAAAAAAAGCAAAAAGATACTGTGCACTATTTAATTGTTTAAATACGGATCGTGATCGAAATGTAACTTTTTTTTGGTTACCTAAAGACGCTGACAGGTAAGGGTAAAATCTATTTTGACTGGATTACATTATGTTCCTATATGAAATGAAATTAATTCAAACTACAAACCGTTTCTCCCCGTACTATTCCAATATCCTAAAAGTATTTAAAAGTACAATAAAAAAGTCATTTTAGTCGTTTCATTCGAGTTGCATTTCATTTGTCATACATTTACGAACTTAGCCTAAGAGCCCAACGCAAAATATTTTCGGTGATACTATAGATGATACCTATGGAATTCTATTCAACTAGGAAGTTAGCGAATCCATATTGAGAATTTCTTGCTTGGAAATAAATAAATAAATAATTATGATAATAAAATAATATTTTGCAATATTGCAGTAAAACTGTAGGTGCAAGATAAAAAATATTGAGTTAGTTTCGTTGAGCACTATTCACACTAAGCACACATTTAGGTACTAGCTGATACCCGCGGGTTTGCTCGCGCCTTAGTTTTTGATTTTAGAAACTGATATCGGTTTTTAACTGAAGATTAATTTTCATCGATTTAGTAGTTTTCACAAAATTTTAAGATATGCAACCACCGCCAGTAATGACATTGTAATTATAATATAGTATACATATAGTTATAATGTCGAATATCGTTCAAATTCATTCAATATGGTTACCAGACGGAAAAGAAAATTAAAATTATAAAAAAATTATCTTGTGTCGTTCATAATGCCTGTTTTAATTATTTTTTCGTTAAAGTATTAAATTTACAGACACAATTAACCTCAAAATTTATTAATGAATCTATTATAAAATGTGCGCTGAGTGGGATTAGTGCTAAAGGAAACTAACCCAAAATATCATAATCAATTTTATCTCAATATTATTAAAAATAAAAGGCCTTGACTGAATGAAATGTTTTAGGTAGATACCTATTTACTTCAAATAAATGAAATCGTACCTCTAAATTTATAAATAAATAAATATAATGGGACAATCCACACAGCGCCATCTAGCTCCAAACTACGCAAAGCTTGTACTATGGGTGCTGCTAGACAACTGATATCAATACGTAGATACTTTTTGTATTTTATTGCATTGTGGGTTTCGTCCATTTAAAATGTTTTGTTTGTTTATTTCAGGCGACGGACCTGGTTATTGGCAATAGGTAGAGAAGATTTACTATCTAAAGATAATTTGAAGCACTCAAGTTATTATGTATGTTCGTTGCATTTTGAAAAATCAGCAATTAAAATTGTACAAAAGCTCAATGAAGATGCAAACCCAACTTTATCGTTACCTAATCTATCTCAAGAAGGAACATCTCAAACAAATGTTGACAAAACTTACGATGACATTGCAAAACCTTCGTCAAAAGTGAAAATAATATCTGATGTTGTTATTAAAAAAGCTACAACTAAGTCAGTTGTGACTCAAACAGAATTATCTCAGATGTCGCATGAGGAAACACAAACATCAGTTTTGCTCAGTGCAAAAACTCCACGTAAACGTAAACTAAAAGAAGAACTAAAGACGACCACAACCAAAAATCGACGACTTGAGTGTGAAATAAAAAAATTTGAAAAAGAACTAGAAACTAAAAATTCACCACTTATTGGAAACGATGAACCTGAAGACGAAATCGGCAGAAGATTTATGAAATTGATTAAGTGGCAAAATAAACTAAAAAATAAATTTAAGGGTAATAGATATGACGCAGAATATAAACTCTTTGCTTTAAACTTGCATTACTCAAGTCCACAAACTTACCGATGTTTAGAAACTGTTTTAAAATTACCCAGCAAAAGCACCTTAAACAAGCTAAAAATAAGTATACCTCCAAAATTAGATGAACGAGTTCTAGAAAGTTTAGAATTAAAAGTAAAATCTTTCCCTGAAAAAGCCAAGTATTGTACGATTTGTATAGACGAAATGACTCTGAAACGAAACTTATACTACGATATTAAAACAGATGAAGTAATAGGTTTTCATAATATTAATGGTAAAGTGACTCCGGAAATTGCCAGCAATGCGTATGTGATAATGTTTCAAGGAATTTACTTTAAATGGAAGCAACCATTAGCATACGCACTACTTGCCAGTGCACGTCATTACGAAGAATTAGATATATGGTTAGAAGAAGTTATTACAAAACTCTCCGGAATTGGAATCGACATAAAAGCTATAACCACTGACCAAGGCTCAAACTTCGACAAATTTGCCAAAGATGTGAAAGGAGTGTCAGCCGAAAAACCATTTTTCATGTATAATGAGAAGAAAATCTATTATATTTTTGACGTGCCACACCTAATCAAATGTTTACGGAATAATTTGTTAACAAGTGACTTCTATTGTGATGGTAAAAGAATATCTTGGGATTTTATGAAACAACTTTACGACGACCAAAAAGACAAAAACTTAAGACTTATACCAAAAATAACTGAGTGTCACATTGAACCCAACAACTTTAAAAAAATGCGAGTGAAGTATGCAGTTCAAATTTTAAGTCATACTGTGTCTGCAGCACTCCACACGTACATCGATTTGGGAAAATTACCAGAAGAAGCCAGATCCACTGCCAACTTTATCGAGTCTATGAACAACCTTTTTGATGTTTTGAATTCTAGTAGGGTGAAAGTTAAAAAATAATTTAAAACTGCCTTCAAACTCACTGACGCCCAAGAAGAAGTTTTGGTTGAAGCTCAAAATATGTTTGCAACGATTAAAGCCATAAATAAAAGAACAGGAAAAGATAACACAAAACATATGAAATCTTTCGTTAATTTTCAAATAAGTATACAAGCAATCAAAATGTTGTTCAGAGACCTAAAAGAAATCGGATTTAAGTATATATTTACGAGAAGACTAAATCAAGATGTCTTGGAGAACTTCTTTGGGTCGATTAGACAGCAAGGTGGCTCTTGCACAGAACCAACGCCGATCCAGTTTCGAAGGGCCTTTTCAAAACTGTTTTTTTGCAACATGTTAAAAAACTCGCCCGATGCTAATTGTGAACTTGATATATGCCAAATTCTTTTGAAAGCTGAAGACATGATGAAATTGAGAGTCATGAGTGAAAAAAACAATGAGAAATTATGTAGGTCTGCAGTGTATTTGGAGGGTGAATCAGACTACAGAGAAGTAGACTTACCAGAAGAAAATGCATTGACCTATGTCTCGGGATACCTTATGTTTAAATTTATAAATAAGCATAAGTGCGTGAATTTAAGCGAATTTTTGAAAACTGTTCCTGAGTTGGGGAAAACAAATTTGTTTACCCGTTATAAAGCCTTCAACAAGAATTCTTCATTCTATGGAAGTTTGAAAATGCCCCCAAAAGAATTTATAGACTATATACAAAACTTAGAATCAAGTTTCACCCAGAATTTCGAAAAAGTAATTCAAACGAATCCAGGAAAACAACTTTATAATTTATTCAGAACTATTACTGCGCAAGTACCTTGTTCGTGTTTTCCAACTGAATATCTCTTGAAATTGTTTACCAGATTGCGTATATATGCGACATTGAAATTTAATAACCGTCATTTTAAAGACTCAAAGAAAGAAATTAAGTAATATGTAAGAGTTAGGCATCTATGATAAAGATCTATTATCGATATACATATTTTTTAATTCCTATTCCGCCCTACCCCTACCCTACCCTAACCTTCCCCTACCCAAAGTTTGATCAAAATCGGTTAAGAAACAACCATATTAGAATTTCCTGCCTACCCCCTAAGTGAGGTGGCATGATTTTCTGCCTATATGTTATTTTGGGTCTTCAGCTACCAAATTTCATAGTAATCGGTTCAGTAGTATTTGCGTGAAAGAGTAACAAACATCCATCCATACATACATACATACATCCATACATACATCTATACATACATACATACATCCATACACACTCACAAACTTTCGCCTTTATAATATTAGTAGGATTATTTCAAAAGAGATCATTTAAGTAATAAATTAATTTATTAGTGAGGTAAAAATGATACAATTATTATGTTTTTTCCGAAACAAAAACAATTCCAGATATTTTTACACATACATAACATCTATTATTCTTTTGTCTATATAAGTATAATGAACAAAATGTGTTTTACTTTATTACTTCATTAAATTAAATCTTTGGCAATAATCGTATAGCATTTACAATTATGCAGCTAGCTCTTAGACTACATGAACGTACTCGGCGCTGCCTGCTGCGCGTTGCCCGCCACAAGTAGGAGTAAACGCTCGTGCTGTGTGCTAGATGGCATAAGTAGTTTCTCGAAGTAAGCAACCCTAGTCCGCGGCTCTTTCAATACGTATAACCATGTATAACTTATTATGAACCGTAGTATAGTGAATTAAGGCCCATATTCCTTCAAAAAGAAATTGGTAGGTATGTAAATGAACACGTGCTCGACTGGACCGCGAGCTAAATTAAATCATATTGTTTATCAGATTGAGTCATATTTCTTTGAAAACCATTGCGAAGTAAAGCTTCTGTAACGGTAGTAGTTATTATTCTGTGGTTATGTGCGCTTTTCCATCGCTCCGTGCTTCGGAGGGCACGTTAAGCTGTCGGTTCCGGCTGTTATTGATTAATAGCAGTCGTTAAGCCATGTCAGAGGCCCTCGGGCGGCTTGATAAGCTCTGACACCAGAGGCCAGCACTACCTCATACGACAAACAAACAAACTATGCTTACATTTCTCGCACATTCTAACACGCTCTTACTTTATGCAGTTTTATCCTCACTGCAGTCACAGAGCTCATCTAACTTCACAACCACAAAGATCAGCTGTGACCTAGGGTGTATTCCGAGACGCGCAAAACAAGATAAAATTGATTTTTGAGTCACCGTGAGCACGACAACGATATCCCTTGTGACGTCACGGATTACGTCATTACATCCGCCATTTTGCGATTACACCGACCATGCCCCAAACCAATGTCACCGTGAGCGCTACTGTCAAAGTGACAGACTGACGGTTGTTTGCAAAGAAAACTGTTGTTTGAATTCAGTTGTATATGATTTTCGTACATTTTTTCAAATATTACTACAGACAATTGACCAATTTTTTGATGGACTACTTTCCCCACGAGTAATACTTTTCCTGTGGTTTAAATTGCACTTACAGTGTTGAGACTGCAAACACTGCTAACAGTCGGTTTAAATTATTGGTCAGCATATGCACGCTAACAAATTAAACAGACGATTGCATGCTTATGTCATCGATTCAGCCGTTCTGTGAATCTACCTACTGTTGTTTTGTTTTGTTTTTTCTTAGTTCTTAGTTCTTCTTCTTCAACATCTCTTAGTTCTGTTGAATTCGTTTGCTTCTGCTAAAATAATATAATCATTATTATATGTACTGGCAGTCTGGCGGGAATTCCAACAACATATTAACACAGAATGACATATGTCAATTGAATTTGACGTTACCGCATACGCTGCTCTACCTCTTTTTTGTGAGCGTTGTGTGCATACCAAAATGACGTCACTCCTGACGTCATGTGTCTGACGAGGAGAATAATAGTGTAGTTTAAATTGCACTCACAGTGCTGAGACTGCAAACACTGCTAACGATCGGTTTATATTGTTGGTCAGCATATGCACGCTAACAAATTAAACCGACGATTGTATGCTTATGTCATTTGAGTCAGCTGTTCTGTGAATCTACCTACTGTTGTTTTGTTTTTATTTGTCTCATTTCTCTCTTAGTTCTGTTGAATTCGTTTGCTTCTGCTAAAATAATATAATCATTATTATATGTACTGGCAGTCTGGCGGTAATTCCAAACAACATATCAACACAGAATGACATATGTCAATTGAATTTGACGTTACCGCATACGCTGCTCTACCTCTTTTTTGTGAGCGTTGTGTGCACACCAAAATGACGTCACTCATGACGTCATGTGTCCGACGAGGAGAATAATAGTGTGGTTTAAATTGCACTCACAGTGCTGAGACTGCAAACACTGCTAACGATCGGTTTATATTGTTGGTCAGCATATGCACGCTAACAAATTAAACCGACGATTGCATGCTTATATCATTTGAGTCAGTTGTTCTGTGAATCTACCTACTGTTGTTTTGTTTTGTTTTTTAAGTCTCATTTCTCTCTTAGTTCAGTTAAATTCGTTTGCTTCTGCTAAAATAATATAATCATTATTATATGTACTGGCAGTCTAGCGGGAGTTCCAACAACATATCAACACAGAATGACATATGTCGATTGCACCAATATGCGCTATATGTACTGTCAGCGCGCACAAATTCGGATTAAAATGCACATTTATGGTGTGGTTTAAATTACACCAATGTGCGCTATGTGTCTAACGACAACGTTACTGCATACGCTGCTCTACCTCTTTTACGTGAGCGTTGTGTGCACACCAAAATGACGTCACACCTGACTTCATGTGTCCGACGTGGAGAATAAATGCGCATTTTAATCCGACTTTGTGCGCGCTGACAGTACACATAGCGCACATTGATGCAATTTAAACCACAGCATTTGTATTTTGAGCAAATTTTGAGGTTATATTGTTGTAATCTTTTAATCACGCTCACGAGTGTTCCGAATCAACTGCAGCTCTCAACTGTCATGAGTGCGATATCTGCAGGCTGATTCCTTAAGGAGTGAGGTTGAGTGATTGCCATCACGCACCCATTGCGGGTGCGCTTGAAGGTCGTGAAGGATTTGGAATTTACTAAACAGTTAACGCGCACCCGTCAAGCACCCACAATCAACACTAATACCGGGAAACCGGTAACTATGCGGCAGAATTAAGCTAACCCTAGCCTACAAATACTTCTAGCAGAAATAGGACTTTTCAAATTTTGCCGGGTTTTATGTTCGAGTGAATGTCTGTGGGTGGCGCGCCAGCCAATTAATGGCAGCAACCGCCCTCCAACAATCATCGTCTGAATTTATTTTCTGTTTTTTCTCTCTCACTTTTAATATATCTAAAATTTTCTTTCCGTGTAGATATTATGTAATATTAAAAGTTAATTAGCATCGTAAGTTTTGTAGTGATCTAATAATATGCCAATAACCTTTTTGTAGATTGTACGTCTCTGAAAGAAAATCTAAACATTGATATTATTTCTCAGCAATAATGTACTTACCTGCTTCAAATAATTATGACGACTGCATGATTAAAAATACCATGTTCCTGTAGGTATAGTGACTATAGTGCTTATCAGGCAAAGTTAAACTTCAACTGTGAATAATCTTTGCCGTCGAGTAAAAATGCTGCGAATGAAAACATGAATTGAATGAACTACATACACTACTATTGTGCAAAACAATTAAATCAATAAATAAATAAAACGCCAAAAAACGAAGAAATAAATATATTTGCGATCTAGAAATGTATTTCTACATGAAATCTCTTGCTTTGTACCTATATAGAAGTGTATTGTATCTACCTACGTCTTATGTATCGTTGTAGATTCCAGTGGACAAAAATGATCGTCATGGACGTTGAATCTACTTGATTAACTAATAATATGATACATTTGTTTCAGGTAGATGTACACAGAACTGTAGTTCATAAGAATGTACAGATCTCCGCTTTCCGAGCTCATAGGATAGTGTAAATCTCAATTTATGTGGAAACTATAACATTATTACATGATATTTAATGCTTACACTTGATTTCGTTTTTCTTATACTTGCATTGACCTCTCGTTGTTAGTAGAACTTCACATAATTAGGCTTTGTAAGAAAACTACTAGATTTTAAAACAAGTAGGTATTTTTCTATTTTAGGGTTAAAATCCTACTCTAGCTATGAAATAGATAGGTAGTTGATATGAAATACCTCATACATGTCATTAAACCTACCTTACACAAAAGCAACAGAATTTCATGGCACGATAAAACATGAAACAAAGTGTACGTAGGTGTTAGAACTGTAAGTTTCATAGTAACTATGCATTATCATTGATCTTCACTAACCAAACACTGCTAGATAGTAAATGCAATGAACGCACCAGGTGCTCTTCAGTTAACGAAAACTCATTGCTACTGAATTCCTTGTGAATTCTGATTTTGTTTTACCGGTTATGTATTTCCTAGTAAAATGTCAGTTTCCGTGCGGTTGAGTGCTCATCGCCTTGATGACGTCATTTCACATGCTCACTGAGCTTAGTGAATTCTAAACGAGTGATCGGTGGCAATTAATGATCCAAGTGGCATTAACCGTACCGCACTTTAACTTTACGGAATCAGGCCCCTGAATCGGAACGCAAATTAGCACTGTTATCGCTCACATCGATATTATCGTGAATCGGAATGCACTCATTAATTAATTGTCACGTACTTAATTTAAAATACTCTTTGACTACATACTTGTGGTTACTGCTTCCTTGATATCTTGCTTACATATCAATTTTATTTCGACAAAACTGCAAATCTACAAATTTTGTTTCGTGATACCTACTAGGTCAAAATTTAAAGTGAAATTATGAAGACTTACAAACGTAAGAGGCAGGAGCACCAGGAGGTAGAGGGTGTTGAGGAGTTGTGCAGATTGTGTCTCGAAAAGGCAGATGAGGGCATTCCGATCTTCAACGGTGGCCAGGACTTGTGTGCTGCTGTCGCCATGAGGATCATGATATGTGTGGGGTTAGAGGTGAGTTTATGCTAGGTACATATATTATTTTCCTAAAAACATGATTGATATGAAATTGTAGCTATGTACCTGTATTGTTTTGATATTACACTAACAAAGTTGCAGTACTAAAACATTATCTTTTTGAGTTTTACGTTAGATTTAATAATATATTCAGGATAATTAACACCAATTAACTAGCCTCAAACTAGGAAACTCTGTACTATGGGTACTAGATAATCGGTATAATAATATACATAGATATGAATATTTTACACCCATGATTCGGAAAAAAACATTTCTGCTCACCACATGTTTGCACCTTGCGGGATTGGAACCCGCAACTGTTGGTTGACTTTGCAGTCAGGGTCACTAGCCACTCGGCCAACTGGTTGTATAATATATTAATTCTATGTTTATATGGTCATATGCCATCTTATTTTTGTCAGTAGGTAATTCTGCCTTTTAAATAGTTTAAGAAGAACAGGATGATTTGAATCATTTGTGGAAGGATAGTTTAGTGAGAATGGTGTAAGTTCTCACGGTCAAGGGTACGTTGGGTGCATTCGGCATATTGAGTAATTAAAACACTGATGTTCCGGGAAAACTCATTACTTTTTCATTTTCATATACCTATATATGTTTGAGTCAAAATTACATTTTGAACACCATATAATGGTGTGTAGTAAGTAGTTTAAAAAAGCTATTATATTATAGATACATATTAAAAACATTACAGATGAAACATGAACGTTCCTTACCCAACAAAATTTGCTCAAAATGTTACGAAGAGCTAGAGAAATACTACAAATTCCGAAAAAAGTGTGAGATGTCATATCAGAAACTTAAGTTACATGTCTTAGCTCTTAAAATAAAAAACTCTAAGGAACTAATAGAGCCGCCAGTTGGAGACTGTAAGCTGTTAGATGAAGATAATCCACCCGAAGAGAAAGAGCTAGTTATAGAAGAGAAGGAAACGGAGGAAGAACCGAAGACTGAACAATCCCTTAAAGTGAATGAAAGTACTGCAGAAAAAGTTGTAGTCATGGAAGAGGTAAATAATTACTAAGATAAATATCTATTGTCTAATTTCTAGTTGTCATGGACGACTAGGAAGGATGAAAAGGTCAATAACAAAACCAATAATATTCCCACTAGTTAAACAGGCACACCCCTAAAAGATTCCTAGTATTTAGAAATACAAAAACTAGGGATGAGGTACCATGTATTTGTGAACCAACATAAAATACACAAATGCTGCCAGAAATATAAATTATACCAGCCTCAGGCTCTGGTCTGAAGTGTCCCATTATTCTTATTTGAAGTGGGGTCTTCACTGATGTCCCGCTTAGGGTGTATTGTGAATTGCTCCATGCCAGCCTCTACACAGGCTACCACAACTCCTTAAAATAGTGAGTGTGGCTTTGTATCGCTGGCATAACTGCTCCAGTGACAACGGTGATGGTGGCAAAAGTGAAGACGATGAAGATGCCAATAGTGAGTTGGAGTTAGGTTGTTGAGACAACTTATGTTTTCCAGCTATGATTCTGATTTGTCCAGTGGCCAGACAGTGCAAGTAGCACATGCTCCACAGTCTTGTTTTCTTCCATGCAGCCGCGACGCAGAGGATTATCTGTGGCTGCAGTCTTGTGTGCATGATAATTTAAGTTGCAGTGACCGTACTAAAAGGCTAAGATCCTGTCGTTGCAACTTTGGTAAGTTGCTTGTGATATTATTTTAAGTCTCAATAGAGTCAAAGGCTTTCTCATAGTCCACAAACGCCAGGCACAGGGGCTGATTATACTCTTTTGTCTTCTGTATAATCAGCCGCATTGTATGGATGTGGTCTATGGTGCCGGTTCCTCCCTAAAACCCGGCCTGCTCTGTTGGTTGGAATTCATTGAATCTCCGCGTAAGACGTTTCATGATGACTCTCGAAAACGGCTTGTAGACATGGCTCAAGAGGGAAATGGGCCGATAATTTTTCAAAAGGGTCTTGTCACCTTTTTAAAAACAGGACAACCACACTCTTGTTCCATGCCTTTGGAATTCTCCCAGAGAAGAGGACAGAATTAAACACAAGTGTAAGAAGTTCCTCCTGCTTTCAGGAGCTTCGTAGTAATTCCGTCCCGTTATTCCACCCGGGGCTTTTCCATTTTTGAGCTGTTTCAGAGCCATCTCGATTTCATCAAGAGCTGCCAGAAGTAGCAGCTCTTCGGTATAGTGGCAGGTCAGAGTGGCCCTGGTATCCTCAACATCGGGTTCCGGTTGTGACGTGTGTGACAAGTAAAGCCGGCCATAGAAAACTTCAAGTTCCGCGAGAATCTCCGGCTTAGAAACAACAACTTTAGCGCTTGATGTGGTCAACTTCGTCAGATGGCTTCGACCAAGCTTTTGTACAAAGACTTTTGACCCCCGATTTCGCTCTATCGCTTCTTCTATAGCGCTTGTATTAGAAAGTCAGAGGTCTCGCCTTACCAGGTTTGATGTTTGCTTATTCAAAGCCCGCTGATCTGATGAAGTGACTGCTGGATCTTCCAAAAAAGTGACTATTGGATGCCTTAGAATATGGCCGAGCTGAGGCAGAAATAGCCGACGAGCCACGAGGCTCATGTCGCTGAACCGCTCGATCGCCACGCCAACAGTCGGCGTTACCCCCGTACCACGGCTTTATATGTTTACACATCATGAAAATGAAATATGCAAGGTTTTTTCCACCCTGGAAAAACAACAACATTATTAAATTCCCATTAAAATATGTTCCAGCTACACGTTCCAATGCAAACCGAAGTAGCTCCAGACGTGGGCACGTTCCTAACCACTGTACTAACAGAGCTGGGCATCCTGGGGGCTGTGGATGGTGGCCTGGTGCTGCGGGACGAAGGCATCACCAGCTTCGAGCTGGAGACAGGGGACGGTGAACAGCTGATGCTGGAGTTTGTCGAGGAAGATGATGTTGTGTTACCGGGTCAAGAGAACATTGTTAGTGAATCTATAAGTAAATAGTGATAATGGTCCCTCGTGGATGCCTATGTCTATGACTGTGTTTATATCGAGAACTGCTGAACTGCTTCAGATGCAGTTTCATTTATCACCTTTGCTTAGGTAGATTCCTGAGGAAGGTTTTAATCAACCCTCAAACACGAACAGAGAGGGTTGTTATAAGTTTAAAGTGTGTATGTGTGTGTAATTCTATCAGTGGCATTGCAGCTCCAAAACAAATGGACCAATTTTGATGTTGTTTTTTTTTTATTTGAAAGCTGATGTAATCGAGATGGTTCTTAGCTATTGTGCTTGTTCTATTTTGTTCAACAATATAAAACAGTGATTGCTGTGGTTGGTAAGTACTTTATGTATAACTAGCTGTGCCCGCGGCTTCGCTCGCGTGGTCATTTCTCTAGGTTAAAAGTACTCTATGTGCTATTCCAAGATCTAAAATATAAACATTTGATCAAAATTCCTTCCGCCGTTACAAAGTTTTTTATCGATTGCTCGGCTTCTGACCATTGAATTAAGATACCAAGTACCCCAGTTTTTAGGTCAAATCCTAAGCTACCCAACACTGAAAACTGCATCGCAATCGGTCTAATACGTTTTTATATGATGCGCGTACAAACATACAGACAAACGAACAAACAGACGAACAACACGAATATAAAAAATGTTCTATTCATAGACCATTTTTTTTTTAAATTATCTTCTTTTTATAGATTTACGTTCTTATTGCCTTATAGCTGTCCCCGCAGCGTTGCTCGCGTGGTAGTTTTTCTGGGATATAAGGATCCTATGAGTTATTCCAGTACCAAAAGTACCAATATAGGTACCTACATACCTGTGTTAACAACCTTCAGTGGCGATCCGACATGGTCGTGATAGGTTAGAAGACGAAGGCGGGAGCGAAGCGTAGCGAGCACCCGCCCTCGGCCCCCCCATTATAGCTAAGAACTATCTTGTTTACCTCAGCTTTGAAACAAAAACCCGCAGTTAGATTGGTCCATTCGTTTGAAAGATACGATTTTCACCCCCCCTTTTTTCAACTCCTCCCCCCCTCCCATATAGCTAAGAACCACGATGAAACACCTCGATCACGTCAGTTTTCAAAATCAATCAGTCCATTCGTTTGGGAGCTACAATCCTCACTTCCCCGCTTCCCCTCCTAATTATAGCAGAACCATCTTGTTTACCTCAGCTTTGAAACATAAATTGGTCGATTCGTTTGAAAGGTACGATTCTCACCTCCTTTTTCTGAAAACTTCCCCTTATATACTTATAGAAAATATAGAATATAGATAATAATAATATCTAATAACTACAAATAAAATAAACAAACATAATTCAAAACAATCTACCAAATCAACCAACGAATCTAATTAGAAACCGCAAATACTTTCGAACACATTCCTGTTTTTTTTCCTGTACTATCCTACGACTGCCTTCGTGTCAATCAAATACTTAGCGATGTTCCGATCCCCGCCACATCGCATTCCCCCGCATTATTCCCCCGGGGCTCCTGCCTTGGCGCTAGACCGAGCGACGCGGGCGGCGGCACGCAGAAAGTACAGAATAAATAATAATAGCACTCTGATACAGTAGGTAGGTACATCGCGCGAAAACGAATGCATTATAATAGCTTTGAGCTGTTTATTTCATTTTATTACGTTATATTTATTACTTCATAAAATTAATTTAATATAACTTGCGACCCCTATCCCGCAGGAGCCCTCTAGTTTTTCAGTTAACCCTTATTATAATTTACAACTGTGCTAAGTTGCATCAAAATCCATCTGATAGTTTCAGCGTGGTGAGTGCGTTTTACCATAACTTTATTAAAAATATCAAGGAAAATATAAAAAATAACGCATAAATAATGTAAAAATCTTTTAATTATGGAGCAAAACATTTCTGCAGAGCGTGATTTCGATCCACGTACGTCTGGGTTACGCACCCATGCATATGTCCAACTGGGCCAGTGAAATGACGAAATTCGATACCAGTCTATAAACGGATGTATGATCACTTTAAATTTAACACAAGTTTGGACCCATAGGCTGCAGGAACCTTTTAATTTTTCGGGATAAAAAATATTCAACATTTTAACACATTATATAAACTTTGACTGTGCCAAGTTACATCAAAATCCGTCCAGTAGTTTTAGCTTGATACGTGTTTTTTTAAATAACTTTCTACCCCTATCCTGCGGGAACCGTTCATTTTTCCGGGATAAAAAGTATCCTAAATGTTAATCCAGTACATCAGCTACAGTACAGTACATTCAGTACATTCTGCCAAGTTGCATTAAAATCCATCTGGTAGTTTCAGCGTGATGTGTGTTCAAAGAGACAGACAGACAGACAGACAAAAAATAAAAAAATAACCTTTTTGCACTCCATATCGATTTTGAAGTTTATCTCAATCAAAATTTTCAAAAAATATATAATGTACAGATTATAATAGTATAGATTTATTTAGATACATAATCTTATGTTCTCGCTAATGAGCACATTAATTATAAAATCACATTATAATTTACTTGCTTTTGCCTGCAACTTTGTCTGCGCTGACAGTTTGACGCGATGAAAAGTACCCTAGGTTTTTCCTCACAGTTCAAACTACCTCCGTACTAAATTTCATCGATTGGTTCTGCTGAAATTTACAAACTGACAGCTCTCTGCCTGTCACATTAATATTATTATAATATAAAGGGTTAATGATAACTCGACATATTCCCGGCAGGACGTGGTGTGCTAATACGCAAAAAAATATGGCCGAAAGTTGCTACTTGTTGGGTTAATAGAAATTTTTCGAACAAACTATTTTTTGGCATTTGTGACGAAATAAAAACAAATGGCAAATTGTATGTCATAAGTTACTTTTTATTTGTAGGCAACTTAGTAACAAAGTTTAATTAGCAATAAAATATCTAAAAACATTTAAAACGTTGCCACTAAGACAAATAAAGTTCTTACTTATTTTGTTAATGATTATGTTAAAATTAAATCATTTAATTTAAAAAAGCACTATGACATTAAGTGTACAAATTACGAATAAAACTTGTAAAAAGGTGTAAAAGCCAACATTATTACTAGAACAACATAAACAAATTTAATTTTAAGTATCACAGGATGATATTAACCTTTAACATGTGTAAAGATTATGTTTTTTAAGTTTTGTAAATAACTTACTCATAACTACACTTATATCGTAAAATCCGGATTATGAACTCAAAGATGGAGCATAATGACATTCTTTACGCATGGCACGTGTCTAATAAGAAAAAACCCATTATAACACTGTTTTTTGAACTATGTTATAATATTTTTTTTCCTATAAAAGCACCGGTTTGGCTCCTTACAACGAGGGTTTTCGCCATTTATTATCTATGGCGGCGCGTGTTAGACCGTATGCTCGCAAATTCGCTGTGTACTGGATTTTGGTGGCATCATATACTTTACATTTAATTATTATCTAACCAATTTAATGTGTTATTAATTTAATATGTTTTTGATGATCTATAGTTTTATCCTGATTAAAAAGGTCTGACAGCAGTGTTAGTGTTGACTCCATCTGACATCACGGAAACAGCAACAAACATGACGAACGATCTTTTACCAGCAATATCAAGAAAAAAATACGATTATTATATATATTTTTCATTAAAAGTAAGTTCCTATTGCAGGAGTGTAGATAAAGAAGTGTATGAAACGCCACATAATTAGGTATTAATACACTCGAGTGATACTATTATCGCCTACGGCTCGTTTTTTAAACTCACTCTCGTGTTTTAATAACCCTCATTATGCAACTGTTACATAAACTACTATTATTTGTCATAGTGGCAACATTTTAATGTTATTAGATATTTTATTGCTATTTAAGCTTTGTTACTAAGTTACCTACAAATGAAAACAAACTTAAATGACATTCAATTTGCCATTTCTTTTTTATTTCGTCACAAATACCCAATAATTTTTTTTTTCTTCGAAACATTGTAAAATTTCTTTATCTCTAAAACTATCAACGTTCGTGGTTGTGGAATTCATCATCAGCCCGTGTCAGCCCACTGCTGGACATAGGCCTCTCCCAAAGCATGCCACTGAGCCCGATCTTCGGCCATACTTAAGGGGGCTTAAATTTGTTGAATCAGTCAGTTACCAATAACACTGTATGTATTCTGGACTTCGCTTTTATAATGTTTGTAAGGATGGATGTGTGTCTTGTGTACATTTTCCACACCCAGGATGCCAGGTAAAAACTTGATTGAGAAAAATCAATCAAATCAATCAAGTGAATTAAGTATTTTGGAATGCACTGCATAAACCTCGAGAGCTTTATGAAAATGATGTCTGACACTGGACACTCATCTAAAACAAATGCACTGAAACAATATAATATCTGCAACTGTTGTACAATTGTAATAATAAAATAAACCAAAAACCTACATCAACCTGGTTTAGTTCCAACTATGAAAACCGCATTGGAATCGGTCCAGTAGCTTTTATGTGATATGCCAGCGAAGTTATTTCACTGTGCTCAGTGTGGAATTTGTACAGAGAGGATGGTCTTCTTTTTTTTTTTTTTCTTATTTTGTTTTTTTTTCTATTTGCAGCCATCACAGAAAATTGCCGTTTTGAAGGAGGATGAATCGGCTGTGCTTATCGATGAAAAACCAAACGCCAAAATTCGTAAAAGACGAAGTAAAATGTAAGTTTTTACCCGACTACTGCAAAGCAAGGGAAGGGTAATGAGTTTAATAGTCTATGTATGTATGTATCTGTGTATGTGGGTATGTGGATGTTCCACAATAGCGTCGCCCCTATTGCTTCCCTAGGTATGTAGTCTCATAGGGTAAGTGTTTACCCGACTACGGCAAGTTAAAGGAAGGGTGTTAAAACTATAATCTTGATCTGATTTTGACAAGCGAGGTATCAACCGATTCGTCTTCATCACAATAGTATCATGGATTATTTTTTACCCGACCGAAGTCAGGGTTTTTTTTTACCATTAATGCAACGAATACGATAATATACGAATGTAACTAAATTTTTTTTTTGAGTCAAACTCATTAGAAACTAATAGACTATCCATCAGTGATGACCGCATGTCAATCGGTCCAGTAGATTTTGCGTGATATTATATGTTATGCATTTTTTAAATCGTGTCAGTTTGTTCTTCTGTACGTGTATCACGCAAAATCTACTGGACCGATTGCCATGCGGTCATCACTGATGGATAGTCTATTAGTTTCTATTGAGTTTGACTTTTAAACTGATGTAGGTACTTGGTAACTCAATTCGATGATTAGAAGCCGAACAAGCGATAAAAACTATTTGACAGCTGAACGAAATTTGGTATATTTTACAAGCGGTTGCATAACGAGGGTTATTAAAACTCGAGAGTTCGTATAAAAAACGAGCCGTAGGCGATAATAGTATCACTCTCGTGTTTTAATACCTAGTTATGTGCCGTTTCATGCACTTTATCTACACTCATGCAAAAGGAATTTATTTATAATAAAAAAAAAGTAATAATTTCTTGGTTTTGCTGGTAAAAGCTCGTTCGTCATGCTCGTATGTCATCTTTGGTCATGTTCGTTGCTTTTTCCGTGATTTCAGGTAAAGTCAAATTCTCCTCACTAACACTGCAAAGTCAAAAAATTTTTGCCTATTTACAATAAAATACTTTGAGTATTTTATTGTAAATAGGCAAAAATAATAGCACTTTTACAAGTCAAAATTAACATCTCCTGAACAAGGAGATATACATAAAATATTATAAAAAGATCAAATCAATCCAAATTTAGATAAACTAAGTATTCTTTGAGTTTGAAAAGGAAATTTCCCTTTCATGTGCCAACAGAGTTAAATCTCACACTGGAAAAGGAAATACCCTTCTGACTCTACCGGTGCTTCGGAAATACGCCCGTTAGAGAAGAGAGCACCAAGAAACTCTACGGGGATGTATTTTTTCCATATTTGTTCATTCTTTATATTTTTTCAAATGTCACAATTATAACAAAACATGTAAACTACAGATATAAAAGGTAAAAGTGACAATGAGATATCCCACAAACTGCTGTGGACATTTTGAGTCAGGATAAAACTTTTGATCAACAAAAACATTAAATTGGTTACATACTAATGTAAGTAATTTATGGCGCCAAAATCCAGTCCACAGTGAATTCGCGCGCCTACGGTCTAGCACGCGCCTTCATAGATAATAAATGTCGAAAACCCTCGTAGTGCGGAGCAAACCGGTGCTTTTATGGGAAAAATATCATCTCAAATGAGTTGAAGTTGATGTTGAAGTGTTTGTACAGCAAGGCCACCATGGCTATCCGTTTTCAGGATCGGAGCACGAATTCTATCCAGTTGCAAAAAGGGGTGAGACAAGGCGACGTTATTTCTCCGAAACTGCTCACCTCTGCACTGGAAGATATATTCAAGCTTCTGAACTGGAATGGATATGGTGTTAAAATCAATGGCGAATACATCACTCACCTTTGATTTTTAATACGAACACTTATACGCTTCGCATGCTCCTCGGCCAGAGACTGTTTGTGAGGATTCAAGAGCCACGTTGACTCGCCTCTATACTGATGAGCTACCAGACGTCAGCTTGGAAGAGATGGAGATGGCCCTGTGATAATAAAATAGAAAAGCCTCCGGTGAAGACGGAGTTACATCGGAGCTCTTAAAGGTAAACCTATTCTCAAGGAGTTTCAGGTTTTCATTAACTCCGTTGTCAACTGTGCAGAACACTCGAGGCATGGCACAGGAGTATACGGTGGTACTATTCTTCAAAAATGGTGATAAAACCTTGCTTAAAAGGTCTATAAAGTCCCTCGATTAGGTAGGTACCTATGTAAGCAGGTTAGCTACCTACGTAGATTGCAGTACCTGGATTAGGTAGGTACCTATGTAAGCAGGTTAGCTACCTACGTAGATTGCAGTACCTGGATTAGGTAGGTACCTATGTAAGCAGGTTAGCTACCTACGTAGATTGCAGTACCTGGATTAGGTAGGTACCTATGTAAGCAGGTTAGCTACCTACGTAGATTGCAGTACCTGGATTAGGTAGGTACCTATGTAAGCAGGTTAGCTACCTACGTAGATTGCAGTACCTGGATTAGGTAGGTACCTATGTAAGCAGGCTAGCTACCTTCGTAGATTGCAGTACCTGGATTAGGTAGGTACCTATGTAAGCAGGCTAGCTACCTACGTAGATTGCAGTACCTGGATTAGGTAGGTACCTATGTAAGCAGGCTAGCTACCTACGTAGATTGCAGTACCTGGATTAGGTAGGTACCTATGTAAGCAGGTTAGCTACCTACGTAGATTGCAGTACCTGGATTAGGTAGGTACCTATGTAAGCAGGCTAGCTACCTACGTAGATTGCAGTACCTGGATTAGGTAGGTACCTATGTAAGCAGGCTAGCTACCTACGTAGATTGCAGTACCTGGATTAGGTAGGTACCTATGTAAGCAGGCTAGCTACCTACGTAGATTGCAGTACCTGGATTTGGTAGGTACCTATGTAAGCAGGTTAGCTACCTACGTAGATTGCAGTACCTGGATTAGGTAGGTACCTATGTAAGCAGGTTAGCTACCTACGTAGATTGCAGTACCTGGATTAGGTAGGTACCTATGTAAGCAGGTTAACTACCTACGTAGATTGCAGTACCTGGATTATGTAGGTACCTATGTAAGCAGGTTAGCTACCTACGTAGATTGCAGTACCTGGATTAGGTTGGTACCTAGGAGTTTTATTTAATTGTACATTAAGAAATCTGATGTTATTCAGTGTGTGCCTGTTGGTAGGTCTGAATAGATTCCTACCTAAGCAGGTACCTAATGCTGATGTCAGACCTGAATTTGTGGTTTAAAAATCACAACTCACTTCACGAAGCCTCTTCATTGGTTTAATTATTTCGCCTTGAAAAGTGCTCCACCCAGGTGAACTGAGCAGGTGGACCACTGAGTAAAGGCAGCGATGCGCTTATGACCTCTTCCCCCGACTCCCCGCACAAATATTTGCGTGGAACATAGTCGCTGAGGCGACAGTGGCCGTTTTCAACGGAAAAAATCGGATGCACTGGCGTTAGTGGCGGTATTCGTCGGAGAAAATTGTTACGTGGCTGTTTGTGTAAAACAAAAATTTTTTTTTATATCAAAATAATGTATTTTTTTGTGTGCCAATGTGAATAGATGCATATGCATTATAAGGTCCCAAAAAAGCAATAAAAATATAAAGACCTAACGGCCACTGTGGCCCTATTCACGGATAGGGCGATATATAGAAGATAGAAGATTATTACATTTGTTGGGACCTCATCTGAGGAGCTGCTTTATTAGATGTATGGAGCCAATCCGTATATGTTTATCCTCGCAGGCCGGGCCCGTGGTGCTCCGTGTGCGGGCGCGTGTTCTCATCCACATCGGCGGCGTCACGGCACATGGCTGGGCACGGCGGCGTGCGCCCGCACGCGTGCCCCACGTGCCACCGTGCCTTCACTCAGAAGGCGGTGCTGGAGCGCCACATGCTCGTTCATCGAGGTGAGTTTTCGTCCACATCGGTGGCGTCGCGGCACATGGCCGGGCACAGCGGCGTGCGGCAGAGCCATTTTATTCAGACACTATTAACACTACAAGGTTGAAAGACCATTTTACATTTTTGAATCGAGCCTGGCATACCACAAACCATCGAGTGAGTGTAACATATAAAACTATCCGCCATTTTGAAATAATTTCG
Source organism: Alsophila aescularia (assembly GCA_946251855.1). Taxonomy (NCBI): domain Eukaryota; kingdom Metazoa; phylum Arthropoda; class Insecta; order Lepidoptera; family Geometridae; genus Alsophila; species Alsophila aescularia. The sequence continues at coordinate 2,390,722 of OX276375.1, forward strand.
ATTTCTTGTCTAATGGAACTAGTGTCAATAGATAGGAAAACTTATAAGAAACAAAAAGTATTCTATAAAAAAGTCATTTATATTCCGAGATATTTAGTATAATATTAATTTGTTGTGCAACTATGTGATGGCGCAGGTTCAGTTATGTCGAAGGTTGCCTGATCAAGACAGAAAACGAGTAGCAATGTGTTATGTTCCTAACGTGTGTAAATGACGCAATCCAATAATAAAGAATAGTTTCAGACAATTGCAAAAAGTTTAGGACACTAGCGCATAAAACGAATTTACTAACAAAATTATAACGGTGTCTAGGGTTTACTAGTTTACGAGCTACAGCCGACCAAGATAACGCATTCTGTGCCCGCGTCAACTCGGAACAAATTCCATAGTGAGAGACATCATCCAACCGTAAAAACAACTTTGTTGGCGTGTTACGTAACAACTACTAGACTCAATGCAATGCTGTTTTCATAGTTGTATCTGGCTCAATCCTGGCTACAGAACCTTAAGTCTATGCGTGTTCGAAACGCACTTGACGGCTTTTTCTCGATTACTAGGTATGTTTGATATATGAAATAGACTTCATTGTACATCTGTTGTTGGGATGTATGGGAGTGAAAATAATCGTAATGCTCCAAGCCAACCTCACCTGCACGCGGTCATCCTGCTGGATAACGAACGAGGCTCTGGCGACCGAGAGATGGCGGTATAACCATCATAAAAACAAGCGTAGCCAAATGACACAGGCCGGTGACGGGCAGCAGCGTCACCGGTGCGAGAAGCTACGCCCAGCGATCGCCAACCCGCATGCCCAGCGTGGCGATTATGGGCAAAACCTCCTATATGAACGGCACAATTAAAAAATGGCCCCCAGTTCCCGGTCGCCCTGCTAGTTCTGACCAAGGTGGCGGTCAAGGAAATGGCAGGGCAGGGGGTGCGAAGAATCCCGAATACCGTAGGCCACCTGAAACAAAAACAACTAACCCTGGCTACGTACAACGGACGATTAGGCTTGACGATCACATGGTGCAACTCGAGACGGAGCTTACAAAGATAACGTGGCACATCCTAGGGTTAAATGAAGTCCGAAGAGAGGGGGAGGATACGGTAACCCTGGAATCGGGCTACTTCCGAGAGGGCGATCAGCAGTCTCAGGGTGGCGTGGGTTTCCTCGTCAACAAAGTCCTCATTGATAATGTTGTAGAAATATCCAGTGTGTCGAACAGGGTAGCGTACCTGGTTCTTAAGCTGACCGAAAGGTAAGGTGAGGTGGTAGGTTAAGGCTGGCCTGCCTTAAGGTCGTACAGGTTTACGCACCGACCTCGGCACACTCGGATGAGGAGGTAGAAGATATGTTTGATGATATATCTTCGGCCCTACATAACACCAAAAAGGCTGCAACGTTATCATGGGAGACTTTAACGCCAAAGTGGGAAGTACAGACTTCCAGTGAATCGAAAATAGGTCCACACGGCTATGTAGACAGAAATCACAGGGGCAAATGCTACAAGTAGTTCACTTTTTGGAAAAAGAGGGGTTCTTTTTGATGAACTCTTTCTTTAAAAAAGCAACCCCAGAAGAAGTGGACTTGGCAAAGTCCCGATGGTGTGACTAAAAAGGAGATAGACTTCATCATGACGGACAATAAGCACTTATTCAGGGATGTCTCAGAGATCGCAAGGTTTAATACAGGTAGTGATCACCGACTTGTCCGAGGCTCCTTGAATATCAACCAAAAGCTTGAAAGATGCCGTCTGGTAAAGTCTACGCTCCGAAGCAACCTGCTCCAGGCCGCTGTGGGATCAGAACAGTTTCAACTCAAGTTGGAAAATCGATTCGCTGCCCTGGAAACCACAAATGACGTAGACTAGGAACTCCAAAAAGTTGTGGGAATCCTTAGGGAGGAAGGCACTAGATTTTGTCAGCTGCAGCGTACGGGCACGAAGTCTAAAATCTCGGATGAGGCTCTTCGGCTTATGGACGAGAGACGGGAGCTACAGCAAGCCACACCGTCAGAAAAAAGGGAGCTCAATAAAAAGACCATCAAGCTGGTGCGACGTGACCTCCGATTCTCAAATACACACCGAATTGCGATTGATCGATTGATGATTTTTGATTTGATTTTACGACAATTGAGCAAAATTGGGAGTCAAAAGTCTTCGCCCAGCAATTGAGTAGATCCCATCTGACGAAGCTCAAGACCAATAATGGCACAACCGTCGTCTCTAAGCCGGAGATCCTTTCTGAGATTGAAGACTTCTATGGCCGATTGTACGACTCGCATGCTTCTTGACCCGAACCCAGCACAGATTCCCGCGCAATACTGACCCGCCACTACACTGACGAACTGCCCGACGTCAACCTATACGAGATTGAGATGGCGCTCAAACAACTTAAGAATGGAAAGGCCCCCGGGGAGGATGGTATAACTTCGGAGCTCTTCAAAACAGGGGGGAGACCCGTACTTCGAGAGCTTCAGGAAATATTTAGTACCGTTCTTAACAGTGGGAGAACTCCAGAGGCGTGGAACAGGAGTTTGGTAGTACTCTTCTTTAAAAAAGAGAATAAAACCCTTTTAAAGAACTACCGACCTGTTTCACTCTTGAGCCACGTCTATTAGTTGTTTTCGAGGGTCATCTCAAATCGTCTCGCAAGAAGACTTGACGAATTCCAGCCTCCTGAACATTCCAGGTTTTGCGGAGGATTTGGCACCATAAACCACATACACACAGTGAGGCAGGTTATACAGAAGTCTGAAGAGTATAACCATCCCCTGTGTCTTGCTTTTGTGGACTATGAGAAGGCCTTTGACACCGTTGAAACCTGGGCGGTTCTGGAGTCTTTGCAGCGTTGTCAAGTGGACTGGCGATACATCGAAGTGCTGAGGTTTCTGTATGACGCCGCGACTATGAGAGTCCAAGTACAAAACCAGCAGTCTAAACATATCCAACTTCGCAGGGGAGTGAGACAGGGGGATGTTATATCCCCGAAACTGTTCACTAATGCCCTGGAAGATATGTTTAAGACGCTAGATTGGAAAGGAATGGGCATTAATATCGATGGCGAGAACATCTCACACTTACGATTTGCCGATGATATCGTTCTAATGGCGGAGTCGCTGCAAGACTTGCAAAGTATGCTGACCAACCTAGATGATGCTTCTGGACGTATCGAAAGAAGTCCTCCTCCACGAAGAGGACCTCCTCCTCCTCTTCCTCTTGAGGTTCCTCTTGAAGTTGTCCAATAATATGTTTACCTTGGGCAAATATTGCAATTGGGTAAGAACAACTTTGAGAAGGAAGCCAATAGAAAAATTCAGCTGGGTTGGGCAGCATTCGGCAAGCTTCGTTAAGTCTTCTCGTCGTCTATACCACAGTGCCTGAAGACAAAGGTCTTCAATCAGTGCGTCCTGCCAGTCATGACCTACGGTGCCGAAACGTGGACACTCACGGTCAAACTAGTCCACAAATTTAAGGTCGCTTAGCGAGCTATGCTTGGAGTTTCTCTAAAGGAAAAGATTCGTAATGAAGATATCCGACGGAGAACCAAGGTAACCGACATAGCTCAAAGGATAAGCAAGCTGAAGTGGCAGTGGGCTGGTCACATTTCCCGAAGAACCGATAACCGTTGGGGTAGACGAGTTCTCGAGTGGAGACCACGTTTAGGCAAACGTAGTGTAGGACGCCCTGTGGCGAGGTGAAGTGACGACCTGCGAAAAGCGGCTGGGAAAAAATGGATGAGCTGAAGACCGAGCTCAGTGGCGTGCATTAGGAGAGGCCTACGTCCACCAGTGGACAGATATAGGCTGATGATGATGATGATGATGTTGATGTACATCTGTTCTGTTTGAATTGATTATTATCCTATACACTGCGTCTGAAGAATATTAACAATATTTGTTTAGTGTTTACGCTCGCTTCGCTCACGTTTTTCTGTTCCACCGGCTTTGATTCATGCTGATTTAAAAAGAGAAGTGCACTGGTGTAGTGCCGTCCTGAATCTTGGTCTCCTCGCAGAGGTCCGTCCGCACGCGTGCAATCAATGCAACAAGAGCTTCACGCAGCGCACGGCGCTCGCGGCACACACGCGCACGCACGCGGGCGCGTCGGGGCGCGCTCTTCGCCTGCATCGCTGCGCCGCCTGCGACAAGGTGTTCCTCTATGCTAGTGGTGAGTGCGTCAATTACTTCACGCAGCGGTGAGCGACTGGAGCGAAACTGTTGTCATAGACACACCAGCCCAATGAGGCTGAAAACGATTTAAAAAAAACGGCTTTCAAGCATTCTCATATAACAAAAGAAGTGAATTTCAATGATCCAAAACTCTATCTAAAAACGCGATTAAAAACTGCTCTCCTCTCTGAGCCGGTCTGTGTGAACAGACACTAACTTACGGAATAATACTTAACTAGCTGCGCTACACGGTTTTGCTTGAGGGCCTTTTTTCCGGGGTATAAAATAAATAAATACTCTGTGCTTCCTCACGATGCACACTATATCCTTGTCAAATTTAATCAATATTGGTTTAGCCGTTTAGACGTGAAACGTTACCAAACAGGGTCAATTTGAAGAATATCTAAAGTCCTTTCCCAATACACAGCTACGTTTCCACGGGCAGGCTTGTCGCGGCACATGGTGACGCATACGGGCCGCGAGTTCCCGTGCGGCGCGTGCGGCAAGGCGTTCAAGGACCGCAGCTCCCTGCGGAGACACATCGACAACTTCTCGCACAACATCTTCACAGAAGTTGCTCCCAGCTGATGGACCGCTCCCAGGAAACTCATGACAATGTGGCACAGGAATTAACCAATGTGGAACATAATAGGCATACGTCTGGTCAAACGGAGGAAGATACGGCACGCTCTAATTTCACGTAATAAAAAACTCCTAGATACAACTACAGGCAAGCGCACACAACTTCCCGCCGTGATTCATGTGCATCAACAACAAAGGATGCGTTCCGGGATGTGCGCACAACGCAAACTTTTGTAAGCGCACACATGCCATTCCGAAATGATTTTTGTGCTGACAGCGCAAATTGGAAGCAATTCGGAATGTTTTTAAGCAGTGCGAACGATCCATCATTAGGATGCTAAATTCCCAGGCAATAAACTCCGTATGAAGTGTGAAAAATTTTTCTTTCGTCATGTTTTTTTTGGGTTACTCATAAACTAACCTAGTTTATCTGATCTTTGAAACTAACTACGGGACTCTACCTACACTGCGTGGTCTGATCTATGAAACTAACTACGGGACTCTACCTACACTGCGTGGTCTGATCTATGAAACTAACTACGGGACTCTACCTACACTGCGTGGTCTGATCTATGAAACTAACTACGGGACTCTACCTACACTGCGTGGTCTGATCTATGAAACTAACTACGGGACTCTACCTACACTGCGTGGTCTGATCTATGAAACTAACTACGGGACTCTACCTACACTGCGTGGTCTGATCTATGAAACTAACTACGGGACTCTACCTACACTGCGTGGTCTGATCTATGAAACTAACTACGGGACTCTACCTACACTGCGTGGTCTGATCTATGAAACTAACTACGGGACTCTACCTACACTGCGTGGTCTGATCTATGAAACTAACTACGGGACTCTACCTACACTGCGTGGTCTGATCTATGAAACTAACTACGGGACTCTACCTACACTGCGTGGTCTGATCTATGAAACTAACTACGGGACTCTACCTACACTGCGTGGTCTGATCATTGCAGTCACCGCGGTCGCCTTTTCCCTTATACAGAGTGATTATATTTGCATCTTGCATATCCTGAGGCACGTTACCCTCGTACCAACATTTTACCAATAAGTTATATACAAGAGGCAAAACACACTGCACTTTTACGAGTTCTGCAGGAATGCCGTCATTGCCAGGACTTTTTCTGTTTTTGAGCTGGTTTACAGCTTTATGGAATTCCTCCAAGGTTGGTGGCGCGTCAAGCTCTAGCCAAGTTGCAAATATGGGAACCTTATCTATGGCAATTGATCATATCGTAAAATCCGGATTATGAACTCAAAAATGCTCGCATAATAACAAACAAAATAAACACACTTTGTTTTTTTGAACTAAACAAAGTTATTATGTTATTTTTTTTCCCCATAAAAGCACCAGTTTCACTGCGCACAACGAGGGTTTTCGCCATTTATTATCTATGCCGGCGCGTGTTATACAGTATGTGCGCGAATTCGCTGTGGTCTGGAGTTTGGAGCCATAATTTACTTTGCATTAGTACCTAACCAATTTAATGTCTTTTTGTAGATAAAAAGTTATATCCTGATTACAAATGTCCGACAGCAGTGTTAGTGAGGAGAATTTGACTCCACCTGACATCACGAAACAGCAACGAACATGATAAACGAGCTTTTACTGGCAAAATCAAGAAAAAATACGTTTTTTTTTTTTTTTTTTCATGAGTGTAGATAGTGTACGAAACGGCACATAACTAAGTATTAAAACACTCATTATGCAACCGTTTTATAAACTACTAAAATATTTAGCCGACATTAATTACCTACAATGAAGTGTTCGCCTCTGTTAAGTATTGGTGTCCGTCACTACAGCCGGCCATTTGTTTGTATGCAGCCCAAAACTTCCCAGCCTGTAGTGCTCTCAAGTACTCTGTAGTGCCCAAATATGGTCATTAGTTCTCGATTATTTTACGAGATATTTCAATTCAAAGAGTGGCCTGCCGGGGTGATGCTGCTTTCAGCGCGTCGATGTCGACGAGCCGAATCCAGGGAACAGATTTAAATGAAACATAGCTCAGCTTTTAGTTCTCGAAATAATAAGCGAAACTGTGAGTCAAAATTACAATCGAAGTAGTGGTTTATGAGAAAACCATCTTATGATGGTGGACAGCCAGGATGACGCTTGCTTCAGCGCGCTAACTCTATAACAACAAAACGAGTGAATCAATATTCTTCAAATTAAGTGGAGCTGCAGTTCTTCTATTTGTGCCCAAAAATCACTCTTGTAAGTTCAGTAGTTTTGCTCGTTCGAGGCTCGAAAGGTGGCCTGCTGGGGTGACGCTGGCTCTGGCGCGCCACCCTGAAACTCGATAACGGCTGTGCCTACAGCTTTGAGATGTAGGTAAACCTACAAATAGTTCCCGGTAAGATGGTCTTTGTGCCCGAGAATTGTACATCTACCTAACGAACTTTACGAGAAAAAAGCTACCATTACTTTTTATAATGGAAGCTTGGATTTCCATTTTGGTCGGATAATACAATGTGTACAATCACGTTCAAAAGTGATAACTAGTAAAATTTTATTTAAATAAAGTATTGGTATGTATCACTTTAATTGGTATTATATTTTTATGATTTTAGGATCAACGCCTACTTAGCGAGAACATTACTTGTTATGTAATTATTTATATAGGAAAAATTTAGATCAAGTAAGTAGTTGGTGGTTTGGTTTAATTAAATTGAGCTACCAATAGATGGCGTTACAGTCCTCGCAAGACAAAATTCATACAAAGCATTAAAATAATAAATAAAGTTTTACTTGATATCACTTTATTTGGTATAATTTTACTTTATGTTCTATGATAAAGAATGAACACCTACTTAGCCAAAACATAATAGTATTATTTAATAGGTAATTTTCTAAAGGAAAAATTTGGATCACGTTGGTTGGTGGTATGGTCACGTGTTGGCTTGGTTCAGTTTAACAGCTGCCAAAAATGGCGTTACCGTCCCCTTAAGACGAATTTAGAGAGGCCCTTTATTGTACGGCCAATAATTCGCGACCAAATAATGCACAGCCAATAATTGGCGTCCAATATTCCGTTGACTGACCTTGGATATCAGGGTATACACAGTACCAGTACCATCAGTGCCGTAACTAGGGCGGTGCCAGCGGTGCCCAGGCACAGCGCGCAGAATCCATTTTATTGTCAGAACCGGTTATGATTAGAATATATTTATAGCAGCTCGCACCGGGCGCATAAAAGGCTAATTACGTCTGCGAGTACCATACGGGTCTTATTGTGCATTATCAACACGAGCTAATTTTGTACAAGCGTTAATTCGCAGCTAGAAAAAAGAAGTCATTTGATGTACGTGGATTATCAGGGTGTGCATAAGTGGTTGTGAAATACGGGTTGGAGACTTTTCGCTCGGGCGATAATGTACAGCAAAAAGCGGTCCGAATCAGGCCATAATCGATATTATCGCGCTCACAAGCGGTCCAATTCAGCATAAGCGCGCCAACGACAGACTGACGATATCGCGTGTGATGTCATAGATGACGTCATTATTGCCGCCATATTGATCTTACGGTGATTATGCTCCTGCGTGAAATCACGTAACAAATTTATAGTCAACGGTACACGGTACGTATCCAAAGAACTGGGTAGGTAGGTAGGTATTTACCACGGCAAGTATCTCGATTCGAGAAACGAACAATTAGATTGCCTGTATTGTACGGCCAATAATTAGCGACCAATATTCCATGAAATGGCCTCGGATTATTACGGTGTACAATACTTGGTTGTACATTATCACCACGAGCAATGAGCTCGTGGCTGTACAAAATCATTGTACAGGCTATAATTCGCAGCCAGGAAAAGGAAGCTACATGAATTAGCAAGGTGTGCATTATTGGAAATCTAAGGCGGGCCGGACACTTTTTGCACTGACGATAATGTAGGTACAGCCGATAATTCGTGTATACCACAGACTAAATAGAAATGACTTGGTCCAAGTTTGCACGTTCCAGTATCCTTTAACACAGATTATAAATTGCGGCTGCACCAGCGCTGCGGAATGTGCAGCCCCTCCACTCTTGCGTAACAAAGTACTTGCCTCCGCAGCTTCGGCGACCAGCTTCTACCGCTTAGGTTCCCGCCGGTACCTGCGCTGTATTACAGCGGACGGGTCTGCCTTCCCATGTTTTTATATATAAACTGAGGTCAAACCCCTCAAAACCTGTCAAAGTTACGCAAGATATCTGTACCACATGAAAAAACGTTGGGGGGGAAAACGGGATAACTTTTTGAAGATTATTAAAATCCCCACCAGTGGGAATAACCTGGTGGGGATTATGACATGGAACCGAGATATTCACAAATCCAAGTGAAAGACTGGTCCAATTCTGTACTTGGATGTTTTTTTTTTGGTTGGTTCTCTATATTCAAGACTGAAGTCAAAACTGTTGTTTTTTTTTTTCATTTTTGTCTGTCCGTCTGTCTGTGTCTTGGCTGCGCATCACCCTGAAACTACTGAATGAATTCAGTTGAAACTGTACTTGTATGATTTATGTTCATACTACGAGGTAGGACATAGGATACTTTTTATCTCGAAAAATTAAAGGGTTCCCGCAGGGGTTGAAAGTTATTTACAAGAACACGTACCACGCTGAAACTACTGGACGTATTTTGATGCAACTTAGCACAGTCATAGTTTATGTGATGGGTGAAAATTGGGAACACATTTCAATTCCAAAAAATAAAGGGTTCCTGCAGGATAGGGGTCGGAATTCTGTACAATGAAGATATTTTGTATTTATTTTGGACGCTGCTATAAATTCAATACTGAAGCCAAAAAAGTATATTTTTTGACTTTTATCTTTCTGTCTGTATCCTGGCCACGCATCACGCCGAAACTACTGAATAAATTCGAATTAAACTGGCTATAATTTGAGTTCATACTACGAGGTAGAACATTGGACTTTTCATCCCGATAAATGAAATATTTCCCGCAGGATAGACATTGAAAGTTATTTAAAAGAATACGTATCGCGCTGAAACTACTGCACGGATTTTGATGCTGATGATATCTATAAGTACTTATAATAAAGCTTTAAGTATGAAAAAGTCTGTACAAAGATAATAAAAAAATAGTCTAGTCTAGGGCATTAAAAATAAACTATTGAACATACATAACATTTAAAAAATCATATCTGTCTGTTTCTCCATCTGCTTGTGTATATGTTTGTTTGTTCACATATCACGTAAAAACTACTAGACCGATTGATATGCGGTTTTCATATTTGGATAGCTTGTGGTTTGAGTTAAAAACTGGTGTACTTGGCATTTTAATCCGATTAGTAGAAGCCGAGCAATCGATAAAATCTTTTTGACGGCTGAAGGAATTTTGAAAATGTTGTTATATTGGGATTTTAGGTCTTGGAATAGTACTAGAGTACTTTTAACCTAGACAAATACCACGCGTGCGAAGCCATGAGCTAGCTAGTTTTAAATATGGTCATCAGTCTACATGCTATAACTATATTTACTTTAAATTTTATACCTTCTATTTTCAATTATTTATTCTAATGTTTCTTTATTTATTCCGAAATCTGTTGTATTGCAATAATGTACCTACTGGTAACATTATAAATTGTACTTAGGTCTATGTACCTATGCCCGGGGCCCGGCAGCGTGAAGATTGGAAACGCAGCCACATGTTGATATGTGTCACCTTTCGTGAAATCCACTTTTACTTGATTGTACATAGCCTAAATATTAGCCGGCTAAATGTAATATCCGTGCCTAATACGCTTTCATTCATGCCAATGACAAATACTTCATGTTAGAAAGGGACAGCTGTAGCTTCGAGAACCTTCTAATGGAGGTACTTACGATAAGGTGTGTAAAAAGTAATGATAGCTTTTTCTCGTAAAGTTCGTTAGGTAGATATCCAATTCTCGGGCACAAAGACCATCTTACTGGGAACTATTTGTAGGTTTACATCTCAAAGCTGTAGGCACAGCCGTTGTCGAGTTTCAGGGTGGCGCGCCAGAGCCAGCGTCACCGCAGTAGGCCACCTTTCGAGCCTCGAACGAGCAAAAACTACTGAACTTACACGACTGAATTTTGGGCACAAATAGAAGAACTGCAGCTCCACTTAATTTGAAGAATATTGATTCACTCGTTTTGTTGTTATAGAGTTAGCGCGCTGAAGCAAGCGTCATCCTGGCTGTCCACCATTATAAGATGGTTTTCTCATAAACCACTACTTAGATTGTAATTTTGACTGACAGTTTCGCTTATTATTTCGAGAACTAAAAGCTGAGCTATGTTTCATTTAAATCTGTTCCCTGGATTCGGCTCGTCGACATCGACGCGCTGAACGCAGCATCACCCCGGCAGGCCACCCTTTGAATTGAAATATCTCGTAAAGTAATCGAGAACTAATGGCCATATTTGGGCACTACAGTTTGGGAAGTTTTGGACTGCATACAAACAAATGGCCGGCTGTAGTGACGGACACTAAGTATTGAGCGAAAACCAATTTGATTATCGTATGCAACTTATGTATATCATTGATAATATAGATTCTAAAATATGAATAGTATGGTGAATTATTGAAGTAAATAAAACTCAATTTTATACTTAAGACTTTTTATTGGAAAAAAATTCATGCTAGATTTGAAGGCAACATGGTATTGTATATTTTGGACATGACAACAGTTCTGGTGAATACTGAGAGCGGCGCCGCAGTCGCGCGCCGATGGCACAAGTACACACGAGCATTACATACAATAACTAGTTCCGAACCGAACAGAACGCCACCGCTCGCCACATATGGAATGCCTTTACTCACTTAACATTATACACTGCCTACGTAATATCAGACGACTCGCAGACCGATCGGGAAATATGACAATTTACACTTCAAGACTATTCGACTCCTACAGCTAAAATATAAATGATTATAAAAATAAATAAGGGGCCGCCCCCTCCCTCTCACCGCTCGCCGAACGCGCGCCGAGCCGAGCGTTCGTTCGCCGACCTGTGGCGTCGGCCGACCGGTCGCGCTCGCCGCGCGTTCGTCCGCCGAACGTCAGTCGCGGCGAGTGCGCCCGCCTCTACACATACAACCTCGTATCGCTAAAATAATCAACAAACTTTAATATAACGAATCTCCCGCGGATAAGAAATGCCGAATAGCATCGAAGCCCGCGGCTCTCGCATCCTTGACTCGCATCTTCTGAAATTAACTAACAATAAAATCCGAATCGCTTAAAAATAAATCATACATAATTAAATATTCCGTGCCGTGTGTCCTGTCGGACCGCGCCCCCCGGCCCGCGCCCGCAGGCCCGGCCCGCAGCCTTGGCCCGCCGGCCCGCGCCGGGCGGGACGCGGTTCTATCGTATTGTATACATGTTATAATATATAGCACATGGTCTAAAATAACATTACTATTAAGTAATCGTAATTAAAACCTATTTACATGGAGCGTCGCGCGCCCGACGCCTTCGGACCAAGCCTCCTCCCCCCCCCCCTTCCCCCCGCACTGGACGGTGTACAAAAATATATAGAGACTTTTCGCCGAGACAATTTTATTGTTCCATTTAAAATAAAAAAATATACGCAGTCTTGTGACACTCCGCCCGCGGCCGCTCGAGCCGGCACTCCGCCCGCGGCCGCTCGAGCCGGCACTCCGCCCGCGGCCGCTCGAGCCGGCACTACAGTGCCGGCGACGTACACAATGTTTATAAACTACTACGTTCTAAAAGGCCTCGAGTTCGAAAGACGATCACTTCAGATTTAAAAGCACGCGGCCCGATCGCCTCACGTAATTGTATGAGCGCTATCTCTACATATGCCCTGATGCTGTCAGTCCGGCCGGTCGCGTGGGTTCTCGTCGGGCGCCTGCGACTCGCAGTCCGGTTACATATTCTCGAACTGGTCGACGCGGCGCTTGGTGTTGCCCTTGCGGATCTCGCGCAGCGTCTTGTACTTGTCCCGCCCCTGGCGCACGTTCTCGCGGTGGATCTTGTCCATGGCGGTCTCCTTGGTCTCGTCGCGCGACTGCGCCAGGTCCTGCTTCAGAGCCTGCAACGGAATAACTAACGTTAACGCGGGCTCGGTTGGGCGGCGGCGGGTCTCATTCGGAACACGATCTACGGAGCGCGGTCTTCTGTTTTCCAATCTCCTAACAAGTTTCGAGATTACGTCACAATCACACGCAACGGCCGCAAAGTCCTTTTCATTTTCGATTAATATCCGCGTGACCGCCACGTTAAATTCAAATGTTTTGGACAGTGTGGATGTTTATCAAAGTAACTGCGGGTAGTCGCTGATTTGCAATATTTATTTAAATCTACACTAATATTATAAAAGGAAGATTAGTTATTTTTTGTATATTTCTTTGTTTGTTTGTAATAAACTCAAAAAAAAAACTGGACCGATTTAAATAATTTTTTCACCTATATAAAGTTACATTATCAGCGAGTATCATGGGCTGTTTTTTTTTAATTACAGTAGCCTACTAAAATTACTATAAATGAAACAAGAATTATAAAAAAAATGGAAAATAAATGTCTATTACTCGCTGTAAGGAACGTAATGATATGTTGACATGGAGAAGACATAATAACAAGTCTGTCAAGTCGTGAGTATGTAATAATGCAGTTGTCTATGGTCAAAATGCACCACAATCGTTGCTTCCAAAGATGAGTTACTGACGTTAATTTTTAGAAGTTACGACGGGTATAAAAATGCAAGTAGAAAGAAAAATGACGCGGTGTGAGCACTACCCGTGCGAAGCCGGGGCGAGTCACTAGTAATTAGATAAACTATTTAACTGCCTCAAAATATTGTAATCACACTAAAATATACGAAATTTATATTCTATCTAGGCGTAACGACACGTAAAGATCACAACAATCATTGGCCTCTTACATCGTGAGATTCTAAGCAACGTCATTGTTTTGGGCATTTTTATATATATCAACCATAGCTATTAACCGTGGTCATTAAGTTAAGACCGCAATTCTTAAACAGTGAGTGGTAAAGAGGGGAACCTTATTATTTGTTCCGAGCCGATATCCGGAATCCATCTTGAGTCAAGCACCTGTCTTTTTACGGTTTTTGGTCTCAGCAACTCCTCCCTTCGGCTTCCGGCGCCTCCGTCGCTTTAGTTTTGGCGGGCAAATGGCGGCACTCGGAATGGAGCGCGGCTTTTAGTTCATTATAGCGTCGTATTTCATTGCGGTAAAGTCTTAGCAAAAAATACGAAGTGAATTAAAATTAAAATAATAATTTTAAATACGCGAAATATTCCTCCCTTCATTATGGAGGACGAAAATTGTGATAACACGAAACAAAGTGATAGTGCTAGTGATCGTGTGTCGCGAAAGAGAAGTCTTTCTACAAGTTCAAGCAGTGAAGCAGCATCGCAGGATTCTAGTCCTGTAAGGAGGAGATCAAAAAGTTCCAGGAGCATAAACGTGAGTGACTTAAAATTTGAATTCTTATCCCAACAAGTGGCCTTCTTAACCAATTTAATTTCTCAAAAATGTGATCCACAAGCATGTGCATTGCCGGTCGTCTCAGAGGTTAGCAAATCCGTTCCGTGCACCAATGATGACCTGGCTTTGCGACCGCCGCAGGCCACAGAGAATTTGGATAAACAGCAACTGCAATTATCCGAGTTATCGACTACGCTGAAAGATCCACCTTTCCCAAAGTCAAACGAGAATCGTTTAGCAAAGTTGTCACAGCTACAGCGATTCCAATGCAATGATTGGTATGCGATTCGTTTTTCGGAGGCACAGAAAAAATACGTAGCTACCCCCGGTTTTATAGAACTAAATGTAAATGACGAGTTGAGGCGTTTTAATGCATCAAGAGGTAATGAAGATCGCTTATACTTATTGGAGAGAACTTATGCAGCATTATCAAATGCTATTCTGACACAGAAAGACGAATTGCGTACGACCTTGCAGAGTTTAGTGGATTGGTCAAATGACAAAGATACAACACTTTCATCAAAGTCTCTTTTTGATAAAATTGAACAAATATTTGGTAGAGTCAAACTACACAAAAGTTACGGATGATATTTTACAAATATGTTGTGGCAGGAGGGCTGACTGCATTCACATGCGCAGGGAATCTGTGCTAAAACAAATTCCTGAGGAATATCATTGCGGAGTTTTACAAAAGATTCCCCCTAGCGCAGAAAGTTTATTTGATGGCGACTTGCTAGCAGCCTACCTACAAAAAATTGGGGGGGCCGAAAAACTAACAGCTACTTTACAGACAACACAACAAACAAGAGCAACTACTGACCGGAAGCTTGTCTACGATAAAACACCGAAGCCATCTACAAGTAAGCAGGTAAACAATAACTTTTTTCAAAGAAATTCTTCAGCCTCTAAGGACAAATTCAAAGGTCACGCAAAATCGTCTGGCAACAAAACATCCAACGCCAAAAACAAGCGCTATACAAAGAGTAAGAAACCAGCATCTCGCTCACCAATTAGAAATAATAGTTCATGACTCAAAATTATTTCGGGGTGGCTGTCTAAAGCAATATATACATGTATGGGAGAATCTGGGAGCCCCCAATCATATATGCAAACTACTGAGAGGAGTACGTATCCCATTCGTGATGAAGCCACCCTTAATTTACCCACATCAATCTTTAATGAAAAGTTTCGAGACAAAACGGAGCTATCATATGACACAACAGATAAAACAAATGTTAGACACGCATGTACTAGAAAGAGCAGAGATCGGCCCCAGCTACCTCTCAACATTCTTTCTAGTTCCGAAAGCGGATGGATCGCTCCGCCCCATCTTCAATCTCAAGCAGTTGAACAAATTTGTCAGATTGAAGGATTTTCAAATGTTCAATCACTTTCGAGTACCAACCTTTTTACAGAGTGCAGATTGGATGGTGAAGGTAGATTTGAACCAAGCATACTTTCATCTTCCTATAGCCAACGAACACCGAAGGTTCCTGAGGCTCGTCTACAAAGGCGAGCTACTGCAGATGACTTGCCTGCCCTTTGGCCTTTCATCCGCGCCACGGACGTTCACCTCTGTAACGAACTGGATTGCAGAATACCTAAGGAGCCACAGTATAAGGTGCGTGGTATATCTAGACGATTTCTTGCTCGTGAATCAGTCTCACCATGTTTTAAGCGACCACATTGCATTCATGGTGGACCTGATGAGACGACTCGGGTGGACTGTAAATATGGACAAGTCTGTTCTGGTTCCGACACCACGCCTGGAGTTTCTAGGCGTTACATGGGACACCAAACTCAACACGAAGTCCCTGTCGGAACCAAAGTGCCTAACGCTACGCAGGGTACTTTACAGTCAGATGTCCAAAGGCAGTTGGTTCCTCAGACAGGCCCAGTCACTTCTGGGGCGACTCAACTTTGCCTCGTTCGTAGTACGCAGAGGGAGATTACACTGTCGAACCCTGCAGTACTACAGCCGTCAGCTTCCCAAAGCGCACCCCTACAGGCAGGTAGAATTACCGGAACCTGTACTTTCCGAAATGAAATGGTGGTGGGAGGCCGCACAGGGCTCACTACCGATACATTCAGGACCGATTACACATCTACTCACCACGGATGCGTCGGACTTCGGCTGGGGCGCTCAAATAGGATTCACGAAGATGTCGGGACAGTGGACAGGACGGCAATTCTCGTGGCATGTGAACCTCAAGGAGCTGTACGCAGTATATGCAGCGATACAAGAAAACAGAGAGCTGCACAATGCTCATATATTGTTACAGACAGACAACCGGACAGTCGTAGCCTATATAAACAAGGAAGGTGGAACCAGATCAAAGAAACTACTGGACCTAACTCAACGGCTGTTGACAGTAATGGATCAGTTCAATATATTTTTGACCGCTCAGTATTTTCCGGGCAGATTCAATTGCGAAGTCGATGCCTTGTCTCGAGGCAAACCCTGCCCGGAATGGCACCTGACTACTGCGGCGACGGACGAAATTTTCAAGATGTGGGGCACGCCAGACGTGGACCTATTTGGCTCGGAAACGGCTCACGTGGTTCCGAGGTATGTGTCAGCAAATACGCAGGACCAGAAAGCGCTGTTTCACAACGCATTCCTACGACAGTGGGATTACAAACTGGCGTGGCTGTTTCCTCCCCCAAACCTAATTCCTCAGGTGTTATCCCACCTGAACACAGCAAGAGGTCAGTACATCCTGATTGCCCCGAAGTGGAAGATGGTGTTTTGGAGAGCAGACCTACAAGCCCGCACCATTCGAGAGCCTTACCAGATCCCTTACCTTCCACAAGTTTTAATCGACACGAGGACCGGGATGCATCCACCAGAGATTCGCAATATTTGTCTGGAAGCTTGGCTGATTTCGGGTGGATAGATGAGATCAAGGATTGGACAAACGACGAAAGATCCTTGTTGATGTCAAGTTGGCGAAAATCCACTATGAACACCTATAGACCGGCGTGGAATAAATGGAGAACATGGTGTATCTCACAAGACATCTCCTACAAAAATCCAAGTCCTGAGCAGGTAGCACGTTACCTGGCATATCTACACAACAGTGAAGGTTTGGCCTACCGGACAATACTAGTTCACAAATCGGTAATTAATACTTTTACAAATCTCACAGGAAATAATGACTTTTCATCTAACTTTTTCGTCAAACATATGCTTAAGGCTATTTCAGTTGCAAAGGAGAAGAAAGCCAAGCCACCTATCTGGGATGCAAGAATGCTATTACAGTACTTAGAGGAAAATGCACCAGATGAGAATAACTTATACAATGTATCACGTCGTACTGCGATATTATTATTACTTGCATCGGGACGACGAGTACACGACCTCACGCTGTTAAGAGTCGATTCGGAAAGATACATAGACGAAGAAAGTGGGATTGTACTTTGGCCTTGCTTCGGATCAAAGACAGATAACATAAATTACCGACAGTCAGGTTGGAGACTTAAGATACATCCAAACAAAAATCTCGACTGCGTGTATTGGACTCGTCAACTAATAAGATCGTCACAAGACCGTCGAGAATCCAATAAGTTATCAGAACTTTTTATAACTGCTAGAGAACCTAAGCCAGCATCCAGAACAGTGATTGGCGGCTGGATCAAATCCGTACTCAGAGACGCGGGTGTCAACGCCTCGCCAGGCTCGGTACGTTCTGCGGTAGCATCCCTCAACTGGTTAGAACATTTTTCTATCGATCAGATACTTGCAACTGGTAATTGGAGACAAGAACATACATTTAGAACATATTATCATAAGGAAATATTTAATCAATCTGCTGATCATGATTGTAATAATTCAGTTTCCTTGACAAATTTCTTTGACCGAGTGCGGTAATAATTTCTTTGACACAGTGCGGTAATAATTTTGTGAATAATCAAATGCCAACTAGACTAGTTTACGTTGTTTTCTTATTAATAATTGATTAAAATCTTGATTTAATCTTGCTTTTTATTTTCATATCACATTATAGCATCAAAACTTTTGGCTACCAGGAGATAACAAACACATCACTCAAGATGGATTCCGGATATCGGCTCGGAACAAATAATAGAGAGTTTTAACTAACAATAAAACTTACCTATTATTTTTCCAACGATATCCGGAATCCAGGCAATGCCTACCTGGTACATCGTGAGTAAGTATAATGAACTAAAAGCCGCGCTCCATTCCGAGTGCCGCCATTTGCCCGCCAAAACTAAAGCGACGGTGGCGCCGGAAGCCGAAGGGAGGAGTTGCTGAGACCAAAAACCGTAAAAAGACAGGTGCTTGACTCAAGATGGATTCCGGATATCGTTGGAAAAATAATAGGTAAGTTTTATTGTTAGTTAAAACTCTCTATTAGAGTCTTATTTAGAGCCGTGCTTTTAGAAATAAGCTTACTTTTGTAGACGGAACTACAGAAAAACTGATTATGAAAATGATCTCCGCACGGCCAATGAATCGTCTCGAATGTTACAATATGTATGTGGGCGGTACCTTGAGCTGGTTGTGCAGGCGCTCGTTCCGCTCGGCGAGCGTGCGGCGGTCAGTGACGGGGTCCACCAGGTCGTCGGGCGCCTTGCTGAGCTCGCCGCCGCCGCCCGTCTCCGAGCCGGCGTCGGAGCCCGCGTCGCCGTCGGCGCCGCCGGGCCCGTCCTCCGCCACGTGGTGGTGCTGCGGGGTCTGCGCCGCCGCCAGCTGCGCTGCCGCCTCCTCCTGGTGAACACGGTGCGACGTTACAAGCCGAACTTACAATAGACTCAATTTAAACAAAATTACCATTTTCCTAGGGCAGGTGGCGCAATTATTTTTTCGTGCCGCCCCCTATGGATCTTCGAATTATCAATTCTAGACAATGCAACACACAAAAATATAACATCTATACTTCTATACTCAGTCTGAGCCGTGATATAACATTATACTTTTATACTCAGTCTGAGTCGTGATATAACATTATACTTCTATACTCAGTCTGAGCCGTGATATAACATTATACTTCTATACTCAGTCTGCGCCGTGATATAACATTATACTTCTATACTCAGTCTGCGCCGTGATATAGAGGTTGTGTTAAGATATTTCGTATGTAATGTTTCGTATGTGTATGTATAATTGGTGCATATATTTTTCGCGTGGCCATCAAATGATACTTGTTAATATCCATTCTAAACAGTGTAACAAACAAAACATATTAGAATATGTATACTTCTAAACTCAGTCCGAACCAAGATATACCTAAGAGGTTTAAATATTTGTATTTTCTTTGCGCAGCCATCAATGAAACTTGAAGTTATAAATTGTAGATAGTGTAACAAACAAAACTTATTATGACAAGTATATCTCTGAACTCTGTCTGAACCGAGATAAACGAAAAAACACCTGAACTTCAAACTTCTTTATCTCGATTCGGACTAACTTTAGAGGTATACTTGTCACAGTAAGTTTTGTTTGTTATACTATCTAGAATTGATAATTCCATGTTTCACGGTATGTTGGGCCGCGCGAAATAGTTTGCTAAAAATTGCGCTAATTTTGGTCATTATCTTTTAATCCATTTCATTGTGACAATATATGAGTACACTGACGGACACATAAACTGCATCAAAGTACATAATTTAAATTGAAAAGTATAGTTTTATTTTCACACACACGATATATGGAACAAAAATTGGTTTAATTGAAAAGTTTGGTTTTAACAACTGAAAAAAGTTTAGGCACACTTTTTTTTTCTTTTAATAAGGTGTGTTACCTCCGCGTGCCCTTATTACTGATTCTAATAGGCTTCGCAGAGACCTGGTTATTAAACGGTCTTGCGGACTATTGTCCCTTTCTTGTGCAATTGCTATTCTTAGTGCTGCCACAGTTTGTGGGCACAGGATTTCTCGCATATACAGCTCTTTTTATTGTCCCAAACGTGCTCAATCGGATTACGGTCCAGGCTGCGTGCTGGCCAATTCAAGGTACGTATCCCAACCTCTTCGCAATATTGTCGAACTTGTGCAGCGGCGTGCGGTCGGGCATTATCTTTCATTAGAGTAAAATTTACGCCTATGAGTCCCATGTAAGGTACTACGTGATCTTCTACATTCTCTGTTATGTGCGATGTGCCCTCTGTTACCGTTTTGACGAACCGTGTCAATAAACACAAGTTCCGTTCGCCCGTTCATCGATATGCCACCCCAGACCATACACGAGACGCCTCCAAAAGGAACACGCTCCTCAATGCAACTTTGAGCATATCTCTCTCCACGTCAACGATAGACTGTTCTGCGACCATCTGCACCATATAAACATGATGAGTGTATCATCGGTGAATAACACGGAGGCCCATTGCTCTTCAGACCAATTTAAGTGTTCACGCGCAAATCTTAAGCGAGCTTGTCTGTGAGCTGCAGACAACTTTGGACCATTTGCGGGTCTAAAAGGGGCGATAAACCCTTCCTTTAGCCTCCTTATTGTTCGTGCACTCACGTCTACTCCTCGCACTTCATTTAGCTCTGTTTTGATGTTAACTGACGTGAGGAAACGATTTCGCAAGGAAGTTAATCGGTATAAATCGGTTATCACGACGGGTGGTTACTCGAATTCTGCCGGTATAACGTCTCCTTTTGTGAAAACCTGTCTCTACAAACTTTCTGTACACTCTAGAAACCGTGGAGTGGTTTAAATTTAAATTTCTAGCAATCGTTCGTTGATCCAAGCATTGCCGCACCAATGCCACAATTTGTGCGGCTTGTTCGGACGAAGTATCCATATTATTGTACCGTGGTAACAATAATTCAATTAGCAAATGGAAACAAAACATTAACAATCAATTTAAAACTTTACCCTAATAACACGCGTAAATTTACTTTTCCTCGCTGTAAATAATCATTTGTTTTGCTGAAGCTCCATTATTTTTTATCATTATTATTAATGGTGTTTTATACTTTTTTCATTCATGTAAATCTAAAAATTTGCATACTCATTAAAAATAATCCTGAACTTTGATGCAGTTTAAGTGTCCGACAGTTTACATAACCTATTGACACTGATCCCATTTCCGCAGTTACAATTTTATTGTGGATAACAATGTGAATCAGATACAATTCAATGTACCCACCGCATTGACACTGATTTTACTCCTGATTTCGCGAAACCTGTCGTGATTTTAAACAGTTTGATATAAACATCATCCTCTTGCAGCCGGTCTTTGATATCTACCTCTTAAAAGAGCGATCTTGTCTTGTTCGGCTCTGATCTCACTCCTGCTGTCGAGGAACTATATACAATGATCGTACGGCCTCCTCCTGCAGCCGGCGGGTCTCGGTGTCCTTGACCTCTTCCTGGATACGTGACACCTCTCCCTGTTTGTCCCTGATCCCACTCCTGATGTCGTGAAACTCTGATCGTACGGACCTGCTTGCGGCGCGCCTCCTCGACCTCCTCCTGCAGCCGGCGGGTCTCGGTGTCCTTGACCTCGACCTCTTTCTGGATACGCGACACCTCTCCCTGTTTGTCCCTGATCCCACTCCTGATGTCGTGGAACTAGTCGTCATATACAATGATTGTACGGACCTGCTTGCGGCGCGCCTCCTCGACCTCCTCTTGCAGCCGGCGAGTCTCGGTGTCCTTGACCTCGACCTCTTCCTGGATACGCGACACCTCTTCCTGTTTGGCGCGAATCTCTTCTTCAAGTTTGGCGCGCTCGGCCGCTTCCATGTTCTGGAAAACATAACGAGTTTCAATTATAGAGCCGCCCGTAAAGGAGAATAATTTTGTGGCAGTTTTTTCTAAAGGCTCAAAGATAAAACAGATGCTAATAAAGTGTAAATAAATAAGTTATCTTTATCTTAGAATGTTTATGAAACATTAACTTTTAATGATGCCAGCCCGTTCTAAGTTTCACCATGACATGGCTCCTGCATAAAAAAGCATATTTTTTATGTTTTTTTAAGTAACTTATTTAATCTTATCACGACATCTTTCCGGGTACCTAGAGAACATGGATACTACAGAAGCCCTATGCGTCTCCTGACCTTGGTTTCCTCGAGGCGCTGCATCATGGCCTGCAGTTCGTTCTGGCGCCGCTCCAGCTCTTCCTTGGCAGCTTGCAGCTGTCGCAGCTGCTCCTCCAGCCGCCTAATCATGTCCTGCGCTTCCAGGAGGTTGGCCTGCAACACACAAGATCAGTCAGATAATAGTACATTACCAGCCTTTGCACATCTGCAAGCATTTTGTCTAAAGCCCGATTTACACGTCATTTAGTAGAGTGAAGAGTAGAACTTAAAAAGAAGTTAGGAGACATTCCTTTAAAAATTTATTTCGAGTTCCAGGAGAGAAATAGAGTGGCGTTCTATTTCCCGTTCGAGTAACCGCCCTTAAGAGAAACAGAGACAGAAAGTATGGACTAAAATAACTCGAATCACTACGTGTACCCAATGTATTCATTTCATGTATATTAATGTGCATCAACAACAAAGATAGAGAGACATACGCAGACTGTAACGCAAATCAGATAACAATAATTGTCACTGCTAATAACACGTGCTACACACATGCCACTCGTTTGCTACTAAAGTCAATTATGAGCGTAGCACCTAATTTATGCGGTCCTCGCCCGAGGAGTTAGTAATCTCCCCATTTTTAATGAGATCTATGAATTGCTTACTACTTATTAGAGGACACAACATTACGTACTACTTATTACAGGACACAACATTACGTACTACTTATTAGAGGACACACCGCACAACATTACGTACTACTTATTAGAGGACACACCGCACAACATTACGTACTACTTATTAGAGGACACACCGCACAACATTACTCTGTCCCATACAACTCATCGCGGCACGTCACTGTTCGTCACTAGGAGGTGGATTTGTGAGATTAAGCGTTGTCATGATTTCGAAAAGAACTAATCATAAAATATGCCGTGGTGTGCTCAGATACTACACTAAGGTAGTAAGTAATATTTGTTTCACTATTCTCTTTCACCCGCCTGCGCCTCCTCGCCAAAATATAGCGCGCGATATTTGTGTGTCGTGACGCCTTTAGTACATAGTATCGCAATGCAGCGCCAGCTTCTCTCTGAGTAACACCCTACCAGCTGCACTCTAAGCTATGTGTTGTACTGCACTCTAAACAATGTGTTGTACTGCTCTCTAATCAATGTGTTGTATTGCACTCTAAACAATGTGTTGTACTGCTCTCTAATCAATGTGTTGTATTGCACTCTAAACAATGTGTTGAACTGCTCTCTAAACAATGTGTTGTACTGCTCTCTAAACAATGTGTTGTATTGCACTCTAAACAATGTGTTGAACTGCTTTCTAAACAATGTGTTGTACTGCAAACTTAACAATGTGTTGTACTGCACTCTAAACAATGTGTTGTACCTGCGAGCGTTCCATCTCCTCCTGCATCTGCCGGAGTCGGTCCTCGTACTCCTGCTGCTTCTTCTCGGCGCGCTCGCGGGCCGCGATCTCCAGCTGCAGCTTCTCTCTGGGCAACAGAACAACAGGGACATTATACAGCGTGAACTGCACTAACAAGCAGACACACACAAACAAGATACAGACTAGACAAACGCATAAGATGACTGACTAATCTTGAACTGGTCTGAGAAAGGTTCAATAGGTCCCTAAGGACACTTTAGATAAACAGTTGATGGCTGCCGTCTCACTGACTCTACTGCAAATCGAAGTCTAGTCAAGTTAAATCTTCGCAGTGGATCATAAAGAGATCATTTTCGCCACGCGCGACCACGCATGCGCGTAAATTGTAAAAATATCATTCATCTATAGTTTGTACTATTCAAAATATATTTTCTTTGAAAAGAAAACTAGCCGTAGAAGCAAATCCTCTAAGGGTGTGAACAGTGATGCCAAAATTTGTACCGAACGCGTCTACTATCAGGGATTGTTCTTCTAAAAGAGGTTAATAAGTTTAAAACCTAAAACCCGATTACGGCCGGGTAAGAAATATTCTATGACACTGCTGCGATGAAGACGAATCGATTGCTGCCTCACGTGTCAAAATCGGAGCAAATTTGTAGTTTGAACACACCCTTCATTTGATTCGGTGTAGTCATTATAAAGGCGAAAGTTTGTATGTGTGTACGTTTGTTACTCCTTCACGCTTAAACGGCTGAACGGATTTGAGTGAAATTTGGAATAGAGATACCTTATGCTCTGAACTAACACATAGGCTACTTTTTATCATCATCATCATCATCAATTTTCATGATTGTTCACGCGGGTGAATCTGTGGGCGCAGCTAGTTAACAAATAAAACCCACCTCTGCGCCTGCTTGGCGAGTTTCTCCTCTCTCGCTTGCGCCTTCATCTGCTGCACGTCGATGGTGTCGGGCTTGCGCCGGCGCATGTACAGCTCGTGGTTGCCCATGCACAGCGCCAGGATGCGCTTGTTGACGCGCACACGCGGCGCGAAGAACACGAAGTCGGGCGCCTTCTTGTCGATCGGCTTTATTATGAACTTGCGGTCGTTGAACGAGATGTTGCGGATCTCCGACCACGGGAAGCCGATCTTGGGCGTCAATCTGGAACGTTCGCGAATGTTACACTATTTTACAGAAAGGAAAGACTCCAGAAGAAGTGGGTGTGTGACTGTATATCACTCTTACAAGTCAACAACTTTACGGCTCATAAACAAGACGAAAAATAATTAAAAAATTATAAATAGACCAAATTCAATAATCCTTATCCTTGATGATACAGATGTGACGTCAGGCTGGTACTAAAAATCTGAAAATGCTGACGTCGCCAGACAACAAAGTAAGCAACATGGCGACTCGTGTTTTGGCGCACATGTAATGTTGAATGCTATTTATAATAATACTGCACGATTTCATTAAAACCAAAATACGAATCTTGTGATCTTACTTCGATGTGAACATTTTATGTAAATTTATAAATGAGCGTCTAATAGCCTATCGGAAATATAATCTTGTCCGAACATAATGTGGTCCTTCGAGACAATACTTGTAGGAGGATTAGTGCTATTAATGTGGACTGCAAGCGGCGCATACAGTTTTGTTCATACATAAAACGGTGTATTAGCATTGGGTTGTCTTGTCTATGATGATATAAAACTGATGATGTTGACCGAATTCCTGAAATATCAAACCGACACATTCTGGACTCTACAATATTATGAAATAAAAAATAAATTATATAATGCTGCTTTCACATTATGTATTTAATCTAACATGGGAAATCTATCATTAGAATCGGGATATTTACCATGTCAGTAATTGGGTTTTGAGTTTCAGATATTCTAACATTTTGCGAGCGTGACATACTGCGAACGTGACAAACAGTGAACGGGACATCTTGAGAATGTCTTTCTTCGACATTGTGACTTTTGAGAACGTGACATTGTACGCCGAGACGCAACACAGTTATACAGTGAAAGAATCACACTAATCATTTATAAAGGCAAAAGGTTGTATGTGGGTGTGTGTGTGTATGTTACTCCTTCACGCTCAAATGGCTGAACAGATTTTAACGAAATTTGGGTTGGAGATAGCTTATACTCATCATCCTTAACACTCAAACTGCTGAACGAATTTTGATGAAATTTGGATTGGAGATAGCTTATACCCTGGAATAACACATATGATACTTTTCATCATCATCACACACTGCGGGTGAACCACGGGGCACAGCTAGTATAGTTTTAAGATACTCACTTGTCATCCTTCTCGTATATATTCAAGCCGAGCGCGTCGACTCCGAGCCAGAGCTCTGTGTTCTTCTTGTTGCGGATCTCGAAGTAGTTCACTCCGTACATCTCCAGGTCTTGTGCAATCTTCAGGTATTCCATCATGGCGTCCTCGCGCAACATGCCGCGGTGCTCCTGCCACCAGTTCGTGATGCTCTGCTCCCATTCTTCGCGAGACATCTAAAGTGTACCACGGGATTCAGTGTCTGCGTTTAACTTATTCTTAGAGCTAATATAGGTCAAATGAATTGGCTAACTCGGGTCCAAATTAATGTATAGAGTATTTCACTAATAGACCAAAGAATGAAGTCAAATTAACAATTTTACTGGTGATTAGTTTATGTATTTACGTAACTTTTATCTTAGTATGCAATAAAGAGTTGTTATATTGTATTGTTAACAAAATATAGAAACGGGTCTAATTTTGAAAACATAACAAAACGAAATTTCAGAAAGTTACAGAAGTGATTTCATTCAATACAAAGAATGCCAATGACATTGCACCTATCTGGTGGAGGTTATCTAAATGTTTATTTTTGCATCTCTGAAAAAATACAGATAACCTCTATGGCACTATACTGGCGGATGTACCGGTGCATACTTTGTCCTTTCATTGCTAAACTTAGAAGACGATGTCTCAGTTTAGGCCTGAATGATGTGGGAGCATGGTTTTATAAATAAGGATCAGACTTTGTTTATGAGAGTTGCACACACTTGGTGCGCGGGCTTCCTGGGCGAGTCTTCTGCTACTAGCCCGGATGCCGAGCCTTTTTACGTGATGTCGGTACTTTGGTTGCCCAGCACTCACCTTGTGCTGGTCGGTGACGCGCTGCGGCAGCAGGCGGTCGTTGGTGAGGAACCCGGGCCCGTGCAGCGCCGGGTTGTGGTCCCCGTGCCGCGCCTGCACAGCGTACGACGCCAGCAGCACAGACGTCTCGGGCGGGCAGTAGATCTCGTCAGACAGGATGGCATTCTTCACCTGTTAACAACATCGCCAGCACAGTCAGAGTCAGCGTAGTCTAAGCATAGAGGCATGGATGGATTGCCAGAAAAAATAGACATGATTTGAGCTGAATGAGATATTCAGCGAATGTTATTCACAAATTAAATGTCAAACATGTCAGAATATCTTCAATACTTAATTGATATAAAATACCTAGTTGTAAGATCCAAAATATTTTGATGTAGCTATGCTATCTATTAATAAATAGATAGTCATTAAGTAAAGTACCCAATTAATATACGGTAGTTCAATGAAATCAATTATAAGCATTTAATGAACAACTTTGTAATGTTATGTCTATAAAAGTATAAAATGGCTACCACGATAAGAGTGAAGCGCCCTATACAAAAGATTTTTCTTCTTATTAATAACAAGTACATTTTGTAGTACTTACATTATTATTTTTACTCGTTTTTAATTGAAGGCAGATGGCTGGCGGCATTCTCAAATTAGCTTTCATAAAGTATGAGGGAAGTATGAACGAGTAAGGCAACGTACATTATGAACGACATTCATTCGGTCCGTGGTTGTTTGTACAGGTGCGAATAATAATTACTAACTCAAATTAGGCAGATTGATTTTCTAGCTAAAACTGTGCACATATTTGCCATTTGTGGGCCTATTTGTTTGTATCTGACCTTGCACGTAAAAGTCGTCTAGGTTTACAATAATTATCTAACAAATATAATCTAGTATAATGGTTGGCTTGTGAGCTCTTCTGTGGCTTTTCTTATGGTGTAAAAATTCGGAGATACCCAATAACCGGTCTGGCTAATACTACTACCATATTTCAACTAAAACTGCCCCTGTATATTAGAAACAATATTTCAATTTCAAAAAAAAATAAGAGATTAAACTGCGTCTGAGAGACGAGACTCGTTTTCAATTGAAATTTCTGCTTGGCATTATAATTTTAATTAATGTCAGTGAGTTTCAAGACATGAAGTAAGTCTCGAGAAGACTGATCTTACCTGAAGGTAGAACAGTTTGAGTGTGATCTCCTGGATGAGTTCGTCAGCGACATCCTCAGGGTAGAATTTGGCGCGGAACTTGAACTGAAGGGGGTTCTCCTTCTTCACGTCCTGTTGCATCACCTGGGGAAAGAAATGTAGGACGCTAGTTAGTGTTTGGATGACATTTGTTGTTAGTTTAAACATAATGGGGAGCCGGAGCAGCGAACGCTCTCACAAACGTAGCGTCGTTATTCTCCGAAAGTCACAAGACTGTTAGAAATATAATTATTGGTTATCACTTGTATTTTTCAAATTAAAACGATATTACGTTTGTATGATAAGTTCCGGAGAGCTTGATTAGTGAAAAGCAATCATTACTAGTGGATCGATATTTCAACTGATGGAAAAACATTTATGAAATCGCAATCTATAGCATTTGTATGTGGTAAATGGTAAAGAGTTTTAGAATAGCGTAGTTGTAACGTAAGAAACAGCTTCTCGAATACATAAGGTAAGGACATTTTACATAAAATTCATTTCGAGCCTTACAACAATGTGATGCCTTGACACTTGTATCGTCACTTAAAATGAGACAGGTGACAAGTGTCAAGGCAGGCAGTGTTACAACTGTAACTACTTACATCAATTATGTAAACAAGGCTCAGACATGCAATGATAAACACACTCAGGACCGAAATACTCTTTCTTTTCTCTATTCATTCTAATCAAAATCAAACAGGAATATAAAGCCATCATACAAATAAGAGGCCTAAGGAAGCGGCGCGGCAAGGAGGAAGAGCACGGGCTCCTCTGACACTGCTCCTCGCCCCCCCGCTCTTCCTAGGACGTAGACTAGCTTATTTCCTCGCACTAAACTAGAACTTTATCTTACCCATCTGGAGAATGGAAGGGACCCTGACTTCGTTGCGTGCCCAGAGTCCAGGGGGAGCGTTAAAAAGGCAACAATTAATTACAATTCACGGTCTCTTAACAGTAAATCGGGACATGGGAGGCAGTTGGAAACTTTGGATGGCTTATCGTGTAGGTAAATAATTTGATTTTTCATCGTGGTCGTGGCTCAAGAATGTTCAAGAGTGGACCGGAATCGCCAGAGTAGAAGAGCTGTTTCGTCTGGCGAGAAACAGATAGGGATATGCGGAGCTGACGGCCAACCCCCAGTAGTGGAGAGGCATCGCAAGAAGAAGCAGCCGTTACTGCTAAAATCATAAACAGGGTAGGTACATCATTTTTCAGATTCGTCTATGGTCAGTGATCATTAGGCACTGGTCTCAGCAAAAATAAACCGTTATAACCAAGTTTATCTTTCGTAACTTCGACCACACACGTATAGACATTGACTTTTAGTGTGAAGTTGGATACAAACCGTCTTATTACAGAAAACGATTTTAGTCTTGAATTATACCAGAGCTAAAAAGTCTAGGTACTAATGGATTAAAACTTGACCTTATTACAAATCTTCGACTAAGGTCCAGTTGATACCAAAGATTGTCTATAGTAAAATTTTTGTCCACAGACTAAGTACAAACATTTACATTCATTTACACCACGTTCGTTCACAACGTTCCGTTTCTTCACAATATTGATTTCAAATTTTTATTCCTCGGCAAACATAAGCAATTATTACTTTTGTAAACTTAATATTCGATTGATTTTCAGTCAATACTAATTCAATTACATAAGGAAATGTTTTTATCGGCCATATTTTTTTAGTAAGTTATGTTTTTTTGCGAGGATTGGAACGTAAACATAACATTGCGGAGCGCGCGTAATTTGATAGGTTTTAATATACGAGTAAACAAGGTTGGCCTAATTATTGAAAGGGAATTTTTCAAGTGCTTGTGAAGCAAAGTGTTGTGTCGAGTTGAACTTGAATAAAAAACGAGTGTGCTTTGTTTTTGCTTAAAAATTAACCAGCAAAACAAAACAACGGGATAAATTGGAGTTCTGAAGAGAAAGTGAGTGTTTTTCAATTACTATCTAATCGGGAAGTGCTCGAAATTTGAATTGCAAGAAAACATCGACACATAGATACATATATACAAGTGAAGTTGAATAAAAGCTTCTAGAATGGGGTGAGTATTGACTTTATGTGAGTTAGTACCATAGTTAAACTAGGGTCATCGGAGGATTATATTTAGTACCATAGATGTAACTCTAATCAGCGATAAACTTCGTTTTGTAATAAGATTTATATTTGGTCCATGGACTAAACCAAGTACTTTCGTTAGTCTATGTTTTGTAATAAGGCTGAAAGGGTTTAAATCATAGTTTAAATATTACAAATAAATAATCTATAAAATACCTATGTTCTGTCGAAAATTAGCATTAATACTACTTCTAGCGTTTAGCTATTAGCAGTCGGATGACATCTGCTAGTACTAGGATGACTCACGTTGCTCACAACACAATTCGTAATAAAAAGGACGCTTTATGTCGACAGGACGGCTTGGTGACTCAAGTGGGAAAAACGAAACAGCATCCTTAGGTATTATAGGGCGGACGTAAACAAAACAAAAGATGTTTTCTTTTAGTCTCGGTTTTGAGAAGTCTTCCCAATTGCTAGACACTGTTTTTTTTAGTTAGGAGTACGGTAGATGTGATAATTGGTCGTTAACGGTTAGTTACTTCCTTGACATTCTATACTATGTTATTTGATAATGCAATAAAGAATTAGATATTTTGGTATACTGAGGAAAAGAGGAGAAGATTCCGAAATAGCTTACATTTCAATCAAACCATATTCCATTAATAGGATCAATGATAGCATGATAGCAAAACTAATTTTCTTGTAGCAACTGTAACTTGCCCAATTTCATTACTGATAACATAACTTACAACTACGATTAGCTCCACTCAAGAGTAAAGAATCGAAACCAATAAAATGACACCAATAGAGTCAACGTCCGTTCTGTCCGCGAAACTACACACAATCTACACTAGTTTTTTTTTTTTTTTTTTTTTTTTTTTTAGGAATGACTAATGCTGTTGGCCTTATTGGCCTCTACAGCTTGAACCGGACGGTGGGGCGGGCGCTTACAAGCACTCCGCCGCAAATCTACACTAGTGTGTGTGGTGCACTAGTGTGGGTTACAATTGTAGAGCTTAACCTTCGAACGTTAGACAAGTTAATGTACTCCCTGGTATCTGCCGGTTATTCTGTGGCACTGTGAAATGGGGCATTATTTCGCATTCGTTCTACGTTACTTTAAACGGGTCTAAAGAAAGTTATTGTCGCTGAATGGGCGAGACGCCATCTGTGTACAGGTTGGTTAATTTGATGTAAAATATTGAGTTGATAGCGAGTGTTGGATTGGATATAATTGACAAGCGTGGATCCATTCAACCTTCTTTAGGTCATCTATATTATGATAAAGCAGTACGTAACAAAAAACCTGTAAAATAACAAAAAACAATAATAAAATTAATACTAATAATAATAAATAACTACTGAAGAATAATACAACATTTTTTTAATGGTGTGTTTGTTTGTTAGCCCATACCGTAAAACAACTAGACAGATTGTGATGATCACTGGTGGATAGGTTTGACGTCTACCATTTAACGTCTGAACGAACTTTAATGACATTGGTACTTTTGGTAACCGGAATAAAGCATAAGATATTTATATCCCAAAAAATGACCACGCGGGCAAAGTCGTGGGCAAGCTTGTTTGTTTGTCGCATGAGGTAGTGCTGTCCTGTGTCGGAGTTTGTCAGGCCACCCGAGGGCCTATGACATGGCTTAACGACTGCTATCAATCAATTACAGCCGGGACCGACGGCTTAACGTGCCATCAGAGGCATTGAGCGATGGAAAACAGCACATAACTTCATTTATCGTAATTTATAGAAGTCGAAACTTTTTTTATACCTTTTATTTAACTTCACTTGTATGTATGTATGTATCTATGTATTTCTGTCTGTCCTGGAATCTTGCGACTCAAATTTCGAGCACTTCCCGATTAGCTATCCTGCTGAAACTTTCAGGGTAGCTCATCAATCAAATAAAATACAAAATAATATAGAAAAGAACTAAAAGTGATATTCATTAAAAAAAAGCTTGTAAAACCTTTTTTTTTGTTATACTTATTATTTTTACTTTCCTATACTTGTTTATATTGTCAACAGTCTAACAGTTTTTGTTATACTTATTATTTTTACTTTCCTATACTTGTTTATATTGTCAACAGTCTAACAGTTTTTGTTATACTTATTATTTTTACTTTCCTATACTTGTTTATATTGTCAACAGTCTAACAGTTTTTGTTATACTTATTATTTTTACTTTGCTATACTTGTTTATATTGTCAACAGTCTAACAGTTTTTGTTATACTTATTATTTTTACTTTCCTATACTTGTTTATATTGTCAACAGTCTAACAGTTTTTGTTATACTTATTATTTTTACTTTGCTATACTTGTTTATATTGTCAACAGTCTAACAGTTTTTGTTATACTTATTATTTTTACTTTCCTATACTTGTTTATATTGTCAACAGTCTAACAGTTTTTTTTCTATAGAAAGTCACTAATTCTGATTTACAGTATAACATTTTGCCAAGACAGTGTGTGTAGCTGAGATCATCTCGATAAGATAAGCCTGTTGACAGAGGCTGTGTCAGCGGCGGAACTTGTAAAGTATGAAATTCAATGCTAACGCTCCCTGCAGTGACGATGCAGCTAAAATGAAACACGTCAAACGAATGAATTAATTTTATTCAGTTTTGCTCGTGATTATTTTACGCGGAGCAGCTAACAACCTTATATTTAACTTTCGTAAAGACATGTAAAGTTACAATAATACATGGTATTGCCTTTATTGTTTGGTTTGGTTTGATTGGTGCCTGTGATTAGAAAACAAGGCAGCTAGACTATGAGTCTTGCTAATCTCGTCACCAGGATGTTTCAAACAAAAAAGTGAAGTTTTTTTTTAACCCTTGAAATTTCAAGATCCATACGAATGACTAAGAATAAAATAAGTTAGAATTTCTCCTGGCTCGAAAAAAGGCCGTGCACATAAGCTGAAAATCTTTGTATAAATTAGTACGAGTAATTCAGAATATTTACGAAAGAATTATTTCTAATTCACCAGACACACAATTTGAATAATGTTATTTTAGCCGTCATAAAGATACTCGTACGCATCGCGGAACTAAGTTACTGTATCATGGTGACTATGATATTTTTCTAATTATCAGAATTAGAAGTGGCTGATAAGACGCCGCTACGATAGCCACGTCTACAACACTAGTATTAACAAATATTCACAAACTTACGAAACCTTTACCTACACTTATATTAATTTAGTCACAGAACAGTAACTCAAGAAACCTGATTGGAATCAATCACACAAAACCAGATATTGGCCAAGAATTTTAGAATTTCGTCCACCGGAATTCTGTGGACATTCAAGCCGACGAGCACATTAAATATATTTAGCTGATCTATGCTTCTACACTATTAAACACATTGCTATTATTACTCAAAGCAATAAATATACTGCATTATCGTCTTATTTATTACCATCATTTCTCTAGGTTAAAAGTACTCTATGTGCTATTTCGAGACCTATAATACTAATATACCAACATTTCATCAAAATTCCTTCAGCCGTCAAAAAGTTATTATCGATTGCTCGGCTTCTACTGATCGGATTGAGATACCAAGTACACCAGTTTTTAAGTCAAATCCTAGGCTACCGTGGCTAGCGCTGTCCTAGTGAAAACTGCATCACAATTGGTCCAGTAGTTTTCATGTGATGCGCGAACAAACATACAGATAAACTAACAAACAAATAGACAGCAATTAAAAAAATGTTATATTCTTGTTCAGTAGCTCAATTTAAATACCATAGACCATTTTTTTTTAATTATCTTTGTACAGACTATTTCGTTCCTATTGCCTTATTATACGTATAGATTATATTATGTTAAAAAGCCTTACACAAAAAGAGGTAGGTAGTACTTGGTAATATGTATTTCCAACTATTATTATATGGTTCTTATTTGATTATAAGTTAAAAAATATATATATATAGAGATGCAGTTATGTCCAATATTATTAGTCTCTACTAATCTAATAATTTTCACTAGTTTTGCTCTAGTTTACTAGTTTTTCTGTAATTTTTTGTATTTTTGGTCAGAACATAAGGTCCTCAGAAACGGGGTAGCTTAACACAATTATTATTGTTCAGCCAACGCAACAGGTTACAGACAGAGTACCCCAACAATTCTGCTCTATAATGCAGTAGCTTTCTGGCTAGATGTCAAACTGAGAGATGCTTTAGAAAAACGAACACGCTACATAAGTTCTAGCCGTCAACAATACATTCAGTACTGAAAACTAATCTAGCTTCAAGATCCACGCCTGATCTTACCAGGTCATCAGCTCTGTCAAAAGCTGCTTCTTCATCATCCTCCTGAGGGGACATGAGCTTCCTGATGGTCCTGGACATGTAACACAGCACCTGTCCAGTTTTCTCGACCAGGCTTTCAGGCTTGCAAGTAAGACATGCATTGGTACAGCAGAAGTAAATCCATATTCAAGATAATCTAAGACCTAAGCTTCAAAGCGACGTAACTAACTCAGTTGCTTAGAGTAGATATGTAAGAATAAGAAACAATTTTAGTCATCACAGAAGATTACGAGGAATGAGACAATATAACTTATTAGGTATTTCTAGTTATTTCCAATAAATCATTTATAAAATAATGAAGACGAAAAATAAAAATGTTGCCATGATCAATTAGCAAAGCCGATTATCTCCACGCAGCTGTTCTTAGCTCGCTCATTATGGAATCATAGCATACAGCCCTTAAACACTGCTTAATTCAGTTAACGACCAGCTTTATGGGCGCGTAAGGACCTTAACAGGATGATTTGTAACGGCGTTAACATTCTTGAAGATTAAAGATGTCAAAGAGTCGTTGAACCCAAGCGCAGCTGTATTTCAAATCTTCGAGCGTCCTTATTTTGGTTATTCAATTTAAAGCTTCAAATCAAATTATTTATTTGTCGAATGCACGTGTACAATAATAATGTATAATGATATAATAGAAGTAATGTCCCTATGCATTCTACCATTTACGAATGGTGTGCAAATATTAAAGTTTGATAAACACATTAAAAGTACATTAAAATTATTACATAAATGAAAATATATTAATTAATGTCAAAAATTGGATAGAGTTAAGAAATTAAGTTATGTGAAATTAAATAGTAATATGTAATGAAGTCAAAAGAGAGAAGAGATTAATTCTTATAGTCAAATTTTACGATTAATCGATTACATTTCTAATAATTATTCAGTCTTATCGTTCATAAATTCGTTGATAGAGTAATATGCCTTTCTTAAAAGAAAGTCTTTCAATTTTCTTTTAAAGCTTGACTAATCTAAATTCTTTGAATGGTCTAAATGAGTTGATATGCATGTGTACTTTCGCGAATGTGGTTTGTTGCCAAGACAACTCTAAGTAATTTATGAGCGAGCAACCGAGGGCTACAGATCTATCCCAAGCAGGTGCCGGAGCGTAGTAGGGTCTGGGCCGCTAAAACGACAAACAGATATCGTATTCCTTGGCGAGCCTACCGTCTTAGGCACCTTGAGCGTTGAGCAATGCAGTCGTGGGAGCGGCGAAAGTACGGTCGTCGACTCCGCTCGGTACCTGCACATCAGCTGTTCTCGTGCGCGAATGGCGAAGACAACGCCGACATCACACGGTGACACGGCCCCGTCGGCGCTGTGCCACCAGTCAATCACCACCGAGCGTACGTACTACTGTTATTTATTCTGTGCCGCGCGCGTTTCACCTTTCTCATTAACATTTTCCTTGATCGAGGAAAAAGCAAGATATCAAAGTAGACCTACGAATTTTTGTTTCGGTTATGTGCGGGCCAGATTTCAATCTGTAATCGAGACACGCGAATTTACTTTATTTAGAACAAGGTTCTTTTCCGTTTTAGGGCAGTGGGGAAGTCGAAATGGGACAATTTATAAAATTACAATCAAAGATACCTAAATATACCTAATTGACATACAAAAATAAAAAATATCAAACCGGATATGGACTTGATGACGTAGCATCATATAGCTGTGTTATAAATTGCAATTTGAAACTCGCGTCGGCGTGTGTTTACAAGCACTCTCGATTTAAGTGAAACTAGCGGCTGAATTGTAGAGACGCATCGCAATCAGCACAAATGGCACAGTTTAACAATCCGTTAACTTAGAGGTTAACTATAAAATGAAGGTTTCTGGTGAATCCACATTCGCGCACGCACCAATCTCCGGCAAGGTGTGGTGGGTGACAGAGATGACCACATGCCTCCGGGCCGCTCTAACATAACCCAGATCGCGGCCGACGCCATGCACCTTGCTCGACCCTTCTCTCGAATCTTTGCTACAATTACTCATTAAGAGGAACGGCATCGCAAGTGCAATGCAGGTTCAATTGGAATTCGGAATGTTACTTTGTGAGTCAGTCGAGTTCGCATTCAAATAGTCTGACGACATCGACCGGTTCCGGTAGAATTCGCTTCAAATTCTAACAAAAAGCCTACCTACGACAACTTTCAAAATAGCGGGCCCGTTAATTGATCGAAGGAGAAACTTCAAGGAGTGCCAGGCCAGCCCTTGGTCCGTACGCCCGGAATCCAGTTCCAAGTACGTCTAGACTTCTAAGCAGGTTTGCGCGGAGGACATCCGAGCACGCCTAGTTATGCATTAAGGAGAGGAGCAAGGTCGCGAGTGGCGGCCGGCACTTCGTCACGGCACTTTCACCTGTCTGCGCTTGCGCCGCTCCCACCGCGTTTAATGTCGACGCCGTTGCCGAGATGCTATCGCCAAAGCATCGCCTGAGCACCTGCCTCGCGACCTCTATGAACCGTTGTCGGCAGTAATGTGCCTATTGTGCAACAAATACCACGTTTTTCTAGAGACCGCTTCATCATTAAACAAGTTGGCACGTCAGAAGTGATGTTTGCTGGAGCGTCATAAAACTAAAGAGGCCATAATGATAATGATGCTACTATCCGAGTTCTCATTGTGTGCATTATCTGGACAGTATTAAAGAGCACTATCACGTTAGATGTAGTTATCAGCTGGCATCGACACGAGCGCGGTAAACGGTTAACTTTCATTTCTTAAAGCAGTCGGTACTACATTTTGTAACCAAAGTTCAAAATACGATACGCAACAAAAACTAAAAGCACACTGATGTCTAAGAACGATTTGGGTTTTGACGTAGAAGTGACGTCAGACATTGATCATTTAGCTAAAGTGGAAAGGATCTTCTTTACTTTAGACAAATTATAGATTCAATAACATCATTTGTGAAATTGTGATCCCGATGAGTTTGGACTGAGGAACTGATACCTTTACATTGTAAAGCAGGTGCCACAGGCCCATCCATTTGACTAACTACCGTTCAATGTTAAGCCTGCATGTCAGATTGTGACGGCATCCGTTATATCAACAAATGGAGCCGAATTAATTACTACTCGCCTAATCTAACTACCGTTAAGTTATTAGCCGTTGGTTAAAGGTTTTATCGACAGAATAAAAATGGCGTAAACAGGGTCGAATCTTTGCCTCAGCGTTGGGTTCAATAAAAAAAAACTATCGAATAACAAAATGAGTATTATGAGCAGCTAATCGAGCAGGTTCATGAGATGAACAGGTTTGACGCTGAAGATTCAAGGACGTAGTATTGTTTATAGCGATGAGGTCGTGATGCTCACACCTGGTGGTGATGGCGCCGTGGGAACGGGGTCAGGCGGCCGTGAAGTCTCGCTTGGCTGGCCGC
This sequence comes from Alsophila aescularia, assembly GCA_946251855.1. NCBI lineage: Eukaryota > Metazoa > Arthropoda > Insecta > Lepidoptera > Geometridae > Alsophila > Alsophila aescularia. The sequence continues at coordinate 2,428,476 of OX276375.1, forward strand.
GCTTCGTATGTGCTGATTCGATCTAACCTGCCACGTACTCCCAGACCAAAGTGCGCCCGTTTTCACCTAGCCTGGCCTGACCTGCTACCAATATTTCAACAAAGAGGATTGACACCGCAGTATGTTTAATTGTTTTTGTGACATGAGAGGCAAAATGTAGCAGTATGTGGAGAGAGAAATGTCCCAGTTCATGTGCAACAGTTATTCTTAGGATGTGACGGAGGAAGAACGGAACTAGAGAGTTGGCATGAACTTCACTTTCGATTTGAGGAATCGGGTTGTTTTTGAGTTGAAAGTACTGGCGTAAAATGATGTAAACTTCTTTGTATAGTTCTAGCGATGCGGATTTGCGCCAAGGTTGCTGTGCTATCATAGTGTGATTAAGTAAGCGCCGAATTCGCTATCTTCAAGGCAGATAAGGCGACAGTGTGACGCAACGTCCCGTCGACACGGGGTACATGGGTACGAGTATCGGGGCCATACGCGACTCTAATCATAATTATCGGCGACGACAAAAACGCAGCATTCCTCAAGCGCTGGGAGAATGAGATCGCGTGCGCGCGGGCTTCGATGCGTGCGCGCAGACAAGTATGCTGTCGGTGGATATAAATCTTTTACATGTTGCACTTTTCATTGATCTTTTCTTGCTAATCTACACTTTCGTAAACAGAACTACTAATTTATATACAGTTGCTAATGATCTGTGAATGTCCAATATTGTAATCTTTAAAAAAACTTGCCCTAGATGTTGTGTTGTGCGTGACGCCATTAAATACCATTGCCGCTTATCAACAGATAAGAACCTTATTCATAATTTGCACTAAGAAACAAGCAAACTAAAATAAATCACGTATTTCTTGGAAGTGTGTAACAAACAATACTTTTTATTCTAATGAAGCATTGCATTCTGAGGCACTTTTGTCTCAGAATGTGGGAAGTCTAGTTGTTATGGAATGGAACGTCTCATAATGACTGAAATAATTTCGTGCAGAATGAGGTTTTAATTATACTGGTTTACATCAGACCAAACAGTGGGAGCCGAGACGGCGTGTTTTGTATGAAACAAAATAGTGTATATGAAATTGTAGATAATGTTATAGCAGACCACTGATTTATTTTAAGGAGAAATGCAAGTTATTTAGATGAAAATCTTAAACGAGAAATACTAAAAGTTGATAAACTGATTGTAGGATGAAATAGTTGATAAGTTGATATTAAACAAAACAACAATAAAAGAAGATTGAGCTAAGTTGCTTCTCTTCCAAACTGAATTGTAATGACAATAATGAACTGTCAATATCAAAGACGCTTTAAACTGATTTACATACAAGTGTTTGTAACAATTAGCCAGTGGGGGCATTTTTTGCACAAGTATGATCTCATGCACATGTGGGCTAGACATGACAGAATCGCAGACTAGATCATCCACACCCAAGTGTGATAATGTAAACAAAATCACACGTGATCCTTGAGAAGCTTCCATGAAAACACCACGTGAATCAGAACTCAATATTACGTAAGGATAAACCGTAGATTTATGTTGAGGATATAGTGAAAAGTGGTGAAATGAGTCAGATTAAGTATTTTTCCTTTTGGGCTCATAATTTTATTTCATACAATGAGATCACAAGGCTGAGTAACGCCTTAGGAATCAATCTTAAACTTGACCGAATACAACTCCAGTATATAGAGACCGGTAGAGTAAACGATGACTAGCGACTTTGGCCACAGATTACGAAATAGCTTTGGTCCAGTCAGATTTGAATGCTAACAGATATTCCAACAACGCCGCCATAATGGCTAAACATGAAAGTATTAAACAGGTACGTGATACGACCGAAGAGCGTCCGACCGTGGCATTTTACCTACGAGAACCGGAATCCGAGATATGAATGAGTACGGCAAACACGAGACGGATAGATGATATAACTCACGCGAACACCTGGCAAACGGATCGGGTTGGTGCCGCTTAAAGAGTTCTAAGCTTCACTTCAAAAGTACAGAAGATCAATCTATTGAGGTTTTCTAATTCTAACAATTAAATTTCCAGCAGTTTTTTTAATTGACGATTTAATAGCTTTTATGGAAATATGATTGCTGCAACCAGTAATAATATTATTTACCAATGAGTCAACACATGACACTTGTACAAGCATGGGGATTGAGAATCTCACTATACAAGTATGTTGAAAATGTTGCCTTCTTTATTTATTTGGCATTTTAGAATGTTAGAAACCTACATTGATATTATGTTACTGATGGACAATCAATTTCGGCCCGACTAGATTTGATACATCAAACAGAACTCCGATAAAACAAAATTTCAGGAATCTGGAATTGGATATACTTACGGATTTCATACTATTTAGTTTTTATTTAAATTTCGTTCATATATACATATATGAATAGAACCTAAGGAATTGAAGTAATTAATATTATAGGTATTCTTAGTATGAAACTTATCAAAGACGTCACGCGGTTAGTCACTGCGGGCGGACTCATAAAATGAATCAACTTAATTTTAAAAGAACTCCTACACGTTATACACATTATGTGAGGTCAATCACTTTGAAATGATAAACGACAATATTTCAATTGAGCGAGATTAAAAACATTTACAATTGAAGATCGAACAATAATGTTAGGGAATGGTAACCGCTCAATCGGTTGATTTGGTTGACCTTTTATAGGGTCAAAGTTGACAACTTTTACAAAATACCTTAACAAAACAATAGATATTATTTAAAAACAAACAGCCGTTTTCATATCACTAGAATTAGAACTATACATTCATGTAAGTCACGACTTGAATCGCATGATGACGGAGTAACTACAGGAAAAGATGAACGAAACATCATCGGTACACTGCACATAATCATACAAACATGTGACCTTCCATGACATCATCTTTATGACAGGCTGAAGTTATGAATACTTTTCCAATTATTAATATTTCAATAAATTATCATTTACAAGTAAACATATATGCAATTACGAGTAAAATAGGATATATATATCTAAGGATTTTCTTCAGCAAAATAATAAGTGCTATTTCAAATATCAAGACAGGTTTAAAAAACTAAAACCCGACTACGGTTGAGCAAAAATAGTCTATGACACTCTTGCGATGAAGATGAATCGATTGATACCTCGCTTGTCAAAATCGGACCAAATTTTAATTTGAGCTCATAAACCCTTTGCTTCGCCGTAATCGGATAAAAAAATATGCCTAAGACATTCTATAAATGAAGTCGAATTGATTGACGCATGTCAAAATCGGACCAATAGGGGCGACGCGATGGTGAGACACACATACATAGACTGTTAAACTAATTACCCTTCATTTGCTTCGCCGTAGTCGGGCAAAAAATAATAAGGGTACCTAAGGTAAGTAAGTAAGGGTAATAAGCTACTGAACAAGAGTATAAATATAGCATTTATTAAATTGTGTTTTTTTAATGTCTGTCTGATTGTTTTACGCGCATCACGTAAAACCTACTTGACCGATTGCGTTGCGGCAGCTTAGGCGTTTTAAAAACTGGGGTAGTTGGGGTCTTAATCCAATGATTAGAAGCCGAGCAATCGATATAAAACTGGGGTAGTTGGGGTCTTAATCCAATGATTAGAAGCCGAGCAATCGATATAAAACTGGGGTAGTTGGGGTCTTAATCCAATGATTAGAAGCCGGCAATCGATATAAAACTGGGGTAGTTGGGGCCTTAATCCAATGATTAGAAGCCGAGCAATCGATATAAAACTGGGGTAGTTAGGGTCTTAATCCAATGATTAGAAGCCGAGCAATCGATATAAAACTGGGGTAGTTGGGGTCTTAATCCAATGATTAGAAGCCGAGCAATCGATATAAAACTGGGGTAGTTAAGGTCTTAATCCAATGATTAGAAGCCGAGCAATCGATATAAAACTGGGGTAGTTGGGGTCTTAATCCAATGATTAGAAGCCGAGCAATCGATATAAAACTGGGGTAGTTGGGGTCTTAATCCAATGATTAGAAGCCGAGCAATCGATATAAAACTACCTAAAACTACTCGTACTAAAGTACGATATACCAAATTTCATTCAGTAACTATAAGTAGTTACTTTTGGTCTTGGAATAACATATAGGAAACTTTTATCCCAAAAACATGGCTACGCGGGCTAAGCCGCGGGCACAGCTAGTCAGACATACAATAATATAATTCGCAGGTAAGTGCACACTGGTGCTCGGTAATCGGTTGTCGCGAGGCCGGGCCGCAGGTAGGCATACATATTACGCAAGTGACTGACACACCATCCATACACATATACAGTGTGCCAACATAACCAACGTAACACATAGGAAACCCTTAAATGGCGACGCTGTCACATGCCACGATTATAATGAGACCGCGCTCTACATCACAATCGCATTACTTAGTGATATGTTAGTAGTCAACTTGTGACTGCATTAACAATCGTAACTCGTGATGTTCGTAACATAACGATATGTTAGTAGTCAACTTGTGACTGCATTAACAATCGTAACTCGTGATGTTCGTAACATAACGCATAACAAATCGGAAAAATTTGATCAATTAGTTTGGGGCATAGACAACTGCATTATTACTCGCGTACTCTAGACAGGCTTTTGACGAACGTCGCAATGAGAGTATTAGATTATCGCCATTTTGGCGCTGATAGCAGTAGTTTAGCAGTAGTGAGCGTCCACAGAACTAACTTATTTGTACTACTAGCTGGACCCGCGGCTTTTCCCGAGTGGTAATTTTTCTGGGATATAAGGATCCTGTGATAGAACCAAAATCATCAAACTTCGTTCAGAGGTCAAATGGATTTTATCGATTGCTCGAATTCTACTCATCAGATGAGTTTTTAGGTCAAACCCTTAAATATCCAACATTGAAAACAGCATCGCAATCGGTCCAGTAGTTTTTACGCGATGCGCGAACAAACATACAGACAAACTAACAAACAAACAGACCGACACGATTTCAAAAATACTATTCGTGTTCAGTAGCATATTTTATGAATCACAGACCATTTTCTTTTTAATTATCTTCTTTGTGCAGATTTTTTCGCTCTTATTGCTTTAACTAACTATTATTTATTCTGTGACTAATGTTAGGAGATGAGACAATGTCCATTTTAGTTCCATGGACGCTCGGTGGAGGCGCTTTGAATCGACACAAACAAAAGTACGGCAAAGCAAATCCATATAGTTCAGTGGTTTGGGGAAAGGATCTAACCGACTTCTGAATGTAACTTGGATCCGGTGTGCAATCCAGTACACATTATCGTGATAGATTTATTCTCATGTCACCGCAGATAATAATTATGTTGTTTCTAACGCGCTATCCATAGATGCTTCCAATTCTAGTTTCCAAGACATGTTGACCATAAATTATTGTTTCACCATTATTTATATAACGAGTTTAGAACCACTTCTCTAAACAAATCTTGCAGAGTAATTATGGAAATGGTATTAAAAGGCAATTTGTTGAAGATCAGCCGCTAAATTAGAATCTCTGGGAGCGTAATAGAGGCAAGAGTAATTAACTTCGTCAGCCTGTTTCGCAGACTTTCTTCTAGGCAGTATACTAAATTATTAGCCATTAGAGGAACTAAAAAGACAAATTGTCGGTGCTTCAAATGTGCAATTATAAGTTTATAGACATCATTAAATTAACAGCGTAAAGTAAAAGGACTTGAAAATGAACTCTATGCTAATTATTCAGTATCAGTGCAGTTTATTATAAGAACTTCTAAGAAGTGGAATGCCCTGCCCTCGTCAGTGTTTCCGGCAAAATATAACCCAGGTGTGTTCAAGTCAAGAGAGAATAGGTATCTACTAGGCAAGCGCACATCATCGCTTTCCATCAGGTGAGATCGTGGTCAAACGATTGCCTAGTCAGTGATAAAAAAAAATACACAAGCACGACCAAACACATGGGACAAGTAGTCAAATAATAAAGTTCGCATCAACAATATAAATAGATCGTGACGATTGTTCGCAATTAAAATATGGCCGTTAACGGTCGGGAGCCGATAAGCACACACATACATTTGACAAACACTATCAATGTAAGTACATGGGTGTTGGAGCTTCCGACGAGTGAGTTACACTTGACGGATTGGCAGCATTACATTGACAAACTATTAGATAAATGTTCATCGACATATTTTGAATCATTGTAGATTTGTATTAGAAATGTTTTTGTGTTAGAATGCCTTAGCCGTAGCTAGCCTACGAATCGTTGTTTTAATTTGGTGTGTCCTGTCTGACCATCTCGTGATTCCTCAATTACGTAAATAATTTGAAATACGAGCGCAGACTTTGAGAATCCCCTGTCTTATTAACAAAGTTTGTTTTAGGTCACTCACCTTCGATTTGCCGATGATATAGTCGTCATGGCAGAAACCCTGGAAGACCTAAGCACAATGCTCAGTGACCTCAATATTGTTTCCCAACAGGTGGGTCTTAAAATGAACATGGGTAAGACGAACATCATGTCAAATGCCCATGCCGGTTTATGTTGGGAACGATATTATCAAAGCTGTTGATCACTATGTCTACTTAGGTCAGAAGATCCAACTTCGACAAAGAGGTCAACCGACGAATCCAACTCGTATGGGAAGCGTTCGGGAAATTACGCCATATCTTCTCGACGCAGTTACCGCAGAGCCTCAAGACGAAAGTTTATAATCAGTGCGTGTTGCCAGTGATGACATACGGCACTGAGACGTGGTCGCTAACTATTGGTCTTATACACAAGCTCAGCGAGTTGCGAAGCGTGCAATGGAGAGAGCTATGCTCGGTATTTCACTACGTGATAGAATCCGAAATGGGGAAATCCGTAGAAGAACCAAGGTTACCGACATAGCTCTCAGAGTATGCAAGTTGAAATGGCAATGGGCATGCTATATAGTTCGCATAACCGACAGCCGCTGGGGAATAAAGGTTCTCGAATGGCGGCCACGAACAAGCAAGCGAAGTGTGGGGAGACCCCCCACACGATGGACCGACGACATTGTAGCCATCGAAGGAAGTTGGTGGATGGAGGTAGCACAAGATCGCTCGTCATGGTACTCTTTGGGGAGGCTTATGTTCAGCTGTGGACTTCTAGGCTGACATGATGATGATGATGATGTTTTAGGTACATGATGACCACAAAACCTCTATTGACTTACACAATATATTATTTTCAGGTATGAATCAAGGTAAGCGTTTTATCACTACTAGATAATATACTGTCATCATAATTTCTGCTGAAATAAGCTTTCCTGTAACGTTTACGATGTTAGTTTCCTTGGCTGGGGACCAAGGTATGAGTCAAGGAAATATTGGCGAAGTTAACGATCTAGCCTCCACCGAAGTAGGTTTTAAGTTATAACTGTCTAAGGACGTGATTGCAGTGATGTATATATTTAAAGGTCATCTAAAATGCAATCAAAGGACTTCTCGAACCGAAAGTATGCCAAAGTCAACTAACCAGGGAGGTCTACCAGGAACAATTTAGCACTTTACGGGTAATGTTCTCCAATGTACAACTGTGTCCAATTGCCCACGTGCCCGACTGTAAACACACTCATTGAACCCGCTGTTTGATAAACTTGGGCGGTAACTGGCCAGGCACTGTTGATAAATAACAAGGTGACGACGCAGCGACCGTCCGCTTTTCGTTCAGGTCATTATCTGGCCAATTTTGTGCAATGTAAACACATCAATCGAATTTAGCGGCATTGCAAGAGATTTTTTGATAGTCGTTTAATTTTGTTTGGGTTTTAGTCAAACGTGTACAATGCTCTGCGCGTTTTTCACAATCTGTATTAGAATCTTTTTCACTTGCTAGTCGATAAACACAATCATCAAAAAGATCAAAAGAACATATTTGAGTGAAATTGTTTATAGTTCGCGTCGGCGTAAAGTTTACTTCGTGAACTGTATCAACATCGTGGATTCTAGTGTTAGTGTCCGTAACATTATTAATGAGCTCTCGGAAACGTTTACGGCGAGAATGCCTTGAAAGTTACTATAGGCGCCACGATTCCAGACCGTGCTAATTTTATTGATTTCTTTGGTTTCATTTTCCAGTTTTTTTTTGTTTCATTTTCCAGCGTGACTTGTACTTGTTTCCTGTGGAAAAGGAAATGTTTTCCAGGGTCTGTATTACTTAATTCACAGCTATTTCGGATGGCAATTCAACTATTGCAATTTATTTATTATTTGCAAGGCAACTCGACGTTGGACTAAGATGACTAACAGCACAAGACCACGTCGAGGATGTGGAGGTTGAATATGTTCATAAGTATGTATATTTGGGCCAGTTAGTCTCTTTCCAGGCGAGACAGGATCCAGAAGTTGCACGTTACACTGAGAACGCCTGGAGGAGCTATTGGTCCAAGAAATACCTTATGAAGGGAAATCTTCCACTATCCCTTAAGCGCAGATTCATGGACGTGTGCATTTTACCCATCCTCACATACGGTGCACAGACTTGGTCTTTGACTGATCATCAGAGGTCTCACCTCGTGGTATGCCAGCGTGCAATGGAACGAAGTATTCTAGGAGTTAAAAACTGACCGAATAAAGAACACCATACTGCGTTTCAAGACTCAGATTACAGACGTGACCCAAAAAGCTGCAAAACTAAAGTGGGACTGGGCTGGACATGTCTGCCGCATGTCGGATGATCTCTGGGCAAAAAGTACCACGGAATGGGTACCCCAAGATTGCAAACGTCAATAATAATAATAATACGGCCTTATAGCGAAGAGCCTCGACCAACATCTTAAGAGGCTCTCGCTAGATGGTTGGATTAAGGGTCAGATGCAGAAGGCAGTACTCCTTGACGCGGGGCATATAGTCAGGAGGTTCCTCACTCTGCAGCCCTAGCCACCGGTAGTTTGGGCCCTGCTCCGCTACCGTTGGTACCCTAGGTTTAGGTTTTTTATAATATTTTTATCTGCTTTTATTTAAAGAAATATTGTAAAAAAAAAAAATTTAAGATAATAAGATAAATAAAGTGAATAATAATAATACACCTAGATCGTAATAATAATAATAATAATTCAAGTATTGAAACTATTAGCTTTAATAGTAATAAATTAATTAATTTAATAATAAGCAAACGTTGAAAGAAATGTTAATTTCGACCTCACTCATATCGGTGGTGTTGCAACAGAAGTCTAGCATGATTACACCCACAGCTCCGTAGTCGATGAGGTGACTCAGCAGCTGCTACGTGAGTTTTGAGCAGCTTTCAATTCAGAAGAAACATGATCCAATTTAACACCTTGTCGCAAACGGAATATATCGTCGAAAACAGTGAAGCAAAATGTTCGATTTTAACCAAGATAAAACTATTCTATAAACAGTAATTTACGTAATTTCCGAGTGTTCGCTGCGACAAGGTATCAATGTATACTTAGTTGTATACGTTGATACCTTGCGATAAGTTCTTGTACATAATGCCTTATGTACAAGAACTTATCGCTTCAAAATAAGTCTGCAATACAAAGAGTATAATAACACGATAGGTTTATTTTCTGGAAAAGTGTTTAGATACAGAAGTTATGTAAATAGGTCGTAGATAGCTTCTAACAACGAAGGTGTGAATGCCGGGATTGGAGGCAACGACGTAATTATAGAGTTTGGCACGAAATGTTGCAAAGAACGTAGAAACAATATCAGCATTGTAATAACTAATTGAACCGAAAAAAAACATACATTGATTAAACTTCCTTTTTTCATAAAATTTTATATAGGTCTATTTGGGGATCATTCTTTTAAAATGAAAGAGTTCCATACATATCGGTTCAGGAATCCCAGAGATATGAGTACACCAAAACAGTCGAATTGAGAACCTTAAGCTCCACTTTTTTTGAAGTGAGATAATCGGGGAAAGTAGGACAGAAATGAAATCCGGAGATATAGAGAAAAGCTATTGTAAAATATGTTTTGCACAATAAGCACTGTGTTTTATGATGATGTACACCGACTTAAAAAAACTTTTTATATATTCCAAATACTTGCTTCGAAGGGAAGTTGCAGGAGACAGTCCATTTAAAATTAATTTAAGCCGATAACTGAGATAATGTCGGTTATTTTTATTCTATCGTAGACCATTTTATCAGTATATGAAACGGATTTAAATAAAATAATAATAATGAATCTAACCACGAAGTAAGACACGAGTTAGTACAAAGTTTAACATGTCATAAGTTCAAAAACTAAAACCCGACTAAGGTCGGGTAAAAAATAGCATAAGACACTTGCGATAAAGACGAATCGATTGATACCTCGCTTGTCTAAATCGGACCAAGTTTTAGTTTGAACACATAACCCTTACTTTGTCTTGACGAAGTCGGGTAAAAAAAATTAGCATATTAATGTCAAAATCGAACCAATAGGGGCGCCGCTATGTTGGAACATCCATATACCCACTTACATAGACTGTTAAACTCGTTACCCTTCCCTTGCTTTGCTGTAGACGTGTAAAAAGGCAATAATTACGAAATACAATTTTCTTTTCATGTATCTTATCGTTGTACTATTGGTACTAGATGATAAGTGATAATGGACACTCCTGAATCCGGTACAGACTTGCCCAAATGTTACAGATATCAAACGCCGTACAGTACCTTCTAATGAATTGACAAAGAACGCCGAAATCGAAAATGATTCAGAATTATTGAAAGAGCCCGAGCATAAAGCCGCGATTGTACGAAAATAATTCATCCGAAAACTCGTTGCATCGACCTCTGTCATGCGAAAGGATGAATTCAGTTCGACGATGACAAAAAACTTAGGATATTTGTTATCGGTCTCAACAAACGGTACATTTGCTCCCGAACAAACGCGAACATTTGAATACCGGCATTGTCAATTCCGCCTCAAATGAAAGAAAGTCATCGACGACCTTTCTGAATATTCATGTTTTGTGAACAGGTCTAAATGATGTCGGTGGCCTCAGAGACAGAGCGGTTGGTTTCGATAATGATATTCGGCGTAAAGCCACATGTCGACATTGCATTACCGGGTCAATGTCGACGGAGGATAAGAGTGGAGGAAAACAATTTCACAGAATGGTTTATTTTATGATCAGAGACAAGTGACGGAAATGGACGCCGCCAGAATTTGAATACAGTAGAGAACCCGTCAAGGAGAATCGTCAATGCAGGCCACTGAGGAAAACAATACTTCTACAGGTGAGAAATGATACTATCGAAATTAATTAAGCGTTATCCGAACAGTATCTAAATCGCGTGTCGAGATAACTAACGCAACGTATAAGAAAACATTCCGTGAGAGGAGAAAACCGAGCAATTATTCACCTAGTGCAACATGTTGGGGTTTGGCGAGCGGGCACAGAACCAAAACAAACTTGAACTTGGGCGGTTACGCTAAAAATAATCGCTGTATCGTCCGGCCACTAGCCGCCCTCGCAGAGCTGTAAACATGTGCCATTTCGATAACACGACCATCCATAACGCTAATGGTGAACTGCTGATGCTTTTGCAACCTAAATATGTAAAATTATGTTAATGGGATTATCAAACTAGATTTTATGTTTAAGGCCGCGCCGATGAGTTACACACAATGCAATCCTATTGATTTCCTAATAGATTCCAAGCTAAATGACAGCTTTCTAACCTGTATATTATTAGTTCCTGCAAATAATTGGGTCATGCATCACTGAGGTAACAAAAGCTTGACTAACCTTCTTATATAACTTGATCCAGGTGAGGTCGCCTTTCGAGTCGGTGTACTGGAGGCCAAAAAACCAGACCTCTCGCAGGCCGATGGTCTTCACCACCTGGTCGAAGAGCTGCTTGCCGGTGGTCGTCTGCTGGATCGCGAACTCCAGCTCCGCGTCCATCGTCGTCACGCGGACGTTCATCTAAGGAAAGATATACCAATTATTTAAAAGCCAAATAAATTATTCTGACGAAAATGAGCGAATTCGGAACCTTTCCTCGTCAAATTGGGGTTACAGTGCCTTTAATCAGAAGTTGGCAAAACGCTCTGATGAGCTTAAGGTATACTCTAGCGTAGAATTTTATCGTTCATCTGCGACCAGGCAACGCTTTATCGTTCATCTGCGACCAGGCAACGCTTTATTTAGCATAATGCTGATAATGTTTAAAAAAAACCTTATTTACTATCTTATCTAGCATCTCATTTATATTATATTATGTGTTATACATATCTAAGATAATCAGGGAGTTATGCAATTACAGTAGCTAACAATCAAACAAATAATTAACAGGTTAACGGATCAATAACGCGAATCTCTATCATGTGTATCCCGATATCAGACATGACGTATCACGTGTACATTTCTCATTGTCATCTGTGCAAACTGCTGTTTTATAGTAACATAAAACAGTAAAATTACTTGCAGCTTCCACAAAAGTACAGACACGGCCTTGTCTTTGATTGTAACATCATTATCATCATCATCATTTCAATCCTTAAAAATATTTCAAGAAATGCCGTAAAAAGTAAGCACCGAACACTAAAATTCATCATGATTTATTAAAGCGATCGATGTTTCATTGCCCTGATTAAGTATACTCGTAAAGCCAATTCACTTGTACACTTATAGAACGCCCTTGCGCCGACCGCAAAGGTACGAGCGAGAGACCTCAAGTGTCGAATCAAACATGGCAAAGAAAACTTAGCAGATGACGTAAATGGCATTGTATATCATTCATTATATTCTGTGACACTGCATTTATTAACTTTATGCAGCTCTCGCAAGGGCAGACTAGGACATTGCTGCTATGATATTTAGATGATGTCGTATAGTCCGATGACAAAAACGATAATTTAATACACTGCGACTATTGCAAGCAGTAAACAAGTTGCGTTGATAGAAAGTGGGAGATGCAATGGAAATAGAAAGAAAAATAGCGGGCGGTAAATCATGTTTAGGTATACAATTCAGCTGGAGACCGTTGGCATACTATGCCGTTGGTCCGATGCCAGAGCGGATGTAATCTTCCGGGTGCGATTATGTCACTGGTATTTAACGTTCATGTACAAGATTCTTTGTGTGCGTAGATAATAGAGCAGACAAGCATCATCCTTCCTTCCTTATTTTCTTGTCGGACAATGCCGCCTGCTTTTCATTTTCATAACTCAACAGAGAAAGACTTACATTGCCGTGGTTTTTCTTTAACGTTTTATTTATAAGGATACCACTCTATTGTATTGTAATGAATATGTCAATGGCAAGCTCATTATGAACCTTTTCTGTATTTCATGATCATTTTTAAATATGTTTTTGAAGTAATCTTTCCCACTGGAGGCCAACCAGCCTTATCAGAAACAGAGCTGCTTATTCGTCCACTTCGAGTGTTCAAATCGATTTGCATCCATTAGTATTGAGAACGATCATGACCGTCGTCATTAACAATGGCTGGCTGTCGAGTGCGATTTTTATCTTTAGGATGCTGTCCGACACAATCGCGGGTAGTCGTTCCGTTTTCATTCATGGCGCCGAGGTCGTCGGTCGACGGTTCTGAGGCCCAAGCTTGTGTTTATTCTGTACCGTGGCGTATCATTGTTTAGAACTTGTGATGATAAATAAAAAAAAATAAAAAAAAAATATAAATTGAACATGGATAGTTGGGAAACTATCTCGTGGTATTTCTCTTCCCAACGATGCGCGCTGCTTACAAGGACTTCTATGTTAAACTAGATCTCCACCGCATTTTCGAAAATGGGTCATTTTTAATTTAAGTTTATTATTAAATTGGATAGATAATCTTCCTAGACCTCTTACTAGTATAAATTACTGACCGTACAAACCTTCAAATACATGAAAAACGCAACTTGACATCCATGAAAGTCACTTTGTTTTTGTAGGCTGTATTTTATCAAGTTTTATTACACTATTGTTTACTGTTTTTTAGCATGTTGTGTGCATATTTTGATTTATAAAATGTTACCAACTTTAAGTACAATGCAATTTTTATAATATGTAATATTAAGCACCAAATAAATTAATGTAAAGCTGCAGTGAAAGGTAGAAACTTAGGTTTGGGTATGAACAGTTTCAAAGGGAGAAAACATTTCAAACCATCATTTAGTGTTTTATATAACTACATTGCCAGCATCAAGTCAAAGCCACGATAGCTCAAGTTCCAACTGAAGCTAATTAACATCGTTTTAACATGCATGTCAACAGAATCATTATCGCCACTTATTCTATGAATCCATGCGGGCTACACTCCAATAGATTGCACTGGCATGATGTGGGACCAACTACATAGAACGTTTCAATTCAATATAGCTAGGCGGATAGGATTAAATGCTATAGTAGTTATAAATCTCACCAGCCTTGAGAAGACGTATACTGCTCTTCTAGTAATATTTATTAAAGAGATTGAGTGTGTTATTTGTAAACAAGAAACAATCTTCCGATAAAAAAAAACTTCACTTTTAGAAAGCTTCGTTATTCCATGTACATTCCAGGTACACGTGTAGCAATAGTCAACTTCCACACGATCATTAATTAAACTCCATGAAAGAAGTTTGGTTTTATAAACATAAGGCAATTAAAAAAAAAAGTGACCGAGTGTACCAATTTTATATTGCCAAATAGTTGTGACTTGGGCTTCATTTTTTCAGGCTCACTTGCACGAAAACAAAACAAAGTACTTAGTTAGTATATTCGCATTGGATCTTCAACATTCGGAATCTAAATATTTTTCAAAATACTATCGAAATCGTCTTATTTATTTTATTATCTTACAGCAACAGCTCATATACATAACTATAATTTATTCTGTGCTTTTTCGTCAGATATCTTACGATCAAGTGAGCTAAATTCTTATCGAGAGCATGATAACAAGAACTGTATCAAATGCCGAAAACTGCTATTGAGGTCATTGAGAATACCGGACCATTTATTCCCAATCTTTTTGACTGCGTTCCCCTATGACCTAGGAGATCAACAATTATTGACACGGACCCCTTGAAAATATAAAACAGGATTGGTACAGTATTTCTAAGAAACATGTGACAAGTATATGTAATCATCTTAAGAAGCTGACGTTTCTATTGTTACATTTCAATGTGAAAATTTGTGTACATTGCATTTTTTGACTGAGTTTTATACTTGTTACCTGTTCCTGTATTTATTGTTGCGTACATTACGTAGGTACGTAAAAGTGAAGGTTGGTATAGCTTTATTGATCTTATATTTGTTATGATACTTCAAAGCTGGCTCTACCTACTTGTTATCTGGTCCTGTAAATGTGTGTGTACTAGTGGTTGGTTTCGAAAGTGAAATGTGACCGTGGACCCCTTAGCTAGGACAATCTCGCGAACTCCAGGTTGGAAAACGCT
Source organism: Alsophila aescularia (assembly GCA_946251855.1). Taxonomy (NCBI): domain Eukaryota; kingdom Metazoa; phylum Arthropoda; class Insecta; order Lepidoptera; family Geometridae; genus Alsophila; species Alsophila aescularia. The sequence continues at coordinate 2,443,828 of OX276375.1, forward strand.
GGAATAGACAATGGTGTAGACATATAGGAGGTTGACTGGAGCAGCAGCATAAAAAGCGCTGGACAAAGCTCTTGAATATCGAAAGCGCATACCGCGAATTTTGGCAAGCGTCGTCGGGGACAGAATGCATATGATAGTGATACAGTTCTACTTAGTTAAATTTAGCGCTGGTAGCGATGAATCAGTGAAGATCGGTTTCCCAATGGAGATAAGAAGGCAGCGACATCGGCGCGCTATCGCGGGTAAACGCCGGATGTTTGTGGAAGCTGGCGCAATTTGCTATATTCGCTTGCACCTGATGTACTTAATACTATGTTCTTGATGAATAAAACCAAATAAATAACAGACATGTAGAAAGAACCTTCGTGGTATCGTGATCGTATTTTAGCCAGCAGACAAATAATTCCCTTTAGATATTGATATGAGATATCATTTAAATGATCTAACATTAGAGAAAGTTCGCAACAAAAGGATTGTTAACCCTTTAGAGATTAATTCCCATAAATTTCGATATTATACTAAAAGGGGAACGCACTTTGCACAATTTCAAGGTCTGGCGGATTCGACGGAAAGGATGAGTCATTCGATACAGGTGGATCCAACGGACGCTCCGCAGAGACGGCTTATTGTTCGACCGATGCAAAATAAAGAGCCGATTTTATAGGAGGAAAATCCAAGGTTACCCTTCGTAACGGCCGCACTAAAAACTTTATAGTGTCACTAAGGTGGGTTATAAATCTGGGCATAATAGAGGTTAAATAACAGCTTTCAAGCGTAAGAAGTCAAACAGTCGGTCATCGTGTTTGTGGAGTGCATGTAAGCGGTGCGCAAACTGAGATATGTCGATGACATCACCTGCTGGCACACAAGGTTGCGAGTATGTTCAAGATAACCCAGAACACATTGGCAACTATGCGCCTCTTCTATTTGTGGTCACATTTGTAATTTTTAATGAACATTCTTAGAACTACAATGATGACAATAGGCCCGCATCTATTGTTTTATAATTTTCATGTTATATCTGAAAAATGGTTACAACGCGTGTCCTCGCTAGAGACGAGTAGGAAGTAACATCTCGCACAGGTAGTCAAGGTAATTTGAGTAATTACTACGAAGAACGTTGAATTTCATGTAATAACAGAGACGTTAACGATACAATTATTAATGTTGAACTTCGACATGATGCTGTAATTATGGTAATGTTGCTAATCTTAAAAATACTTGTATACAAGTTAGAGAATAATTTCCGAAAGCGTTTTTAACTTTTTTGTAGGTACTAGGTACTAAGCGATTTACATCTTGAAACACGTCGAGTAAACGGTAAGTGCCCTTCGCTTGTTCATAATCATGTTTGAGAGCTAATAACGATTCAACCGGCAAGGTCTATAAGTAGCCGATATCTGCAGCCCGATTCCATAACTTGGCTTCAATCGAATTCTCAGTATCGCAGCCACTAATGCCTTGCGATAGTCGAATTTGCTATGAAAAAAGTGATAATCCTATTGTAGCCAAGTTATGGAATTGGGCCACTGATTCCATTCAATTGATTTCATTTCATATTACACAGGTAACAAATACCAGCTTCAGGGGAACATCCTACATGACTTAACAGATGACCACAAACAACATTAATGTATGCAATAATCGACTTTAACCCTCTGTTTTACGATCGAAATATCCAAAGAACATGTTGAAGGGATGGGGCAGAGGGTGCGAGATAACGCAGGGTGTGCAACTGTCCAGACAGGTGCGTATCAACAGGTGACGGCGACACGTGGCTATGTGGTGGGGGTACAATCTCTGACAGTTGCATGTTTGATGGACTTCACCTGTCTTGTGCCAGGATGTCCGTCTTTCCTACATACAGTCATAGATTCTGTACATCAACTTTCTTTCATCATTCTGACTATTAATTTTTTCGTAGAGCATGTTTATCATTAAAATTTCATTAAAATTACAAACGGAGCCGAGCTATAAGTATTATTATTATCTCATCATTTACTGATACAATTAGATGAAAACTGCTAATGTTAAAGTACTTTGCAAATTCGATACGAGATCGAGAACATGCTAATTTATGATTTGACGATAACAATCTCAATCAATTCCGTCTTTACCGACGGAAGCCCGCGACTTCTTCGGAGAGCTTGAAAAGGTGATAGAAAAAGAAATTCATCGTGTCGTGTAGAAATCGCAACAGAGTGCGAGTGAAACGAAGTGAAACGGCGCCAAATGGGCATGGAGCATATCGACCGTCAAATTAAATTCAAGTACAGTAATAATGAGAGACGAGTGACGCTAGTGCGGGCTATCACTTGACATTATACCCATACTAATGAGAACGAGAACGGTGGAATAAATGGACTGAAGAATGGATACAACACAGTTTAATGAGCTTGACTGTGGTGGTGGACATTATTAACTGAACTTCAAAATATTCTAATTTAAAAAGATTTTTCGAGATCAAAAGAGGACGTTGAAGACGTAACACAGATATAAATGGAATACTAATTAAGAATAATAAAACAGATTATACATTTATGTGCGAAAATAATCAAGTATAAATATAAAACAATAGTTTCTAGGAGGCCAAAGTTGAACCGAGTTGTGATTAGCACTTTTTGTCACGTCAAACCAGCTCACAGGTAGATGAGGAAAAACCTTGAGGATTCTACAGTTTACGTAAGTGATGTTGATTAGACACTTATTATGGACAAGTGTTATAACTTTGGCATTGAATTAAGATAATTGGTAATAGAAACTGAGACGCAAACCGGAGGAAATGCTTTGGAGGACATTTAAGGTTACCTAGAGGGATTATGTTTAATTGAAACCAAAATTGTGTAATTTGTGACAGTCTACGTAAGTCTATGAAAATGTTATCGGTAGATAAAGGTCATTAAAATTCACAAAAATTGATAAGAATACGTCATTTAACATGCCCATAACATCCTTGATAACGTAATAATCGAATGTAGCGTGTAGACCTAAAATAGAGGCCCTAGCGATAACAAGATATGGAAAACAAATTTCATTTTAATTTGTTATACTATATGTATAGACTGTCTAGCCCAAAACGCAGGTTAATTTTGTGGATCTTGAACAAAAGCGAAAGCCAAAAAATGGAAGGGTCTTTGTCGAAACAGGATAAGTTCTCCGTCTCATTCTTCAAGGCGGGCTAGAAAGGGACACGCGCAAAATGACGGTTACGACCGTTTACGCGATGCAAAATAAATAATAAAGCCATAGGCGACTCCATCTTGTATATTATTCATTCTGGGTTTACGTCAAGAAAGATGACATCACCGTAACTTATGATTTGAGTCAACATCGTGCTCAGAAACCTATACAACTAAGTCAACTAATATGTTATGTCGACGGAGCCTTGCTTGGAGCCTGTTGCCAGGTGGAATTTGCACAATTACAATTTACAGATATTGCGGTAATGAATGTCGCCGGTACACGTTTAAGGACCTTTTAATGGGTACAGAGGTTGATTGCCAGGTGATAATATGGAAACAGGATCCTTTACAAAGCATATCACTGCATTCAATTGGAAAAATATTGATCAAGACGTTTCAGATCTTTGCAGAAGATGAAAGTAGAAACTATTACAGATTTTACGAAAAATTAGAGACATTGCAGCATCTTAAGAAGACCCTAACGTCAGTCACGAGATGTCCTTTGACCGCTCGGTTATATAACGTACCTGTTTGCCGCCGGCGACCATGGTGTCGGCTTATGGGTCACTTGCACTGGGGTAAAGTCACAGGCACTGTCGAGGGTTATAGGGGTACTGTCTTGTGTTCAGTGGTTGGTCCGGGGTAGGCGGCAATGGGGCCGCGTCAGGCGGACGCGGCGGTTCAGTGAGGACTGGCGCGGCGCAGCCGGCAGCGCCTGGGGATGCGCTCGCGCCCCGAACTCAAGGCCGTGCACGGCGGCGCGGGCGTCGCGGCGCGCTTACCTCACACGCTCGACCCGCCCACGGTTCGCTGCGCGACTCTTTGGAGTTCCACGACTAGCGGCGAGCGAGAAACCTTTGCTTGCAATTCTTAGGAGCTAACTTAGGTTCCAATTGGGACTTTCGTGCGTTGATGAGCTATGGCTGCGTTTTGGGTTTGCACTTGCACCGTGAATGATATATCTTCCATTCCTTCCGAAATGTTATCGCCTCCGAAATTAATTCTTGCACAATTTAATAAAGCTTTCAGAACTCATGTATTTCAAAGGTGAACTAGTACGCCACGGGCATTTACATCATAGGCTCACTGGACCTTCATTATCATAACTGCCTTCATGTACAAGTGTACATTATGTACATGGATCTTCACCTCAAATCGTACTTGTACTTGACCGGTTTTTGAGCATTAGTCTATATAGGACCGCACTTCGAATAGTGCGGGCACTCAATGACGACTTGTTAGCGATTGCCCTCGTTTGTGAAGTTATAAAGACAGCATTATAGAGAGCTTGCTTCAATAACTTGCTGATAAGGCAACGATGATGGAAACAGGCTGTGTTGAACAGCCTGTTTCCATTCTGTGCCGTGAGTAACAACTGGTTTTGTTTGTACTGTGGACCCTCACTCTGCAATTGTGATCGTACTTAACCGTTTTTTGCGCAGATTCTAAATCGGCTCGTGATCCAACTGATAGGTCTGTGTGCGTATGACGGAGACAACACATTGCACAGTACGTCTTGTACAGTGGTGGCATGCGGTGGCTGCGGCCGTCTGTCGTACGAGATAATGGAGAGAGTGGCCCGTCTCATTCACATGCTGATAAGGCAATTAAATCGCCGCCGATCACAGGTCTGTACGGTTTTATTGCACGATAAATATAGTACAGACAGTTAGGTGGTGGTATTTTTCTTTTTATGCTGTATTCATCTGCAATAATTTTATTATGAACCGCCGACCGTGAAGACCTAAACTCTTGGTAACTATTTATGCTGTATTCATCTGCAATAATTTTATTATGAACCGCCGACCGTGAAGACCTAAACTCTTGGTAACTATTTATGCTGTATTCATCTGCAATAATTTTATTATGAACCGCCGACCGTGAAGACCTAAACTCTTGGTAACTATTTATGCTGTATTCATCTGCAATAATTTTATTATGAACCGCCGACCGTGAAGACCTAAACTCTTGGTAACTATTTATGCTGTATTCATCTGCAATAATTTTATTATGAACCGCCGACCGTGAAGACCTAAACTCTTGGTAACTATTTTGGACAGTTTCGAGCGTTCTAGAATAGTTTCACGGCAATAAAAAGCCGATATTTTTAATTCATGCAGTTTCAAATCCATAAGTCAAGTAGTTGAAAAAACCAGTCAGACGCGTGCTAAGGCCGGGTACACGCACCGGCATGTGAACCACACAAGATACACAGGTACTAAACACACAGGTGTGTATGTGTGTACATTGTACGTACGTGTCTAAGCTTGCATTAGACCGCGAGTGCACTGCCCAGTGTCCACTAACCAGATAACGCGCGAGTACTATTATTTAATCTGTGGCGCGGCCCACTTTCCCACTTCCTTCCTACGGCACACTCGGCCGCGGGCAGGCGACATTGGCATTTACTGACTTCGTCTCAGTTGTATACGTGATTATTTTAATAGAGCTAGCAGAATTTATTTCCCAAGACTGGCTTGAGTTTGGCACAAAAGTGTAGTAAAGATGCATAAATATGTTTTGGGTGGGTGGGTGTTCAATGGAAATCAGCGTCGGCCAAAGTCTGCCTAGCTAATTACACGGGCAACAATACTTACTACGATTTTATTCATATTGAGGAAGTATATCAATACCTTAATCCTATAACACAGTTTTGTATCACAAACACCAAACCCACTACAACTATAAAAACATAATTACTGCATGCTTCAAACCAACTAAAAACAAAAATACATGCAAGATGTGTAACATAACAACTCTATTTTAGCACTCTTAGACGTCTGCAATATACATGTAAGTTTATTATTGTGCTCTACATGACTTAAAACTATAATATGTTCTGCCCTACATTTTTACGTAACTGCACAATTATACAGCCAAGGTTAAGTACTAAACCAACATTAGAAACTGTCTAAGACAACACCGGGTAAGTTAAGGGTAAGACAAAACAAACCACACGGCACAAAATTTGACTAACCAGTGTGTTATCGTTTGCGCCTAGCTCTAAAGCGTTGGTAAAATAACTGAGTATCTGGAAAACAAATTTATTAAGCATGTTTAATTAATACATTATGCTTACAGTTTCAATATAACATGCTCTATATATAAGCTTACTCAACTGTTTAGTTAAAATTGCATTTTTAATGAGGACAGTTGCATCGTCAATATGATCTAGTTTCTAGGGTTCCATACCCAAAGGTTCCTAATGGAGCCCTATTACTATGCTTACATCTTCCGTCTGTCAGTCCTACCTAGGGCTTTATCCTGTGAACCAATTATGGTTAAATAATAATAATATGGTTTGCCAATAGGTATAGGTTCAAATTTTCATGTTATTGAGGCTGATATCCTAAAAAATTATTTTAAAAAAAAACAATTTTTGCTTTGTTGTTATGTTGAAAGGAAACGTTGTTTTCCTCTTCCTCCTCTTTCCTCTTTCGTAAAAGCGATGATACATATACGAATACATTGTCTGATGGTACAGAATCCAAAAAGGACCCAGAAAGGTTGTCTGGAAGAGATTGCTTTTAGCGATAAGACCATTCACATAGCCTGTTTTAAAAATAAATTCATGTTCATTCATTCGTTCATGTTAAAAATAATTTGATGTATATTTTTTTCCCTTAATTCTGGTGCAATAAAGTGTTTATTATTATTATTATTATTATTATTAACCCTCGGTCAGTGAATTAGACTCGTGTTTGTTTTTCTTGACGTTTTAATACAGACAGTTGAAATTGTATACGAAAATTTTGAATCTTAGTGGACCATCTGCTCATCAGTTTACAGTAAACATTTATGAAGAAATGTGAGACACCCTTGTGACCAAGAACCACAAATTCATATGCCATAATACTACTAGCCACACTGGCCCAGCTTGGCAGACTAGCGCTCATTCTCTGAGGCCACCAATGTCCTTCAGTGGTTATAGCGCTAGCAATGTCATCTAAACAATGCATTTATAAACAAAATTAAAGGTCTTTTAGGTTGAGATCAATAACATCAATACAACTGCCAGGACTAATTGGCAATACTTAAAATACACTGGTAACACTATAGCGCGTTTTTTCTGTCATCTTGTCCATTGTCTTTGAAAATAGCTTTTGTGCAGTAGTAAAACCACAGAATAAATAGCACTAAAATAGATATAATATTGCGTAAAACCCCTAAGTAAAACAGTACGGAGTATAAATAAAGACATTAAAAACCAATCTAGCTTCTGTCTGTCTGTGATAAGTTCAGATCCTAGCCTAGGAAAGCATAATTAATTTAATCTAGTATATTTTTCCCCTATAACAAACAAAATAGGTGAAAATCTCATTATTCAGTGGACTCTATTCCCATAATTATTCATGAACAATGTCATACTTCTAGGTGATGTCACGTTTCCACTAAATTAAGCAAATAGGTAGGTTATCCTTTATGGTTATGAATGACATTTTAATTTACAAAGTGGCCTATCACTGTGATTCATTTTGAAACAAACTAAATAAATTCAGATTTATTTGTATCAGTACTCAGTAGTTTTATGAGGAAATGAAAAAATTATCACAATGCCAACTGGAATTCACGATAATGGTGCCAATGACAAGCATTTTAATGTTAATTATACAGACTTTACATTTAGGGCATTTATTACATTATTGAAAATGAACTGAAAGGGTAACATTGCAGTTACCATGGCTTAAAATTATTAAAATGCTTCTTCGTAAACCTCGTTTTATTTTTAAACTATGAGGGGCAGTCGAAAAGTTCAAGGAAAGAAAATGAAATTAAACCAAAAATTATTTTTCCATTTCAATATTCTCTCCCTTAACTCCAATACATTTTTCCAATCTGTCAAATAATTTGTTTAAAACATTGAAAAAAAATGTTTTGTCGAGGCCTTCAAAATAGGGCAAAATAACCGACTACTACTTCTTCATTGTTAGTAAACACTTTTCCTCAAAGTAATTTTTTCATTTTCGGGAACAAATAATAATCCGAAGGGGCCAAATCTGGACTATAGGGTTAGGTGGTTTATAGTTCCGAAGCCACACTTGTGTAGGGCAGCCATCTCTAAGTGGCTCGTTGTTGTGCAAAAGCAACACACCTCGAGTCCATTTTCCCCTTCTTTTTCCTTGATGGCCATTTTAGCTTTTCGAGTAACCTGGCGTAGTATTGTCCAGTGATGTTGACACCTTTTTCTTTGTAGTCGATCAACAAAATATCCTCAGAATCCCAAAAAATTGTGGCCATGATCTTTCCGGCCCGTCATCGTCTTCAATTGACTCTGCCTTGCTTGAATAGGCCATGCCATTTGTAAATCATGGTTTTCCCAGGGCAAGAGTCCCTGTAAGCAGATGACATCTCTTCCTTGATGATCTGCAGCGTTTTTTCTCAGCTTGGTGAGGAATTTTATAACAGCGCGAAACTAAATTTTCTGTATAGTTGACATTTTCTTCCCAATTGACCTGTTGACTTGGCGATAACTCAAACATGAGTGACCAGATTTAGCTAAAACTTGGTATTTATAGTGAAGTTGAGTCATCGATTAGTCCTAGGTATACGAAAAAAAACCTGTCTCTTTCTAACCCTTTCATTCCGCAAACTTTTTGACCACCCCTTGTAGCTGAGCTCTGCAGATTAGCCCGCATGCAAACTTAGCTTCCCTGTTCAGCCCCTTAGGGATGGAATTTTATAAAATCCTTGCTTTATGCACATCTAGGATACTCAAGGAATATTTACTCCAAGTTTAAAATCTCTAGGTCAACCAGTTTAGGCTTTCCATTATCTTATAGACAACCAGTCAGTAGGTGTGTCACCATACTGTTTTAAAGGTATGGGCGATTAAAAAGTCAGAAATTAATGATCTATTAGCTTTTAAACATTTAAGACCCAAGCAAGCAGATGTACTCTAAATCTAAAAAGATGTTGGGCAGTCATTGGGGAAAATATGAAGCTTTGCCCTACAAATGGTAGTGTAAGATGTTTTGGTTTGTATTGCTTAGTCCTTATAGGACTTAACGAAAAAACAAATTTTCAACCTCGAGGGGTGGAGCTTTAGCCGCCATCTTGAATTGAAGGGGCCAATATTAGTTTTTTTTCTAAATAACTTTAACAGTTAGCATTATGCCAAAAAGTCTATGAAAAATATAAAGAAGACAATATTTGCAACATTTTTTGCATTCACAGTTGTTCTGTTAGTCTCATAGGTAAAAAGTTACAAGAAGCGAATAAAACATCTTTACTAAAAATGCTCCAATGCCGGAACAACGTATATTCTTGTTGTTATAACCCCTGAATGTAGACTTTATATTTGGAGAGTGTGTTTATAAAGAGGTAACAACATACAAAAAAAAATGATGTAAAAAATTAACATTTCAAGGGGTTTAAAAAGGGGGTCATTTTTTTTAACAAAATGCCTCTTTTTTTTAAGAAAGAGTTGACATTAGACAGTTCTGGCTCAGTTTTTCAAAAAAAAAATAGGTTGATGTGATTTTTGATGAAAAGCTGAGCCTGACATTTTAATTTCGAAAAATTTGAATAGTCCAGACATGTGTAAATATATTTTATTACAGGAGCTTACATTTAAAATTTCGACTTATATAAAATAATATTTTGAAATTATCATATTAAAAAAATTGGCCTAATAATGTGATACAATATCCTTATCACCTTATCTTCTTCACTTTAAAAGTGATAACGTAAAGAATTGGAGGTGTTACGAAACCCTATTAACATACATATGAAAATGGCTCCATAGTAAGGTATTTTAACTTTCTCAATTACAGCACTATTTAGACTTTAGATAACGTAACTTTGTAAGAGAAAAATGATCCGAATGATAAAGTGGACACACAAGGTGTATGTTATATTTGTTCATCAATTAAATTTGTCGCCTGATCACATAGCGACGGAGAAATCGGTGGAATCTCACGACTTCGCGCGCGGCACTATCCTTGAGACAAAAATCAAAGAATTTACTTAGTAAACAAATGTTATACTCACTGATTTAGGCATTTTGGCGGGTTGGGATCACAATCTGCAACGAAACAAGTATACATTTAAGGATTTGTCATACAAATTCCAGCGCCGCTGTCTCTTGGGCCCTTTGACATACTCGGTAAATTTGTAACCAACCAACCGGACTTTTGAGCGCAATATGTCAACTGATCACTGCCAGAACAGTTCTATATGTTTTATCATTAAATAAGTACATTCAGGAGATCACATTAGAGTTGCAGGCACCGGTCAGTCAAACAGGCGCAGATAAATTATGATTGAATATTGGTCGCAACGTTTTCTAAGTACTTTGTGTATTAGTGGTCAATAGTAGACTTATCTGTGCTACCAAAATATGTGTTAATGTTAAGGCTTACCCGGTAAAAAGAAGTTTATCTCCTATTAATCCACATATGTAGCACAACACTCATCAAGAACGCACACACCCTCCAGCCACAAAAATATCGAGATGTGACATGACAACTGCTTGCGTGACGTGGTAGCTAGGGTTGTCATTTAAGATATATCAAATTCTACCAAGCCTGAGTTCGGATTAACAAAAGGGCGTTTTGGACTGTTTCGATCACGGAATAGAAAAAACAAACGGAACTGGTACTTACATTGGAAGTTGGAACTGCTGTCACCAAACTAAAAAAAAGAAGAAAAAAAAGTAATATTCTGTACTAATAACAAACCCTTCTTGTAATTGGGTGTGTATTATTGAGACGATTTAAGCTTATGAATCAAGTTTGAAATTAATGCGTTAACGACTGCTTCATAAAGTTTACTTATTTTTACCTACGACATATTAGTAAGCAAGTTATGATTTTGCATAACTGTTGCACAGTTCACCCGCACACGTTGCACTTCCTATAGTTTTTTTCCTATTCTGTGGTTTCGATTGTCATTTTTGCCACTAACGATCGTTCTTAAACCAAGGAAAAATGATCCTATACTTTTCGGAATTAAGTCGGTTTTTCGATGACAAATTTAACTATCATGTTATCTAAACAAGTGAAACGAACGGCGATCGAAACATATTGATCGTTTTTAACTGTTATTTTAACACATTTGAAAAGAGAAAAAATAAAACATTTGTTGAACACACAACACATATTATAAGATAAAAACAAGTAAAATGTGCTTTTGAGTGTGTTGAAAGGGGCTTATAATCAGCACAAATGCCCAGTGTGTCACACTCAAGAAAGTTATATGTACTTACGTACAACTGGAACGATATCTTCAAAGAATAAGCGGGGTATCGATTATTTGACCTTGAAAATGATTTAAAATTAAAAAACAAGGACGTGAGCGGAAGCCTTCGTTGCCACTTTCTTATTATACGCTTTATATTAGCTTCACTTGTATGTTTGTATGTTTGTATGTTTGTAACCGACTCCTTTGGACGCTATTTTGACCCACTTTAAACGGTCAGATTTCATTCACATTTTGCACATCTGTCAAAGACCGATGACAATGCAATAATTCGAAAAAAAAGCTCTTATAAATAAACCAAACTAAAAAGTAGAAAATAAATAATAGTTTAAAAAAACTAAAAAACACGCTTTATATTCAACCAAGCTTTATAGAAAACCAAACTATTTACACTATTAAAATTTATTTTCTATTTTTTGTTCGGTTTTCTATATAAAGCGTGTTTTTTAGTTTTTTTAAACTATTATTTTTATAGTGCCAATATCAGATGACAGCAAATATTTCGTAAGACAAATAGGACAAGAACTTCTTTAATTTCCAGAATAAAGTATTAAATCTCATTAGACACCAAAGAGGATGTAATATTAAATAGGTGACCTCTTTGGTACAGTAGTCTTTGTGATGATTATTTCGCAAGTTTATTTTAGTCTGTGCGAAAACTCTGAAACTTTGTACGAAAAGACTATAGGTCCTCCGTATACTTTATTTTCTCGCATTTTCTTTTTAATTTACGTTTTCGGTGAGACCACTTTTTTATATGAGAGATATCGTTCCAGTTGTACGTAAGTACATAGAACTTCCTTGGTTCTGACCAAGGAAGTTCTATGTCCAGATCTAGACGCCAGTGCATCATTTGCTTCCAAATGAACGGCCTACAAGAACGCAATAGCAGCAAAGAAAATAATGCACAGGGGTGGTCGTTTTGGGCCAAATGCCAAAGATTGGTTTGGAATTTTGAGGGTCAAATTAGCGTTCTGGGGGTAATTCTCAAGCGTATGAGATTTTCTTTCATAAGATATGACGTTACATCTAGTATTAATTAAAAATTTCAAAGTACGGATGATATGATGTCATCGCGTATGAAAGCTAATATCACGCGCCTGAGAATCACCATAAAATAATGTTTTACGTTTAATTTGGATACAAAATGAAATAACAGTTAAAAATGACATCATAAATACTGCGACCACAGAACTTGTTTCAATCAGATTGTCACTTTCTTCAAGGCAAATTCGACTCTATCATAACCCATTAGGTACTGATAGTGATATTGAAAATCTGATTGAAACCAACATACGTGGTAAGGCTGCTGGTCATTTGTCGTTCGGTTTGGAAATTATCGTTAGTGGCAAAAAATTACAAAAGTAGCAAAAGTGTTGAAATTTGCCAACCAGCCCCTGCAGTGCGATTACGTAATATTGATCATGATGGTTTCAAGCCTTCAAATTCAATAATGCTTTGAGTCGATTTTGCTATGAAAAAAGTGACAATCCGATTGTAGCCAAGTTCTGTAATTGGGCCACCGATTCAGAACCATTCGATAACTCAGCAGCCCGATTCCATAACTTGGCTTCAATCGGATTGTCACTTTTTTCATAGCAAATTCGACTCTATCGCAAGGCATTAGTGGCTGCGATACTGACAATTCGATTGAAGCCAAGTTATGGAATCGGGCTGCAGGGCCCCGACCACAGAACTTGGCTTCAATCGGATTGTCAATATCGCTATCACTAATGCCTTGCGATAAAGTCGAAATTGCTATGAAGTAAGTGATAATCCGATTGTAACCAAGTCCTGTAATAGGGCTGCAGTTGTCGATCGATTCGGTTTGATATCGTTCGATTTAGTAGAATCGAAGAAGAATTTGTCGAAATCGAAATCGAATCGAATTAACGTCATACCATACGATTAAAACTATGGCAAGACTATCAAACGCTATTCAGTGGCCGTATTACATAACTTGGCTTCAATCGAATTCTCAATATCGCAACCACTAATGCCTTGCGATAGAGTCGAATTTGCTATGAAAAAAGTGATAATCCGATTGTAGCCAAGTTCTGTAATTGAGCCTCAGCACTGCGATTACGTAATGTTGATCATGACGGTTTCAAGCCGTGAAATTCAATAATGCTTTGCGATAGAGTCGATTTTGCTATGAAAAAAGTGATAATCCGATTGTAACCGAGTTCTGTAATTGGGCCACAGAACTTAGTTTATTGAAGCCGAGTTTCCGAACGTTCGATTATTTTTTTCGTTACCACAGATTAAATAGAGATACTCTACCTACTTTATGCCTCGTGGCTGCAGCGGTAGCCAAAACTCAGACAAAAACGCGCGCGGTGCACGGACATCTTCGGTAACTTATCGAGAGCAACAGCAGCCCGATTACATAACTTGGCTTCAATCGAATTCTCAGTATCGCAACCACTAATGCCTTGCGATAGAGTCGAAATTGCTATGAAAAAAGTGATAATCCGATTGTAGCCAAGTTCTGTAATTGGGCCACGGAGCATTCGATAGCCTCTATATTATTGTCATTTAATAATTTTGTATCGTAAATTTAGAAGTATAACATTTTAGGTAGCTTGTTTTGTTCAAAACTATTGTATCATTTGTATTTAGGTGATTTAGCACGATGATACCACTTTGCTTATCATAGCTTAGAGATGAAGACTTCGCCAAGAAGAAAATGACGAGCGTGAACACCTCCCTTTATCACTTAAAGTAGACGTATGATACATTAACTGTGGGTTGCATCGAACGCAGTCACATCCTCTACCTAAGTATTTATCGGGAAGTATCGACTAACGCAAGATCTTACATTGGCCCTGGTCGAGGCCATACGAGTATATGCCTGGGAAGGACTTTAGAATTGGTATATCTCTTTATAATCTTAGGGGAGGGGATGGGGTGGGAGGGGGTTGGGGAATGACCCTCTCCCTGTAAGTGAGGGTGGCGGAAACCCATATTTTTTAAGAAAAAGCAAAATAAATATTTGATGTTAAGTTATGGAAAAACGTAAAGTTGTCAAAGCTAAAAAAAAAGACGAATGCAAAAGCTCGCTACACTTCGTTCCCGCTTTCATCTCCTAACCTATCACGGCCAAGTTGGGATTCCGACTAACGCCTGTAGCGGTGGATAATGATTTTATACGAACTGAAATTATACAGAAAAAATATGCATTATTCTATGTTTTTTATTTGCTAAATAAACATGTAATAACGAAGCTCCGCAACAAACAGCTATCCACTGCTGTCAAAATACGTAGTGAAGAGCAAATTTTCCCTACATTAAAGATTCATTACGTACGCTTTTTCATACGTAACCTCCTTACAGGGGGAGGGTTATCTCCTTTTTCTCTTCCACCCCCTCACCTCGCCTAAGTACATAATATGTACGTATACCGATTCTAATGACGAGCCTAGGCCTGGTATAAGAGGTTTTTTGAATGGAGGTGACAAATGTTTCGCCATACCTGCAGAAATTAAAGTGAGTAGGTACATAGCCTAACTTAGGTATATATTTATCAGGAAGTTAGGTAAAAAAAACTACTAGGTAGGTAGGTACCTACCTGCTTAATATGTATCGTTAGGTAGTTACCACAGCACTGAAGCATTTTAGCTTCTCTACGTCAATTTTATTTTTTATTTGCATTATATTATGTACCTATGTCAATGTCCATACAAAAATAACGATTCGAAATTTAAAAGTTAATTGATGTCACTGAGAGAGGCTAAAGATTAACTTAATTATGGTATTTCGTTTAACCATGTTTCGTTTTGAATAATAATTACTAACGTAACTCTAAATTTATATCTAATTTTGAATTTTGTGCTACAATTTATTATTATTTCAATATTTACAGGTTTTGAGCGCTCTTCATTTTTATGCTCATGGTAGTGATCAAAATCCATTGCCGGTGAACATGATATTGCCGTGAGCCAGCCCAGCCTCAGCTAATTATTGGCTGTACATTATTTGATTGCAAATTATTGTCCTTACAATATAGGGGCTCAGCCTACGGACTCAGCGGATTCGATCTTGCGACACAGAATACATAATACTCTGACATAATACTCTTGCGCTGCGGGATCTTCAAAACATTACCATTTGTTTGAAAGTAAGTACCTACATATGTTTACAAAGCTTAACTACAATTACATACTTTTAATTTATTACTACTTACCATATTACATACTTTTTATCTGATATTTTTCTGCAATTTTAATTTATTTCTTAAATGTTTGATTTGATAGAACTAGAATTACCTTCAATTACATTTGAATATATTCTTATAAAGAATTCAAATTTGAGAATTAGTGAACCTAAAGAGCTACCTAAACGCAACATGAGATGCAATCATAGACAACTGCACATTACTTGCGTGGATGCAGTCGTTAGTTACTTTGCAGTTAGTAAGTAGAAAACGAATCGAACCCTCAAGTCAATTGTTCTGAATAGCTCGAAAATAGACATTCGATTCGAGAACTAAGTACATTGAATTGAATCGATTCGGTTCGTTATCGCAGGGTTCTGAATCGGGGGCCCGAACGGCTTATTACAATTTACATTTTGAAACTGTCAAAAACGTCCTCAACCCAGTTCAAACTCGGGCTTGTAATAACTATTCTTTTTTGATAACGCATCACCCGTCCACATACCTACGGTAGCAAAACAAAACAGTCGTTGGCAAAGAGTTGAAGCTTTCACCACTATCTTCACCACTTCGAAGATAGTGGTGAAGAACTTGTGACTTGAACAAGCAACTTGTGGTTGTGTGCTGGTTTTAAAATCAGTCAAGTTCTCGCAGATTTGGACGAACTTTTGGAGTTGGAGGGTTTGACGATAATCTGGAGCCATCACAATAAATACGCCATATTTGTCAAAAAAATAAAAAACAAGAAAAAAATATTATAGTTACAGCTTGACGTCCGCACAGCCTGTAGCTAACATAACAACAGACTGATACGCCACGCGGTACAGTTTTTAAGCAACGCGCCTCCACCGCGGTAAAATTTGCGTGGGGCCGTTTTTAGCTTGCTTTACATTTCTTCAGATATCATCAAATTATAATTACTGCGTAGCCTCAGTTTTTTTCATGTTTTGCTTGCAGTTTGTCTTAACTTATGAGAAATGTTTCTACCAATTTTTTTTACTTATGGCAATATTTAAAAACATAACGTTCTGACCTACGCATCTGTCAGTTCATTTTTATTTGATCATTACATTGAATAGAAAGAACAATGGCGAACTCCCATACATACTTTTATATCAGTCAAATTTACGGCGTCTTTAGACAAAAAATATCGCAAGTAATTCAGCTTATTTTCCTGAGATTGTTACTCTAACCGCTCGATTGATTCTATGCGCTACAGTCACTTTTTTTGTTTTCATTGATCATCGCAACTAACGCTACAGTCACATTTTTTGTTTTCATCGATCATCGGACCACTCGATAGCGACGTAAATTTTGCCACTCGATTTTGAACATTATTGACCTCAATAATCATTCAAATCTAAGCGTGTTTATATAATTATTTTGCTTCGAATCCCACAAGATAAACACTTGAAATATGTGCCGTACCTATTTAGCTCCATAAATCACCAGTTTGTTTATCTAAGCGCTTAATGAAGTGGTCATAAAAACTGTTTGTTTACGCAAAGTCGGCGCGGCCAGATGTGTCGCGTAGACCTTCTTATTTTTGTGGGTTAACAATCAGATACCTGTGATCTCGGCACGTACCCAATAAATCCCCAGTTTGCGGCCAGATGTGTCGCGTCGACCTTCTTTTTTTTGTGGGTTGACCATCAAGTACCTGTAGTCTCAACGCATATACAATCAATTACCAGTTTGAGGTTAGATGTGTCGCGTCGGCCATTTTTTATTTGGGTTATCAGTTTGGTCCTGCGATCTTCAGCGCGTGGACAACCGAGCGGCTAAGATATATTTTTTGGGGAGGCCAGGTATTATTGTCATTAGGCTTCAACATTTTGTACGTTATGTTAATGTTAATGACCTTTGAAACAAGTCTTAGAGATTTAAATTATTTTATCCACTTAATTAGGTAGGCAAGTAAGTACTTATGCGTGATAAATATAATGTTTCAAGATATTGTAGGTACCTGCCTATTCAATTACCTATCTAGTGTAACAGACTAGGTTTTTGAATAAGAATTATTTTCAATCTGTTACTGCCTGGCGAGATAACAAAACAATATATTTAGGTATGTTGCTGGTGTTTCACTGTGCAGGGAAACAGTTGTCGTCTATTAGCACAAATATTTTGCAACAATTCCTTACACAAAATATTTTATTTACACAAACCTTTGTATCTTTCGTATTTATTGTTCAATACTTTAACCAACATGCCCTATGTTCTATTATTTATTTCACGACCTGGATGACTGGTAGGTAATGCTGTTTAACATTAAATCCTTCCTTTTACCTACACTATTTTTGTGCAAAACAATTAAATAAATTAACGTACCCTATTATAACAACAATTCTTTACACTTCCTCCATTAACTATAATGCAATGTATTCCCTTTGCTACGAGTAGGTATAATGTTTTCTATAGAGGTTATATATTGACGTACCATTTTGTCTATAGCACAGTCTATATTATTATTCTGTTTACCGCAAGGAAAAAAAGATTTAACGCCAGTAAGCCTAATTCAACCTCCTTTGGTTTAAAAACCCGGTGTGAAGAAAGCGTTATTCAACCTCCTTTGGTTTAAAAAACTGTGTGGAAAGTATACTGTGTTGACAATGTTGACGTCCAAACTGGAAACGTCATTGTATTATAAATTATATTTTCACCCGTTGGAAGTAGGAAGGAAATGAAGTTACAATTACATGATTTTTTAAATTGATTTGTAAAAACGTAGAAAAATAATTACTTAAATTCTGTAGAAATGATATGTCAAGACGCTGCAAGATTTATCGCATAAAACTCCGCCTATGTTCTTTACATACCTACTTAAGTAATTCGATCAAAATTCTTTTTCATGATTCTTAAATTTTTCAGAGATAGTGTTATTTGGTTAATTTTTAGATTCTGTTCTATTCTATTTATTTAATTATTTATTTATATAAGATATGCCAACAGTGTTTTAACAAGTATTTAACTTTGACTAAGAAACAATTGCCATTTTTATGACCGCAGTCTTAAAATTACAGATTCCGATATGTTCACCTTTTATTGAATAATTCCCCTCTAAAACCCATAGCTCTCCTGAAAGTAACTGAAGACATGCGTTGTAACATGGAGAAAAACTTAGTTACTGTGCTGGTTCACCATGACCTGCTTCTGGCCATACTTCCTCATCTTAATTTATCTTCAATCTCCGTAAATCTGGTTCTCATCATATCTTCAAGGTCGTCGGCAGGCAACCCGAAATAGTTAAGTGGCACGATGTTGAAGCAGGTGTAAATTGAAAGAGGAGGAGGTATATTGTTTCCGCTCCTGTTCTCCTTATTTATCAATCTACTTTCTCCTGCCATCAAAAGTCACTTCCATATGTACGCTGACGACCTCCAACTTTAATGCGCCGCAATTGTTGAGGATCTCGATAGTGTCTTATACAGACACTATCTACTTACTTGACCACTACTACTTACTTACTACTTACTTTACTTACTTACTTACTATTTACTTGATCTATTTAAACTTCACACATGGTCTGACAGCTACGGGATTGCAGAATAACCCAAACAAGTGCCAAGCCATTATTGTCGGCAGCTCGCGTCATCTTTACAAAGTCAATGTATCTGATCTTCCTCCTCTTTCTTACGATGTCTGCATAATTCCTTTCTCTTCCACCGTCAAGGATTGGGTGTCATCATTGACTCCAGTCTTTGCTGGTCGGAACACGTAAAATAAATTTCTCGTAATTTTTTATCTTCTTTTCACACTATCTTAAAAACTTCCTTCCCATTGCTACCAAAATCACCCTCGTTAATTCCCTTCCCTTGCCTATTATAGATTATGCTGTCGTTTGCCTTGTCGCAGTAGTCGACCTTAACTGTGAACTTCTCAACAAGTTCGATCGTCTTTTAAACACGTGAATAAGATTTATCTTTGGTCTACGTAAGTACGACCACATTTCTGAATACAGAGCAAAACTTCAGTAGTTACCTATTCGTGAGTTAAGAAATGTTAGGATTAAGCTAAAGTTGCTACGCTTTGAGATGTACAGATGCAAGCTTCAACGTTTGCCTTGTACTGCAGAAAGCTACAACGCTTTGCTACGTACTGTATTTCCCCCAAAATGGGTCAAAAGCGAAAACCAAAAAACAATCTAAAACACACTTAGTTCTACATAAAATATACAACTAAATAACAACAACAACACAACAACAAAACTACAACAACAATACAACAACAAAACTACAACAACAACACAACAACAAAACTACAACAACACTACAACTACTACAACTGAATGTTTCCGCCTTATTAGATCCGATTTCGATGGTTCTTTTTTTTTTATTCGAAAGCGAATAAGTTTATGTTGATTTCATACAAATTTGGTGAAGATCTGATGAGGATCTTGGGCGTGATGAGCAGAATAGCTCCTCAAAATGCAGTAAATTTCTCACTTTTAGGTTTTTATGAAAGTCAAAGTATTTTATTGTAAATTGTGACAATTGGCTGAAACATAGCTTGATGGATGACTCCGTTCCTTTCGAGACGTCAAATGTCATCGTCAAACGTCAACATAAACCAAATGAATTGACAGCTTATTGCGGGCCTCCGTGCGGATGGTGCCTCGGTGCAGTCTGTGGTCGAGGAGCGTAGTGGAAGAGCGTCAAATCATCCATCTACGAGTACTTCCGTCAAAAAGCGACAGTTGGTATACCTTGAAGAGAGTGGTATTTCCGTCGAGGCGGTTGGCGTCCTTGGGAGCTCCAGCCAATCAGCGTAAAGCATTTTGCCGCCTGTAGAATGGCGCCAGCAAGGCGACCTGTTGGATCTTCAACATTTTTTTGGTTCAGTTGTATATGAGATTTAGAATCAGCCAGATTGGCATATGTTTAGGAACGGTAATGTGTGGCTTCTATTGAATTGTGTAAAGCTAAGTATATTTTATGTAGAACTAAGTGTGTTTTAGATTGTTTTTTGGTTCTTAAAGTGAAATAATAATAAGTTGCTAAGTTTTAATAACATTGTGTCTGTGGTCATCCTTTGGAAGCTACTTGATTGAGATTTAAGATTTGTATTGTAATTAAATGTGCAAAATGTGGATAATATAAATAATGGTTGGATTTACTGTTTAATGATTATTTTCTATCTTAACAATTATTATCATTTATTCTTTCTTATTATTTTCTATCTTAATGCGTATAACAATTTTCAGAAGTGGGAGCCCGTTGTGTCCCATGTGGAACCCGGATGCAGCCTGTTTGCAGCCGGCAACCATTAACGTGGAGCGCGCCTTTTGGTATCGTGGCTTCTGCAGAAATTGTAGCTGACTTCAAGGAGGATCTGGAATAATCCATATCATTTAACTGAAGTGTAATTGAAAGCCAATATTGTGAAGGTATTTTATTAGACAATTTAAGCTGCTTGATTGGCGATGGTTAAATAGGGTAGAATTACTTTTAAAATCTATATGGTTGTAATAACAATGAAAAAATAATTTAACGTATTGTTGCTATTAAACGATTGCTGTTTTTGGAAGTAGAATTAGCTACGGATTTATGTTTCTAGTGGAGGCAGAACATTTTAAGAATTTTAATTTGTTTTCTCAAATCAATCAAAATCAAAATTTGTTTGTTTTGCTCACCAAAGGTTATTTGAAATAGTAATTGCGATCAAACAGCAGTAATAAAATAAACCTAGCCTCGTGACGACATAAAAAAAAAGTTCCCCAGGATCACCTCCCTCGGGAAGAAAATTATCTCAGAATCCAAGATGTTTTTTTTTACTAATTTTGAGGGTAGAAAAAAAACGACCTGCCTGTGTTAAGTAGAGATGTCCATGAGTATAACTGTGGTGTTTTGTGAACGTGGACCGCGTTTGTGCTCGAGATATGAGTCAGTAGGAAAGTTGTTATTAATTTCATCATTATTGGAAACCGACTCAAATTACATTGAAATACAACTAATGAAGAGACGAAAGACAAACAATGGAACTTCTCAGTTAATAACAGTAGATTGGAGTTGCGCTTATTTACATCGTACTGTACAGTTTTGTGCGTTTTAGATGATTGTTCGCGACGACACTAAATAACTTAAGACTTAGAATATAAGTGAATAGATTAAGCTATAGTTGTACATACGTTTTACACAATAATAAATACTGATTTTGGGTTTGTTTGATTGGTAGGGTCTATGAGAGCAAAAATAAATAGGTAATACAGACGACAAAAACATTAAGAATTGAAGGCTAAAGTGGGATTACAAAGACAGAGAGGGAGCGACGTGCGAGCGAGAGACACTGCTCGCCACTCCCACCGCCCGCGCTGCGGCCGACCGCCGCGAGACAACAGTGCGAATCAACCACATAAATACAGGAACATTTTAGCCCGAAATTCTTCAAGGATAGTCTTTCTTGGTGTGTACGGACGAAAACTGCAACAAGTCGCTGAAAGTGTATTCAAAGAAATTTCCTGAGGAAATTTTTGCGGATCGCGCCCACAGCTCCGTTGCTGTGGAGGTGAAAGTCGCGCGCAAGTGAACACCGGGAGGGAGCAGCAGGCATGTTCCCCACGCAGGTCTAGTACACGACGTGGAACGACTGCGTGGGGTCCGACACTGCGACCCTTCCAGAGGTCACACACCTCGAGTAACCGAGTAACTGAGTAACCGACCACAGTAACCACTGTAACCGCCTATGATGAACCCGAAACCCGGATCATCATCAAAAGGCCCTTTTCAGGGCCAAAGTAGCCTGGAAAAACAAGACGCCAAAGTCTCGCCCGAAGAATGCGCGACATCTCTGTCCCCTGCCGAAGGGCTCTCCCCGAGAGGATTATATGAGCGTGATATCCTCACACTCACCCGTCTTCACGAAGGCGGTGTCCTCTCGGGGGGAATGCTTCGGTGGATGTCACTGTATGTGCGCATTGAAGAGGCTGAGCTCGGAGGCAAGGACCTCACCATAGACGATCGAGTAGCGCTCGAATTCGCCGCACGAGCGATTGTCACGCTACCACCAGTCGGAGAATTCACGTTCCCGACACGTCGCAAAACGCCGCCACAACCGCCAAAGGACGGAGGACTCAAGCGTCTCCGCACCCGCTCTCTCTCTGCTAGCCCAACGCAAAGAGAAAAGCGAGCGAGGGACCGGAGCCCCCGCCGGCTAGTAGAAGAAACGCCTAGGCGAACGCTTCGTGCAGAACCGAAACCCTGCAAAGCCGCCACTAGCTCCGCAAATGCGGAAATCCCGATCGGCATGAAGCCGAAAAAGCTGACTAGTACGTTCGCACAGGCAGCGCGAGTCGAGCAGACCGCAGCGCCAGAGCCATTAAATCAAGCGAAACCGCAGCCGCAACGTACTGCCAAAGCTCCGCCCGGTAGAGCACCGGTGGGAGGAGCCATGCAAGCTCCGCCCGGTAGAGCTCCCGGTAGAGCAGCATCGGATGCAAATGCAAATGCATTCGACGATCTGCAGCAACCAACCGACGACTTGCAGCAACCTCTCAAAAGGCAAGAGCCGCGATATCCCCCTCTAATCGTGGAGAAAATAGAAAATTGGACGAATCATTTTAAAATACTCGCCAATAAACTAGGAAGACCACCGAACGGACGCCCATATGGACAGGGCATTCGCTTCACTCCCACTGACGCAACAGAGTACAGGCTGATTCAGAACTATCTGACAGAACTGGAAAAACAGAGAAAATTAGCTGGTTTTCGTATTAGCTACCAGCGGAAAGGAGTTTGAAAGTCGCAATCCGCGGCCTGCCGGCCGACACGGAGGTGTCAGAAATCCAAACAGCTCTGGAGGAAAAGGGATACACACCAGAGTATGTCAAACACATAAAGGGACGCCAAGGAAGACCAGGATGTATCTTCTACGTACTCCTGAAGAGAACACCAAACCTGACGCCAAACATCTACCAGGAAACGGAGCTCCTTATGATGCCAGGCGTGGTCATTGAAATGTGGCGTGCCAAGAGAGGACCTGCACAGTGCCACAAGTGCCAGAAGTTCCGCCACAGTTCGCATAACTGTCACCGCGATCAGGCATGCGTTCGCTGTGGAGAACCACATCTGGCAAGAGACTGCCCCCGCCCTAGAGAGGAACCGGCCACATGCGCAAACTGCGGAGGAGCACATCCCGCAAACTTCGCGTCCTGTCCGATCTTCAAAAAAGAAACCAGAAACAAAAGAGCGGGAACACTGGCTGTTACCATCTCTAACCGGAGAGGTACAGCCCCAGTCATCCCAGCAATGGTGGAGGAAGAACCGAATGCCCAGTCCCTTATGGCACCGGCTAACCCACCTAAGATGGCTGGCACAAGAAGAGGAAAAAGAGGAGGAAAAAAGAAACCAGCACCACCACAAGCGGCCCAGGTACTGGAAAGTATCGGAAAGGGCCAGACACGACCTGCAAAGGCCCAAACGGCAGCTGCACAACAACCAGATGCCCTGGGAAGGACAATTGACGTCCTCAAGGGCATCTTAGAGGCGGTCCAGTCAGGCACGGACGCGGAGACCGCAGTGCTTAGAGGATTGATGAATATTCTCTCAAATGGGCGTTCTTAGAGTGGTATACTGGAACGCCCAAACGCTCGCGAGGAAGAGAAAACTGCTGGCCTTCTTCCTACGCGAGCAAAACATCGATATACTACTGGCCAGCGAGACGCACCTGCTAAAAACAGAAAACTATAAAATCCCGAACTACTTCGTCTACAGAAAAGACGAAATTACGCCAGAAGGGAGAGCCTATAGGGGGCTCGCAGTGATGTTCCACCGAAGGGTAGTCCACCAACTCATAGCGCCCAAAGAATATAATTCCATATACGCACTCGGTGTGCTCATTGACGTTGACGGTCAACACCAACGAATATTTGCAGCGTACAAAGCCCCAAATGATACGCTCATACCAGAAGAGATCAGGAAACTGGTAAAATCCGAAATCCCAACGATTGTTGCCGGTGACCTAAACGTGAAACATACGCACTGGAATTCAAGCAAAATGAGCAGCCAAGGTGGACGCCTATTCCAAGACTCGGTGGACCACCACTACGAGGTAACTGGTCCGGACGAACCAACCCACTACCAACCAAACGGAGAAGGCGATGTGATTGACATCGTCGTGCACCAAGGACTAAGAACAATGCCAACGCTTACAGTGCTACCAGACCTACCATCAGACCACAGACCTGTACTGATGGTATTCAAAGAGCTCCCCTGCAGAATAACCATTCCCAGAAGGAGAATAAAGATCTGTTGGGAGAAGTTCGAAGAAGAAGTCAAAAACACTATCAACACATTTCCGATTGAGAAGCCCGAGGACGTGGACAGGGCAACGGAAGAGCTGACCACAACGATCCAAACCTCCCTCGCAGCATCATCACACACCAGCGCACCGGGAGAGCGTTCCGACCCCCTCCCGACGCGGATTCGGAACTTAATACGTGAGAAAAGGGAGGAGAGGAAATTGTGGCAGCAGTCGCGCTGCCCAACCGCGAAGAAAAGGCTAAACACGCTTGTTGAGCATGTCAGAATCGCCTTGAAAGACCATGCAGCCGAGTCCTGGCAAGATCACATAGACGACATAGGCGAACAAATTCCCTCAGTTTATCGCCTATGTCGTCAGCTAACGACGACCCCGCAACCAATTAGACCACTGATGGACAAAAATGGGCACCCAAGATTCCTAGCCGCAGATCGAGCAGAAATCTTTGCGGACCATCTAGAAACTCTGTTCAAACCAAACCCCACAGAAAACGTAGAACACGTGGAGACTGTTGAAAAGCACATGGAAGATTACTTCTCAGCGTCACGCCCCGCAGATGAGAAGCAAATCTTCTTTTCACCAGGAAGAGTGAGAAGGCAGATTTTAAAGCTACCATCAAAGAAGGCCCCAGGACTCGACTGCATAACCAACGAGACACTGAAGCACCTGCCGACTAAGGCCGTGGCAGCTTTAACCCGCATCTACAACGGGATAATGCGGTCCGGCCATTCCCCCTTTGCTGGAAGACTGGCAAAGTGATAATGCTACCGAAGCCCGGAAAGGACACGAAAAAGGCGGAAAGCTATAGGCCGATCACCCTGTTAAGCACTCTGTCCAAGTTGTTTGAGAGGCTCTTGCTGCCGCACATACTTGAACATATCAAGCCGCGCGAGGAACAGTACGGATTCAGGGCCGAACATTCCACAACACTGCAGGCAACAAGGATTATAAACGATATGACAATAAGCTACAATAAAAAAGAATACGTTGCAGCGATACTACTCGATATGGAAAAAGCCTTCGACAGGGTATGGCATGAGGGACTGTTGTACAAACTGTCGAAGGCTCCAGCACCCCGGAAAATCGTGGATATAATTGCCACCTTTCTACGTGACCGCAAATTCCAAGTTGCAGTGGAAGGAGACGTACTTTCATCAACAAGATCGGTTAAAGCTGGAGTACCGCAGGGAAGCTGCCTCTCCCCAATCTGCTACTCATGGTACACAAATGATATCCCGCTGATAGGGCAGGCGAAATTAGCGCTGTACGCAGATGATACAGCCTATTACGCATCCTCCTTCAAAACGGAACTAGCCGTAAAGAAGGTTCAACCCACACTAGATGCCCTGCCAGAATGGCTGGACAAATGGAGATTATCGGTTAATGTGAATAAAACCCAAGCCATCCTGACAGGGAGCTCAAATCTGCCAACAAAACTGAAGTTAAAAGGGATAGATATCCCTTGGCAAGAAGCCGTAACATACCTGGGCATCCAAATAGACAGACGTCTAAACTTCAACAAACATATCCAAGCCACAATAGGAAAAGTTAAGGGAGCCCGTGTAAAGCTTAATCCGATCCTACAGTCCACGTTACCACTCCGGACTAAGACGATGATATATAAGGCCTACATCAGATCACGTCTTACGTATGCAGCACCGGCGTGGTACGCTTTTGCATCCACTACAAACAAAAAGAAACTGCAGGCACAAGAAAACAAATGCATAAGGGCAATAGTCAAGGCACCGAGATTCGTTAGAAACGATACGGTGGCACGAGGCCTACAAATGGAGAACTTGGAGTCCTTCGTAAGAAGGCTCAGTACAAATATGTTCAGAAAAGCGGACGAATCACGCTATGACCATATTAGAGGCATAGCACCTCTGCACGCGCGGCCACCGGATAACAAAAGAAGACGCCAGACGAGGCCATACCCCCGCGAACTCGTTACACGGGACGAAACAGATGCCGATACCCTAAACAAAAATGAACCGGAGAAGACGAAGAAGAGAATGGTAGGACGGCCAGAGGTCGCCGTCGTGGTCGCCGATCGGCTCGCCGGGCCTCCCCTGGGCAACCAGGGGTCTCACTCGGCAGGGCCTTGATCGCCCCGACATATGGTTACCCTCTGACCGATCCACCAGAGAAAGCCACATAAACAAAAGCCCGAAAGGGCCGAGAAGACAATGGCAATTAAGCCAATCAAATAGACCCACCTGCAGACGCAGGTCGGAGAACAGCCAGAGGAAGGGGGCTAAGCCCCGAAACCTCTCTTCCCTGCACCCTCCGGTGCAAGATGACCACTCGTCGCCGAAATTCATTCCATCGCCAGCAGCCGTCGAGTAAACAACTCGCTCTCAAGACCTCTCCAGTCAACAAGAACAACCCAGGGTCGGAACCCTGAACCAAGGCGACTTTTCTTCATCAACCCAGTGCCCGTTCCATCGACCAAACGAGCGCCATCGACCACGGTCGGTCACTTTCCGACTTCCGCCTCAGCTATACAGTCCACTAATCGACTGGTGGCTGGCCGAGCGGTGGCGCTCAGGAACATTGGTCCTACAGATCCGGATTTATTGAAGACAAGTGACGCCATGGTGCTGACACGCTCAGACACTGCGAGAGCGTCACGCCGGGAAGCCAATCCCGGCACCAGCGGGCTGTCGCCCGAATTTGAGACAACGACGCTGCAACTAGCGGGAGTGACGCAGGGCGCGCCACTGACGGCCGCGTCCTCCTCCCGCCCAGCCGCCGAGGGAATCGAGGGAGACACGGGTGCATTTATACCCCCCCTCCCTCGGACACCGGGAGCGCCGCAGGGCCCCCCCCTGACGGGGCCCTCCTTCCGGACGACGCATTTCGACGCCCAGTATTCACCGGCGTCACCGACGGGACCCAACAGCGGAGTCCGGAATAAGAAGATTGAAGCGACACGCTCACGTCAAGTCTCGCTAACTCTATGCGGACACACGGGCAAGCCACACCCACTGAAGCTTCGCACTATTAATCAACTACGACTGACGCCACAGAAGCTGCGCGGGGAAGATCTGAAGACATGTACACATCTCCGCGACCTCCAACCCCACTTCAAGACGAGCTACGCGACGCCGAAGGTCCTCATAGGACAAGACAACTGGCACCTCCTCGTCACTAAGGAGATGCGAGTGGGACGACGCGACCAACCGGCCGCATCCCTGACGCCACTCGGCTGGGTGATTCACGGTGCACATCACAACACGAAAAGAAGACAGGTGCACTTCATAGCGCACGCGACGATCGAAGACAACATGGACGAGTCCCTCCGCCACTACTTCGCCATTGAGGGACTCACAGTCGCCGCCAAGTCACCGACAAGTGACCCTGAACAACGCGCTTTGAAGATACTCGAAGAGAAAACGCATCAACTTCCCGATGGGCGTTACGAGACCGCGCTATTGTGGCGCGATGAAGACAGAAAAATGCCAAACAACTACGACGCAGCTTTTTTTGCCTCACATCGGTCGAACGGAAGCTATCCAAAAACCCTCAAGAGAAGCAGCAATACCAGCAGCAATACCAGCAGCAATACCAGCAGCAGATGACATCACTGGTGACAAAAGGGTACGCCGAGATAGCGCCTACTACCAGCACCGAGGGCAAGACCTGGTACCTGCCGCACTTCGGAGTTAAGAACCCGATGAAACCTGGAAAACTGCGCATCGTACATGACGCGGCCGCCAAGACAAGAGGTCAGAGCCTGAATGACCACCTACTCACCGGCCCGGACCTACTACAGTCGCTGCCGGGAGTACTGATGCGATTCAGACAGCACGCTATCGCTGTTTCGGCAGACATCGCCGAGATGTTCATGCAAGTTGGCGTCAGAGAAGAAGATCGCGATGCACTCAGATACTTGTGGCGGCAGGACCCGACACAAACGCCGACCGAGTACAGAATGAAGTCCATCATCTTCGGAGCGACGAGTTCACCCGCTACAGCCATCTTCGTCAAAAACGCTAACGCCGAGAAACACCGACAGCAGTATCCCGACGCTGCAGACGCGATAGTCAGAAACCATTATATGGACGACTATCTGGGGAGCTTCCGGACACCATCAGAAGCCATCAAGATCGCCACAGAAGTACGAGAAGTCCACCGCAGAGGCCACTTCGAACTAAGAAAGTGGGCTTCAAACTCAGACGAAGTACGGCGGCAGCTGACCGACGAAGCCCCGCCCCCCGACGTGACACTATCTGACGGCACGGCAAGTGAACGAGTACTGGGCTTAGTGTGGCGACCGACGGACGACGTCCTCGCCTTTTCTCGATATGGCCCGGATACCACAGGACGTTCTAAGAAGCGCAGCGCCGACGAAACGACAAGCGCTGCGAATTGTCATGTCCGTGTATGACCCCCAAGGGATCGCCTCACCTGTCACTATAAGGGCGAAACAGATACTACAAGAAGTATGGCGCCGAGGGCCTCCTCTGTACACAATGGAAAGAGTGGATGGAGCATCTACAGCGCCTACATGACGTGTCTGTGCCGCGCCATTATCTCGGCTACTCAGACGCAGTGAACCTTCAGCTTCACACGTATGTGGACGCCAGCGAGTCATCCTATTCCGCTGCGCTATATTGGCGCGCGGAGACGCCGGACGGACGAGTACAGACTTCGCTCGTACTAGCGAAAGCACGAGTAGCACCGTTGAAACTCACTTCGATACCACGCCTCGAACTTCAAGCCGCTGTGATGGGAAGCCGTATGGCCGCAGCAGTCACCGAAGAACACGACCGTAAACCCGACTCCAGAGTGTTCTGGACTGACAGCGCCACCGTCCTAACTTGGCTCCGAACTGGGTCACGCTCATATCGCCCGTTCGTAGCACATCGTATCGCCGCCGTGGAGGAAAATAGCGCACTCACAGAGTGGCGTTGGGTACCTACCATGCTCAACGTCGCTGACGACGCGACCAGAGACGTACCGCCCGACTTCAACCAGCGACATAGGTGGTTTACCGGTCCAGACTTTCTGTGTCAACCTGAAAGTCTATGGCCCGTCGCGCGGACACCGCCCCTCGTAGAAGACACCAAAGAAGAAAAATGCGCCGCCCTCGCCGAGACGACGAACACGCTCGGCGAAGCTATACCGAAGCCGGAACGCTTCTCAAAATGGGAGCGATACCTACGCGCCACATCGCGGGTACTCCAGTTCATTGACCTATGCCGACGAACCCGCCAGCGCACCCACTACTAACGAACGAAGAAAAACCCGCTATCCGATCCGACGTGGGAAAGGAATAATAATAAAACGACAGCGAAGACATCGCCGGGTACGACACAGGAAGCGACACTAACGAAGCGCCACATCGAGATAGATGCCGAAACACAGCGCCGCGCTGAAACACTTATCTGGCGTCTAAATCAAGAAGAAGCCTTCAAAGACGACGTAGAAACAGTACGATGCGGAAAAGAGATAGCACACACCAGCCGACTTCACAAGCTATCCGTGACTTATAGAGATGGAATACTGCGGCTAAACAGTCGCATCGAAAACATAAGGGGAGCCGACAACATAGTGACGTCACCGCCCGTACTAGATGGGAATCGACACGAAGTTAGACTGCTGATTGACTACGCACACCGCCGTATGCATCACGCCGGAGCCGAAGCCACCATCAGCGAGTGCCGACAGTCATACTGGATACTTCCCAACCAAACTTCCCTTCCCTTTGTGACCAAAATGGTCCTCCACCGCTGCCTGCCATGTCGCATCCGAAAAGACGTCCCTCCGCGACCATCCACGGGTGATCACCCAGCGTGCCGACTGGCGCACCATCAGCGCCCATTCACCTTCGTGGGACTGTGGGGAAAAACGATTATGCTATAAAGATTCGATTGTTTGTCACTTGTTCGATATTTAGCGGTGTAGCTCGACCCCGGTGCGGGAGGGTTTTTTGATAACCTTGCCTGCTTACGTGAATGTTTAATAAGGTTTTTTGATAACCTTGCCTGCTTACGTGAATGTTTAATAAGGTTTTTTGATAACCTTGCCTGCTTACGTGAATGTTTAATAAGGTTTTTTGATAACCTTGCCTGCTTACGTGAATGTTTAATAAGGTATCTACTTGCAGCCTAAGTTAATCCATGATCTTAATTTGGTTTAAATTCTGTAAGATTGTTCAAGGTTCAAATTGTTTCAAACAAGTGTAGCAAATCGGTGAAATGATCAGCGGAAGGACAATTTCTTCGACTTCTTTAGGTCTAGAATGTTTATTGATATTGAGTTGTGCGACTCTGCTGTAAAATAAATAATTGGCCGTGGAGCCAACGAGCAACTATTTATTTTACAGTAGTTCTTGCTCCAGCTTTTGGTAAAGCAGAGATCGATATCAGTGTCACTGATAGACACCAGGGATGATAGACCAGGGTTTTATTTTAGTGTTGTATTTGGGTGGTTTCAGTTGACTTGGTTTTGTGTAAGTTAAACGGTTTTATGAAATGAAATGAAATGAGTCGTTTATTTGTCATAAGCACGGGTAAAGATAAAGATCTTAGGCTCACACATATAACAGTATTTTAAGTAATTAATAAATTTTCAAATTATAATTGTGTATTTCAAAAATGTCATAATATAAAACAGAAAATCAATTTATTTTAAAATTTACATAAGACACAATTTAAAAAATTCGTCAATAGAGCAAATAGAAAAATGTAGCACCTAGTTTCGCAGTTTAATTTTGAATTTGCTGATTGGCATGTCTCTAATTTCAAGATGTATTTGGTTATATAAGTTTTAGCCATTGAGAACGCATTATTTTTGTATACTTTTAGGTTAGCTTTAGGTATAACTTCATGTTAAAAAATGAGGATATTGATTATGGTTAGAATGTTGAATTCCATTCTCCTCCTAAACATTTTCGCTCTGTAATGTGAACTGTTTTTGAACTGAGAAACAGGGAATAGCGGAATGAGTGCCTAGCGGAACAATATGCTGTAAGTATCGGAGTTATCAGTGAACCCTTTTTATACGCTTTATATTAGCTTCACTTGTATGTTTGTTTGTATGTTTGTAACCAACTCCTCTGGACGCTATTTTCACCTACTTTAAACGGTCAGATTTCATTCAAATTTTGCACACTTGTCAAAGACCGATGAAAATGCAATAATTCGAAAAAAATAACTAAGAAGTAGAAAATAAATAATAGTTTAAAAAAACTAAAAAACACGCTTTAGGTATATAGAAAACAAAACTAAAAAATAGAAAATAAATTTTAATAGTGTATATAAGAAAAAAATGTTTTATTTAAAAAAAAGCGTGGAGTGCTTCTCATATCTGTCAATGAAATATAACTATTGACCCATGCACCCCACAATCATTTTGATATAAAACATTTTTTCTTAATTTACACTATTAAAATTTATTTTCTATTTTTTAGTTTTGTTTTCTATATACCTAAAGCGTGTTTTTTAGTTTACGTTTGAAGTACTCGTAGATGGATGATTTGACGCTCTTCCGCTCCACTCCTCGACCACAGACTGCACCGATGCATCATCCGCACGGAGGCCCACAATAAGCTGTCAATTCATTTGGTTTATGTTGACGTTTGACGAAGACATTTGACGTCTCGCAAGGAACGGAGTCATCCATCAAGCTATGTTTCAGCCAATTGCCGCACTGACTGATACTGACACCTTGGCTGTGTTCACTTACACGCTCGAATCATCCGTGCGATTATCGCTCGATCATCCGGAGATAGCGAACGACTTTGGACGTCCACATACAACTGACAACTGTCAAGTGTCAGTTTCATACTATTCCCCCCTCCACTACTATTTTTCGGATGACCCAGGCGAACGCCCGGACGACGCCGTGAACGATTTCGAGTGTACGCGCGGGTGATCCGTGCGTCCTCGAACGTTTATGTGAACGGGCCCCTTTGCATCCCTGCAAAGGAGAAAACCATTGTACATTGTTCACAATATAACCATTTAAATACTGTAGAAAAATCCAAGACGAAAAAAAACTCTTCACATATTTCATTTGGCCATTATACAGGGCCGTAAATGACTGACCATATTGACAATTTCACAGACAGTTACGAAAAAGTAAAAATTAAAAGGGACAACTTGTCTCTACAGTGGGACAAACAGATGAAAATAAATATATATATATATATATATAAAAATCCACTTCTACAAAGATTCCATTACTTCCAAATATGTTTATTTAAATCCACAAACATTACAAAAATAAATGTTTTTTCCGTAAAAGTTAGAACAAACAAAGTTACCAACAAAGTTACATTATTTCCATAAAAGTTTACATTATTTCCACAAAAGTTCATTACTACCAAAAATGTTACAATACTACCAACAATATTAAATATAAATAAAACTCCTAAAAACTCACGAAAAAGAATATCGGAAATACTCGAAAGAAAGAAGAAGCGAAGCGTCAAGAATATGGATACCGATCGTTCAGCGGTCGTGGAACACGCCCACATCCCGGACTCTGGCCATTATTTGCGTTTTGATAGGGTTTCTGTGCTAGCGAGGGAGAAGTTTTTTTGTTCCTCGAAAGGTACGGGAGGCTATCGAAATTAGTCGCCATTCCAACTTTAACCGGGATCGTGGGTGGATTATTCCTTCTGCGTGGAGACCAGTTCTTGATGCGACTGACACAGGGTCCACAATGTGGGGTCATGAGCCGGACACAACGAGCGCAGTGTGCCAACAATTAAAGTTAACGGAAGTGAGTCACAGTGATAACTCCTCGACAGACAACGAAGTGACTGTGCAGGCCGAACATAATCGAGCGCCGCAATCGCCGCCCACTGGGCCGCCCACGCCACGCACAGTTGCGTGCTGACGTTCGTAGCGCTCGTCGCGGCTTGTCGGCATAACACTCCCAGATGAAGGACTTCAAAATAGTCCGAAACTGGTCGGAGTATTACCGATCTTCTTTTTTGTGAGTTTTTAGCCGTTTATATGAATATCACTCGCGTTAGTTTTCTAAATCAACTACCAACAATGTTACATTACTTACTTTTCGTTACATTCTTTCCAAACGTTACATAATTTTGAAAACGTTTCAATATTTTCTAAATAATTGTGAGTAACTACAATTTTTCAATTATTATTATAATTTATTGATTCTAATTATATTCCATTATACCAATCTACAAATATTTCGTAATTTCATAATTCATTCCATTATATCCACAAATGTAACAGTATTTCCAAAATAAGTACACCATTTTTATAACATTATATTTCCAAAAATAGTTCTTAAATAAGCAAATAAAGCAAATAAGCAATTTACAAGAAAAGCATGCATGTATTATAAGCATTTTTAAGCAATACTCAAAAGCATTTTTTAGCAATATTATTTGAAAACTTTAATAATTATTTATTCAACTCCAATATAATTATTTATTCAACTCCAATATAATTACTAATTCAACTCCAATATAATTACTAATTCAACTCCAATATAATTACTTATTCATCTCCAATATAATTACTTATTCATCTCCAATATAATTACTTATTCATCTCCAATATAATTATTTATTCAACTCCAATATAATTACTAATTCAACTCCAATATAATTACTTATTCATCTCCAATATAATTACTTATTCATCTCCAATATAATTACTTATTCATCTCCAATATAATTATTTATTCAACTCCAATATAATTATTTATTCAATTCCAATATAATTATTTATTCAACTCCAATATAATTATTTATTCAACTCCAATATAATTATTAATTCAACTCCAATATCCTCCATACCTCCAAAATATTTATTTTCATACCTCCAAAATATTTATTTTCATAACTCCAAAATAATGAGCCCATAGCTCCAAAATAAATGAGCCCGTAGCTCCAAAATAAATGAGCCCGTAGCTCCAAAATAAATGAGTCCGTTACTCCAAAATAAATGAGCCCGTAGCTCCAAAATAAATGAGCCCGTAGCTGCAAAATAAATGAGTTCGTTGATTCAAAATAAATAAGCCCTTAGCTCCAAAATAAACAAGTCCGTAACTACAAAATAAAAGAATCCGATAATCCAAAATAAATTAGTCCGTTACTCCAAAATAATTGAATCAGTAACTCCAAACTAAACGAGTCCATAACTCAAAAATAAATAAAACCGTTGCTCCAAAATAAACGATTTCATAGCTTTAAAACAAGCAAGTCGAGAACGACTCCATAGCTCCAAAATAGACCGGTCCAAAATAGCTCCAAATAAATAACTACAAAACATAAATACTTAACACTATCCAAACAGTATAAAAGTATTTTATTTTATTTGTTTATACAACATAACTAGCAAACTTTGAATATTTACATAGTTCCAAATATGTAATTGGCCAGTATATCAACATTTTATTTATACTCAAAAATTTGTTAGACCATCTTTTATTATTTCATTTCGAACCATACAATAAACTATTTAAGTTCTAAGCTAAAATTCCTAGCACCTGCTTAGCGTAACCTTAACTTTTACATAGAAACTCGCCCATCAATATCTTCGTTTGCAATCTAAACTTCTCACTTGAGAAAATATTAATTATGTAAAACAGAAACCAAGCGTGAGAATGTCAAGAGTCTGTTCATAGGTCTTAATGAACCCCGTCTTAGGGTCTCCAGCTAAACGTTAAACCGTTGGATTCGGGGCACGCTGGGCAGTGACAGCGTGTCAGAGGCGGCGTTCTGCGGTCACAGCACGCGGCACGCCACCGCTTCGAGCGCACAACGCCTCGGCGTAAGTCTTGATGTTATTCGAATGAGAGCTGGCTGGAGTGCCCCATCGAATACATTTTAAAATTTAACAATAGGCTCCTCAATTTTTGTGATAACGAATAATTTTCCCGTGCAACTATTGATAATGTTGAAACAGAACATGATGTGATTTATTTCCTAAAGTTGGTTATTATGTCGATACCTTCCTTTTGCCTAATATTATTATTATACCTGCCCCTGAATAACGACAACCCCTAAACACGATAATCTCTAAATGTCTACAAGTGTTTACGTATTTGCTAATCTCGAGGACGAAGCCAAGTATAATAATTATACTTGGCTTCGTCCTCGAGCCTCGGACGAAGCCTTCGCATAACTATGATAGAACTTCACTTACAGGTAAGTTCGTTTAATCACTAATTATACTCTTTGGTCTTCTGTATAATCTGCCGGAGCGTATGGATGTGGTCTACGGTGCTAAGCAGAGCCTCAAGACGAAAGTTTATAATCAATGCGTGTTGCCAGTGCTGACATACGGCACTGAGACGTGGTCGCTAACTATTGGTCTCATACACAAGCTCAGAGTTGCGCAGTGTGCCATGGAGAGGGCTTTGCTCGGTGTTTCACAACTAGTTGAACAGTTTCATTACCTCGGTTATGAACAGTACAATAATATACAAAATAAAGGTGGCAATCCTTTGATTTATCTTTTAGTAATCTACCTTTAAAAGTACGTGAACGTGTCACTCCACTCATAAGAGAGGATCTGTCGCACCCTATTTTCCGATAAGTCGAAACAGGCTAATATCATACCAATTCATAAAAAAAACACGACGTTCCCTAGTCCAACAAGGAAATCTTATAAGATCACCTAGTTCGTCCGTCACAGCGTCACAGCTTCTAGAGTAATGAAATGAAATGCAAACAAATGGACCTCGACACGAATGCTCTAAAAGTCCTCAATTTCAGAAAAAATATAATTATAGGTACGCGTTAGGAGGAGGGATATTATGGTTTGTGAGTTCACTCCGTATTTCTAGTTGTACTAAAACAATTAAAAAATAATAATTTAAGATTTGCTTTAGTAAGTTTCTTAACACGTTCAAAGCGGCAGTGATTTTTCTATTCTTTCCATTCCTGCTGTACAAGACGTTGTACACCTGGTAATAAAACTATCATTGTGGCGGTACAGGGCTTATTAAACCTTGTAACGTTTAAGAAACTAAAACCCTTTTTTTGGCTTCATGTAAAAATATTTATGTTTTTTTTGCTTTGAATATTAACAGTAATGAATTAATTGACATGAACCTGAAGATGTACGTCAACAGCTTGTTTTGTTTAAAAGTTATAGCTATAATAAAATACAGGGTCTTACGCACCCTGTGCCGCACTGAATAAGGGAAGTTTTCTGCATGTTTTAGGGATAAAAATAAAAATATATTGTCCCCACTGTCTTCACGAACATCGTAGTTTATTTTTTTACGGGACCTTTTCGTCGGTCTTGACGCCATGTCGATGCAAGCGTTTCATTCGAATGCGATCCAATACTAGCCGCGCGAAGCTAGCGTGGGGTGCGGTACAAGGTGCGCGGGATATCATTCAACCTATTTTCGCACTATGATGAAATTTTATCTCTTCTGTGCGGTACCTGGCCGATAAAATCTGGTATGAAGGTAGCCACACCAATGGACTCTATTTTAATAACACATCTTAGATATATATTCATCTCTTTCGTACACCGAACCAAATTGAATTTATGCCTTTCGCACGACAAAGAGTTCTATACTTTTCTTAGTCGCACTGTAAGCGAGGCATAGACAAGTTCAGATCTGGTTTCGCACTCAACGTGTTAAGGAAAAGTTTTCCTGGAGTGAAATGAAGAGAATTGAGACCAACGTGCTACTATTATAATTAATTTTGAAGCTGACTGTATCTATTGTAAAAGTCTAAAATGTAGTTTAAATTTTCTTTAAAATAAACCCCATTACTTCGAAAAACAAACGTTTGTAACTACAAAAGGAATGGTACAAATAAACGATCCTTGATGCCACATTATTTTGCCCTGCCTGTTTAGGCGAAAAAAAATAAAAATAAGTTTATCAGATATATTTCCAAATATACAGACATGCGCATTTTGTGTCTTTCTGTTACAATAATGTTGGGAAGCAGTTATAATAGTAATTAAAGTCAGGCTGAGGTTCGAACCTTTGGGTTGAGTAACAAATGTTACCGTTTGGCTATCAACCGATGCCTAGGTTTATATTTTAGGCGTTTTAGTTGTGAACACTTTTTCAGTTATGAAGGAAAAACGGTTTCTATGGAGCCCTATGCCACATAATTAACAACAGTACCCCATGTGCTAGGTATGCGTGGTCCGACAAACACTTGACTAGTTTAGTTAACTTGTTCCTATTGAGTATTTGTTTTTTATTCATGTTCAGTATTTTCATTACAGGATTCAAATTATCTTAACTGTTTTTAACGCCTTAACTTCAAAAAGAGGTGTGTTATAAGTTAAGGTTGTGTATCTATGTACCACTGTTTCTGTCTGTGATGTGGCATCGTAGGTCCCAAGCGAATGTCCCAACTTTGATGTGTTTTTTCATGTTTGAAAGCTGATGTGATCGAGATGGCTCTTAGCTATAATCGTAGCTTTCCAAACGAAAGGACCGTTTTTCATGCGGTTTTTTTTTTTCGATAAAAAAAAGCATCTCAATCACGTCTGCTGTGATTGAGATGCTTTTTAGCTATAATGGGGGAAGGGGAGTGGGGTGATGATTGTAGCTCCCAAACAAATGAATCGATTTTGATAGGGTTTTTTGTGTTGTAAAGTGGATGTGATCGAGACGTTTTATAGCTATAATGGGAATGGGTTGTATATTACCTTCAATACCAGCTGGGCAGTAACGGATCTTTGTTGATGCGCCCCATGCATAGAGTCGGTAGTAATTGAGTGAATGGATTTCACCGGAGTGTGATATAAGTGGAGCGTCACCTTCCTTGCCGAACTGCAGTTTACCTGAATACATAGTTAGTAGGATATTAGAGTATGAACAAAAGGGGGCAAGTCTCGCATGTAAGACCTATAATCTCTTTTACGAATTTCATCTATTTATGACGAGTCCAAGGGAAGGGCAATGAATTTAATTAACCATCTATGTATGTTTATGGGTATGTGGATGTTCCACCACAGCATCGCCCTCATTAGTCAAATTTTGACAAGCGAGTTATCAATCGATTTGTCTTCAGTTATAGAGTGTCATAGTCATTTTTTTACCCGACTATGGTGAAGCAAATGATGGTTTATGTGTTCCAACTAAAAACTTGGGCCGATTTTGACACGTAAGTTACGTGTACCAATCGATTCGTCTTCATTGCAAGAGTGTCATAGGCTATTTAGTTTTTGAACTTATGTCTTGTTGTGTATCATATCGGTACCTACTTATCTATCTATCTATTCTTATAATACAGCAATAAGTAACAAATAGTCTGTGCAATGAAGATAGTTAAAAAAAATATGTTTTTTTTACTTAAAATAAATTACTTAACAAGAATAGAACATTATTTTTAATGATGTCGGACTGTCTGTTTGTGCATCAAGTAAACACTACTGGACCGATTGCGATGCGGTTTCCACTGTTGAATAGCTTAGATTTTGTCAAAAAAACGTAGTTACTTAGTATCTTTATCCGATGATAAGACGCCAAGCAATCGATTAAAAACTATCTGACAGCCATGAAGGTTGAAAAAATACGGAGTCTACACCGCCAAACAAACGATTGAAGCAATAAAATGTTGAATTTATAATAGTTTATTTACTGAGTAATACTGGGCATGCAAGCTTGGGCGAGGCGGTTCTAGCTTAGATTAATTATTATTTATCAAACATTTAAGAACAGGTGCAACTTACCGTCATCTACTTTAATGTAAAAAGACCGGAACTGAGTCGAGGAAACTATGTCGGGAGTGGGGATGTCCTGAACTGTGTCGCCATTATACCACAACCATGTGCGTTGGTGACTGTGCTCTCCAACAACTGTTGACAATAATCACACAACAAGCCATTACATAATATCACCCTAGTGCGAATAATTATTGTTAATGCGAAAGTATCAGTGTACTGAGTGAGCTCAAGAAGTTCTATGGACAATTATACACCTCATCGCGTATTCCTCCTAGCACGACTAGCGATGCAAGAGCCCGTTTGACCCGGCATTATACCGAAGATATCCCGGACGTCAGCCTATACGAGATCAGAATGGCTCTCAAACAGCTTAAGAGCAATAAGGCACCAGGGGAGGACGGAATAACGACAGAGCTACTGAAAGCGGGTGGAACACCGGTACTTAAAGTCCTTCAGAAGCTGTTGAAGAACTCCGTCATCCTCGAGTGTACTACGCCTGAGATGTGGCACAGGAGCGTAGTGGTTTTGTTCTTTAAGAAAGGCGATAAAACTATCTTGAAGAATTATAGGCCCATTTTTCTGCTGAGCCACGTCTATAAGCTGTTTTCGAGAGAAGTTACAAACTGTCTCGCTAGTAGTTTTGACGACTTTCAGCCTCCCGAACAAGTTGGATTCCGGAAAGGCATCAGCTCCGTAGAACACATCCATACGCTCTGGCAGAAGACTGAAGAGTATAATCGGCCACTATTTCTAGCGTTTGTGGATTACGAGAAAGCCTTTGATTTAGTTGAGAGCTGGGCAGTGCTACAGTCATTACAGTGGTGCTAGATTGACTACCGCTACATCGAAGTGTTGAAGTGTTTGTACAGCATGCCACCATGAAAGTCCGTCTTCAGGATCACAGCACGAATTCTATCCAGGTGCAAATAGGGGTGAGACAGGGAGACGTTATTTCTCTGAAACTGATCACCTCTGCACTGGAAGAAATATTCAAGCCAGTCCATATCCGCTCCAGTTCAGAAGAACTGGAACGGATATGGTGTTAACATCAATGTCGAATAAATCACACCTTCGATTTGCCGATGATATATTCATCATGGCAGAAACCCTGAAAGACCTAAGCACAATGCTCAGTGACCTCAATTTTGTTTCCCAACAGGTGGGTTTAAAAATGAACATGGGTAAGACGAACATCATGTCAAATGCCCATGTTGTACCCATGCCGGTTTATGTTGGGAACGATATTATCGAAGCTGTTGATCACTATGTCTACTTAGGTCAGTCGATCCAACTGGGTAGATCCAACTTCGACAAAGAGGTCAACCGACGAATCCAATTCGGATGGGCAAAATTCGGAAAATTACGCCATATCTTCTCGTCGCAGCTACCGCATAGCCTCTAGACGAAAGTTTATAATCAGTGCGTGTTGCCAGTGATGACATACGGCACTGAGACGTAGTCGCTAACTATTGGTCTCATACACAAGCTCAGAGTTGCGCAGCGTGCAATGGAGAGAGCTATGCTCAGTGTTTCACTACGTGATAGAATCCGAAATGAGGAAATCCGTAGAAGAACCAAGGTTACCGACATAGCTCTCAGAGTTTGCAAGTTGAAGTGGCAATGGCCAGGCCATATAGTTCGCAGAACTGACAACCGCTGGGGAATAAAGGTTCTTGAATGGCGGCCACGAACAAGCAAGCGAAGTGTAGGGAGACCCCCCACACGATGGACCGACGACATTGTAGCCATCGCAGGAAGTCGGTGGATGAAGGTGGCACGAGATCGCTCGTCTTGGCACTCTTTGGGGGAGGCTTATGTTCAGCAGTGGACATCTAAGGGCTGACATGATGATGATGATGATCAGTGTGCAAATATGAAGTATGTATGTCGTAACGGCTGAACTGATTTTGATGAAACATAGTATAATGATACTTGTCATCATTGCCCACGTGAATAGGTGAAAGGGTGAAGCCGCAAGCTGCAGCTAGTAATCTACAATCTCGATTGGTTTTTAATCGACTTTCCAACAGAAAACTGTTCTATGTCCGATTGTTTGTATGTTTTTTTATATGTTCATCGATTTCTCCGTCCATTGCACCGACCGATATTGAAAATTATTTTTTATTTGATGGGGATGTCCTTCAGTGTCCTCCTTTCTAAATAAAGAAGCCGTTTGATGACGATTTTGTGTACTATGCTATTGTTACGCCGGTCGATTCTTAGAAAAAACAGTAGGTACTAAAATGACGCAATACCTACATTTAAAGGAACATTCTGGAACACACTAGTAGAGCGTAGGTACCTACAGAAGTTTCCATAGCGCGCGGTTGGTATATACCTACGGGCGCGGCGACATCAAAGGTGCCGCCGGCCTTAAGTACCTAAGGCGCGGCGCGGCGCGGCAACTCAAAGGCGCCGCCGGCCTTGAAAGTTCAAATACCTACCGACTACTATTAGTACATACGAGTAGTTACGAGTACCTTCTCGAAACGTCCGTCGCGGTATAAATAGAGCGCGCATCGACTGCCTGGAACAGTACTGATTTGTCTGACGAAACGAAACGATCAAAGTGATTCGAAGCGAGTATTCAGTGATAATTGATAAGAGTGTACAGTCAAGTTAAAGAGTGTTTGAGCATTATTTGTTGGATTAATTTATTTTTGTGGTTTTTCGAATAAAGGTGTTAATTTTTGGTGTAATTAGCGTACAATTATTTTATCCGAATCCCAGCTCGTAACACTATTTTATACAACTCTTGTTAACCACATTCTACTTAATATGTTATTGTTTCCAGCAATATTGTAATTACATAGGTGTATGTACTTACATAGTGTAAAGTAAATACCCGAGGCTTTTTCTCTGACAGGTCGATACGCAAGCCTCCGTCCGTTTGTACAGTGAGGTGCAGCTCTAAGTACGCGCGGCGTCCGGTGGAGTCTCTCCGCAGCGTGCGGGAGTGCAGGAGAGACACGGCGTCCAGCGAGTAATACGGAGTGAAGCTGTACCGGGCAAGTGTCTCTTCCTTAGAAGGCAACCCTGGAAACAAATACATATTTCTTTCATTACAGTCTTTAATTATAAGACTAACTACAGTTACACCCACGTGAAGCACCCCACGGTTACACCCACGTGAAGCACCCCACGGTTACACCCACGTGAAGCACCCCACGGTTACACCCACGTGAAGCACCCCACGGTTACACCCACGTGAAGGATAATGTTGTTGATGATGATGATGATGATGATTAAGATGAAAAGTATTCTTTGTGTTATTCCAGGGTATAAGCTATCTCCATTTCCAAATTTTGTCAAATCCGTTCAGCCGTTTGAGAGTAAAGTATGATTATGGTTACGATGAAAAGTATTTTATTTGTTATTCCATGGTATCTCCAATCTAAATTTCATCCAAATGCGTTCAGTCGTTTGAGCGTAAAAGCAAGTGAAACGTTGTCTATTTGTTAGTTTGTTTCGGCCCGAAACAAACTAACAAATAGACAACGTTTCACTTTTATATATTAGTGTGGATAGACAAATTGTTAAAAAATAATTTAATTGTCTTTTTTGCCGACTTCAAAATAAAGAGGTTCTCAAGTAGACTTGTATGTAGCCAAGAACGTTTAAAAAAATATGGATTGACGTTATCCGATCGTTAACAATTGTATGCTCTGCTATTCAACGACACCGGTTTCGATCCTCGACCGCATTAATTACTTTGTTAGAGCGATGATATCCGAGCGCTAACAATTATATGCTCTGTAATTCAACGACACTGGTTTTGATCCTCGGCCTCACTAATTACTTTGTTAGAGCGATGGTATCCGACCGCTAACAATTGTAAGCTTTGCGATACAACGACACCGGGTTCTATCCTTGGCTGCACTAATTACTTTGTTAGAGCGATGGTATCCAAGCCAAACAATTGTATTCTTTACAATATAAATAGACCGGGTTCAATCCTCGGCCGCACTCAATTACCCACATTTCGATCATTTTTCGAAATGTGGGTAACCGTTGGACTCGCCACCACTGTTCTGTCGGAGGGTAGGGTGGAGTGACAACAAGCTGGTTCAATGTACACTGATTTATTCCGTACATAGCTGGTACTTGTTAGGCGGTGCAAACGCAACTACTTATATCCAGGTAGCTACATATACAACACATAACCCTTCCCTGCCTTGCCATAGTCGGGTAAAA
This sequence comes from Alsophila aescularia, assembly GCA_946251855.1. Classification (NCBI taxonomy): domain Eukaryota; kingdom Metazoa; phylum Arthropoda; class Insecta; order Lepidoptera; family Geometridae; genus Alsophila; species Alsophila aescularia. The sequence continues at coordinate 2,487,456 of OX276375.1, forward strand.
AATTGCCTACGACACTCTATCCATGAAGACTCTATCGCTTTTCAAAATCGGACTAAAAGGTTCGATGCTATGGTGGAACATCCACATACCCACATACATAGATAAATACATACATACAAACATGTATACATATATACAGACATACAAAGACTGTTAAACTCATTATCCTTCCCTTGTTTCACTATAGTCAGGGGAAAATAGCAATATACGAACATATAATTCTTTTATATTTTTTACTGAAATTTGTACTAAATAAGAATAGACCCTGAACCTTGGTATACATTTGTACTAAATAAGAATAGACCCTGAACCTTGGTGTACATTTGTACTAAATAAGAATAGACCCTGAACCTTGGTGTACATTTGTACTAAATAAGAATAGACCCTGAACCTTGGTGTACATTTGTACTAAATAAGAATAGACCCTGAACCTTGGTGTACATTTGTACTAAATAGGAATAGACCCTGAACCTTGGTGTACATTTGAACTAAATAGGAATAGACCCTGAACCTCGGTGTACATTTGTACTAAATAAGAATAGACCCTGAACCTTGGTGTACATTTGTACTAAATAGGAATAGACCCTGAACCTTGGTGTACATTTGTACTAAATAGGAATAGACCCTGAACCTTGGTGTACATTTGTACTAAATAGGAATAGACCCTGAACCTTGGTGTATATTTGTACTAAATAGGAATAGACCCTGAACCTTGGTGTACAATTGTACTAAATAGGAATAGACCCTGAACCTTGGTGTACATTTGTACTAAATAGGAATAGACCCTGAAACTTGGTGTACATTTGTACTAAATAGGAATAGACCCTGAACCTTGGTGTATATTTGTACTAAATAGGAATAGACCCTGAACCTTGGTGTACATTTGTACTAAATAAGAATAGACACAGAACCTTGGTGTACATTTGTACTAAATAGGAATAGACCCTGAACCTTGGTGTACATTTGTACTAAATAGGAATAGACCCTGAACCTTGGTGTACATTTGTACTAAATAGGAATAGACCCTGAACCTTGGTGTATATTTGTACTAAATAGGAATAGACCCTGAACCTTGGTGTACAATTGTACTAAATAGGAATAGACCCTGAACCTTGGTGTACATTTGTACTAAATAGGAATAGACCCTGAAACTTGGTGTACATTTGTACTAAATAGGAATAGACCCTGAACCTTGGTGTATATTTGTACTAAATAGGAATAGACCCTGAACCTTGGTGTACATTTGTACTAAATAAGAATAGACCCAGAACCTTGGTGTACATTTGTACTAAATAGGAATAGACTCTGAACCTTGGTGTACATTTGTACTAAATAGGAATAGACCCTGAACCTTGGTGTATATTTGTACTAAATAGGAATAGACCCTGAACCTTGGTGTACATTTGTACTAAATAGGAATAGACCCTGAACCTTGGTGTACATTTGGTACCACCCAAATACATTATAAATCATGTTTTTCATATGTATCTTAAGACCACCGTCCGTTATTCTGCGTTATTCCTGGAAAAAGATTTTTTTGAGCTATTATAAGACCGCCTATTGTTCTTAGGATGATCTATCTATGTATTTACATAGAAATATAACTAATTACTATCAACTATCAAAATCACTAATCAACCACTATCTCTCCAATCTAAGCACTGCTACGTAAAAGTATGTATTTAAACCTAATTTGTAATATAAATATGTATTAGTTTATTGTAATAACATGTATTAGTTTATCGTATAAATAGTTATTGATTTATTGTATTTTACAAAAGTATCTATGTAACAGAATGTTATTTTAATGCGCCGCCGTCTACTCTTTGTCCATCCAACGGTTGTCTGGAAGAGATAGCTCTTAGCGATAAGACCGCCCATTGTACTTATTTTAAAGAAATATTTTATGTGTAATAATATCTTTTTAGGGTGCCGGACTAGGTGCAATAAAGTATTATCTATCTATCTATAAATCAAAATTAAATACGTATGTTCCGTAGAATCATTATGATAGATTACTTTCCACTCAAAACATAAAAATAAAGCGATTTTTGTGTGTTGTTTAAAAACTGCACTCACAAATTATTGCATGATACTAGGTGGCACTTGTTAAGATGGTCAGATATACATGGATAGATGCATATATATTTTGGAACTATGTCATGTTATTGTGATATATCTGCAGGTAGGTAAAATACAATTTTAAATGCAATAAAGTGTCATCAGTTTATCCTTACTGATTATAAGATAGTCCGTGTGGAATAGTGTCGCATTCTATCAGTGAAATATTTTTTTAAATCGGTTAATTAATATTTGTGATTATCCATCACACAAACACAAAGACACAAATAAAAAAAATAAAACTTTACGCACTATAATACTAGTATGGATTAATATCAAATTTCATCTTAGTGAGTTCAGCTGTTTCAGCGCTGAATGTTAAGAAATATACATTCATACACACAAACTTTCGCATTAACAATATTTATTAAATTAGATTATGTCTGTTCATCTTTTTGTCAAATCATATCAAACCGAAAAACAAGTAAATCAACAAGGTAAAAAGAAAAAATACGACTGCCCTGTAAAAAGAAAATAAAAAAAATTGCCTAAGTCGGGATGAAGTAAATAACGATACTAAATCTGTTCAGGCATTTAGAAGTTATAGAAGAACAAAGAAACTCACACACATGCATACATACATGAACCTTAAAAACATTACGCTCTCCTTTGGTAGCAGTCTAGTAAAAAAAAAAACAATATCGATAATAAAATACAGGCAGCACTATTATTTTGGCGATATATTTCCCTCTTAATATAAAATGAATATATATAATTGATAATCGCTATTTCAAAGGGCTGATAGCCAAACTACTTACCTTTCTTCATTAACAGAAAATTGAGCCAAAAAAGCCGTCTTTCATTAATGCAGCCGGACCTGATACCACATCATCTCGGTGCACAAAACTAGGACGAAAATTATAATATTGATAATATCTATGAATTTATTATATTAATTTACTTTTTTTTTTGCACTATTTTAAGTTTTTTTTTAAATATTTTTTTTTGTACTTAATGGGAAGAAGGACATGCAACTCAAGCAAAACGTTCACTAATTTCGTAAACAGAATCAAATATAAAAAAAACTGTTAAACTCATCATAATTTTAATATACCTATTCAACGAGGCAGGGCCCTTATTCGCTATGACCACTCACGCACGTAACGCGCCGCGTTAAGATATCTGCGTGGAATCGTTCGGCAAATGTAGAAATAACGTCACGCGTTTTCGGCAAGGAATTTCGTGTGCCATAGCGAATAAGCGCCCTGGTCTCGGTGGGGTAAACAGTTCTGTTTCATCCGTATTGGAGCCAAGCAAAGTTTATTCTCAATATTCAACTATGTTGTAGTTGTAAATACATGTGTCAAATTTCAACTTTATACTGTTAATACTTATTGAATAAAATGTCTGCGACATACCGATGGACAGACAGAAGAACATGCTTAAACAATATATACATTTTTGACAACGGAAGCCTTAAAATGATTGAAACATTTATATTTCGCAAAGTTTATAAAAATAAAGGTCAACTGTATTTCTGTCAGAGGTCTAGAAATATATTAATCCGTCAGGGCCTAATGTTCCCGAAACAACACGAAGAGCTTTAAAATAAGAAATTATTTTGAAGTCGGTGCCAAGCCAAGCAATCTATACTTATAACTAGCTGTGCCCGTGGCTTTGCCCGCGTGGTCATTTCATTTAAAAGTAGCCCATACGTATACAGGACTAAAAATGGACTAAAAATGCCCGCTATAAAGTAAGTACATATAGTATACTTTATTTGACGTCTGAACGAATTTTAAAGAAGTGTAGCATATATTAAAGTTTCTCGTGGTCACACCGGTGTGACAAAACGGTGTGATCACGAGTCCGTCGCGTTACTTTATAGGTACTTTTGTACAAGTCGCGGGCGAAAGCTAGTTTCGAATAAAATAAGAATTACATCCAAATTGGTTCGATAGGGAAGGGAATAGAGATGAGAAAATAATAGTATAAGCCTCACAATTTTAAAGGTGTAAGAGATATATAAGTAAATCAAAAGTAGTAGTAATCAAGTGTAGTAAGTACAATCTGAACTGTAAATCTCTCTGTTCGCTCGCGTCGACTGCCGCGCCATCGCATTTGAAGCGCATTACGTTATTACTTTGCATAACATAACCAATCAAGACAAGTCCATAATGGGGAAGTTTCCATTTTTTCTTTTACGCATATAATAAAATGCATATTATGCTGGATAAAAATTGCTGCATCCTTTTTAGCAAATTTAACTCTCGGTTCCGCAAGTATCTTTGGTCGCTTCGTATAAACTAGGAAACATGAGAAGCAATCAGTCTTCCATTTCCCGCTCAAACACTATAGAAATATTAGTGCATATTTTTTGTACTTTTGTATTTCTTAATGCCCCCGGAAGGTTTTGTACTTTTGTATTTCTTAATGCCCCCGGAAGGTTTTGTACTTTTGTATTTCTTAATGCTCCCGGAAGGTTTTGAACTTTTGTATTTCTTAATGCCCCCGGAAGGTTTTGTACTTTTGTATTTCTTAATGCCCCCGGAAGGTTTTGTACTTTTGTATTTCTTAATGCCCCCGGAAGGTTTTGTACTTTTGTATTTCTTAATGCCCCCGGAAGGTTTTGTACTTTTGTATCTCTTAATGCCCCCGGAAGGTTTTGTACTTTTGTATTTCTTAATGCCCCCGGAAGGTTTTGTACTTTTGTATTTCTTAATGCCCCCGGAAGGTTTTGTATTTTGTATTTCTTAATGCCCCCGGAAGGTTTTGTTCTTTTGTATTTCTTAATGCCCCCGGAAGGTTTTGTACTTTTGTATTTCTTAATGCCCCCGGAAGGTTTTGTTCTTTTGTATTTCTTAATGCCCCCGGAAGGTTTTGTACTTTTGTATTTCTTAATGCCCCCGGAAGGTTTTGTACTTTTGTATCTCTTAATGCCCCCGGAAGGTTTTGTACTTTTGTATTTCTTAATGCCCCCGGAAGGTTTTGTACTTTTGTATTTCTTAATGCCCCCGGAAGGTTTTGTATTTTGTATTTCTTAATGCCCCCGGAAGGTTTTGTTCTTTTGTATTTCTTAATGCCCCCGGAAGGTTTTGTACTTTTGTATTTCTTAATGCCCCCGGAAGGTTTTGTTCTTTTGTATTTCTTAATGCCCCCGGAAGGTTTTGTACTTTTGTATTTCTTAATGCCCCCGGAAGGTTTTGTACTTTAATATTTCTTAATGCCCCCGGAAGGTTTTGTACTTTTGTATTTCTTAATGCCCCCGGAAGGTTTTGAGGTAAACAGTGTCAGATCCCAGTTCCTACTAAAGTTAGGGAAGGATTTTTTACTCCAATACTGGCCTAATGTGCCCTTTACATAAATAACATTTTGTACATAAGTACACACAAGTACAGTTTGAAGAAAAATAAAGGTGTTTTCTTTACATCGTGATTTATCTTCGGGCAAACAATGATGAGAGTTCTATATTATATTAGTTGTGTCACATGTGTTTGGCTTTGAACTTACCGACTTAATGTAGAAGTTTCTCGTCTTGATCGACGCTGAACTGGATCATCTGAACTCAGGTGTATCCTGGAGTGAAAAAATAAGCAACTCGTTATTGATTTAAAACAATATATATTCACTTGGTGGTGCGTGGAAACCACCCAATAGCGGAAAGTAGTTAATAAAGAGAGTCGCGGGTGCTTTGCTGTATTTATGTTCAGTGTTCGATATCATAACTACGAGTAAAAAAGATTTTGATTAATGATTAAAATAGATTAAATTCTATATATAATTGTGTTAGACATGAGACCACTATAGTACTAGCTGCGCCCAAACATTTACCGTAGACAATTTTCTGGGATGAAAGTATCAGTTTTATTCCATAATCTGAAGCATGTTATAATAATATACATCTGAAGTACATCCATCTGAAGTACATCATTCAGTCGTCAAATAGATTTTATCGATTCATAATCATTATTACTGGTAGCATTGAGATGAAAAGTAGGTACATCTGATTTTAAGGCAAATCCTTAGTTTTTAGCGACTTCAGAAAAGGAGACGGTTATGTGTTCAAGTTCAAAAAACTCTATGTTGTATTTTTGCATTATTATTACGTTGATGATTTCGAAAAAGTGATACTGTTCTGGCTCAATTGTAATTATTTTATTCTTTTTAGTGGTTGTGTACAAAAAAACATTTTTATTATGAAGACGATTTAAGATTTTTTGGAAAAATATTTATATAACAGTGAGAACCGATTTTCAATGGGTCCAGTAATGTTTAAGTAATGTGAAAAACAAACAGACGGGTTAGTGGAAGCGGGTCCAAAAATCCTGCTTTGCGGGTACACAAAATTTTTATTCCTTTTTTAATGTATGTGTCGTTGGGTAATCGTTGAACTGGGCCGATCGAGATCTGTCCAGGCAGATCACGATACGCCGACATTTCTTGATTCGGCCGATTTTTTCTTGATGTTTAAATTGGGCAGATCGATAAGAGAAACCTATTTGTAGATATGTTCTTCTGGTCACTTGCCCACATTGAGATATGGCTAGGCGCATCGTTCAACCTAACTAATCTACCTAGGTTTTAAAGCGCAATTCTATCAAACATAGTAGTTTGTGTTAATAAACATTAGTTTGTGTTAATAAATATTAGTTTGTGTTAATAAACATTAGTTTGTGTTAATAAACATTAGTTTGTGTTAATAAACATTAGTTTGTTTAGAAACAACTCGTTGTTTAGAAATGTTTGATAGAATTGCGCTTAAAAACTAGGTAGGCTTGTTGGGTTGAACATGAAAACTGATAATAAACATTAGTCCGTTTTCAACCTACAGAATTGATTTGCCCAAGCGTGGGCGGGCAAATAGACAAATGTTATGCTTTGAACGATATGGCGGTTATTAGACAGGCAAATCAAGAAATGTGGCGTATCGAAATCTGCGGCAGAACTTGGCCCAGTTTAACGATTAGCCACGTAGTATTTGTAAACTCTTTGGATTAGCCTACGACATATGCAACTTTTTTCCATAGATTAATGTTACATTAAGTATAGCCAGTATCTACATTATTACTAAAATATATTTTAATTAGTAGTAAATTCTCTAAGTTCCTAGTTAAAAATATATTTCTTATTATATGCTATTGCCGTATACGAGTATTTTTCTAGATTTGTACGCAAAGGTCTAACTTACACTAACAAGGTACTGCTATGCGGAAAATCGTGTTAAAAATAAATTAGAGTCCCCTATAATGAAATGATTTAATACTTTAATTTTGATAATGGAAAAAGTATCACAAAAATAGGAACATGTTATAAGTTCAAAAACTAAAACCAGAAAAAATAATAACCTATGACTGCCCGCGACACTTGCGATGAAGATGAAGCGATCAAGGAAGTTATTGTACTTACGTACACCTACATATAACTTCCTTGGAATCGATTGACACCTCGCTTGTCAAAATAATAACCTATGACTGCCCGCGACACTCTTGCGATGAAGATGAATCGATCAAGGAAGTTATTGTACTTACGTACACCTACATATAACTTCCTTGGAATCGATTGACACCTCGCTTGTCAAAATAATAACCTATGACTGCCCGTGACACTCTTGCGATGAAGATGAATCGATCAAGGAAGTTATTGTACTTACGTACACCTACATATAACTTCCTTGGAATCGATTGACACCTCGCTTGTCAAAATAATAACCTATGACTGCCCGTGACACTCTTGCGATGAAGATGAATCGATCAAGGAAGTTATTGTACTTACGTACACCTACATATAACTTCCTTGGAATCGATTGACACCTCGCTTGTCAAAATAATAACCTATGACTGCCCGCGACACTCTTGCGATGAAGATGAAGCGATCAAGGAAGTTATTGTACTTACGTACACCTACATATAACTTCCTTGGAATCGATTGACACCTCGCTTGTCAAAATAATAACCTATGACTGCCCGCGACACTCTTGCGATGAAGATGAATCGATCAAGGAAGTTATTGTACTTACGTACACCTACATATAACTTCCTTGGAATCGATTGACACCTCGCTTGTCAAAATAATAACCTATGACTGCCCGCGACACTCTTGCGATGAAGATGAATCGATCAAGGAAGTTATTGTACTTACGTACACCTACATATAACTTCCTTGGAATCGATTGACACCTCGCTTGTCAAAATAATAACCTATGACTGCCCGTGACACTCTTGCGATGAAGATGAATCGATCAAGGAAGTTATTGTACTTACGTACACCTACATATAACTTCCTTGGAATCGATTGACACCTCGCTTGTCAAAATAATAACCTATGACTGCCCGTGACACTCTTGCGATGAAGATGAATCGATCAAGGAAGTTATTGTACTTACGTACACCTACATATAACTTCCTTGGAATCGATTGACACCTCGCTTGTCAAAATAATAACCTATGACTGCCCGTGACACTCTTGCGATGAAGATGAATCGATCAAGGAAGTTATTGTACTTACGTACACCTACATATAACTTCCTTGGAATCGATTGACACCTCGCTTGTCAAAATAATAACCTATGACTGCCCGTGACACTCTTGCGATGAAGATGAATCGATCAAGGAAGTTATTGTACTTACGTACACCTACATATAACTTCCTTGGAATCGATTGACACCTTGCTTGTCAAAATAATAACCTATGACTGCCTATGACACTCTTGCGATGAAGATGAATAGATCAAGGAAGTTATTGTACTTACGTACACCTACATATAACTTCCTTGGAATCGATTGACACCTCGCTTGTCAAAATAATAACCTATGACTGCCTATGACACTCTTGCGATGAAGATTAATCGATCAAGGAAGTTATTGTACTTACGTACACCTACATATAACTTCCTTGGAATCGATTGACACCTCGCTTGTCAAAATCAAACCAAGTTTTTAGTATGAACACATAACCCTTACGCTGCCTTGTCGTAGTTGGGTAAAAAAATAGCTTATGGCACTTTTTACCTGAAGACGAATGGATTGACACCTCCTTTGTCAAAATCGAACCAATAGGGCCGACGCTATGGTGGAACATGTACATAACCACTTACATAGATTTATAGACTGTAAAACTCATTACTCTTCCCTTGTTTTGCTGTAGTCATATAAAAACTATCCATTTGTAGCCTTTACGAGTCAGAAGGTGGAAAGAGACTGAAGTGCAATTTCTATTAGGTACTGAATATACCTTGCAAACAATAAATGATGAGTTATTAAGTTTCTATGCTCATACTGCACTAATACATGCAGTATAACAGTACATAACGAGGTAAACATACTGCACTAATACATGCACATAACGAGGTAAACATCCAGCTGAACTAATAAGTTCGTCTTCAGTAATGTAAAAAATTACAGCATAAATGGGTACGTGAATTATTAGATTTTCAAGTATCATGGTCACTAACATAAGTATTATCATTAGAAACGGGATATTTACCATGTATTTTATTTATTTTTAGTAACAACTAACAAATAACTTAACAATTTCGTGTTTCGAGTGACTGTGATGACGGTGGCACTAGTGTCTATAGTAACAAAAGTGTCAGAAAGAGGGTAGATCTATATGTCTGCCCGCAACACTACCCGCTCGCAGAAGCATCAGTTTGCTCGTGATCATGCGCCTGCGACAAAACAAATAAAATACATGGCAAATATCCCGTTTCTAATAATAATACTAACCGAATTAATTTTACTGTATTTATTTTATTAATATAAGAGTGCGTGGTCAATTTACTCAAAAGTGAGGTCTATTTTTGTATAGACCTTGGTTTTTTATTCAGTCCAATTAACCTAAGTACTTTGCTGTGAAAAGAAAGATAAAAAAAAAACTAAAGTGAGAATCATGAAAATAAAAAACTTTTCTATCTATCTATACTTATATTAAAACTGTAACAGGTCCAATTCTGTACATTGAAAATATTTCGTAATTTTTTTGGAGGCTGTTCTGTTTTCTGTACTGATGCTAAAACTGTTTTTTTTTTCATTTTTGTCTTTTTGTCTGTCCGTCTGTCAAAATACAGACAGACAGACAGTCAGACACTTGGCTAGGCATCACGACGAAATTACTGAATGAATTTTAACGAAACTTGGTACGATTTTAGTTCATACTACGAGGTAGGTTATAGGATACTTTTCACCCCGAAAAGTTAAAGGGTTCTCGAGGGAGGGTTGAGGGTAATTTATAGAAATTATTTTAGGTTTTCAATTAAATTCGTTGGTTGGTTTTGTTCTGTTAGTACTATTATTTCTTCTGTGGTTTGGTTAAGATTTGTTTTTTTAAGTTCGTTAGTATTAGGTAGGCATTATCAGAATTTTCTGGTCGAGATAATAATACCTATCTTTCCCTACCTACCTTCCTGGTTACCCCCTAGCGAAAGGAATTTTCGGCATTATTCATACAGCCCGGTAAATTTTTATTTTCAGTAGTTATTATCATACTACGCTTTCATATTGGGCATTTTTCAAACTGTACGGGCATTCATTAAAATACATATTATAAAAAAGTATGTAACCAAAAGTCTGTACAAAGAAGATAATTTAAGGCTGCAACAATGGTGAATCACGAAAGATGCGCGATGTTCAGAGGAACTTTTAGATGAATCCCTTTGTTCATTTCCTTTATGAAAAATATATAGTAAACTTAAGTTCACCATAAACAATTTGTAATGTTTAAAATTCGTATAAATATTTACGAACATTGTAGAAAAAAATCTAGAGCGTGTGCTATTTTTAGAATACGTTAAAACTTTCCCATACATCCGCTCGTCAGAAACATGTAATTTTTTTACACAAAGTATGTTAAGATATTTTCAACAACTTGTATTGTTTAATTTGTATATTTCCTAAATAATAAATGGAAAATAAAATATAAACCGTCAACGCAAAGCGTTTTCACTTGCTCCCCGCTAGAAGCACAGCCCTTACTTACGCAAAATTTAGGTAGGTACATAAGTACCTCTTACACGCACGATCAGAATTATTGTGAACTAGTGACTCGCTTTGGCTTCGCACGTATAGTCGGGTTTCTTATTATTTGTACACGATTCTACCCGTATTTTGATTGACCAATTTGAATAAAAAACGGAGTAAGCGAAGGTAGATAGATAGATAACTCTTTATTGTACACCACATAGAACAAAAATACAATAATAACTAAAACATGTATACAAAATATATGGGACAATGGGCGGTCTTATCGCTAAAAAACGATCTCTTCCAGACAACCTCAAAAAACCTCAAAATCTTTGGCAGCCACGGTGCTTTTTGACAGATTTGTTATTATTTCGTTTCCATGGCAACATATAATCGTTTTTTTAATAGACTTTTTTTTAAACAACCGTATCACCTAGCTGTCTAAACCAGGGCCCGCCACTTTCATTGTACGGCCCGTGAAGCAAATTTGAACCTATTTTATTAGACAATCACAGCCAATAAATTGTCTTACAGCAGTTTATTATAACGGGACACTGTCAAAAACACTTAAAAAAGGAAGGAAGTATTTACCATTACTTTCTACGCTTCCTTCATTACTAAAAACGCCTTTGTCTTCGTGGTAATTTTTTTTATATATGAAAAATAAGATTATAATAATTTTTCCTGATATTAAATGCTGTTTTTTTTTCACTAAATGTCTAACGGCGAATCGTCAAACTTCAGATGTTTTCTCCACAAATGTAAAAACAATAACACTAGCCTCAGCCGGCAGCTGCGTGGGTGAAGCCGAGGGTGGTGAATAGTCTACACTAGTATAATAAAGAAGAAAGATTTGATTGTTTGTATGTTTGTTTGTTTGTTTGTAATGGATAAAACCAAAAAATACGAAACCGATTTTAAAAATTATTTGTAGCTACATTATCAGCGAGTAACAGTATTTATTTTTTCAAAAAATTAGCGATGCCTTCTGAAATTGCAATAATGTAATCCAAGGTATCAAAAATAAAGAACGGAATGACGTTACCATGGAAACGAAATAATAACAAGTCTGTCAAGTAGATAAGTAATAATGCAGTTGTTTAGGGTCAAAAAACACTGCTGCCAATGATTTTGAATTACGCTTACTAACGTTCCTTTTTTTTAAATTACGTCGGTTATTGAAAATCCACACCAATATATGACAGTCAAACGTTGTCTGTTTGTTTGTTTGGGGAGTTTTAACGCGATAACGGCTGGACGGATTTTGATAAAATTTGGGATATTGATAGCTTGTACCCTGGAATAATACAAAATATACTTTTCATCATCATAATTATCATCATCATCATGCGTGGGGCACACATAGTTACAGATAAAATTAAATCCGTTATTAAGATCCAATCACTTCTTGTCATCATCAAAAGAGTGTCATCTTGGATCCGTTGGTATAACTTAGGACAACTCGATGAAAACTTCCAACTAAATTTGGCTAGTGTGTGTGGCTCTGTGTGAAACGGGTGTGAGGTTCAAACTCCGCTTTAAAATTATTTAAAAAAGTGATAAATATGGCAAAAATCGATACTAAAGAGTTAGAAAAACTTATACAAAGAGTAATAGCTCCTCTAGAGAAGAAAATATCACCATTAATAGACACCATGACAATACTTCGAAGTGAAATACGTGAGTCAAAAACCAGTACACAAAATGAAGGAGAGAGACCGCAAATTGGGTTAATCAGCGCTGCAGCTATAACGACCAATGACCCGCGATCAGCTGACCCGAAGCTGAATGACGACGACGCGAGTGTGAAACGGTCCGAACGGGAAGACGCCGAGTAAGACGAAGACAGGTGATCGTCGCGGCCCCTAACTCACGCACACAAAAAACCTCTAGGTCAACATCGACAAATGTAAGTGAACGTAGCCGCAATACGTCAATGATATCAACACCTAATAGCGAAGTTGTACGAAAATCGCTTCTGACGTGTGACCAGATTGTAGCACAGAAACAATGTAAACAATCAAATGCACTAAATATATCCCAAATTAATATCAACAATGATTACGATTCATTACAAAAAAAAACACTAACAGACACAATGTTACAATGAAGGACTGGCAAATAGTCAACAACAAGGGCCGCCGAGCAATAAATCGGAATAAAATCATTGTCGGTACAGCCACTATATTTTATTATATATAGTGTAGTATACGGACATTGTAGGAATAGAAATGAACAAATACATTCATGCATGCTATTTCATGACTACTACTACAGAAGCTGATGTTCAAAAATATTTGAAACAGATACGCCCTGACACAACCTATGTTGCAGAAAAGATAACATCTAAAAGAGACACGTACAACTCTTATAAAATAGGAATACCCATGTCTGTATATGAAACCTTCTTAGACAAAAACATCTGGCCTATGAATATTAGTGTGTAGACATAGACATAGACATAGCTTTATTTATGGCAAAAAACAAGTACACAAAATAAAAACATTGAAGAAATAATTTAGTACCTAAGTAGTTAGTTAAGTTTTTTGCCATAAGCCGGCCCCAACTCAGCATAATGCTGGTTAATAACAACCAGCGCTGGTCTTCCGTTGGGAACGGCAGGTGACGTCACGCACGGAAATGTCACATAAAATAAAAAATTAACAATAATAAAAATGTGTCGCCGTGGCAGCCCTTTCTCGCCACAAAAAACACAAGACATGTCACTTAGATCAACACACAGCAATAAACTTGTCAAAACAACTCTGGATCGTCAGATCTTAACATTGTGAATCAAAACATTAATATACTAGAAAACAAAACAAAAAAGTTAGAATGCGAACTACAAATTTATAAAAATATAGATATTTTGTGCGTAAGTGAACATTGGCTATCGGCAAATGAGATAAAAGTTGTAAACATAATGAATTATAAACTATGCGCGGCATTTAGTAGATCATCACGGAAAGGTAATTTGTATCTACTCAAAACCCCAGTTATTAACAATAGAAAGACAGGAACATTTCTTATATGTCAGAAGAATTAAGAAGAAGAAAGATTTGAAGTGTGTTCAGCAGAATTTATAGGACTAGGTGTGGTCATAGTATGTCTGTATAGGCCGCCATCTTCAAAAATTGAATTATTTTTCCCAAAATTAACAGAATTGTTACATTTACTTTCTAACTTACAACATAAAATAATTATTTTTGGTGACATGAATATTAATTTATTGGAAAATTCAAAGCATACAAAGGAACTAAAAAACATTTTAAAACAGCCAGGCTTAAAATCTATTGTGAATTTTGCGACGCGAATAACGGCAACAACACGGACATGCTTAGACCACGCATATACAAACTTACTTAAAAGTAGCTGCTTGCAGGTAGAACCGCTAGGTATGAATGTATCTGATCATTCCGGCGTTTTATTATCCATTTTTCTGGATATCTCTAACACCGGTAACACTGTACAAATACGACGATTGTTTTCGAACATGAATATTGAGTCAATATTGTCTGTATTATCAATGAATTCGTTTGTTTTGCAAAATAGGGTCAACACCACTTTTTCAGCAACTTCACCAGGCTCTTTTATCCAATATTCCATTGGATTTCGTCTCATTTTTTGCAAAGTTTTGAGCAGACCATCCATGAGTGCGACGGAACGGGCAAGAATATCTTCTTTCTGAATTTCTATTTTCACTCGATTGATTTCGCGGAGAATATTTGCTCAAATAGTTAAATAAAGAATAAATTCTTTAAAGCAGTTAAGAGATGACCTGCCTTGCACTTAGCTTCTGGAGCATGAGAAGTTGCTTAACTTTGCGACACTAATACAATCAGTATTTTACCTTCGGTTGATCGACAAGTACTAAATTTTAGTAAATAATAAATATATGTAAACAACAGACATGTTTAAAACAAAACACTTTCGTGGAGAGAGATTGACGAGGGAGTTTTCGAATAGAGCTTCATCCCTTTCGCACGCTCGGTAACCAGACGCGTGCTGTGCCGCGATCTGCGATTCCTGCGGGCGAGCGGGCGCGTATTTTGAACTATGCCTACGCGCCTCATGATTAATAATGTTCGTGCAGCGAGAGTTCTTATTTGAACAGAGAGGTAAATCAAGTCCAGAGTTCTCATCTAAACAGAGAGTTACATCAATCACTAATACATTTGTAATATTACATAGTCCATTTTTGATTCCATTCCTACTCTTTGTTGTACATTATTTATGCAATAAATAAAACTTCAATAAATAAAACTTCGATCGCTGAACTGGACTTGGGTAGGTATGTTCGCGGCACTATTTTTAGATTTTTATTGAGGGGACACAACCTCTCGCAGAACTAAGTTCCATACAGCTAGCTACTTTTCTTGTTGAGAATGTGATAGGAACTAATTGAATGTAGTTCCGGCCTTTGATCTGCCCACGCCACTGCTAGATATGACTCGAAAGTAGATACATCATTGATCTTGTGAAGACAATGTTTGGTCATGGTCTGATGGTGTAGATAACTCTCACGAGGTGAAAGGGTAAGGCATGCGCGTAATCATGGAAACAAAAATAAATAAAAAATTGTAATCATGTCTATCTGTTTGTATGTTTGTTCGCGCATCACGTAAAAGCTACTGGAACAATTGCGATGCGGTTATCACTGTTGGATAGCTTAGGGTTTGACGTTAAAACTGGAGTACTTGGTATCTCAATCTGATGAATTGATAAAAACATTTTTGACGGCTGAAGGAATTTTGATCAAATGTTGGTATATTGTTATTTTTGGTCCTGTCACATAGAGTACTTTTAACATAGAGAAATGAAAGATAAAGCCGCGGGCATCAGCTAGTAATTAATAAAATATTTTTTTATGTATTACTAGCAATAATGCTCCAATCCGCAAGTTACAAATATCAAAGTGACGTTTTTGAAATGATCTTTGTCTCTCGTGTTACGTTTATAATTTATTACTTTTATGCTTAACGCCGCATCTAACGCCATTCGTCTCACTTTGGTTTTTAGGCCCACTTTAAATCGTCTCTTTTAGCCGATTATTATCCTTAAATTTTAAATCAGTTACGTTATGTCAAATTGTACACTCAATTTGTCGAATCGATAGTATGTCTATCCCTGCATTCGAGATGATGAAGTGGCGTTTTGGGTTGTTTCAATTGCCATTTTTGTAACTAATGATCCTTTCCAATCCGAATGAAAAAAGACCATATAGCCTAATACATAGAGTAGCTTTTCCGATGTCAAATTTAACTGTCTTGTCCTAAGGGAACGCTGATCGAAACATATTTAGTAGAGATGCGCCGAATATTCGTTAATTATTCGTATTCGGCATATTCGGCATGGTTTTATAATTATGTTCGGTATTCAGCCGAATATTTGGTCGATGTGCCCAATATTAACCGAATAATAATCTTATGTAATTTTAAGGCCTGCCTACAGCTTGTATTGCCTATAAAATATTTAGCATACATATCAAATATTAACCAATTAATTAATATTAAAGTACGAGCCGAAATAATTCGACTTAGTAATTTTTATTTGGAAAATAAAACCAACTAGTAATATCAGACAAACATGACGTTATTTAACACTGATGTCAATTTTTATGGTGACAATTAGAATAATAGTTAATGAGTATGTCTTCATTCAATCTCAGATAACATAATGAAATGAAAAATAAATACCAATCAAATTATAATTAATTCTGTAAAATTGTTTTCATTAAGTCCATCCCAGTAGCATTTTGTTTTTGATAAGCTCGCAGGAGGTCGTATTTGATCCCAGATTACGAAGTTTGTGGCTTAGTTTCAAACGATTGATTGGTACTCTATTCATACGAAAAACACTTATTTTTGACGAAAATGTAAAGAAATGGTAATGCCCATCTTAAAAAGATATCAGTTTTAAAATGCTTAGCCGGTCGGGCGGCTCGCGGACCAGCAGTGCGATTACGTAATGTTGATCATGACGGTTTCAAGCCGTCAAATTCAATAATGCTTTGCGATAGAGTCGATTTTGCTATGAAACAAGTGACAATCTGATTGAAGCCAAGTTCTGTAATCGGGCTGCTGTACTGTACAAACGTGTTTAGTGAGGCAAAGCGCTCCTAAATGGAACCGAATAGTTCGGCCGAACATACGGTTCGGTAAGCCGAACAATGTTCGTTATTCGGTTCAGTTTAGAAATCATGTTCGGAGCATCTGTAATATTTAGCCTTTTTAACTGTTATTTTAGATCATTTAGCATCAAAGCGATTGGCCCCCAAATCATACTTTTAGAGCTGCAGTGCTATTACGCAACGTTGATCATATCGGTTTCAAGCCGTCAAATTCATTAATGCTTTGCGATAGAGTCGATTTTGCTATGAAAAAAGTGACAAATTGATTGGAGCAAAGTTCTGTGGTCGGGCCCCTGGTAACTCCGAATGGAGTTGTGACTGTCATAGTGTTTCTCTGTCTACGGTCATAGTGGTGGGTGGTTGGTAGTGAGCGTTACTTTTTGACTGCGTAAAAAGAGCGATTAGCTTGCTTTCACAAACTACAAAGGAGATACGGGTATCTTGCTTTGGTTTATTGTTTGAGCGATACACACGCACAAAAAAGTTATATTACTGTAATTTTGGGATATTTCGACTAAATATGTCTCGGAATCCATACACCAATTTTTGTCTTGAAGTTCGTTGGTATTATATTAGAGCAATTCTGAAAAATGAGATCACCAGAAACATGTAGGTTTCTTTGTTAGGCTAGTGAAGAATTCTGCACAATCGTGCTTTGTATCTGAACTTGGAACCTGGTTGACTAGGTACATGATGTTCTCATTCTGACGTGATGTACACGGTTGGTCTTCGAGGTTTTCAGTAGCATGAGAAGTAGATGGATGTGGATTATGTTGATCGACATTGACATTGCGCTCATATTTCAACACTAGCTGTGCCCGCGGCTTTCTCCGCGTGGTCATTCCATTTAATAGTAGCCCATACGTATTATTCCAGGACCAAAAGTAACTTTAAAGTACAATATACTACATTTCTTCAAAATTTGTTCAGTAATCAAATAGCTTTTATCGATTGCTCGGCATTTAAAAATCGGATTAAGGTCCATTAGTTTTTACGTGATGCGCGAACAAACATAATGCAGACAAACAAACAAACACGATTTTTAAAGATATTATATTCTTGTTCAGTAGCTTATTTTAAGTGCCCTAGATCATTTATTTTTTATTGTCTTCTTTGTACAGACATTTTTGTTCTTATTGCTTTACTAGCTGTACCCGCGGCTTCGCACGCGTGTTCTTTTCTTTAGGTTCAAAGTACCATAATAACCATAATTCCAGGACCAATATACCAACATTTGAAAAAAAAAACTTCAGCCGTCAAAAATACTTTATCACTTGCTCGGCTTCTAACTCACCGGATTGAGATACCAATTACACCAGATTTAAATCAAACCCTAAGCTATCTAACAATGAAAACCACATTGCAATCGGTCGCGTAATTTTTACGTGATGCGTGAACAAACAAACATACAGACAAACAGAAAGAAAGACACGATTAACAAAAAAAAAAATTGTTCACTACCTTTTTTAAGCACCCAAGAGCATTTTTTTCATTTGAATTAATTTAATAGTTTGGGTGCGATGCGTGGTTAAGATACGGACAAACAGACAGACAAAATTAAAAAGTAAAACAGTTTGGCTTCAGTATCGAATATAGAGAACCATCCAAACAATATTTTTTATTACTTAAATATTAACATAACTTGGGACCCATATCCTGCAGAAACCCTTTACTTATTCGGGATAAACATGTCCTCAATTTTGACCCATCATATAACTTAAGACAGTGCCAAGTTGCATCAAAACCCGTCCATGAGTTTCAGGTGGTATGTGTTCTTTTAAATAAGTTTCAACCCCTTTCCTGCGAGAACCCATACATTTTTCGAGATGTAAAGTATCTAATGTCCTACCTTGAAGTATGAACTCAAATCACACCAAATTTCAACCCCTAATTAATAACTCATAAATTATTCGATATTTAAAGTATCCTATGTCTCATAGTACGAACTAAAATCATACCAAGTTTCTTTTGATATCATCCAATAGTTCCAGCGGCGTGATGCGCGGCTAAGATACAGACTGACAGACATACAGACAAAAATGAAAAAACATACAGTTTAGACTTCATAATAGAATATAGAGTAACATAAAAAAAAACACTATATCTTTAATATACAGAATTTAGACCCGTATCCCACAGGAACCCTTTATTTTTACGGGACAAAATGTATCCATAATTTTCACCTATCTTATAAACTATGTCTGTGCCAAGTTGCATCAACATCCGTCCAATAGTTTCAGCGTGCTAAGTGTTCTTTTAAATAATTTTCCACCCCTATCCTGCAGGAACACTTCATTTTTTCGGGATGAAAAGTATCCAATGTCCTATCTCGAAGTGTGAACTCAAATCATACCAAATTTTATTTGAATTCATTACGTATTTTCGGCGTGGTGCACTGCCAAGGTACAGACAGACAGACGGACTGACAGACACACAGACAAAAATAACAAAAAAAATACAGTGTTGGCTTTAGTATTGAACATAAAACGTCCTCCAAAAAAAAACATGCTATCTTCAATTTACAGAATTTTGGACATTATCCCGAAGGAACGCTTTATTTTTCGGGATAAAATGTATTCTCCATTTTTACACATTATGTAAACTATGTCTGTGCCAAGTTTCAACAAAATCCGTCAAGTAGTTTCAGCGTGATACGTGTTCTTTTAAATAACTTTCAACGTCTATCCTGCAGGAACCCTTTGATTTTCCGAGATGAAAAGTATTCTATGTCCTAACTCAAAGTATGAACTCAAATCATACCAAATTTCATTTGAATTCATTGAGTATTTTCGGCGTGATGCACTTCCAAGGTGCAGACAGCCAGACGGACAGACATACAGAAAGGCAAAAATTAAAAAATTAGTTTTGGCTTTAGTGTTGAATATAGAACAGCCCCCAAAAAAAATTACAAAATATCTTTAATTTACAGAATTTTGGACATTATCCTGCAGGAACTGTATTTTTTTTCGGGATAAAAAGTATCCTCTATTTTAACCCATCATATAAACTATGACTGTGCCAAGTTGCATCAAAATCCGTTAAGTAGTTTCAGAGTGGTAAGTGTTTTTTGAAATAACTTTCAACCCCAATCCTGCGGGAAAATTGCATATAAATAAGGAAAATGCAATATTTGCTTATATATCGTTTTAGGTAAACATTTTGAAAACTAAATACAGTTGGGAACATAGATAAACACTATCCCAATCCGAATAACATCATAGCACTGTGGAAATATTTGCTCCAATTACAAATGATTTTTGTATTACGTTTGTATTGAAAATTCATCCTCCGCCGGACACTTAAGGTAGGCGAACTGTTGTGATATTACTTTGTAGTGGAAAGAAAACAGATTTTTGGGCGTATAACGTAATAATTACTGGACCGATTGCAATACGGTTTTCAAAGTTTAGGGTCCTGGCTACGGAACCGTTAATCTATGCGTTACCATCAACGCGCATTCGGCTGGTTATATTTCTCTCAAAATATTCGCGATCTCTTCAAGGACGATTAAATAACTATAAAAAAATAATGTTTGTATGTTTGTTTGTTAATGTCAAATCCTGCAAGCTGAATCAGAACCACTTCCTCTTATCCTACGGAATTGATTTTGTGCATGTAGTTTCAGTGCCGATGACAATACATTTTTATCGTAAGCATGACCTGAGTAGACATCCAGGATTATCTTCAGATAAAAAAACTTTTCAGCGGTCAACAGCACAAACATTTAATTCTGTGTAATTACGCATTTTATTATGATAGCCTGTTTGAAGTTTTACTATGACATGGTTGCTGCACTTCGGTTAACTCCTGACTAAGGAAGTCCTCGACGGTTAATAGCACAGACACGAAATGATGTACACGCATTTAATTGAGACAGCCCGTTCTGTATCACCATGACACCATGGCTACTGCATAATAATTTTGTTTTAAATAATATGTTTTAACATATTTGTTGACTAATTTTGGAGATGCGATAAAAAAAACTTGAAATACATTAATTTAATACAACAATAAAACATCGAGTGTTTGTACAGCAGGGCCACCATGGCAGTCCGTCTTCAGGACCAGAGCACAAATTCTATTCAGGTGCAAAAAGGGGTAAGACAGGGAGACGTTATTTCTCCGAAACCCGAAACTGTTCACCTCTGCACTGTAAGATATATTCATGCTTCTGAACTGGAACGGATATGGTGTTAACATAAATGGCGAATACATCACTCACCTTCGATTTGCCGATGATATAGTCATCATGGCAGAAACCCTGGAAGACCTAAGCACAATGCTCAGTGACCTCAATATTGTTTCCCAACAGGTGGGTCTTAAAATGAACATGGGTAAGACGAACATCATGTCAAATGCCCATGTCGTACCCATGCCGGTTTATATTGGGAACGATATTATCGAAGCTGTTGATCACTATGTCTACTTACGAGTAGGTCAGACGATCCAACTTCGACAAAGAGGTCAACCGACGAATCCAACCGAAGCTGTTGATCACTATGTCTACTTACGAGTAGGTCAGACGATCCAACTTCGACAAAGAGGTCAACCGACGAATCCAACTCGGATGGGCGCGTTCGGGAAATTACGCCATATCTTTTCGTCGCAGATACCGCAGAGCCTCAAGACGAAAGTTTATAATCAGTGCGTGTTGCCAGTGATGACATACGGCACTGAGACGTGGTCGCTAACTATTGGTCTCATACACAAGCTCAGAGTTGCGCAGCGTGCAATGGAGAGAGCTATGCTCGGTGTTTCACTACGTGATAGAATCCGAATTGAGGAAATCCGTAGAAGGACCAAGATTACCGACATAGCTCTCGCAGAGTTTGCAAGTTGAAGTGGCAATGGGCAGGCCATATAAGTCGCAGAATCGACAACTGTTGGGGAATAAATGTTCTCGAATGGCAACCACGAACAAGCAAGCGAAGTGTGGGGAGACCCCCCACACGATGGACCGACGACATTGTAGCCATCGCAGGAATTCGGTGGATGGAGGTGCCACAAGATCGCTCGTCATGGCGCTCTTTGGGGGAAGCCTATGTTCAGCAGTGGACTTCTAAGAGCTGACATGATGATGATGATGAATACAACAATTAGATTTCCAACAACATTATATACTGTTATCATCATGTTGTTCACTTACAATCCTCTCTCACAACCGAGCTCGTCGACGCCATTGGCGCAGTGTGTCGCGCCATCGCAAACGAGGTCCGCGCTGACGCAGGCGCCGTCACCGCACGAGAACTCCGTGGGACTGGAATATTGTGTTGATCATTAGGAATCTGTTCAGTTAATGAATTTTGTGTTGTGTTCATTGGGAATTAGTTCAGATAATCATAATTTATATGCTTCTATTCATAGTATCGACATTTTAGGTTTATCAGTTCACTAGCTTTACCACCCGCGACTTCGTGCGCGCGGACTACAGTTTATTGCGAAAAAAGCATCTTATGTTCTTCTAGGAAATTAAAAACCAATGCAAAAGTACGTACAGCACCAATGCTCTTCATGTTTTTTGACAGACTTGTTATTTCGTTTCCATGGCAACCGTTCCGTATCGCTAGTAATCAACATTTTCCAGTTTTCCCGTGGAAACTTACAATTTTCCGAGATAAAAGTATCCTTTGTTTTATTCCAGGGTATAAGCTATCTTCATTCCAAATTTCATCAAAATCTGTTCAGCCATTATTGCGTGAAAGCTCTCCAAACAAAAAACAAACAAACAGACACCGTTTCACTTTTATATATATATTGGTATTAATTTTAAGCAAAATCATAAAGTAGCTAACAGTTAAAACCGCATTTCAATCGGTCCAGTAATTATTAAGTGATACGCGAACAAACATCAAGAATGACACAATTTAAAAAAAAGTTCTTGTTCCTTAGTTCAGTAGCTTATCTAAACCACACTTTTTAAGTATCTTAATTGTACAGCCTTTTTAACTCACTGTTTTATGGTAAGCATTTTATAAGTTTAGATTAATTTGTACCTGCAGCAGTCTGCATGTCGGGCAGCTGATGCTGGAAACTGCGATGCAGCTGAAAATATTTAAAAAAATGTTCTTAAATCATCTGCTGTCGGCACAGAATAAATAACAGTACTATGGTAGGTACATGTTCTCGTGGCTCAGTGCTAGCACGGTAATGTTAGTGGTGCTAGGCTCAGCGCGTTTATCGATATTATTAACGTCGCTACATTATAATCGCAGTCTGTGACGCCATCGTCTGTCGTACCAAATGAACTAGAGGTCAAACGCGTAACAACAATATACTAGAGTTCTGATAAAAGGTTTCCTTAATGTAACATGAGATGAATACTTGTACAAAAGTAACATTGTATTCCAAACTAGCTGTGCCCGCGGCTTCGCGGGCACAGCTAGTTCGAGGTCATTTCTCTAGGTTAAAAGTACTCTATGTACTATTCCAGGACCTAAAATACCAATATACCAACATTTAATCAAAATTCCTTCAGCCGTCAAAAAGTTTTTTATCGCCGAGCTTTTACACATTATTTTGAGATACCAAGTATATACCAGTTTTTAAGTCAAACCCTAAACTATCCATCAGTCAAATCAAAACCGCATCACAATAGTGTAGTAGCTTTTACGTAATGCGCGAACAAACAAACAAACACACACGATTAAAAAAATGGTATATGTAGGTATGATACACTAAAAATAAATCAAATATATTAATTTAATGTCATTTTTATAACTTTACAATAGATTACCGTGCAATATTAATAACAATTTACATTTCTTGAAAAACCGATTTTCTTAATTTTTTGTTTTGTCCTGATTACAGGAGAACTTTTGATCATACAAAGTTTCACTTGTACTTATATTAAATTTAAATAGCTGTTCTATAACTTTTTTTATGTTTTTCCTCGTAGAATGAGTACTATAGCTGATATTTTGCTCGGAAGGCGGGTAAAACTACAATATCGGACTTTTTAGGAAAAATGCCCAATGTTTGAAGTATTGCATCTTAGATTTTTCAATGATTAACAGAGCTGCGGTTGGGTTTAAATTATAGTAAATTTTGTTTTCTTTATATCTGTTACAAATAACTTTTCCGTGAAAAGCATTTTTTAGAAGTTATAAGCAAAAATCTAAAAAAAAAGGGCCGATTCGATTTTTTTTCGAGCACCATGAAGTTAGCTCAGGTCTTTCGAAGCTGCAAATATTGTTTTACATCACTGAAATTTATCCTAACAACGTCCCAAAAAACCGTCCTGTACCTACTACTGACGAGTTGTGTGTCTACATAATCATCATCATCATCAGCCTATACCAGTCCACTGTTGGACGTACGCCTCTCCCAATGAACGCCACTGAGCCACTGTTTGTCTTTCGCAAGTCGTCTTGTCGGAGCAGCTATCAGAAGGTTACTTTTGGTAGTGAAGTAAAACTTTTGATATTTTATGACTACATTACTTTTATTCCTTTAATTCACTTAACTCACTAATTCGCCTATTCTCTTTAATCCTACTTAAGTACTAAATTTCGATACATTCCAAGACACTATCATAAGGAGTGTATGAGTATACAGTTGTCACTAGTTCTTAATCTATGGCAATTTTTAAATATAGCCCAGGAAGTTGAGATTTTCTTTCCCGAACTCACATGGGTCCATATTCTGTTAGGCGCTTGAAGACTTGATGAAGGTGCCGCTTATAACCCTCTTCATGTGGAGAAAAGATAAGCAGGTCATCGATGTAGCTGAAGGTGAAGTCATTCAGGCCTTGTAGTACTTGGTGCATGAAGCGCTGGAAGGTCTGCGCGGCATTACGTAGCCCAAACGTCATCGATGAGAACTCGAAAAAGCCAAATGGTGTTTGTGTGTTATCGGCTGTTTTGTGTGAGTCTTCTTTACTTGCCATCGGTATCTAATAATAAGCCTTCTTGATGTCGATTTTAGAGTATATCTTCATGCCATGTAGTTCTGAATGTGAAATCTTGTATTCTTGGAATCGGATATCTGTCTGGAACTGTCATAGCGTTAAGGCGTCGACAGTCTCCGCAGATGCGTAATTGTCCGTTCTTCTTCTTCACTATGTGCATTGGGTTAGCCCATGAGATGTTTGATGGATGACAGATGCCCATTTTCATTAAGCGCTCAAACTCTTTCTTTGCTTCGATGTATTTGTCAGGCGCTAAAGGTCGAGGGCGGACGTAGACAGGAGCTCCGGTTGTTTCTAGGTTGTGCGTTGCATCGTGCGGTCGTGGCTTCTTAAGCAACATGGGCCTCTGGATGTCTGGATACTGTATCAGTATGTTGCTATAGGGGTGACTCATGTTGATGACATATTTGGCTGAGTCATTGCTGCGGGTGGAGAGTGTTGTGACTGAGAGCTTGGTCAGCCCGTCAATCAATCTCTGGCCCTTCAAGTCTACCAGAATATTGTGATGGAAAAAATTGCATAGGAAATCTGCACCAATGATTGATCTTCGGACGTCTGCTATTATAAACGTCCAAGCTTAGTTACGTCGTAAGCCCAAATTCAGTTGCAGCGTCTTCTCGCCGAAGGTTCTGATGATGATACCGTTGGCAGCGTATAATTTGACATCGGTCGGAGCGTATCTTTGTTTCTGTTTTACTGCTAATACGGAGATGTCGGCACCAGTATCGATGAGAAAGCGTTCACCACTGCCGGTTGGTGACGCTCAGGTGGCTACTAATGTTATTATGAATGGCTTCGACATCGGTGCCTGTCGAATCCGATGCTTCTTCTAGTTTTCCGACTTTTGTTGTTGATTTTTCCAGGAACAACACACATCTTCTTGATCGGTTGCGGAAGCGGTAGTGATAACGACACAACCAATCTGCATTGCCGGGCTTCTTTGCCTTGCTGTTAGTTGACTTCGATCTTGAGCGGTTTTGAAGTTGATCAGCTGCGATTTGAGATTCCAGGTGCTCCATCATTTTATCAGACATTGAAGCGAGCGTATTCAGCGTGGATTCTTCGTTGATAGATATGACGGCTCGAACTGAAGTAGGCAACTGGTTTAGCCAAACGACCTTTACGGCATCACCTTGTACTATGGTACCACCGAGGTCCGCCGCAATAGTTAACTTGGTTTCTGGTCACCAGTTCTTGGCCGCTGAGAAGTTTCTGTAGTTGTTTCGCTTCTGATTCTTAATACACGATTTTTTTAAATTATGTACTTCCCCGTTTAGCAGAATATCACTAATTTGTTGAACGTCGTCTAACTCACTAATTCGCTTACATTAATCTTGAATCCTACTTAAGTACTAATTTTCGATACATATCCAAAACACTATCATACGGAGTATATACCGTTATCACTAGTACTTAATCTTTGGCAATTTCAGTGCGAAGAGTGCAGCATTACGTTTGATGACTTGCATCTTCTGTTGCATTCGCACACTATAAAACGAGCGCACAGGTGCAACGCGCAACAGACGACTTCGCTCTGCGCCGCCGAGCTGAGCGGTCGCCTTGGTCAAAACTATAATTCAACGGTAAATTCACTTTGGACTCTTCTAGTCAAAAATAAAATCCACAGTTTCGTGGTCCACCTGTGGAACGGTATGACGCTGATCCAAAGCGTTTGTTTCTTTTACTCATCTTCTAGGGGGGAAACAAGTATTTAACTGGGCGTGGGAAGTCATTCTCCTTGTGTAGAGCACTAGAGAGCACCCACGTATCTCCCACCTCCCACCCATCCTAACCTTACCTCCTTCCCTTAGCGATTTGTTTGGACTGGTGCCTCCGGCTTGCCGGTCACCTTTCCTCGGTCGCTAGGAAAGCACACATCTCTCTGCATAATAAGATCGGCAGAGGGTCTCACTAGGGACTCACTATAGAAACACCCCCTCTGTCTATCCTGACGGAGGGGACCAGGCTTTACCAAACGCACTTCTCGGTTTACCCCCGGGTCGTAACCCCCACGTAGTCCACTATGGACTCCGACCACCCCCGTACCGCTAAGGATGCCTGCAGAGGCTTCCTTAATTGGGCGCAAGATTGCGGCCTTCTGTCGCAATATGCGCGCGTTCAACGAATCTCCTCCGAGCAGGAAAAACTCCTCGACTTTTTCCACCCCGCGTCTGCCTCTTTTGTTGAGCCCCGCGCTCCCCCTCCCCCTTCTCCCGTCGCGACTAAGGCTCCTAAAGCCATAAAAGCTGCAATCGCAGATAAGGCCGCTCGGGCCTTGGTGGCCTCAAAGTCCGATCGTAAATCGGACAGGCGCGCGTCGTCAGCCGGACTCGCTCTCCGATCGTATGTCCCATCCCGGACTCCCCGGCCAGCCCCGATCCACTTCAGGTCTCCGAACCCGAGATGGAGGCCGAGACTTTACCCGCGCGCAAGGACGACGACTTCGACTTCATCCTCCTCTCTAGGAAAGCGAAAGGAAAGCGTCCACATGACGATTCCTCGAGCTCGGCAGCCCTTTCGGCCAAAACGGCTCGCCCTGCCTCCAGGGCGTCGCCCTCCCCCACTCCGATAGCCGCCAACTCTGAGGCAAAAGAGCCCGCGACGACTAAGCTCCCGCCTCCCTTTTTCATTACTGAAAATGAGAAGTGGGACGCGGTCACGCGGCTCCTAGCCTCAAGTTCCTACCGCGAACAACCACCGCGCAATCACTAAAATCCTTCGTGACGAAGGCGTGCGTTTTTACACGTACGCCCGCGAGGAACAAAAACCCTTCCGTGTAGTATTGCGTGGTGTCCCCAGCGAACTTGAGACCGCACTCATTTTCAAAGACCTTCAGTCACAGGGATACCCCGTAGTGGAGGTACATCGATTATGACACTCCTTCCTCTTGTCCTTGTCGTTTTAGAACGTACACCGGAGAGGAAGGCCGTCTTTAACATAAAGCGGAAGCATTTAGGGGAAGCCCTAAAAGCTATCAGTTCCCCCCGACGACATAATCACCCCTGACGACGTTGCTCACTCGATCGATGCCCTCACCAGCCACCTCAACACCGTTATCGGTGAGTCCTCTAGGGAGGTCCCAGCGGAGGATATCCGCCGCTGGGTCCTGCCTGAGGCTGGTGACGACAAGGAACGCAGCATTCAGAGCCTACGATGCTTTCCCCAACGGTGAACTCAAAGCCACCTTGAGCTACTACCACCGCTTCGCCAGGACGCGCATTAGCGAGCTGCGCGTACAGCGTTGGGAAGACTTATTATCCGAAATCTCACCGACCCACCAGGCCTACTGGGGCTTGGCGAAAAAGCTTGAATCCAACACCACCACCGCAATATAATTGATCTCCCGCCAGCATTCGAAGACGAGGAGAAGGCCGAATGCTTGGCGGAGAGCCTCGAAGCCCAGTGTACCCCGCTAACGATCACGTTGATCCAGTCCAGGCCGTTAAAGCCGCAGAGGTTGAGTCGATCATCAAGGACCTCAAAGCGCGAAAGGCCCCCAGCGCTGACGGCATCAGCAACAGGGTCCTCAAGCACTTTTCTGTCCCGTTAGTTTATCTCTTAGTCAGCATCTTCAATGCAGCCTTGAGCAATTGCTCCTTCCCCGACGCCTGAAAGAGTGCCGACGTCATTGGCATTCACAAACCAGGCAAAAAGGCATCCGAGCCCTCTAGCTACCGTCCTATCAGTCTCCTCAGCTCTCTGGGGAAGATTTACGAGCGAATCCTTCTGAATCGACTCCGATCCGTCGCGAAAATCAAAAAACTCATACCGGATGAGCAGTTTGGCTTTAGAGCGAGACACTCCTGCCCTCAGCAAGTGCACCACATCACGGAACACATCCTTAACGGTTTCAATAGGAAACCAAAACCCCAAACCACGATGGCCGTCTTCCTGTGACGACGTGGCGAAGGCTTTTGACAAGGTCTGGCACGCCGGGCTGATATACAAGCTGTATCAGCTCGGGTTGCCAGATCGTCTTGTGCTTATAGTACAAGACTACCTCACCAGCCGGAGCTTCCGCTATCGTGTCGAGGACGATCCCATCAGAGCTGGAGTCTCTCAGGGCTCCGTGTTGTCTCCACTCCTGTTCACGCTTTACACAAGCAATTTCCCTCACTCCCAGAGTAGAGATCGCTCTCTTTGCGGACGACACCGCGATCTATTCCACAGGATGGAATCCAGCCAATCTACAAAGATACATCCAACGAGCGCTCCGAACGCTCGATGGATGGTTCCGTAAGTGGCGAATAACGATGAATCCCGAGAAGAGCGTAGCGATGCGTTTCACTCACGGGGTTAAACGCTATTTCCCAATTAAAAGAGTCATGATTAATGACTGACCCATACCGTGGGAAAAGTCAGTTAAATACTTAGGAGTCACCCTTGACTATTGACTCAACTTCAATGAGCACATCAGCACCGTCCACAAAAGGGCGGCATGCTACCAATACCACCTCGCGTTACTCCTAGGCAGGCACAGTAAAATGTCTCTTAGAAATAAGTTGACACTCTACAAAACCTGCGTCCGACCTACAATGACATACTTGCCCGTAGTATTCGCTCACGCCTCCCGTATTTCCCTAGAGAAACTTCAGACCTTGCAAAACAAATTCGTCCGATGTGCAGTAGATGCCCCCTGGTATCAGAGGAACATCGACCTGCACAGCGATCTCGAGCTTCCCTCGATAGTTCAATACATGAAAAACACCTCTCGGCGCTACTTTGACGCGGCACCCCATCACCCCAACCCCCTAGTAGTTCAGGCCTCTGACTACACGACAGACGCGACAACAGACGCACGGCCCCTTCGTAGACGCCCTAGAGACATCTTGAGCGATCCGGACGATGAAATCGCTGCCGCAGTGCAGGCAGCGATAGATTCGCCCAATCCGTCATATTCACCATCTTTCAACACAATTAGACACAGACACCGACCTCGCCGGATGCGAGGTCGAAGGTCCCGTAATCAATGTCGATTTTATTCGCCTTCGAGTTTCTTGCCGATTCTTTTCGAAGGTGTATTCCGAATCGGTGGTCAGTTATGCAATTCATTTAAAGGGCTCCAGCCATTTCATCAGGGCCCCCTCGATCACTACCTAGCAGTAGAGATCCAGAGGTGTTTAGTTCGATACTCCCCAAGTAATCAATGGCAACTGTCCAAGCCGAGGTTCGTACCCCCTGGGTGCCCTTGAGCAAGTGGCCAAAAACTTAACTTTGGCGTACGCCTTTTGCGTCACGCATTGCGGCGGAGCGCTTTTGCACCCGCCCATTCGTCCGGTGACGCTGTAGAGATCAGCTATTGACCAACAGCACATATACTATCTAAAAAAAAAAAGCGCGCAACAGTAATCTTTATGTACTCAGCGCCGGCGCACGTCGCTCCTGGTCCCGCTCGCACACCGCCGGCCGACGTCCATCACATAAATATAGCAATATTCAGATGCAGCTCGATTCTCAATTAGCTAACCGGCCGCAGCGCAGCGAGGCGCACGAATGCAATTTATTTCACAGGTCACATCACCACAGGTAGTTCATTATCAGGTGGTGATGGTGCAATCACCACAGTCTCTTCACCTGCCCAGCGGGCGACCCACACTACGTTGTGTTTGTGTCTACGGTGACCGTTAATCCTTTATGATAAAGTGCGATGGCTAGGTTAAGATGAGCCGTACGTTCAAACGTTCCTGCACTTTTCTGGTTTCAAGTTATTTGGACATAATACTGAGGGTTTAGCTGTCTGGAATTTACATTATTAACTACAAACCCGATAACCTTGAAATATTTACATGACAATATTTAAAGAAGGTACCTTCTTTCTGACAAAAAAATATTGAATGAAATCGGACTACACGTTAATGAATTACAACTAAGTACACATTTTGACTTTCAACCCCTCTCCCAAGGGAACCATGCTAAATACCGGGATAAAAAGTATTCACTGTCCTATCTCGTAGCGTGAACCCAAGTCATACCAGGTTTCATTTGAATTCATTTGGTAGTTTCGGTGCGATGTGCGGTCAAGATACAGACAGACAAACAAAAATGAAAAATATACAATTTTGCCTTCAGTATCGAATTTATAGTACCCTCCAAAAAAAATGTATTTATTACTTCAAATTTAACATATCTAAACATATCCTACGCCACAGTGACCCTTTATTTTTTCGGTATAAAAAATATGGGTATTCAATTTTAGCCCACCATATAAACTTTGACGGTGCCAAGTTGCATCAAAATACGTCCAGTAGTTTCAGCGTGATACGTGTTGTTTTAAATAAGTTTTAACCCCCTATCCTGCGGGAACCCTTTAATTTTTCAGGATGATTAGTATCCAATGTCATACACCGTAGTATGAACTCAAATCATACCAAGTTTCATTTGTATTCATTCAGTAGTTTTGGCGTGATGCGCGAACAAGATACAGACAGGCAGACAGACAGACAGACAGACATACAAAAATGAAGAAAAAATACAGTTTTGGCTTCAGTATCTAATAAAGAGAAAACTCCAAAAAATATTTAAAAAAATCTTCAATGTACAGAAATGGATCTGTTACAGTTTTATTATACGTATAGATAGATAGATAGATAGATAGATAGATTATAAATATAGGTGGCACAATATCTATACTTATAATAAAGCAATAGGAACGAAATAGTCTGTACAGAGAAGATAATTTAAAAATAAATGAAACACTGCTACTGAAGAATAACAGAGCATTTTTTAAAATCATGTCTGTCTGTTTGTTTGTTTGTTAGCTTGTTATTTTGTCTGTATGTTTGTGACCTTATCACATAAAAACTACTGTACCGATTGCAATACGGTTTTCACTGTTGGATAGTTAGGGTTTGACTTAAAACTGGTGTACTGGGTTGATAATCACAGAAAACGCCAATTGCGTCCTGTGACTTCTCCCAAGCATCGAATATATTATGCTTTAAGAGCCCTGTGCCTGCTTGTGTAGTTGAATAAACGAAACGAAAAAGTTGTGTAGTAAGGATAAAATTTCGGTCTCGAGGTTTAATTATGCCGGTTTCTGTATATATTATTTTCCATGTTGTTTTGATATTATCTTCAGATTGTTTTATTTTACTACTCAAATGAAGAGATTTCGCGGTATTACACACGGATTTAAATGTTTTAGCTTAGAATATTGTTTGAAGAATTCAACAAATTTCGTGTCATTAGCATTCATTTTCTTTTGAGAATATAAATCGTATAATTCGTTTCTACTTTTGTAAATACCTGTAGTATTTACAAAAGTTTTTTAATTTAAATATATCGTTAAACTCTTTATCCATTATATTAAACAAAGAATTTCAAAGGTCATTACAATTCCCATCAAACGGCAAGTGACTCAGTTAATTACCAATGTTATTTGCAAACCGTTCCAGACGTTTGCCAGTAATAGGCCTGTAAGTGAACTCCTGAGAATTTTTACCTGGTTTACATGGAATCACAACGCTTTGCCCACTATGGTCTAAACAGGTCGCAGATGTGCTAGTGAAGTTTTTATCAACATATTCGTTGTTTATTTGACACCGTCTATTAAATTTGATTATTTGGAAAACTTCTTGGACAATGTGTCTAGCGTCATAAATACTGAAGTCACACCTAATTCTCAAAAATTTTTGGTAGGTGACTTTAACTTTCCTAATATTAACTGGATTATAGATCCAAACTCTATTTTTTTACGCCTTACGACAGTACCAGCTCTGTGGAGCTTTTATTCGTGGATACATTGTCTTTTAATGGACTGGTTCAACATGATGGTGCCCGCGGCGTTGCTCGCGTTGTAGTTTTTTGGGATATAAAGATCCTATGAGTTATTCCAGTACCAAAAGTACCAATATAGGTACGTACCTACCTGTGTTAACAACCTTCAGTAGCGATCCGACATGGTAGTGACAGGTTAGAAGACGAAGGCGGGAGCGAAGTGTGTTACGGTAGCATTGTGTGGAGGTATATTTTCGAAATACGCTACGTGAAATCCTAAATTCGAAAGTATACCCGATGTCAACTCGGCCATAACGTTGGGTTTTCGCTCTTTTGAACACATGCCCCACGCCAACATGGTATCATGGTAACATATTATCAATATCCCAAGATATAATAAACGCGCAGTCGTCTGTATATGTTTATGTGCATGTTTTCAAATAAAACTTGACGGTTCACTTCAGAAAATTACAGCAACCTTAAAAATATCAAGTAAACTGTGGAGGGAATGACGAAATTCAGTACCGTTATATAAACGGATGTATACTTTAAATTTATTATAACTTTGGACCCCTATCCCTTAAAAAAACTTTATATTTTCGGGATAAAAAGTATTCTAAATACTTAATACTACTACTTTACTTAGTATTCTAAACACATAATATAAACTTTGACTGTGCCCAGTTACATCAAAATCGGCCCAGTAGTTTCAGCGTAATACGTGTTTCTTCAAATTTAAAGAAAATGATAGAATGAAGAAAGTGTTGAGTCCAATAGACGCAAAACCAGACTCATAGATAATATTTGACAACGTGGCTGGCGAAAAACAGAATAATATACGTGATTATTTTGCTACAGGACGACACAAACTAATTGATTGTTTTTACTCAAATCAAACATATAGTAAAATACCGAAACAACTTATTAGAGACAACGCAAATTTAATTGTTCTTTTTAATGAAGATGAAATTAACCTTAGACATGCTTATGATGAAACCGTTAATACAGATATGTCATGGAATCAGTTTCGTGAGATGTGTAAAGAAATTTGGAGTGTTCCATATAATTATTTAGTAATTAATAAAGATTGTAAAAAAAACAAAGGAGGTTACAGAAAAACTTTGACACTTTTGTTATTATAGATTTGCTGGTACGCTTAATAAAAATGCGTTATATATTAATATCTGACATTGGAAGATATAGGTCTTATTACAGTCATTATGGAAAATTTAGAAAAGACGTTAAAACAACAAATTGCGAAATCTGCAGATGTTGTTAAAAGAAAGGTAAAGTTAATGCAAAATTTAAAATGTTGAAATGGCGATCGAATCTGCATTAAAACCAATAACAGATCCTCTTAATAAAATGGTTACAAAAAGTGCTTCATTAAATGATGATTAAGAAATGCCAATTCAATTTAAAAAAGTTAAATACGATGAGTTAGATGATGAATCAAATAATGATGTTATATTCACCGCCAAAGACGTTGTTTGTGACAATTGTTTTTAATAAATTTCCTAAATAATTAACTGAAGATAAATCTGAGGGTGATGATGAGAGTAAAGCTCATGATAAGAGTGGTTCATCCTTTCAATTTTTCGAACCGGATGATATTTCATGGACTTTATCAGAGGATGTATTTCAAGACGTCATTTTAATGTTAGATTAGAACAAGGAAAATTTAAAATGGGATCAATGTATCCATAAATGACGATGAAATTAGTATAAGAGGACGATTTTATGCTAAAACCTGGGCTTAATGAGTTACTGTTTAAAAAACACTAATTTATCTATAATAACTGAAAATGATAAGCGATACTATATACAAATGTTGATAGATACAAATGTACATCGTCGTTATTACGAACCAATCAAAACGAATAAAGGCGTAAATAACTTAAATATTATAAAACCACTTTTTAAACTGGGTAAAGAAATTACAACAAGTACTGAAAGTCATGTACAATGATCAGGATTGCCAGTCTTAAAAAAGGTAAAACCGAACGTGGACTACATTTATTGGGATGACCCCAATGAATTGGTTGAAAGATTAAAGCTATTGATTGCATCTCGTGATGCTGGAAATACTAGTTTAGACAATGAAATTATATCAATAATTGAAGAACTTCACGAATACGGTATAATTAGTTAGATATAAACTATATTCGATACAAAACTCAGTTTAATATTGAAAGTCCATCAATCAATACCTTTGCTGCTATGAATATAGATAAGTTTGGCCATCACGTTCATAAACGCTTACGTTTACTGGATGGAAATCTCAAACAGAATTTAATGAACAGCTCTTTAAAAAAAGTTGCTACACCAAGCAAGAAGTACCTAAAAAAATTGAAAGAAATACAAAGTCAAATTGAAGCATATATAAGTGAACACCAAAGTGAAATTAAACATCCAATAAATCACATTAATTAACCGTTCACTAAAAAATGACAAAAGAAGAAATCGTTAGTGAAATTCATAAGCAAGCACGTAGAAATTTTATTCATCGCTGTGTTGTAATAAAAGATATCTATGAATTGTGTTCCCGTTAAAAGTAAATCTATGTGTGAAATAGCGAATGCTTTCGGAAAATGTTATTAAAAAAAGACGATCACCTATAAATTTGCAAACAGATTTAGGAACAGAATTTCACAACATTGCTTTTAAAAAAATATTGAGAGAATATAATATTAATCATTACTCTACTTTTTCTACTAAAAAGGCATCTAAAGTAGCACGGTTCATAAGAACAATAAAAAACATAGTTTATAAGTATTTTGATTTAGTTGGTAATTATGTATGGAATGGAAAACCCTTACAAAAAATTATTAGTAAATATAATAACACTTTGCATCGCACAATTAAATTGAAACCAAATGACGTTAATCCATCGAACAAAAGTATTGTATTAAATAATATCATAAAATCACAAAAACGTGGTTTAAAAACAAGGGCATTTTCTAGTGGGAGACCAAGTTCGCATCAGTAACTATAAATAATGTTTTCAAAAAGGGTATACACCCAATTGGTAGACTGAGCTGTTTACGGTAGTAAAGTTAACAACACAATCCCTGTAACGCATAATTTAGAAGATCAACGAAAATATATGATATTAGGTTCGTTTTACGAACAAGAACTTCTAAAACAAAACATCCCGATATTAATTTAGTTGAAAAAGTGTTGAAAAGAAAAGGTAACAAGTTGTTTGTTAAATAGTTGGGTTTTCAAATTTATGATGATGGGTTAAAATTGAAGATACTTTTTATCCTGAAAAAATAAAAGGGTCCTGCGGGATACGGGTCCAAAGTTATGTTAAGCATGAAGTAATACATTTTTTATCTTTGGGTACTCTATATTCGATTCTGAAGCGAAAACATTATTTATTTCATTTTTGGCTGTTGTCTGTCTATCTGTATGTCTGCACGTCTGTACCTTGACCGTGCATCATGCCAAAATTACTGAATGAATTTACATGAAACTTGGTATGATTTGAGTTTATACTACGAGGTATACATTGGATACTTTTCATCCCAAAAATTAAAGGGTTCCCGCAGGATATTGGTTTAAATTTTATTTAAAAGAATACCTATCACGCTGAAACTACTGGACGGATTTTGATGCAACTTTGCACAGTTATAGTATATATGATGGGTTAAAATTGAGGATACTTTTATTTCCAATTAAATAATGTGTCCCTGCGGGATAGGGGTCTACATTTATGTTAATTTTGTAGTAATCAATATATATTTTGGAGGGTAGTCTATATTTTATGTTGATACTGAAGCCGAAACTTTTTTCTTCTTTTTTCTGTCTGTCTGTCTGTCTATCTGTATCTTGACCACGTATCACGCCGTAACTACTGCATGAATTAAACTGAAACATGGTATGGTTTGAGTTCATACTACAAAATAGGACATTGGATACTTTTCATCCCGAAAAATTAAAGTGTTTCCTCAGGATATTGGTTTAAAATGTATTTAAAAGAACACGTATCACGTTGAAACAATTGGACGGGTTATGGTGCAACTTGACACAGTCATATGTTATATGATGGGTTAAATTGAGAATCATTTTTATCTCGAAAAAGTAAAGGATTCCTTCGGGACAGTTGTCCAAAGTTATGTTAATTCTGAAGTAATAAATAGTATTTTTTGGAGGGTACTACCTTATATTCGATACTGAAGCCTGTTTTTTTAAAAGCTTTTATTTAACTTGCAATGTTTGTAGGTATGTATGTATGTATGTTTGTTTAGGTCAAATCTCGCAATGTGAATTAGAACCAGTTCCTCTTATCATACGGAGTTGAATTTTTACATGTTGGTTTATTTTCAATGGCAATTCATTTTTATGGTAAGCATGATCTAAATCGACATCCAGGATTAGCTCCAGACAAAGGAACTCTTTAGCGGGTAACAGCACAGACACGAAATTTTGTGTACGCATTTTATTATGAAAGCCAATTTTAAATTTTACGATGACATGGTCTCCAGATAAAGGAACTCTAAAAAAAATTATTGACAACTCCAGCTGTTTAATTTTATAATATTTATATGTATTTTATTTT
This sequence comes from Alsophila aescularia, assembly GCA_946251855.1. NCBI lineage: Eukaryota > Metazoa > Arthropoda > Insecta > Lepidoptera > Geometridae > Alsophila > Alsophila aescularia. The sequence continues at coordinate 2,524,790 of OX276375.1, forward strand.
TATGATATTATATGATGTAATATTTATATATATACATACATATATATATATATATATATATTTTATAATAATTGTATATACATATATTACAAAGTTTTATGTTTTAGTATTCATTTCAATTAATTTATATTTATTTTAATTTTACTGTCCATATCTCGAGTGCACGCCTATACACATCTTTCTTGCACAACCAGGATGACTGGCAGAAAATGCTGTCTTAGCATTAAGTCCTCCTCTGAACACTGTTTTTGTTCGAAAAGTATTAAATAAATAATAACTCTTCAACGGTCAACAGCATAGACACAAAATGTTGTTTACGCATCTTATTATAATAACCGGTTTTAAGTTTTACCATGAAATGGTTGCTGCACTCAGGATTGGGTCCTGACTAAGGAACTCCTCAGCAGTTAGCAGCACAGATACGAAATGTTGTACTTATACGCATTTAATTATGATAGCCATTTCTAAGTTTCACCATGACATGGTTACTGCATAAAATCTTTTTTTTAAAACGTTTTTTATACATATACTAATATTCATGTTTGTCTGTCTGTTTGACTATCTGTCTGTATCTTGACCGTGCATCACGCCGAAACTACTAAATGAATTAAACTGAAACTTTGTATAATTTGAGTTCATACTACGAGGTAGGACATGAGATACTTTTACGAAAAATTAAAGGTTTCCTGCAGGATAGGAGATGAAAGTTATTTAAAAGAACACGTATCACGCTGAAACTACTAAATGGATTTTGATGCAACTTAACACAGTCATAGTTTATATGATGGGTTAAAATTGAGGATACTTTTATCCCGAAAAAAACTATCTATACGTATAATAAAGCAATAATAGTACGAAAAAGTCTGTACAAAGAAGATAAACAAATATGTCTAGGGTACTTGAAATAAGCTACTTAACAAGAATGTAACATTTAAAAAGAAACGTGTCTGTCTGTTCTTTTGTTCACGCATCACGTAAAAACTACTGAACGGATTGCGATGCGGTTTTCTTTGTAGGATAGCTTAACCTTACTTAAAAATGGGGTTAGTTGGTATCTCAATCCGATGAGTAAAAGCGGAGAAATCGATAAAAACATTGTTGTCTGGACGGAAGGAATTCTGATCAAATGTTGGTATATTGGTATTTTAGGTCCTGGAATAGCACTTAGAGTACTTTTAACCTAGAGAAATGACCACGCGTGCGAAGCCGCGGGTACAGCTGTCACGAGGCGGTCCTAGGTCCTTTTTTATTATATATCAATGACCTACCTGACATAACAAATTATAAATGCACATTATTTGCAGATGACATTTCCATTATCTTGACATGTAATAATAAAATAAACTATGACATTGAAATTAATAATACAATTGAATCTATTGTTAAATGGTTAGATGATAATAATTTAAAGGTAAATTTAACTAAAACCAATTATATTCAATTTCGTAACAAAGGTTCTAAGGCAATTACGAGAAACGTACTACACAATGATAATAAATTAAATGAAGCTAGTAACGCTACATTCTTGGGTATAACTGTTGATAATTTCTGTGATTGGAAATCTCAAGTAGATAATGTCTGTAAAAAGATAAATAGGTTTGTGTATGTACTAAATAGACTGAGGAAAACCTCAGCACGGCAGACTGTTTTGTTAGCATATCATGGCTCTGTAAGTTCTGTGCTAAGGTATGGTCTGCTACTTACTCTGGGGGAATTCGACTGACGTAAATAGAGCATTCTTGTCGCAAAAAAGGTGTGTACGTGCCATGGTAGGCGTTCCTCCTTACGTATCCTGTAAGCCTTTCTTTAAAGATTTTGGAATTTTAACACTGCATAGCATGTACATCTTTGAAGTAGGAATATTTGTACAAAAACATCCTGAATTGTTTACCCTCGCCAAAGACTTGTTTCCGCGGAATACGAGAAATGGCGAAAGACTTGTTCTCAACCATGTCCCGAAGACCGCTTTGTTTCATAAAAACTGTTATGGTATGAGTATCAAAATTTATAATAAAATACCATTATCAATCAAAGATCTCCCTTTTGGAATGTTTCGTAAGAAATTGAAAAGATGGCTTTTAGAAAAATCTTTTTATTCCATAGGTGACTTTCTAAAGGAATAACTATATCAATTTAGACATTGTAAATAATAATACTAATAATACTGGTAACTTACTATTTTTAATTATGACATTTATAAATTTTTGTTTTTTGATTTATTAATAAGTATTTTATATTAAGTTTTTAATTCAAATTTTGTGTTAATTAAATTATGATTTCACATGCCAGCTAATGGCAAAATAGAAGGACTATAATATTAATTTAACATCATCATGTAACTCTATTTTTTGTGTAATATAAATTCATTCATTCATACATTCATTCTAGGCTTTGGGCTTGCTCCACCAGCCCAGGGGCCAAGCCTCAGTGGACAACACAAAAGGTCAGGATTCAATTAGGAGCACAGGAACAGGAGGAGATTATTATAAAACATCGGCTTACGAAGGTATTCATATATATATATATTTACAAGTCTCATATATATTTGAAATAAACTTATTTATGAATTTTATAATATTATTTCGGTTTTTCCAAAAATCAATATTCGAATGACAGGTTATTTGTATTTAGAATGAATCAATGATGACCAACTATCAAAAATGAAAAGAAATGGATTATGAAAGAATTAAGAGATCAAATGAGTATTATTATGAAAGAGGTTTGGACCTCGTCACACAGCTAGTATGTAATAATAATACTTTAAAAACTTCCATCACTTGTACTAAAGATATACATTTTAAAAACAGCAAAAGTATTTGGTTTCAATAAAAAGACACTAAAAGCGAAGCGATATTGCGAGCCCGAACAATTTGTGAGCATTCATGATCCCACCACGGGGGAGAGGATCTGTTACACCTAGGTTTTTTTAAAGAAGTATGTTCATTTGCGGATGTAATAATCGTATCTATAAATTTTGCATAACAGGAAAGAGGATCAGTTTAAGGACTAGGGATTAAGTCTATTTTATAGTCCAGACTGGAAGATTACGATTCCCAATCAGCTCATGGGACTCTGTGTTTAAGGAGAGAACTAGGAGAACATTGTGATGGAGATCTCTGAGGAAGATTTATTAAGATGGGATAGTGATCACTCCCATAGGAAAGTGGGAGAACTTCCCAATAAATAGTAGAAGAGAGGGATGCAGAAGAAACTGTGCGGTCAACTGCACTTTTAGGGTTTTGTGATGGTCGAACTTTATGAGTAGGAGACCCATTATTAATGACACATAAGTTTGCCTCATCAAACATTTCCAGCAACAAATATCCAAACACATCACAGTCAGCCCCCCCTGAAGTGTGATGACCATTGAAGTCATCCATAACTAATACAGGAGAAGGGTAGGAGGATATTATAAGAAGGATAAAAAAAGAGAAAAAAATAAAAGGGAATTAAATAAGAGGGGATGAGGAAAATACAATAATAAAAAAGTAATATTAAGAGCTCGAACAGCAACAGCATTGATTTCTGAGCTGTGAGCAGGCAGGGATACCTCGGAAAAGGTCAAACAAAGCTTGACAAGTATGGCACATCCTGCATACACATCCTGGCGGTCATCCCTAAGACAGGAGTAACCCGAAACTCGATACCGAGATCCGGGAACCATCCAAGTCTCCGAGATGGCAACCAGGATGGAGGAATATTTGCTAATAAGATAATATAGCTCATGAGTCTTCGGACGGAGACTTTGAGAGTTTTATTGAAGAATTTTGGACTGATCCATAGTGGTTGGATAACGACGTGAGTTGGGCAATCATTTGGGCAACGTTGGACGGTAAATTAATGGAGTTTTATGAAATGATATTAATTATTATAGTTAAGAGCTGAAGTAATAGTTGGTCTTGTGAACTAATAGTGGCGCAGGCTCGAGGAGGTGGGGCTTGGGTGCTCGGCACCGGCTCGAGGAGGGGGGGCCCGGGCACTTTGGTGCAGGCTCGAGGAGGTGGGGCCCGGGCGCTCGGCGCAGGCTCGAGGAGGTGGGGCTTGGGTGCTCGGCACCGGCTCGAGGAGGGGGGGCCCGGGCACTTTGGTGCAGGCTCGAGGAGGTGGGGCTTGGATGCTCGGCATCGGCTCGAGGAGGTGGGGCTTGGGTGCTCGGCACCGGCTCGAGGAGGGGGGCCCGGGCACTTTGGTGCAGGCTCGAGGAGGTGGGGCCCGGGCGCTCGGCGCAGGCTCGAGGAGGTGGGGCTTGGGTGCTCGGCACCGGCTCGAGGAGGGGGGGCCCGGGCGCTTGGCGCCGGCTCGAGGAGGTGGGGCTTGGGTGCTCGGCACCGGCTCGAGGAGGTGGGGCCCGGGCGCTCGGCGCCGGCTCGAGGAGGTGGTCCGCTCTCAGCACTACTGTATTGCAGTAGTGCTCGGAGTGTGACGTGCTCCATGGTCTTTCAAATCCTGACTCACTGCTCGGTACTGCGCTGGACAGAGGACGACTGTAGCTGTGCGGTGCTGGGTGGTGACAATGGATGTGGGAGGCCATGTGGAGCTCAACGCCGGGAGTCGGAGGAGGAATTCGTTCCCTTCTGACCCCCCTGAGGCCTAGGTGGTGGACACGGGGGTGTCTGCCCCAGCATAAGGCCTCGAGGTGGCGCGCACGGTGTTCTGTGCGCCCCTTAATGGCGTTCATGGGATGGGGAATGGCTCAGCTCCATCCCAACCAGGAGGGGGTCCTCAACAGGACCAGCGCCGTCGGGGCCGCGGACGAGTGCGAAAGCGTACCCGTAGCCCCGGCACAAGGCGTACTGTGGAACACCGTGGGGTTTTAGTCGGTAAGAGTCCGACATAACCACCTTGCTGCCCCCGCAGCTTGGTGGTATCAATGAGGATTTCCCCACGTAAAAAAAAAAAAAAAAAAAAAAGGGTCCACTCGAGAGACATGAACAATGTACGGGCCAGAATCAGTTTCCTCATACGCTCTGATGCCAAGTATAGATATGGATGGATGAGTGTGTACAGTCTGGATCGAAGCTGATGCTGTTTCTTTGTCGACAATTGTTTTTTTAGTGATATTGGGACCTACTTGATCCTCCATATGGCGCTTTTTGGCGGCATTAGTTGACGGGGCCGGCGACGCCATTGTGATGTCTGTCGGATCAGGTGGGTCGAGTTCGGGGGAAATGGGATCCATTTCCCGTCGAACAATACACAAAATACTACCACCAAGAATTAGATATAATATATCTCAGGGAGATAAAAGAAAGATGAAACTGAGTTTATTTCACTAAAAAATAAAGACCAAACTCGCTACGCGTGTGTATCTTTTCACACCAGATTTGCGACCAGCCAGAAGTAAGTCAAGGTAGTAACTTAGGGCCTTCTTCTTCTTTTTTTTTGGATGGCTTCTGCGGAGGCACTGGCCTACTAGCAATTTCGCCAATGTCAAGTGTATTATTTTTTAAAGTAATGTCACGTCACAGTCAATTATTGTCAAAGTCACGAATCAGTAAAATGGTGGACATTTACTGAAACTTCCGAGGGAGATTTGGAAAAATCACAAAATGCCATTTATTTCTGCGTTTGATTCTTTTGTCCGCACTCGTGCACGTTAACGAACACCTAATGGTTAATATTCCACCAATATTACACATTAACACTCGAAGATACACAAGATTGAGAATAAAATCTAACTCTACATCACAACATTTTGATTTTTTTCAAAAAACCCCTAACTTAGGGCCATTGGAGTTTTTACTGATGATTAATGACTTGCCGGAAACAATCAAAGTCAAAGATTTCAAAATCAGCACTGCTCGTTGTCTTTTGTTTGCGGATGACTTGAAATTGTTTTTAAAAGTCCGTGACAGCAACGATAGTTTTCTTTTTCAACGGGATATAGATAACGTGCGGCGGTGGAGTGAACGCAATAAGCTATTTTTTAATGACAAGAAGTGCTCTATTATTGCGTTCACTCGGTCGAAAGATCCAGTGGTAGTGCATTATCGTCTCGGTGATACTGTTATCCCGAGAACAAACGTTGTTCGAGATCTAGGGGTTCTGATGAGTGAAGATTTATCTTTCAGGGTGCACATTAGCAAAATGTGTGCTCAAGCTTTCAGAACTCTCGGGTTTGTTCTACACAGGCTCGGCACCTGGATAGTATTCCTGCTATAATGTCTGTTTATAATGCTTTTGTCCGGAGCAAGCTAGAAAGTAGTGCAATTATTTGGAATCCGTATGAGGCCAAATTGTAGACGTGGATGAAAAAAAACAAAAAAAAGTTTTTAAAATGAAAACAGTTTTCTATGAGAAGAAAATATGGATATGATTTAGGGTATCCGTATTTGTATCCAAGTAAGTTCATACTTGGCATAATGGGCAAAAGTACAAGTAGTACTCTAGTCTAGAGGTGCGGCGTTCAGTCTCACTAATGGAGTTTATAGCCAGGATTATTGTCGGACGCATGACCAACCCATCTTTTCTCGAAAGGATTACATTTGCTGTTCCTGACAACTATGTAAGAGCTCGTCGGCACAAGTTATTTGGGATATCGTTGTGTAGGAGCCAACTGGGAAGACATGCGCCACTACCGCGGGCGTTGCGGCTTCTCAATGCTGTGCTTGATCAGAACCAAGATCTAAATCTGTTTTAATGTTCTGGCAGAATTACGCAGGGCGACAATGGTCTTCATTACTAAGTAATAGAATTCTAAGTTTGTGTAATTTTTGATTTGCTGTGTTATTATCTAGATTTTATTTTTCGTTCATATATTATTATTTTTTAGGTTAAGTAGTTGGTAAAATTCTTGTCATTTTGAACCGAGGGTGGGTGAATGGGCGAATTGGGAAACTGTAATGCTCACCCGATGGTCTTAAAAATAAATAAATAAATAAGAAAAAATAAAAAAGGGGAATAGTGGGGAGATGTGGGAGAAGGTTTGGGGAAGTGAGAGAAGGTGGGGGAAAGTGAAAAAAGGGTAGGAGGAAGGGGGTTCCCCCCACTATTCCCCCTTTCTCCCAGTCTGTCCCACCCTTCCTTTCAATCTCCCCCCACATTGCACCACCTGCCTCACTTCCCGCACCCTTCCTCGACATCACCCACCATTCGTCCACTTCCCCCTAACCTCCCCTCACAGTCCCCTACCTTCCCTCACTTCCCCAAACCTTCATCCCCCATTATTTCCCCAGTTTATATTTTTTTCTAAGTATGGCCACACCGTACGAAAGTTTAGCCATTGGTACGATGTACGATAGAGAATATCTAAATTATGTTAAATGTACAATAATTATGAACTATGAACAAAAAAAACGCAATAATCACGGTAGGAAAACGCATTTGCCAAGGAAAAATTAACCCCATAAAACACCAATAGAGAAGTTTCTCTCTCCCACACATTTTATGCGTTTCTGTTTGTAAAAAAGAGAAATCAATAGCAGCTCACTGACGCACTCACTGAAGCGGTTGCCGGCAGTGCGATTACGTAATGTTGATCATGACGGTTTCGAGCCGTCAAATTCATTAGTGCCTTGCAATAGAGTCGATTTTGCTATGAAAAAAGTGACAATCTGATTGAAGCCAAGTTCTGTAATCGGGCTGCAGTTGTCGTTATCATTGTCACTTGTCGTTGCTTGTGTGGCTGACCGACACGGACGGCTGTTGGCGTGGACAGAGAAGCTAATCTGCCACGACAACAACCATTATCTATACTTATAATAAAATTGTAACGGGTCCAATTCTGTACATTGAAGATATATTGAATTTTTTTTTGGGACGTACTCTTGGTTCGATACTGAACACAAATCTGTATTTTTTTTTCATTTTTGTCTGTCTGTCTGTCTGTATCTTGGCTAGGCATCACGCCGAAACTACTGAATGAATTTATATGAAACTTGGTATGATTTGAGTTCATACTACGAGGTAGTACATAGGCTACTTTTCATCCCGAAAAATGAAAGGGTTCCCGCAGGATTGAGGTTTAACGTTATTTCAAAAAACACTTACCACTCTGAAACTACTGGACGGATTTTGATGCAATTTGGCACAGTTATAGTTTATATGATGGGTAAAAATTCAGGACACTTTTTATCCTAAAAAATAAAGAGTTCCAAATTCTGTAGGATAATGTCCCAAATTCTGTTTTTTTTTTATTTTTGTGCCGTTCTATTTTTCATACTAAATCCAAAACTGTATTTTTTTAAGTTTTGGTCTTCTGTCTGTATGTCTGTCCGTCCGTCTGTCTGTCTGTACCTTGGAAGTGCATCACGCCGAAAATACTCAATGAATTCAAATGAAATTTGGTGTGATTTGAGTTCATACTTCAAGGTAGGACATTAGATACTTTACATCTCGAAAAATGTATGGGTTCTCGCAGGATAGGGGTTGAAACTTATTTAAAAGAACACATACCACCTGAAACTCATGGACGGGTTTTGATGCAACTTGGCACTATCTTAAGTTATATGATGGGTTAAAATTGAGGACACGTTTTATTCCGTAAAAGTGAAGGGTTTCTGCGGGATATGGATCCAAAGTTATGTTAATATTTAAGTAATATAAAAATATTGTTTGAATGGTTCTCTATATTCAATACTGAAGCCAAACTATTTTACTTATTAATTTTGTCCGTTTGTTTGTCCGTATCTTGACCGCGTATTGCACCCAAACTACTAAATGAATTCAAATGACAAAAATGCTCTTGGGTGCTTCAAAAAGGTATTGAACAATATTTTTTTTGTTAATCGTGTCTTTTTTTCTGTTTGTCTGTATGTTTGTTTGTTCACGCATCACGTAAAAACTACTGGGCCAATTGCAATGCGGTTTTCATTGATAGATATCTTAGGGCTTGATTTAAATCTGGTGTAGTTGGTATCTCTATCCGGTGAGTTAGAAGACCACGCGTGCGAAGCCGCGGGTACAGCTAGTCACTAATAATAATAAGATTTTCATTATCACTATCACTAATGCTGCGTAATGTGTGTGTGAGTGTGTGTGGCTGTGTCTGTGGCATCGTAGCTCCCAAACGAAAGGACCGATTTTGATGCGGTTTTTTCTTTTCGAAAGCTGATATGATCGAGATGGTTCTTAGATATATGAAGAGAGGGAGGGGGAGGTAAGAAAGAAAAGGGGGTGGTGGTGACCTTTTTAGCTGTGGTTTTTTTTATGTTTGAAAGCTGGGGTAAACAGCTGGGGTATCCAAGATGATTCATAGCTATAATTTGAGGATGGAGGGGGGGGGGGGGGGGGGGGGGGTGCGAATAGTAGCGTCCGAACGAATGGACCGATTAGCTGCGGTTTTTTTTTGAAAAATCTGTTTCTTCTGTTTTTCTAAATTTAATGTGACTTTCTATCCAAATTGATCACCTTTAACAGTGCGCTAATGCTATTTGCATATCAAATTCAAAATCAGAATCGTCGTCTGATGAGCTATCTAATAAATCTAATAGTGAAACCGTACTACTCATATTTTATCACTCTGTATATAGAAAGCGGTGAAGAAATACGTGTGGCACCTAGGATGTCCTGTGAGCGAATGAATAATTTCAATATATTATCGTATCTTAGCCGTGTGTGATACCCTAAGATGCTACAATATTTTATATGCAGATATCGTAACATCAAATATTATAGTATCTTAATCGTCTGTGACGCCCTTAATTTTGCCCACAAATGTTCAAAGCGAACGCTAAATGTGATCATATTTAACGTTTTTAACAATTATTTTCGCCATTTGCTACAAAACGAACAGGCCCCTAGTAGCGGGTTCGGGCCCCCGACCACCTAACTTGGCTTCAATCAGATTGTCACTTTTTTATAGCAATTTCGACTCTATCGCAAGGCACTAATGAATTTGACGCCTTGAAACCGATATGATCAATATTGCGTAATAGCACTGCGGGTCTGTCTGTGGGTATCTCTAACTAAGTAGTCTCTTAGTGTGGTTTAAATTGCACTAAAAGTTCTGAGACTGCAAAGACTGCTTACAATCGGATTAAATTGTTGGTCAGCATATGCACGCCAACAAATTAAACTGACGATTGGATTCTTAAGTCATTTGAGTCAGCTGTTCTGTGTATCTACCTACTGTTGTTTTGTTTTTAGTTTTCTCATATCTCTCTTAGTTCTGTTGAATTCGTTTGCTTCTGCTAATAGAATATAACCATTATTATAAGTACTGGCGGTCTGGCAGGAATTCCAACAACATATCAACACAGAATGATATATGTCAATTGAATTTGACGTTACCGCATGCGCTGGGGTGCGTTTAAGTCAATTATCCAGTATAAAATTTAAACTGACTAAACGTCAAACACCCCGTTCAAGCACACCGCGAGGCGAAAAATTAACCCGGCTAAAATTTAATCTGCCCCGTTCACGGGCGTCCGCTGGTATAAGGTTTCGCCTGGATAGGATAAATTTTAGCGAGCTTTTGGGGTCGCTAAATTTTAGTCTGCTGGCAGATTGATTGCAGCTGTTTGTAATTCGATTCGCGGTTAGATTGAATTTGTTGGTTGTTCTAAAATACTATCTTATAGCAGTAACATAAAGTCTGTACAACGAATATAATAAAAAAAAATGATGGACCTATAATAACAATAATGAACAAGAATTTGACAAATTGAAAATTGAATTTGACAGCTAAGCCTATGACTCCGTTCAGCGAACCCTCATTAGATATTTTTAATCCGGTGAAAATATCGCTGACTTACTTAAACGCACCCCTGCTCTACCTCTTTTTTGTGAGCGTTTGGTTGTGTGCACACCAAAATGACGTCAACAGTATACATAGCGCATATTGGTGCAATTTAAACCACAGCATGTGTGTCTGTGGCAGTGGTCTCGAATCAAAATTGATTGCTGCAATGGCCAAAAAATATTGGCACGATCCTAAAAAAGATTGATTTGTATTCTTACCTAATTCCACGTGTTTTATAAGTAAATATTTTACTTCAAAAATACATAGGTACCAATTTTCAACATATATTAAATTTTTTATAATATTATATTGTATTTTTTCCTATACACCGATTTTATGTACAAATTTACCGATTTTTGAGGGCAATTCTACCGATTTCTCATTTTGACGTTCGAGAACACTGGTCTGTTCTGTGGTAATTTGTAATTTTGTAAATTTTGTAACTTGTTTACGTTCAGACGGACGGGTGATTATTTAATTCATTATCAGATATGATGAAAGTTACTTTTTATATTAAAATTGTTAGGATGTGTTCTAGACTATGACGTAGTAATTAATTAAGTGGTTATGTATCATTGTATCAACAAAATTTAACATAACCTACAAAATGGCTTCGTCGCCCTTCCGAAGATTATTGCACTGGGGCCCAATAACTGTTCTTGGTGAGTTACTACAACTGCACATTACTAGTAGGTACTAAATGAACAAAAAGTATCAACTAATGTTTAAAAAAACAACTAAAATATTGAACAAAAAATAATACAAACTTAGGAAATTACAGATTATTTTGGTTAAGATGTACATTACCGCCCATGGAATGGAGGGGTGGGATCCATATTTTTTACAGAAACTCTACATTTTATGTAGTCTTCACATTAAGTTCTAAGTTTCTAAACTATGTTGTTTAAAACATTATTATTTTTCAAAATATTGTAAATTATTTAATATTTTGACACAGTTTAATGACATTCTTGCCATGTAACGTAGGCGGTAGGTAGGTAACAGTTAAAAATAACAAGTAATTAAATAATACTTTAATGAATTTTATGTAAACACCATATATATACCTAACAGTTACATAAAATAACAGAGAAATTCACAGCAAAAGTGTGACCAAAAAAAATATTGGGTTGGCTATAGACATCTGGTACCGGCGTAGAGGGAGGGGGGGGGGGGGAAGTCCCTCACGACCCCCTCCCCATGGCCTGGCAAGGGGGAGGGGGTCGCTTAGTTTGGGTCAACACTTAGTTTATGTGATAGGGTTGGAATTGAGGAACAGGAGTTGGAGGTGCTCAACTGTACAAGCTTGGCGATTTTAGGGGTGCGAATGGGGGGAGCGGGTAGAGGGGAGTGAGTACAACTCCCCCTTAGAGTGGGGAGGCTAGATCCGCCCCCCCCCCCTCTCTGAGATATGTTTTTTTTAAACATAGTCGGACATATTCCTATATATATATATATATATATGATATTATTCAAACATATTCTTTTGGACATATTCGGCGGGGGGAAGGTGATGGATGTGGTGGGGGGAGATCTAGCCGCCCCCCCCCCCCCCACTCTCAGGAGGGGTTCTACACCCTCCCCCCACCCCATTCACCCTCTGCCCCCCTAAAATCGTGGACCAAGCTTGTATAGTGGTCCCGTTGGAGGGGTGGGGGGGGGGGGTGAAGCGGTACCCTCTAGTACCCCAAAAAACACATGACCACAAGTTGCCAAAGTTAATTTACGGCTGATTTTTCTTAACTGTTACAGCTCATTGGTCGCCTAAAACTGTTTTTTTTATTTACTATTTTATTAAAAAAATTATACACCTCCTGGGCAGGGTCGAGGGGGACTTCCCTCCTCAGTACCGGATGTCTATACTTTTACCAAAATATCCAATAATAAAAGTGTTAACAGTGGAGAAACAAATTGTTTACAGCAGTCCAAACATTGTCTTTCAGGTATAATAAAGCTGATAACATGGGCTATGGTACACATGCTAGGGATGTGGTGGCCCCCCAACGAGTCCTTGTGGGCGGCTCTGCATGCCGCTCTGTTCCTGACCCTTGCGGTTACCACATTATACTTCTTCCTGCAGTCGCTACTTGAGGGACCAGGATTTGTGCCATCGAGATGGAAGCCGGTGAGTTGATGGAAAATGCTTTAATGTACACCAATTTATTAATATATACAGTGCAGAAGTAAGAACAATAAAATTAAGTATAATGTGCCGACCTATTGATAACTTATATTTATTCTGAACTAGCTTTTGCTTGTGACTTTGTACATGCATACTACAGTTTATTACAATAAAAAGTATCCTGTGTTCTTCCTCTGGATTCAAATGATCTCCGTTGCAAAAAGATAACAAACAAACATACAAAATTATTTTTGATAACAGTTAAATAACAGAGATAGCTTACAAGTACAGTGAGTACATGCAAAATTGTAACGCAGTTGAAGAACTGTTCCTCACACTAGGAATAAACCTGTATCCTGAGGTTACAGGATTTATGGTAGTATGGATTATTATTTTTAGAAACTTACTATTTTCTACCAAAACACCCTTGCAGACCACATTACCACCCACAAGATTATTACCCGTCAATGCAACCTTCCAGACTTACATGACGTTTCAATAATAACAGACTTAAAATCTTCTCAAGGTCATCAAATTAAGATAATTCAGACTCATAGTTCCATAGCATGATAACATAGTGTATCATTGACCATGGATGAATTAAAAAGAAGCTCAATATGAATGACATTCTCTAATTGAATTAAATCACTTTTGTATCATTGCTACAAAAGTGAACCTTATTGTAAAGTGACTTGGAAGAACCACAACATAACAAATGTCACTAATAATAAATACGCCATATTTGAGTACAAGAAGCAAACTGATTTATTTCATAGAACCAAAACAAAACTACCCACATTTGTTGATATTAAAATGAAAGAATCTAAATCACTCACTCATAACAACTAATATCCGTCTCGTCTGTGCGCTGGTCTTTCCTATCTTCCTTTATGCTGCGGAGACGTGGACCCTTTGAGAAAGCAAAAAATTACGGGTTGATGCTCTCGAAATGTGGTGCTGGAGAAGAATGCTCGGGGTATTGTGGACAGAGTTCCGCATCATCCAGTCCATACTCCAAGAACTCAGGATCAAGCAGCATCTATCAGACACAGTACATTCTCGTATCCTCACATTCTTCGTCACGTGTCATTGCTTGGAGAATGTCCATCGAGCGCCTTGTGGTACAGGAAAGGGTCGAGGCCACACGGGCACGAGGGAGATCATTGATGCGATGGACCGACTAAGGCAAGGCAGCACTGGATGGCACTCTACACAAATGTACCAGAAAAGCAGCTATTAGAGAAGAGTGGCGCAGGATTGTAAAGCGAGCCACAACCTCTGATATGACAACCACAACTGCCAAGAATGTAGCAACAGAGAAGGAGAAGACTTTCAATACTGTGTTATGTAAGATGTAGAGACCATCAGCATTCACATTACTTTGGATTATCGGTGCTCTGCTGTACTTTAACTAACTATTACTTTGTTTTCACTGTGTTACAGCTAAGGGAGGAAGATACAGAAAATTTACAGTACTGTACAGTCTGCAACGGATACAAACCGCCAAGAGCTCACCACTGTAGGAAATGTAAGTTACAATTTCATTGTAAACAAGGTACCTAAGCTCATACAGGGATCAGCTGGGGAAATATATAGAATCGAGGGTCAGGAGTTGAGAGTGGGGGGGAGGGGAGGGCTGCCCCCGGTACCCCTCCCCGCGCAGGCAAGATATTTCAGTTTTAAGTATATAAATTGGTGACCAATAGCCAAATAGCCAACCCATTTGCTGCAAGAACTGTAAGCTTATACAGGCATCAGCTGCAAGAAATTCATCTAGAGTTTTCCGAACATTATAGTTCCATAGTAAAACAAAGAGTCCTTATAGTTTCACCAGGTCCGTTTGTCTGTTGTCTGTTTGTAAGTCACAACCATTTTTCATTACAAAGTTGAACAAAAAAATAACTAGTAATTTACTAAGATAATTATTACGGCTTAACGAGCTGTAGCCAACCAAGATAAGGCATTTTATGTCCGCCTCAATTCTGAACAAATTCCTTAGTGAGAGACATAATTCAACCATAAGAACAACTTTGAAGGCGTAGAACGTAAAAACTAGTGGACTGATTGCAATGCGGTTTTCAGTTGGTTAGGATCCTGGTTAAGGAACCCTAATATCTAGTCTATGCGTGTCCGACACGCACTTAACTGTTTTTTTATAATTTTATGTGACCTCCCTCATAAATTTGTATCACAAATCTCTAATTTTCTTGCTTGATTTGCATGTCGTATGAAGTAGTGCTGGCCTCTGGTGTCAGAGTTTGTCAGGCCACTGGCTGTTATTGCTTTCAATCAATAACAGCCGGACCCACAGCTTAATGTGCCCTTGGAAACACAGAGTGATGGATAACCGCATATAACTTAGAAAAGTTGTTGGTAGCCGAGGGCCCAACCCAGTATTGTTGGATTCTATGTTGTATATGGGTAGGCTACCATCGCTCTAACTTTCTTTAAAGCTATTTTTTTCGTGATTTTGTGAGTCACGTTGTGTACCCTTGTCTTTATGAAATGAAAGATATTTCACAAGTACACACGTAACACCGCACCATTATGTTCTGCAGGTGGATATTGCATAAAGAAATTGGACCACCACTGTCCGTGGATCAACTGCTGCGTCGGGCACGCCAACCACGGATACTTCAACATGTTTCTCATATCTGCAGTGTTTGGCTGTCTGCAGGCTACCATAGTAAGTATAAATATTGATCGCTGTAATGTGTGGACTCGGCTGGCTGGCTGTCTGTCAGCTGGCTGACTCTGAGCCAATCTATTTAATACTGCATAATCCTCTTGGAAAATTTACAGATTACCTCAGTTGGGCTAAAAAAAAAAAAATATACATATATTTTAAATCACCATTTGTTATCTGCAGCAGCAAGTACATATATATTCAAACGACTTAACACATTAATATATTAAAATATGATGTAGACAAATAGACAAGATCTATTTTACATTTCAAATATAAAAAAGTAAAAACCTAAACCAACACAACCAACATAAACAATTAAACCTACACCTAAACCATAAAACTAAACTAATAATCTAAAAATAATTGGTGTTCATGTGGCATGGTTCCAAGAACGCTAGCTGCATTTCCGCGTTGAATAGCAATAGCTATTCTCTGTGCGAGAAATGAGCCAGCTCTCTTGTCACCAGCGACGTCGATAACGCGGGGAGAAATTTGCTTAAAAAATTATTTCGTACTGGGACCCCATGGACCAAATGTTTCAAAGCCAAGAGGCACAAATATATAGTCGCTTGAGAGCGATACATACTTGCGTCGTTTGGCTTGTTCTGCGGCCTCCGCCGCGGCTCCGGCCCTCAAGACTGACCCGCTGAGACGAGAAGGGGCTAACGTATCAACACAAGTCGCGTCCCATACGAGAGCCCTTCCCCGCTCCCAGGGGATCAGCGTTAGGCCGTCCGGGCGCTTGCCATCATCACGTAATATCCCTACTGGTTCTAGTACAGAAGGTACGTTGATGGTGGCAAGCGCCCGTTTAATGATCTCATTGATTGAGCCGTGGCGGTAAAACCTACCAGCACTTCGTTGGCAAGAAAGTCCATGGAGTCCGTACCTGTCGACGTCGCTGCCACATGAACACCGATGACGTTCGACAATAGCAGCACCTAGGCGATCCGGAAACTGCCATTGTCAAGCAGCGTTCCGAGGTTCGCAGATGGAAGGGCGTGCAGCCACTGTCCCGATTCTTGTTCCGAGACTGCAAGAAGCCTTGCGCGGTCATTATAACTGGATAAATTTTGAGCCAAATCTTTGGAAACTCTCTGAACCAATGAAAAGTCCCAGAGTTTTTGACTGTTTGGTTCCACTGGGATATTTTCATTGGGGCAAAGAGACTCCCATGCTTCAATTGCATCGGCTGCACAATGTATCTCGGCTGAAGGTGTTCTTAATATTTGCGCACACAGGCTTGACACACTGTGCACAGATGAAAGGAAAGCTGGAAGAGCTACACTAGAAATTTTTCTTATTCCGATGCCACCATATCTAATAGGTAAAGTAGCTTGAATCCATGAACTGTTCTCGAGGTTTAAATTTAGAATTTTTTCTACGGCGTTTTTAAGGGTGGCATCCAAGTTTTCCAAAATTTCCGTATGTTTCCAGATTGGGCAAGCTCTTAGTATATATGTAAATTTTGGAACAAAAAGGCAGTATTTTAAAATGGTATAAGCGATATGACAATTTAGTAAGCCCAATCTGTGGATGTTATCTGATAGTGTTTTGTTTTTCTTTTCCAAAAGCGGTCTAACGCTTTCCTCGAGTAACGGCGCCCCTAGGAGGTATAGTGAATCATTTTCTAGAATTTTGATACCTGGTGCAATATCTTGAAAATTTTGAATTATTAATTTTCGATCACTTGAGTTGAATTTATTGGAGACATACAGCTCACATTTGCCGAAATTCAGTTCCAAATTTAATTTCCGAAAGTTATTAATTATTCTCATAAAATCATTTTTGACTGTGTCAGTGTTACCTCCTAAGGTGCCGTCGTCTAGGTACCAGACATTTAATTTAGAATTTAAATTAGATATTATGGGGTGAATTCCTAAGCTGAAGAGTGCTGGTCCCAGAGGATCGCCCTGCTGAACGCCTACTTCTGAAGAAATTTGATTGTCATTATAGAATAATTTTGAAGGAGAATTGTAACAATGCCAAATATAGTTATATGCATCTGATGTATGGATGGAGGCTTCGTTCAGAAGGGTTGACCTATCAATACAATTAAAAGCGTTTTTTACATCAACTTTGAGCAGTACATCCGCTTCGCTGTCGTTGGATAGAAAAGTACGAACCGAATGTACCGCAGCTTCACAACCTCCCCGACTACCAAATCCCAGTTGATATGGTTGAAATAATGATTTTAATTTTGAAGAAATATTTCTGCATACTAATTTTGATGCCAGTCTCCGAAAGGTGCAACCAATAGCAATAGGGCGGATACCTCCGTCTTTTTTATTAAAAGCACAGAGGCGCGCCCCAAATAAAAATGGTTTAAAAGGGTCCGAAATAGTTCCTGAAAACAAAAAATTGCAAAATTTTATTATGTCGCTCAGCAATGCCCTGCCGACGTCTCCGGCGGATACACTGACCGAGTCTTTGAGATGCTGGGGCGTTATTCCATCGATGCCGCCTGCAGATCCATTGGGGAACGACATAATGGCGTCTAATGTGTCTTCAATTTTGACTTGGAAGGCCAAATGAGTTAAAGTAGGGGGATTTGGTGGTAAAGATGATGGGTTGGCAGAAGGGTGTTTATCACGCAAGCCTTCTAGAGTCTTGTCATTGTTAGGAGCAAGGGTATCGTCGGAGAATAACATTCTAGCTGCATTTTTTAAGTCGCCGTCCATTGCCTTGTTTTCAACAATTTTGTTGAAACTGTATTTTTTTCGTGGAGTACGTATAATGTCTACGTGATTGAGGGGAAGATTGGTGTTACAATTTGACTTAAGTAAAGATGTTAATGAATTTCTATTGTTAGATGGCACGTGAAAGTGGCGATATGCAAAGGTAAGAAGACATTGCCAAGATTCTGGGTTATTGTTTTGGTTGTTGATGCAATTATTGATGGCAAAGGAAAGCGACTTAGCTAACGACACTCTTGCTCCTCTCGGGATTCTTCTCACTATTGGGATATTAGAGCGAAGATCACTGAGGTACTTGTCAAATGGTATATTTGTAGGTGCTGGAAGAATGCCATTAGAGGACTGAGAAGTAGTAGAGTTGGAAGAATGTGAAGCAATATGAGAAATTGTATGGGCTTTTGCGACATGGATATTCAGGCCACGACGTCCTTTAAACTGTCGACCATCGGAACATTGCTCACACGTCAGAAGATCACTCGGACCTGCATTCATTGTATTTTGACCTAAGTATTTTAAAGTAATAACTATTGCTAATAAAACTAATATAAAAAAAAACATCAATATAAATAAACTCTTGACACACTTCAGTTAATGTTCACACTTGGTTCACACGCAGGCGCGCCTGGATCGGGTGCCATGGTTACGAGTCGTTATCTTATTGTTATTGGCTCAAGATGTTATTTGTACTCTTCTTATTGGCCAATATAAAATAGAGGGGATTTGTTGCTAAGGCAACTGAACAACAAGGACGATGAAAAACTGACAGAATAAATGCCGTGTTTGACTTTTTAGATACCGGCCTTGAATTGATAAAATCTGCTGATTCCTGTCGATGCGCCAAAGATAAATTAGCACACTCTGCGCTTACTGTGCTTTAACACAGACACTTTTGAAAAAATAAGATAAATGGGCCCAGTATCACCGTAAAATAAATTAGCGGACTTTCATGACAGACCAAATAGACAGCAGCAATCAAAATAAAATAAATTAAAAAAAACATAAAAATATGGATTTGGTAGGCGTTATCTTTCAGACACGAAGTTAATCAATATTAGCCGTGTTTGGTTGGTAGTTCGTAATACTACCAATAGATAGCGTTACCGTCTCCATAAGACGGGTTCGGGGAACCTATTAGAAAGATTTGGATGACGACGCATAGGTCTCGGTGGTCGAATTGGTAAAGGCATGTGCCGCGCTGAGGCACAGTATGCGAGTTCGAATCTCGTCCGTGACCCAAAATTTTTCCATTAGAAAATTATTATATACTTTTGATCCTTATAAGAAACAGGATCGATTGGCATCAAAAAAGTTTTTGTGTTTATTGCCCACTTTCTTGCTGACTGTACAATTTTTCAGTCTCTTAGGAATGTTTCCCTGTGTCTGCAACGGATAAGGTACCTGCCCTTACTGACCTATCTCAATCATCAGCCTGTATACCCTTACCCTTGCTGTAGGATGGACTATAAAGGCTATGCACCATTGACTTTAGTAGTGGTAGGCCCTCTGAAGCTAGGCCTCTTACGCAAGAGTCCGCCTGAGTATCACACCTTTATCTTTTTTCATACTGACATGGTCACAAACAAGTATAATCATTAGAAACGGGATATTTACCATGGATACTATTTGTATTGTGTTCCCGATAAAAACTATTCCACCTGCAGTTACTTCAGTTATTCCGTGATCATGGCGCTGCATCAGTGCCGAAATATCGGGAACTCAATACAAATGGTATCCATGGTAAATATCCCGTTTCTAATGTTTCAAAGTCAAAGTCAAAGTATTTTATTGTAAATAGGCAAAAATAATAGCACTTTTACAAGTCAAAATTATCATCTCCTGAACAAGGAGAAATACATAAAATATTATAAAAAGATCAAATCAATCCAAGTTTCTGTTGTTTATCACACCTTTGTCAGATATAAATTGTGCCAAGCAGTAGTGTGTAAACATTTCTGTGTTTCAGTTTGAAGGGTAATGTTTCCAGTGAAATTACTGGGCAATGAGACTTTAAAACCCATGTCCCAGGGTGACGAGCGCAGTGCAGTGACGCGCAAGATTTTGCAACCAAGGTTCTGGGTGGCACTGCAACTGTTATGGGCAGGCGTGACGCTTACTATCAGGCGAGCGACCTGCTCGTCTGTCACTCAAAGTAATAAAAATAAGAAACGATAAAATACTAGATTTGTTAATCTTCTTTTAAACTAATTGTTACAGATATTTGATCCTCATCATTGACCCTGTTAGCTATGTCATCTGTTAGCTATGACATCCCTCTCATTTGGAGTTTGGGGGTACAAGCTGAAACTGATTACGAACTAACAAAAACATTGCTACAAAAGTGATCATTCATGTTAAGTGGCTTACACTGTGATACATAGAATAGAACAGAATAAAAACATTGCTACAAAAGTGATCATTCATATTGAGTGACTTACACTGTGATAATATAGAATAGAATAAAAACATTGCTACAAAAGTGATCATTCATGTTAAGTGACTTACACTGTGATACATAGAATAGAATAAAAACATTGCTACAAAAGTGATCATTCATGTTAAGTGACTTACACTGTAATAATATAGAATAGAATAAAAACATTGCTACAAAAGTGATCATTCATGTTAAGTGACTTACACTGTGATACATAGAATAATATAAAAATATTGCTACAAAAGTGATCATTCATGTTAAGTGACTTACACTGTGATACATAAAATAGAATAGAATAAAAACATTGCTACAAAAGTGATCATTCATGTTAAGTGACTTACACTGTGATACATAGAATAGAATAGAATAGAATAAAAACATTGCTACAAAAGTGATCATTCATGTTAAGTGACTTACACTGTGATACATAGAATAGAATGGAATAAAAGTTTATTTGTGACAAAGGCATGATAAAACAACACAAAAGAAAATACAAATTTGCATGAGAAGGTACAATACAAATCGGCCACAACTCAGCATAATGCTGGCTGTTAACCAGTGTATCTTCCGTCCGTTGGAGCCATTTGGTGAAGTCACGGTCATACACACAGTTTAGCTGCATAACAAAGAAAGAAAATCGATAAAAAATAAAAAACAACCATACTAACGTACAAAAAATTAATAATGTCTAAACTACGCACTAAAAGAAACTAAATTAAACTATGGACTCTTTTTTTTTACATTATACAAAACTAACTACTTAAGAAGTTAGAAATTTAAAAAAATGCAACAATTATTGATAATATCATTTGTCACACACTAGATCAGCATTCATGCCGCTCGTCTAAATAAATAAATATGTGTTTCTTGCCTGCTCCAGGTGCTATCAATCTGCATGTACCACGCGATCAACCGCGTGTGGTACATGTACAATGGCACAGGCAAGGAGCCCATGATCTACCTGACGATGACCACTCTGCCGCTGACCTTGCTCGCCATCGGGATGGCGCTGGGAGTGGTGCTGGCCGTGGGCGCTCTCTTATTCTTCCAGGTAATTTGTGGTATTACAAGGAGCCTATTATCTACCTTACGCTGACCTTGCTCGCCATCGGGATGGCGCTGGGAGTGGTGCTGGCCGTGTGCGCTCTCCTCTTCTTCCTGTTAATTTGTGGTATTACAAGGAGCCCATGATCTACCTGACGCTGACCACTTTGCCGCTGACCTTGCTCGCCATCGGGATGGCGCTGGGAGTGGTGCTGGCCGTGGGCGCTCTCCTCTTCTTCCTGGTAATTTGTGGTATTACAAGGAGCCTATGATCTAGCTTACGCTGACCACTCTGCCGCTGACCTTGCTCTCCATCGGGATGGCGCTGGGAGTGGTGCTGGTCGTGGGCGCTCTCCTCTTCTTCCTGGTAATTTGTGGTATTAAAAGGAGCCCATGATAGATCATGTGGCATGCTGACCACGCTTTCGCTGACCTTGCTCGCCATCGGGATGGTGCTGGCCGTGGGCACTCTGCTCTACTTGCAGGTAACTTATGTATAAATGCGAAAGTTTTTGAATTGTGTGTGAGTGTGTGTATGTTTGTTATTTCTTCAAGCTCAACGGATTTTGATGAAATTTTCAAGAAAGATAGATTGTACCCTGGAATAACACGTAGGATACTTTTCATTATCCACGCGGGCGAAACCGCGGGGCGCAGCTAGTTTTCCGTTTTTTTTTTTATTTATGTTCCTAACCAAACAACCAGAGCCCCAGAGACCAGATTCGAAAGTAAATTACTCTAATTCAAAATGTCTCTTTTTTCTCAGATAAAAGGCATCCTCCGCAACCAGACCACGATCGAGGAGTGGATCATGGACAAGGCAGTGGGACGGCGCGAGGAGCTGGGGCTGGCGCCCTTCGTGTTCCCCTACGACCTGGGACGCCGCGCGAACCTGCGGCTGGCGCTGTGCAGCGGGCGCAGCGACGGACTCTCTTGGCCGGTCAGAAACGGCTGCGGGGAGTTTGATCTCACTGTAAGTGGGCCTGTTTAAAACTCAAATTATTATTATATTTTCTATTAAACTAATAGGTTTGCGATTGACCACTGTCTCAGTTGATGTTAAGCGATGACGCGTCCTACGATGGTGCTCGTTTACCTAGAAGTAATCTACACACTCGGGACCTTGACTTGTGTTTTAAGTTCTCGATACACACACACACAACACAGCCTTAGTCACCCGCCCGCGCCGCCTAGCTTCTTGCTAGTTACGCTTGGGGTTGTATTCAGGAGATGTCCAACTTCATTATCTCCACCACTCCACTTGCATGCTTAGAGTATACTCCTGAGGACAGAACAGAATTAGGTCGTAAAGAAAATTTGCCAATTTGTTCATATTAAATGTAATGATTTTGAAACATTACATTGACTAATGTTCGTAAACTAATAGGTTCAGAAGCCTCCATTTTAACAAAAAAAGATACATAATTTATGAAGAAATCAAATAAAAATCATTATATTTTCCACATTTGAGAGTAGTTATATTGAATCGCTCCAAAACGACCATAGCTGTCAAGCCGTCCGTATGTCACTCTTGCGCGAAGGTGTACAGTACCCGGCGATAAATAATGGACATCGGTATTTGGAAAGAGACTCGGCTAATTTCGGCTTAGCCAGCGGTGTCACGCCCTACCTGTGTGATGTTTGTCAGTTATATTCTTTATTTATATCCCATACGCTGATTGGTTCCTCGAAAAAAGGGAGCAAAGTAGGTATTTTCTGTTCAAGACTTTTAGAGAGAGTAATGAGTGACAGTATTGAGTTTTGAATTTGGAACGTGAATTTTTGATGTTAGCTTTCGATCAGTTCCGCGACGCGAGCGCTCGTGGCTCGTTGGCTCTTTCCGACTCAGCTCGGCCATATTCAAGTTATAAGCCATCACATTTTTTTATGTGCCAAATGTAAACACTCCAGTTGGGAATTGAACTCCGCTACTAAAGATGGGAGTCGAACGATGGGGGATTATGGTATTAGGCCGAAAATTTAGTATAGATCAGATGAAGGGTTGCTGATTCACAGTTGACCAATGAGCTCCTTTTTTTGTTCATTGGGATTCGTGGCTCGCTGTCTATATTTAAAAAAAAAATGTATGGAGAAGAGGAAAAAATGAAAAGCGCGTGAATTACGATATCATCGTCACGGAAACTAGGAATATTGACAGTACAAAAACTAAATAATTTCTTGAAAATGCGAGTGTAACGAAAGTATTATACTACCTACTTACACCTGAAAATACTACGCGATAAATGTTATACAGAATCTATGACCAACTAAATCCCTGGAAAAATATTTGAAAGCTTTATAGGTAACAATTTTATCGAGTAGGAAAATGCAAAAGAAGCGAAGTCTTTTTCGGAAACCTGTACCTATTTTCAAGAATTAACCAAATGTAAGCAACCTTCACACGTTGGCGGCCAGTACCAATAATGACTTCAGATCTACACAAAATTTAGAACACAATATGTGAAGGTCTCTTCATTCAAATTCTGAAGGATGTATAAATCAAAGAAGTACAAAGAGTTTTTTTTGTTTATTATTAGTAATTACCTAGTTTATTTTAAATTGTTTAGTTTTAGTTTATTTAATATCCTTTTAAATAACTAATATGAGTTGTAAACTATTTAAAAGCACCGTTTAGAACCATACACCGGGCGAAGTATATTGAATCCCTAGGTACGTTCAGGTTTCTACTTAAGAATCTTTCATTCCCCTCTGGATTCAAAATACCACCTTGTCGACAAAATATTATTTTGCTCCCTAGTAATACAATCTACTATACTATCCATTTTCTACTAGGTGCAACACCTCTCTATAGATATTTAAAGTTTACATGTCATCGATTCTCGAACTAATAAAGTCCATAAAGTGCAATATTTATTTGATATGAAATGACATGTAATAAATACGGTGATTAATGGACGGTCGTCAGTGTTCGGAAATCGTCGTAAACAGACAAATTGCCTCTTTCCAAAAGCCGATGTGCATTATTTATCGCCGGGAACTGTACAAAAATGCCATATAGAAACAAATCAACCGCGAATTAGTAAATTGACGTCACGCAGACGCAGTGTCAAATAATCAAAAAAGAAAAAATACCTTTTTGAGATATTTGATTTTAAAAATAAATATGTTTTTAATTATTAATGAGTTAAGTTATACATATTATATTCGGAATCCTTAAAGTATACTGTATTAATGCGACGATTAGTTTTAACTTTTTTCTTTTAACTCTTAGGAGGCCGATGAGTAACGCGCGTGGTCATACGCATACACGCTTGGGGTTATATGTCTCGGCCGGTCCGCGAAAGTTGTCAAGTAGATATCCTAAGTGTCCCTAAGTAACGTAGACTGGACAGGTGGACTGGATGAGGAGAGTTGAAGACAGAGCTCAGTGGTGTCCATTAGGAGAGGCCTACGTCCAGCAGTGGGCAAATATGGGCTGAGATGATGATGAGACCATATGTGTTACGTTCCCTGCTTTCTAGACTATGAGATAGAGTTTTGGGCAGTTACGAAATGTACATTTTTAACAGGCTGTTCGCTTTGAACATTTTCAACACTTTTGCAATTTTTGCAACTTATACCAATGCCGATCCTTCCCAAACTAAATGAAAACAACTACGCTACGGTATAAAGTCGATTTTCCTATGTCAAATGTAACTGTTATGCCATCTAAACTTGAAAAACGAACGGTGATGCAAACATTTCAGAACGCTTAATTCGCCCACAATTATCCAAAGCGAACGGCAAATGTGATCATATTTAGCGTTTTTAACAGTTATTTTTGCCATTTCCTTTAGAGCAAACGGCCTATAGTTAAGGTCTCGAACACAGTTCATGACTCTCTGCCACAAACGATGCCTTGATTTCTTCCAGCGCGAACAAATAGCCCAGAAGCTAGACAAGCGGCTCCGGTCGCGGCTGTATGTAGCTACAGCAACATACTCGGGGCGCTGGGTGCCCCTCGTATCCTTCCCGCGCGCCGCCGCCGCCGCGCCTTGCAGCGACGAGCTGCGCCTGCCGCTGCGTCCCGGGGACTCCGTGCGGGCCACGCGCCAGAGGAAGTGAGTACATAGCCCAGCTAAACGGCTTCAGCAACATACTCGGGGCGTTGGGTGCTACTCGTGTCGTTCCCGCGCGCAGCACGAATTTATAGCAAGGAGACCAAAAAAGAATTTGCGCGCTTTGTACTGTACTATTTTTTTCCAGTTTGAACAAAGAACTAGCTTATTAATCTAGTTTTAGCTCCAAAAAGGAGCGAGGAAAACTTTATCCGTCTTACTACAAAAAACAGTTTTAGTCCTGGATTATACCAGAGCTAAAAGACCGAGTTTGTTACGGTACTAAGGGCTTAAAGCTTGACCTTATTACAAATCTTCGACTAATCGAGGACCAGCTGATACCAAAGATTGTCTATGTTAAATTTTTCTCCACAGATTAAGTACAAACATTTACATTCATTTAGACGACGTTTGTTCCCAACGTTCCGTTTCTTCACAATATTGATTTATAATTTTCGGTTCTCGTCAAACATAAGTAATAATTACTTTCGTAAACTTAATATTTGGTTTATTTTCAATCAATACTTATTTAATTACATATGGAAATGGTTTTATCTGCCATATTTAAGTTTGTCAATTTTATTAGTAAGTAATGTTTTTTGCGAGGATTGGAACGTAAACATAACATTACGGAGCGCGCGTAATTTGATAGTTTTTACTTACTGTAAACAAAGTTGGCCTAATTATTGAAAGGGAATGTTTCATGTGCTTGTGAAGCAAAGTGTTGTGTCGAGTTGAACTTGGACAAAAAAGGAGTTTGCTTTGTTTTTGCTTAAAAAATAATCAGCAAAATATAAAATAGGGTGAAAATTGGTGTTCTGAATAGAAAGTGAGTCTTTTCCAAATACTATCTAAACGGGAAGTGCTCGAAATTTGAATTGCAAGATTCAAGATTGCAAGAATACATTACTTATAAGTGAAGTTGAATAAAAGCTTTTAAAAAGGGGTGAAAATTTACGTTATGTGAGTTAGTACCATAGTTAAACTAGGGTCATCGGGGGATTATCTTTAGTACCATAGATGTTACTCGAATCAGCGAT
This sequence comes from Alsophila aescularia, assembly GCA_946251855.1. Lineage (NCBI taxonomy): Eukaryota > Metazoa > Arthropoda > Insecta > Lepidoptera > Geometridae > Alsophila > Alsophila aescularia. Next base: position 2,551,551 of record OX276375.1, read on the forward strand.
AAACTTCGTTTTATAATAAGATTTATGTTTGGTCCATGGACTAAACCCGGTACTTCCGTTAGTCTATGTTTTGTAATAAGGCTGTGTAGGTTTACTAGCTCCATATTATTCGAGGCTGTTATATAACGTTAATAACAATAAAAGGTTTTATTCTGAAACTAGTGGTAGACTCAGTTAAATTACACGAGTTCCCTCTTATCGCTCCAGTAAATGTATATGTATGTTTTTCAGCATTTTTTATCTTATTTTAGCTAAATAAGCGTTAGTAAAGATATACGCTGTTTCTCACATCATTAACTGATCGGCCTCCCCACAGACACTGGTTGTTCGGCGTGAAACTGATCGGCGAGGGCGAAGGCTCCCGCGGACCGCGCGGCTGGTTCCCGCGCGCCGCTGCCGCGCCCGCCGATGAGCGCGGAAAGGCCGACTAGTGCGCCGGCTCCCTGCGCGTGCGCACAACTGCTACGTACGACTTGTGTGAACGTGGACACTCTGTGCTTTATGCGGACGTTGTTATGTACTGTGTCTTTTATACGAAACTTAATGAAATTGGGGACTGTGTACGTTTTACTCCATGAATTCACTGTAAAAAGGTAATATGACCTAATGTTGGCACCACTTAATTCGTTTGAAACCAATTGTCTCCGTCGAAATCTAAGATTTTGAGGACATGTAAATGAAGTAAAATAATTCTACAGTAACGCTTTATTTCTTAAAATCTACTCAATTATATGGCTTTAAAATCTTAATATTTGGTGTTAAGGGACATGCCAATCTTTTGGACGGAATGCCAACTTTTGGGTTTGCCCTGACACCCATTCTTTGTTGTGATTTCTTGGCCAAACCACGCATAAATTATTTAAAATTCAAATCTTGTGGAAATGTTGAATTGTGTCAATGAATTTTATCAGTGTGAACTGGGTTAATCGATTTTCAAAATTTCGAATTTCACTGTACATTAGATTATTTATTTATAAAATTATCTACTAATGTTTAAGTTATCAAATTATCTCTGCTTTGACATATTTTACGAATTTAAAGTATGATCTCTATTTAATGGTAATTGCCAGATAGGCTATCCCAGGCTTAGCGTGTTTACCGGTATAACTTAGCGTGTTTACCGGTATAACTTAGCGAGTTTACCGGTATAACTTAGCGTGTTTACTGGTATAACTTACCGTATTTACCGGTATAACTTAGTGTGTTTACTGGTATAACTTAGCGAGTTTACCGGTATAACTTAGCGTGTTTACTGGTATAACTTACCGTATTTACCGGTATAACTTAGTGTGTTTACTGGTATAACTTAGCGAGTTTACCGGTATAACTTAGCGAGTTTACCAGTATGACTTAGCGTGTTTATCGGTATAACTTAGCGTGTTTACTGGTATAACTTACCGTATTTACCGGTATAACTTAGTGTGTTTACTGGTATAACTTAGCGAGTTTACCGGTATAACTTAGTGTGTTTACCGGTATAACTTAACGAGTTTACCTGTATAACTTAGGGAGTTTACCAGTATAACTTAGCGTGTTTACCGCTATAACTTAGCGAGTTTACCAGTATAACTTAGCATGTTTACCGGTATAACATAGCGAGTTTACCGCTATAAATTAGCGTGTTTACCAGTATAACTTAGCGTGTTTACCGCTATTACTTAGCGAGTTTACCAGTATAACTTAGCATGTTTACCGGTATAACATAGCGAGTTTACCGCTATAAATTAGCGTGTTTACCAGTATAACTTTGCGTGTTTACCGCTATAACTTAGCGAGTTTACCAGTATAACTTAGCATGTTTACCGGTATAACATAGCGAGTTTACCGCTATAAATTAGCGTGTTTACCAGTATAACTTAGCGTGTTTACCGCTATAACTTAGCGAGTTTACCAGTATAACTTAGCATGTTTACCGGTATAACATAGCGAGTTTACCGCTATAAATTAGCGTGTTTACCAGTATAACTTTGCGTGTTTACCGCTATAACTTAGCGAGTTTACCAGTATAACTTAGCATGTTTACCGGTATAACATAGCGAGTTTACCGCTATAAATTAGCGTGTTTACCAGTATAACTTAGCGTGTTTACCGCTATAACTTAGCGAGTTTACCAGTATAACTTAGCATGTTTACCGGTATAACATAGCGAGTTTACCGCTATAAATTAGCGAGTTTACCAGTATAACTTAGCATGTTTACCGGTATAACATAGCGAGTTTACCGCTATAAATTAGCGTGTTTACCAGTATAACTTAGCGTGTTTTTCGGTATAACTTAGCGTGTTTCCGGCATAAATTTCAAATAAAATTTGATTATCGTTATATCATTTCTCATAACTCGCTTTACATAATGATCAGACTAACAATTAAGGGAAACCATAACACATATTTAAGTATATGTGCAATATTATGCAAAACGATATTTATAACTAGAAGTGGTATGAGTATTAAAATTATGACGATCGTTATTATGAATTTCATTAGTGAATCGTGTTTACGCCCACATTGTTGGGAAATACATTTAAATGATTTTTCATGTCATACTTCATATGTATGTGACCAGTCAAATTTCGATGTAAGTGTTAATGAAGAATGATTCTAACACAGAAACGAATAATTAATTTAATAATTACTTATTATCTTATTTAACTTTTAATGAAAACAAATCTTGAACTGATTTGTTAGTTTTTTTAAAGTGATGGTGCTTATTGAAAGATGCTGATAAACGATTAAACAAATTTTGCATACATAATTTAATTTATTATAAATATTTATATAAAATTTATGCTCATTATTAATTTATTTTTCTAGTCGTGATAGCTTGCATGATTCAATTAATATTATTTATTTATTTGTGACTGTAAACTACTCGCTCAATTTGGGTGCTATTATTTATACACTTATTTAAATTAAATTACTTACTCGTTAATACCTTTACACTTGTAAATTTTACTCACGTAAGTAACTCACGTAATTAACTTACGATAAAGTTGTATTGTTTACATTTGCAAATTTAACGTAAGTTAATTTACGCGAGTACAACTTCCAAGTGTAATTCCGGCCTTGTCTGACCTTTTACGTGTTACGTAAATAATTTCAACTTAGTATTTAGCTGGGCATTCTATGGTAACAACCTGAATACCGTGCAAGTATTTCTTCCATGTCTGGGTTTTGTAAGTACTGAGGCCCACATAGTTCCTAAATCCATAGACAACTCTAGAAATCAAGCTCGGCTTATTAATTGATTGTTTCGTGTTAAATATTGTTCAATTAGGTCACAACAAGCGCCTTATGCCCGGTTTCAGAGGTCTTATTATCGATGATCAATTAAAAGGTGTCACACGATTATGACCTTTATTGAAATTAATCAGATTTGGTCAAATTTAAAATTATAGATGCCCCTTTTTGTTATCATGAGGCATACTCTAAGAAGATTTTAGAAAACAAAGCAGTTGATCATGGCGGACTTTTGCATCAGACAACTCTATAGGATTTATTTTTAATCGACATCCAAAACTCATATTACGAGTATTCCAGAATTTTTGAAACAATTGTTTTGTTTGCAAGGTCCTCTAATAGGGCGACCTACAAGGATGGTCCCATTTAAATTTCATCGATACGTGTTGTTCGTAGTAATTCTATTTGAGGTCCCGCATGATCTACAGCGTGGTCCCATATACATTTAATCAAAATTGGTTCATTTTATAGTAAATCTATTTGGTATAGAGTTGTAAATTGAAAGTAGGTATTGTATCAAAGTACGTGCCATCATCAGGATGATGATTATTTTCGCAAGGTATACTTTGTTAATCAAACACAATGAAAATAAACTATTTAAAAATAAATACATACATACATACACACTACTTACATACTAGCTGTGCCCGCGGCTTCGCACGCCTGGTCATTTCTCTACTCATGTGTAAAAGTACCAATATACCTACGTTTGATCGAAATTCCTTCGGCCGTCAAATAGTTTTTATCGATGCTCAGCATCTAATCATCGGATTGAGATACCAAGTTTACGTGATGCGTGAACAAACAGAAAGACATGATTTAAAAAAAACAGTAGTTTTTTTTAAGTACGCAAGACCATTTAAAAAAAAACTTCTGTGTACAGACTTTTTCGTTCCTATTGCTTTATTATAAGTATAGATGGTACTTACCATCTGTAGAAGAATTAGAATCCTCTGCAGAATAAAAACAAAACGAGCGAGCCGTACAGTAGTCGCACATGATGTGTAACATCTGACATCTCACCTTGGTAAGTAATGAGCAATATTAAAACAAAACGAGCGAGCCGTACAGTAGTCGCACATGATGTGTAACATCTGACATCTCACCTTGGTAAGTAATGAGCAATATTAAAACAAAACGAGCGAGCCGTACAGTAGTCGCACATGATGTGTAACATCTGACATCTCACCTTGGTAAGTAATGAGCAATATTAAAACAAAACGAGCGAGCCGTACAGTAGTCGCACATGATGTGTAACATCTGACATCTCACCTTGGTAAGTAATGAGCAATATTAAAACAAAACGAGCGAGCCGTACAGTAGTCGCACATGATGTGTAACATCTGACATCTCACCTTGGTAAGTAATGAGCAATATTAAAACAAAACGAGCGAGCCGTACAGTAGTCGCACATGATGTGTAACATCTGACATCTCACCTTGGTAAGTAATGAGCAATATTAAAACAAAACGAGCGAGCCGTACAGTAGTCGCACATGATGTGTAACATCTGACATCTCACCTTGGTAAGTAATGAGCAATATTAAAACAAAACGAGCGAGCCGTACAGTAGTCGCACATGATGTGTAACATCTGACATCTCACCTTGGTAAGTAATGAGCAATATTAAAACAAAACGAGCGAGCCGTACAGTAGTCGCACATGATGTGTAACATCTGACATCTCACCTTGGTAAGTAATGAGCAATATTAAAACAAAACGAGCGAGCCGTACAGTAGTCGCACATGATGTGTAACATCTGACATCTCACCTTGGTAAGTAATGAGCAATATTAAAATACTCGCTCACTGCGCGCGAGTTAAGGAACCCCAATACGCCCAAATCAGCTTCGTCAACAATACCTTACCACGAGATCAGCACTAATTAAGTAGGACATGTGGCACTGGTGGGGAAATGCTGAATTTACATTTAACTAGTATATAAGATCCAAATTTTGTAAAATATAATTAATTATTATTTATTTGCTAAGGCTATGTTGCCACTCTGTTCGTTTAAATAAAGTTATTTTTTTAACTAAACCAGTAGTACGTTACTTAATTCGCGCTCATTGGTCACACATTTGACGTTTGACTTTGATGATCGACTTGGCGTTTAACTTTGAAATTTGACGTTGACTTTTGGACGTTGAACTTTTGTCTTTTGACTGTAACTGTGCCCTTGTCGTTTGCCATTCGCCCTTTTCCCCCCTCCTCACTTCGGTTCCCTCCTCCCTTATCCTTCCTACTTACACCTCCCTCCTCCCTTCTCCTTCCTACTTACTCCTCCCTTCTCCTTTATCCCTTATCACTCTCACAATAGCGCGCGCTTCCCTGGTTTCTTGTTACACGGTAGACTGTTACACGGTAACACGTATACACATTGTTACGGTTTTCACGAAATAACTCTCATATATTTTAGACAAGCAAGTTAAAAGATGTTAAACATAAAAAACAATGAAGTATTTACTCCTTTTAAGTTAGCACGTCGGTAAAGTCGTTTAAAAATTTAACCATTCAAATTCACGCCTTCTTGTTTTAATCAGTGGCTCCCATTTTCGCCTCCATTGAAACATTGAGAGCCACTGAGTCAGACTTAACGTCTCGTCGGATTTGTGTCAACCTCCAACTTCGAAACCCTCGCGTGTGCCAACGTAGGTACTTAAAGTTTCGCGTGTGAGACTGCTTTATTTTTAACTCTTTATTCGCCGTGGCTTCTTTCGCTTATATTTTATAGCACTAGGAGATATGGCGTTACGAATTCGTATTACGTGCTAGTTGAAAAAGTACGAGTACATATAAAAAAAAATATAAACCCCGACCCCTCCCCATCCCCCATAATAGCTAAGAAGCATCTCGATCACATCAGCTTTCAAACATACAAAACCGAAAAACACCCGACTATGGTCATATTTTTTTTAACACGATCTCACCTGATGGAAAGCGATGATGTGGTTGAAAGTGTAGCACGCTTGCCTATTAGATACCTATTCACTCTTGACTTGAAGACACCTGGGTTATATTTTACCGGAAACGCTGTCGAGGGCAGGGCATTCCACTTCTTTGCAGTTCTTATAATAAAGTAGCTGTGCCCGCGGCTTCGCGCGTGTGGTCACTTCTCTAGGTTAAAAGTAATCTATGTGTAAGTATTCCAAGATCTAAAATATCAATATACCAACATATGATCAAAATTCCTTTAAAAATTATTATCGATTTCTCGGCGGGTACTCATCAGATTGAGAACAAGTACACCAGTTTTTAAGTCAAACCCTAAACTAATCAACAAAGAGACGGCATCATAATCGGTCCAGTAGTTTTTACGCGATGTGCGAACAAACATACAGACAAACTAACAAACAAACAATGAAAATGTTATTTTTTGTTCAGTAGCTTATTTTAAGTACCTTAGACTATTATTTTCTTAATTATGTTCAATGTACAGACTTTTTCGTTCTTATTGCTTTATTATAAGTATATATGAAGAAGCGTAACGCTTCGTTCTCGTGCGAGGTATTTCAACCATACAAGGGTGGCACATTGCCGATCGTCTATTCATAGGGTGATGGAAAGGAGAATCAGATTGTGCAGTTCTTGTGCACACTCGCTATAGTGCAATCTGTAGAGTACCGACAGGCTATACCAATATATAAAAGTGAAACGTTGTTTGTTTGTTTCTTTGTTTGTATGGGGAGCTTTCACGCGATAACCGCTGGACAGATTTTGATGAAATTCGGAATGGAGATATCTTATACCCTAGAATAAAACATAGGATACTTTTTATCCCGGAAAATTCCACGAATTCCGTGGAAGTTTCCACCAAAGAGTATATTTCCACGGGAAAACTGAAACATGTTGAATACTCGCTGTAAAGAACAGTTGCCATGGAAACGAAATAACAAGTCTGTAAAAAATCATCAAGAGCCACAGAGTAAGTAGTTGATGCTATACCAACAACAAGCCACAGAGGCCAAAACCAAGAAGTCTTAAGTCTACTTTTGCATTGGTTTTTAATATCCCAGAAAAACGTAGGATGCTTTATTTGCAATAAACTGTAGTCCGCGCGGACGAAGTCGCGAGCAGGTAATCTAGTATACATTATATCTAAAAGTAGAGGCTTACGAGTCAAAAATATAGACTCTTTTAAGAGTGAAAATAATAAAAAGCAAATAATAATATTTGAGAACTGTACATGGCGTGTCGTAAGGTAGAACAGATAATATTTGAGAACTGTACATGGCGTGTCGTAAGGTAGAACAGATAATATTTAAGAACTGTACATGGCGTGTCGTAAGGTAGAACAGCACTGCGATTACGTAATGTTGATCATGACGGTTTCAAGCCGTGAAATTCAATAATGCTTTGCGATAGAGTCGATTTTGCTATGAAAAAAGTGACAATCTGATCAGATTGCAATCATTTAAGCGCAAAATAATGAAGTGTTTACATTTTAGTGTTTGCAGTAGAGTAGAAACCGGAAAAAATATTTTTTTTGACAATAATTTTTATAGTAAAATTTTTTTCGTTACGAGGTTTTTTAATTAGAATATTATTACTATCTAAAAAAAACTCAGTAAGTGCCCCACGCGCGTGCGTAAACCGGCTTTTGTACTAAGTTTTGGCTGCTGCGGCAGCCGCGGGGCATTGAGCCTCTAACAGAGTATGTTTTAATGTCTAGGAAGTCTCTTCTTCCATAGATATGAATTCATTAAGAAAGTCAAATATTATATATAGGTATTAGAAAGAATTAAATAGCTGGCATTAAATAGGGGATGGGGTAGCAACCCCATCTCAAACCTCCGTCTTTAAATTTTGTTCATCGATAAAATTAATTGTTTAACACACTGTTAATGTCTCCGAGTCTCGTGACCATAAACATTTTATAACTTACTAGCTGATGCCCGCGGCTTCGCACGCGTGGCTATTTTAATATATAGCTTATGACACTCACAAATAACGTGACTTTCTATTGGTAACAGAATTTTTAAAATCGGTTCAGTAGATCCAGACATTACCCACTACAACCTCACAAACTCACACACTTTACCTCTTTATAATATTAGTATAGATAATCACTAAGGACTTAAAAAAAACCATCATTGGAGTTTAAAATTATAACTAACTCAAATTCATTTTAATTCATTAATTAATATCACAATTGAGATATTATATTCCATGTAGGACGTCACGTACAGACATCACCATCGTTGTAGTTTTATTATACCTACTGTAATGTAATAGATGATAAGACCTTATTGGTTTTTGGTGTATCAGCACAGATTACCTAATATCTAATATACCAAAGATCTGGTAGGTACTACCAAAATTCTAGAATCTATGTAATATACTATGGTTGGTTTGGCTGTATTCAGCAGTGCTATTACGGAGTGTTGATCATATCGGTTTCAAGCTGTCAAATTCATTAGTACCTTGCAATAGAGTCGAAATTGCTATGAAAAAAGTGACAATCTGATTGAAGCCAAGTTCTGTAATCGGGCTGCAATTGTCGTTATCATTGTCACTTGTCGTTGCTTGTGTGGCTGACCGACACGGACGGCTGTTGGCGTGGACAGAGAAGCTAATCTGCCACGACAACAGCCATTATCTATACTTATAATAAAATTGTAACGGGTCCAATTCTGTACATTGAAGATATATTGAATTTTTTTTTGGGACGTACTCTTGATTCGATACTGAACACAAAACTGTATTTTTTTTTCATTTTTGTCTGTCTGTCTGTCTGTATCTTGGCTAGGCATCACGCCGAAACTACTGAATGAATTTATATGAAACTTGGTATGATTTGAGTTCATACTACGAGGTAGGACATAGGCTACTTTTCATCCCGAAAAATTAAAGGGTTCCCGCAGGATTGAGGTTTAACGTTATTTCAAAAAACACTTACCACTCTGAAACTACTGCCACAGGCCACAGGGGCCCGACCACAGAACTTGGCTTCAATCAGATTGTCACTTTTTTGATCAACACTGCGTAATAGCACTGCTGATACCTCAACTCATTTCTCTCTACTCTACAAAGATAATGAAGTCAGACCACAGACTTTCTGTGAGTCAAACGTATGATTTTGTCAGGAAATCGAAATCGAGGCATAGTTTAACTTTGAATTACTTTCTCAAACTTGTATTTGTTTGAGTATTAATGTGTAATATTGGTGGAAGAATCTGTATTCTTAGGCATAACCGATACTAACCAATAGTTGTTCGTCAAATAACGCAAAATAACGTGTTATTTAGTGTTATCTCTGAAACTTCCTAGGAACTTCCTGGGAACAATGCAATTGTCTGGGAAATTTGTGTTATATGGCAATAACAAGCTTTGATTCAACTTTGAATAGTTACTAATCAAAATATAACAAGTTTGTTATTTCCCTAGCAACTAAAATGTATGGAGACATAAATATTGTTAATCATTCTTTTCCCTTGGAAATTTCTAACTAAACCTTTGTTTTTTTTTTAAATAACAAAATATGGCCTATTTTGTAACTCAACTAACATACATATTAACATCGACATTTTCGATTATAATTTCGTAAAAACGATAAACCGGGACTATGAAAATTGCTGATTATTCGAATTCCCTAGGGGATACAAATTTGCTTTTTGTAAGACAAAAAATACAAATTCCAGCGCTTTTTTTGAGACTATTTTGGAGTTGTTACAAATTCAAGTCCCTGCTAGGGAGTATGACACGAGCCAAACGTAACGTGAACGTCGTAGCCACGTACCGCTACGCGGTAGACGTTCATAGCATGATACATAAATCTTTATTTTCGTTAGTGCAAGATAGCACTAAAGTGCATTTTTAAAATAATATTCGGAAGTTTGGCTTCAGGATGGTTTTAAAACAGTACCTTGACATACCTACTGACTGACTGACTGACTGACAGACAGACAGACAACGCACTGCCTAAACCGGTGGATCTAAAAATTTGGAGAACATATTCCTCTAGTATCACTAAAGGTATTTTTTAATTCCGTCCCTAAGGGTGTGCGGGTGTGGCAAAATTTGAACGCAGGTAAAGCCGCGTAGCGCCGCTTGTAATGTATACATGTTATATTTTTATGGATTGTCACTTCTTCATACAAACAATTTTAGTTGTTTGGTTTGTCTATGTGTACATACTATGCCGGCATAGGCATATGTTATTTAAGTAAACACATGTATACTTAAATAACATTTTTCGTGTAAGTTGTGTATCATACTTGTACCTTCCAAATATAGTTAATTTATTTACTAAATAAATGATAATTAATTTATTATTTAGAAATAGATTCTAAAAAGGCAAATTGTTAATGTCATTTTTGTAGGTGCTCTATACAGTTAAAGCTGTCAGCTAAAAACCATTAAGTGAGTTGAGGATAATGACTCCACAAAGAAGTAAGCATCTATTTAAAACCATACCTACTATCCACGAGTTATAAGCGAGTACACTGAACCTAGTTGGTTTCGCTTGCCGTTAATAACGACAGCTACGACTGGTGCAAACCACGCAACCTCTTTGACTCAGAAAGTGTTGTGTCAAACGACCGCTTACATAATGTGTCATCGACATATATAACCACGAGTGAAACGGTCAAACCACTTTTAGGGTTCCGTACTCAAACAAGGAACCGTAATAGTTTTGCCATGTCCGCCTGTCCGTCCGTCCGTCTGTTTGTCACAGACATTATATTTAGAAACAATTAACACTATAAATAGATACTTTGTAACGACTGTTATAAACCTTAGGCCTGGCTTTTCTTTTTTTCTGTTCCGTTAGAAACAAACTATTTCTTTTTTTTTTGTTTGTTTCTCAATCCGAACGTATAAATAGTAAGCGTGATTAATGATCGTAAGTAATTAGCCACCTACAACTAACAGGTGACGTTGATTAATAAATCTGTGTGAATACTGATATGGTTTTCTCAGTTTTTTTTCTAAGTAACCCTTTCCCATCTATGATTCCATTCTGGGATGGCAAGTGTGGCTTCCGTAGTAATTGTCCCGACTATTGAGGAAATTTGAGAGTGTCGGAGCCGAGTAAACGCGCTCCACAGTAATGTATCCTCCTAGCTTCTAATGTTTGCTTAGGCCACTCAAAATCAAGAAATAAAAATTATTTTCCAAAAAAAATATGTCTTCATATTAAAAATGTTCTGTTGTAAATAACCACTAAAAAGAAAATAATTACAATTGAACCAGAACAATATCACTTTTTTTCGAAATTACCAATGTTTCGAAAAACTTATATTGTTCTCGCAAACGTGATATTGTAATAAAAAAATACATCATAGGATAAGAAAGAGTTATTTGAAGGCGGTGCATCATTAAAAGTCATCATCTAGGCACCTAGGCATCATTTAAATCTAATATATTTAAAACTTCATTAATACACACCCTACTGACCTCTATGGATTTGCTGTGCCGTACTTTTGTTTGTGCTGATTTAAAGAGCCCACCGAGCGTCCATAGAACTTAAATTGTTATTGTTTCTTCTCTTGACGTTAGGCACAGAATACATAATAGTACAAGGACCTTAGTTCCGTGGATGCTCACTACTTCTGCTATCAGCGCCAAAATGGTGACAATCAAATGCTCTCATTGCGGTGTTCTTCAAGAACTTCTCTAGAGTACGCAGTAATATGCAGTTGTTTATGACGCACCTTCATACAAAACACGAAACGCAGAAGAGACAAACCAAGAGACTCACACGAGCGGATTTTGACTTTCACACGTTCACAAACCGATTGACCCGAATACAGAATTATAATATATGATAAACTTTTTGTAGAAAATTACGTATTAGCTTACTACCCATTTTAAAAAGCACTTCAAGCCGTTTAATACATCATCTTTTTGAATAAGCTCAACCATATTAATAATGAAGGCTCGGTTTGGCACCGCCTCCAAAAAACTCTTTGTTATCATATTATGATGTTGCATTTTACCATTTTAATTGTTTTGGTAACTTCGAAAAAATGATATTGTACTGGCTCAATCGTAATTATATAATTCGTATTAGTGGTTGTTTAAAAAAGTTTTTTTTTTAATATGAAGTCGATTTTATTTTTTGGAAAAATATTTTTCTTATAGGCTTGCGTTTGACTACATACATCTACGGTGTTAGATGTGTGACTGGCGTCTGGACTGGACACGTTGTTATAGGTGTACCTACTTCATAGAAACAACAGCATTACAATTTTCCATCGATATGCCATTCCCAGTAACAGCGGTTCAAAGTAGAGTTTTTCATATAAATTTGAAATAGCCAGAGTTAATATTTCAGAGGCTTTCGTTCTTATGATCCGAGTATGCTGTGTGCTGCATGCTGCAGTTGAAACAGTGTTCAGTGAAGGTTTTTGTTTCTCTGCTGTTTGGAAAATCGATTGCAAGTTTCGCACTTTGTAGTTTTTTGCCTTCAATGCCGCTATTTCCACTGCAGTTTAGTTTCAATGTTCTACATCAACACGAAATTTATAAATGGAAATCTTATAAACTAGTGTGAGTGAGGTCCAACAATTATTATTAACGTATGAATGAATCGTATCTATCTTCTAGATAAGTGTAGGGAAGATGTGGATTTGGAGTTCCAGTTTCACAACATTTTTAGTTTTATTACGCATACTAAATGTTGTAAAGCATGGACACATCTTTTTCACAGCGAGCGTATCATGCTCGGCTACGTAGGTACAGTACAAAGTACGTACCCGAGCATGGGTTATTTATTGTGTGGTTCGGCGCGCGCTGGCAAAGTTTTTTTTTTTTTACTTCGTTGATGGTGCTGCCAGCCTTAGCAATACCTGTGCCGGAAAATGACTTATTTCTTCCTGAAGTTGATGTTAAATGTTCTTGGAAGTCGGATGAAGAATATCTTCTTTGAAATTCTTGGATAATTTAAGTGAAAATCGATGAAATATTTAATAAATATACTTCTGACAGGAGTTCCAGATCAAAATCTGATATACATGAAGCAGCGTAAAGAGCGCATCTATCATAATGTACTACTCAAAAAACTGACTAAGAAAATACCTTTATTTGTGATCATGCCATCGAAAAGAGTGACCAAGTGTGTAATTATTAAAGAAATTTAAAAAATGGCCAAGAACTAGAAATCCATATCACTTTTACTAAACACAAATTTTATTTTTCTGATCATTCATGGCGCCCATCACGGGTTGACAACTCTTTACGGCACTGTATGTACCCGACCTAATTTTTTCTGTCAATATTTCTCTACTATGCATGACACCTACACCTAAAGCAATAAACAAGTACGAAAAAGTCTGTACAAAGAAGATAATAAAAAAAAATAGGCTACTGAATAGGAACATAACATTTTTTTAATGATGTCTGTCTGTTTGTCGGTCTGTTTGTTCAAACATCACGTAAAAACTACTGGACCGATTGCGATGCGGTTTGCGCTATTGGATAGCTTAGGGTTCGACCTAAAAACTGGTTTACTTGGTATCTCAATTCGATGAGTAGACGCCGAGTAATCGAAAAAAAAACTATTTAACGGTTGAACAAATTCTGAAGAAATTGATAAGTTTATTGTACTAAGTACTTTTGGTACTGGAATAACACATAGATTTCCCACAGAAATAGCCCCGAGGGCAAAACCGCGGATACAGCTAGTTAGAAATGAAGTTATCGTTATTATAATAATTAGTTGTAATAATGATAGATCTCATTAAATCTAATTTATTCTTATTAACTAGATCTGATGCACGCAATGAAGCCCAGTACAGCCCTACCTACTTAGTGTTTGTTTTGTTTACTTATGATAGATCTCATTAAATCTAATTTATTCTTATTAACTAGATCTGATGCACACAATGAAGCCCAGTACAGCCCTACCTACTTAGTGTTTGTTTTGTTTACTTATGATAGATCTCATTAAATCTAATTTATTCTTATTAACTAGATCTGATGCACGCAATGAAGCCCAGTACAGCCCTACCTACTTAGTGTTTGTTTTGTTTACTTATGATAGATCTCATTAAATCTAATTTATTCTTATTAACTAGATCTGATGCACGCAATGAAGCCCAGTACAGCCCTACCTACTTAGTGTTTGTTTTGTTTACTTATGATAGATCTCATTAAATCTAATTTATTCTTATTAACTAGATCTGATGCACGCAATGAAGCCCAGTACAGCCCTACCTACTTAGTGTTTGTTTTGTTTACTTATGATAGATCTCATTAAATCTAATTTATTCTTATTAACTAGATCTGATGCACGCAATGAAGCCCAGTACAGCCCTACCTACTTAGTATTTGTTTTGTTTACTTATGATAGATCTCATTAAATCTAATTTATTCTTATTAACTAGATCTGATGCACGCAATGAAGCCCAGTACAGCCCTACCTACTTAGTGTTTGTTTTGTTTACTTATGTGTTTACTTAGTTATTATTAAACATAAAACACAAACCCAGTAGTGCATTATACGGATCCATCCGCGATGTTTATGCAAAAATAAACATCTAAACAAGAAGGATTAGAAAAAGATGGAATATACACCGCCAAAACGAAAGTGAAGCACTCAATATATGCCGAACCACTCGTATGCACTAGCCTCACGCACTCACTTACACCATGTTATGCCGATCGGCCGCCACATCGCAACATGTAAACGCCAGTAACGGAGAGTTAGCAACTGTGTCGCGAAGCCCGCAACCGGTCGTGTTTTCAAGCTGTAACTAAAGTGATGGGATTTCGCACCAATATCGTCAGTAATCAGTGCTAGATTTAAGTGATCTGATTGTATTATTTAGAGTTTCAAATGTGTGAATGTATAAAACAAACAAACCAGTAGAGTATTAATTATATATTTTATTTTGTATACCAGTGTTAATATACCAACCATTTAAAAATGTTATATTATTTTTAATTGACATTTGATAGTTTTTTTTTTAAATTGAAAGTTATGTTACTGTTTTAAAGTATATTGTGTTAGAAGTTAAGACAGACCATTGTCGTGACCAAGTTCATTGAAATGTAATACGATCACTTTGTTTTGTTATCAGACGAACAGAGGCAGGTTGATATTCAACCAGCATTATACTCGTATGTATGTAGTTAGATGTCTATGATTGAATATTGTTTGATGCGACTGATGTTCTGACGGCAAATTTTGTACTAAAATTCTTTTAAAAAGTAGGGGGTTGATGTGGGGACACAAGTTATTTATAGTAATGCGAGCTAAGCAAAATAAATAAGCAAAGTAATGCGCCCTCCGCGGCGCCAGTTGCCTTACCACCTTAGTGTCGAATACGTGTCCGCATGTCACGCCTTGTCTTATATTTTTGTATCGTGTGACTGTGTAACTAATGAGAATATAGAGTGTTAATTGGACTGAAGATAAACTCTTTCATTTCATTTCCGGTAGTTTAGACATTGAATATCAGATAGGTAAAAGCTAGATTTCGCCCTTGTTAGTCGTGTTAATTATGTCAAGTTCTCACAGAAATATAAAACAATGTAGACTTTTGTGATAAAATTGTGTTAAATAGTGTATCAATCACAAAACAACACAAATTGTCCACTCACGCACACATACGCAGAAGCCATTTGCTATGCGCTTGCTTGTTGAAGTAGACTCGGTATTTTTTTAGCCGCGTGGACAATGACGAAGTATCACGATATATTTACAGGCTGGATTTTTGAGACGCGACAGTTAGGGCAGGTACCTTAACCGTAAATACAGTTATAGTTACAGGAAAACGTTCCTTGGAGACCTTCCATGACTTTTTGAGATATTCTGAACATTCACAGATTTTGGAAAAAATGTATAGTCAGCAAGAAATTAGTAATTTTACACAAAAAGATTTTTAATGTCAATCGATCGTGTTTCTTATAAGGATCAAAAGTATCTACCGGGCCGACTGAGGGTTGAGTACTAGAAATGTCAGAAATTGTGAAAAAATAATCCCATTTTTTTTTTTGAAATTTCCTTAACCGTTGTAGCTACAGGAAAACATTCTTAGGAGACTCTCTTTAACTTTTGGAGATATTATCACCTGCATTCACAGATATTGGAAAAATAATACATTCATAAAGAAAAGGGGCATTTCATTAAAAAAAAATAAGCCAATCGATCCTGTTTCTTATAAAGACCAAAAGTCTCTATCAGACCAACTGAGGATAGAACAGTACAGTTTAAAAAAAACGGATTCGCACGATGTTACAATTTTATTTTATTCATTACGTACAAAATGTATGGAAAAAGTTATTTTTTTTGCGATTTCTGACTTTTCTAGTACTCTGGACCTCAGTTGATCTAGTAGAGACTTTTGGTCTTTATAATAAACAGGATCAATTGGCGTAAACAAAGGTGTAAATTGCCAGTTTCCTCGACGAAAATACATTTTTTCCAAAATCTGTGCATGTAGGTCAAAATATCTCCAAAAGTTAATGTGAGTCTCCTAGGAACGTTTTCCTGTAGCTACAACGGTTAAGGAAATTTCGTACAAAACGTATGGGAAAAGCTTTTCACAATTTGATCCCTATAAGGAACAGGATCGACTTGTGATTTTTTTTTTGTGTGAAATTACCATTTTCTTGCTGACTTTACATTTTATTCAAAATCTGTAAATGCAGTTTAAAATATCTCAAAAAGTTATGGAAGGTCTCCTTGGAACGTTTCCTGTAACTATAACGGTTAAGGTACCTGCCCTTACTGTCCCGTCTTAAAAATTCAGCCTGTATATACCTAGGTATATGTATAAAATATATCGTACTTACAATTTAATTTTATTTGATGTCTCTAAATGCCCTACCCTA
This sequence comes from Alsophila aescularia, assembly GCA_946251855.1. Taxonomy (NCBI): domain Eukaryota; kingdom Metazoa; phylum Arthropoda; class Insecta; order Lepidoptera; family Geometridae; genus Alsophila; species Alsophila aescularia. The sequence goes on from OX276375.1 coordinate 2,568,567, forward strand.
ATGCCCTATTAGAGGTATATTTTCAGAGCCCCAACGTTACTGAATCAGCACTCGTTCGTTCTGAAGTGGAATATGCAGTTGCTCAACTTAGTTACATAAAAAGTTTTCACTCACGAGGGCTACTGGGCACAGATAAAAAACTAATAAAACGTATACCATCCCTTTTTACTGGTTTCTCTGTCTACGCTTTTTACCAACGGGTGTTATTGCTGTCCCCGATTGATTCATGGCGTAATAAAACCGATGCGGAAAAAAACGCCTTGTGAACGGGCCACTTGACATTTTGCGAATATATAAGGTTATGAGCAAGAAGTTTTGAATTTAGGTTATAAGGCAGATTACTTGGCTAGGTGTCAGTCATGTCACACAATTTTATATATTTAAAAACTAGCGACTCGCCTGGCTTCGTACGGATAGCTAAGGGTTTTTCATTATTTGTACACGATTCTACACTTGTTTGATTGACTAATTTGAACAAAAAACGGTTATTGTGACATAACTATAATAGTTAAACTTTTTTGTGGGTACTATAAACATGAAGTACATTATTTTATGTACCTGTTGTGGCGATATCGTAGAATTGAACATTAATTTCATGAAATGGTTGGCCACATCATGAAAAAGTTATTTTCATGAAATTATCGTTGACATCATGAAATGGTTTGGCCAGATGAATGAATGATCAGCGATCTGATCTTATTAGTATGCTGGCCACCACACTGCTCATCACGACAATTATTTAATAGACAGATTTCCACATTTACTTTTAAAATGCACATTTCAGTGTTTCTCCGGAACTCCGGTATTTCGATTCCGGTCTGTGCGGTCTCCCGCTAAGCCCGTCAGATTTACGGTATTATGACAAAGAATTAGTATAGATCAGATGAAGAGTAGCTGATTCACATTTAACCAATGAGAGCGTGCGGTGCAAAACGTTGCTTGTTGATTTAGTTTCATTTATTCACTTAGTTTATTATTAATTTAATGAATTTTATTCTATTATATAGGATTTGACCAATCAAGTATTTGACAAGTCTCTGCGAAACCCCGGAGGGCGCCCCACTCTACGTTTGCCGAGCCGCGGTCTCCACTCAAGAACACGTCTACCCCATCGGCTATCAGTCCTTCTACAAATATGACCAGCCGTCTGCCACTTCAGCTTGCTAATCCTAAGGGTTATGTCAATAGCCTTGGGTCTCTGTCGGATTACCTCGTTTCGGATAATTATGGTCCTTCAGAGAAACTCCGAGCATAGGTCTTTCCATAGCCCGCTGAGTGATTTTATATAAATGGACTAGTCGTACCGTGAGTGTCCACGTCTCGTCTCCGTATGTCATAACAGGTAGGACGAACTGGTTGAAGACTTTAGCCTTTAATCTTTCGACGAAACATCCCAAATGCTGCCCAGCCCAGCTGTATTCGTCTGTGGGTCTCCCTCTCTCGAAGTTATTTTTACCTAGTTGTAAAGTTTTCCCCAAGTAAACATACTCTTGAACAAGTTCGAGAGCAGTTTCGCTAACAGCAATTGGTTCCAGAATAACATGTTCCACGTTAATGCCACGCAGAGGCGTGGATGTATTCGATACATCCACGCCTCTGCGTGGCACATCCAATTCGGCTACCGTGACCTGCATCAACCAAATTTCTCCTTTAGTATCCCAACCCGTTACGGGGACGGTAACGCTATTCATTGGTAGTATTTTGAACTGACCAATTACCAGGTATTTGAATGTTTGGTTATTTAAAATATCATTGTTTAATTGCCTCGCAATCGAAGTGAAAACTCGTTTATAAAATCAGACATTTTATCCCCTGATTCAATATCCAGAATAGGTTCAGTATAGGCAAGCAAGGCCAATAAATTGACTGCAAGAACACCACGAAAACTGTGTGTAGGGTAGAGTGGTGTAATGTTGCGCGTTGATCATAACACGAAACCAGTGTGAAGTACGCAGCTAACTTCAGTTCTGTTTCGCTGAGTTCCGACACCGGTATGTGCTCCCGAAAATAAATTGAAATACAAGTTAAAACAGAGAGACCAGTTCAAAGTTTTTATTCTTACTTTTTGCCACCTTGAAATTGTCACCCAAAAAAAACACGAAAGAACTACTGAGTTTTGTTATCCGTTTTAGATATTTATCTTATTCTAGTTTCGGCTTCCGACAACGTAGTTCAATAATTTTCTAAGAGATGGCAGTAGTGTCCCGATGATTACGTCGGGGTCTAAGTGTGTAAAATTGCGCGCAGTAAGGGTGTATAAGGTTGTACGCGTAGTCTTACACGGCAATTTTAATTTTTATTTTATAAAATCTTTTTTATTGGGTTCAATAGTTTTTGGAGCTAACTATTGTTTTTACTTATGTTTTAGGATGTCCAAAAGATTAAGAAAAGCTGATTGTCAAATATGTTTACCTTCAACTCTTGAAGAAGCTCGTATCGAAAAAATCGTATCGTCGTATTGAAAAAAGAGAAAGCAAAAGGCAGGTGGTGTATCCTTAGGAATGGCAGAGTCTACTCTAAGATTCCGCTTGCAGCAAACACAATGTGTGACTAAACTTGGTAGATTTGATACTACATTTAGTGTGGAAATTGAAAAAGAGTTTTGTGACCATTTGAAGACGCTGGATGAAATGTTTTATGGTATGACTGCTAAGAATTTGAGAAGTGCAGCATTTGAATTTGCAGAAAAAACATGAAATCCCTCATCGTTTTAACACAGAAACTAAAATCGCAGGAAAAGAGTGGTTACGTGGATTTAGAAAACACCACCCTGAAATTTCTCTTCGACAGCCGACTTCCACCAGCATTGCGCGAGCCATAGGTTTTAATAAACCACAGGTGGAACGATTTTATGTACAACTGACAGCTGTAAAGGATAAATATAGCTTTCCACCTCAATCCATCTACAACATGGATGAAACAGAAATTTCCACAGTGCCAAATAGACCATTAAAAGTTCTTTCAATTCAAGGAAAACGCGCTGTTAATAAAATATCCAGTGCAGAAAGGGGTACAAATGTGACTGTTGTCGACGCAGTGTCAGCTACGGGTCATTTCATACCACCTGTTTTTATTTCGGACGAAATAGGATGAAGTCGGAGCTGATTGATGGTGCACCCCCCGGATCAATAATTCAATTAATAATAATTCAAGTTTCATCAATGGGGATCTCTTCATAGATTGTCTATCACATTTCAAAGCTATCATTTTGTATGATACAAAGCCATCTTAAGATCAGCCCATTCTGTTGATTCTAGATAATCACACGTCACATTGCTTACAGAAAGCTGTAGACTTTTACCGTAAAAACAATATCGTGGCCTTAACGTTGCCCCCTCACAGCACTACGCAAGCGAATATTAGAAATGGCTCGGGAATCACCCAGGGAGAGCAATAATGACGTTTAAGTTAGCTTCAATTTTCACACCTGCGTTCTACAAGACGGCGACAGTTTTTTGCGGAGTGGAAAGCTTTAGATATACTGGCAATATGGCCGTGGAATCCAGATGTTTTTACTGATGCTGTTTTTTTAGCGAGTCACTGAAAGGGAAATCCCGGAAAATGAATACACACAAGAAACAGAACAGAACTGCTCTTCTGCACAGACCCCTTCAGTGAAAGCTATGGCAGGTTGTTCTTCAACGTTAATTGGAAAGCACATATACAAAGAGTTAAATCAAAGCTTAGTAGCTTTACATATGCTTTAAGAGAATTGAAAAAAACTACAGACCTTGCGACAGCTCTTTCTGCATACTATGCCTATGCTCATGCCTGGCTACAGTATGGCATTATACTGTGGGGAAATAGCACAGACATAGACGATCTTTTTATGCTACAAAAAAAATGCGTTCGGATTTTGGTGAATATTGTTACGACTGATAGCTGCAGACCATACTTCATTGAGCACAAAATTTTGACATTTACTTCGATATACATCTTAGAACTTTGTAAATTTGTAAAAAAGTACCCACACTTTTTTACAAAACTTAAAGACATATCTACTTGCCCATTTAATCTGAGGCACAAGGAAAGATTAGCGCTTCCTAACTCCAAACTAAAAATGCACAGCTCAAGCGCATATGTCGATTAAAATTTATAACCACATCCCTAAAAGCATACAAGAAATAGAAAAATAAAATGTATTTGTCGTTAAATTAAAACTTTTTCTAATTAATTTTTTTTATTATTCTTTGCACGATTTCTTCAAAGATAACAAACAATATTAAACATATTCAAAGTAGGAATCTAAATTTATTTTAATTTTAATTGAACTGTTATAGGTAAAGAAACTAATGTAGGTTTGTAACTCCTGCTCTCTTCTGGTTGCTGTGCCCAACAGGGTCCATAATGATCTGTTACTTTATTAGTTATGTTTACCACCTTATTTGTACGCAGTGGAATGCAATAAACAATTTGAATTTGACACTGGCAGCCCCCTGCAATAGAAGCTGTGGCAGGTTGTTCTTTACGAACCCCTACAGACCCTGTCATGGAATCTGTGGCAGCTTGTTCTACACAGATCACGACGGCATCTTCCATGAAAGTCATGGCAGGCTACTCAAAACTAGCACCTGTTTAATCTACTCAGGGCTCTGGAAGCTCAAAGATTGTTGTGAAAGCACACACTAGTGTCCAAATGAGTCCATCGCTAAGAGATATAATTCCGATCCCGAAATCCGGATTAAAGAGAAACTCTAACTAAAAGCATAAAAAAACAGAAGTTATTAGCAGTTCACCATTTAAGGCTCAGCTGGAAAAAGAAGATGAGCTAAGAAAGAAGCCAAAACAAGCACCAAAAAGAGCTAAGAAGGAGCATAAAACACTAGAGTTCTAATAGAAAGAAAATATGGAGGTGTGGAGGGTGTTCTGAAGTCTTCAGAGAACCTTTACACGAAGACTGGATTGAGTGTCATGCGTGTGGCACGAAAAATGTTCTAGTTTCCTGGGTTTTGGAGTATTCAAATGTGATTTGTGCATATAATTAGCTTTAATAAATATTGAAAGAAAGAAAGAAAGAAAGAAAAAACATTTATTCACAACAAAAACAAAACAAACAACATTGCGCAATCTTATCGATATCTAAGTGCAAATTTACTCACCACGTCGTGTAAAGTTGCGCAATTATTCATTTGTGATTTTTTGTTAATTATTATAAAGACATTTAATATTTTCTCAATAAATAGTAGACTGATTTGTTACTAGATAAGTATAGATTTAAAATAAATAAAGCAAATTGTAATTAAATTTTACTATGAGTTTCAAAACTGCGCAAACTATGTGCACACCCTACACCACTCTATGTGCCCGGTACCATGGCCCGGTAGTAATTAATCATACCCCAAAATCACACTAATATTATAATGCGAAAGTTTGTGAGTAAGTGAGTGTATGTGTATGTTTGTTACTTCTTAATGCTGAAACTGTTCAGTAGATTTTTATGAAATTTGGTATGTACCAGGATACTCGGTCCTGAAATAACACATAGGACACTTCATCATCACCATGGGCGCAGCTAGAATTAATGTTGATTGACTAGAGACAGGTGTCAAAGTGACAAGTGTTAAAATTATAGATGTTAAAGTGTCACATTTAAATATGACAGCTGTCAAAGTGACATCTTTGACAGAATTCAACTTATCTATCTGGTTAAAAACCGACATCTACGGTTACAGGAGTCAATGATTACAAATAATGTACTCAAATTTATAAGATACTTACCATTTTCAAGATAGATATGATATTTAGTTTTCTCATCATCATTCATCATCATTGTCCACGCGGGTAATACCGCGGAGTTGCACCCCGCGGTATTACCCGCGGGGTAGCGGTCTTTTAAAGCGCCCGTTCCATACATTAATTTATTTGAGAAGTGTTCATAGATGTACAGATCTCAGGCTATACTGTCCTTCATAGTTACGTTCAAATATCAAAGAACTCTCTTTACTTTGATCTCGACACGATCTCTTTCGCGTCGTCGCGTCTTTTCCTTAGAAGGATTTACTTCTTAGGAGCAATGTTTATAACTAACTTTTTCGTTGTATTTTTACGACAGTTTTGAAGCGTTACCACAGAGTAAATAATTGTACTTCGGCGTTAATATGGCTGTTACAACAAGTAATTAACAGCCCTAGTATATAATAACGTCAACAACAAGTATTATTTTACATCTTTTAAATAGATAGATAGATAATACTTTATTGTACACCAGTTTCCAAAAAAATACAGCAAATAGGAACAGTCTTATAACTAAAGTACAACGGGTGGACTTATCGCTAAAAGCGATCTCTTCCAGACAACCTAAGGATGGAAAGAAATATTGGAGTGAGAGAGGATGGGGGTGTAAACAATGAAAACAAATATATTTTTAGTGTTTTTTTTTTTTAAATATTGTACCTTTCATTTCATGAGTTTATCCTATATATTACCTTCTTCTTGGTGTGCATTAAAGTGTTGTTGTATTGTATTGTATTGTATTGTAATGTATTTTTTTAACATGGGGACAAAAAAAAATAAAAAAATAAGGTACCGTATGACTTATATTATGAAGTGTGTTCTTATTTCACTTCGCCGTATGTACATTTATTCAATAGAGTTTTCTTCAAACATAGGTACGATGGCCGTAGGTACGGCCATACCAATAGCGCTCGTGCTATAACTTATTCTTATGCCAATGTACAACAACATTCAGGCTGGATTTCACAAATATTTGAAACATAGTTAACTTTATAAATTATGTATTAAAATGTCTTGGGAGAAGTCATCAGACAAAGTTAAATAAACAGCTGATGGTACAACCGTTGTGTCGAAGCCTGAGATTCGTGCCGAGATTGAGGATTTCTATGGTAGACTATGTGCTTCTCATGCTTCTCGACTGGAAACCCCTAGAGGGCCACGCTGAACCGTCACAGATGAGCTGCCAGATACCAGCCTAGATGAGTTGGAGATTTCCCTTAAACAACTAAAAAAGGGAAAGGCCCCTATTGAAGAAGTCATTACCTTGGAGCTGTTAAAGGCACTCCTATTATTGGGCAGCTGCAGACACTTTTCAATGCCGTGGTTCGTAGTGGGTGAACTCCAGAGGGGTGGAACAGGAGTGTGGTGGTATTATTCTTCCAGAAAGGGGATAAAACCTTGCTAAAGCATTATCAGCCCATCTCACTCCCGAGCCAGGAAGTTGCAAGTTGATCTCAAGGATCATCACCAACCGTCTTGCACGTAGACTTGATAAATTCCAGCCACCTAAGCAGGCCGGATTTCGTGGAGGGTATGGTACCGTAGACCAGATAAACTCAGTACGCCGGACTATACAGAAGTCGGAGGAGTATAATCGGCCACTGTATCTAGCTTTTGTGGACTACGAGAAGGTTTTTTGACTCTATCGAGACCTGATCTGTTCTGAATTATTTGCAGCGATGTTAAGTAGACTGGCGATACATTCAAGTGCTGCGATGTCTGTATGACGCTGCTGCGATGTCCGTTCAAGGACCAGGACGGGCAAATAGAATCAATCCAACTACTTAGGGGTCTGAGACAGGGGATGTAATATTCCCAAAACTGTTCACTAATGCAGTAGAGGATATGTTCAACACGCTGGACTAGAAAGAAATGGGCATCAACATAAACGGCGAATACATCTCGAACTTGAGATTTGCTGATGATATCGTCTTAATATCGGAATCGCTACAAGAGCTGCAACAGATGTTGACCAGCTTGGTCGCTGCCTCCCGACGCATTGGTCGACGCATGAACACTGAAAAAATAAAATTGATGTTCAGTAATAACATTGCACCGGAATCGAAAGTCGTCAGTGGCATGCCGCTTGAAGTTGTTCAGGAGTACGTCTACCTTGGCCAAACTCTTCAGTGATTACCTCGTTTGCTTTACCTTGGGGTTTCTACCGGCTTCGTTTTCAAATATGTATTTACCATACATATTTGAAAACGAAGCCAGTAGGCAAATTTGGCTGGGCTGGGCAGCATTTGGGAAACTTCGTCTGGTCTTCTCGTTGCCGATCCCACAATGAAAACAAAAGTCTTCAACCAGTGTGTCCTACCCGTGATGAGATACGGAGCCAAAAACATGGACACTGACTGTAAAGCTGGTACACAAATTCAAGGTCGCTAAGCGTGCTATGGAATGAGCTAAGTTCGGGGTTTCTCTAAGGGATCGTATCCGATATGAGGTGATCGGGCAGAGAACGAAAGTTATCGACATAGCTCAAATAATTAGAAGCAATTAACGAAGATAATTAGCGAAGAACCGATAACCGATGGGGTAGGCGAGTTTTTGAATGAAGACCACGTGTAGAAAAACGTAGTGTAAGACACCTTCCAGTTAAATGGAGCGACGACCTGCGTAAAGTAGCTGGCAGCCATTACATGAGAAGAGCCGAAGAACGGGATCAGTGGCGTGCATTGGGAGAGGCATATGCCCAGCAGTAAACGAGAATGAAGGATGATGGATGAAAATTTCAAGTTAACTGGCTGTAATGATTATTTATAAGACATCACTAGGAGATAAGCAGTCTGTGGTTCACTAGACAAAACAATGTGGATACGAAGCGTCTATGAATAAAATTATAAAATAGTTTCATCACACACACAGTATTTCATTGAAGAATTACCATCTATTATATGGCGCAGTCGGCAGAAGAAGACCTAAGAAGTGAATAAAAAGGAAAATAATAAGAAAAGATGGATAATCTCAAGCAGCCTCCGCCATTACTGTTGGCGTCAGGGGACCTCTGTGAAAACTTCAGAAAATTCAAACAAACATTTCTGTTTTACTATAAAGCATCAGGAGCCAGCAAGAAAGGTTTAGAAGAAGAACAAAAAGTGTAATTACTTCTCCACGTGATGGGCGAGAAGGCCATTGAACTGTATAATACATTTGAATGTAAAAATGATGTGACAATGGAGGCTGTACTTACAAAATTTGAAAGTTACTGCACCCCACTAAAAAATGAAACAATGTCACGTCACTTGTTTTTTCAACGTGAGCAGCGCGACTCAGAAACTTTTGATGAGTTTTTAACCACTCTCAAAACATTGTCAAGTGACTGTGGGTTTGAAAGTCTAAGGGCCGTATTAATAAACCGATCTCAACTCCAAGAGCGTTCTTTAGAGCGATCTCAAGATGCGAATCTAATTAATAAACACATCTTAAATTGTTGATTGAGATGCCGTAATCAGCTGAGTTAGTGTTTAATAATAAATCAATCTCGACTCTCAAGGGCGCACTTGAGATGCGCTTTGAGATGCAGAATGTTGAGTGCAGTCGATCCGTGACTTGAGAGCGTGATTGCCAGTTGCTAGAATCAAGGATTTCGAAAATATTAGGTCAGAAGTTGATAATTATAATTATATTAACCATCATTATAAGAATATTTTTATATTCCTCTGGAAATAAACAAATTTATTTGGCATGATTGCGAAAAGATTCGAACATTTGGTAGATATCAGAACCTGGCAAGGACTCGCTGAAGCCTAAAAAGATCCGAAATCGTAACCAAAGGATACGCGCTGGAAATACTGCAAGGCCATTAAACGAACTTTTATTTTCATAAATTATAGTCATTCATTGATGAATTGCGTTAAGTTCTTTAATAGATAGACAAATATATGGCTTACATCCTTTCTACAAAAAAACTAAAGTAAGGTTATGATAATTTTGTAGAAAATAAACATTACGTTTAATATAATCGCATTTAATTTAATTCAACTACATCGAAATAATGAATTTTAACCTTACGCTATATCTTATTTGTGCAAAAACCGAACTTTTAATAAAGAAAATATATCGTTTATTCGTAGTTCATTCAATCTTGCTCTCAAGTTCTGGTTCGTGACGTAGCATCTTGAGATGCGGCTCTTGAAAGTGACATGATCTGAGATGCTCTTGAAATGTCTTTATTAATTAGCGACGATCTTAAGATGCCGATCACAGCTTGAGAGCGTATCAGTTGATATCGCACTTGAGAGCTCAACCAAGAGCGATTTATTAATACGGGCCTAAGAGACAGCCTCATTAGGGACCAAATCATAAGAGGAATAACAAATGTAAATCTTAAAGAAAGACTATTGAAAGAAGCAGACTTGGACTTGCAAAAATGTATTAATTTATGCAAATCATCAGAAATGGCATCGAGAAATCTCAAAAATTTGTCTGAAAATAGCACCAACAGTACTGTGAGTAGAGTAAAACATACAAAAAAGAAACCAATAGATAAAATGGATCAAGCTAGCCAGGATAGTAACGTTAATAAATATGAGAAAAAGAAGTGTACAAGATGTGACTATGAACAAGGTGTGCAAAATGCAAGAAGTTCGGACATTATGCGAGGATGTGTCAATCTGTTGAAGTGATCAAACAAAGAAGACGACTTCGATAATGAAAATGAATATACTTTGGGATCGATTAGCATTAATGAAATAAAAGACAGGTCGCAGTTTGAATGTTTGGATATAAATAACAGGTTAATAGATTTTAGAATTGACACTGGAAGCGACTGTGATGTTTTACAATTAAATATTGTAGAAAGACTTAAGTTACAGCATACAATTGATAGATCAATAAGTAATTTGTATAACTATGATGGTACTCCATTAAAAAATACTGGAAAAATTAAATTGAACTGTAAATTGGTAAATGGATAAAGTGTAATGATCGAATTTCAAGTAATAGACCAAAAAGGTGTGTGTCTGGTGTTAGGAGATAGAACAGTGAAACATTTAGGACTAATAGAAAGAAAATACCCAAATAAAATATGTGAAAAAGATGAATATGAGAAAATAATAGAAAAGTATAATAGTAACATATTTAATGATAATAAGTTAGGATTGTTGAAAAATTATGAATATGATATAAAATTAAAAGAAGGCAGTAAAGGGAAAGTATCTCCACCACGTAGTATACCAATAAAACTGCACGAACCTCTTATGTTAAAACTGGAAAAAATGGAAAATAATAAAATAATTGAAAAAATATCCGAACCTACTGATTTTATGAGCAATATTGTAATAGTAAGGAAACCTAATGGCAATATAAGGGTTTGTTTAGATCCAAGTAATTTAAATCAGTGCATAAAAAGAGAACATTTTAAATTGCCAACTTTCGAGGAAGTCTCAGCCAAAATGGCCAGTTCTAAAATATTTTCTAAACTAGACGCCTCTACTGCGTTTTACCACATAAAGCTGTCTGCAAAGCTATGTACGTTTGCAACACCTTTTGGTAGGTATTATTTTAAAAGACTACCATATGGTTTGTCATCAGCACCTGAAGTTTTTCACCGACAATATAGTGAAATATTTCAAAATATTGATGGGTGTGAAGTGTTTGTCGACGATTTGATCCTGCATGCTCAATCCAAGGCTCATCATGATAAAATATTAGGACACGTTCTAGAGACGGCTAAAGAAAATGGCATACAATTTAATTTAAGCAAATGTCAATTTGGAGTGACCGAAATTACATATCTAGGCCATATCTTGAATAGTGAGGCTGTGAAGCCTGATCCTAAGAAAGTAGAGTCAATTTTTAATTTAGAAAAACCTAAAAATGTAAAAGAAGTTCAAAGATTGCTAGGCATGATTACATATGTGTCAAAATTTATACCAGCTATGTCACAAGTTTGTAATCCATTGAGAGAATTAGTTAAAAAAAAGGCAAAGAATGGCAGTGGTCTAAAGAACATGACAATGCGTTTAAAGAGTTAAAAAACATTTTAATGTCATTAACAGTAAAAACAGTTTTACAATTTTATGACCCAAGTAAAAAATGTAAAATATCAGTAGATGCATCAAAAGATGGCTTTGGAGCGGTATTGTATTGTTACAAAATAATTTACCAGTGGCTTATGCATTAAAGGCCATGACTAAAATATACAATACTCAAAAAGCATACGCACAAATTGAAAAAGAGATGTTAGCCATTGTATTTGGGTGTTTACGCTTTCATCAATACATATATAGTATGACTGTTGAAGTAGAAAATGACCACAAACCATTAGAGGTAATATTTAAAAAAACTTTGTGTGAAATACTTTTAAGATTCCAAAGAATGAGATTACATTTACATATTTTTGCAATAAAAGGTAAAGATTTGTTATTAGCTGATTCACTCTCGAGAGATGTAAAGAACAAATATGATGATATGAGTCACAGGTATGTTTAGTAAAATGTAACTTCTCAATTTCAGATTATATTAATATCAGACGTTTAAAGAAGAAATAGATAAAGATGAAGATTTGCAAAAATTAAAAAAAAATATAAATGAAGGATGGCCGGAAAATGTAAACTATATACCAGAAAATTTAAAACCTTTTTACACATCTAGAGAAGAATTGTATTTGTATGACGGACTAATATTTAAAAATAATTGTATCGTTGTACCAAAAAGCTTGCAACATGAAATGTTGTCTAAAGTTCATTATAACCATGTAGGAATAGAAAAATGTAAGAATAGAGCGAGACAGTATTTATATTGGCCTAATATGACAAAAGATATTGAAAACAAGGTATTTTCATGCAGTACATGTGATAGACTTAAGAAAAATAATTGTAAAGAACCAATGACAATAAGAGAAATGCCAGATAGACCATGGAGCATGTTAGGTAGTGATGTTTTTCATTATCAAGACAAAAATTATTTGATTATAGTAGACTATTTCAGTAAATATTTTGAGGTTCTGAAGTTAAAAGATTTGACTGCTGATTGTACTATTGAAGCACTAAAATCAGTGTTTAGTAGGCATGTAATACCTGATAAATAATTTTCTGATAATGCGACTAATTACTGTAATTATAAATTCAAGATGTTTTGTAAAGAATGGACTTTCATTAATGTGACTAGCAGTCCTTTGCATGCACAGTCCAATGGTCTCGCAGAGAGGTATATTCAAACTGTAAAAACTATATTTAAAAAAGCCGATTTTGATGGAAAAGACAAATATTTAGCATTATTAGAGTATAGAGTTACACCAATATCAAACTTAGATTTCAAGACACCTGCAGAATTGTTGATGGGAAGAAAAATTCAAGGGTTGCTACCTAGGTTTAGTCAAGATTGTAAAAATGAAAATATTTTAAGTAAACTATACGAAAATGCTAGTAAACAGAAACAGTATTATGATAGGAATGTTAGAAAGTTTAAAGATTTAAATAAGGGACAGAAAGTGATTGTAACAGCTGACAAGAAGCCATTGTCCTATGCAGAAGTATTAAAAAGATGCGAAAGACCTAATGCATATCAATTGTTAACAGAAAATGGGAATATAATTGATAGAAATAGGAAGTATTTAATTGAGATAAAAATGTCAAGAAAATAATTATAAAAGAAAAAACGGTAGATGTAGATGAAAATGTTGAAAGGTATAATAATATGATGGGTGAGAATAGTGATAGTTTGATATTAATGAAAGAAAGGGAAACAATGGAGAATTATAATAATAACACTAGTAATAGTAATACGAATAGTAATAAGAATGTGAGATGGTCAGGAAGACAAATAATTAAACCAAAATATTTAGATGATTATGTATAACTTTAAATTGTTCTAAAAGAAAGTAGATGTAATGATTATTTATAGGACATCACTAGGAGATAAGCAGTCTGTGGTTCACTCGACAAAACAATACGGATACGAAGCGTCTATGAATAAAATTATAAAATAGTTTCATCACACACACAGTATTTCATTGAAGAATTACCATCTATCTTACCATCTATTATACTGGCTTAGCCAAGCTATATTAGTGAACTACAGATGAATGTAGATAAATCAAACGTTATTTTGTGAAAGAACTGATCCAAATCCATTTCAATTACAACAACGTCCCCTCAAATAAATTATCCTGATAATATTTACATGAGATCTATACGATATGATCGGTTGTCAACAGTGACGAGGGTAGGGTTGACGAATGTCGCATTAAAACGGGCAGGGATTGAAAGGGCCAGCCCTATCGACATATTCGATTTGTCACAGTAAGGATTTTACGGTCGATTTTTTATCGGCGTGTGTGTGAAGACTGTTCCTATTTGACACTAATCTTCCGTATACCTCTAGGATGCTCAAGGAATATTTCCTCCAAATTTCAAGTACCTAGGTCCCGTTTAGACTGTGCGTTGTCTGTCAGTCAGTAGGTATGTCACGGTGCTGTTTATTTAGATAGATAATAAAAGATTATTAAAGATTATTATTAAAGGACACGATTATTTTACTATCTTAAAGGAAATTATCTCATTCACGTCACTTATTTGTCATTCTGTCACGTCACATCACTATAATTTTGTTTTTGTTTTTTAAGAGTTACTCTAACGGTCCACAGTTTGGGCAGAATCATACAATAAATAAAAGTACAAGCAGAATGCATGTAATGAATGATGGTGAAGGCACAGAACAAGAAGATTTTAAAAAGACGTGGACCACACCACCAAATGAAAAATAATGTACCCAAAATTTGCCGATCCGCTCGTACGCACAAGCCTCACGCAATGTTATGTTGACCGGCCGCCACATCGTTGAAAAATTTCGACACTTTAATCAAGTAAATTCTCACGATAAATAAAGAACACTGCAGTCTTTTGTGATGAAATTGTGTATCAACCACAAAACAGCACAAATTATCAACTCAAGCACACATACGCAGCCGCCATTTGCTATGCTTCATTTGTTTGTTTGTTGGTGTGGTTCTCCGTCTTTTGTTAAACCTTCTTGGCACATAAATCCAAATAGTTATTGGATTTTTGAAAGCCACAAAAATACTAATTATTCTGTCGGTGTTTATGGATTTTTGCGTGTAGCGGGTACTAGCAAGTTGATCTACTTACCATTCACATACGATGCTATCGCTGTTCGATACGTGATATAAAATTGTGGCCACTTGAGTTTTGATGTAGATAGAGGTCTGATGTGTTGTGCGGATGAGTGTTGTGTACGAGTTGTATGACACTTCACGCTCTCAGGCACTCTTAGCGTGGAGAATCAGGAGATGAAGGTACAGCTCTGAATGTGTAGGGGCATCTCTTTCGTTAATGATGCTTTGGGACGGTAAAGGTGATGAAACCCGCGGGAAAAAATGAATATTAATTTTATTTTAAGTTTATGAAGAATTCTTGACCTATAAATCAAATTTAAAAAATATATCTAACCGGTAACATGTGCGCGCCTTCGAGTCTTACCATCGACCTGGTCAGAGACGCGGGAACAGATATCCAGCTGTTCCTGGAGTTCGACATTAGCACACAGTGACACTATAAAGCGACACACCTGACCTGATTATCCGCAGCGCAAACATGTGGAGATAAAGGTGTGGGAGTGGATCGGTAGGGAGGTAAACGTAGGTGCGCTGTAAAATAAACTTTAAGTACAGGAAATATGTTTTCGGTCTTCCAGAGGATTAAAAATTGGAACTGCTGACAAGCAAGTGCCTGGCAGTAGACTGCTAGGCACTGGCTAGCATTGCAAGTGGAAAAAAGATTGAGTTCGAAGGGAATATCGAACATAATTTACAAAAAACATTACATATAACAATTGATTATTATTGTAAAATCTAGAGCAGATTAATAGTACATGACATGATGTGGGATTAATTCCCGTGATAAAAACTTGATTAATAAATAAATATTAGGTCCTTTTTGTCCCAGTCTTCGGTAACGATCGAACCGTAAGGACCTAAAAATGCTCGTGATCTAACCTCGCGGCCGAAACGAACATCCCATCAACTTTAACATATACTTAGTCAAACGTTGCGTTTCGTTAACGATTAGGTCGGAGTCATCAACAGACCAAGCACCTGTATGGAACCTGGTGTCAAGATATTCCTATTGTACGACATAATTTTTTCGCTCCCGTCACTATTGTCTAACAAACAAACCTAGCTGCGACTTTATACCGACTGTATACTTTTCAGACAACTGAAGTGTAGGTACCGGCTAGTGTTGAGTGTACTTGGGAAAGTTGCTTTCGTGCCGTCTTGTTACTCTCACACACGAGAGTGCGGGAGTGAACAAATACTGGGAAGGTGAGAGTCGAACTCGAGAAAGGGGAGTTCATCTACCAGACAAAGTGATACTGAACCAAACGAATTGAGAAAATATTTTCGTATGCCAGACATATTGAGAATCGGACAAACCGCGAAACAACCAACACAACATAATAATAATTATTTGAACTAAAATTCGACTTCAAATTAATTTAATGCTTGCTTGCTTACCGCACGTGACAGTGCAGGCCTCTGGAGTCAGAGTTTGTCAGGCCGCCCGAGCCTCTGACATAGCTTTACGACTGCATTCCAACCATCATTTACTTTTACAGGTGATTTAAGGATACCGAATTGATAATTTGAATGGAGTCGACTATGATCACCCAGGTGATTACATTCACGAGTGATCAAAGGACACTAAAGAGTCACTTATGATCACCCAGTGGAATAGACCTATTAATCAATAACATCCGTGACCAACAGCTTAACGAGCCCTCCGAAGCACGAACAAAGAACGTTGGAAAACCACATTTAGATTACTAAAAGTCATTGGAGCCTAGAACCCAACCTTGTATCGTTGGGTTCTAAGTCGCACTTGTAGGCTAGGCTGCCATTGCTCGATTAATTTAATGCATCGCTACTAAAACAGTTTACATGAACTTTATATGGGACCACTTCACATTGGTTTATTTATACACTAGCTGTAACTAAGAGAAATGACCACGCGTGACTCTTAGTTAAAAGTACTCTATGTACTATTCCAAGACCTACAATACCAATATACCAACATTTGATCATAACTCCTTCAGCCGTCAAAATATTTTTATCAATTATTCGGCTTCTACTCATCGGATAGATTAGATTACTTGAGATAGACAGATTGAGATACCAAGTACACCAATTTTTAAGTCATACACCAAGCTATCCTACAGTGAAACCGCATCGTAATCGGTCCAGTAGTTTTTACGCGATGCGCGAACAAACATACATGCAATCAGACAAACAAACAGACAGACACGAATTTTAAAAAGCAAGTTTAGTCAGTAGCTTATTTTAAGTACACTAGACCATTTTTTTTAAATTATCTTTGCACATATTTTTTCGTTCATATTGCTTTATTATAAGTATATATACCGTAGTACTATTATTTATTCTATAACATAGGTATGTACCCTACATAAAAAACGCTCGATCTTATGCTTCTAAACCACTTCATTTTGCTACGGTAATATACACCGTCGAATTCAGAACTTCATTAATTTTGAAGTAAGTTAAAAATGTGTCTAACATTTTATTGACCTTTGTATCAGCTGCTATTTTGATAAATTTTGGTCTAGTCATTTGACAATAGGTTTGGTTATAGATCGACGGAGGCCGCAGAAGATGAATAATATTATGGTATATCACAGAAATCAACAAAATTGTAAACAAGCACAGATTAAAAAATTATGTAACCCCCGAGCCCCCACCCCCCATTATAACTAAGACGCATCTCGATCACATCAGTTTTCAAACATAAAACCGCAAATAATCGGTCCATTCGTTTGGAAACTACGATTTTCACCCACCTTTTCTCACCTCCGCCTCCCCCCCCCCCACCTCCACCCCCTCCTCCCCATATAGCTTAGAACCATCTTGATCACATCAGCATTGAAACAGAAAAAACCGCATCAAAATCGGTCCATTCGTTTGGGAGCTACGATGCCACAGCCAGACACACACACAAACACACACACACACACACACACACACAGTGACAACCTAAACTTATAACACCCGTCTTTTTGTTCGGAGGTTAAAAATCATGATTCGTCATCATCATCAAATTATTCACGTATTCTATGAAAAAATGTGAAAAAACTACTGCGCTAAAGAGTAGTACAGCGTCATCGACGACGGCGACGTACCTTTAAGTTCGGATCGGAACCCTAAAACAGGCTAGCTCGTGCGTACCAAATGTGCTTCTAGTTGTTGAGGTAGGCACGTGTGTGTGAGCTACCAACACTCAGTGTTCAGGTTTTAGGATTTCAAAGGTTTTTTTTATTACGTGCGTGGTGAGATCGTGGTCAAACGATTGTCTATCGTTTGACCACGATCTCACCTGATGGAAAGCGATAAAGTGGTCGAAGGTGTAGCACGCTTGCCTAGTAGATACCTATTCACTCTTGACTTGAACACACCGGGTTTATAATTTACCGGAAACACTGACGAGGGCAGGGCATTCCACTCCTTTGCAGTTCTTATAATAAATGAAGAAGCGTAACGCTTCGTTCTTGTACGAGGTATTTCAACCATAAAAGGATGGCGCTTTGCCGATCGTCTAGTCGTACGGTGATTGAAAGGTGATGGGGGAATCAGATTGTGCAGTTCTTGTGCACACTCTCCATAGTGCAATCTGTAGAATACCGACAGGCTTGTGACTTCACGCCGATGCGCCAGACTTTGAAGCTTACTCTTTACCAGAGTGTCATCTCCAATGAGCCTATGATGATTTTGCCATCCATACTCCATATATTATAAAAGCGACATTAACTTTGTTTCTCTGTCTTGTTACCTTTTCATGAGTAAAAGGTAGAACGGATCTTGATGTATGGAAATAGTTTAATTAAACCCTGTGAAAAGACATACAGGGTGGATTTTTGAGACGGGACAGTAAGGACCTTAGCCGTTATAGTTACAGGAAAACGTTTTTATGAGACGATCCATAACTTTTTGAGATATTATGAATTGCATTTACAGATTTTGCCAACATTTTACAGTCATCAAGACATTAAGCATTTCACAAAAAATTATGCCAATCGATTCTGTTTAATAAAAGGATCAAAAGTCTCTATCGGATCGGAACAACTGAGGTTAGTAGCCAGTATTTTTGAAGAGTTTGTGTTCGACCGATGTTATATTTTATTCATTTCGTACAAAAAGTATAAAAGTTTTTTTGCCACACATGACTTTTGTACTGCAATTGGAATAGTGTTTCTAGCTCCGATAGAGACTTTTGATCCTGTAAAGAAACAGGATCGATTCACATCATTTCTTTTTATGTAAATTGCTTATTTTCTCGATGACTGAACATTTTTAACAAAATCTGTTAATGCAGGTCAAAATATCTTCAAAAGTTGAGGACAGCCTTCTAAGAATTTCCTTTCTTTACTATAACAAAACTGTAACTGGGCTAAATCTGTACATTAAATATTTTTTGATAATTATAATTGAGATGAACGTCAAAATCGATATGGAGTGCAAAAAGGATATTTTATTATTTTTTGTCTGTCTGTCTATCTCTTTGAACACGCATCACGCTGAAACTACCAAACGGATTTTGATGCAACTTGGCACAATCATAGCTTATGTTATGGATTAACATTTAGAATACTTTTTATCCCGAAAAAATCATGAGTTCCCGCAGGATAGGGGTTGAAAGTTATTTAAAAGAACACATATTATGCTGAAACTACTGGACGGAGTTTGATGTAACTTGGCACAGTCAAAGTACATATTATGTATTAAAATTATTGATTCTTTTTCTTGATATTTAGAAAAGGGGGTGAGAATCGTAGCTTCCAAACGAATGGTCTGATTTAGCTGCGTGTTTTTTATATTTGAATGCTGAGGTAAACGGGATGGTTTTTATCTTTAATGGGAGGGAGGAGGGGGGGTGAGGATCGTTGATCTCAAACAAATGGACCGATTTTGATGCGTTTTTTTATGAAACTGATGTGATCGGGATGGTTTTTAGCTATATGGGGCGAGAAAGGGGGGGAGTTTCGAGAAAAAGGGGGGTGAGAATCGTACCTTCCAAACAAATCGATCAATTTAGCTGCGGTTTTTTATGTTTCAAAGCTGAGGTAAACAAGATTTGTCTTAGCTATAATAGGGGGGGGGGGGGGGGAACTTGGTGAAGTTCGTAGCTCCTAAATGTTTGGACCAAATTTGATGCAGTTTTTTATGTTTTAAAACGGATGTGATCGAGATGGTTCATCATGTTTCTTTGCTATATGGGGGGGGGGAGGAGTTGAAAAAGGGGGGGTGAGAATCGTAGCTTTCAAACCGAATGGACCAATTTAACTGCGGGTTTTTGTTTCAAAGCTGAGGTAAACAAGATGGTTCTTAGCTATAATGGGGCTTTGTGCTCGCTACGCTTCGCTCCCGCCTTCGTCTTCTAACCTATCACGACCATGTCGGATCGCCACTGAAGGTTGTTAACACAGGTAGGTAGGTACCTATATTGGTACTTTTGGTACTGGAATAACTCAAAGGATCATTATATCCCAGAAAAACTACCACGCGAGCAACGCTGCGGCAATAATAACGTAAAAGTCTGTACAAAGAAGATAATTTAAAAAAAATTGGACTGAGCTACTGAACAAGAATAAAACATTTTTAAAATTCGTGCCTGTCTGTTTGTTTGTCTGTATGTTTGTTCGCGCATCTCGTAAAAACTATTAGACCGATTGCGATGCGAGTTTTCAGTGTTGGATAGCTTAGGGTTTGACCAAGACCTGGGGTACTTGGTATCGTAATCCAATGATTAGAAGCCGAGCAATCGAAAAAAAACTTTTTAACGGCTGAAGGAATTTTGATCTAATGTTTATTTTAGGTCTTGGAATAGCACATAGAGTACATTTAACCTAGAGAAATGACCACGCGAGCGAAGCCGCGGGCACAGCTAGTAGCTAATAAAGTTAAGGTAATTTCCTACGAAATGTATGGAAAAAGTATTTCACGATTTCTGACAGTTCTAGTACTCAAACCTCAGTCGGTCCAAAAGAGACTTTTGATCCTTATAAGAAACACGATTAATTGGCATCAAAAAAAAGTTTTTGTGTAAAATAACCAATTTCTTGCTAACTGTAATTTTTCCCCCAAAATCTGTGAATGCATTCAGAATAACTCAAAAATTATGGATGGTTTCCTAGAAACATTTTCCTGTAACTATAACGGTTAAGGTACCTCTGCCCTTACTGTCCCGTCTCAAAATCCAATCTGTATATTTCAGAGTAAGTGCAAGATAGTAAAGGTAATATAAAAATAAATATTCCCACAATATTGGCTGGTTTATTTTCAGGCCAGATCTAACAAATGTCTCCCAATTACATGTAAGATGTAGCCACCCCACTTCCAAGTTATCTAATTTGGCAATTCCAACTGGAACACTGCTAGTATTTACATCCTAGTCATGATCTATGTTTAAGACTAAATTTTGGCTGACAGCGCTGAACGAAACCATCTAAGCGTCTAATCTAATCGCTTTTCTTAGAAGTTTGGTTAATTTTGTTAAACATTGACATGCCTTAATTGACCTAAGGACAAAAAGGATCTCTAAGTCAATTAAGGAATGCAAAAAGCCCTCTGTTTTCTCAGGAACAAAAAAGTTGCATAACTGATTGATAACAGTCGTTAAAAGCCCTCGGACTGCTTGACTAACTCTAACACAAGAGGCCAGCACTACCTCAAATGAAAAAGCAAGCAAGTGATGAGCACTGTGCATTGTCGCGCAAAATTTCTACCACAAAACTCAAGTTGGCACTGCAGTTGTTATGGGTTTAATAACGTAATAACACGTGTCGGGGAGGTATACTCGTTCATCATCTCAGAAAATATATTGCGTTTGAACGTAGCCTAATATGTAGAACACACAGTAGTCAACGAGTTCTTCAGAGGATTTTATAGTAATCACCTAGCGAATGACATCTATGTAATAAATAGCAATAAATATATTGCGTTTGAACGTAGCCTAATATGTAGAACACACAGTAGTCAACGAGTTCTTCAGAGGATTTTATAGTAATCACCTAGCGAATGACATCTATGTAATAAATAGCAATAAAACGATTTATTGCTATTTATCGCAGACAATCTCTTAATTTCAAAGCTACAATAATAAAATAATGGCATTCAAAGCGTTAAAAGGGCAACAAGGAAGCGTTTCCTTGTAGCATTTATATTATTAAGTCAAGAGTACTCTTGACCATTTCTACGTTTTTCCCCGGACAAACGTGGACATATTAATTTATTTATTTAATACTTTAGCACAAAGAAGTGTACATGGAGGGCTTAATGCTAGGAAGCATTTTCTACCAGTCATCCTGGTCGTGCAGGAAAAATGGTAGGGGCATTACCGAAATGAAAAGAGCTCTGGAAATGATAATAAAAAAAACAATAAACTTACAATATACACCAAATAGCTACGTAACGTAACCACAGAATAAATAATAGTACAAGACGTAACATACAGAACTTTTTCCGGAGGACGGAACTTTTATATTAATAGCTTCTTACCGTTTTAGAAAAGCGTACTAACACCTCAACATTTATCATCAGATGAGATAGTGACAATGCAAATAAAAAATGGTAGGTACGGCTCGTACCTACCATTTGGGAGACGCCCCTCCCCCCCGACCCCCAAAGGATTGGAATTTAAACATATCCTTCCTTAATGCACCTCTAGAATACCTACTCAAGGAATATCATTATATAATATTACCTCAAAGTTTCAAATCTCTAGATCAACGTAGGCTTTACGTTGTGTGTCAGTCAATAGGACGGTATGACACGGTACTGTTTTATGGGTACAGACGAATATGAGCCACTTAAAAAAATCATGTTTATTATACATTAAAAAAAAAAAAACTCAGTTTAATTTTCTGTTTTCAGCTTTTTTACCCAACTGTACGGAGGGTTACGTGGTTGGGGTGTATGTATGTTTGTTTGTAAGTTTCTTAGGCGCGTTCTACAGCCTAAACGGCTTGATGGGCTTTTATATATGAAGTATTATTGGATTCGTCTTGATCACGAAAGTACTATATAGATATATGTAATGTCAAGAAAACTGATTTGGCGTCTTACAGCTGCCATATTGTATTTTAGACCAAACTAAACTAATGATCAAAACCTATTGAGTGAGGTATCATAGGCAGAGCACAGTCAGAGTGAGGTCTTTAAGGTGCATCGTGTCGCTCAGCGCGCCAAATTCAAATTTTCTCCAAAGTCAATTACAGCTCTATTACTCATCGAGGGTACATAATTTTGCGGCAATAAATAGGTTGTATTAAGAAATTACGGTTAAAATTATCACATAGATAATATTAGTTTAGCTACACGAAACAATAAGCTGATTATTATCTTATTTTTTGGTTTATTGACAAATGTACTTAGCTAGCTTTTATCGTGATTTTTTGGTTGGTGTAGTTTCTTGATGCTACCTATTTATTGCCGCAAAATAAGCTTTCATGGCCCCACTATAAGTAATAGAGCTGTAATTAACAAAAAACGCAAGAAAATTTGAATTTGGCGCGCTTAGCGAAACGTTGCACGTTGCATTTCAAAAATATATCATTCATATAACTGAACAGTAGCAATTTGTCGTTTAAGCTTCTTACAAAATTTTCTATTTTAGATTATTCAATTTTATGTACATAAATAATATAGTCTAATGTTGCAATTGCAAGTGTTAACAAATAAAATATGTATTTAAATAAGGAACATTTTTTTTTATAAATACTAGCTGAGCCCATGGTTTTTCCCGCGTCCCTCAGGAACTGTGTATATTTCCGGGATAAAAGTTGCCTATGTTTTAATCCAGGGTATAGGCAATCCGCAACAAGTACAAACATTATACCTACACTTTGAGGCAGCAATATTGGGGTTAATTCAGTATGGTGTCAAGCGTGCGCACGATGAGTCGCGTGCCGAGTGCTTAAAAATAAAGTACCTACTTAGGTACGTAGTTTTGTCAAATTTTATTATTTTCTTAATTATGAGAACCAAGAAGAAACCTAGCAGGTACTGCATAGCATTCGGTGTGACAAGTTTCGTAAATACCTACATACCAACATTTTATTACGTAAGTAGTCATTTCTTTTTCATTCATTATTAAGCATGGAATTCAGACAGCCACCTTTTATTAATTGAAGTGTAACCTATTATGATATAATCAAATAATGAGGTACTAGGTCTATTCTGATAAGAATGTCATTATATGTAGTTAATAGAACTATCAACATTTATTACAATAAGTAATAAAATATTACATAATTGTTTATTCTGTTACAATATCAAAGTCATATTATTCGTATAACACAGAATAATTACTAGTACAAGTACCTAGTCATATCTTGATACAACCCTACCGAGCGAAAACGTGACAGAGCGATTCTGAAACGGTTAGTGTAATGGAATCTCTCGCGCGTTGTGATACGGTACATTCTAGCCTGCACGCGATGGGTGAGCACCTTCTAGGTAAATAAAATTGAAAGCTCGCAGCGCTGTGCGAGTTAAATTGCACTTTATTGCGTTGTAGAGAGAGTTGCTATGTATTTAAATGACTTTACTCAGTTATCCTTCTGTACTTGTACTATTATTTATTCTGTGGTATAGGCTACCTCGATATCAAATTCTTCATCCAAATTCGTTTAGCCGTTTAAACGTAAAGAAGTAACAAACATAAACACACACACAACCTTATACATACATACAAATTTTCGCCGTTATAATATTAGTGTTAATATTAATGCAGGTCGGGTGAATTTTCTCCTTGCTAAGTCTCAGTTTATATGTACCTAATGGTGATCCTACTCCAGAGGCTCTGACATGCTAATGTTGAGATTCCCTTTATTTCATTGTCTCCGGGTCCATTGTAATTGTTTTCCTGGACTTATTTAATACGGTTTAATAAATAGGCCTAGAATTTCCGAGTTATCCTACTGTATATGGTGAGTTGAACGATCTCTGGTTGTTTTCTGTTGGTTTGCATTTTCATGTGAGACGCTGGCAATATGCAGAGCATTGAGCTAGCACATAATACCTATATATACCTATCAATAGTACCGTGACATACAGACTGACTGACAGACAAAGCACAGCCTTACCCGGTGGACCTACGAGTAGAGTACACATAGTCACAGATACTCCATCCTAATATTTTCTTTAAAAACTACTGCCCTTCAGTCGTTCCCTCACTGCTGAGGATCTAGATGAACTTTCCTTTTAAGACGACCAGTACCGCAGTGAACCTTGGTCTCAGATGTTCGGTCACCTGATCGGACCTCCTCTTTGGATCGTTTGTCCTCCACCTTTCCTCACACACGAAGCGCTCTAGGCTACTGAAAGGTGACTAGCAGTAGGTATAGTTTAGGTTTCCCAAGATGATGACGACTTCCTGTTTTTTGCGCCGTCCCGAGACACGAACCTATTGGCAAACAATATAAGTGTTATGTTACGACCTTGTCCCTTATTCGGGACGTAAAAGGATATGAGTTTTTTACGCCTTGTTCAAATTGCGTTACTGAATACTTTTATGAAAACTTCTCCGTCAACTTTATACTCAAGTTATGGTGAAAACATAACTTTTCCATAAATTATGTAAACAATAGTTGACTTGGTAGTGGGTGCCGGCGTGTGGAGGTTGGCAACCGATACAAATAGGAAAGAAACAAAAAAGCCATATTCAATTTGTCCACTGAGCTCGGTCTTCAGGTCTCTGCATCCAGTTTCTTTTTCCGCCACCTCCCGAGTCTGAATCTGAAAACATATACAGAGTGGAATTTAAAGGTGGTCGGCGAAGGGAAAGTACCATAAATTTTATATTTAATAGTTTTCCTTTAAACTAAGACACAAAATTTCTCAGGGATATTTGAACCACATCATTGACCCATTGATAAAGTTTCAATTATTTGTTGTCAATTTATTAAGGCGGGTACTAAGCCGCCTTTAAATTCGTTTATTATTTTCAAATACTTAATAAATTGATTAAGTATGGGGTTTGTAGTTTTGAATGGAAGGTAGAAAGTAAATAATAATATAAAGCTAACATATATTCATATTTAATCAATAAGTCGCAGTTTCGCATAAACGCTCCCACTTCGTTTCCAATCCGGTGTCACACGCCCAGGGCCTGGATTCTGTATGACCACTCACGCCAATTCCATGCGAATTCCACACCGATTCCACGCTGCCTGCGTGGAATCACGAACAAATTCCATGCAGGCGGCGTGGAATTGGCGTGGAATCGGCGTCTTAAAATTAGTGAATTAGGCCCCTGGTGTGACATAAGCTTTAGTACCTATAGTCTTGTACTATTATTTATTCTGTGCTATAGTGCACTAATAGTGCGTAAGCGCGTCTTCAATTTTCTAGCTCGTTTGTCGACTGAGGTAGGCCTTTGGTGTCAGAGTTTGGCAGGCCACCCGAGGGCCAATAACGTGACTCAACGACTGCTACTAATCAATACTAGCCGGGACCGACAGTTTAACGTGCCCTTCGAAGCTTGGAGCGATGAAAAACCGCGCGGAGCCTAGTACCGATTCCGTTATCGTTGGATTCTAATTGGCACTATTGAAACGTTAGGCTACCATCGCTCCAATTATCCAATTTCAATTTTCCATAATTCTAATAACAAGAGGTCACGCAAAACAAAACCTAAGTCTATTAACCTCCCAATCAGCAGCTCTATTTAAATGGGAAATTAGGCAACCGAAAACCATCGCCGCCACAGAACAACTGAATATTGCACAGGGGTTCATTGAAAACCGTAACGGAATGCCGGCACATAAATTAGGACGAACTGTTTATTTATAGGGCTTAGTTGCTGTTTATTTAATTGCTTAAGGCCGGGTGAATTTTATGTCCCTCTCATCCGTAATAAAGTAGAGCGGGAAAGATGATACGTCTCGAAATTTAAGGTTTTTATTTATTTGTAGGAAAACTGAAGCATTGAATTAAAAAGTGTGTACCCATTTTCTCAATAATAATAAGCTCTTGGTATATCTTTGATATCAGTTAGTGACGGGGTCTCTTTCCAATCAATGTTCTAAGCATAAAGTAGTGTTACCTTTGATTTTATTTTCTATCGAGTAAATTCATACTAATCATGTTCACAAAGTACGAGATAATATGTCAAATTTTGTTGTGATACCAATTTCATAGTTCTGGGTTAATTATAAAACAAGATACAGACGTTCAAAAATGCTGAAAAATTGCTAAAAATGCTAGAACCGGTTCTAGCACTTTTATATAAGAGGGTTGTTGGACAGGCACTGCGGAATAGCTCGGTAAAGACTGAAATAATATGTAATGTGTATGTTAAGGTAGCAGCGTTTTAATAGAGTTAGGTACTAAAGCTTAGGTCACACCTGCCGTTAGCGACATCGGACGTGGGAAACGAAACGGGAGCGTCTAAAGTACTAGCTATATTGCGATGGTTTACATCATTGCAATTTTCGTAAGAATTTCTATTTTATTTATACGCTTTATATTAGCTTCACTTGTGTGTTTGTATGCTTGTATGTTTGTAACTGACTCCTTTGGACGCTATTTTGACCCACTTTAAACGGTCAGATTTCATTCGAATTTTGCACACCTGTCAAAGACCGATGACAATGCAATAATTCGAAGAAAAAAAAACGCTCTTATAAATAAACCAAACTAAAAAGTAGAAAATAAATAATAGTTTATAAAAACAAAAAACACGCTTTATATAGAAAACCAAACTAAAAAATAGATAATAAATTTTAATAATTTTGAATTAAGAATAGTGTAAAAAAATCTAATAATTATAAATGAATAATAGTGTAAATAAGAAAAAAATGTTTTATTTAAAAAAAAGCGTGGGGTGCTTTTTAAGATATTATCGAAATGATAATCCTTCTTCTCATATCTGCCAATGAAATATTATATTATTGTATATTATTATATTATTACTATTGACCCATGACCCCACGATTTTTTTGAAATAAAACTTTTTTTCTTATTTAAACTATTATT
Source organism: Alsophila aescularia (assembly GCA_946251855.1). Classification (NCBI taxonomy): domain Eukaryota; kingdom Metazoa; phylum Arthropoda; class Insecta; order Lepidoptera; family Geometridae; genus Alsophila; species Alsophila aescularia. The sequence goes on from OX276375.1 coordinate 2,596,309, forward strand.
CATTTATATTTATTAGATTTGTTACACTGTTCTTAATTTAAAATTATTAAAATTTATTTTCTATTGTTTAGTTTGGTTTTCTATATAAAGCGTGTTTTTTAGTTTTTTTAAACTATTATTTATTTATATAAGATAAAATACCATGTTACTCGCTGATAAATAATAATAAAAGCGGTTTATTATTTTTTGAGTTTATCCATTACAAACAAACACACATACAAACTATCAAATGTGTCCTCGTTTTCATATTAGCGGAAATGAATCAAGGTTAATGCAATAATAATAACCTTATTATTGCATTAATTCAGTATCATTTAAATTATATATTTTCTACCTTCCATACAAAACTGCAAATCTCCCCCATACCCAACTACGGCGAAGCAAAAAGGAAGGTTATGATTTTGACCGGTACGTGGGTGGGTATGTATGTATATTCATCTATTCCCTCATAATTTCTGAACTATCTACTTATCATAATTTGACACAAATGAGGTATTGTTGGAAGCGTCTTGATTGTCCTCTAGTTATAATGTGACGTCACATTATTTTGAATAATGCGGGCGCATTATTCAAAATAATGAAAAAGTAAATGAAAAAGTACAGAAATAAAAAAAACGAGCGAGTCTTACAGTAGTCGCATATGATATGTAATAACTGACATCTGACGTTATGACGTGTGATGGATAATGATGATGATGAAAAGTATCCTATCTGTTATCCCAGAGTATATGCTATCTCTAATCCAAATATCATCAAAATCCGTTCAGCCGTTTGAGAGTGAAGTAAGATGATGATAATGATGAAAAGTATCCTTTGTTTTCTAGGGTATAAGCTATCCTCTTTCAAAATTTCATCAAAATCTGTTCAGCCGTTTGAGAGTGAAAAAGATGATGATGATGAATAGTATAATTTGTGTTATTCAAAGGTATAAGCTATCTCTATTCTGAATTTCATCAAAAACTGTTCAGCGGTTTGAGCGTGTAAGAGTAACAAACATACACACACACACACATATAAACACACGCCCTCACACACACACACGCCTACGCGAATCGTAGCTTTCGAACAAATGGAACGATTTAGTTGCAGTTTTTTAAGTTTGAAAGCTGCGGTAAACGAGATGGTTCTTAGCTATAATGGTGGGATGGAGGGGGCGGGGGGCGGTGCGAATCGTAGCTTTCGAACAAATGGAACGATTTAGTTGCAGTTTTTTAAGTTTGAAAGCTGCGGTAAACGAGATGGTTCTTAGCTTTAATGGGGGGATGGAGGGGGCGGGAGGCGGTGCGAATCGTAGCTTTCGAACAAATGGAACGATTTAGTTGCAGTTTTTTAAGTTTGAAAGCGGTAAACGAGGTGGTTCTTAGCTATAATGAAGGAAGGGGAGGGATGGGGGAGGGGTGGGGGGAGGGGGGGGGGTGAGGATCGTAGCTTCGAAACGACTAGATCGATTTTGATGAAATTTTTTTATGTTTGAAACGAGTGGACCAATTTAGCAGCGGTTTTTTATGTTTCAAAGCTGAGATAAACAAGATTGTTCTTAGCTATAATGGGGAAGGGGGGAAGGGGGAATGGGGTTGAGGATCGTAGCTCCCCAAAGAATGCACACCGGCAGGTGTAACCTTTATAGCACCGCACGCATTCTGTGGTCAAATCAAATAGCTCGCGCTTCCCCGACTTCCTATTATACTTCCAGTTACACACCGGCAGGTGTAACCTTTATAGCACCGCACGCACTCAGTGGTCAAATCAAATAGCTCGCGCTTCCCCGACTTCCTATTATACTTACCGTTACACACCGACATGTGTAACCTTTATAGCACTGCACGCACTCAGTGGTCAAATCAAATAGCTCGCGCTTCCCCGGCTTCCTATTACACTTCCCGTTACACACCGGCAGGTGTAACCTTCTAGTTCCCTTGTTAACAGTTTGTCAAAATCACTCCGATAGATTGCTAAAAAGCGAGCGGAAAGATATAACATATCATTAATTTGGGTATCAACAGAAAAGGCTATATATATATTCGAAATGTGATAATTAAGGCCTTTCTTTTAATATATACTTGTATATTATAACCCCTCGAAGGTGTATTCCGAATCGGTTATCAATTATTTAAATCATTCAAAAGGCTCCTAGCCATTTTATCAGGCCTCCTGGAACGCTACTAACACTAACGACCCAGGGGAATTCCTTCAGCCGTCAAAATGTTTTTATCGATTGCTCGGCTTGTTCACATCTAATTGAGATACCAAGGACCCTAGTTTTAAGTCAAATCCCGAGCTGCTATCCAATAGTGAAAATCACATCGCAATCGGTTCAGTATTTTACAAGTGATGCGCGAACAAACATACAAACAGACAGATACGATTTAAAAAATGTTATATTCTTGTTCAGTAGCTTATTTAAGTCCTAGAATAGCACATAGAGTACTTTTAACCTACAGAAATGACACGCGTGCGAAGCCGCGGGAACAGCTAGATTGCTCGGCTTATACTGATCGGATTTAGATAACAAGTACACCAGTTTTTAAGTCAAACCCTAAGTTATTCAACAGTGAAAACCGCATCGCAATCGGCCCAGCAGTTTTAACGTGATTCGCGAACAAACATACAGACAAACTAACAAACTGACAGACATGAATGTTAACAATGTTCTATTCTTGTTCAGTAGCTTATTTTAAGTAGACTATTTTTTTTCTTATTTGTCTTCATTGTACAGACTTTTCCGTTCTTATTTCTTTATTATCCATATCTATACTTATAATAAAACTGTAACAGGTCCAATTCTGTACATTGAAGATATTTTTCAAAATTTTTTTGGGGGCTGTTCTATATTTGATACTGAAGCCAAAACTTAAAAAAAAAAAAAAAAAAAAACTGTCTGTCTGTCTGTCTGTCTCTCTGTCTGTCTGTATCTTGGCTAGGCATCACGCCGAAACTACTGAATGAATTCAAATGAATTTTGGTATGATTTGAGTTCATACTTCGAGGTAGGACATTGGATACTTTTCATCCCGAAAAATTAAAGGGTTCCTGCAGGATAGGGGTGGAAAATTATTTAAAAGAACACGTAGCACGCTGAAACTATTGAATGGATGTTGATGCAACTTGGCACAGACATAGTTTATAAGATGGGTGAAAATTATGAATACATTTTGTCCCGAAAAAATAAAGGGTTTCTGCGGGATATGGGTCCAAATTCTGGACATTAAAGATATTGTGATATTTTTTTGAAGATGACTCTGTATTCGATAATGAAGCCTAAACTGCATGTTTTTTCATTTTTGTTTGTATGTCTGTCAGTCTGTATCTTGGCCGCGCATCATGCCGCCGGAACTACAGAATGAATTCGAATGAAACTTGGTATGATTTGAGTTCATACTACGAAGTAGGACATAGGATACTTTATATCCCGAAAAATTAATGGGTTCGCGCAGGATAAGGGTTGAAACTTATTTAAAAGAACACGTACCACGCTGAAACTAATGGACGGGGTTTGAAGCAACTTGGCACCGTCTTATGTTATATGATGGGTTAAATGGAGGACACGTTTTATCCCGAAAAAGTAAAGGGTTTCTTCGGGAAATGGGTCCAAAGTTATGTTAATATTGAAGTATTAAATAATATTTTTGAATGGTTCTCTATATTTGATACCGAAGCCAAAACTGTTTTACTTTTTATTTTTGTCTATTTGTCTGTTGGTCCGTTTGTCCGTATTTTGACCGTGCATCGCACCGAATTTTAATAATAGCTTGTTACTAACAAACGATTATTAAAATTAATATTATATTTGTCAAATTACAGAAAATAAAAAAACCGACCAAACACATTAGAATACATTTGTAATATTAACTTATTTATTTATTATAATACAGTTTTATTACATAGAAACGAGCATCTGTTTGTTTATAATAACCAACCTGGCTTCCCTCACAGTCCCGTTTTGACTTCATTTATAATGCACACGTTTACTAACAAATCTTGACTTTATTAACGCTATAACTGACAAACAATAAAAATAACCAAACGCATTTCGAAAAAAGCACACGCCACTATGTTTACGATTTCAAACGAGGCGCCACATTACGCAGCGTAAAAAATATACCTACCGAGAATCCAGCATTTTAATTATAAAAATATATAATTTCTTCTGTTTCGAACTCCTATGAGCGAACAGGAAATTAGGACCGACACCACTAGATTACTCACAGATGCATTACAGATTTATTTTAGCTTCTACCAAAAAAATCCAAATCATAAAGCAAAAGGAATACGAAACGCAAATCGAAGTTCGCTAATGAAAAAAATCGGATATATGTAATATCGATAATGATGGCCGCTCTAGTTTTTCTGTCGATTCGACCGTTGCTTCCTGACTCGAGCGACGTGCTTTGCTTGTCGCCTTGTCGCGTTGTCGTTGTCGCTTGGCGTCAGTTGCGCGCCGTTGCTCGAACGGGATGTCTGTGTCGTTCATGGCGGGATTTTCGACTCGTACTTTCGTAAATCGTGTAGAATAGTTTTCTTTTCTGTGTTATTAGTTGTTACAAAAGTTTGCAACAAATGGATGTCGAAAGTGCAGTCTTCGAATTGAGTGTTTTGTTAGTTGTGTTTGTGTATTAAGTGCATTGGTTTCTGGGAAGGACTAGAGTTATCTTCATTCTAAACAGGTTGGTTTCCTTTTCGTAGCCGGTAGATACACTTTGAACCTTATAGCACAGTATGTGTATACATAGGCACAGATAAGTAATAGTCACTACGTGCGAATTTGGCGCGAAAATATTCTCGTCGCTGCGTTCCCGTAAAACTCATTTTCCATTCCTTGCTCAATGGTTTGACGCAATCGCACAAAACTTGGCCTGTGGTTGCCTGAATATAATTATGTTGCCACTGACAAACCGAACCAAAGACATAAGAAAATATTATTTATGATGATGTTTGCGGGGTTAAAAGTAGGATTTACGTCGGGCGTTTCTGTCTGAGCCGAGATGTACATATTTAGGTATTAGCATAGAATAAAAATATTGGTTTTAGCAACATGGCGGAATTTTTACTTTTATTGATATATCCTAATCCTAACAATGCTTGCTCAACTCAATGAGAATGTTTGGAAAATACGTTAAAAATTCAAATAAGTTGTTAAAAAGTAAAAAATAAAACAAATCTTAACTTACACATTACACGTCATATGTTTCATTGAAGTCCCTAGCTAGCACTACATCTTCCATACATCCTCCAATTCCTCCATACATACATAATTACATATATAAACACAAATAAATAAAATTGAAGTGTCTGTTTGTAATGTACAAAATAACTGTTTTTAACGAAATGCTTATGAAAGTATAAACGGTCCTTAGATGCAACAAAAAAACATTTTTTATTTTTTTTTGTCTGTCTGTCTGTCTGTTTGTTCCCGCTAATCTCCAAAGCGGCGAGACCGATTTTGACGGGACTTTCATTGGTAGATTGCTGATGTCATAACTACATAGACTACTTTTATTTTTTGAAAAAGAATTACCTATAGCTCCGCGTAAATAAAATAAACCCATGAATTTTGACCACGCGGGACGCGGGCAAAGCCGCGGGCACAGGTAGTAATGTATAAGGTAGGTACGCTTCCTACCTATAACCATATGTGTAATTTATGTCATATTAATGTTACTTTTAGATTTATTATTTATTTTATATTATTTTGTTTAATACTACTTATATTTATAATACCATAATATCTAAGTTTCAAATTAACTACTATTATTTTTTTGATTTTATTAGTGTATTCTTATATTTATATTTAAGTATTATATTAACCTAATGTTGTGTTTTTACTATACAGTGTTGTATACACCTGTAATTGATTGGTTCACCTAATCTGTATGTACCCTTATCATAAGCTAACTGTTAATGTTTCGTGAATTGTTCGTTGGTGTGTCTAAATGAATAAATAAATAAATAAATATGCTATAACTCTACCTACTGCGAGTTCTGAAATCTAACTATGTAGAAATATGGGAGCTCAATCGATTAGGGTTTTAATATTCATATGAGTGAAATCAATTATCATAGGCTTTTAAATCTAAAGTAATCCATTTTGCTTCTAAATTTAATGAAGTACAAGTATACCTACCAATTATTTTGTAGAATTTCTAGATTCTAATCAAAATACCTCTAGAAAAAATAGGTACCTGCGTACCATCTACCTATTATTCTTTAATGTGACATAATGCAACGGTTTTCACAACGTTGCGTTATGCCACATTGTAGGCAAGTAAGTACTTCAAATACCTATAATTGAAGACACGTAGGAAGTTTTAGTTAATATTTGAATAATGGATATTATTTGCATAATGGAGACATCATTTTATTTTTGAAAGTACCTACCTGCCTCAAAATATGACTTTTTGAAAAGTTGTTTTCCTGAGCCGGGATTCTAACTGTCCTTATTGAAAATACTAAACAGTAAAACTATTGTAATTAATGTGTGTAATTTTAATTTTAATACAAGTCACTAGTAAATCTAACCATTCTTTTCATTTTTGATTCATTATTGATTTTATAATTGTTAATCTAATTTTATTAGTAAAGGCTTACCAGGCAGCTCCCTGAAGAATTCTGTGATTGTTGAAGTAGATAGATTATATTTGCAACTTATTAGCTATGCATCTGTAACCTGCAAGCGTATCATATAGCTTAGTAGTATCCTAGTGCCTATAGTTACATAGGTAGTAAGTACCTACGGTACTATTATAAGTTATATTCATCACATAAAAATAAGGCAGCAGCATTTTCCATCTGGTATTCCAGGATAAGGGAAAATCATATTATTTCACATGGGGAATCCCCGTTAATGGGGAAATTTAATAGGGATTTTGACACTAACCCGGGATGAGGCTAATAGCATCAAAATCCTCTTCAGCATGAATTTACAGCAATAATGGAGATTAAGAGACTAAATTTATGCATAGGTTTTTAAACTTTTGTTAAAATAAATCTCATAAAGAAAGTGTATTACAATGTAAATGATGAATGGCCTGATGTCTCCAAGCTCCATGAAATAATAAGTGATAACTTCGATGTTAACGTTAAGTGAATAAAATGTTCAAACTACTTTTTGAGATGTCTTACAACATACCATGAGATCATGACATAATGTCACGTTGTTTTGTACAACATATCTAGTTAGTTTTGAGATGTCTTACAACTTACAACATACCATGAGATCATGACATAATGTCACATTGTTTTGTACAACATACCTAGTTAGTTTTGAGATGTCTTAGAACATACCATGAGATCATGACATAATGTCACGTTGTTTTGTACAACATATCTAGTTAGTTTTGAGATGTCTTACAACATACTATGAGATCATGACATAATGTCACATTGTTTTGTACAACATATCTAGTTAGTTTTGAGATGTCTTACAACTTACAACATACCATGAGATCATGACATAATGTCACATTGTTTTGTACAACATACCTAGTTAGTTTTGAGATGTCTTACAACATACTATGAGATCATGACATAATGTCACGTTGTTTTGTACAACATATCTAGTTAGTTTTGAGATGTCTTACAACATATCATGAGATCATGACATAATGTCACGTTGTTTTGTACAACATATCTAGTTAGTTTTGAGATGTCTTACAACATATCATGAGATCATGACATAATGTCACGTTGTTTTGTACAACATATCTAGTTAGTTTTGAGATGTCTTACAACTTACAACATACCATGAGATCATGACATAATGTCACATTGTTTTGTACAACATACCTAGTTAGTTTTGAGATGTCTTACAACATACCATGAGATCATGACATAATGTCACGTTGTTTTGTACAACATATCTAGTTAGTTTTGAGATGTCTTACAACATACCATGAGATCATGACATAATGTCACGTTGTTTTGTACAACATATCTAGTTAGTTTTGAGATGTCTTACAACATACCATGAGATCATGACATAATGTCACGTTGTTTTGTACAACATATCTAGTTAGTTTTGAGATGTCTTACAACATACTATGAGATCATGACATAATGTCACGTTGTTTTGTACAACATATCTAGTTAGTTTTGAGATGTCTTACAACATATCATGAGATCATGACATAATGTCACGTTGTTTTGTACAACATATCATGAGATCATGACATAATGTCACGTTGTTTTGTACAACATATCTAGTTAGTATTTTTTACTTTAGATTTCCCAGTTTAATTGTTTCATGATTGTGGGTCTCATTGTCAATTTTATATGTTATATTTGTAGTTTACATGTTTTGTTATAATTGTGACATTTAAAAAAAATAAAGAATTAACAAATATGGATAAAATACATCCCCATACTCTTCTCTAACAGGCGTATTTCCGAAGCACTGGTAGAGTCAGAAGCGTATTTCCTTTTCCAGAGTGACATTTAACTCTGTTGGCACATGAAAGGGAAACATCATTTTCAAACTCAAGGAATACTTAGTTTACCTACATTTTTATTGATTTGATCTTTTTATAATATTTTATGTATTTCTCCTTGTTCAAGAGATGTTAATTTTGACTTGTAAATGTGCTATTATTTTTGTCTATTTACAATAAAATACTTTGACTTTGACTCGCTATGTTCATACATTCAAACCACACGACCAACATATTTATTTACACATCGAACCGGCAAAGCATTCGGCTTTCAAATTACAAAAACATAACGAACGAATAATCAATTGATAGTCAAGAATTAATAAATGGAAAAAGGTTCGATTTTCCATTAATTAAAACCTTTCGTTTGAGTCCCGCATTATAAATTGCCATCACGCTTGACTCTTGAACGCCGTGGGATATTTCGGTCTCATTAATAAACAAGAAATAAGTTCAAAAACTAAAAGCCGACTACGTTCGGGTAAAAATAGCCTATGACACTCTTGCGATGAAGACGAATCGATTCATACCTCGCTTGTTAAAATCGGACCAAATTTTTTGTTTGAACACATAATCCGTCCTTTGCTATGGTATAGTCGGGTAAAACAAAATTAGCCTATCACACTCTATAAATGAAGACAAATCGATTCATACCTCGCTTGTTCAAATAAGACTAAAGTTTTAGTTTTAACACATAACCCTTCCTTTCCTACGGAGTAGTCAGGTAAAATAGCCATCACACACTATATATAACGACAGATCGATTGACACATTGCTTGTCAAAATCGGATCAATAGGGGCGGCGCTATGGTGGAACATCCAGATAACCACATACATGTATATACAATACATACATACATACATAGATTGTTAAACTCATTACCCTTCCACTGTTTCGTCAAAGTCGGGTCAAAATAAACATACACATTCGAGCAATAAAAATGTCCCAAAAAAGACTCAATCACACCTGCGCAATCAGAGTTTTCTCGTGACCACGATCAATGCAACTTGATCGAAACGTCGAGGTAAATAAATATTAAGTTTTCAGCGCGATTAAGTCCCGTTTAAATATTTAACTACAGGGCTTTCTAGTTCTTAATATACGTAGTACCTGAGAAATAGAAAAAAAATGACTGAAAGTATAACATGACACTTTTAAAATTAGATCATTTTAATTGAAATCAGTTCTTCAAGTCCTTTTCGAGCTACGCTTATTGAATGAAGTTTACGATATTATGTTTTTTTCCCTAATACTTAATTAATTAAATTAAGCTTCTTAGGCGCGTCCTACAGCTTAAACGGCTTGATGGATTTTGATAAATGAGGTATCATTGGATTCGTCTTGATTACGACAGTGCTATAAGATATATGAAGTGTCAAGGAAACTAATATGGTGGCCAGCTGCCATAATATATAAGAGTGAAACGTTGTCTGTTTGTTTGGGGAGGATTCACGCGATAATGGCAGCACGGATTTTGATGAAATTTGGAATGGAGATAGCTTATACCCTGGAATAAAACATAGGATACTTTTTCTCTCGGAAAATTGTAAGTTTCCACGGGAAAACTGGAAAATGTTGATTACTCGCTGTAAGAAACGGTTGCCACCACAGAATGGTCTGTGGTTGCCATGGAAATGAAATAACAAGTCTGTCAAAAAACATCAATAGCATTGGTGCTATACCTACTTTTGCATTGGTTTTTAATATCCTAGAAGAAAATAGGATGCTTTTTTTCGCGATAAACTGTAGTCCGCGCGGACGAAGTCGTGGGCGGGAAAACTAGTAATTCATATAACTAAACATTAAGTAGCAATTATCTTTTAAGATATCATAAGATGTCGATCATTACTATAACTTGCGTTAACGAAAACTACTTGTAACGAAAATGTCTGTACTAAAAAGATAAATTCAATAAAATGGTCTAGGGTCTAGGGTACGCAAAATAAGCTACAGAACACGAATATAACCTTTAAAAAAAACATGTGTCTGTTTGTTTGTCTGGATGTTTGTTCGCGCATCACGTAAAAACTACTGGACTGATTGCAACGCGGTGTTCACTGTTGGATAGTTTATGGTTTGACTTAAAAACTGGTGTACTTCGAATAAAACCTTCAATCAATTAAAACTTATTTGACGGCTGAAGGAATTTTGATCAAATCTTGGTATTTTAGGTCTTGGAATAGCACATAGAGCACTTTTAACCTAGAGAAATGACCACGCGAGCGAAGCCGCGGGCACAGCTGGTATTAGTATAAAACTAATTGAATAATAAAAAAAGATATAAATAAATAACTTAATGGTTACAATTAAGAATGGTGTACGAAACCTAATATGATACCTATTTACTAATAAAAGACAGAGTGTAGGTCGCCGCCTGCAGGTAGGGTTATTCCTTTTCGCCCCACCAGCATTGTCCCACTAGTGGGGAGTAAGGGAAAAATAAAAAATGTATGGCCTATCCCCACTATGGAATATATTATTTGACAGTGGGGAGAAAGGTAAATAATCGAAAAAGTATTTTCTTTCTCCCCACTATGGAACAAAAAATATACCTGTCATAGTAGTGGGGAGAAAGCGAATAACCAAATGGTTCTTGTCAATCGTGCTTGTCGTATTTTCAAAAACTTATTAGGTATATGTGCTGGTTAGTTTTTTATATAAAATCATTTCCTTATCAAAAGTTTCCTAAATTTGTTTTTATGAACTATAAATTAAGCCGATGTAATGTTCAGGGACTCCTGGAGTTGAACATTGTCGGTGCACACGACTAAAGTCAATATTTCCCGAAAACTTTTCGCATTTGCTGAATTTTTCAGAGGCGAAGTTTCCGATGTTACACAAATTACGTTAGAATATTTTGGCACTTTTCAAAATGTGGCGCGCCGTTAACTTAATATCTTATTGACTTGTTAGTTAAAGAGATTGGCGTCATTGGTTCGAGATTTATAGAAATGAGTTGCTCCTATTGTTTTTTGAGGGTTTCATCACTTTAAAAACGCGAGCCCAAATCGCTTTGTGACCTGGTTTCTTGCTCCCCTCATTTCTGAAGACGCTTTCTAATATATTAATTCCCTTTAATAATGAAGCGCCCTCTGGAGCTTCTTTTGTGACGCAGAGTTTTATACGTACATATGTATATTGGTATAATGAAAGTGTTCACCTGAAGCTGACACCATACAACCGCGTTGATATATAATACATACCTAATACTTTCACAAACGGATGACTTTTGTACACACGCTAAAAAATAGTAAGCATAGTACATAGTATATTGTCCACATTTTATTAACCCCCTATGAAAGAGAGGGGTGTTATAAGTTTAGGGTGTGTATGTTTCTATATATCTGTCTGTGGCATCATAGCTTGAATCAGATAGAAACGAATGGACCGAGTTTCAGGCGTTGTTTCTGTTTAAGAGCTGATGTGATCGAGATGTTTCATGTAATATTCTATTCTATTCTGTATAAGAGGAGGAAGGATCGTAGCTCCCAAAACGAATGGTCAAATTTTAATGAGATTTTTCTTTTTGGAAGCTGATGTGATCTAGATGGTTCTTAGCTACGAGTATAATGATTCGCAGGTTATTTCAATTTTAAATTTGTGATCGTTTTAAATTAAAATGTGTGTGTAAGGCTTATGGCTTCAGAAATATTTAACGTACTGACGTGACCAAACACAAACATTCTCCGCGACCATGAGCCCTTGCAATGTACCCTTACATTGACCTTCGAGCTGCGGTCGGGGGGTGTGGGGGTGAGAGTGGCCTTTCTGTATGTTAGTACTAACATATTCTGTGCTTGAAGTTAGTCGTGACTCGCGACGAAGTTCTTTTCGTTATCTTGGAGGATTTAGGTACCATACTAATACCACAGCTAATACTATAAATGGAAAGTACTCTGGCTGTTTATTACCTTTTCACAACTAAGTGGCTGAATCGATTTTGGTGAAGTTTGACAAGGACAACTGTGTACTTGTCAAGTGTGCATCGTGAGGAAATACTTTAAAATTACTTCCTCAAAACATAAATGAAGCTAGCCAACTGTGAAAACCGCTTGCAATCGGTCGTCACCTGGACAATCATTTGACGTTTGAAGTGTATTTTGGTGAAGTTTGACAAGGACTACTGTGTACTTGTCAAGTGTGCATCGTGAGAAAAGACTTTAAAATGAAGCTAGCCAACTGTGAAAACCGCTTGCAATCGGTCATCACCTGGACAATCATTTGACGTTTGAAGTGTATTTTGGTGAAGTTTGACAAGGACAACTGTGTACTTGTCAAGTGTGCATCGTGAGGAAAGACTTTAAAATTACTTCCTCAAAACATAAATGAAGCTAGCCAACTGTGAAAACCGCTTGCAATCGGTCATCACCTGGACAATCATTTGACGTTTGAAGTGTATTTTTCATGTATTTTTTTAGCTGTGCCCTAGGCGTTGCTCGCGTATCCATTTCTCTGGGTTCCAGAACCAAAAGTACTTAAGTACAATATAAGTACTTCATTTCATATCATCCATCCAATATATTTGTATCGATTGCTCGACTTCTACTAATTGGATTGAGATACCAAGTACCCCAGTTTTAAGCCAAACCCTAAGCTATCTATTAGTGAAAACTGCGTCGCAATCGGTCCACAATCAGACAGACACTATTTAAAAAAAAACTTATTCAGGCTTTTGGTTACATACTGCTTTATTTTAAGTGTGGTTACATAATTTTGTCTTAATTTTGGTACATTTTCTAAATGGCGAAAGAAGTAATAATTATCTTAATATTTTTTCTTTTAATTTCCTTTAATTAGACCCAAGGGTTAGTCTTGGAATATTATTTCGCGGAAAGGAGTTTCTCTCCTTATTTGCAATTTTAATCTCTCCGCTGTTCGCGAAATGTTCCCGAACGACCAATTATTGTAATTCAGGGCGACCTACCTACGTGACACTGGAACTGTGATGTGAATGCCTTTCAATGGTTATTATAACAATCTCCTTAGTGTTTTGTGGTATTATTCCAAGTTCGAATGTATGAACTGAATATTCATTTTTCAACTTTTAGAGTAGATCCCGTACTTCATTAGTTCGAATGTATGTACAGAATATTCATTTTTCAACTTTTAGAGTAGATACCGTACTTCATTAGTTCGAATGTATGAACTGAATATTCATTTTTCAACTTTTAGAGTAGATACCGTACTTCATTAGTTCGAATGTATGAACTGAATATTCATTTTTCAACTTTTAGAGTAGATACCGTACTTCATTAGTTCGAATGTATGAACTGAATATTCATTTTTCAACTTTTAGAGTAGATACCGTACTTCATTAGTTCGAATGTATGAACTGAATATTCATTTTTCAACTTTTAGAGTAGATACCGTACTTCATTAGTTCGAATGTATGAACTGAATATTCATTTTTCAACTTTTAGAGTAGATACCGTACTTCATTAGTTCGAATGTATGAACTGAATATTCATTTTTCAACTTTTAGAGTAGATACCGTACTTCATTAGTTCGAATGTCTGAACTGAATTTTAATTAATTTCAACCTTTAGAGTAGATACCGCACTTCATCACGGTGCCGGGGTCTATTCAATTACGGCGATATCGCCGTACTTCACTCCGTCACTCGCTATGCGCTCACTGTGGGATTACGTGTTATTTAGATTTGAACATAAACGCAAGGAAGTATAAAAAAATACGGATTCCACACCGTAAAAATGTAAGTGAATCACCCAAAATATGCCAACCCGCTCGTACGCACAAGCCTCACGCACACACTTACACCATGCTATGCCGATCGGCCACCTCAAACTATCAGCAAGATCTCGACTTTGTTAGTCATGTTATCTATCAAGGTCTCACGAAAAACAACAATGCAGTCTTTTGTGATGAAATTGTGTATCAAACTGAAAACACTACAAATTATCCAGTCACGCACACATACGCAGCATTCGTTTATTTGATGGTGTAGTCGTCGCCCTTTTTTAACCCTTCTTGCTTAACTGCATAAAATATGCCGTGGTGTGTGTGTACTAAGATACTGCACTACGAGTACGATAGAAGTAGTAAAATGTCACATCTGCCCTCTTTAAACGGTCTGCCCGTTTAAAGAGGGCAGATGTGACAAAAAAAATTAAGACTTGACATTTGAAGAGTTGTTAATTCCTAAATACATGTTTTTTGAGTGACGGGTCGAGCAGGTCGCTCGCCTGATGGTAAGCGTCACGCTGTCCCATAACAGTTGCAGTGCCACCCAGAACTTTAGTTGCAAAATGTTGCGCGTCCCTGCACTGCGCTCGACACTCTGATAAATTAGTTTTTAAGTAACATTGCCCAGTAATTGCTCTCAAACCGAAACACACTACTGCTTGGCGGTTGAATATTTGACAAAGGAGTGGTACTTCCCCAGGCGGACTCTTGCGCAAGAGGCCTACCACTACAAGCTATCTCAATTTTTATTTAACCGCTGACAATGCAGAGTGGTTTTCAGATGTATTTTTTGCATGGCAGTAAGGGTACATCTACCGTTGCAGCTACAGGAAAACAAACTGAGGAGACTATCCATAACTTTTGAAAATATTTTGTCCTGCATTTACAGATTCACAGTCAGCAAGAAAATTTACACTTTACACTTTTTTGCCACTGTAACACATGGAATACTTTTAACCCTGAGTATGATAATGAATGAAATTATAAAATTATAATACCGTTGTCATTGACGTCACATTCGGTCTTTTTCGATGTATCGAAAGCGAAACTTACTCTGTCATCATTTTACGACTAAACGGCTGAGCCGATCTAGTCGTGTATATCTATCATGAGTGAGCATGAGGAAGGGCACCGAGTTTTTACTGCTTATTACCCAGGAAAAATATCCACCCGGTGAAAGCTGCCAGGCAGCTAGTCCACCATATAACGGTCAACGCTGAACCGTGATTCAGAACGAACATTTCAATATGAGCCACAGATTAGATCTCTATGTATCTGCTGTCTCCAACCACACGCAGCACTTGTACGTGACATTATATTATAAAGCTATCAAGGATTGTCCGCAGTCCAGCAGCTTAATGGTTGATCTAGGAAGTGTGATAGATTTAATTTGACAGGCCTGAGACAAGTAAACGCTACTAAGCTGAATGCTTTGCCAAATGACTGTTTTTTTTTGTGATTACCTGCTATACTAAATGGCTTTACTAACTAGTCATGAGTACAATAACGAAAACCTAAAAAGTTGCCTGTTACACTCTATTCATGAAGACGAATCGATTGATACGTCGATTGTCAAAATCGGACCAATAGGGGTGACGCGGTGGAACATCCACATACCTACTTCCTACACGCATACATAGACTGTTAAAATCATTACCCTTCCCTTCTTTGCCGTATTCAGGTAATAATAGACATTACTTTCAAACTTTTTAAACATAGGTACGAGTAGTTATGGTAAAAAAATTTATATTACACACTACCTTTCGCCAGCGACTTCGTCCGTGCGGACTACAGTTTAACGTGAGAAAAGCATCCTGTGTTCTTCTAGGATATTAAAAACCAATGCAAAAGTATAGCAGTATAGCCTTTGATGTTTTGTTGACTGACTTGTTATTATTTCGTTTCCATGGCAACCGTTCCTTACAGCGAGAAATCATCATTTTCCAGTTTTGCCGTGGAAACTTACAATTTTCCGAGATAAACAGTATCTTATGTTTTATTCCAGGGTATAAGCTATATTCATTCCAAATTACATCAAAATCCGTCCAGCCGCGTGAAAGACAACGTTTCACTTTTAGAATATTATATTGGTGTGGATTCTTGTCTTACTGATTCAGTATCACATATCGCCGGTGTCAATCACTTTAATTGAATCTTGTTTTATTCCAGAACTGCCCTGAACGCTGTAGTTAGTGATGTGTCACTATAGCTAGTGATGTGACACTATAGCTAGTGATGTGACACTATAGCTAGTGATGTGTCACTGTCGCTAGTGACGCGAGGGAGCAGCAGGATGCACTGGGTGTGCGGCGCGCTGTTAGGTGTGCTGCTGCAGTGCTGCGTCCAGAGCCGGCAGGAGGTGCTCATCGAGGAGTCATGTGAGTACATTATAATACAAGTACTGTACAAAATGCCATGGTACAAAAAGTCGACTTCAAATAGATTAACGAATTACAAAAAAAACGAATGATCCACTTACTTGGTGCGCGGGCTCATTTCCGCAATTAGGCGGATAATGTGTAATGTGTAATGTCGGCCCGTTTCGCGTGATGGGTGGTGTTGCTTGTTAATTCAGCCACCTGTTGTCCTTCAGGGAGGCCAGCAGCTCTGGGTTTCCGATGCAGACCTCCCAGGAAATGCGCCCTTTGATTCGCCACGCCGCGGCCACTGCACTCTAAGAGCACATGCGTGCTGGGCGTTTTCTCAGCCTTCAAGCATCCTCTGCACAGAGGGATGTCTGTAATACCTATTGTAAATAGGTGTTTATAAGGGCACAGTGACCGGTGATTTTTCCGACTTGTCGGAGCTTGTCTCGTTTAAAGATTAGGAGTTTACGTGAGAATCTCGGATTTAACTCCCTGGACTGCCTGTAGTCAAAGTACAACTGATCCAATTTTTTTATATAATTTATATGAGACCAACCTGGAGGTTAAACAATTCAAATAAAAAAAGGCCCTCAATTGACGGAGACAATAGTAGAAAAAAAAATTGTTTAAAATAAACTAAAAAACACGCTTTATATAGAAAACAAAACTAAAAAATTGAAAATAAATGTTAATAGTGTAAATAAGAAAAAAAAGTTTTATTTAAAAAAAAGCGTGGGGTGCTTCTCATATCTGTCAATGAAATATTTATAACTATTGACCCATGCACCCCACGATTTTTTTGAATTTTTTTTTTCTTATTTACACTATTAAAATTTATTTTCTATTTTTTAGTTTGGTTTTCTATATAAAGCGTGTTTTTTAGTTTTGTAAACTATTATTTATTTTCTACTCTTTAGTTAGTTTTTTTTTCAATTATTGCATTGTCATCGGTCTTTGACAGGTGTGCAAAATTTGAATGAAATCTGACCGTTTAAAGTGGGTCAAAATAGCGTCCAAAGGAGTAGGTTACAAACATACAAACATACAAGTGAAGCTAATATAAAGCGTATAAAAATAATTACCTCTCACGAACATCCTCCTATTGTGAAGTCGATAAACAAAAATAACGGCTTTATTCGGCACGCAAAGAGCTAAATACCTCGATCTACCACTTCAAATAAGCTGTCATTGTCTTCTAGTTGAAAAGAACAAAATGACGTAAAGGCATTCACACTATCACTAGTATTCCCCGTGTCGCGGGCGGCGTGGAAGTATACATCGACACACCACAAACATAAAAGACGGAGACAAACATTATGCTCATAACAACAATTTTTGACCCAGCCAGTATTCGAACCCGATACACAAGCTCAGCCAGGAAGGGGTACTTTCAAATTGTTGCGAATGTAACTTTGTTTGTTACGTATCACGCCTTAACTACTCAACTGATCATCATGAAATTTTGAATACACGTTGTCAGGGGCACAGGAAAGGACATAGGATACAAATCATCACGATTTAGGGGTAAAAAATACGGAAACATCGAGGTTGTTAATTTTGTATCGGTATTGCCACATCGATGGTTACAGATTCAAAATGATAGGTAACAAAGTCATCATCATCATCATCAGCCTATATCAGCCTATATCTGGACGTAGGCCTCTCCTAGTGCACGCCACTGAGCTCGGTATTCAGCTCTCCTCAACCACTTTCTTCCAGCCGCTATTCGCAGGTCATCACTCCACCTGGCCACAGCGCGTCCTACACGTTTGCCTAAACGTGGTCTCCACTCGAGAACTCGTCTACCCCAACGATTATCGGTTCTTCGGGAAATGTGACCAGACCACTGCCACTTTAGCTTGCTTAGCTATTGAGCTATGTCTGTTACCTGGGTTCTCCATCGGATATCTTCATTACGAATCGTGTCCTTCAGTGAAACTCCAAGCATAGCTCTCTCCATAGCTCGCTGAGCGATCTTAAATTTGTGAACTAGTTTGACCGTGGGTGTCCACGTTTCGGCTCCGTAAAAGCAAAGTGACAGGTGGCAAAGTGACAAGTGTTAAAGTGACAGGTGTCAAAGTCACAGGTATATAAGTAAAATATTCAAAACCTTCGTTTTTTGATAATCTTTTGAACAAAATTTTTTTTTTTGAATCTTATAATTAATGAAATTTGACCTAAAATCCTAATATTTTTGAAGAGACTGCAATCACACGAACGGATTTTGACTTTCGCACGTCCACAAACCGAATGACACGTATAATGATAAAGTATTTGTAGATAATTACTTACAGGTATTACATTTTAAATTAGCACGTCAAGTCGTTTTAATTGTCATAATTTCCAAATAAGCGTAACCATATGATAAATTATGGGCTCGGTTTGGCGCCGACTTCAAAAAACTCTTTCTAGTGTGCTTTTTTTGGTATTACATTTCTAATTTCGAAAATGTGATATTGTTCTTTATGAATTGTAATTATTTTATTCTGTTTAGTGGTAGTTTACAAAAGATCATTTCGAAGTCGTTTTTTTTTAAATGGATAAATACATTTTTGAGTTTCAACTCTATTAACTCTTTATAAGTGCAGCAGCTTTTAAGGAGGCGCTACCTACCACAACTTCGCCAATGTGTTTTATGATAATCGTTGTTTAGGCCCTGATTCTAGAGAATATTAGGCAATTCTGCAGAATTCCTGTTTCTAACTTATTTCGACTCTCTTTGGAATAGAAATTGGGGTTTAATGAGAAATTCGTTATTAGCTTCGTTAAGGACTCCGTTACAAATTACCGTTGTGCTTTAGTTATAAGATTGTATCTATTTGCTGTACATTTTTTGAAAACTGGTGTACAATAAAATATTATCTATCTATCTATCTATCTATCTATCTATCT
Organism: Alsophila aescularia; assembly: GCA_946251855.1. Lineage (NCBI taxonomy): Eukaryota > Metazoa > Arthropoda > Insecta > Lepidoptera > Geometridae > Alsophila > Alsophila aescularia. Next base: position 2,615,694 of record OX276375.1, read on the forward strand.
ATCTATCTATCTTATTTTACGTAACCTAGAACGTTTTTTTTTTAATTATCTCCACTATACATATTGTTTGGTACTTACTGCTTTATTCTATGTATAGATTACACGAAGCTAGACCACTATCCACCTCCTCCTCCTTTGTCCTTATTTAAAAACAGACGAAGTACAATTCTACTTGATCGAAACAAAACTTGTGACACCGGCCATATACGATCACTTTTTAATAGGTTAGGGGGCATCCATTAATTACGTGAGACGTTTAGGGGGGAGGAGGGTCAAATTCAAATTCAAATTGTTTATTGCATTCCATAATGTACAAATAAGGTGGTAAACATAACTAATAAAGTAACAGATCATTATGGACCCTGTTGGGCACAGCAACCAGAAGAGAGCAAGCCAAACCTCACCCAATCTCACGTGGGGGAGAGGGTGGTCTCGGGAAATATCACATAATTTTTCTTTCCAGAAGAAACAGTGTAAAATTACGAGAAAATTGGATTAAATTAAGTAAATAATGTTTCTCCACTAAATATGACTAAATCATGCATAATAATATTTATCGCGGTTTAATTATATACTGACAGAAGAATTTACTGACTATTAATGAATTCATTTATTCGGAAACAATTCATTAATTTATTAAATATGAATTAAACGATCGAATTAAAAAAAAAACATTCATTAACAGTTAATCAGGCTTATTAACTATTAAAAAATCCTTCTATAAGTGTGCGAACGCCACAAGTAGCATAGTAAAATTTCATGGACATGTAGGTTCCAGTAGTCACTCTTGATACCATACATGAGTCTCCGTGGACAGAATTAGAGTGAATACAAATTTCTGTTACAAATTTTAGTAGTTTCTATTTAAGTATTTTATTAGTCGATTTTTTCACTGTGATTCTATGCTACGCTATTAGATATCTTAAATACTAGTCTTAACTAGTCTGAAAAAAATTTATAAGCAAATTGTTTTTTAAATAAATCTAATGTAATGTAATGTGATGATGCACAGACTAACTTATTTACATGAAAAATATACATTTTTTAAAATCTCACGTGAGATTGGGGGAGGGGGAGCAAAGTCTCACGATATCTCACCAAGGGGAGAGGGGGGGGGGGGGGGTCGAAAAATGGGCAAAATTACCTCAAGTAATTAATGGATGCCCCCTTACCGAATGAAACACTCAATAAAATATCTCAAAAAAAACTTATTTTAAAACAACAATACTTCCTTGCATTGCATTAGCATCTTTTATGGCAGACTATCCGAGCGCTGCTGCCGCATGCTGTGCTTGGTACCTACGAGTATGCTATGTATACTTACTACTTAACCACACTAGCCTTGTCATACCTACTAACGTGTTAGCTCATTTCTATTTATATTATTGTTAACAGTCCTATTTATTTGTTTGTTGTTAAATGACCCTAGTACTAAGACAAACCTTTTTAGATTTAGTAAACAGTTTTTTGTTATGAAATAAACAAACATAATATATAGTACCTACTTATTTTACAATAGTCTAGTCTCTAGTCAATCAATCGAAATCAATAAAATACATTCAAATACACTATTCAATAAAATAGTATATATAATATACCTAAAACTAAAATTTGTTGTTCCTAGGAACTCGTCAATCGTGTAAAAAGTCTTCTCAACGAGTCAGGTCTTACGCTTACATTTTACACTTGACGCGCTTTAGTCGTGTTCAATAAATTAAGTTCTGATGAAAAATAATGCAGTATTTTGTGATGAAAATGTATATCAACCACAAAACTCCACAAATTATCCACACACACGCAACCGCTATTGGCTATGCTTCACTCGTTTGTTTGGCGGTGTGTAATTAATTTAAGTAATTATAGTGAATTAAAATTTATCAAATCAGTTATACTTAGTAACTGATTTGATAAATTACGAAATTACTACAAAACAACATGCGCCTACCAGAATATACCTACAGGTTTTCTTCAAACTTGAATATTTCGAACAGGGCCCTGATGCGCTACAAGCTGCGCACCGCGGCTTCGCCCATGTGCCTACTTTGCCACCCCGCACCCCCTTAGGGATGGAATTTCAAACAATCTCTTCTTAGTGCACCCCTATGGAAGATAAGGAATATTTCCTACTAATTCCAAATCTCTAGATCGACCGACTTAGACTGTGCGTTGTTTGTCAGTCAGTCAGTCAGTATGTCACGATATTGTTTTATTCACACCTTTTCTGCGAGGAATTCCGCGTGGTATAGCGATTAAAGCTGTATATTTTTCAAAACCCCTTCAGTTTGTTTAAATTTCGATGTTTTAAATAATATTCCAATGCTAATCCCGTGATAAAGCCGTGGCGGTCTCGGCTAGCCGTGGCGGTCTCGGCTAGCCGTGGCGGTCTCGGCTAGCCGTGGCGGTCTCGGCTTAGAATAAGACCCCTCGCAATCCTCCCGTGGATGTCGTAAGAGGCGACTAAGGGATTACACACCGGAAGATGGGCAGCAGCGTCCTCCGAGCACATATTTGGTACACTGCGGTCACCAATACGCCTGCCAAGCGTGGTGACTATGGCAACCCCCTCTCCCCCTCCTCTCCCCCTCCCCCTCCTCTCCCCCCTTTCCCCCCTTAATGAAAACACACCACAAAGACGTCCCCGGTGGCTCCGTTATTCCTGGCACCGGTAGCTGCCATGGTAACGGTGGAGCAGGGGGTGCTAAGAATTCCCGGCAGAGACCCAGCTACCAACCCACACGATCTTTGGACCTGGCAACTTATAACGCACGCACCTTGAGGACCGATGAGAAGTTGATAGAGCTGGAAGGAGTAATAAGTAAGTTGCGCTGGGGTATTATAGGGTTATTGGAAATCCAAAGAGAGCGAGAGGATAAAATTACCCTCAATTCCGGCAACTTACTCTATTACCGGGAGGGCAATCAGCAGTCCCAACATGGTATCGGGTTTCTCGTCCACAAGTCCCACGTCAACAACATTGTGAAGATCGAAAGCGTTTCAAGCAGGGTGGCATACCCAATACTCAGAATTACCGAACGGTATTCGTTGAAGGTCATTAAGGTGTACGCCCCACACTCGAAACGCCCGGACGATGAAGTGAAGGCTATGTATGACGACATTTCTAATGCCATGAACTGAGAGTGGGGCAGTTTGGATTTAGACAGCGGAACCAAAGGGGTCAGCGATTGGCCGACTTCATGGAGAAAGAGGGACTCTTTATGATGAACTCCTTTTTCAAGAAGCGCCCGTCCAGGAAATGGACGTGGCTGCACCCCGGCGGTTATAATCACGAGATAGATTTCATTTTGACGACCAATAAGCATATATTCAATGATGTCTCTGTGATCAACAGGGTTAAGATCGGCAGTGATCACCGCATGGTAAGAGGATCATTAAATATCAACGTAAAGCTGGAGAGGTCTCGTTTGATGTGATCTACTCTTCGCCCAAGTCCAGCCCAAATCCAAAACTCCGAGAGCTTTCAATTGGAGCTCCAAAATCGCTTCCAAATCCTTACTGAATGCGATACAGTGGATGACCTAAACAACGGGCTGGCGGAAATTGTTCACGCGGTCGGGTCGGAGTTCTTTAAGACCCCCCGCAAAAAAAAAACACAAAAACACTCAGAGCATACACTCGGCATAACTTATGGCAGAACGAGGCGAGATGAGACTGCAGTCTTCAGTGGATATGTCGAGTTACAGCTTGCTTAATAAACAGATCTCCAAGTCAATGCGATACGATTTGCGTTCCTATAATACTACTTGTATTAAGAACGCAATAGAGCGGATCAAGGGCTCCAAAGTGTTCGCAAGAGATCTGTCTATTGGGCAAAGCCTGTTGACGAAGCTGAAAACCGAAAATGACAGCATAATTTCTTCGAAGCCAGAGATTTTGAGAGAGCTCGAGAAGTTCTATGGTCAATTATACATCTCATCGCGTAGTCCTCCTAACACGACTAGCGATTCAAGACCCTGTTTGACCCGACATTATACCGAAAATATCCCAGACGTCAGCCTATACGAGATCAGAATGGCTCTCAAACAGCTTAAGAGCAACAAGGTACGAGGGGCGTTCAATGTATTCTCGGTATCGGGGTAATATACTAATGATGAGGGTAATTAAATTATCTCATTCGTTTAGGACACGCATTGAGGGTATAAATACAAAATTTTATTTGATTGTCGCCATTAGTATTCAAAATATCATTTCGGAAAGGCAACTACGATGACTGATACGACAATGTTGAACAAAATCGAGCATCGCGCTGTGATAAAATTCCTCACAAAACAAGGAAAGACTGAAAAAGTAATTCACGAAGAAATGATGGCTGTTTACCAAGATTCTGCCCCTTCATTATCTACAATTCAGAAGTGGTCAAGTGAATTTAAACGGGGTAGAGAGAGTATTGAAGACGACCCTCGTGCCATGGTGTTATTTGTTTTGAAATTAAATGAGGCTCGTTACAAAAATGTTGAAAAGGTTTCAACTCCATTTTGACTGTTTCAAACACTGTGTCAGTTCCTTGTAGATACGGAACCGAGACCTTTGCGAAAATGTTAAGCTTCCGTTTTGATGTACATTTTAGAAATGCCACCTGTTAAGGGTCCTAATCCGGGACTTCAAGGCAAATACGGTGGACTGTATAACTGGTATATTACCAACTGAATCCAAGCAATAGAAGTCTAAGTACAATAACATTTAGGAAGCGCGAGTGGAGTGGCGTCGGTGGCTTAGTGATGTGTGTTGGTAGTCCCGTTTCGTCCGCACCTGGCCCACTACAGGGAAGGAAACCAGTAGATCATCAGATGGCGATATATCTAACATTGCAGAGCGGTAAGCAACTGGATAAGCTCCAACAATTGGTCATGTGCACCTTTAAAATCTATTGCTATTGATTTTCGTATGAGGTAGTGCTGGCCTCTGGTGTCAGTGTTTGTCAGGCCGCCAGAGGTCCTCTGACATGGGTAAACGATTGCTATTTATCAATAACAGCTGGGACCAACAACTTAACCTGCGCTCCGAAAGCACGGAGCGATGGAAACCCGAACAAAACTTTTCGGTGCGGAGCTGAGGGCCGAACCCGATATCTTTGGATTCTACTGCGCAACTACAAAGTCCCTTGGCTTCCATAGCTTTGATATGGGATATTGTTTGAAACATCGTGGTGACCAGCCAGTTGAATCTGTGAATAATGCTCCTTTCATAATGTGCCTTTTGAAATTCAATTCTATGCGGGATGAAATAGGATGGCAAACTTTGATTGAAAAAATCGTGTAGACCGCGTGATTTACGCCGCCGGTAATTTCGAAAAATATTCAACTGATACTACGAACTGATATTAATATTATGCCTTTGTTTTCTTTTACAGGTAAGTACCTACCGACTTAGCATCGCCTGTCAACACAGAATCAAATGAACGGTAAGCTCTTGGCATTCAGTTACTCGTACCTCCTCAGATCCCGTGAATAGAACCAAATGCCTGCCAAACTAGAAAATCAGATTAATTCGCTGCTACTTACACTGATGCTACAGTACAACAGCGACGTAACTACGGAACTTGAGACGTGAGGGATATGATCATTGTGCCAGGTCAAAGCTATTGCAGCAACTTTCAAAATATACAAGCCAAGATATTGACACAAAACCCTACTTATTTAATTGAAAATTTGTATAAAGTTAAGTTTTGGCGCCAAAGTTAAGTTTGGCTTCTGGTGCCAGAGTTTGCCAGGCCTGCCGAAGGCCTCTGACATGGATTAACTTAGATAAGTAATTGGAGCCTAGAACCGAACCCGGTATCGTTGGATTCTAAGTTCCGCTATTGAACCGTTAGACTACCATTGCTCTAATATATATGTATATTTTTATACAACAGTGTGACAGATAAGGTACCATTTTATTCACATCATAAAAACTAGAGTTAGATACGAAGTCAATTCAATCGGCGAGTTTCGAACTTCCAAAGGCCGGCGACGACATTTCAGTATTTGAGTTACTGGACCTATTTGTATTCTGCTTACGTTGTGAAATTTGCGTAAATTACTTCATGGTTCCATGTATAGGTGAACATTACTGCTAGATCTTGAAGATCCGACCGGAACAGGAATTTAATTAAATATTTCAATTTTGTAACGATCCACTAATAAATATATCCAACCTGAATAAAAAAAATATATTAAAGAATACTGATCCACCAATGGATCTCTTCAGCGGATCGGGCCGAAATCAACGATGAAACTTTCATCATTGGCCGGAATAGACCTCTTTATTGACTGAGCGAAGCAAGCTCTCCAAATTAACTTTTGTTTGTGTTTATGTTTGTTAGTCGTTAGCTTTCAACCAGTGTCGCCCGTCGGATCTCCATGAAATTTGGTAGGTGTATAGAAATTTTAAGTTATTATTTGAGTTGAATCGGTTTGGAGTTGTTGAAATATTGGAAAGACAAAAAGTTATTAAGCTTTCATAGGTGAAGTGTTGTGTTTGTGTCATAAAAAGACTCATAAAATATGACAAGGTTTCGTTTTTACATTTCATAACACGTTGTGGTCTCTGTTCGGTGGAAACCAGTAGTAATACAAGTATGTATAAAATCACGAATTATCCCAAAGTTCTATCAAGATTCTATCTAGTTCAACGAATTAGTAATCTTGACTTATTTCTGGGATAACATGAGTATTACTTAGTTTAGGTATTAAGTAAGACTCTACGAGTGCTTTCAAGCTAAATGATGTGTAAACTAAACCTAGCCGTATTAAGTTCGGAATTAATCCTTCTATATTGTGGTGCCGTTTCACAACTTCGTGTTAGGTAGTATCGTTAGATTAAATTTAATTTTTAGTTTAGAATTACTTAACTACTTGTCCAAAGCCTACTGTTCCTTCTTGTTTTTTATTTATGAGCGTTGAAATTATACAAATTAATTCCGTCTATACTTTGTTCTAAATGAAAAGAGAAAAATAAATTTTGCGATTAGCTATCTTATAGCATTAAGATTACTAACTTTTAAACTTTCGCGATTCGAACACATAGTTAAATATTTAAACGGGACTTAATCGCGCTGAAAACTTAATATTTATTTACCTCGACGTTTCGATCAAGTTGCATTGATCGTGGTCACGAGAAGACTGAAGTAGCGGGTGTCAGCGTCGAGAAGGGCGAGCGTTGTCTCCAACTACCCGCATTTGGTTTTGTAAAAATTCAGAATTGTCACGACACACTACACTAACGACATCTGCAGATATCTTCTGACATAAACAGCGACGCGAACACTTGCTTATCACGGGATTCCAGGACGCAGCCAACTTGAAACCATCCTCTCGGTTGAAATTGGGATACTTATTAATTTCAACCGCTTCACGTACAATCCTGGAGTAGTAGTGACGTTCCGTGGAGAGGATCTTCGGGTCATGGAGTTCAATCCAGTGATTAGGGCCCGATTCGAGCAAATGCTCAGCGATTGTAGATTTATTTATCTGGCGGTTCTTTACAGCTGCAATGTGTTCTTTGACCCTTTCCGCTAAAGTACGCTTGGTTTGTCCAATGTAGGAACTACCGCAGCTGCAATCTATCTTATATACGCCAGGAGTTTGAAAAGGAATGACATCTTTCGGTGTTCTAACATGCCTTGCTAACTTGGATAAAGGAGTATAAACAGTCTTGATAGACAAGTCCTTTAATAAAGCACCGACTTTATCCGTCACTCCTTTTACATAAGGCATGAAAGCCGGCTGTCTATCGACATCAGACCTACTCTTTTTATATCTGCGTCAAGGACGCCAACGTCTGGTCACCACATATCCGTTTCGCTTGAGTACCTCCTGAACATGAGACACTTCGGCATCCAAATGTTCAGGGTCACAGAGGGCATGAGCTCTGTCTAAAAGTGATCTGGCTACTGATTGTAAATGCCGCGGGTGGTGATGTGAAAAGGCGTTGAGGTATCTGTCAGTGTGTGTTGGTTTCCTATAAAACAGAATGAGATAACGAGCCATTAGGTCTCACCGACACACTGACATCCAGGAAAGCTAACGTTTTCTCCACCTCCAGTTCATAGGTAAACTTGATGTTGCCATAGGCAACGGCTTAGACCTGTCTATTTTATCCCGGAAAATTGAAAGTTTCCACGGGAAAACTGGAAAATGTCGATTATTCGCTGTAAGGAACGGTTGCCATGGAAAAGAAATAACAAGTTTGTCAAAAAACATCAAGAGCATTGGTGCTATACCTACTTTTGCATCATCATCATGTCAGCCTTTAGAAGTCCACTGCTGAACATAGGCCTCCCCCAAAGAGCGCCATGACAAGCGATTTTGTGCCACCTCCATCCACCGACTTCCTGCGATGGCTACAATGTCGTCGGTCCATCGTGTAGGTGGTCTCTCCACACTTCGCTTCCTCGTTCGTGGTCGCCATTCGAGAACCTTTATTCCCCAGCGATTGTCGGTTCTGCGAACTATATGGCCTGTCATTGCCACTTCAACTTGCAAACTCTGAGAGCTATGTCGGTAACCTTCGTTCTTCTACGGATTTCCTCATTTCTGACTCTATCACGTAGTGAAACACCGAGCATAGCTCTCTCCATTGCACGCTGCGCAACTTTGAGCTTTTGTATGAGACCAATAGTTAGCGACCACGTCTCAGTGCCGTATGTCATCACTGGCAACACGCACTGATTATAAACTTTCGTCTTGAGGCTCTGCGGTACCTGCGACGAGAAGATATGGCGTAATCTTCCGAACGCTGCCCATCCGAGTTGGATTTGTCGGTTGACCTCTTTGTCGAAGTTGGATCTATCCAGTTGGATCGTCTGACCCAAGTAGACATAGTGATCAACAGCTTCGATAGTATCGTTCCCAACATAAACCGGCATGGGTACGACATGGGCATTTGACATGATGTTCGTCTTGCCCATGTTCATTTTAAGACCCACCTGTTGGGAAACAATATTGAAGTCACTGAGCATTGTGCTTAGGTCTTCCAGGGTTTCAGCCATGATGACTATATCATCAGCAAATCGAAGGTGAGTGATGTATTCGCCATTGATGTTAACACCAGATCCGTTCCAGTTCAGAAGCTTGAATGTATCTTCCAGTGCAGAGGTGAACAGTTTCGGAGAAATAACGTCTCCCTGTATCACCCCATTTTGCAGCTGGATAGAATTTGTGCTCTGATCCTGAAGACGGACTGTCATGGTGGCATTGCTGTACAAACACTTCAACACTTCGATGTACCGGTAATCAATCTGGCACCGCTGTTATGACTGTAGCACTTCCCAGGTCTCGACTGAATCAAAGGCTTTCTCGTAGTCCACAAACGCTAGACATAGTGGCCGATTATACTCTTCGGTTTTCTGTATAATCTGCCGGAGCGAATGGATGTGGTCTACGGTGCTAAAATCTTTCCGGAATCCAGCTTGTTCGGGAGGCTGAAAATCGTCAAACCTACGAGCGAGACGGTCTGTAACTACTCTCGAAAACAGCTTATATACGTGGCCCAGCAGCGAAATGGGCCAATAATTCTTCAAAAGGGTTTTATCACCTTTCTTAGAGAACAAAACCACTATGCTCCAGTGCCACGCCTCTGGCGTATTACCCTCGAGGATGACGGAGTTAAACATCTTCTGAAGGTACCGGTGTTCCACCCGCTTTCAGTAGTTCTGTCGTTATTCCGTCCTCCCCTGGTGCCTTGTTGCTCTTAAGCTGTTTGAAAGCCATCCTGATCTCGTATAGTCTGACTTCCGGGATATCTTCAGTATAATGTTGGGTCAAACGGGCTCTTGCATCGCTAGTCGTGTTAGGAGGACTACGCGATGAGGTGTATAGTTGTCCATAGAACTTCTCGAGCTCTCTCAAAATCTCTGGCTTCGACGAAACGATGCTGCCACTGTCGGTTTTCAGCTTCGTCAACAGGCTTTGCCCAATAGACAGATCTCTTGTGAACACTTTGGAGCCCTTGTTCCGCTTTATTGCGTTCTTAATACAAGTAGTATTATAGGAACGCAAATGTTTATTAAAAAGCTGTAACTCGACATATCCACTGAAGACTGCAGCCTCATCTCGCCTCGTTCTGCCATAAGTTCGAGTGTATGCTCAGAGAGTTTCTGTGTTCTTTTTTTGCGGGGGGTCTTAAAGAACTCCACCCGACCGCGTGGACAATTTCTTTTGCATTGGTTTTTAATATTCTAGAAGAACATACGATGTTTTTTTTCGCGACAAACCGTAGACTGCGCGGACGAAGTCGCGGGCGGGAAAGCTATTGTAAAATATAATTAAAGGTTACAATTTATCAGAGTATTGTTGAACGGATCACTAATCCTTCTAAACTATGTTCAAAGTCATACACCCGTATACCATTAACACAGATATGGAAAAGTTTGGTTCAAGATAGAAGCACACTTTGAGAAACTTTCGGAAAGTGGATGTAGAATGTATAGAACAAGCTATGGTAACTCGAAGTGGGAATATTAACAAAGTTTAATTCTTAGAAAGGAAAACGACGGCCACGAAGCAGAATTGAACCTGCGACTGTGGGAATATCGCTTCACCGTTGTATTCACTAAGCTACCGGAATCACTACGCTAGAAAATTAGAACGTAAGTATATGATCCTTAAATATCCCTAGTTCCTTTTCCCTTCTTTATATTTAAAACTCAATTGTAGTCTGTTTGTTTTTTATTTTAACCCCCGAGGAAAGATAAGGGTGTTATAAGTTTACGGCGTGTATCTGTGTGTCTGTCTGTGGCATCGTAGCTCCCAAACGAATGGACCAATTTTGATGCATTTTCTTTTAAAGCTAATGTTTACGAGATGGTTCTTACTATAACGGGGCGAGGGGGGACCGGACCGTAGCTCCAAAATAAATGGACCGATTTTGATGTGGGTTTTTTCTGTTCGGAATCTATTTTTTTTATTTGTGCTCGTTTCTCTTACCTTGATGATTTACATGTTTTTTATTTAAAACTAGCTGCGCCCCGCGGCTTCACCCGCGTGAGGGAAGATGATGATGACGATGAAAAGTATCCTATGTGTTATTCCAGGATAAAACTATCTCCATTCTAAATTTCATCAAAATTAGTTTAGCCGTTTGAGAGTGAAGTATAATGATGATGATAAGAGGGTATAAGCTATCTCCATTCCAAATTTAATCAAAATCTGTTCGGCTGTTTGAGAGTGTGAACTATGATGATGATGATGAAAGTATCCTATGTGTTATTCCAGGGTATAAGCTATCTCAATTCCAAATTTAATCAAAATCAGTTCAGCCGTTTGAGAGTGTGAACTATGATGATGATGATGAAAGTATCCTATGTGTTATTCCAGGGTATAAGCTATCTCAATTCCAAATTTAATCAAAATCAGTTCAGCCGTTTGAGAGTGTGAACTATGATGATGATGATGAAAGTATCCTATGTGTTATTCCAGGGTATAAGCTATCTCAATTCCAAATTTAATCAAAATCAGTTCAGCCGTTTGAGAGTGTGAACTATGATGATGATGATGAAAGTATCCTATGTGTTATTCCAGGGTATAAGCTATCTCAATTCCAAATTTAATCAAAATCAGTTCAGCCGTTTGAGAGTGTGAACTATGATGATGATGATGAAAGTATCCTATGTGTTATTCCAGGGTATAAGCTATCTCAATTCCAAATTTAATCAAAATCAGTTCAGCCGTTTGAGAGTGTGAACTATGATGATGATGATGAAAGTATCCTATGTGTTATTCCAGGGTATAAGCTATCTCAATTCCAAATTTAATCAAAATCAGTTCAGCCGTTTGAGAGTGTGAACTATGATGATGATGATGAAAGTATCCTATGTGTTATTCCAGGGTATAAACTATCTCCATTCCAAATTTAATCAAAATCTGTTCGGCTGTTTGAGAGTGTGAACTATGATGATGATGATGAAAGTATCCTATGTGTTATTCCAGGGTATAAGCTATCTCAATTCCAAATTTAATCAAAATCAGTTCAGCCGTTTGAGAGTGTGAACTATGATGATGATGATGAAAGTATCCTATGTGTTATTCCAGGGTATAACCTATCTCAATTCCAAATTTAATCAAAATCTGTTCGGCTGTTTGAGAGTGTGAACTATGATGATGATGATGAAAGTATCCTATGTGTTATTCCAGGGTATAACCTATCTCCATTCCAAATTTAATCAAAATCTGTTCGGCTGTTTGAGAGTGTGAACTATGATGATGATGATGAAAGTATCCTATGTGTTATTCCAGGGTATAAGCTATCTCAATTCCAAATTTAATCAAAATCAGTTCAGCCGTTTGAGAGTGTGAACTATGATGATGATGATGAAAGTATCCTATGTGTTATTCCAGGGTATAACCTATCTCAATTCCAAATTTAATCAAAATCTGTTCGGCTGTTTGAGAGTGTGAACTATGATGATGATGATGAAAGTATCCTATGTGTTATTCCAGGGTATAAGCTATCTCAATTCCAAATTTAATCAAAATCTGTTCGGCTGTTTGAGAGTGTGAACTATGATGATGATGATGAAAGTATCCTATGTGTTATTCCAGGGTATAAGCTATCTCAATTCCAAATTTAATCAAAATCTGTTCGGCTGTTTGAGAGTGTGAACTATGATGATGATGATGAAAGTATCCTATGTGTTATTCCAGGGTATAACCTATCTCAATTCCAAATTTAATCAAAATCTGTTCGGCTGTTTGAGAGTGTGAACTATGATGATGATGATGAAAGTATCCTATGTGTTATTCCAGGGTATAACCTATCTCAATTCCAAATTTAATCAAAATCAGTTCAGCCGTTTGAGAGTGTGAACTATGATGATGATGATGATGAAAGTATCCTATGTGTTATTCCAGGGTATAACCTATCTCAATTCCAAATTTAATCAAAATCTGTTCGGCTGTTTGAGAGTGTGAACTATGATGATGATGATGAAAGTATCCTATGTGTTATTCCAGGGTATAAGCTATCTCAATTCCAAATTTAATCAAAATCTGTTCGGCTGTTTGAGAGTGTGAACTATGATGATGATGATGAAAGTATCCTATGTGTTATTCCAGGGTATAAGCTATCTCAATTCCAAATTTAATCAAAATCTGTTCGGCTGTTTGAGAGTGTGAACTATGATGATGATGATGAAAGTATCCTATGTGTTATTCCAGGGTATAACCTATCTCAATTCCAAATTTAATCAAAATCAGTTCAGCCGTTTGAGAGTGTGAACTATGATGATGATGATGAAAGTATCCTATGTGTTATTCCAGGGTATAACCTATCTCAATTCCAAATTTAATCAAAATCAGTTCAGCCGTTTGAGAGTGTGAACTATGATGATGATGATGAAAGTATCCTATGTGTTATTCCAGGGTATAAGCTATCTCAATTCCAAATTTAATCAAAATCTGTTCGGCTGTTTGAGAGTGTGAACTATGATGATGATGATGAAAGTATCCTATGTGTTATTCCAGGGTATAAGCTATCTCAATTCCAAATTTAATCAAAATCTGTTCGGCTGTTTGAGAGTGTGAACTATGATGATGATGATGAAAGTATCCTATGTGTTATTCCAGGGTATAAGCTATCTCAATTCCAAATTTAATCAAAATCTGTTCGGCTGTTTGAGAGTGTGAACTATGATGATGATGATGAAAGTATCCTATGTGTTATTCCAGGGTATAACCTATCTCAATTCCAAATTTAATCAAAATCAGTTCAGCCGTTTGAGAGTGTGAACTATGATGATGATGATGAAAGTATCCTATGTGTTATTCCAGGGTATAAGCTATCTCAATTCCAAATTTAATCAAAATCTGTTCGGCTGTTTGAGAGTGTGAACTATGATGATGATGATGAAAGTATCCTATGTGTTATTCCAGGGTATAACCTATCTCAATTCCAAATTTAATCAAAATCTGTTCGGCTGTTTGAGAGTGTGAACTATGATGATGATGATGAAAGTATCCTATGTGTTATTCCAGGGTATAAGCTATCTCAATTCCAAATTTAATCAAAATCTGTTCGGCTGTTTGAGAGTGTGAACTATGATGATGATGATGAAAGTATCCTATGTGTTATTCCAGGGTATAAGCTATCTCAATTCCAAATTTAATCAAAATCTGTTCGGCTGTTTGAGAGTGTGAACTATGATGATGATGATGAAAGTATCCTATGTGTTATTCCAGGGTATAAGCTATCTCAATTCCAAATTTAATCAAAATCTGTTCGGCTGTTTGAGAGTGTGAACTATGATGATGATGATGATGAAAGTATCCTATGTGTTATTCCAGGGTATAAGCTATCTCAATTCCAAATTTAATCAAAATCTGTTCGGCTGTTTGAGAGTGTGAACTATGATGATGATGATGAAAGTATCCTATGTGTTATTCCAGGGTATAACCTATCTCAATTACAAATTTAATCAAAATCTGTTCGGCTGTTTGAGAGTGTGAACTATGATGATGATGATGAAAGTATCCTATGTGTTATTCCAGGGTATAACCTATCTCAATTCCAAATTTAATCAAAATCAGTTCAGCCGTTTGAGAGTGTGAACTATGATGATGATGATGAAAGTATCCTATGTGTTATTCCAGGGTATAACCTATCTCAATTCCAAATTTAATCAATATCTGTTCGGCTGTTTGAGAGTGTGAACTATGATGATGATGATGAAAGTATCCTATGTGTTATTCCAGGGTATAAGCTATCTCAATTCCAAATTTAATCAAAATCTGTTCGGCTGTTTGAGAGTGTGAACTATGATGATGATGATGAAAGTATCCTATGTGTTATTCCAGGGTATAAGCTATCTCAATTCCAAATTTAATCAAAATCTGTTCGGCTGTTTGAGAGTGTGAACTATGATGATGATGATGAAAGTATCCTATGTGTTATTCCAGGGTATAAGCTATCTCAATTCCAAATTTAATCAAAATCTGTTCGGCTGTTTGAGAGTGTGAACTATGATGATGATGATGAAAGTATCCTATGTGTTATTCCAGGGTATAAGCTATCTCAATTCCAAATTTAATCAAAATCTGTTCGGCTGTTTGAGAGTGTGAACTATGATGATGATGATGAAAGTATCCTATGTGTTATTCCAGGGTATAACCTATCTCAATTCCAAATTTAATCAAAATCAGTTCAGCCGTTTGAGAGTGTGAACTATGATGATGATGATGAAAGTATCCTATGTGTTATTCCAGGGTATAACCTATCTCAATTCCAAATTTAATCAAAATCTGTTCGGCTGTTTGAGAGTGTGAACTATGATGATGATGATGAAAGTATCCTATGTGTTATTCCAGGGTATAAGCTATCTCAATTCCAAATTTAATCAAAATCTGTTCGGCTGTTTGAGAGTGTGAACTATGATGATGATGATGAAAGTATCCTATGTGTTATTCCAGGGTATAAGCTATCTCAATTCCAAATTTAATCAAAATCTGTTCGGCTGTTTGAGAGTGTGAACTATGATGATGATGATGAAAGTATCCTATGTGTTATTCCAGGGTATAACCTATCTCAATTCCAAATTTAATCAAAATCTGTTCGGCTGTTTGAGAGTGTGAACTATGATGATGATGATGAAAGTATCCTATGTGTTATTCCAGGGTATAAGCTATCTCAATTCCAAATTTAATCAAAATCTGTTCGGCTGTTTGAGAGTGTGAACTATGATGATGATGATGAAAGTATCCTATGTGTTATTCCAGGGTATAAGCTATCTCAATTCCAAATTTAATCAAAATCTGTTCGGCTGTTTGAGAGTGTGAACTATGATGATGATGATGAAAGTATCCTATGTGTTATTCCAGGGTATAAGCTATCTCAATTCCAAATTTAATCAAAATCTGTTCGGCTGTTTGAGAGTGTGAACTATGATGATGATGATGATGAAAGTATCCTATGTGTTATTCCAGGGTATAAGCTATCTCAATTCCAAATTTAATCAAAATCTGTTCGGCTGTTTGAGAGTGTGAACTATGATGATGATGATGAAAGTATCCTATGTGTTATTCCAGGGTATAACCTATCTCAATTACAAATTTAATCAAAATCTGTTCGGCTGTTTGAGAGTGTGAACTATGATGATGATGATGAAAGTATCCTATGTGTTATTCCAGGGTATAACCTATCTCAATTCCAAATTTAATCAAAATCAGTTCAGCCGTTTGAGAGTGTGAACTATGATGATGATGATGAAAGTATCCTATGTGTTATTCCAGGGTATAACCTATCTCAATTCCAAATTTAATCAATATCTGTTCGGCTGTTTGAGAGTGTGAACTATGATGATGATGATGAAAGTATCCTATGTGTTATTCCAGGGTATAAGCTATCTCAATTCCAAATTTAATCAAAATCTGTTCGGCTGTTTGAGAGTGTGAACTATGATGATGATGATGAAAGTATCCTATGTGTTATTCCAGGGTATAAGCTATCTCAATTCCAAATTTAATCAAAATCTGTTCGGCTGTTTGAGAGTGTGAACTATGATGATGATGATGAAAGTATCCTATGTGTTATTCCAGGGTATAAGCTATCTCAATTCCAAATTTAATCAAAATCTGTTCGGCTGTTTGAGAGTGTGAACTATGATGATGATGATGAAAGTATCCTATGTGTTATTCCAGGGTATAAGCTATCTCAATTCCAAATTTAATCAAAATCTGTTCGGCTGTTTGAGAGTGTGAACTATGATGATGATGATGAAAGTATCCTATGTGTTATTCCAGGGTATAACCTATCTCAATTCCAAATTTAATCAAAATCAGTTCAGCCGTTTGAGAGTGTGAACTATGATGATGATGATGAAAGTATCCTATGTGTTATTCCAGGGTATAACCTATCTCAATTCCAAATTTAATCAAAATCTGTTCGGCTGTTTGAGAGTGTGAACTATGATGATGATGATGAAAGTATCCTATGTGTTATTCCAGGGTATAAGCTATCTCAATTCCAAATTTAATCAAAATCTGTTCGGCTGTTTGAGAGTGTGAACTATGATGATGATGATGAAAGTATCCTATGTGTTATTCCAGGGTATAAGCTATCTCAATTCCAAATTTAATCAAAATCTGTTCGGCTGTTTGAGAGTGTGAACTATGATGATGATGATGAAAGTATCCTATGTGTTATTCCAGGGTATAACCTATCTCAATTCCAAATTTAATCAAAATCTGTTCGGCTGTTTGAGAGTGTGAACTATGATGATGATGATGAAAGTATCCTATGTGTTATTCCAGGGTATAAGCTATCTCAATTCCAAATTTAATCAAAATCTGTTCGGCTGTTTGAGAGTGTGAACTATGATGATGATGATGAAAGTATCCTATGTGTTATTCCAGGGTATAAACTATCTCAATTCCAAATTTAATCAAAATCTGTTCGGCTGTTTGAGAGTGTGAACTATGATGATGATGATGAAAGTATCCTATGTGTTATTCCAGGGTATAAGCTATCTCAATTCCAAATTTAATCAAAATCTGTTCGGCTGTTTGAGAGTGTGAACTATGATGATGATGATGAAAGTATCCTATGTGTTATTCCAGGGTATAACCTATCTCAATTCCAAATTTAATCAAAATCAGTTCAGCCGTTTGAGAGTGTGAACTATGATGATGATGATGAAAGTATCCTATGTGTTATTCCAGGGTATAAGCTATCTCAATTCCAAATTTAATCAAAATCTGTTCGGCTGTTTGAGAGTGTGAACTATGATGATGATGATGAAAGTATCCTATGTGTTATTCCAGGGTATAACCTATCTCAATTCCAAATTTAATCAAAATCTGTTCGGCTGTTTGAGAGTGTGAACTATGATGATGATGATGAAAGTATCCTATGTGTTATTCCAGGGTATAAGCTATCTCAATTCCAAATTTAATCAAAATCTGTTCGGCTGTTTGAGAGTGTGAACTATGATGATGATGATGAAAGTATCCTATGTGTTATTCCAGGGTATAAGCTATCTCAATTCCAAATTTAATCAAAATCTGTTCGGCTGTTTGAGAGTGTGAACTATGATGATGATGATGAAAGTATCCTATGTGTTATTCCAGGGTATAAGCTATCTCAATTCCAAATTTAATCAAAATCTGTTCGGCTGTTTGAGAGTGTGAACTATGATGATGATGATGATGAAAGTATCCTATGTGTTATTCCAGGGTATAAGCTATCTCAATTCCAAATTTAATCAAAATCTGTTCGGCTGTTTGAGAGTGTGAACTATGATGATGATGATGAAAGTATCCTATGTGTTATTCCAGGGTATAACCTATCTCAATTACAAATTTAATCAAAATCTGTTCGGCTGTTTGAGAGTGTGAACTATGATGATGATGATGAAAGTATCCTATGTGTTATTCCAGGGTATAACCTATCTCAATTCCAAATTTAATCAAAATCAGTTCAGCCGTTTGAGAGTGTGAACTATGATGATGATGATGAAAGTATCCTATGTGTTATTCCAGGGTATAACCTATCTCAATTCCAAATTTAATCAATATCTGTTCGGCTGTTTGAGAGTGTGAACTATGATGATGATGATGAAAGTATCCTATGTGTTATTCCAGGGTATAAGCTATCTCAATTCCAAATTTAATCAAAATCTGTTCGGCTGTTTGAGAGTGTGAACTATGATGATGATGATGAAAGTATCCTATGTGTTATTCCAGGGTATAAGCTATCTCAATTCCAAATTTAATCAAAATCTGTTCGGCTGTTTGAGAGTGTGAACTATGATGATGATGATGAAAGTATCCTATGTGTTATTCCAGGGTATAAGCTATCTCAATTCCAAATTTAATCAAAATCTGTTCGGCTGTTTGAGAGTGTGAACTATGATGATGATGATGAAAGTATCCTATGTGTTATTCCAGGGTATAAGCTATCTCAATTCCAAATTTAATCAAAATCTGTTCGGCTGTTTGAGAGTGTGAACTATGATGATGATGATGAAAGTATCCTATGTGTTATTCCAGGGTATAACCTATCTCAATTCCAAATTTAATCAAAATCAGTTCAGCCGTTTGAGAGTGTGAACTATGATGATGATGATGAAAGTATCCTATGTGTTATTCCAGGGTATAACCTATCTCAATTCCAAATTTAATCAAAATCTGTTCGGCTGTTTGAGAGTGTGAACTATGATGATGATGATGAAAGTATCCTATGTGTTATTCCAGGGTATAAGCTATCTCAATTCCAAATTTAATCAAAATCTGTTCGGCTGTTTGAGAGTGTGAACTATGATGATGATGATGAAAGTATCCTATGTGTTATTCCAGGGTATAAGCTATCTCAATTCCAAATTTAATCAAAATCTGTTCGGCTGTTTGAGAGTGTGAACTATGATGATGATGATGAAAGTATCCTATGTGTTATTCCAGGGTATAACCTATCTCAATTCCAAATTTAATCAAAATCTGTTCGGCTGTTTGAGAGTGTGAACTATGATGATGATGATGAAAGTATCCTATGTGTTATTCCAGGGTATAAGCTATCTCAATTCCAAATTTAATCAAAATCTGTTCGGCTGTTTGAGAGTGTGAACTATGATGATGATGATGAAAGTATCCTATGTGTTATTCCAGGGTATAAACTATCTCAATTCCAAATTTAATCAAAATCTGTTCGGCTGTTTGAGAGTGTGAACTATGATGATGATGATGAAAGTATCCTATGTGTTATTCCAGGGTATAAGCTATCTCAATTCCAAATTTAATCAAAATCTGTTCGGCTGTTTGAGAGTGTGAACTATGATGATGATGATGAAAGTATCCTATGTGTTATTCCAGGGTATAAGCTATCTCAATTCCAAATTTAATCAAAATCTGTTCGGCTGTTTGAGAGTGTGAACTATGATGATGATGATGAAAGTATCCTATGTGTTATTCCAGGGTATAAGCTATCTCAATTCCAAATTTAATCAAAATCTGTTCGGCTGTTTGAGAGTGTGAACTATGATGATGATGATGAAAGTATCCTATGTGTTATTCCAGGGTATAAGCTATCTCAATTCCAAATTTAATCAAAATCTGTTCGGCTGTTTGAGAGTGTGAACTATGATGATGATGATGATGAAAGTATCCTATGTGTTATTCCAGGGTATAAGCTATCTCAGTTCCAAATTTAATCAAAATCTGTTCGGCTGTTTGAGAGTGTGAACTATGATGATGATGATGAAAGTATCCTATGTGTTATTCCAGGGTATAACCTATCTCAATTCCAAATTTAATCAAAATCTGTTCGGCTGTTTGAGAGTGTGAACTATGATGATGATGATGAAAGTATCCTATGTGTTATTCCAGGGTATAACCTATCTCAATTCCAAATTTAATCAAAATCAGTTCAGCCGTTTGAGAGTGTGAACTATGATGATGATGATGAAAGTATCCTATGTGTTATTCCAGGGTATAACCTATCTCAATTCCAAATTTAATCAAAATCTGTTCGGCTGTTTGAGAGTGTGAACTATGATGATGATGATGAAAGTATCCTATGTGTTATTCCAGGGTATAAGCTATCTCAATTCCAAATTTAATCAAAATCTGTTCGGCTGTTTGAGAGTGTGAACTATGATGATGATGATGAAAGTATCCTATGTGTTATTCCAGGGTATAAGCTATCTCAATTCCAAATTTAATCAAAATCTGTTCGGCTGTTTGAGAGTGTGAACTATGATGATGATGATGAAAGTATCCTATGTGTTATTCCAGGGTATAAGCTATCTCAATTCCAAATTTAATCAAAATCTGTTCGGCTGTTTGAGAGTGTGAACTATGATGATGATGATGAAAGTATCCTATGTGTTATTCCAGGGTATAAGCTATCTCAATTCCAAATTTAATCAAAATCTGTTCGGCTGTTTGAGAGTGTGAACTATGATGATGATGATGAAAGTATCCTATGTGTTATTCCAGGGTATAACCTATCTCAATTCCAAATTTAATCAAAATCAGTTCAGCCGTTTGAGAGTGTGAACTATGATGATGATGATGAAAGTATCCTATGTGTTATTCCAGGGTATAACCTATCTCAATTCCAAATTTAATCAAAATCAGTTCAGCCGTTTGAGAGTGTGAACTATGATGATGATGATGAAAGTATCCTATGTGTTATTCCAGGGTATAAGCTATCTCAATTCCAAATTTAATCAAAATCTGTTCGGCTGTTTGAGAGTGTGAACTATGATGATGATGATGAAAGTATCCTATGTGTTATTCCAGGGTATAAGCTATCTCAATTCCAAATTTAATCAAAATCTGTTCGGCTGTTTGAGAGTGTGAACTATGATGATGATGATGAAAGTATCCTATGTGTTATTCCAGGGTATAAGCTATCTCAATTCCAAATTTAATCAAAATCTGTTCGGCTGTTTGAGAGTGTGAACTATGATGATGATGATGAAAGTATCCTATGTGTTATTCCAGGGTATAACCTATCTCAATTCCAAATTTAATCAAAATCAGTTCAGCCGTTTGAGAGTGTGAACTATGATGATGATGATGAAAGTATCCTATGTGTTATTCCAGGGTATAAGCTATCTCAATTCCAAATTTAATCAAAATCTGTTCGGCTGTTTGAGAGTGTGAACTATGATGATGATGATGAAAGTATCCTATGTGTTATTCCAGGGTATAACCTATCTCAATTCCAAATTTAATCAAAATCTGTTCGGCTGTTTGAGAGTGTGAACTATGATGATGATGATGAAAGTATCCTATGTGTTATTCCAGGGTATAAGCTATCTCAATTCCAAATTTAATCAAAATCTGTTCGGCTGTTTGAGAGTGTGAACTATGATGATGATGATGAAAGTATCCTATGTGTTATTCCAGGGTATAAACTATCTCAATTCCAAATTTAATCAAAATCTGTTCGGCTGTTTGAGAGTGTGAACTATGATGATGATGATGAAAGTATCCTATGTGTTATTCCAGGGTATAAGCTATCTCAATTCCAAATTTAATCAAAATCTGTTCGGCTGTTTGAGAGTGTGAACTATGATGATGATGATGAAAGTATCCTATGTGTTATTCCAGGGTATAAGCTATCTCAATTCCAAATTTAATCAAAATCTGTTCGGCTGTTTGAGAGTGTGAACTATGATGATGATGATGAAAGTATCCTATGTGTTATTCCAGGGTATAAGCTATCTCAATTCCAAATTTAATCAAAATCTGTTCGGCTGTTTGAGAGTGTGAACTATGATGATGATGATGAAAGTATCCTATGTGTTATTCCAGGGTATAAGCTATCTCAATTCCAAATTTAATCAAAATCTGTTCGGCTGTTTGAGAGTGTGAACTATGATGATGATGATGATGAAAGTATCCTATGTGTTATTCCAGGGTATAAGCTATCTCAATTCCAAATTTAATCAAAATCTGTTCGGCTGTTTGAGAGTGTGAACTATGATGATGATGATGAAAGTATCCTATGTGTTATTCCAGGGTATAACCTATCACAATTCCAAATTTAATCAAAATCTGTTCGGCTGTTTGAGAGTGTGAACTATGATGATGATGATGAAAGTATCCTATGTGTTATTCCAGGGTATAACCTATCTCAATTCCAAATTTAATCAAAATCAGTTCAGCCGTTTGAGAGTGTGAACTATGATGATGATGATGAAAGTATCCTATGTGTTATTCCAGGGTATAACCTATCTCAATTCCAAATTTAATCAAAATCTGTTCGGCTGTTTGAGAGTGTGAACTATGATGATGATGATGAAAGTATCCTATGTGTTATTCCAGGGTATAAGCTATCTCAATTCCAAATTTAATCAAAATCTGTTCGGCTGTTTGAGAGTGTGAACTATGATGATGATGATGAAAGTATCCTATGTGTTATTCCAGGGTATAAGCTATCTCAATTCCAAATTTAATCAAAATCTGTTCGGCTGTTTGAGAGTGTGAACTATGATGATGATGATGAAAGTATCCTATGTGTTATTCCAGGGTATAACCTATCTCAATTCCAAATTTAATCAAAATCAGTTCAGCCGTTTGAGAGTGTGAACTATGATGATGATGATGAAAGTATCCTATGTGTTATTCCAGGGTATAACCTATCTCAATTCCAAATTTAATCAAAATCAGTTCAGCCGTTTGAGAGTGTGAACTATGATGATGATGATGAAAGTATCCTATGTGTTATTCCAGGGTATAAGCTATCTCAATTCCAAATTTAATCAAAATCTGTTCGGCTGTTTGAGAGTGTGAACTATGATGATGATGATGAAAGTATCCTATGTGTTATTCCAGGGTATAAGCTATCTCAATTCCAAATTTAATCAAAATCTGTTCGGCTGTTTGAGAGTGTGAACTATGATGATGATGATGAAAGTATCCTATGTGTTATTCCAGGGTATAAGCTATCTCAATTCCAAATTTAATCAAAATCTGTTCGGCTGTTTGAGAGTGTGAACTATGATGATGATGATGAAAGTATCCTATGTGTTATTCCAGGGTATAACCTATCTCAATTCCAAATTTAATCAAAATCAGTTCAGCCGTTTGAGAGTGTGAACTATGATGATGATGATGAAAGTATCCTATGTGTTATTCCAGGGTATAAGCTATCTCAATTCCAAATTTAATCAAAATCTGTTCGGCTGTTTGAGAGTGTGAACTATGATGATGATGATGAAAGTATCCTATGTGTTATTCCAGGGTATAACCTATCTCAATTCCAAATTTAATCAAAATCTGTTCGGCTGTTTGAGAGTGTGAACTATGATGATGATGATGAAAGTATCCTATGTGTTATTCCAGGGTATAAGCTATCTCAATTCCAAATTTAATCAAAATCTGTTCGGCTGTTTGAGAGTGTGAACTATGATGATGATGATGAAAGTATCCTATGTGTTATTCCAGGGTATAAACTATCTCAATTCCAAATTTAATCAAAATCTGTTCGGCTGTTTGAGAGTGTGAACTATGATGATGATGATGAAAGTATCCTATGTGTTATTCCAGGGTATAAGCTATCTCAATTCCAAATTTAATCAAAATCTGTTCGGCTGTTTGAGAGTGTGAACTATGATGATGATGATGAAAGTATCCTATGTGTTATTCCAGGGTATAAACTATCTCAATTCCAAATTTAATCAAAATCAGTTCAGCCGTTTGAGAGTGTGAACTATGATGATGATGATGAAAGTATCCTATGTGTTATTCCAGGGTATAAACTATCTCAATTCCAAATTTAATCAAAATCTGTTCGGCTGTTTGAGAGTGTGAACTATGATGATGATGATGAAAGTATCCTATGTGTTATTCCAGGGTATAAACTATCTCAATTCCAAATTTAATCAAAATCTGTTCGGCTGTTTGAGAGTGTGAACTATGATGATGATGATGAAAGTATCCTATGTGTTATTCCAGGGTATAAGCTATCTCAATTCCAAATTTAATCAAAATCTGTTCGGCTGTTTGAGAGTGTGAACTATGATGATGATGATGAAAGTATCCTATGTGTTATTCCAGGGTATAAGCTATCTCAATTCCAAATTTAATCAAAATCTGTTCGGCTGTTTGAGAGTGTGAACTATGATGATGATGATGAAAGTATCCTATGTGTTATTCCAGGGTATAAGCTATCTCAATTCCAAATTTAATCAAAATCTGTTCGGCTGTTTGAGAGTGTGAACTATGATGATGATGATGAAAGTATCCTATGT
Source organism: Alsophila aescularia (assembly GCA_946251855.1). Lineage (NCBI taxonomy): Eukaryota > Metazoa > Arthropoda > Insecta > Lepidoptera > Geometridae > Alsophila > Alsophila aescularia. Next base: position 2,640,379 of record OX276375.1, read on the forward strand.
GTTATTCCAGGGTATAAGCTATCTCAATTCCAAATTTAATCAAAATCTGTTCGGCTGTTTGAGAGTGTGAACTATGATGATGATGATGAAAGTATCCTATGTGTTATTCCAGGGTATAACCTATCTCAATTCCAAATTTAATCAAAATCAGTTCAGCCGTTTGAGAGTGTGAACTATGATGATGATGATGAAAGTATCCTATGTGTTATTCCAGGGTATAACCTATCTCAATTCCAAATTTTATCAAAATCTGTTCGGCTGTTTGAGAGTGAAGTATGATAATGATGGTGAAGCTGAAAATTTCATACACACCCTAAACTTATAACACCCGTCTCTTTGCTAAAAAAAACAACAGTAAGCTTAATCCAAAATCATTGGCACTAGTGTTTCTTGACCATACTCACGTACTTGACAGACTTGTTATTATTTCGTTTCCATGGAAACATAATTTCCGTTCTGTATTTTTGCAATTACATTATTACAATTTTCGTAGGGATCTCAATTTTTTTGAAAAATAAATTACTGCCCATGTTACTCACTGATAATGTAGCTATATCGAAAGATTTTTTATCGTCAGAGGTTAAATCGGTTCAGTATTTTTTGTTTATCCATTACAAACAAACAAACAAACAATCAAATCTTTCTTCTTTATAATATTTATTTAAAATAAACAAGCACAAATTAAAAATGTATATAACCCCCGACACCCACCCCCCATATAGCTAAGAACCATCTCGATCACATCAGTACTACTACTACTCCCCACTACTACTCCCCACTACCCCCATTATAGCTATGAACAATCTTGTTTACCTCAGCTTTGAAGCATAAAAACCGCAGCTAAATTGGTCCATTTGTTTGAAAGATACAATTCTCACCCCTCTTTTTTTCGACATCCTCCCCCCATATAGCTAAGAACCATCTCGATCACATTAGATTTCAAACATAAAAAACCGCATCAAAATCGGTCCATTTGCGCCGCCAAGCGTGGGGATTATGATAAAACCCCTTATGGGGGAGAAAGTGGACATCTACGCCCATGTTTGAAAGTCTACGGCTAATATTGTGAAGTGACTATAAAAACAGAAAAACAAAAAAATGCGGTAATTCATATATGGCAATCTATATAGGTATCTAAACAAATGTACTAAATAATGTGTTTCCTGAATGTGTGTTATGTATGTATGTCCACGTATTTCGCAAAAACTACTAGTCCGATTGCCAAAAAATATTTTTGTAATAGTTTCGGTATCTTTCAACTTGGGGAATAGTTTGAATTTTATCAAAATTAGTTCAGTTTTTTAAAATATATAGACTGTTAACTGTTTCCAGTAGGGTTGAACGGAATTAAGTATTTCGTTTTCATTAAGCCTATCCTTACGTAACTAAAAAGTAAGAAATAAAAATGAATAAAAAATAAACAGTTCGCAGTTTGCGGCGTTTCGCTCGCCGAGTGATGCAGTCAGTGGCTGGATTGCAGCATATGTATTGATTAAGTTCGCCGTTCACTTGATGAAGCACTGCGCAGCTAGCCTGAGCTAGCCTGTGATTTGCAGTCAACCAGCGGATAGTCAGCCGTGAACTGTTTGCCCAGTGCGTCCACGCCCTTAGAGATCTTGTACGCCAACAACTCCCTCCTAGGAAATTATTTTTCAAACGCTTAGTGTTAAAGTGCGGGCCTTGGTCGGTGAACACTTCAACGGGCATACCGTAGTTATCAATTTGTATCAGGCTTTTACCAATTCTGAGAAATCTCAAGTTGAATGGGCCGGAGCTCAACTTACGTGCCGCGGCGCAGAATAGGTCAAAACCGTTAAACCTCTTAACTGGTGGAGAGTTATTTACTGTTGAACCGGGCAGAAGATAAGCAGTATTGATTAGTGTCGAACTGTTAGTTTATATTTTGGTTTAGGTTGTGGAAACAAATTCGACGTTCTCAGTGTTGATAATATTATAAGTTTGTTTAAATTGCATATGAAAAAAAAATGAGCTAGCTTGTTTATTATATACTAGCTGCGCCTCACAGCTTAGCCCGCAAGTACAATTTTCCTGGATAAAAAGTATCCTTTGTTGGTCTCTTTGGTAACATACAGCATCTACATACAAAATTACATTAAATTCGGTCCTGCCGTTATCGCTTGAAAGCGCCCCAAACAAACAAGCAAACAAACCAACGAACAAAGAAACAAAAATACAACGTTTCAAATCAAATCAAATCAAAAAATTTATTCGCTAAAACATGGTTTGTTTATAAAACATAAGATGGCAATATTATAATTAGTACAGCATGTTTTATGCTTTGTCAGCATGGAAATATTATACACATGGTTATATTTATTATTCTCATGTCAAAATTCAATATTTAAGTCATAATTACAATCTAATTTAATAATAATATTGTCAAAATTACCTATAAAGTGCTTTTGGTTAATTGTAAGTTTACATTTTCATCAGTCAAAAATTCATTGACACTGTAGTAACATTTAATCATCAAAATTGTATGTAATTTTAATTTGAATAAATTCTAGTTTAGCGATTTAATGTCATTAGGAATTTTATTATAAATTTTTGGAGCCATTCCAAAAACACTTTTGTGGTGTAAAGCCGTATTACAATGAGCTAAACAAAGACGGTCCAGATCCCGTCTACTCCTTGAATGACTAGGCTTGGGAAAAAGATGCTGGTTACATTTAACAAATATTGCTATTTCGTATATGTACATACAGGGCAATGTCAACAATTTTAAAGATTGAAAGTGAGGCTTACAACTATCAGTAGTTTTCAATCAACACATTGATCTTAGGCATCTCTTCTGGCATTTGAAAACAGTTTCTCTTTCGGTACCGTTCCCCCAAAAAATTATACCGTAACGGAGTCTAGATGAGACATATCCGTGATAAGCAGCTTTGACAGTTTTTATATTTACTATTTTCCTCAGCTTGTACAGCATATATGCAAATTTACTGAGGGTATTGCATAATTCCTGTGACTGCAATTTCCAATCTAGTCTATTATCAATTAGTAAACCTAAAAATTTTGTCGAATAAACTTTTTCTATTTGATACCCCTTGAAATGGAGGTTAATGTTAATGGCATCTTTAGGCTCTCTTTGATAAAAGTGCATTATTTTAGTTTTTTCTAAATTCACCTTTAAATTATTTTTATCCAACCAAGTAAAAATTTGAGTCAATGCCTTAGTGATGTCATTTTCGTAATTGCTTAAATGTTGGCACTTAATTATTGCTGTACTATCATCTGCAAAGAGGACCATAGGATACGTCACACTTTTCGGCATATCATTGATATAGATCAAGAACAATAGAGGCCCCAAAATGCTACCCTGAGGTACTCCATATAAGACTTTTTTGCCATTAGATTTGTATTTGATTTCTTTTTTAGTCGTAATGCAGATCCTATCTATCTCAGTAAACTGCTCTCTGTCACAAAGGTAAGATTGAAAAAGATCAAGGACATTCCCCCTTACACCATATTGGTTTAATTTTTTTATTAAAATATCATGCCTCACATAATCAAAAGCCTTTGTCATGTCCAAGTATATAGCACATACTGGTGTTCTTTCATCCACGCTTTTGTTTACTACATTCAAGAGATCATATATGGCCATGTTTATGTTTTGATTTCGTCTAAATCCCTTTTGTTCGTCAGTAAATAAATTAAATTTTTCTAAGTAGGAGTATAATGAATTGTAAATTATTTTTTCAAACACTTTAGATAATATTGATACAAGTGCAATAGGTCTATAATTGTGCATGTCATTTTTATTTCCTTTTTTCTTATAAAGGGGCCTGATAACTACTGGCTTAAGTCCATGCTCAGATGCTCAGATTAAAAACATAGGATAAGTGTGGCGATATTGTCTTGTTGACGAACTTTATGACTCTGGTGGAAATTTCATCATAACCGGCACTATTTTTATTTTTTAACGAGTTGATTGCCTTTTCTATGTCAAGTGGTATCGTTGGTGGCATAAATAACGACTGGAGAGCAATACTAATACCATTATTACTCTCTGTAGTTTGGTTAAGAGGCTTTATTTGGTCAATGAAAAAATTGTTAAAAGCAGAGGCTATTTCTTGAGGATCTTTAATGTCTTTATTAGTAGTATCGGTTATGCTGTTAATATTTTCTTTTGGGTAGTTTGCTTTTGATCTGTTTATTAATTGCCAGGTGGCTTTTGACTTGTTACATGAAGTATTTATTGCATAGTTGTTTTGTGCGTATTGTGTTAGTTTCACAATTTTTTTGAATTTCGATGTGTAGGTTTTGAAATTATCTTTATTCATTGAGTTCGATTTAATTCTAAATTTCCAAAGTAGTTGACGCTGTTTCCTGCTACAAAGATGTTCACTTTTATATATTAGTGGAGATGATGGATACCCTAATAGTTTTGCTATAATTCTGCTAACTCATAGTAAATTTCACTTATTTATTTGCTAGGTTTACATTTCAATAAAAATTCAATCAACGTATTATTGTTTTTGTTTTTAATCCCTCGATTACAAAATCAACAAAAAAAAATTATTCAATTTGTGAGTTTTTGCGAGTCTAATACAAGGCAATATATATATATATATATATATATATATATATATACATTATAAATCATATATCATTGTTATCGCCATATAATGCCTTCGCTATTTCAAAAACGCGCTATAATCTACGCAGAATGATTGGTGATTTTGGTGTTCAGTTTGACAGCCTTTTTTATCCCACATCCTTCGCCTTTACATAAATAAATATGTGAATTTTATTAAAAAAATATATTGTTATTTTTTTATTTTTTGACGGCCGGTTGGTCTAGTGGCTAGATATCCTAGGAACGAAATCAAACGGTCGCGGGTTCGAGTCCTGCAAGGTGCAATCATTTGTGTGATAAGCAGAAATATTTGTTTCCGAGCTATGGATGTTGCCCATATTACAGGGTATCCTAGTTTGGGGCTAGGTAATTGGTGTGGAATTGTCCCGAATATTAAATTATTATTATTAAATTAAATCGGTTATCCGGGTACCAAAATGACTATAAAACGAACAAATAAAAGTGAATAATATAGTGCATAAAACAGTGTTTTAGTGACATTAGAAAACGTGTGTCGCACATACAGGCGTGCCAGCTGCACTCTTGAAGGACAAAATTTCACATCGCTGCAGGCCTGGTTAGGCTTTCTCAACAACATCGGAGACTTGGGCAGAGGAGGAGTTCATCGAAAGGGTAAGCGTGCACTCTTACCTTTCACTTTCTTTTCCACCATCTACCCTTGGCTGCTAACCTGTCACCAATCTGTTACACAACGCATTTCGCCCTATGAATAACAAAATACAGTCCACAAAACGCGAAGGTCACATAATTTTATAATTCGATACTTCCGCACCAGGATTATATTCCAGGACCATTGGGATTTTCTCTGATCTCAATTTCCGCAAAACCGCATCCCGTGGAGACGTTCCTCGGCGCCTCCAATAATAATAATATATTCGGTACAATTCCACACCAATTACCTAGCCACAAACTAGGATACCCTTTACTATGGACACTAGATAACAGATATACATACATATATACAAATATTACACCCATGACTCGGAAACCAACATTTCTGCTCATGTCACAAATGATTGCACCTTGCAGGGTTCGAACCCGCGACCGTTTCATTTCGTACACTAGGGTCACTAGCCACTAGAACAACCGGTCGTCAAATATATATATTACATATATATACTCGTATAATTATAGATAGAAAATAGATAGATAGATGTATAGGCGCATCAGATTAATTTTTGTGAACATTTTATGGATTCATTACTGTTCTGTAGAAAAATATCGTAAGTTTCCTGATATTTCGTTAAAGATCAAGAGGAAAAACTAAACATACTAATATGTGAAATTAAAAGCTCACAAAAAAATGGTTAACAGACCCAATAATAAAATATTAAAAACGTTTGTTTCGTCCAACAAAGCTCTTCATTACTGAATTATAAATTCTTGTTAGATCGAGCCCAAGATATCAGCTGAGAGATTAATAAAAACAGATTCGATCTTGTTACGATACTTGTAGTCATTAGTAGCCCTCCAGGTCTGACCTGCACGGGAAGAAACGAGACTAACTAATCATTTGTTTTATTATATTATATCTGACCATTTAAGATTCCCTGTCTAAAGAATTAGATCAGAAAACCGCTTTCTAGAACACACTCAGTGCGAACTCGTTCCTTGTTTTTTAATCTTAGAGTTACCTATTTTGTATAGGACCCCACTTGACCATGTCTAGTCAGTTAATATGTTTTTTGCCCTATAAAAGGTGGAGTAGAAAAGTGTCCATGAGAAGTATAATAATGTAGAAATTCTAATATTTTTTGTCTATATATTGGTTCTGTACTTCTCATAGGTACAAAGATAAAAGCGGCTGAAAAATAACCCTTATTACATCGGAATTTTGAAATTCTAAGGTTGAGATGAAGAGCATCTCTACTTTGGAAAGCATTAAAATATGGATATCGATCCATATTATAATCAGTTTAATTCCCCTCTTTACAAAAAACAATAAAAGCTGACCGTTTCGAAAAAGTACAGAAATCCAAGATAATCAATTGACCTTCTATATATTCTTATAACATAGTAGTAAGTAACAAAAAGTACGTACAAAAAGATAATAAAAACAATGGATTATAGTACTTAAAATAAGCTATCGATTAAAAATAAAATATATATTCTTAATTATGGCTGTCTGTCTGTTTGCGCATCTTGTAAGATCTACTGGACGATTTGCGATATATTCACTGTCGGATAGTTTATGGTTTGACTTAAAAACTGGTGTACTTAGTATATGATGAATAGAAGCCGAGAAATCGACAAAAAACAATCTGATCTCTGAACGAAATTTGATATTTTATAAGTACCTACTTCTGGCCCTGGAATAAATAACACAAAGGTTACTTTAATTCCAGAAAAATGACTATAGTAGAGTAATAAAGCACATCTATACTATAATAAAACTGTAACTGGGCTAAATCTGTACATTAAATATTTTTTGAAATTTTTTCAAAATCGATATGGAGTGCAAAAAGGTTTTTTTTTATTTTTTGTCTGTCTGTCTATCTGTCTATCTGTCTGTCTGTCTCTTTGAACACGCATCACGCAGAAACTACCCGACGGATTTTGATGCAATTTGGCACAATCATAGCTTATGTTATGGATTAACATTTAGAATACTTTTTATCCCGAAAAAAACAATAGTTCCCGCAGGATAGGGCATGAAAGTTATTTAAAAAAAACACATATCACGCTGAAACTACCGTACGGATTTTCAAGTAACTTGGCACAGTCAAAGTTTATAGTATGTGTTAAAATGAATGATACTTTTAATCACGAATAAATACGAGATTACTGCGGGATATGAGTCTAAAGTTATGTCAATTTGAAAGGAATAATAATTGCACATCCGTTTATAAAACGGTACCGTGAATTCGGATCCTATGCCACAAGTCAGAGTGGCACAGTAGAAGCGGTGTCCGCCTTGCAACCCAGAGGCACATGGATCGAATCCACGCGCTGCTATGAATGTTTTGCCTCAATATTTATAAGCATTTACATATTTTGTGCCTTTTTTTACATTTTCTTTGATTTTTTTAAGGCTTATGTAATTTCCTGAAGTAAACCGTCAAGTTTTGTTTAAAAACAATATATATAATGGGATCTATCCAAACGAATGGTCCGACTTAGGTGCGGTTTTTTATGTTTGCAAGCTGAGGTAATCGAGATGGTATAGTACGAGTTTGGTACGAGTAAAGATAGCACAATGGCATCAACAACTCAAGCGAATAAACCAAAGGCATCAAAGTTCTCCCTCCGATTTAACTAGATGGCGCTGATTGACCTTAAAACACGCAATCATTTCATTCCTGCAACCAAGGGTGCCGGTAAATTCAAATTTATCAGGTTTTTGGGATTCGGCTCACACTAGCACTAGCACGACCTCCAGGGGCCTAATTCTCTAATTTTAAGACGCCAATTCCTCGCTGCCTGCGGGGAAATTGGAATCAATCACGAACAAATTCCACGTAGGCATGGGTTATTTTCGCAATATCCAGCACCAGGGCTTTCAAGTACGTCTATCTTCAAACACCAGGGCGAAAAACCAGGGTTCAAAATATTTTCAAGTGCTTTCTGTAGAAACAGATTAAAGCCTTGAAAGTAGAAAATACTTGCATAGGAAATTGATTTTTGCCGTCATATAAATAAGGAGAACAATCGTGTTTGCAAAATAAAAGTACTTGGAAGCCTTGAAAGTAGAAAATACTTGCATAGCAAATTGATCTTTGTCTCTAAATATAAAAGGAGCACTATCGCGTATGTGAAAAAGTACTCTAAAGCCTTGAAATTGTTTGTTTGTTTGTCGTATGAGGTAGTGCTGGCTTCTGATGTCAGAGTTTGTCAGGCCACCCGAGGGCCTCTGAAATGGCTTAACGACTGCTATTAACCAATAACAGCAGGGACCGACAGCTTAACGTGCCCTCCGAAGCACGGAGCGATGGATAACCGCACGTAACTTCGAAAAGTCATTGGTGCGGGAGCCTAGGTTTTGAACCCGGTATCGTTGGATTCTAAATTGTACTATAGAACCATTAGGCCACCATCGCTCTTTTGAAATGAAAGTAAAAAAATACTTGCATAGGAAATTGATCCGTGAGTATGCATAAATAAAGACCACAATTGCTTTTGCGTAAAAAATACTTCGAAGCGTTGCAAGTTTTCTGAGTATGTATATATATTATATGTACTACGTTTTTTTATTATGTTTCTTCCATTGAGATATTATAATGTACTACATACGTACCTACATAATTATATCGGAGGTTTCTTCATAATGTCTTACTGGCAAAATGGTTAGTTGTCGGTATTGAAATGTGTACATACAGAGGTAGGTACACAGGTACACTTCACAGATAAAGTATAGAAAACTTTTATTTTTTCAAATCAATCCTCATATCGTGTTGAAAAAGCTCAAAAAGTAGGTAGGTAGGGTAGGTAATTATTAAGAGCCAGTTAAAGTGCCAGTAAGTACGTCGTTCTGTGAAACATCATAAAAAATAATTTGTACTAAGAACACAATGTTTCGTTCCATTAAAATTTGTTCGTATGGACCTCACAATAATGACCTACCCTTGATGCCCTCCATCCAATTTACCTCACCACCTTAATTACTCTCTAATCTGTGCCACCTTACCTTCGGAGATAATTTTCTCTACTCAATAACAAGACGGTCATGATAACAAGTTACTTCATTTAAACTAGATGGCGTTGTCTACCCTTAAAACACGCAAGCGGTTTGTTACGAAGTGGTTTGAACGTTGAATGAACTCTAGCAACACGTTTTCTTCTTTTTTTACTTTATGGTCCTTAGAGGCTCTTAAAACGTATTGAGATGTTTTTTGTGTTTTTTGATAGAATAAGTCGACTTCAGTTGTAAAACGCGCAGCGAAATTAAGCTAATTATTTAGAGTAAAATAGGAATTTATTAATTAAAAAAATAGAATTTAACTGTTATAACGCATATTCTGTGAAGTACGGAGTGCCGTACTTCACAGAATATGCGTTATAAAAAGGCAAGGCAGTGCCTTATTCGATGATTAGATGCCGAGCAATCGATAAAAAACTATTTGACGCCTGAACGAATTTTGAAGAAATGTAGTATAATATTGTACTTTGTAGGTTTGGTCCTGGTCCTCCTGGTCCTCTGGACCTGGACCAAACCTACAACTGGTCTGGTGGTGGTTTGGCTTTTGGTCCTGGAATAAAACGTGTGGGCTACTTTTAAATGAAATGACCAGGCGGGCAAAGCCGCGGGCACAGCTAGTATCAAATAATATCATGAAATTTAGTTCACTTTGATATTAGACTTTCGTTCAAGGAAACAATAGTAATTAGTGGAATACTATAGTAGTATTACTATATACCTACTAGTATTATAGTGCTAAAACACAAGGCTGGTTGCCTCGTGAATATGACTCGCAAAACATGGCTCACGGGTCAAGGAGTCGCTTCATAAAATATACACTCTACCCGCCATTAAGTCAAATAGGAAATGACTTTCCAAGACTCGACATAATTTCCGTCCAAAAAACGTTGACGAGATCTTAACCCAAAGAAAAACAAAGCGTTGAAAAACTGCCTTTAATTAAAAGTAATTGCGAGGTACGTATAAAATTAAACATAAATTAAAAGGCCTCTTTTTACCCTCTCTGTAATTAAGGAACATTTTTGTGGAAAATAATAAACAGAACAGTCAGTGTCAGTAAAATGTATCCATAACTACATAAGTAGTGAGTGTGAGTCAGTGAGACTGACGCTGTTGGTTCACGTGGCCGATAACGACACCGATTTATAGGTCGGATATGGCGGTCTATTTTGTCGCAGGCAATTTGTAGAACTCACCTGTTTACAAACGTTCGTCTGTTTGTAATATTAGAACTGCACCCACAATAAGGAGTAGGTTAGTTAGGTCGATATGAATTATTTCAGGTTCAATGGCCACTTGAACCATGTCAACCTCACCAACCTACTGCTTTATTTTAGACGCAATTCTATATAACGTAGTATAACTGAGCCTACAAATTTCCTAAAAAATATGACTAATTGACTGCGACATAATATGCATTTGGGAGGGAGCTTAGAGAGGTTTAAGGGTTATTTAGCATCGTCCTTAATAGTGGAAGAACTCCAGAGGCGTGGAGCAGGATCGAAGGTCATCTCAAATCGTCTCGCAAGAAGACTTGACGAATTCCAGCCTCTTGAGCAGGCTGGGTTTCGCGGAGGATTTAGCACCATATACCACATACACACAGTGAGGCAGGTTATTCAGAAGTCTGAAGAGTAAAACCAGCCCCCGTGTCTTGCTTTTGTGGACTATGAGAAGGCCTTTGACTCTCTTGAAACCTGGGTGGTTCTGGAGTCTTTGCAGTCTTTGGAGTTTTTTTTATTGTTGTCAAGTAGACTGGTGATACATCGAAGTGCTTAGGTTTCTATATGAAGCCGCGACTATGAGTGTCCAAGTACAAAACCAGCAGTCTAAACATATCTAACTGCGCAGGGGAGTGAGACAGGGGATATTACATCCCCGAAACTGTTCGCTCATGCCCTGGAATATATGTTTAAAACACTGGATCGGAAAGGAATGGGCATTAATATCGATGGTGAGAACATCTCACACTTACGATTTGCCGATGATATCGTTCTAATGGTGGAGTCGCTGCAAGACTTAAAAAGTATGCTGACCAACCTAGATGATGCTTCTCGACGGATCGGTCTCGGAATGAACATAGATAAGACCAATATCATGTTGAACGATCTTATTGACCCGGAACCGATTGCAGTTAATGGTGTGCCTCTTGAAGTTGTCCAACACTATGTTTACCTTGGACAAATATTGCAATTGGATAAGAACAACTTGGAGAAGGAAGCCAACAAAAGAATTCAGCTGGGTTGGACAGCATTCGGCAAGCTTCGTCAAGTCTTCTCGTCGTCCATACCACAGTGCCTGAAGACAAAAGTCCTACGGTGCCAAAACGTGAACACTCACCGTCAAACTAGTCCACAAATTTAAGGTCGCTATGGAGAGAGCTATGCCTGGAGTTTCTTTGAAGGATAAGATTTGTAATGAAGATATCCGACGGAGAACCAAGGTAACCGACATGGCTCAAAGGATAAGCAAACTGAAGTGGCAGTGGACTGGTCACATTTCCCGAAGAACCGATAACCCTTGGGGTAGACGAGTTCTCGAGTGGAGACCACATTTAGGCAAACGTAGTGTAGGACGCCCTGTGACCAGGTGGAGTGACGACCTGCGAAAAGCGGCTGGAAGAAAATGGATGAGAAGAGCAAAAAACCGAGCTCAGTTGCGTGCATTAGAAGAGGCCTACGTCCAGCAGTGAACAGATATAGGCTGATGATGATGATAATATGCATTTGTATTTTAGCTTTCGGAGGTACGTGCATGCATGGTTACTAGTACATTCGTTTTTAGGCGTAAGGCATTTTCACACCAAACTTTCCTGTAGCTATGAAAATATACACTACGCGAACCTACTATCCGCCAAATGCATGTGCGCAGACTTACGAGCTCCAGTATCAACGTGAAGTCAGACTCCAATTGATGGACGTGTTGTCATTATGCGTCATAACAGTAATGTTCGGCGACTTGAAATAACACATTCAACTTTTGACTATGCGTTGTCTGTAAGTAATATCTGTATATTAGCCGCATTGTGAGGGTATACACATTTTTGGAGGTGACTGTACTTGAAAGTGTCATTACCGAAAACTCTAAAAAGTTTATTAGAACAATTGATTTTTACGCTAGTTAGTCAGCTAAATAGGGTTGAACTGAACAATACAAATAAATTAAAGGCTTTGTATGGCATGAGTCCCTTAGAATGACCTGATTCAACCTTTATTTACTCGACAGCCAGACGAAGGGTATAACGTAGATATATAATTAGATCTTCCACGGAAACATAGATCGACAGTCCAAAAAAAAATATTGCTCCTTTTTGTGGATTTATTTATAAATTTCCACTAATGCTCACTGCATTTGTGGTTATCAAGACTGAACGAAACACAAAAGCCCATGTTTTTTTTAATGAGAATGAACACATACAACTACGTACAAACACCATCGTTGCCAATTCCATAACCAATTGAAGCCATTCCAGCTAGCCAGCCGTTTAGCTACTGCCATTTCCATAGCTCACATTGGAGGGGCGAGCCATCTTTTCGCAGAAATTCTACCTAAAACCTAAACGGCCTTGACATGTTTGACTAGAAATTGTTTCGTATATACTTGTGCTATATTGCTTCTTACCAATCATCATTCTAGGTCATCGGGAAGTACCCTGTAGGTTTTGAACTTATGAGACTGTCAAAATATGCGGCATAAATGGACGTAACTTTTGATTGCGTTTACTTAGAAGAAGTTTGTTTTTTTCACAGCTCCAAGGGATTACAGACCTCAGTATTTGATATTAATTTTAACTTGATACCTCCACGCTTCCTAAGCAAAAAGGACAGACTTACAACGAAGTGATCCTATAAGGGTCTCTTTTTTGTTTTTGAACCCTATAAAGAAGACCTAACTAGGTCATTCGATCTCTCACTTCTTCTTCTAAGGTCACCTGAGAGCCTTAGAAGTCTAAAGTACCTACAAAAGTGGTTTTCATCAAGCATTTTCATCCTATTTAGTACGCGTTTATTATTTCCTATAATACCCGATTTCTCAGATAAACTCAAAAGTCTAAACTACCTACAAAAGAGGGTTTCATCGTGCATTTTCATCATATGTAGTACGCAATCATAATTTGCTATAATACCTGATCTCTCAGATGACCTTAGAAGTCTAAAGTACCTACAAAAGTGGTTTTCATCGTGCATTTTCATCTTATTTAGTACGCAATCATAATTTGCTATAATACCTGATCTCACAGATGACCTTAGAAGTCTAAAGTACCTACAAAAGTGGTTTTCGTCGTGCATTTTTATCCTATTTAGTACGCAATTATAATTTCCCGTAATACCTGATCTCTCAGATGACATTAAAAGTCTAAAGTACCTACAAAAGTGGTTTGCATCGTGCATTTTCATCTTATTTAGTACGCAATCATAATTTCTTATAATACCTGATCTCTCAGATGACCTTAGAAGTCTAAAGTACCTACAAAAGTGGGTTTCATCGTGCATTTTCATCATATTTAGTACGCAATCATAATTTCCTATAATACCTGATCTCACAGATGACCTTAGAAGTCTAAAGTACCTACAAAAGTGGTTTTCAACGTGCATCAAAAAAATATGAAAGTCGACATATTATATCATTAAATAGAAACATTCACACTATAAATTCGTGGTGCGAACTGTCCCGCCAATATGACAAAAAAAAATGGCGAGAAGCCTTCGATAAAAAATACTTAAATGTACTCTTTTATTAATTTTTAATCAAGGTGCCTTCTACCCCCGTACCCATAAGCGTAATTCAGAATCTTTGCTTCTACCCTATTAATTATTCTGTGATTCTACTCTCATTTTCGCGGGGTTTGCGGCGTGAAAGTGGAGCCAGAATTATCGGCAAGCCCATTCTTGGTATTGGTGAGTACGTATTTCAATATCTCTATTGTAAGAAATGAAATAATATATTATAATATAAGTTAGCACAAAGAAAATAATAGTTATATTATCTGAACACATTCAAAATAGATAGGTGATTTCTTACTGTGGCTCCTCACAGCAAATATTTTAAATATAGTACGTCTCAAAAGTCTCTTTTTTTTAATACTTCGTCATCCAGTTTGAGCTATGCTTATAGTTTCAAGTCTCTAGGTAGAGACTTGAAACTATAATCATCATATCATCGGGAAGGTAGTTTAAAATCAATAGCAGAAATCTTATTAACCAAATAAAAAAAAAACAAGAAAGCGAATCAATAAAAACGTGGTAAAAAATATGTTTCTATATTATCTATTTCATCATCAGCCCGTTTCCACACACTTCGAGTATGTATCCTCGTACACACGCCTCTCGTTCACGCCAGTTTTTCCGGTCCTGTGCTAGTCTCAACCATTGTCCTTCAGTGGACCTCACAAGGTCTCAGTTCGGACCTCACAATGTCGTCCGACCATCGGGCTGGTAGTCTGCCCCGAGGTCTCAGTTCGGACCTCACAATGTCGTCGGATCATCGGGCTGGTGGTCTGCTCCAAGGTCTCAGTTTGAACCTCACAATGTCGTCTGACCATCGGGATGGTGGTCTGCCCTGAGGTCTCAGTTCGGACCTCACAATGTCGCCTTACCATCAGGCTGTTGGTCTGCCCCGAGGTCACAGTTCGGACCTTGCAATGTCGTCTGACCATCGGGATGGTGGTATGCCCTGAAGTCTCAGTTCGGACCTCACAATGTCGTCTTACCATCGGGCTGATGGTCTGCTCCGAAGTCTGTCTCAGTTTATCTCTATTTCACCACACCTACCTTATTAAACCTTTTATAACAAAACTATTTCTTCTTTTCTACATCTGCACTTATTTTTTGTATGTTTGTTTGTAATGGATGAAATAAAAATTACTGAATCGATTTTAAATATTATTTTACCTACAGCAACAGCTAAATAATAATAGTATCAGCGAGTAACATGGACAGTATTTAAAATTACAAAAAAAAACTACTTATTCAAGGGTTTTATTAACAAAACATCGTTGAGCTGTCTTATTTAAGACAGTATAATAATGGAAGCAGTAAGGAAATTTCGCGAACCTACTGAACTTACGAATCATACTTTGAGGTCAGCATCAAGTGCGTTTAAAATGTGAATCCAGTATCAACAACAATTAGCTTAGATTTCAAGTAAATTGTATACTACTATTTTTTGCCCGTGACTTCGTCCGCGCGGTCTAAAGCTTATCGCGATAAAAAAAACGATGTCCTTCGCCAATGTTCAAACTATTTATATGCCAAATTTCATAAAAATCGGTTCACCTGCTTAAAACAGCCGGAAAGACAGAGAGACAGTAAATTTCGCTTTTATAATATTAGTATTATCACCAGCCTATACTTGTCAACTGCTCTAATGCACGCCACTGAGCTCGGTCTTCAGCTCTACTCATCTATTTCCTGCCAGCCGCCGCCCGCAGGTCGTCACTCCCAATATTAGTATCGATGGATGGGTATGAATTAACAGAAACACGACACCCACCCACGACACACCACTTAGGTTTTTGGAGTTTTTGTGTTCTGTAATTTAAAATAAATGAACTCTTTATATCTAAACGTTGTCTGCAATCTTCATTGAAAGAAATTGCATCAGTATTTAATTTGATTGCAAATTAAAAAAGTAAAAAAATGACCAGATATTCCTTGTGAAAACTACTTCTTTTCTCTTTCTTTATGCTCACTTTTTTGTTCTTATTGTATATCTTTGAACAAGCCTGATGTAAGACTAACTATATCGAGCAAACTGCTCGACTCGACAATAAACTTTTTTTTTTTAATCATTTGTCTGAAACTGAGTTACTGTATAAACAAACGTCGATTATTTATACATACATTATGTTTGTATGGAACATTGCGAAAGTATAATAATATCTCACAATGAATGTCAAAGCGGACAATTTTATCAGCGGACAGTTTGTTCAACAAATATTCATGTAACGTACAGTGAGAAGTGACAACTAGTGATGTGACAAATAGAGTTGGTTTTCATGTTTATAATAAGACATAATAACAAAATAATATAATCTTGTAAAACAAATTCTTATTGAATAGGTATAAACATAAAAATGAAAAAGATCGGTTAGCGATAAGATCTCACATTGTACTTACCATACTTATAGGTATATATATCTAATATGTTTTATAATATATTTGGTTTCTATTTTTACTCTATTATTATAATGTGTTGTATAAAAACCTATCTATTTCAAATGGATCTTAAAAAAAAAACATTTTGCGATTTGTCACATACTTTTTAACTTAGCACAACAATGTAAATTTATTTAACTTAGATTTTCAGTAAGAAGTTACTTCGTTTACATATAACAGTAACTTAAAAATAAAAATGTTTCGAATTAATAATATGCAATTTAGAATCCGAGTGTATCGTTAAAATGTATCTGTCTGCGACTTGTTTGGATTGGAATCAGACATAATAATAATGATTGTTACTCTTTGACATACTGCTACTACATCTTATGGAATATAATGATATAATTAATTCTCGTGGTAGTAAATATGACGTAGTGTTGGCGCGTGAGTGCATTGAGTCTCAGGTGAAACGCTTGAGATAACGGTGAGCCTCCACTAACTCTAATTGTTTGCAACATAGTAATATTGACCCAACTCGCGATTGGAATTTTAACAAGATGAATATTACACATTTTAACTCGCTGCTTGCTGAAACTTCTTGGGCCCGTGTCATAGAATCAAATGAAGTTGGTGCTGTTTGTGACGCTTTTAACGACATAATTTACT